>CM071597.1:203250146-208250146 GCA_036435485.1 Saposhnikovia divaricata | reverse complement strand
AGTTCTTGAAGAACATTATTCATCACTCAACTTGTAAAAATCATAAAAAATCGAAAAACAAGAGTTTAGCTCTCAAATTTTTACCACATCTTGGGTTCTTCATAAGCTTTGTTTTGAGTCCTATATCATCAGATTTGAAGCTTCCTAGCTAGGGTTTTGAGCCCCCTTTCTCCTCTGGACAGAAACTGTCAAGCACAGATCAGTTTGGCTTCTTCAACTTTGAGCATGGATTTGACTAGGCTATACTACTTTGTTGGACATGAAATTTTGAGCGAATATTACCCATGGAGTGGAGAGGCTATGGTTAAAATTTGGTGATTTTATCATGGATAGAAATGGAGATATGAATTTGTCTTTGGAGAGTGTTTCAGCTGGACAGTTTGAGAGAATGAGAGGAATGGAGTTTGTTTTGCTTGCTTTGATCTCATCCTTGTCCAAAATGCATTATTGATGATAATATCTAGCATAAAGCTACTTTATTAAAGTGCTTTGCTCATATATGATGCAATCCAAGGGACAAGTGTTGTGATTTTGTGGTGGAAAGGTGTCATGCAAGCTAACTAAGTGATTTGGTTTCTAAAGATGCTAGTTACTTTGTAACTACTTAGTTACTTGATCTTATCTATTTGCACATGCATGTATCTTGGCTCTCTGCTTGTCTCTTTGTCCGGTTATTACTTAATTTGATTGATCGTTCGGAGGAATAACTCATTCGTTTCTAGTTAGGATTTTCCCGGAAACCGTCTTAATATTTATACTATCATCCTCCATTCTCTTTAATAATTCTTGAACCTATTTTCCTTAAATCCCTTCAATAATTCCTTAAGTCTTTCAGTGTCCAGGGAAATCTCGGGGAAAATAAAAGTGCTATTTTTCAGAATCCGACAGCTTTTACATACACTCTTTTTCCCCCTGGATCACTAATACGAACTCAGAATTTCGTTCCGGATACTTATATATCGCGTCGTCTAATAATATTCCTATGTCCACCAAAATCACTATTCATCCATTTTTCTTTACTTATCCTCTTAGGGTTGTACAATTGTCCCTGATCTCTTTTCGATCGTTCCTTAACCTTTTTACGGACCCACTGGACCAATAACAGATATCGATTTGGATGACATAAGAATAATCTTCTCCTTTAGAATTATCAAATCTCAATTCCCTAGGAGATAGATAATTCTTATCTAAAGCGTCAACCAATAGTATTCTTCAAGACATAAAAACATTTGAATCCAAATCTATTCCTTTCATTCATTATCTCAATCGTTACATCGTAGTGGTAATCACTATTCACCATTACCTCAATACATAATAAAAAGTTTTAATTATATCCAAAATTTGGGGTTCTTACAGCGATTATGGCGAATAATACGACGGATGTCGGTGCTAATGAATCAAACGATGATGAAGATTATCAAGTTGATCGGTACGTTTATAATTTACCATTTTTCATCTTTTGTTTGTTTGGTAATATATGATTGGATCTGTTGCCTTCTCAACATAAATTATGAAATTTGGTTAGTCTTTTTCACCGGTTTCCTGATGGTCCGTTTGTTCTGCATCAATTACTTTTTCAATTTAAATGTCAATGTTAATTTTTTTTGTTTTCATTTGTTTCATGGGCATATTTGTTTAATTAGTTCGTTATTAGATGTGCTAACTTTTTGAATGCATAAATTATTTTTACTTAGCTTATTTCAAATGTTTAGAAGATTATATTTCTGTTTTTTATGAAATATGGATATTTCATAAGATATAAAAAGTACAATGTTCAGAATTAGAAATTAGAGGACCTTTCTTTAGTATGAGAGGACTGTTTAGGATGCACATATGGAGTTTTAGTTATTGTTTCCATGGTAAACTTGGGTAGCGAAGTGTGGAGCAGATAACTACTGAAAGCAACTAAGTAGTTAGTCCATCACAAGAAGAGTGCTTTCTAATTTCAACTTTCTCGAAACTTCTAATAGCACACGATTTGTATTTTAGAACCGATTGTTTTAAGTACAAAAATTCAAATTTCATGTTATTATGAAAATACATAAATATATTTATATTTCTGGGCGTGATATGTCATTTAGTACTATACTAATTGTTTAACATCGTGTATCATTGATTTCATGATGCCTTGTTACTTCTTCCTGGAAAACATCATACATATGTTGGATTATATTGTTAAGGGGCTACCCAAATATGAGATTCACAACAATCAATGTAGAACACATACATAAACAAACGATAAGTTGTGAAGCTCCACTAAAGTGCGGTTAGATAAAATATATGATGCGGAAAAAAAAGCATGCCTCATCTTGTATTACTAATCCAAAGAGTTATCAATAATAAATTAGATAATAACACCTCAATGGTGATCTAACTGATATTTAATCCAAGCAATACTTAAGTATCTCTCAGACGATACATAAGACTACATCTCTTAAGCATACCTATCAAAAATAATATGACTATGTATGTCTAACCACTCCAAACTTCGCCACCAAGGCTTATCATACTTGTTGTACAAGTCTTCACATACTTGTTTTACAAGCCTTCCATTCTTATTGTCTAACGATCCAACTTTATGATCAAGACATACCGTATATAAAATTGTCTACACATACAACTATTACTCTTGAATCACCCAAACCCATACGATCATATTGGGTTGAAACCCAACAATCCACCCCTTCAACCAAGTACTCCATATCGGATTGAAAGGTAAACATTAAATACATCGGCATCCATCCATCCGCTAATGCCTCCTCTCGAACAAGAACATCTTCTTGATCTTCCTATCTTTGAATGTCGCTAAAACCGATACAGTGACCTCCAAACCACCGTTATACATCATAACCGTATATCCATCTACAAAATCACATGCATCAATCATCACGAGTGCCTTTCCATCTATTGAGTCACCTGATCCTTGCTTTCTCAATCCTTCAGTATTTAGAAGAACATTACTAGTATCATCCAAATAGTTCATTTGGTTGATCAAGCCATTGAAGCAGTTGCGATGATCTCTTCCATCTCCATCTCGAGTCTGAGCAAATTTTCATTGAGAAACAACTCCTCAAGAACATAATGATTGATTCACGATGCAAGGGCCAACTTCCAACGCATGTAACTTTGTCTCTTTCCATTTTAGTGGTCTCCTAGTCAGCAAATCCTGCATCGTACTCTGCCATATCAGTTGAATCTCTAACTTTCCCTTAACTTCATTCATCACGAACCTTGGTTATGATACCACTTGTTAGGGGACTACCCAAATACGAGATTCACAATAACCATTGTAGAGCACATACACGTACAACCAAACGATTAGTTGACAATTTCCACTAAAAAGCGATCAGACACAAAATATATGATGCGGAAAAAACCACATCACATCTTGTATTATTCAACGAACATAACCTTGGTACATCTTACAAGATTTCTTGGTTTAGGAGAAATGTCCTTTCTATCGTCATAAATAAGTTTATCTTTTACTTTCTCTTTTACCTTTATTGAACTTTGAACTATTAGACATGCAACTTGTAGTACTTTTAAATGAATATATCCATTTTTCTTGCATTCATTTCTCCAAATTTCCTGATAAGGATATGTAATAACAAAAGAGACGAATACATTTAAGAAGAATACTTAAATACAAATAATAAAAGAAGATACTCTAAACTAAAATCATGTCTGTTTATGCCTATGGCATGAAAGATTAAAATGAATCAAAAAATAAATCTATGATGAATTATAAACGCACAATATACAAGCCATGGGAGCAAATATGGAACATGTAGCCATAAAAATAAGTGAAAAAAGGTAAGAATGGGGCACATCCTCATTTAGCATGCATGTATGTGAAAATTCTATGTTTAAGAAAATGATGCAAGTATGTAAAGTTATTAGAAGTACATGAAAATTTATGGAGACATGTCATCAGTCACTCAAACAAATAGATTTATTCTGGTTTAACTAGGTTTTTAATTTTTATTTTTTATAAATTTTTGACTTCATGTATTTATTGTAAAACATCGTTCTTTAAGTTAAGTCGGGAATGAGTAGTTTAATTTGGTCTAGTACAACAATGTATGCTTCAAAATGGTTGATTACAATTTTCATTCTTTTTTTAGTTATATTTCATATGATACAATTTACTAGTCTTTGCTATCTTATTTTTCGTACTTGGATGAATTTCCAATTCCTTAAAATGATTTAAAGAAAATTCAACAAAAACCACTTTTACAACTAGAGCAAGTTCTTTCTCGAAACCGAGTTTAATGTTATATGTAAATTAAAGTCCTTTTAGCGACTGCACGATTCCAAGCCTTAAGCCGGTGCCTACTTGTGCAGTAGATGTATCCTTGATCTGATCATAACCCTCAAACACTATTTCATGCTTATCTTTGGGGATTCTAACTCTAGTATCATCTACCTCAAAAACAAACTCCATGCAATTCTAATCCTTTTGAATATTATCAAAGTTCGCTTCATGCACAATATATGCTTCCTTCTTTGGAAAAAGAAAGCATGATAACCATGATAGAAGACCTTCTTTAGTAGAATCAGGTGTTTTAGTTGAAGAACTAGGCTTCCTACCATAAGCTCAAATAGACACATATCCTTCTAACGTAAATTTGATAGCATTATTGACTATATTTGATGGTATATGTCCTAGGTTTTTGCGATCACCTCTTACGTGGTCAAACCTATTAACAGATCCATCATAGAGATCCAACAGCATGAAATAAGTCAGCCAAATCTTCAAGTAATTGTGACACTTTAAAATCTTCTTGATCAAGTATCGTTTTTCCTGCTTCTAGCTTACTTTAATCAAGAATTTCATTCAGAAGACCTGTACAGAAACAAATGAAGAAACATTTCTTTAACTAAATTTAATATATTAAAGACATATAGTAGCTAAAATTAATTGCCTTGTTACCTAAAAGATACTGGGAAATTTTACTCACAAGTTTTATATTTTTGTCAGATCCAGGATCTCAACTTGAGTCAGATAAATTCTATGAGACTGATAATCCCTGCTAGAGAGGCACGAACATCATGACTTGCATTGGCGTAGTTAATACTCTTCTTAATGCCTACTCTTTCTGCTTGACCTGTTGCAGCCACTGGCTTTATTAATTGAATACGGTACCAGGCCACTATTTTTAATGCTCCAACAGTTATGGCTGATCTATTGATATATCATATCATTATCTTGCTGGGACGATTTGCGTAATATGTCATTTTTGTGGCCATAGCTATCTTAGTATAAAAAAAGTTGCAGGGTACCGTATTCAGTTAATAAACAAGTGGTTGTGATAGCTCAAGCAGAAAGACTAGGCATTAAGAAAACTACTAACTACGTCAACGCCAGTCACGATGTTCGTGCGTCTCTATCGGGGATTATAGGTCTCATAGAAATATGCCTGACTCATGTTGATCCTGGATCTAACTTAGAGGAAAATATAAATTTATGAGTAAAAATTTACAATATATTTTTCATAACAAGGTAATTAATTTTAGCAACTATTTTTCTTTAATTATATTAAATTTACTAAAAGAAATTTTTTTCATTTGTTTTTGTACAAATCTTCTAAATAACATGCTTGATAGAAGTAAGTTAGAAGCAGGAAAAGCAACACTGATCAAGAAGATTTAGAAATACCACGATTACTTGAAGATGTGGCTGACTTATTTCATGCTATTGGCATGAAGAAAGACGTAGATGTTGCATCTCTGCAATGGATCTGTTAACAGGTTTGACCACGTAAAAGGTGATCATAAAAGGCTAGGACAAATACTATGAAATATAGTCAGTAATGCTGTCAAATTTACGTCAGGCGGATATGTGTCTATTCGAGCTTATGCTAGGAAGCCTAGTTCTTCAACTGTAAGACCTGATTAAACTAAAAAAGGTCTTTTGTCATGGTTATCACGCTTCCTTTTTCCAAAGAAGGAAACGTTTGCTAAGTACGAAACAAATATTGATAATAATGAAAAGGATGAGAATTGCATGGATTTTGTGTTTGAGGTAGATGATGGTAGTACAATGTTGGAATTCCCAAAGATAAGCAGGAAACTATGTTTGAGAACTATGCTCATATCAAGGATACATCTGCTGAGCAACTAGGCATCGACTTAGGGCTTGGAATTATGTAGTCACTAGTACATATCAATTTGTTGCATTGAAATTTAGTACATTCATAATTATCCTACCATATACAAATAATACACAATATTTGCAGGACAATTTAATTTAATTCTGAAATTGGTGTGCAAGTATGTGTCTACCTATTCTGACAAGAATGTGAAAATTGTAAGGTCTGATAATGTTATTGAATTATTGATACCTCTTGTAGTGCCTTTTGACACGGGTAAAAAACTAAACCCTAAAGACATATTTAATGTTGCATTAATTAGACCTAGCTTGGTCAAATAACAAAGCCCAATAAAGAGGCCCAAAACTCTAACTGAGTATTGAATACTCCCTCTGTTTTTTTATATTAGTCGCTTGACTTTTTTGCACGTACTTTTAAGTGTTTCGACTGCATAGTTAAAATTAATTTTTTCAATTAATTTTTTTTGTGAATTAAAATTTTGATTACATATTTTTATTCAAAAAAAAGAAATTTCAAAAATAATAATTTTAGCTATGTGGTCAATGCACCTAAAAATGTGTGCAGAAAAGTCAAAAGACTAATATAAAAAAACAGAGGGAGTATATAATTAATACTTGGGCCTAGAACACAGCCTGTACTGGGGATTCCCGATAAAAGGCCCGCTTCTAGAATCCACGATTTGAGAAACAGAAATCAACAAGGAAACTAAATCCTTGATGGGAAAGATCTAGAACCACCAACCTAGGAGGAGACTTGGCCTCCAAGTCTTTGAACCCTACTTTAAATCCAAGGCTCCCGATGCCTATATAAAGGGTCTGACCCCTCAATTTCAGAACAATGTTTTTTGGGCAGAGCTCAATACGTCGCCGACGTTTCAACCTTAATCCTCAAATAAGAATATGCAAGCCACTACATCCTTGGTGTGCCCTAGCCACCATAGGCCCGAGGGCATCACTAAGAACTACTTTTTTGGCTTAATTCTCAATATATGATTAAGATACGTAGGTATCCTGTGAAGACACGATTCAAGTCCCGAAACACCAACGCAACCATTAAACCTCGAAGCTCTCAACCCTTACATTAAATACACACAAACCCTAGTCGCAAATTCAACCCTAGTCTTTATTCCATAACATTTGGCATCGTCTGTGGGAGGACAACATTAACCATGATGAACCCACAAAGAACAACGGTGACTACGAATACCACGACTAGCACTTCTGTACCGTTGACTGTAACACCCCCAAACCGGTGCTACTAAACCAATCATATAAATTTATAACCTAAACATGCATTCTAAAATAAAGTAAACCATACCCACAAGCTAAGATCAACATCAGGTTAAATTTACATCTAAAAGCATTAACCGTTCAAGTTTAACAAGTTTTACAAAATGAATTCATTTTAACAAAAGCTAGTCTAACGACCTAACCCCAAAAGTTATATAACCAGATAAGTCTACCTAATCCGAAATCTAAAAGGCAAATACCGGACCTGGTCCAGCCATTCTCTTCCTAGCCGAAGTTTTCCTAGCTGTGCGAATCGTGCCAACCATCTTCTCGTTTCACTATCAGGTTAGGGTTTAAACAAGAAATATGAGCTCAAATTCGCTCAGCAAGTGCAATAAAATAAACAAATAACAAGGGTATGTCAATGATATAAATCAAAATTCAAGATGAAAATGTTTTCAGAATTTAAAATAGGTAATTGGAACTTACGATAAGACGCTAAGTGCTATAACAGGTGATCAGTACGGAATAACACCAAACTATGTTTTCACATGATTCTCACACTTTGGATCCATAGGCACACTTTGGTCTTAAAATAAATAACCACGACTGATGCCTCGGTCAAAAATGTTCCAATTTCAAGGATTCCTTAAAAGGTTTAAACATCAAATAATTTTTTAAAGGATTTTACTAATTTACAATCTTTATTCCAAGGTATAAGGTTTAATCAAGATTTTAACGAATAGTTTCAAAATCGGTTATTTCATATTCTAAAGTAAGTGAGTATTTAGATGAGCAAGTTTGTATAAAGAGTTCTAAAGTTTATAAAAGTTTAACAATTCAATAAGCATGGCAAAGCTTTTACAAAAGAGTTGCATAGGTAAAGCATTAATCATATAATGAAAAGATAAAAAGGCAAGTTAAGATTGTACACTTGCCTCAAAAGCTGATAAACTATGCAAGCTCAAATCTCACAATTGTGGCTTTACTACTTGTACCTACATAAGGTACAAAAATTGAATTTGTAAAACAAAGTATATTGAATTAATTGAATTAAGTATAAAACATAAAACATAAATTGTACAGTTCATTCTATTTAAATGTATGTAATTAGAAATTAATTTTTTTTTTATGTCAAAAATTCTCTATAAATTAATAATTATTAATTTATCGTTTAATTAATACCTCTCTAAATTAATAATCCGACTATATTAATTTATAGAGATTTTAGTTTATAACCAAACTGCATTTGATAAAAGTGACATAAATAAGTAAGAGAAAAAGGACCCTGAGATTGATCTCAAGGAACTTTTCCTGAGATATTTGAAAAATAAACTATAAATTTGATTGGACCCTGAGTTTAATGTACTTATGTAATCAGTTTCTCATTATCAATGAAAAATCTTGTTTCTCTATTTTTCTCTGTACTTTTATGTTATGAACTTTGCTGTTAACAACAAAAATCAAGAAATAAATGTGAAAAACTAATTAAAGTAATCACATTATCCAGAAGTTCATTAATCATAAACAAGTCAAGAAAGCAGAACCAAGAGAATTCTTAGATTCAAACCATCTGTTGATTCTAAAGTGTCATTGAATTGAGAAGCGAACCGTTGCATCAAGATTTGATAGTTTGACCAATGTCAGGATCTTGACCAAAAAGGTTGACTATGATCAGGATTTCTAGTACATACCTTCTCATCGGGATTTGATGACCATGAAGAAAGGATGATCATCAGTAATTGCTCTCTATTTATTCTCTCAGAAACTCTCATAATTCACCATTCCAAGTTCATTAACCAACTTAATAAACATAGCTTCAGGAAGTGGCTTTGTGAATATATTAGCTAACTATTGATCAGTAGGAACAAAGTGCAATTCTACTGTTCCTTCTAGTACTTGCTCTCTAATGAAATGATATCGAATACTGATGTGCTTAGTTAGAGAGTGTTGAACTGGGTTGCCTATCATGGCAATAGTACTTTGGTTATCACAATAAATAGGAATTTTAGAATATGATAAACCATAGTCCATTAGCTGATTTCTCATCCACATTATCTGAGCACAACAGCTTCCAGTAGCAATGTACTCAGCTTCAGCAGTTGATGTTGAGATAGACTTTTTCTTTTTACTGAACCAAGAAACTAGTCTACCACCCAGACATTGGCAACTGCCTGAAGTACTTTTCCAGTCTATTTTGCACCCTGTAAAATAAGCATCTGAGTAACCACTAAAACTAAAATCTGACTCTCTAGCATACCAAAGGCCAAGAGATGGAGTGCCTTTCAAGTATCTGAAAATCCTTTTAACTGTAATGAGATGTGGTTCCCTGGGATTTGCCTGAAATCTTGCACATAGACAGGTTGCATACATGATATCTGGTCTACTAGCAGTTAGATACAAGAGTGAGCCAATCATACCTCTGTAGTTAGTTACATATACTTTAGTACCTTGATCAGGATCAAGCTTAGTAGCTATAGCTATGGGAGTTGAAGCAGTAACATTATCTTGCATGTTAAACTTCTTTAACAAATTCCTTGTGTACTTTGACTGATTGATAAAAATCCCATCATCAGTCTGTTTAACTTGCAACCATAAGAAATAGCTCATTTCTCCCATCATGCTCATTTGATATCTAAACTGCATTAGCTTTGAAAATTTCTTACAAATCTTTGAGTTAGTAGACCGAAAAATGATATCATCAACATAAATTTGAACTAAGAGCAAATCCTTACCATGATTCAATTAAAACAGAGTTTTATCAATTGTACCTCTTTTGAATCCACTTTCCAGTCTATTCCTTCATGTTGAGAATACCCCTTTGCAACTAGCCTTGCTTTGTTCCTCACAATTGTGCCATCTGAATCTGTCTTGTTTCTGAACACCCACTTTGTACCCACAATTGACCTATCTTTTGGCCTTCGTACAAGTTCCCAGACTTCATTCATTTCAAATTCATTCAGTTCTTCTTGCATTGCTGTAACCCAATCAGCATCCTTGAGTGCATCTTCAACTTTCTTAGGCTCCTCCTTTGAAAGAAAGTTATGATAAAGACATTCATTCTGAGTTGCACTTCTAGTTTTAACACATGCATCAGGATTCCCAATAATTAAATCAGGAGTATGACTTTTAGTCCATTTCCTTGCTGGTGGTAATTCATTTCTGAGATTAGATGCTCCCCCTCGATTGGTGTTATCTTCAAAAGAACTAGAATCATTAGAAGCTCCCAATGAGATAGTGTTGTCTCCTCCTATTGAACTGTCAGGATTGTCACTTGAATCTGTCTCTAATAAATTCTCTCCTAATGTTTGAGTTGTATCTGTATTGATGGTTTCTTGATGTTGCTCCCCCTCAACATTTGCATTAGTGGCCTCAACATCAGTAATTGGTGGATTACTAGGAATAGATGAATCGTCAGGATCTGATGAGATATCAGTATCTGACACAGATTCATCAGGATTTTTGGTAGCTTCATTCACAAAGATCAAACTATCATGTGAGTCTTCAGCTATTCCTGTTATCTTCTTATCATCAAAAGATACATTAACAGACTCCATGACTATCTTTGTTCTCAGATTGTAGACTTTAAAGGCTCTTGTAGTTGGATAACCAATAAAGATGCCCTCATCTACTTTAGTCTCAAATTTTCCTAGCTGTCCAGGATGAGGTCTAAGAACAAAACACTCAGCCAAACACATGTAGATGCTTCAGACTTGGTTTCTTTCCTTTAATCATTTGATAGGGAGTCACACCATGTCTGTTGATTAAAGTAATGTTCAGAGTATAACATGCTGTGTTGCTTCTGCCCAGAAATATGTAGGTAATTTTGCTTCTTCCAACAAAGTTCTGCCAGCTTCAATGAGAGTTCTGTTCTTCCTTTCAACTACTCTATTTTGCTTGGGTGTGCCAGTAGAAGAGAATTGTTGAACTATTCCTTTGTATTTATAGAACTATTCCATCACTGAATTCTTAAATTCAGTTCCATTATCACTTCTTAGAATCCTGACATTGTGCTTTGTGCCAGTTTCAATGACTCTCACATGGTCCAACAGTATTTCAGCAGTTTCATCTTTTCTGTGAAAAAATACACCCAAGTAAATGTAGTATATTCATCAACAATGACTAGAGTGTACCTTTTCTTACTGATGGACATTATATTAACTAGTCCAAACAAGTCAAGGTGGAGCATGTGATATGGTTTATCAATTGAGGATTCAGTTTTACTCTTGAATGATGTCCTTCTCTGTTTGGCCTTCTGACAAGCATCACAGAGTCCATCAGGAGTATATAATTCCTTTGGTAATCCTCTCACCAAATCTTTCTTAACCAACTCATTGATGTTGTTGAAATTGAGATGAGAAAGCTTCTTGTGCCAATTCCAACTTTCATCTACAGATGCTTTACTGATGAGACAAGTAGAGGGACCATCAGTACTGGAGTAGATGTTGGCTTTATAAATGTTACCATGCCTTAGACCAGTTAAGACAACCTTTCTTGATGCCTTACTGACCACTTCAAAATGAGTATCATTGAAGTTAACATGATAACCTCTGTCTGTAATTTTGCTAACACTTAGCAGATTGTGTTTTAGTCCTTTCAGCAGAGCTACTTTTTCAATGATGACATTTCCAATAATAATATTGCAATATCCCAAAGTTTGCTAATGTTGTCATCTCCATAGGACACAGTTGGGCCAGCTTTCTCTTCAAATTCTGATAGTAGGGATTTGTTTCCAATCATGTGCACAGAGCATCCACTATCCATGACTAACACATTTTTCTTTTTACCCTGCAATCAGAAACAAAAAGAACTCAGTTAGAATTTTTAAGAACCCACACTTGTTGGGTTCTATTTGTATGCATTTTAACATTTTTAGCAGCAAAAGTTTTTTTGATAAAAGCAATTCTCTCAGGATTGAATCCATCAGGATTTGCCTTGTCTGTATCAGAATTAACAAATGCATGCTTAGTATTCACATTCTTTGTTCTAGCAGAATTTGCACTCTTATTAAACTTAGGTAATGGATCATAAAAGTTGTAGTACAAACTATGGTATTCTTCACATGTATAGATAGAATGCCATTTACTGCCCCAATGAAAACAGGGATTCTGTGGTTTATAAAATACTGATCTATTCCTAATATCAGACTTAGGAATCACAGTAGCTTTCTTTTACTCTTCTTGCAATCAATAGAAATATGGTTAGAGTTAGCACAATTATTACATGTTTTTCTTGGAGCATTTGGAATATACTTGTAGTTATTCTCTTTATTTATTCCAACTTTACCATTCCTGTTTCTTTTAGCAGTAGATGTTTTCTTTCTATCTGTAACTTCACAGATCCTGTCTCTCAGTTGTTTCTTAGACAAAAGACCTACATTTTTAGTACTTGTTACTTTAACAGTTTTAGACAACTCTCTGTATTTTGTTTAGTAGAAGTTGATCCCTTTTCAGTAACTTATTTGGGATTCTCACTATACACAAAATTGATAGGTTCAATATCAGATTTGGTTTTGTCTATAACATGTCTATAGGTCTTTGGATTTGTCTTCTCATCCACAACAACTTTCTTTTTCAGTTTCTGATCATTCTCTGGCTTATAACCTAGACATTCTTTCCAGTTTTTATCAGTATTTATCTCATGAAATTTCCTACCAGAATCAGTCCAGGTTCTGAGTTTCTCATTAGCAAATTCAACTTCTTTTTCTAGAGAAGTACATTTCAATTATAATTCAATTTGCATGTGTTTAGCCTTTTCACATTCAGTTTGCACTTCTTGCATAAAGAGTAACTCAGCTTCTAAGTGATCATTTCTCTTTCTAACCTCTGCCATTTCAGATAGAATTCTGGCATTTTCAAAAGATTGACTTTTAAAGCTAACATGCAGAGATTTTAGAAATGATCTCAACTCAGAAACACTATCAGTATCAAAATCAAAGACAGTTTCAGGTACCTTATTTTCAGGAGCAGCAACTTCATCAACATTTGCCATCAATGCATAATTCACCTTTTCCTCCTTAGATTCTGAGGAAGAGTCCATCCAATCCTTGCTTGAAGATATGAGAGCTTTGGTCATAGCCTTTTTGCATTGAGTTGCAAAGTGACCGATTCCATCACAGTTGTGGCATTTCACCTTTGACTTGTCAAACTTGCTGCCTTTACTTTCATTTTTCTTGTACCTGTCTTTATCAGCATTGAAGGATTTCTTTTGAAAGTTTCCTTGCCTCCTATCCTTCCTAAACTTCATCTTTTTGAAGCCTTTGACTATCATAGCAACCATTTCCATCATATCAGAATCAGTAGAGTCATCATCAGTATCAGGATTAGCATCAGGATCTGATGATGAGTCATCAGGATTTGAGTCTACAGTTCTACTTCTTCTCCTTGAAACCTTCACAGCTTTTCCCTTTGATTGTGTTTCCACATTCAAAGCAACATACTTTGCCTTGACATTCTTCTTGTTCCTCCTTTGTTGAACTTTAAGATCATGAGTTTTGAGCATCCCATAGACTTCATCAAGAGATACAGTGTCAAGATCATACTGATGTCTAATGATTGAGGATTGTGTATCCCATTCCTCAGGTAAGGCTCTTAGAAATTTGGTGTTAGAGTCTTCATCTTCATATTCTTTGCCTACCAGAGATAAATTATTCAGCAAAGTAAGGTATCTATCATACATATCTGTAGGACTCTCATCAGGTTTGGCATCAAACTATTTATACTCTTGAATCAGTAGTGCCCTTCTATTCTTTTTGATAGACTATGTGCCTTGGCATTGAGTCTCCAAAGTTTCCCAGATCTCCTTTGTAGTTTTGCATGCTATCACTCTATTAGACATGACAGCATCAAGACTATTGTGCAGAATGTTCTTAACTTTAGCATCCTTGAGAATTTCAGCCTTTTCCTCAACAGTCCACTCTGATTTTGTCTTCTGAACATAGTGTTCAAGAACAGTCCCTGTTAATGGAACCAGTTTCTTAGGGACATAGGGTCCATCATAGATCCTATCAAGATAGTCAGGATTTGTAGCTTCCAAATACATCAACATCTTTACCCTTCATGTAGGGTACTCAGATTTTTGAGGATGGGAATCTTAATGCTTTCATACTTGCTCGTCGACATCTTAAGATCGTTTCTGATTTAAATAATCAGTTAGCTTTGATACCAATTGTTGCCCAGTAATTTACAATTGTAGAAGGGGGGTTGAAAACAATTGTATAAGATTTTCGACTTAAACAATAATAATAACATAAGTATGAATAAGTAACAGCATTATTGAATCTGATATAAAACTGTTACAAACTCTCTCAAGAAATTATGATGTTCTTGAGAGCTTCTAGGTTACAAAATATTCTCAGGTAAGCGATTTCTAATAAGTAAAACCTAAACTATGTTTATATACATTACAAGATATACCAAATCAATTACTTACGACTCTCAGTACATATCTTAATTGATAGCTGAGTTCCTATAAATCAGGAACCGATATATCAGTCTGTCCTATAAATAAGGAGTAATAGATATCTTCACAGTCTTCAATCCTAATCAGTCTTGCAATCTTGACATAGTTTCCCAATCCTGATGATCACCAATACTGATGACGTTACTTCATGCAATCCTGATCATCTCCTTAGGACAGATCCTGACATCACTTGAATCAGTATATCTAACATTTACATTTAATTAAGTTAAATTAATTTCAAGAAAATGATTTGGTTATTTAATAATGACCTAATATTTTGCTAAAAGATATTTGAAATGCATAATTGTTAGATTTGTGTGATTAGTATAACGAGATTATATTCTGTTGTTATATACAATTATGATACGTTTCTACTCGTTAACTGTTTGATTATTAAGCTATAAGCGTCTTGCGAGGGTAGTTTATAGTTAATCGAGTTGTCACTTATATTAGTTAATGAAGCTAATTGGACGACTAACATAGTATTCTTTTTGTACTTTAGGATCGAGTAGTAGCTAGACATTATGTTAGGCGCTCGAAGTAGTTATTGTACCTCCTTCGCTAGTTCAGCATCTTATATTCAGGCAAGTGATACTACAAACTATCTTTATATCAAAAAAATGTTTATGCATGTTTATGAAACCTGAATTTATGTTATACCATGCAAATGCCTTATGATTTTATAAGCTATATCTTGATAGTAAATTAAGATACTTTTCCCTGACATGATTTTAAATGGTACCTTGGGCCCGAGCTTTTAGAAGAATACTTGTTAAGATAAAACAAGATTTGTGAATGATTTCTTAATATAAAAGAAACATAAGAAAGTTGAGTGGTGGGTTAGTATGAACCCAGTGAAGGGGTTTATTGCATATATGGAAGCATGGATAACAATTATTTTGCAATAAAACCCGTAAATACGCATATACGAATCATGTAAATACAAGAGATCGATTACTAACCTTTATAAGCGATGCAAGGAAGACGAATAGAGCCTCCTAGCAGTTGCTCCTCAGGGTGTGAAGCACTCCACAAGTATCCACCAAGAGATCGAATCGTTGGATAAAAGAAGAAGTTGAGAGAGAGAATTAGGGTTGCCTCCTCTTTTCTCTTCTTGTGAAAAATAGGGTTAAGGCTTTGAGGGTTTATAATAGTATATTTATAGGCCAAAATTTCAGGTTCCTATAAAATAATATATTAATTAAACCCACAAATCAATTAATCTTATTAATAAATTAATTAATAATTAAAAACTCTTTTAATCACTAATTCTTTTTCAAAACTCTTTAGAAAATAATTCTCTCACTTGATTTAATTTCCTAAATTGAATCCTTAATTAATAATATTAACAACTCATCTTAAATAATTTATAATCAATTAAAACTTATTTAATCAATTATAAAATTGCTAATTAATTATTTATTTCACAAATAAATAATTACTAGCCATTATTAATTAATTCCTCCACCAATAAATCAGTCTCTTTTATTGTTTGACCCTGTAGGTTCAATATTAAGTCGATAGTCGAAACAAATAATAATAAAACTATTTTATTATCATTTATATCAATTCTTCTAATTTATTAAATATAATGAATAAATAATTAATCATATTTATTCTACATCGTGAGGGATACTACCAGTATATCGCGATTATCCGGATAATATGAAATCACTACTTTGAATACCAAGAACCGTTAGTGAATGGTTACCTTACAATCTATTCCTTTTACCCTACAATGTCCCGATTAAATACAAGGCATGGAACTTGTGTCAAGCCTATCTAATTTAATAATATGCTATCCTATTCACTATGCTTTGTTCCTTTTAATGCAAATTAGAAACTTCTTTCTAATTTCATTCACTCTGGCCAGAAATTTCGGAAAGCATAAGTGGAATAACATAGGACATTCTCTTCCTTCACTAGAAGGGGCAAATCCTTTATTGATCAATCACTATCTTCGTGTACAAATTCCTATGCCCAAAAGAGCCCTTATTATTGTCCCTAGAGACTAAAAAAACTAAACCAAAGTATAGTTCAATGTACACAAGATGACTATGATGACCTCAAGTCTTAGGTTACTTGTACAACCATCATTTTATGAACAACTACTGACACGTGAGTGAACTCCATTAGTTGTTCAACAATTCGAGTCATGTTTAGGGAACTTATTCTATAATAAGCACCTACATACTAGCTATAGTGTCAACACACAAATGTCTATGAGACTAGACATCCTTCATTATGAAGCAAACATAGTATGTACCAATCTTTATGAATTAACTAACTACCAATTAGTTATCCTACGACCAGGAACAATTTAAGTTCAGAGTTATCATTTTTTAGATCTCACTATTACAATCTCATCATAATTCTAAAAGCTTTACTCTAAACTATGGAACATCTTATTTAAACACTTAATTAGATAAAGCCCGTAACAAAAACGAATAAGTCTTTTATGAAATTAAATAGGTTACATAAAAGTTCTTCCTAACTCATCATACATGATTGGATTTAGGACACTTTTACCCAGTGCTACAATTTTATGATAATGTTTTTGTATATGAAGTTGGAAAGAGATTGTGTAGGAGGCTGTGGCACCAGTCCAGCGTGTGAAATTTAAAGCCGATGGCAATAAGAGCTTCCGGCAAGTTTGTCTTGGGATCCCTAATTGTTTGAATTCGTGTTTAAATAAAACTGTGCTTCGGAGCTTAAGCGTGACTGATCATCAGCTTTAGCTTAGTGTCATATAATTCCACTCCTTAAAATGGGCCAATGATTGATAAACAAAAGACAAGATGATAATAATAACATTTACAAAGATTGAAACCAGCTACTGACATAAAGGTCTGCTATAAATATAGTATTCCTATTTTAGAAAATACATATAACCAGCAAAACAATGTTGTTAACAAAGAGACGTTTAAACATAGTTGCAAAAGTTGTACCCTTTTTAAGCGAAAGTGTTCTATACTTTAAACACAGTCATTTTTGATGAATAGTAATTTTATTTTGTTTATAAAGTATCTCTTGCTGAGACTTTTTAGCTCACTCTTGCTTTACTGATCTTACCTTTCAGCTAGATAGTCAGACGGCTCGTACTCAAACTACAGTGCATAAGCGTATTGGTGGACCCGCTAGGCTATATTTGTTCAGGTTTCCAACACCAACGCTCCAGGTAGAAGACTTCTGGGATAACAGCAGTTTGTAAGTGTAATATGTAACTTTTAAATTTTGTAGTATGGTAACTTAAAACAGATAGACTTTTGGTTGCTAGCTTGAATTCCTGTCGAGGTTGTGCTGGTAACATAGGTTGATGTAATAACTATAATAAGTAGTCTTGTTTGAATGCCAAAATTTGTAAAAGAAACTAGCCTGTGAGATTGTTATTTATATTTTGTTATCTATTAATGCATGTTGTTCAGTATTTTGTGACACCGAGTTTCCAGGTTATGACAAAATCCTTGCATCGCACGAGTTACAAGCTAGTATTTTATTAGATTCGAAACATTGAAAATTTGTTTATCAATTTTCGGTCCTTTATTCTTATTAATAAATAGTAAAATAATATAATTATAATAAATAAACGATTTCTTTTTTTAATTAAAACACGTTACCTTTTCATCAACAGAGATTAACTTTTATAAACACCTAAAAAACACCAATCGTATTGTTAACGAAGGAATTTGGAGATAACAAATTTAGGAGGTTGCTGGAATAACGAAATCATGAAAATAGGGGGATTTGATTTGGGATGTTTGGCGCTAGACTTGAGAGGTGTCTCGACTTGTTAGATGTGTCGGATTCTTTTTAAAGATGCGTACTCTATATTTATAGAGATCAAGCCAACGCAGTTCTGTTCATGATTGATTTTTAATCCCAATGATTGTTAAGGGATGTATTGGGAATTAGTAGATTTTATTTCTTTAAATTATATTCGCGTTGGGATACCTTCCTGATTTGTAGGATATCGTTTGGAGATATTTTCTATCATTAATTGGAGATAATTCCACGTTTTAGAGAGAGGACATAATTAACTTGGGGATTAAGTTAATTGTTATTAGATTCATATTAGGAAATTTGGGAGATATTAGAGGCAACCGAAAATATGGCGTATTCCCTGGAAGTACGGTTTTCAAAAATTTTGATAATTCAGAATTCCCTCCTCTCGGTTTGGTCGTATTCCTAGAGATTGTGCCTTGATGAGGTGCCGGAAGTACGAACACCCCTCCCCGGAAGTACGGTTTTTCAAGTATTTTGATAATTTGGAATACCCTCCTCTCGAGAGGTCGTATTTCCATTCCAAAAACACCCTCCTCTTGGGAGGTCGTATTCCTAGAGATCATACCTTGATGAGGCACCGAAATTACGAACATCCCCCCCGAAAGTATGGTTTTTCAAGGATTTTGATAATTCGGAATACACTCCTCTCGGGAGGTCATATTTCCCATTTCAAAAACACCCTCCTCTCATGAGGTCGTATTCCTAGAGACCATACCTTGATGAGGCACCGGAAGCACGGACATCCCCCGCGGAAGTATGATTTTTTAAGGATTTTTAATAAGACTCTCCTTAAAGGAGATCATCTTCCAAAATATTACCCTCATCAAAAGAGGTTCTTCCCAAATATTACCCCTACAAAGGAGGGCCTTCAAATGAGGGTCTTCCAAAATATTACCCTTAAAAAGGAGGGCCTTCTAAAAATAATCCGAGAAATACCCGCCGTAAAGGAGGGCCTTCAAATGAGGGTCTTCAAAAATATTACCCCTAAAAAAGAGGGCCTTCTAAAAATAATCCAAGAAATACCCGCCGTAAAGGAGGGCCTTCTGAAATAATACTTGAATGGTTTTCCTTTGTATTTTTCAACAAAAACTCGATTTTTGCTTCTGTTAAATTCAGATTTTCCTAAGCTTCTATTTGTTCATCATGTACCACGAATATTGCATCTCAAATCTTGAATATGTTCACGATTCAGATTCTGCCCAGATCTGTTTTTAACCTTTTTCACCTTTTAAATGATATTTTCTTGGAAAACACAAAAGTTGTAGAGAACTAAAAGATCTTTTCGACAAGATATGGTTCATCAAAAAGGACTTATAACGAATCGAGAATCAAATAAAACGTCTGCTGATTGACTTCTTGATGCTAAAAAACGTGATCTGATTGTTTTTTGTGATTTCGAGAATAGATCAAGATATAATCTGAGAAAACTCAAAGAACGAAAGTTATAGGCAAAATAAAAAGATTTCCGAAATCCGATATGTATTGAATTTACTACGAATTTTATAAAATAGCTAATTTGTATGGATAGAATCATAAAAAACTTATCTTAATTCAGAATACAGTCACCGTCTTCATCGTTTAGCTTCTCCATTAAAGCAACTCCAGATCCATAATAACCCCCTATGCGTATGAATTGATTGTCCTCCACAATCAAAAAATGTTCCCTCTTTCTAGCGCCAATTGTTAACGGAGGAATTTGGTGATAACAAATGTAGGAGGTTGTTGGAATAACTAAATCATGAAAATAAGGGGATTTGGGATTTTTGATGATTGGGGCTGGACTTGAGAGGTGTCTCGATATGTTAGATTTGTCAGATCCTTTTCCAAGATGCCTGCGTACTCTATATTTATAGAGATCAAGCCAACGCAGTTCTGTTCATGATTGGTTTTTAATCCCTATGATTGTTAAGGGATGTATTGGGAATTAGTAGATTTTATCTCTTTAAATTATATTCGCGTTGGGATACCTTCCCGATTTGAAGGATATCGTTTGGAGATATTTTCTATCATTAATTGAAGATAATTCCTTGTCTCAGATAGAGGAAGTAATTAACTGGGGGATTAAGTTAATTATTATTAGATTCATATTGGGAAATTTGGGAGATATTAGAGGCAACCCAAAATATGGCATAACATATGCTATATCTTTCTCACATAATTATGTTTTCTATAATTAAATCATGTTACCATTTATTTCGGAAAATATAATTTTTATAAATACACATTAAAAATACCAATTATATTACATCAACCAATAAAATTATTAAAATCTTTAAGTACAAAAAATGTTCCCTCTTTCTAGCGCCAATTGTTAACGAAGGAATTTGGTGATAACAAATTTAGGAGGTTGCTGGAATAACGAAATCATGAAAATAGGGGAAATCATGAAAATAGGGGGATTTGGGATTTTTTATGTTTGGGGCTGGACTTGAGAGGTATCTCGACTTGTTATATGTGTGAGATCCTTTTCCAAGATGCCTGCGTACTCTATATTTATAGAGATCAAGTCAATGCAGTTCTGTTCATGATTGGTTTTTAATCCCTATGAATGTTAAGAGATGTATTGGGAATTAGTAGATTTTATCTCTTTAAATTATATTCGCGTTGGGATACCTTCCTGATTTGAAGGATATCATTTGGAGATATTTTCTATCATTAATTGGAGATAATTCCTTGTTTCAGATAGAGGAAATAATTAACTGGGGGATTAAGTTAATTATTATTATATTCATATTGGGAAATTTGGGAGATATTAGAGGGAATCGAAAATATGGCATAACACATACTATATCTTTCTCTCATAATTATGTTTTCTATAATTAAATCATGTTACCATTTATTTCAGAAAATATAATTTTTATAAATACACATAAAAAATACCAATTATATTACATCAACCAATAAAATTATTAAAATCTTAAAGTACAAAATCAAAAAATTAAAAATATTATAAACAACCTGTGCATCGCACACAAGCTAGTATATATATACACACACACTCACACACAATGAAATAGAGAAAATAGGTCATATCTTTCTTCTATCATCCGTCGCCGCGATACTTTTATATCTTTAATTCTGAAATCAAATATTATGAACTTTGCGATTATGGTGAATAATACGACGGATGTCGATGCTAATGAATCAAACGATGATGAAGATTATCAACTTGATCGGTACGTTTATAATTTACCATTTTTCATCTTTTGTTTGTTTGGTAATATATGATTGGATCTGTTGCCTTCTCAACATAAATTATGAAATTTGCTTAGTCTTTTTCACCGGTTTCCTGATGGTCCGTTTGTTCTGTATCAATTACTTTTTCAATTTAAATGTCAATGTTAATTTTTTTGTTTTCATTTGTTTCATGGGCATATTTGTTTAATTAGTTCGTTATTAGATGTGCTAACTTTTTGAATGCATAAATTATTTTTACTTAGCTTATTTCAAATGTTTAGAAGATTATATTTATGTTTTTTATGAAATATGGATATTTCATAAGATATAAAAAGTACAATGTTCAGAATTAGAAATTAGAGGACCTTTCTTTAGTATGAGAGGACTGTTTAGGATGCACATATGGAGTTTTAGTTATTGTTTCCATGGTAAACTTGGGTAGCGAAGTGTGGAGCGGATAACTACTGAAAGCAACTAAGTAGTTAGTCCATCACAAGAAGAGTGCTTTCTAATTTCAACTTTCTCGAAACTTATAATAGCACACGATTTGTATTTTAGAACCGATTTTTTTAAGTACAAAAATTCAAATTTCATGTTATTATGAAAATACATAAATATATTTATATTTCTGGGCGTGATATGTCATTTAGTACTATACTAATTGTTTAACATCGTGTATCATTGATTTCATGATGCCTTGTTACTTCTTCCCGGAAAACAGCATACATATGTTGGATTATATTGTTAAGGGACTACCCAAATATGAGATTCACAACAATCAATGTAGAACACATACATAAACAAACGATAAGTTGTGAAGCTCCACTAAAGCGCGGTTAGATAAAATATATGATGCGGAAAAAAAGAATGTCTCATCTTGTATTACTAATCCAAACAGTTATCAATAATAAATTAGATAATAGCACCTCAATGGTGTTGTAACAGATATCTTATCCAAGCAATATTTAAGTATCTCTCAGACGATACATAAGACTACATCTCCTAAGCATACCTATCAAAAATAATATGACTATGTATGTCTAACCACTCCAAACTTTGCCACCAATGCTTATCATACTTGTTGTACAAGTCTTCACATACTTATTTTACAAGCCTTCCATTCTTGTTTTCTAACGATCCAACTTTATGATCAAGACATACCGTATATAAAATTGTCTACACATACAACTATTACTCTTGAATCGCCCAAACTCATACGATAATATTGGGTTGAAACCCAACAATCCACCCCTTCAACCAATTACTCCGTATCGGATTGAAAGGTAAACATTAAATACATCGGCATCCATCCATCCGCTAATGCCTCCTCTCGAACAAGAACATCTTCTTGATCTTCCTATCTTTGAATGTCGCTAAAACCGATACAGTGACCTCCAAACCACCGTTATACATCATAATCGTATATCCATCTACAAAATCACATGCATCAATCATCACGAGTGCTTTTCCATCTATTGAGTCACCTGATCCTTGCTTTCTCAATCCTTCAGTATTTAGAAGAACATTACTAGTATCATCCAAATAGTTCATTTGGTTGATCAAGCCATTGAAGCAGTTGCGATGATCTCTTCCATCTCCATCTCAAGTCTGAGCAAATTTTCATTGAGAAACAACTCCTCAAGAACATAATGATTGATTCACGATGCAAGGGCCAACTTCCAATGCATGTAACTTTTTCTCTTTCCATTTTAGTGGTCTCCTTGTCAGCAAATTCTTCATCGTACTCTACCATATCAGTTGAATCTCTAACTTTCCCTTAACTTCATTCATCACGAACCTTGGTTATGATACCACTTATTAGGGGACTACCCAAATACGAGATTCAAAATAACCATTGTAGAGCACATACACGTACAACCAAACGATTGGTTGGCAATTTCCACTAAAAAGTGATTAGAACAAAATATATAATGCGGAAAAAACCACATCACATCTTGTATTATTCAACGAACATAACCTTGGTACATCTTACAAGATTTCTTGGTTTAGGAGAAATGTCCTTTCTATCCTAATAAATAAGTTTATCTTTTACTTTCTCTTTTACCTTTATTGAACTTTGAACTATTAGACATGCAACTAGTTGTACTTTTAAATGAATATATCTATTTTACTTGCATTCATTTCTCCAAATTTCCTGATAAAGGATATGTAATAATAAAAGAGACGAATACATTTAAGAAGAATACTTAAATACAAATAATAAAAGAAGATGCTCTAAACTAAAATCATGTATGTTTATGCCTATGGCATGAAAGATTAAAATGAATCAATAAATAAATCTATGATGAATTATAAACGCACAATATACAAGCCATGGGAGCAAATATGGAACATGTAGCCATAAAAATAATTGAAAAAAGGTAAGAATTGGGCACATCCTCATTTAGCATGCATGTATGTGAAAATTCTATGTGTAAGAAAATGATGCAAGTTTGTAAAGTTAATAGAAGTACATGAAAATTTAAGGAGACATGTCATCAGTCACTCAAAAAAATAGATTTATTCTGGTTTAACTAGGTTTTTAATTTTTAATTTTTTATATATTTTTGACTTCTTCATGTATTTATTGTAAAACATCGTTCTTTAAGTTAAGTCGGGAATGAGTCGTTTAATTTTGTCTAGTACAACAATGTATGCTTCAAAATGGTTGATTACAATTTTCATTCTTTTTTCAGTTATATTTCATATGATACAATTTACTAGTCTTTGCTATCTTATTTTTCGTACTTGGATGAATTTCCAATTCCTTAAAATGATTTAAAGAAAATTCAACTAAAACCACTTTTACAACTAGAGCAAGTTCTATCTCGAAACCGAGTTTAATGTTATATGTAAATTAAAGTCCTTTTAGTGACTGCACGATTCCAAGCCTTAATCCGGTGCCTACTTGCGCAGTAGATGTATCCTTGATCTGATCATAACTCTCAAACACTATTTCATGCTTATCTTTGGGAATTGTAACTCTAGTATCATCTACCTCAAAAACAAACTCCATGCAGTTCTAATCCTTTTGAATATTATCAAAGTTCGCTTCGTGCACAATACATGCTTCCTTCTTTGGAAAAAGAAAGCATGATAACCATGATAGAAGACCTTCTTTAGTAGAATCAGGTGTTGTAGTTGAAGAACTAGGATTCCTACCATAAGCTCAAATAGACACATATCCTTCTGACGTAAATTTGACAGCATTATTGACTATATTTGATGGTATCTGTCCTAGGTTTTTGCGATCACCTCTTACGTGGTCAAACCTATTAACAGATCCAATAGCATGAAATAAGTCAGCCACATCTTCAAGTAATCGTGACACTTTAAATCTTCTAGATCAAGTATCGTTTTTCCTGCTTCTAGCTTACTTCTATCAAGAATTTCATTCGGAAGACCTGTACAGAAACAAATGAAGAAACATTTCTTCAACTAAATTTAATATATTAAAGACATATAGTAGCTAAAATTAATTGCCTTGTTACCTAAAAGATACTGGGAAATTTTACTCACAAGTTTTATATTTTTGTCGGATCCAGGATCTCAACTTGAGTCAGATACATTCTATGAGACTGATAATCCCTGCTAGAGAGGCACGAACGTCATGACTTGCATTGGCATAGTTAATACTCTTCTTAATGCCTACTCTTTCTTCTTGACCTGTTGCAGCCACTGGCTTTATTAATTGAATACGGTACCAGGCCACTATTTTTAATGCTCCAACAGTTATGGTTGATCTATTGATATGTCATATCAATATATTGCTGGGACGATTTGCGTAATATGTCATTTTTGTGGCCATAGCTATCTTAGTATAAAAAAAAGTGGCATGGTACCGTATTCAGTTAATAAACAAGTGGTTGTGATAGCTCAAGCAGAAAGACTAGGCATTAAGAAAACTACTAACTACATCATTGCAAGTCACGATGTTCGTGCCTCTCTATCGAGGATTATAGGTCTCATAGAAATATGCCTGACTCATGTTGATCTTGGATCTAACTTAGAGGAAAATATAAATTTATGAGTAAAAATTTACAATATATTTTTCATAACAAGGTAATTAATTTTAGCAACTATATGTCTCTAATTATATTAAATTTACTAAAAGAAATATTTTTCATTTGTTTTTGTACAAATCTTCTAAATAACACGATTGATAGAAGTAAGTTAGAAGCAGGAAAAGCAACACTGATCAAGAAGATTTAGAAATACCACGATTACTTGAAGATGTGGCTAAATTATTTCATGCCGTTGGCATGAAGAAAGACGTAGATGTTGCATCTCTGCAATGGATCTGTTAACATGTTTGACCACGTAAAAGGTGATCATAAAAGGCTAGGACAAATACTATGAAATATATTCAGTAATGCTGTCAAATTTACGTCAGGCGGATATGTGTCTATTCGAGCTTATGCTAGGAAGCCTAGTTCTTCAACTGCAATACCTGATTAAACTAAAAAAGGTCTTTTGTCATGGTTATCACGCTTCCTTTTTCCAAAGAAGGAAACGTTTACTAAGTACGAAACGAACATTGATAATAATGAAAAGGATGAGAATTGCATGGATTTTGTGTTTGAGGTAGATGATGGTAGTACAATGTTGGAATTCCCAAAGATAAGCAGGAAACTATGTTTGAGAACTATGCTCATATCAAGGATACATCTGCTGAACAACTAAGCATCGACTTAGGGCTTGGAATTATGTAGTCACTAGTACATATCAATTTGTTACGTTGAAATTTAGTACATTCATAATTATCCTACCATATACAAATAATACACAATATTTGCAGGACAATTTAATTTAATTCTGAAATTGGTGTGCAAGTATGTGTCTACCTATTCTGACAAGAATGTGAAAATTGTAAGGTCTGATAATGTTATTGAATTATTGATACCTCTTGTAGTGCCTTTTGACATGGGTAAAAAACTAAACCTTAATGAAATATTTAATGTTGCATTAATTAGACCTAGCTTGGTCAAATAACAAAGCCCAATAAAGAGGCCCAAAACTCTAACTGAGTATTGAATACTCCTTCTGTTTTTTTATATTAGTCGCTTGACTTTTTTGCACGTACTTTTAAGTGTTTTGACTGCATAGTTAAAATTTCATTTTTTCAATTAATTTTTTTTGTGAATTAAAATTTTTATTACATATTTTTATTCAAAAAAAGAAAATTTCTAAAATAATAATTTTAGCTATGTGGTCAATGCACCTAAAAATGTGTGTAGAAAAGTCAAAAGACTAATATAAAAAAAACAGAGGGAGTATATAATTAATACTTGGGCCTAGAACACAGCCTGTACTGCGGATTCCCGATAAAAGGCCCGCTTCTAGAATCCACGATTTGAGAAACAGAAATCAACAAGGAAACTAAATCCTTGATGGGAAAGATCTAGAACCACCAACCTAGGAGGAGACTTGGCCTCCAAGTCTTTCACTACGCCATAAGTGAGCATACGCAACCCTTTTCAGAAAGTGTTGCATAGAAAGCGTTTCGTTAGCTAGAAATTTTGGGTCTTTTGCAACAAAGCTGAACTAGTGTTGCATTAGATATAATTTAGTGTTGCATATTACCCACGGTGTTTCACATCATGCAACACTAACTGCTGGTGTTGTATTAGATATTTTATTATTTTAATAAATGATGACGTGGCAGAAGTGGGGCCCACATGTGCTGACGTGGCATTTGCTGATGTGGCAATTGTGGGGCCCGCAATTGCTGACATGGCAGAAGTGGGACCCACCTGTGCTGACGTGGCAGAAGTGTTGCATAAGATAACAGTAATGTTGCATTTGCTGTTTGAAGTGTTGCATTAGATATATATATTTTTTATTAAATTGTGACGTGACAGGTGTGGGGCCCACCACTTCTGACGTGGCAGTGTGGGGCCCACAAGGGTGATGTGGCAGGAGGCCCACCAATGCTGACGTGGCAATTGTGGGGCCCACAATTGCTGACATGGCAGAAGTGGGACCCACCTGTGCTGACGTGGCATTTGCTGACCCGTTAGAAGTGTTGCATTTGCTGTTTGAAGTGTTGCATTAGATTTATTTTTATTTTATTAAATTCTGACGTGGCAGGTGTGGGACCCGCCACTGTTGACGTGGGAGTGTGGGACCCACAATGGTGACGTGGCAGGAGGCCCACCAATGCTGACGTGGCAAATGTGGGACCCACAATTACGGACGTGACAGAAGTGGGGCCCACCTGTGCTGACGTGGCATTTGCTGACGTGTCAGAAGTGTTGCATTAGCTAACGGTAGTGTCGCATTTATTGTTTAAAGTGTTGCATTAGCTATTTTTTAACTAGTCTTGTCCCGAATGATGAATCTATTTTTTAAAATTATTTTTTCGACGTTCCAATCGCACGGGTATCAAGATATAACGATTTTATTGATGTGCTAAATTTTTAAAAAAATTTCCTTCATTTATTTGGTTTGGTTTTATACCGGTCAAAGTCGACCTTCCTTTTAACTAGTCTTGTCCCGAATGATGAATCTATTTTTTTAAATTATTTTTTCGACGTTCCAATCGCACGGATGTCAAGATATAACGATTTGGTGATGTGGTAATTTTTTAAAAAATTTCCTACATGTATTTTGTTTGGTTTTATAAAGGTCAAACTGGTCAAAGTCGACCTTCCTTCTCACTAGTCTTGTCCCGAATGATGAATCTATTTTTTTAAATTATTTTTTCGACCTTCCAATCGCACGGCTGTCAAGATATAACGATTTTAGTGATGTGGTAATTTTTTTAAAAAATTCCTTCATTTATTTGGTTTGATTTTATAACGGTCAAACCGATCAAAGTCGACCTTCCTTCTAACTAGTCTTGTCCCGAAAGATGAATTTATTTTTTTAAATTATTTTTTCGATGTTTCAATCGCACGGGTATCAAGATATAACTATTTTAGTGATGCGGCAATTTTTTTAAAAATTTGCTAGATTTATTTGGTTTGGTTTTATAACGGTCAAAGTGGACTTTCCTTTAATTAGTCTTGTCCCGAATGATGTAACTATTTTTTTAAATTATTTTTTTGACGTTCCAATCGCACGGGTGTCAAGATATAACGATTTTAGTGATGCAATAATTTTTTAAAAAAATTGCTATATTTATTTGGTTTGGTTTTATAAAGGTCAAACCGGTCAAAATGGACTTTCATTTTAACTAGTCTTGTCCCGAATGATGAATCCATTTTTTAAAATTATTTTTTCGACGTACCAATCACACGGGTGTCAAGATATAACGATTTCAGTGATGCGGTAATTTTTTAAAAAATTTGCTAAATTTATTTGGGTTGCTTTTATAACGGTCAAACCGGTTAAAGTGGACTTTCCTTTTAACTAGTCTTGTCCCGAATGATGAATCTATTTTTTTTAATTTTTTTTTCGACGTTCCAATCGCACGGGTGTCAAGATATAACGATTTTGGTGATGCAGTAATTTTTTAAAAAAAATTCTAGATTTATTTGGTTTGGTTTTATAATGGTCAAACCGGTCAAAGTAGACTTTTCTTTTAACTAGTCTTGTCCCGAATGATGAATCTATATTTTTAAATTATTTTTGCGACGTTCCAATCATTCGGATGTCAAGATATAACGATTTTAGTGATGTAGTAATTTTTTAAAAAATTTCCTAGATGGATTTGGTTTGGTTTTATAACGGTCAAGCCGGTCAAAATTGACCATCCTTTTAACTAGTCTTGTCCCGAATGATGATTGTATTTTTTTTAATTATTTTTTCGACGATTCAACCACACAGACAGATCTTAATATATAACTATTTTTTTAATTATTTTTAAAAATTTCTAAATTTATTTAATTTAAAAACTAAAATTACATGTTTAAAAATAAAAAACCAATAACGTAACACACCACATCGAGTATAACACACTAAGCACAGGGCTCGAGGTGAAAATTTTGAGCGGCAAATTTCTCTCTTAAACGAAATAATTCATCTCAAAATCTCTTACTCTGCTCATTTGAGCACTACTCCTCTGCCCCTTCTCTACTCTCTCTCTCTCTCGTCTTCATCTCAAAATCTCTTGATAAACAATCAATCGACATCCTCTGAAATTATAAGCTCAGATTGGTAATTGAAAATTCTTTTTCTTGCAATTAGTTTTCTACTGATTCTTTTATAATTTTGTTTTTTGACACACATAACTATTAAAGAAGATCTACATGTCTGACTTCATTCCCCCTGAGGCCAGGCGCCCTCTCCAAACACTAATCTCAAGCTCAAACAGATTGTAGGGCTTTCAATCCCTAGCTGATTTGGGTTTCAATTTAGAGATTAAAATTATGGTTTTATATTTTGATGTTTGGGTTTTTATTTGGGGTTTTTTGAATTTGAAGTTTGGTCCTCAGATCTTTTGCAGAGTTATGGATGTTCAATTATTGGTATGCTAGATTTCTTGTGCATCTTGAAATTTGAGTAGTTTCGTTTAAATTTCGAAACTCTGCTTGTCTTATTTTGGCTTGTTTCGATTTTTTGTTTAGGCTAATAAAGAGGATGATGAGGTCTATACACAACTGAGCCTACTTCCTGTACCAGAGGTATGAGTTATAATACTTGTCGCATCGTGTAGTTGACAGAATGACAGACTCGGTAGGCTTTGTTAAAGGGTGTCTTGATGTTTAAGTATTGCTAAATTATGACAACTGGATACTAGGTATTTAGTTTGGGTCACAAATGCATTCAATTAGTAAAACTTAACAACATACAGTATAAGATGACTGGGGCTTTTGCTTTAGATAACACATTCCATAATGTGTTAAACTTTCAAGTTTTAATGTTAAATCTCCCGTGGTCACGATTTTTCTATATTGTTATAATATTTGAAAGGGGTACTTTATATCTTGTGCAGGTTATAAATTTTTAATTGACGCGTAGAGGAGGAATGGGTCGAAAAATGAGCAGCAGTAAGAAAGTGGTGTTAAAGGACTTTGAAGATTTTTCCGAAGATGATGAAATTGAAGATTGTAATTATCTGTTTATTGTTAATTAATATGAAATTTGATTTGTTAAAAAAATGAAAAAATAAATAAATTATCAATGCACACATTCATATACAAAAGATGATCATTGATACTATGTGTTTTGTCATTGCAGTTCATAAGCAAAGGGATGTAGTTCCCATTGACATAAACAATGATGTGGTGAGGAGGAACCTGTATTTGGTTTTCAGGTTATATATTTATATGTTTTTTTTAATGTTCTTTGTGCTTCTGTGTATTATCCTTTTAAAGTATATTGTGATTTCTGAGAACTTCGGTGGTTTAAAGGCTATTTTATTTGTTTTGATTCCAAAAATTGATGTATAATAGGATGATGATGACAGCGAGGATGATGAAGACGACGAGGATATTGAAGATACTGGGCTTGCTGCACGAAGTAATATTTCTAGATATGCTTTGCATACATTTAAGTCATGAATTGTACCCTTGTAAACTTGTGGAAAAGCAATATTGGTGCGAGTTATTAGTGTCGATTATAGCTAACCCTGAAATTTGGTGACGAAAAATCTTCATGTACTGGCACATGATTTATCAACATACCTAACTGCAAAATGTAATAGCCACTTATCTGTGGTGTTATTTTAGGATCTATCGTTATTGCTATTATAACTCTAAACTTGTATATCTGCTCTAACTTCTCATGATTTAATCACATTTGTTAATTGTTATGTTATACTCCTAATCTGATCCTGTGATTATCAACGTACAATCTGCAAAAACTCTGTCATTTGTCTACAGATTTTTTATTGTGTCACTTTGTAAACTGGTAGTAGTGTATTCTTTTTGTGACATCTGCCACATTACAAAGGACAGAAAAAACACGCCAGCTTTGTAAACTGGTAGAGGTAGGTGATTGATTGAACTACAAACTGTATTTTAATTTAGTTAAACCTTTTATTGAGGTGAATCATACATTTTAGGCCAACCAAGGCGACATTTGCTTACCACCGGGTGGAGTATTTTTGTCAGCCAAAAGAATCTTGTTTCAGGAGATGCTGTCCTCTTTCTAAGGTATAGATTTATCCAAGATGCTATTTAGTTTGACTGCACTATATGTTGTGACATTTCAGAAATGCCCTGGTTGACATAAGTTTTGATCGGCATGATTATAAAGCTAGTAAGATAGAATAGAACATGTGTATAATTATTTAAATCCTAAGAATGTGATGGAGTAATGATGCGAAGGAGCAGAGCAATCTGAAATTATATTCTGATGTAGTGTTGGAATCATGTTAATAAAGAAGTTTTGTGTCCAGTTCTTTACGCAAATTGCAAACACACCTTAGCTAAATCAGTGCCCAAATGTGAAGTAGAAATAAATAGTTTTCAATTCTCGGTATTATTTCGCACAACTCACTGATACATATTCAAGTAGTAGCTTTGCATAAATTTCTTTGGTGGTATTCAGTAACCACATGTTTAATTGCATTATAAAAAACTTGTTGGCTTATCTCCGTATAAATTACGAGACAAACTCTTTTTTTCTTCTTGTGTAGACTGATAGAGCTGCAATGCTTGATGAAATTGTGGTGCCAGAATCTTACCAGCTGGTTAAGCCTATATCATATGTACATGTCAATTCCTTGGGCTCTTATTTAGTGAGGTTTAATCATGAAAGTTCTTTTAATCAGGTCAAGTTGCTTAAGTAGTGGAAGTGCTGATGCACTTAATGTGAAGAGGGATTGCATTATGTGAATCACATTCAAGCTGAACTACCAGCTTTTAGACTGTGTTTTTATATACATGGTTTATTAATTATTTTGAAAGTGGCTTTTGGACTGTTTTTATAATTCAGTATTTCTGAATTAATTATGAACTGAGGGTCTTGTATATATTGTCACAACATCTGAACTTATACTGTGCTCAGTCATTAATTTTTTTTTGTGATTTTAATATTGTATCTTCAATCCTGCTAACCTCTAATTGTATAATAAGCAGTGTTATGCTGAGAGATAGGCTCTTGGCGAAGTGAGTGCTGAGCTTCTGGACACCCAAGTTAATCATGCAGTCTGGGAAATTAGCGGCCACATGGTGTTAAAATGGAAGGAGGATGCATCCCAGGAGAAGGCTTGGAGACTGCTTGCCGAGGTATTCCTGTCAGAAGAGAGGTTCAAAGAAGTGAAAGATATATTGCAAAGAATATTTCAATGACTCAAGGCAGCTACACTTAGTATTTTTTTTTGTAGCTTTAACTTGCTAGTAGTAGAACTTGGTATTTTTGTAAAACTGTTAAGTCATTTTGTTGGCTACATTATTTAGGACTTTTGAAGTTGTTGGCTTGGTTTGGACATGATGGTTTTATGTATAAACAAAGCAGCCATTACAATTTTTTTGTAAAAAACTGTTGCATTTGACTATATATGATGTTGCATTATGGTATATTTAGTGTTGCTAAAAATACTTTTGATGTTGTAAAAAAAATTATGATGTTGCATTAGACCAAACTAGTGTTGCATTAGATAGTGGTCCCCACTGCTGACGTGGCACCATGTGGGCTTCACTGTTGACGTGGCATCTTGTGGGCCCCATTGTTGACGTGGCATCTTGTGGGCCCCACTACTGGCGTGGTACCCCTGGTGGACCCCACTGTTGATGTGGCATCTTGCTGACGTGGCACCTTGCTGATGTGGCACCTCGTGTGATCCAATGCTGACGTGGCATGTGGGCCCCACTGATGACGTGGCACCATGGTGAGCCCACTACTGAAATGGCTAAAAATCTTATGCAACACCATTTGCTGTTGCCTTTACCTGCTTTTGGTGTTGCATAAGGCCTCTTATGCAATACTTTCGTGGTGTTGCAATAGCTTGGAAAAAGTGTTGCATTAGGGGTCTTACGCAACGCCGGTATTGGCAACGCCCCTCTGGTGTTGCGTAAGACCTTACGCAACGCTTTTCAGGTCTTTGGCAACTTTATTTGGGGGTTGCGTATGTGCGTTTATGGCGTAGTGTTTTGAACCCTACTTTAAATCCAAGGCTCCCGACGCCTATATAAAGGGTCTGACCTCTCAATTTTAGAACAATGTTTTTTGGGCAGAGCTCAATCCTCGAATAAGAACATGCAAGCCACTACATCCTTGGTGTGCCCTAGCCACCGTAGTCCCGAGGATTGAGCATGTGATATGGTTCATCAATTGAGGATTCAGTTTTACTCTTGAATGATGTCCTTCTCTGTTTGGCCCTCTGACAAGCATCACAGAGTCCATCAGGAGTATATAATGCCTTTGGTAATCCTCTCACCAAATCTTTCTTAACCAACTCATTGATGTTGTTGAAGTTGAGATGAGAAAGCTTCTTGTGCCAATTCCAACTTTCATCTACAGATGCTTTACTGATGAGACAAGTAGAGGGACCATCAGTACTGGAGTAGATGTTGGCTTTATAAATGTTACCATGCCTTAAACCAGTTAAGACAACCTTTCCTGATGCCTTACGGACCACTTCAAAATGAGTATCATTGAAGTTAACATGATAACCTCTGTCTGTAATTTGGCTAACACTTAGCAGATTGTGTTTTAGTCCTTTCAGCAGAGCTACTTTTTCAATGATGACATTTCCAATAATAATATTGCCATATCCCAAAGTTTGCCAATGTTGCCATCTCCATAGGACACAGTTGGGCCAGCTTTCTCTTCAAATTCTGATAGCAGGGATTTGTTTCCAATCGTGTGCACAGAGCATCCACTATCCATGACTAACACATTTTTCTTTTTACCCTGCAATCAGAAACACAAAGAACTCAGTTAGAATTTTTAAGAACCCACACTTGTTGGGTTCTATTTGTATGCATTTTAACATTTTTAACAGCAAAAGTTTTTTGATAAAAGCAGTTCTGTCAGGATTGAATCCATCAGGATTTGCCTTGTCAGTATCAGAATTAACAAATGCATGCTTAGTATTCACATTCTTTGTTCTAGCAGAATTTGCACTCTTATTAAACTTAGGTAATGGATCATAAAAGTTGAAGTACAAACTATGGTATTCTTCACATGTATAGATAGAATGCCATTTACTGCCACAATGAAAACAGGGATTCTGTGGTTTATAAAATACTGATCTATTCCTAATATCAGACTTAGGAATCACAGTAGCTTTCTTTTACTCTTCTTGCAATCAATAGAAATATGGTTAGAGTTACCACAGTTATTACATGTTTTTCTTGGAGCATTTGGAATATACTTGTAGTTATTCTCTTTATTTATTCCAACTTTACCATTCCTGTTTCTTTTAGCAGTAGATGTTTTCTTTCTATCTGTAACTTCACAGATCCTGTCTCTCAGTTGTTTCTTAGACAAAAGACCTACATTTTTAGTACTTGTTACTTTAACAGTTTTAGACAACTCTCTGTATTTTGTTTAGTAGAAGTTGATCCCTTTTCAGTAACTTATTTGGGATTCTCACTATACACAAAATTGATAGGTTCAATATCAGATTTGGTTTTGTCTATAACATGTCTATAGGTCTTTTGATTTGTCTTCTCATCCACAACAACTTTCTTTTTCAGTTTCTGATCATTCTCTGGCTTATAACCTAGACATTCTTTCCAGTTTTTATCAGTATTTATCTCATGAAATTTCTTACCAGAATCAGTCCAGGTTCTGAGTTTCTCATTAGCAAATTCAACTTCTTTTTCCAGAGAAGTACATTTCAATTATAATTCAATTTGCATGTGTTTAGCCTTTTCACATTCAGTTTGTACTTCTTGCATAAAGAGTACACTACTAGAAATCTGTTAATAGACATCACACATTAGACATCGGTTAGAAAAGTCACTGATGTTAAAAGCGTTTTGGACATCACCGAATTAAAAAGTGATGTCTTTTGAATACATGTACATCAGTCCATTAGTAAAGCGATGTCTAAGCCCTTTTTAAAAAAAACTGAAACTCGCTATCCTTTGTATTTTTAATAGTTGTGCATCAGTTAATATGTAAAGCGATGTCTAAACCCTTTTTTAAAAAAATGAAACCACCGACCCCTCTATTTTCTCCCCGCCCTTAGCCAAAATTTTCACTTTTAGTTCAATTTTCCCCCCTTAACATATTTTCCACTCCTGCTCTGTCCTTTCCCAAATTAAAAACAATAAAAGACAAAAACAAAACAAAATATCAAAACAAAACATAGCTCTCTCCCGTTTCTTCCCCAAAACTCTCTCTCCCGTTTCTTCCCCTTTTTCAAACCCTAGAAGTTGCTGCTGGAACCAAACCCTAGAAGTTCATTTTGTTCAATTACACCTTCAATCTCGGATTACACGTTTCAATATCTTCATTTACTCTCTTTCTTTGTTTGTTTCTACTAGAATCTGGGTATATGGTGTGCTAAGACAGGGGCGATGATGATGAGTTCAATAGGCGGAGCATTTAGCAAGACACCTTGTTCTTCTTGTTCCTTAATTTTTACAAGGCCAAGGCCCAGGCCTCCAACAACAACTAGTAGTTTGTTCAATCTCAAGTTATGGGCGCCAATCAAGAGGAGTTTATGTGCTACTGCTTCTCTAGCCGCCCAAACCCAATCCCCCCACCCTAATTCTCCTTCTCTTGGCCTCGCTACCCGTCCCGATTTCCCTATTCTACACCAGGTATATACATATTTTTTTAATTGCTTTTCGATTAAACTATTATCATCATGTTAACCAAATGTTTTTGAATTCGACTACCTGTCTGTTTTGCAATGCTATGGAACACCCCAACTGCTCTAATTTAATTCCTATACCGTAATAATTTCTATATGTATAATTGAATTGGATGCTATAACAAACTACCGCCTTATAGGAAATTAATGGATCCAAGCTTGTCTACCTTGATAATGCTGCAACTTCTCAGAAGCCAACTGCTGTTTTGAATGCTTTACACAACTATTACGAAGCTTACAATTCTAATGTACACTGCGGTGTTCATTTCCTCAGGTCATCGATCTTTAACAATTACTTAATACTCCGTATCTCTTATTTACCCTCATTATTACCACTACTGACTGTATTAACTTTGCTTCTTGTTGCTCCCAATGTAGTGCAAAGGCAACTGATGCATATGAATTAGCAAGAAAAAAGGTTGCTACGTTCATTAATGCATCTGATTCTAGAGAGATTGTGTTTACAAGAAATGTTACAGAGGCTATCAACCTTGTAGCATACTCTTGGGGACTTACAAATCTCAAGCCAGGCGACGAGGTAAGTTTCTTCAACTACACTTAGTTCATGCTCAAAGCAATGCTAAAACTCTCCTGTTATTGTTTTAATTGTTCGATTTACTAATTTGGTTTGCTTCAAGGAGTGATTCAGCGGATTCATTTTCTTCACCACGTTCTTCTAGTGAAGTGGTAGAAAATTCAACTCTACTATCGTTTTCAAGACCTGAGAGGAGCCGAAATGAAATAGAGTTGCGTGCAATACCTCACTCTGATGAGGGTCTTTATAACTCATCTTCTATCAGTGCACAGGTGAACACAAAACTCATTTGAATTATCTACCTACGAGCATGTTAACATAAATAGCGATAATCTGAACTTTATATCCTCACATGAATTACAATTTTAATTTTCATTTGCTTAAGATCCCTATTCCCTAGTGTCATTTGCTATCGAGGCCTTCCACAGGGTAAAGTTTAAGTCTTTAAGATACATTCATGCACCTAATTATTTTATTTGTGATATTGCTGTAATTATTTGAGTACATTTTGAGAAGTGTATTTATGGTATTCTAGTTGGACAGAAGAGTGGACACATGTAATAGATTACCTAATGCAGTCCGTTGGAAAGATACTATTGCTATTACAGGTTAAAGCTTCGGAAAATTCATATGCCGAGGAATCGAAACGGAAGAAAGAAATAGAAGAAGCTCTAGCTAGTGGAAAAGAAGAAGTTGAAAAGCTGAAGCCCAAATTAGAGTCATCTCTGGAGTTCCAAATCAGAAATTCTGATGATATAGTGCAGGAGCTGGAACAAAAGATATTTTCAGCTGTTCATCTATTGCAATGCTACAAGAAGGAACGGGATGATTTGCTTATGGAGCGTGATAATGCAGTTAGTTTAGCTGAAGAACTGAGGAAAAAACCAGTAGAAGACACCTCAATTGCACGTGTGAGTCAGTTTTACACTGAGTTCTCTTTATCAGAAATCAAGGAAGCCACTCACAACTTTGACGCATCCTTGAAGATCGGAGAAGGAGGTTATGGAAGTATATATAGAGGTGTCCTTCGTCATACACAAGTAGCTGTAAAGGTGCTGCACTCTAATAGCTCACAAGGACATTTAGAGTTTGAACAAGAGGTAAAAAACCTCCTGGACGTTAGTTTGCTTAATGGAATTTTTGTGCCTTAGTTCTAATATTATTTAAAGAGAATTCAGGGTAATAATATATTATATCGGAAGTCTTGAATTCGTAGCTTAAAATAGGTGGATGGTTTTACAACTTTAGGTGGACGACAACAGGGTCATATATACGGAGTATTGAACTTAAAATAGGTCAACTGACATAAAGGAGTGCTTATGGCGGTGTAAGCTGATTCACAAGATTAGAAAACAAGGGAATTCTGTGGGATCTCCTGAGATTCATCTATCCGCCAGACTTCAAGTATGTTCATTTAATAGAACAGTAAATTTGCTAATGTGTTGAATTTCTGTTTAGATTCTTTTCTTGTAGGTTGTATCCAATAAATTCAATGTTTAGTAATGCATTATGTATCTCATTTTGATTTATCTTCTGTCTTTTTATTTACTTAAGTTTCTGTGGCGTCTTCTAATTAGGATTCAACTTTTTTGGTTAAGGGATGATGCTCTGTTCAGTGAGGAGAATAATTATGATTGAGTTGTTCAGGACATAGAGATAAGAATGACCATACTGACATCGTTGTGAACCCTTCTTGTAGAGATATCATAACTAAATTTTTATGTCTTGTATATAGCGGCGTTATTGTCAGAATGACCATACTGAGATCGTTGTATTTAATGAAATCTTTACAGGAGGAGGCGAGAAGAAAAGGATGAAAGGAAGCGCAAGTACAATGTGAAGTAGAATGATGAAGTATGAACTCTCTCCCCCTCTCCCCCTTTTGTATTTTCTTGTCAAGTAGTATATTTTCCTTCTATATCCAAAAATTCAGAACATCAGAATGATTATCTTAAGATGTTAAATTAATAATTATACTTTAGGATATAGTATGATGTGGTGCAAACGAAGACTGAGAAAACTTATGTCTCATAATAATGTATTATTGCATATAGATTAAAAAATTAAATCAAGTTTGCATGAAGGTGTAAAAGCCACAGAATAGTATAGTAAACACTTACTGGTCTAGTGGAACATAGCAACATGCTTATAGTTCTGGGATGGAAGTCAGATTTGTAAAATTACAAATGTTCTTGTACTGATGTCTGTCAGTCATCTTTACTTGGTGCATATAATGATTCTTCGCACCTTTGTTGTTGTTGCTGTCGTGTGTAGTATCTATATTTTGCACTCACTCATTTTTCTTTAAAGTAGAGGGAATTTTCTTTAAGTAATCCACTTATCTGATATAATTAAACTTTAAAATAAATTTCGATCAATTTTGTTCTTAATGAATCATGTAAAATAAAAAAAGGTAATCTATTAATTCTTGCTCCACATCACTATCTATAATTATGTAACTATAATATTAAATGAATTAAACAGAAAACAAAGGTGTACATCACATGGGTTTTAACTTTTAAGCTACTGGATTGAAACTTGATTTCTTAACATTGGTGTCATTTTGTAGTGAAGGTAAGCGATGAGTATATATATTTACATGCTCAGTAGTGGAGGTGACATTTATTTACCTAGTTCTCTGGTTGTGAATGATAATGTATACATTAATCTTAAAAACAAGCTTAATTAATTAGTAGCCATATAACAAGTGGTGCTGATTAGTGTAAACTCTTGCTATTATATTTTGTAACAATGTCTTTCGACAAGATTAAGATTTCTACTCTCTGGATAATGATCATGGTATAAACTTGTTTTATGCAGCTTTCTAAGTGGGTGAACACCAACAATTACTGCTGAGAATCTTCTTGAAATATTGATGTGCAGTCAGATCTTATTGTTGCGGTTCGGGGACTTGATGCCACCGATAATTATTTCAGCAACTTGGCAGGCAGTTGTAGTTAGTTTGGTTAGTTGTAGTTGCTTAGTTTGTTTGATCATTGTAGTTGGAGATTTTATGCTATAACTTGGTGTACAATTTGTGGATAATGTTGTGGTTGACCTCTAGTAATTGATAATGATAGCTTGTTTAATGATTAATTTAGTTTTTGTGATGTTTACTTTTAGTGTTTGGTTTTGTTTCAATAAATCAGACATCACTTTTGCAAAAAAAAAAACTGATGTTAAATATGATAAAGTAACAGCAGCACAGCTATATGCAACGACAACGATGTAAAAAGAATAGAAACACATCAGCTTCATAAAAGAAACCGATGTAATAACATACAATAGACATCGGTTTAAAAACAGAAAACGATGTAATAATATATAATAGACATCGGTTGTTTAATAAACAATCGATGTATATTATACTCATAGACATCGGTTGATAATTAAACAACCGATGTTTATGTCTTGATTTATATTACATGTCATATGTTTAAGATGATATAAATCTTGTATAAACGTAAAATTCACATGATAGGCATGACATATTACTGCAAAAACGATGTCTAAAATTACTACAGACATCAGTTCTTTATTAGAAACGATGTCTAAAACTACTACAAACATCGGTTAAAAACTGATGTCTAAGACCCCTACCTTTCTCTACACATGCGAAGACATCGGTTCTGGATTTACATAGACATCGGTTTTTAACCGATGTCTATTGACGTTTTTCTAGTAGTGGTAACTCAGCTTCTAAGTGATCATTTCTCTTTCTAACCTCTGCCATTTCAGATAGAATTCTGGCATTTTCAAAAGACTGACTTTTAAAGCTAACATGCAGAGATTTTATAAATGATCTCAACTCAGAAACACTATCAGTATCAAAATCAAAGACAGTTTCAGGTACCTTATTTTTAGGAGCAGCAACTTCATCAACATTTGCCATCAATGCATAATTCACCTTTTCCTCCTCAGATTTTGAGGAAGAGTCCATCCAATCCTTGCTTGAAGATATGAGAGCTTTGGTCTTAGCCTTTCTGCATTCAGTTGCAAAGTGACCGATTCCATCACAGTTGTAGCATTTGACCTTTGACTTGTCAAACTTGCTGCCTTTACTTTCATTTTTCTTGTACCTGTCTTTATCAGCATTGAAGGATTTCTTTTGAAAGTTTCCTTGCCTCCTATCCTTCCTAAACTTCATCTTTTTGAAGCCTTTGACTATCATAGCAACCATTTCCATCATATCAGAATCAGTAGAGTCATCATCAATATCAGGATTAGCATCAGGATCTGATGATGAGTCATCAGGATTTGAATCTACAGTTCTACTTCTTCTCCTTGAAACCTCCACAGCTTTTCCCTTTGATTGTGTTTCCACATTCAAAGCAACAGACTTTGCCTTGACATTCTTCTTGTTCCTCCTTTGTTGAACTTTAAGATCATGAGTTCTGAGCATCCCATAGACTTCATCAAGAGATACAGTGTCAAGATCATACTGATGTCTAATGATTGAGGATTATGTATCCCATTCCTCAGGTAAGGCTCTTAGAAACTTGGTGTTAGAGTCTTCAGCTTCATATTCTTTGCCTACCAGAGATAAATTATTCAGCAAAGTAAGGTATCTATCATACATATCTGTAGGACTCTCATCAGGTTTGGCATCAAACTATTCATACTCTTGAATCAGTAGTGCCCTTCTATTCTTTTTTATAGACTATGTGCCTTGGCATTCAGTCTCCAAAGTTTCCCAGATCTCCTTTGTAGTTTTGCATGCTATCACTCTATTAGACATGACAGCATCAAGACTATTGTGCAGAATGTTCTTAACTTTAGCATCCTTGAGAATTTCAGCCTTTTCCTCAGCAGTCCACTCTGATTTTGTCTTCTGAACATAGTGTTCAGGAACAGTCCCTGTTAATGGAACCAGTTTCTTAGGGACATAGGGTCCATCATAGATCCTATCAAGATAGTCAGGATCTGTAGCTTCCAAATACATCAACATCTTTACCCTTCATGTAGGGTACTAAAACTTTTTCAGGATGGGAATCTTAATGCTTTCATACTTGCTCGTCGACATCTTAAGATTGTTTCTGATTTAAATAATCAGTTAGCTATGATACCAATCGTTGCCCAGTAATTTACAATTGTAGAAGGGGGATTGAATACAATTGTATAAGATTTTCGACTTAAACAATAATAATAACATAAGTATGAATAAGTAACAGCTTTATTAAATCTGATATAAAACTGTTACAAACTCTCTCAAGAAATTCTGATGTTCTTGAGAGCTTCTAGGTTACAAAATATTCTCATGTAAGCGATTTCTAATAAGTAAAACCTAAACTGTGTTTATATACATTACATAGCTGCCCTATCAATTACAAGATATACCAAATCAATTACTTACGACTCTCAGTACACATCTTAATTAATAGCTGAGTTCCTATAAATCAGGAACCAACATCAGTCTGTCCTATAAATAAGGAGTAATAGATATCTTCACAATCTTCAATCCTAATCAGTCTTGCAATCTTGACATAGTTTCCCAATCCTGATGATCACCAATACTGATGACGTTACTTCATGCAATCCTGATCATCTCCTTAGGACAGATCCTGACATCACTTGAATCAGTATATCTAACATTTACATTTAATTAAGTTAAATTAATTTCAAGAAAATGATTTGGTTATTTAATAATGACCTAATATTTTGCTAAAAGATATTTGAATTCAATTATGTGCATAATTGTTAGATTTGTGTGATTAGTATAACGAGATTATATTCTGTTGTTATATACAATTATGATACGTTTCTACTCGTTAACTGTTTGATTATTAAGCTATAAGCGTCTTGCGAGGGTAGTTTATAGTTAATCGAGTTGTCACTTATATTAGTTAATGAAGCTAATTGGACGACTAACATAGTATTCTTTTTGTACTTTAGGATCGAGTAGTAGCTAGACATTATGTTAGGCGCTCGAAGTAGTTATTGTACCTCCTTCGCTAGTTCAGCATCTTATATTCAGGCAAGTGATACTACAAACTATCTTTATATTAAAAAAATGTTTATGCATGTTTATGAAACCTGAATTTATGTTATACCATGCAAATGCCTTATGATTTTATAAGCTATATCTTGATAGTAAATTAAGATACTTTTCCCTGACATGATTTTAAATGGTACCTTGGGCCCGAGCTTTTAGAAGAATTGAAAGGCATATGACTCAGCCTATTTGTAGTTCGAGGATCCTAATCCAATTAAACTAGATTGTAATAAGTAAATAATATCAACTGTCACAGGAATCTGAAAAGATGATAACCGTCAGAAGAAAAATCAACAAGTCAATCTATAGTTTTGATGTTTTACACTGGAAGAAGATTCAGATATCTGATCAGGCCTCAAGGTAGCATTGAAACAAATGGATTCATTTAAGAGACAGAGATTTCTATAAGTGATAAGAAACAATTTCAGTACCGAATGATTGATGAGAATGAAGAGTATAAAAAGACCACAGTGTTAAAGTCACGATGAAGAACAGAGATTGGAGTTAGTCGTTCATGAACCAGATAGTACATCGAGCATCAACATCATTCCAGTGTATGTTCCTTATCATAATTACGTGGTTGCAGCGGAGTATTGACTATTAAAGAATTTATATTAATTCTATTTTAATTGATTAAGTCAAGTAATTAAGTTAATAAATTAATTAATTCTATCAGAATTAATATATTTGTTAAAGTGATTATTAGATTAATTAAATAAGAATTAATATGAAAAAGGAATAATTAGTTAAATGATTTTTATAAGTCATTTAATTAATTATAAACTGAAAAATATGATGATATAACTATCAAACTGATAGTTATACCGACAGTCATATTTAGTTCAAAGGAGAAATAGTCATATTCAGTTCAAGAGGAGATAGTCATATGCAGTTCAATTGGATAGTCATATTTCATTCAAATGGTAGTAATACCGAATGTTATATTGAAATGAAGAGTTATACCGAATGTCATATTGAGCTGGATAGTTATACCGAAAGTTATATTTAAACTGGACAGTAATATTACATTCAATTGATAGTCATACCGATTGTCATATTAATGTAAAATGATTGTCATATCAGTTTAAACTAAGTAATATGACTATGGTTGTAGTATTTAAAGAAGCAGAATGCAGAAGATTAAAATCAGTCGAGAATAACACAGAAAATACACATAACAGCCTATCTCTCTCTCTCTCAAGCTCAAGAACACCTACAAATTTAATTCTGTAAATTCAAGTTCATCTCAGTTGTAATATCCTATCCATTGGAACTTGTTTACTTGTGATTCTTGTACTACTAGCGAATTAAGTTTCCTAGTTCACAAATTGATATCTTGATTTTTATTAACTAAATTAGCAAAGTTCATGTTGAATTTTCTAATTAGTTATTAATTACTTGATAATCATTTGGACTGATTTTGTAACACCCATCAAGTTAATATATTGTTATATTCAACTTGAAATTTGTGTTATATTATTCCGCACAAAATATTCGTTTAAGTGAAAATTGTTTAACGAATAAATTTTGAGAAATGGTATAGATTGTATTCAACCCCCCCTTCTACAATCTTATCGGACCTAACAATTGGTATCAGAGCCTATTGATTGATACACAAATCAAGATCCTATTTTTACTCAATCAAAAATCAAGCTCGAATTTTTAACTCTCTTAAAAATTCATCATGTCAGCCAAAGGCAATGTTAAAATTCCTATCTTTAATAAAGATAACTATGACATGTGGAAAAACAAAATGGAGTTATTTCTTGATGTAGCAAATCCAAGATTTTTGTGGGTTTTGAAAAATGGACCAGTAACTCCTATGCAACATGATACTAAAACAGTTATAAATGGAACTATAACAATACCTGCCAAATCCTATCCAAAGGACCCTAAGAACTATACCTCTGAAGATAAGGAGGAAGCTGGATTGGATAAAAATTTGAGACTCATTCTATTGGATTCCCTAGATGCTGTAATGTATAGCCATGTGAGGAATTGTAAAACTGCTAAGCACATCTGGGAAACTATTGAGATCATTAATGAAGGGACTGATGAAGTCAAGGAAAATAGACTTCAAATTCTGACCTCTGAATATGAACACTTTAGAGCTGGCCCTAATGAAGGCATTCAGGAAGTGTTCGAAAGGTATAACAAGATAATCAACAACTTGCAAGTTCATGGCAAGCAATATACTCAGAAGGAGATCAACATGAAGTTTTTACTGACTATGCCTACTCACTTGGAGCATAGAATCACTGCCATCAGAGAATCTAGAGATCTAACTCAGGTTGCTCTTGAAAGGCTGTTTGGTGTTCTGAAAACCTATGAATTAGAACAAGTACAGCAAAAGGAATTCTATGGCAAAGGCAGAATGGCAAATTCTTCTACAGCTCTAGTGGTTGAGGTTCCTAAGGAAGTGGAAACTAAAGTTGTTCAACCTAACAGCTTCAACAAGGAACAAACTGAAGTAGAACTTGGCCAAACACCAACTACTCAGGATGGTGGAGAATTTTACTCACTTGAAGAGCTGGATCAATTGGAAAATGAATCTATGGCAATGATGGTGAGACAATTCAGTAACTTCAGATTCAGAAGAAATCCAAAGTTCAGGTTTAAGTCAAATAACAGATTTCAGAGAGGAGGTTCTTCATCCTCTAGTAACAGGGGAGGTTATAAAACTGGAACTGTTGATAGAAGCAAAATCCGTTGTTTCAATTGTAATGAGTTGGGACATTTTGCTACTGAGTGTCAGAAACCCAAGCAAGCACAGAAGAAAGATTAAGCTTCTGAAAAGAAGAAGAGTGAAAGAGCTTATGTAGCTGCTGGTAAAAGCTGGGATGACACATATAGCGAAGATGAAGAATATGGAAATTTTGCGCTGGTGGCAAATGCTGAATCATCAACTTATTACACCACACCGGTAACTCTTACTGATGCTGAGTTAATTGATAGTTTACGTAGTTGCTTGAATAATGCACAAAAAGGGTACGAGAGAATAAGTCTTGTTAACACTAACCTTGAAAATGAAATGTTAGATTTAAAAAAGGTGCAGGTTAATCAAGATAAGAATATAGAAGAAATAGCTCGACTTAACTACAGAGAAAAGGGTCTAGGAGAATACATGGTAAAACAAGTTGATAGGATTGCTGAACAAGAAACCAGGATTAGAGAACTTGAAACACAGATTAGAGCTTGTTATAATACTGTTAAAGTTTCTAAAGAGTTCTTCAACAAACAAGCAGTAGAACAAACTGTAGGAATAGGATTTGATTACAGTCAAGCTATTGGTTCTTTGAGTAATCATTCTCTTAATCCTATCTCAGCTAAAGAAAGAGGTATACCACATATTCTCAAGAATGTTGAAAAACCAATGTTTACTAAATCTGATGCTGGCCCACCAGATATTCTTTCTATGGTTATACAAGAAGTAATGAGAAATGAGGATAGTGCAAATGGCACAGTCCTTGTTAAGGATAAATGTGTTAAGGATAAAACTGTTAAGAACTCTAATACAAAGAATGTTTCATCCAAGAAAAATGTCATAGTCTTTGTTAAGGCTAAATCAGTTGAGGACATTAACACTACGAATGTTTCATCCAAGAAAGATGTACCTAAAGTACAAGTCAAAGTTGTTGAATCAGCTAGTTCTTCTAAGACTGGATTAGGTAGTAATAAGTTGAAACAGAAAAATACCATGTCTACTATTGATTCTAATCATAAAGCATGTGGTATTATCAATTGTATGTCTTGTGCTTTTAACAGTATGCGTGCTTATTTTAATGGTAATTATGCATGTGTTAAACAGAATGCTCCTCGACAGCACATGAACAGGAACAATAATGTTCGATCTAAGACTGCTTTTCCTCCTCAAGTTAGGAGAGAGATATTTGCACCTAAGACTAAACAAAAGATTACCAAGAATGTCTACCAGGTCAAATGTCCAGTCAATGACACAAGTGTTACTGCTGCGAGAGAAACATGGATACCCAAGATTAAACAAAATATTTTCAAATCTGTTTATAAGGTTAAATGTTTATTGACTAAAGAGGTTAAAATTAAAAATGTTGTTTTGCCTGATAAAGGTCAATACTTTAAATACGCAGGACCCAATCAAATTTGGGTCCCGAAGAAGGTTTAATTCATTTGTCATTGCAGGGTATTGAACAGGTTGATCGAGTAACTTGGATCTTGGACAGTGGATGCTCAAGGCATATGACTGGAGATAGAACCCTGCTGACAAATGTGGTGGAGAAGGCCGGCCCAGTAGTTACCTTTGGAGATAACAGCAAAGGTAGAATTGATGGATATGGCAGACTTGAAGCTGGAAATGTTATCATTGATGAAGTTTCTTTTGTGAAAGGACTTGAGCACAATTTGCTCAGTGTCAGTCAATTCTGTGATAAAGGTTATGAAGTTCATTTCAACAAGAAGAATTGCCTAATTTCACAAAAGAGACATGAAAAGCCACAACTGACAGGAGTTAGAAAAGGCAATCTGTACGTAGCCAATATGAACTCAGGAAGCACTGAAGAAGTCACTTGCTTCTACACTAAAGCATCTAATGATGAGAGTTGGCTATGGCACAAGAAACTTTCTCATCTTAATTTTAAGACAATGAATTCTCTGGTTAAAAGAGAATTGGTGAGAGGTTTGCCTTCAATGGAATTCACTCAAGAAGGACTATGTGATGCATGTCAAAAAGGCAAGCTAAAAAGGGCAAGTCACAGGAGCACTGATACATCTTCAATAACTGAACCATTACAATTACTTCATATGGATTTGTTTGGTCCAGTTAATGTGATGTCTATGTCAAGGAAGATATATGCTCTAGTGATTGTTGATGATTTTTCAAAATACACATGGGTTCTGTTTTTGAATTCTAAAGATGAAACTCCACAACTGGTGGTTGATCACATTAAATTAATTGAGCGAGATTCTACGTATCCAGTGAGAGCTATAAGATCAGACAATGGAACTGAATTCAAGAATGCAGTTCTAAATGACTTTTGCACTGAGAAGGGTATAACCAGACAATATTCAGCTGCAAGAACTCCTCAGCAAAATGGGGTAGTGGAAAGAAAGAATAGAACCTTGATTGAAGCTGCACGTACTGTGCTAAGTGAATCAAGGCTTCCATTGTACTTTTGGGCTGAAGCCATCAATACTGCGTGCTATACCCAGAATCGAACTCTAATCAATAAAGATCAAATGAAGACACCCTATGAAATTATGGCTGATAAGAAACCATCACTCAAATACTTTCATGTATTTGGGGCAAAGTGCTTTGTGCTTAAAGAAGGTGATGATCAAGGTGGTAAATTCGATACCAAAGCATTTGAAGCAATTTTTATTGGTTACTCAATGAGAGCATACAGGGTGTATGTGATTGATGAACAGAAGATGATGGAAAGTGTCAATGTAACATTCGATGACACTAAACTCCCTAGTATCCAAACTGAGAATACATCTGAGAAGCTATCTTTCGATGACATGACAGATACAGATTCAGATGATGACAATGCACCTGAGATTTTTGCTGATGCTAATGACAACAATGATGATCAGGGTAATGGTGATGAAATCAATGATAGTAGTCAAAATTCCCCTGACTCTCCTAATCAATCATCATCTAGTCAACCTGGCAACAACTCAGGGGGAGAAAATGAAGGGTCAACTGGTCCCACACAACATCTCAATGAAGATCAAGGCGAATCATCAAGATCTAATCTTCCCAGACAGACTGTTTGGAATAGAGCTCATCCTTTTGAGTTAATCATTGGTGATCCAGTTGTTGGTGTAAAGACTAGAAGAGCTTTTCAGAATCAATGCAATTATTCAGGGTTTCTATCTGAAATGGAACCTAAGAAAACTGAAGAAGCTCTTTCTGATCCTGATTGGGTGATTGCTATGCAAGATGAACTCAATCAATTTAAACAACAAGAAGTTTGGAAGCTGGTACCCAGACCTATAGACAGACCAGTAGTTGGCACAAGGTGGATATTCAGAAACAAACTTGATGAAGATGGCACATTGACGAGAAATAAAGCAAGACTGGTAGCAAAGGGTTACTCCCAATCTGAAGGCATTGACTATGATGAGACCTATGCTCTAGTGGCTGGACTTGAGGCCATAAGAATATTTTTGGCATTCACAGCATTTTCAAACTTTAAAGTTTATCAAATGGATGTCAAGAGTGCTTTCTTGAATGGCAAGCTAGATGAAGAGGTTTATGTAGAACAGCCCCCTTGCTTTGAAGATCCAGATTTAATTGACTATGTCTACTTCCTTTTCAAGGCTGTCTATGGTCTTAAGCAAGCACCAAGGAAATGGTATGACACTATCTCTGAATTTTTACTTGAAAATGATTTTGTTAGAGGTGTCATAGACAAAACTCTCTTCACAAAGAAACATAAGAATGATACAATTATAGTCCAAGTCTATGTGGACGATATAATATTCGGGTCTACTAATGATCTTTTGTGCAAGAAATTTGCGAAGTTAATGCAGGGTAAATTTGAAATGAGCATGATGGGTGAGCTGAAGTTCTTTCTTGGATTGCAAATAAGTCAAAGGACAGATGGAATATTTATCTGTCAATCCAAGTATGTCAAAGAGCTTCTCAAGAAGTATCAAATGGAGGACTCTTCTTCAGCAAAGACACCATCATCCACAGCTGTCAAATTTGGAGCATGTGAAAATTCTGCCAAGGTAGATATCACAAACTACAGAGGTATGATAGGCTCATTACTTTACCTTACTGCGAGTAGACCTGATATTATGCATGCTACGTGTTTGTGTGCAAGGTTCCAATCGGATCCTAGAGATGTTCATCTCATTGCTGTTAAACGAATTCTGAGATATCTTAAGGGTACGCCTAACTTAGGCATCTGGTACCCTAAAGATTCTGGTTTTAATCTTGTTCGATATACAGATTCAGACTATGCAGGAAGTGTTGTGGATAGAAAAAGCACATCTGGGAGTTGTCAAATCCTAGGTGGTAGACTAGTTTCCTGGTACAGCAAGAAACAACAAACAGTTTCCAACTCAACGGCTGAAGCTGAATATATAGCTGCTGGAAGCTGTTGCGCATAGATTTTGTGGATCAGGAATCAGCTGAGAGACTATGGCTTTGTGCTTGATAAAATTCCAATTTTATGTGATAATACAAGTGCCATAGCAATCTCTAACAATCCTGTGCAGCACACAAGGACAAAGCATATTGACATCAGGTATCATTTTATTCGAGAGCATGTCATGAATGGTACCGTGGAGTTATTTTTTGTACCCACGGAAGAACAAACAACAGATATTTTTATTAAGTCTCTTGACGAATCCACATTTACCAGAATTGTTGGTGAATTGGGTATGTTAAATAGTCCTAGTAATTAAACTGGTTAATATCTGAGTTTTGATCTTTAATAATTTACAAGTGATTGATGTGTTAATATTTGTTATTAAAATCACTTGTATAATTATTTTATCAACTTATACTCTTGCTTGTTTCATCTTAAATCATTGCTATTATCTTCTCTATATATTTTTAATTACTTCTTGTATTTTTAGATTAATTCATTTTCTTTAAAAATATTTTTCTCGAATTTTACAAGCTGTAATTTATGAGAAATCTATTTTTCTTGAAAATGTTATTGTTTTAAATTCAGTTTAATTATTTTTGTTGTTTAAATAAATCATAGTTTCTTTTTGAATAATTTTCTATATGGAAATTGTTTTATTAGAAAATTTATAGATTTATTAATTCATCAGAAATAAGTATGTAAATATTTATTATGTTATTTGATTTTGTTTTATTTGATTTGTAGTGTTTGTCCTTTTGTTATTAATGTTTGATTTCGTAAAAGGGACTACATATGATCGTTTTTATAATGTTTATTAGGTTTTATAATTTTAGTGTAAATTAATTTGCTATTTTTTGGCTTATATAAATAATTAATTTGATTTTCTTGTTAAAATTCTGTAAAATATTCAATTTTTAGGTAAGTCATATTAGCTATTTTGTTTTAATTTAACTATCGGTATAACAATCTATTTGATTGTTATATTCGAATTTGTGTTAGTTATATTAGTTAAAAGTAGTGTAATATAACTTTGTAATAAAATATTTATAATTTTGTTTTCTGTAAATATAACTGTTAACTCGAAATATGACTATCGGTATAACTATTGATTTGATTGTCATATTCTGTGTTTTTCGATAGTTATATTAAAGATTTATGTGTTATATAACTGACTAACAAAGATAGTCATATTACGTTTACACGTAATATAACTATCGGTATGACTATCACCCGATAGTCATATCACAGCAGTTTGATACTTAAGAAAGTAAGTTATATTCAGTAGTCATATTATTCTGTTATTGTTATATTGGCGTGTTAAGTCACCCAAAGAACTCGAACGATACATACACGATATACACACATTTCTAAGTCGAATTGCTGCCCGATTTTCATCTCAAAACACGATTCTAAGAACATTGCTTGATTACCCAGTCAATAATCATCAAAACCACGGTTTAAACGTAAGATTTGGTCAAGTTTTTTTGATTTTGAGTTTGAAAATGTCGAATTTTCGATCTAAAATTTTGAACAATTGGTGATGGTTTTGCAAAATCTAAAAATATGTGTGTGATTGTACTGTAATCAAGATCCTTGTCTCAAATTTTCAGAATTTTTTATGACGATTTTGATTTTTTTAATTTTTATTTATTTATAATTCGAATTTTGTAATTTAATTGGGTTAAATTGTTGAATTTTGCAGATTTCTTAATTTTAATCCCTGATTTGGAATGGCTGGTGCTTATAATAATTTTGAGCTTGTTAATCACAATTATATTGGATATTTTAATCCCGAGGATTGCCCAGTGGATCGGTTCAAGTCCTGGATAAAATTCCTAAACGAACAAAATCTCTGTAGCCATTTTATAACTGCAAATGTTCCCATGAAATTTGGTCCACTTAAACTAATGTGTACTACAGCTGTCTCAGATGAAAGGTCGTTTTCATTCAACTTTAATGACAAGACATATACAGTGGATGAATCTGTCTTCAATGCTGCTCTGAGGCTACCTACTGAACAATTTGCTGAAGTGCCTTCAAATGATGAGTTGACTCAATTCTTTACAAATCTCAACTATCATGGTCAACTGAATCTTAAACGTCCACTCAAAAGCAATCTCGTTCAAGAATGGAATATTTTCTTCGAGATCATAGCAAAGGTGTTTGCTAATTCTACAAAGAGTAACAATACTGTCATCACAGGTATGTTACAGTCAATTGGTTTCTCAATTGCTCACAATAGAAGAATCAACTTTGGCAGTTTGATATGGCCTATTTTGATAAATCGATTGAAGACGGCTAGAAAGAACTTTGGAAAAGGTAAACTGGTTAAGTGTCATTATCCTCGATTTTTGACACTAATTTTTAATCATCTTATGCCTAAGGATCAACCTGCTCCGTTTCCAAATGATCGAATTCAATGGTCTGGTAAACCAAACAAGAAGTTCTACACTAGGCTGGATACTTCTAAGGTCTTGTTGCATGTTCCAGTGGTCATAACACCATATATGTCTACATACATAAATTTGCCAAATGTCATGTCACAGCCAGATGCTGAGATACCTTTACTTCAACAAGCTCCACAACCTGAAGCAGAACAAGTTCTAGAACCTCAACCTAATTCTGAACCCTTGAATGCTCTTGAACATCAAATTCCAGTGGATCAACCCACTCAGAATGAAGATGATGTACATGTCAATGATCAGGTATTTGACTCAACTACTTTACAATCTCAATATCTTTCTTATAGTCAAATAATTGTGAGAAGTGACCAAGGGATTGTAGATCCACAACCTTTATCCCAGGTCAATGCACCAAACACTGATCCTAAATTCTCCAAACACTATCGTAGAAAGAAATTGTCATTCAAAATAGCTATCCCTAGTAGTGATATCTTGAGTGAAACAGATTTGCCATCACAAAAGAAAGGTAAAACCATGTCAAAGGCAATCATAAACCCATTCATTCCTTCAAGCTCACCCCTGTTACTCACAATGGGGGAAGATATTTTCTTACATGAAGCTGAAAACATTGTTATGCAAGAGGAGCAAGTTACAGTGCCTGCCATTGTTACGGCAGAAGAACCTTCACAGGTTGATCGGGATTTGCGAACTCCCATTGCACCACCACTGACCTTCCAAGAGGAGGCTAGGGTGATTTCTAGTGCAGGTACAATGGATGCAGCTCAAGATAATGAGAGGAGTGATGTGAGAATTACTTCAAATCTGAGTGAAACACTAGCACGTGAGGTGAGTGATACTCAGAGAGCGATTGAGGTGAGAGCACACAATGACACATACACTTTATCTCTCATAGCACAACTCAATCAGATGAAAGAAAGTCTTGCTCAAGCTGAAGAAGACAATAAAAACTTGAGGTTTGATATGGATAACATGGGAACTATCTTCAACAACAAAATCAATGCACTTAAACTCTCTCAACAACAAGCAATCGAAGACTCTGGAGATGTCACAGTGGCTCAAGATCTTATTATATCTTCTATGTCTAATCAGATTGAAGATCTTCAGAATAACATAAATGAGAATCACTTAACCACTGAATATCGTCTCAGTCAGATTGAAAAGCAAAGTGATCATCAAGCAAAGGGGTTGAGACACTTATATAATATTATTAGCAGAACTCACTCACTTACAGCAGAAGAGAAGAAATTCTTTGGAGGTAGTGATGGAAGTGACCCTGGAGCTGATACAAGCCACAAAACTGTAGAGGATTCCTCAACTAAGGGGGAGAAATCTAGAGGGGGAGGAAGTGTGAGTAAAGATAAAGATGAAGATAGGAGTGAAGGGAAGAAGAAGACAACTCATCAAACAGCAGAACAGGAAGATGATGATGCTGTAGAAGGTTTTTACTATACAGTTTCCTGATGTTGGTGAAGAATTCGATGAACCAGATCTCAGTTTTTTGGATGATGAAGAGCCAATAATTCCTGATTATGTTGAAACACAACTAGTGAATTTTGAAGCAAATAAAGAACTTGAACAGAATGAAGATAATCTGTCTATGAGAGAAGAAAGACTCAAGAAGACACTCGAACAGTTAGCTCATAATGAAAGACTTCAAAAGGCTGAACAGGAAGCACTTCAAAAGCAACATGCTCAAAAGCTGGAAGCTAGGAAGATGTACATCAAGTACAAAAATGGTGATAAGTGGGAACGTGCTCAAAAGGTAATAGACTCTCCACAAACTTCTGACTATGATGATCGTCGGATGATTGCTATTTTTGAAAGCTTTAAAAAGAAGAACCTTGTACATGACATGTATTTGAAAGCTTTGAAGACAGAAATTGTGAGAATAACCACTGCATCTGATCCTAAGAATGGTGAGCTACTAATCTTTGTTGAATGTCATAAGCTCGGATCTCACAAAGTATCGCTTCAGTTCTTCTATGATAGATCTCTGTCAGAGCTTTGGGTGTTGAGACCAAAAGTAAGAACATCTTCTGAACTAGGCATACTGCTTCATGAAAAATTTCAAGAGTTTGCTGAAAGAGCTGGTCCTGAAGTTATAAATAACCCTCCACAAGTTAAAATTCTTAAGGGAGAAGTTATTCATACTGTTAATCTTTAGACAGAAGAATTATATACACACCTTGCCAGACATTTAGTATATGTTGAATATGCTCTTCGAAATCATGGTTTTGCATCACAAGAAAAAATTGAAGCTGCAGATCATCTTCGATCCTATGCCCAGACCAACATGAAGAAGTACAAGCAGTATCAAGGTGAGTTGAGAAAGAAACTTGGAATACCACTGGTTTATCCTACAGATGTGTCATCCAGAAGGGAATTACTTGTTGACTCCGAATTGATCAAGAATCTACCTGATATGGATGAACAAGAAGAAGGAGAACTCAACGAGGAAGAAGGTGGTAAATGAAGAATAGCTCTACAAGTTATATCATTAGAGCTTTTATAGAACAAGATAGGATAATTGTCTTATATGATCAGTCTAGAGGATCATCTATCTTGTATTTATCTTTTCTGTTTGAATCTGGATAATGTTAATATGAACCAGAACTTTTACATTATTTACTTAGCATTTAAAGTGTTTTCTTTTACTTGTTTAATTGGGATTAGTAGAAGAATCCTCTAGGTATTTGCTTGTTATTGTATAACAAACAAATAGGGGGAGATTGAAAGGCATATGACTCAGCCTATTTGTAGTTCGAGGATCCTAATCCAATTAAACTAGATTGTAATAAGTAAATAATATCAACTGTCACAGGAATCTCAAAAGATGATAACCGTCAGAAGAAAAATCAACAAGTCAATCTATAGTTTTGATGTTTTACACTGGAAGAAGATTCAGATATCTGATCAGGCCTCAAGGTAGCATTGAAACAAATGGATTCATTTAAGAGACAGAGATTTCTATAAGTGATAAGAAACAATTTCAGTACCGAATGATTGATGAGAGTGAAGAGTATAAAAAGACCATAGTGTTAAAGTCACGATGAAGAACAGAGATTGGAGTTAGTCGTTCATGAACCAGACAGTACATCGAGCGTCAACATCATTCCAGTGTATGTTCCTTATCATAATTACGTGGTTTGCAGCGGAGTATTGACTATTAAAGAATTTATATTAATTCTATTTTAATTGATTAAGTCAAGTAATTAAGTTAATAAATAAATTAATTCTATCAGAATTAATATATTTGTTAAAGTGATTATTAGATTAATTAAATAAGAATTAATATGAAAAAGGAATAATTAGTTAAATGATTTTTATAAGTCATTTAATTAATTATAAACTGAAAAATATGATGATATAACTATCAAACTGATAGTTATACCGATAGTCATATTCAGTTCAAAGGAGAAATAGTCATATTCAGTTCAAGAGGAGATAGTCATATGCAGTTCAATTGGATAGTCATATTTCATTCAAATGGTAGTAATACCGCGACAAAATCACTAAAGCACAATTATCAAGTGCTATCAGTTCGATTAGTCTGCGAATCGTGTGGTTTTTTTGCTTGCAAATGCTGCATAAATTCTATGTCAGGCTATGGAGAGTGGTCTGTCACTCCTCCTATTTTTAGTAATCATGTATTTTATAATTTTTAAGTAATGCAAGCACGATTTATTCAAAAAAAAAATGGTAGTAATACCGAATGTTATATTGAAATGAAGAGTTATACCGAATGTCATATTGAGCTGGATAGTTATACCGAAAGTTATATTTAAACTGGACAGTCATATTACATTCAATTGATAGTCATACCGATTGTCATATTAATGTAAAATGATTGTCATATCAGTTTAAACTAAGTAATATGACTATGGCTGTGGTATTTAAAGAAGCAGAATGCAGAAGATTAAAATCAGTCGAGAATAACACAGAAAATACACACAACAGCCTATCTCTCTCTCTCTCAAGCTCAAGAACACCTACAAATTTAATTCAAGTTCATCTCAGTTGTAATATCCTATCCATTGGAACTTGTTTACTTGTGATTCTTGTACTACTAGCGAATTAAGTTTCCTAGTTCACAAATTGATATCTTGATTTTTATTAACTAAATTAGCAAAGTTCATGTTAAATTTTCTAATTAGTTATTAATTACTTGATAATCATTTGGACTGATTTTGTAACACCCATCAAGTTAATATATTGTTATATTCAACTTGAAATTTGTGTTATATTATTCCGCACAAAATATTCGTTTAAGTGAAAATTGTTTAACGAATAAATTTTGAGAAAATGGTATAGATTGTATTCAACCCCCCTTCTACAATCTTATCGGACCTAACAAGAATACTTGTTAAGATAAAACAAGATTTGTGAATGATTTCTTAATATAAAAGAAACATAAGAAAGTTGAGTGGTGGGTTAGTATGAACCCAGTGAAGGGGTTTATTGCATATATGGAAGCATGGATAACAATTATTTTGCAATAAAACCCGTAAATACGCATATACGAATCATGTAAATACAATAGATCGATTACTAACCTTTATAAACGATCCAAGGAAGACGAATAGAGCCTCCTAGCAGTTGCTCCTCAGGGTGTGAAGCACTCCACAAGTATCCACCAAGAGATCGAATCGTTGGATAAAGGAAGAAGTTGAGAGAGAGAATTAGGGTTGCCTCCTCTTTTCTCTTCTTGTGAAAAATAGGGTTAAGGCTTTGAGGGTTTATAATAGTATATTTATAGGCCAAAATTTCAGGTTCCTATAAAATAATATATTAATTAAACCCACAAATCAATTAATCTTATTAATCAATTAATTAATAATTAAAAACTCTTTTAATCACTAATTCTTTTTCAAAACTCTTTAGAAAATAATTCTCTCACTTGATTTAATTTCCTAAATTAAATCCTTAATTAATAATATTAACAACTCATCTTAAATAATTTATAATCAATTAAATCTTATTTAATCAATTATAAAATTGCTAATTAATTATTTATTTCACAAATAAATAATTACTAGCCATTATTAATTAATTCCTCCACCAATAAATCAGTCTCTTTTATTGTTTGACCCTGTAGGTTCAATATTAAGTCGATAGTCGAAACAAATAATAATAAAACTATTTTATTATCATTTATATCAATTCTTCTAATTCATTAAATATAATGAATAAATAATTAATCATATTTATTCTACATCGTGAGGGATACTACCAGTATATCGCGATTATCCGGATAATATGAAATCACTACTTAGAATACCAAGAACCGTTAGTGAATGGTTACCGTACAATCTATTCCTTTTACCCTACAATGTCCCGATTAAATACAAGGCATGGAACTTGTGTCAAGCCTATCTAATTTAATAATATGCTATCCTATTCACTATGCTTTGTTCCTTTTAATGCAAATTAGAAACTTCTTTCTAATTTCATTCACTCTGGCTAGAAATTTCGGAACTAGCATAAGTGGAATAACATAGGACATTCTCTTCCTTCACTGGAAGGGGCAAATCCTTTATTGATCAATCACTATCTTCGTGTACAAATTCCTATGCCCAAAAGAGCCCTTATTATTGTCCCTAGAGACTAAAAAAACTAAACCAAAGTATAGTTCAATGTACACAAGATGACTATGATGACCTCAAGTCTTAGGTTACTTGTACAACCATCACTTTATGAACAACTACTGACACGTGAGTGAACTCCATTAGTTGTTCAACAATTCGAGTCATGTTTAGGGAACTTATTCTATAATAAGCACCTACATACTAGCTATAGTGTCAACACATAAATGTCTATGAGACTAGACATCCTTCATTGTGAAGCAAACATAGTATGTACCGATCTTTATGAATTAACTAACTACCAATTAGTTATCCTACGACCAGGAACAATTTAAGTTCAGAGTTATCATATTTTAGATCTCACTATTACAATCTCATCATAATTCTAAAAGCTTTACTCTAAACTATGGAATATCTTATTTAAACACTTAATTAGATAAAGCCCGTAACAAAAACGAATAAGTCTTTTATGAAATTAAATAAGTTACATAAAAGTTCTTCCTAACTCATCATACATGATTGGATTTAGGACACTTTCACCCAGTGCTACAATTTTATGATAATGTTTTCGTATATGAAGTTGGAAAGAGATTGTGTAGGAGGCTGTGGCACCAGTCCAGTGTGTGAAATTTAAAGCCAATGGCAATAAGAGCTTCCGGCAAGTTTGTCTTGGGATCCCTAATTGTTTGAACTCGTGTTTAAATAAAACTGTGCTTCGGAGCTTAAGCGTGACTGATCATCGACTTTAGCTTAGTGTCATATAATTCCACTCCTTAAAATGGGCCAATGATTGATAAACGAAACATAAGATGATAATAATAACATTTACAAAGATTGAAACCAGCTACTGACATAAAGGTCTGCTATAAATATAGTATTCCTATTTTAGAAAATACATATAACCAGCAAAACAATGTTGTTAACAAAGAGACGTTTAAACGTAGTTGCAAAAGTTGTACCCTTTTTAAGCGAAAGTGTTCTATACTTTAAACACAGTCATTTTTGATGAATAGAAATTTTATTTTGTTTATAAAGTATCTCTTGCTGAGACTTTTTAGCTCACTCTTGCTTTACTGATCTTACCTTTCAGCTAGATAGTCAGACGGCTCGTACTCAAATTACAGTGCATAAGCGTATTGGTGGACCCGCTAGGTTATATTTGTTCAGGTTTCCAACACCAACGCTCCAGGTAGAAGACTTCTGGGATAACAGCAGTTTCTAAGTGTAATATGTAACTTTTGAAATTTGTAGTATGGTAACTTAAAACAGATAGACTTTTGGTTGCTAGCTTGAATTCCTGTCGAGGTTGTGCTGGTAACATAGGTTGATGTAATAACTATAATAAGTAGTCTTGTTTTAATGCCAGAATTTGTAAAAGAAACTAGCCTGTGAGATTGTTATTTATATTTTGTTATCTATTAATGCATGTTGTTCAGTATTTTGTGACACCAGGTTTCCAGGTTATGACAAAATCCTTGCATCGCACGAGTTACAAGATAGTATTTTATTAGATTCGAAACATTGAAAATTTGTTTATCGATTTTCGGTCCTTTATTCTTATTAATAAATAGTAAAATAATATAATTATAATAAATAAATGATTTCTTTTTTTAATTAAAACACGTTACCTTTTCATCAACAGAGATTAACTTTTATAAACACCTAAGAAACACCAATCGTATTGTTAACAAAGGAATTTGGAGATAACAAATTTAGGAGGTTACTGGAATAACGAAATCATGAAAATAGGGGATTTAATTTGGGATGTTTGGCGCTAGACTTGAGAGGTGTCTCGACTTGTTAGATGTGTCGGATCCTTTTTAAAGATGCGTACTCTATATTTATAGAGATCAAGCCAGCGCAGTTCTGTTCAGGATTGATTTTTAATCCCAATGATTGTTAAGGGATGTATTGGGAATTAGTAGATTTTATTTCTTTAAATTATATTCGCGTTGGGATACCTTCCTGATTCGTAGGATATCGTTTGGAGATATTTTCTATCATTAATTGGAGATAATTCCACGTTTTGGAGAGAGGACATAATTAACTTGGGGATTAAGTTAATTGTTATTAGATTCATATTAGGAAATTTGGGAGATATTAGAGGCAACCGAAAATATGTCGTAATCCCTGGAAGTACGGTTTTCAAGAATTTTGATAATTCAGAATACCCTCCTCTCGGTTTGGTCGTATTCCTAGAGATTGTGCCTTGATGAGGCGCCGGAAGTACGAACACCCCCTCCCCGGAAGTACGGTTTTTCAAGTATTTTGATAATTTGGAATACCCTCCTCTCGAGAGGTCGTATTTCCATTCCAAAAACACCCTCCTCTCGGGAGGTCATATTCCTAGAGATCATACCTTGATGAGGCACCGAAATTACGAACATCCCCCCCGAAAGTATTGTTTTTCAAGGATTTTGATAATTCGGAATACACTCCTCTCGGGAGGTCGTATTTCCAATTTCAGAAACACCCTCCTCTCGTGAGGTCGTATTCCTAGAGACCATACCTTGATGCGGCACCGGAAACATGGACATCCCCCGCGGAAGTATGATTTTTTAAGGATTTTTAATAAGACTCTCCTTAAAGGAGATCATCTTCCAAAATATTACCCTCATCAAAAGAGGTTCTTCCCAAATATTACCCCTACAAAGGAGGGTCTTCCAAGATAATAGATCCTTCAAATGAGGGTCTTCCAAAATATTACCCCTAAAAAGGAGGGCCTTCTAAAAATAATCCAAGAAATACCCGCCGTAAAGGAGGACCTTCTGAAATAATACTTAAATGGTTTTCCTTTGTATTTTTCAACAAACACTCGATTTTTGCTTCTGTTAAATTCAGATTTTCCTAAGCTTCTATTTGTTCATCATGTACCACGAATATTGCATCTCAAATCTTGAATATCTTCACGATTCAGATTTTGCCCAGATCTATTTTTAACCTTTTTGACCTTTTAAATGATATTTTCTTTGAAAACACAAAAGTTGTAGAGAACTAAAAGATCTTTTCGACAAGATATGGTTCATCAAAAATGGACTTATAACGAATCGTGAATCAAATAAAACGTCTGCTGATTCACTTCTTGATGCTAAAAAACGTGATCTGATTGTTTTTTGTGATTTCGAGAATAGATCAAGATATAATCTGAGAAAACTCAAAGAACGAAAGTTATAGGCAAAATAAAAAGATTTCCGAAATCGGACATGTATTGAATTTACTACGAATTTTATAAAATAGCTAATTTGTATGGATAGAATCATAAAAAACTTATCTTAATTCAGAATACAGTCACCGTCTTCATCGTTTAGCTTCTCCATTAAAGCAACTCCAGATCCATAATAACCCCCTATGCGTATGAATTGATTGTCCTCCACAATCAAAAAATGTTCCCTCTTTCTAGCGCCAATTGTTAACGGAGGAATTTGGTGATAACAAATGTAGGAGGTTGTTGGAATAACGAAATCATGAAAATAAGGGGATTTGGGATTTTTGATGATTGGGGCTGGACTTGAGAGGTGTCTCGACTTGTTAGATTTGTCAGATCCTTTTCCAAGATGCCTGCATACTCTATATTTATAGAGATCAAGCCAACGAAGTTCTGTTCATGATTGGTTTTTAATCCCTATGATTGTTAAGGGATGTATTGGGAATTAGTAGATTTTATCTCTTTAAATTATATTCGCGTTGGGATACCTTCCCGATTTGAAGGATATCGTTTGGAGATATTTTCTATCATTAATTGAAGATAATTCCTTGTCTCAGATAGAGGAAGTAATTAACTGGGGGATTAAGTTAATTATTATTAGATTCATATTGGGAAATTTGGGAGATATTAGAGGCAACCCAAAATATGGCATAACATATGCTATATCTTTCTCACATAATTATGTTTTCTATAATTAAATCATGTTACCATTTATTTCGGAAAATATAATTTTTATAAATACACATTAAAAATACCAATTATATTACATCAACCAATAAAATTATTAAAATCTTTAAGTACAAAAAATGTTCCCTCTTTCTAGCGCCAATTGTTAACGAAGGAATTTGGTGATAACAAATTTAGGAGGTTGCTGGAATAACGAAATCATGAAAATAGGGGAAATCATGAAAATAGGGGGATTTGGGATTTTTTATGTTTGGGGCTGGACTTGAGAGGTGTCTCGACTTGTTATATGTGTCAGATCCTTTTCCAAGATGCCTGCGTACTCTATATTTATAGAGATCAAGTCAATGCAGTTCTGTTCATGATTGGTTTTTAATCCCTATGAATGTTAAGGGATGTATTGGGAATTAGTAGATTTTATCTCTTTAAATTATATTCGCGTTGGGATACCTTCCTGATTTGAAGGATATCGTTTGGAGATATTTTCTATCATTAATTGGAGATAATTTCTTGTTTCAGATAGAGGAAATAATTAACTGGGGGATTAAGTTAATTATTATTAGATTCATATTGGGAAATTTGGGAGATATTAGAGGCAACCGAAAATATGGCATAACACATACTATATCTTTCTCTCATAATTATGTTTTCTATAATGAAATCATGTTACCATTTATTTCAGAAAATATAATTTTTATAAATACACATAAAAAATACCAATTATATTACATCAACCAATAAAATTATTAAAATCTTAAAGTACAAAATCAAAAAATTAAAAATATTATAAACAACCTGTGCATCGCACACAAGCTAGTATATATATACACACACACACAATGAAATAGAGAAAATAGGTCATATCTTTCTTCTATCATCCGCCGCCGCGATACTTTTATATCTTTAATTCTGAAATCAAATATTATGAACTTTGCGATTATGGTGAATAATACGACGGATGTCGATGCTAATGAATCAAACGGTGATGAAGATTATCAACTTGATCGGTACGTTTATAATTTACCATTTTTCATCTTTTGTTTGTTTGGTAATATATGATTGGATCTGTTGCCTTCTCAACATAAATTATGAAATTTGCTTAGTCTTTTTCACCGGTTTCCTGATGGTCCGTTTGTTCTGTATCAATTACTTTTTCAATTTAAATGTCAATGTTAATTTTTTTGTTTTCATTTGTTTCATGGGCATATTTGTTTAATTAGTTCGTTATTAGATGTGCTAACTTTTTGAATGCATAAATTATTTTTACTTAGCTTATTTCAAATGTTTAGAAGATTATATTTATGTTTTTTATGAAATATGGATATTTCATAAGATATAAAAAGTACAATGTTCAGAATTAGAAATTAGAGGACCTTTCTTTAGTATGAGAGGACTGTTTAGGATGCACACATGGAGTTTTAGTTATTGTTTCCATGGTAAACTTGGGTAGCGAAGTGTGGAGCAGATAACTACTGAAAGCAACTAAGTAGTTAGTCCATCACAAGAAGAGTGCTTTCTAATTTCAACTTTCTCGAAACTTATAATAGCACACGATTTGTATTTTAGAACCGATTTTTTTAAGTACAAAAATTCAAATTTCATGTTATTATGAAAATACATAAATATATTTATATTTCTGGGCGTGATATAGTACTATACTAATTGTTTAACATCGTGTATCATTGATTTCATGATGCCTTGTTACTTCTTCCCGGACAAGAACATCTTCTTGATCTTCCTATCTTTGAATGTCACTAAAACCGATACAGTGACCTCCAAACCACCGTTATACATCATAATCATATATCCATCTACAAAATCACATGCATCAATCATCACGAGTGCCTTTCCATCTATTGAGTCACCTGACCCTTGCTTTCTCAATCCTTCAGTATTTAGAAGAACATTACTAGTATCATCCAAATAGTTCATTTGGTTGATCAAGCCATTGAAGCAGTTGCGATGATCTCTTCCATCTCCATCTCAAGTCTGAGCAAATTTTCATTGAGAAACAACTCCTCAAGAACATAATGATTGATTCACGATGCAAGGGCCAACTTCCAATGCATGTAACTTTTTCTCTTTCCATTTTAGTGGTCTCCTTGTCAGCAAATTCTTCATCGTACTCTACCATATCAGTTGAATCTCTAACTTTCCCTTAACTTCATTCATCACGAACCTTGGTTATGATACCACTTATTAGGGGACTACCCAAATACGAGATTCACAATAACCATTGTAGAGCACATACACGTACAACCAAACGATTGGTTGGCAATTTCCACTAAAAAGTTATCAGACACAAAATATATAATGCGGAAAAAACAACATCACATCTTGTATTATTCAACGAACATAACCTTGGTACATCTTACAAGATTTCTTGGTTTAGGAGAAATGTCCTTTCTATCCTCATAAATAATTTATCTTTTACTTTCTCTTTTACCTTTATTGAACTTTGAACTATTAGACATGCAACATGTAGTACTTTTAAATGAATATATCTATTTTTCTTGCATTCATTTCTCCAAATTTCCTGATAAAGGATATGTAATAATAAAAGAGACGAATACATTTAAGAAGAATACTTAAATACAAATAATAAAAGAAGATGCTCTAAACTAAAATCATGTATGTTTATGCCTATGGCATGAAAGATTAAAATGAATCAAAAAATAAATCTATTATGAATTATAAACGGACAATATACAAGCCATGGGAGCAAATATGGAACATGTAGCCATAAAAATAAGTGAAAAAGGTAAGAATTGGGCACATCCTCATTTAGCATGCATGTATGTGAAAATTCTATGTGTAAGAAAATGATGCAAGTATGTAAAGTTAATAGAAGTACATGAAAATTTAAGGAGACATGTCATCAGTCACTCAAAAAAATAGATTTATTCTGGTTTAACTAGGTTTTTAATTTTTATTTTTTTATATATTTTTGACTTCTTCATGTATTTATTGTAAAACATCGTTCTTTAAGTTAAGTCGGGAATGAGTCGTTTAATTTGGTCTAGTACAACAATGTATGCTTCAAAATGGTTGATTACAATTTTCATTCTTTTTTTAGTTATATTTCATATGATACAATTTACTAGTCTTTGCTATCTTATTTTTCGTACTTGGTTGAATTTCCAATTCCTTAAAATGATTTAAAGAAAATTCAACAAAAACCACTTTTACAACTAGAGCAAGTTCTATCTCGAAACCGAGTTTAATGTTATATATAAATTAAAGTCCTTTTAGCGACTGCACGATTTCAAGCCTTAAGCCGGTGCCTACTTGCGCAGTAGATGTATCCTTGATCTGATCATAACTCTCAAACACTATTTCATGCTTATCTTTGGGAATTCTAACCCTAGTATCATCTACCTCAAAAACAAACTCCATGCAATTCTAATCCTTTTGAATATTATCAAAGTTCGCTTCGTGCACAATATATGCTTCCTTCTTTGGAAAAAGAAAGCATGATAACCATGATAGAAGACCTTCTTTAGTAGAATCAGGTGTTGTAGTTGAAGAACTAGGCTTCCTACCATAAGCTCAAATAGACACATATCCTTCTGACGTAAATTTGACAGCATTATTGACTATATTTGATGGTATCTGTCCTAGGTTTTTGCGATCACCTCTTACGTGGTCAAACCTATTAACAGATCCAATAGCATGAAATAAGTCAGCCACATCTTCAAGTAATCGTGACACTTTAAAATCTTCTTGATCAAGTATCGTTTTTCCTGCTTCTAGCTTACTTCTATCAAGAATTTCATTCGGAAGACCTGTACAGAAACAAATGAAGAAACATTTCTTTAACTAAATTTAATATATTAAAGACATATAGTAGCTAAAATTAATTGCCTTGTTACCTAAAAGATACTGGGAAATTTTACTCACAAGTTTTATATTTTTGTCAGATCTAGGATCTCAACTTGAGTCAGATAAATTCTATGAGACTGATAATCCCTGCTAGAGAGGCACGAACGTCATGACTTGCATTGGCATAGTTAATACTCTTCTTAATGCCTACTCTTTCTTCTTGACCTGTTGCAGCCACTGGCTTTATTAATTGAATACGGTACCAGGCCACTATTTTTAATGCTCCAACAGTTATGGTTGATCTATTGATATGTCATATCATTATATTGCTGGGACGATTTGCGTAATATGTCATTTTTGTGGCCATAGCTATCTTAGTATAATAAAAAAAGTGGCATGGTACCGTATTCAGTTAATAAACAAGTGGTTGTGATAGCTCAAGCAGAAAGACTAGGCATTAAGAAAACTACTAACTACGTCAATGCAAGTCACGATGTTCGTGCCTCTCTATCGAGGATTATAGGTCTCATAGAAATATGCCTGACTCATGTTGATCCTGGATCTAACTTAGAGGAAAATATAAATTTATGAGTAAAAATTTACAATATATTTTTCATAACAAGGTAATTAATTTTAGCAACTATATGTCTTTAATTATATCAAATTTACTAAAAGAAATTTTTTTCATTTGTTTTTGTACAAATCTTCTAAATAACATGCTTGATAGAAGTAAGTTAGAAGCAGGAAAAGCAACACTGATCAAGAAGATTTAGAAATACCACGATTACTTGAAGATGTGGCTAACTTATTTCATGCTATTGGCATGAAGAAAGACGTAGATCTTGCATCTCTGCAATGGATCTGTTAACATGTTTGACCACGTAAAAGGTGATCATAAAAGGCTAGGACAAATACTATGAAATATATTCAGTAATGCTGTCAAATTTACGTCAGGCGGATATGTGTCTATTCGAGCTTATGCTAGGAAGCCTAGTTCTTCAACTGCAAGACCTGATTAAACTAAAAAAGGTCTTTTGTCATGGTTATCACGCTTCCTTTTTCCAAAGAAGGAAACGTTTACTAAGTACGAAACGAACATTGATAATAATGAAAAGGATGAGAATTGCATGGATTTTGTGTTTGAGGTAGATGATGGTAGTACAATGTTGGAATTCCCAAAGATAAGCAGGAAACTATGTTTGAGAACTATGCTCATATCAAGGATATATCTGCTGAGCAACTAAGCATCGACTTAGGGCTTGGAATTATGTAGTCACTAGTACATATCAATTTGTTACGTTGAAATTTAGTACATTCATAATTATCCTACCATATACAAATAATACACAATATTTACAGGACAATTTAATTTAATTCTGAAATTGGTGTGCAAGTATGTGTCTACCTATTCTGACAAGAATGCGAAAATTGTAAGGTCTGATAATGTTATTGAATTATTGATACCTCTTGTAGTGCCTTTTGACACGGGTAAAAAACTAAACCCTAAAGAAATATTTAATGTTGCATTAATTAGACCTAGCTTGGTCAAATAACAAAGCCCAATAAAGAGGCCCAAAACTCTAACTAAGTATTGAATACTCCTTCTGTTTTTTATATTAGTCGCTTGACTTTTTTGCACGTACTTTTAAGTGTTTTGACTGCATAGTTAAAATTTCATTTTTTCAATTAATTTTTTGTGAATTAAAATTTTGATTAAATATTTTTATTCAAAAAAAGGAAATTTCTAAAAATAATAATTTTAGCTATGTGGTCAATGCACCTAAAAATGTGTGCAGAAAAGTCAAAAGACTAATATAAAAAAACAGAGGGAGTATATAATTAATACTTGGGCCTAGAACACAGCATGTACTGCGGATTCCCGATAAAAGGCCCGCTTCTAGAATCCACGATTTGAGAAACAGAAATCAACAAGGAAACTAAATCCTTGATGGGAAAGATCTAGAACCACCAACCTAGGAGGAGACTTGGCCTCCAAGTCTTTCACTACGCCATAAGTGAGCATACGCAACCCTTTTCAGAAAGTGTTGCATAGAAAGCGTTTCGTTAGCTAGAAATTTTGGGTCTTTTGCAACAAAGCTGAACTAGTGTTGCATTAGATATAATTTAGTGTTGCATATTACCCACGGTGTTTCACATCATGCAACACTAACTGCTGGTGTTGTATTAGATATTTTATTATTTTAATAAATGATGACGTGGCAGAAGTGGGGCCCACATGTGTTGACGTGGCATTTGCTGATGTGGCAATTGTGGGGCCCACAATTGCTGACATGGCAGAAGTGTTGCATAAGATAACAGTAGTGTTCCATTTGTTGTTTGAAGTGTTGCATTAGATATATATTTTTTTTATTAAATTGTGACGTGACAGGTGTGGGGCCCACCACTTCTGACGTAGCAGTGTGGGGCCCACAAGGGTGATGTGGCAGGAGGCCCACCAATGCTGACGTGGCAATTGTGGGGCCCACAATTGCTGACATGGCAGAAGTGGGACCCACCTTTGCTGACGTGGCATTTGCTGACGTGTTAGAAGTGTTGCATTTGATAACAGTAGTGTTGCATTTGCTGTTTGAAGTGTTGCATTAGATTTATTTTTATTTTATTAAATTCTGACGTAGCAGGTGTGGGACCCGCCACTATTGACGTGGGAGTGTGGGACCTACAAGGGTGACGTGGCAGGAGGCCCACCAATGCTTACGTGGCAAATGTGGGGCCCACAATTACTGACGTGACAGAAGTGGGGCCCACCTGTGCTGACGTGGCATTTGCTGACGTGTCAGAAGTGTTGCATTAGCTAACGGTAGTGTTGCATTTGTTGTTTAAAGTGTTGCATTAGCTATTTATTAACTAGTCTTGTCCCGAATGATGAATCTATTTTTTTAAATTATTTTTTCGACGTTCCAATCGCACGGGTGTCAAGATATAACGATTTTATTGATGTGCTAAATTTTTAAAAAAAATTCCTTCATTTATTTGGTTTGGTTTTATAACGGTCAAACCGGTCAAAGTCGACCTTCCTTTTAACTAGTCTTGTCCCGAATGATGAATCTATTTTTTTAAATTATTTTTTCGACGTTCCAATCGCATGGATGTCAAGATATAACGATTTGGTGATGTGGTAAATTTTTAAAAAATTTCCTACATGTATTTTGTTTGGTTTTATAACGGTCAAACTGGTCAAAGTCGACTTTCCTTCTAACTAGTCTTGTCCCGAATGATGAATCTATTTTTTAAATTATTTTTTCGACGTTCCAATCGCACGGATGTCAAGATATAACGATTTTAGTGATGTGGTAATTTTTTAAAAAATTTCCTTCATTTATTTGGTTTGGTTTTATAACGGTCAAACCGGTCAAAGTCGACCTTCCTTCTAACTAGTCTTGTCTCGAAAGATGAATTTATTTTTTCGATTTTCCAATCGCACGGGTGTCAAGATATAACGATTTTAGTGATGCGGCAATTTTTTAAAAAATTTGCTAGATTTATTTGGTTTGGTTTTATAACGGTCAGAGTGGACTTTCCTTTAATTAGTCTTGTCCCGAATGATGAATCTATTTTTTTTAATTATTTTTTTGACGTTCCAATCGCACGGGTGTCAAGATATAATGATTTTAGTGATGCAATAATTTTTTAAAAAATTTATTATATTTATTTGGTTTGGTTTTATAAAGGTCAAACCGGTCAAAATGGACTTTCATTTTAACTAGTCTTGTCCCGAATGATGAATCCATTTTTTAAAATTATTTTTTCGACGTACCAATCACACGGGTGTCAAGATATAACGATTTTAGTGATGTGGTAATTGTTTAAAAATTTTCCTAGATATATTTGGTTTGGTTTTATAACGTTCAAACCGGTCAAAGTAGACTTTTCTTTTAACTAGTCTTGTCCCGAATGATGAATTTATATTTTTAAATTATTTTTGCGACGTTCCAATCGCACGGGTGTCAAGATATAATGATTTTAGTGATGCGGAAATTTTTTTAAAAAATTGCTAGATTTATTTGGTTTGGTTTTATAACGGTCAAACCGGTCAAAGTGGACTTTCATTTTAAGTAGTCTTGTCCCGAATGATTAATCTATTTTTTTAAATTATTTTTTCGAAGTTCCAACCGCACGGGTGTCAAGATATAACGATTGTAGTGATGTGGTAATTGTTTAAAAATTTTCCTAGATATATTTGGTTTGGTTTTATAACGGTCAAACCGGTCAAAGTATACTTTTCTTTTAACTAGTCTTGTCCCGAATGATGAATATATATTTTTAAATTATTTTTGCGACGTTCCAATCGTTCGGATGTCAAGATATAACGATTTTAGTGATGCAGTAATTTTTTAAAAAATTTCCTAGATGGATTTGGTTTGGTTTTATAACGGTCAAGCCGGTCAAAATTGACCATCCTTTAAACTAGTCTTGTCCCGAATGATGATTGTATTTTTTTTAATTATTTTTTCGACGATTCAACCGCACAGACAGATCTTAATATATAACTATTTTTTTAATTATTTTTTAAAATTCCTAAATTTATTTAATTTAAAAACTAAAATTACATTTTTAAAAATAAAAAACCAATAACGTAACACACCACATCGAGTATAACACACTAAACACATGGCTCGAGGTGAAAATTTTGAGCGGCAAATTTCCCTCTTAAACGAAATAATTCATCTCAAAATCTCTTACTCTGCTCATTTGAGCACTACTCCTCTGCCCCTTCTCTACTCTCTCTCTCTCTCTCTCTCTCTCTCTCTCTCTCTCTCTCTCTCTCTCGTCTTCATCTCAAAATCTCTTGATAAACAATCAATCGACATCCTCTGAAATTATAAGCTCAGATTGGTAATTGAAAACTCTTTTTCTTGCAATTAGTTTTCTACTGATTCTTTTATAATTTTGTTTTTTGACACACACAACTATTAAAGCAGATCTACATGTCTGACTTCATTCCCCCTGAGGCCAGGCGCCCTTTCCAAACACTAATCTCAAGCTCAAACAGATTGTAGGGCTTTCAATCTCTAGCTGATTTGGGTTTCAATTTAGAGATTAAAATTATGGTTTTATATTTTGATGTTTGGGTTTTTATTTGGGGTTTTTTGAATTTGAAGTTTAATCCTCAGATTTTTTGCAGAGTTATGGATGTTCAATTATTGGTATGCTAGATTTCTTGTGCATCTTGAAATTTGAGTAGTTTTGTTTAAATTTCGAAACTTTGCTTGTCTTATTTTGGCTTGTTTCAATTTTTTTGTTTAGGCTAATAAAGAGGATGATGAGGTCTATACACAGCTGAGCCTACTTCCTGTACCAGAGGTATGAGTTATAATACTTGTCGCATCGTGTAGTTGACAGAATGACAGACTCGGTAGGCTTTGTTAAATGGTGTCTTGATGTTTAAGTATTGCTAAATTATGACAACTGGATACTAGGTATTTAGTTTGGGTCACAAATGCATTCAATTAGTAAAACTTAACAACATACAGTATAAGATGACTGGGGCTTTTGCTTTAGATAACACATTCCATAATGTGTTAAACTTTCAAGTTTTAATGTTAAATCTCCCGTGGTCACGATTATTCTATATTGTTATAATATTTGAAAGGGGTACTTTATATCTTGTACAGGTTATAAATTTTTAATTGACGCGTAGAGGAGGAATGGGTCGAAAAATGAGCAGCAGTAAGAAAGTGGTGTTAAAGGACTTTGAAGATTTTTCCGAAGATGATGAAATTGATGCTTGTAATTATCTGTTTATTGTTAATTAATATGAAATTTGATTTGTTAAAAAAATGAATAAATAAATAAATTATCAACGCACACATTCATATACAAAAGATGATCATTGATACTATGTGTTTTGTCATTGCAGTTCATAAGCAAAGGGATGTAGTTCACATTGACATAAACAATGATGTGGCAGATTCAGATGAGGAGGAACCTGTATTTGGTTTTCAGGTTATATATTTATATGTTTTTTTAATGTTTTTTGTGCTTCTGTGTATTATCCTTTTAAAGTATATTGTGATTTCTGAGAACTTCGGTGGTTTAAAGGCTATTTTATTTGTTTTGATTCCAAAAATTGATGTATAATAGGATGATGATGACAGCGAGGATGATGAAGACGACGAGGATATTGAAGATACTGGGCTTGCTGCACGAAGTAATATACCTAGATATGCTTTGCATACATTTAAGTCATGAATTGTACCCTTGTAAACTTGTGGAAAAGCAATATTGGTGCAAGTTATTAATGTCGATTATAGCTGACCCTGAAATTTGGTGACGAAAAATCTTCATGTACTGGCACATGATTTATCAACATACCTAACTGCCCAAAATGTAATAGCCACTTATCTGTGGTGTTATTTTAGGATCTATCGTTATTGCTATTATAACTCTAAACTAGTATATCTGCTCTGACTTCTCATGATTTAATCACATTTGTTAATTGTTATGTTATACTCCTAATCTGATCATGTGATTATCAACGTAGAATCTGCAAAAACTCTGTCATTTGTCTACAGATTTTTTATTGTGTCACTTTGTAAACTGGTAGTAGTGTATTCTTTTTGTGACATCTGCCACATTACAAAGGACAGAAAAAACACGCCAGCTTTGTAAACTGGTAGAGGTAGGTGATTGATTGAACTACAAACTGTATTTTAATTTAGTTAAACCTTTTATTGAGGTGAATCATACATTTTAGGCCAACCAAGGCGACATTTGCTTACCACCGGGTGGAGTATTTTTGTCAGCCAAAAGAATCTTGTTTCAGGAGATGCTGTCCTCTTTCTAAGGTATAGATTTATCCAAGATGCTATTTAGTTTGACTGCACTATATGTTGTGACATTTCAGAAATGCCCTGGTTGACATAAGTTTTGATCGGCATGATTATAAAGCTAGTAAGATAGAATAGAACATGTGTATAATTATTTAAATCCTAAGAATGTGATGGAGTAATGATGCGAAGGAGCAGAGCAATCTGAAATTATATTATGATGTAGTGTTGGAATCATGTTAATAAATAAGTTTTGTGTCCAATTCTTTACGCAAACTGCAAACACACCTTAGCTAAATCAGTGCCCAAATGTGAAGTAGAAATAAATAGTTTTCAATTCTCGGTATTATTTCGCACAACTCACTGATACATATTTAAGTAGTAGCTTTGTATTCCCAAATTGATATGGTTCATTTGGAGCAATGAGAGAAGTACAACAGCTCAGTAACATTAAAATGGAAAGGTTGTGCCTGGTGGCAAAGTTTTCAATAGGTCTGCATAATTTAAGAAAACAAGTTTGGTTATCATAAAATGGAAACTTAGTTATTGAGGGGTAGTCTATTTGCTGGTTTTGTTTTAAATTGCAAGTGTCATGGACTTGTTTTAATTGTGATTGTCATACTTGTATTTTTGCTTTATAATATATAATTGTGTAGATGCAATTGGTAGTTTGTGCTTTAACAATTGAATACGTTAAAATTACTTTTTGCTAATTGTAGTAGATACCAGATAGTAGTTTTCTTACCCAACTCGAACATTGAGATTATCATTTTTTATGCATTCATACATAAATTTCTTTAGTGGTATTCAGTAACCACATGTTTAATTGCATTATAAAAAACTTGTTGGCTTATCTCCGTATAAATTACGAGATAAACTCTTTTTTTCTTCTTGTGCAGAATGATAGAGCTGCAATGCTTGATGAAATTGTGGTGCCAGAATCTTACCAGCTGGTTAAGCCTATATCATATGTACATGTCAATTCCTTGGGCTCTTATTTAGTGAGGTTTAATCATGAAAGTTCTTTTAATCAGGTCAAGTTGCTTAAGTAGTGGAAGTGCTGATGCACTTAATGTGAAGAGGGATTGCATTATGTGAATCACATTCAAGCTGAACTACCAGCTTTTAGACTGTATTTTTATATACATGGTTTATTAATTATTTTGAAAGTGGCTTTTGGACTGTTTTTATAATTCAGTATTTCTGAATTAATTCTGAACTGTGGGTCTTGTATATATTGTCACAACATCTGAACTTATACTGTGCTCAGTCATTAATTTTTTTTTGTGATTTTAATATTGTATCTTCAATCCTGCTAAAAATCTTATGCAACACCATTTGGTGTTGCCTTTACCTGCTTTTGGTGTTGCATAAGGCCTCTTATGCAATACTTTCGTGGTGTTGCAATAGCTTGGACAAAGTGTTGCATTAGGGGTCTTACGCAACGCCGGTATTGGCAACGCTCCTCTGGTGTTGCGTAAGACCTTACGCAACGCTTTTCAGGTCTTTTGCAACTTTATTTGGGGGTTGCGTATGTGCGTTTATGGCGTAGTGTTTTGAACCCTACTTTAAATCCAAGGCTCCCGACGCCTATATAACGGGTCTGACCCCTCAATTTCAGAACAATGTTTTTTGGGCAGAGCTCAATACGTCGCCGACGTTTCAGCCTTAATCCTCGAATAAGGACATGCAAGCCACTACATCCTTGGTGTGCCCTAGCCACCGTAGTCCCGAGGGCATCACTAAGAACTACTTTTTGGCTTAATCATATAAATTTATAACCTAAACATGCATTCTAAAATAAAGTAAACCATACCCACAAGCTAAGATCAACATCAGGTTAAATTTACATCTAAAAGCATTAACCGTTCAAGTCTAATAAGTTTTACAAAATGAATTCATTTTAACAAAAGCTAGTCTAACGACCTAAACCCAAAAGTTATATAACCAGCTAAGTCTACCTAATCCGAAATCTGAAAGGCAAATACCGGACCTGGTCCAACCATTCTCTTCCTAGCGGAACTTTTCCTAGCTGTGCGAATCGTGCGAACCATCTTCTCGTTTCACTATCAAGTTAGGGTTTAAACAAGAAATATGAGCTCAAATTTGCTCAGCAAGTGCAATAAAATAAACAAATAACAAGGGTATGTCAACGATATAAATTAAAATTCAAGATGAAAATGTTTTCAAAATTTAAAATATGTAATTGGAACTTACGATAAGACGCTAAGTGCTATAACAGGTGATCAGCACGGAATAGCACCAAACCATGTTTTCACATGATTCTCACACTTTGGATCCATAGGCACACTTTGGTCTTAAAATAAATAACCACGACCGACGCCTCGGTAAAAAATGTTCCAATTACAAGGATTCCTCAAAAGGTTTAAACATCAAATAATTTTTTAAAGGATTTTAATAATTTACAATCTTTATTCCAAGGTATAAGGTTTAATCAAGATTTCAACGAATAGTTTCAAAATCGGGTATTTCATATTCTAAAGTAAGTGAGTATTTAGATGAGCAACTTTGTATAAGGAGTTCTAAAGTTTATAAAAGTTTAACAATTCAATAAGCATGGCAAAGCTTTTACAAAAGAGTTGCATAGGTAAAGCATTAATCATATAGTGAAAAGATAAAAAGGCAAGTTAAGATTGTACACTTGCCTCAAAAGCTGATAAACTATGCAAGCTCAAATCTCACAATTGTGGCATTACTACTTGTACATACATAAGGTAAACATACTACTTTAGTACTGCTTTTGATGTCTTGAGTACTTTTTTACGTGCAAAAGATTACAAAAATGTTGTTTTATCTTTGATATCATTTAAATATATATGAAACTTTACTTTAAATCTCACTAGTACTCATTGAATTTGTAAAACAAAGTATATTGAATTAATTGAATTAAGTATAAAACATAAATTGTACAATTCATTCTAGTTAAATGTATGTAATTAGAAATTAATTTTTTTTGAAGTAAAAAATTCTCTATAAATTAATAATTATTAATTTATCGATTAATTAATACCTCTCTTAATTAATAAAATTCTCCGATCCAGACTATATTAATTTATAGAGATTTTAGTTTATAACCAAACTGCATTTGATAAAAGTGACATAAATAAGTAAGAGAAAAAGGACCCTGAGATTGATCTCAGGGAACTTTTCCTGAGATATTTGAAAAATATACTATAAATTTGATTGGACCCAGAGTTTAATGTACTTATGTAATCAGTTTCTCATTATCAATGAAAAATCTTGTTTCTCTATTTTTCTCTGTACTTTTATGTTACGAACTTTGCTGTTAACAACAAAAATCAAGAAATAAATATGAAAAACTAATTAAAGTAATCACATTATCCAGAAGTTCATTAATCATAAACAAGTCAAGAAAGCAGAACCAAGAGAATGCTTAGATTCAAACCATCTGTTGATTCCAAAGTGTCATTGAACTGAGAAGCGAACCGTCGCATCAAGATTTGATAGTTTGACCAATGTCAGGATCTTGACCAAAAAGGTTGACTATGATCAGGATTTCTAGTACATACCTTCTCATCAGGATTTGATGACCATCAAGAAAGGATGATCATCAGTAATTGCTCTATATTTATTCTCTCAGAAACTCTCATAGTTCATCATTCCAAGTTCATTAACCAACTTAATAAACATAGCTTCAGGAAGTGGCTTTGTGAATATATTAGCTAACTGTTGATCAGTAGGAACAAAGTGCAATTCTACTGTTCCTTCTAGTACTTGCTCTCTAATGAAATGATATCGAATACTGATGTGCTTAGTTAGAGAGTTGAACTGGGTTGCCTGTCATGGCAATAGCACTTCGGTTATCACAATAAATAGGAATTTTAGAATATGATAAACCATAGTCCATTAGCTGATTTCTCATCCACATTATCTGAGCACAACAGCTTCCAATAGCAATGTACTCAGCTTCAGCAGTTGATGTTGAGATAGACTTTTGCTTTTTACTGAACCAAGAAACTAGTCTACCACCCAGAAATTGGCAACTGCCTGAAGTACTTTTCCTGTCTATTTTGCACCCTGTAAAATAAGCATCTGAGTAACCACTTAAACTAAAATCTGACTCTCTAGCATACCAAAGGCCAAGAGATGGAGTGCCTTTCATGTATCTGAAAATCCTTTTAACCGCAATGAGATGTGGTTCCCTGGGATTTGCCTGAAATCTTGCACATTGACAGGTTGCATACATGATATCTGGTCTACTAGCAGTTAGATACAAGAGTGAGCCAATCATACCTCTGTAGTTAGTTACATATACTTTAGTACCTTGATCAGGATCAAGATTAGTAGCTATAGCTATGGGAGTTGAAGCAGTAACATTGTCTTGCATGTTAAACTTCTTTAACAAATTCCTTGTGTACTTTGACTGATTGATAAAAATCCCATCATCAGTCTGTTTAACTTGCAACCCTAAGAAATAACTCATTTCTCCCATCATGCTCATTTGATATCTAAACTGCATTAGCTTTGAAAATTTCTTACAAATCTTTGAGTTAGTAGACCCAAAAATGATATCATCAACATAAATTTAAACTAAGAGCAAATCCTTACCATGATTCAAGTAAAACAGAGTTTTATCAATTGTACCTCTTTTGAATCCACTTTCCAGTAAGAATTGAGCAAAAGTTTCATACCAGGCTCTTGGAGCTTGCTTTAGTCCATAGAGTGCTTTATCTAATCTGTACACATGATTTGGATATTTTGGATCAATGAAACCAGGATGCTGCTCAACATATACCTCCTCTTCCAATTCTCCATTCAGAAAAGCACTTTTAACATCCATCCGGAAAACCTTGAACTTCTTGTGGGCTGCATATGCCAGAAAAATCCTGATGGCTTCTAGCCTTGCAACAGGAGCAAAAGTCTCATCATAGTCTATTCCTTCATGTTGAGAATACCCCTTTGCAACTAGCCTTGCTTTGTTCCTCACAATTGTGCCATCTGAATCTGTCTTGTTTCTGAACACCCACTTTGTACCCACAATTGACCTATCTTTTGGCCTTGGTACAAGTTTCCAGACTTCATTCCTTTCAAATTCATTCAGTTCTTCTTGCATTGCTGTAACCCAATCAACATCCTTGAGTGCATCTTCAACTTTCTTAGGCTCCTCCTTTGAAAGAAAGTTATGATAAAGACATTCATTCTGAGTTGCACTTCTAGTTTTAACACATGCATCAGGATTCCCAATAATTAAATCAGGAGTATGACTTTTAGTCCATTTCCTTGCTGGTGGTAATTCATTTCTGAGATTAGATGCTCCCCCTGGATTGGTGTTATCTTCAAAAGAACTAGAATCATTAGAAGCTCCCCCTGAGATAGTGTTGTCTCCTCCTGTTGAACTGTTAGGATTGTCACTTGAATCTATCTCTAATAAATTCTCTCCTAATGTTTGAGTTGTATCTGTATTGATGGTGTCTTGATGTTGCTCCCCCTCAACATTTGCATTAGTTGCCTCAACATCAGTTATTGGTGCATCACCAGGAATAGATGAATCGTCAGGATCTGATGAGATATCAGTATCTGACACAGATTCATCAGGATTTTTGGTAGCTTCATTCACAAAGATCAAACTATCATGTGAGTCTTCAGCTATTCCTGTTATCTTCTTATCATCAAAAGATACATTAACAGACTCCATGACTATCTTTGTTCTCAGATTGTAGACTTTAAAGGCTCTTGTAGTTGGATAACCAATAAAGATGCCCTCATCTACTTTAGTCTCAAATTTTCCTAGCTGTCCAGGATGAGGTCTAAGAACAAAACACTCAGCCAAACACATGTAGATGCTTCAGACTTGGTTTCTTTCCTTTAATCATTTGATAGGGAGTCACACCATGTCTGTTGATTAAAGTAATGTTCAGAGTATAACATGCTGTGTTGCTTCTGCCCAGAAATATGTAGGTAATTTTGCTTCTTCCAACAAAGTTCTGCCAGCTTCAATGCGAGTTTTGTTCTTCCTTTCAACTACTCTATTTTGCTTGGGTGTGCCAGGAGAAGAGAATTGTTGAACTATTCCTTTGTATTTACAGAACTCTTCCATCACTGAATTCTTAAATTCAGTTCCATTATCACTTCTTAGAATCTTGACATTGTGCTTTGTGCCAGTTTCAATGACTCTCACATGGTCCAACAGTATTTCAGCAGTTTCATCTTTTTTGTGAAAAAAATACACCCAAGTAAATGTAGTATATTCATCAACAATGACTAGAGTGTACCTTTTCTTACTGATGGACATTATATTAACTGGTCCAAACAAGTCAAGGTGGAGCACGTGATATGGTTCATCAATTGAGGATTCAGTTTTACTCTTGAATGATGTCCTTCTCTGTTTGGCCTTCTGACAAGCATCACAGAGTCCATCAGGAGTATATAATGCCTTTGGTAATCCTCTCACCAAATCTTTCTTAACCAACTCATTGATGTTGTTGAAGTTGAGATGAGAAAGCTTCTTGTGCCAATTCCAACTTTCATCTACAGATGCTTTACTGATGAGACAAGTAAAGGGACCATCAGTACTGGAGTAGATGTTGGCTTTATAAATGTTACCATGCCTTAAACCAGTTAAGACAACCTTTCCTGATGCCTTACTGACCACTTCAAAATGAGTATCATTGAAGTTAACATGATAACCTCTGTCTGTAGTTTGGCTAACACTTAGCAGATTGTGTTTTAGTCCTTTCAGCAGAGCTACTTTTTCAATGATGACATTTCCAATAATAATATTGCCATATCCCAAAGTTTGCCAATGTTGCCATCTCCATAGGACATAGTTGGGCCAGCTTTCTCTTCAAATTCTGATAGCATGGATTTGTTTCCAATCATGTGCATAGAGCATCCACTATCCATGACTAACACATTTTTCTTTTTACCCTGCAATTAGAAACACAAAGAACTCATTTAAAATTTTTAAGAACCCACACTTGTTGGGTTCTATTTGTATGCATTTTAACATTTTTAGCAGCAAAAGTTTTTTTGATAAAAGCAGTTCTGTCAGGATTGAATCCATCAGGATTTGCCTTGTCAGTATCAGAATTAACAAATGCATGCTTAGTATTCACATTCTTTGTTCTAGCAGAATTTGCACTCTTATTAAACTTAGGTAATGGATCATAAAAGTTGTAGTACAAACTATGGTATTCTTCACATGTATAGATAGAATGCCATTTACTGCCACAATGAAAACAGGGATTCTGTGTTTTATAAAATACTGATCTATTCCTAATATCAGACTTAGGAATCATAGTAGCTTTCTTTTACTCTTCTTGCAATCAATAGAAATATTGTTAGAGTTACCACAGTTATTACATGTTTTTCTTGGAGCATTTGGAATATACTTGTAGTTATTCTCTTTATTTATTCCAACTTTACCATTCCTGTTTCTTTTAGCAGTATATGTTTTCTTTCTATCTGTAACTTCACAGATCCTGTCTCTCAGTTTCTTTGACAGAAGACCTACATTTTTAGTACTTGTTACTTTAACAGTTTTAGACAACTCTCCATATTTTGTTTAGTAGAAGTTGATCCCTTTTCAGTAACTTATTTGGGATTCTCACTATACACAAAATTGATAGGTTCAATATCAGATTTGGTTTTGTCTATAACATGTCTATAGGTCTTTGGATTTGTCTTCTCATCCACAACAACTTTCTTTTTCAGTTTCTGATCATTCTCTGGCTTATAACCTAGACATTCTTTCCAGTTTTTATCAGTATTTATCTCATGAAATTTCCTACCAGAATCAATCCAGGTTCTGAGTTTCTCATTAGCAAATTCAACTTCTTTTTCCAGAGAAGTATATTTCAATTATAATTCAATTTGCATGTGTTTAGCCTTTTCACATTCAGTTTGTACTTCTTGCATAAAGAGTAACTCAGCTTCTAAGTGATCATTTCTCTTTCTAACCTCTACCATTTCAGATAGAATTTTGGCATTTTCAAAAGATTGACTTTTAAAGCTAACATGCAGAGATTTTAGAAATGATCTCAACTCAGAAACACTATCAGTATCAAAATCAAAGACAGTTTCAGGTACCTTATTTTCAGGAGCAGCAACTTCATCAACATTTGCCATCAATGCATAATTCACATTTTCCTCCTCAGATTCTGAGGAAGAGTCCATCCAATCCTTTCTTGAAGATATGAGAGCTTTGGTCTCAGCCTTTCTACATTCAGTTGCAAAGTGACCGATTCCATCACAGTTGTAGCATTTGACCTTTGACTTGTCAAACTTGCTGCCTTTACTTTCATTTTTCTTGTACCTGTCTTTATCAGCATTGAATGATTTCTTTTGAAAGTTTCCTTGCCTCCTATCCTTCCTAAACTTCATCTTTTTGAAGCCTTTGACTATCATAGCAACCATTTCCATCATATCAGAATCAGTAGAGTCATCATCAGTATCAGGATTAGCATCAGGATCTGATGATGAGTCATCAGGATTTGAATCTACAGTTCTACTTCTTCTCCTTGAAACCTCCACAGCTTTTCCCTTTGATTGTGTTTCCACATTCAAAGCAACAGACTTTGCCTTGACATTCTTCTTGATCCTCCTTTGTTGAACTTTAAGATCATGAGTTCTGAGCATCCCATTGACTTCATCAAGAGATACAGTGTCAAGATCATACTGATGTCTAATGATTGAGGATTGTGTATCCCATTCCTCAGGTAAGGCTCTTAGAAACTTGGTGTTAAAGTCTTCAGCTTCATATTCTTTGCCTACCAGAGATAAATTATTCAGCAAAGTAAGGTATCTATCATACATATCTGTAGGACTCTCATCAGGTTTGGCATCAAACTATTCATACTCTTGAATCAGTAGTGCCCTTTTATTCTTTTTGATAGACTATGTGCCTTGGCATTGAGTCTCCAAAGTTTCCCAGATCTCCTTTGTAGTCTTGCATGCTATCACTCTATTAGACATGACAGCATCAAGACTATTGTGCAGAATGTTCTTAACTTTAGCATCCTTGAGAATTTCAGCCTTTTCCTCAGCAGTACACTCTGATTTTGTCTTCTGAACATAGTGTTCAGGAACAGTCCCTGTTAATGGAACCAGTTTCTTAGGGACATAGGGTCCATCATAGATCCTATCAAGATAGTCAGGATCTGTAGCTTCCAAATACATCAACATCTTTACCCTTCATGTAGGGTACTCAGACTTTTTGAGGATGGGAATCTAATGCTTTCATACTTGCTCGTCGACATCTTAAGATCGTTTCTGATTTAAATAATCAGTTAGCTTTGATACCAATCGTTGCCCAGTAATTTACAATTGTAGAAGGGGGGTTGAATACAATTGTATAAGATTTTCGACTTAAACAATAATAATAACATAAGTATGAATAACTAACAGCTTTATTGAATCTGATATAAAACTGTTACAGACTCTCTCAAGAAATTCTGATGTTCTTGAGAGCTTCTAGGTTACAAAATATTCTCATGTAAGCGATTTCTAATAAGTCTAACCTAAACTGTGTTTATATACATTACACAGCTGCCCTATCAATTACAAGATATACCAAATCAATTACTTACGACTCTCAGTACATATCTTAATTGATAGCTGAGTTCCTATAAATCAGGAACCGACATATCAGTCTGTCCTATAAATAAGGAGTAATAGATATCTTCACAATCTTCAATCCTAATCAGTCTTGCAATCCTGATGATCACCAATACTGATGACGTTACTTCATGCAATCCTGATCATCTCCTTAGGACAGATCCTGACATCACTTGAATCAGTATATCTAACATTTACATTTAATTAAGTTAAATTAATTTCAAGAAAATGATTTGGTTATTTAATAATGACCTAATATTTTGCTAAAAGATATTTGAATTCAATTATGTGCATAATTGTTAGATTTGTGTGATTAGTATAACGAGATTATATTCTGTTGTTATATACAATTATGATACGTTTCTACTCGTTAACTGTTTGATTATTCAGCTATAAGCGTCTTGCGAGGGTAGTTTATAGTTAATCGAGTTGTCACTTATATTAGTTAATGAAGCTAATTGGACGACTAACATAGTATTCTTTTTGTACTTTAGGATCGAGCAGTAGCTAGACATTATGTTAGGCGCTCGAAGTAGTTATTGTACCTCCTTCGCTAGTTCATCATCTTATATTCAGGCAAGTGATACTACAAACTATCTTTATATTAAAAAAATGTTTATGCATGTTTATGAAACCTGAATTTATGTTATACCATGCAAATGCCTTATGATTTTATAAGCTATATCTTGATAGTAAATTAAGATACTTTTCCCTGACATGATTTTAAATGGTACCTTGGGCCCGAGCTTTTAGAAGAATACTTGTTAAGATAAAACAAGATTTGTGAATGATTTCTTAATATAAAAGAAACATAAGAAAGTTGAGTGGTGGGTTAGTATGAACCCAGTGAAGGGGTTTATTGCATATATGGAAGCATGGATAACAATTATTTTGCAATAAAACCCGTAAATACGCATATACGAATCATGTAAATACAAGAGATCGATTACTAATCTTTTTAAGCGATCCAAGGAAGACGAATAGAGCCTCCTAGTAGTTGCTCCTCAGGGTCTGAAGCACTCCACAAGTATCCACCAAGAGATCGAATCGTTGGATAAAGCAAGAAGTTGAGAGAGAGAATTAGGGTTGCCTCCTCTTTTCTCTTCTTGTGAAAAATAGGGTTAAGGCTTTGAGGGTTTATAATAGTATATTTATAGGAAAAAATTTCAGGTTACTATAAAATAATATATTAATTAAACCCACAAATCAATTAATCTTATTAATCAATTAATTAATAATTAAAAACTCTTTTAATCACTAATTCTTTTTCAAAACTCTTTAGAAAATAATTCTCTCACTTGATTTAATTTCCTAAATTAAATCCTTAATTAATAATATTAACAACTCATCTTAAATAATTTATAATCAATTAAATTTTATTTAATCAATTATAAAATTGCTAATTAATTATTTATTTCACAAATAAATAATTACTAGCCATTATTAATTAATTCCTCCACCAATAAATCAGTCTCTTTTATTGTTTGACCCTGTAGGTTCAATATTAAGTCGATAGTCGAAACAAATAATAATAAAACTATTTTATTATCATTTATATCAATTCTTCTAATTCATTAAATATAATGAATAAATAATTAATCATATTTATTCTACATCGTGAGGGATACTACCGGTATATCACGATTATCCGGATAATATGAAATCACTACTTAGAATACCAAGAACCGTTAGTGAATGGTTACCGTACAATCTATTCCTTTTACCCTACAATGTCCCGATTAAATACAAGGCATGGAACTTGTGTCAAGCCTATCTAATTTAATAATATGCTATCCTATTCACTATGCTTTGTTCCTTTTAATGCAAATTAGAAACTTCTTTCTAATTTCATTCACTCTGGCCAGAAATTTCGGAACTAGCATAAGTGGAATAGCATAGGACATTCTCTTCCTTCACTGGAAGGGGCAAATCCTTTATTGATCAATCAATATCTTCGTGTACAAATTCCTATGCCCAAAAGAGCCCTTATTATTGTCCCTAGAGACTAAAAAAACTAAACCAAAGTATAGTTCAATGTACACAAGATGACTATGATGACCTCAAGTCTTAGGTTACTTGTACAACCATCACTTTATGAACAACTACTGACACGTGAGTGAACTCCATTAGTTGTTCAACAATTCGAGTCATGTTTAGGGAACTTATTCTATAATAAGCACCTACATACTAGCTATAGTGTCAACACACAAATGTCTATGAGACTAGACATGCTTCATTGTGAAGCAAACATAGTATGTACCGATCTTTATGAATTAACTAACTACCAATTAGTTATCCTACGACCAGGAACAATTTAAGTTCAGAGTTATCATATTTTAGATCTCACTATTACAATCTCATCATAATTCTAAAAGCTTTACTCTAAACTATGGAACATCTTAGTTAAACACCTAATTAGATAAAGCCCGTAACAAAAACGAATAAGTCTTTTATGAAATTAAATAGGTTACATAAAAGTTCTTCCTAACTCATCATACATGATTGGATTTAGGACAATTTCACCCAGTGCTACAATTTTATGATAATGTTTTCGTATATGAAGTTGGAAAGAGATTGTGTAGGAGGTTGTGGCACCAGTCCAGCGTGTGAAATTTAAAGCCAATGGCAATAAGAGCTTCCGGCAAGTTTGTCTTGGGATCCCTAATTGTTTGAACTCGTGTTTAAATAAAACTGTGCTTCGGAGCTTAAGCGTGATTAATCATCAACTTTAGCTTAGTGTTATATAATTCCACTCCTTAAAATGGGCCAATGATTGATAAACGAAACATAAGATGATAATAATAACATTTACAAAGATTGAAACCAGCTACTGACATAAAGGTCTGCTATAAATATAGTATTCCTATTTTAGAAAATACATATAACCAGCAAAACAATGTTGTTAACAAAGAGACGTTTAAACGTAGTTGCAAAAGTTTTACCCTTTTTAAGCGAAAGTGTTCTATACTTTAAACACAGTCATTTTTTATGAATAGCAATTTTATTTTGTTTATAAAGTATCTCTTGCTGAGACTTTTTAGCTCACTCTTGCTTTACTGATCTTACCTTTCAACTAGATAGTCAGACGGCTCGTACTCAAACTACAGTGCATAAGCGTATTGGTGTACCCGCTAGGTTATATTTGTTCAGGTTTCCAACACCAACGCTCCAGGTAGAAGACTTCTGGGATAACAGCAGTTTCTAAGTGTAATATGTAACTTTTAAAATTTGTAGTATGGTAACTTAGAACAGATAGACTTTTGGGTGCTAGCTTGAATTCCTGTCGAGGTTGTGCTGGTAACATAGGTTGATGTAATAACTATAATAAGTAGTCTTGTTTGAATGCCAGAATTTGTAAAAGAAACTAGCCTGTGATATTGTTATTTTTATTTTGATATCTATTAATGCATGTTGTTCAGTATTTTGTGACACCGGGTTTCCAGGTTATGACAAAATCCTTGCATCGCACGAGTTACAAGCTAGTATTTTATTAGATTCGAAACATTGAAAATTTGTTTATCGATTTTCGGTCCTTTATTCTTATTAATAAATAGTAAAATAATATAATTATAATAAATAAACGATTTATTTTTTTAATTAAAACACGTTACCTTTTCATCAACAGAGATTAACTTTTATAAACACCTAAAAAACACCAATCGTATTGTTAACGAAGGAATTTGGAGATAACAAATTTAGGAGGTTGCTGGAATAACGAAATCATGAAAATAGGGGGATTTGATTTGGGATGTTTGGCGCTAGACTTGAGAGGTGTCTCGACTTGTTAGATGTGTCGGATCCTTTTTAAAGATGCGTACTCTATATTTATAGAGATCAAGCCAACGCAGTTCTGTTCAGGATTGATTTTTAATCCCAATGATTGTTAAGGGATGTATTGGGAATTAGTAGATTTTATTTCTTTAAATAATATTCGCGTTGGGATACCTTCCTGATTTGTAGGATATCGTTTGGAGATATTTTCTATCATTAATTGGAGATAATTCCACGTTTTAGAGAGAGGACATAATTAACTTGGGGATTAAGTTAATTGTTATTAGATTCATATTAGGAAATTTGGGAGATATTAGAGGCAACCGAAAATATGGCGTAATCCCTGGAAGTACGGTTTTCAAGAATTTTGATAATTCAGAATACCCTCCTCTCGGTTTGGTCGTATTCCAAGAGATTGTGCCTTGATGAGGCGCCGGAAGTACAAACACCCCCTCCCCGGAAGTAAGGTTTTTCAAGTATTTTGATAATTTGGAATACCCTCCTCTCGAGAGGTCGTATTTCCATTCCAAAAACACCCTCCTCTCGGGAGGTCGTATTCCTAGAGATCATACCTTGATGAGGCACCGAAATTACGAACATCCCCCCCGAAAGTATGGTTTTTCAAGGATTTTATAATTCGGAATACACTCCTCTCGGGAGGTCGTATTTCCCATTTCAGAAACACCCTCCTCTCGTAAGGTCGTATTCCTAGAGACCATACCTTGATGCGGCACCGGAAGCACAGACATCCCCCGCGGAAGTATGATTTTTTAAGGATTTTTAATAAGACTCTCCTTAAAGGAGATCATCTTCCAAAATATTACCCTCATCAAAAGAGGTTCTTCCCAAATATTAACCCTACAAAGGAGGGTCTTCCAAGATAATAGATCCTTCAAATGAGGGTCTTCCAAAATATTACCCCTAAAAAGGAGGGCCTTCTAAAAATAATCCAAGAAATACCCGTCGTAAAGGAGGGCCTTCTGAAATAATACTTAAATGGTTTTCCTTTGTATTTTTCAACAAAAACTCGATTTTTGCTTCTGTTAAATTCAGATTTTCCTAAGCTTCTATTTGTTCATCATGTACCACGAATATTGCATCTCAAATCTTGAATATCTTCACGATTCAGATTCTGCCCAGATCTGTTTTTAACCTTTTTGACCTTTTAAATGATATTTTCTTGGAAAACACAAAAGTTGTAGAGAACTAAAAGATCTTTTCGACAAGATATGGTTCATCAAAAATGGACTTATAACGAATCGGGAATCAAATAAAACGTCTGCTGATTGACTTCTTGATGCTAAAAAACGTGATCTGATTGTTTTTTGTGATTTCGAGAATAGATCAAGATATAATCTGAGAAAACTCAAAGAATGAAAGTTATAGGCAAAATAAAAAGATTTCCGAAATCCGACATGTATTGAATTTACTACGAATTTTATAAAATAGCTAATTTGTATGGATAGAATCATAAAAAACTTATCTTAATTCAGAATACAGTCACCGTCTTCATCGTTTAGCTTCTCCATTAAAGCAACTCCAGATCCATAATAACCCCCTATGCGTATGAATTGATTGTCCTCCACAATCAAAAAATGTTCCCTCTTTCTAGCGCCAATTGTTAACGGAGGAATTTGGTGATAACGAATGTAGGAGGTTGTTGGAATAACGAAATCATGAAAATAAGGGGATTTGGGATTTTTGATGATTGGGGCTGGACTTGAGAGGTGTCTCGACTTGTTAGATTTGTCAGATCCTTTTCCAAGATGCCTGCGTACTCTATATTTATAGAGATCAAGCCAACGCAGTTCTGTTCATGATTGGTTTTTAATCCCTATGATTGTTAAGGGATGTATTGGGAATTAGTAGATTTTATCTCTTTAAATTATATTCGCGTTGGGATACCTTCCCGATTTGAAGGATATCGTTTGGAGATATTTTCTATCATTAATTGAAGATAATTCCTTGTTTCAGATAGAGGAAATAATTAACTGGGGGATTAAGTTAATTATTATTAGATTCATATTGGGAAATTTGGGAGATATTAGAGGCAACCCAAAATATGGCATAACATATGCTATATCTTTCTCTCATAATTATGTTTTCTATAATTAAATCATGTTACCATTTATTTCAGAAAATATAATTTTTATAAATACACATTAAAAATACCAATTATATTACATCAACCAATAAAATTATTAAAATCTTTAAGTACAAAAAATGTTCCCTCTTTCTAGCGCCAATTGTTAACGAAGGAATTTGGTGATAACAAATTTAGGAGGTTGCTGGAATAACGAAATCATGAAAATAGGGGAAATCATGAAAATAGGGGGATTTGGGATTTTTTATGTTTGGGGCTGGACTTGAGAGGTGTCTCGACTTGTTATATGTGTCAGATCTTTTTCCAAGATGCCTGCGTACTCTATATTTATAGAGATCAAGTCAATGCAGTTCTGTTCATGATTGGTTTTTAATCCCTATGAATGTTAAGGGATGTATTTGGAATTAGTAGATTTTATCTCTTTAAATTATATTCGCGTTGGGATACCTTCCTGATTTGAAGGATATCGTTTGGAGATATTTTCTATCATTAATTGGAGGTAATTCCTTGTTTCAGATAGAGGAAATAATTAATTGGGGGATTAAGTTAATTATTATTAGATTCATATTTGGAAATTTGGGAGATATTAGAGGCAACCGAAAATATGGCATAACACATACTATATCTTTCTCTCATAATTATGTTTTCTATAATTAAATCATGTTACCATTTATTTCAGAAAATATAATTTTTATAAATACACATAAAAAATACCAATTATATTACATCAACCAATAAAATTATTAAAATCTTAAAGTACAAAATCAAAAAATTAAAAATATTATAAACAACCTGTGCATCGCACACAAGCTAGTATATATATACACACACACACACAATGAAATAGAGAAAATAGGTCATATCTTTCTTCTATCATCCGCCGCCGCGATACTTTTATATCTTTAATTCTGAAATCAAATATTATGAACTTTGCGATTATGGTGAATAATACGACGGATGTCGATGCTAATGAATCAAACGATGATGAAGATTATCAACTTGATCGGTACGTTTATAATTTACCATTTTTCATCTTTTATTTGTTTGGTAATATATGATTGGATCTGTTGCCTTCTCAACATAAATTATGAAATTTGCTTAGTCTTTTTCACCGGTTTCCTGATGGTCCGTTTGTTCTGTATCAATTACTTTTTCAATTTAAATGTCAATGTTAATTTTTTTGTTTTCATTTGTTTCATGGACATATTTGTTTAATTAGTTCGTTATTAGATGTGCTAACTTTTTGAATGCATAAATTATTTTTACTTAGCTTATTTCAAATGTTTAGAAGATTATATTTATGTTTTTTATGAAATATGGATATTTCATAAGATATAAAAAGTACAATGTTCAGAATTAGAAATTAGAGGACCTTTCTTTAGTATGAGAGGACTGTTTAGGATGCACATATGGAGTTTTAGTTATTGTTTCCATGGTAAACTTGGGTAGCGAAGTGTGGAGCAGATAACTACTGAAAGCAACTAAGTAGTTAGTCCATCACAAGAAGAGTGCTTTCTAATTTCAACTTTCTCGAAACTTATAATAGCACTCGATTTGTATTTTAGAACCGATTTTTTTAAGTACAAAAATTCAAATTTCATGTTATTATGAAAATACATAAATATATTTATATTTCTGGGCGTGATATGTCATTTAGTACTATACTAATTGTTTAACATCGTGTATCATTGATTTCATGATGCCTTGTTACTTCTTCCCGGAAAACAGCATACATATGTTGGATTATATTGTTAAGGGACTACCCAAATATGAGATTCACAACTATCAATGTAGAACACATACATAAACAAACGATAAGTTGTGAAGCTCCACTAAAGCGCGGTTAGATAAAATATATGATGCGGAAAAAAAGAATGTCTCATCTTGTATTACTAATCCAAACAGTTATCAATAATAAATTAGATAATAGCACCTCAATGGTGTTCTAACAGATATCTAATCCAAGCAATATTTAAGAATCTCTCAGACGATACATAAGACTACATCTCTTAAGCATACCTATCAAAAATAATATGACTATGTATGTCTAACCACTCCAAACTTCGCAACCAATGCTTATCATACTTGTTGTACAAGTCTTCACATACTTGTTTTACAAGCCTTCCATTCTTGTTGTCTAACGATCCAACTTTATGATCAAGACATACCGTATATAAAATTGTCTACACATACAACTATTACTTTTGAATCGCCCAAACCCATACGATAATATTGGGTTGAAACCCAACAATCCACCCCTTCAACCAATTACTCCGTATCGGATTGAAAGGTAAACATTAAATACATCGGCATCCATCCATCCGCTAATGCCTCCTCTCGAACAAGAACATCTTCTTGATCTTCCTATCTTTGAATGTCGCTAAAACCGATACAGTGACCTCCAAACCACCGTTATACATCATAATCGTATATCCATCTACAAAATCACATGCATCAATCATCACGAGTGCCTTTCCATCTATTGAGTCACCTGATCCTTGCTTTCTCAATCCTTCAGTATTTAGAAGAACATTACTAGTATCATCCAAATAGTTCATTTGGTTGATCAAGCCATTGAAGCAGTTGCGATGATCTCTTCCATCTCCATCTCAAGTCTGAGCAAATTTTCATTGAGAAACAACTCCTCAAGAACATAATGATTGATTCACGATGCAAGGGCCAACTTCCAATGCATGTAACTTTTTCTCTTTCCATTTTAGTGGTCTCCTTGTCAGCAAATTCTTCATCGTACTCTACCATATCAGTTGAATCTCTAACTTTCCCTTAACTTCATTCATCACGAACCTTGGTTATGATACCACTTATTAGGGGACTACCCAAATACGAGATTCACAATAACCATTGTAGAGCACATACACGTACAACCAAACGATTGGTTGGCAATTTCCACTAAAAAGTGATCAGACACAAAATATATAATGCGGAAAAAACCACATCACATCTTGTATTATTCAACGAACATAACCTTGGTACATCTTACAAGATTTCTTGGTTTAGGAGAAATGTCCTTTCTATCCTCATAAATAAGTTTATCTTTTACTTTCTCTTTTACCTTTATTGAACTTTGAACTATTAGACATGCAACATGTAGTACTTTTAAATGAATATATCTATTTTTCTTGCATTCATTTCTCCAAATTTCCTGATAAAGGATATGTAATAATAAAAGAGACGAATACATTTAAGAAGAATACTTAAATACAAATAATAAAAGAAGATGCTCTAAACTAAAATCATGTATGTTTATGCCTATGGCATGAAAGATTAAAATGAATCAAAAAATAAATCTATTATGAATTATAAACGGACAATATACAAGCCATGGGAGCAAATATGGAACATGTAGCCATAAAAATAAGTGAAAAAAGGTAAGAATTGGGCACATCCTCATTTAGCATGCATGTATGTGAAAATTCTATGTGTAAGAAAATGATGCAAGTATGTAAAGTTAATAGAAGTACATGAAAATTTAAGGAGACATGTCATCTGTCACTCAAAAAAATAGATTTATTCTGGTTTAACTAGGTTTTTAATTTTTATTTTTTTATATATTTTTGACTTCTTCATGTATTTATTGTAAAACATCGTTCTTTAAGTTAAGTCGGGAATGAGTCGTTTAATTTGGTCTAGTACAACAATGTATGCTTCAAAATGGTTGATTACAATTTTCATTCTTTTTTAGTTATATTTCATATGATACAATTTACTAGTCTTTGCTATCTTATTTTTCGTACTTGGATGAATTTCCAATTCTTTAAAATGATTTAAAGAAAATTCAACAAAAACCACTTTTACAACTAGAGCAAGTTCTATCTCGAAACCGAGTTTAATGTTATATGTAAATTAAAGTCCTTTTAGCGACTGCACGATTCCAAGCCTTAAGCCGGTGCCTACTTGCGCAGTAGATGTATCCTTAATCTGATCATAACTCTCAAACACTATTTCATGCTTATCTTTGGGAATTCTAACTCTAGTATCATCTACCTCAAAAACAAACTCCATGCAATTCTAATCCTTTTGAATATTATCAAAGTTCGCTTCGTGCACAATATATGCTTCCTTCTTTGGAAAAAGAAAGCATGATAACCATGATAGAAGACCTTCTTTAGTAGAATCAGGTGTTGTAGTTGAAGAACTAGGCTTCCTAGCATAAGCTCAAATAGACACATATCCTTCTGACGTAAATTTGACAGCATTATTGACTATATTTGATGGTATCTGTCCTAGGTTTTTGCGATCACCTCTTACGTGGTCAAACCTATTAACAGATCCAATAACATGAAATAAGTCAGCCACATCTTCAAGTAATCGTGACACTTTAAAATCTTCTTGATCAAGTATCGTTTTTCCTGCTTCTAGCTTACTTCTATCAAGAATTTCATTCGGAAGACCTGTACAGAAATAAATGAAGAAACATTTCTTTAACTAAATTTAATATATTAAAGACATATAGTAGCTAAAATTAATTGCCTTGTTACCTAAAAGATACTGGGAAATTTTACTCACAACTTTTATATTTTTGTCAGATCCAGGATCTCAACTTGAGTCAGATAAATTCTATGAGACTGATAATCCCTGCTAGAGAGGCACGAACGTCATGACTTGCATTGGCATAGTTAATACTCTTCTTAATGCCTACTCTTTCTTCTTGACCTGTTGCAGCCACTGGCTTTATTAATTGAATACGGTACCAGGCCACTATTTTTAATGCTCCAACAGTTATGGTTGATCTATTGATATGTCATATCATTATATTGCTGGGACGATTTGCGTAATATGTCATTTTTGTGGCCATAGCTATCTTAGTATAATTAAAAAAGTGGCATGGTACCGTATTCAGTTAATAAACAAGTGGTTGTGATAGTTTAAGCAGAAAGACTAGGCATTAAGAAAACTACTAACTACGTCAATGCAAGTCACGATGTTCGTGCCTCTCTATCGAGGATTATAGGTCTCATAGAAATATGCCTGACTCATGTTGATCCTGGATCTAACTTAGAGGAAAATATAAATTTATGAGTAAAAATTTACAATAAATTTTTCATAACAAGGTAATTAATTTTAGCAACTATATGTCTTTAATTATATTAAATTTACTAAAAGAAATTTTTTTCATTTGTTTTTGTACAAATCTTCTAAATAACATGCTTGATAGAAGTAAGTTAGAAGCAGGAAAAGCAACACTGATCAAGAAGATTTAGAAATACCACGATTACTTGAAGATGTGGCTAACTTATTTCATGCTGTTGGCATGAAGAAAGACGTAGATCTTGCATCTCTGCAATGGATCTGTTAATAGGTTTGACCACGTAAAAGGTGATCATAAAAGGCTAGGACAAATACTATGAAATATATTCAGTAATGCTGTCAAATTTACGTCAGGCGGATATGTGTCTATTCGAGATTATGCTAGGAAGCCTAGTTCTTCAACTGCAAGACCTGATTAAACTAAAAAAGGTCTTTTGTCATGGTTATCACGCTTCCTTTTTCCAAAGAAGGAAACATTTACTAAGTACGAAACGGACATTGATAATAATGAAAAGGATGAGAATTGCATGGATTTTGTGTTTGAGGTAGATGATGGTAGTACAATGTTGGAAATCCCAAAGATACGCAGGAAACTATGTTTGAGAACTATGCTCATATCAAGGATACATCTGCTGAGCAACTAAGCATCGACTTATGGCTTGGAATTATGTAGTCACTAGTACATATCAATTTGTTATGTTGAAATTTAGTACATTCATAATTATCCTACCATATACAAATAATACACAATATTTACAGGACAATTTAATTTAATTCTGAAATTGGTGTGCAAGTATGTATCTACCTATTCTGACAAGAATGTGAAAATTGTAAGGTATGATAATGTTATTGAATTATTGATACCTCTTGTAGTGCCTTTTGACACGGATAAAAAACTAAACCCTAAAGAAATATTTAATGTTGCGTTAATTAGACCTAGCTTGGTCAAATAACAAAGCCCAATAAAGAGGCCCAAAACTCTAACTGAGTATTGAATACTCCTTCTGTTTTTTTATTTTAGTAGCTTGACTTTTTTGCACGTACTTTTAAGTGTTTTGACTGCATAGTTAAAATTTCATTTTTTCAATTAATTTTTTTTGTGAATTAAAATTTTGATTACATATTTTTATTCAAAAAAAGAAAATTTCTAAAATAATAATTTTAGCTATGTGGTCAATGCACCTAAAAATGTGTGCAGAAAAGTCAAAAGACTAATTTAAAAAAACAGAGGGAGTATATAATTAATACTTGGGCCTAGAACACAGCCTATACTGCGGATTCCCGATAAAAGGCCCGCTTCTAGAATCCACGATTTGAGAAACAGAAATCAACAACGAAACTAAATCCTTGATGGGAAAGATCTAGAACCACCAACCTAGGAGGGGACTTGGCCTCCAATTCTTTCACTACGCCATAAGTGAGCATACGCAACCCTTTTCAGAAAGTGTTGCATAGAAAGCGTTTCGTTAGCTAGAAATTTTGGGTCTTTTGCAACAAAGCTGAACTAGTGTTGCATTAGATATAATTTAGTGTTGCATATTACCCACGGTGTTTCACATCATGCAACACTAACTGCTGGTGTTGTATTAGATATTTTATTATTTTAATAAATGATGACGTGGCAGAAGTGGGGCCCACATGTGCTGACGTGGCATTTGCTGATGTGGCAATTGTGGGGCCCACAATTGCTGACAGGACAGAAGTGGGACCCAACTGTGCTGACGTGGCAGAAGTGTTGCATAAGATAACAGTAGTGTTGCGTTTGCTGTTTGAAGTGTTGCATTAGATATATATATTTTTTTATTAAATTGTGACGTGACAGGCGTGGGGCCCACCACTTCTGACGTGGCAGTGTGGGGCCCACAAGGGTGATGTGGCAGGAGGCCCACCAATGCTGACGTGGCAATTGTGGGGCCCACAATTGCTGACATGGCAGAAGTGGGACCCACCTATGCTGACGTAGCATTTGCTTACGTGTTAGAAGTGTTGCATTTGATAACAGTAGTGTTGCATTTGCTGTTTGAAGTGTTGCATAAGATTTATTTTTATTTTATTAAATTCTGACGTGGCAGGTGTGGGACCCGCCACTATTGACGTGGGAGTGTGGGACCTACAAGGGTGACGTGGCAGGAGGCCCACCAATGCTGACGTGGCAAATGTGGGGACCACAATTACTGACATGACAGAAGTGGGGCCCACTTGTGCTGACATGGCATTTGCTGACGTGTCAGAAGTGTTGCATTAGCTAACGGTAGTGTTGCATTTGTTGTTTAAAGTGTTGCATTAGCTATTTTTTAACTAGTCTTGTCCCGAATGATGAATCTATTTTTTTAAATTATTTTTTCGATGTTCCAATCGCACGGGTGTCAAGATATAACGATTTTATTGATGTACTAAATTTTTAAAAAAAATTCCTTCATTTATTTGGTTTGGTTTTATAACGGTCAAACCGGTCAAAGTCGACCTTCCTTTTAACTAGTCTTGTCCCGAATGATGAATCTATTTTTTTAAATTATTTTTTCGACGTTCCAATCAGACGGATGTCAAGATATAACGATTTGGTGATGTGGTAAATTTTTAAAAAATTTCCTACATGTATTTTGTTTGGTTTTATAACGGTCAAACTGGTCAAAATCGACCTACCTTCTAACTAGTCTTGTCCCGAATGATGAATCTATTTTTTAAAATTATTTTTTCGACGTTCCAATCGTACGGATGTCAAGATATAACGATTTTAGTGATGTGGTAATTTTTTAAAAAATTTCCTTCATTTATTTGGTTTGGTTTTATAACGGTCAAACCGGTCAAAGTCGACCTTCCTTCTGACTAGTCTTGTCTCGAAAGATGACTTTATTTTTTTAAATTATTTTTCGATGTTCCAATCGCACGGGTGTCAAGATATAACGATTTTAGTGATGCGGAAATTTTTTAAAAAATTTGCTAGATTTATTTGGTTTGGTTTTATAACGGTCAAAGTGGACTTTCCTTTAATTAGTCTTGTCCCGAATGATGAATCTATTTTTTTAAATTATTTTTTTGACATTCCAATCGCACGGGTGTCAAGATATAATGATTTTAGTGATGCAATAATTTTTTAAAAAATTTTCTATATTTATTTGGTTTGGTTTTATAAAGGTCAAACCGGTCAAAATGGACTTTCATTTTAACTAGTCTTGTCCCGAATGATGAATCCATTTTTTAAAATTATTTTTTCGACATACCAATCACACGGGTGTCAAGATATAACGATTTTAGTGATGTGGTAATTGTTTAAAAAATTTCCTAGATATTTGGTTTGGTTTTATAACGGTCAAACCGGTCAAAGTAGACTTTTCTTTTAACTAGTCTTGTCCCGAATGATGAATCTATATTTTTAAATTATTTTTGCGACGTTCCAATCGTACGGGTGTCAAGATATAACGATTTTAGTGATGCGGTAATTTTTTAAAAAATTTGCTAGATTTATTTGGTTTGGTTTTATAACGGTCAAACCGGTCAAAGTGGACTTTCATTTTAAGTAGTCTTGTCCCGAATAATGAATCTATTTTTTTAAATTATTTTTTTGACATTCCAATCGCACGGGTGTCAAGATATAATGATTTTAGTGATGCAATAATTTTTTAAAAAATTTTCTATATTTATTTGGTTTGGTTTTATAAAGGTCAAACCGGTCAAAATGGACTTTCATTTTAACTAGTCTTGTCCCGAATGATGAATCCATTTTTTAAAATTATTTTTTCGACATACCAATCACACGGGTGTCAAGATATAACGATTTTAGTGATGTGGTAATTGTTTAAAAAATTTCCTAGATATTTGGTTTGGTTTTATAACGGTCAAACCGGTCAAAGTAGACTTTTCTTTTAACTAGTCTTGTCCCGAATGATGAATCTATATTTTTAAATTATTTTTGCGACGTTCCAATCGTACGGGTGTCAAGATATAACGATTTTAGTGATGCGGTAATTTTTTAAAAAATTTGCTAGATTTATTTGGTTTGGTTTTATAACGGTCAAACCGGTCAAAGTGGACTTTCATTTTAAGTAGTCTTGTCCCGAATAATGAATCTATTTTTTTAAATTATTTTTTCGAAGTTCCAACCGCACGGGTGTCAAGATATAACGATTGTAGTGATGTGGTAATTGTTTAAAAATTTTCCTAGATATATTTGGTTTGGTTTTATAACGGTCAAACCGGTCAAAGTAGACTTTTCTTTTAACTGGTCTTGTCCCGAATGATGAATCTATATTTTTAAATTATTTTTGCGACGTTCCAATCGTTCGGATGTCAAGATATAACGATTTTAGTGATGTAGTAATTTTTTAAAAAATTTCCTAGATGGATTTGGTTTGGTTTTATAACGGTCAAGCCGGTCAAAATTGACCATCCTTTTAACTAGTCTTGTCCCGAATGATGATTGTATTTTTTTTAATTATTTTTTCGACGATTCAACCGCACAGACAGATCTTAATATATAACACACTAAGCCCAGGGCTCGAGGTGAAAATTTTGAGCGGCAAATTTCCCTCTTAAACGAAATAATTCATCTCAAAATCTCTTACTCTGCTCATTTGAGCACTACTCCTCTGCCCCTTCTCTACTCTCTCTCTCTCGTCTTCATCTCAAAATCTCTTGATAAACAATCAATCGACATCCTCTGAAATTATAAGCTCAGATTGGTAATTGAAAACTCTTTTTCTTGCAATTAGTTTTCTACGGATTCTTTTATAATTTTGTATTTTGACACACACAACTACTAAAGCAGATCTAGGCGCCCTCTCCAAACACTAATCTCAAGCTCAAACAGATTGTAGGGCTTTCAATCTCTAGCTGATTTGGGTTTCAATTTAGAGATTAAAATTATGGTTTTATATTTTGATGTTTGGGTTTTTATTTGGGGTATTTTGAATTTGAAGTTTAGTCCTCAGATCTTTTGCAGAGTTATGGATGTTCAATTATTGGTATGCTAGATTTCTTGTGCATCTTGAAATTTGAGTAGTTTTGTTTAAATTTCGAAACTTTGCTTGTCTTATTTTGGCTTGTTTCGATTTTTTTGTTTAGGCTAATAAAGAGGATGATGAGGTCTATACACAGCTGAGCCTACTTCCTGTACCAGAGGTATGAGTTATAATACTTGTCGCATCGTGTAGTTGACAGAATGACAGACTCGGTAGGCTTTGTTAAATGGTGTCTTGATGTTTAAGTATTGCTAAATTATGACAATTGGATACTAGGTATTTAGTTTGGGTCACAAATGCATTCAATTAGTAAAACTTAACAACATACAGTATAAGATGATTGGGGCTTTTGCTTTAGATAACACATTCCATAATGTGTTAAACTTTCAAGTTTTAATGTTAAATCTCTCGTGGTCACGATTATTCTATATTGTTATAATATTTGAAAGGGGTACTTTATATCTTGTACAGGTTATAAATTTTTAATTGACGCGTAGAGGAGGAATGGGTCGAAAAATGAGCAGCAGTAAGAAAGTGGTGTTAAAGGACTTTGAAGATTTTTCCGAAGATGATGAAATTGATGCTTGTAATTATCTGTTTATTGTTAATTAATATGAAATTTGATTTGTTAAAAAAATGAAAAAAAATATAAATTATCAACGCACACATTCATATACAAAAGATGATCATTGATACTATGTGTTTTGTCATTGCAGTTCATAAGCAAAGGGATGTAGTTCACATTGACATAAACAATGATGTGGCAGGTTCAGATGAGGAGGAACCTGTATTTGGTTTTCAGGTTATATATTTATATGTTTTTTTTTAATGTTCTTTGTGCTTCTGTGTATTATCCTTTTAAAGTATATTGTGATTTCTGAGAACTTCGGTGGTTTAAAGGCTATTTTATTTGTTTTGATTCCAAAAATTGATGTATAATAGGATGATGATGACAGCGAGGATGATGAAGACGACGAGGATATTGAAGATACTAGGCTTGCTGCACGAAGTAATATATCTAGATATGCTTTGCATACATTTAAGTCATGAATTGTACCCTTGTAAACTTGTGGAAAAGCAATATTGGTGTGAGTTATTAATGTCAATTATAGCTGACCCTGAAATTTGGTGACGAAAAATCTTCATGTACTGGCACATGATTTATCAACATACCTAACTGCAAAATGTAATAGCCACTTATCTGTGGTGTTATTTTAGGATCTATCGTTATTGCTATTATAACTCTAAACTAGTATATCTGCTCTGACTTCTCATGATTTAATCACATTTGTTAATTGTTATGTTATACTCCTAATCTGATCCTGTGATTATCAACGTACAATCTGCAAAAACTCTGTCATTTGTCTACAGATTTTATATTGTGTCACTTTGTAAACTGGTAGTAGTGTATTCTTTTTGTGACATCTGCCACATTACAAAGGACAGAAAAAACACGCCAGCTTTGTAAACTGGTAGAGGTAGGTGATTGATTGAACTACAAACTGTATTTTAATTTAGTTAAACCTTTTATTGAGTTGAATCATACATTTTAGGCCAACCAAGGCGACATTTGCTTACCACCGGGTGGAGTATTTTTGTCAGCCAAAAGAATCTTGTTTCAGGAGATGCTGTCCTCTTTCTAAGGTATAGATTTATCCAAGATGCTATTTTGTTTGACTGCACTATATGTTGTGACATTTCAGAAATGCCCTGGTTGACATAAGTTTTGATCGGCTAATTGTAGTAGATACCAGATAGTAGTTTTCTTACCCAACTCGAACATTGAGATTATCATTTTTTATGCATTCATACATAAATTTCTTTAGTGGTATTCAGTAACCACATGTTTAATTGCATTATAAAAAACTTGTTGGCTTATCTTCGTATAAATTACGAGATAAACTCTTTTTTTCTTCTTGTGCAGACTGATAGAGCTGCAATGCTTGATGAAATTGTGGTGCCAGAATCTTACCAGCTGGTTAAGCCTATATCATATGTACATGTCAATTCCTTGGGCTCTTATTTAATGAGGTTTAATCATGAAAGTTCTTTTAATCAGGTCAAGTTGCTTAAGTAGTGGAAGTGCTGATGCACTTAATGTGAAGAGGGATTGCATTATGTGAATCACATTCAAGCTGAACTACCAGCTTTTAGACTGTGTTTTTATATACATGGTTTATTAATTATTTTGAAAGTGGCTTTTGGACTGTTTTTATAATTCAGTATTTCTGAATTAATTCTGAACTGTGGGTCTTGTATATATTGTCACAACATCTGAACTTATACTGTGCTCAGTCATTAATTTTTTTTGTGATTTTAATATTGTATCTTCAATCCTGCTAACCTCTAATTGTATAATAAGCAGTGTTATGCTGAGAGACAGGCTCTTGGCGAAGTGAGTGCTGAGCTTCTGGACACCCAAGTTAATCATGCAGTCTGGGAAATTAGCGGCCACATGGTGTTAAAAAGGAAGGAGGATGCATCCCAGGAGAAGGCTTGGAGACTGCTTGCCGAGGTATTCCTATCAGAAGAGAGGTTCAAAGAAGTGGAAGATATATTGCAAAGAATATTGCAATGACTCAAGGCGGCTACACTTAGTATTTTTTTTTTTGTAGCTTTAACTTGCTAGTAGTAGAACTTGGTATTTTTGTAAAACTGTTAAGTCATTTTGTTGGCTGCATTATTTAGGACTTTTGAAGTTGTTTGCTTGGTTTGGACATGATGGTTTTATGTATAAACAAAGCAGCCATTACAATTTTTTTGTAAAAAACTGTTGCATTTGACTATATATGATGTTGCATTATGGTATATTTAGTGTTGCTAAAAATACTTTTGATGTTGTAAAAAAAATTATGATGTTGCATTAGACCAAACTAGTGTTGCATTAGATAGTGGTCCCCACTGCTGACGTGGCACCATGTGGGCTTCACTGTTGACGTGGCATCTTGTGGGCCCCATTGTAGACGTGGCATCTTGTGGGCCCCACTACTGACGTGGTACCCCTGGTGGGCCCCACTGTTGATGTGGCATCTTGCTGACGTGGCACCTTGCTGATGTGGCACCTTGCTGATGTGGCACCTCGTGTGATCCAATGCTGATGTGGCATGTGGGCCCCACTGATGACGTGGCACCATGGTGAGCCCACTACTGAAATGGCTAAAAATCTTATGCAACACCATTTGGTGTTGCCTTTACCTGCATTTGGTGTTGCATAAGGCCTCTTATGCAATACTTCCGTGGTGTTGCAATAGCTTGGAAAAAGTGTTGCATTAGGGGTCTTACGCAACGCCGGTATTGGCAACGCCCCTCTGGTGTTGCGTAAGGTTACGCAACGCTTTTCAGGTCTTTTGCAACTTTATTTGGGGGTTGCGTATGTGCGTTTATGGCGTAGTGTTTTGAACCCTACTTTAAATCCAAGGCTCCCGACGCCTATATAAAGGGTCTGACCCCTCAATTTCAGAACAATGTTTTTTGGGCAGAGCTCAATACGTCGCCGACGTTTCAGCCTTAATCCTCGAATAAGGACATGCAAGCCACTACATCCTTGGTGTGCCCTAGCCACCGTAGTCCCGAGGGCATCACTAAGAACTACTTTTTGGCTTAATCATATAAATTTATAACCTAAACATGCATTCTAAAATAAAGTAAACCATACCCACAAGCTAAGAACAACATCAGGTTAAATTTAAATCTAAAAGCATTAACCGTTCAAGTCTAATAAGTTTTACAAAATGAATTCATTTTAACAAAAGCTAGTCTAACGACCTAAACCCAAACGTTATATAACCAGCTAAGTCTACCTAATCCGAAATCTGAAAGGCAAATACCGGACCTGGTCCATCCATTCTCTTCCTAGCGGAACTTTTCCTAGCTGTGCGAATCGTGCGAACCATCTTCTTGTTTCACTATCAGGTTAGGGTTTAAACAAGAAATTTGAGCTCAAATTTGCTCAGCAAGTGCAATAAAATAAACAAATAACAAGGGTATGTCAACGATATAAATCAAAATTCAAGATGAAAATGTTTTCAAAATTTAAAATAGGTAATTGGAACTTACGATAAGACGCTAAGTGCTATAACAGGTGATCATCACGGAATAGCACCAAACCATGTTTTCACATGATTCTCACACTTTGGATCCATAGGCATACTTTGGTCTTAAAATAAATAACCACGACCGACGCCTCTGTCAAAAATGTTCCAATTACAAGGATTCCTCAAAAGGTTTAAACATCAAATAATTTTTTAAAGGATTTTACTAATTTACAATCTTTATTCCAAGGTATAAGGTTTAATCAAGATTTTAACGAATAGTTTCAAAATCGGGTATTCCATATTCTAAAGTAAGTGAGTATTTAGATGAGCAAGTTTGTATAAAGAGTTCTAAAGTTTATAAAAGTTTAACAATTCAATAAGCATGGCAAAGCTTTTACAAAAGAGTTGCATAGGTAAAGCATTAATCATATAGTGAAAAGATAAAAAGGCAAGTTAAGATTGTACACTTGCCTCAAAAGCTGATAAACTATGCAAGCTCAAATCTCACAATTGTGGCTTTACTACTTGTACCTACATAAGGTAAACATACTACTTTAGTACTGCTTTTGATGTCTTGAGTACTTTTTTACGTGCAAAAGATTACAAAAATGTTGTTTTATCTTTGATATCATTTAATTTATAGAGATTTTAATAATTATTAATTTATCGATTAATTAATACCTCTCTTAATTAATAAAATTCTCCGATCCCGACTATATTAATTTATAGAGATTTTAGTTTATAACCAAACTGCATTTGATAAAAGTGACATAAATAAGTAAGAGAAAAAGGACCCTGAGATTGATCTCAGGGAACTTTTCCTGAGATATTTGAAAAATATACTATAAATTTGATTGGACCCTGAGTTTAATGTACTTATGTAATCAGTTTCTCATTATCAATGAAAAATCATGTTTCTCTATTTTTCTCTGTACTTTTATGTTACGAACTTTGCTGTTAACAACAAAAATCAAGAAATAAATATGAAAAACTAATTAAAGTAATCACATTATCCAGAAGTTCATTAATCATAAACAAGCCAAGAAAGCAGAACCAAGAGAATGCTTAGATTCAAACCATCTATTGATTCCAAAGTGTCATTGAACTGAGAAGCGAACCGTCGCATCAAGATTTGATAGTTTGACCAATGTCAGGATCTTGACCAAAAAGGTTGACTATGATCAGGATTTCTAGTACATACCTTCTCATCAGGATTTGATGACCATCAAGAAAGGATGATCATCAGTAATTGCTCTATATTTATTCTCTCAGAAACTCTCATAGTTCACCATTCCAAGTTCATTAACCAACTTAATAAACATAGCTTCAGGAAGTGGCTTTGTGAATATATTAGCTCACTGTTGATCAGTAGGAACAAAGTGCAATTCTACTATTCCTTCTAGTACTTGCTCTCTAATGAAATGATATCGAATACTGATGTGCTTAGGTAGAGAGTTGAACTGGGTTGCCTGTCATGGCAATAGCACTTCGGTTATCACAATAAATAGGAATTTTAGAATATGATAAACCATAGTCCATTAGCTGATTTCGCATCCACATTATCTGAGCACAACAGCTTCCAGTAGCAATGTACTCAGCTTCAGCAGTTGATGTTGAGATAGACTTTTGCTTTTTACTGAACCAAGAAACTAGTCTACCACCCAAAAATTGGCAACTGCCTGAAGTACTTTTCCTGTCTATTTTGCACCCTGTAAAATAGGCATCTGAGTAACCACTTAAACAAAAATCTGACTCTCTAGCATACCAAAGGCCAAGAGATGGAGTGCCTTTCATGTATCTGAAAATCCTTTTAACCGCAATGAGATGTAGTTCCCTGGGATTTGCCAGAAATCTTGCACATAGACAGGTTGCATACATGATATCTGGTCTACTAGCAGTTAGATACAAGAGTGAGCCAATCATACCTCTGTAGTTAGTTACATATACTTTAGTACCTTGATCAGGATCAAGATTAGTAGCTATAGCTATGGGAGTTGAAGCAGTAACATTGTCTTGCATGTTAAACTTCTTTAACAAATTCCTTGTGTACTTTGACTGATTGATAAAAATCCCATCATCAGTCTGTTTAACTTGCAACCCTAAGAAATAACTCATTTCTCCCATCATGCTCATTTGATATCTAAATTGCATTAGCTTTGAAAATTTCTTACAATCTTTGAGTTAGTAGACCCAAAAATGATATCATCAACATAAATTTGAACTAAGAGCAAATCCTTACCATGATTCAAGTAAAACAGAGTTTTATCAATTGTACCTCTTTTGAATCCACTTTCTAGTAAGAATTGAGCAAAAGTTTCATACCAGGCTCTTGGAGCTTGCTTTAGTCCATAGAGTGCTTTATCCAATCTGTACACATGATTTGGATATTTTGGATCAATGAAACCAGGAGGCTGCTCAACATATACCTCCTCTTCCAATTCTCCATTCAGAAAAGCACTTTTAACATCCATCCGGAAAACCTTGAACTTCTTGTGGGCTGCATATGCCAGAAAAATCCTGATGGCTTCTAGCCTTGCAACAGGAGCAAAAGTCTCATTATAGTCTATTCCTTCCTGTTGAGAATACCCCTTTGCAACTAGCCTTGCTTTGTTCCTCACAATTGTGCCATCTGAATCTGTCTTGTTTCTGAACACCCACTTTGTACCCACAATTGACCTATCTTTTGGCCTTGGTACAAGTTTCCAGACTTCATTCCTTTCAAATTCATTCAGTTCTTCTTGCATTTCTGTAACCCAATCAACATCCTTGAGTGCATCTTCAACTTTCTTAGGCTCCTCCTTTGAAAGAAAGTTATGATAAAGACATTCATTCTGAGTTGCACTTCTAGGTTTAACACATGCATCAGGATTCCAAATAATTAAATCAGGAGTATGACTTTTAGTCCATTTCCTTGCTGGTGGTAATTCATTTCTGAGATTAGATGCTCCCCCTGGATTGGTGTTATCTTCAAAAGAACTAGAATCATTAGAAGCTCCCCCTGAGATAGTGTTGTCTCCTCCTGTTGAACTGTTAGGATTGTCACTTGAATCTGTCTCTAATAAATTCTCTCCTAATGTTTGAGTTGTATCTGTTTTGATGGTGTCTTGATGTTGCTCCCCCTCAACATTTGCATTAGTGGCCTCAACATCAGTAATTGGTGCATCACCAGGAATAGATGAATCGTCAGGATCTGATGAGATATCAGTATCTGACACAGATTCATCAGGATTTTTGGTAGCTTCATTCACAAAGATCAAACTATCATGTGAGTCTTCAGCTATTCCTGTTATCTTCTTATCATCAAAAGATACATTAACAGACTCCATGACTATCTTTGTTCTCAGATTGTAGACTTTAAAGGCTCTTGTAGTTGGATAACCAATAAAGATGCCCTCATCTACTTTAGTCTCAAATTTTCCTAGCTGTCCAGGATGAGGTCTAAGAACAAAACACTCAGCCAAACACATGTAGATGCTTCAGACTTGGTTTCTTTCCTTTAATCATTTGATAGGGAGTCACACCATGTCTGTTGACTAAAGTAATGTTCAGAGTATAACATGCTATGTTGCTTCTGCCCAGAAATATGTAGGTAATTTTGCTTCTTCCAACAAAGTTCTGCCAGCTTCAATGAGAGTTCTGTTCTTCCTTTCAACTACTCTATTTTGCTTGGGTGTGCCAGGAGCAGAGAATTGTTGAACTATTCCTTTGTATTTACAGAACTCTTCCATCACTGAATTCTTAAATTCAGTTCCATTATCACTTCTTAGAATCTTGACATTGTGCTTTGTGCCAGTTTCAATGACTCTCACATGGTCCAACAGTATTTCAGCAGTTTCATCTTTTCTGTGAAAAAAATACACCCAAGTAAATGTAGTATATTCATCAACAATGACAAGAGTGTACCTTTTCTTACTGATGGACATTATATTAACTGGTCCAAACAAGTCAAGGTGGAGCATGTGATATGGTTCATCAATTGAGGATTCAGTTTTACTCTTGAATGATGTCCTTCTCTGTTTGGCCTTCTGACAAGCATCACAGAGTCCATCAGGAGTATATAATGCCTTTGGTAATCCTCTCACCAAATCTTTCTTAACCAACTCATTGATGTTGTTGAAGTTGAGATGAGAAAGCTTCTTATGCCAATTCCAACTTCACATACTTATCATACTTCAAACTTCAAACTTCGCCACCAATGCTTATCATACTTGTTGTACAAGTCTTCACATACTTGTTTTACAAGCCTTCCATTCTTGTTGTCTAACGATCCAACTTTATGATCAAGACATACCGTATATAAAATTGTCTACACATACAACTATTACTCTTGAATCGCCCAAACCCATACGATAATATTGGGTTGAAACCCAACAATCCACCCCTTCAACCAATTACTCCGTATCGGATTGAAAGGTAAACATTATATACATCGGCATCCATCCATCCGCTAATGCCTCCTCTCGAACAAGAACATCTTCTTGATCTTCCTATCTTTGAATGTCGCTAAAACCGATACAGTGACCTCCAAACCACCGTTATACATCATAATCGTATATCCATCTACAAAATCACATGCATCAATCATCACGAGTGCCTTTCCATCTATTGAGTCACCTGATCCCTGCTTTCTCAATCCTTAAGTATTTAGAAGAACATTACTAGTATCATCCAAATAGTTCATTTGGTTGATCAAGCCATTGAAGCAGTTGCGATGATCTCTTCCATCTCCATCTCAAGTCTGAGCAAATTTTCATTGAGAAACAACTCCTCAAGAACATAATGATTGATTCACGATGCAAGGGCCAACTTCCAATGCATGTAACTTTTTCTCTTTCCATTTTAGTGGTCTCCTTGTCAGCAAATTCTTCATAGTACTCTACCATATCAGTTGAATCTCTAACTTTCCCTTAACTTCATTCATCACGAACCTTGGTTATGATACCACTTGTTAGGGGACTACCCAAATACGAGATTCACAATAACCATTGTAGAGCACATACACGTACAACCAAACGATTGGTTGGCAATTTCCACTAAAAAGTGATCAGACACAAAATATATAATGCGGAAAAAACCACATCACATCTTGTATTATTCAACGAACATAACCTTGGTACATCTTACAAGATTACTTGGTTTAGGAGAAATTTCCTTTCTATCCTCACAAATAAGTTTATCTTTTACTTTCTCTTTTACCTTTATTGAACTTTGAACTATTAGACATGCAACTTGTAGTACTTTTAAATGAATATATCTATTTTTCTTGCATTCATTTCTCCAAATTTCCTGATAAAGGATATGTAATAATAAAAGAGACGAATACATATAAGAAGAATACTTAAATACAAATAATAAAAGAAGATACTCTAAACTAAAATCATGTATGTTTATGCCTATGGCTTGAAAGATTAAAATGAATCAAAAAATAAATCTATGATGAATTATAAACGCACAATATACAAGCCATGGGAGCAAATATGAAACATGTAGCCATAAAAATAAGTGAAAAAAGGTAAGAATGGGGCACATCCTCATTTAGCATGCATGTATGTGAAAATTCTATGTTTAAGAAAATGATGCAAGTATGTAAAGTTAATAGAAGTACATGAAAATTTAAGGAGACATGTCATCAGTCACTCAAAAAAATGGATTTATTATGGTTTAACTAGGTTTTTAATTTTTATTTTTTTATATATTTTTGACTTCATGTATTTATTGTAAAACATCGTTCTTTAAGTTAAGTCGGCAATGAGTCGTTTAATTTGGTCTAGTACAACAATGTATGCTTCAAAATGGTTGATTACAATTTTCATTCTTTTTTTAGTTATATTTCATATGATACAATTTACTAGTCTTTGCTATCTTATTTTTCGTACTTGGATGAATTTCCAATTCCTTAAAATGATTTAAAGAAAATTCAACAAAAACCACTTTTACAACTAGAGCAAGTTCTATCTCGAAATCGAGTTTAATGTTATATGTAAATTAAAGTCCTTTTAGCGACTGCACGATTCCAAGCCTTAAGCCGGTGCCTACTTGCACAGTAGATGTATCCTTGATCTGATCATAACTCTCAAACACTATTTCATGCTTATCTTTAGGAATTCTAACTCTAGTATCATCTACCTCAAAAACAAACTCTATGCAATTCTAATCCTTTTGAATATTATCAAAGTTCGCTTCGTGCACAATATATGCTTCCTTCTTTGGAAAAAGAAAGCATGATAACCATGATAGAAGACCTTCTTTAGTAGAATCAGGTGTTGTAGTTGAAGAACTAGGCTTCCTACCATAAGCTCAAATAGACACATATCCTTCTGACGTAAATTTGACAGCATTATTGACTATATTTGATGGTATCTGTCCTAGGTTTTTGCGATCACCTCTTACGTGGTCAAACCTATTAACAGATCCAATAGCATGAAATAAGTCAGCCACATCTTCAAGTAATCGTGACACTTTAAAATCTTCTTGATCAAGTATCGTTTTTCCTGCTTCTAGCTTACTTCTATCAAGAATTTCATTCGGAAGACCTGTACAGAAACAAATGAAGAAACATTTCTTTAACTAAATTTAATATATTAAAGACATATAGTAGCTAAAATTAATTGCCTTGTTACCTAAAAGATACTGGGAAATTTTACTCACAAGTTTTATATTTTTGTCAGATCCAGGATCTCAACTTGAGTCAGATAAATTCTATGAGACTGATAATCCCTGCTAGAGAGGCACGAACGTCATGACTTGCATTGGCATAGTTAATACTCTTCTTAATGCCTACTCTTTCTTCTTGACCTGTTGCAGCCACTGGCTTTATTAATTGAATACGGTACCAGGCCACTATTTTTAATGCTCCAACAGTTATGGTTGATCTATTGATATGTCATATCATTATTTTGCTGGGACGATTTGCGTAATATGTCATTTTTGTGGCCATAGCTATCTTAGTATAAAAAAAAGTGGCATGGTACCGTATTCAGTTAATAAACATGTGGTTGTGATAGCTCAAGCAGAAAGACTAGGCATTAAGAAAACTACTAACTACGTCAATCAAGTCACGATGTTCGTGCCTCTCTATCGAGGATTATAGGTCTCATAGAAATATGCCTGACTCATGTTGATCCTGGATCTAACTTAGAGGAAAATATAAATTTATGAGTAAAAATTTACAATATATTTTTCATAACAAGGTAATTAATTTTATCAACTATATGTCTTTAATTATATTAAATTTACTAAAGAAATTTTTTTCATTTGTTTTTGTACAAATCTTCTAAATAACATGCTTGATAGAAGTAAGTTAGAAGCAGGAAAAGAAACACTGATCAAGAAGATTTAGAAATACCACGATTACTTGAAGATGTGGCTAACTTATTTCATGCTGTTGGCATGAAGAAAGACGTAGATGTTGCATCTCTGCAATGGATCTGTTAACAGGTTTGACCACGTAAATGGTGATCATAAAAGGGTAGGACAAATACTATGAAATATATTCAGTAATGCTGTCAAATTTACGTCAGGCGGATATTTGTCTATTCGAGCTTATGCTAGGAAGCCTAGTTCTTCAACTGCAAGACCTGATTAACCTAAAAAAGGTCTTTTGTCATGGTTATCACGCTTCCTTTTTCCAAAAAAGGAAACGTTTACTAAGTACGAAACGAACATTGATAATAATGAAAAGGATGAGAATTGCATGGATTTTGTGTTTGAGGTAGATGATGGTAGTACAATGTTGGAATTCCCAAAGATAAGCAGGAAACTATGTTTGAGAACTATGCTCATATCAAGGATACATCTGCTGAGCAACTAAGCATCGACTTAGGGCTTGGAATTATGTAGTCACTAGTACATATCAATTTGTTACGTTGAAATTTAGTACATTCATAATTATCCTACCATATACAAATAATACACAATATTTGCATGACAATTTAATTTAATTCTGAAATTGGTGTGCAAGTATGTGTCTACCTATTCTGACAAGAATGTGAAAATTGTAAGGTCTGATAATGTTATTGAATTATTGATACCTCTTGTAGTGCCTTTTGACATGGGTAAAAAACTAAACCCTAAAGACATATTTAATGTTGCATTAATTAGACCTAGCTTGGTCAAATAACAAAGACCAATAAAGAGGCCCAAAACTCTAACTGAGTATTGAATACTCCTTTTCTTTTTTATATTAGTCGCTTGATTTTTTTGCACGTACTTTTAAGTGTTTTGACTGCATAGTTAAAATTTCATTTTTTCAATTAATTTTTTTTGTGAATTAAAATTTTGATTACATATTTTTATTCAAAAAAAGAAAATTTCTAAAATAATAATTTTAGCTATGTGGTCAATGCACCTAAAAATGCGTGCAGAAAAGTCAAAAGACTAATGTAAAAAAACAGAGGGGGTATATAATTAATACTTGGGCCTAGAACACAGCCTATACTGCGGATTCCCGATAAAAGGCCCGCTTCTGGAATCCACGATTTGAGAAACAGAAATCAACAAGGAAACTAAATCCTTGATGGGAAAGATCTAGAACCACCAACCTAGGAGGGGACTTGGCCTCCAAGTCTTTCACTACGCCATAAGTGAGCATAAGCAACCCTTTTCAGAAAGTGTTGCATAGAAAGCGTTTCGTTAGCTAGAAATTTTGGGTCTTTTGCAACAGAGCTGAACTAGTGTTGCATTAGATATAATTTAGTGTTGCATATTACCCACGGTGTTTCACATCATGCAACACTAACTGCTGGTGTTGTATTAGATATTTTATTATTTTAATAAATGATGACGTGGCAGAAGTGGGGCCCACATGTGCTGACGTGGCATTTGCTGATGTAGCAATTCTGGGGCCCACAATTGCTGACATGGCAAAAGTGGGACCCACCTGTGCTGACGTGGCAGAAGTGTTGCATGAGATAACAATAGTGTTGCATTTGCTGTTTGAAGTGTTGCATTAGATATATATTTTTTTTATTAAATTGTGACGTGACAGGTGTGGGACCCAACACTTCTGACGTGATAGTGTGGGGCCCACAAGGGTGATGTGGCAGGAGGCCCACCAATGATGACGTGGCAATTGTGGGGCCCACAATTGCTGACATGGCAGAAGTGGGACCCACCTGTGCTGACGTGGCATTTGCTGACGTGTTAGAAGTATTGCATTTGATAACAGTACTGTTGCATTTGCTGTTTGAAGTGTTGCATTAGATTTATTTTTATTTTATTAAATTCTGACGGGGCAGGTGTGGGACCCGCCACTGTTGACGTGAGAGTGTGGGACCCACAAGGGTGACGTGGCATGAGGCCCACCAATGCTGACGTGGAAAATGTGGGGCCCACAATTACTGACATGACAGAAGTGGGGCCCACCTGTGCTGACGTGGCATTTGCTGAAGTGTCAGAAGTGTTGCATTAGCTAACAGTAGTGTTGCATTTGTTGTTTAAAGTGTTGCATTAGCTATTTTTTAACTAGTCTTGTCCCGAATGATGAATCTATTTTTTTAAACTATTTTTTCGACGTTCCAATCGCACGGGTGTCAAGATATAACGATTTTATTGATGTGCTAAATTTTTAAAAAAAATTCCTTCATTTATTTGGTTTGGTTTTATAACGGTCAAACCGGTCAAAGTCGACCTTCCTTTTAACTAGTCTTGTCCCGAATGATGAATCTATTTTTTTAAATTATTTTTTCGACGTTCCAATTGCACGGATGTCAAGATATAACGATTTGGTGATGTGGTAATTTTTTAAAAAATTTCCTACATGTATTTTGTTTGGTTTTATAACGGTCAAACTGGTCAAAGTCGACCTTCCTTCTAACTAGTCTTGTCCCGAATGATGAATCTATTTTTTTAAATTATTTTTTCGACATTCCAATCGCACGGATGTCAATATATAACGATTTTAGTGATGTGGTAATTTTTTAAAAAATTTCCTTCATTTATTTGGTTGGGTTTTATAACGGTCAAACCGGTCAAAGTCGACCTTCCTTCTAACTAGTCTTGTCCCGAAAGATGAATTTATTTTTTTAAATTATTTTTTCGATGTTCCAATCGCACGAGTGTCAAGATATAACGATTTTAGTGATGCGGCAATTTTTCTAAAAATTTGCTAGATTTATTTGGTTTGGTTTTATAACGGTCAAAGTGGACTTTCCTTTAATTAGTCTTGTCCCGAATGATGAATCTATTTTTTTAAATTATTTTTTTGACGTTCCAATCGCACGGGTGTCAAGATATAACGATTTTAGTGATGCAATAATTTTTTAAAAAATTTGCTATATTTATTTGGTTTGGTTTTATAAAGGTCAAACCGGTCAAAATGGACTTTCATTTTAACTAGTCTTGTCCCGAATGATGAATCCATTTTTTAAATTTATTTTTTCAACGCACCAATCACACGGGTATTAAGATATAACGATTTCAGTGATGCGGTAATTTTTTAAAAAAATTGCTAAATTTATTTGGTTTGCTTTTATAACGGTCAAACGTGTTAAAGTGGACTTTCCTTTTAACTAGTCTTGTCCCGAATGATGAATCTATTTTTTTAAATTATTTTTTCGACGTTCCAATCGTACGGGTGTCAAGATATAACGATTTTAATGATGCGGTAATTTTTTTAAAAATTTGCTAGATTTATTTGGTTTGGTTTTATAACGGTCAAACCAGTCAAAGTGGACTTTCATTTTAAGTATTCTTGTCCCGAATGATGAATCTATTTTATAAAATTATTTTTTCGACGTTCCAACCGCACGGGTGTCAAGATATAACGATTGTAGTGATGTGGTAATTGTTTAAAAATTTTCCTAGATATATTTGGTTTTTTTTATAACGGTCAAACCGGTCAAAGTAGACTTTTCTTTTAACTAGTCTTGTCCCGAATGATGAATCTATATTTTTAAATTATTTTTGCGACGTTCCAATCGTTCGGATGTCAAGATATAACGATTTTATTGATGTAGTAATTTTTTAAAAAATTTCCTAGATGGATTTGGTTTGGTTTTATAACGGTCAAGCCGGTCAAAATTGACCATCCTTTTAACTAGTCTTGTCCCGAATGATGATTGTATTTTTTTTAATTATTTTTTCGACGATTCAACCGCACAGACAGATCTTAATATATAACTATTTTTTTATTTATTTTTTAAAATTCCTAAATTTATTTAATTTAAAAACTAAAATTACATTTTTAAAAATAAAAAACCAATAACGTAACACACCACATCGAGTATAACACACTAAGCACAGGGCACGAGGTGAAAATTTTGAGCGGCAAATTTCCCTCTTAAACGAAATAATTCATCTCAAAATCTCTTACTCTGCTCATTTGAGCACTACTCCTCTACCCCTTCTCTACTCTCTCTCTCTCTCTCTCTCTCTCTCTCTCTCTCTCGTCTTCATCTCAAAATCTCTTGATAAACAATCAATCGACATCCTCTGAAATTATAAGCTCAGATTGGTAATTGAAAACTCTTTTTCTTGCAATTAGTTTTCTACTGATTCTTTTATAATTTTGTTTTCGACACACACAACTATTAAAGCAGATCTACATGTCTGACTTCATTCCCCCTGAGGCCAGGCGCCCTCTCCAAACACTAATCTCAAGCTCAAACAGATTGTAGGGCTTTCAATCTCTAGCTGATTTGGGTTTCAATTTAGATATTAAAATCATGGTTTTATATTTTGATGTTTTGGTTTTTATTTGGGGTTTTTTGAATTTGGAGTTTAGTCCTCAGATCTTTTGCAGAGTTATGGATGTTCAATTATTGGTATGCTAGATTTCTTGTGCATCTTGAAATTTGAGTAGTTTTGTTTATATTTCGAAACTTTGCTTGTCTTATTTTGGCTTGTTTCGATTTTTTTGTTTAGGCTAATAAAGAGGATGATGAGGTCTATACACAGCTGAGCCTACTTCCTGTACCAGAGGTATGAGTTATAATACTTGTCGCATCGTGTAGTTGACAGAATGACAGACTCGGTAGGCTTTGTTAAATGGTGTCTTGATGTTTAAGTATTGCTAAATTATGACAACTGGATACTAGGTATTTAGTTTGGGTCACAAATGCATTCAATTAGTAAAACTTAACAACATACAGTATAAGATGACTGGGGCTTTTGATTTAGATAACACATTACATAATGTGTTAAACTTTCAAGTTTTAATGTTAAATCTCTCGTGGTCACGATTATTCTATATTGTTATAATATTTGAAAGGGGTACTTTATATCTTGTACAGGTTATAAATTTTTAATTGACGCGTAGAGGAGGAATGGGTCGAAAAATGAGCAGTAGTAAGAAAGTGGTGTTAAAGGACTTTGAAGATTTTTCCGAAGATGATGAAAATGATGTTTGTAATTATCTGTTTATTGTTAATTAATATGAAATTTGATATGTTAAAAAAATGAAAAAATAAATAAATTATCAACGCACACATTCATATACAAAAGATGATCATTGATACTATGTGTTTTGTCATTGCAGTTCATAAGCAAAGGGATGTAATTCCCATTGACATAAACAATGATGTGGCAGATTCAGATGAGGAAGAACCTGTATTTAGTTTTCAGGTTATATATTTATATGTTTTTTTAATGTTCTTTGTGCTTCTGTGTATTATCCTTTTAAAGTATATTGTGATTTCTGAGAACTTCGGTGGTTTAAAGGATATTTTATTTGTTTTGATTCCAAAAATTGATGTATAATAGGATGATGATGATAGCGAGGATGATGAAGACGACGAGGATATTGAAGATACTGGGCTTGCTGCACGAAGTAATATATCTAGATATGCTTTGCATACATTTAAGTCATGAATTGTACCCTTGTAAACTTGTGGAAAAGCAATATTGGTGCAAGTTATTAGTGTCGATTATAGCTAACCCTGAAATTTGGTGACGAAAAATCTTCATGTACTGGCACATGATTTATCAACATACCTAACTGCAAAATGTAATAGCCACTTATCTGTGGTGTTATTTTAGGATTTATCGTTATTGCTATTATAACTCTAAACTAGTATATCTACTCTGACTTCTCATGATTTAATCACATTTGTTAATTGTTATGTTAAACTCCTAATCTGATCCTGTGATTATCAACGTACAATCTGCAAAAACTCTGTCATTTGTCTACAGATTTTTTTATTGTGTCACTTTCTAAACTGGTAGTAGTTTATTCTTTTTGTGACATCTGCCACATTACAAAGGACAGAAAAAACATGCCAGCTTTGTAAACTGGTAGAGGTAGGTGATTGATTGAACTACAAACTGTATTTTAATTTAGTTAAAACTTTTATTGAGGTGAATCATACATTTTAGGCCAACCAAGGCGACATTTGCTTACCACCGGGTGGAGTATTTTTGTCAGCCAAAAGAATATTGTTTCAGGATATGCTGTCCTCTTTCTAAGGTATAGATTTATCCAAGATGCTATTTAGTTTGACTGCACTATATGTTGTGACATTTCAGAAATGCCCTGGTTGACATAAGTTTTGATCGGCATGATTATAAAGCTAGTAAGATAGAATAGAACATGTGTATAATTATTTAAATCCTAAGAATGTGATGGAGTAATGATGCGAAGGAGCAGAGCAATCTGAAATTATATTCTGATGTAGTGTTGGAATCATGTTAATAAATAAGTTTTTTGTCCAGTTCTTTACGCAAACTGCAAACACACCTTAGCTAAATCAGTGCCAAAATGTGAAGTGGAAATAAATAGTTTTCAATTCTCGGTATTATTTCGCACAACTCACTGATACAGATTCAAGTAGTAGCTTTGTATTCCCAAATTGATATGGTTCATTTGGAGCAATGAGAGAAGTACAACAGCTCAGTAACATTAAAATGGAAAGGTTGTGCCTGGTGACAAAGTTTTCAATAGGTCTGCATAATTTAAGAAAACAAGTTTGGTTATCATAAAATGGAAACTTAGTTATTGAGGGGTAGTCTATTTGCTGGTTTTGTTTTAAATTGCAAGTGTCATGGACTTGTTTTAATTGTGATTGTCATACTTGTATTTTTGCTTTATAATATATAATTGTGTAGATGCAATTGGTAGTTTGTGCTTTAACAATTGAATACGTTAAAATTACTTTTTGCTAATTGTAGTAGATACTAGATAGTAGTTTTCTTACCCAACTCGAACATTGAGATTATCATTTTTTATGCATTCATACATAAATTTCTTTAGTGGTATTCAGTAACCACATGTTTAATTGCATTATAAAAAACTTGTTGGCTTATCTCCGTATAAATTACGAGATAAACTCTTTTTTTCTTCTTGTGCAGACTGATAGAGCTGCAATGCTTGATGAAATTGTGGTGCCAGAATCTTACCAGCTGGTTAAGCCTATATCATATGTACATGTCAATTCCTTGGGCTCTTATTTAGTGAGGTTTAATCATGAAAGTTCTTTTAATCAGGTCAAGTTGCTTAAGTAGTGGAAGTGCTGATGCACTTAATGTGAATAGGGATTGCATTATGTGAATCACATTCAAGCTGAACTACCAGCTTTTAGACTGTGTTTTTATATACATGGTTTATTAATTATTTTGAAAGTGGCTTTTGGACTGTTTTTATAATTCAGTATTTCTGAATTAATTCTGAACTGAGGGTCTTGTATATATTGTCACAACATCTGAACTTATACTGTGCTCAGTCATTAATTTTTTTTGTGATTTTAATATTGTATCTTCAATCCTGCTAACCTCTAATTGTATAATAAGCAGTGTTATTCTCAGAGACAGGCTCGTGGCGAAGTGAGTGCTGAGCTTCTGGACACCCAAGTTAATCATGCAGTCTGGGAAATTAGCGGCCACATGGTGTTAAAAAGGAAGGAGGATGCATCCCAGGAGAAGGCTTGGAGACTGCTTGCCGAGGTATTCCTATCAGAAGAGAGGTTCAAAGAAGTGAAAGATATATAGCAAAGAATATTGCAATGACTCAAGGCGGCTACACTTAGTATTTTTTTTTTGTAGCTTTAACTTGCTAGTAGTAGAACTTGGTATTTTTGTAAAACTGTTAAGTCATTTTGTTGGCTGCATTATTTAGGACTTTTGAAGTTGTTGGCTTGGTTTGGACATGATGGTTTTATGTATAAACAAAGCAGCCATTACAAATTTTTTTATGAAAAACTGTTGCATTTTACTATATATGATGTTGCATTATGGTATATTTAGTGTTGCTAAAAATACTTTTGATGTTGCAAAAAAAATTATGATGTTGCATTAGACCAAACTAGTGTTACATTAGATAGTGGTCCCCACTGTTGACGTGGCACCATGTGGGCTTCACTGTTGACGTGGCATCTTGTGGGCCCCATTGTTGACGTGGCATCTTGTGGGCCCCACTACTGACGTGGTACCCCTGATGGGCCCCACTGTTGGTGTGGCATCTTGCTGACGTGGCACCTTGCTGATGTGGCACCTTGCTGATGTGGCACCTCGTGTGATCCAATGTTGACGTGGCATGTGGGCCCCACTGATGACGTGGCACCATGGTGAGCCCCACTACTGAAATGGCTAAAAATCTTATGCAACACCATTTGGTGTTGCCTTTACCTGCTTTTGGTGTTGCATAAGGCCTCTTATGCAATACTTTCGTGGTGTTGCAATAGCTTGGAAAAAGTGTTGCATTAAGGGTCTTACGCAACGCCGGTATTGGCAACGCCCCTCTGGTTTTGCGTAAGACCTTACGCAACGCTTTTCAGGTCTTTTGCAACTTTATTTGGGGGTTGCGTAAGTGCGTTTATGGCGTAGTGTTTGAACCCTACTTTAAATCAAAGGCTCCCGACGCCTATATAAAGGGTCTGACCCCTCAATTTCAGAACAATGTTTTTTGGGCAGAGCTCAATACGTCGCCGACGTTTCAGCCTTAATCCTCGAATAAGGACATGCAAGCCACTACATCCTTGGTGTGCCCTAGCCACCGTAGTCCCGAGGGCATCACTAAGACCTACTTTTTGGCTTAATCATATAAATTTGTAACCTAAACATGCATTCTAAAATAAAGTAAACCATACCCACAAGCTAAGATCAACATCAGGTTAAATTTACATCTAAAAGCATTAACCGTTCAAGTCTAATAAGTTTTACAAAATGAATTCATTTTAACAAAAGCTAGTCTAACGACCTAAACCCAAAAGTTATATAACCAGCTAAGTCTACCTAATCCGAAATCTGAAAGGCAAATACCGGACCTGGTCCACCCATTCTCTTCCTAGCGGAACTTTTCCTAGCTGTGCGAATCGTGCGAACCATCTTCTCGTTTCACTATCATGTTAGGGTTTAAACAGGAAATATGAGCTCAAATTTGCTCAGCAAGTGCAATAAAATAAACAAATAACAAGGGTATGTCAACGATATAAATCAAAATTCAAGATGAAAATGTTTTCAAAATTTAAAATAGGTAATTGGAACTTACGATAAGACGCTAAGTGCTATAACAGGTGATCAGCACGGAATAGCACCAAACCATGTTTTCACATAATTCTCACACTTTGGATCCATAGGCACACTTTAGTCTTAAAATAAATAACCACGACCGACGCCTCGGTCAAAAATGTTCCAATTACAAGGATTCCTCAAAAGGTTTAAACATCAAATAATTTTTTAAAGGATTTTAATAATTTACAATCTTTATTCCAAGGTATAAGGTTTAATCAAGATTTTAACGAATAGTTTCAAAATCGGGTATTCCATATTCTAAAGTAAGTGAGTATTTAGATGAGCAAGTTTGTATAAAGAGTTATAAAGTTTATAAAAGTTTAACAATTCAATAAGCATGGCAAAGCTTTTACAAAAGAGTTGCATAGGTAAAGCATTAATCATATAGTGAAAAGATAAAAAGGCAAGTTAAGATTGTACACTTGCCTCAAAACCTGATAAACTATGCAAGCTCAAATCTCACAATTGTGGCTTTACTACTTGTACCTACATACGGTAAACATACTACTTTAGTACTGCTTTTGATGTCTTGAGTACTTTTTTACGTGCAAAAGATTACAAAAATGTTGTTTTATCTTTGATATCATTTAAATATATATGAAACTTTACTTTAAATCTCACTGGTACTCATTGAATTTGTAAAACAAAGTATATTGAATTAATTGAATTAAGTATAAAACATAAATTGTACAATTCATTCTATTTAAATGTATGTAATTAGAAATTAATTTTTTTTGAAGTCAAAAATTCTCTATAAATTAATAATTATTAATTTATCGATTAATTAATACCTCTCTAAATTAATAAAATTCTCCGATCCCGACTATATTAATTTATAGAGATTTTACTTTATAACCAAACTGCATTTGATAAAAGTGACATAAATAAGTAAGAGAAAAAGGACCCTGAGATTGATCTCAGGGAACTTTTCCAGAGATATTTGAAAAATATACTATAAATTTGATTGGACCCTGAGTTTAATGTACTTATGTAATCAGTTTCTCATTATCAATGAAAAATCTTTTTTCTCTATTTTTCTCTGTACTTTTATGTTTTGAACTTTGCTGTTAACAACAAAAATCAAGAAATAAATATGAAAAACTAATTAAAGTAATCACATTATCCAGAAGTTCATTAATCATAAACAAGTCAAGAAAGCAGAACCAAGAGAATGCTTAGATTCAAACCATCTGTTGATTCCAAAGTGTCATTGAACTGAGAAGCGAACCGTCGCATCAAGATTTGATAGTTTGACCAATGTCGGGATCTTGACCAAAAAGGTTGACTATGATCAGGATTTCTAGTACATACCTTCTCATCAAGATTTGATGACCATCAAGAAAGGATGATCATCAGTAATTGCTCTATATTTATTCTCTCAGAAACTCTTATAGTTCACCATTCCAAGTTCATTAACCAACTTAATAAACATAGCTTCAGGAAGTGGTTTTGTGAATATATTAGCTAACTGTTGATCAGTAGGAACAAAGTGCAATTCTACTGTTCCTTCTAGTACTTGCTCTCTAATGAAATGATATCGAATACTGATGTGCTTAGTTAGAGAGTTGAACTGGGTTGCCTGTCATGGCAATAGCACTTCGGTTATCACAATAAATAGGAATTTTAGAATATGATAAACCATAGTCCATTAGCTGATTTCTCATCCACATTATCTGAGCACAACAGCTTCCAATAGCAATGTACTCAGCTTCAGTAGTTGATGTTGAGATAGACTTTTGCTTTTTACTGAACCAAGAAACTAGTCTACCACCCAGAAATTGGCAACTGCCTGAAGTACTTTTCTTGTCTATTTTGCACCCTGTAAAATAAGCATCTGAGTAACCACTTAAACTAAAATCTGACTCTCTAGCATACCAAAGGCCAAGAGATGGAGTGCCTTTCAAGTATCTGAAAATCCTTTTAACTGCAATGAGATGTGGTTCCCTGGGATTTGCTTGAAATCTTGCACATAGACAGGTTGCATACATGATATCTGGTCTACTAGCAGTTAGATACAAGAGTGAGCCAATCATACCTCTGTAGTTAGTTACATATACTTTAGTACCTTGATCAGGATCAAGCTTAGTAGCTATAGCTATGGGAGTTGAAGCAGTAACATTGTCTTGCATGTTAAACTTCTTTAACAAATTCCTTGTGTACTTTGACTGATTGATAAAAATCCCATCATCAGTCTGTTTAACTTGCAACCCTAAGAAATAACTCATTTCTCCCATCATGCTCATTTAATATCTAAACTGCATTAGCTTTGAAAATTTCTTACAAATCTTTGAGTTAGTAGACACAAAAATGATATCATCAACATAAATTTGAACTAAGAGCAAATCCTTACCATGATTCAAGTAAAACAGAGTTTTATCAATTGTACCTCTTTTGAATCCACTTTCCAGTAAGAATTGAGCAAAAGTTTCATACCAGGCTCTTGGAGCTTGCTTTAGTCCATAGAGTGCTTTATCCAATCTGTACACATGATTTGGATATTTTGGATCAATGAAACCAGGAGGCTGCTCAACATATACCTCCTCTTCCAATTCTCCATTCAGAAAAGCACTTTTAACATCCATCCGAAAAACCTTGAACTTCTCGTGGGATGCATATGCCAGAAAAATCCTGATGGCTTCTAGCCTTGCAACAGGAGCAAAAGTCTCATCATAGTCTATTCCTTCCTGTTGAGAATACCCCTTTGCAACTAGCCTTGCTTTGTTCCTCACAATTGTGCCATCTGAATCTGTCTTGTTTCTGAACACCCACTTTGTACCCACAATTGACCTATCTTTTGGCCTTGGTACAAGTTTCCAGACTTCATTCCTTTCAAATTCATTCAGTTCTTCTTGCATTGCTGTAACCCAGTCAACATCCTTGAGTGCATCTTCAACTTTCTTAGGCTCCTCCTTTGAAAGAAAGTTATGATAAAGACATTCATTCTGAGTTGCAATTCTAGTTTTAACACATGCATCAGGATTCCCAATAATTAAATCAGGAGTATGACTTTTAGTCCATTTCCTTGCTGGTGGTAATTCATTTCTGAGATTAGATGCTCCCCCTGGATTGGTGTTATCTTCAAAAGAACTAGAATCATTAGAAGCTCCCCCTGAGATAGTGTTGTCTCCTCCTGTTGAACTGTCAGGATTGTCACTTGAATCTGTCTCTAATAAATTCTCTCCTAATGTTTGAGTTATATCTGTATTGATGGTGTCTTGATGTCGCTCCCCCTCAACATTTGCATTAGTGGCCTCAACATCAGTAATTGGTGCATCACCAGGAATAGATGAATCGTCAGGATCTGATGAGATATCAGTATCTGACACAGATTCATCAGGATTTTTGGTAGCTTCATTCACAAAGATCAAACTATCATGTGAGTCTTCAGCTATTCCTGTTATCTTCTTATCATCAAAAGATACATTAACAGACTCCATGACTATCTTTGTTCTCAGATTGTAGACTTTAAAGGCTCTTGTAGTTGGATAACCAATAAAGATGCCCTCATCTACTTTAGTCTCAAATTTTCCTAGCTGTCCAGGATGAGGTCTAAGAACAAAACACTCAGCAAAACACATGTAGATGCTTCAGACTTGGTTTCTTTCCTTTAATCATTTGATAGGGAGTCACACCATGTCTGTTGACTAAAGTAATGTTCAGAGTATAACATGCTGTGTTGCTTCTACCCAGAAATATGTAGGTAATTTTGCTTCTTCCAACAAAGTTCTGCCAGCTTCAATGAGAGTTCTGTTCTTCCTTTCAACTACTCTATTTTGCTTGGGTGTGCCAGGAGCAGAGAATTGTTGAACTATTCCTTTGTATTTACAGAACTCTTCCATCACTGAATTCTTAAATTCAGTTCCATTATCACTTCTTAGAATCTTGACATTGTGCTTTGTGCCAGTTTCAATGACTCTCACATGGTCCAACAGTATTTCAGCAGTTTCATCTTTTCTGTGAAAAAAATACACCCAAGTAAATGTAGTATAATCATCAAAAATGACTAGAGTGTACCTTTTCTTACTGATGGACATTATATTAACTGGTCCAAACAAGTCAAGGTGGAGCATGTGATATGGTTCATCAATTGAGGATTCAGTTTTACTCTTGAATGATGTCCTTCTCTGTTTGGCCTTCTGACAAGCATCACAGAGTCCATCAGGAGTATATAATGCCTTTGGTAATCCTCTCACCAAATCTTTCTTAACCAACTCATTAATGTTGTTGAAGTTGAGATGAGAAAGCTTCTTGTGCCAATTCCAACTTTCATCTACAGATGCTTTACTGAAGAGACAAGTAGAGGGACCATCAGTACTGGAGTAGATGTTGGCTTCATAAATGTTACCATGCCTTAAACCAGTTAAGACCACCTTTCCTGATGCCTTACTGACCACTTCAAAATGAGTATCATTGAAGTTAACATGATAACCTCTGTCTGTAATTTGGCTAACACTTAGCAGATTGTGTTTTAGTCCTTTCAGCAGAGCTACTTTTTCAATGATGACATTTCCAATAATAATATTGCCATATCCCAAAGTTTGCCAATGTTGCCATCTCCATCAGAAACACAAAGAACTCAGTTTGAATTTTTAAGAACCCACACTTATTGGGTTCTATTTGTATGCATTTTAACATTTTTAGCAACACAAGTTTTTTTGACAAAAGTAGTTCTGTCAGGATTGAATCCATCAGGATTTGCCTTGTTAGTATCAGAATTAACAAATGCATGCTTAGTATTCACATTCTTTGTTCTAGCAGAATTTGCACTCTTATTAAACTTAGGTAATGGATAATAAAAGTTGTAGTACAAACTATGGTATTCTTCACACGTATAGATAGAATGCCATTTACTGCCACAATGAAAACAGGGATTCTGTGGTTTATAAAATACATATCTATTCCTAATATCAGAATTAGGAATCACATTAGCTTTCTTTTACTCTTCTTGCAATCAATAGAAATATGGTTAAAGTTACCACAGTTATTACATGTTTTTCTTGGAGCGTTTGGAATATACTTGTAGTTATTCTCTTTATTTATTCCAACTTTACCATTCCTGTTTCTTTTAGCAGTAGATGTTTTCTTTCTATCTGTAACTTCACAGATCCTGTCTCTCAGTTGTTTCTTAGACAAAAGACCTACATTTTTAGTACTTGTTACTTTAACAGTTTTAGACAACTCTCTGTATTTTGTTTAGTAGAAGTTGATCCCTTTTCAGTAACTTATTTGGGATTCTCACTATACACAAAATTGATAGGTTCAATATCAGATTTGGTTTTGTCTATAACATGTCTATAGGTCTTTGGATTTGTCTTCTCATCCACAACAACTTTCTTTTTCAGTTAATGATCATTCTCTGGCTTATAACCTAGACATTCTTTCCAGTTTTTATCAGTAGTTATCTCATGAAATTTCCTACCAGAATCAGTCCAGGTTCTGAGTTTCTCATTAGCAAATTCAACTTCTTTTTCCAGAGAAGTACATTTCAATTATAATTCAATTTGCATATGTTTAGCCTTTTCACATTCAGTTTGTACTTCATGCATAAAGAGTAACTCAGCTTCTAAGTGATCATTTCTCTTTCTAACCTCTGCCATTTCAGATAGAATTCTGGCATTTTCAAAAGATTGACTTTTAAAGCTAACATGCAGAGATTTTAGAAATGATCTCAACTCAGAAACACTATCAGTATCAAAATCAAAGACAGTTTCAGGTACCTTATTTTCAGGAGCAGCAACTTCATCAACATTTGCCATCAATGCATAATTAACCTTTTCCTCCTCAAATTCTTAGGAAGAGTCCATCCAATCCTTGCTTGAAGATATGAGAGCTTTGGTCTTAACCTTTCTGCATTCAGTTGCAAAGTGACCGATTCCATCACAGTTGTAGCATTTGACCTATGACTTGTCAAACTTGCTGCCTTTACTTTCATTTTTCTTGTACCTGTCTTTATCATCATTGAAGGATTTCTTTTGAAAGTTTCCTTGCCTCCTATCCTTCTTAAACTTCTTCTTTTTGAAGCCTTTGACTATCATAGCAACCATTTCCATCATATTAGAATCAGTAGAGTCATCATCAGTATCAGGATTAGCATCAGGATCTGATGATGAGGCATCAGGATTTGAATCTACAGTTCTACTTCTTCTCCTTGAAACCTCCACAGCTTTTCCCTTTGATTGTGTTTCCACATTCAAAGCAACAGACTTTGCCTTGACATTCTTCTTGTTCCTCCTTTGTTGAACTTTAAGATCATGAGTTCTGAGCATCCCATAGACTTCATCAAGAGATACAGTGTCAAGATCATACTGATGTCTAATGATTGAGGATTGTGTATCCCATTCCTCAGATAAGGCTCTTAGAAACTTGGTGTTAGAGTCTTCATCTTCATATTCTTTGCCTACCAGAGATAAATTATTCAGAAAAGTAAGGTATCTATCATACATATCTGTAGGACTCTCATCAGGTTTGGCATCAAACTATTCATACTCTTGAATCAGTAGTGCCCTTCTATTCTTTTTGATAGACTATGTGCCTTGGCATTGAGTCTCCAAAGTTTCCCAGATCTCCTTTGTAGTTTTGCATGCTATCACTCTGTTAGACATGACAGCATCAAGACTATTGTGCAGAATGTTCTTAACTTTAGCATCCTTGAGAATTTCAGCCTTTTCCTCAGCAGTCCACTCTGATTTTGTCTTCTAAACATAGTGTTCAGGAACAGTCCCTGTTAATGGAACCAGTTTCTTAGGGACATAGGGTCCATCATAGATCCTATCAAGATAGTCAGGATCTGTAGCTTCCAAATACATCAACATCTTTACCCTTCATGTAGGGTACTCAGACTTTTTGAGGATGGGAATCTTAATGCTTTCATACTTGCTCGTCAACATCTTAAGATCGTTTCTGATTTAAATAATCAGTTAGCTTTGATACCAATTGTTGCCCAGTAATTTACAATTGTAGAAGGGGGTTGAATACAATTGTATAAGATTTTCGACTTAAACAATAATAATAACATAAGTATGAATAAATAACAGCTTTATTGAATCTGATATAAAACTGTTACAAACTCTCTTAAGAAATTCTGATGTTCTTGAGAGCTTCTAGGTTACAAAATATTCTCATGTAAGCGATTTCTAATAAGTAAAACCTAAACTGTGTTTATATACATTACACAGCTACCCTATCAATTACAAGATATACCAAATCAATTACTTACGACTCTCAGTACATATCTTAATTGATAGCTGAGTTCCTATAAATCAGGAACCGACATATCAGACTGTCTTATAAATAAGGAGTAAAAGATATCTTCACAATCTTCAATCCTAATCAGTCTTGCAATCTTGACATAGTTTCCCAATCCGGATGATCACCAATACTGATGACGTTACTTCATGCAATCATGATCATCTCCTTAGGACAGATCCTGACATCACTTGAATCAGTATATCTAACATTTACATTTAATTAAGTTAAATTAATTTCAAGAAAATGATTTGGTTATTTAATAATGACCTAATATTTTGCTAAAAGATATTTGAATTAAATTATGTGCATAATTGTTAGATTTGTGTGATTAGTATAACGAGATTATATTCTGTTGTTATATACACTTATGATACGTTTCTACTCGTTAACTGTTTGATTATTAAGCTATAAGCGTCTTGCGAGGGTAGTTTATAGTTAATCGAGTTGTCACTTATATTAGTTAATGAAGCTAATTGGACGACTAACATAGTATTCTTTTTGTACTTTAGGATCGAGTAGTAGCTAGACATTATGTTAGGCGCTCGAAGTAGTTATTGTACCTCCTTCACTAGTTCAGCATCTTATATTCAGGCAAGTGATACTACAAACTATCTTTATATTAAAAAAATGTTTATGCATGTTTATGAAACATGAATTTATGTTATACCATGCAAATGCCTTATGATTTTGTTAGCTATATCTTGATAGTAAATTAAGATACTTTTCCCTGACATGATTTTAAACGGTACCTTAGGCCCGAGCTTTTAGAAGAATACTTGTTAAGATAAAACAAGATTTGTGAATGATTTCTTAATATAAAAGAAACATAAGAAAGTTGAGTGGTGGGTTAGTATGAACCCAGTGAAGGGGTTTATTGCATATATGGAAGCATGGATAACAATTATTTTGCAATAAAACCCGTAAATACGCATATACGAATCATGTAAATACAAGAGATCGATTACTAACCTTTATAAGCGATCCAAGGACGACAAATAGAGCCTCCTAGCAGTTGCTCCTCAGGGTGTGAAGCACTCCACAAGTATCCACCAAGAGATCGAATCGTTGGATAAAGGAAGAAGTTGAGAGAGAATTAGGGTTGGCTCCTCTTTTCTCTTCATGTGAAAAATAGGGTTAAGGCTTTGAGGGTTAATAATAGTGTATTTATAGACCAAAATTTCAGGTTCCTATAAAATAATATATTTATTAAACCCACAAATCAATTAATCTTATAAATAAATTAATTAATAATTAAAAACTCTTTTAATCACTAATTCTTTTTCAAAAAACTTTAGAAAATAATTCTCTCACTTGATTTAATTTCCTAAATTAAATCCTTAATTAATAATATTAACAACTCATCTTAATTAGTTTATAATCAATTAAATCTTATTTAATCAATTATAAAATTGTTAATTAATTATTTATTTCACAAATAAATAATTACTAGCCATTATTAATTAATTCCTCCACCAATAAATCAGTCTCTTTTATTGTTTGACCCTGTAGGTTCAATATTAAGCCGATAGTCGAAACAAATAATAATAAAACTATTTTATTATCATTTATATCAATTCTTCTAATTCATTAAATATAATGAATAAATAATTAATCATATTTATTCTACATCGTGAGGGATACTACCAGTATATCGCGATTATCCGGATAATATGAAATCACTACTTAGAATACCAAGAACCGTCAGTGAATGGTTACCGTGCAATCTATTCCTTTTACCCTACAATGTCCCGATTAAATACAAGGCATGGAACTTGTGTCAAGCCTATCTAATTTAATAATATGCTATCCTATTCACTATGCTTTGTTCCTTTTAATGCAAATTAGAAACTTCTTTCTAATTTCATTCACTCTGGCCAGAAATTTCGGAACTAGCATAAGTGGAATAACATAGGACATTCTCTTCCTTCACTGGAAGGGGCAAATCCTTTATTGATCAATCACTATCTTCGTGTACAAATTCCTATGCCCAAAAGAGCCCTTATTATTGTCCCTAGAGACTAAAAAAACTAAACCAAAGTATAGTTCAATGTACACAAGATGACTATGATGACCTCAAGTCTTAGGTTACTTGTACAACCATCACTTTATGAACAACTACTGACACGTGAGTGAACTCCATTAGTTGTTCAACAATTCGAGTCATGTTTAGGGAACTTATTCTATAATAAGCACCTACATACTAGCTATAGTGTCAACACACAAATGTCTATGAGACTAGACATCCTTCATTGTGAAGCAAACATAGTATGTACCGATCTTTATGAATTAACTAACTACCAATTAGTTATCCTACGACCAGGAACAATTTAAGTTCAGAGTTATCATATTTTAGATCTCACTATTACAATCTCATCATAATTCTAAAAGCTTTACTCTAAACTATGGAACATCTTATTTAAACACTTAATTAGTAAAGCCCGTAACAAAAACGAATAAGTCTTTTATGAAATTAAATAGATTAAATAAAAGTTCTTCCTAACTCATCATACATGATTGGATTTAGGACACTTTCACCCAGTGCTACAATTTTATGATAATGTTTTCGTATATGAAGTTGGAAAGAGATTGTGGCACCAGTCCAGCGTGTGAAATTTAAAGCCAATGGCAATAAGAGCTTCCGGCAAGTTTGTCTTGGGATCCCTAATTGTTTGAACTCGTGTTAAAATAAAACTGTGCTTCGGAGCTTAAGCGTGACTGATCATCAGCTTTAGCTTAGTGTCATATAATTCCACTCCTTAAAATGGGCCAATGATTGATAAACGAAACATAAGATGATAATAATAACATTTACAAAGATTGAAACCAGCTACTGACATAAAGGTCTGCTATAAATATAGTATTCCTATTTTAGAAAATACATATAACCAGCAAAAAAATGTTGTTAGCAAAGAGATGTTTAAACGTAGTTGCAAAAGCTGTACCCTTTTTAAGCGAAAGTGTTCTATACTTTAAACACAGTCATTTTTTATGAATAGCAATTTTATTTTGTTTTTAAAGTATCTCTTGCTGAGACTTTTTAGCTCACTCTTGCTTTACTGATCTTACCTTTCAGCTAGATAGTTAGACGGCTCGTACTCAAACTACAGTGCGTAAGCGTATTGGTGGACCCGCTAGGCTATATTTGTTCAGGTTTCCAACACCAACGCTCCAGGTAGGGGTGTGCACGGGTCGGTTCGGATCGGTTTTTACCGGAAACCGTTACCAAACCATACATGTCGGTTCGGTTCGGTTTTTAGTTATTAACCGTAACCAAACCGTTCAAAACGGTTATTTTCGGTTCGGTTAACCGTTTGTCGGTTTCGGTTTTTTTCGGTTTTTTTTAAATACTTTATACCTTAATATTTTGGTTTGTTTGGCTACTTAGTTACCAAATAAATATATAGCATGTATAAAATTCAAATAAGAGTAAGCAGTGATTCTCAAGCATTTAAAACTATAGTATAGAATTTATACTTTCAGGCATGAAATGGATGAGCGATTAAGGGTCCATATAACTGATGCAGATAAGCAAAGATATTGCGAGAGAACACAATTGCCTAAAGATGGTTCTTTATATGGCCCAGGAGAGAACACACAGCCTAATGAAATTAAATTCAAACTAAACGAAATATTATAAAACTTGTATCATTTGTATGGTTGAAAGTATAAATCAGAGTAAGCATGTATAAAATAGTGGATGTGAACAACAAGGAGTACATCTTGGATTTTCACTTTTAAACATTGAATAGATTAGGATTGGACTTGTTAGTATAAATGTATAATATAGATTTTTATTAAGTATAAATTGTATGAATCTAATTATAAAATTCTATATTTTATATAAGTATATAATATAAAATTAAAAATTATTAAAATAATATATTTTCGGTTCGATTTTTCGGTTCGGTTATTGGGATAAAACCGTAACCGTTACCAAACCGTTCCGTCGGTTCGGTTCGGTTACGGTTTTATACGGTTTTTACCGGTTACGGTTTTTTTTCGGTACGGTTTTTCGGGTTTTCGGCTCGGTTTCGGTTTTTCGGTTTTATTTGCTCACCCCTAGCTCCAGGTAGAAGACTTCTGGGATAACAGCAGTTCTAAGTGTAATATGTAACTTTTAAAATTTGTAGTATGGTAACTTAAAACAGATAGACTTTTGGTTGCTAGCTTGAATTCCTGTCGAGGTTGTGCTGGTAACATAGGTTGATGTAATAACTATAATAAGTAGTCTTGTTTGAATGCCAGAATTTTTAAAAGAAACTAGCCTGTGAGATTGTTATTTATATTATGTTATCTATTAATGCATGTTGTTCAGTATTTTGTGACACCGGGTTTCCAGGTTATGACAAAATCCTTGCATCGCACGAGTTACAAGCGAGTATTATATTAGATTCGAAACATTGAAAATTTGTTTATCGATTTTCGGTCCTTTATTCTTATTAATAAATAGTAAAATAATATAATTATAATAAATAAACGATTTCTTTTTTTAATTAAAACACTTTACCTTTTCATCAACAGAGATTAACTTTTATAAACACCTAAAAAACACCAATCGTATTGTTAACGAAGGAATTTGGAGATAACAAATTTAGGAGGTTGCTGGAATAACGAAATCATGAAAATAGGGGGATTTGATTTGGGATGTTTGGCACTAGACTTGAGAGGTGTCTCGACTTGTTAGATGTGTCGGATCCTTTTTAAAGATGTGTACTCTATATTTATAGAGATCATGCCTTTAGAAAATGAGAGGATAAAAGCTGAAAATTCTGAACTTAAAGAAAGAAATAAACTTGTTAAAGAGAAACTTGAAAACATGCAACAAGTTCAGAAAGAGAGAGATGATGCTGTTTGCAAAGAACAAAATTTGCTTCAGAAGTATAAACAACTAGAGTCAGAGTTGGAGGAAGCAAATAATAAAATTAGGACTTGGACTAATTCTGGAAAGGACACTCAACAGATTTTTCAAACAGACACTGTTGGTCTAGGTTATAATGAGGGAGATGAACTTAGATTTCAAAATCAAGTTAAAGTCAGAACTAAATTTGTTCATGGAACCAGTAAATTTTTGTCTGAAAATGAAAAGGAAGCTGTCAAAAGAAAACCAGTAAAAACTAGTGTTAAACAGGTTAATATTGGTTCAATGACAGATAAACAACTCAAACATAAACTGAAGGAGTTAAAATCTGTTGAGAAAAAGAAAGTGTCAAACAAGAACAGAAATGGAAAAGTAGGCATCACTTCAGGAAATAAACCAATGCTTGCTAGTTATGCTCCAAGAAAGACATGTCATAACTGTGGTAGTACTAAGCATCTTGCAAATTTTTGGAAGAAAAATAAAAATATAAATTCTTTACCTACAAAGTCTGAGGTAAAGAAGGATTTTGCTAGAACTAAGCCACAGACTCTATGCACACACTGTGGAAGCACTTGGCATTCCATCTATACTTGCAGAGAATACCATGCTATCTATCATAATTACTATGAACTGAAACCTAATCTGAAATGGGTTAAAGTTGATACTGCAAGTGTAAACACCGATACTGTTAGCTCAAACTCTGATAATGTTAATTCCGCTGCAAAAGCTAACAAAGTTAAGAATGCCAAAGGATCCAAGCAAGTCTGGATCCTTAAAACTAATCCTCAGTAATTGTTTGTGATTGCAGGGTAACAGGGAGGCAACCCTAGTCGTGGACAGTGGATGTTCAGGACACATGACTGGAAATAAAGCCCTGCTATCAGAATATGAGGAGAAGGCTGGCCCAAAAGTTTCCTATGGTGATGGCAATATAGGAAGAACATTGGGATATGGCAATATTAATCTTGGAAATGTCATCATCAATAATGTAGCTCATGTCCCAGGACTCAAGCATGACTTGCTATCTGTGAGTCAAATCTGTGACAAGGGATATCATGCAGATTTTCAACCTGAATATTGTGAAGTTATCAGCAAATCTACAGGAAAGGTTGTTCTAGTTGGTCACAGGCAAAACAACATTTATGAAATCAAGCTGTTGATAGACTCTGTTGGAAAAGCTGTTTGCCTGTCTACAAGAATGTCTAGTGAAGAGAGTTGGAAGTGGCATAAGAAACTCTCACATTTGAACTTGAACAACATCAATGAATTGATCAGAAAGGATCTTGTAAGAGGACTCCCAAAGACCCTGTTAAATGTTGATGGCCTATGTGACTCATGTCAGAAGGCTAAACAAAGGAAGTCATCTTTCAAGAGCAAGACAGAATTTTCTATCACTGATCCCTATCATCTTCTGCATGTTGATCTCTTTGGTCCAGTAAATGTTATGTCTATTGCAAGGAAGAAATATGCTTTAGTCATTGTTGATGAATACACTAGATTCACTTGGGTGTATTTTCTAGCAAAAAAGGATGAAACTGCATCGACTCTGATGGAGCATGTGAAGCTTCTGGACAAAGGATCAAGCAACAAAGTCAGAATCATCAGAAGTGATAATGGAACTGAGTTCAGAAATGCAACAATGGAAGAATTCTGCAAGGACAATGGAGTGAAACAAGAATTTTCAGCACCTGGTACACCACAACAAAATGGTGTAGTTGAAAGGAAAAATAGAACCTTAATTGAAGCTGCCAGAACTATGCTTGATGAAGCAAAATTGCCAACTTATTTCTGGGCAGAAGCTGTTCAAACTGCTTGTTTTACTCAAAATGCAACACTGATCAATAAGCATGGAAAGACACCATATGAGATGGTGAAGAAAAAGAAGCCTAACCTGAAATACTTTCATATTTTCGGGTGCAAATGTTTTGTTTTGAAGACTCATCCAGAAGAGTTGACCAAGTTTGAGCTAAAGGCAGATGAAGGAATTTTTGTTGGCTATCCACTGTCAACAAAGGCATTCAGAGTTTACAATCTGAGAACTAAAGTGATCATGGAATCTATACATGTTTCTTTTGATGATAAGAAGATAACTGGACTTGAAGACAAAGATGAATATGATCAACTGAACTTTGAAAATGAAGTTTTAAACTCTGATGAAGGAAACTCTGATGAAACAATTCTGACAGACTCTTTTGAAACAAACTCTGAACCTCTACTGGTAAATTCTGGAGAAACTTCTCAGTCACAACAAAGGGAAGAACCAGTTGAGGGGGAGCATGATCAAGATGAAGACTCAAACACTGATACTGAGTCAACTGAAAAATCTGGATCAAACTCTGATGCTTCAAACTCTGAAAATTCAAATTATGACTCTGGGCAGTCAAGTTCAGGGGGAGTCTCGGAAAATGAAGATAGATCACAACAAAATCAGGAGAGCATGGATCAAGGGGGAGGATCACATGCTGATAGAAGTCATTTGCCTTTTGCTAGGAAATGGACTAAATCACATACACCTGATTTGATAATTGGTGATCCAGATGCAAAAGTAAAGACAAGAAGTGCTACTGCAAGTGAATGTCTGTTTCATGCATTCTTGTCTAAAAATGAACCAAAGAAAGTGGAAGAAGCTCTTCAAGATGCAGACTGGATAACAGCAATGCAGGAAGAGTTAAATGAATTTGAAAGAAATGAAGTTTGGACCCTTGTACCAAGGCCAAAGAACAGATCTATTGTTGGTATTAAATGGGTTTTCCGAAACAAGACTGACAGTGAAGGTGTTATCACAAGGAACAAGGCTAGACTGGTAGCAAAAGGCTATTCACAGCAGGAAGGAATAGACTATGATGAAACATTTGCTCCAGTTGCAAGATTGGAGGCAATCAGAATTTTTCTAGCATATGCCTCTCACAAGAAATTCAAAGTGTTTCAGATGGATGTGAAAATTGCTTTTCTGAATGGAAAGCTTGAAGAAGAAGTGTTTGTTGAACAACCACCAGGATTTGTGGACCCCAAATATCCAGATTATGTCTACAGGCTAGATAAGGCACTATATGGACTTAAGCAGGCACCAAGAGCATGGTATGAGACACTTGCTCAGTTTCTTCTAGAAAGTGGATTCAACAGAGGAACAATTGACAAAACTCTGTTTTATTTCAATCAAGGAAGTGACCTCCTTTTAGTTCAAATTTATGTTGATGACATCTTCTTTGGGTCTACTAATGACAAACTCTGTAAGAAGTTTGCCAAGCTCATGCAGTCCAGATATCAAATGAGCATGATGGGAGAGCTTAGTTACTTTCTAGGCCTACTGGTGAAACAAACAGATGATGGAATTTTCATTAATCAAGAAAAATATACCAGAAATCTTCTCAAGAAATTTGGTATGCTTGACTGTTCATCAGCATCAACTCCCATGGCAACAGCAACTAAATTGGACAAAGACACAGGAATTTCAGTGGATATGACAAACTACAGGGGCATGATAGGATCTCTTCTATACTTGACAGCTAGTAGGCCTGACATCATGTATGCAACCTGTCTTTGTGCAAGGTTTCAGGCAGATCCTAGAGAGCCACATCTGACAGCTGTGAAAAGAATCTTCAAGTATCTCAAGGGCACCATATCATTAGGTCTGTGGTACCCCAGAGAATCAGATTTCAAGCTACTTGGGTATTCTGATGCAGACTTTGCAGGCTGCAAGGTAGACAGAAAGAGCACTAGTGGAAGTTGTCAATTTCTTGGTGACAGACTTGTTTCCTGGCACAGCAAGAAAAAGAAATCAATCTCCACATCTACAGCTGAAGCAGAGTATATTGCAGCTGGTAGCTGTTGTGCACAGATCTTATGGATGAAGAATCAATTGCTGGATTATGGATTGAGGTACAGTAATATCCCTATTTACTGTGATAATCAAAGTGCTATTGCTATGACAGGTAATCCAGTACAGCATTCAATGACCAAGCGCATCAGCATAAGGTACCACTTCATCAGAGAACACGTGGAAGAAGGAAATATTGAACTACATTTTGTATCTACAGAACAACAGCTTGCAGATATCTTCACTAAACCATTGAGTGAAGCTACATTTACAAGACTGGTCAATGAACTAGGAATGGTCTCTGGTTCTGACTAGAAATGTTGGTTAGATTCAAACTTTACTTATGTGATGTATTAATCATATTTCCTGATTGGTTAAATGCTAAGTGAACTCTGTTGATTAAACTCTGTTATGCATACTCTGTTAAACTCTGTCAGCATGTCTGTATGTCATACACTGTTAATAAGTTTGATAAACTGTGTGAACTCTGAGTTGATTTTTGTCTGAATGAAAACACCAATGAAGAAATATGTATGAAGCATGATTCTCAGCAATTAATCATGAATCTTTCTGAGTTATTGTGATCTAATCTTAGATTGTGCAGAAAGTTAACACAGCATGTTACTGGCTCATATTTATAGCATCTCTTAGTTTATTTTGTCCTAAACTCTGAGTCTATAAATACTGTGTGCATTACCTTTCATGAAAAACTACTGATGTTGATGAACTCTAAACTCTGTTAGTTATACTCTGATAGAATAAAATGTTTACTCCAATACCCCAAAGAAAATGTATATAGGTTGTTATACTCCTTTGAGATTATGTTGGATACTAGGATGACCCAGGAACCTATTGGTATATAATATGTGCTAAAATTCTCTGATTTTTGGTGACTAGTTAAATACTTGGATGACCCAGGAACTTATCAAAATGATAAGGGCTAAAATTTTTGAATTTTTGGTGACTGGTTCCAACCTCTGATTACTGGAATGAAAAATAAAAAAAATGATGAAAAAATGAAAAAAAAATGATGAAAATAAAAAAAACAAAAAAAAAACAAAAATGTATATAAAGGGGGTATAAAATAAAAATTACTGTATAAAGTTCGATTACTTCAGAGTTTAGCTTTCATCATACAGTCAGTGTTTACTATGACAGTTTGTGCATCCAGTGTTTATTGATTTACTTTATGGATTTTATGAAAAATTAGATGCTCTAAAAATTGACTTAGTAAACTCTGCTTCACACACACAAATATTCACAACTGTGCAATTTATGAAAGGGTTTCGGTGATAAAGTTGGAGAATTGACAAACGCTGTTGATTCGTGATTTGTACTCTAAGGTAAATTTTCACTTGGACAATTTGAAAGTCTTGGAGTAAGTAAGGTTTTTTTTCAACTGTTAATCAGTGGATATTTGATGAATGTGTTCTTTATATGATTACTTTAATTAGTTTTCATATTCTCTTCTTGATTTATTTTCTTGAAGAACAGTTCATAAAACATAAATAACAGTTGCAGAACACAATGAATATGATTAGAGAAACAAAATTTTCATTGATAATACGAAAGAGATTACAAGCAAATATTACATCTTTTTTGTTCTCTCTATCTGCTAATCTATTCAACAGGAAAGTAAAAGGTCCGTCCACACCACTCCATTGTTAGCAAAAATTCCCAGATCCCATCTTTGCCACTTTATTTGGGTGGAAGTTGAAGGGATAATGTTATTTTTGCTGACATATTCATTAATAATGGTTGGTGGTGTTGGATGAGGATGCCTTCGAGGAGAGCCATGCCAATGTTGCTTGGAGGGCAGCATCGATGTCGATCACCCTTGCAGGTTTCTCTCTCTCGAGCTCTTCCAGACCTGCATCCATTTGCAGCCACAGCGTCTCAAGCTGCCTTTCCCACTCAAACGCTTCAAATTCTTCACGCGTATAGCTGAAGATGTCCCTATTCTCGATAAGATGAAGGTTCTTTTCTTTGATGGTAAGGTTGGCCATTGTTTTTTCAAGAGTATTTGGTTTGAAGGGTTTGTGATTTTATAGGGGAGACTGAAAGGTTAAAGGTTTAATGAAATAATCTGAGCAAGTCTCTAGGTCTTAAATAGAGATGGGTAAGAACGAAGTTCTTAGTCGCTTCGTATTCTGGTAATTAAAGGCAACAGGTAAACGCTTCAAATTCTGGTTTTACTTGGGTCCAGATATTTTTAAAAGAGTATTATTTGATTTTTGTTTAAATCAAATATTTTAATGTTTTAATTTTTAATATACTCTTCTTAAAAATAAGCACACGTGACCCACTCGCCCTTTAATGTGTCCCACTTACCTATTATCGTATCCCACTACACATTAATCAAGGAACTGATTGAGTGTTTGTTACATAAGAGATTGAGTTTCTCATTACTTTAATCACTTTTGTGTCCAAACGATTTTGCTTTATTCTTACATCTCACAGTTTTCTTATTTTTCTCTTGGGCACTCACGCAAACACCTTTTCTACATACATATCTCTTGGAAATTCTTGCAAATTTCTTAACTCAATGGCATCTAAAGCATTCACTGCTCTTGGTTTACGGTTGTTCCTAACAACTATGAAGCTCCACTCTATCATCAACGCGTTCCAGAATCGTTTCATCTCATGCAGAACTTCTTGAGGGATTCAGAGATTGGACAGGCTCTGATTGGACCTGCTACTCTTTCTGCGTCTCAAATTGCTACATTCTGGTAGAATTCAGTTTATGAGGATGGAGGAGAGAGTGGAACTCCTACCATTATCTTCACTTACGAAGACCAAGATTATGTGATTACTCCACAGACTGTACGAGATACAATGGGGTTTGACACACATACTTCTTATACTCTGGTTAATGAAACTTATCTGAGAGAGATGCTACAAGAGATAGGTTACATGGAATCTCTTGACAAGCTTGGCGGTATAAAGAGACCAAATCTCAGAAAGGAATGGAACTTCTTCTTTGATTGCATAACAAGGACGTTCCAGAAGAAAGTCACCAACTGGGATGCCATTCCAATAGACAGTCTCCAAATCAGGTATTCTCTGCTCTATGGTACTAATTTTGATTTTGGTCGACATGTTCTGATGAGCTTAGGTGATAAACTATCAGAATCTACTACTGTTTATTATGCTCGTTTTTGTCAAATGCTGTTCAATGCATGTGTACCTGGTCTTGAAATTGATGATACTGATGAAATTGATCCTTTTAGAGTCAATAAGCGAATATTCTCTGATATGACTAACAAGGATGTTGGTAAAGCAAATCTCCCTGCTTTTGTCATGCCTCTTGCTCTACGAAATTTTCTCAATCAACCACAAGAACCACAAGAACCTGAACCACAACAAGATCAACAAGAACCACAACAACATGAACCTGAACAACAACAACAACACCCTGAACCACATCCTGAACCTCAACCAGAACCAAACACTGAATCACCTGCTCAGTCAGCACCTACAAAACAACCTTCACCCACTTCACACACAAACTCTGATTCGTCACAATCTCCACCAGCATCACAGTCTAAAGTACAAAGAGTTAAGAAGGCAATTACTAAACGACATGCAAGTCTAAAGCAGGCGGAAGAGACACAAAGAAAATCAAAACGGAAATCTTCTGAAGCTGTTTACACTAGAAGGGTGAAAAGAATGAAAGCTCGGACAAAAATGCCTAAGTCACCATCTAGTGAAGAGGATTCAGATAATGTACCTCTAGCAAGACGAAGAAAACTGATATTTTCTGATTCTGTGGATGAAGATATTGAAGCTCCAGAGGTTGTTTCACAGCAAACACCTCCTGTTGAGGTTGAAAAAGATAAAATACCTGCAGAGGATGTAATGCCTGCAGAGGACAAAATACCTGCAGAGGATGTAATGCCTGCAGAGGACAAAATGCCTGCAGAGGACAAAATGTCTGCAGAAGAGGATGCAAGAGATGGTGTTTCTCCGATAAAAGATATTCCTGATACATTTATGCCATTCTCTGATCCTATCTCAGATATTGGTCAAGCTGATCAACCTACGGCTGTTCTTTCTGAAGCTGTGGCATCTCATATTGAGTTAATATCTGATGCTCACCAAACTGTTGAAGAAGGTGAAGAAATTGATCAGGCAACCAAAGTCACTTCTCAGTCAATGCCTGTTGCTGAGCCTGAGCAACATGGAGAAAATCTTGACAAGCCTACAGAAGAAATTGCTAAACCTATGGCTGAAGATGAACCAGTTAAAGCTACAAGTGTTGAAGCTGAAGGTGACAGTAGTGCAAACTCTGATGCTTCTCTGAGTGCACCAATACAAACTGACAATAAACATACAACTTTTCCTCAACCTTGTACTTCTCATGAAGTTGAGAGAGCACAATTTGCCAAGAATGCTGCTGAATGGTACAAAGAAGATTGTATTTTTCCACAAGGAAGAGCAGCTAAGTTTGTTAAGCAAAGTGCTGATACTATCTCCAATCCAGAGATTCTTTCTTGCTTGAAAGCAACTATAGTTCAAGTTAAAACTCTGGATAGACGATTTGATGATACTAATTTGGCAATAACTGCTTTGCGAAATGAGGTTGTAGCTAGAGAGATGAAGATGGAAAGAGATTCGAAACTAGTGACTACAAAATTCTCTAAAGCTCAAGACAATCTCTTTGCCATGCTGACTAAAGTTGAAGAGAACCAGTCTGACTTATCTGCTAAAATTGATTCTATTGCTACCTCCCTGGAGTTAATTACTTCTATCCTTATGCCTGATGATGTCAAAAAGGGGGAGAGAGTTGTCAGAAAGGATAGTGCTGGAGATGGAGGGGCAAGTAACAAAGGAAAGAAAAAGGCTGAAGAGGTTCAAACTCTGAGAACTAGCAAGTCATCAAAATCACAGTCTGTTGGGAGAAATACTGATACTCAAGGTACTTCAAGGACCAAGAGTTTCCTGTTATCTTCTAATCCACAAACTGATGAAGAATTGGCTGCTAAGCTGTTCATTGAAGAGAATGAGGATGGAGTTACGATTGAGGACATTGAAGCTGAGGAAAAGAGTTTACAAGAAGAACATCTTAAAGCTTTAAAGTCTAATAAGGTACAAAGAGGAAAAGCTCCTAGACCTGTTGTTAAAGGTGTAGTGATCAGAAAAAGGACTGATGTTAGTCAAAGTTCTCGGTTCTCAAAGGAAGCAATTGCAGCAGAGGCTAAACTCAAGCTAAAAGGCATTGAAGGTGAAAGTTCACAGAAGGAAGTTACAACTTCTGTTGCATCACAAGCAATGATCACACCTTTACACTCTTCACTGTTGAAATCTGTTTTTGGAAAAGGAACAATTTCTGATCCAAATGTGTTATCTGGAGTCTCAATGAAAGTTTCTGATGGAAAAGCTTTATCTGGCAAGGTTGATAATAATAAGGGTGGACTAGGTTCACATAGAGACAAAAGGCAATATACTGGTCCTAGAGATCCTTCTTCACTGGCTGTTCCAGGTCGTGGTGTTCCTCAAGAGAGTTTGGACAGACTGGAATCAGTGCAGTTAGTTCATCAGAAGAGTTTAGACAAGGATTTTCTTTTATACTTCATGGCTGATGGATCAGTATTCAAAGTTGGTGAGGATGATATTGGCTTGAAATGTTGGGAAGAACTAGAGTATGTTCTATATCTTCTCAAGGTGAATAGTCGAAGGACTCAGTCAGTTGCTAATGTGCTCAGACAGAAAATGACTCAGAATCTGGCAATCAGAGGACAGAAATATAATAGCAGATATATTCCTAAGTACAGGGATTACAAAGGCAATCTCATTGAAATGAAGAAAGGTACTGCAAAGTTAAAAACTGATTTGGGAATCACAGTACTTGATTTCAATACACAGGCAGAAAAAGTCAGATTTATCAGACTGGGTAATGAGATGAGAAGAAACAAGATTTATGATCTTAGGACTGCTATCTACCAGGCAGATGAAAGTGATCCTCAGCTCAGAGAAATCAAAGAAGCAATGAAGATTGAACTTGAAAATGCAGAAAGAAGATTGCTGATTGATTATCTCAGAACCATGCCAGATCTTGAAATGATAAGAGATTAAGTTCTGTAAGAATTTTCTTATTCTCTATAGTTTTTGTTAAGTAGAAGCTTAAACTCTGAATTTGTATAAACACTGTATTTGTCTATTTGTTTTGACATCATCAATTATTGTCATTAACTTGTGCATTTTTGCTAATGAACAAGTTGGGGGAGATTGTTAAATATAATTGATGTGTTTTAATCAGTGTTTAAGTGTTACAGGGAGTTATCAGAGTTTAGCTGGAAGCAGTCAGAGTTTGAGTAAACTCTGACAGGTGGAAGCTCGACAGAGTTTGTTAAACTCTGTCTGGAGGAAGCGCGTCTACTGTTCAACAGTGATTGAAGATTAATTATGGAAGCGATATCTTTGAAGATTGGATAGATATCAAAGAGATCGAGTTGATATAGGAGACGTGTGACAATCTGTAATTGATATCATTGTATAGCTGATTATCAGGAATATCAATTAGAGATTGTATCGTAGCTGTATGTTATATAAATACAGATAGGTTAACCCTAGAAGGGTATCGATAACGAATTATCTTTATTGTAACCTAGCAGCTTTTTGTGATATTTTACATTACAAAGAGGGTTCGTAATATACAAGAAGTTTTTAAGTGCATAAACGCTTTTACTTGTTAATCTCTCATACAAAGTTGATTATTAATTGTGTATTCGGCCTAACATGGCGTAATCCCTGGAAGTACAATTTTCAAGAATTTTGATAATTCAGAATACCCTCCTCTCGGTTTGGTCGTATTCCTAGAGATTGTGCCTTGATGAGGCGCCGGAAGTACGAACACCCCCTCCCCGGAAGTACGGTTTTTCAAGTATTTTGATAATTTGGAATACCCTCCTCTCGGGAGGTCGTATTTCCATTCCAAAAACACCCTCCTCTCGGGAGGTCATATTCCTAGAGATCATACCTTGATGAGGCACCGAAATTACGAACATCCCCCCCGAAAGTATGGTTTTTCAAGGATTTTGATAATTCGGAATACACTCCTCTCGGGAGGTCGTATTTCCCATTTCAGAAACACCCTCCTCTCGTGAGGTCGTATTCCTAGAGACCATACCTGTGACGGCCCCCAAATCCGGGGTCAGGAGATTTGGTCGTCACGCGAAAATCCTCAAAGTAAAACATCTGCTTAATAATAATCATTCACTTGTGATTGTCCAACACTGGAAATATAACATCTGTGACCCCAACATACCAAGATCTTTTAAGGTCATAGGGCTAGAAACAAGAATCCAAATTCTTTTAAATAAAAAGCATTCCTTCTTTACAACATTCTCTTTGATCAAATCTTAAATCACTGGTGTAACTTCGATAAGAAGTACGCCAGGACAAGTAGACTATTACATAATAATAATAAATATTAAAACTCAATTATATAAAATAGATCTTACACTAAATCCAGACATCCAGAGCCAAGCCATCTTCGAAATAGCATCACGCTTCTTCTCTTTCTGAACTGTGTAGATAAGTCTCGCCAAACTACCTTTACTGAAATGTTAGAATTTACAACGGCAAGTATGAGCGAAAGAAATGCTCAGCAAGCATATAAAAATTTTGATATAAAACCAGGATAAGTGGGGCATAAAATCAACTGAAATGTAAAACAGTTTATAGAGAAAACTAAATCAACAACTGTGATATAATTCAAATCATAACTGAAATCATTTGGCATGTCATAAAAATGAATCACCTGCCAACTCACAATATATAACAGCCATTCGGGCGATATGGATTGGATATACATAACTGAAACACCATTGCCCCCTGATCAGGTTCAAAAGCAATGGGACCCTTTATACTCCACTGGTACAGCTATACCCGTGTGTATAATCCGGATTTCATGAGGGTACCAAAATAGGCAAGTAATGTTAGCCTATAGGAAGATGGAATGGTTACCATATCCTCCTTAAATATTGCTGGACCATGACAGCAATCATGGCCTCCTACGCTTTATCATTTTCCAATAAATATTGCTGGACCATGACATCAACCATGGCCTCCTACGCTTTAATAACTTCCAATCCAATAGAGCAATTTCCGAATTCAACAGGAAATGCTTAGTTTCACATACAGTTCACATCCCTATTATTTACTACGATAATAATGATATGAAGAGTTTATCTTAAACAATTCCCCACATCAAGGGTACCAATAACGAGTATTTGTTTTCGCTCAAAAATATTTAAGAATCACAAATAGCTCTGAACAATAACTATTTGTCATGATATGAATAAATGAAACATATAATAAAAAGTGTTTAAGATGATCAAGGGAGAAAATACTTGCCTCTGGTCCTTTGCTATTGCGTAGCACCGAAGTAATACAACTATCTTCTTCTTCTATCTCACGTCATCACGTCCTCTGATTTAATCATGATTTGGTTTACGCTTTAGCGGCTGCCACGAGTCTGATCTGTCGACATCGAGCCCGCGCGTCAACTTCAACAATCAAACCAAACCTCTCTGCTGGAAGAAAATAATTGGAAATATCCCCTCTGAACATAGACGTTTTCCCCGGTGTTATAACACCTCACAATAAATCCAACAACCACAAACAGTGCTGCATTCCTCTCCACCTTCTTCATAACCCACAAAGAGTATTGCATCCATCTCTAATCTCCTTTATTAAACATCTACTAATCTCCACCGAGAAACCTAAGTCAATACTCAACAATTACTCCTCGTGAAAATAAAATAAAAAAAAATCTGACAATCCTAGTCAATAACTCAAAGAAAACATCGCCTACTCTTAACGACATCTTATAATATAAATCATATAAACAATTAAGCACACGTTAAATATATATCGGTCAAAACTCGATTTATAATCTTATCCTCGATACATAATACCTAGACAATTTACATTGCACGTATAAAGGCTAGATAAGTAGATCATATAATCACATAGCACGTAATTCACATAGCAGATACAACTCAAAAATAAAAGAGCAAGAGTACTCAAATTATTCGTATAATATATAAAAGTATTTCTAGAATATTAAAAATATTTTTAAAGCACTCAAAAGAATTTTAAAAGATTTAAATAACCCTTTTTGAATCAAAAAGGATCATAATAAACCTTTCGGGTAATTATTGAATCCCCAAAATATTCTAATAAGTATTTAATCCGGGTTTATAAATAATTTTAGAATTTTAAAACTATTTTTATCGCTTCAGGATTATTTTTAGAATTTAAAAAAAAATTATTCTATTTTTAAACAAATAAAGAAATAAATATTTAAGGTAAAATAATATTTAGAAAATAAATAAATCACTATATTTTCCAAAATAATTAAATTTGATTATTTTACATCATATTTAAATAATATTTAATTAATTAAATTAATTGATTATTATTAATTAACCAATCAATTTAAATTAAATAAAATATTAGCTAAATAAATTTAAAATAATCAAATAAAATATATTTTCGAATAAAATAATTTATTAAAAATTTAAAAGTATTTTTCGAAATTAAAAATATTTTTTTTTCGAATTTTAAAAATATTTTTTGAATTTTTGAAAATAAAATTCGAATTTATAAATAAATTATAAAATAATTTTTGAAAATAAAAACTTAATTCAGAAATAAATTCTGAATTTCAAAAATATTTTTAGAAAATTATTTTCTGAATTTTTTTAATTAAATTCAGAATTATTTAAAAGATTTTTAAAAGTAAATAAAAGTAAAATAAGTAAATAAATTTTTTTTTTTTTTAGAAACAGGCGTCTTCTTCAGTACACCCCCCAATTCACTGTTCATGTCGGGCCGGTGAAAATCCGGCCAAGCTCCGACGAGCCAAAACCAACACTTATCCCTACAAATTTTGCTTCTAACATGTCCCAAATCAAACCCACAATTTAACCACAATTCCGGCGAAAATTTTAAGCTTTCCGGTGAGCTTCAAAATTTTCCGACGAACTGAAAATCAACACCAAACTCGATTTTCTTTACATCAAAACGAAGCTTAGGAGTTCAACAATTCATATTCAACATCAAGAACATCAAACAATCAACCAAGAACCCAGAAAATCAAAATCAAAATTCACCCCCACCAAATTTCTATTTTCTTATTTAGGACACTAAAATTCAAACAAAAATTATCAAAATACTCCTGGGATCATAAGAAATCTATAGACACTAACCACATCAACAACAAATCACTACACAATCCACAGCAAATTAAACAATTTCGAAAATTAAAATAAAAAAAAACAAATTTTCGAACAAAACAATTTTGGTTATGAACACTTACATAAACATGTAGTAGAGATCATGAGCTTCAGTTTGGTTACTCATATGAACGATTTGAATAACAGAATCACCTTCAAAAGTGAGTTTGATCTTCAAGAACACCAAGAACACAAAATAAAGAATTTCCAGAAAATAATTTTAAAAAAATGATTTTTCAGAATTTTTATAAAATTAAAAATAATTATTCTGCTATTTATATTAATCAAAAAGTAATACCCCAAAAATATTTTTAACCCCTAACTAAAATTATAAAGCCCTAAAAATAATTTTTATGGGATAAAAATGTAAAATTTTTATTTTTAAACAAATGTAATATAAATATCAAAATTTTCCAAAAATTATGAATATTACAAAAATTACAAAATAAATTATTTTTAAATACCCTCTTATTATATAAAAAATAATTTTATCAAAAACAGGACCCCGATTTCAATACAGGGGTTTGGTCCGGAAATTAAAATGCGAAATAATTGTATTCTAAAAATATAAAAATTACAGAAAAATAGAATAAAATATTTTATGCTACACAAAAGTCACGTAACACGTATGGGATGATTTTCCTATTTAATAAAAATTATAACGCGTTTAATTGCATTATAAATAAACTAACACATAGTAAATTAAACTAAAAATATATTTTAATATAATTAATAACACATAATTTTCCCTGATTGATCAAAAATATAAAATACAAAATTTTCAAATATTTTCATAATGTGCCCAAATATTAATGGGGCACGGATAAGATACCGGGTAAAATTTTAGTACGAGCAAAATATAGTTTTGATCATTAAAATTCTAAAATAATCTCAAGTTACCAAAAATGTGAAAATACTAAATTTTAAACCTTTTAATAATTTATACAAATAAAATTTTTGGTCCACGGGTAGAATACCGGTATAATTTTTGTACCAATAAAATACCAACTCGATCCATAAAATTTTAAAACAAACTCAATTTATCACTTTTGATAAAAATATAAATTTTTAATAAAATAATTTTTTTTACTAACACAGACAGTACCAAATACAGTCTACCCGAATAATCTATTAACAATTAAACACGTAACTGTATTCAAATTAAAATTAAATATTCACAATCTTATTATTCCTTTATGGAAAACCAATAAAATATTTAAATAATAATAATAATAATAATAATAATAATAATAATAATAATAATAATAATAATAATAATAATAATAATAATAATAAATCCAGAAAAATCAGGGTTGTTACAATACCTTGATGAGGCACCGGAAGCACGGACATCCCCCGCGGAAGTATGATTTTTTAAGGATTTTTAATAAGACTCTCCTTAAAGGAGATCATCTTCCAAAATATTACCCTCATCAAAAGAGGTTCTTCCCAAATATTACCCCTACAAAGGAGGGTCTTCCAAGATAATAGATCCTTCAAATGAGGGTCTTCCAAAATATTACCCCTAAAAAGGAGGGCCTTCTAAAAATAATCCAAGAAATACCAGTCGTAAAGGAGGGCCTTCTGAAATAATACTTAAATGGTTTTCTTTTGTATTTTTCAACAAAAACTCGATTTTTGCTTCTGTTAAATTCAGATTTTCCTAAGCTTCTATTTGTTCATCATGTACCACGAATATTGCATCTCAAATCTTGAATATCTTCACGATTCAAATTCTGCCCAGATCTGTTTTTAACCTTTTTGACCTTTTAAATGATATTTTCTTGGAAAACACAAAAGTTGTAGAGAACTAAAAGATCTTTCCGACAAGATATGGTTCATCAAAAATGGACTTATAACGAATCAGGAATCAAATAAAACGTCTGCTGATTGACTTCTTGATGCTAAAAAACGTGATCTGATTGTTTTTTGTGATTTCGAGAATAGATCGAGATATAATCTGAGAAAACTCAAAGAACGAAAGTTATAGGCAAAATAAAAAGATTTCCGAAATCCGACATGTATTGAATTTACTACGAATTTTATAAAATAGCTAATTTGTATGGATAGAATCATAAAAAAACTAATCTTAATTCAGAATACAGTCACCGTCTTCATCGTTTAGCTTCTCCATTAAAGCAACTCCAGATCCATAATAACCCCCTATGCGTATTAATTGATTGTCCTCCACAATCAAAAAATGTTCCCTCTTTCTAGCGCCAATTGTTAACGGAGGAATTTGGTGATAAAAAATGTAGGAGGTTGTTGGAATAACGAAATCATGAAAATAAGGGGATTTGGGATTTTTGATGTTTGGGGCTGGAATTGAGAGGTGTCTCGACTTGTTAGATTTGTCAGATCCTCTTCCAAGATGCCTGCGTACTCTATATTTATAGAGATCAAGCCAACGCAGTTCTGTTCATGATTGGTTTTTAATCCCTATGATTGTTAAGGGATGTATTGGGAATTAGTAGATTTTATCTCTTTAAACTATATTCGCGTTGGGATACCTTCCCGATTTGAAGGATATCGTTTGGAGATATTTTCTATCATTAATTGAAGATAATTCCTTGTTTCAGATAGAGGAAATAATTAACTGGGGGATTAAGTTAATTATTATTAGATTCATATTGGGAAATTTAGGAGATATTAGAGGCAACCCAAAATATGGCATAACATATGCTATATCTTTCTCTCATAATTATGTTTTCTATAATTAAATCATGTTACCATTTATTTCAGAAAATATAATTTTTATAAATACACATAAAAAATAACAATTATATTACATCAACCAATAAAATTATTAAAATCTTTAAGTACAAAAAATGTTCCCACTTTCTAGCGCCAATTATTAACGAAGGAATTTGGTGATAACAAATTTAGGAGGTTACTGGAATAACGAAATCATGAAAATAGGGGGATTTGGAATTTTTTATGTTTGGGGCTGGACTTGAGAGGTGTCTCGACTTGTTATATGTGTCAGATCCTTTTCCAAGATGCCTGCGTACTCTATATTTATAGAGATCAAGCCAACGCAGTTCTGTTCATGATTGGTTTTTAATCCCTATGAATGTTAAGGGATGTATTGGGAATTAGTAGATTTTATCTCTTTAAATTATATTCGCGTTGGGATACCTTCCTGATTTGAAGGATATCGTTTGGAGATATTTTCTATCATTAATTGGAGATAATTCCTTGTTTCAGATAGAGGAAATAATTAACTGGGGGATTAAGTTAATTATTATTAGATTCATATTGGGAAATTTGGGAGATATTAGAGGCAACCGTAAATATGGCATAACACATACTATATCTTTCTCTCATAATTATGTTTTCTATAATTAAATCATGTTACCATTTATTTCAGAAAATATAATTTTTATAAATACACATAAAAAATACCAATTATATTACATCAACCAATAAAATTATTAAAATCTTAAAGTACAAAATTAAAAAATTAAAAATATTATAAACGACCTGTGCATCGCACACAAGTTAGTATATATATATACACACACACACAATGAAATAGAGAAAATAGGTCATATCTTTCTTCTATCATCCGCCGCCGTGATACTTTTATATCTTTAATTCTGAAATCAAATATTATGAACTTTGCGATTATGGTGAATAATACGACGGATGTCGATGCTAATGAATCAAACGATGATGAAGATTATCAACTTGATCGGTACGTTTATAATTTACCATTTTTCATCTTTTGTTTGTTTGGTAATATATGATTGGATCTGTTGCCTTCTCAACATAAATTATGAAATTTGCTTAGTCTTTTTCACCGGTTCCCTGGTCCGTTTGTTCTGTATCAATTACTTTTTCAATTTAAATGTCAATGTTTTTTTTTGGTTTTCATTTGTTTCATGGGCATATTTGTTTAATAAGTTCGTTATTAGATGTGCTAACTTTTTGAATGCATAAATTATTTTTACTTAGCTTATTTCAAATGTTTAGAAGATTATATTTATGTTTTTTATGAAATATGGATATTTCATAAGATATAAAAAGTACAATGTTCAGAATTAGAAATTAGAGGACATTTCTTTAGTATGAGAGGACTGTTTAGGATGCACATATGGAGTTTTAGTTACTGTTTCCATGGTAAACTTGGGTAGCGAAGTGTGGAGCGGATAACTACTGAAAGCAACTAAGTAGTTAGTCCATCACAAGAAGAGTGCTTTCTAATTTCAACTTTCTCGAAACTTCTAATAGCACACGATTTGTAATTTAGAACCGATTTTTTTAAGTACAAAAATTCAAATTTCATGTTATTATGAAAATACATAAATATATTTATATTTCTGGGCGTGATATGTCATTTAGTACTATACTAATTGTTTAACATCGTGTATCATTGATTTCATGATGCCTTGTTACTTCTTCCCATAAAACAACATACATATGCTGGATTATATTGTTAAGGGACTACCCAAATATGAGATTCACAACAATCAATGTAGAACACATACATAAACAAACGATAAGTTGTGAAGCTCCACTAAAGCGCGGTTAGATAAAATATATGATGCGCAAAAAAAGCATGTCTCATCTTGTATTACTAATCCAAACAGTTATCAATAATAAATTAGATAATAGCACCTCAATGGTGTTGTAACAGATATCTTATCCAAGCAATATTTAAGTATCTCTCAGACGATACATAAGACTACATCTCCTAAGCATACTTATCAAAAATAATATGACTATGTATGTCTAACCACTCCAAACTTCGCCACCAATGCTTATCATACTTGTTGTACAAGTCTTCACATACTTGTTTTACAAGCCTTCCATTCTTATTGTCTAACGATCCAACTTTATGATCAAGACATACCGTATATAAAATTGTCTACACATACAACTATTACTCTTGAATCGCCCAAACCCATACGATCATATTGGGTTGAAACCCAACAATCCACCCCTTCAACCAATTACTCCGTATCGGATTGAAAGGTAAACATTAAATACATCGGCATCCATCTATCCGCCAATGCCTCTTCTCGAACAAGAACATCTTCTTGATCTTCCTATCTTTGAATGTCGCTAAAACCGATACAGTGACCTCCAAACCACCGTTATACATCATAACCGTATATCCATCTACAAAATCACATGCACCAATCATCACGAGTGCCTTTCCATCTATTGAGTCACCTGATCCTTGCTTTCTCAATCCTTCAGTATTTAGAAGAACATTACTAGTATCATCCAAATAGTTCATTTGGTTTATCAAGCCACTGAAGCAGTTGCGATGATCTCTTCCATCTCCATCTCAAGTCTGAGCAAATTTTCATTGAGAAACAACTCCTCAAGAACATAATGATTGATTCACGATGCAAGGGCCAACTTCCAATGCATGTAACTTTTTCTCTTTCCATTTTAGTGGTCTCCTTGTCAGCAAATTCTTCATCGTACTCTACCATATCAGTTGAATCTCTAACTTTCCCTTAACTTCATTCACCACGAACCTTGGTTATGATACCACTTGTTAGGGGACTACCCAAATACGAGATTCACAATAACCATTGTAGAGCACATACACGTACAACCAAACGATTGGTTGACAATTTCCACTAAAAAGCGATCAGACACAAAATATATAATGCGGAAAAAACCACATCACATCTTGTATTATTCAACAAACATAACCTTGGTACATCTTACAAGATTTCTTGGTTTAGGAGAAATGTCCTTTCTATCCTCATAAATAAGTTTATCTTTTACTTTCTCTTTTACCTTTATTGAACTTTGAACTATTAGACATACAACTTGTAGTACTTTTAAATGAATATATCTATTTTTCTTGCATTCATTTCTCCAAATTTCCTGATAAAGGATATGTAATAACAAAAGAGACGAATACATTTAAGAAGAATACTTAAATACAAATAATAAAAGAAGATACTCTAAACTAAAATCATGTATGTTTATGCCTATGGCATGAAAGATTAAAATGAATCAAAAAATAAATCTATGATGAATTATAAACGCACAATATACAAGCCATGGGAGTAAATATGGAACATGTAGCCATAAAAATAAGTGAAAAAAGGTAAGAATGGGGCACATCCTCATTTAGCATGCATGTATGCGAAAATTCTATGTGTAAGAAAATGATGCAAGTATGTAAAGTTAATAGAAGTACATGAATATTTAAGGAGACATGTCATCAGTCACTCAAAAAATAGATTTATTCTGGTTTAACTAGGTTTTTAATTTTTATTTTTTTATATATTTTTGACTTCATGTATTTATTGTAAAACATCGTTCTTTAAGTTAAGTCGGGAGTGAGTCGTTTAATTTGGTCTAGTACAACAATGTATGCTTCAAAATGGTTGATTACAATTTTCATTCTTTTTTTAGTTATATTTCATATGATACAATTTACAAGTCTTTGATATCTTATTTTTCGTACTTGGATGAATTTCAAATTCGTTAAAATGATTTAAAGAAAATTCAACAAAAACCACTTTTACAACTAGAGCAAGTTCTATCTCGAAACCGAGTTTAATGTTATATGTAAATTAAAGTCCTTTTAGCGACTGCACGATTCCAAGCCTTAAGCCGGTGCCTACTTGCGCAGTAGATGTATCCTTGATCTGATCATAACTCTCAAACACTATTTCATGCTTATCTTTGGGAATTCTAACTCTAGTATCATCTACCTCAAAAACAAACTCCATGCAATTCTAATCCTTTTAAATATTATCAAAGTTCGCTTCGTGCACAATATATGCTTCCTTCTTTGGAAAAAGAAAGCATGATAACCATGATAGAAGACCTTCTTTAGTAGAATCAGGTGTTGTAGTTGAAGAACTAGGCTTCCTACCATAAGCTCAAATAGACACATATCCTTCTGAGGTAAATTTGACAGCATTATTGACTATATTTGATGGTATCTGTCCTAGGTTTTTGCGATCACCTCTTACGTGGTCAAACCTATTAACAGATCCAATAACATGAAATTAATCAGCCACATCTTCAAGTAATCGTGACACTTTAAAATCTTCTTGATCAAGTATCGTTTTTCCTGCTTCTAGCTTACTTCTATCAAGAATTTCATTCAGAAGACCTGTACAGAAACAAATGAAGAAACATTTCTTTAACTAAATTTAATATAATTAAGACATATAGTAGCTAAAATTAATTGCCTTGTTACCTAAAAGATACTGGGAAATTTTACTCACAAGTTTTATATTTTTGTCAGATCCAGGATCTCAACTTGAGTCAGATAAATTCTAGAGAGGCACGAACGTCATGACTTGCATTGGCATAGTTAATACTCTTCTTAATGCCTACTCTTTCTTCTTGACCTGTTGCAGCCACTGGCTTTATTAATTGAATACGGTACCAGGCCACTATTTTTAATGCTCCAACAGTTACGGTTGATCTATTGATATGTCATACCATTATCTTGCTGGGACGATTTGCGTAATATGTCATTTTTGTGGCCATAGCTATCTTAGTATAAAAAAAAAGTGGCATGGTACCGTATTCAGTTAATAAACAAGTGGCTGTGATAGCTCAAGCAGAAAGACTAGGCATTAAGAAAACTACTAACTATATCAATGCAAGTCACGATGTTCGTGCCTCTCTATCGAGGATTATAGGTCTCATAGAAATATGCCTGACTCATGTTGATCCTGGATCTAACTTAGAGGAAAATATAAATTTATGAGTAAAAATTTACAATATATTTTTCATAACAAGGTAAATAATTTTAGCAACTATATGTCTTTAATTATATTAAATTTACTAAAAGAAATTTTTTTTCATTTGTTTTTGTACAAATCTTCTAAATAACATGCTTGATAGAAGTAAGTTAGAAGCAGGAAAAGCAACACTGATCAAGAAGATTTAGAAATACCACGATTACTTGAAGATGTGGCTAACTTATTTCATGCTGTTGGCATGAAGAAAGACGTAGATGTTGCATCTCTGCAATGGATCTGTTAACAGGTTTGACCAAATAAAAGGTGATCATAAAAGGCTAGGACAAATACTATGAAATATAGTCAATAATGCTGTCAAATTTACGTCAGACGGATATGTGTCTATTCGAGCTTATGCTAGGAAGCCTAGTTCTTCAACTGCAAGACCTGATTAAACTAAAAAAGGTCTTTTGTCATGGTTATCACGCTTCCTTTTTCCAAAGAAGGAAACGTTTACTAAGTACGAAACGAACATTGATAATAATGAAAAGGATGAGAATTGCATGGATTTTGTGTTTGAGGTAGATGATGGTAGTATAATGTTGGAATTCCCAAAGATAAGCAGGAAACTATGTTTGAGAACTATGCTCATATCAAGGATACATCTGCTGAGCAACTAAGCATCGACTTAGGGCTTGGAATTATGTAGTCACTAGTACATATCAATTTGTTACGTTGAAATTTAGTACATTCATAATTATCCTACCATATACAAATAATACACAATATTTGCAGGACAATTTAATTTAATTCTGAAATTGGTGTGAAAGTATGTGTCTACCTATTCTGACAAGAATGTGAAAATTGTAAGGTCTGATAATGTTATTGAATTATTGATACCTCTTGTAGTGCCTTTTGACACGGGTAAAAAACTAAACCCTAAAGACATATTTAATGTTGCATTAATTAGACCTAGCTTGGTCAAATAACAAAGCCCAATAAAGAGGCCCAAAACTCTAACTGAGTATTGAATACTCCCTCTGTTTTTTTATATTAGTCGCTTGACTTTTTTGCACATACTTTTAAGTGTTTTGACTGCATAGTTAAAATTAATTTTTTCAATTAATTTTTTTTGTGAATTAAAATTTTGATTACATATTTTTATTCAAAAAAAGAAAATTTCTAAAATAATAATTTTAGTTATGTGGTCAATGCACCTAAAAATGTGTGTAGAAAAGTCAAAAGACTAATATAAAAAAACAGAGGGAGTATATAATTAATACTTGTGCCTAGAACACAGCCTGTACTGCGGATTCCCGATAAAAGGTCCGCTTCTAGAATCCACGATTTGAGAAACAGAAATCAACAAGGAAACTGAATCCTTGATGGGAAAGATCTAGAACCACCAACCTAGGAGGAGCCTTGGCCTCCAAGTCTTTCACTACGCCATAAGTGAGCATACGCAACCCTTTTCAGAAAGTGTTGCACAGAAAGCGTTTCGTTAGCTAGAAATTTTGGGTCTTTTGCAACAGAGCTGAACTAGTGTTGCATTAGATATAATTTAGTGTTGCATATTACCCACGGTGTTTCACATCATGCAACACTAACTGCAGGTGTTGCATTAGATATTTTATTATTTTAATAAATGATGACGTGGCAAAACTGGGGCCCCATGTGCTGACGTGGCAATTGTAGGGCCCACAATTGCTGACGTGGCAGAAGTGGGACCCACCTGTGCTGACGTGGCATTTGCTGACGTGGCAGAAGTGTTGCATTAGATAACAGTAGTGTTGCATTTGCTGTTTGAAGTGTTGCATTAGATATATATATTTTTTTATTAAATTGTGACGTGACAGGTGTGGGACCCACCACTTCTGACGTGGCAGTGTGGGGCCCATAAGGGTGATGTGGCAGGAGGCCCCCAATGCTGACGTGGCAATTGTGGGGCCCACAATTGCAGACATGGCAGAAGTGGGACCCACCTGTGCTGACGTGGCATTTGCTGACGTGTCAGAAGTGTTGCATTTGATAACAGTAGTGTTGCATTTGCTGTTTGAAGTGTTGCATTAGATTTATTTTTATTTTATTAAATTCTGACGTGGCAGGTGTGGGACCCGCCATTGTTGACGTGGGAGTGTGGGACCCAAAAGGGTGACGTGGCAGGAGGCCCACCAATGCTGACGTAGCAAATGTGGGCCCCACAATTACTGACGTGATAGAAGTTGGGCCCACCTGTGCTGACGTGGCATTTGCTGATGTGTCAGAAGTGTTGCATTAGCTAACGGTAGTGTTGCATTTGTTGTTTAAAGTTTTGCATTATCTATTTTTTAACTAGTCTTGTCCCGAATGATGAATCTATTTTTTAAAATTATTTTTTCGACATTCCAATCGCACGGGTGTCAAGATATAAAGATTTTAGTGATGTGCTAAATTTTTAAAAAAATTTCCTTCGTTTATTTGGTTTGGTTTTATAACGGTCAAACCGGTCAAAGTCGACTTTCCTTTTAACTAGTCTTGTCCCGAATGATGAATCTATTTTTTTAAATTATTTTTTCGACGTTCCAATCGCACGGATGTCAAGATATAACAATTTAGTGATGTGGTAATTTTTTAAAAAATTTCCTACATGTATTTGGTTTGGTTTTATAACAGTCAAACTTGTCAAAGTCGACCTTCCTTCTAACTAGTCTTGTCCCAAATGATGAATCTATTTTTTTTAATTATTTTTTCGAAGTTCCAATTGTACGGATGTCAAGATATAACTATTTTAGTGATGTGGTAATTTTTTAAAAAATTTCCTTCATTTATTTGGTGTGGTTTTATAACGGTCAAACCGGTCAAAGTCGACCTTCCTTCTAACTAGTCTTGTCCCGAAAGATGAATTTATTTTTTAAATTATTTTTTCGATGTTCAAATTGCATGGGTGTCAAGATATAACGATTTTAGTGATGCGGCAATTTTTTAAAAAATTTGCTAGATTTATTTGGTTTGGTTTTATAACGGTCAAAGTGGACTTTCCTTTAATTAGTCTTAACTCGAATGATGAATCTATTTTTTTTAATTATTTTTTTGACGTTCCAATTGCAAGGGTGTCAAGATATAACGATTTTAGTGATGCGATAATTTTTTAAAAAATTTGCTATATTTATTTTGTTTGGTTTTATAAAGGTCAAACCGGTCAAAATGGACTTTCATTTTACTAGTCTTGTCCCGAATGATGAATCTATTTTCTAAAATTATTTTTTCGACGTACCAATCACACGGGTGTCAAGATATAACGATTTTAGTGATGCGGTAATTTTTTAAAAAAATTGCTAAATTTATTTGGTTTGCTTTTATAACGGTCAAACCGGTTAAAGTGGACTTTCCTTTTAACTAGTCTTGTCCCGAATGATGAATCTATTTTTTTAAATTATTTTTTCGACGTTCCAATCGCACGGGTGTCAAGATATAACAATTTTAGTGATGCGGTAATTTTTTAAAAAAATTGCTAGATTTATTTGGTTTGGTTTTATAACGGTCAAACCGGTCAAAGTGGACTTTCATTTTAAGTAGTCTTGTCCCGAATGATGAATCTATTTTTTTAAATTATTTTTTCGACGTTCCAACCGCACGGGTGTCAAGATATAACGATTGTAGTGATGTGGTAATTGTTTAAAAAACTTCCTAGATATATTTGGTTTGGTTTTATAACGGTCAAACCGGTCAAAGTAGACTTTTCTTTTAACTAGTCTTGTCCCGAATGATGAATATATATTTTTAAATTATTTTTGCGACGTTCCAATCGTTCGGATGTCAAGATATAATGATTTTAGTGATGTAGTAATTTTTTAAAAATTTCCTAGATGGATTTGGTTTGGTTTTATAACGGTCAAGCCGGTCAAAATAGACCATCATTTTAACTAATCTTGTCCCGAATGATGATTGTATTTTTTTAATTATTTTTTCGACGATTCAACCGCACAGACAGATATTAATATATAACTATTTTTTTAATTATTTTTTAAAATTCCTAAATTTATTTAATTTAAAAACTAAAATTACATTTTTAAAAATAAAAAACCAATAACGTAACACACCACATCGAGTATAACACACTAAGCACAGGCTCGAGGTGAAAATTTTGAGCGGCAAATTTCCCTCTTAAACGAAATAATTCATCTCAAAATCTCTTACTCTGCTCATTTGAGCACTACTCCTCTGCCCCTTCTCTACTTTCTCTCTCTCTCTCTCTCGTCTTCATCTCAAAATCTCTTGATAAACAATCAATCGACATCGCTCAGATTGGTAATTGAAAACTCTTTTTCTTGCAATTAGTTTTCTACTGATTCTTTTATAATTTTGTTTTTTGACACACACAACTATTAAAGCAGATCTACATGTCTGACTTCATTCCCCCTGAGGCCAGGCGCCCTCTCCAAACAATAATCTCAAGCTCAAACAGATTGTAGGGCTTTCAATCTCTAGCTGATTTGGGTTTCAATTTAGAGATTAAAATTATGGTTTTATATTTGGATGTTTGGGTTTTTATTTGGGGTTTTTTGAATTTGAAGTTTAGTCCTCAGATCTTTTGCAGAGTTATGGATGTTCAATTATTGGTATGCTAGATTTCTTGTGCATCTTGAAATTTGAGTAGTTTTGTTTAAATTTTGAAACTTTGCTTGTCTTATTTTGGCTTGTTTCGATTTTTTTGTTTAGGCTAATAAAGAGGATGATGAGGTCTATACACAGCTGAGCCTACTTCCTCTACCAGAGGTATGAGTTATAATACTTGTCGCATCGTGTAGTTGACAGAATGACAGACTCGGTAAGCTTTGTTAAATGGTGTCTTGATGTTTAAGTATTGCTAAATTACGACAACTGGATACTAGGTATTTAGTTTGGGTCACAAATGCATTCAATTAGTAAAACTTAACAACATACAGTATAAGATGACTGGGGCTTTTGCTTTAGATAACACATTCCATAATGTGTTAAACTTTCAAGTTTTAATGTTAAATCTCCCGTGGTCACGATTATTCTATATTGTTATAATATTTGAAAGGGGTACTTTATATCTTGTACAGGTTATAAATTTTTAATTGACGCGTAGAGGAGGAATGGGTCGAAAAATGAGCAGCAGTAAGAAAGTGGTGTTAAAGGACTTTGAAGATTTTTTCGAAGATGATGAAATTGATGCTTGTAATTATCTGTTTATTGTTAATTAATATGAAATTTGATTTGTTAAAAAAATGAAAAAATAAATAAATTATCAACGCACGCATTCATATACAAAAGATGATCATTGATACTATGTGTTTTGTCATTGCAGTTCATAAGCAAAGGGATGTAGTTCTCATTGACATAAACAATGATGTGGCAGATTCAGATGAGGAGGAACCTGTATTTGGTTTTCAGGTTATATATAGTTATATGTTTTTTTAATGTTCTTTGTGCTTCTGTGTATTATCCTTTTAAAGTATATTGTGATTTCTGAGAACTTCGGTGGTTTAAAGGCTATTTTATTTGTTTTGATTCCAAAAATTGATGTATAATAGGATGATGATGACAGCGAGGATGATGAAGACGACGAGGATATTGAAGATACTGGGCTTGCTGCACGAAGTAATATATCTAGATATGCTTTGCATACATTTAAGTCATGAATTGTACCCTTGTAAACTTGTGGAAAAGCAATATTGGTGCAAGTTATTAGTGTAGATTATAGCTGACCCTGAAATTTGGTGACGAAAAATCTTCATGTACGGGCACATGATTTATCAACATACCTAACTGCAAAATGTAATAGCCACTTATCTGTGGTGTTATTTTAGGATCTATCGTTATTGCTATTATAACTCTAAACTAGTATATCTGCTCTGACTTCTCATGATTTAATCATATTTGTTAATTGTTATGTTATACTCCTAATCTGATCCTGTGATTATCAACGTACAATCTGCAAAAACTCTGTCATTTGTCTGCAGATTTTTTATTGTGTCACTTTGTAAACTGGTAGTAGTGTATTCTTTTTGTGACATCTGCCACATTACAAAGGACAGAAAAAACACGCCAGCTTTGTAAACTGGTAGAGGTAGGTGATTGATTGAACTACAAACTGTATTTTAATTTAGTTAAACCTTTTATTGAGGTGAATCATACATTTTAGGCCAACCAAGGTGACATTTGCTTACCACCGGGTGGAGTATTTTTGTCAGCCAAAAGAATCTTGTTTCAGGAGATGCTGTCCTCTTTATAAGGTATAGATTTATCCAAGATGCTATTTAGTTTGACTGCACTATATGTTGTGACATTTCAGAAATGCCCTGGTTGACATAAGTTTTGATCGACATGATTATAAAGCTAGTAAGATAGAATAGAACATGTGTATAATTATTTAAATCCTAAGAATGTGATGGAGTAATGATGTGAAGGAGCAGAGCAATCTGAAATTATATTCTGATGTAGTGTTGGAATCATGTTAATAAAGAAGTTTTGTGTCAAGTTCTTTACGCAAACTGCAAACACACCTTAGCTAAATCAGTGCCCAAATGTGAAGTAGAAATAAATTGTTTTCAATTCTCGGTATTATTTCGGACAACTCACTGATACATATTCAAGTAGTAGCTTTGTATTCCCAAATTGATATTGTTCAATTGGAGCAATGAGAGAAGTACAATAGCTCAGTAACATTAAAATGGAAAGGTTGTGCCTGGTGACAAAGTTTTCAATAGGTCTGCATAATTTAAGAAAGCAAGTTTGGTTATCATAAAATGGAAACTTAGTTATTGAGGGGTAGTCTATTTGCTGGTTTTGTTTTAAATTTCAAGTGTCATGGACTTGTTTTAATTGTGATTGTTATACTTGTATTTTTGCTTTAGAATATATAATTGTGTAGATGCAATTGGTAGTTTGTGCTTTAACAATTGAATACGTTAAAATTACTTTTTGCTAATTGTAGTAGATACCAGATAGTAGTTTTCTTACCCAACTCGAACATTGAGATTATCATTTTTTATGCATTCATAAATAAATTTCTTTAGTGGTATTCAGTAACCACATGTTTAATTGCATTATAAAAAACTTGTTGGCTTATCTCCGTATAAATTACGAGACAAACTCTTTTTTTCTTCTTGTGCAGACTGATAGAGCTGCAATGCTTGATGAAATTGTGGTGCCAGAATCTTACCAGCTGGTTAAGCCTATATCATATGTACATGTCAATTCCTTGGGCTCTTATTTAGTGAGGTTTAATCAGATGAAAGTTCTTTTAATCAGGTCAAGTTGCTTAAGTAGTGGAAGTGCTGATGCACTTAATGTGAAGAGGGATTGCATTATGTGAATCACATTCAAGCTAAACTACCAGCTTTTAGACTGTGTTTTTATATACATGGTTTATTAATTATTTTGAAAGTGGCTTTTGGATTGTTTTTATAATTCAGTATTTCTGAATTAATTCTGAATTGAGGGTCTTGTATATATTGTCACAACATCTGAACTTATACTGTGCTCAGTAATTAATTTTTTTTTTTGTGATTTTAATATTGTATCTTCAATCCTGCTAACCTCTAATTGTATAATAATCAGTGTTATGCTGAGAGACAGGCTCTTGGCGAAGTGAGTGCTGAGCTTCTGGACACCCAAGTTAATCATGCAGTCTGGGAAATTAGCGGCCACATAGTGTTAAAAAGGAAAAAGGATGCATCCCAGGAGAAGGCTTGGAGACTGCTTGCCGAGGTATTCCTATCAGAAGAGAGGTTCAAAGAAGTGAAAGATATATAGCAAAGAATATTGCAATGACTCAAGGCGGCTACACTTAGTATTTTTTTTTTGTAGCTTTAACTTGCTAGTAGTAGAACTTGGTATTTTTGTAAAACTGTTAAGTCATTTTGTTGGCTGCATTATTTAGGACTTTTGAAGTTGTTGGCTTGGTTTGGACATGATGGTTTTATGTATAAACAAAGCAGCCATTTCAATTTTTTTGTAAAAAACTATTGCATTTGACTATATATGATGTTGCATTATGGTATATTTAGTGTTGCCAAAAATACTTTTGATGTTGCAAAAAAAAAAAATATGATGTTGCATTAGACCAAACTAGTGTTGCATTATATAGTGGTCCCCACTGCTGATGTGGCACCATGTGGGCTTCACTGTTGACGTGGCAACATGTGGGCCCCATTGTTGACGTGGCATCTTGTGGGCCCCACTACTAACGTGGTACCCCTGGTGGGCCCCACTGTTGATGTGGCATCTTGCTGACGTGGCACCTTGCTGATGTGGCACCTTGCTGATGTGGCACCTCGTGTGATCCAATGCTGACGTGGCATGTGGGCCCCACTGATGACGTGGCACCATGGTGAGCCCCACTACTGAAATGGATAAAAATCTTATGCAACACCATTTGGTGTTGCCTTTACCTGCTTTTGGTGTTGCATAAGGCCTCTTATGCAATACTTTCATGGTGTTGCAATAGCTTGGAAAAAGCGTTGCACTAGGGGTCTTACGCAACGCCGGTATTGGCAACGCCCCTCTGGTGTTGCGTAAGACCTTACACAACGCTTTTCAGGTCTTTTGCAACTTTATATGGGGGTTGCGTATGTGCGTTTATGGCATAGTGTTTGAACCCTACTTTAAATCCAAGGCTCCCGACGCCTATATAAAGGGTCTGACCCCTCAACTTCAGAACAATGTTTTTTGGGCAGAGCTCAATACGTCGCCGACGTTTCAGCCTTAATCCTCGAATAAGGACATGCAAGCCACTACATCCTTGGTGTGCCCTAGCCACCGTAGTCCCAAGGGCATCACTAAGAACTACTTTTTGGCTTAATCATATAAATTTATAACCTAAACATGCATTCTAAAATAAAGTAAACCATACCCACAAGCTAAGATCAACATCAGGTTAAATTTACATCTAAAAGCATTAACCATTCAAGTCTAATAAGTTTTACAAAATTAATTCATTTTAACAAAAGCTAGTCTAACGACCTAAACCCAAAAGTTATATAACCAGCTAAGTCTACCTAATCCGAAATCTGAAAGGCAAATACCGGACCTGGTCCAACCATTCTCTTCCTAGCGGAACTTTTCCTAGCTGTGCGAATCGTGCGAACCATCTTCTCGTTTCACTATCAGGTTAGGGTTTAAACAAGAAATATGAGCTCAAATTCGCTCAGCAAGTGCAATAAAATAAACAAATAACAAGGGTATGTCAACGATATAAATCAAAATTCAAGATGAAAATGTTTTCAGAATTTAAAATAGGTAATTGGAACTTACGATAAGACGCTAAGTGCTATAACAGGTGATCAGCACGGAATAGCACCAAACCATGTTTTCACATGATTCTCACACTTTGGATCCATAGGCACACTTTGGTCTTAAAATAAATAACCACGACCGACGCCTCGGTCAAAAATGTTCCAATTACAAGGATTCCTCAAAAGGTTTAAACATTAAATAATTTTTTAAAGGATTTTACTAATTTACAATCTTTATTCCAAGAATAAGGTTTAATCAAGATTTTAACGAATAGTTTCAAAATCGGGTATTTCATATTCTAAAGTAAGTGAGTATTTAAATGAGCAAGTTTGTATAAAGAGTTCTAAAGTTTATAAAAGTTTAACAATTCAATAAGCATGGCAAAGCTTTTACAAAAGAGTTGCATAGGTAAAGCATTAATCATATAGTGAAAAGATAAAAAGGCAAGTTAAGATTGTACACTTTCCTCAAAAGCTGATAAACTATGCAAGCTCAAATCTCACAATTGTGGCTTTACTACTTGTACCTACATAAGGTAAACATACTACTTTAGTACTGCTTTTGATGTCTTGAGTACTTTTTTACGTGCAAAAGATTACAAAAATGTTGTTTTATCTTTGATATCATCTAAATATATATGAAACTTTACTTTAAATCTCACTAGTACTCATTGAATTTGTAAAATAAAGTATATTGAATTAATTGAATTAAGTATAAAACATAAATTGTACAATTCATTCTATTTAAATGTATGTAATTAGAAATTAATTTTTTTTTATGTCAAAAATTCTCTATAAATTAATAATTATTAATTTATCAATTAATTAATTCCTCTCTAAATTAATAAAATTCTCCGATCCCGACTATATTAATTTATAGAGATTTTAGTTTATAACCAAACTGCATTTGATAAAAGTGACATAAATAAGTAAGAGAAAAAGGACCCTGAGATTGATCTCAGGGAACTTTTCTTGAGATATTTGAAAAATATACTATAAATTTGATTGGACCCTGAGTTTAATGTACTTATGTAATCAGTTTCTCATTATCAATGAAAAATCCTGTTTCTCTATTTTTCTCAGTACTTTTATGTTATGAACTTTGCTGTTAACAACAAAAATCAAGAAATAAATATGAAAAAGTAATTAAAGTAATCACGTTATCCAGAAGTTCATTAATCATAAACAAGAAAGCAGAATCAAGAGAATGCTTAGATTCAAACCATCTGTTGATTCCTAAGTGTCATTGAACTGAGAAGCGAACCGTCGCATCAAGATTTGATAGTTTGACCAATGTCAGGATCTTGACCAAAAAGGTTGACTATGATCAGGATTTCTAGTACATACCTTCTCATCAGGATTTGATGACCATCAAGAAAGGATGATCATCAGTAATTGCTCTCTATTTATTCTCTCAGAAACTCTCATAGTTCACCATTCCAAGTTCATTAACCAACTTAATAAACATAGCCTCAGAAAGTGGCTTTGTGAATATATTAGCTAACTGTTGATCAGTAGGAACAAAGTGCAATTCTACTGTTCCTTCTATTACTTTCTCTCTAATGAAATGATATCGAATACTGATGTGCTTAGTTAGAGAGTGTTGAACTGGGTTGCCTGCCATGGCAATAGCACTTTGGTTATCACAATAAATAGGAATTTTAGAATATGATAAACCATAGTCCATTAGCTGATTTCTCATCCACATTATCTGAGCACAACAGCTTCCAGTAGCAATGCACTCAGCTTCAGCAGTTGATGTTGAGATAGACTTTTGCTTTTTACTGAACCAAGAAACTAGTCTACCACCCAGAAATTGGCAACTGCCTGAAGTACTTTTCCTGTCTATTTTGCACCCTGTAAAATCAGCATCTGAGTAACCACATAAACTAAAATCTGACTCTCTAGCATACCAAAGGCCAAGAGATGGAGTGCCTTTCAAGTATCTGAAAATCCTTTTACCTGCAATGAGATGTGGTTCCCTGGGATTTGCCTGAAATCTTGCACATAGACAGGTTGCATACATGATATCTGGTCTACTAGCAGTTAGATACAAGAGTGAGCCAATCATACCTCTGTAGTTAGTTACATATACTTCAGTACCTTGATCAGGATCAAGCTTAGTAGCTATAGCTATGGGAGTTGAAGCAGTAACATTGTCTTGCATGTTAAACTTCTTTAACAAATTCCTTGTGTACTTTGACTGATTGATAAAAATACCATCATCGGTCTGTTTAACTTGCAACCCTAAGAAATAACTCATTTCTCCCATCATGCTCATTTGATATCTAAACTGCATTAGCTTTGAAAATTTCTCACAAATCTTTGAGTTAGTAGACCCAAAAATAATATCATCAACATAAATTTGAACTAAGAGCAAATCCTTACCATGATTCAAGTAAAACAGAGTTTTATCAGTTGTACCTCTTTTGAATCCTCTTTCCAGTAAGAATTGAGCCAAAGTTTCATACCAGGCTCTTGGAGCTTGCTTTAGTCCATAGAGTGCTTTATCCAATCTGTACACATGATTGGATATTTTGGATCAATGAAACCAGGAGGCTGCTCAACATATACCTTCTCTTCCAATTCTCCATTCAGAAAAGCACTTTTAACATCCATCCGGAAAATCTTGAACTTCTTGTGGGCTGCATATGCAAGAAAAATCCTGATGGCTTCTAGCCTTGCAACAGGAGCAAAAGTCTCATCATAGTCTATTCCTTCCTGTTGAGAATACACTTTTGCAACTAGCCTTGCTTTGTTCCTCACAATTGTGCCATCTGAATCTGTCTTGTTTCTGAACACCCACTTTGTACCCACAATTGACCTATCTTTTGGCCTTGGTATAAGTTTCCAGACTTCATTCCTTTCAAATTCATTCAGTTCTTCTTGCATTGTTGTAACCCAATCAGCATCCTTGAGTGCATCTTCAACTTTCTTAGGCTCCTCCTTTGAAAGAAAGTTATGATAAAGACATTCATTCTGAGTTGCACTTCTAGTTTTAACACATGCATCAGGATTCCCAATAATTAAATCAGGAGTATGACTTTTAGTCCATTTCCTTGCTGGTGGTAATTCATTTCTGAGATTAGATGCTCCCCCTGGATTGGTGTTATCTTCAAAAGAACTAGAATCATTAGAAGCTCCCCTTGAGATAGTGTTGTCTCCTCCTGTTGAACTTCAAGAATTTTCACTTGAATTTGTCTCTAATAAATTCTATCCTAATGTTTGAGTTGTATCTGTATTGATGGTGTCTTGATGTTGCTCCCCCTCAATATTTGCATTAGTGGCCTCAACATCAGTAATTGGTGCATCACCAGGAATAGATGAATCGTCAGGATCTGATGAGATATCAGTATCTGACACAGATTCATCAGGATTTTTGGTAGCTTCATTCACAAAGATCAAACTATCATGTGAGTCTTCAGCTATTCCTGTTATCTTCTTATCATCAAAAGATACATTAACAGACTCCATGACTATCTTTGTTCTCAGATTGTAGACTTTAAAGTCTCTTGTAGTTGGATAGCCAATAAAGATGCCCACATCTACTTTAGTCTCAAATTTTCCTAGCCGTCCAGGATGAGGTCTAAGAACAAAACACTTACAGCCAAACACATGCAGATGCTTCAGACTAGGTTTCTTTCCTTTAATCATTTGATAGGGAGTCACACCATGTCTGTTGATTAAAGTAATGTTCAGAGTATAACATGTTGTGTTGCTTCTGCCCAGAAATATGTAGGTAATTTTGCTTCTTCCAACATAGTTCTGCCAGCTTCAATGAGAGTTCTGTTCTTCCTTTCAACTACTCTATTTTGCTTGGGTGTGCCAGGAGCAGAGAATTGTTGAACTATTCCTTTGTATTTACAGAACTCTTCCATCACTGAATTCTTAAATTCAGTTCCATTATCACTTCTTAGAATCTTGACATTGTGCTTTGTGCCAGTTTCAATGACTCTCACATGGTCCAACAGTATTTCAGCAGTTTCATCTTTTCTGTGAAAAAAATACACCCAAGTAAATGTAGTATATTCATCAACAATGGCTAGAGTGTACCTTTTCATACTGATGGACATTATATTAACTAGTCCAAACAAGTCAAGGTGGAGCATGTGATATGGTTCATCAATTGAGGATTCAGTTTTACTCTTGAATGATGTCCTTCTCTATTTGGCATTCTGACAAGCATCACAGAGTCCATCAGGAGTATATAATGCCTTTGGTAATCCTCTCACTAAATCTTTCTTAACCAACTCATTGATGTTGTTGAAGTTGAGATGAGAAAGCTTCTTGTGCCAATTCCAACTTTCATCTACAGATGCTTTACTGATGAGACAAGTAGAGGGACCATCAGTACTGGAGTAGATGTTTGCTTCATTAATGTTACCATGCCTTAAACCAGTTAAGACAACCTTTCCTGATGCCTTACTGACCACTTCAAAATGAGTATCATTGAAGTTAACATGATAACCTCTGTCTGTAATTTGGCTAACACTTAGCAGATTGTGTTTTAGTCCTTTCAGCAGAGCTACTTTTTCAATGATGACATTTCCAATAATAATATTGCCATATCCCAAAGTTTGCCAATGTTACCATCTCCATAGGACACAGTTGGGCCAGCTTTCTCTTCAAATTCTGATAGCAGGGATATGTTTCCAGTCATGTGCACAGAGCATCCACTATCCATGACTAACACATTTTTCTTTTTACCCTGCAATCAGAAACACAAAGAACTCAGTTAGAATTTTTAAGAACCCACACTTGTTGGGTTCTATTTGTATGCATTTTAACATTTTTAGCAGCAGAAGTTTTTTTGACAAAAGTAGTTCTGTCAGGATTGAATCCATCAGGATTTGCCTTGTCAGTATCAGAATTAACAAATGCATTCTTAGTATTCACATTCTTTGTTCTAGCAGAATTTGCACTCTTATTAAACTTAGGTAATGGATCATAAAAGTTGTAGTATAAACTATGGTATTCTTCACATGTATAGATAGAATGCCATTTACTGCCACAATGAAAATAGGGATTCTGTGGTTTATAAAATACTGATCTATTCCTAATATCAGACTTAGGAATCACAGTAGCTTTCTTTTACTCTTCTTGTAATCAATAGAAATATGGTTAGAGTTACCACAGTTATTACATGTTTTTCTTGGAGCATTTGGAATATACTTGTAGTTATTCTCTTTATTTATTCCAACTTTACCATTCCTGTTTCTTTTAGCAGTAGATGTTTTCTTTCTATCTGTAACTTCACAGATCCTGTCTCTCAGTTGTTTCTTAGACAAAAGACCTACATTTTTAGTACTTGTTACTTTAACAGTTTTAGACAACTCTCTGTATTTTGTTTAGTAGAAGTTGATCCCTTTTCAGTAACTTTTTTGGCATTCTCACTATACACAAAATTGATAGGTTCAATATCAGATTTGGTTTTGTCTATAACATGTCTATAGGTCTTTGGATTTGTCTTCTCATCCACAACAACTTTCTTTTTCAGTTTCTGATCATTCTCTGGCTTATAACCTAGACATTCTTTCCAATTTTTATCAGTATTTATCTCATGAAATTTCCTACCAGAATTAGTCCAGGTTCTGAGTTTCTCATTAGCAAATTCAACTTCTTTTTCCAGAGAAGTACATTTCAATTATAGTTCAATTTGCATGTGTTTAGCCTTTTCACATTCAGTTTGTACTTCTTGCATAAAGAGTAACTCATCTTTTAAGTGATCATTTCTCTTTCTAACCTCTGCCATTTCAGATAGAATTCTGGCATTTTCAAAAGATTGACTTTTAAATCTAACATGCAGAGATTTTAGAAATGATCTCAACTCAGAAACACTATCAGTATCAAAATCAAAGACAGTTTCAGGTACCTTATTTTCAGGAGAAGCAACTTCATTAACATTTGCCATCAATGCATAATTCACCTTTTCCTCCTCAGATTCTGAGGAAGAGTCCATCCAATCCTTGCTTGAAGATATGAGAGCTTGGGTCTTAGCCTTTCTGTATTCAGTTTCAAAGTGACTGATTCCATCACAGTTGTAGCATTTGACCTTTGACTTGTCAAACTTGCTGCCTTTGCTTTCATTTTTCTTGTACCTGTCTTTATCAGCATTGAAGGATTTCTTTTGAAAGTTTCCTTGCCTCCTATCCTTCCTAAACTTCATCTTTTTGAAGCCTTTGACTATCATAGCAACCATTTCCATCATATCAGAATCAGTAGAGTCATCGTCAGTATCAGGATTAGCATCAGGATCTGATGATGAGTCATCAGGATTTGAATCTACAGTTCTACTTCTTCTCCTTGAAACCTCCACAGCTTTTCCCTCTGATTGTGTTTCCACATTCAAAGCAACAGACTTTGCCTTGACATTCTTCTTGTTCCTCCTTTGTTGAACTTTAAGATCATGAGTTCTGAGCATCCCATAGACTTCATCAAGAGATACAGTGTCAAGATCATACTGATGTCTAATGATTGAGGATTGTGTATCCCATTCCTCAGGTAAGGTTCTTAGAAACTTGGTGTTAGTGTCTTCAGCTTCATATTCTTTGCCTACTAGAGATAAATTATTCAGCAAAGTAAGGTATCTATCGTACATATCTGTAGGACTCTCATCAGGTTTGGCATCAAACTATTCATACTCTTGAATCAGTAGTGCCCTTCTATTCTTTTTGATAGACTATGTGCCTTGGCATTGAGTCTCCAAAGTTTCCCAGATCTCCTTTGTAGTTTTGCATGCTATCACTCTGTTAGACATGACAGCATCAAGACTATTGTGCAGAATGTTCTTAACTTTAGCATCCTTGAGAATTTCAGCCTTTTCCTCAGCAGTCCACTCTGATTTTGTCTTCTGAACATAGTGTTCAGGAACAGTCCCTGTTAATGGAACCAGTTTCTTAGAGACATAGGGTCCATCATAGATCCTATCAAGATAGTCAGGATCTGTAGCTTCCAAATACATCAACATCTTTACCCTTTATGTAGGGTACTCAGACTTTTTGAGGATGGGAATCTTAATGCTTTCATACTTGCTCGTCGACATCTTAAGATCGTTTCTGATTTAAATAATCAATTAGCTTTGATACCAAATGTTGCCCAGTAATTTACAATTGTAGAAGGGGGGTTGAATACAATTGTATAAGATTTTCGACTTAAACAATAATAATAACATAAGTAAGAATAAATAACAGCTTTATTGAATCTGATATAAAACTGTTACAAACTCTCTTAAGAAATTCTGATGTTCTTGAGAGCTTATAGGTTACAAAATATTCTCATGTAAGCGATTTCTAATAAGTAAAACCTAAACTGTGTTTATATACATTACACAGCTGCCCTATCAATTACAAGATATACCAAATCAATTACTTACGACTCTCAGTACATATCTTAATTGATAGCTGAGTTCCTATAAATCAGGAACCGACATATCAGTCTGTCCTATAAATAAGGAGTAATAGATATCTTCACAATCTTCAATCCTAATTAGTCTTGCAATCTTGACATAGTTTCCCAATCCTGATGATCACTAATACTGATGACGTTACTTCATGCAATCCTGATAATCTCCTTAGGACAGATCCTGACATCACTTGAATCAGTATATCTAACATTTACATTTAATTAAGTTAAATTAATTTCAAGAAAATGATTTGGTTATTTTATAATGACCTAATTTTTTGCTAAAAGATATTTGAATTAAATTATGTGCATAATTGTTAGATTTGTGTGATTAGTATAACGAGATTATATTCTGTTGTTATATACAATTATGATACGTTTCTACTCGTTAACTGTTTGATTATTAAGCTATAAGCGTCTTGCGAGGGTAGTTTATAGTTAATCGAGTTGTCACTTATATTAGTTAATGAAGCTAATTGGACGACTAACATAGTATTCTTTTTGTACTTTAGGATCGAGTAGTAGCTAGACATTATGTTAGGCGCTCGAAGTAGTTATTGTACCTCCTTCGCTAGTTCAGCATCTTATATTCAGGCAAGTGATACTACAAACTATCTTTATATCAAAAAAATGTTTATGCATGTTTATGAAACCTGAATTTATGTTATACCATGCAAATGCCTTATGATTTTATAAGCTATATCTTGATAGTAAATTAATATACTTTTCCCTGACATGATTTTAAACGGTACCTTAGGCCCGAGCTTTTAGAAGAATACTTGTTAAGATAAAACAAGATTTGTGAATGATTTATTAATATAAAAGAAATAGAAGAAAGTTGAGTGGTGGGTTAGTATGAACCCAGTGAAGGGGTTTATTGCATATATGGAAGCATGGATAACAATTATTTTGCAATAAAACCCGTAAATACGCATATACGAATCATGTAAATACAAGAGATCGATTACTAACCTTTATAAGCGATCCAAGTAAGACGAATAGAACCTCCTAGCAGTTGCTCCTCAGGGTGTGAAGCACTCCACAAGTATCCACCAAGAGATCGAATCGTTGGATAAAGGAAGAAGTTGAGAGAGAATTAGGGCTGCCTCCTCTTTTCTCTTCTTGTGAAAAATAGGGTTAAGGCTTTGAGGGTTTATAATAGTGTATTTATAGGCCAAAATTTCAGGTTCCTATAAAATAATATATTTATTAAACCCACAAATCAATTAATCTTATTAATCAATTAATTAATAATTAAAAACTTTTTTAATCACTAATTCTTTTTCAAAACTCTTTAGAAAATAATTCTCTCACTTGATTTAATTTCCTAAATTAAATCCTTAATTAATAATATTAACAACTCATCTTAATTAATTTATAATCAATTAAATCGTATTTAATCAATTATAAAATTGCTAATTAATTATTTATTTCACAAATAAATAATTACTAGCCATTATTATTTAATTCCTCCACCAATAAATCAGTCTCTTTTATTGTTTGACCCTGTAGGTTCAATATTAAGCTGGTAGTCGAAACAAATAATAATAAAACTATTTTATTATCATTTATATCAATTCTTCTAATTCATTAAATATAATGAATAAATAATTAATAATATTTATTCTATATCGTGAGGGATACTACCAGTATATCGTGATTATCCGGATAATATGAAATCACTACTTAGAATACCAAGAACCGTCAGTGAATGATTACCGTACAATCTATTCCTTTTACCCTACAATGTCCCGATTAAATACAAGGCATGGAACTTGTGTCAAGCCTATATAATTTAATAATATGCTATCCTATTCACTATGCTTTGTTCCTTTTAATGCAAATTAGAAACTTCTTTCTAATTTCATTCACTCTGGCCAGAAATTTCAGAACTAGCATAAGTGGAATACCATAGGACATTCTCTTCCTTCACTGGAAGGGGCAAATCCTTTATTGATCAATCACTATCTTCGTGTACAAATTCCTATGCCCAAAAGAGCCCTTATTATTGTCCCTAGAGACTAAAAACTAAACCAAAGTATAGTTCAATGTACACAAGATGACTATGATGACCTCAAGTCTTAGGTTACTTGTACAACCATCACTTTATGAACAACTACTGATACGTGGGTGAACTCCATTAGTTGTTCAACAATTCGAGTCATGTTTAGGGAACTTATTCTATAATAAGCACCTACATACTAGCTACAGTGTCAACACACAAATGTCTATGAGACTAGACATCCTTCATTGTGAAGCAAACATAGTATGTACCGATCTTTATGGATTAACTAACTACCAATTAGTTATCCTACGACCAGGAACAATTTAAGTTCAGAGTTATCATATTTTAGATCTCACTATTACAATCTCATCATAATTCTAAAAGCTTTACTCTAAACTATGGAACATCTTATTTAAACACTTAAATAGATAAAGCCCGTAACAAAAACGAATAAGTCTTTTATGAAATTAAATAGATTACATAAAAGTTCTTCCTAACTCATCATACATGATTGGATTTAGGACACTTTCACCCAGTGCTACAATTTTATGATAATGTTTTCGTATATGAAGTTGGAAAGAGATTTGTGTAGGAGGTTGTGGCACCAGTCCAGCGTGTGAAATTTAAAGCCAATGGCAATAAGAGCTTCCGGCAAGTTTGTCTTGGGATCCCTAATTGTTTGAACTCGTGTTTAAATAAAACTGTGCTTCGGAGCTTAAGCGTGACTAATCATCAGCTTTAGCTTAGTGTCATATAATTCCACTCCTTAAAATGGGCCAATGTTTGATAAACGAAACATAAGATGATAATAATAACATTTACAAAGATTGAAACCAGCTACTGACATAAAGGTCTGCTATAAACATAGTATTCCTACTTTAGAAAATACATATAACCAGCAAAACAATGTTGTTAACAAAGAGACGTTTAAACGTAGTTGCAAAAGTTGTACCCTTTTTGAGCGAAAGTGTTCTATACTTTAAACACAATCATTTTTGATGAATAGCAATTTTATTTTGTTTTTAAAGTATCACTTGCTAAGACTTTTTAGCTCACTCTTGCTTTACTGATCTAACCTTTCAGCTAGATAGTCAGATGGCTCGTACTCAAACTACAGTGCGTAAGCGTATTGGTGGACCCGTTAGGCTATATTTGTTCAGGTTTCCAACACCAACGCTCCAGGTAGAAGACTTCTGGGATAACAGCAGTTTCTAAGTGTAATATGTAAGTTTTAAAATTTGTAGTATAGTAACTTAAAACAGATAGACTTTTGGTTGCTAGCTTGAATTCCTGTCGAGGTTGTGCTGGTAACATAGGTTGATGTAATAACTATAATAAGTAGTCTTGTTTCAATGCCAGAATTTGTAAAAGAAACTAGCCTGTGAGATTGTTATTTATATTTTGTTATCTATTAATGCATGTTGTTCAGTATTTTGTGACACCGGGTTTCCAGGTTATGAAAAAATCCTTGCATCGCATGAGTTACAAGCTAGTATTTTATTAGATTCGAAACATTGAAAATTTGTTTATCGACTTTCGGTCCTTTATTCTTATTAATAAATAGTAAAATAATATAATTATAATAAATAAACGATTTCTTTTTTTAATTAAAACATGTTACCTTTTCATTAACAGAGATTAACTTTTATAAACACCTAAAAAACACCAATCGTATTGTTAACGAAGGAATTTGGAGATAACAAATTTAGGAGGTTGCTGGAATAACGAAATCATGAAAATAGGGGGATTTGATTTGGGATGTTTGGCGCTAGACTTGAGAGGTGTCTCGACTTGTTAGATGTGTCGGATCCTTTTTAAAGATGCGTACTCTATATTTATAGAGATCAAGCCAACGCAGTTCTGTTCAGGATTGATTTTTAATCCCAATGATTGTTAAGGGATGTATTTGGAATTAGTAGATTTTATTTCTTTAAATTATATTCGCGTTGGGATACCTTCCTGATTTGTAGGATATCGTTTGGAGATATTTTCTATCATTAATTGGAGATAATTCCACGTTTTAGAGAGAGGACATAATTAACTTGGGGATTAAGTTAATTGTTATTAGATTCATATTGGGAAATTTGGGAGATATTAGAGGCAACCGAAAATATGGCATAACAACTACCCCCAGTTCTTCAGTGCAGCTTGATGGACTGGAGAACTAAGCATGCTTCGATCTTCCAAATTTCCTGAGCCACTAAAACAACTAGGAGAGGAAGATTAGTAAAAAATATGGAGCACCTAGGTGCCCGTAATATGCTTGTAGATGTAAACGAGACAATATGCGAGATGTAAAAAGAATAAGTTTTGTAGGTGTGAGAGAATGTATCCTGTAGGGTCATCCAAGCATTTTTCATAGAGTTGTACAAAGCATTCCAAGCAATTTCCTGAAAAATAAAGATAGCAAAAATACTCTCCTTCAAGAAGGTCATATCCCTCAGAATTTCCTTGATGAGGCTTCGAAAGTACGGATTATCCTCCCTGGAAGTACGGTTTTCAAGAATTTTGATAATTCGGAATACCCTCCTCTCGATTTGGTCGTATTCCTAGATATTGTACCTTGATGAGGCGCCGGAAGTACGAACACCCCCCCGGAAGTACGGTTTTTCAAGTATTTTGATAATTTGGAATACCCTCCTCTCGAGAGGTCATATTTCCATTCCAAAAATACCCTCCGCTCGGGAGGTCGTATTCCTAGAGATCGTACCTTGATGAGGCACCGAAATTACGAACATCCCCCTCGATAGTATGGTTTTTCAAGTATTTTGATAATTCGGAATACCCTCCTCTCGGGAGGTCGTATTTCCCATTTCAGAAACACCTTCCTCTCGTGAAGTCGTATTCCTAGAGACCATACCTTGATGAGGCACCGGAAGTACGGACATTCCCCGCGGAAGTATGATTTTTTAAGGATTTTTAATAAGACTCTCCTTAAAGGAGATCATCTTCCAAAATATTACCCTCATCAAAAGAGGTTCTTCCTAAATATTACCCCTACAAAGGAGGGTCTTCCAAGATAATAGATCCTTCAAATGAGGGTCTTTCAAAATATTATCCCTAAAAAGGAGGGCCTTCAAAAAATAATCCAAGAAATACCCGCCGTAAAGGAGGGCCTTCTGAAATAATACTTAAATGGTTTTCTTTTGTATTTTTCAACAAAAACTCAATTTTTGCTTCTGTTAAATTCAGATTTTCCCAAGCTTCTATTTGTTCATCATGTACCACGAATATTGCATCTCAAATCTTGAATATCTTCACGATTCAGAATCTACCCAGATCTGTTTTTAACCTTTTTGACCTTCTAAATGATATTTTCTTGGAAAACACAAAAGTTGTAGAGAACTAAAAGATCTTTCCGACAAGATATGGTTCATAAAAAATGGACTTATAACGAATCGGGAATCAAATAACACGTTTGCTGATTGACTTCTTGATGCTGAAAAATGTGATCTGATTGTTTTTTGTGATTTCGAGAATAGATAGAGATATAATCTGAGAAAACTCAAAGAACGAAAGTTATAGGAAAAATAAAAAGATTTCCGAAATCCGACATGTATTGAATTTACTACGAATTTTATAAAATAACTAATTTATATGGATAGAATCATAAAAAAACTTATCTTAATTCAGAATACAGTCACCGTCTTCATCGTTTAGCTTCTCCATTAAAGCAGCTCCAGATCCATAATAACCCCCTATGCGTATGAATTGATTGTCCTCCACAATCAAAAAATGTTCCCTCTTTCTATCGCCAATTGTTAACGGAGGAATTTGGTGATAACAAATGTAGGAGGTTGTTGGAATAACGAAATCATGAAAATAAGGGGATTTGGGATTTTTGATGTTTGGGGCTAGACTTGAGAGGTGTCTCGACTTGTTAGATGTGTCGGATCCTTTTCCAAGATGCCTGCGTACTCTATATTTATAGAGATCAAGCCAACGCAGTTCTGTTCATGATTGGTTTTTAATCCCTATGATTGCTAAGGGATGTATTGGGAATTAGTAGATTTTATCTCTTTAAATTATATTCGCGTTGGGATACCTTCCAGATTTGAAGGATATCGTTTGGAGATATTTTCTATCATTAATTGGAGATAATTCCTTGTTTCAGATAGATGAAATAATTAACTGGGGGATTAAGTTAATTATTATTAGATTCATATTGGGAAATTTGGGAGATATTAGAGGCAACCGAAAATATGGCATAACATATGCTATATCTTTCTCTCATAATTATGTTTTCTATAATTAAATCATGTTACCATTTATTTCTGGAAAATATAATTTTTATAAATACACATAAAAAATTCCAATTATATTACATCAACCAATAAAATTATTAAAATATTTAAGTACAAAAAATGTTCCCTCTATCTAGCGCCAATTGTTAACGAAGGAATTTGGTGATAACAAATTTAGGAGGTTGCTGGAATAACGAAATCATGAAAATAGGGGAAATCATGAAAATAGGGGGATTTGGGATTTTTTATGTTTGGGGCTGGACTTGAGAGGTGTCTCGACTTGTTAGATGTGTCGGATCCTTTTCCAAGATGCCTGCGTACTCTATATTTATAGAGATCAAGCCAACGCAGTTCTGTTCATGATTGGTTTTTAATCCCTATGATTGTTAAGGGATGTATTGGGAATTAGTAGATTTTATCTCTTTAAATTATATTCGCGTTGGGATACCTTCTTGATTTGAAGGATATCGTTTGGAGATATTTTCTATCATTAATTGGAGATAATTCCTTGTTTCAGATAGAGGAAATAATTAACTGGGGGATTAAGTTAATTATTATTAGATTCATATTGGGAAATTTGAGAGATATTAGAGGCAACCGAAAATATGGCATAACACATACTATATCTTTGTCTCATAATTATGTTTTCTATAATTAAATCATGTTACCATTTATTTCAGAAAATATAATTTTTATAAATACACATAAAAAATACCATTTATATTACATCAACCAATAAAATTATTAAAATCTTAAAGTACAAAATTAAAAATATTAAAAATATTAAAAACAACCTGTGCATCGCACACAAGCTAGTATATATATACACACACACACACACACACAATGAAATAGAGAAAATAGGTCATATCTTTCTTCTATCATCCGCCGCCACGATACTTTTATATCTTTAATTCTAAAATAAATTTTATGAACTTTGCGATTATGGTGAATAATACGACGGATGTCGATGCTAATGAATCAAACGATGATGAAGATTATCAACTTGATCGGTACGTTTATAATTTACCATTTTTCATCTTTTGTTTGTTTGGTAATATATGATTGGATCTTTTGCCTTCTCAACATAAATTATGAAATTTGCTTAGTCTTTTTCACCGATTTCCTGATGGTCCGTTTGTTCTGTATCAATTACTTTTTCAATTTAAATGTCAATGTTATTTTTTTTTTGTTTTCATTTGTTTCATGGGCATATTTGTTTAATTAGTTCGTTATTAGATGTGCTAACTTTTTGAATGCATAAATTATTTTTACTTAGCTTATTTCAAATGTTTAGAAGATTATATTTCTGTTTTTTATGAAATATGGATATTTCATAAGATATAAAAAGTACAATGTTCAGAATTAGAAATTAGAGGACCTTTCTTTAGTATGAGAGGATTGTTTAGGATGCACATATGGAGTTTTAGTTATTGTTTCCATGGTAAACTTGGGTAGCGAAGTGTGGAGCGGATAACTACTGAAAGCAACTAAGTAGTTAGTCCATCACAAGAAGAGTGCTTTCTAATTTCAACTTTCTCGAAACTTCTAATAGCACACGATTTGTATTTTCGAACCGATTTTTTTAAGTACAAAAATTCAAATTTCATGTTATTATGTAAATACATAAATATATTTATATTTCTGGGCGTGATATGTCATTTAGTACTATACTAATTGTTTAACATCGTGTATCATTGATTTCATGATGCCTTGTTACTTCTTCCCAGAAAACAGCATACATATGTTGGATTATATTGTTAATGGACTACCCAAATATGAGATTCACAACAATCAATGTAGAACACATACATAAACAAACGATAAGTTGTGAAGCTCCACTAAAGCGCGGTTAGATAAAATATATGATGCGGAAAAAAAAGCATGTCTCATCTTGTATTACTAATCCAAACAGTTATCAATAATAAATTAGATAATAACACCTCAGTGGTATTCTAACTGATATTTAATCCAATCAATAATTAAGTATCTCTCAGACGATACATAAGACTACATCTCTTAAGCATACCTATCAAAAATAATATGACTATGCATGTCTAACCACTCCAAACTTCGCCACCAAGGCTTATCATACTTGTTGTACAAGTCTTCACATACTTGTTTTACAAGCCTTCCATTCTTATTGTCTAACGATCCAACTTTATGATCAAGACATACCGTATATAAAATTGTCTACACATACAACTATTACTCTTGAATCACCCAAACCCATAAGATCATATTGGGTTGAAACCCAACAACACACCCCTTCAACCAAGTACTCCATATCGGATTGAAAGGTAAACATTAAATACATCGGCATCCATCCATCCGCTAATGCCTCCTCTCGAACAAGAACATCTTCTTGATCTTCCTATCTTTGACTGTCGCTAAAACCGATACAGTGACCTCCAAACCACCGTTATACATCATAACCGTATATCCATCTACAAAATCACATGCATCAATCATCACGAGTGCCTTTCCATCTATTGAGTCACCTGATCCTTGCTTTCTCAATCCTTCAGTATTTAGAAGAACATTACTAGCATCATCCAAATAGTTCATTTGGTTGATCAAGCCATTGAAGCAGTTGCGATGATCTCTTCCATCTCCATCTCGAGTCTGAGCAAATTTTCATTGAGAAACAACTCCTCAAGAACATAATGATTGATTCACGATGCAAGGGCCAGCTTCCAACACATGTAACTTTGTCTCTTTCCATTTTAGTGGTCTCCTTGTCAGCAAATCGTTCATCGTACTCTACCATATCAGTTGAATCTCTAACTTTCCCTTAACTTCATTCATCACGAACCTTGGTTATGATACCACTTGTTAGAGGACTACCCAAATACGAGATTCACAATAACCATTGTAGAGCACATACACGTACAACCAAATGATTAGTTGACAATTTCCACTAAAAAGCGATCAGACACAAAATATATGATACGGAAAAAACCACATCACATCTTGTATTATTCAACGAACATAACCTTGGTACATCTTACAAGATTTCTTGGTTTAGGAGAAATGTCCTTTCTATCCTCACAAATAAGTTTATCTTTTACTTTCTCTTTTACCTTCTCTTTTACCTTTATTGAACTTTGAACTATTAGACATGCAACTTGTAGTACTTTTAAATGAATATAAGTATTTTTCTTGCATTCATTTCTCCAAATTTCCTGATAAAGGATATGTAATAACAAAAGAGACGAATACATTTAAGAAGAATACTTAAATACAAATAATAAAAGAAGATACTCTAAACTAAAATCATGTATGTTTATGCCTATGGCTTGAAAGATTAAAATGAATCAAAAAATAAATCTATGATGAATTATAAACGCACAATATACAAGCCATGGGAGCAAATATGAAACATGTAGCCATAAAAATAAGTGAAAAAAGGTAAGAATGGGGCACATCCTCATTTAGCATGCATGTATGTGAAAATTCTATGTTTAAGAAAATGATGCAAGTATGTAAAGTTAATAGAAGTACATGAAAATTTAAGGAGACATGTCATCAGTCACTCAAAAAAATGGATTTATTATGGTTTAACTAGGTTTTTAATTTTTATTTTTTTATATATTTTTGACTTCATGTATTTATTGTAAAACATCGTTCTTTAAGTTAAGTCGGGAATGAGTCATTTAATTTGGTCTAGTACAACAATGTATGCTTCAAAATGGTTGATTACAATTTTCATTCTTTTTTTAGTTATATTTCATATGATACAATTTACTAGTCTTTGCTATCTTATTTTTCGTACTTGGATGAATTTCCAATTCCTTAAAATGATTTAAAGAAAATTCAACAAAAACCACTTTTACAACTAGAGCAAGTTCTATCTCGAAATCGAGTTTAATGTTATATGTAAATTAAAGTCCTTTTAGCGACTGCACGATTCCAAGCCTTAAGCCGGTGCCTACTTGCACAGTAGATGTATCCTTGATCTGATCATAACTCTCAAACACTATTTCATGCTTATCTTTGGGAATTCTAACTCTAGTATCATCTACCTCAAAAACAAACTCCATGCAATTCTAATCCTTTTGAATATTATCAAAGTTCGCTTCGTGCACAATATATGCTTCCTTCTTTGGAAAAAGAAAGCATGATAACCATGATAGAAGACCTTCTTTAGTAGAATCAGGTGTTGTAGTTGAAGAACTAGGCTTCCTACCATAAGCTCAAATAGACACATATCCTTCTGACGTAAATTTGACAGCATTATTGACTATATTTGATGGTATCTGTCCTAGGTTTTTGCGATCACCTCTTACGTGGTCAAACCTATTAACAGATCCATCATAGAGATCTAACAGCATGAAATAAGTCAGCCACATCTTCAAGTAATCGTGACACTTTATAATCTTCTTGATCAAGTATCGTTTTTCCTGCTTCTAGCTTACTTCTATCAAGAATTTCATTCAGAAGACCTGTACAGAAACAAATGAAGAAACATTTCTTTAACTAAATTTAATATATTAATGACATATAATAGCTAAAATTAATTGCCTTGTTACCTAAAAGATACTGGGAAATTTTACTCACAAGTTTTATATTTTTGTCAGATCCAGGATCTCAACTTGAGTCAGATAAATTCTATGAGACTGATAATCCTTGCTAGAGAGGCACGAACATCATGACTTGCATTGGCGTAGTTAATACTCTTCTTAATGCCTACTCTTTCTGCTTGACCTGTTGCAACCACTGGCTTTATTTATTGAATACGGTACCAGGCCACTATTTTTAATGCTCCAACAGTTATGGCTGATATATTGATATATCATATCATTATCTTGTTGGGACGATTTGCGTAATATGTCATTTTTGTGGCCATAGTTATCTTAGTATAAAAAAAAAGTGGCATGGTACCGTATTCAGTTAATAAACAAGTGGCTATGATAGCTCAAGCAGAAAGACTAGGCATTAAGAAAACTACTAACTACGTCAACGCAAGTCACGATGGTCGTGCCTCTCTATCAGGGATTATAGGTCTCATAGAAATATGCCTGACTCATGTTGATCCTGGATCTAACTTAGAGGAAAATATAAATTTATGATTAAAAATTTACAATATATTTTTCATAACAAGGTAATTAATTTTAGCAACTATATGTCTTTAATTATATTAAATTTACTAAAAGAAATTTTTTTCATTTGTTTTTGTACAAATCTTCTAAATAACATGCTTAATAGAAGTAAGTTAGAAGCAGGAAAAGCAACACTGATCAAGAAGATTTAGAAATACCACGATTACTTGAAGATGTGGCTAACTTATTTCATGCTGTTGGCATGAAGAAAGACGTAGATGTTGCACCTCTGTAATGGATCTGTTAACAGGTTTGACCACGTAAAAGGTGATCATAAAAGGCTAGAACAAATACTATGAAATATAGTCAGTAATGCTGTCAAATTTACGTCAGGCGGATATGTGTCTATTCGAGCTTATGCTAGGAAGCCTAGTTCTTCAACTGCAATACCTGATTAAACTAAAAAAGGTCTTTTGTCATGGTTATCACGCTTCCTTTTTCCAAAGAAGGAAACGTTTACTAAGTACGAAACGAACATTGATAATAATGAAAAGGATGAGAATTGCATGGATTTTGTGTTTGAGGTAGATGATGGTAGTACAATGTTGGAATTCCCAAAGATAAGCAGGAAACTATGTTTGAGAACTATGCTCATATCAAGGATACATCTGCTGAGCAACTAGGCATCGACTTAGGGCTTGGAATTATGTAGTTGCTAGTACATATCAATTTGTTGCGTTGAAATTTAGTACATTCATAATTATCCTACCATATACAAATAATACACAATATTTGCAGGACAATTTAATTTAATTCTGAAATTGGTGTGCAGGTATGTGTCTACCTATTCTGACAAGAATGTGAAAATTGTAAGGTCTGATAATGTTATTGAATTATTGATACCTCTTGTAGTGCCTTTTGACACGGGTAAAAAACTAAACCCTAAAGACATATTTAATGTTGCAATAATTAGACCTAGCTTGGTCAAATAACAAAGCCCAATAAAGAGGCCCAAAACTCTAACTGAGTATTGAATACTCCCTCTGTTTTTTTATATTAGTCGCTTGACTTTTTTGCACGTACTTTTAAGTGTTTTGACTGCATAGTTAAAATTAATTTTTTCAATTAATTTTTTTTGTGAATTAAAATTTTGATTACATATTTTTATTCAAAAAAAGAAAATTTCAAAAATAATAATTTTAGCTATGTGGTCAATGCACCTAAAAATGTGTGCAGAAAAGTCAAAAGACTAATATAAAAAAACAGAGGGAGTATATAATTAATACTTGGGCCTAGAACACAGCCTGTACTGGGGATTCCCGATAAAAGGCCCGCTTCTAGAATCCACGATTTGAGAAACAGAAATCAACAAGGAAACTGAATCCTTGATGGGAAAGATCTAGAACCACCAACCTAGGAGGAGACTTGGCCTCCAAGTCTTTGAACCCTACTTTAAATCCAAGGCTCCCGACGCCTATATAAAGGGTCTGACCCCTCAATTTCAGAACAATGTTTTTTGGGCAGAGCTCAATATGTCGCCGATGTTTCAGCCTTAATCCTCAAATAAGGACATGCAAGCCACTACATCCTTGGTGTGCCCTAGCCACCGCAGGCCCGAGGGCATCACTAAGAACTACTTTTTGGCTTAATTCTCAACATATGATTAAGATACGTAGGTATCTTGTGAAGACACGATTCAAGTCCCGAAACACCAACGCAACCATTAAAGCTCGAAGCTCTCAACCCTTACATTAAATACACACAAACCCTAGTCACAAATTCAACCCTAGCCTTTATTCCATAACATTTGGCATCGTCTGTGGGAGGACAACATCAACCATGATGAACACACAAAGAAAAACGGTGACTACGAACACCACGACTAGCACTTCTGTACCGTTGACTGTAACACCCCCAAACCGGTGCTACTAAACCAATCATATAAATTTATAACCTAAACATGCATTCTAAAATAAAGTAAACCATACCCACAAGCTAAGATCAACATCAGGTTAAATTTACATCTAAAAGCATTAACCGTTCAAGTCTAATAAGTTTTACAAAATGAATTCATTTTAACAAAAGCTAGTCTAACGACCTAAACCCAAAAGTTATATAACCAGCTAAGTCTACCTAATTCGAAATCTGAAAGGCAAATACCGGACCTGGTCCAGCCATTCTATTCCTAGCGGAACTTTTCCTAGCTATGCGAATCGTACGAACCATCTTCTCGTTTCACTATCAGGTTAGGGTTTAAACAAGAAATATGAGCTCAAATTCGCTCAGCAAGTGCAATAAAATAAACAAATAACAAGGGTATGTCAACAATATAAATCAAAATTCAAGCTGAAAATGTTTTCAGAATTTAAAATAGGTAATTGGAACTTACGATAAGACGCTAAGTGCTATAACAGGTGATCAGCACGGAATAGCACCAAACCATGTTTTCACATGATTCTCACACTTTGGATCCATAGGCACACTTTGGTCTTAAAATAAATAACCACGACCGACGCCTCGGTCAAAAATGTTCCAATTACAAGGATTCCTCAAAAGGTTTAAACATCAAATAATTTTTTAAAGGATTTTACTAATTTACAATCTTTATTCCAAGGTATAAGGTTTAATCAAGATTTTAACGAATAGTTTCAAAATCGGGTATTTCATATTCTAAAGTACGTGAGTATTTAAATGAGCAAGTTTGTATAAAGAGTTCTAAAGTTTATAAAAGTTTAACAATTCAATAAGCATGGCAAAGCTTTTACAAAAGAGTTGCATAGGTAAAGCATTAATCATATAGTGAAAAGATAAAAAGGCAAGTTAAGATTGTACACTTGCCTCAAAAGCTGATAAACTATGCAAGCTCAAATCTCACAATTGTGGCTTTACTACTTGTACCTACATAAGGTAAACATACTACTTTAGTACTGCTTTTAATGTCTTGAGTACTTTTTTACGTGCAAAAGATTACAAAAATGTTGTTTTATCTTTGATATCATCTAAATATATATGAAACTTTACTTTAAATCTCACTAGTACTCATTGAATTTGTAAAACAAAGTATATTGAATTAATTTAATTAAGTATAAAACATAAATTGTACAATTCATTCTATTTAAATGTATGTAATTAGAAATTAATTTTTTTTTATGTCAAAAATTCTCTATAAATTAGTAATTATTAATTTATCGATTAATTATTTCCTCTCTAAATTAATAAAATTCTCTGATCCCGACTATATTAATTTATAGAGATTTTAGTTTATAACCACACTGCATTTGATAAAAGTGACATAAATAAGTAAGAGAAAAAGGATCCTGAGATTGATCTCAGGGAACTTTTCCTGAAATATTTAAAAAATATACTATAAATTTGATTGGGCCCGTAGGGCTAATTAAAAAATTTTGATTTTACAAAAATATTCATCCCATATTTACATACAAATCCCATATACAGTATCTCAGGGAATTTACATGTGATACATCTCAAACTCTCTAATATCAATAAATAAATCCGTACAATAAATAAATAAATATTTGTAAATAAATATTTTAGTGGCACCACCCAAAATAAATAAATTGGGCATGTAAGTTGTGCATAAATCTGTACAATATTTGTGGGAGATCCACCGAAATTGCAGGGTGATGGGGTCGAATCTCGGAGACTTGCCCTCGTACGACCCCCATAACTTCAGCCAACTCAAACCGTCTGATCCTTCTAGTCCCTCTGTAAGAACTTTATATTACTCTTACAAATGTTTGTATCTGTTAATTTGTTTATGTATAATTCGTCTAGCTATTGTAATCTCTGCTGTTGATTTTGTCATAAATTAGTGATAGAGTGGGTAGATGCACTGCAGCTTGTAATTGTGTGAGCTAGTCTAGTGGGTTCAGTTTATCTTTTGAGATTTTGTGCTACATTTTTTGTATTTAATTTTCACACTTAAAAATGTGTAATTTACATTATGGGTTTAAAGGGTTTCTAAGTTGCAATTAAGTAAAGGTAAGTATGGTAGCAATGCTAGCTGTTGTTGGAGGAATCAGGTAACAACAAGAAATGCGGAAGTAAAATTAATTCAAGAAGTCTTGGCTAGCTGTTAAACTTTTAGTATAGAATTGCCCAGAGTTTAATTTACGAGTCAACCTGTTGAGATATAGTCTATAGTGATTAGATTAGCGGGTTAGGTATATAATTGGTGCTCTAGATTTAGTAGGCCAGCTGTAGCGTTAAGTTCGTTAGTTGTAGACTTATAGTTGATAGTTATGCCAAATTGGTGGAATCTTGCAAGTCTTGGTGGACTGATATGGCATTTAGGCTAGCTTCACTTCGCTCTGAGCAAGGACCTTGGACCTACTCGCGGAGAGACTTTGGTTTTCTTGCCATTGATGACATAAGTCATTTGTATTCCCTAGGTGTGGGGTTTTTACATGAATGTCAGAACACTGGATGTGAGACATCGAGCTTATGTTTAAGCATGATCCTTGTGCTTATGTGACTTTTTGACTGATGTGTCCACTCTTTTAAGGGCAGAGAGTTGTGTATGCTAATTTTTCTTAGTGGGACCATCGAGTGTCGAGTGCCTGTAATAGATCACATGTGTTCATCACACTAGTTAACAGACGCATCACATGTGGTATTCTTGTTTTTGTATCAGCCGCATCACATCTTTTTACTTGTTTTACGCACCACTGATAGACTTGAAGCATATCTCTAGCTCAATACAGTTGATTTACTATACACATTATGTTTTAGAACTTATTGCGATAACTGATAACGGACTGATCCCATCTTTAGCTCATGCCAATTTGTTGACAAGCACATTGTAGCTTAAACTATGGTCAATTGGTCACTAACCATTTTACAAGTGTTCCAATAGTTTGGCCTATTGCCACTGGCTCACTTGGCAAAAATAGCAATATAACTGTTCATCTTCTGACATGTTCTTTTTTATCTATCATATGTTTTTAAAGGCAACAAATCTAGTCTCAACTGCTTTAACTATACCAATGTAGAGGCTTCCCCTCATCCTCTGTGCAAGACTTGCATGAACTCAGTCCTGTTATTGTTTTGTTAGCAAATCAAAGATGTTATTTTGCCTCTCGTATAAATCGTACTGGCTTTACTTCTACGCTTTCTGGATTGATAAACATGGTTCTAATTTTTATCAAAAAATGTATCACATATTTATTTACGAATGCGGTGTTTAGAATGTATTAGATATGAATATCAGAAAATTTTGAATAAATTGAAAATAACACTCCTATATTGGTGAAAGTGTATATTAAGTACACTGATCTTTGTGTTGAAGCAGTTAGACTTGTTGAGACTGATGATTTTTTGGAAGATATTAATGGCAATTGTGCAACATGATGCATTTGTGAATTCTAAAGGAAAAGCTGTTAATTAACCAAAGTTTTTGGTCCATCAGTTACCATTTCAGTGCCTTGACTGGAAAATATCTTACCATGTGTCTAAATTCAGAATTAAATAATTAACCCTGCAAGGTTCAACGTAACCAAGAAATACAATAGTCCTTAACCTTTACCATGAGGATTTAAGTCTCCTTAGGAGCTAAGTGCTGTGTGTGAGTTCAGTTATAAATATAGAAAGGGCTTTTTGCTTGATTCTCAGGTCTTTATTACATTGTTGATTTGTTCTCACTAGAGACACATATATTCTAAACATGTTTTTTATGAATCTGTGCATGTACACCCGTTTTTATTATTACTTATTAGTGTTTTTTTGCAGAAAATGACGCCTATCACTTATCATCCTACTCATGATCGCACACTTCCCCCACCTGACCAAGGTAGTGTCGATAAAATTCCCTTTTCTTCTCCTTTGTTTTGTAATAGATATTTTATGTTGGCTTGTCTTCTAGGCATCTTAACTTTCTCGTTGGCTGAAATCCCGATAAAATTTGTTGTTGGTATTAATTTTGCTGTTCCCCTAGAGATTTTATCTCACACTTCTGGTATTATTATGTTACTCCCCTCTCTCTCCATGTGGTTCTGTTACTTTGTAGTGGATTACGCTGCATTGGAAAGATTTGATATATACCAGCCGACATAAAATGGTTAAGACTTTTAAGCATGGAACTTAAGATCAGTGGCGGAGACAGCTTCCCACGCTAGTGGGGGCCAGTTTTTTTTCCCAAACATAAGACTATAATAAATTTATATTCACATATGAAATGTAACTCAGCTTCACCAAATTTTATAGCACTACTACTTAAATAGTACAACCAATAGATTCCTAAACAAGGATCGACCAGTGTGTAAAAGAGATGGAGTCACTGCAATTCCTATATATCTATCGGAATTTTAGAATTCTATCTATGGCCTAGCCCCCTTTATTTCTATGAACACTAAAGATGCATGTATATATAACAGAAAGTCTAGTGGGGTCCAATGACCCCACCTGACCACCCTGCATCCGCCCCTGCTTAAGATCATAAGTCCTTTGTAGTTTGAATGAATTCAAATTCAAAATTGAATCTAACGATTATTTCTTGAAATGGGAACAATGTAATTTTTCGAATGAGCATGCATATTTAATAAAGTTGGAGCATAATGACATTGGAAATACGTCTTTGCTAGATAATCGTTCTATCATCCAAGTGCACGTTGGTGGAAGTGAGTATACATGGTTGATGACTATGGCAAAAGTTCTGCTGGCTATATGATTTTTGAAAATTAGTCACACATTAGATGTGCTAACATTTGAGTTATTTATTTTATGCATTATGTAAAAGGAAAATCCAATTGTGTAAAAACGGATGGAAGGTTGTAATGCTTAGGTCTAAAAAGCTTAATTCTTGGAAGATAACCAAGTGATTGTACTCTTGATTCTGCTTATTTTCCATCATATTATCATATTTACACCATTTGGACCCTTTTGACAGTGATCTCTACCGAAGCGAAAAATATACTTGTGAGGCACTTCTATATGCGTGCTGAAGAGAAGGTTTGTCTAATGCAAGCAGATCAATGCACCAAATTTATATATTATAATCTGTCAGTATCCTTGATGTCCATTTTATTTACAGCTAAAATCAAAGAGAGCTGCTTCTGATAGTTTGACACCGGAGCAAGTAAGGAAGCAGCCTAGGGCTTCTACATCTGAGGGTCGCCTCTAACGTTGGTTTGATCCTTGTATGATCAGAACTTTTACTTATACCTGTTGTACAAATTATCATCATAGTATAGAAGCTCGTCTTGATAGATAAAAGTTTACTTGTATGCTTGTTATACATTTGTTGTAAACTAAAAAGAAATGTACATTTCTGATAATAAAGTCATCTTCTTAAACATATCCGAGGAACCAGCTAATTTTCTCGAAAATTGAAATGGCACTTTAGCATTCTCTTGGGAGACCATACTTCTTGGAAAAGAAGTGCTATATTTATATGGTCACAGAGTAAAGATGTGTTTAGATATGTGAATGAGTCTTGAGCTGATGTGGGAGTATTTTAAGTAATATGAAGTTGCACGGATAATACTCCAACTAGCCTAGAATGCTGACAAACAGCTCAAATGTATTTAGGATGGTATTTTTACTCTAGCATCTTTAATATTTGTAGATTTGGTTGACTTGATGTGGAATTGTCGATGCCACAGGACCTCTGAGGCTCTGATGATACATTTAATAATTACGAAGTGGCATTTATTTCGAAAAAAAAGGTATTTACATAGGCTTCTCTACTCTATATTGCTCAAACTAATTTTGTTTACTCAAACTTACCTGAATTATTTTTAGTGAACAAAATCTGCCAAAAATAGTTAGAGTCCGTTTGGTATTGATGGCAGCTAGACAACAAACGACAGCTTATTCTGAAAATCAGTTAAAAATTTGTTTGATAAACTTTAAAAACACTTTTTTTAAAAAACGCTTTTGATTCAACAACTATTTTGAAAGAAAGCATATCTTTATGTTTTTGAAAAAAGTTGCTAAAAGTTTCTTTTCAGCTTGCTGTTACTTATTGCAACATCAAATCTCACCAAAAATATTATAATATAAATTACATCCAAAATATGTATGTATCAAAAATATTACCAAGTAGTTATCTGATTTTTGTAACAGCACTTATTTTACCAGCAATTTTTTCAACAACACAGTAGTTTTCAACGACAATCCCAAACATAATCTTAATTTGTCAATGTACTTGATTGAGGTATTTGAAAATTAAAAATTCAGCTATATGCGATTTAAATTGTACAATCGATCAAATATTCATTCAAGATTTTGAATTTTTTAAAAAATCTTATGGATATTAAGGCATATAATAAAAACTTCTAATTACTTTTTAAAATTCGACGGTATTCATAGGTATTTCACGATTTTTTTTGAAAATCCTATATAAATATACGAGAACCTTTACGTCGACATGATTTTGTGATTTTACAGAAATTTGCGTACAATTAAAATTAATCACAATATTTAAGTATTCGAATATTGTTATTAATTCATCAAAATTTTCTTGAAAGCTAGGTTGAATATTTCTATTAGTCATCAATTTTTTGACTTATAAATCTATACTATCTATACTATTATATAATAAGCAAACAAGGGTATAATTTGGTTGTTTGGTTCAACTTGGTTCAACAATTTAAAAAAATAGTAACCGTTAGATATTTAGTAGATAGATGATAACCGTTAGATCTAATAATAAAAAATAGGGAAATTCTCAATGGTACCACTGTACTTTTGGCTTTTTCCAGTGGTGCCATTACGTTTTTGACTCCTCTTAACGGTACCCTTAACAAATTGACTTTCTAACAAAAAAACCATTCTGTTAGAAAAACGTTATAGAAATGTTAAGTAAGGTAAAAAGGACATGGTATCACTGGTAAAAACCAAAAGTACGGTGGTACCACTGAGAATTTCCTTAAAATATATTTGAAGAATACTGGTTGGCCCCAAACCTGTTGAAAAAATATAAGAACAATCTTGACCATGCGCTGCAGTATGCAATAAGAAAATGGGTTGAATATTGGCCACAAACCCTACTTAACGTTTTTATAACGTTTTTCGAACATAATGGTATTTCTGTTAAGAAGTCAATTTGTTAAGGGTATCATTTAGAGGAGTCAAAAAAGTAATGGTACCACTGACAAAAGTCAAAAGTACAGTGGTACCATTGAGAATTTCCCTAAAAAATATTCTATAATTAAATCTCTCCTCTAAAGATCCAAACAGAAGTATAATTTGGTTGTTTGGTTCAACCATCTAAAAGAATAGTGACCGTTAGATATTTAGTAAATGGATGATAGTCGTTAGATCTAATAATAAAGAATATTCTATATTTAAATCCCTCTTCTAAAGATCCAAGGTTCGAATCCCGTCAACAACAAATTTACATTAATATTTTATATTATTACTTATAATCAATACATATCATTTATTAAATAACTATTATTATTACTAATAATTTTATTAATTAACTACAAAATTAAATTATATCCATAATACATTATTACACTCTATTATATTTTAATTATATAATTTTAAAAGTAACCCGTGTTTTGCACGGACTATAAGCTAGTATGGAATAAAATATAAATACCAGCTACTTTTTAATTACGGTAGATATTCAATTTCGGTGTACGTGAAACATCAATACGATGGCAGGCACATGAGACAGGCTAATCACATTCTGCCACGTGTTTTACTGTGACATTACCCGTTTAAAACAAGCCCGTCAATATTTTCCGAATATGCCAACCCAACCAAATTCAAGAATCACACCCCTGTAAATAAAACAACACACGCGCGCACACATTTCAACACACTCAATGGCTGCGAATTCATTGTTTTTCACAGCTACCAGTTCAATTCTCGCAAAACCCTTGATCAAAATTCAATCTTTTTCAACCCCTTCACTTGGGTTTTCAAGTAAGTCTACTACTGTGTCAGCTCCTCGTGGTTGTGTAAAATTCGCCGGAAAAAACAATCCGGTGGTGGCAGCAGCTTCCAGCGCCGTTGAAGTGGAAGCGGACACGGCGGTGGTGAAGGCGTCGAAAGTGCTTCCTTTTCGGGTGGGTCATGGGTTTGATTTGCACCGTTTAGAACCCGGGTACCCTTTGATTATTGGTGGTATTGATATTCCTTTTGAGAAAGGCTGTGAGGCTCATTCTGATGGTAAAGTCTCATTATTCTACTCTCATATTAATTTATTAGGCTAAAATGTGAATTTTTGTATGTGTTTTTATTTTTATTTTTTATCTTGAAATTTGGTGAAGGTTATGTTTGAGTTTGTTTATTAATGGTTGTTGGTTGGTGGTGTAGGTGATGTGTTGCTTCACTGTGTTGTTGATGCAATTTTGGGTGCTTTGGGCCTTCCTGATATTGGCCAGATTTTCCCCGATAATGATCCTAAATGGAAAGGGGCTCGGTCTTCTGTTTTTATCAAAGAAGCTGTGAGATATTTCTTTTTATTTTTTTCTTTGGTTCAGTTTGATTTTATTTCGACATGATTAGATTATTTGCTTAATATATTTGTTAAAACATTTGTAGAGCTTATCAGCTTATTAAACTTGCACATTCAATTGAACATGATTGGTAGATAGTTTTATATTAGACGATGTAAACTAGGCTCTCTTTTATGTTGAGTTGAGTAGTAAGTAGGAGCTAACCACCCTTCCTACATTCTCAGGAGGCGTAAAGAAGAGAAAATAATGTGACCTTGTGTTTTTATAGGAGTGGATGGTTGGTGTAGTAATTTCTGTAATTTGGGAGTCGCCTCTAACCTGGCTAGAAGAATTGTGAAGTTAACAGTAAATATAACTTAAGTATTACTTAGGGATGTTCATTCAATCTTTGCCATGTGTCCCTTATAAGGATGGTTGTAGTAAATATACGTTTGTTATTTCCTTTTCATGAAATGATCTGCAAAATCCTGATGGCAGTCGGGGACAAAAGTCCCTGTCTAAACCACTACTGAAGATATGTCGATTGTTTGCTACCATCAGTTTAGCTATAAAGTATTTACTGGTTGTAACACAACTTGGATATATTTCTGATTTTTCCACTTATAAAGTAATTGCAAAAGTAAAACTCTTATTACACCAAAATCTATCCTCGATGGCATTTGGCTGCAGTAGAACTTTCTAAAGGTCCACATGTTTGTTGCCTTAAACCAGAATCCCTTTTGGCTGCAATAGATTTTGACCAGGAGCTAAATTTGAAATTTAAACATTGTTCACAGTATAATTTTTTTTTGCTTTTTGTTTGCATATTTGGTGTTTAAGAGGTGTGGTATTTTTCAACAAAGTTGGCCATAAGTCATATTATATTTCTGATTGCATATATGTTGTTTCATATATTAATTTTATTTTGCTATTTATGCATCATGTCATATCAGGTAAGATTGATGGATGAGGCTGGTTACGAGCTAGGAAATCTAGATGCTACTTTGATTCTTCAAAGACCGAAACTAAGCCCTCACAAGGAGACCATCAGAACCAACTTGTCGCTTTTGCTTGGTGCCGACCCTTCTGTTGTGAATTTGAAGGCAAAAACTCACGAGAAGGTGGACAGCCTTGGGGAGAATAGGAGCATAGCAGCTCACACTGTTGTTCTTCTTATGAAGAAGTGAGATGATGCCTTTTGAAGATCAGATACTTAATCTAGTGTATCAATCAATGTAAGGTCTATTTATAAGCATTGAATCACATAATGGCACAATGTCATTACTCGGTTGTAACTGTTATATTTTCTTGATAGAAAAATGAAGCAATACTTTGTATCCAACTTTTGATTGATTAAATACTCCTCAAATGCTATAAACTGAAGGTGCTGATGATTCTATAAACTTAGGAGCCTTTTCATTCCAAGAGAGCAGGTTAAGGAGACATACTTCAAGATAATCCTTAAATGTCGATATACTTGGTTGTGGACTATGTATATCATAGCACATGTAGTCCTTCGTTGAGCCTCAAAATTTAGAACTTATCATTTCGTACCAAGTAAAGAAGGTATCTACTTAGTTACAGTGCTACAACTTAGTTATATTCTAATGCATGAAGCTTGAAAGTGATACAATTTAAAACTCCCAAAGGGTTTTGCTCTTGTGGATTTTTAACGAGGTCCTTCTTTGTTCCCTTTGGCCATGTTTGTTTTAGGGGATTATAATCCTTGGAAAATTACACTATCTTTCTTAAATTTAAAGGATTATAATTCCATGAAAGTATATTGCTATCATCTTTTTGATTCATTTCTATGGGATTATAATACCTTCTTTCACAAGGTATTATAATCCCATGGGAGTGAACTAAAACAATGATCAAAATGTGAATTCATGGGATTATAATCCCTTACGTTTGGGATTTATAAGGTAATAATTTGGGGATTATAATCCCTTGAAACAAACATGGCCTTTGTGTCCCTATTGATTTGGTTGATGAGCGGAAATGCAGGTTTTTAAAGTGGGCTAGTTACTAATTATGGAAAAGTCGGGATTTTAGTGGATTTGGGTGTTGAGACTCTTGAAGATCGGCCATGACATTTTTGGAGTGTTGGTCTTGTAGTTTTACTTCACTTTTCTTTCTAGTATTTGTTTTATTTGTAATGTACTTACCAATCGGGTGGCATCTTCTCAGACATTAAAGTTCTATTATCTAAGCGTCCGGAGGCAACATGCGTGCCTTTCGGTTAGATGATAAACTTTCTTGAATGAAAGAAACACCTTCTTACGAATATTGTACTCAATGCAATTCATCTATGAAATAGATATCCCTGACAAAAAAAAAACTCGCCAGTAGTAGATCAATGAAACTTAGTAATGCATTTTTTCCTTTTTGATTTCCCAGTATTATCTTGGTCACAAAAGGTTCATAGTTGATATCTAGATGAAGAAGACTTCTTTTTTTGCTTCCCCAACACTACGTCTCTGCATTTTTTCCTACTGTTGTAGATCCTGACTCAAAAGGCTTCATCCTGTTGTTCAATATGTTGCCCAGCAGCTTTAGATGTAAATAATGTATTAGCATGTTGGCTCCCATTATGTTTCTGGTTCCGCATCTAGAATGTTAACTTGTTTAATAAACTTGGGTGGAAGTGGCCAGCAGCTGCAGATAACAAACTGATGATTGCATATGAAAGTATTAAGAGCTCGCCCCCTTTGTACTTCTGGTTCTGCATCTCAAATGTTAACCTGTTCAGCAACTTGGGGTTGAGGTGGCCGCACCTCAACAGAGCTATTCGTTTCTATGATTTGAATAGAGTTTTTCACCGAGCTCTCTTCTTAAATGGAGTCTGTCGAAGCCAGCCTTTCACCTACCATCGACTCGTCCATCAACCTGAGCAACCTAACGTGGACTGTCTTCTTCATTACATAAAAGCATTTAACACGAATGTTGTGGTGCGAATTGAGGGCATCCGTCCAGTCATGACTCTGGGAACATCAGATTGTCTCCTTTTTCTACTATTGAGTATCGTATCTTAGAAATTTTATAATTGGACTAAGATCATATTTGAAGATGTTTTTGAACCCTCCATTAGACTCGATCGATATTTCAATCCATATTCATAATTTTGCTTAAATCTTTATAATCCAATACTTAATTATTCCTATTATAAAGACTAGGGCATTTTGCCCGCGCTTCGCGTGCGATTAAAAAATGTTAAATTTAATTATAATTAATAATTAATATGATTAAAAGTTATAAGAATATATGATTTTAATATTACGATTTTATTTTTGTCCGGGGTGTGTTTTTTTATAGAAAATGTATGAATAACACAAAATTTTTCACACATATAAATATTTCATCAGAAAACGTTTTTATATAATCAGTCATTGCACCTCACGTCACCAACAGAATTGAACAAAAATTAGTCTCATCAGCATAATGAATATATTATTCTTTATGTAATGTAAAATAACCAATATAGAATGTAATCGAAAGGAATTCGATTGGTTAAATACATAATGTTTTAAAAATTTAAAAACATATATATGAATAACATTTATAAATTTAGTATCAAAATGGTAATCATTAATTTTCAGACAATCCCAATAACATTTCTAAATTTAGTATCAAAATGGTAATCATTTTATTCTTAATGTTATATGAAATAACCAATAAAAATCTAATTCTAAAATCAAATTCTATTATAAAAAATTTAAAAAAAGTCACATAAAAAATGTTTTGTTAACCTGAAAATGAAATAAAAGACCCAAAAAACAAATTTATTAAAATAATATTTATTATTATTATTATTATTCTTATTAAAATACTATAAAATTTATTATTCTTCTTAATATGTTTAATAATAATTAATTACATAAAAAAATTAAATTAGAATGTAACGAAAACAAAATGTTTTGCATCTCAATCAAATCATAAAATGACTACTCCCTCCGTCCCTCTCATTTCTTTACAGTTTCTATTTTGGGACGTCCCTCTCATTTCTTTACATACTACAAATAGTAACTTTTAACAATAAAATACATTATTACATCCACTACTTCACTCCACTTTTTCAACACTTTACATTATTACACATACTACTTCACTTATTTTAACAATAAAATCATTATTACATCCACTACTTCACTTATTTTAACAATAAAATTACTATTACACCAACTACTTCACTTATTTTAATTATAATTCTTGGTCTCCGTGAAAAAATCCAATGTAAACAATCATGGGGGACGGAGGGAGTAATATTTAACATTTATAAATCATAATTAATTCAAACCTTATTCAGCATCCTCCACTTTTTGTAAAATGACTAATATTTAACATTTATAAAAAAAAATAGTTTAATTATATTATAAAAATCAAATTCAATTATAAAAAATTTAAAAAAAGTCACATAAAAAATGTTTTGTTAACCTGAAAATCAAATAAAAGACCCAAAAAACAAAAAACCCCCAAAACCTCATAACATAAGCCATATATATACACTTATATGTACGGAAGAATGCAGTATAGCTGGGTTTTCTGGGTTTTCTTCGTTAAGATCGATCGAGCATAGATCTTTGATCGAGCTCAAGGAAAGACGGAAAAGCAACGATTGAGGTAACTTTAATTGCATCAATTGAGGTAACTTCATGCCTTGAATACATCATATATCATGCCTTGAATCGTTGCTTTCCTTTAATTGATTTCTGTATACATCCTTTCCTCCTTAATCTTTGATCGAGCAGGGCAAAACGATCGAGCAAAGATCTTTGATCGAGCAGGGAAAGACGGAAAGCATCGATTGAGGTAACTTTAATTGAATCGATTGAGGTAACTTCATGCATTGAATACATCATATATTATGTATGTAATGCTTTGATTTTGATTACCAAAGTTATCTCTATTGACCGATGTATGTTAGATTTGTGCTTTTCATTGTGCGTGACAATTACAAAATATGGAATACATAGAGTTATGTATTGTTATGGATCAAACAAAAAATTGGGGGTTTTGTATATTTGGATGTGTTATGGACTCTAAGTCATATGTACAAACATGTTCTTCTGATTGTTAGACAATCATGTAGAAATTATTAGATTTTCATGAACTATGTTTTACAATGTGACTGCGCTCTTTGTTTTGGAACAATGAGTGATATATTTTTTATTTAGGCAAAAATAGGTTACATACCTTTGAAATGTTTTCTTATGAACCGATATTGGTTGCTTTATATTCCTGACCATATAAGAGAACATATAGATTCTTACATTTAAATATTCTTTTCTTGCAATCAAAAGAGTATTCCTGGAATCATGGTTACGCCGGATGGAAGAATTCCTAAACTCTTGAGATACGTACATTTGGACGAAATTGAAAACAATATCATGGTATGATAACAACTTGGATTTTTAAGTATCTATAACCTATTTGATTGTTTTCTAGCATTATCATCTTACTACGTTTATCTGTTTTAGAGAGTCGAAAAGGATTATGACAATCAATATGGAAAAGAGCTGAATTCGGTTGTCAAAATCCATACACCATATGGACAACAGTTTCATGTGCAATACAGCAAAAAAGAGCTCTGTTTTACAAACTTTGGCAAGATTTACAATGATTTTGATATTAGGGAAAGAGGGGTCATTGTACTATGTTATATAGGTGGTGAAATTTTCTTAATACACGTTTTCAATGAATCCTATACGGAGTACGACTATAACTCTTTAAGACAAAGACCACGTGATATGGTGACCTTAAAAGGTATGTTTTATATGAAATTTTATCTGTTATAGAAATTTTCATTTGGTGCAACTTACTGATACTTTTGGAATTCTCATTTCATACCAGAAAGGAAAACAAGAGTAGGTTGGAACTTTCTATCATTAAGCATTGGTGTCATGCAGACACATGGTGGAGCAGTAAGAAATTCTAAATGCAATCCTATAAACTCATTAACCAATTTCACATTTGCTTAATATCGAATGTTTAACAACTGATAACAGGTCATTCCAGAAACATTCCAACAAATGTTTTGTAGAAAAATGCCAAATGATGTTTCTATTATACTGAACAATGGAGACGTCTTAGCTGGAAAAATATCTTTGGTGGACAAAAAAATATATGGTCTTGCACCATTATATAGGAAACAATTTGTCAAAATGTTTGATGTATTAAGGTTCACATATTGTGGCAATGGTCGTTTTGAGCTAAGTGTGTTTGATAAATCAAAAGTGGAACGATTATTCGAGCTGCCTGAAATCATTTATGGTAATCTTAAAAATCCATCTTCTTCTGATATAGTAATATTTAAGTTCAAAAAAATCATTAACCAAGTTGTTGTATGATTTTTAAATACTCTGCAGTTTCCGAAAATGAAAGCGAAAGTGATGAAGAAATCGATGACCTGGCAGAAGATGAACTGGAACATGATAATAATGTCAATGGTGCTGGTTTTCAAGTTGTTATGACTACTTCAAATGTGAACAATACATGTCATGGTGTGGTAAGGCTGAAATCTCAACATTTTGGAATATCCTCAAACTTTGTTCTACTGCATTGTAAACATTAACTAAACAAACTTTTATCTAATCTCTTACAGTACATTCCAAGAAATATAACTCCAAGCAACCGTAATTGGATGAAAGGAGATGAAATTATCTTGCAAACTGAAAGAGGAAGTTGGAGAGTTGGTTTGGTCTTGTCTAATGAATCACCAAGAATTTCTGCCGGATGGAATAAGTTCATTAGAGATAATGAAATAGAATTGAACAACAGACTTCGTTTCACTCTGTTGGGGAATATCCAAGGAATTTGGACATTTACTGTTCAGATTCAGTAACACTATAATGCTTTTGCTTGTATTTTTCGATTTTGGAAAGTAAATCTGTATTAACATGGCGTATTCATGGTATGAATTTTGAAGGCAATGTACAGTAATCTCTTTGTTTAGTTTTCTCAACCTTTATTATGATGAACATTATTCCTTCTATTGTACAAATGTCCAACTAATATTTGACGTACTTTAGTTTTTAAAGATTACATTGGGAAGTTTGGACAATTTAAAGCACTACGTAACGTATCCAAAAATTAACGTACTTTTGTTATTGTTCTGAATATGATAATGTTTGAATAATGTAGTTTGATTGTGATTAAATGACTTTGGGAATAATTAAACCATGTGCACTAAGAATGACTTTTATAGTAGTTTATGCAAAAACTTTCTGATTGGCATCTAAGGTTTATATATAGGTAATGGATTGATGTTACCATATTTTTTAGACAGTGAAGTGAAATGAGATGATGCCTTTAAATGATTTATTATGAGTATGGCCAAATGAATTGTAAGGAAATTGTCTAAACTTCATTGTATAAACGATATCTCAACTTCACTATGATAAAAGAAGTAATTAAATAATATAATGTATAAACAATATCTCAACTTCAATGTGATAAAAGAAGTAATTAAAAACACAATGATTAAAAATCAATACCAAGCGGAAACAAAATGCATAAACTTTTATTCAAACCATTTGTAAAATGATGGACAAAAATCAATAATCAAAACAATCCAACCAAATCCAAATTTGATAAAACTCAAAATCAAAACTATTAAGATCATAATCTCCACAAATTTTATTGAAAGGAAAAACTGGGCAAGCAAGTCATATTGAGAGATCTGAAAGTAGAAGATCAGTTCTCCAATGAGTAGTAGTTACTTCTTCTGCAAATTGATCAAAACATAAAGCAACTCAGATTTAGAAAAATAGAAAAATTGTTGCTCCATGATTATAAACGAAAAAACGGGAATGTAATAGAAAGTATCAAGTGTACCATCTTTATCTTCTTATTCACTGACATAGCAGATCCAGGAGTCCTGGCTGTATCATTTCGATCCAATGACTACAATAAGAACAATTCCAATATCAGAAATGCAAAAATTGGGAATTGGAACTATTAAAATTTAAAATGTGTAAGGCATAATGAATATATTATTCTTCATGTAATTTAAAATAACCAATATAGAATGTAATCGAAAGGAATTCGATTGGTTAAATACATAATGTTTTAAAAATTTAAAAACATATATATGAATAACATTTATAAATTTAGTATCAAAATGGTAATCATTAATTTTCAGACAATCCCAATAACATTTCTAAATTTAGTATCAAAATGGTAATCATTTTATTCTTAATGTTATATGAAATAACCAATAAAAATCTAATAAAATAGAGTCCATTTGATAAAATAACAAATATTATTAAATATAACAAATTAAAATTAAAACTTTTTATGAATTTATTTTAATTATTATATTAAAAAATAAGATTGAAATTGCTTATGCATAATTTATACTATTATATAATAGCCGAAACATTAAAAGTTTGGTTGGTTGGTTGGTCGGTCGGTCGGTCGGTACGGTACCAGTTACCACATATAACATTAATAATTAACATTATTATATTAAACATTAATAATTAACCGATTACCTTTTTCAATTAAAACCTATCATGTTTTCTATATTTTCTAACTAAAATCCCTCTTTTTATAAAATATCACATATAACATTTATATAATTATTATCAAATCATCTCATATAAAAATTTAAGCCTCCAGAATCCATGTTTTAAAAATATTAATTTAAACTAATAATTTTTTTTATATAATATTAAAAAAAATCCGTGCATCGCAAAGAGTTACTAATTAAAATCCGTGCATCGCAAAGAGTTACTAATTAAAAATTCGTACATTTTAAGCTAGTATTAATAATTTGTATTTTGGAAAAAAGCTTTTGATTAAAATAATAAAGAAATATATTCCACTACAACTACAAACTTAATTTTTTTAAAAAAAATATTTGATTTATTACATATTCATAGGAAGTTGTACAATAATTTAATTTATGTCATGTTAGATATAGAAAACATTAAATTGACAAAAATTTTGGACATATTTTATATCGAAAACGGGAACGGAACGGAGAATCCCCTTTACATTGAAAACGGGTAAACCCCCAAAAGAGTCCGTTCATGCAGGGGTATTCAACAGTGCACAAATTCTCAATTGAAAGATAGAGTTCAATCTTCATACTGTAGACTTCAATCTCGTTCTTAATCAAGCCTAACAACAATGGAGGTATGAGATCTTGCTTATATTCATTTACCAGAATATATATGATTGATTGTTCATATAGTAATTTGTTCAATCGGAATCTGTCATAAGACTTCTTGATGAATTTAGGATATTGTCACAGCTTGATTCTTTGATGCTTGATTAAAGTCTCTAAAGTGTTTGATTGTGTAACAATAGAACTTCTTCTTTGTTTTAATTAATGTTGTCTCCAAAGAATGATGTTGATCTTCACATGTTCTTTCTACTTAGTCATATTAATGTTTACTTTGAGTTTGGAAGTTTGGTACTTCTCTGAATCGAAAATGGATTATGCATGCCTGCTTTGTCGGTATAAGATCAGTACATGTGAAGTAGTTGTTTTTTTGTTTAATTGGGACAATTTGTATGACTAACAGTTCAGGGTATAGGTATTGTCTAACCATTAATACCTGAATGCTGGCTTGTTCCTATTTATAGTATTAAATAGTTTTAATTTGATGAATCCACTTTTATCATACACCTATTGACTGTTGTGAATCCAAATCATTTTCATTTTATTGCTGATAAGGGTGTTCTGGATAATGGAGCTCAGATTCCCAATTTCAGTCGTTTCATCACTGTCATTGATCCAGATTTATGCCAAAACAAAGTTGTGGTAAAGGATGTTATTTTTTAAGTATTTATAAAGTTTATGTAGTTAATGTACTATTGATTCCAACTACAATGTAATTTACACAGGTTTTACCAAAGGAAATCATAACCAAAAGTGGGGGATTCATGCCTTTCGAAGTCCAGTTGGTGCTTCCTACTGGACAACAGATTAATGCTCATTACAATAAGAACAGTCAAAGTATCACACATCTTGGAGAGTTAATCCAGGAATGCAAAAAAACATCTGGTTCTTTTGTTTTGTTCTCCTACAATGGACGTGGAAAGTATTTGGTTAACATCTTCAATTATCATGGATCAGAAGTAGAGTACATCATTCCAAAACATCATGATTTGGATTACTTCTGCCATCAAGGTAATTCTATAGTACCCAAATCTATAGCCTATACTAACATGTTAGTGTAATTTATTCATTTCATAATGTACTATTGATTGACATAAAGTTATCTGTCAGATAAAATTGAAGGCATAGGATGGAAATTTATCTTCGTTGCTGATGAAAATCTTTTTTATGACGGTCAACTTGTAAGTTATAATCCTGTATTAGATGTGTAATGCTTTTTACATTGTTTGGTTTTTATGAAACATATGGAAAATTTAAGATCAATTAGTAATGTGGTTTTTTTTAATTGTTTTTTCAGGAAATTCCAACACCATATTTTAAAATGTTTCGAAAAGTTATTCCTCCATACGTCCTTTATGCTTTGCCAGATGCAAAACTTTTCGAAGGTCGATACTCAAAATATGATAGAAAGTTCTATGATTTATTGGGAATTGTCCTTTACACTAACATCAAAGTAGGCGATGTTTTAATGTTCACAAATTGTGGATTTGGACAATTTGATGTCGTTGTTTTTAATGAGTCAAGAGTGGAGAAGACCATTGAGAAGGTTGCAGTTAAGACTGGTAAGAAGTTTAAATTCTGGAGTATAGCAGTGTAAAGCATGTTCACATTAGAATGATAAATCATTTATGAACACATTGTTATAGTTGCAAAGGATACTGACAATGCATTGTTTTAATTACATGTAGAAGCAGATGTCGAAAACTTGGCTGAAAATGTAGGCACCTTAGTCATGAACAACAATCCTCCTGATCATGAAATGGATGCTATTCCTATGCTCTTCTCTGTAGTCATGACTAAATCAAACGTTGACAGTTCATCACATGAAGTGGTATGATTTAGTTTAGTGCTAATATGATTTAAATTTGCATCTTTCTAATTTAGACTAATGCTAAATATGATTGAATCCTTTAGTTTTAACCAAGTCAATACTGATGCTTTTAATTTTTTGTCATTTTAGTATATTCCAAAGGAAATCACTCCTAATGATAGGCAATGAAAAGCAAATGAGAGGGTGACATTAAGGACTGAGAATGGTGAATGGTCAGTTGGCTTATCCATTTGTAAGGGAACTGCAAGATGCTCGGCTGGATGGAATAATTTTGCAGATAAGAACAAATTGAAATACAAACAAACACTGGTCTTTACTCTGCTAAATGATGAGGAAAATGGAGCTATTTTTGAAGTACAACTACATTAGCATTTTTTGGATTGAACATTTTAGCTCTGTGATGTTGAATTTTGGAATTTATTAATGTCTAGTGATGGATGGGCGTTATCATGTTTACGATATTATTAAATTGTATTTTAAGAATTTTGATAACTTTGTGATGGTTTAGTTTTGCAAATACAATGGTATCTTTGGCTGAATAAGTATATATGATGATGTAAGTATAATTAAAATGCACTTTAGCATCATACTACATGAAAAATTCTTAAAAATAAATAAGCAACAGTAGACATAAAATTTAAGTACACTCTCATCAAGAAATATGTGATTGAATTTTTGGAAACCATGAATTGTAGGAGGAGTTCTTATTCTTGTTGTACAAACCTTGATTCATCACTTATCACCTGTAGTAGTAGGACATATACTTGGAAAATGAGAGGGTGACATTAAGGACTAAGAATGGATAATGGTCAATTGGTTTAAACATTCCAAAGGGTATTGGCAATTAATATAATCAAATAATGGATTGGTGGTAAACTGTTTGCAATAGTTTTGAAGTGTATTGTATGCACTTTTATAACTTTGTGATGGAATTTTTATATAAGTACATTAGTATCTTTGGCTAAATGACTATATATGATAATGTAAAAATGAGTAGAATGCATTGTAGACTCTTTTTTCAAATAAAGAGTCTACACTAAACATATATATTTCGTTAAATTCCAATGAAAAAGTATTAGATTGAATTCTTGGAAATCATGACCTGCAGAAGGAGTCCGTATTATTCTGACATGAACCACATGAACTTTGGTTCCATAGTTACAATAAGAAATAATGGAAACACAAACAATACTGAGTACATAAATATATTTTGGAATCCATAAAATAGAAAGGTGACAAATTGAGAGTAAAATTGAATCAATTCCATCTCTCTTTATTAAGTGATTCTATGCAATAGATGACTTGATCAGATTTCAAAGAGCATGAAATTAAGGCTGCATTCCTTGCTGAATCAACCTATAAAACAAAATAGTTCAGGATCAATTACTAAGACTTACAATAAATCTAGAAATATCAAGAATCATATAATTTAGAAAGGAAAGTAAGACTACAATATACCTATTCCTCATCATGAAAACATCCCCATGTGGAAGATTAATATAAATCTTTGAAGAAGGCAAGCTACAAATATGAACTCCACCTGCTTTGGTTTAAAAAAATAAGGAACATGTATCAAGAAAAAATTATAGATTTTAAAAATCATGTATTAGACAGGAATACCTTTGTAAGCCGAGATCTTGATACTTGCCAGAATTACAATTACTGGAGACATTTCGTTATTTGCATACAAAGGCTCAGTATTTGCATTCAATGGTCCCCAAAAAGAAACGCGAATAGAAACACTGACAAAAATATATTTAGTGGTGTGCATCTTCAACATTTATTTGCAAATCTAAAAAATTTTAAAAACAATAAACAGTATCTTCATTATTGTTCAAAGTTGAGTACCTTCCATCATTTAATCTAAAGCGCACAATTTGTCTTTCTCCAAAATGGGTGTGGATTGTTTGCAATGGTTCAAGATCTTCCAACATTCCAATCACATCTAATAATAGAAAATGAAAATAGTACTAAAATTTTAAATCATAATGGAGTTATGGAAATATATAATAAAAATTAAAAAAATTACCTGTGGAATAGCTAGGTACCGTATAAGGTTCATATGAACATACAATATCGTAAAGATCTCCGAGAGGTTTTAACTCAAATTTGTGCATTGGAATTACAAAATCATCATGAGGATATGGATCTATCATAGTTGAAGGAACAAAGGTCAAGCATTTATCTGTGCTAACAGGCCTGTAAAAACCAAATGCTTGATGAACACGAACATTGATAATCAGGTATAATCTTCCTTCCACTATAGGGTTGTCAAAGTTATTCCATATAGCAGGATCGACCATTGCATGCATATGAGTGTTCTGATTATAAAAAAGATAATGAGATACAAAATTAAAGTAGATAAAAAAAATTATAAAAAGTATTCTTACCAAACAATCTAAAAGAAGCATATTGTGAGAAATGATGGCACCAGTATTGGAGATTGTTTCCCAAATCCTTGTAACACGGACCTTCAAACACCATCTGAACGTAGTATCATTCAGTGTAGAAAGATGATCGTGCATTTCCATAACTGTTTTCAACATTGTGTACATGAAACGATTAGAAACATTGGAATGAAGCCTAATTTGAAAAAAAATTCTGAGTTTTTAAGATCAAGTAAATGAGACAAAAAAACAAAGGTTTAAACAATACAATACATACTACAAACTTCTAAAAATGATTGATAAGTAATACAAAGACAAAGAATAGGACCTCTGTAGATTATTAAACCTTAACCTTTAGAGGTTTTAAGATGTCACTTGTGAGATAATGGGATAATTTAAAGGAGAATTTAGGTTTATGGAGTCTATCAGTTTGTTACGAAACCAAATATTTTGATTATGAGGATGAGGATGAGGATATTCTCCTTAATTGAAAATGATTTATCAAAAATCAAACATATTAAAAAAAATGTAGCAATATCTTTCTACCTAAAATCAATGATATGATTGTTGAACAATGATTGATGATTGATACAGGATTTTCAATCACAACAATCCCAATATCAACAAAATAAATAATTTGTACTATTATTTGTTTGTATGAAATAATAGAAATTAAGAAAATATACCAATATATCTGTAGCTACAATAATTGATATGATTGATGATTGATACAGGATTTTGAATCATTACAATCCCGATATCAATAAATCAACAAAATGAATAATTTGTAGTATTATTTTAAAGTAAAATTCATAAATCCATAAGATTTTAAGAGAAATAATTAAATTACTCTTTTTCCAATAATTTGTTTTTATGAAAAAATAAAAAAACATAGGAATATTAAAATTTATAAAAATTTAAAACATATATGATATTGAAATTTAATAAGTTGATTGCAAAAAACTACCATAAGTAAATTATCATTAAAAAATTTGCCCAAAACGTGAAGCATATGACTGACTAATAAAATTTATTTCTTAATTAAATTAAATTAAATTTTAATTAATTTCTAAACGTAATTATATTTTTAAAAAAATAAAAATATTGATATCATATACATTGTAACTGATCAAGACAACTAAAAAAGAAGTTTTTTTTACGTGGTACGTTGTAGGGTAGTTTTTAAACCACCATGGAAGTTTTTATGCCAACACCTACTGTAAAACCGTTCAAAAAGGCCTATAAATATGTAATTTGGTATTCCAAAACTAACTTACATTAACAATTTTAACAATAACAATTTCTTTCTTGTGCAATGAGTTCGAGATCATCAAAGCGGCGAAGATACTCAAGCATAAAAAATATGTTGGTGAATGACCTTAACAACCTCAACATGACGTCGGCAGACTTGAATGAAGATATTCGTATAGCAAATGCAAATTTTAGATTGTTTTTCAAAAGCATATTTGACAGACAATCTTTGCTATTTGCTCGCACCATTGGGCTAGAGGAAAAATACGGGTACGTAATATTGTTCTTTCTATACTTTTTGCACTTACATTATAAGGATACAATTACTAAATTTCAAATGTAGAAACATTATCGAGGTGTTGGAAGGTAACGGTCCTGGAAGTGTTGGAGAATCTTCCCAGAAAAGTGTTCTCGTTAACACTGCATACTCAGAGAATGAAAGAAAATTTGTGGAAGATACAAATACATCAATTGTTGGCCATGTAAATCTGTTGCAGGAACGTTTGGATGAAATGTTAACAGCATTTCAGACTTTTCAAGTAGAATGGACTGAAAAGATAAATGATTGGAAAGCAAAGTCTGTCGAATTGGAGGAGCAAAGACTAAAAATGGGTGGCCAACTTGTGCATTTCATCCGTAATATATAGTTCATTATGTGGATTTCATTCAGTAACATATAGTTCAGTATGGCGAACTATGTAAAAGTCTGGCTATGTTTCAGTATAGGATCTTGTCAGTTGCTAATGATGTAATTATATTATGATCATGTTGATGTAAACAACTTCTGTAATGGTTTCACATGTCTGCAAATCTGTGTATTTCGATAGCAATAAGTTTTTCAATGTTTAAGATTCATAAATTTGTGTAAGCACTAAGAAATTAAAGTTTACAGACAATATTAGAAGGCAAATTAATATGATATACATTCAACAAAGTATGTTAACGAAAGGCTGGAAATGCATTAGGTGTAATCAAATTAGACAGACATTGACAAAAACAAACTCCATGTTATAAACAATCCATGTCCAGAAACAGAACAATGTCATAATCCAACAACCAAAGTTAACATATAAAACATAAAGTTTGAAGATCAAAAGTTACAGAAATACATAAGATCTTAGGGTTGAACGGAACATAGTAGGACTCTGAATAGAATGATCCGGCCCTTGCTCTTTAAACTCTGAATATAAATCAGTTGTTAAGTCTCTTAACAACTTAATGACAAAATAACGTAAAACTTAATGACATTAGGGAAATCTCCTGTACATTTGAATCATATGTTGGTCACTTTAACACGGCAAAACAGAGATGGATTCTGGTATCTATAATGAATGTAACACATTCTGTATACTAAACCTCCAAAATAGGAAAACTTATAACTTGATGACATGAGAACATAACTAAGAAATTGAAGAACATTTCACATACAATTATGGATACTATTATGACATTCTATATATGTTTCAGTGTTTGATTTAGTTATATTCAATGAAATTAGGATCATGTTACGTACTAATTTTGTAATTAGATTGCGTCAATGTAAATATAAATGACTTGTGAAATTATTTCACATGTTTAAAGTTTATGTACTAATCTTGAACATGACAGAACTGTTGTTAAAATCAACAATGATTATTGCATTGTTGCTAATCCTAAAAAATGCATCAGATGTCATCAAATCAGATAAAGATTAACAAAAACAATCGTAGTGTCGGTACACAATCCATCTCCAAAAACATAAAATGTTATAATCCAACAACAAAAGTTTACATATAAAACATAAAGTTTAAAGAACAAAAGTTCAAAAATACAAAAAATCTTAAGGATGAACAGAACACAGGAGAACTTTGAAGAGAATGATCTGGACCTTGCAGTGAATACACTCAGTGTCCCACATTTGCTTCATAGTAATGGATTTTCCCCACGGATGGCAATCATCAATGTAGTTATCTTCAACAGTTCTTGGACAAAGTGATAACCATATTTCTACTCCGAGAGGAGGTCCATCAACACTATATATTGGGTCAGGATTCCTTGCATGTGGGCAAAATTTAAAAACAGGCAAAAGATAATCTATTTCGGACATTGGAAAATACAAATCTTGAAGAAAATCCATTTGTTCAATTATCCTACTCCTCAAATAAGTTATATTTAGCAAGTTACTCATCTCCTCAGTGGTTTCAGATCTTTCAAAGGTTCTATAAATTGCTTTAAAAAACAAATATGAGAACCTTGAAGGGAAGTGGTTGCCTGACAGAGCAGCTAAAACAGATAGATGGTGCTGAACATCCTGTCTCCGAAAGAGGTTCCGAGTTGAATTAAAAAACTTAGCTTGCTCAACATCGTACCTAACAGCAAATTGAATGAACCCATAAAAAATATCACGACTAACTTCAATAGGCTCATTATGAAACTGGTACAATGCATCCCAGTTTAACCTCTCCAAGACATCCTTGATCCTTTGCCTGGATTGACCTATTGACCATACGATCAGCAACTTTGAAAAACCTGATAAGTTGTTGTCCTCCAATATGATGAAGTTAAAGATTTGGCTGAGAACATCAGCTCGTAGGTTGTGAAAGTTGTTAGCATCCATGTCTTTGTTTAAATGTTTTTAATTGCTGTGATATAATGAAGATTGAAATGTAATGGAAGAGAAAAGCTGTAGTATTTATGTCTAAACTCTTGGAGAATGTGAAAAGATGTACTTAATGTTATACAGAATTGTACTCAACAGTTTGCATGCATATATGTATCAACGATTCACCTTCTCTGCATTTAAATTTTGTTTTTAACCTTGAATACATGTATTTTATTAGAAAATGTGTAAATATAGTTAGCTTGTAAATTACAACAAAATCATTACGCTAAAAGTCTGCATTATGTAAGAAATCAACTCATAATGAATAAAATATATTTAACAATTTATATTTTGCAAAGTATTTGAGATGTCATCAAAATGATTAAATGAAATGTCAGCATTATGTTACAAATCTCTCAAAATATATAAATTTTATTATGTTACCTTTACAAACATATAATACTTTTATAATGAAAATTTTATATAATACTTTCTTAATACTTTTATGAAAAATAATTAATATTATTTGCCAAACATTTACGAAATTAACACTAACACAAATGTACTATATACAAAATAATACTCTCTTTGTCCTTTTGATTTGTTATCATTTCAAATTAGGGTGTGTGTCAGGCATTATAATTAGATTTTAAAGATACTTCCATAATTTATTTTTGAATTTTCTTATTTTTTATAAAAATAAAAGAATAAAAATGTATTCAAAAAGATTAATTTTACAACACAATTATTTTTTATAATTAATTTCTTTAGCATTGATTTTATAATTAAAAATAGAAAATAAGAATCCTAAGTTAAAGTACTAAATATATTTTATTAAATTGTACTACAATGCTGCTAACTGGAATATTTTAAGATTATAATTTAAATGGTTTATATATAAACTATGAGAAAACTCAATTGTATTTTAAGTGTTAGTTAATTTGTTTTGTAATTATTTTGTTTGTTTAAAAATCTGGAATATAGTTGTGATGGAATCCACTATCTCCATTAACTAACACTTGAAGTAAATAAAAAATTACAATATTAAGTACTATAGCATATATCAGAAGTACACTATCTAGTCCATTCAATGCTGTAATACTCGAACAACCGTCTTGGGAATCAAATAGAACTCCGATTACAAACTGCTGCTTGACGACTTCTTCTACTGTATAAGAAAATATTCGATTAATGGAGGTATGTGATTAATTAATTGAAGATCCAATATTGCATTAGATAGTGTTTGTATTTCATGCTATTCTTGAAATTTGACTCTTTTTAGACTTGGTATATCAAGTATATATAATATAATGGACTATTTTTTGGTAATTTTGTACGTACTTGATTCATGATTTCCCAATACAATTCCTACATAAAGTTCGAATACCTAATATGCATCATCAATGTGCTACAGGTGTTGGACAATTCATATTGGGAACAAAAGTGGAAAACTACCTCTACTAACGGTATATATGTTTAGGAAATTGATTATTTTTTACTATTTAAGTAGATACAATAATATTGTACCTAATTCATTCACATATTTGTAGGTAGAAGATCTCTTATATCGAGTTTTGTTTCGGCTAATAATACATTTAGGCCTTTTGGAACATTGGTAAGTGGTCTAATTTTGATATAATTTAATTTTACGATCAAATCTGAACAACTTAGTTTTTAAATTGGTTTTTTCATTCTTTTAATCATTTACAGTGTGTTCCCAAGAAATTTCACACAGTTCATGGATTTAAGCTTCCTTCTCATATAATTATCAAGTGCAACCAAAATTTTTGGAAGGGGAAATACAATGCAGAAGAATTAACAATATCTGGTCTTCAAAAATTTATGATTTTCTACGGTGTCAAATTGTTCAACATTGTACAATTTGATTACTATGGCGACAACATTTTCGTTGCTACAATATTCAAGGAAAATGGAATTGAATCTAAGTACCCAGTCACTGATCCTAAAAAGTACTTTCTAACTGAAGAATCGAGAAGATGGAAGAAGGAAGATTTCATAATTCAACAGGGTACAGTGCAGTATGAACAGAATGCCGCTTTGTTCTGTTTTAATGGTTTGATGAATGTGACTGAATATTATGATATTCAGATTATAAATTCAGACATTGATCAGAAATTTGCGCACATGGTTAGTAACTTATATATATAGCTATTTATAGGCCTTAATGTACACATACTTCTCCAACTAATTTTTTATACTCTTAATAAAATATTCCTGAATGTAGAAATTGGGGAAAGAATTAGAAACCTTATACGGAAATTGGAAGTGTGGTTCAGAAGTTTTTTTTACATTTTGTAAAAGATCTTGGAAGATTGAAATAGAATGGTTAGGAGGAATATGTACATTTGGAAAGGGCTGGTATGAATTTGCCAAGGAATTGGAGTTGGCAAAAGGAGACGTATTGGTTATGTACAATGATTCAGTGTGTGGTGATCAGAATTTGAAGATATGTCTTTTCAAGGCCAATGACTTTATTGGTGTGAAAAGTCTTAAAATCACTTAACATTGTATAAGTTTAAATCTTAATCTATATTTGCAATGACTATATTTAAAACCTTACCATTGTGTAGGAACTGGGGGTTGCAGAGTTTCTTTTTTCAAAATCTTAACAGATTATTCAATAGGAGGTGATTCATTGGTAAGTTGTTATACGATGGACTTGCATATGTTTAACATGATTAATTTTGCTTTATGCTTTATATATCATATCATTTAATTTTATGAATTAAACATTTCACTAATCTGTATCAGATGATTTCGAAAACTGTCAAAGACTTCTACAAACCAATACTTGAGAGCATAAGAATACTTAAAGTCAATGGATATAGTTTTTTCATAAACTACGATTCAAGTGATGGATTCCTGTTGAATCTTGGAGATATGTTTAATTACTTTCATTTGAGGGAGAATGAGATGATAATATTTACAATGGAAGAAGACAACATTTACATGTATGCAAGAGTCTACCAACAGGATGGATTGGAGATAGATTATTACAATAGAACCCTGAACAATGCTAGATATCCATCATCTGAATGTTTTTGGAAATTTAATTGGAGTACTGGAATAGGTATGACATTTAAACTATCACTTTGTTTTTCATCTTTATGCCTATATTGATAAGTTCATCTATATTAACAATGTGTTTTTTTTAATGACAGAAGAAGAACATGATCAGTACAATGTCGAGTGTGGCAAAGAGGAGGATGTATAATATATATACTCACACATATTATGCTAATATAATTATTTGTCCATAATATGATTTCCATGGACAATAAAAATATAATTGTTTATAATGGTACTAATTATATTTTTTTTTGTTTTATACAGATGGATGTTGAAAGCTCAAAGTTCACACGTTTTGTCATTAAACTTGATTCCGTATCTAATCGAAATGATGTACTGGTAAAGAAACACTTACTTAGTATAAATTTAAGTCCTATTCAATTGATAATAGGAAAAAAAATTAATATATTCATTTCCCATGCAGATTATACCTACTCAAATTGTTTCCGATATAGGGAATGACATTCCTTTTAATGCTAAGATTTGGCTTCCAAGTGGTCGTAAACTCAATGTTCAATTTGACCAACAAAACCAAACTCTAACTCATCTTGCATCCCTATTTAAGGAATGCCAAGAAACTTCTGGTTCTATTCTTGTGGTTTCATATAAAGGTGCTGGGATTTTTTTGGTTTATATATTAAATTATGATGGAACATAAATTAAGTACATCTTACCGGAAAAATCTTCTTCTGATACTGTATGTCATCAAGGTATTAAAATTATATATTTGTTCCATTACAGACTAACATGATTTTTGACTTTGTTTTACTCAGACTAATCATGCATGTATCTACTTTAATAACAGATACAACTGATGGAGTCGGATGGAAATTTCTATCAGTACTTGATAACTTAACAATTGATTCTGGTGAACTTGTAAGTACTATGAGCATATTACATTACCATGCTTGCCGGATTGCTATTACAATATTGGATCTACCATCTTATAAATATAATATAATGATCATATTCCTTTATAAATTTCCAATCATAATCCGTAATATTTTGAATATTATTTAGCAAATTCCTGGTTCATTCCTTGGTCTTTTTCGGAAAAGAATACCACCAGTTGTTCAATATGCTCTTCCTAATGGGAAATTGGTCCATGGTCAATACTCACAATATGACGGCAAGTTGTATGGTCTAATGGAGATTGTTACATACTCAAATATCAAAGTAGATGATATATTGATGTTTACTCATTGGGGTAACGGGCAATTCAATATTGTCGTTTTTGATCAATCAAGAGTTGAGAAGTGCATTTATGAGAATCAACCTGATATTGGTAAGCTAAACAATCAATTTCTTCACCAAGTATGTTCGCTTTAACCGTACAATGTTGTTAGTTTATTAATATCAATTTGATCTAAGTATGTTTCATATTTGTAGTAAAAGAAGCTGTGAAGGATTCTTCACCAATTGTTACTGAAACTATTACTGCAACTGAGACTGTTGACGCTGAGATGAATGATGCTGCTTTGCATAGTATCAATGCAGATGCAATAGTGGATATTGAAATGAATGAGCCACCAATCACATTTTCTTCGACGATGACTTGGTCAAATGTTAATAATTCTTCACATGGAGTGGTATAATTTTATATTTTATTTGGTAAAACTGAATTTCTTATATGTAACTGTTTGTAATTGATAACACTTGAAAGTTTAACACATGATTGTCTGCTGCAGTACATACCTGGCTATGTAAAACCTCGGGATAGAAAATTCAAATCTGGTGAACGTGTGACATTAAGAACTGAGAATGGAAATTGGGAAGTGGGAATAGTCTCCTCTAATGGAAATGCAAGGTTTTCCGCTGGTTGGAATAAATTTGCCGAGAAAAATGAACTGAAGATGAGCGAAACTTTGGAATTCAATTTAATGGAAAATGAAGTTGGATTATTATTTGAAATCGGTTTTCCAGGACGTAGTTAACTTAGTTTGTCTTTCAACATGTAAACTCAACTACTTTTTTAAGTAGTACACATAACTTCTATCATACATTTCCTAAATCCTTTTGTTTAAGAACATTTCTATTGATTTGGCGTATTAAAATACTTATATATTTCCGAATATTTATTATCTATTTTCTAGATTTTTGAACATGGTCAACAACATTGGATTTGTCAAATAAAACACAAACTCTTACAAAAAAAAAAAATTAATCAACTTTACGATTAAAAAAATGTGTTCTTCCCATACACTAACTTTAAGCAATCAGCTGTTTCGGCTACTATTACAATTTGTAATTTTAAAAATTTGAAAATAAAAAAGATAATTGCACCACAAAGCGAAATCATACTCATTCTGAATAATGAAACTTTAAAAATTACATATTTGTTGAAATTAAATTACATTGACAACTGAAGAATAAAAATAACCAATAACAGGGATACACGTCTAAAAAGACATAAATACTTATTGAATACGATGTACATAGATAAAAACAGAGAACACCTACAAATGGAAGACTAACGTAAATGTAGTTCATAAGTTCTGGTTCTTTTGCAATGTAGGACTGAAAGTGTCCTGTATATGCCATTTATATAGTTGTATATGTAGATAACAGTGTTAAGCAAATAAGTTAGAGATATTGATGTATATGATTGATATGATTTATACTAATCAACAACTTTGTAACAATAATGGAGATTTGGTAGTTATGTAGATAATAATTTAATTGGTATAACGGCCTATAAATTAGAGATATTGATGTCTATGACAGCAATGGAGATTTGGTTGTTTATAGATATTTATGTCTATGATTTATATAATTGATACTAATCAACAACTTTGTAACAGCAATGGAGATTCGGTTGTTGGGATACTGTGATTAATATATCTTAAACAGTATACATTCAAGATCATAGAAATCAATATCTATAACAAATTTCTTTATAACATAATTTACAAATGAATTACACGTTTTTAATATGTTGATTTATTTTCAAATTTTCAAATGAATTAACTTATATTTAATTTACGAAAAAATATGTGAAAAAATGTAAGATTGATAAGATTGATTTAATTTAATTTTTTTAAAATATAAGTTTCCTTATTTTTATAAAAAAATATGACATAAGATCAAAATCAATCTGAATATACAACATAAATATGGTTGGAGAATACCAAATTAATAAAAATGAATAATGCAAACACAAAATTAACTGTATCAAATAAGAATAGAAATGTTGAACAGTACCAAAACCAACAATAAGAAATTGTCTTACACCATGGTAAAGTTATAAAACTTTTAAATCAACATGGGAACTTATTAAACTCAGAAAATAAACTTGCATAATTAAATTAAATGAAAAGATCTTCGGTGAAGAGCGATTCCATGAGCGAATCCAAACATCCATAATGCAATCCACCTCTTACTTTTCCTGAAATTACAAAATTTTTTGTATAACTTAGAAATGAAAGATATGAGATGCAGTTCTTAAATATGTGATATATAATGACATTGTGTAAAATACGCAAGTGGATAATTGAGTTTATTTGGTTTTTGTTACCATTTTAATTTTTTTGTTTACCGAAGCGGCAGATCCAGGAGTCTTATTACTGTCTGCGTTTTCATCAAATGACTGCAATAAGAAATAAGCGCTTTAATTACAAAATTCAGTTTATAAAGAAAAAATAATTACTAACAAAAATGGAAAGATACTAACTTCTGAAAGATCAATAGCTGGGAAATCAATCTGATTTGAAAATTGAGAAGTTGAAGAACTTGGCTTAGCAGATTCATATATATCATCAGCTGTAATGAGGAATTTAGCCTCCTCATTATTTCCTTTAATTACCTCAATAGTAGCAGAAATTTCTTTCCCAACCAGAGCATGAAGCACTGCTGGTAAGACTTTTGAAAGTCTGTCATCCTATATGTTAAAATGTACAAATTGGTGAATTTATGTAGTGCTAAAATGTGTTGTCTTTTAAGACCTATGGATCCTCTAAAGAAATAAAAAAAAATTCATTTAAAAATGACAAAATATACTTACTTTAGACTGTGATTGGTATAAGTTGGAAGCACTGCTGCTAGTAAGACGTTTGACAACACGATCCATCAGGAAAACACTGCAAGAAAATGATGCATCTACTGCAATGACACTGATCCGAAATCTGAAACATAACCAATTACTAAATGCTGTCAGAAAATGGAGTATAAGAATTAACCGAAAAAAACAATAATCTAATCTTAATTGCATACCTTTTTTCTGCAACAGGCATGTTGCGAGTACACCTATCACATTTGAATCTGTTTCCAATGTCTACAACTTCAAGATGACACTTACTGCATGAATTAAAGTACCAAGCAGTTCCTACTTCTAATTTAGAAACAGTAAAACAGCAGAACAACTTCTTCTGCAAATAAAATCTATTGATTAGGAATGTATAATAATATGGATTACTACTTGGTGAAGGAATTAACAATGATGTAGAAGACTAATAGACAGAACCTCAAATTTCACAGCAATGTTGTCATTCAAATCCTTGAGCGAAATCTTCTCATAAGGTGAAACTGTTATCAGCGCACCACTGTTATCAACAACATGTTGACTGGATTTATATCCTTCTTCTTCCAAACTGAAAATACAGTGTAGAAATGCATCAAATAAGCAAGTTATTGTATATGTGTATCAACCTGGATTAGAACAAATAGATAATTAAATACCGCTGTCTCATCTCAGTAACAGTCTCATCATTGTGGTTGAAGTAAACTTTTGAAGATGGCAATGTACTTATTTGAACAGAATCTGTAAACATGTTTGGCGAATGTGATTAAACATTGCAAAAATTAAATATCCAAAACATAGTAAACAAACTTGGAATTTAAAATTGCAAATTTCAAAAATGGAAAAGAATGGGACATACTTTTATATGTAGCCATCTTTGTACTTGACAGAATTGCAATAACAATTTTGTCCTCCTCGACTTTAAAATAGTCCTCATTCACCGAATTGGCAAGTTCTCCCCATACACCAACTCTGTGACGATTACTATGTATGTGCAAACATATAACAGTAAAAAATTAGACAGCCAAAGATAAAAATGTAATAATAATAACATGTATGTAATTCCAAAAAATTAGACAATTCAGCAAAAGACATTAACCTTCCATCACATAGTCGGAATCTAACAATATCTTTATCTCCAAACTTGGTAGGAATTTTCCTTACTTGTTCAAATTCCTCAACAACTCCAATTACATCTAAAGTAAAAAAAAAATAGGTAAGCAAGAGATAACATAATTAAAAAATTAGTTAAAAAAACTATGGCCAACCTATTGCAAATTCTGGATTTTCATTAGGCTCCAAGCGGCTTGCTTCATTGAAGCAATCACCTAAATCCATGAACTCAAACTTGTGCCTTGGAATCATGAGATCATCCTCACATTTCTCAAAAGTTGTTGCAGCTGTAAATCTTAAGCTATAATCTGTTGAAACTGGCTTCAAATTTCCAACTGCATCCCTCACGATGAAAGTCTGAACGACATAAACATTTCCTTCAACAACATCAGTGCCAATGGATCTCCATACATCAGCATAAGTGAATCCATGAACATGGGTATTCTAAATGCATTAAAATCAAAAGTAAGAGATATGTATTCACAGTAGTTCAAAGGAGAAAAGAGAAACATAAAACATATGTTGTACATCATCATCCAAAAGAATAATATTGAACCCTTTGACGGTGCCGCTTTCAGGTGACACAGTAGGCCACATTCTCGTAACTCTCGCTTTTATCTTCCAGTCAGTCCTAGACTTTTCAATACCACCAATACGATCAAAATAAAGGCCTTCCATTGCTGCAAAAAACTTCTTCTTTAGTTTTGAAATGAAAATTATGTCAAAAAATAAAGATAATGACGAAGTTTTCATGCATTTGAATGATGTAAAATGTAAAATGTAAAATGCAAAACCTAATTTGTTAATCGTACGAAAAATAATATGTTGTGCATTAGAGAACTTACAGAGTAATAAGGATGAAACTTCTGAAGAAAATGGCTTGAATATTGTAGGACTATACTATGACTTTCTTTACTATGTATTTATATAGACTTATTGTGATATGTATTGTTACATGATTGATGCTTATCTGACTATCAAATCAATTGCTGATAACGCAAAAGATACCTCATTATTACAAATCCTAACAGAATTGATAGTGATTTTAAATTAAAGTTATATATTTAACACCCATTAAAGATAGTGGGAGTATATCTCGAAAATCGTGCATCTGTTAAAACTAACTATATATACATAGATGCATCCTTAAGTACATGTTGTGCAAATATGTTTGTCAAAATGTAATTGGAAATTGAAAATTATAATTAAGTTCAGCGTAAAATAACTCAAACTATTATTCAGTAACTTTTAAAATATAAGTTATAAATTTTTTATTTTTTATACTGAAAGTTTTTTCATAATTTTTATAATTATAATAAGACATGTATCAATTTATTACGTTAAATCAAAAATTAGAAGAATGGAATAACACTAATATTTTTAAATAAAGTTTAACATGATAACAAATTTATTATTTTTGATTAGTTCTATTATTTATAATTTAATTATTAATTTTAAATATATACATATATCAATTGCAAAAATATTTATAACCATTTATTTTGAATATAAATTCGTAGCTATGAGACAAAATTATAGGCTCAGTTGGTATGAAAATATCTAATTAGTGATTTTGTTTTTATTCATATCTCAATTGCAAAATATTAAAAACAAATTATTTTGAAGAATTTGAAAAATTATCAAATACAAAGTAGTAGGCTCAGTTGGTATGAAAATATCTAATTAGTGATTTTGTTTTTATTCATATCTCAATTGCAAAATATTTAAACCAAACTATTTTGTAGAATTTGAAAAATTATTTTTACAAAATTACTTTTTAAAAATTGGATAATATAATATCTTTCAATTTATAGTAATTATTTAATTGCTAATAATGTAATTATTGATTTTAAAATTATACGTATCTCTACTGCAAAAGATTACCAAACAATTACATTTTGAAATTTTTTAAACATTTTACATACAAAATAATAACCTCAGTTGGTATGAATAAATATAAATCATTATGATTATAATATCAATTAGTGTTAATGTGTTTATGTAGTCTAAATTTAAGTATAATGTATAATAATATATAATTATCCATTAATCCATTAATAAAAAAACACTATAATAATAAAAAAAATTGGTACTAAGGTAGCATTATTGAAAAGTCGAGTAACTATATTAAATGGCAAGGTCGAAGATTATAAAAACGTCTATAACAAAAAAAATAAAAATATGCTTTCGACTATCTAAATTTTGGTTGATAAATACTTTGTTGTATTTTATTAGATATGTTTATAATGATTCTTTTTTTTATTTGGACTTGGAGAAGTGAAATATCGGTGCATTTCATTTTTATCTATAAATTTGGTATTTATTTCAATTCAGCACAAACTAATAACATAGATAAAAGTGGTATCCCACAATTTTATAATTACATTAAATGTACCAAAAAAAACCACTTTGCAAATTATTACACAATACTTGGCAAATTATAAAAGACCTCCTCAAATACAACATTAGATGTAATATTAAAGCTACCACCATTTTCATCGTCAATCACAATGTGAAGTCCTTCAGGAGAAGTAACGCGAGAGATGGCCACATAAAGCTGTCCATGGCAGAATACAGATCGAGGTAGGTATAAGCCAACAGTATCCAACGATTGGCCTTGACTTTTGTTGATAGTCATGGCAAAACATAGTTGAATAGGAAACTGAGTTCTTTTAAATTCAAACGGCCATTTAGTATCACTTGGAACCATGTCAATCCGTGGAATAAGGTGCCTAGTGCCTACCTGAGATCCACACAAAATTTCACACTCAATGCTATTCTTCTTACATGCTGTAACAATCATACGTGTCCCGTTACATAATCCCATGATCTGGTTTAAATTTCTCATCAACATAACAACTGTGCCGACTTTGATTTTCAATTCATGTCGAGGAAGACATGGCATATTAATTGAATTCAAATATTCAACTGGAAAAGCAGCATCAAAATCATTATCTTCACCACCATTATCATCGATGGAATCCTGACTAAGATAGGTATGAACAATACCTGGTAGTTTTTCAAGGATTTGGGAATTAATATCATCAACCACAACATTGGTTGGTGTTAGAATTGCTCTTGATCTTAGATATTCATGAGACCGAAAATTTTTCAAGAAATCTGGATAGATTATGTCAATAAGAGTGTGAATGGGATCATTAGCAGAACTTTTGACAACATACTTATCTGGAACGACAAACTGAGTATCAATCATATCATTGCCATATTCAATACATTCCACTTTGCCATCTCCGATATCAAGTTGCCATTTACTGAATTCGGATATAATCCTATTATGTACATCTGAATTACCTGAATGTAAACGCATATTCTGTCGAAGGAAAACTTTGCAGTAATCCCATAGCTTTGATTTATTCAACGATGCACCAACAATATCAGCTCTGTTACCCTTAGGTAAAACAGGTAAAATTTGCCGAAAATCTCCACCAAATACCACAGTAATGCCACCAAAAGGTTTTCGACCTCTTTCAGGATCAACAGCCGACATTATATCACGTAAACTTCGATCAACAGCTTCAAAAGCATGACGATGTGTCATAGGAGCTTCATCCCAGATTATTAGGCTTGTTTGTTGCATTAATTCAGCCATATCTGTTCCATGCTTTATTCCTGCAGTTGAGTACTGGTCCAACTTAAGAGGAATATGAAATCTAGAATGAGCAGTACGACCTCCTGGTAGTAGTGTAGCTGCAATCCCAGATCCAGCAACAGGAAGTACAATTTTCCCCTCAGAACGTAAACGGCAACAAAGTGTTTTCCACAAAAATGTTTTCCCACAACCACCACTGCCATAAACAAAAAAAAATGCCACCTTTACTCTGATGTACATTTCCAACGACAAAATCATATACCTCTCTCTGTTCTGTATTAAGACTTTTATGAAGATTGTCATGCTGAGCTTTCATTTGGACTTTGTCATACCCAGTTTCTTCAACAATAAGACGGTTGACATTGTTACCAAAATATATATCTCCAGGAAATGGCAACACTGGAAAGTCCCTCAAGCTCTTGCCAACATCATTCAATAATTTTTCAATTTCTGAGAAAATATGGAAAGTAAGATTAGTAAAGCTTTCAAACCATATCAAATTAAAATTGTAGAAAAAAACGTGTAAGCATACTAATTGAGTCATTTCAACAAACCTGCCAAGGCATAATTTTTTATCTCGGAATCAGAAAGAGATATATGCATATTTCCAGTTAGTTTCTTCCGGTTGTAAACAATGTCATCCGACAAAATCTGCCAGTGTGAATCCCAAAGAGCAAATGGATCAGAAACAGAACAATAAACCAATATATTAACAAACATTGCACGCAGTTGTTGAGGCATATTGGTTTGTTCATTTTCAGACAATGCTTCATGCCACTGATTGTCATTGTGCAAGAGTCCAAGAGCTCCACATGCTTCTTTAAATGTCGGGTAAACAGTACCTTCCACAGACCTTAGTTCCCTAAATGATAAAACTCCTTTTCTTCTTAACAAAAGCATACGCAAATATAATAAATCACCACTTGTTGCATGAACTTCTGTTAACCTGCCAACTACATCACCTCTTTGCCTGACTTTCCATTTGCCTTCTTTGGGAACCCAAGTGAACTTGCCGGGAAACTCAGAGTATGTAAAATTGCGGGCTTGTGGTAATTCTTTATTAGCAATGAACCAAGCTTCCAATTTACTAATTTTTGACTTTGCCTTTTCACAAATTGTTTGAAAATCAGCTGTACTTTGGAAGTTTATATATTTCTGATCAGGAAGATGTAGTGGTAATCGATCAACACTTGGCCAACGGTGGTGAATATCAAAACCAAAAATCCTCCAAGAAGCTTCAGATGCACAAACATATCGTCCATCCAAAAAACTTTTAATTTCATCGAAACTTTTAGCTTTGCCTTTGGAAGTATTATTGGTAGAATTTGCGGCTTTCTTCCTAATCAACATCGTAGCTGTATCATGTCCCTTTAGACAGTACTTGAAAAGGTACTTCAATGATCTTGAACTGTTACATATTTCTAAATTTATATGACACTGAAACCGGATAAGAAGATCTCGATTATATGGGACAACAAACTGATTATCAAGGAGGACCCCATTTTTTTTAACAAATCTGCCAGTTTTGCGTCTACGATATACAGGAAAGCCGCTATCATCGAAAAATGTATGACTATTGTATCTGAAAATATAAACAACAAATTGATTAACATATAATTATTTATTATACATATGTTGGATTAAAAGAATGATAGACTTGGATATGCGTACCTCTTGGGGAAATGTCTATGACATTTCCCTTTAACCATGCATGGAGAGTATGTGCGATCCTTACCACATGGACCATGTACCATGTAATTCTGAACTGCATGATATCCTACTGGATCAGTTTTTTGGTCTGGAATTTCAGCTGAGACCAACCGATCAATTTTCATAATTGTATCTGGTCTATCGTCTGGATGTAACCATATTAACATATGTACATGTGGAAGACCACGCTTTTGAAACTCAATAACATGCATCACTGTTACCAAATAATTCAGAAAAATGTTTTAATAAAAACAATCATTATGAACTTTCCATTTTACTATGATTTAAAATTCATATTTATTAAGAAATACCTCCAATACATCTGCCAAAATAATGCTTCTTCTTGATCAAGTCAATTAGCTGGTCAAGTTTTAGCTTAAACACTCTAGAGACTATATCGGGAGCATCAACAGCATCAACATTGGGCAACAACTCCAGCATGCTCTTAATTTCAGGCCACTTAGTATTACACGTCATAGTGAGAAATAGGGATGGATGTCCAATTGCACGACATATTGCCAAAGAGTCTTTGAAGTACTGTGACATGTAGCGTTGAGATCCAGTAAATGAAGCAGGAAGAATTACCGCCTTACCAACATGAGTAGGATCATTATCTCCTTTCCGTAAAGCATCGCGCACAGAATGGTAAAGATCAGCTCGAATAGTAGTCTGGTGATTTGCAACCCAATCCAAGCGATACTGTTCAATAGCAGTAAAAGCATCGACCAAAAACTGTTGCCACAAACGGCCAGCCAAGTGTAAAGTCAGAGCTGCAATATCAAGTATAGATTGTTATGTATAAACTGGTAATTTATAAAAGATTGATGAGAGAATAAAATACTTTAATTGTGTTTAGTGCATTACCTTCAGAAGTGCGTATCATGACCTTATAACAATAATATTCTCTCATAGAAACTGTTTGAGGTTCTTTTGAATCAGGATCCAAGTCTTCAACATCTTCAGATAATTCTTCACGTTTCTTAACATTCTTCAAAGGTATGTGTAAGTGAAATCCTTCATTTCCAGATGGAAATAGTAAAGGATACTGAAATTGTATGTAATGCGGATCTGTCTCATAAATTCTCTGCAAGCCATCCTGTTTTGAGTTGACAACTGTATCTCTAAAACCACCAGTATCTGTATTATCACTAACAATAAATGCTGCAACCTCATTTGATGGAGTAATGTGATTAGGTCTGCCACTTGCAGAATTGGAAGAGATTAATACCAATTTAAACTCATCAAGATCACGATTTTCAAAACGGTCTCTAGCCATTCGAAAAGCACGGACCAATTTATTATTTTTGTCTAACATGGCCAAAAGTGCTTCAATAATGTCAGGATCAACAGTGTCGGTATTACCTCCCAAAGCATTAATTCTGTTTTCAACCTCATTTTCCGTGTCATAAATATATAATTGACAAAATTTTGGAGAATCTCCATCCGTTGGAACCAAGCTTCCCAACAAATGATAATTCACGCCAAGCATTTTGAAACAATATGGAACTCTGCCTTTGTTGATTCTATTATCTACCTTGCCACCGGAAGAAGTAAAAGAAAACATGCAATTGTACACCCTTATATGCTGTTTAAAATGTTTAGATTTCTCACCACCAGACAACAATGAAGCAAGTGGCTCTGGAGGCTGGGGTTCTTTGTCAAGTTCAACTTTACCATTTCTACAACATAAGGAGAATGTTGGATACTGTTTCTTTGCCGTTTTGTTGTTACGCTCCTCATTCCACATATGTGCATGACATTTTGTACACTCTTTATTAGGCGCGCCAAAATCCATGTATCCAGACCAAAGATTTAGTTGACCATTATTTCTTTGTTCATAAATATAATCCATGGCATCATCATCTGCTCCAAAATGCTGATCATAATACTCTGTGTGATTTTAAAAAGTAAGATTAGTATGGTGGTGTTTTAGGATTACTAAAAAATTATCCGTATTACCTTCGGCATCACTGTCACTATCCAAGTCAGAATCTTCATCAGCTGCTTCATTAAATTCTGAATACAAATTCTTTGACCCATTAGATGATTCAGCATAATTAGAATTCCTCCAATCAGTATTATCATGAACAGAAGATGAGTCTGTTAAACGATGAATTTCTGAAGAATTCATAAACATTCCATGTTGGAATATTTTAGATCCAGAGGCATCTGACTGGTAATTATTCAGTTTCTTAACATCAGATGTAGGCAACTGAAAACTAATTGTAGAACGCGTAGTAGAATCAAGTTTTCTTCGACCATTATAATCCACTGTTCAAAAAAGAAAATGTATTATCAATATGAATTAAAGTTAAAAAGTTCAAACAGAATAAATATTCCAACAGTATTGATATAGAACTAACTCTGTAAATTAAAATAATATATTGTGAAAGACGAAAGTACCTTCTGCACTAACTGAACGTGGAGTTCTGAAAATCGTGTTTTCCTGAGATCCTTTCCCATGGGTACTTTTATTTGCCTTAGAATAACCTATATCAATTGTTAGAAATTATATTATTATATCAATGTGATATCACATGTCAAGTTATAAGCAATACCTGTAGAATTTAAAGTATTCTGCTGAATCGTGTTCAAATTTAACGATCCCAAAGGAGTTCTACTTCCAACTACATAAAACAACATTACATCATAAACCTGAACAAATGTATTCAATTCTTTTATTTAACTATGCCCAAGAAAATGCTGAATTATCAGCAATTGTCAAGTAATATAAACCTGGTGAATTCTCAGCAATACGATTAAGCGCGTTTGAAGTTAATGTGTATAGAGCTGATCTACTTCCAACTGCAAAGAAAAATATTTAATCACCGACAAAATAAGGTAACATATAATGCAATGGAAAATGGAAAATGTTTTACGCATTGAGGACGATGCAGGAATGGAAGTCTTATTCACATTGGGTCCGCGAATTCTTTGCTTCATAGCTGCATAAAGAAGAAAATTAATCTTTCTTACTTTGTTTCTATACAAAACAAACAGATCAACATAATCTCTATATTGTTGATTGAAGATCTTTAATTATAACCTGATGATCCGACGGTGGCAGACATGGAATTTGAGTGTTTATTTGTTTGATGTACGTTTCCATCAACAACATTGGTAGCCTTAGTACTTGCTGCATCTAGGATAATATTAAAAGAGTATAGAGAATATTAAACAGCAACATGTGTGGCATTAGATGGTTTCCAAGTTAAAAATGAATAAATCAAGAAGATTGCAACACAAATTCAGAAAAGGTAAAGTAACAAAAACCTGTACAATTCTCAACATTAAGAATAACATGGTTTGAAGGTAATGATCCTAGAGGTATTCTACTTCCAACTGCAAAGAAGAAAACATAATCAATAGTGAATAAAATGGAATTAAATGGAAAACGAAAAATGTTTACCCATTGAGGACAATGCAGGACTGGCAGATTTATTCACATTTGGTCCCCGATTTCTTTGCTTCGTAGCTGCATCACGAAACAATTCTGTTACTCTGTTTCTATACAAAACAAAAAAATCAACATTGATTTGAGTTTATAACCTGATGATCCGATGGCAGACATCGAGGTTGAGTTTATATTTGTTTTATGTCCGCTTTCATTAACAACATTGGCGGATTTAGTTTTTGCTGCATTTGTTATAAACTAAAAATTATATATTACGAATAATGTCATTAAAACTCTAAAATCATTAAAAAATTGCTACTACCTTCAATTTTATCAACGTTAGGTCCTCGTACTCTTCGCTTCACAGCTAACAAAAGAATTAATATTCATGATTATGGGGTAATATATGTGCAAAATTTTAAAGTACTGAGATCAAATCAAATCATTACCACCGGTTGAGGAAGCAGATGCATTAGAATTACTCATGCCAGTAGTTGAAAGCGGAGTACCAGCAACAACTACATCAGATGATTATATAAGGTACATGGAAGAATTAAAATTACACTGCGTATAATTAACAAACGTGATATATGCGCTTACCTGGTTTAATTTTAGAAAAAGGAGATTCAGCTATGTTTGTACTAAGTGATGAGTTTGAGACATTGGGATCAACATTTTCACCAAATTGAACATGCAAACGATTATTAGTTTCACCATTGTTTGATGTGTTCCTTATACCTAAGATTGTCTGAACATTCTGACCACGAACCCTACGTTTAACACCTGTTACAAAATCACATATCAAATATCAAAATATTGAATATAGATAGATAAAACTGTAAACATTGATTCAGCAATCATGGGAAAGAACCTGATTTCGCATTTTCCGATACTTTTTTGCTTGAAGGAGGATCCATGATAGATTCAAATCGATTTAATCACCACAAACTCAAAGTCGACATGTTCTTCTTCAACAGATGTTTAAAGATAATTCATAGTCTCTGTGTATACATGAAGGGATTACGATAATTAATCAAGGAAAGAAAAAATAGATATTGAGTAAATTTCCATAACTCAGTGTGATACACGTCTATCATTAATTCAAAATTCAAAAAATGCTGTAATTAAGGAAAACGTGTGATCTGATTATGATTCTGTTATATGGCTAAATGGATCATTAGATGGGTAATATTTTTACCTAATGGGTAAATTAGTTGGATTCTCCATGGGTCATTAAAAAAAGGCTTGAGAGTAGTACATTTTAGAGGAGTTGGGTAAATTTTTTTACCCAGTGGGTAAATTTCTAAATGGGTGACTTGATGCATTAAGAATATGTTGATATGTAGGAGGGTTTTAATAATGTGAAATGGATACACCACAGATAAAATACCAGACAGTAGTTTTTAATTAACACGGTAACATCAAATCACATTTTAAATAGTGCATGTCCGTTTTGAGTAAATAGGCTTGCATGACCGGTTCTTATTAATAAGGAAATGTTTGTGACATTCATTCTTTCTTTTCTGTTTTCTTATTATGCACTACCTCCATCCCTAGCTACTTCTTTTCTAACTGTCTGCACTTGATCTGTACTTAAGTGAATTCAACGTAATTACCTTGTAATTACTTGCTTGCTTCATACATTAAACGTATAATCCGATTACCCGAATTGCCAGGTCTAAGAAGTAACTTTAGGCACGGACAGAAATATTAATAAATTTCCTAATATTGCAGATTTATATACTAACACTCAACTGAGGTATACTTCAAACGAACCTTCCAAACTTCCATTTTTCATTTCATAATCTTTATTCTATAAATATTTAACAATCTCATCTCAAACTTCCATCAACTTGTTAAATATATTCTTAATAACATTTACAAAGCATTACTTGATCCTTTTCTTGCATTGTCTCAACTAAGAGAACTCAACACAATTATATTCTATCATTGAATACATGGCATTGATCAACAGTAGTTTAAAGGTACAACTGCAGCTGTTGTCTAAAATAGCCACTAATGACGGCCGCCATAGCGAAAACTCTCCTTATTTTGATGCGTGGAAGGCTTACGATAGGGATTCCTATCATTCCATTAACAATCCTCAAGGTGTCATTCAGATGGGACTTGCTGAAAACCAGGTATGTGTAATATGTGTGTGTGTGTGTGTGTGTGTGTGTGTGTGGAGTATATAATGATTACTATCTATACATGTGGCAGCTTTCATTCGATTTGATTAAAGACTGGATTGTGAATAACAAGAGTGCATCAATTTGCACAACTGAAGGGATGGATAAATTTACTGATATTGCCATTTATCAAGATTATCATGGATTGCCAAAGTTTAGAAATGTACTGAACTATACTTCACGAACATTTCTTCGATACACAGTCCATTTTTTATTGACAATCTTGTTCTACAAACTAAAAATAATTGGATACTAAATGAATGTTTAAACATTTTGATGTATGAATTTCCAGGGCATTGCAAGGTTCATGGAAAAAGTGAGAAGAGATAAGGTCACATTTGATCCGGATCGCATTGTTATGAGTGGTGGAGCTACTGGAGCTCATGAAATGATGGCATTCTGTTTAGCCGATCCTGGTGATGCCTTTTTAGTACCCACCCCATATTATCCAGGGTACCATTCTTTAAGCTTATGTTCAGCTGAACCAAATGCTTAACTTTCTCTTTAAAAATTTATTAGTAGGAAGTATTTAAGGTCGATATTAGAAATTGTGCTAGAAATTGACCTACTTCCTTAAAAACATTTTGCAGATTTGATCGAGATTTGAAATGGAGAACAGGAGTTCAACTTGTGCCAGTTATTTGTGATAGCTATAACAATTTCAAAGTCACAAGAACAGCCTTAGAAACTGCATATCAACAAGCTGAATTGTCTAAAACTAAAGTTAAAGGCTTGCTTATAACAAATCCATCGAATCCTTTGGGCACTATTTTAGACAGAACCGCACTTAAGGATTTAGTCGGTTTTATAAATGAGAAGAGCATCCACCTAGTATGTGATGAAATTTATGCTGGCACAGTTTTTAATAAGCCCGAATTCATTAGCATTGCTGAGATAGTAGAGGAAGAAATTAAATGCAATCGTGATCTTGTTCACATTGTGTATAGTCTCTCGAAAGATATGGGCTTTCCAGGTTTTAGAATTGCAATAGTATACTCATACAATGATAATGTTGTAAATTGTGCTAGAAAAATGTCGAGTTTTGGACTAGTTTCTACACAGACACAGCACTTGATTGCTGCAATGCTATCTGATGAAATGTTTGTAGAAAAATTTATAATGGAGAGTCGAGAAAGATTAGGTTCAAGGCACGAAGTGTTCACACAAGGACTAGCACAAGTGGGGATTGGGAGTTTGAATGGAAATGCAGGGCTGTTTTTGTGGATGGACTTGCGCAAACTGCTTAAGCAACCAACCTTTGAAGCTGAAATGGAGCTTTGGAAGAGTGCAATAAACAATGTTAAACTCAGTATATCACCGGGCTCTTCATTTCATTGCTCAGAGCCCGGCTGGTTTAGAGTTTGCTTTGCGAACATGGATGATGAGACGACGAAAGTTGCTTTACAGAGGATCAAGAAGTTTGCCCTTCAAACTATGGGGGCTCTGGAGGTGAAGGCAAAGAAATTATCGTGTCAAAGCCTTTGGCCAAAACCTCCCCCAAGAGCTTAGTTTTCTTCAATTTCATGTATAAATTTTGATTATATAGTGTATTTGGTCCCCCCATAAATTAATAATTCTTGATGGTCCTCCCCAAAATATTTATAAATCTCTTATAGTTTTGGTTCCAATACATATAAACTCATAAATTGCTCTTGAGAACCTAGAATGTCACATATGTACTTTTGTCTTCAAAAATTTTATTCAAATTTCGCCCCTCTAAACCATATTTTCTGGTTCCGTCCGTGGTCAAAGGAGTCTGAAATTGAGCTTATCATTTCGAATGAGGGATGGAATCATGATGTCACCTCACACTATGTCCCCTAGATATCCTAGCTCTACAATTGCGTAAACATGATTACTTAGACCTTGCGGAGATGTTCCGAACACTGGTGCAGATCAAACTCTTATGCCATTATTGTAATCTATAGGTTATGACATTAAGATTTCCATTTTAAATTAAGATTTCATTTCTAATGACAGAGATATCAATAAATATACATGTTACAACTGCTTGCTCAACCTGATTGAGTGTATTTTTTATTACCAATTATGAGGAAGTTTGTCATCATGTTTTGTTGTGTGGCTTCTCTACAAGAAAAGAAAATTCATATAGCTGCAGCTTCATACTTGTAACACGCAAAGTCCGAACAATGTAAGGATGATGCAAGAAATGAAAATTAAAAAAAAAAAATGGTTGTCGGCTTAAAGAACCAAAGATGGTTGTAATTTGGTTAAAACTAATTGGCATTACATGTATGTCATCGTCCCTCATGTCTCAGTGCAAGGCCTATCTTTCAATGTCACTTGATGTTTCAATAATCATCCAATGATAAAGTTAGTAAATAAATTAAGTTTGAAGTAGTTGGCTGATTAAAGGTTTCTACATTATTTTCATCAGCTAAACAGATCAGAGCACGGCAGGGTCCCGATATAGAGACTTATCCTTATTTTTCAGGGTTAAATGGCTATTTGGTCACTATACTATTCAAAAACTTTCAATTGGGTCACCAACCCAAAAAAAATTTCAATCGCATAATAAAGCACTCAAAAACTTTCAATTGGGCCACTGCCGTTAGTCATTACCGTTAACTTTAACGGAAAGATGTCAACTTTCAAGGAAAGATGTCAACTTTCAATTAGGTCATCAGTATTAACTTTAACTTTCAATTAGGTCGTCGGTATTATAAATTTTTAATTTTTTTTTAAATTCTGAGAATTTTGAATTACATTTTTTCAAATTTAAATTTTTGAATAATTTTTTCGAAATTTTTGAATTTTTTCGAAATTTTTGAATATAAATTTATTAAATCGAGTTAATTTTGTGGGAATCGCGAGCGTTTTATAAAGTTAGTTTGACTGCAAGTAGTTCCAAAAATATACACACATATAGACACATACTACTCTCCCTCTGCATTGAAATATTTTTTGAATTTTTTCGAAATTTTTGAATAAATTTTTAAAATTTTAAATTTTTAATAAATTATTAAATTTTGTGAATTTAAATTAATAAAATTTTTAGAATTTTGAGAATTTAAATTAATAATTTTAAAAATTTATTCAAAAATTTAAATTCAATAAAATTTAATTCAAAATTCTCAAATTTTAAAAATTTATTCAAAAATTTATAATACCGATGACCTAATTGAAAGTTAAACTTAATACTGATGACCTAATTGAAAGTTGACGTTTTTCCGTTAAAGTTAACGGCAATGACTAACGGCAGTGACCCAATTGAAAGTTTTTGAGTGCTTTATTATGCGATTGAAAACGTTTTTGGGTTGGTGATCCAATTGAAAGTTTTTGAATAGTAAAGTAACCAAATAGCCATTTAACCCTTATTTTTCATTAGGAGACAGTATTTTTCTCTTTATTTTAAATTCCACCTTGATCGTACGGATAACAAATAAACATTTGACCGGTTATCAAGCAGAGTTATATTCATCACAGGAATCTTGAATGGAAAATTATTCGAGTTCCTCCATCTTGAACTTCGAATTCAACAAAATAAAGCACACTGTTCATCGAAACATCTGGCCACATAGCATTTCTCCTCAGTTACCAAGTGTTACCAACAATCGGAAGTTAACAACAATCGAAACTTATGTACTAGTACTCTATATCTCATTTTATTGCAAATCAACATTCAGGGAGTGACTTAATAATCAAAACACTCGTAGGATTCATGATCTTACCATTAAGATATAACACATGAACTGGGATATTCCTCAGCACTGTGATCAACATATTGGCGCATAACATAAGGATTGTAATAATACTGATAGGTCATAATGAGATCTTGAATTTGTTGTTCTTTCTTCTTGTCATCGTCTTTCTTATCATCATCTTTCTTTCCATCTTCTTTCTTGTCATCCTTCTTTTTTTCAGGTTCCTTTGCAGGACCAACTGTTAATAATTCCGTGTGACATAATTTCTTCAGTTTGTTCACCAGAGCAATGGGATCAACGTCACCGATCACAGTTAATTTCTTGTCTTTCATCTCAATGGATATGGTTTCAATTCCTGTCGATAGCCAAGAAATAATTAGGACTCAAACCATATATATTTCTTGTACAAATAAATATATGATTTCGATGAAACAGTAGCATGCAAAGTTAAAACCTGAGAGTCTGGAAACGGTTTTCATGGCCTTCTTCTTTTCCTTGTCGTCATATATCTCCAATTTCACTACCACTTTCTGCAGCCAAAAAAAGATCAAGAAATACATAAATATATCGTAAAGTTTAAGTAAAAACTAAAAACCAAAAGATATTTCAGAATATGTGACATGAAACAGAGGAAGTAATGCAAGAACAGTGTCATGAAAAAGTGGAAGAAGAATTTCATGGAAATTGTACCTTCATTTTAGTTGGCAGTTGAAGCAGTGATGTAAATAGTCAGGTGACTGAAAAAGAATTGTAGTGTATATATGTTGATTGTTGCGTATTCAAGTACTAAATAACTTTAGCAAACAAAATATTGACGAGGAGAAGAAAACAGAGATCAACTCTCATAGTAATGCCAAAACAAGTTTCAAGTACAACTACTAATAAATAAAGTATTACTACAGTAAACACTTGCGTCTGGTTATGGGAAACTGATTACTCATAGGTATTTCTGCTTTTAACGGCCGGTAAATATTATTCTAATTATTTTTGTTTCTAATATTTTGAACTTTCTTTTTTTTTAAAAAAAAGGGAATCAATTCATTAATCAAAAATCATACACCATCTACAAATACAATCGAAATTTAAAAATATCGATGTTGAATCCTTCCTTCATGGAGAGACAACCAAACGAGTTGGAGATGATTGAATGTATGAATGTATGTACTTGGTTTCACCCGACTGTTCTGTGGAATCGACCGTAGAACAGAAAGACTAACAAAATCCAAATAAATTGGGAAATTATTGAAGGAAAGCAAGATTTCAATCAAAGATGACAAAATATAAAGAAATTGGGGCTTTACAACAGTGAAAACCAATAAAATTCTTCTGAAAAATCTTTAATGGAGGCTAGGATTTAGGGGAGAGAGAACCCAGCCGAATGTAGAGCCTTTAATATTTGAACTTTCTATATTTTATTTTCGGCACAAAATATTTTTACTCTGAATTCAAAATTGCAAGGTTATGAATCTGTAACAGTTTTTATGAAATATTTATATTTTAGTTTAAGAGTTTTCGGAAAAAATTAAGTGCAAAATTTAGAAAAAAAAAATCAGCAACAGTTTTAAGAGAAACATTTACTGTAACAACTGACATGCATAATGCATGCACAGAATTATAATAAAATTTATTAACTGAATTTGTGATTAAAGCAGAAGCTGCCCAAGACCTTTCCTTACATCTTGTTATTAGCATTGATGTTGATGTGATGTTACTACGGTCCGGTTTTGCTTTTTGAAACGAGAAAAGCTTATTTCTAAAGCATATAAAAAGGTGTTTGGTAAAAGTTTAAAAGTAATTTTTCTTAAAAAATATTATTTTTAATAATAATAAAAAATATTATTTTTTTCTCAAAAATTTTAAAACTAGTAAAATATCAAAATATCTCCTATTTTTACATCAAAAATGTAATGTACACAATACAAAAAGTTTGCTGTAGACAGTACCCCTATATATAATTGATGAAGTGAGTTTATTATTAATTAAATATTTTAATATTTATAGTAAAAATTAAAATTATAATTAAACTGCAAAAGTTATGAATAAGATAAGATATTATTTTACAATTTTTCTAAAACAAAACCAGAAACTTTTTTTAACTATAATAAATTAATTGAGTGAAAAATAAAATTTAATGATTTTAAAATTAGAAAAACATGAAATTTCAAGCAAAAAATATAATAACAACTAAAATATTAAATAATGATGTTTATAAAATAAGTAACATCAACTTCATGTGATTTACATATATTATTTCACAATTTTTTTAAAAAAATTAAAAATTATTTAATTCAGTATAGAATATTTATTAAAAATATTTTTGAAGTGTATAAAACTAGTAGTATCAAGTAATTGTTGTCACCCTTTCCATGTACACTAAAAAATTATATGCACTGCACTGCACTGCACATATCACATGCTGCATAATTGAATAGTATAACTTTGTATCAATATTAAATATTCAATATTTGTCTCTTTTTTTTTGCATTTATTCATGATACGCTAACAGGTATGAAATTTATATTTCAATTTTTTTTTTTTTTTTTGTCGGGGTCATTTTCTAAAGCAAATTGTGTTGCTTTTTCGGAAAAGGTAAACAGGGCAGGTGTTTAACTCAAAGACGGAGAAAAATGTGATACATTGCATTAGGAATATAATAATAATCCTTCAGACCTGATTTAAAATGACTGAAAGCGAGGCTAGCCGAGACACTTACGTCGTCTTATTTCAATTGGATTCCAAATATATTTTTAAAAAGTAATGCTACATATTCTGAAAAAGATTTTAAAAATGTTTTCGAAGGCTATGCATCATTTTATTTGTGGAATTTATATTAATTCACGAGGGATCTATTTTATTTATGAAATGATAACCAATTACGTTATGACAACTCAGTTTTTGGGAATGATTTTAGGAATAATTTCGGGAGTTCTAGCATTTCTCATCTTTAAATGATAAGTGTCGAATTTTTATTTAAAGAACTCATAATTTTGGTAATTATGACATTTTTCTTGACGTAGTGTTTTATTTGACCATTTGTCCATAGGTGGTCCTCATATTTTGCATTCCTATGAATCCTCCTGTTGCTGTAATCAATGTAGGAAAAAATTTAGCAAAATTTTGAGAACTTATTGGAAAAATAGATATTACTTCAAATTTAATAGTCAGTATCAAAAATAAAATCAATAGTTTATATGTTAATTGTATTATTTTAAATGCATAATAATTATTTGTCTTGAACCAGGACGAATTGGTTCGTTGTCTCTATCTTGGAATTATAGTAAATATTCATAAATTATTTTATTTAAGTAAATCAATTTAAAAATTACCAAATGGTATTAAATTAGTGATTAGTCTCTGCTAAGATCTTGACTAATTTGCTCATTGTTCGATTTCAATCAAGACTACGACCTGTTCAACTCATGAACTTGAAACAAACCGAAATTAATATAAAAATTAATTATCAAGTTGGTCACTAAAGTGGCCCTAAAATATTAAGTTGGTCACAAAACTGATTAACTGAAAACGGTCTCAAGCATTTTGCAATTTATATGGTAGGGTAAAATATTAATTTCAGACAATAAAATTCAAGAAATCAACATAAATATTAGTATTTTCCGTCAAGAAAAAGTAAATTATTAACAAAGTGTCCCACTTTAGTGACCTAATTGCGACCATTTTCAATTTGGTAACCAACTTGATATTTTTGGTCCATTTTAGTGATTAACCCATTAATATAATAACGCAAACCATGCACATTTTTGACTTCATTGGCCAAACCAGACTTATATTTCAATCAAAATTCGGGTTCATACGAAGACTTATTCCAACCTTGGTCACGTCATCTGGCTCACAGGTTTGTTCCGGGCAATATCCAAAAAACCAGATATACATGATTCTAATCTTAGTGTGGTTTTTGTGCCAAGCTTGGGGTTGAATCAGCAGAGCAACATCTAGAGATTGATTTCTGCAAAATCCCCTATATTTTGCAATCACTTGCTATGTAAAAAATGACATTCAATAAAGCAAAACTGGCATCCATCTGTCAGCAAAGACTTACCATACACAGTATACATTCGTACATCGCATGAATATGTGATGAGAACCACACAATGACAAGCTTGATCCCTCTAGTGGTACATGTTTCTCAAATTTCATTCTTCTCTTCTATAAAAGATATATGATGTAATGCTATCAAGAACTAAATTCTTTGCATAACAATATGAATATTTATTTCTTCGAAGAAGATTATTAATCTAAAGACACTAGATGAAGATGGATCTATACGGAAAAGGCATTATTGTCAAATGACCAGTAATCATCTAACTGTTAGCTGTGCAGAAAGCACAGTTGTAGATGGGAACTAAGCTCCCACCAGCAAGGCAGCACGAGCAATCTCTAGTGCCTCCTCAACCGAAGATGCATTTTGAAGCTTAACTTTGTCAACAGTAGGCTGGTTCCTTGCTAGTTTAGGAAGGAGTTGAAATTCCTAAGAAATGAAGGGAAATATATCAGTTTCTACATGCAATGAAAATTTGTAAATTGCTTCAAAAAGTGTTGATCAAAAGAGCAAAATAAGCTGTAATGAATGAGACTGTTCAATCACTTAAAGATGGAGCGATCAAACTATGATTGTTGCTCCAACAAACAAACAGTTCGACTTCAACAATAGTCAGACCTTATTTTTTGTTTATTGTGTCACATTTCTATTAAATTCAAACTTCAAATACTTTTCACTAAAAATTAAAGACACAATTCGTAGGCATATTGTGCAAAATCCCAAAGACGAGTAAGTGAAGATAAAAATTTATGTAATTTAATGTGTGTGAAAAAGCTATAAAGTATGCATTTTAATAAGCTGCAGTGTTTATTTTTTCTTTTGTCAGATTAATGTGCCGTAGTTTTTCTAATCAGAACCAATAGGTAATTAATACCAGTTACTGGAGAAGATACTCAAAGTTTTATATCATAATTCATCATGATAATTTCAAACTCCTGGGGGTAAGTAGACATCACTCATCAGACAGAGATGAATACATGAAATGTCTAAATTTGACAATGAAACTATCCACGGGCACACACAACACAAACCTGCCAATCACAATTTAACTACAGAAAATGCAAGAATATCGGGATTCTTACTTTTGATAAGCAATGTCCATTGGCCACACAAAAATCTACACCCTTTACTTATAAATCAACTTGACTTTGCCTACATATCTCTTTTATCACTAGTTGAGATATCTCTATTAATTCCTCTACATGGTGATCTTTCTTCATGCATTATGACAGCATCTTTCAGTATAATTATCACAAACAATTTAAAAAAGAGTATACCTCAGGGCTTCCACTTTCGAGCAAAACCCCTTTAAGTTTACCTGCATTACAGGCAAGTAAAAAATAAGCCTTAGTCCAGATTTAGAAAATAATAGGATTATCTTTCTGTCGCTCAAAACACACATAAACGCACTGAAAGTGTTCAAAATATAAAATTACCAGAGTCTAGCCAGAAAGTTGCTATCTTAGGATCAAAGTTTCCAACCTCAACCACCTCTCCAACTGTGCATGAATAGAAAATTTTAGTGCCAGCTAAAAGAATACATAAAAAGATGGCAAAATTTCATCCAGTAATTGAATATTCTTACCGTTGTCACCAAAAAACTGCCACCATACTTTCCTTGAGCTCCCTTCGTACTCGAAAACTCTAGAGTAAAAATAAGGAAGATAGTCGTAGCTGAATTGAATACAGGAAGCAAATTATAAACAAGATTGTGTCTGAGGTTTGCACTGAGATTGAAAACTTTTAGTAAGAAAAAAAAAGGTGACATACTTTTGAGTCTGCGCACTTAATAACGATTTTATGCAGTGTTGTGCTGATCGGCGCGCATGATCAACATGTTCAACCCGAGCAATGCGATCATACATCTGCTCAAGTGTAAATTACATTTAGCTACAGATTCACAAGAAAGCATTGATTGGTAGAACAAGTTAATTAGTAGAAAAGAAAGCACACCTTAAGTGGGAAGGCTGCTACATCGCCAATAGCAAAAATTCCGGGCACACTTGTTCGGAACTGACCATCAACCTGAAAGAAAGAATCACAATATTTAACACAATAAAGTACCACACCACACTAGTTTAAGTTTGTTCAAATCATTAATTCTTTTCTAATCAATTTTAATATGAGTCGACGTCGTTAAGAAACTATAAAAGTTAATTACTACGCTATTTATGGTCATATCTACTATTGAGCTACATTAACTGTCTGCTCTCGCTTCCCAGTAAAAACGTAGCGCTGTAAATGTATACTTTCATGCATTTTTCTTACTACTTCGCGAATTTTTTATCACTTCCCTTTAGCTTAGTTTTTTAGAAAGTACCATAAATTGTATCAGAACTTTGAAATTGAAAAAGAAATACAATGCCTATGCAGAAATGATAACCTGTATTCCACCAACAGTGCTGTTCAAGCCAACACTTTCAAAGAGACTGACAGCAGGTTTTGCTCCTATGCCGATAACAATCTGGTAAGGGCAGGACAAAAAAAATTACACACAAGTCTCTAACCATGTAAACTAACATAAGAAAGAATCACCTGATACATAATTTACAAACTAAAAGATCCCCCTAAACCAAAATAACAACACAGTCCAAGTATTGTGAAACTACAGTACCGTGTCTGCTTCAATTAGAGAACCATCTTCAAGCTTAACAGCAGAAACTCGTCCATCAGTACCTGCATCTAAAGTTTTTATGGAAGCCCCCTGTAAATAAAGTGATCATTGAGTTATATGAGAATATATATACATAAACACCACCAGACAATACATGCACACGCACACACACGGAGAGGGAGAGGGGGGGGGGGGGGAGGAGAGAACCTTGACAAATTTAACACCATTGTTTTGAAAGAGTTCTTCGTATCTTCCGGCAAGTGAAGGAGTAAATAACCTTGGTAAAAGATGAGTTTCTGGGAATACAACCTATAATGAGAACTGTGTAAGTACAACTTATCATCAGAGGCTACCACATGGCCAAAAAATTAAAATCATCAAATCATATACAGAATTTAGTGCCATATAAAAGTGCATTTCAACGCATTAGGGGTAGCATGGCAAAACTTTTTAGTAATGTTTTCCTTTTACGCACCGGAAAGTATCATTTAACAATTTTATTGGCTTCTGGTGTGGTGTTACATCTTATATACAACAAAAATTAAATATGTGTATGATTATAAAATATTTTGAGAAGATTGTTTAGGAGTACAATGCACAGACACATCCTATACATACACCAGATGGTTGAAGTAACTGTCATATCTTATACATTGTATCCTTGGTCACTACTCACATAACATTAATGAAAAATTACCTAGTTAGGAGGGAATGTACAGCATGTTGCTGTAAAGATGCATTATAGACTCATATACAGGGAGAAGTTGATAATTGTTTTTATTCTTACCGTTGTATCAAGATTCCAGGCAACAGCAGCAGCTGCAACTTCCATACCAATGTAACCACCACCAACCACAACCACCTTTCGTGACTTTTCCTACAAATCAAAGTAGATGTTATCTTACAACCCTATCCAGGTCATGTGAGTGAGTCCAATAACCACCAAATTGAATCGAACATACAAGCTTTAGTATATCAATATTATGCAGAGCTGTGTAATAAAATATAGGGAAATTCTCAATGCTACCCTTCTGTTTTTGGCTTTTCCAAGTGGTGCCATTTTGTATTTTTGACTTACGAGTGTTACCCTTGTATTTTAAGTTTTATATATATCATGCCATTCCGTTACCCAAACATAAGTCATACGTTAAAATATAAGGGTACCACACGTAAAAGTAAAAATATTAATGGTATTTCTTGGAAAAGTTAATAGGACAATGGTCTTATAAAGAATATTCTTTCGAACACATTCTAGAGTTTTAAACTGTGTTTTGTTCAAATGTTTTAATGATGATGTTTCTAAATGTAGTAGATTGTCACGGGTGTTGAAAGTACGAAAAATTTGAAGTTTAAATGGTTAATGAAGTCATTTACTTAAATTTTAACTTTTATTAAACGTTTGGTTAACAGAATGGCATAATATATGTGGAACTTAAAATACATGGGCACCACTCGTAAGTCAGAATTAAAAAAGGCACCATTTGGAAAAGTCCAAAGTAGAAGGATACCATTGAGAATTTCCCTAAAAAATAATGCAAGTGGAATGAATATTGTGAAATGAATAAAGAAAACAAACCAGTGATGAAATCAGAGAATCAGCATCAGAAACATCACGAATATAGTGAACCCCAGATAAATTTCCTCCAATCTTCTCTGGGAATCTGAATGGAAAGGAAGATATCTCCATTCATTCGTGCAGGTAATAGTCAGTCGTAATTTATATTTTGTTACTTATTTTGAAAAGATAGGTGCATAGTAGTATAAGGTATACAAGTGATGTGACAGCTACAATCTTTATGCAATTGGTGTCTATGGATAGACCTGCATGAGACTCAAATAAAACATGTGTACTCAAGATGTGGAGGGAAGGGCAAAAGGGTCCAAGCTTCAACACCGGACGGTAGATTGGTCTTCACAGGAACGAAAACAAGAGAGGCACAAAGAGGGCAGGAGGAGAAAAGAAGAGTACCAAAGAATTAGGCTTGATCTTATCACATTTGGGAGAGACTGGCCTCTCGAAAACCATTGTACTTATCTTTTATTTATGCAAGTACTGGGGTGTATTGTTCTGAAACATTGCTGAGTCTGAGCCATTGTTGAGTTCTGAGTTTAACTATTCAATCCTTAAGTTCAATAGCTTGTGGTTGTGTTTGGTATAGTAATTTCATTACAGCCTACTGTGAAATAGGATAACAAAGATATTAATGCACCAATTATCAATAAATTGTTTTTCAAGCATAGTGTTTTCATGTCATCCGTCATTCACAAAGGAAGAACATAAACTGCGGTTATTACATAAACGAGGCTGTTGTATGATTGTATGTTAATTGTATAGTAAATACAGATAAAATACTACCTTGATGCTGTACATCCCGTACTAATTATCAGGGAACCGTACTTTAGAAGTTTTCCTGAGTTCGTCGTCAGAGTTTGCTTTTCAATATCAATACTTGTCACCGGATCTTCATACAACATCTACATAATAATCAGATTTATGAGTATAACTTACAACAAAAGAAAAGATGGCCAAGTAATTGCACTGCAAGAAAATTGTTTCATATTAAGAAAAACGTCAGATGCATTTTCAACACTATCCCATGTACAAGAACTACTATCTAGTGATAGGGGTAAACATAAATAATAAAATGCATATATTTTTATCATTTATCATGATATGATACCTCTATGCCTTGTTCTTTGTACCAATCAGGAGTCTGTCGTTCCCCGCCTCCGCCAACGCAAGTATGAAAACCCTAACAAAATATACCCATTGAAGTTAATGACAATGCTTGGCAATAAAATTATATCGAAAATGTATAGTTTGTTTAAAATGGTCTCAACCAGTCAAATATCAACCAATCCACTTCAAAAATGATAAAAACTAAAGCTCACAACCTAAGTGTACAGGTAGAAAAAATTGAACTTACAGGTAGACGTGCTGGCTTTTTATCATGAGGAAAGAGATAAGCTTTTGTCAATGCCGGCCTTTCATATGGTGCATATGCCTGAATTTAGTACATCAACATATTAAACAACATAACTTCTGCAATCTTAAAAATTTAAATTAACAAAAAGAAATGCTTAACCATCAACCCTCTGATTGGCTGAAAGATATGATATCGTAAGGGAAAAGAATGAGATTTGTACTAGTTTGTAAACAAATATTTATTATTTTCCTTGGCTCCTCACAAATTCAAATTACAGCTCAATTTCACGTATAAATACTCATTCCAACCACAAGACCTGTTAGCAAAAATTATAGATATCCTTTATTTCATCTTCTATATCTGCTGAGTCTGTAGCCATTATCTAAAATATCCACGTCACTTTTTTTACCTTATTTAAATTATATCCATGGTGAAGTAACGATAAAGGTGAACCAAAATAATAATAAAATACTGTTTTTGAATTATAGCTAACCATTATTGCTAATACCATTGGAGCAAAATGTGTTACAGCTTCAACAAATTTTAGCTAACACTTATTTTAGCTAACCATTATACCTAGTAGCGTTGGAGATGCTCTTACTCATTTTCTTGGCAACCCATGATATAAAATTAGCATTTAACATCTTCCATTACAATTTCCCATTCGATTATTGCTCATTAATTCCTTACAACTAAACCAAGAGCAAATTCACACAACACACTAAATTTCAGATTGCAAGGGTTAGAAATTTACTTCTTTAGATACAATACAAAGCTTGCCATTAGCCATTCCATGTTCGACGAAAGTCTTGGCTGCGTATCCGGCAGCATTTCCACCTCCAACTATCACAAATCTGCAAAAAATAAATTACAAGACAATCAATCAACACATATACAAATACATAGTAACCCAAATAAAAATTAGAAAAATGACTAACTCCCGATTCTCATTGGCGAAAGAGCTGGATGCCACAACGAAACTCCTCCTCCAAATGCTAGGCAACGCAACCAAAGAAGTGGGGCGAGAAACACGATTACTGGACACAGATTGAGGGCACCAAAGTGAAAGCCCGTGCTTTATTGACAATGAATTCGCCATTCTTTTACCAACTGCAAGTTCTCAAAAGATTTATTGATATTTATATTATTATGTAGAAGATTGAAGAGAGAAGAGGGTTTGTAAGATAAACGGACCTGACAACATTATGGAGATGATCAAATGGGCTATGTGTAAAATATTATTAAAATAATGGGGGGATGATTGATTTTGTTTTTGTGTTGGATTGGCTTTTGCAGGTGCTCAAAGGGTCAATACACTCATAAACCTTTAAATACTAATCAGGGTATCAGGGGGTAATTGTAATTACTGGCGCCGGTGTCCTCCTAGCATTGGTGCTCACCCAGTGCAGTTCACTTGACACAATTATAGACCTTTTTTTTATTGAATATTTAACACAATTGTATTAAAGCCAAACAAAAAAGTGTCCATCTTCATTGAATTTAAAATTTAAAATTTCAAGCTGGTTTCACATAATTTTGAATAATACAAAATGAATTTAGTACTTTATTAGTGTAGGATTTTGTTGTTCTTATGCGAATCTGATTATGTTAGTCGTATATTTATTGTTTTTTGTTTTTCTTTACAATATGGTTTACACTAATGTGTGTATTCATCATAGTGGGTATTTTGTACATCTTCCGGTGGAACTATTTAATATATTGGAGGAGTTGTTAATCACTTTGTTGATAATATTGAGATTGATGATATTCGTTTTTCTGATTTAGATCACTATTATGTAGCCTATGATTATGATAGGAGTAACTATTTAGTATATTTTCAATGTCAGGACCATTCCTTTGAAAGAAAAAATGTCAGGACAGCCCTATCAAATAATTTTTTCTTCTTTTGACCATATTATATAAAGACTTGGCGACCTTGCCCTTATCTCACTCAGCATTCGGGACCCCTAATCTTAAAAGCCCTTAGAAGTCTAAGGCTCTGCTCTTCTTTCAATTTCCATCATCTCAGTCCTGTCCCGTTAGAGTATTGGTGCGCGACTAGTTTTATTCAAGCAACTCCCACCATCAATGACCAACTTCCGTAATTATTTATCGTTGGTGACAAGTGTTTAAAAGATGGTTATTCTCTTTCAATCTTACTTCTCAATCTTTGGGGCAGCAAGAATCGAACCACCATAGCAAGGGAGGTATCTACGTTAGAATCCACCAAGTCGTCTGCATTGAAATCTGAATTTTCTTCATCTTCCTCATTTTTTGCTCCTTCTTATTGAAGTTGTTCTTCTTGTTCTACTTGTAGGATGGACTTTGTTAGAGAGGTGTTATCCTAGTAGTTCGGTTGCCATCAATAACCCTTTGCTACTATCTCCCCAGCTTGGTAACTTATTTTCTTGACGGTTGGCAATCGTAAGTTCTCATCCATATCTAAGGCCGCTTGAAAAGCATGTTCCACACTAGAAGGGGGTTGTTGAAGCGCCTCTTTCCTTATATCGAACCTTGGGCCAGATTTAAATCTAGCCAAATTGTGGCGAGGATCTTTAACAGTTTGACTCTGAGTCTTGAGTTCGTCAAACCTTTGCATGTACTCCGCTACTGTCATATTGTCTTGCTTGAGATTGAAAAGTTGTTGAAATATCTTGTCGTGCTAATTAGGCGACATGTATTTCTCCTGAAGCTTTGACTTCATCTTACTAATGTATGAAAGTTCAACAATGAAGAATTTAAGAAGTACAGTGATGAGAATGCCATCGAGCTTCCCTTCACCTCGATTGTCCATCCTTAGGCAAATGGGAAAGCAGAAGTCGTCAATCGATTTATCCTTGATGGACTGAAAAACAGGATCGAATGCTAAAGGAACGCTTGGGTGGATGAGTTGCTACCCAAATTGTAGGCATATCGTACCACTTGTAAACTTACAACTGGAGCAACTCCGTTCTTGTTGGCTTATGGAACTGAAGCACTTGTGCCCTTGGAGATCACTCATGCATCACCAAGGGTTGAAGCCTATGAGCCAGAAACTAATGAAGAAGGAATGAGGCTTTTTCTTGACTTGATCGATGAGGTCAGGGATGAAACGAATGTCGGGAATGTAGAGCCTCAGAAATGAGCTTCTTTCTATTACAACAGAAGGGTTAATGAGAGATTCTTTCAACCGGGAGATTTGGTTCTCAGAAAGATAGAAGCATCCGGAGTCGGACATAAAGGAATGCTAGCCCCCAATTGGGAAGGGCCGTATCAAGTCAAGAAGACTATGCCGAGAACCTATGTCCGGATAAGTCGGCTCACTCTTCTACCAGTAGTAAAACCAGATTGGTTATAACAGCTGATCACCTGTTATAGTACAGAGGCGTGGAAGATGCTCCAATATATAAAGTCCAACAGTAGTAGGCATAATGCCGAGAACCTATGTATTCATTTTCAGTAGTAGGCATAATGCCGAGAACCTATGTGTTCATTTTCTGTAAGTGGCGTAATGCCGAGAACCTATGTGTTCATTTTCAGTAGTTGGCGTAATACCGAGAACCTATGTGTTCATTTCGTGGAGTAGTAAAAATGGTGATACTTGGAGTTAAAAGCATCTTTTGAAAAACCTTGTTTTAAAGAACTCAAAATTATATTTTTGTATAAATAAAATGTTTTCCGTTATATAACTTTGTTGAGCATTCTTTGGCTCATTCTTGCTATATATGTTGTTCTGTTAATCTATTAAATCGGTGAGAAGAGGAGATGGTACGAGTGGATCGTATCAGCCATATCGAGACAAGGGGAAAGTCCTGCAACTGATACAGTAAAGTAGCAGAAAGGCTCCGATTTCTTAGTTAAGCTGGCAGAATTGTTAAATAATGTCAAGCAAACTCGTTGAAGAAATTATTATGTATTATATTAGGGTGTTTTGTATTAACCTTAAGTAGACATTGGAATGAGATCTCGGAAAGTACTCTGATGTTATAATGATTTTGGTAATGTATGTGAAAGTTCTAAGGCTATAACCCGTGGAGTTAGATGTGTGGAGATTACTCTTATTGTAGTAGTAGAATATATTGTGAACAGGTAGTAGTAGAATATATTGTGAACAGGTATTGCTATCTAAGAATGGATGGAGATGTGATGACCCGAATTCCTTGTACGGAATTTGGGGGCGTTACAGATAAAGTCTTAAATCTACGAAGGATTAAAAAAAAATGTTGTTTGTCATAGCGTAAAACCGGAAATTCTCTCTAGCTACAGTAGCTAGATCCGATCTAGCTACAGTAGATCTCCCTCGAAAGATAGGGCTTCTTGATCTTCCTTGAAAAATAGGTTGTGCTCCTCTCCGGTCAGATGGCCGAGGAGATTATCTCTAAGTGTTCAGCACTTAATCTGGTAGAAGAAGAAGGGGATATCATAGATCTAGGTACAATAGGGGATAAAGAGTCAGACGATAAACTAGAGCTGCTCCTCATAGGGCGGCTAGTCACAGAGCATCCTTTCAACATCGAAGCCTTCAAGAGGACGATGAAGAAAGCATGGAATCCACTGCATAACATGGTAATTAAGGTAATTGGTCCAAATCTCTTTGCTTTTCAATTCTTTCATTGGAAGGACAAAGAGAAAGTAATTAACGGTCGACCATGGTGCTTCGAAAATCATTTAATAGTTATCAAAGAGGTTGAAGGAGATGAACAACCAGAGAAAATCAATCTTCTGCATTCTCCATTTTGGATTAGAGTAGAGAAGTTGCCGTTTAATTGTCGAACTAATGATGACATTAAAGCCATAACTTCGAACTTGGGCGAATTCATGGAAATTGAAGAAGATATTCTCGGGCTGGAAAGATTTAGCAGAATTAGAATAATGTTAGACATAAAGAAACCTTTACGAAGATTCCAGTGGATCAGAGATAAGAAAGGAAACAAAGTCCGACTGGAATACAAGTATGAAATGCTTCCATTTTTTTTCCAGGCTTGTGGTGTGATTGGTCACTCCGAAAGGGACTGTACTTTGGTGTCTGAGGAAGAGAAAAAGACAAGTCTGGGTTGGGGACTCTACCTTAGAGCATCGCCGCGAAAAGGATATACCAAAAACTTGGAAGAAATCAATCAGATAACCAACAGTAGACGTCAACTATTTATCACGAAAGAATCAGGAATGGAGGACAATTCAGTTGAGGGAGAGAAAATCAAACAAAATTTTGACGAAAGGAGGTATGCAGAGAAGCGAGGGGGAGGGGAGACTAAGGGAGTGACAACTAAGGGTACCTCCTCGGAACCTTATATAAAACCAATTATTGAAGCTGGAAAAGTAGAGGAACAGGGGTATCGAGGAGAACCTAGCGCAGTTAAAAACTCTGATGGGAATTTATTAAAGCAAGGAAAAGAGCTGGAGATAGAAAGCAAGAACCACGGGCTTCCAGGGCACAATGAGTCGGGGGTCACAAAGTTAGGACCTCGGAATGTAGCTAGTAGACTATCATTCGAATCTCGTGAATACCAGCCAGGAATGAAGGAGGTGCCAGAGGGAATGGAAAAATGGTCTGAGAAGGAGATTCAGGAACAAGCTTCGAAGAAGAAACCACCTGCAAATGCTAATATAGATTCTAGTGAAACTGAGATTCTGAAAGCAATGGAAACAGGAGCCAAGACAACATCAGAGACAGTGCCCAGAAATGAAGATCAAACGAGATTGCCAGGAGAACAAGCAGAGGTCAATATCCAATCCAACAACATAAACACAACCAATAAAAATGAGAACAAAGTAACGAAATGGAAAAAATTAGCCAGAGGAGGAAGCAAGGTTAAGGAGACTAATGACCTAGCAGATCTAAGTGAAGCAACAAAGGGGCCAGAAGGAAAAAAGAGGAGAATCAATAGGGTGTACGATAACTCTGATGAGAATGGTGATGTGAGAATGTTGGACTGTGACAAGAAAACAAGGATAAACGAGCCTTCTATTTATGCAGTTGAGCCTATTTCAGTAGCGGGAGTTGGGTTGAACCAACCCCGCGAACAGCCATGAATACCCTATGTTGGAACTGTCGAGGGATTGGCAACCCTCGCACAGTTAACACACTTCGTAAGTGGTGTGCCTCCCTTGCCCCCGATTTGGTATTCTTGTCGGAAACCAAAATCAATAAATGTGTTTCTGAAAATATGAAATCCAAATTGGGTTATGACTCTGCAATTGGAATTAGTAGCGTAGGTTTGTCCGGGGGTCTCTGTATCTACTGGAAAAGTGACACCATTTCTTTTAATCTTGTCTCCTGTTCTCAAAACCATATTTGTGGTGACGTGTTGGTGAGCGACTTGAGATGGCGGTTCGTGGGAATTTATGGCTGGCCAGAAACTAGTAACAAATTCAAAACTTGGAATCTATTGAAGGATTTATGCGAGAACTTTCATGGGCCTCTGCTTGTAGGTGGAGATTTCAACGAAATTCTATGTAGTGAAGAAAAAGAGGGAGGGTCTACTGCCGAGAGGAGAGCAATTTCAGAATTCCGCGAATCTTTAAACAACTGCAACCTCCGAGACTTAGGCTTCAAGGGCCAATGGTACACCTGGGAAAGAGGGCGCACTGTTGAAAATGTGGCCAGGGAACGCCTGGACCGATATGTAGGGAATACTGCTTGGGATTCTTTATTCCCTGACGCTAATGTGGAGCACTTGGTTCGATTTAAATCAGATCACACCCCAATCTTTTTGAGAAGGAAGAGACCTAAAAGGAGAAGAAAACGGGGCAAAAAATCCTTCAAATTCGAAACATGTTGGCTGCTTGATGAATCATGTGTTGAAGTAGTAAGAAACTCATGGAACAAATCAAAAGGAGGAGAAGTAATGGACAGACTGGAAAGCATGGCTTGGGATCTCAAATCATGGAGTGGTACAAAGTTCAACGAGCTTGATAAACAAATTGATGAGACAGAAAAAGCCCTCAAAGCAACTCAAGAATCTGAGGTGACAGAGGCTTCGATATCGAACTGTGCTACTCTTGAGAAGAAGCTAGATGACTTATTCGACAAACAAGAAGCCTACTGGTACATCAGGTCGCGAGCAGCGGAGATCAGAGATGGAGACCGGAACATAAAATATTTCCACCATAAAGCTTCTCAGAGAAAGAAAAAAAATGAAATTCAAGGGCTGCTCGATAGTAGTGGAAGATGGTGTACTGAAGAAGAGGATATTGAAGAAATAGTAGAGAGTTTCTATGCAAATCTCTTCACATCAGCAGGGCCATCTCAAGATGCTATCTCGGAAGTCCTAGAAACAGTTGCTCTAGCAATCTCCAGGTCTGTCAATGACTATCTCTTACAACCTTTCTCGAAAGACGAAATTTTTGCAGCAATCCGAGAAATGCATCCATGTAAGGCCCCGGGGCCTGATGGCATGCACGCCATTTTCTATCAGAAATTCTGGCACATAATAGGAGAAGACGTCACAAAACAGGTGTGCAACATCCTAAAGGGTGACTCTTTCCCTCAAAATGTTGACAACACAAATGTGGTCTTGATTCCTAAGGTTAAATCGCCCACCTCAATGACTGAGTTTCGCCCCATAGCTCTCTGCAATGTAATTTATAAAATTGCCTCAAAAGCTATTGTGATGAGACTCAAAACCATCCTTCCAGGAGCTATTTCTGAAAACCAAAGCGCTTTCGTTCCCGAACGGTTGATAACTGACAATGCCCTTATAGCTTTGGAATTATTCCATTCGATGAAAAAAAGGAAAAAGGGCCGCAAAGGGACAATTGCTTTGAAGTTAGATATGAGCAAGGCCTACGACAGAGTAGAATGGAGCTTCCTGGAAAAACTTTTACTCAAACTAGGGTTCGCTGAATGTTGGGTTAAAGTGGTTATGACTTGCGTATCAACTGTGACCTATTCCTTTATCATAAATGGGAATGTGTGTGGCTCAGTTAAACCGTCACGGGGACTACGACAGGGTGACCCCCTATCTCTGTACTTGTTCATCATGATCTCTGATGGACTTTCAAGTCTAATTAAGAAATCAGTTGAAAACAAGATGGTTCACGGGGCAAGAGCAAGTCGAAGTGGTCCGTTAATCTCTCACCTATTTTTCGCGGATGACAGTCTCTTATTTGCAAGAGCCAACCGAAGAGAATGCTCAGTAATTGTTGACTTACTCAACATGTATGAAGCAGCTTCTGGCCAGAAAATTAACTACGAAAAATCGGAGGTCTCTTTTAGCAAAGGAGTTAGTATGTCAACACAAAATGAACTGGTGGAGGTTCTAAACATGAGATTTGTAAGCGAACATGGGAAGTATCTGGGCATTCCAACTATAATTGGTAGATCAAAAAGAAGCATTTTTGCGACGCTGAAGGACAGAATCTGGAAAAAGCTTTGAAACTGGAAAGAGAAGCTTCTAGCAAGGGCGGGGAAAGAGATTCTCATTAAATCGGTGGTTCAGGCTATTCCAACCTACATCATGGGAGTCTACAAGATTCCAGAGAGTGTTATTCAAGAACTACATGTAATGACGACAAAAATTCTGGTGGGCAAAGTCAGGTTCGCAAAAGTCTATTCACTGGAAAAATTGGAAGTCCCTGAGTTCACCAAAAATGTGTGGGAGGAATGGGATTCAGAGACATGGGAGTTTCAACGAGGCTCTATTGGGTCGACAAGCATGGAGATTGATTACTGCTCCAGAAACATTATTCAGTAAGGTGTTTCGTAGTAAGTATTATCCCAAGTGTGACTTCCTGAGATCTTCTTTGGGCTCCTCGAATAGTTTCTCCTGGAGAAGTATATGGGGATCAAAGTCATTGGTGAAGGAAGGGGTAAGATGGAGGGTAGGGAACGGGGCTAGCATTGATATATGGTCAGACCCTTGGGTAAGTGATGAAAAAGGGAGATTTATTCTTACTCCCAAAACAAACACAATCACCCTCGTGAGAGACTTAATAGATGTGGATAAAAGTGAATGGAACTTTGAATTAATATCTTCAATATTCGATGAGAGAGACACAAACTGCATTATGGCAATTCCAATTAGTGCTCGATCTCCAAATGATTGCTTAACCTGGGCACTTTCAAAGAATGGAATTTATACAGTCAAATCAGCATATATGCTTGGAAAATTTTGTAACTTTGCGAATCTCCACCAAGCTTGGTCACAAATATGGAGGATGGATATTATTCCAAAAGTTAAACATTTTTTGTGGCGCATCTGCACAGGCACACTACCAGTAAGAGCATATCTAAGGTGGAGGCACATGACTGTTATCGATAATTGCCCGTGGTGTGACAATACCCCAGAAACTATGCAGCATGCTTTCTTCGAGTGACAGAACATCAACAATATGTGGAATGGAGCAGGGTGTGAGGAGCTTGGCTGCCAGTCAGGGGAGTCAAGCTGCTAAGATTTTATAGAATCATGGAAGAACTTTGACAAAGGGAAACGCCAGCTTGCCGCTAATTTAATGTGGATTATCTGGATGAGAAGAAATGACAAGGTGTTTAACAACAAGGAAATCCCATATCAGATGGTTCTTGAAAGAGCAAAACGTATGGTTGCTGATTACAATAGCTACAACAGCAAAATTTACGATACCCATTCTAGCCCATGTCAACAAAGCATCAACAAATGGCAGCCTCCCCCGGGCAATTGCACTAAGATTAACTGTGACGCATCCCTTAGCGAGGACGGGTGGATCGACTTGGGTATAATAGCAAGAAACAATCTTGGAGAGGTGTTGTTTGCAGGCACAAGAAGAGTCCGAGGGCGTCTATCACCAATGATAGCAGAATGCAAAGCTATTTATTTTGCAGTAAGACTGGCTCACAGGCATGGCCTTAGAAACATCATTGTGGAATCAGATAGCCAAACCATCATATCACGACTTAGGAGTGCCTACACCTTCTATTCAGACCTAGACTCCATATTAGATGATGTTATTACCACTAGTTCTCACTTTGATTCTATCAGGTGGTCTCATGTAAAAAGAGATGGAAATTCAGTTGCTCACCATCTTGCTAGGATAGTCCCGTCTGGCTTTGAACAAATCTGGGAAAACCATTGTCCTTGTGAGGTTTCCTATTATGTAACCAAGGACATCTCGTCCTTTTTGCTTTAATATCTTCTGTTTCGAGTTTCAAAAAAAAAAAATCTACGAAGGATCTCAAATAAAAGTAATGATAAGTAAAAGCCACATACGGCGATCAAAGCCATTAGAGCAAACTACTCATCACCATCTTCCTCTTCCTCGGACTCCTTTTCGGAACCGGACGTATCACCGGAGGAGGAGGAGGAGCTGAGCTCGTTCCCAGTACCTTTGGGAGCTCGAGAACAGGAAGCCTTTCATTTGCCTTGGGATCCTGAGCTAATTCCCTTAGAGCTTGAACTAGAAGCTTGGATCCTCCCCTTGGAACCGAAACCCGAGGTCTGGATCCTCGCCTTGGTGCCGGAGCCAGAAACTTTGAAAGCTCCGACTCCCCCAAAAGAAGTCCACTTGGGGCTAGGGAAGTCGTCCGGGTTATCATTCCCGGGTACTTGGAACTCACCACACTAATAGCCTTGTTCCAACCTGTAGTGAGGATCTTAGGACAGATTTGATCATCGTGCTCATCCATGAATTGGATATGGATATATGACTCCAGATAGCTATCAATAACAGCATTATTGCTCTCGTGAGTCTGGTTCTCCAAAGCGAGGAACTTCTTTTTGTAGGAGGCGGCCTCGTCCTCAGTCATGTAGGCTCTCGTTTCCCAGCAATCTTTGACCTCTCTGTTAACTTTTGCCTTCTCCTTTGCAGTCATCCTCTATTTCTCCCTCAAAGCCTTGTTTTGGATTATGGAATTAGAACAGGGGTTGAGATAAAAAGAAAGAAAACACTACGTCAGGAAATGACAAATGAAGAAAATATGAGTGCATAAAACTAAGTAAAGTAAAGTACTCACTTGATAAATGGCTTGAGCCCCCAGTTGCTCGGTCTCCTCAATCCCAGAATTGGAAGTGATGTTCACCATGTCTATCGATATGATGGCACACTTGGACCAGTCGATAGAAAGGAGAGAACCCCGAACCGAATCATACTCACAAATTCCCCACTCGGGCATAAAGGCCGTCTAGATATTGCCATCAACATCCCTGAATCTCTTGCCCGAATTCTGAAAATGCTTCAAGAAATCGGGAACCTTAGCATCAAGAGGGTTGGCCTCCTTGGCTACCTTCTTCATCATCCTATTTGTGACTTGTTCTCTCATCCCGGGTTCATTGTTAATAGCATCAGCAGTTGAAACAAAGTACTAGGCCCAATCGCCTCCGTTTCAACCATAGGGTTGAACCCAGACCTGAAGTACTAGCCCCAATCAACTCCCTTCCAGTGGAGGATAACAAAGTTGTATTACCAGTTGTGGTGTAAGTCAGGAAAAGATGCTGCATTCACAATATGTTGGACACCCGGACGGTGCTTGATGATAACCCATCATTTCTTCGAAGCAGCACTATTCTTAAACATGAAGATACTCCTAAACATAGGAATGTTCAAATGGATATTCTTCTTGTGACATCTCAACATAAAAATAAATATGAACTTTCATGAATTGGGATACAGTTGATAAGGATTCACCTTAATCTCAGCTAATAGGCAAACAACGAAAGGATGGACAGGAAACCTAAGCCCCGAGTCTTGGGCATCTTTGTACAAAAAGAGGTTCTCGGGGTGCCAATTACAGGTTCTGTCACCCAGGTTAGGAACCACCATTTTAACATCAGAAGGAAAGCAATACCTCTTACTAAGTTTCTTAGCAACAAACCTAGTTATCATGCTAGGATACTTGTAAGAGTGAAATTCAACATTGATAGGGAAAGCATCCCCCGTTTCGTTAAGAAGTTGATATAAGGAAGGTCAGGGGTTTCAAGAACTACAAGTAAAGGAATGTTCTTGCCTTTAGAACTACGAATCTTTCCCTTTGCAAGCAGTTGTTGAGCTAGAGAAAAGTAAGGAGGAGCTTTGGCTTTCTCTTCCATCTTGACTTCTGAATCAACAAACAACAAACACAAAAACTTGAGCTTGAGCTTGAGAGAAAGAGCTTGTAGATGAAAATTTTACAAGTGAGAGGTGTGAATGAAATGCTTCCACCCCTCACTCCAAAAGAGAAGCAATAAAACAATGATTCTTTCGAATAAGAGATGAAAAAAATGAAAGAAACTGTGAGCTGAAGCAACAATGAAATGACCAATTCAAAGAATATGGTTGATCACGCTTAAGAAGCTGAAAAAGCCAAGTGTTAATCCTAATTAAGGATTAGGACACTAATTTCCAAGTATAAAAGAAAAAGTTTAAACCTAGGTTTTGAAATAAGAAACCAAGAATCACACCCTTGGAAGCTAAGTGACGCAAAGTAAGCTAATCAGACTCAAATCCTAGATCTTAAGTTGAGAAATCAAGAATCATGGATGAAATTGGAATCTTGAATTCTAGAACAAATAACCAAGATAAACAAAGAAGCCTCAATGGTCAACAAAGCTCATGAGTCCATTCAAACTCTAGATTTTTTAGAGAAAAAAGATGAGAAACCCACAGCCTAGAATCAAGAAACAAGCTTGGTTTCTAGATCAAGGATTGAGAATTGAAAGATGCAAATTTCAAGAGAAAAAAATTGTGGGGCCCAATCGACCAAGGTTGGCCGTCCAGACCACTGGAAGGCCTCAACCTACTAGGGCTGACCGACCAAGCCAGTGGAAGGTCTCAACCGACCAGGGTTGGACGATCAAGCCACTAAAAGGCCTCCGTCGATCAGGCCACTCGAAGGCTTCGACCGACCAAGGCCAGCCGACCAGGCCATTGGAAGGCTCTAGCCGACCTGGTCCCCTAGAAGGCTTCAGCCGACCAGGTCTGGTCTAGGTCTCCTGGTGTGGCGTTCTAAGATTCCCCGATATTTGATTTTGTAAACCAGTTTCCATTTCAACACCTCGGCTCTTTTCGGCTCCCGAAAGTTTCGTTTGGCTCCAGCTCAACTCTTAAACTAAATTATGTTTTAAGTTTTTTTAATTATCGACGTTCGCTCACTCGTTAGCCCCGTTTAGGGGTTAATTAACGTTGTTTGCTTATAATTAGCCTATATTAGGGTTAACTAGCGACGTTATCTCACTCGTTAGCCCCGTTTAGGGTTAATTAGCGTCGTTCCTTATAATTAGCCTATATTAGAGTTAATTAGTGACGTTCGCTCAATCACTAGCCCCGTTTAAGGGTAATTAGTGTCGTTCACTTATAATTAACCTATTTAAAGTTAATTAGCGATGCTCGCTCAATCATTAGCCCTATTTAGGGTTAATTAGTGTCGTTCGCTTGTAATTAGCCTATATTAGTGTTAATTAGCGACGTTTGCTCAATCGCTAGCCCCGTTTAGGATTAATTAGTGTTTTTCGCTTATAATTATCTTATATTAGGGTTAATAACAACGTTCGCTGAATTGCTAATTGCTAGCCCCGTTTAGGGTTAAATAGTGTCGTTCGCATATAATTAGATTATATTAGGGCTAATTAGCGATGTTCGCTCACTCGTTAGCCTCGTTTAGGGTTAATTGGCGTCATTCGATTATAGTTAACCTATATTAGAGTTCATTACCGATGTTCCCTCAGTCGCTAGCCCCGTTTAGGGTTAATTGGCATCGTTCGCTTATAATTAGCATATATTAGAGTTAATTAGCAATGTTCGCTCATTTGCTAGCCTCGTTTAGGGTTAAGTAGCATTGTTCGCTCAAAAATTAGCCTTTACTAAGGTTAAAAAGCAGCATTCGCTTACTAAGTAATTAAATTCATCGTAAACGTGTAGGTTGTTCCACACTTTACAAAAAGACAATACCCAGAAGGGACGATAAGACCATGAGTCATGAAAAAACCGTTATAACTTCTTCGAAAACTCGAAAAGTTTTCCCAGAAGCTGGGGGACAAATGATAAGGGTAAAAAAATAAGTCCTAAAGATATAATAAATATTTCATTAATTAGACCTAGTTTGGTCCAATAACGAAGCCCATTTAAGTAGCCCGAAACCCTAAATGAGTAGTTAATACTTGGGCCTAGAACGCAGCCTGTACCAGGGATGCCCAATACAAGGCCTACTTCTAGAATCCATGATTTGAGAAATCTAAATCAACATGGAAACTAAATCCTTGACAGAAGGTATAACGCCTTAGAAATCTCATATTTATAATTATTATTATTTAGTATTAAATGTGAATTATATGAGGTGATTTTTTTTTTTAGGATTGAATATATGTGACATCATGTTTACGTGCTTTTATGATGATCTATATATGAAATGTGGGTCCCTGTAATTTTGTTTGAATTTTTGATGATTTAAATCTATTTAAATATGCATTATTGATCTTCTGAGATTTTTATAAAATCATAGGAGTTGATAAAAATTCTGAAATCGTTTGTGTTATTCTATTTATAATATTATTTAGTTTTTAAAATTATTGGGTGAATTATTTTTGATATTTAAAGATTTTAAAATGATTTTATGATTTATATAGCATTTAAAGGATCTTATCTTGTAAAATTCATATTTAATTCATTTTTTATCCTTAAAATATTTTAAAAATATGTGGAGATAGATAATTTCATTTTCTACATTTTTAAAAAGATATATTGAGATTTTATTTAACTTATTTATTTATTTTGCAATTTACGCAATTGGATTAAATTGTGTTTATTCAGAAAATTCTTATAAAGTTTCTAAACTATCTTTTATTTCATTTTAACCTCTTAAATCCCTAAAATCAATAGCATATTTCCCCAAAACTCATTTCAGCCGGTTTCATTTTAGAAGACTCTCGAACTCTCCCTCTTTTCACACAATAATCTCGAGTTTTCTCCCTCTCCTCACCTCGATTTATTCCTTTAATGTCTGACTCCCACAAGTTCTGGTAAGATGTGGCTGCGATAGGCCTTGATAGTGTTGTCCTTATTCGAATTCTCTCATCTGTTTCGCCCTGAACCTGTGTTGCGTGCGTTTCTTTGAGTTGCCATGCTTGGGTGTTGTAGCAGCAACTTGCCGAGCATGTGTGTGGGTCAATTTGTGTTCGAGTGTGTACGTAATCAGCGCGGGGGTGTGTTTTTACAGCGTGTGGTGTGTGTCCAGAGTGAGTGTCGTGTGTGTGGGTTGTGTGGATGTTGCGTGTGTGTGAGTATAGACGCGTATGTGTGTTAATTAGTGTATGTATGTGTGTTCTTGGGGATACTTTGTAAATTAAATTGTGATAAAATTGATTATTGTGTATATATATACATGGTATGTGCCAAGAGTATGTGTGTGTTTGGGTAAGGTGTTTGTTTAATTTATAAGTAGCCTAGTTAAAGATCGTGATTAGTAAATAAGTGATGTATATGCCAAGTACTTGTTATATTGATGTTAGTACTTGTAAGTATCAAGAGTTAGTGTACTAAAGATTTTATGTAAGTCTATTGTGTTAGTGTCATATGATAAGAAAGTGTTTACTTGGTTTAGTAATGATGTTAATTGTTGCTCTTGACTTGTATAGTAGTATTAGTAGTACGCATTTAAATTTTGGATTGCTTAGATGTCCAGGTCTGTGATCTTGTAAAATTTATATAAAATTGAAAAATGATCGGATGGGGTTGATTTTTGAATTTGTAGAAAGGTATTTCAGTTGTCTACAAGTTTCATGTCCTGTGTTTTCTGAAATTCCACTCAGAAGTATCAGTTTTCTGCACTTTAAATTTCGACCAGAATGATTTGGTCATTGAGAGTCTTGTTTTCAAAAATTCATAGTAAATTGAGCGTACCTTCGAATTTTCTGGGCAATAGCATTCTGGAAAGCTCTTTTCAAAACCTATGTTTTTCATTTACATTCCTTGGTCAAGTTCTGTAATCTTAGTTGGTTAAATTTCAAAATACTAGAGTGCACAGGTTCTGTTTCAGTTCTAACAATTCACATTTTTATTATTTTTGAATCCATTACTTATCCATTTTTAATGAGTCCTATCATTTTGGAAAGGTCTCGGAATTGTCTTTAAATGTTGTGTTCTTTGTTTTTTTAATTTAAGATCATCTTGATATAGTAAAATGAGTTTCTTTCAGAACTGGTCATAGAAGATTTTTAAGTATAATAGTCATTTTGGGTGTATTGTGAATTGTGGTCATAAGTATGATGGTAAGTAATGTTAAATAACTATAGTAGTAAGTTGAATGCTTGATTATGTCATTAGTATGTGAAGTGGTTGTTGTGTCGATTGTATTCCGACTGGGAATGTAGTATAAGCGGGGAAGTGCTGCCGAAATTTTCTAAAAAACCCCTTAACCTTTTCAAAACATTATCAGAACGCTCTACTGCTAGTTATTATATACCAATCGGAATACTTTTGATGCTAATTAATATAGGTACTAGTCTAAGTTCATTAAATTATAATATATATATATATATATATATATATATATATATTTTCTGTACTAAGTTTACGAATTGTCAGAGGCATGTCAAGTCCGTATATTAGTATAATTTGCGTATTTTAAGTATAAATGATGTTGGTAAATGATTATTTGATTGTTTGATTGTGATCGAGTTGATGGTATTCCGACAGGTCAGGTCATATTTTAAAGGAGGTGCTGTCCATTTTTTTATTAGAATTATTTTGTAATCCTTGTAGTAATTTGATAAGGATTATGCGTAAATCGATATGATATACATGCTAAAAGGTATAAGTGTAAATTGATATTACATGCTAAGTGCTTATGTGGTTATACATTACTATTTCGAGAATATGATCTGTATAAACTATATGTGTTACTTGTAAATCGTATTAGGACGCGTTTGGGTAGAACCGAGTTAGACAGTTTCAGTTATAAGCTTACTGAAGTAGTGCTTTATTTTGATATAGGTACCAGTGAGACGCTGGGTAAGAACCCAGACGAGTATAAAAAGGGGAAATTGGAGAAGAAAGATAAATGTCGGGGTGAATGAGTATGTTCATGTGGAAGCATACAAATTATAGGAGAAAGGCAGATGTGTGATCGATTAGAGGTAAATGTATAAAGAAGTAGAGACGGATGTAAAGTGATAAGGAGTTAAAGTATTGGAGCTAGAAACTCCGTATATTGAGGCAAGTATCTGTTCCCTTCATTTTCGGTTTGAATGATGTGAACATGTTCTACTAATTGTAAGATTTTCTTCAAATTTATGTGGCTAAGGTCTACACCTCTTTCATTGTTTCCATTGACTCGAAACTTGTATTGAATTCCAGATTCCCTGAGCTGCTTATGAATTGTTGTTTAAATTCTTATACCTTACTATCATTTCTTTTTAATTATTGTTGAACCCTTATACCTTATTGTTTATTTCTTATCAATTATTGTTGAAACACCTGAACCTTGTTTATCTCTATGAATCATTATTTAAACTTATGTACCCTATTAATTACCCTATTTCCTGTTGAACCATAATCTTGGACTTATAATTGATGCCTTGCTTTATCTTAGTCTTTTCCTTATGCTTATTGTTTTAGACCCTATCAGTGAAACCAAATTTCGTAATCCTTGAATTAAATTCTAGAACCTTAACCCCTGTTTTGTTCTTCATTAACTAATGACTCTTCATTAGTTTATGATCAATGCAGTAATCCCAATCTCTCAATTTAACTCCAGATTCCTTTATTCCATGAATTTTCTTATAAATTGCTGTTCAATTTCTAGAATCTTAATAATTGCTTCGCCCCTTAATTGACTTAAGTTTCCTTGTTGATATATGATTCTGTTTCTGTTGAACCGTACCATGTTTAGTTTAATCTTGTTGCTTTGCTGTTTATGATTCCTTATATTATTTACTTCCCTAACTCTTAATCTTTTATTGTTGCTCGTTAAAATGGCTTAATTTATTTAAAGATGTTTTGTTTTAAAAATTCCTTATACTGGGCTGATCTATTATCAGTGAGTTTAAGGACTGAAAAGTGAAATGTTTTAAATCATTAATAATAAATTTGTTTTTGGGGTTGAAAAACAGGTGGATAGTCCTATTTACGAACACTTCATGTCAAAATTTTCTAAATTCCCTTGTATCAAAGTCTATTTTGTTATAAACAGTATTTTTTTAGTATTGGGAAGTCGGGCGTTACAGAAGGATCTAGAAATCACTGAACTAGGAGGAGACTTGGCCTCTGAGTCTCTCAACCCTACTCTAGTTATTAGGCTCTCAACTTCTATATAAAGGTCTGACCCCTCATTCTCAGAACTATGTTTTTGGATACAGCTTCATACGTCACTTACATTATAGGCTTAATACTCGAATAAGAACATAGAAGTTACTGCGTCCTTGGTTTGCCCTTGTTGTCATAGCCCCAGGGCATCACCAAGAACTACATTTTTGGCTTGATTCTCCACTTCTGATATACGTAGGGATCTTGTGAGGACACAATTCAAATCACGAAACACAAGCGCAGCCATCTACGCTCGAATCTCACAACCAAAGCATTCAATACATATGAACCCTAGTTGCTCTAAATCCTAGTTTTTATTCCACAACAAATATATTTAAAAATTATATTCTTACGAAAATTTTTATATAATTTTTTATATAAGTAAAATATAAATATCATTATTTTTTTATCGAATAAAATATGCAAATACCTTATATTATGTATTAGTTTTATTGTCTAATAAAAATTGTATTTAATTTTTGCAAAAACGCGTTTAACGCCCGATTTATATATATAAATGGCAGTACACCTGATGTGCTAAGAATAAACATTTAAAATCGCAATCGCACGATCATCGTTTTAGTATTTAAGATTCATTCCACAGAGACTAGATTTTTTTTCGCAATCCTTAATTTCTAATTTAGGCGAACTAGAAAATTAAGTTTTGAGTTGAGATTTTATTACACTAATTATCAATTAAACTAAAAGTAAAAAAAAACCTTAGAACAGTTAACAAACATGATCTTTATAATTAGAGATTTGGATAAAAAGAAATTGATAATAAAGGATTAATAGTAAAGAATTTATGAACTAACCATTAATAAAAATCTTATCAATTAATAAAACTAAAGAGAGAAATGATTTTGTTTTTGAACTCAAAGAGAGAAATGATTAATTAAAGATTAAACTAATAACTAATCCCATGATTATATATTAATGTAAGTAATGAGGGGATGATGATTAAATGCTAATTAAAATAAAATTGTTATGTTTTATTAGATGACTCTTAGCCTTTCATATATCCCTCTTTAATATATCCAACCTTTGGCATTACATTGTCCTTGTAACATACATTTACATGGCCTATATAAAGGCTTGCTTGTACTTTGATTTACACACAACAAATAATGAAATGATCTCCCTCTTCTCTACTATTTAGTTCTATCAAATCTTATCTCTATATTATATTATCTATAATCCCTCTTCTCTATTATCTAGTTCTATCAAATCTTATCTCTATATTATATTATATATAACATGTTATCAGCACGATAGCACTAAAATATATATAGAAGCCAGTATTATTTTAGTGGAGTCACGCCGAAGAGAGCTTGAGAGGCAGTAGTGTTCAAAGATCAAGTTTAACTTGCAAGTTAGAGTTCATTGTAAGTTCACTGGTAATACTTATTAGTTAAGTTTGCTTCCTTATATAATTAAATTTGTTTGTTTCTCGACTTCTGTTTATATAATGATAAAAGGATTTGTGGATGATACTTCAAAACTTGAATTATCATCATGCATATTCCACTTTATACATAAGATTTCTTGTATTCATTTAATTGCATGCATTTGTTTTATTTGTTTGATATTGTTACTCCATTTTCAGTCCATCAATTTAAACTGTATATGACTTCCTATTGTCCTTTATGTATTAAAATGATAAAAGATCACGTATTTTTATATTTGTGGATGTAATGTTTTTAGACTTAAAATGACAGGCTATGAGATACTAGTTTGTTAGGTCGAATACACAATTAATAATCAAATTCGTATGAGAGTTTAACAAGTAAGACGTTTATGCACTTAAAAACTTCTGGTATTAAGAACCCTCTTCGTGATGTAAACTATCACAAAGAGCTGCTAGGTTACAATAAAGATAATTCGTTGCACGATACCCTTCTAGGGTTAACCTAACTGTATTTATAAAACATACAGCTTCGATACAATCTCTAATTGATATTCCTAATAATCAGCTATACAATGATATCAATTACAGATTGTCACACGTCTCCTAAGTCAACTCGATATCTTTGATAGCTATCCAATCTTCAAAGATATCGCTTCCATAATAAATCTTCAATCACCGTTGACCAGTAGACGCTGCCTCCAAACAGAGTTTGACAAACTTTGTCGAGCTTCCATCTGTCAGAGTTTACACTAAACTCTGACTGCTTCCAGCTAAACTCTGATAATTCACTATAACACTAAAACACTGATCAAAACACATCAATTATATTTAACAATCTCCCCCAACTTGTTCATTAGCAAAAATGCACAAGTTAATAACAATAATTGATGATGTCAAAACAAATAGACAAATACAGTGTTTATACAAATTCAGAGTTTAAGCTTCTACTTAACAAAATCTACAGAGAATAAGAAAATCCTTACAGACTTTAATCTCTAATCTCTTCAAGATCTGGTGTAGCTCTGAGATAATCTATGGGCAATCTTCTTTCTGCATTTTCAAGCTCAATCTCCATAGCTTCTTTAATTTCTCTGAGCTGAGGATCACTCTCATCTGTCTGATAGATAGCAGCTCTAAGATCATAGATTTTGTTTCTTCTCATCTCATTTCCCAGTCTGATAAATTTGACTTCTTCTGACTGTGAATTGAAGTCAAGTACTGTGATTCCCAAATCAGTCTTTAATTTTGCAGTACCTTTCTTCATTTCAATAAGACTTCCATTGTAATCCCTGTACTTAGGAACATATCTGCTATTATACTTCTCTCCTCTGATTGCCAAATTCTGAAGTATCCTCTGTCTGAGCACATTTGCAACTGATTGAGTCCTTTGACTATTCACCTTGAAAAGATATAGAACATATTCTAGTTCTTCCCAATATTTCAAGCCAATATCATTCTCACCAATTCTAAATACTGTCCCATCAGCCATGAAGTACAAGAGAAAGTCCTTCTTTAAACTCTTCTTATAAACTAACTGTACTGATTCCAGTCTGTCCAAACTCTCTTGAGTGACACCACGACCTGGAACAGCCAGTGAAGAAGGATCTCTAGGACCAGTATATTGCCTTTTGTCCTTGTGTGAACCTAGTCCACCCTTATTGTTTCCAACTTTACCAGACAAGGCTCTTCCATCAGAAATATTCATAGAAACTCCAGATAATATATTTGGATCATGAATTGTTCCTTTCCCAAAAACTGATTTCAACTGAGAAGATTGTAAAGGTGTGGTCACAACTTGTGATGCAACAGAAGTTGTAACTTTCTTCTGTGAACTTTCTCCTTCAATGCCTTTCAGCTTGAGTTGAGCTTCTGCTGCCATTGTTTCCTTTGAAAACTGAGATCTTTGACTAACATCAGCTCTTTCCTTGATCACAACACCTTTAACAACAGGCCTAGGAGCTTTTCCTCTTCTTAACTTACCAGACTTTAAAGCCTTGAGATGTTCTTCTTGTAAACTCTTTTCTTCAGCTTCAATGTCCTCAATTGTAACTCCTTCCTCATTCTCTTCAATAAACAAATTGGCAGCCAATTCTTCATCAGTCTGTGGATTAGAAGGTAATAGCAAACTCTTGGTCTTTGAAGTACCTTGAGTATCAGTGTTTACCCCAACAAACTGTGATTTAGAAGACTTGCTAGTTTTCAGAGTTTGAAATTCTTCAGTTTTGCTTTTTCCTTCACTACTTGCTCCTCCATCTCCAGCTTTATCCTTTCTGATCAGAGTTTGAGATTGCTTGCATTTGTCTTTAGCAACTCTCTCCCCCTTTTTGACATCATCAGGCATAAGAATAGATGTGATTAACTCCAAGGAAGTAGCAATAGAATCAATCTTTAGGGACATATCATTCTGATTTTGTTCAACTTTGTTCAGCCTGTGAGACAAAGTGTCTTGATTCTGAGTAAGATATTGAAATTTATTCTTGTTGTCAAGTTTAATCATTTCAGCTCCTCTAACAACATCACCTCGAACATCAGAGATTGCCTTTTGACACAGATCAAACCTCGAGTTGAGAGTCTTCACTTGTACAACTGTAGCCTTAAGACAAGATAGAATCTCTAGATTTGTAATTGTTCTGGAGGTTCTCTTGACAAATTCAGCTGCTCTTACAGGAGGAAAGATACAAGTGTCCTTGTACCAGTCATTGGAAAATTGTTTAAGGTGTTCTTCTTCAGCATCTGCTTGATTTGAAGGACCAGCAAAATCCTTAACCTTAGCATCAGTCTGGACTGGTAAACTCTGAGAAGAACTTGGCTCACTATTCCCTTCAGTTTCATCTCCAGCCTGAGCTTCAACATGATGAGTGGTTGGAGGAACTGGAATAGATGCATCAACAGTGCCAATAACATCCTCTGCAACAGGTTTAGTAGTAGAGTCAACAATAGGCTGTACAACATCCTCTGCAGATTGCACAATAGTCTCAGAGTTTATCTCCTTAGGTTTTTGATCAATCTCATCTCCTCCTTCAGCAGTCTGGTGAGCATCTGAGAGTAATTCAGTATGTGATGCTACAGTTTCAGAAAGAAAAACTGTAGGTTGATCAGCTACACCAGTATCAGAGATAGGATCAGAGAATGGCATGAATGAATCAAGAATATCATTCATTGGAGAAAAGCCATCTCTAGTATCCTCTTCTGCAGGCATTTTGTCCTCTGCAGGCATTTGAACTTCTTCAGGCATTGAATCTTTTTCAGCCTCAACAGTAGGTTGTTGCTGTGAAACTACCTCTGGAGCTTCAACATTTTCATCAACAGAATCAGAGATTACCAGTTTTCTTCTCTTCGCTAGAGGCACTTCATCTGAATCCTCTTTACTAGATTCTGCTACCACTGAGGGTGACTTAGGTTTGTTTGCCGTTTGTTTCATTCTTTTCATTCTTCTAGTATAAACAGCTCCAGGAGATGTCTGTTTTGCTTTCATTTGTTTCTCTATTGCCTTCTTAACTCTTGCATGTCGTTCAGTGATTGCTGCTGACTTTACGCTGCCTTTTTTTGCTTTATGCTGTGGTTGTGGTGGAGATTGTGATGATTCAGAGTTTGTTTGTAGAGTGTGTGAAGGTTGTTTTGTAGGTGCTGAGTGAGTAGGTGATGTAGGTGGTTCAGTGTTTAGTGTTTGAGTACGATAAATGTTTAGTGGTTCTGGTTGTGGTTGGTCCTGAGGTTGGTTGAGAAAATTCTGCAAAGCAAGTGGCAGAACAAAGGCAGGTAGATTTTCTTTACCAACATCCTTATTAGTCATATCAGAGAATATTCTCTTGTTGACTCTAAAAGGCTGAATTTCATCAGTATCAGCAATCTCTAGACCAGGTACACAAGCATTGAACAACATTTGACAAAATCGAGCAAAATAAACTGTAGTAGACTCTGACAGTTTATCACCTAAATTCATCAGAACATATCTACCAAAATCAAAATTACTACCATAGAGTAGAGAATACCCGATTTGTAGACTATCTATTGGAATGGCATCCCAGTTAGTGACTTTCTTCTGGAATGTCCTTGTAATGCAATCGAAGAAAAAGTTCCATTCCTTCCTGAGATTAGGCCTCTTTACACTGCCAAGCTTGTCAAGAGATTCCATGTAACCTATCTCCTGTAGCATCTGTCTCAATAGAGGTTCACCAACATAAGTATAAGATGTATGTGTATCAAACCCCATTGTATCTCTGACAGTTTGTGGAGTAATCACAAACTCTTGTTCTTCATAAGTGAAGATGATGTTAGGAGTCCCATTCTCTCCTCCATCCACATAGACTGAGTTTTGCCAAAAAGTGGCAATTTGAGATGCAGAGAGAGTACCAGGTTCAACCAGAGCTTGTCCAATCTCTGAGTCTCTCAAGAAATTCTGCATTAGATGAAACGCTTCTGGAACACGTTCATGATAGAGTGGAGCTTCATAGTTGTTAGGGACAAACCGTAAACCAAGAACAGTGAATGGTTTAGAAGCCATTGAATCAAGAAATTTGCAAGAAATCCCAAAGAGACGTGTATGTAGGAAAAGTGTTTGCGAAAATGCCCAAGTGAAAAGTGAGAGAACTGTGAGATGTAAAAAAAACGTTTGGACACAAAAGTAATTAGAGTAATTAAAAACTCAATCTTTTATGTAATCAAACACTCAACAGTTCCTAGATTAATGTGTGAGTGGGACACGATAATGGGTGAGTGGGACACAGTAATGGGTGAGTGGGTCACGTGCTCGTAATTTTAAGAAGTGTATTTTGCAAATATAATAATAAAATATTTGATTTTAAAAAAAAATCAAATAACACTCTCTTAAAATATCTGGACCCATTTAAAAACAGAATATGAAGCGTTTACCTGTAACCATTAATAACCAGAATACGAAGCGTTTTAGTACTTCGTTGCTTACCCATCTCTATTTAAGGCCTAGAGATTTGTTCAGACTTGTTCACTATCTCTTTAACCTTTCATCCTCTCCTGAAAAATCAAAAACCCTTCAAACAACACACTTTTAATAACAATGTCAAACCTTACCATCAAAGAAAAGAATCTCCATCTCGTAGAGAATAGAGATATCTTCAGTTATACGCGTGAAGAGTTTGATGCGTTTGACTGGGAAAGGCAGCTTGAAACTCTGTGGCTGCAGATGGATGCCGGTCTGGAAGAGATCGAGAGAGAAAAGCCTGCAAGAGTGATCGACATCGATGCTGCTCTCCATGCAACATTAGCATGGCTTTCCTCGAAGGCATCCTCATCCAACACCACCAACCATTGTTAATGAATATGTTAGCAAAAATAACCTTATCCCTTCAACTTCCACCCAAATAAAGTGGCAAAGATGGGATCTGGGATGTTTGCTAACAATGGAGTGGTTTGGATTTCACTTTTTATTTCCTGTTGAATAGATTAGTAGATAGAGAGAACAAAAAGATGTAATTCTTACATGTAATCTCTTTCTTATTATCAATGAAAAATTCTGTTTCTCTAATCTTATTCAGTGTGTTCTGCAATTTTTTTTTTATGTTTATGAACTGTTCTTCAAAGAATTAAATTAAAGAAGAGAATATGAAAACTAATTAAAGTAATCATATAAGGAACAAATTCATCAACAATAATCACAATTAAATCAGGAACAGAACAGAGTACCAATTCGAGAAGTGTTGTGTTCTATTCGAGAAGTCTAGCATTCGACAAGTCGAGGCGATATTTGTGAAAACACTATTCGACATCTCTGAGAGTCAACAAGTCAAAGTGTCATTCGATAACTCAGAGATTCGACATGTCTATTACTCTATTCGAGAACTCAAGAACTCAGAGTACGAACCACAAATCAACAATACACTTATTAACAGTTGTCAAAAGCCCTATTTACTCCAAAATTTTCAAATTATCCAAATGAAAATTTACCTTAGAGTACGAACCACGAATCAACAGCGTTTGTCAATTCTCCAACTTTATCACCGAAACCCTTTCATAAATTGCACAGTTGTGAAAATATGTGTGTGTGAAGCAGAGTTTACTGAATCAATTTTTAGAGCATCTAATTTTTCATAAAATCCATAAAGTAAATCAATAAACACTGGATGCACAAACTGTCATAATAAACACTGACTGTATGATGAAAGCTAAACTCTGTAGTAATCAATCTATATACAGTAACATTTATTTTATTTTATACCCCCTCTATATATACATTTTTTAATTCTATTCATTCCAGTAATTAGAGGTTGGAACCAGTCACCAAAAAATCAAAAATCTTAGCCCTTATCATTTTGATAAGTTCCTGGGTCATCCTAGTATTTGACTAGTCACCAAAAATCAGAGAATTTTAGCACATATTATATACCAATAGGTTCCTGGGTCATCCTAGTATCCAACATAATCTCAAAGGAGTATAGCAACCTATATACATTTTGATTGGGGTATTGCAGTAAGCATTTTTAATCTACCAGTGTATAACTAATCAGAGTTTAGAGTTCATCAACATCAGTAGTTATTCATGAAAGGCAATGCACACAGTATTTATAGACTCAGAGTTTAGGACAAAATAAACTAAGAGATGCTATAAATATGAACCAGTATCATGCTGTGTTAATTTTCTGCACAATCTAAGATTAGATCACAATAACTCAGAAAGATTCATGATTAATTGCTGAGAATCATGCTTCATACATATTTCTTCATTGGTGTTTTCATTCAGACAAAAATCAACTCAGAGTTCACAGAGTTTATCAACTTATTAACAGTGTATAACATACAAGCATGCTGACAGAGTTTAACAGAGTTTGACAGTGAAAAACAGATTATCAGAGTATGCATAACAGAGTTCACTTAGCATATAACAAATCAAGGAAATATGAGCAACACATTTCATAAGTAAAATTTGAATCTAACCAACATTCCTAGTCAGAACCAGAGACCATTCCTAGTTCATTGACCAGTCTTGTAAATGTAGCTTCACTCAATGGTTTAGTGAAGATATCTGCAAGCTGTTGTTCTGTAGACACAAAATGTAGTTCAATATTCCCTTCTTCCACATGTTCTCTGATGAAGTGGTACCTTATGCTGATGTGCTTGGTCATTGAATGCTGTACTGGATTACCTGTCATAGCAATAGCGCTTTGATTATCACAGTAAATAGGAATTTTACTGTACCTCAATCCATAATCCAGCAATTGATTCTTCATCCACAAGATCTGTGCACAACAGCTACCAGCTGCAATATACTCTGCTTCAGCTGTAGATGTGGAAATTGATTTCTGTTTCTTGCTGTACCAAGAGACAAGTCTGTCACCAAGAAATTGACAACTTCCACTAGTGCTCTTTCTGTCTATCTTGCAGCCTGCAAAGTCTGCATCAGAATACCCAAGTAGCTTGAAATCTGATTCTCTGGGGTACCACAGACCTAATGATAAGGTGCCCTTGAGATACTTGAAGATTCTTTTCACAGCTGTCAGATGTGGCTCTCTAGGATCTTCCTGAAACCTTGCACAAAGACAGGTTGCATACATGATGTCAGGCCTACTAGCTGTCAAGTAAAGAAGAGATCCTATCATGCCCCTGTAGTTTGTCATATCCACTGAAACTCCTGTGTCTTTGTCCAATTTAGTTGCTGTTGCCATGGGAGTTGATGTAGATGAACAGTCAAGCATACCAAATTTCTTGAGAAGATTTCTGGTATATTTTTCTTGATTAATGAAAATACCATCATCTGTTTGTCTCACCTGTAGGCCTAGAAAGTAACTAAGCTCTCCCATCATGCTCATTTGATATCTGGACTGCATGAGCTTGGCAAACTTCTTACAGAGTTTATCATTAGTAGACCCAAAGATAATGTCATCAACATATATCTGAACTAAAAGGAGGTCACTTCCTTGATTGAAATAAAACAGAGTTTTGTGAATTGTTCCTCTGTTGAATCCACTTTCTAGAAGAAATTGAGCAAGTGTCTCATACCATGCTCTTGGTGCCTGCTTAAGTCCATATAGTGCCTTATCTAGCCTGTAGACATAATCTGGATATTTGGGGTCCACAAAACCTGGTGGTTGTTCAACAAACACTTCTTCTTCAAGCTTCCCATTCAGAAAAGCACTTTTCACATCCATCTGGAACACTTTGAATTTCTTGTGAGAGGCATATGCTAGAAAAATTCTGATTGCCTCCAATCTTGCAACTGGAGCAAATGTTTCATCATAGTCTATTCCTTCCTGCTGTGAATGGCCTTTTGCTACCAGTCTAGCCTTGTTCCTTGTGATAACACCTTCACTGTCAGTCTTGTTTCTGAAAACCCATTTAGTACCAACAATAGATCTGTTCTTTGGCCTTGGTACAAGGGTCCACACTTCATTCCTTTCAAATTCATTCAACTCTTCCTGCATTGCTGTTATCCAGTCAGCATCTTGAAGAGCTTCTTCCACTTTCTTTGGTTCATTTTTAGACAAGAATGCATGAAACAGACATTCACTTGCAGTAGCACTTCTTGTTTTCACTTTTGCATCTAGATCACCAATTATCAAATCAGGTGTATGTGATTTATTCCATTTCCTAGCAGAAGGCAAATGACTTTTGTCAGCATGTGATCCTCCCCCTTGATCCATGCTCTCCTGATTTTGTTATGATCTTTCTTCATTTTCTGAGACTCCCCCTGAACTTGACTGCCCAGAGTCAGAATTTGAATTTTCAGAGTTTGAATCATCAGAGTTTGATCCAGATTTTTCAGTTGACTCAGTATCAGAATTTGAGTCTTCATCTTGATCATGCTCCCCCTCAACTGGTTCTTCCCTTTGTTGTGGCTGAGAAGTTTCTCCAGTGTTTACCAGTAGAGGTTTAGAGTTTGTTTCAACAGAGTCTGTCAGAATTGTTTCATCAGAGTTTACTTCAACAGAGTTTAAATCTTCATTTTCAAAGTTCAGTTGATCATATTCATCTTTGTCTTCAAGTCCAGTTATCTTCTTGTCATCAAACGACACATGTATAGATTCCATGATCACTTTAGTTCTCAGATTGTAGACTCTGAATGCCTTTGTTGACAGTGGATAGCCAACAAAAATTCCTTCATCTGCCTTTAGCTCAAACTTGGTCAACTGTTCAGGATGAGTCTTCAAAACAAAACATTTGCACCCGAAAATATGAAAGTATTTCAGGTTAGGCTTCTTTTTCTTCACCATCTCATATGGTGTCTTTCCATGCTTATTGATCAGTGTAGCATTTTGAGTAAAACAAGCAGTTTGAATAGCTTCTGCCCAGAAATAAGTTGGCAATTTTGCTTCATCAAGCATAGTTCTGGCAGCTTCTATCAAGGTTCTATTTTTCCTTTCAACTACACCATTTTGTTGTGGTGTACCAGGTGCTGAAAATTCTTGCTTCACTCCATTTTCCTTGCAGAATTCTTCCATTGTTGCATTTCTGAACTCAGTTCCATTATCACTTCTGATGATTCTGACTTTGTTACTTGATCCTTTGTCCAGAAGCTTCACATGCTCCATCAGAGTTAATGCAGTTTCATCCTTCTTTGCTAGAAAATACACCCAAGTGAATCTAGTGTATTCATCAACAATGACTAAAGCATATTTCTTCCTTGCTATAGACATAACATTTACTGGACCAAAGAGATCAACATACAGAAGATGATAGGGATCAGTGATTGAAAATTCTGTCTTGCTCTTGAAAGATGGCTTCCTTTGTTTAGCCTTCTGACATGAATCACATAGGCCATCAACATTTAACAGAGCCTTTGGGAGTCCTCTTACAAGATCCTTTCTGATCAATTCATTGATGTTGTTCAAGTTCAAATGTGAGAGTTTCTTGTGCCAATTCCAACTCTCTTCACTAGACATTCTTGTAGACAGGCAAACGGCTTTTCCAACAGAGTCTATCAAAAGCTTGATTTCATAAATGTTGTTTTGCCTATGACTAACTAGAACAACCTTTCCTGTAGATTTGCTGATAACTTCATAATATTCAGGTTGAAAATCTACATGATATCCCTTGTCACAGATTTGACTCACAGACAGCAAGTCATGCTTGAGTCCTGGGACATGAGCTACATTGTTGATGATGACATTTCCAAGATTAATATTGCCATATCCCAATGTTCTTCCTACATTGCCATCACCATAGGAAACTTTTGGGCCAGCCTTCTCCTCATAGTCTGATAGCAGGGCTTTATTTCCAGTCATGTGTCCTGAACATCCACTGTCCACGACTAGGGTTGCCTCCCTGTTGCCCTGCAATCACAAGCAATTACTGAGGATTAGATTTAAGGATCCAGACTTGCTTGGATCCTTTGACATTCTTAACTTTGTTAGCTTTTGCAGCGGAATTAACATTATCAGAGTTTGAGCTAACAGTATCAGTGTTTACACTTGCAGTATCAACTTTAACCCATTTCAGATTGGGTTTCAGTTCATAGTAATTATGATAGATAGCATGATATTCTCTGCAAGTATAAATGGAATGCCAAGTGCTTCCACAGTGTGTGCATAAAGTCTGTGGCTTAGTTCTAGCAAAATCCTTCTTTTCCTTAGACTTGGAAGGTAAAGAATTTATATTTTTGTTTTTCTTGCAGAAATTTGCAAGATGCTTAGTACTGCCACAGTTATGACATGTCTTTCTTGGAGCATAACTAGCAAGCATTGGTTTATTTCCTGAAGTGATGCCTACTTTTCCATTTCTGTTCTTATTTGACACTTTCTGTTTCTTAACAGATTTTAACTCCTTCAGTTTATGTTTGAGTTGTTTATCTGTCATTGAACCAATATTAACCTGTTTAACACTAGTTTTTACTGGTTCACTTTTAACAGCTTCTTTTTCATTTTCAGACAAAAATTTACTGGCTCCATGTACAAAATGAGGTCTGATTTTAACTTGATTTTGAAATCTAAGTTCATCTCCCTCATTATAACCTAGACCAACAGTGTCTGTTTGAAAAATCTGTTGAGTGTCCTTTCCAGAATTAGTCCAAGTCCTAATTTTCTTATTTGCTTCCTCCAACTCAGATTCTAGTTGTTTATATTTCTGAAGCAAATCCTGTTCTATAGAAACAGCATCATCTCTCTCTTTCTGAACTTGTTGCATGTTTTCAAGTTTTTCTTCAACAAGTTTATTTCTAACCTTAAGTTCAGAATTTTCAGATTTTATCCTCTCATTCTCTAAAGTCTGATCCCTATAACTTATATGCAATGACTTAAGATAAATTCTTAATTGAGCAATGTCATCAATATTATAAGCATAGGTAGTTAGAGGTACCTGATTTTCAGAAGTTTCTGATTCAGTAGTAGCCATGAGAGCATAGTTCACTTCTTCATCAGAATCTAAAGTGTCTGCCCAATCTCTGCCTTTAGTGTAGAGTACATTTCCAGTTTTACCCTTCTTGCACTCAGGAGCATAGTGATCCATCTCCTTACACTTGTAGCATTGAATTTCAGACTTATCCTTCTTCCCCCTAGAATCTCTCTTATCAAACTTCCTGAAGCTTTTCCTGTCTTCATTTGAATCTCTAGAAAACCTTTTCCCTTTCTTGAAATTCTTGAAGCCCATTTTCTTGAAGGTCTTCACCATCAACACAGCCATTTTCCTCATTTCTTCTTCATCATCCTCAGAGTCAGATGATTCAGAAGAGTTTGAATCACAATCAAAGTTTGATGATTCACTTTCTGAGTGTATGACCAAAGCTTTTCCCTTCATTTTCCTTCTTGATGCCTCTTTCTTCTGAGGCTTCTCTTCAACATTAAGAGCAACAGACTTTGCCTTCCTGCTTGATCTCCTGTTTCTCTGCTCCATTTCCAATTCATGAGTTTTGAGCAGCCCATAGATTTCATCAATCTCTGTTTCAGCAAGATCATAGTTGTCTCTAATAGTGGTTGTTTTCACATCCCACTTTTCAGGTAGAGAAAGAAGAAACTTGAGATTAGAGTCTTCGAGATCATACTCTTTGTTGACCAATGACAGATCATTAATCAATTTACAGAATCTATCAAATGTTTCTGTCATGGTCTCTTCAGGTTTAGCCTCAAAATGCTCATACTCTTGTGTGAGTATGTTTCTCCTATTCTTCTTAATAGCAGCAGTTCCTTGACATCTGACTTCAAGAGCATCCCATATCTCTTTTGCAGTGGTGCAGTTAATCACTTTGTTAGACATAACATTGTCTAAAGCACTATGCAGTAAATGCCTAACCTTTGCATCCTTAGCAATTGATGATAGATCTTCAGGAGTCATGTCCTTCTTTTCCTTTGGAACTATTTTAGCTTCTTCACCAGCAGCTGCAACAGATAGCTTTGTAGGATTGTGAGGGCCTTCATAAATCCTGTCAAGATATTCTGGATCTGTAGCCTCCAGAAACATAGTCATCTTGACCTTCCACATGGCATACTCTAATGGCCTCAGAATAGGAACCCTGTGAAAGGCAGAGTGTATAAACTTGTAACACTATAACTAATGTAACTCAAACTAAAGGAAAAGATACTTAACCAGAAGACAATCAAGAACAGGAAGTCACAAGAAATCAACACTAAATGAAGACAAGGTAATTGATACAATTAAACATGCTAACTATGATCAAGCCAAGAAGAAATCATTGAGAGAAGTTCAAGTCAAAGTTGTTCATGCCTCGGTGATTTGATTAATCAAGAATCAAGATCATAACTATCAGTATCAACAAGACCAATTGATTTCAAGTGAAGAAGAAGGAAAGCAAATATTGGAAAGCCAAGTTATTCAGTGAATATGGTAATTTATTCAAGAAGCAGAAACACTATCAAGACTAGTCACTTATGAACCAGACCAGTGCATCAAGTGTCAGGACATTGATAGCAAGTTTATGTCAGTAATAAAGAACCATGTTCAAGAGCTTGTTGAAGAATAAAGAAGACATGAAGATATCACAAGTTCAAGATGTGCATTGAAGTTTCAAGTTGAAGACCAGAATATTTTCTAAGTACTAAATGTTCTGGATGGCTAAGTAGAAATTCTCAAGTAGAAGTTCTACTTAGGAATTTCGAGATAGCCAAGTAGAAGTTCCACTTAGGAATTTCGAGATAGCCAAGTAGAAATTCTCAAGTAGAAGTTCTACTTAGGTGCAGCTTCAACATGACACATGGCATCTTCTGATTGGCAGATTTCCAAGCTTTCAAGATAAGGCAAGAATTATGTGGACATCATTGGGCCACGTACATCTTAGTCTTTGAAGACTACAGGACATAGATTACATGTAGTATAAATAGAAGTACTTGTGTAATGTTTTAGTTAGTGAGCAATTCTAGAGAAAAACACAAGAGAAAAAGAGAGAGTGCATTCACAGAGCTTAGTATCATTCACTTCTCTCTCAACTTCTGTTATACTTTGTAATGAATGTTGTAGCAACCCTTTCAAGTTATATATAAAGAAATATATTCCTTGAATCTGTGTGTTCATTTATTGCATCGTTTTTATTGCTTCTCATATTCGAAAAGTTGTATTCACCCCCCCTCTACAACACATTTGGACCTAACAATTGGTATCAGAGCGATATGTTTAACATACAAAACATAGATCCTTGTGTTGAGTAGAAGAATCGTGAGTTTTCATTTTTCAGATCTACTTTTCATTTTCTCGAAAAGTGTGTTTTAATTCGTTGGTAGTGAAAACTCATCTGAAAAATTATTTAAATACTCCAGGTGTGATTATTTAGCTTGGGTGTATTTTAATTAATTTTTGTGAATTTATCTGGGTTAGTTCATATTTGGTGTTCTTCAGTGTTCATCATCTGTTCTTATCAAAGAATACAACCCAACAACTTTTTGATCTCCTTTTCAATAGTAAAAGAATAAAAAGGTGGTTTTTGGACTTTTTGATTTACTTTATTCGGCCGAAAGTAAAAGACATACTCAGTACCTAGCAAGTGGGTTAGGTGGGTTTGGTGAGTAAAGCATCTAAAGTCAAAAGGTGTTAAAGTGATAATATTGTTTATTCAATATTTAAAGAAATCTGCAGAAAATTATTCTAAGGACAAAAGTTCTACATAGAATTTCTACTTGAGAATTTCTACATAGAATTTCGACTTGGACAATTTCTACTTGGTGATTTCGACTTGAGCAAAATTTCTACTTAGAGAAATTTCGACTTAGGCAAAAGTTCTACATAAATATTCTACATAGCCTAGTCTTGGGTACTTAGAAACTTTTAGTGACCAGAATTGAGATGGCTCCTAAAAATGCATTCAAGATCCCAATGTTCAACAAAGATCACTATGAAGAATGGGTTTTCAGAATGAGACTATATCTAGAGACTGTTAACCCTGAATATCTGGAAGTCCTTGACAAGGGTAAATTTGTCCCAATGGTAGTTATTCCTTCACATACGGAAGGAGGAGTGGTTATACCACCTCGGTCTGAGCCTAAAAAGGTCTCGGAGTTTTCGGATGCTGACAAGGAACAAATAGCTTATGATACTGCCATACGACAAACCTTGATGGAATCTCTTGATCATGAAATGTTCAACATAGTCAAAGGTCTGACTACAGCGAAGAAGATTTGGGACAAGATAGAAGTTGTCATGGAAGGATCTGCAGAGGTCAGAAGCAACAAAACACTCATACTCAAGATGGAGTATGACACCTTTAGAATACGAAAAGGAGAAGGCATAACAGACGTCTACCTACGATTCAGTCAGTTGGTATTGGATTTGAATCTGAGAGGTGTAACTCTCCCCATGGTTGAGACTAATACGAGATATCTGAGGAACCAGCCAAAAAGCATTGAGCATAGGGTCTACGCAATCAGAGAAACCAGAGATTTGCATACAACTTCTCTGGAAGAGTATTATGGAATATTAAAGACCTATGAGCTGGAAACTCTTCAAGATCAAGCATGGGACAATGATTCAAAGGGAAAAGAAAGTGCATCAGGATTAGTTGCTGATGAGGAAGAGTCTAAGAAGGCAATGGTTGCAGCAAAGCCTAAATCATCACTTGCACCACATCAAGTTGATAATGATGACGAGTGCGCATCTGACAGTGATGATGACTACTACACCCAAGAAGAGCTGGACAACATGGACGATAGTGTCGTGGCATACATGGCAAGGAAGTTCAGCAACATGAGATTTAGAAAGAGCAACCGACCACAGAGAAAATCTTCATCTTATTATCGGGCTGCTAAGGGTGGTGGTAGTTCGTCAGGCTACAAAGGAAAAGGCAAGAATACCAGCTACAAATCTCCTTTGGATTTCAAAATGAAGTTCAAATGCTATAACTGTGGTGAAGCTGGACACTTTGCCTCGGACTGCAAAAAGCCTAAACAGACTTATCCAAAAGAAACATTTGAAGCTCTCAAAAGCAACTATGAAGCACTGTTGAAGGAAAGACATGGAAAACGAGCTTTATTGGTGACAGAAGGAAGAGCTTGGGATGATTCAGATGAGGAAGACGTTACTCATGTAGCGAATTTTGCGCTCATGGCTGAGACATCAGAGGAACCAGAGGTACCAGTTCTGACTCTTAAAGTAGAAATGTCTATTGATGATTATAAAGAACAGAACGGGGCTCTTAGTGAAGAGATCTATATGTTGTGCAAAAGCCTAGACTCTTCTCAAAAGGAACAGAAAACACTTGTTGCCAAATGCAGAATGCTTGAGGCAAAAGTGGAAGAGCTAGAGGCTGCTTGCACTGTAGATACTTCTCTAAGAGACTTTATTAAATCTCTGGAACACAAGCTCGTCCTTAAGGAAGAAGTAGAAGCATGTCTTAGGAACAATCTAGCTGAGTTAGAAACAAAATGCGAAGCTTACAAACTAGCTGCTAGTAAAGTGTATGTAGATAATGACACATTTAAGAAGATAACTGGAGTAGGTATAGGGCTTGATTATTCTGACCTTCCTAAGAAAGAAGGAAAGAGACCTATTGACCCTAGTTCCAGTGACCTTAAACAGGAAACACCTAGAATTCTTAAATCGGCTGTCAAACCTATCTACAAACATCTTGTTCCTAGAATAGAAGAAGAAGAGACTGAATTGATAGCTAGATATGAGATTGAGATGGAAGATCGCCAGAAAGAACAACCTGTAACTCCTATTAAACAAGTGAAAATCAATTTCCCTAGAGATGAATCTAGACTGGGATTAGGAGCTAAGGTTGTTAAACAACAAGGAAAGAAAGAAAAAGGCATAAAAGAGGTTAAGGCTGAACGAATAAAGAAAGCATGTTATCATTGTAAATCTACTGAACATCTTTCTTATGCATGCAAAGCTAACATGAATGTTCCTGCTGCACATGCCATGCCTACCACACATACAATGAATAATCTGCATCAGAATCATGCACAGTGTGGTCAACCTAACTGTATGCCATGCACTTTTAATATCATGCAAACTTTTGTGCATTTAATGAATGCATCTAGCCAGTCATGCTCAAATACTGTTGCTAGTTCAAATATCAAGAAAAAGTATGGTAGAGCCAAGACTGTCAGTCCTCCTAAAGTTAGGAGTGACAAACCTTCTCCTAAGACTGACAAATCTGTCAAGTCTGAGAAAGGAAAGGAGATAGTCGAAAGCTCTAGTAATGTGAAGAAAAGTGCATCTCCTGTTGTTAAATCTGTTGATTCTCGATCTTATCGAAAAGCCGGGCCCAATCAAAGTTGGGTTCCGAAGAATGTCTAATCAATCTGTCATTGCAGGGCATTAAGCAGAATAGAAATAAAGTTATATGGGTGCTAGACAGTGGAGCATCGAGGCATATGACTGGAAACAAGTCCCTGCTTACAGAGTTGGTTATGAAGGCTGGCCCTTATGTTACCTTTGGAGATGACAGCATAGGTGTGACAAAGGGATATGGCAAACTGAAAACTGGAAATGTCATCATTGAAGATATCTCCTATGTTGAGGGACTAAAGCACAATCTGTTGAGTATAAGTCAATTCTGTGACAAAGGTTACGAAATTGTCTTCAACAAGAAAGGTGTCTCAATCACTCACATCAAGGAAGGTTCACTAGCTTTAAGAGGAGTTCGAAAGGCAGATCTTTTTGTTGCAGATATGGATTCAGCAAATCAGGATGAGGTCACCTGTTTCTACAGCAAAGCCTCGGATGATGAAAGCTGATTATGGCACAAAAAGCTATCTCACTTAAACTTCAAAACGATGAATGCTCTCGCGAGGCGAGAATTGGTGAGAGATCTACCTCAAATGGAGTTCGCTCCGAAAGGACTCTGTGAAGCTTGTGAAATGGGAAAGTCGAAGCGAGCATCGCATAAAAGCAAAGAAATTTCTAGTATTACTGAGCCTCTACAACTTCTTCATATGGATTTGTTTGGCCCAGTGAATGTCCTATCTTTGTCTAGGAAAAGATATGCTTTGGTAATCGTGGATGACTTCTCCAAGTATACATGGGTATTGTTCGCAATGACGAAAGACGAAGTACCTTTCTTAATCATTGATCACATCACTCAAATTGAGAATGTTTCAACACTTACTGTGAAGACGATTAGATCAGACAATGGCACTGAATTCAAAAACGCAGTGCTAAATGACTTCTGTGTATCTAAGGGAATACGTCGTCAGTATTCAGCCCCGAGAACTCCACAGCAAAATGGAGTAGTTGAAAGGAAGAATAGAACTTTGGTTGAAGCAGCAAGAACTTTGTTGTATGATTCAAAACTTCCTTTGTATTTCTGGGCCGAAGCAGTGAGTACCGCTTGTTACACTCAAAATAGAACCTTGATCATAAAAGATAAAGAAAAGACACCATGTGAGCTAATGAACAACAGAAGACCAACAATCAAATACTTTCATGTCTTCGGAGCAAAATGCTATGTGCTTATAGATGATGAAAATCTAGGCAAGTTTGCAGCAACAGCTCGTGAAGGAATCTTTGTTGGTTACTCTACAGACGTGGTGGCAGCTTATAGAGTGTTCTTGGTGAATGATCGAAAAGTGACTGAAAGTTACAACGTCAGATTCGACGATACCAAACTCTCATCAATTTCAAGAGATTCTAGTGAACCTGAGTCCCTAAAATTTCAGAATCTGGACTTAGAAGATCTTGAAGATGAACCTGAGTTGGTTGTTCCATTAAATGTTCCAAGCGTACGTGAAGAACCTGAGTCTAGTGAACAAGCTAATTCTACAAGATCAGGAGAGACTTCTTCAGTACCAACCGGCAACAACTCAGGGGGAGTAAATAGCAGCTCAAGGACTACTGTTCAAGGCTCGAGTCGAGTTGACTCTAGTTCTGTAGGAGCTGGCACTAACTCAGGGGGAGTTAGTGAAAATAATCAAAGTAGTCAGCATCCCAACTCAGAAAGTCAAGCTGAATCATCAAGACAATTTCCAGGTGAACGGGTATGGAATAGAGACCATCCGTTTGAGTTAATTATTGGTGATCCAGATGCTGGTGTGACTACTAGAAGAACTGCAAGAGCTGACATGGCTAATATCTCCTTATATTCTGGGTTCTTATCCAAGCTTGAACCTAAAGAAATAGAAGAAGCTCTTGGCGATGCTGATTGGGTGATTGCAATGCAAGAGGAACTCAATCAGTTTGAAAGGCAGAAAGTTTGGAAACTGGTACCCCGACCAAAGAACAAATCCGTAATTGGAGCTAGGTGGGTATTCAGAAATAAACTGGATGAAAACGGACTTGTAACACGAAACAAGGCTCGTTTGGTTGCAAAAGGTTATTCTCAGCGAGAAGGAATTGATTATGATGAAACCTATGCACCAGTTGCAAGACTTGAGGCAGTCAGGATGTTTTTGGCATTTGCAGCACATAAGAACTTCAAAGTTTTCCAGATGGACGTGAAAAGTGCCTTCCTGAACGGGGAGTTAGAAGAAGAAGTGTATCTGGAACAGCCGCCTGGCTTCGTTGATCCAGAACATGCAGATTTTGTGTATCTACTCTTCAAATCTGTCTATGGCCTCAGACAATCCCCAAGGCGATGGTATGAAACCCTATCCTTATTCTTAATTGAAAATGGTTTTGTTAGGGGAGTAATTGATAAAACATTGTTCTATAAAGTTGTGAGAAATGACTTAATACTTGTTCAAGTATATGTGGACGATATTATTTTTGGGTCATCAAATGAGCGCTTGTGCGAGAAATTTGCCAAGCTAATGCAGGAAAAATATGAGATGAGCATGATGGGAGAGCTGTCCTTCTTCCTTGGATTACAGATCAGTCAGAGAAAAGATGGTATCTTTATCTGTCAATCCAAGTACGTAAGAGATTTACTCAAGAAGTATAATCTAGAAGATGCATCAGCAGCTAAGACTCCCATGGCAACAGCCACGAAGCTTGATGAAGACAAATCAGGTAAATCAGTTGACATCACAAGCTATCGAGGTATGATTGGCTCACTCCTCTATTTAACTGCAAGTAGACCAGATATAATGTTCGCAACTTGTTTATGTGCAAGGTTCCAAGCGGATCCTAGAGAATCACATCTCGTAGCCGTCAAAAGAATTTTTAGGTATCTCAAGGGCACACCAAATCTAGGGATTTGGTACCCAAGAGATACAGGTTTTAATCTTATTGGCTATTCGGATTCAGACTATGCAGGTTGCAGGATTGATAGGAAAAGCACATCTGGTGCTTGCCAATTTCTTGGCAGAAGATTGGTGTCCTGGCAAAGTAAAAAACAACATACAGTATCTACTTCTACTGCTGAAGCTGAGTACATTGCTGCTGGAAGCTGTGTAGCTCAAATACTGTGGATGAGGAACCAATTGAAGGATTATGACATGGAGCATAAGAAAATTCCAATCATGTGTGACAACACAAGTGCCATTGCCATAACCAACAATCCTGTAGATCACTCAAGAACCAAGCATATTGACATCAGGTATCATTTCATAAGAGAACATGTCGAGGAGGGGACTGTGGAGCTACATTTTGTGCCCACAATGCAACAAATTGCAGATATATTCACCAAACCTCTTGATGAAGTAACATTCAATAGGTTGGTTGGTGAATTGGGAATGCTTAACACAAGTTAGTAAAGCCTTCTATCTGTAAAATCCATGTTTATGTTTGTATGTGCAATCTAATCAATCATTATGTGCTTAGACTTTAAAATGCCTAATTAATGATTGTTATAGGTTGCATATAGTGTGATTTTGCATGAATTCATTGTGTTTTAAGTGTCTTTTATAGCACAAATCTGTGAATTTATGCTTGTTAGATTGCATGATCATAGGGGGAGTTAAATTCATAATAGTCTAAATATTGCATGATTTTTACCTGTGTTTTTCATGTAATTAGAGGCCTTAGAATTATCAAGGAATGTTTTAATTATGTCATATATTAAAATCCTTGAATTGATATTTATATTAATTTGGCAAAATTAATTGTTGAGTTTTTCAAAGAAAAATTGACAAATTATTCTAAGTATCTTCAAAATTTCGAGTTAGTCTCTATCTCGAAACTCATGTAGAAATTCGACTTGAATTTCGACTTGAGCTTCCAGGGTGAAGTTTTGAAAATTCTAAGTCTGGGAAGAATTTCGAGTTAGTACCTATCTCGAAATTCATCTCGAAATTCGACTTAGAGTTCGAGTTCGAGTTACCAGTGTGCCTAGTTCTATCTTCAAAATATTCGAGATAAAGTCTATCTCGAATTTTATCTCTAAGGTTGAGATGAGGTTTCCATTAAGGGAATATTTTGAAAAGAACTGAGAATTAACTTCGAGTTAGTCTATCTCGAACTTTATCTCGAAGTTCGACTTGATGTTCGAGATAGAGTTCTTAGTCTATCTCGAAACTCAACTCGAATTTCGACTTGGTGTTCGAGATAGAGTTCTCAGTTAAGCTAAAGGGAATTTTTCGAGTTACACTCCTAACTCGAAACATATCTTGAATTACCTTGGACTTTTTGATTCAAGGAAATATTTTGGAAAGAATTTGAGATTAACTTCGAGTTAGTCTATCTCGAACTTTATCTCGAAGTTCGACTTGATGTTCGAGATAGAGTTCTTAGTCTATCTCGAAACTCAACTCGAATTTCGACTTGATGTTCGAGATAGACTCTAACTCGAAAAGTATCTTGAATTTTATTTTTTCCAAGTTTACTTCAAATCAATAATGTTCAAGATAGTATTTCCCTATAGTTTCTGCTGTAATTTTGGTTAAAGTGCTTCTTTGTGCATAATTGTTCGAGTTAACCTCTATCTCGAACTTTATCTCGAAGTTCGACTTGATGTTCGAGATAGAAAAGTTCGAGATAGAATAGTTCGAGATAGAGTTCGACTTAGATGTCCCCTGTATGGACTTAATACTTTTCACATTTTTTAACAGGGACATTTTTGTCATTTCTCATTCACCTATATATACATCTCTAACTCGATGCCTAATTCACTTTACCTAATTCTAATTTTCAGCAGCCGTTTCACAAGAACAGTGCGATTTCACTAATTACATACCTTTGATCCGTGTTTTTGTGATTAAACTCGTACTAATCACGAATTACTGCCGATTTGTTGACTGCTATTGTCTGTGTTAACCTTAATCTTAGTGTTAGTGTGTTTTGTGAACATCCATACACGCGCATATACATACACACGAACATATATTGTTTGTGTACTGTTCATAAACGCGATTCCATTTTCTCCATCTATAAACACACACGATTCCACTGGTATACACACGAAATAGTAATTGGTTGTTGAATTGAATCCCGTAGTTTGATTTCTCAGATTCCGTTTGGTGTTCTTGAAAAATTAAAAGGGTTACAATTCTCTTTTGTAATTCGGAAAATTAATTGTTTTTCAAAATTAAAATAAAAATTCACATCTTTTAAAAGAAAAACATTTAATTAAAATGGCTCACCAATTTTCCCTTGCTAAAAACAACTTTTATAATATTTCTACGGAAATTGGTGATCAACTCCCGCGGTTTAAGTTTTGGATACGATTTCTCAATTTGTATTCCAAAGCTAGCCAAGCTTTTACTGCTAAACCTACACTAGTACATGATGCTTTACAGCAATTATGGACTAGTGCGGTTACTTTTGGGAGTAAATCAACCCCCTACGGTTTCAGGTTTACCTTAGCGGGTCAGGAATATGAGGTGACAGAACAAATTGTCAACAGAGTTCTAGGATTCCCAATTAAAGATGCCTATGATCCAGAACCTACTGCTGCAGAACGCCTCAGATTCTTTGAAGAAATTGGATGTTATCCTACAAAAGGCCCAATCACGGGAAATATCCAAAAGCAATTCTTCCATGCGGAATGGAATTACTTTTTCGAGGCCATCACAAGATGTTTTCGGGCACGCGAAAAAGACTTTCATCAAATTCCAATTCCCATGCAAACCTTTGCAGTTGCCCTAGCAAGAGAACTGGATATAAACTATGGACGCATAGTTCTCTCTGAGATAGTGGCCTCAATGGGATCCCTTGCAAGCAGAGACCTCTTTACCACTGATGTCGCCTGCTGGTTTCCTCGGTTTCTTCAAATGCTAATCAATGACTTAATACCGAAGGATGCTCTTGCTATTAGACAGGGATTTGCCAGAAGCCCCACATCTAAATCACTAGGGATGGGCACTAAGTCACTTGCAACCATTGCTAATCAGGATAAACATCAAGGTAAACCTATGTCTACTCCTGAAAATATTCAAATGTGGCTTAGATATGATGCAGGAGTTACCAATTTGGAGGCATCATCACAAGTCTCATCACATGCTCAAAATCCATCTGTTCATGCCGAGGCATTTGATGAGATTCCTGATGAGGAAAGCGATTATGCACAAGGTAATCAATCAGGTAATCTCTCTCTGCATACTATTCATTCCTCCTCCTATGTTTCTGATTCCGCGACCCGAGAGACTGCTAACCCGCAGGATCTATCCCAGGGTAAGAGCCGTATTTCTGACTCTGAGTCTGATACACATTCCTATTCTTTATCACCCCTGTTAACGGAAGTCAGAAAACCAGCACGTATATATATACAAGATGATGAGGAGAATGAACCCGAAGAGCAGCAACTTATTCGCAAGAAAGCCAAACTTTTCCACGCTGCTACTTCACAACCACAGTCAAACCCTAGCGTGTCACACGCAACCACTCCACCTCACGCGAGTGGTTCACCCCTTGAACATTCTGCACATAGGGATTTTGATTTTGGTCAGGATGATGTGCCTCTTGATGATACTGTTGCTTCAAGAGGACATGAAGTATTAAGAACTTCAGCCGTACCTTCACCGGTACGTACTGATGCTGCAAAGAGGATCGGTTCTGATGTCGTACAAGGACACTTTGCAGCCTCTCAGACTGAGATTCCAACTCAGGAATAAACAGAATTTGATCCCATAACTGTCAACAACATTTCTTATCAAGTTTCTGCAGGTACTGCTTCACTTTTTGGATCAGTCATTGAAGACATACACGAGCGTGAGACAGGGAGTGTGTGTGAGAGGTTAGGGAGAGAGGGACCTTCATTTTTAAGGCCCGAAACCGAGCGCCAAATACCAACAGAACGCGTATTAGAGCGAGGTCACCTAAACCAAACACCGTCCCTTAATATTGAAAATTTTAATACTCGTATGACTTTAATGGAAAATCAGATGAGGCAGTTCGGGCAGACAATGGGGCAGTTCGGGATCAATATTGGAAACAACCAAAGGGCTCTAGACGACTACGCAGCAAGAATGGCAAGTCAAGCTACAGCTTTTGATGATTTGACAAATAAGGTCAATGACTTGGGCCATGCTGGTGGTGTCTTGGGAAGCACTCTCAATGAGAGGATGGGGGCATTGGAGTCTACAATGCATACAATGACTGTGGAGATCAGTCGAATGATGTTCGCAGTCAGGAGTTTTGTGCCCCCGGAGTGCTTCGAGTCGCAACAACCTCCCCCCGATGCTGGAGCAGGTGGTGCAGGTGGTGCTAGTGGAGCGGGAGCCTCTGGTTCTGGTTTTGGAGGTTCCTATGCAGCTGGTGGATCTGAAGACCATGGTGGAGCTCAGGATAACTCACCTAAGGGGGAGAGTGGAAAGGGGGAGACGAGACAGCAGGCAGTTCACATCGAAGAAATTGAAGAACCCGCTGATCTTGTCAAGGAACCAGAAGTTGAGCCGTCTGTTGATGAAGAGGCTCTGAGGATGAGAAAGGGTAAGGCAGTAATGGTTGATGAACCATATGAACCATTTGTTGATCTGAGTCATCAGGAAACAGTACAGGAGGTACTTGACTCAGATTCTGACATGGAAGACGTACCGCTGGCACATGCAATAAAAAGATCTTTGAAGGAACAAGGTGGAGGTGCTGGGATGTCTTCCGGACTGCCTGAAGAATTTCCTGTTGATGAGGAAACCCTTAAAGCTCAACAGTTAGCCTTGGAACAAGCTCAGTTCCATAAAATGAAGATGATGCAAGAACATGCTGCGTTCCTAGAACAGAAGGTGGAGCTACAAGGAAAGCAGTATGAGTATGAGCTTGCAAGGCTAGCTAATCCTCAAGTTGATCTGGACAAAAGAAGGATAGGGCAGAAATGGGATGAAGCAAGGAAGATAATGATGGGACCATGTGCAAAAGGAGTTCATAACAAGGATGCAGATGATCTGTTCTACAACTTGAATTTGCAGAATCCAATGACTGGGGACTATATAAATGCTTTGAAGAGATTAATTTCTAAAGTCAGGGTTGGATACAATGCAAATCTTAAGGAGTGGCAGGTTATCTTGTCTTTGGTAGAAGGAGTCCCAACATCTTTCCTATATGTGGATGACCAATTCATAATGAGAAGATCTGCGTCAGAGTTGTTCTTGCTAGCGACTAAAATTCAGTACTCTCAATCTGAGGAGCTAAGCATTCTGTACAGGGATCAGTTAAAGCCGCTAGCAGAGGACAAGGGTCCAGAATTCTCAGCTTATCCAAATTTTGTCCGTATGGTGGTTCAAGGAAAGATGAAGAGGGTGAGCATGGAGGAAAAGGACTTAATGGAACTTTCAGTGGAATCTCTTAAAGCTGTATGTAGACAAATGATGGGTAAGGGATTCGCCTCTGAGCTTAAAGATAAATCCGTGAGGATCATTGAAAGAGTCATATTCTTGAAGAGCAATGAGGTGTGGAAGTGTGATGTCATTGCTCCAAACCCTCTCGACAACGTGAAGATTGAGCCGGAGCTGATAGAAAAGAAATGGAATATTCTTCAAGCAATGAAGAATGTAGATGAAGCTTTGACTCTTCCTTCTGGAGAACTGGAACAAGGAGAAATAAGGGAGGCAGTTGGCGTTCCAGGGAAAGATAGTGTATACTGGATACACTCTTATGCTGATGATACAGCTGATGCCTTAGCATACATAGATGCAGACCAGAAACAAACACTCTTGCATATGAGTAGACAATGGCTGCTACAGACTCAAGATGCTGCATTTCTAGAGAAAGTGTTATATGTGTTCAAATGGGGCGAAGTGGAAGACAAGTTTGTTGAAGAAAAGCAGAGACTCATGAGTTACCTGTCTGAAGTAATTGTGGAGAAGAAGCGAATGGAGCGAGATACGGCTAGTGTCTATAATACTGACCGTGTCAAGGGCTACCCCAAGATGATATATCGTTATCTCAAAGCCACTAAATCTCATTGGAAACCTCAGCTCATAATGAAGAACTTTGAGGAAATTCCAAAGATCAGGACTACTCAGGAGGTTGATAAACTCAGAAGGCTTTTCAAACATCCTAACCCAGAGCCCAGGAACTCTCTAGAAATGGAAGCTGTAAGTCTGTTGAATGCTAGGTGGAAGCAGCTTCACGATCCAGTGTACAAGAAAGAACAGCAGCAGAAGGAGAAGCGCAAAAGGCAGAAAGAAGAGAGAGACCAAGCTGCTGAAGCTAGAAAGAGGAAACGGAATTAGGGTTAAAGGTCAGAGTGGTGTGAACTTGAAGTTGGAAAAACTTCATGTCTTTCGGTTGCTTTAACTCACTTGAGGAAATTCACCTTAGAGTGAATCCAATAAGGTGATATAAGTTTGACTAGAAGGTATGAAATAATCCAGGTGATAGGAATCATTCAAATGATCTTTAATTCGAGGTTCGAATTCTGTTTCTAGTTTTTATGTTCATTGTATTGTTTTCAAGTTCTTTTCAATTGTATATTATTCAAGAATGTAATGTTAATTATCTTTTCTCGTCTCATTGTTTAGTTGAGTTATCCTTCATTAATTTGAATGTCATTGTTAGACAATCAAATTGGGGGAGATTGAAAGGCAGAGTGTATAAAATTGTAACACTATAACTAATGTAACTCAAACTAAAGGAAAAGATACTTAACCAGAAGACAATCAAGAACAGGAAGTCACAAGAAATCAACACTAAATGAAGACAAGGTAATTGATACAATTAAACATGCTAACTATGATCAAGCCAAGAAGAAATCATTGAGAGAAGTTCAAGTCAAAGTTGTTCATGCCTCGGTGATTTGATTAATCAAGAATCAAGATCATAACTATCAGTATCAACAAGACCAATTGATTTCAAGTGAAGAAGAAGGAAAGCAAATATTGGAAAGCCAAGTTATTCAGTGAATATGGTAATTTATTCAAGAAGCAGAAACACTATCAAGACTAGTCACTTATGAACCAGACCAGTGCATCAAGTGTCAGGACATTGATAGCAAGTTTATGTCAGTAATAAAGAACCATGTTCAAGAGCTTGTTGAAGAATAAAGAAGACATGAAGATATCACAAGTTCAAGATGTGCATTGAAGTTTCAAGTTGAAGACCAGAATATTTTCTAAGTACTAAATGTTCTGGATGGCTAAGTAGAAATTCTCAAGTAGAAGTTCTACTTAGGAATTTCGAGATAGCCAAGTAGAAGTTCCACTTAGGAATTTCGAGATAGCCAAGTAGAAATTCTCAAGTAGAAGTTCTACTTAGGTGCAGCTTCAACATGACACATGGCATCTTCTGATTGGCAGATTTCCAAGCTTTCAAGATAAGGCAAGAATTATGTGGACATCATTGGGCCACGTACATCTTAGTCTTTGAAGACTACAGGACATAGATTACATGTAGTATAAATAGAAGTACTTTTGTAATGTTTTAGTTAGTGAGCAATTCTAGAGAAAAACACAAGAGAAAAAGAGAGAGTGCATTCACAGAGCTTAGTACCATTCACTTCTCTCTCAACTTCTGTTATACTTTGTAATGAATGTTGTAGCAACCCTTTCAAGTTATATATAAAGAAATATATTCCTTGAATCTGTGTGTTCATTTATTGCATCGTTTTTATTGCTTCTCATATTCGAAAAGTTGTATTCACCCCCCCTCTACAACACATTTGGACCTAACACCCTGATTGGTTCATAACGACTCACAGTAGTAGGAGCCTTTTCAGAAACAGTAGGTGTTGGTGGAGGAATTGCTGACATGATTATTGTTGTGTTTGGATCTTAACCTGTAATAAAGTAACAGATTGGCTCTGATACCACTTGTTAGGTCGAATACACAATTAATAATCAAATTCGTATTAGAGTTTAACAAGTAAGACGTTTATGCACTTAAAAACTTCTGGTATTAAGAACCCTCTTCGTGATGTAAACTATCACAAAGAGCTGCTAGGTTACAATAAAGATAATTCGTTGCACGATACCCTTCTAGGGTTAACCTAACTGTATTTATAAAACATACAGCTTCGATACAATCTCTAATTGATATTCCTAATAATCAGCTATACAATGATATTAATTACAGATTGTCACACGTCTCCTAAGTCAACTCGATCTCTTTGATAGCTATCCAATCTTCAAAGATATCGCTTCCATAATAAATCTTCAATCACCGTTGACTAGTAGACGCTGCCACCAGACAGAGTTTGACAAACTCTGTCGAGCTTCCATCTGTTAGAGTTTACACTAAACTCTGACTGCTTCCAGCTAAACTCTGATAATTCACTGTAACACTAAAACACTGATCAAAACACATCAATTATATTTAACATAGTTCTTGTGAGATACTAGTTCTTGTACTCACGATATCCTGCATTAAAAAAAAATTTCTTTATATGCCAATGATGAATTACATGACTCTTGTGTTTCTTTTTGTTAGAATTATATTTAATAATAATAATAATTAAAAAAAAAGGTTCTCTTACTTATCTTTAATGGACACCCAATTTTTAAGTGCAAAATTGATATCTCGATCTCTTCTATGCTTTTATTTTACATGATCATAAAAACTTGACATGCATATTTTTATTATACATGTTGCTGAAACCTATACCTTACTTTTCTCTTGTAGCATTACTTTAAATATGATCATAGTTATGGTTATTTAAGGTGATAATAAAATGGATTAAAAAAAACAAAATACTTATGTCTCTGTATACTCGTGACAATGTTAATTTGCACATCTTTATATGATTAATTTATAAATTGCAATTAATATGTATTTTGTTTATTTAGTAGTGACAATGTCAAATCTCACCAAACTTGAGTTCAATGATCTTGATGTCATCGAAAAAAAATTATTTGACATGGATTCTTGATGCCGAAATCCATCTTAACGCTATGGGCCTTGGTGACACTATAAAAGAAGGAAATAAAACTTCTGAGCAAGATAAACACTACGCTATAAGTGGCTTATTGTAACTCTCGTGTAATATTACAATAGGCCCTAAATTCGTTACAATAGGTCTATTGTAACACTTGGGGGCGTTACATTTACAGGTGTTACAATAGGTGCCTATTGTATCGGTTTTACCTATCTACTGTAACACTAGTAAAGCGATACATTATGTAGCTAATGTAACACCATCATCACCTAATGTAACGGATTTTTAGTGTTATATTTGAACTTAATCTGAGGGACAGAATGTGGGGCCCACATGTGGGGCCTGCAGAAAGTGGGACCTACATGTGGGTCCCACTTTTAGTGGGACCCACATTTGAGGCCCACGTGTGGGCCCACTGGTGGGTCCCACTTTATGTATTGCAACACTATAATATGTCTATTGTAACACTAAATAAAGATGATAATGTTATACTACAATAGGCAAATGTAACATCAGATGGATATGCATATGCAACACTACAATAGGCAAATATAACACCGGAATACAAAAATTTTAAAATAGTTGCTTTGTATATGCAACATTCCCATTAATAACCATTACATGTCCAAACCAACATTAAAACCAAATTTAACTATTACATGTTCAAGCCAACATTCAAACCAAATTTGACCATTACAAGTTCTCCTTGAACCACCACCACTCCAAACTACTTCAACTACCAACATTCAAAGCAAAATAGAAAACTAGCCAACCTCAATGTCATCAAAAACTGCACAAACATTATCTAAACTGACTTCTTCATTTTCTGCAAGCATTACCATACACATAATTCTTTTGGAACCATGGATGGTTCAAGAGCTTGACTATGCTGCTGATCCACAGAAAAGAGTTGCATGTTTCCCTTGATCAATTGGGATTTCTATAAACATTTAAAAAGATAGTTGTAAGTAAAACAAGTTTCAATAGACCAGCGACAATAAGCTATAAGGTGTACGACAAAAATATGTTTCTGAATTTAATCAAACAAACATAACATAGTGGATTAGGACCACAGGTATAGATACAAAACGTAAATACTATGCCAGAATACTATGGATATTATCACAACTGTTGACTTAAGAAGCATGTCATTAATATTACATCAAAACTTGTAACACTGTTTATACCAAACTAATTATGAAATTAATGAAGAAGGTACACTGATTCCAGCCTGATAGATGTGTGCATAAATAGTCATCTGAATACGTAAATAAGCACATACCAACGAACAAAAGAAGAAACTGCCTACCTTTGGTGAGCCAGGAGCAATTCCAATCAAAACCAACCACTTCTCTGAAGGATCACATCTATAATTGATTATCTGAGTGTTTGCTAAATTAGCGGTTCTATTAAACATTTTAACAAGTTCTAATTCGCCTATAACAAAATCAATATATAAACATTCAGATAAAATCTAATCGAGAGCTTGTAGAAATAAGTTAAATTGAAATTCATGGACTTGAGGCCAAGCGAAAGAATAGGAATCTTACTTCAATAGACCAATTCGCCATACTTGGCTGAGTAGTCTGAGTAGACTACCTAGCTGTTTCAGTAGACTGAGGGGTCCCTTACACTTATTTAACTACTAAGAAAATAAGATACATAAGCAGCAAGATTAAAAGATATACATACTTTTCGCTCAGGAGATAGTGTCATCATCCATTCATCTATTTTCTTTTCAACTTTTATGTCCATGTCTGCAAAGAGAGCTTCATCACCCTCCATAGATATACATGTCACATGAAACATATGTTTTACATTCATGTTGAGGTCTACTACCAAATAGAATATGTACATATTTCGAAAGATCTAAAAATCATATAGTCCAAATGAACAAATTATTTGTGTGCTGACAATACATATGAACATTTCAATACAGGGACAAATAGAATAGCAATGCAAAAGGTAATACACTAAAAGCATACAGAGATTGATAACCGTTAACTTGCCTTACTAAAGAGAGCATCCTCACTAGCATTCTCTAGCTTGTCCAAAGCAGCCTTACGTCTGGTGACCTCCTCATCTTCAGTGTTGTCTTCCTTACTAGATGTTTCTATATTATCCTCCTTTGAAGATTCTGTGTTTTCCTCTACGATTTGCATATCTTCAATGCTCTGTGCTACTGTCTTGGCAGCCTCTACAGCCTGTATCAAGGAAAATCCAATAATTATACTGTAGAAATGTGTAAAACTAACAAACATTGTCCACCTAACAGATATAGTAACAGTAGTAAAATTAAAAACATTTGATGATTAAGCGCCCATCGATGACATTCAAATGACCACAAACCGGTATGTACGGCTTAAAATCATGAAAAGAGATCAATTTCCAAGCCTCCAATCTTAATCAAATTCAAAAATCCTAACAAATAAAACTTCCATTTCAAGTACAACATTTGTACACCAAAAACTTGATGTGTCAAATTATACCTAACCGCAAGCGCACGGTATCAATTGTAGTAGATACTAGCAAATACGGGTCGATTCCTCAAGGAGACAGTTTCAATTTCAATTCAATTATTTTCAACTGTTTCTAGTCACAAACGATTATTTGAGAATTTTATTAACTACTAAAACAAATTTAACAAAGTTTTAAATCAATTAATGATGGGATCTAGGGCAATTCAGGTTTACCATGCTTACACCAAACAAATCACAAAAGTATAGCTTTTTAATGGGATAAAGTAATTAAAGTAATGGTCAATCTTTTTCAAGCATTAACACTCTCAGAAATCTGATGATGTTTCCATACTCACCTTCAATTCCGCTAATTGTATGTATGCCTCTAGTAGTAAAATCTTCCGATCAGTTACTCCTATTGCAATCAGTTAATTCATGATATTGGCCAATTACACAAATTAAGAATTAAAACATATCAATCAGAATTACTCTTTACCCATCAATTTACTAATTAAATTAAGCCCAAATCATGGTGCAAACATGGTTCCCCTTAATACCCTAGAATTAAATTACTCACTCATGGTAGAATAAAAACTAACAATAATAATAATAAAGAAGAAAGCCATATTAAACATGTAATAATGAGAGAGAAGATTAGAAATACCTTAAATTTGATAATAATGGAGAACAAAAGATCTAAGATTTAATTATAGCTTACAAAGATCAAGAAGAGAAATTAAACCTAGCTTGAAATAACGTACGTCCAGATATGATATGATATTTGTTACAATGATATGATATGTCTATCTATGTGATGATATCATTTTACAATGATATATTGTGTTTTTATAGGCCCTAAAAGTTTTATCCAACAAGGAAATACCTAATTTACATAACAAATTCGAAACAGGAAAGAATTGTAGAGTTTTTAGGAGAAAATTCGGAATGGACAGATTGCCCCCGAGGCCGCATCCTGAGATCTGAGGCCGCGGCCTGAAGACAAATCTGCCCGCACCGAGGCCGCATCCTGGGATTTGAGGCCGCGGCCTCAAGCCAAATCTGCCCGCGGTTTTTCAGCATGCTATTTACTTCGTTTTTCCTTCGTTTTGCCTCCGTTTCCTTTCGTTCTTTTTCTCAAAACTTCCATACTTCAATTCCTTGCCTTGGAACCTTCATGGTGGCTCACAACAAGACTTCATTGTTCGTTCTTAAGCTCGAATTCATCTCCAGAATTGACGGAAATTGCAACCTTATTCCAAAATGCTTAGAAACGATCCACAAATTCACATTTCCTCTTGTAACTTCATAAAATCATTCCTTCGAGTTAAAAAAACACCATAAAATCATTGAATAATTCTTGATTCTTCCAACATGGCAATTATTTATTTCCTGTCATAAAACACATCAAACACTAATTAAATCCACACGATTATTCGCAAAAGCACCGAAAATGTGGGAACAAAATCCTATAAAGTATATATAAAATACACTCTATCAAATATCCCCACACTTAGCACTTTGCGCGTCCTCATGCAAACTAACATAATAATTATACTAACTAATTAGTACCACTTCCGTAGGTGATCACGGTTGCATTTGGCATATGCAACAAGCCCTTTAAACCCATAGGTAGTCCTAGCGGACGAGTAAGGTCTCGTGAGGGTTTATAGTAAATATACCCACAAAATTCATCTAGCTCATGCAAAAGACCACACATCAACACAACACCACACACACCCGTCCTCTCATGCCACTTCTACTTAAGAATCAAAATGAAAATGCAATGCCTTGGTGTCTAAAGTACAAGTATCCACATAGTCTACTCAAAGAAGATGCATAAGATCATAGAAATTCATGTCAAATGTAAGAATAAGTTGGCAAACATGCTAAGGACACAAGAGCACATCTTTGAGACACAACCTGGGATATCCTATGCAAAAGCAACAACTCACCGTTCACTCACAAAAATATTCACTCAAAATAATTGGTAAGTGTTTCACTCAACTCCAACAATATCATAAACATGCTTCGTCCTTGTTATCAGTCTAACCTTTAACGCAACATACATCATCGATGACAATCAAAAGGTCTTTGTTAAGGTTGTAACGGGGCTAGGGACAAGGTATGTCAAGAAAGCCAAAGAAGGTTAAGTCAAAAGCTAGTACCTGACAATGAAATTCAAACAACTCCCATACTTTCATCCCCACACTTGAACTTTTATTTATAAACAACTTGACTAGTCAAATCTAAGTAGGATCACAAAAGATAAGCATGCTCTCGTATTTATTTTTTCTCTGTTTTTTTTTTCTTTTTTTCCCCTTTTTTTTAAGAGAGCTAAATAATAGCAAGAACAATGATCCCATAAATATGATTTCAAACTTCGACTAACAAGCTATCAACCAAATCCCAAGTATTCCCCAAAATTATGATCATCAATAAAAACTCCCCTTTATGCACACATTATCACTCCCTTACGAACAATACTAGCCTTCGACAATTGGGTTCAAATTTAATGTAAGGCCAATATAATAAAAAGGATAATGGTAAGTAATGTGGTGTGTCACCGAAAGAATAGGATTAGGCTCAAAGGGTTAACTAATGGATCATGTATAAACGGCTTGGATATATAGGAAATATGAGGTTATACCTAAATGCCTTTATCATGTTATCATCAATTAATGTCATGCATCTTAAGAAAGACCTCAAGCAAGTGCTAGCAATGCAAACAACATGTGGACACTCAAGCAAACGAAAAATCATGCAAGAGATATGCATATAGGCTCAAAACTCACTTGGTGTGACAAAACATAATCAATCCCAAATAACAGTCTCTCTAATGCACCAACTTGTACTCAAAGCATATAGACCAAATTACCTTGCACATATTCATGGCATTCTAATCACTTAGCACATTCAATAAGTCTACTAGCTTCTACATGCTAGTGTACGTGTGTGCACAAGAACATCACATATCACTTCTCAATCAAAAGCATCCATAAACACAAGATTCCTAAGCATGCATGGGTGCATTTACATAAGTAATCTTCACATGGCTAGAATTATTTTTGGTATTTTTCAAATTTTTTAATTTTTAATTTTTTTTATATACACTACGTTGAGAACACCGAGAATACCTCCCCATACTTAAGCGAGTCAATGTCCTCAATGACTCATTAACTAAACAAAGAAATCTACAATATATAAAACAGAAGGAAAGAAGAACTCCCCTTTCTCAATCATAAACTCGCCACCATAAAAAGTATTAGGAGTATTAGTGTTTGTCTTTATCCTGCAGAAAGTCTCCAAACAAGCATCAGTAAAATAAAATATGACATTAATAAGCAACAATTCAGTAAGTGCTTGTGCAGCTTTGGAAAACTTTGTGATAAAACATCGATAAAATTCAACACCGTAAAAATATCGAACTCCCTTGACATAAGGTGGAGGCTCTGGTGGTGGCTTGTCTTCTCTCCTTACTTTTTCAGGAGCCATTCGAAATCCTTGGCTTATCACATCATTGATTAAGCAGAAACTTCCATTTTCTCCCTCTTCTCAAGCTTGAAACGTAGGAGCCACTTTGTATGGATCCTCAACCAGAATTTGACAAATATCATCTTGGACAATATTTGTTATCACATCAACCTTGAAATAAGTGTTCTTGATCAAAGAAGCCTTGTAAGTAGAGGCTAGATCGAGAGCAAATTTATAAATACATGGTAGCTTAGGCACAGGTTGTGGAAGAGAAACAACAACCATCTCTGTATTGCTTTCCTTTGTAGCCTCATCATCAGTCACATTATTCTCAGTAGCAGCAACATCATTGATCTCGTCATCGGTGGCATGCTCCTTCTCTTTATCAATGGCCTCATCATCAACATACATGGAAAAACTATCATATTCCTGATCGCTTGTGAGATTGATAGCAATCAGGTCCTCTTCGGATCGGATAGATGATGATGGTAAATAGTCGAGCTGCCCTATAGTAGAAGAGTTAGCCAACTGTGCAATTTGAGATTCAATCGCCAAACTTTGAGTTTCTAATTCTTTGATCGCCTCGGCTTGTTCTACAGAACTCTTTAGCAGTTTATTCAAGATATCCCACATCTCATTTGTCTGATCAGCTTGCACATCTACGCTGGGTTGAGAAACATGTAGATCTTCTTGTAGAGGAGGATATTGATATTCTTACTGTGGCGGCTGCTCATATGACTGATAATATTGTTGCTCAAACTGTTGCTGATTATGATATGGAAAATTTTGAGCACCATTGTCCTGGTAGTAGAAATATGGTTGATTCACGTATTCTTGATCAAAAGTGTTTGAATACTAATTGTACCCATATCCTTCTTCAAAAGAATTTATTTGTCCCAACTGATCACTCTTAGAATTATAGACATTGTAAGAGCATTCAAAACCAAAGTGATCCTGCACACTGCAAATTTGACAGAAGTTGTAAGTTTTAAGGGCCACTTGTGACATCTCATTGATACTCATTGGACGCATAGTGGGATCTGTAGTCTTCGACATGGCAATCTCTCGAGCATGTGCCTCTACTAGGGAAGATAGGAGTGCAAAAGTATCAACTTCACCCATTGCAAACCTATAGACACTCAACAAAGCCAAGAAAACGTAGTAAAATCTCCCTCAATTGGAACAAAAGTTCCAATGAGACAATAGAAACAATCTAAACAACCAATTAAAATCAACAGAAACTAGCTGTCTCCCCGGCAGCGACGCCAAAAACTTGATGTGTAAAATTATACCTAACCGCAAGCGCACGGTATCAATTGTAGTAGATACTAGCAAATACGGGTCGATTCCTCAAGGAGACAGTTTCAATTTCAATTCAATTATTTTCAACTGTTTCTAGTCACAAACGATTATTTGAGAATTTTATTAACTACTAAAACAAATTTAACAAAGTTTTTTAATCAATTAATGATGGGATCTAGGGCAATTCAGGTTTACCATGCTTACACCAAACAAATCACAAAGGTATAGCTTTTTAATGGGATAAAGTAATTAAAGTAATGGTTAATCTTTTTCAAGCATTAACACTCTCAGAAATCTGATGATGTTTCTACACTCACCTTCAATTCCGCTAATTGTATGTATGCCTCTAGTAGTAAAATCTTCCGATCAATTACTCCTATTGCAATCAGTTAATCCATGATATTGGCCAATTACACAAATTAAGAATTAAAACATATCAATCAGAATTACTTTTTACCCATCAATTTATTAATCAAATTAAGCCCAAATCATGGTGCAAACATGGCTCCCCTTAATACCCTAGAATTAAATTACTCACTCATGGTAGAATAAAAACTAACAATAATAATAATAAAGAAGAAAGCCATATTAAACATGTAATAATGAGAGAGAAGATTAGAAATACCTTAAACTTGATAATAATGGAGAACAAAAGATCTAAGATTTAATTATAGCTTACAAAGATCAAGAAGAGAAATAAAACCTAGCTTGAAATAACGTACGTCCAGATATGATATGATATCTGTTACAATGATATGATATGTCTATCTATGTGATGATATCATTTTACAATGATATATTGTGTTTTTATAGGCCCTAAAAGTTTTATCCAACAAGGAAATACCTAATTTACATAACAAATTCGAAACAGGAAAGAATTGTAGAGTTTTTAGGAGAAAATTCGGAATGGACAGATTGCCCCCGAGGCCGCATCCTGAGATCTGAGGTCGCGGCCTCAAGACAAATCTGCCCGCGTCGAGGCTGCATCTTGGGATTTGAGGCCGCGGCCTCAAGCCAAATATGCCCGCGGTTTTTCAGCATGCTATTTCCTTCGTTTTTCCTTCGTTTTGCCTCCGTTTCCTTTCGTTCTTTTTCTCAAAGCTTCCATACTTCAATTCCTTGCCTTGGAACCTTCATGGTGGCTCACAACAAGACTTCATTGTTCGTTCTTAAGCTCGAATTCATCTCCAGAATTGACGGAAATTGCAACCTTATTCCAAAATGCTTAGAAACGATCCACAAATTCACATTTCCTCTTGTAACTTCATAAAATCATTCCTTCGAGTTAAAAAAACACCATAAAATCATTGAATAATGCTTGATTCTTCCAACATGGCAATTATTTATTTCCTGTCATAAAACACATCAAACACTAATTAAATCCACACGATTATTCGCAAAAGCACCGAAAATGTGGGAACAAAATCTTATAAAGTATATATAAAATACACTCTATCAACTACCACTACTGATATTCAATATTCCTAATTAATAGCTAGCTTCCAACCCGTCTTACATGATTAAATTATCCATCATTTTTTAAACAAATGAAATAAATCGCTGTCTCTACTAAACCTTATCCATTCCTTAATTAATAAATTTCAAGTAATCGTTCATCAAGTATTCTCAATTGAAACTATAACACAATGTAATTTCGTCAAATAACACCGTAAACTAAAACATTAGCATACAAGTTTGAAATTAGCATCATCATTTCCCAACAAAACATAAGAAGAAAAACTTTATATACATACATCTATAACATTAGAAAAATAATAAGCAATTATACAAGTAAACCTTACTGCATACTCTATTTCACAACTTGTAGAATCTATTGCCTCCCTTTCCTGGCCTCTTTCCCTTGCCCGACTCTTTCGAGCTGCCCAAATCACATATTAATCATAATATACACACACACAGAGAGAGAGAGAGAGAGAGAGAGAGAGAGAGAGAGAGAGAGAGAGAGAGAGAGAGAGAGAGAGAGAGAGAGAGATGGAGATGGAGAGAAGGGGGAGAAAGATGGAGAGAAGGGGGAGAGAGAGGGAGACCTTCAAATGTAAAATCAAACTGAAGAAGACCTAAAATCAACAATACTGTTCGATTAAATGAAATTCAAGTAAAGATACTTAAGTAATTGAACTCAAAATGAAGAATCAGAGCCCTAATTTAAAGAACCAAAGCCTCGACCAAGTGAGCTGTAATTGAACTTCACAAGCCCTAATTGAAACTGACGTATAAAAGTGAGAGAGTAAAAGTGAAAGCCCTAATTGAACCCCCTAATTGAGAGTGAAAGAGGGTGCACTGAGAGAAGAGTAGGAGGGAGTCGTGAAAATTTGGGCGGCTTAGTGAAAAAGAATTGTGAAAATTTGGGCGGTTTAGTAGTGAAAAGTTGTCGCTCTTACGATTTGTAAGTGCTAGCCTACGTAAAGTCTGTATTCTTTTTTTCCTCCGACATGTTGTTGTATTTTTTTTTAAAAAAAAAGTTATTATTTATTTTTATGTATTTTATTTATTTAGAAATTCGTTTATTTACATTTTACGATTTGTTATTTTAAAAATTCTTACTTTAACATTTTAGGATTTATTATTTATTAAACTCAAAGATAAATTTTTCTAAGCTATTTAATGTTATTGCTAAAATTTCAAAGCTATTTAATGTTATTGCTAAAATTTCAAAAAAAAAAAATTATTTGATTCTGTAATTTTACGGTCAACTAGTGTTTTGACTATAATCCCTAAAATGGATTCGTCATGTTTTAGGATTTTAATTTTTTAGAAAATATTTCTCGAAGACCCCAACATTATGGAGGGCAAGATCCATCCTTTTTAATGTTATTGCCAAAATTTCAAAACTAAATAAATTTATTTGACCAAGTAATTTAACGGTCAACAATTACTTTAATAGTAATCCTTAAACAAGGTTTCGTTAGGATTTACGGTTTCGATTTTTTTAAAAATATTTCTGTACGACCCAACCATAGATCCATCCTTTTTAATGTTATTGCTCAAGTTTCAGAAAAAAATAAATTTGTTTGACCAAGTAATTTAACGGTCAACTATTACTTTGACCATAACCCCTAAACAAGGTTTCGTCAGGATTTACGGTTTCGATTTTTATAAAAATATTTCTGGATGACCTAACCATACGGAGGTCAAGATCCACACTTTTCAATGTTATTGCCAAAATTTTGGAAAAAAATAAATTTATTTGACCAAGTAATTTAACGGTCAACTATTACTTTGACCATTACCCCTAAACAGGGTTTCCTCAGGATTTACGGTTTCGATATTTTAATAATTTTTTCTGGATGAACCAAACATACGGAGGTTGATAAGTGGATTTCATATCCACTTGGAGCGCTTCATTTCGGCTTAAATTGATGTCTTGACCTCAAGTATGTTGTATTTTTGATATGTTTTCGTTTCGTTGTGCAGGATCGTAAAACATCGGCTAGGGTTGGTGATTTCAATTATTCTTAGAGTGGATTTCGAGCTAAAGAATGAAGTATTTCCCTATGATACCATGTAGATTATGAGTCAAGGGAGTGAAGAACGGCAACTAACACAAAAGAAACGGGAGAAAACGGAGTTTAAACGAAGAAAAAAGCTAGAAATCAGTTTCTGGCAGAATGTGGCAGCGCAGCTGCGCCACGTTGGAGCGCAGGGGCACCAGAAACATGCTGAGAAGCGCAGGGGCGCTCCCTAGTGGTGCAGGGGCGCTACCTGTCGCTGGAAAAATCCTGAAAAATCTTCTATTTCGACTCAGATTGGTATTTTCGGTAATTTCTTGCTGGAAAAGACTCCCGGGGCCTATATAAACACGTGCTACCATCCTTGAACGTGTAACCAACACCCTTCATAACACAGAGAGAGAGCCGAGAGACGGAGATTCAGACTTGGAGAAGGATTCCTACGCTCGTGACAAGCAACGGAGATCTAGATCTACTTTTGTTTTCTTCTAATTAGGCGATACTCATGGATGTTTACCGATTTGTTTCCTTAACTCTTTACTCTAGCACTATTATTTTATTCAGTCCTTGTTTATTACCATGGTTTCATCCGATCCCATGATGACGAACGGTTCGATTATGAACTTATCGTTGTCATGAGATTCTAACGGATTTATTTACGGAGTTTAGTAGTTTGTTTGCTTTAAATATTTGTGTGTGATGAATTACTGATATCCTTGTATGGTTGTGTTTATTCTTCTTGGGTGCATAGCTAACATCTAAGTTGCCTTGTTAATCTCTTGTGAAGCGATAGTGGATCTTGAGGTTTAGAACTTGCCATGCTAGCATAGGTTCATGATTGTTTACCAACATGATTCGTAGTGTAACTTGAACTATTTTACATTGCCCTGTGTGATCTTTATGGATAACTTGTTCTTCAACCGTTATGTTTTCAAATTCTATAGACATATAGGGTCTGAGCATAATTGGTGTCTATTCATCTTCTATCTCTTTTGTGGATGTATGAGTAGTTTGGTATTCGTATACTGAAAAGTAGCCTATTCATGTTTCGTGTTGTCCGATCAGTTATCATAACCATCACATACTTTGATTAAAGGCATCAACTCTAAGGGAAGTATTTAATGAAGTTAGGATCCCATGTTTTAATTCTCATAAGTAATTCGATTTTAATTCTCATTAGTTAAGTAATTCTTAGTTTTGTTAATTTGCTTCTTAGTTAATCTAGATAATCAAAACCCATCTTTGATATTGTCTTAGCAGTGAATAATAATCATACATTGTTGCATAGGTGCATAAATCTGTATTGAACCTAAACCAGTCTCTGTGGGAACGAATTTGGACTTAACCTTATATATTACTTGTGACCGCGTACGCTTGCGTGAATTAGTGCAAACAAGTTTTTGGCGCCGCTGCCGGGGACTCGGTGTTTATTATAGTTTATGTGCTTGTCATCAATGGTCATTAAAGTTCACTAATTCAGATATTTTTTCTTACTTAGTTACTTTGTTGTGTGTTTCAGGTACTTGAACGTGTATGCGAACACGTTTGCAATCTCGTAAATTGGTAGAAGAAGAACTTGCAGCAACTAAAGATATGGGAGAACCAGCAGCAACGCTTTCAAAAAGCATTTCATTAGCCCACTTATGGCGTAGTGTAAAGCAAAGGTTATGATATTTTTCCGTCATATCAAGGGTTGAAAACCGAATATTTGACCATTAAAGATCCATCAACTCTTTGGAAGGATCTCAAAGAAAGATATGACCACAAAAAAATGGTGATACTTCCTAAAGCTCGCTATGATTGGCTACACTTGCGATTGCAAGATTATAAAAGTGTGAGCGAGTATAACTCAACCATGTTTAAAATGACATCTCAATTGAAATTATGTGGCATATCATCGATAAAGATATGTTGGAAAAAATATATTGCACTTTCCATGCCAATAATATGCTCTTGCAACAGCAATATCGTGAACGTGGATTCACAAAATATTCAGAACTGATTTCTATCTTGCTTCTTGCTGAACAAAACAATGAACTTTTGCTGAAAAACCATCAAGCACGTCCAACTAGCTCAACACCATTCCCTATATTGCTATCTAATATATAGTAATAGAAACAACTTAGCGAAATTAGTTTAATTAGCTTCAGTTACGTAGTAATTATTAATTGGAAAATGCTACCATCAAGCACGTCAAACTAGCTCAACACCATTCCCTATATTGCTATCTAATATATAGTAATAGAAACAACTTAGCAAAATTAGTTTAATTAGCTTCAGTTATGTAATAATTATTGATTGGAAAATGCTAGGTACCCAAAATTGGTACCCAAAAAAATTCCCAAATGCCAAGTGTATTATTGTAATTGGCTATAATAAAGTAGACCCCCCTGTATTCACACCAACCACCCCAATCAAAATCTTCTAATCTGCCACATCATATATGTCACATTATTTGAGAATAATTTTTGGGTACCAATTTAGAATATCTAACATTACTCTTATTAATTAACCAACACCTGAAATTTTACATAGTAATTAACAAGGCATGCAATTCATTTTCCTTATAACCATGTGTTATAACTTAGATATTGACATGGGCCAAAAATCGATTTTATTAACGTTTTTCTTGTAATGAAAGTTCAATTTTTTTTACGTATAATGCAACAAACGAGACCTCAAACATCATTCTGTTTCGTCAAATTTCTTATTTAATATTTGGAAACAATTTTTTATATCTAATTTTGCATCTCTCAGACTGCTCTCTTCCAAATAGGATAAAAAAAATAGAAGGCAAATATTGTAATGAACCAGTTATCTCATTGTTTCAACGAGTAGAGCAAATTTTTGAAAGGCTTGTTTGAAATGACACTTCTATTTTGGAAGCTATGCAGTTTTAAACGATGATAGAGCGTAATCAGTAGTTAAGCAAGCATGATTATCAGTAGTTAATTAGTCTTCTGAAACTATATTATTCTTGTATATAATTGTGGAAGTAGGGACCTAAATTCACAGGCAAAAAATATAGTAAAACTTGAACAGATTAAACTTCTAATGAAGGTAATAGACCGGGCTCCATATTCCACATATAGCTAGAGAGAAGTAGATTAAACCATCTTTTGATCACATGATCATTTGGCAAATGAATATACAGAAAAGAATAATGACGCATGGATCAAGAGTCATGTATTAAGTAAAGACCATGCACTTAGTGGTACTTAAATACTTAAGTTGTAATTAACTTAAGGAACAAATCCTACATATACAGTTTGGTTAAGAGGCTTTGGAAGAGGTTAACATCATCGAGGCCTCCATTGCTCCACCTTAAAGCTAAGAATAATCATATTGTCCATCTTAATTTGTCTCAAGTCTTTTTAATAATCATACACTTATTTTACTAGCTTGCTATTCATCCAAGCAAAAGTAATCCCTTGACATGAATTTGGTAGCTTATTTGCATCACCCATCCAAATTTGCTTATCAATTCTTTCTTTAATTTTTTTTAATAATTAATCCTCTCTCCGACGAATACAATTAAACTATGACTTGCACAGGACCAGCATATAGTTGTAGTACTACTACAATAACTTGTTGGAGGCATTATTTTTCTAACCATGTATAATTTGTGAATTGGCTTTTTAAAGGTTCGATGTATTGTAATTATTTTTTACAATCATTTGACGTATGACTCATTTTGAGAAGAATAACTTTTTTCTTTTCTGATTGATAAAGACGGAAGCTAGATGGTTGTTAAATATATATAATAATATAAATGTATACGAGTTAGTATTTATTAGAATATAAAATAAGATCCATACGTAATTTCCCTCTAACATCTTAAGGTTTTAGATAGTTGATTACTTAACATAGTACAGAACTCAGCCACGCAGAGGTCCCAGATTCGACTATCTACGATCCCCAATATTCTCAATATTTAATATGGATACGAAAGCAATTTATGCTCCAAAGATGAACGTCCCTAAAGTGAAAACTACGGAAGTGTGCGTGCATGTTGTGTTTGATTAAACTCTAGATGGTGCATGTTGGCTTCAGCTAACAGTATACTGTTGTGTATGATTCGAATGAATATAATAATTAATGCTATTGTGAAACATATGATCTATTCGCAAGCACTTGAGGTACAGAGTTTCTTTACTTGTGAACTTGAGATCGTGAAAATAGATTTAACAAACTGACGTATGCAAACTTCGTAAAAATTACAGTTACGTACGAATAGAAGAATATCGATCAATTTACTGAAATATGCATGATGAACTGGCTGCAGATAAACGAAACTCTGGTAGGTAATGTGCAACAGTGCAAAGCTTATTCTGACAAATATACACCTTGTCCTTAGGTACGTAGGTTAACCAAAACACTGAACGTTAGAATCGGTTCAAACAAATTTGTATGATAGAATTTAGGGTTTTAAAAAAAAAAATTCGTTTCAATTTTTTATTTAAAAACACCAGCAACATCAAATGCAACTTGAAATGAATTATTAAATGCAACAGTTGCAACCTTAAATGTAAGTGCTTTCAACCTCATTAATTTTTACCTATTTTTGAAAAAAAGTTTATAAATATGGGTATTTTTGAAAATTTTCGTAAATTTTAAAATTTTAATAATTAAACCATATTAAAAAATAAAATTAAAATCCAAGTACCCTTGCTAAAAATGGAAATGAAGAAAGAAACATGTATACTTTAACTAAGGCGGGTCATGATGATCCTTCCCAACATTTCTTTTAAGCACCACTACTAAGAATCTGCTTATCGAGACGCCCAGCTTGTGATGGATGATCCTTTGTAACGACAACGTACTTGTGACGAATATGCATATCATAATTTTTATGAATATTTATTAGCCTGCCACAAAAAATTAGAGTTTATAAAAAAAATCAAGATTTTAGACAGACTTGAAAATTGATGGATAAAATCTTTTACAAGTAGGCTACTTGTGATAAATTTTCAAGTCAAAATCTGTCATAAAATGTAGATACTCTTGTAGTGCATCTAGGTTAATTAGGAAAATTTAAAGCATGTATAGCCTATTTTAATATTCTCTCCCTCCCATTATTTTGGTCTAATTTGATTTTTTTATCAAATTGACAAAATTATGACCTCAAATAATAATTACTTTTAATGGTTTCATATGAAAGTTAAATATTACAATATGATAATCATACTTTGTGATATTAATTTTTTTTAAAATTATAGCTATGACATATTATGAGTTCTCATAATAAATTTGGTCGTAGAAAAATAAAACGAGATGGAGAAAATATATGCGATCAATAAATAAACAAAATAAGTGGGATGGACAGAGCATATCAATAAACAAGCACAAACAATTGGAAGGTAAATAGTTAAATACGTTTCATCTTTAGTTAAATACATTTCATCTTTACAAATTAGGGTTGCAATGTATTCTGAAAGTGCTAGTAATTAGCTAGCATCTGTATTTTGTTTAGAAGACCTGCAGTGGAGCATATATATAAATAGGGAGTAATGAAAATGTGAAGTCTCTACTAAGGAGACAAACAAAATGGTTGGTAAATTTAACAACCGGCAAAGAAAGAGTAGTTACGTAAAGTCGGTTATTATACATAATAAATTAATAATGGATACAGTACGACCTGAGTTTCTACTAGCTAGTACGTACACAAACATTTTACAATCAAAAGCTTTAAGGAAGAAACTGATGCAATGTCATTTTTAAGGTTAGATGAAGAATGGGGTCAGCCCAACAGTGAAATTCAAATGTGGGGTCTTAGCTTGCTAAGCTTGCTTGTGCATATATAATTCCATAATTACATTTAAAAAGTCCTGCCAGGACAATGAGAAGACAAGACAATTGACGTTTTATAATTAAATATATATATATATTCCTCCCTAACTTGGTTCTATTGATCTACTAGTTACTTAACTTTGCGAATATCATTATTAGTAATTTTATTCAGACACTCTACCCTCTAGCTCTTGCTATGGGACATCACTCTTGCTGTAACCAGCAAAAGGTTAAGAGAGGGCTATGGTCACCTGAGGAAGATGAAAAACTCATTAGATATATTACCAACAATGGCTATGGCTGCTGGAGTGAAGTCCCCGAGAAAGCTGGCAAGTCTTCTTAACCTATTTCAAATGTAGCTCTTATATATAATAGATTAATCTATATAAATATAAATTCAGTTCAGACACACGTAGTGAAAATTTCGCATATACGTGAATTGTTCATCGGAATAAATGTATGTATATGCGCCTGTTTCAGGGCTTCAAAGATGTGGCAAGAGCTGTAGGTTAAGGTGGATCAACTATTTGAGACCTGATATTAGAAGGGGAAGGTTTACACCTGAAGAAGAGAAGTTGATTATCAGCCTTCATAGTGCTGTTGGAAACAGGTTTCATTTCTTTATTTTAATTACACACTGCACATTGTCGTAAACAATGCCTCTTTTCTTTTTCTCCTTTTAATTAACATTCATAATCAACACACAGCTCGATATTCCCTTCTGAATGAGCGATGATATCCCATCTGATAAACATATTTTAGTACAGTATAAATAATAATTAGACATAGCAGTAGTATGTGTACGTATAAGTACTTTGTTCGCTTTCCAGTTAGTTTATATGGTAGAATAACCATCTGTCCTATAGGAGTTGTTAAAATGGTTATTATCAGAGAGGTTGATGACTACTTGTTTTTACTAAAGAATGAATTAACACTATTAAATCTACACGTTTATCTTGTACTAATGTGTTTTTCAAGTCATGTCTATCTATCTCTAATACATTGCTTTAGAGTTTCATAACACGCATAATATATCATCATACACATATACTAGTAGCATACGCAGTCATTATAAGTGAAAAAGTATAACAAGACTCCAAAACCCTCGTCGTGTGCAACACACAAATACTAGCTTTAATTTCTCAGATTAATAGCTGACACTAGATGCTAAAGCATTAACAATTATATACACATGCAGATGGGCTCATATAGCTAGTCACTTGCCTGGAAGAACAGACAATGAAATAAAGAATTACTGGAATTCATGGATCAAGAAGAAGATTCGAAAACCTAATTCATCATCTACAACATCGGCTAACATTATCACTCCTTTTCCTCCTCCGCCCCCTCCTGCCGATACTATCACAACAAATACTATTCAGCATTCACAATTCAATTTCAGTTCCACCAACCAACTAGAGTTTTTGAGTCATGACTTCGAAGCCAAACCACAATTCCTTCAAGAAAATACTCTTTTCTCCACCCAGAACCCTATATTTATGTTTGAAACTACCACCTCATTGAATAATGCGATTATTAATGGTGATATTAGCCAAGGGAATGAGACCTTTTTTCAGGATTTGCAATCTGATCAACCGTGGAACCATCAGCAGCAATTAATGCTCCCACCAGGGGTACTACCATCCTTTACTACAGCAGCTAACCTGGATTCGATTTATCTGCCGCCAATGATAGACAATACGGAGGTTCAATCCAAGGATAGCATGATTGATAACGTGGAAAGGGTCAATAATGTAGCATTAGCTGAGCTAAATGAATGGGTTGAAATTACTCAACAATCAGCAGCATGTCCAAGTTATTTATTTTGGGATGGTACAGCCTTTGGTGAGGAAGAAACGGTGACAAACAACAATTCGGATATGGGAGCTCTACTGACTTCATTTTCCTCATCTTTGTAACATCCTGGCGTTGAGGCTTCGACAGTAATTACTGATCAACTGTTTGTGTGTGTTTTTTATCATTCAGTTTGGGGATGGGACAATAAGCTAATTTTTTAAAATTAATTATTACTCATGATTGATGACTTTGTGAGGGGTAAATCAAACATAAGCATGCATACAATGTTTCTTGATTAAATGTAAGAAGGTAAACTGAAACGGAATGAGTTCAAAAGGCATATCATTTTTCTTTTTTAAAGAAGAAACATATTTATACGTACAAAATCGAAATATTATGTTGCTTTTTTAATCATATAATTTTTAATTTAAATTATAAATCATGTTGCACAGTGAAGTGAATTTCAGTATATCTAGAACACCGTAAAATGTCATTCTAAATGTAACATCAGTTGTACATAAGCTACTCAAATTATTACCAAGTTTAAAAAATTGTTCCAAAGTAGCAAGAGTAATAAAGTGTTGAACAATATACAATTTACTTGAGATCGCTGTTTTTAATATCTAAAAATTTTAAATGAGATGTTTATATAAAATGGTTTGCTTGATAGAATTATTGATTCTTTATGTAATATGGCAATAAGAACTTAAAATGGAAATTTATCTTACTTGTATGGAGTGACACATTTTATTGAAAATTATGATAGCTGATACTCTCTCTATTGAAAATTATAATAGGTGATACTCTCTCCGTCCCACTTAGGGGTGTAATCGAGTTGAATCGAATCGAATACTATTAGGCTCGAGTTCGAGCACGACCAAAATGTTCGGGTTTAAACTTGACTGAACCTTTCATTTCAAGTTCGAAACTCGGCTCGTAAAATTTGATATGATTGAGTTCGACTCGAATGCTTGAATCGATTTCATCGAATATTGGCAAAAACTCAATTATGATCAGTTCGGATCTATTTTGATTGAAGTTCGACTCGAGTTCAACTAGATTAAATATTAATATAAAAATATATGTATAACATAAAAATGTTTGATTTCTACTTGTTACTTGAAACCGAACTGTTTAGAAACCGAACTGTTTAGAACGGTTATTTTCGGTGAGGTTAACTGTTTGTCGGTTTCAATTTTTTATTTTTAATTTTAAATACTTAATACCTAATATCATGCTAGTTAAAATTTATACATGTCATTTTACATTTGCGACAATATTCTCAATAATAAAAGAGTTTAAAATTTAATTGATAAATTTGGAAATGAAACTTCAGTACATATAAATAACTAGGCCAAATCCAAAAAAGAAGACATTAAGGTAACTCCGTGGACTAAAAATTAAAATTTGGGGCAATTTTGTCCCAAATCATTATAATTATGAACTAAAAAGTGATCCAAATTAATGAATAATACTGATTTAAATTTGGATCACTACTATTCACTGATCCAAATTTTCTTATCATTATAATATTGTTATATTTTTTTGTTTTGTTGATTTTGTAATATTATTAAAAGTAAATTAATTAATTTTGGAAAATAATTAAATTCACGATAAATTTTAAAAACATAAAAATTCAAAATACATTAAATTTCAAAATACGAGTAAATTAAAAACATAAAATAAAACAATACAACACAGAAAATTTTATGATAATACAACTTCAAATAAACCGCAATAAAAACTAAATTCTCGATTTAGTCATCGGACAAATCGGTTCTTCTTCCTCCGAGATAATCAAAGTACATCCCGAAATTGTTATTTTGAGACCCTTGACCTTCATCTCTAGATGTTCAACTTTTGCATGTTATTTTAATGCTTTTAATTTATTTTTATGTAACATTTTATTTATTTTGAATGTACTTTGTAACATTTTATTTTTATTCGAATGTATTTTAATTATAATCTAATTGTTGTTTTGTTATTATTATGATTTATAATGAAATTAATTAATCTTGTTATGAAATACTTAAAATCAAAATTGATGTGGGCCAAAAATAAGCTCTAAAGATATAATTAATGATGCATTAATTAGACCTAGTTTGGTCCAAACATGAGGCCCAATAAGAAGGCCCGAAATCCTAGTTGGGCTTGAATTCGTTATAAATAATGGATCAAGGAAGTAGCCTATATTGGGGATGTCGAATACAAGGCCCGGAACCCTAGTTGGGCTTGAATTCGTTATATATGGATCAAGGAAGTAGCATCTATCGGGGACGCCCAATACAAGGCCCGCTTCTAGAATCTTTGATTTGGAACTCAGAAATCTACAAGAAAATTGAATCCTTGATTGACACAAATTAGAACCACCGACTTTGAGGAAGACTTAGCCTCCAAGACACCTAATTCAACAAGGAAATAGACTCCTACAAGGCAGGAGTCTAGAACCTTCTTCAAGGAGGCGACTTGTCCATCAAGTCTCCTAACCATACTCTTAATCTTAGGCTCCCGACGCCTATAAAAGGGTCTGACCCCTCATTCTCAGAACTACGCCTTGGCTTGATTCTCAACTCTGAGATACGTAGGCATCTTGTGAGGACCGCTCAGTCTCGAAATGCAAGAACAACCATTAAAGCTCAAAACTTACCAATCCTAGCATTAAATACGCGCAGACCCTAGTTTTTATTACACAACAAAAATATATGAATATGTTAATAAGGATTGAATTTATATTTAATTTGGGTCACATGATTGGAATAGAATTTGGATCCAATCCAAATTTGGATCACTTGCTAACCAAATTTGAACCCCATGCTTATAGTTGGCCTGAACAAGCTAGTAAAGTTGCAGAAACCTTAAGTAATGATGGACACATTAATTCATGGACTTCCTGGGCATACAGACCATGCATTATATCATTTAAATATCTTCTTATAGTTAACAAATGCAAAGGATTTGACAACCAGCAATTATGAAAATCCAGGAAAACATATGAAAGAAAATATTCTTATTCCTCTAAAGCCTGGTGAAGGGACTACCAGAAAGAACCTTAAAGAAAAGAATTAGCACTTAACCAGCATCAAGAAAACCCTGTAGAAAATTTCAAAATTGTTGGTCCCTGACTATTGCAGAAGGAGGGTTGAATGCAATACCGATAAATTCAAATCTCTACTTCAACAACAGTAATAAAGATTTTAATCTATTTATATAGAAATGCAATCACAAGTAGTTACTCAAGATATTCTCACAAAATAAATGTTTTATTTATTTTGCAATGAGTTGCTACAACCTAGAGAAAAGATAGTTTTCTCCAGCTTCCGTTTCTTGAGTGATATAGATAGAATAAGAGATAGGTCTTTATAAATTTTACTTTGCTCTACCGTCTCTATCTTCACGGGTTGTGGAGCTATTGTCATTATCAAGTGGCAGCCCTTACAATCTGCATACCCATGTGACTTTCCTAAATTGCTATACAATCAGAGTTATCAGTACACATAAAGCAATATGGATACATTCTAAATAAATCTAACACAATTTTTGTAGATGTTGATTTGCCATACTCTCGAATTGGTAAGTTTTATCTTGTTATCTCTCAAGCTTCTGTCGTAGTCTTGCAGGTCTGCTACAATTGAGATACTATAGTACGCCTATTTCTTGAACATCTCTTATGTCACATGTTTGACCTGGTAAATCCCTAATTCAAATGAATCCATTGAGACAGTATCTTAGAACACCAAGTTTGTTCTCATGAGAATTTACTTTGGATGACAGTATGAATCCCCGCAAATGTTGCTATCAAGAATTCCAAACTTGCTGTCGAGATATGTGAGAGTTGTTGTCTCCATGCTTTCACCAATGTTGCTATCAGAGTGGATATTCTGTCATGACTTGCAACATGCTGTCTTCTCGTAACCTTACTGTTAGTGTTATGACAGTAACTTTTAATCTTGTTGTCGAACTGATGTACTACTTGAGGCTTGAACATTTGAATGAACTTCTTCCAAGATGTACAATTATTATATGACAGTAATTTAATTGGTTACAAGAACATACTCTGGCTATGACAATATGTTCTACTTAGTCTATACAATAAAACTAAGCATAATGAAATCTAGTTAAGTTGTCTCTAAGCTATCACCCATAAATCCCAACAATATCCCCCAATTTGTTTTTATTGGCAATAAGAACAAATTTACAATTAAAGCATGCTGACAACTTAACTAACATTGATCAGAATAGTTAAAACTTCATTTCTAATAAATGTAAATGAGTCCAAAACATTTCCAAGAATTTGACATTACATAGGACAATGATCTAGCTAATAAAACGAGTACTCCTCTAGGACAAGTACTCCTCTAGGCTGAGCAGATATAGAATTTTTTACTTAGCTTGGTTTTGAGCTTTCTTCTTCTGTCTAGTTGCTTCCTCTCTATTGAAAGCTTCTTGTAACACCTTTAGAGGCCTTCTACTAGTGATATTTCAGTAGAAGATCTAGCATCATCTTCTACCTCATCGATGTATTTTTGAATTGTTGTAGAGGTGACCAACTATGACGCCCCTAGATCCGGGGTCATGAATCCAGGTCATCACGATCCAATTTCCATTTAATAACATTATATTCTTGACAGTTGAAGTATAAATACTTGCTCATACTCACACAATAGACCCCACACTATAACATTACACACCAGTCATATGCTCAGAGAACAACATCCATAATAATAACAATTTAAAGTTAAAAGAGTTATTACAACCCAGAATCTTATTTAAGTAGTGTTGCTGAATATTACTTCTAGAAGAAGCATTTCAACAACCAAAAGTTATTACACAAGCTTACACACTTAATTTACATATGTATACTAATACCCATCCGTCCTACAAGAGCTACCTCAGGGATAGGCGCCAGCACTCTCTCAAAAGCCCTTACCTTCTTCCGGGGTGTAGTCCGAAGTATCGGCATCTGCCCTAGCTGTTATATAATTAAATAGCAAGAGTGAGCTATAATAGCTCAACAAGATAATATTGTAAACCAGAATCAAAGTTAAAACATATATATATATATATATATATATATATATATATATATATATATATATATATATTAATAAACGGAAAGTCCACTATAATAATTAAGAAAAGAGTTAATCATTACTTATTCAATACACCATCCATGTTTCCTTTATAAAAAAATTATATAAAACAATATAATATCAGTTTCTCTTTAAATCATATAATATCAGTTTCTCTTCAAATCATATAATATTAGTCCATCATTTCATACCAATTTTCCTTTCACCTTTCAGTATATCAGTCTATAATCATTATCAATGTTTCCTTTAAAAGTTTTGGGGGTATCCACTGTCGCCTGATACGTTAGGACGATGATCAGTCGCCTAATCGTACATGCTCATTGTTTACTACTAGTAGAAGGAATGGCAATCATCCCTAGAGGAAGGTTCTCCACTACATCCTCCTTCGGCATCCGTTGGGCCGTAATAACATAATGAGGAAGGTTCTCCACTACTTCCTCATAAAATGATGGATGCTGGACTGTGCTAAACACAGCCACTTACGCAAGTATGTTGTAATCCCCCTTTTTGTAAAATCATTATTCCATTTAAGAATTTCATTTCCATTTCCACCCTTATCCATACATATATCATTATACTTTAAATATAACTCCCTTTAAAGAAACCTGAGGTCATTAACTCAAAAGACAACAATATTCAAGATACTTTGAAATAAGTTCAGAAATATCCTCCGTATTTAATGAAGTCAAATATACTTTTAAATACATAACTATTCCATCTATTTTTAAAGTATTAAATGATAATCAAATAATATTTATTAAATCACAAATGTTTAAAGATTATAATCAATAGAATATTATAAACCATATAACCCTAGATAACAACTGATACCATTCTTTTTCATATCTCTTTAACCATAAAGTATTAGCTCTATCCATATTCATATCCATATCCATAATCCATATCCATAATCCATATCTATATTCACCTTAACTAATCTCAACAAACAGGGAATATCCCTAACCATATAATGATATAAGATTCATATATTATCTAGCCAAACCACTTTTCTTTAAACATAAATAGTTTATCAAAATAAGGATAAAAGAAATCTTGCCTCGATCTCTAATCTCAAGAGGAATGATCCGGTGTTCGTCTCGAGCATCTATAGAAACGAAAAGGATCACCATCAAAATATATTTCACTTAACCACTTAACCCTTAAATATATATATATATATAATAACACCTTTGACACATAATATAAGTTTAACATACTATTTATAGACCAAAAGTTCCAAGAACTTATCTATTATTAAACTCCATAAAAGTTTCAGTGTTTTTCACCATTTCCTTATTAACCACACATGACTGTAAAATTTCTCATAAATTATCAATTTCGAATTTTGACACAAGGTCAGTGGGGTTTGACTCTCTATTCACCCTACTATATTGTCTCAAAATTTCATAACTTTTAAAGATGTTTAAGTATGGTAATTATAGTCTCAAAATTGACACAATTGCATTTTCTCGGTTTCCGAACGACTTTCACTAAAACTCACTTTTCTCCTAAACCGTTCATTGGATTTTGACGTACTTGTTATTCCCAGATTACAACTTGTATAATTGTAGAAGGGGGGTTGAATACAATTCTTGATATTTATAAATTTCTGATAGGAACTCCAGAAATCTATACTTAGATAATTATTGTAGAAAGATTAATGCACAAACACATAAAAATTAGGTGGTTAAATGCACCACCTGAAACTTTTATTCGAAGAAAACTCTGTGATACAAAAGTACACAGCTTCTGTTTTTACAACTCTTTGCTTTCTCAGGATATTCAATAAAAACCCTAAGCAAAATGTATCTGTTTTCTTAGCCTACAAAGAGTTGCTGCACTTGGTTATAAATCCCAAGTTTTACAAGTACTACTGGAATAAGATAATATTAATCTAATTCTAGTTGACTTGCTACTACACTCCAAATACACATGTAGCCGAAAGGTTGTCCTTGTGAACAGACATGCCTCCTGTACCTTTCTTGTATTCATAGTGTAAACGGAATGCTTCTTTCTTGTGTTTTCCAAAGTATGGCTGCCATACTGCTTTTTGTATCTACTATCAACCCATGTGATCTGTCAGTCAAACATGTCCTTATCAACTGCTAATCCCCAGCTTAGCATAGAAGACAGTGTCAATGATTATCCGTTGATATTGTACACTGACATCCGTTGATGATGTATTGAGCTGTATCCGTTGATAGAGACTTGAGCTGTATCCGTTGATAGAGTGGATTTGAGTTGTATCCGTTGATAGAGTTTTGTCTTCATCTGTTGATACACTTTCACTTAGACAGAATTACATAGCATAGCTTATTTACAATTGGCTACCCTATTCTGCCTATCCGTTGATGGTTAACATGACTGTGGATAGAAACACTATCAACTGATAACATAGAGATACTGCAGTATGCTACAAAACCTCATCCGTTGATGAGCTACCTGTCAACGGATAGAGTTATAAATCCTCATCCGTTGACAGCTACAAAACCTTATACAATTTGATTGATTGTGAAGTTATCATCATGTACAACATATTCCTAACAATCTCCCCCAATTTATACTTGATGGCAATAAAGCATAAATTCAGGACCTTGATGATAACAAAACATTCCTAAAGATATGTATATATAACAATGCAAAAATTGTATTAAGCTACAAAAATTAAAAACTGAAAGTTTGAGAAATTTACAGAGAAGTGCTCCTCTAGACTGAGCAGATTAAGACTGTTTCTTTTCTCTTGTTGGCATCACCCTTGATTTTCCTTCTTTGGCAGAGTTGGACTCAATCTGCATTTGGAGTTGCCTATAGAAGGCATCTTCTTCATCAACCTTTGGATTTAGCTTTTGTTGTAACCATCTCAGGTACTGAGAGCTAGCCTTTGATAGTTGATCTTCTAACCTGAAGAATCTCCTGTTACCATCTTCATCCCTGAACTCCATCATCCAGAAGGGTTGAAGGTGGATTTTCTGTCCATTGTATGGGATCTTCATCTTCCTTGGTAGACTTGATGGTGAGTTCCATTCCATCCTTATCTGTTCTATTCTGTCAAGTATCTCCCCTTTTGCTATCTTGGAGAACCCTGTGTATCTCTTGATTGCAGAGAACACTTTGGTTAAGGTCAGATAATTTTCTCCAAGAACCCTCTGTAGTGGCCATGTCCTTTCATTTCCTCCCTTGTATACAAAGACCAATCTCTCAGACAAATGTTTATATTTGTCAATTCCTCTTACTTCTGACAATTCATCCAGATACAGATTCATGCCAGAGTATTCTTCAATATCTGCCTGATAGATAAAATCATCCTTGTCTTCCAAGATTGGCTTCCTGACAATAGCAGGTACCCTAGCAACTTGAATTGGTTCCTTTGAAGGTTGCTTCCTTGGTATCCTTTTCTTCTGTATAGGATTCTGTTGAGGCTTCAGCAAGAATGAAGGAACCTCAATGGAGTCAAGATTCATTGGTTCCTCTTTAGGTACTATGGGATCACCATGGAAATTCACAGCTGGGTTGAATACTTTTACAGAAATAGGTTGTGATGAGCCAACTGTCTCCTTGCTTTCAATTTCTGGAGAGACAGGCCTCCTTGCCTTTGATTTCACTCTCTTAGATTTGGATTTGGGGACTGATTTCACTTCCCTTTTGGATTTGGGGACTTAGGTTCCCTCATTTCATCCTCTACCTCATCCATTAACTCTTGAGCCAGCCTAGCTTGCTTCTCATCTGAGTTTTCATATTGATTTTCTTCACTTGGATGAGCTTCCCTGAGAAGTCTTGAGGTCTCCTCTCTTTTTGCTTCAACAAATCTTGGATGGCTATTGGATATATTTAAGACTTTTCCATTCCTTATTATTACAGCCATCCATTCTCTTACACTTCTATTGGCATTTTCCTTGAACTCCTTAATTTGCTTTCCCATTAGCTTTCTTTCATCATCCTTGGGAAATGGAAAGTCCAATTGTAACTTGTTCTTCCCATTTGCCTTTGGTGGAGAGTAGGCTCTGGTTTTGATGAATGGTTCAAATTCTTTGACATAAGATGGTTCAGCATCATAGAAAGTAGGAGCTACAATCTCTGGAGTGAGCACCTTCAGAATTGTAGTTGATATTGTTGGAGCTGAGGACTGAGTAGAGAACAGACTTGATATAATTGATTCATTGATCATCCTTTCTGTTCTCATCATTCTTTCATTTTCCTCCTTGTTGATCTTTTCTAAGGCCTCTATTCTGGCTTGCCTTTCACCATCTGAGATTTCTGATAGGTCAGGAATCACAGGCAAAGCCTTTTGTTTCTTCACATGGGAAGCCTCTATAGTAAATTCTTTTGGATTGACCACTATCATTGGCTGTTGCTCCCCCTCACTTTGTGCTATCTTGCTACTGGAAGCTGGAATTTGAATTTGACTAGAAGTGGCTGCAACCTCTTCTACCTTTTTCTCCCCCTTTTTGTTAGCATCAAGGGCTGGAGATGAGGCTGCAAGCAGCCTTTCCAGTAGCTCAGTCTGTTTGGCTTGATTTGCAGTGAGTGTCTGCATTTGAGATTCCATACCATCCACTCTGGAGGAGAGATGCTGAACAGATTTGGCCAGGCTATCTTCCTTCAACAGATTGCTAGTCAGCACCTTTTGAGTGGTAGTAGGGGCTAGTGCCTCAATCCTGGCATCTAGTTCCACTTTCATTTCTCTTATTGTAGTTTGGACCTCCTCCTGTTGTGTTCTTTGAATGACCATGTGCATTTTCTGAAGTTTCAGGGAGTCCATTATTTGCTGAAGGACAGCCTTTCTCTGTGGATCTGCATTTTGGTGCTCAGCCCTAGCAGATTGATATTGCTTCACAATCTCCACATTAAAGTCACCAGCCACAGTGGTAGTAGAAAATAGCCAGTCTGGAGTATCACCCACATTGACTTCTTCATCATTTGCTGTGCTGTCACTGTCATCATTGCCAAACTCTTCACTGTCAGCATTGGAAGACAGAGTTGTCAAAGCATCCTTTGCTCTTTGTAGAGATTGTGAGGTGTGGACTAGGTGCATTGCCTCCTCTGCCTCCACATTGCCCTGTTTTGCCATGACTTGATAGGCAGAAATAGGATGAGTAAAGGTTTCAGGATCCAAAGAGATGGAGTCAATGATTGACTGATATTCTTGTCGAAATTCCATCTCTTTAGAAGCTTCATTAACCTCCATTAACTCACTTGCAATGGCTGAATCTTCCTGCCTTATTTCTCCTATAGTCCCTTCTCTCCTCTCATCTCTCTGTTCTTGCATCAGGGGCTCCCCCTGGCTCACACCTCTCACACCCTCACCTTCACCTACTAAGGTGGAACTCTCTTGCTCTCCTTTTGCCTGACCTGAAGAAATGGTCAGCCTCTCATTATTTGCCTCTCCTTTTGCCTGCTCACAAGGCAGCCTCTCACTCCCTTCCCTCAATCCTAAAAGTGTTTCAACTACTGAGAACTCCTCCACACTTGACACAGGAATGTCAGATATAGCAGTGGTAGAGTGAGTTATCAACGGATAAGGGATATCCGTTGATGGAGTAGTTATAGCTGTCAACGGATGGCTAGACAGAGGCGCATCCGTTGATGGAGAAACACTTGTCAACGGATGAAGGATATTCGTTGATGAAGGAATGATAATATCCGTTGAAGTGAAAACCAACACTGAATCTGTGGAGATTGATTTTAAAGATGAGGCCACAGATGTTGTTGTGAATTCAGGAATGGAAGGTTGATGGCCCAACAAATCATCTAAAAGATGATGGCCACCAATTGCAGAGTGGGGCTTCTCCAAGAATCTTAAAGATGGAGAATCAGGAATTGATGTAGATATCATATCCACATCCAGAGATGGAGTTGGTGATGGTGGATTGTAATGTGTGTCGATTTGAAGGTTAAGATTAAGGGGCTGTGACTCCACATTTATTGAAGTCACATCAAACTGAATTTAAGAAGGTACAGTTTGCTGTACTGTGTGTGTGCCCTATGCTTCCCTTATGGTTTTAGATTTTACTCTTCTTCCATAGGTTTTTGAGGGAGAGCTAGTGTCCCTTACCCTTTTGTGCAGAGTTGCTGTAGAACTAGTAGTCACACCCTGTTGAGAGGATGTAACTTGGGCTTGGCTATTTGGTGCACTTTCCTCACCCACCTTATTCTTAGGGCTTGCACCCTGTCCCTCACCACTCACTACCTCCTTCACACTCCCCTCAAGAGTTGTGGTAGTTTTTGCAACAGGTGCTTTTTGAGAAACACCTGAGGTTTGTCTCTTAGATTTTGGTTTGGAAACTTTTGTTTTAGTCACTTGGGTAGGAGCCTGTTTGGTCACTACTACAGACTCCATTGTGACTGAGGAAGGCAAAGAAATTTGGGGGTTAGAGATAGGAGTTTCAAGGTTAGAAAGACTTACCTGAACAATTGGTAGGTATACCAATTGTACCTCTGCATTGGAGTTCATTCGAATTAAATCACTTAAGACTCTCTTCTCCTGAACAAAACATGTGAACTTGCTATCCGGGTTAGCAATGGATAGCTTATTCTCAGATACATGCAGTGCTAAGAGCATAAAAAATCTAGCAAAATAGATATTCTTGCCCCTAGTTTCCTTTTTACCTAATTTTGCTGCTATCTCATACATGACTAGTGTGCCAAAGTTATAGAATTTATCAGTCAGAAGCATACACAGCATAACTAGCATGGAATGGGTAACAGCATCAAAGTTACTAATTTTGCCTGAAAAAGTTTTAATGAAGGCATCACAAAAATAACTCCATTCTTTAACCATCCATTTCCTAGCAATTTTTCCTAAATTATCAGTACTAAGGGCATAATTTATGGAATTAAGCATGGCAACTATTTCAGCATCACTGGGTGCTTTCAGACAGTTATTCTCAGGCAATTTTAAACAAGCAGTTATCACATCTGAGTTAACTACATAGTTTTTACCCTTTAGAGAAAACGCAATTGTACTGTCTGTGCCATTGTATTCAGCAGATGCCCACACCTCTTCGATTACTTCGTGGATTAGAGGAGTGGTGGCAGTCATAGCATACGAAAGTTTACAGTTCTTCACAAAATTCATCATGGTGTGATAAGCTTCTGGGGCATTCACTGTATCGACATAGGCTGCGAAATTGTTCTTCTCATAGGTGAACCCAGTGGAAGACATCATCTTAACAATAGGCGCCATTGAAGAGTTTGAACTTTTGTTGCAGAGAGTTTTTGTGAAGAAGAAGATGTAGTTTACTTAAGAGAATCTTGAAAGTCGATAAAAGTGAGATGTGAGAGCACCAGACTTCCTTTTATACTTTTCAAGAATTGAAAATGAAATAATTAAAAGTAATTACTCATTGGTCAAAAGTAACTGTCAAATAACAAAAGAAAATAAATATAACCAGTCCTATATAAAAACACGTTTACCAACGGTTATATTTAAAAGAAAATATGTATTTCAACGGATATGGAATGAACGGTTGAGAAACAGTTTATCCGTTAATGACGTGGATAAGCTGTTATCCGTTGATATACAAAAAAAAATCTAGGAATGTGTTTATGCTATCAACGGGTAAAGGATATCCGTTGATAAGATAATTTTGCCTTGGAGAAAATTTCTAAAGAAAAATTTTTCTGAGAGTTTTTAATTCTCAAGTAAATCAAAACACATTCCTAGCTGCAATGCAGTGAAATCAAATATCACTAGGAATTATGACAAGTTAAGCATACCTAGCTCACCTACCAATCTTGTGAATGTGGATTCATCAAGAGGCTTTGTGAAGATATCTGCAAGTTGCATTTCACTTGGCACAAAGTGCATTTCTACTGTACCATTCATCACATGTTCTCTAATGATGTGGTATTTGATGTCAATGTGCTTGGTTCTCGAATGTTGCACTGGATTCCCTGTGATGGCAATAGCACTTGTGTTGTCACAGAAAATTGGAATCTTCTCAACTTTTAGACCATAGTCAATGAGTTGATTTCTCATCCATAGAATCTGTGCACAACAGCTTCCAGCAGCAATGTACTCAGCTTCAGCTGTAGAAGTGGAGACTGAGTTCTGTTTCTTACTGAACCATGAAACAAGCCTGTTTCCTAGAAATTGACAGGAACCTGTAGTACTTTTCCTATCAACTCTGCAACCTGCATAATCTGCATCTGAATAGTCAGTTAGATCAAAACCAGATTCTCTTGGGTACCAAATGCCAAGGTTTGGTGTTCCCTTGAGATACCTGAAAATTCTTTTAATATCTATTAAGTGAGACTCTCTAGGGTCAGCTTGAAATCTAGCACAAAGACAAGTAGAAAACATTATATCAGGTCTACTAGCTGTTAGGTATAGAAGTGAACCTACCATGCCTCTATAGCTTGAGATGTCCACAGACTTTTCCTTAGTATTCAACTCAAGCTTAGTTGCAGTGGCCATAGGTGTTTTTGCAGAGGTACAATCCATTAAGTCAAATTTCTTTATGAGATCATAAATATATTTTGTTTGACTTATGAAAATGCCCTCATTAACTTGCTTTACTTGTAGGCCAAGAAAGTAAGTTAATTCACCCATCATGCTCATTTCATACCTACTTTGCATAAGTTTGGCAAACCTTTTGCAAAGCTTCTCATCTGTAGACCCAAAAATAATATCATCTACATAGATTTGAACAAGTATTGAAGAGCCATTAATATTCCTATGAAATAAGGTTTTATCTACTGTACCTCTGATAAGTGGATTTTTATCCACTTGGATCGCTTCATTTTGGCTTAAATTGATCGCTTGTATCTCAAGTATTTGTGTGTTTTAATATGTTTTGTGTAGCTATGCAGGTTAGCAAAATGCCAACTATGATTGTTGATTTTCGTTGGTCTTGGAGTTTAAATTGAGCTTTGGAATGAAGGGTGGTCAATTTCCCTAGGCTACCATGAGGATTCATAATTCAAGAATTGAAGAACGGGAAGTGGCAAAAGAATCGGAAGAGAAAACGGAAGAGAAATGAGCAAATTGTAGGAAATTCGGATTTGCCGGTAGGTTGCGCAGTCTACTTTGTTTTGGCCATATCTGAAGTTCTACAAGTCCGTTTGAGGCCCGTAAGCTGTCCACGCGAAGCTTGGAGAATGTTTTAGAGCATAAAAATATTTCTGGCAGAATGCAGAGCACGGGCGCGCCGGATTTGCACTGATTTGGAGCGCGGCCGCGCTGGTAGAATTGCTGAGAGGATTTTGGAGAGCGCGGGAGCGCCCTTTTTACACTAAAATGGAGCGCAGCCGCGCCTGCCACCGCCAGAATCGGACAGAATGCTGCTGGAAACCGATTTTGAGAAGGAAATTGCTTTGTTTGCTAATTCTAATCATTATGGAATCACATGAACGGTCAGAAACTTCCAGAATCAGAATTATACATGGAATTTGCAATTCTATTTCATTCAAAGATGGAATTTGCCAATCTCAAAGAAGGCAATTACTTGGAGGAGAGGACACTTGGGGCTATAAATACACATCTTGGGGGACAGAAAAAACACACACCATTACATATCAATTACTTAGTTTTATTTGTATCTTTTCATACTTTATTTTTATCATGGTTTCATCAGATCCCATGATGACGAGAGGTTCGATTATGAACTAATCGTTGTCATGGGATTCTAACGGATTTACTTATGGAATTTAGATGTTGATTGCTTAACTTGATATATGTGTGGTGAATTTGCGATATCCTTGCAGGGTTGTATTTAATTCATATAGATGCGTAGCTAACATCTATCTTGTTAATCTATAGTGAAGCGACAGTGGATCTTTATATTTAGAACTTGCCATGCTAGCATAAGTCCATGAATGTTATTCATGTTTGTGGTGTGTTTCTAACCGTCTCATACTACCTTATGTAATCTTATGGATACTTGATCTTCAACCATTATGTTTTCAAATTCTATAGACATATAGGGTCTAAGCATAATTGGTGCCTGCATGATTTCTATCTTATGTGGATATTGTGTAGATTGGTGTGCGTGTACTGAAAGGTAACGTATACTTATTTCGTGTTGTCCGATTAGTTATCGTAATCACCACATGTATTGATAAAAGGGCATGATCTCTAAAGGAAGTTTGTATTGAAGTTAGGATTCCATGGTTCATATTGCGTAAGTAATTTGATTTTAATTATCGTTAGTTAGTTAATTCTTAGTTGATAATTTGCATCTTAGTTAGTTTAGTTAATTAAAACTCAAATTTTTTATTTGTCTTAGCAGTGAGTAATAACCATACATTGTTGCATAGGTACAATAACTGAATTAAAACCTTAACCAGATCTCTGTGGGAACGAACTCGACCTATTCATATATTACTTGTGACCACGTACGCTTGCGTGATTTTGTGATAACAACCTCTAGTGAAGTGGTTCTCCAAAAGAAATTGAGATAAAGTGTCATACCAGGCTCTTGGTGCTTGCTTCAAACCATAAAGTGCTTTCATGAGAAGATATACATATTCTGGAAATTCTGGATCCTCAAAGCCAGGAGATTGATGGACATAGACCTCTTCTTCCAGTTCCCCATTTAGAAAGGCACTTTTGACATCCATCTGATAAACTTTGAAATTGGCATGTGCTGCATAGGCTAGAAAGATTCTTATTGCCTCAAGTCTTGCCACTGGAGCAAAAGTTTCATCAAAATCTATTCCTTCTTCTTGAGAGTAGCCTTTTGCCACTAATCTAGCTTTATTCCTCACAATTATGCCATTTTCATCTGTCTTATTCTTGAGAACCCATTTAGTACCTATGACACTTCTATCATCAGGTTTGGGCACAAGTTTCCACACTTTATTTCTTTCAAATTGGTTTAGCTCTTCTTGCATTGCTAAGACCCAATCTGGATCTAGAAGGGCATCTTCCACTTTCTTAGGTTCCTCTTGAGACAGGAAGCTACTATATAGACATTCTGCTTGAGTGGCCCTTCTAGTTTGGACTCTTGAATTTGATTCACCAATGATTAACTCAAATGGATGATCTCTAGTCCATTTTCTTGCAGGTGGAAGGTTTGATCTTGACGAGGTTGCTTCATTTCCATGAGCATGATCATGTTGATTTAGCATTGAATTTTGACCTTGAGAAACTCCCCCTGAGTTTGTTGTCCTTGTTGAATTATGAAGTTGACTGTCACTGGATGCATCATTTTGCCTGTCGACGGATGCTTGAGAATCTCTGTCAACGGATGCATCTCTAATAATGTCAACAGATGCTCCAGAATGACTGTCAACGGATGCTCCAGAATGACTGTCAACGGATGCTCCAGAATGACTGTCAACGGATGCTTCATTTCCAGTGTAAGCATCACTTCTAGTTGGTACAACGACTCTTGGTGGATCTCTGTGATCATGATCTTCATCTTCCTCATCATCATCATAGTACATCCTTCCTTCACCTTCATTCTCAAATTCCAACTTTTCATGGAAGCCTTCATCATTTAGGCCTAGAATCTTTTGATCATCAAACACAACATGTACAGATTCCATAACAATGTTGGTTCTTAGATTGTACACCTTGTAGGCTTTCCCTGCTGCATATCCAACGAAAATAGCTTCATCTGCCTTTGCTTCAAATTTGCCCAAGTTATCTCCATGATTCCTTAGCAAAAAACACTTACATCCAAAGACATGAAGGAAAGCTAAAGTTGGTTTCTTGTTGGTTAACAACTGATAAGGAGTCATTCCTCTAGCTTGATTGACCAAGGAAATATTCTGAGTGAAGCATGCAGTTTTGACAGCTTCATCCCAGAAATATGTTGGTAACCTTGATTCACTTAACATTGTTCTAGCTGCTTCAATGAGAGTTCTGTTTTTCCTTTTAACAACCCCATTTTGTTGAGGTGTTCTGGCAGCAGAAAATTCATGGATAATTCCATTCTCTTCACAGAAAATCTTCATTGAGGAATTCTTGAATTCAGTACCATTGTCACTCCTGATTCTTTGTACTCTATATTCAGAACCATTGTTTAGTATTCTGAGGTGATTGATGATGATTTCACTTGCACAATCCTTGGAGTGCAGGAAGAAGGTCCATGTGAACTTAGAAAAATCATCTACAATCACCAGACAGTATTTCTTCTTTGAAATAGACATGACATTTACTGGACCAAATAAGTCCATATGCAGCAATTGAAGAGGCTTAACAATGGATGACTCTGTCTTGCTTTTGAGGGATGATTTCTTTTGTTTCCCTAATTGGCAGGTATCACACAGTCCATCTCTGACAAACTCCAATTGAGGGATTCCTCTAGCAAGATCCTTTCTTACCAAATCATTCATAACTTTAAAATTCAAATGTGACAGCTTCTTATGCCATACCCAACTCTCATCCTTACTTGCTTTGCTGAAGAGACAAGTAATGGACTCTGAGCATACTGAATTAAAGTCAGCTATGTAAACATTTCCTTTTCTAAAGCCTGTCAATACCACATTGTTGTCTTCCTTGGCAGAAACAACACAGGCTTCTTTTGTGAACTTTACTTCATAGTATTTGTCACAAATCTGACTGACACTCAGCAAATTGTGCTTCAAACCTTCAACTAAATCCACTTCTTCAATGATGACATTGTCTTTTGAAATCAGGCCATATCCCTTAGTATATCCTTTGCTGTCATCTCCAAAGGTAATTCTAGGGCCAGCTCTTTCCTTGAACTCTGTGAGCAGGGTTAAATCTCCTGTCATGTGCCTAGAGCATCCACTGTCTAGGTACACTAGATTCCTTCTGTTTCCCTGATTGCTAGCTGAACTTGCTTCCTGCTCTCCAGAATCAGCCATTAAAGCAAGGTTGACTAACTCAACATCATCATCAGAATGATTGTCATCAACAGCCCAGTCATACTCTTGGGTCAAGAATGCCTTTCCTTTCTGCCTGAGAAGATCAAAATATTTCTTCTTATAGTCAGCAGCCTCAGTTGACTTTCCCTTGTTCTCAGATCTAGGTTTCCTGCATTCACTTATCATGTGACCAGCAATTCCACAATTGTAGAATTTAATTTTGGATTTATCCATATAGTTGCTTGTGGAAAAATCCTTGTTAAATGGCTTGGCCATCCCAGAGTTTCTCTTGAATTTCAGCTTAGAGAATCTCCTAGATAGAAAAGCTAAGTGCTCATCTATCTCATCCAATTCATCCTACTGAAGGACATTCAATTCCTCAGACACCTTTTCCTTGCTCCTGCTTGATTCTGCTCTACCTTTACAAACCTCCCTGTTTGGTGTAGAACTAGCAGCTTCTGTCCTTTCCTCCTTTTGCTCCAAGTTGGCAACAAGTGCAACTGACCCACTTTTCTTTTGAGACATCTCAATCTCTTCATCCTGCTCTATTTCCAGCTCATATGTCTTTAAAGTTCCATAGAGCCTTTCAAGAGTAAATGTCTTGTACTCTTGAGTGTTTCTTACAGAAACAGTCATTGGCTTCCATTCCTTGGGCAGTGATCTCAGAAATTTGAGATTAGAATCTTTAACTTGACAGATTCTTCCATACAGTTTCAAACCATTTAGTAGCTTTTGAAATCTACTAAATGTATCATTCAATGTTTCACCACTTTTAAAGTGGAAATGTTCATACTGTTGGATTAGTAGTTGCATCTTGTTTTCCCTCACCTGTTCTGTTCATTCACAAAGGGTTTGAACAGTGTCCCATACTTCCTTGGAGGTAGTACAGTTAATAACATTGTCAACCATGTCTGTTTCTAGACCATTGAACAGTATATTCATGGTCTTTTTGTCTTTGTGGACTTCTGCAATATCTTCAAGACTCCACTCAGAAACAGGTTTGGGAATGAGAGTGTCAGGCACACCTTCAGCCAGGCCAACTCTTGTTGCAGTCTTCATTGGAACGTGAGGACCCTTGTCAATGCAATCCACAAAACCCTCATCAATAGACGAGAGATGTAGACGCATTTTTACTTTCCAGTGAAAGTAATTCTCTCTATCAAGAACTGGAATCTTTACTCCATAATCCTTCTTAGACATGTTGGAAGTGTGTTGATCTTTAAACTTCAAATATGTTAGAACCTGGATTTGATACCAATTGTTATTCCCAGATTACACACTTGTATAATTGTAGAAGGGGGGGTTGAATACAATTCTTGATATTTATAAATTTCTGATAGGAACTCCAGAAATCTATACTTAGATAATTGCTGTAGAAAGATTAATGCACAAACACATAAAAATTAGGTGGTTAAATGCACCACCTGAAACTTTTATTCGAAAAAAACTCTGTGATACAAAAGTACACAGCTTCTGTTTTTACAACTCTTTGCTTTCTCAGGATATTCAATAAAAACCCTAAGCAAAATGTATCTGTTTTCTTAGCCTACAAAGAGTTGCTACACTTGGTTATAAATCCCAAGTTTTACAAGTACTACTGGAATAAGATAATATTAATCTAATTCTAGTTGACTTGCTACTACACTTCAAATACACATGTAGCCGAAAGGTTGTCCTTGTGAACAGACATGCCTCCTGTACCTTTCTTGTATTCATAGTGTAAACGGAATGCTTCTTTCTTCTGTGTTTTCCAAAGTATGGCTGCCATATTGCTTTTTGTATCTACTATCAACCCATGTGATCTGTCAGTCAAACATGTCCTTATCAACTGCTAATCCCTAGCTTAGCATAGAAGACAGTGTCAATGATTATCCGTTGATATTGTACACTGACATCCGTTGATGATGTATTGAGCTGTATCCGTTGATATTGAGACTTGAGCTGTATCCGTTGATAGAGTGGATTTGAGTTGTATCCGTTGATAGAGTTTTGTCTTCATCTGTTGATACACTTTCACTTAGACAGAATTACATAGCATAGCTTATTTACAATTGGCTACCCTATTCTGCCTATCCGTTGATGGTCAACATGACTGTGGATAAAAACACTATCAACTGATAACATAGAGATACTGCAGTATGCTACAAAACCTCATCCGTTGATGAGCTACCTGTCAACGAATAGAGTTATAAATCCTCATCCGTTGACAGCTACAAAACCTTATACAATTTGATTGATTGTGAAGTTATCATCAAGTACAACATATTCCTAACAGTACTTTATATCAAAACGATCTATGAACCAAGCTCTATCCTCCCATGGTCAGTTAGTACCCTGGACAGAACCCTAACCGTACAGGTATGGGTGTCAAAAACAGGGCATCTTTTGGTTTAACAAAAATCCGGCATTATAACGGCTATATTTTTATAATTTCCATAATATAACTCCTCCAAATCCAACATCCAACACATATACCAAACCCTACACCATGTGGTCATCATACCAACCATGGTTAGAAGCACTCACAACACCTCCATGATCCATCAAAACACTTATAAACATTTATATAACCATGATTTTATATTTTACACTAACTTATTCCAAAAACCAACCATAAACTCAAGATTCAAGCTAGGGTTTCAAGTAGTATACCTTTCTTGGAGTGTGTACAAGCCTTAATACACCTTTTATAACCTTTATATCACCTTAGTATAGCTTAGATCTTCCAAAGAAATCAAGAAAACTAAAGTTAGTTTCTAAGATTTACTATTCATCATCAATCTTGTAAAATTCATAACAAATCGAAAAATAAGAGTTTGGCTCTCAAATTTTTACCACATCTTGGCCTCTTCATAATCTTTGATTTGAAATATAGATCACCAAAAACAAAGCTTCCTAGCTATGGTTTTGATCCCATTTTTCCCACTAGACCGAAGCTGTAAAGGACTAGGTAGGTTCGGTTCTTCAACTTTGGGAAGGGATTTGACTAGGCTACACTACTTTGTTGGCCATGAAATTTTGAAAGTGTGTTCTCCATACAATTAGGAGGTTATGGTTAAAATTTGGTGATTTTAGAATGGGTAGAAGTGGAGATATGAATTTTTTCTTTGAGTTATGTTCATGTTTGGCAGATTGGAGAGCCTTGTGTTTATCTTGCTTTATCTCTTGAATAATGATGTATATCCCTTGTTTCTATCCCTTTAAATCAGATCCTTATCCTTTAATTAAGTGTGTTTGAAGTCCACCAATCCTAGGGTGCCATGTGTAATGCTTAAAACAAGTTGATCCATTAATAATTGCATGGTAGTCATTGGTTTCTAGCACTTTGCATCCAAGTCCTTCCTTCCTATTCTTATTTGCACCAAGGGGCTTCCTTCTCTTGCACACTAATATCACTTAATATCAGCTCCTAACTTGGGTTGGACCGAATTTGGGCCTTTTGCTATTGTTTTTGAGGGCTTTTTGTTTGGGCCTCGTTCAAAGTTCTCTAGTCGTTTGATTCATCGTATGAATTCTGTGATCGTTCCAGTTGTTTCTCCTCTGTAAATCTCTTGTATATATAATATCCTTTCCTACATCATATATTAATGTGTTAGGGTGGTTCAAATCCCCAGGTAGATATTAAATCCAATATCCTTGGTATATTCTCTTTATTCAGAATTTGCTCACCCGGTTTCTCAAGCGTTCTCAAACTAGTTGCATTCTCTTTGCTCTAGGATTATATTCTCAATCCTCTTTCCCTCTCATAATATATCCTCCCTTGGACTTCTAATATTTATTATCCTTAACCCATGATTCGTTCACTTGATCGCTTAATCTCGTTATAAAGTCTCAGCGGTTTCTAGAACGTTCGTTTCACTGTCTCAATGGTTTTCGTTCTAAATTCTCAAATCAAATATAATAAAATTCCAAAATATTAAATTCTCAATTCCTCAAATTTAAATCTCATTTCCAAGTGGTTCTAAATTGTTTAACAATCCAAATTCCTCTGGCATTTCCTTGAGTTAATAGTCCCCTGGTTTAACCTAATTTTACATGTTCCTCAAAGTATACACCCTTTTCATATTCCATACTCTTTAATATCCAATACAATAGTGCTCAATTGAAATCAAACATCTTAAAAATCTATACTCAGGAATTTCTGAAATCCGTCATCGTTTCGAGTCACTCATTTTCATAGTATGACGCTAATATGGTTTCTGATTATTCATTTTCTGTTTCACTTATAGGTTACCTACATACCATTTCCCTAAATCCTCAAAATCACTATTCATTTAAGCACTGTAGCATTTCTAAAGTTAGGGTTATTACAGTCTTCCCCCCTTAAAAGGATTCCGTCCCGGAATCACGTTGAATATATTGACGAATACCTTTCTCACATTACACCTTCTAATTCTCATATTACTTCCTCCATCCTTTAGTTTCTCCTTAAACATCTCTATCTTGTTTGTACAGAAATAAACCAACATACACTTGCTTGTCATTCATCAACATGCCATTTAGCTTATCAATAGCATTACTTTCACTATCTTTTCCTTACCAACCTTCTCCTGCAATCCGTCATTCTATATTATCTCATCTCTCCTTTCTCTTTTTACTAAGGGTATCGGCCACCACATTGGCCTTCCCTGAATGGTAGTGTATCTCACTATTGTTTAACTATATTTTGATCTCTATCATAGCATAAAATATTAAAATTCCAATCTTTATATATATATATATATATATATATATATATATATATATATATATATATATATCTGTAAAAAATTTCAGAAAATAATTTCTACTAATATTCCTTGAAACAATTGTAAGAAAATATTATCTATAATATATATATATATATATATATATATATATATATATATATATATATATATCACTATTTACTCATTTATATATAACCATATTCTCAAATTCAAGCAATTAATATCAAGTAATAATACCATTTATACGAAACATATAAGCTCACTACCTTTAACACGATAACCTTTTCATTTAAGTCAATCACCTTATATACATCAATATTTTCGAATCCCAACATTTAGTATCAAAATACGATAAAACTTAGGCAAAATACATAAACTTTTATTAGTAGTAATCTATAAAATTATAAACACTACTTAGAATAAATGATACCTTCGATAAACCACCCTTGAACTCGATGTGAGTTCACAATTTATATTATTACTGATATATTTATTATTATCACTATTGTTCCTGAGCATTATGACTCTTAGCTCTGATACCATCTGTGACGCCCCTAGATCCGGGGTCATGAATCCAGGTCATCACGATCCATTTTCCATTTAATAACATTATGTTCTTGACAGTTGAAGTATAAATACTTGCTCATACTCACACAATAGACCCCACACTATAACATTACACACCAGTCATATGCTCAGAGAACAACATCCATAATAATAACAATTTAGAGTTAAAAGAGTTATTACAACCCAGAATCTTATTTAAGTAGTGTTGCTGAATATTACTTCTAGAAGAAGCATTTCAACAACCAAAAGTTATTACACAAGCTTACACACTTAATTTACATATGTCTACTAATACCCATCCGTCCTACAAGAGCTACCTCAGGGATAGGCGCCAGCACTCTCTCAAAAGCCCTTACCCTCTTCCGGGGTGTGGTGCGAAGTATCGGAATCTGCCCTAGCTGTTATATAATTAAATAGCAAGAGTGAGCTATAATAGCTCCGCAAGATAATATTGCAAACCAAAATCAAAGTTCAAACATATATATATATATATATATATATATATATATAATTTTACAAGAGCATAATTGTTCTAGACTGTGAGTTGATCCAACTACCTTCCAGTACTGATTCTTCAGTACGCTGGTCCTTAGCTTGTGAAAGCTATCCACAAAAAGTTCTTCCTCGCCTTCTTTAATTCTTAGAGGTTGATCTAGCAAACAGGGCTGAAAGTTTGTTCTTCACTACGCATTTTGTTCAGTTTCTTGCATCTTTCTGTGAGTTTAGCTTCAACTTGATCAATAGTTTGTTCATCTATAGGTTTAAATGGCTCTTCTTGTGTTGGAAAATCATATTCAATTTCAATTTCTTCTTCATCAGAGCTAACAGCAATATCAGCATCATCATGTGCCATCCAGTCACCATACTTCTTATAGAATTTAGCATCTCTCTCAGCTTAATATTTCAGGATATGCTCCATGACTTTGTTGGGAACATTTTCATAGCTTTGCAGTAGCTCCACCATTTTCTTCAACAAAAAATAATCAATTTTGCGTCTAACCTTTTCAGTTGTCATTGTGAGGTTCTCTTTAATCGTTATTGAATCAGGTACCATAGTAAAGTCCTTTTCAACATTTATTAATGAAGATTTATCATACCAAATGGTATATAGACTCGCTTCATTACTGGCATCTAGCTTCACCTCAACATCTTTGATTTCTCTAGCCTTTTCTCTTAGCAATTCAAAACTGTTTATGGGTCTCGCTTGAATTGGTTTCTTTAGACCATGCCCTGTAGACTTTCTCTGCCCTGGACATTTCTTCTTGATCTTCACAATATGGGTTTTCACATCCTTAGATACTTGTCTAGAGAACCAAGCTTTTGCCTTGGTTTCTGTCCTTTTGGGTATGGGTGCTTCTGTGAATTTACCCATGACAGCATCTTTAGTTTTGCTCTTGATAGTATCTCCTGTGTCCATCTTGATAGCATCTTCCATGATAGTGTCTTACTCGATAGTAACTTCATCATTCTTGACAGCTTCTTTGTTGAAAGTACTTTTTCAGCATTGATACTGTCAACTGCACTTCTTAAGATATTTGCCTCCAAAGCTTCAAGAATGTTTGTCTCCTCTTCATCTGTAGTAGCAGCATCTTTCCCTTCAGTTCTTGGAGTTTCTTCAATAACTACCTCCTGATTTGAATTACCAACATTCTCAACAGCTGCTTCACCAACATTTTTAGGCAATCCAGATCCTCCACTTCCATCATTCTCATCATCATCAAGGGTGTCATCATATACACAAATTCCACCTTTTTCACCCCTCTTGGCATTAGCTTCAGCAATCAGTTTCTTTATTTTTGAGCTATAATCCTTATTTCTCCTTGCCAATAAAGTGTGAATTGCTTTGACAGCTTTGACCTTTTCCTTGTTTGCCTTAGATTTGAGAATCTGATTTAGCACCACCATAATTACTTTGGTCTCCATTTTTGTTATGCCACCTAGATTCATATCCAATATTTTTGGGGCCTGACTTTGTGGATGCTCTGTAGTAGACACAGAATGGATCTAAGTGAACCTCTGGGAGTTTTTCTGAAACCAACCTCTGGATTTGCATCAGCAAAATTTCATTTAATGTTGTGAGGTTGGCCTTCACTTTGGATGCCATGATGTTCAATACTCTTGCTGGAAGACTTTGCAATAATTGCATAGTGATGAACATTGTATTTCATGTGTCCAAGTACACATCAATAGCCCATCTTTTATCCTCATTAATCTTCATAGAGATACTTACAATCTTGCTCTTCAATAGTATTGGAAATTTAGAGAAGAATCCACTTGACTCTCTGTTGACTTCTTCAATCACTCTACTGAACTCTTCATCCTTGTTGTGTAAGGTGTTCTCCATGTAGTCTGTTTACACAATATCACGCAAGTATACGTGGTCACAAGTAATACAATTAAGTTCGTTCCACTGAGATCTGGTTAAGTTCTTTTCAGCTAATGTGCCTATTCAACAATGTATGATCTTAATTCACTGCTAAGATAATTAACAAATATGGGTTTTAATTATCTAAATTAAACTAAGATGCAAAGTAAAAACTAATTAACTAATGAGAATTAAATCTGAATTTCTTATAAGAATAAAAACATGGGATCCTAACTTCATTATCTACTTTACTTAGAGTCCCAGCCTTTAATAAATACATGTGATGGTTTTGATATCTGATCGAATAACACGAAACAAGTAAAAGCTACCTCTCGGTATACTAATACCAAACTACGCATGCATCCACAAAAGAGATAGAAGATGGGTAGACACCAAATATGTTTAGACCCTATATATCTCTATAGAATTTGAAAACATAAAGGTTTAAGCACAAGTTATCCACTTAGATCACATAGGGTAGCATAATATCTCTATTTACGCCACAAATCATGATGTTAAAACATCAACCTATCCTATGCTAGCATGGCAAGTTCTAAATCTCAAGATCCACTCTCGTTTAGCAAGAGATTAACAAATTAGATGTTCGCGACGCATCTAAATACATGAAACACAACCATACGAGGATATGAAGAATTCACCACACATAAATCTTTAAAGCATGCAAACTACTAAGCTACATAGATAAATCCGTTAGAATCCCATGACAACGATTAGTTCATAGTTGAACTGTTCATCACCATGGGATTAGATGAAAACATGATATAAACAAGATATGAATAAAAGAAGTAATTATATTAATAAACAAAGAGTTAAGAAAACAAATCTAGAATCCAGAATAACACAAAAGATGAAGTAGATCTAGATCCGTTGCTTGTCACGAGCGTTGAATCCTTCTCTCCTTTTCTCCCTTGCAGATCTAAGCTATGATACAATAATAATAACTCTCCTAATTACAATGCTAAGATGTGTTTAAATAGGCTCTAAATTTCTTGCCCAGCAGGAAATTACCTTCTATTACAATTAGAATTCGATTAAGGTACTAAAACCTGCCCAAAATATAATTAGAATTAGAAAAAGGGCAAAACTGGAATTTTTCTGCTTTGCTTCTCATAGAACACGCGCGCGAATTTATTCAGCATTCTCCCTGCACCTGCTATCTATCCCAGGTTGTATGAAATATTTCAAGCTTCGCGTGAGCTGTAAGATCGCTGAAAACGGTCTTCTAGAACTCCAGATATGGCCAAAACAGTGTAGACTGCGCAACCTTCCCGGAAAATCCGATGTTTAATCAATTAATCCTCCAAACACGATAGAAGCATCCACCATAATCGACATTCTTGCAACTCTGCACAAATAAGCAAAACACATCAAAACTACAACAAACTTGAGTCCAAGACAATCAATTTAAGCCGAATTGAAGCGATCCAAGTGGATATAAATCCACTTATCACACCCCCAAACTTAAACTGATGCTTGTCCTCAAGCATAAACAATTACAACTAACTAACTAACTAGTACCACTTCCGTAGGTGATCACGGTTGCATTTGGCATATGCAACAAGCCCTTTAAACCCCTAGGCAGCCCTAGTGGACGAGTAAGGTCTCGTGAGGGCCTATAGTGAATGTACCCACAAAATCCATCTAATTTAATGCAATGCAATGCATGAATGCAACTAGAATGAAAATGCAACGATCCCCTTCAAACTAACTAAAACCAACTAGCAAGAAAATATCTTAGAGAATGCAACTAAATCCAAATAGAGCTCGACTAAATTCCCGTATACTAACAATACATGAACAGAAACGTGCGTGTGTGCAATGCTCATCAGAAATACTCCCAACACTAGATCAAAATCATACATGCTCTTCGTCAAGACAATCACAGGTTTATAAATAGAATAGACTGTAGACACTTCATAACCTAAGAACACCTCCATCCTTATCCAAGGTAGACAGAAATTCATGCTTTATTACTAACTACTACGACACATATATACAAGCATGCTTATTTAACTGTGCAATGGATGAGACCCCGAAAGGCTTATACAATAATACCCATGTAACGAGCGTTGGGTTAGTGGATCCCAGACTATAAAAGCCTTAGGTCACTAGGCACAAAGTCCCCTAGAACTTAATTGCTCGAGTATTAAAGAACTCACCCTGGCTAATTTTGCATAAAAACACTTCACATAACTTTTTTTTTCTTTTTTTTCCTGCTTTTTTCCCTCTTTTTTTCTTTTCTATGCAATCTGGAATGAGAATTCTCAATTCCAACCCTAGACTACTCATATAAATATGAGCCGGCTACTAGCCATTTGACATCTAGCAATTATTGACAATTATTTATAATTTAAGCATGAAATCCCTGTTTTCCCCCACACTTAGACTTAAGTGTTCCTACGCTATCAAGTGAATACAGAAAATTCTAACTATAATCAGGTGATTAAATCTCAAAACATCCAAACAAGCATGACCTCAACCTAGCCCAAAAGCACCCAATGAGACTGTGTAATTAGTTTTGTTTCCGCAACACATAAGTCAATTTCATAGAAACTATAAGTCCACCCTCTATTCATCATTACCACACTCAATTAGACACCTACCTACCAATCAGAATTAGCTCGTCTTAAGGGATCATGAAATATGCATACCATGAAAATGCAACTAATATGAACTCACATGGTATACGAAAAACAAAAACAGAATGTCCTATATGAAACAAACATAATTAATACGAACATACATGCATGAATTACTACTACTAATATGCAAAACATGAAATCCTACATGAACACATAATAAAACAACAACTACTAATCCCTCAAACCACCCCCAAACTTAAAATATTCAATGTCCGCATTGAATGGAAGTATATACGAGGGATAGCAGAAAACATACCTACAAAGCGCTTCACATATCCTTCCCCATCGCAACTCAACATACTTGTTCGGCAAAAATCCCCTTTCTATAGCAATACCCAACTCACAAAAAGCACCACTAATAATCTCCAAGCAATATCACACCAAAAATAGCCCAAATTCCTAGAATAATACAAAATCCCCGATTTACAAGAACATAAATTCATAATAAAAATAAAATTAGAGAAGAGATAAACCAATTACGAATCAAAGAGGTGAACTTGTAATTAATTCCTCTTTAGAATTGAATTTAAATAAATAGAAGAGGAATTGGCTTTGTATGTATGGAGTAGAAAAGAATTGGGGTTGAAAGAAATTTTTTTTTTTTATACAAATAGCTGAAAAAAATTCTGCACTACCAGCTGTCACGCAGGCGCAACCTGCGTCACGCAGGCGCAGCCTGCGCGACAACCAGTAACGCAGGCACAGCCTGCATCACGTAGGCGCAACCTGCGCGACATACAGACACGCAGGCGCAGCCTGCGCGACACAGGCGCAGCCTGCGTGAAAAACACTGTTCGAATTTTTTTTTTCACAACACTCTTTTTTTTTCATAACACTCCTTTTTTTTCCCACAACACTCCCTTTCTTTTTTCTTTTTTTTCACAACACTCTTTTTTTTTCTTTTTTTTGAAAGAACACTCTTTTTTTTCTTCTCTCTACACTAATGCATGGGTTGCCTCCCACGAAGCGCTTCTTTAACTTCAATAGCTTGACATTACTTCCTCAACTCATGGCGGTTTCAAAAGAATAACTGAACCGTCCTCCACAGAAAGACCATTCATACGAACGTTAACATCTTGTTTGCTGGCTTTCCACAAATCTCTTCCCTCAGACTTCAACCTGATTTTACTATCCAACAGCTTAATCTTCTTCTTTTTCTTCTTCACACCTCTAATGTGCTTCTCCGACTCGAACGGCTGAACAAAACTTTCTTCTTCCTTATCATCAGCTTTCCACCTTCGTAACACGTTATCATGCCCCTCTTCAAAAATCACTAGCTCATTGTTCAAAAGGACATACCTCAATTGTGGTGGAAGTTTCCCAAGCTTTACATTCGAAAGATCTCGAATTGAAGAACTGTCAATGAAATCACTTATGTGATACTTTAGCACGAGTGTGTCCGACTTTTCGCTCAACAACAGATCAAACTTTTTTCTCTGACCCATATCAACTAATTCCACATTGCAACACTCTTCCTCTTCTGTCGAAAATTTCATGGCCTTCAAAACATTAAAGGTGACATTCTGATCTTGCACCCTCATTGTAAGCTCTCCTTTTTGCACATCAATCAAAGTATGGCCTGTAGCTAGAAAAGGCCTTCCCAAGATTATGGGAATCTTCTTGTCTTCTTCAAAATCCAAGATAACAAAATCAGCTGGGAAGATAAACTTATCAACTTTCACCAAAACGTCCTCCACTATGCCCCTTGGATATGTGATAGATCGATCAGCCAACTGCAAAGAGATATTGATTGGCTTTGGCTCCGGCAGACCAAGTTGCTTGAACACAAATAAAGGCATGAGATTGATGCTAGCTCCCAAGTCACACAAGCACTTGTTAAAAGAAAGGTTGTCAATAGTGCAAGGGATGGTGAAACTTCCCTGATCTTTAAGTTTGGGTGGCAACTTCTGCTGTAGAACTGCACTACACTCCTCCGTTATTGCCACTGTTTCAAATTCTTCCAACCTTCTCTTTCGTGACAAAATATCCTTCATGAACTTTGCATACCTCGGCATCTGCTCCAATGCTTCAACAAAAGGAATGTTAATGGAAAATTTCTTGAAGACATCCATAAACTTCTGAAACTGTTTCTCTTGACTTTTCTGCAAGCGTCCAGGATATGGAGGAGGAGGATAGATCTGATTATTCTTTGAAGATTGCTTCGGAGTAGACTTTTCAACAAGTTTCTTGCTCTTCTCACCATCAAGCTGATCAGCCACTAAATCAGATTTCTCAATTTCTAGCACTGCAGATTTTTCAACCTACTGATTCTGAACATCTTCATCTTACTTAGCTGCTGATTTAGGATCCCTCGTGACTTTTCCAGATCTCAAAGAAACTGCATTGACCTGTTCTTTGCTTTCCCTTCTGCCTGGATTAACCTCCGTATCACTAGGCAGAGTTCCTTGTGGCCTACTATGTAAAGCACTAACAATCTGTCCTATATGGTTTTCCAAGACCTTTTGAGAAGCTTGCAGGTTCTTCATCATCATCATCAAATCATCCATTTCTGATTTTTCATTAGATGATTACCCCGCATGAGCCTGGGGTTGTTGCTGCTGAAATCCAGGAGGTTGATATGGTGCCCTTGGAGCATAAGGCTGTTCATAGCCTTGATTGAATGGCTTCGCTTGCTGTCCCTGAAACTGTTGCTGATAAGGTTGTTGAGCACCTTGATTGTTGCTCCAGCTGAAATTGGGATGATTCCTGTTGCTTGGATGATAAGTAGCTGGAACTGGTGCAGTAGGTCTCTGAAAATTACTCACGAACTGTGCTGATTCAGAAGAGATAGCACAATGATTCGTCTCATGTGCGCCCGCACATAGCTCACAAATACTAGCAACCTGCTGCATCCCATGATTTGCCAAAGAATCTATTTTCCTATTCATTGCCTCTAGCTGAGCTGCTAGAGCTGAGACTGCATTAACATCAAGAAAACCTACTACCTTGCCTTGAGAAAGCCTCTGGGTTGGATTTTGATATTCATTAGCAGACATCGTCTCAATAAGATCATATGCTTCCTCGTAGCTCTTAGCCCACAGAGATCCACCTGATGCTGCATCTAGCAAAGGTCTAGACTGTGCTCCCAACCCATTGTAAAAACCGTTAATGACCATCCAATCAGGCATGCCATGATGTGGACACCTACGAAGCATCTCCTTGTAGCGTTCCCAAGCCTCACACAAAGACTCGCCAGATTGCTGTTGAAATTGAGTTAACTGGTTCCGTATTGCTGCAGTTTTCGCCATAGGGAAGAATTTAGTAAGAAACTTCTGAGCAAGATCCTCCCATGTAGTAATGGAACCAGCTGGTAGAGAGTGTAACTAGCCCTTAGCCTTATCCCTTAAAGAGAATGGGAAAAGTGTCAACTTGATAGCATCCTCCGACACACCATTAAATTTGAAAGTGTCGCAGATCTCGATAAAGTCCCGGATGTGCATGTTAGGATCCTCTGTCGAAGTTCCCCCAAACTGAACCGAATTCTGCATCATCTGAATTGTGCTCGGCTTGATCTCAAAGTTTTTTGCTGCAATAGCTGGCCTGACAATACTAGATTGTATGTCATTGATCTTTGGCTGCGAATAGTTCTTCAAAGCCTTGACTGCTGCTGGTAAGTCTGCCATCTCTTTTACTGATGCAAGTTCTTCTTCTGCCAGTTTACGAGTTTGCAAACGTGTTCGCATACACGTTCAAGTACCTGAAAACACAACGAAACAAACTAACTAAATTAGAAATCCGAGTCAGTGAACGCTAACGACCACTGATGATAAGCACATAAACTAAATTAAACACCGTTGATCCCCGGCAGCGGCGCCAAAAACTTGATTACACAATATCACGCAAGTATACGTGGTCACAAGTAATACAATTAAGTTCGTTCCACTGAGATCTGGTTAAGTTCTTTTCAGCTAATGTGCCTATTCAACAATGTATGATCTTAATTCACTACTAAGATAATTAACAAATATGGGTTTTAATTATCTAAATTAAACTAAGATGCAAAGTAAAAACTAATTAACTAATGAGAATTAAATCTGAATTTCTTATAAGAATAAAAACATGGGATCCTAACTTCATTATCTACTTTACTTACAGTCGCAGCCTTTAATAAATACATGTGATGGTTTTGATATCTGATCGAATAACACGAAACAAGTAAAAGCTACCTCTCGGTATACTAATACCAAACTACGCATGCATCCACAAAAGAGATAGAAGATGGGTAGACACCAAATATGTTTAGACCCTATATCTCTATAGAATTTGAAAACATAAAGGTTTAAGCACAAGTTATCCACTTAGATCACATAGGGTAGCATAATATCTCTATTTACGCCACAAATCATGATGTTAAAACATCAACCTATCCTATGCTAGCATGGCAAGTTCTAAATCTCAAGATCCACTCTCGTTTAGCAAGAGATTAACAAATTAGATGTTCGCGACGCATCTAAATACATGAAACACAACCATACGAGGATATCAAGAATTCACCACACATAAATCTTTAAAGCATGCAAACTACTAAGCTACATAGATAAATCCGTTAGAATCCCATGACAACGATTAGTTCATAGTTGAACTGTTCATCACCATGGGATTAGATGAAAACATGATATAAACAAGATATGAATAAAAGAAGTAGTTATATTAATAAACAAAGAGTTAAGAAAACAAATCTAGAATCCAGAATAACACAAAAGATGAAGTAGATCTAGATCCGTTGCTTGTCACGAGCGTTGAATCGTTCTCTCCTTTTCTCCCTTGCAGATCTAAGCTATGATACAATAATCATAACTCTCCTAATTACAATGCTAAGATGTGTTTAAATAGGCTCTAGATTTCTTGTCCAGCAGGAAATTACCTACTATTACAATTAGAATTCGATTAAGGTACTAAAACCTGCCCAAAATATAATTAGAATTAGAAAAGGGCAAAACTGGAATTTTTCTGCTTTGCTTCTCACAGAACACGCGCGCGAATTTATTCAGCATTCTCCCTGCACCTGCTATCTATCCCAGGTTGTATAAAATCTCTCAAGCTTCTCGTGAGCTGTAAGATCGCTGAAAACGGACTTCTAGAACTCCAGATATGGCCAAAACAGTGTAGACTGCGCAACCTACCCGGACAATCCGAATTTTAATCAATTAATCCTCCAAACACGATAGAAGCATCCACCATAATCGACATTCTTGCAACTCTGCACAACTAAGCAAAACACATCAAAACTACAACAAACTTGAGTCCAAGACAATCAATTTAAGCCGAATTGAAGCGATCCAAGTGGATATAAATCCACTTATCATAACCACCATAATTGCAGTTGCTTCTTCCTGGCTTAGCTTAGTTCCTTCACTCCAAAGGTTGCCTAATGATACATATTCAGCTATCTTCCCTTTGCCTTTTCCCAGCTTGTTCTGTTCCTCTTGTTCTCTCCATAGCCTTTGTAATAAAGTTTCCTTAGTTTCAGGAGTTGGCTCTCTAATTGTCATAGGAGGTAGTATTGGTCTATTAGATTTCTGATTTCTTCGCAATTCCTCCAGTGCTTCCTTAGACATCAATACTTGCTCACCGTTAGTTTCTTGTTCAAATAGATTACTAGCTCCACCAGCTTTCAGTTCTGCACCAAAGTTTCTTTCTTCTTCTTTTTTCTGCAGTTTGCTCCCCCTTACTTGATGCTTCACCTTGCTCCCCCTTTCTTCAAGACTCTCCCTTGCTTGTAGCTCCCCCTTTCTGTAGTTTTCTCCCCCTTACTTGCAGCTTCACCTCGCTCCCCTTTTCTTCCAAACTCCCCCTTGCTTGCAGCTCCACCTTTTTTCTTCTTGTCTGATTGCTCAACTACTCCTTCTTTTGAGATATTCTGATCTATCACTTTCTCCCCCTTAGGTAAGTTGGGAGCACCAAAACCAGTTGATAAGGACATCAAGGCTTGTTTGGTTTCAGCAAAACCAGCTACCACCACATTGGACAAATTGTCAAGTTTAGCTTCCATAGAGACACATCTGTCCTCAAGGGATTTCATCCTTGAATCAGCTTATTTAGAAGGGCCACCAGTTCTTAACCCTCTTGGAGGTGAAGGAAAAGAAAGGGGCGTGGAGGCTGATGGGATTCTCACACTTTCATTGTTTTTTGAGTAATCTGATCACTCCTCACAGTTGAGCCCTCAAGGCCTAATGCCTGAATTGATGGGGTTCTCTCAATTTCACTCTGGACATACTCAAGTTCCTCTCCTTTTGCCAGCTCATTTGGCTGCCTCTCATTTTTAGACTTACCTCTCTTTTCGTTTATCTCTCTTTTCTTTTTCTCTCCCTTACTCATCCTAGATGCATGGATAAGAGCAGTACTTACATGCATGAAAGTAGAAGGTATAGATTATACCTTTAAGAAATGAGAGATTGGCACATCATCATCAGAGGCATCTTCAACAAGTACTTTATCTTGAGTAGGCTATGTGGAGGTGATAGCATCTTTATCCAAAATGTTACTATCAACAGATGAGGTGACAACAACCTTGGTTGTGTCCTTGACAACAACTGAGGCTTTGATAGGAACTTCCCTAGGGTCAGTTGCTTTATGGAGTTCAAATAAGGTGTTGGCTATTTCAATTTCTGGTAGAGATCCACCTTGTTCTAGCTCAGTGTCTGAGAGAGTGGTGTCCATTACACTTTGAGCAATGGGTTTTTGTGGACCACTAGATGGGGTCTCATCCAAGATAGAAGATGGATATTCAAAACCTGAAGGGTGGGGACTTTCCCCCTCTCTAGGTTGTGGAAAAGAAATAATTGATGGAATAGAAAAGTGAGAAGGTGAAGGTGTAGAAGAGAATTTGGTTGTTTCACAGGGTTAATTTATGGAACATCGATAGTAGAAGTTTGAACCTCACTGTGCCCTAACTCTATGTGTGTTTCTGCAAGTGTGGTTTCCTCTTGAGTGTGTTCATGAGGTTGTACAGACTCTTTACAAGATGCCTTGGGAGACAGGCCAGTTTCAATAGGTGTCCCTTATTGAAAAGGAACATCTAGGGATGTGTTTATTGCCCTTTCATCCTCTATAGCCTTTTGTGAGACTGTAGGGTAGCTGACTGTGGTTTTGGCCTTCTTAGCTCTCTTCTTCTTAGTCTCAAGAGGAACCACTATGGGTTCACTTTGACTACCATCCTTATTTGTTGCACTAGGTGCAGTTTTTCCATCATTGCCCTCAATACTACCACCAATACCATTTTCCAAAGGTCTTTTCTTGAATTCTTGTATGACTATTTTCTGGGCTTTAGGTAGTCTAGAGAACTTACGTTGAGTGTATGGTGTGAAATATCTGGGCTTCAGGTAGTCTAGAGAACTTAGGTTGAGTGTATGGGTTAGTTGAATTTGGGTCTAATTCAACCTCATCTTGGAGAGAGAAAGTAACATATCCAGTGGGCAATAGAGAATCAAGGTTGGGTACTTGATCAACCATATGTTGTGTGAAACAAAGTGGAAATATGTTGTGACGCCCTCCCAATCTGGGGTCTAGATCGGGGAGTCACTAACACACTAGATACATACACCCTAAAAATAAGTAAATATAAATATAGCATGCTGACTGACCCCAACTCTACTCGCCCGGATCTTTCACAGGTAATGGTATGAAACAAGCAAGCCAAAGTCTATCTACTTATTATTACAAACCAAATTCAAATTATTATTATTACAAACCATGAACTCAAATTCTTAAACCAACTAGTTCTCTGAAAGGCATATGACATAGCCTATTTGTAGTTGGAGGACTCAACTCAACTTAAGCTTAGTTTGTAATAAGTAAATAACTTTAACTGTCACAGGAATCTCAGGAGGTACTATCTGTCAGAAGAAAAACCCTAAAGTCAATCTATAGTTTTGATGTTTTACACTGGAAGAAGTTCAGATTGCTGATCAAGCCTCAGTATAGCATCAAAGAAGTGGATTTATTTCAAAGACAGAGATTTCTAGAGTGACAGGTTCAGACAGTATACAGTGAAGTACAAGAAGGAGAAAGAGATGAGAAGAAAAATGAATCACATTATTAATGTGAAAATTAAAGGACAGTCATTGAGGTTAGTCGTTCATGAACCAGACAGTACATGGAACGTCAACAAAATATTCAGTGGTATTCTTTTATTACTTTCAGTGATTCAGAAAAGAATTAAGACAATCCAAGGATATATAATTATTCTTGTTTAATTAATTTAAATCAAGTAGTCAATTTAATTAATTAATTAATTCATCTTGAATTAATTCTTTAATTAAATTAATTATTAGATTAATTAAATCAGATTAATTATTTAAGTAAGAATAAATTAAAATGATTATTTATTAATCAATTTTAATTAATTCTGAAAAAAATGAACTAGCAAGACAATCCCTGATTGTCTTGCCGATTGTCTTGAAGGTTAAATTCAGAACAGCAAGACAATAGGAGATTGTCTTGCCGATTGTATTGGTGAAGAAATCGATAAAGCAAGACAATTCCTGATTGTCTTGCCGATTGTCTTGATAATGATAATGTCTGAATAGCTTTTGAAAAGTAGAATAAAAATCTAATTTGATTGTCTTGACGATTGTCTTGGCAGTTCAATTTGATTGTCTTGATAATGATCAAAAAGAAAAAGCTTCAGACAGAATGATAAATTTGATAAAGCAAGACAAAGATATCTGAATTTGATTGTCTTGACGATTGTCTTGGAAGAACCTGATTGTCTTGACGATTGTATTGCCTATTGTCTTGGCAGTACAAAACTGGTTGTCTTGGAAGAAGAAATTGTATTGAAGATTGTCTTGATAGTTATAATTGAAGATAAAGATGCAGAGATTTATATATATCAAGACATCTCGACAGAAGCAATCAGCAAGAAAGAAAAACAACACAGAAAATATTACATTTCAAGAACTGAATTCTCTCTTCTCTCTCATCAAGAACACAGCACAAGAAGCAGAAAATTATTTAGAAAATCAAGTTCATCTTATTTTTAATATCTGATCCGATAGAACTGATTTCATTGATACTCTTGTACTATTAGCGAGTTTTTACTCCTAATCTATATCTTGATTTTTATTAACAAATCTAGAAAAATTCATGTTGAATTTTCTAATTTGTTTTTATTAACTAGATATAAATTCTGTACTGTATTTGTAACAAACCCCTCAAGTTAATATAATTTTATATTCAACTTGAATTTTGTTTCATTTAATTCCGCTCAAATTTGTCAAAATATAAATTAAATTATCCGGACAAATTTCGATAAAACAGTACTGTTTGTATTCAACCCCCCCTTCTACAAACAGATTGGACCTAACAATTGGTATCCGAGCAGGTTGGTTGATACACAAACCAAAGATTCCATTTTACTCGATTAAAAATCATCCCCGAATTTTTTAACTCTCTTAAAAAATTCATCATGTCTTCTAAAGTCGGAACTGTGAAAATTCCCATATATGACAAAAACAGTTATGATATGTGGAAGAATAAAATGTTAATGTTCCTCGAGGTTGCAAATCCTAAATACATGAAAGTCTTATCAGAAGGACCAATAATACCTTTTGGATTAACTCCTGAAGTTGTTACTGATGGAAAAGTTGTTACCCCTGCAAAGCTTGTACAAAAAGATTCTTCTGAATTCACTCTTGCTGAAAGAGAGGAAGCAGGACTTGACATTAATTTAAGACTGATTTTAATAGATTCTCTAGACTCTGTGATGTACAGTCATGTGATTAACTGCAAGACAGCAAAGCACATGTGGGAAACCATTGAAACTGTGAATGAAGGAACAGAGGAAGTTAGGGAGAATCGACTGGAAATTCTGACATCTGAGTATGAACACTTTCGATCAGCATACAATGAAAGTATTCAAGATGTGTTTGAAAGATATAACAAACTTGTCAACAATTTACAGATGCATGGCAAGTACTACACTCAGAAAGAGATCAACAGAAAATTTCTATTGTCAATGCCTGTTCATCTAGAACATAGAATTACAGCTATCAGAGAGTCGAGGAATCTAAGTGAAATTACTGTAGAAAGACTCTTTGGTGTTTTAAAAACCTATGAACTAGAACAATCTCAACAAAAGGAGATTTATGGAAAAGGAAGAATTGCTAATACTTCTACAGCTCTTATTGTTGAGAACAAACAGGAAGTGGAAGATAAGGTTATTCAACCCTGTAGTGTTGACAGTGGCAAGCTGGAAGTTGAAGTTGGTCAAACGAATGCTACTCCAGATGAAGGTGACTTCTATTCATTAGAAGAACTAGATCAGTTGGAAGATGAGTCCATGGCTTTGTTGGTAAGGAAATTCAGTAACTTCAGATTCAGGAAGAATCCCAAGTTCAGGTACAAATCTAATTATAACAGGTTCCAGAGAGGAGGTTCTTCATCCTCAAGTAACAGAGGAGGTTACAAAACTGGAACAGTTGAAAGAAGTAAAATTAGATGCTACAACTGTAATGAACTTGGACATTTCGCTACTGAATGTCAGAAGCCAAAACAAAACCAAAGAAAAGACTTTGGATCTGAGAAGAAGAAGACAGGAAGAGCCTATGTGGCTGCTGGAAAGAGTTGGGATGATACAGACTCTGAAGATGAAGAGTATGGCAATCTTGCCCTGATGGCAAAATCTGATAACTCCAGTGGTACATCATCTGAGGTATCATGTACTGAAAGTCAATATATTTATCAACTTACTGATACACTAGGTAATGCTAATAGAGAGATTGAAAGGCTAAATTTGTTAAATACAGAACTTAGTAATCAATTATCAGAATTACATGATGTACAAAATTGCCATGTTATACAAAAATCAGAAATAAGAATGCTAAAAGAACTTGAGAGGTCTCTAGCAGAGATAGTGGTTCAACAACGTGAAACAATAGCTGAACTAGAAATAAGGGTTAGTGCTACTTCTAATTCTTGTAAAGTGGCTAAAGAGTTGTTTAACCAACAAGCAATTAATCAAACCGTAGGAATTGGGTTTGATTATAATGAAGCTATTGGACGAAAAAGCATTAATACCCCTAATCGTGTCAGTGCTGTAGATAGGGGTATACCATTAGTGCTTAAGAGTGTTAGTAACCCACTCTTTAAGAAATCCATAGCAGAACCTTTGGATACAACATCTTTAATCATTAAGGAAGAGATGCGCATTGAGGATGTAGCTAATGGCGTAGTCTTAGAAAGTAATCAAGTTGTTAAAAATGATAAAGATAGAAAGACTGTGTTTGTAAAAGCAGAAAGAGTTGGTGAGTCTACTAGTTCATTGAAAACTAGTAGCAGAAGTAACAACATGAATAAATGCAACAACAAATCTACCATGCATGCTATTCCTGTTATTGATACTGCCCATAAGAAATGTGATGCTGTTAATTGCATGTCTTGTGCTTTTAATATAATGTCTGCTTACTTTAACGGTAATCATGCATGCGTTGATAAGAATGCTCCTAGACAGCAAATGAGCAGAAATAAACATGTAAGATCCAGGACTGTAACATCACCTAATTCTAAGATTAGGACTCCAAGTCCTTCTCAGGATATGGTGAAGACATGGTTACCCAAGCTGAAACCAAAACAAGTTAAAGCTGTTTACAGGGTTAAATGTCCTATACCTAAAGAAAATGTTGCTAAAATAAAAAGTGTTGCTTTGCCTGATAAAGGTCAATTCTTTAAGTACTCCGGACCCAATCAAATTTGGGTTCCGAAGAAAGTCTAACCAATTTGTCATTGCAGGGTTTGAAACAGGTTGAACGAGTCATGTGGATTCTGGACAGTGGATGTTCAAGGCATATGACCGGAGATAAAGCCCTGCTGACAAATGTGGTGGAGAAGGCTGGCCCAGTCGTTACCTTTGGAGATAACAGCAAAGGTAAAACCGATGGATATGGCAGATTAGAAGCTGGAAATGTTATCGTTGAAGATGTCTCTTTTGTGAACGGCCTTGAGCACAATTTGCTCAGTATTAGTCAATTCTGTGACAGAGGTTATGAAGTGCATTTCAACAAGAATAATTGTCTAATATCACACAAGAGAAATGAAAGGCCGCAGTTGACTGGAGTAAGAAAAGGAAACTTGTACATAGCCAATATGAACTCTGGAAGCACAGAAGAAATTAGATGTTTTTATTCAAAGGCATTTACTGATGAAAGTTGGTTATGGCACAAGAAACTTTCTCACCTAAACTTCAAAACAATGAATTCTCTAGTGAAAAGAGAGTTGGTGAGAGGCTTACCGTCGATTGAATTTACTCAAGAAGGTCTATGTGATGCTTGTCAAAAAGGGAAGTTAAAAAGAGCAACTCACAGGAGCACTAACATATCATCAATAACTGAACCATTACAACTTCTCCATATGGATTTGTTTGGTCCAGTTAGTGTGATGTCTATGTCAAGAAAAAGATATGCTCTTGTGATCGTTGATGATTTCTCAAAATTCACATGGGTACTATTTCTGAACTCAAAAGATGAAACTCCACAACTGGTAGTTGATCACATTAAGTTAATTGAGCTGGATTCTAATCGTCCAGTAAGAGCTATAAGGTCAGACAACGGAACTGAATTCAAGAATGCAGTTCTGAATGACTTTTGCACTGAAAAGGGTATAACTAGACAGTACTCAGCTCCCAGAACTCCTCAGCAAAATGGGGTAGTTGAAAGAAAGAATAGAACCTTGATTGAAGCTGCACGTACTATGCTAAGTGAATCAAGGCTTCCATTGAGCTTTTGGGCTGAAGCTGTCAACACTGCATGCTATACTCAGAATCGTACACTTATCAATAAAGACTTAATGAAGACACCATATGAAGCTCTTCATGACAAGAAACCAACTCTCAAGTACTTCCATGTATTTGGGACAAAATGCTTTGTGTTGAAAGAAGGAGAAGATCAAGGTGGTAAATTTGAAGAAAAAGCACATGAAGCAATATTTATCGGTTATACTAGAAGAGCCTACAAGGTGTATCTTATTGATCAACAGAAAACTATGGAAAGTGTCAATGTTACATTTGATGACACAAAACTCCCAAGTATCCAAAATGAAGATCCATCTGAAAAGCTTAAGTTTGATGACATGTCAGACTCAGATTCAGATGATGACAATCAACCTGAAGTTGTTGCTGATAATAATAATCCAAATGTTGGTGGTAATGATCAAGGTGATGCTGGTGAAAACAATGATAACTTTCAAGACACCACTAATACTCTTGAACCATCAACAAGTCAAACTGGCAACAACTCAGGGGGAGATAATGAAGGGTCAACAAGTCATACTCAACATCATACTGAAGAACAAGGCGAATCGTCAAGATCAATTCTTCCCAGACAAACTGTTTGGAATAGAGCTCATCCTTTTGAGCTGATTCTTGGTGATCCAGATGTTGGTGTGAAAACAAGAAGAGCTTATCAGAATCAATGTAACTATTCTGGGTTCCTGTCTGTCATGGAACCTAAGAAAGTAGAAGAAGCTCTATCTGATCCTGATTGGGTGATTGCTATGCAAGATGAACTCAATCAATTTAAGCAACTAGAAGTATGGAAGCTGGTGCCCAGACCTAAAGATAGAAAAGTGGTGGACACAAGATGGGTATTCAGAAACAAACTAGATGAAGATGGCACTGTGATAAGAAACAAAGCAAGACTGGTAGCTAAAGGTTATTCTCAAGCTGAAGGCATTGATTATGACGAGACCTATGCTCCAGTGGCAAGACTTGAGGCCATCAGAATATTCTTGGCATTCGCATCCTATTCAAGATTCAAAGTTTATCAAATGGATGTCAAGAGTGCCTTTCTGAATGGTAAGCTAGATGAAGAAGTGTATGTAGAACAGCCTCCTGGTTTTGAAGATCAAGATCATCTGGACTATGTTTACTTTCTTTACAAAGCTATCTATGGTCTTAAGCAAGCCCCAAGAAAATGGTATGACACTCTTTCTGAATTTCTAATAGAGAATGGTTTTATAAGAGGTGTCATAGACAAAACTCTCTTCACTAAAAGACATAAGAATGATATAATACTAGTCCAAGTCTATGTGGACGATATTATATTTGGGTCTACTAATGAGCTTCTATGCAAGAAGTTTTCTAAGTTAATGCAGGGTAGGTTTGAAATGAGCATGATGGGAGAACTGAAATTCTTTCTTGGATTACAAATAAGTCAGAGACAAGATGGAATATTTATTTGTCAATCTAAGTACATCAAGGAACTCCTCAAGAAATATCACATGGAGGAGTGCTCATCAGCAAAGACACCATCAACTATAGCTGTCAAAATTGGTTTATGTGAAAGTTCTGCCAAGGTAGATATCACAGGCTATAGAGGTATGATTGGCTCTTTGCTTTACCTAACTGCTAGTAGACCAGATATAATGTTTGCCACATGCTTGTGTGCAAGGTTTCAAGCGAACCCTAAAGAAATACATCTCACTGCTGTCAAAAGAATCTTAAGATATCTAAAGGGTACGCCTAATTTAGGCATCTGGTACCCTAATGAATCTGGTTTTACTTTAATTGGATATACAGATTCTGACTATGCAGGAAGTGTTATAGACAGGAAAAGTACATCTGGGAGTTGCCAATACCTAGGTGGAAGACTGGTATCTTGGTTCAGTAAGAAACAGCAAACAGTTTCCAACTCTACAGCCGAAGCTGAATATATAGCTGCTGGAAGCTGTTGTGCTCAGATCTTATGGATTAGGAATCAATTAATGGACTATGGCATTGTATTGGAAAATATCCCTATTTTATGTGATAATACAAGTGCCATAGCAATCGCCAGCAATCCTGTGCAGCACTCAAGGACAAAGCACATTGACATAAGGTATCATTTTATAAGAGAGCATGTAATGAATGGTACAGTGGAACTACTATTTGTAGGCTCTGGAGATCAAACTGCAGATATTTTTACTAAGTCGCTTAATGAATCCTCATTCACTAGAATTGTTAGTGAATTGGGTATGTTAAACAGTCCTAGTAATTAATACTGTTAATATCTGAAATTTGATCTTTAATAATTTTGCAAGTGATTATTCTGTGAATATTTGTTGTTTGAAATCACTTGTATAATTATTTTACCAACTAATTTTCTTGCTTGTTTAGTTATTTTTCACTTTGTTTATTCATATTATTTAATACTCCATATTTCTATATGTTTAGAATATTTGTAGATATTTGTTTCTATTTTAATAATTATTTTATTAAATGTTTTGTAATGTTTGTCCTTTTGTTATTTAAATTTGTTCTCGTAAAAAGATTAATCCATGTTTCTGTAAAATATTTATTTTTTAGTATTTTTAATAATATTAGAGTGTATTTTAATTGGATTAATTTTGCACATTATTTGTATTTTATTAGCATTTTAATTAGCAGTTTAATTAATTGTTATGATTGTGATTATCATATCAAGACAATCGCCAAGACAATCTACAGATTGTCTTGGAAGGTTATTTTGTTGTTAATAAAATAATTTTCAGATTTTTATTCTGTTTTCATTTGATTTTACTCAAAACAAATGATTGTCTTGATAGTTTTGAACTACCAAGACAATCGGCAAGACAATCAACTGATTGTCTTGGAGTGTTTTTCTTTATTTTCAAAATTAAAAAAAAATGTGTGTGTTAATTTGTTGATTATTCTGTTAAATAATTGATTGTCTTGATAGTATTTATACTAACAAGACAATCGGCAAGACAATCAAACCGATTGTCTTGTAGTGTTAATGTGTGTTTTAATAAAATTAAAAAAATATTTTCGTTTTCATTTTATTTTATTCAGAATTGTAAACGATTGTCTTGATAGTATTTATACTAACAAGACAATCGGCAAGACAATCAACCCGATTGTCTTGTAGTATAGATTTGTACTTAAAAAAAAAAAACAGAAACACAGATCTCAAACATCAGTCAATACAATCAATACTCTCGTGTCTTTACACAGAGTTCTCTCAATATATACATACAATACACACGACTCTTGAAACGAATTGCTGTCAAAATTTCCTCAACCAAACTGAAAAACAAGACCTGATTCAAGTAGATCGTTCAATTATCTTTCATTTGAACCGATTACTTTCAAGTTTGGTTAAGTTTTTGAAAATCAAATTTTTCAAAAATTAGAATCGGGTTTTGACTGTTTTGGGAGTTCTAAAATTTTTCTGAGAAATCTAAAAATAGATTGAGATTCCCAGTGATCAAGAGAACAGCATATAAATTTTTGGGATTTTTCTGACAACTTTGAATTAATTCGAATTTTTAATTAATTTTAATTAATTATTAATTCTGAAAATTTTCGAATTGATTTAATTTTCTTAAAATTAAAGTGTGTTTTTGTATTTAAAAATGGCTGATAATTTTGAGATAATGAAACATAATTTGGTTGGCTATTTTAATCCGAACGATTGTCCCTACGATCGATTTAGGCCTTGGATACGATTTTTGAATGACGATTCAATTATCCGAACTGCCATTTCGATTGGAGCCCCAATTAAGATTGAACTTAACTCTATCAATTCTTCATTGATATTAATTATCATGGAGTAATTGATATGAACAACCTGAGCAAAAGGAATCTGGTTCAACCATGGGATGCATTCTTCGACACGATCTCCAAGGTATTTGCTAATTCAGCCAGAGGTAATTTTCACTTACTCACCTCTATGTTACAAACTATTGGTTATGCTGTTGCTAACAACCGTAGAATCAATATTGGTAATCTACTTTGGAATACTATTATTAACAGGATTGATAAGGCCAGAAAGGATTTTGATGAGGGTAAGAAAGTTCTATGTTATTATCCTAGATTTTTAACTCTGATATTTAATCATCTTGTTCCTGTTGGTCAACAAACAGTTTTTAGGAATGACAACCCTATGGTATCAGGCAGGCAAACCAAGAAAATATTCACTAGCCTTGATACACATAGAAAGTTGATAAATGTGCCAGTGTATATTACACCATATTTATCTAACTTCATAAATCTACCTGTCATTCCTCGACTTTTGAATGCACCTGAACTTGAACCTCAAGATGTACCTGTCCCTGAACATCAACATCAAATGGTACAATCTATTCCTTCAGGTACAGCTACTGCATCAATGGAGCAGGTATTACCTTCTATCTCTCAAACTGTTTCTGGAGCCCAAGTGGCTGATAGGTCAGACCAAGAGGTTGTAGAACCACAGCCTCTATCCCAGGTCTTAGAGCCAAACACTGTGTCTAACCAAATCTCTAAACCTAAAGCCAGAAGCAAGTTGATGACAAAAAGAGCTGATAGAAGAAGTGATGATGTGAGTGATCCCACAGCTCTGCCTCCACCAAAGAAGAGAAGAAACCTACTACTTGAGGCATCTGTTAGCCCATCCATTTCCTCCCAACAGGATTTGGACATTGATATGGCCAATGAACTGTTACTAATTTCATCCTCTCAACAGGATGCAATTATTGAAATTCGCCAAAGGGCTGTGGCACCTTGTACAGAGTCAAGCACACCTCTATTACTCACAATGGGGGAAAACATTAACTTAGAATCTGATGTTGCTAAGGACACTGAGCAAGGAGTGCACGATAGGATTGTTACTGTGCCTACCATTGTTACGGTAGAAGAGCCTTCACAGGCTTCAGAGGGAAATCTTGACTCTCTGCCAAGTATAATAGAGTCATCATCTCCCCTCCCAGGAGGAACATTCCTGGCTCCCTCAAGGGATTCTTCACTCGCAGATTTATCTGGTGAAAGTGAAAGGCAACTTGGTCATCCTATCACTGAAGAAATTCAGTTATCAAATCCAAATGAATTGATAGAGATGACTGAGGATTGGGAATTGCGAACTCCCATTGCACCACCACTGACCCCTCCAGAAGAGGCTAGGGTGATTTCTTATGCAGGTACAGCTCAAGGAAAGGAGCTAGTGTTGAGTGATGTGAGGACCACCTTAAATATGAGTGAAACACATGCACGAAAGGAGAGTGACATATCCTTGAGTGAACATCAGGTGAGTGCACACACTGACACAAACACTTTGTCTCTAATGGCTCAAATCAAAGAACTGCAAAGAAATTGATGGAAACTGAGGCTGAAAAACAAGTTTTGAAAGCACAAGTGGATGAACGGTCTTCTTCTTCCACCTCTGTCAACAATCAGCTCATGATCATTCGTGACGATGTCCACAATATAAAGACTACACTCACTCCAGCAATCAATACATTGATACAATCAAACTCCCAGGCATCTACAGAAAGAGCAGACATACTAAATGCTATTGACAGACTCTCTAATAGGGTGGATGAACTTCAAGTGGAAATGCATGAATCTGCTCAATCATATGCTACAACCTTTGCAAATCTTGAAGAGAAGTATGATTACATGTTTGAAGGCCTTGATCATCTATACAAAATTGTTAAACCTACTCATAATATCACACCAGAACAAAGAGCATACTTTGAAGACTATGATGATAATAATGAGGGGGATAATGATGCAAATAGGGAGCTTGACAGTCAACGGAAGTCTGTAGAGGATTCCTCAACTAAGGGGGAGAAGTCTGGAGATGGAGCAGGTAAGTCTGGAGAAGCAGGAGGTAGTACTGGTGAAGCAGGAGGTAGTAAGTCACAAGGGAGGCATAAGGAGAAGTCTACCAAGGGAAAAGAAAAAGCTCATGATCAGGATGGAAAAGAAAAAGCTCATGATCAGGATGCATTTGAGTTTGATTTTGATCTCAGGAATAGTAAGTTTGAAGTACATCAATTAAATGATATCGAAGAAGATCTTTCAAACTGGCAAGATGATCCTGTGTTTGAGAAGGAACTGCAAGAGGAGAAAGCTGATCGTCTGATGAGACAAGCTAAGCTTAAGAAGACCAGACAGGTAGTGAATGAAAGATTGAAGCTGAAGCAAGCTGAAGATGCAGAGAAACAAAAGCTACATGCAATTAGTGTACAGGAAAGGAAAAGGGATATTCAGTTGAAGATTGGTCCAAAGTGGGATAGAGCAAGAGAGATTTTTGATTCTATTCAGAACACTGCTAATGATGATGAACGTTTACTCCAACTACTTCAACAGTTTCAAGAGACCAATCCAAATTACTTGCAATATATGGATGCACTGATGCTGGAAATTTCAAGGATAGTAGCTGGATTTGATAGATGTGCAGATCAACTGATAATTCAGATTGACTCTCGTACAATGGGTTCTCTCTATGTGTCACTTCAAATCTTTCAACAGAGAAGCTTGATGGAACTGTGGATTATGTCTACAAAGGTAAAAAGGTTTTCTGAACTGAATATTTTACTTCATGAAAGACTTTTGGAGTTTGCTCAAAGGAATAGTCCACAAGTTATTCAAACTCCACATCATGTTAAGTTTCTCAAGGGTAATACACTACACTCTTGTTTTCTTGATTCTAAGTCAATGAAGTTATACACTGCATCTCATCTGGTATGGTTAGAACATATGCTGAGGACTACAGGATTCGAAGATAAAGAAAGTATCTTTGTTGCTGACATTATTCGATCATATGCTTTAACTGGATTTGAAAAGAAATATTACATTCTTCGGAATCGGCTTTGGGGTAACCTTGGAATCTTGCCTAAGAAACCTAAAGGTCTTATGTCAGATTATGAACGTGTACTTGACAAGGATTTGATCAAAACCTTGGATGATCAAGAACGATTTGACACAGAGAATATCAGAAGATTCCTAGAGCAAGAAGATGAAGTTGAACCTGGAGAGATAAGGGATGAAGAAACTTCAAAGTGAAGATCAGCTCTACATGTAATATCTTTAGAGCTTAGATAGGTCAAGATAGAAAAATGTATTATATGATCAGTCTAGAGGATCATCTATCTTGTATTTATCTTTTATGTTTGAATCTGGAAAATGTTAAATATAAACCAGAACTTTTCGTTTATTTACTTTGTGTTTAAAGTTTTATCTTTTACTAAGTTAAGTTGAGTTAGTTGAGTAATCCTCTAGGAATTTGCTTGTTATCGTCTAACAAACAAATAGGGGGAGATTGAAAGGCATATGACATAGCCTATTTGTAGTTCGAGGACTCAACTCAACTTAAGCTTAGTTTGTAATAAGTAAATAACTTTAACTGTCACAGGAATCTCGGGAGGTACTATCTGTCAGAAGAAAAACTCTAAAGTCAATCTATAGTTTTGATGTTTTACACTGGAAGAAGTTCATATTGCTGATCAAGCCTCAGTATAGCATCAAAGAAGTGGATTTATTTCAAAGACAGAGATTTCTAGAGTGACAGGTTCAGACAGTATACAGTGAAGTACAAGAAGGAGAAAGAGATGAGAAGAAAAATGAATCACATTATTAATGTGAAAATTAAAGGACAGTCATTGAGGTTAGTCGTTCATGAACCAGACAGTACATGGAACGTCAACAAAATATTCAGTGGTATTCTTTTATTACTTTCAGTGATTCAGAAAAGAATTAAGACAATCCAAGGATATATAATTATTCTTGTTTAATTAATTTAAATCAAGTAGTCAATTTAATTAATTAATTAATTTATCTTGAATTAATTCTTTAATTAAATTAATTATTAGATTAATTAAATCAGATTAATTATTTAAGTAAGAATAAATTAAAATGATTATTTATTAATCAATTTTAATTAATTCTGAAAAAAATGAACTAGCAAGACAATCCCTGATTGTCTTGCCGATTGTCTTGAAGGTTAAATTCAGAACAGCAAGACAGTAGGAGATTGTCTTGCCGATTGTATTGGTGAAGAAATTGATAAAGCAAGACAATTCCTGATTGTCTTGCCGATTGTCTTGATAATGATAATGTCTGAATAGCTTTTGAAAAGTAGAATAAAAATCTAATTTGATTGTCTTGACGATTGTCTTGGCAGTTCAATTTGATTGTCTTGATAATGATCAAAAAGAAAAAGCTTCAGACAGAATGATAAATTTGATAAAGCAAGACAAAGATATCTGAATTTGATTGTCTTGACGATTGTCTTGGAAGAACCTGATTGTCTTGACGATTGTATTGCCTATTGTCTTGGCAGTACAAAACTGGTTGTCTTGGAAGAAGAAATTGTATTGAAGATTGTCTTGATAGTTATAATTGAAGATAAAGATGTAGAGATTTATATATATCAAGACATCTCGACAGAAGCAATCAGCAAGAAAGAAAAACAACACAGAAAATATTACATTTCAAGAACTGAATTCTCTCTTCTCTCTCATCAAGAACACAGCACAAGAAGCAGAAAATTATTTAGAAAATCAAGTTCATCTTATTTTTAATATCTGATCCGATAGAACTGATTTCATTGATACTCTTGTACTATTAGCGAGTTTTTACTCCTAATCTATATCTTGATTTTTATTAACAAATCTAGAAAAATTCATGTTGAATTTTCTAATTTGTTTTTATTAACTAGATATAAATTCTGTACTGTATTTGTAACAAACCCCTCAAGTTAATATAATTTTATATTCAACTTGAATTTTGTTTCATTTAATTCCGCTCAAATTTGTCAAAATATAAATTAAATTATCCGGACAAATTTCGATAAAACAGTACTGTTTGTATTCAACCCCCCCTTCTACAAACAGATTGGACCTAACATTCTCACGACTAACTTAGGAACCAGCTATTAAAATCTCCTCACTGAGCTGTTATTGCATCTACCTTGGGAGCTATCTCAAAAGAAACCACAACAGGGTCACGGAAGGTGCGCTTCCTCGCAGTCTAGATGGTACAAACCATGATTCTTATGCTACTGTCAAAAGGGTTAGACAAAATAATAATGAGCCAACGCTCAACAAGTAACTAAAAATCTGAAACGGAAAGCATTATAGCAGGATAACTCAAGGGTGACAGATATGACATAAGTATACTGGAAACAGTAAGAATATGGCCTTTGATAATGACAGGGTATGAACTGATAAACAGAATAACAATGATTACCTGAATAGTTGTAAAGCAATTGACATTTCAAATGGTAAACCAATTTCATTTCACAGCAATATAAAAATAATCATTAACTTTAAGAAAACTGTTGGAGGTTTTACTTCACACAGACAATACGGGTGATCAGCCCATAAAGTCCCCATAACGGACACAAAGTCCCTCTGGACATTAATCCTTTCATTAGGATAGCTTGGGTTCCCAAGAGGCAACATATTAGCCTATAAGGGTGTTGGACTGGACAGACCAGAACTACACCATAATACACACAAACAGGCGGAACCGGCATTACCCGTTCGCTCACGCCTCTCCAATCGTCAGGAATCCGTAGAAACCATTTTTGACGGAGTTCCTAACATTTTATAAATCATATTCTATAAACATTTAAAATTTAGAAAACTCTTTTTAAATTTGGAAATCACTTGAGTACTTAAACCCTTTCAAAATCTTTACTCCGAAGCACTTTCGACTCACTGATATCAAATCAGCCCAGTCTAAGTAACTTCAAAGTATTTTAAGAAAACAACTCATTTTGATTTGCAATGATAAAAGTCAAAAGCGTTCGACTAAGTTTTCTGACATCAAGGGAATAGAGGTACAAGTCTGAATCAAGGAGATATAGACTCAAAAGTAATCAAGGCTTTGATCAGGGTACAAGGAAAGAAATTTAAGTCAAAGGTCAAAGATGTGAATTAGGACTATTTTAAAAGTAACTAATCAAATTGTAAGGTTTAAGAACAATAATATATGAATCAAGTTTTTTAAAACAGTGATTAGGTCACAATGAAGTTTTATAAGTTTTAAAGATCAACATAGGTTCAAATGGCTACGGACATGGGTTAAGTAGAACACTGGTTTATCCGTCAGTCAATATAGTTTAATTATAACAAACTGTTGGACATATATGATCAAGAAGCAATTAGAAAGAATTAAGCTGTTTTAGGGTTTTTAAGTTGTTTGGTAGTTGTTATCAGAATTCTGGGTACATGCATGCAAAGATAGGTTCAACAAGATTTATGATCAATATGAGGTAAGATAGGCATGATTGAATCAACAGGATATGACAGTTCAAGAATATATACTTCAAGAAAAGATAGAGTTACTTGCCTCCGATAGAATGCAACAACTAACAACTCAATCACTGATACTCAACTTTAGCTTTCCCTTTATTGCTAGGTCCTACGTCCCTTGTATCTACATAAACCATAAGTACTACTTTATAATACTATACTTCTAATATGTCTCATCCTAATCTACCCAAACGATTCCTATATCACGATATCACTTAATACATATGCCACATACTGACCAGATTTACAATACAACTCCGTAAAGTCACATAAGTTTAAGCACATAGCATATAGGATATGCAACTCATACACACAATTAGGCACTTAACACATATATCATTTTGACTTGTAACTAACTTATAATCTCATATTACAATTTTACGACTTATAATTATAACGAAAATCGGGCAGCATTTCCTCTACATTATTGACTAGCCCGTCGGAACATAACCGACTCAAATCACAACCAAAACCAATCCGATGGATTTCAAATCCATCTACAATTCAACATTATACTACTTACATTACTACTAATTTCGAACTAATCAAACAATTATTACTAATTACTAACTTAATTATCATTCGAATAAAATCACTAAATCATATTATTCATACTAATTCCAAATATCAAATTACTTACATAAACATGCATAATCAAATTTTGTGCTAACCTACAACTTATTCATATTACAATCTAGAGTACTTATGCATCTTGAACAATTCTCATTTATAAAATAATCACATAATAATTAGTTAACAATGAACAACTAATTATCATTTAATCATTTCGGAAAAATTCAATAAAATCGAAGTATATATATAAACACAACTGAATAAATATCAAAATTCATACATGCAATCAACATATCAATTATCACTACGACTTAATCAAATTAAACGAACCAACTAAAGTTTCATAATCGAATTAAAATCTCAAACTCAAAATAATCATACTAATATCATAATTCAAAATTTATATGCATTAATACTCTTGCATACAACTGAAATCAACAACATATATCGTCTATTGAATTAATAACGAGATGTTAAAGTCGAAGGCTCAGAATTAGACATTATCGCCTCAACCCGCCGGCTCACCGGTGGCTCACCGCCGGAGATGGCATAACCGGAGGTCCCCAAGCCATGGGTGTCCTCTACGGCTTCACCATAACTGCAAGACAACCACAAACATAACTGGAAGGCAAGAACACGAGTTAACAGCCCCGAATCAAAACCAAAGTGGGTTTTAAAAAATTTCTCACGAAAGCAACATGCAAGGGCAGTAGTGTGTTAAGAAGAAAGAACCGATCAAAAATATGGGTTCAGATCAAACAATCCGGTCGAAACTCGACTAGAACAGAGGAGAGAGGGTAAGTACCGAGAGAAAGGGAGACAACCGCGAGAGAGAGAGAGAGGGAGAGAGAGAGAGAGAGAGCGAGAGAGAGAGAGAGAGAGAGAGAGAGAGAGAGAGAGAGAGAGAGAGAGAGCGGTAAATAAGAAGAAGAATGAATTGGTGGTGGTGATAATGAATACTCAGGGGCAAAATTGTAATTACATAATTGCTATTTACTTTTCTGAAAAATCAATTTTTAATCCACTTTTAAATCGAAATAAAATAGAAGAATTTGGGGAAAAATAATTTTTAAAATTTTAAAATAAAATTTATGAAATTACAAACCTCCCCATATTTTTAAAATAATATTATACTCAAAAATGAATTTTATATGAATTTTTGAAATAAAGAATCTTTAAAAGAAATTAATCTTTTTAAATCATTTTAAAATACCAAAACACACAATTAAATACTCACACTAATTTTAAAAACTAAACAATGCCACAAATATGATAATGCAAAAGATTTCACGATTTTCAATGACTCCAATGATTTTATAAGATTTTTGGAAGATTAAAAATGCACTTTAAAAATAGTTTTAATGCACCAAAAATGCAAATAAAATTCTACGAACACATACGCCATATACCAATCATCATATAAGCACATAATCATGATTTCACACATAACTTGACTTCACAAAATATATCCATCATATAATTCACATAATTTTCATTTAACGACTAATTAAACACTTTTAAAAACGCGAAAAATTCTAGGTCGTTATATATGTGCTTTCAAATTTTGTGAGTTTAGAGCTGTGTGTGTATTTCTTATCAAAACATTGCACTCCTCTGTTAGAGGGTCATTTTTAACAGTTCCGCACAATGAATTAATGCACATCATAAGAAAGAGAGGATAGACGCGTACCTTCTTGCCTATGGCAGCTTTGAATTGTGTCATAATCAACTTTCCTAGATCCACCTTGTAGCCATGGACAAGAGAGTGAGTGAGTTTCTTGATGTAGGTAGGTATGCCATTACAGCCAGTGGTTTTTGTTGATAATACCTTCACCATAGCATAAAAAATCATGCTCCATTCTTTCCTTAGGTACTTTCTATCCATTTCACTAAATAGGTACAACTTTGTTGTGTCTTCTTCAAGAATAGGGCTAGAGTACCCAATTTTTAAGAAGAATTTATTCAAGGATTCATCACTTGCTAGCTCCTTATAGGTTTCACCCTCTGATAGAGTAGTTCCCAGAGCTTCATTGATACTCTTTGTGGTGAGAATGTAGTTGGTGTCGTTGATTTTGAAATTTATTGAGCCACCATCACCATTTCCTTGAGCTACAACTGTTTGCCAAAATATCTCAAGCCTATCAAGTTCTAGAACAAGGTTGAGGTAATGGCTTGACCGAGATAGGACTTGTTCATGAAGGAGACAAGCCCGTTGAAACCTTCACCAGCATTATTGGCTGAGTAGATGCCAGCAAAGTTAGTTTGAGAGATTGATTGTTTGGGTGCCATTTTTGCTTTTTTAGGTTTGGAGAGAGTTCAAGTTTTTTTTAGTAGAAGAGTTTAGTAGAGAATAATGTGTTTGTCTGATTTACAGTTGTTTATATGAGAATACCACTCATTTTACTGAAAAATGGGAAAGTAACTTCGTGTCTTAACCCATTAAAACTGTCACGTGGTGTCGTGGGTAGTTAATTTTTCCTGGGGGGTTAAAAATGCCAATTGTAATGGTCCATTAACTTTGACTGTAACCTATGCACTAGAATAAATTCATCAGTAACTTGGGTGATGACAGTAGGTTTTGTTTGACAATAACTTTGTCACGAAAACATACTGTCACCGTTAAGTATGTAAATGACAGCATGTTTCAAATACTCATGACAGAAAGTTTTTTCTTGACGATAGTAACTTGAGTGGAAAAACTATCTGTCGAGAATTTTAATCGATCCTTTCATTAATGTACTTAATTAAAGAACTACCAAGTAACGTATATTAAATCTAATCATGGATTTGTTCATATGCACACACAATTAAAAGTTAATCAATGAGTCAATTAACATACAAGCAAGGAACACAGAAAGATGTAAATAAGTTTTTTTTAAAACTATTAGTAAATCAACAAGAAAATACAACTTTCCTATTGTTTAAAGACAATTTTAACTATTTCTAAGGCTTCTGCATGAGCTTCTTCTTCTGAGCGCCATTCCTTTTTAAGGAGTGCCTGAATTTTTTCATTCTGCTTCTGCCACGTAGCGTCTTTAATGGCTATTGCTTCTTTCTCATTCTCCTTTTCTTCTTCCAAAGTCTCTTCAACTATATTGAATAGTCTTTGGATCTCCTCTCTCTGAGATGTTCACACCAGATCTTGGGCTTGTATTCAATTCCTACTTTGTTTTCCATTTTAATCTTTTTATGAATAAGAAACTATTATGGTCTAAGGTTCAATTTATAGGCACAATTAGGGGAAGGTAAGACAAATGGTCAACAGTTTGGAAAAATCATACAACTACCTCTAAACGTAATTAAAAGCCGTGTCACACATTAACCCAACAGTTTTAGCAAATATGACTAGTAAACATAATTTAATTCACTAATCGCTTCTCAAGCTTAGAAGTGTAATTAAATCACTGTCACATAAGGTTTGACTAAAGAAACTTAAGACATGCATGTTGCTCGAATAATCATAACATGGCAAACATGTTGTCACAGTGAATAGCAAACATGTAGACAGTAACTTCTCATGACAACAACTTAAAAAGAAACTGTCACGAGCCGCATAGCAAGTTGATAAGGTAATCTAGTAAATTAACATACCAGGTTTAGCATTCCCAATTCACTTACCAACCTATTGAAGGTGACTTCATCCAATGTCTTTGTGAAAATATCTGCAAGTTGCTTTTCTATGGGGTTATAGAATAGCTTCACAGTTCCCTTTTCAACATACTCCCTTATGAAGTGATGTCTGATATCAAGGTGCTTTGTCCTTGAGTATTGAACAAGATTGTCTGAGATGGCTATGGCACTATTGTTATCAAAGTAGATAGGAATATTGGATAACTCTAGACCATAATCCAAATGTTTATTCTTCATCCATAGAATTTGAGCACAGCAACTTCCAGCTGCAATATATTTAGCTTCTGCAGTTGATGTAGATACAGAATGTTGTTTCTTGCTAAACCATGACACCAATCTTCCACCAAGAAATTGACAGCTACCTGTTGTACTTTTTTCTATCAATCTTACATCCAGCATAATATGAATCAAAAAATCCAACTAAATCAAATCCAGTGTCTTTAGGACACCAAAGGCCTAAATTTGGAGTGCCTTTTAGATATCTAAAGATCCTTTTTATAGTAATCAAGTGTGACTCCTTTGGATCAGCTTAAAGTTTGGCATAGAGACATATAGCAAACATTATAACTGGTCTGCTAGCAGTTAGGTAGAGTGGAGATCCAAAAATGCCTTTGTAAACAATAGAGTCCACTTTCTTCCCTTTAGGATCTAGATTCAGTTTGGTTGCTGTGGAGATAGGGGTCTTAGTAGGTGATGAATCTTCCAAATTGTTCTTGAGTATTTTCTTCACATATTTAGCTTGACATATGAAGATTCCATCATTTTTTTGATGAATTTATAGACCAAGGAAGAATGACAGTTCTCCCATCATACTCATCTCATAATTATTTCTTATCAGAGATGAAAATTTTTTACAAAGCTTTTCATTTGTAGAACCAAAGATTATGTCATCAACATATATATTTGAACCAGAATAATGTCCTTGCTATGATGCTTGTAGAATAGTGTTTTGTCTACTACACCTCTTGTAAATTGATTTTTCTATTAGAAAGGTAAAGAGTGTCTCATACCAAGCTCCGGGAGCTTGCTTTAATCCATAAAGTGATTTGAACAGCTTGTAGACAAAATCAAACAACTCAGCATTTTCAAATCCAGGTGGCTGTTCAATATACACTTCTTCCTTTAGCTCTCCATTGAGAAAAACACTTTTGACATCCATTTGGAACACCTTCAAATTACATTGTGCAGCATAGGCCAGAAAAATCCTTATAGCTTCAAGTCTGGAAACAGGTACAAATGTTCATCATAGTCTATCGCTTTTTATTGACAGTAACCTTTAGCTACTAGCCTTGCTTTATTTATTGTCACATTTCCATTTTCATCCAATTTGTTTCTGAACACCCACTTTGTATCAACAATTAATTTTCCTTTTGGTCTTGGAACCAACTTCCATACATTGTTTCTTTCAAACTGGTTAAACTTTTCTTGCATGGCAATCACCCAATCAGAATCCAACAATGCTTCATTAACTGTCTTTGGCTCATCTTAAGATAGAAAACATGAAAGCATGCTATCAAGGGAGACATTCCTTCTAGTTCTTACACCAGAGGTAGGTTTGCCAATGATTAAATCAGGGGTATGATCCTTATTCCATTTTGTGGATCTAGGTAAGCTCCTATCTTGATCTATTTGATCAACTCCAATTTGAGGACTTGATTCTTCACCAGTTCTGTTATCTTCTCCATGTTCTTCAACATCTCCATAGTCACAATCATTTTGATGACTGATTGAGATTGTCTGTGACTGAGCTGGAGTTTGATTAACATCATTGGTGTTGACAACATCACTTTCAAATTTCACAGTTTGAGTACAGCTGGGCTCTTTAGTAACAATTCCTATTCTTCCAAGAATCCTTGATTTTCAAATCTAAGAGGTTGCATTCTTCATGCAGACCTGGAAACTTGGTTTCATCAAATGTGACTTTCACACTTTCTTTAATAATCTTGTGATCTATAACATAGACTCTATAGACTGTCCTTTCTAATCCATATCCCATGAAAATGCCTTCATAAGCTTTAGCATCAAACTTTCCTTTCCTTTCCTTTCATGGTTGTCCTTCATCATGAAACACTTTTTTTTCTAACTTTAATATATATTGAAAAAAGAAAAGAGGGGTTAACCCTTGCTCTATGACAAACCATAGATAGGACTATCTACCAACAATCTGCCAAGAAGGAGATTGCAAATAGAAAGGAACAAAAGAAAGGGGCCTAACCCAACATCATAACAATGTCCACATATACCTATCTTTACAAGAAAATTTTTTGAACCAGTTAGAGCTAGCTAACTATTTTGTGTTACTTCCAAATATATGAAAGTATTTGACAGTGGGTTTCTTTCCTGTTAGTAGATAGTAAAGAGTGTTCCCATGAGTCTTGTTGATTAAGGTTCTATTTTGTGTGTAGCAAGCTGTGTTAATTGCATCATTCAACATAGTTCTAGCAGCTTCAATGAGGGTTCTGTTCTTCCTTTCCACAACTCCATTTTGTTGTGATGTCCTTGCAATAGAGAATTGTTGCAAGATGCCTGAATCTTTACAAAAATTCCCTAGTGTTACATTTCTGAACTCAGTACCATTGTCACTCCTTAAGATTTGAACTTTGACATCTGGAGTTCTATCAAGAACTCTTATATGATCAATGATTTCTTAAGCTGCTTCATCCTTTAACTCTAGGAATCGTACCCAAGTGTACATAAAATTAGTCATCCACCATGACCGAGGCATATCTCTTTTTGGCTAGAGATGGAACATTTACTAAGCCAAAAAGATCCATGTGAATCAATTTGAGTGATTTAGTGTTGGTGTTTAGTTGCTTTGACTTGTGCACAGCTCTTCTTAATTTTCCCATTTGACAATCCTTACACAACCCTTCTTGACAGAATTCCTGTTGAGGCAGTCTTCTCACAAGTTCCTTCTTTATCATCATATTCATGGTTTTGAAGTTGAGGTGAGAGAGTTTCTTGTACCAAAGCATGTTATCACCAACTGTTGCTTTATTATAGAAACAGTAGACCTTGTCCTTTTTTGTAGAATTTAAATCAGCAACAAACAAGCTTCCTTTCCTAACTCCATTAAGAGAAAGGCTTCCATCCTTCTTGTGATAGATATTGCAAACCATCATATCAAAATCAACCTTGAATCCTTTGTCACTGAATTGGTTGATACTGAGTAGGTTATGGTTTAATTCATCCATAAGAGCAATATCTTCAATGACAGCATTTCCAATTTCTAAATAGCCATATCCTATAGTGTAACCTTTGTTGTTGTCTCCAAAAGTTATGATTGGGCTAGCTTTCTCAACATAATGTGATAGCAGGGCTTTATCACCTGTCATGTGCCTAGAACATCCATTGTCAATGATCCACATGATCTGTTTCTTATTCTTGCCTTGCAAAGTAGATGATATTTAATTTGCATCTGGTACCCAATCCTTGTTGGGTCTTACAGATTCAGTATCACGTGTAACTTCATCATCTTTCACATTAGAATCAACACTTCTTGTTTGACTCTTTTTGCTACCCACTTAGTTTTAGAATAAGACTTGGTCTTTTTCTTAGTGTGCACTGCCATCTTACTAACATCAGCAGGCTCAGAAGTCTCAACAGTTTTCATATATGGGCATTTTTCAGTAGACAGAATAGGTAGATTGAAACATGTACTCATGACAGTGATTTTACAAGGCATGCAATCAATGTTACTACAAACACTCATGGTTCTTTGCATAATGGGGGTTCTATGTAAGTTACCATTAACCTTAGTCACATGGTTTTTGTTCTCAGTTGGTTTCTTACAAGCATATGTTAAATGTTGAGAGGGTTTCCTAGGAGCATTTTTAACATAAGCATAATCATTCTTCTTGTTAATCCCTAACTTGCCATTCCTATTCTTAGACTTGTAGGCATCTGTGTTGAAAGTATGTTCTGAAGTTGTTGTCGAGTTACCCTTAACAGTACCTTTTGCTCCTACTGTCATGATAGTAGGTTTAGAAGTTACTGTGTTGGGTGCTCTTTTGACAGTATCTTTGGAAGTTTTTGTCTTATCCTTATTGACAGCTTCTTTAGAACATTCTGTCTGATTGTTTGGCAAAGTTTTAATGACCAAAATCTTGACAGTATCTTCTTCATTAGGTGTGTTGTCAGCACTCTCATCTTCATCAAGGAGTTCTTGTTTGATGAATAAGGATTCCTCAATCAAAATCAACTTGAACATTTTTAAAAATCGATTTATAAACCTTTTTGAGAATGTGAGGTATGAGAGCAACACCATCTAAATAATCACCAACCACAGTTGCCTTTCTAGGTCTTCTACCATAATCAAAGCCTACTCCAACTTTCTGGTTCTCAATATGATTCTCATGATATCCCTGAATTAACTTAGATGAATTTCAAAAGGCCTTACGCTTGAATTCATTTTTAGCAATTTCATTTCTTAGAAATTCCTCTATCTCCTTAGCACAGACAATATCATTTTTTAGTCTTTCATTCTCTTGAGCTAATGAATCTAATGGACTAGTCTTAAGCAAAAGCATTTCATTCTCAGATTTGAGTGTTTCAATCTGTTTAGTTAACCTAGCAATTTCTTCATTTGCAGCATATAAACTAGTATGAATATTAAACATTTCAGCACTCAAATCTTCAACAGTTTGCTTATATTCAGCTTTAGACATGTCAAGTAAAATGAGAGATGGTACCGGACTTTAGGAGCTTGATGCTTTATCATCAGATCTAGCCATGAGGGCTAAGTTCACATATTCCTCCTCTTCTTCATCATCAGACTCATCTCAGCATTTACCTTCAGCCATATAGGCTCTTCCTTGACTTCACTTGAACTGAGTCCCAGACCCTTTGTCCATTTTCTGATTTTGTTTTGGCCTTCTGCACTCTATAGCAAAATGACCAAGTTTATTAAAGTTATAGCATCTAAACTTTGACCTATCCATCATTCCAGTTTTGTATCCTCCTTTTGTCGCATCGCCAGTAGTCTTTGATTTGCTTCCCTTGTTGAACTGATGTTTGACCCTATGGCTTGTATGGCTTGTCTCTTCTGAACTTTATGTTCTTAAACCTTTTAGCCATATAAGACATGGTTGGATTATCCATGCCTTCTATCTCTTCCAATGTATAGAAATCTTCATCTTCAACATCCTTGAGTTACAGAACCACCTTCTCCTCATCATCCAATACCTCTTCAATCTTTTGAGATGGTACTTGAGTTTGTTGAGATCCTTGTGATGGTTCATTTGGCTGAGAGATATGTGGTTCTTGGGCTACAAGAAAACTAGACATGTTTGTTTAGTTCCACTTTGAATAGCTCTCTTCTGAAAGAGTTCAAGTTCATAGGACTTGAGCACACCATAGAGTGTTTCAAGAGAAACATTGTATAAGTTTCTTCTTTCTCGGATGGTTATCACTCTGTGCTCAAGATGCTCCAGGAGAGTGAGCAAGAACTTGACATTGATCTCTTTCTTCTCATAGAATTTTCCATGAATCTGTCGTTCAGCTAGCAGCTTGCTAAATCTCTCAAACATGTGTGTTAGCTCTTCACCAGGCTTAGCCATGAAGGCTTCATATTGGGACACATAACAACTCGATCTTGTTCCACATCTCCTTGGCTGATAAGCATCCAATAATGTTTCCACACATGGCTTTGTCCAAGGTAAGAGAGTCAATCAAGATGAGTTGTAAGTAATCATCCAGAGCTACTTTTTCTTTCTCGAAATCTGTATATTCTGAAACTCTCTTAGCAACCCAGTATGGTGGAATAACAGTATCTCCTACTGTAGAGGCTTGTACTTCCTTTTGAGGAACAAAGGGGCCACTCTCGAGGATTCCCATGTATGTGGATTTGCAGCTTTGATGAAAAACAAAATCTTTCTTTTTCATATATTGTACTACCTCTGTCCCTCTCATTTCTTTACACTTTCCTTTTTGGGACGTCCCACCAATTCTTTACATTACTAAAAATAGTAACTTTTAATAATAAAATACATTATTACATCCACTACTTCACTCCATTTTTTTAACATTTTACATTACTTCACTTATTTTAACTATAAAATCACTATTACACCCACTACTTCATTTATTTTAACAATAAAATACAATATTACACCCACTACTTTATTTATTTTATTCATTTTTCTTGGTCTTTGTGCTAAAACCCAGTGTAAACTTCCTGGTGGGACGAAGGGAGTAGTTCTCTTTATCAAATGCTGGAATCTTCATACCACTTGACTTCTGTATACTCGTCATGATCTCAGATTAGTATGTCAATCTGTTGCTTTGATACCAGTTGTTGGTCCCTGAGTATTGCAGAAGGGGGGTTGAATGTAATACTGATAAATTCAAATCTCTACTTCAACAAAAGTAATAAAGATTTTAATCTATAAGTAGAAGAAATGCAATCTCAAGTTGTTACTCAATATATTCTCATAAAATAATTGTTTTATTTATTTTGCAATGTGTTGCTACAACCTAGAGAAAAGATAGTTTTTCTCCAGCTTCAGTTTCTTGAGTGATACAGATAGAATGAGAGATAGATCTCTATAAATTTTACTTTGCTCTATTGTCTCTATCTTCATGGGTTGTGGAGCTGCTATCATTATCAAGTGGCAGCTCCTTACAATTTGCACACCCATATGACTTTCCTAAATTGCTATACAATCAGAGTGATCAGTACACATAAAGCAATCTAAATACATTCTAAATTAAGCTAACACAATTTTAGTAGATGTTGATTTACCATACTCTCGAATGGGTAAGCTTTGTCTTGTCAAATCTCAAGCTTCTGTCATAGCCTTGCAGGTCTGCTACAATTGAGATACTGCAGCATGCCTGTTTCTTGAACATCTCATCTGTCATATGTTTGACTTGGTAAATCCCCAATTCAAATGATTCCATTTTGACAGTATCTTCGTGATAGTGTTAGCGCCCTAGAGACAATGGTATTGTGCTTCTAGGAAAGACTATTTTGTTATTTGATGATTAGGTTCTATAGATTATTCTACATTAATTTATTATGTCTTAATTTACTTCGATATAAATGTTAGAGTAATAAATGTCCTTGGAATATAGAATTTTATATCTTTAAGTATGTGACTTAAAAATGAGATTATATGAATATTGTTTATATTCCTAAATATCCCTAATCGAGCATTATTAATTTAAAACAATTATAATGCATAAAGATTAGTATGTTTGTTGACGAATGACCACATCTCATTGGTCATAGGTATAGTGATACTAAAGTCAAGAACATAGGTGCATGTAATATTCTACATGGTACTGGATTAACCCACGGTGAGATTCTACATGTTGATAATGTCATTAGAAAGACTCACAGTGATAATGGTGTAATGATCCTTATACTTGAGATCATTATATTTCTATATGAGGATTAATATACTTTGACTACATTAAAAGTTACCTTTGACCGGGTGATGATTAAAGTGGACATCAGGTATATTATGAGTCGTATGAGAAATATGAATGATAGATATAGGATTTAACCCTTCTATTATTTGGAGAGATATTATTGGCCTCTTGATTGAGTGAGACTATGAAAATGCATGGCCATGCTCAAATATTGATTTTTTTTAATAGTCTACTCATTGATCAAGGAAACCCGGATTAAACGTTGAAGAGGATGACTAATAACATGCCTTGAGTTTAATATAATATTTGGTTAAAGGGATTATATTACACGGAAAAATTATATCACAAAAGGTTTAATTGGATCACCAATAATTACTATTACTTTGGTAGCAATGATGTATTACTAGATGCCGCTCATTGTTTATAATTTTATTATTGGATATTAAAATTACTATAAACGTAATAATAATCTAAAGGGTTACACAATAAGAACGTTTAAAAGGAGTTTTAATTTAAATTACGAATTTAAATTAAATCATTAAATTCGAAATTGGTTATTAATTAATTGAGCTAGTCTTAATTAATTATTAAAGAGAATTCAAATTTAATATTAAAACCTAGATCATATTGGTTTAGAGAAGCCCAAACGATTTAGGATTTTAGCACAATCTCTCTTCCCTATAAATACATTATGATGTATTGTTTAGGGTCATACTTTGCAATTCGTTTTTTAAAAAAAATCCTAGCTGCTCAAAACGTTTGAGAGGCTAGAGAGAGAGAGAGAGACAGGTTCTTTGGTTAGTACCGGCTCCGGTGATCGTTGGACGATCAAGCGTTCGTGTGGACTACTTTGACAACGTAGATCTCGAAGAGGGCTGCGTGGTGATTGCTTTGGACCTCCATTCGAAGAAGGTTGCATGGTGATTGCTTTGGACCTCCATATGTCATCAGTTCGTAAAGCTTCTTTAAGGTAATCGTCTAACTTCGAATTAAATATCATGTTTTTGCATGGATCCTGCGGTAGAGTTTCGATTTTTATTCTTTTTCACGTTCAATTATGTTGCGTTTGTTGCCCCGAAACCCTTCACTTCGAACACCAAGTTTGCTGTCATGAGAATGCACTTTGGATGATAGTATGAATCCCCACCAATGTTGTTGTCAGGAATTCCAAACTTGCTTTTGAGATATGTGAGAGTTGCTGTCTCCATACTTCCGCTAATCTTGCTGTCAGAGTGGATATTCTGTCATTATTTGCAACATGCTATCTTATTGTAAACTTACTATCAGTGCTATGACAGTAACTTTACTCTTGATGTCGAACTGATGTACTCCTTGAGTCTTGAACATTTGGATGAACTTCTTCCAAGATGGACACTTATTATATGACAATAATTTATTTGGTTACAAGAACATACTCTGGCTGTAACAGTATGTTCTACTTAATCTATACAATAAAACTAAACATAATGAAATCTAGTTAAGTTGTCTCTAAGATATCACCCGTAAATCCCAAGAAAAACCAAACGAAAAAATAGATACTTTTTAACATTAATAATGAAATATAAAATAAATTATTAAAATAATAAATTGTCGGTTCGATTTTTCGGTTCGATATTTAAGTCAATACCAAATCCGAAATTAAAACCTAACCGATATTTCGGTTCGGTTTGATAATATAAATTTGAACTAAAAAAAAAAAATATTAACTTCAAATCATTTACCCTACATTTTACATTGAAAATGAACTTTTCGTCTAAAAATCATTGCTCTCCCTTTTTCCATAAGTAAATTCTTTGGTGGGTATAAATGGAATACGGAAGAAAAGAATTTTTGTTAAACAAATGGACACACATTATCACCATTTTTTCATGATAACAAAATGACAAAATTTATTTTTTGGAAAAAAAAATTCATAATGTATTTTCTGGACAAATAATTTATGAAAATTTATTTTCAAAATATAATTTTATATGAAACATTTTCTGAATTTAGGTGTTAGTTTCGACTACGATTGAGTCCAATCAAACCGAATTCTTGACTGTTTGTGTAGTAGCTCGTTAAAAATACATCGAATTCAAACTCGAATTTTACCGAGCTAACATTTTTATTTGTGTATCGACTCATTAATAATAATATTATTCACGAACATATTCGCAAGCAGTTCACGGCATGTTTAATGAACCATTACCCACGAACGTCTTATGAATACTAGTTCATGAACATCTCAGTAATATTGCTAATGATCTCGTGTTCACAAATAGCTCAAGTTTTTTTTCTAGAAAATTTTTTATGCATTAAAATAAAAAGAAAATTTCCATATTACTTCGTACACATTTACATATACAATAATTTCCTAGTTATCGCGAATTTAAGAAGACTTGTAAAATGTTAATAAAATATGTTTACGTACATATATAGAATTTGTGCACGAACTCATTCATGATCCATATTTATGACCTTGTTTACGAATTACATCAACAAACTTGTTCATGAACTATAAAATTGAACTGATCCTTCAACTTTCTAATTAAACTACCATGCTCAAGTTTAACTCATTTATAAGATGAACTTTAAAATCATGTTCATGTTCAACTTATGTATAAATTAAATTGAACTCAAATCGAATTTTTTTTCAATCGAACACCAAATTATTCGTAAACACATGACTTATTTAGAGTCCTAATTTCGGTAAAAGAAATAGAACCTCGCACAATTAGGTCCGATTAACCATTTTAACAAAACAGGTTAACTTGGGTGAAGATGTTTAAGAATTATAAAATCTTTAATTTTCTAGGATTCCTAAATTTCCGTGCGCCATTGATATTTATCGATAATAGATTGAAGGTTTTGCTATTCAAGTTGGTATAAAATACGTACACGCGAGCATAACATCACCTGTATTGCAATTGCATATGTAAATTGTAATCATACTCGTTTGAAAGAGCTTAGCTTTTTACTGAGGGGGGAGTGTGCAATTTTGGCAGCAGCAGCAGGCAAATGCGTGCTCTTCCTTTGTTCTCTAATTCTACCCCCTCCCTTGCCTTCAATTTCTTGTTGAACTATACACACACATATACATACAAATAATTACTAAATCTACTTGCACCTTTTGTATTCATTTACTCCAAATTTAATACTACCCAACTTCAGATCTGATGGGTTTTCACCTAAATCTGCTGAAAAGTAAGTAAAGTTTGAATCTTTATGACTAAGCATTGATACCCTTTTGAGAAACATATTTATTTTCCCAAAATCTTGAATTTTTAATCTTTCAAGAGTGTTGTATAATGAAAGTTTCTCAAAAAGATACAGAGAAATTGCTTTGGGATCATATGAGAAACTCAAACCCACCAGGGACACCTATTGCTGTAGCTCAATCACAAACTAGAGCTTTACCAAAGTTGTTGGTTTGGTTAATCATGTTTGTGACAGCTACTTATGTTGTGTATACACTTAAGCTTGTCATTAATTCTCGTGCTTGTGATGATGAGATTTTCCCCACAATGAGTCATAGAAGTCTTTCTATTCATGCTTCTGAAATTAGGAATTTTAGTTTGGTGTCGAAAAATCAAGAATCTTTGAGGAAGACTGAGGTGAAAGACATTGTTTTCGGGATTGCTGCGTCGGCTAAGTTGTGGGAAAAGAGGAAGAATTATATTAAGTTGTGGTGGAAGCCTGGGAAAATGAGGGGGATTGTTTGGTTGGATAATCGTGTCAAGTCTATGGATGAGGAGGGTTTGCCTCCGGTGAAAATATCCGGGAATACGTCGCGATTTGCATATAAGAACAGGCAAGGGCACCGGTCTGCTATTAGAATATCGAGGATTGTTTCGGAGACGTTGAGATTGGGGATGGACAATGTGAGATGGTTTGTGATGGGAGATGATGATACAGTTTTTGTGACTGAGAATTTGGTGAGGATTTTAAATAAGTATGATCATAACCAGTATTATTATATTGGGAGTTTATCTGAGAGTCATTTGCAAAATATATTTTTTTCGTATGGGATGGCTTATGGGGGTGGGGGTTTTGCTATTAGTTATCCGTTAGCAAAGGCTCTTGAGAAAATGCAGGACAAATGTATTCACAGATATCCGGGATTGTATGGCTCTGATGATAGAATGCAGGCCTGTATGGCTGAACTTGGTGTCCCTCTCACCAAAGAAATTGGCTTTCACCAGGTTTGATATTTTCCATCTCAAGTCCTTTGCGTTGCTTGTTAGTATCATTGTTGTTGTGCAAGTATTTAAATTGATAATTCTGTGTGTTAAAATTGATTTTAGGCATTCTCCGACAATGCTTGTGAACTTATGTGTCTTGGTTGTCTGTATAATTTCAAGCACAATACATCTCTGTGGCTATAGTTAGATGTATCTAACCAAGTAACCATGAGTATATATCTGTTGAATAATGTTGGATTCGTTTTGATATAATATTATTGGGGTACACTCCAGTAGTGGAGCTCCATCCACTACTTTACTGGCTCTGTCATATATCTTTCCCATTACAAATTTACGTAAGTTAACAATAATTATGGAGGTTTGGTGAAGCAATAGGTTTTGGGTTGGCTGATGTAGAAATCTTGTGCAAGGTTCAATGTGACAGTACTACTCTCCTGAACCTATCTTGTTATATTTTTGTTGTTTACAGCAAATTGTGTAGGTTAAATACACCTGATTGTGGTTGGTGTCATTGAGTTGGCTCTTGTTGGGTGTATAGTCCATCATACCATGTTAAGTAGGATGGATATTGCTATATACTATTTACAACATTGTTATGCTGATGACTATTGCTGTCAAAAAGTTTTAGATTGATGTGCTAGTTCTTGTTTAGTGGTGGTATTTATATATTTATGTTCATGAAAGTAATTAATCGTTGTCTCTGACATTAATTTTTGGTTATCGGCTCTCCAGTATGATGTTTATGGTAACTTATTTGGACTTCTTGCGGCACATCCAGTAACACCATTGGTGTCCTTGCACCATCTTGATGTGGTGGAGCCTATATTTCCTAATGTTACGCGGGTAGAAGCTTTAAAGAGACTGACAATACCAATGAAGCTGGATTCGGCAGGACTCATACAACAATCCATTTGTTATGAAAAAAAGAAGACTTGGACCATTTCGGTATCCTGGGGGTTTGCTATTCAAATACTGCGTGGAGTTTTATCTCCACGTGAGATAGAAATGCCTTCCCGGACATTCTTAAATTGGTATAAAAGAGCAGATTACACTGCCTATGCTTTCAACACACGTCCTGTTGCTCGAAGCCCCTGTCAGAGACCCTTTGTGTTTTACATGTCAAGGGCGATATTTGATTCTATCACCAACCAAACAGTGACTGTATATGATCGACATCGTGTCTCTCATCCTGCATGCAAGTGGAATATTACATCTCCTGCCGAAATAGAAAGAATAGTGGTGTACAAGAAACCTGATCCACATCTATGGGATAGGGTAAGCGTAAATCACTTGTCTTCTTACTTTGGTTCTCAGCTACTCATAAGAATCAACACTTCCGTGAGCAATTTTTTCTGATAAAAAAGAATGCATTTTAACTTTTGGTCCGGAACATGCCTATTTATTTCTTCTGTGACATTGTTTTGCCTCATGCTTTGTGCTTCATGTTCAAGAGACTTTAAAATGTGTACACACTCAACCATTGAAGTCTTCGAACTATCCTGAAAAATTAGCTTGCTTGCTTGTTCTGCATATTGAATTTATAAAATTTGTGGTTATTAATAAATGAAAAAGAACAATACTAACGTTGTATGTGTGTCTTCTCATTTGTTCTTTTGAACCTTTTACTGGCAGTCCCCAAGGAGAAATTGTTGTCGGATAATGGAGTCGAAGAAGAAAAGCATGGTTTTGGAAGTGGGTGTATGCAGGGAAGGTGAGATTAGTGTAATATAAGGATGGTCCATCGACCGACCTTTCTTCTCGGGCATAATTTACTATGTTAATTTAAGTTCTTAGCTTTATTTATTGATTTGTTAATCTTCGCACCCTTGAAATTTTCCGGCTATGATCTTCCTTGGGTCATTGATAATATTTAGTCATCAGGAAAAAAAAGCTGTTAAGTGTAAAAAAATTTGGAAGTTAATGTTAATGCATATAATGTTCAATTTAGTGCAGTTTAACAGACTATTGTATTTCTTGATCTAAGTTCTTAAATCTGTAGGGGAGGCTCGACAAAAAAAAAAAAAAAAAAAAATCCTGAAGTGGAGGAGTGGTTGCAAATGTATAATTCTTGTTCTGACAGTCTTTGGAAACTGTTTAGTGATCTAGGGCTGAAATAACTTAAACATTAAACACGCATGCTTTGTAATTACGCATTAGTATTAAATCTTTTGATCTGGTCAAGCATGTCACATGGTATTGGGAAGGTTGTAGCTTGTGAAAAAGGTCATTGGTGCGCCATTATCGGTTCTGAAGTGGTCATGTACCTCCAACGCTTAACTGGATGTATAAGCAATTTTTGAAGCAGATCTTGCGTGAATGTAGGAGCAATTTTCAAAGCAGGTCACCATAATAGTATGGCCCTAGATTTGTAAAATGTCGGAAAAATGTACCAGTGTTTATGTTCAATCAAGTAGCCCTCCGGATTAGTTGATGTGCGCGCTGGACTGGACACCGAATTATAAAAAAAAAAAAAAAACATTGAGGCCCCAATACCAATTGGCAGGTGCAGGTGGAACCATTTTTCCTTGTACCCTAATTATTTTTTATGATACATCGATGTGCCTTTACTAGCTCCATCTATTCAACACTTCGTTTTAAATTTAAATGGCCAACTCCTTTACAATTTGTAAGTGCTAATCGAAATTGTCAAGTACTCCATACATTCCTTGTACCTATCTCTTTTAATAGAAATAACGGATATAAATACAAATTGCTTTGATTTTTTTTTTTTTTGCTAAATAAATTTTTACTAGGAGTGCCCTTTATTTTAATATAGAAAAATGAGAATCCAATTAAATGTTGAAATAGTTAAAGCTTGCAAATGGAAAATATAGGTTGTTTTGAAAGATTACACCTAATTTCTTTTATTTTATTAAGATGGACATGTATTTAAGGATATATTTTATTTTCAAAAAAATATATGTATAAATGGAGAGGACAATTAAAATTTAAGAACATTTCTCATACATGTTTTTTTTTTTTTTTTGCTAAGTTATTTCTCATACATGTTTGTACTTAGCTAAAAAAGTTGATATGATATGTTATTTTATGTAATATATGTAATGTTTTGTCTCCAAACATATCTCATCATTAGGTAAATCATTGCTTATATTTGGCCCATCTTCAAATTTTTTTATATAAGCTCTATTGATTACGTCATCAATTTTTTTTTAATTTTAAACTATAGCTAATCAGTTTACATTATTCAGTTAAAGTGTGTTTCTTTACAAATTTAATAAATTTTACGTAATATTCATTTTATATATAATTAATATATATAACATCATTGATGATGCTCTAATGTAATTAAGAATATTGTTTTTATTAATAAAGTTTAAAAGATTCATTGTTTTATAAATTTTTAAAGTAAACGAAAATCAAATCTAAAATCTGGAAGGCAGACTGGAGTTATCCAATGATGCTTGTAATTAAGCTATGATGATTAAACATATACGTGGTAGTAGTAAAAAATTGAGGTGATTAGTAAGTGAATAAAATCACAAGCAGGGGATGCCTGGGACGTGTCGGTGATGAGTAGTTGAATCCTCCTTTTACTTTTACCAGAGGGAACAAATGAAATGGAATGAAATGAATAGTTGAGTGTTTTTTGGTTAATCACCAGCTGTTGTCTTTAAACGTCAAAACCTATCATCGTCTGTCGGTCAGATTTTTTACGCTGCACTTTATATTTTTAAGTACTCCGTCTGTTTCATTCATTTCTTTACCTAAAAAACTACACACGCATTTTAAGATGTATTTTAAAGATAATTCTATAACATATTTTTGATATTTTCTTTTTTTGTATAAAAATAGGATTGTTCTATTTTTATACAAAAAAAAGAAAATATCAAAAATAAGTTATAGAACTATTCTTAAAATGCATTTTAAAATTCGTGCCGGAAATTGGTCGGCAAATGTAAATAACTACATGGGACAGAGGGAGTAGTACATTAAAGGTTGAGTATTTAAGTGCATCTTCAGTTAGATTGCTCTGTTTCTGCATTTTCTTCATTATATCGAGTGTCATGATCACTTGAACTACCCAGAATAAATCTTTCTCCATATTTGTATTGTAAATATTAGGGGAGAGCACGGTTCGGGACGGTTTTGTCCCGAAACTGAAATCGAAACCAAAATCTCAAGTCTTCGGTTTTAAAAATTGGAAACCGCAACCAAACCATCGGTTTCGGTTTTAAAAAGTTCGGTTCAGTTTTTTACGGTTCGGTTTCGGTTATAAAACCAAATGAAAAAATCATAAATATATTACAAGACTTTTAATTTATAAATTATAACGTTCTCAATTTTTACATCTTGTAATGACGAACAAAGTTACAATGTTTTTGCACCCTTTTTTCTTGGCAGGCGGACAAGCATTTGTTGGTAATGGCAAGAGCTGCAGGACTTGACCAGGTTGCAGATGTTCGCCCAGAACATCTCTAGTTACTAAGGACAATGCATAATGCGGGAGACTGTAGTAATTAAAATAGGTGATTAACAATTAACAAGAATGTGATATATGTAATATCCTCTAAGCTATCTAAGAATCAATTGTCATCTTATCTACTACTTTGCTGTTTATTTTGATTTTTGACTGTTAACTTGCAAGTCAATTGAAATTGTTCCTAGTCTATGACATGTGATAGCTGTTCCGACTACCAACAATTTTAAGAATATAGATAAATTATATAAATTTATATAAATTATATATATTTATTTATTTCAATAATCTCTTCGGTTCGATTTTAGCCGGTTCGATTTTAATCTATAACCGGAATCGGAACCAAAAATCTCAGTTTTTAAAAATCAAAAACAGTAACCGCCGGTTCGGTTTCAATTTTTTCGATTCGGTTTTGACTGGTTTCAATTTTAATTCGATTTTTTTGCTCATCCCTTGTAACTATGCATCAATAGAATTACGTAAACATTCTCAGTACATATATTGTCAAGTGTGAATTCAAGATGTGAGAAACATGTAGTAGTGGTAGGTGGTGTAGTTTGCAAATTGGGATGGAGGAGGTGCGATTTAATAAGTAAACCTATTGGTGGAGAGTCTACTTGCGCTGGAGTAAACTGTCGGCAAATGCAATTTTAAATATAGGAATCAACACCGTTTCTTTTCTGACTAGTACTAGGTATCCTCAAAAATTTTAGTATGGTATGAAATGGTATGAAATGTGTCAAATTTTAGTTTTTTACCGTGACATGAAATATGTCAAATTTTAATTGAGGACACGTATGAATGCACGCGAGGTCCAGTTATTATTAGAAAAGTTATCATGTTCACTTGTAACACATCAGTTTTTTTTTTTTTTTTAACATGGGAACCCGCAGCCGCTACCCTTCGGGTGCGCTCTGGGTAAACCCATGGGCTCATGCAATAGCTTGCAAACCACGTGATCCAAGGCAAACTTCCGATGGGAGTCGAACCTGTGATCAAGAGGTGAGATGGTCACTCTTTAACCAACTGAGACAACCCTTGCGGGCTTAACACATCAGTTTTTGGGGAAAGTTTTATTATAACAAAATTTGGAATAGGAGAAAAAGGGACGTGGCCCCATCAACTATTGTATACCAACCAAAAGCAAAATAATACTGGTGAATTACACAAGTCGACCAGACAATGCAAACAAAGGTCACTCTCATGGACGGATCCGTGAATTTTTTCTGAGAGGGATATGGAATATATTTTGAAAGACATCCTCTTTTATTTAATTTTTGAGTAAAACACATCCATTCATTCATATTTTTTCATAAATTTTAAAGGTGAAAAATCAACAAATCTTATTTTGAGAGTGACACTTTTTCTTCCCCTTTACCTGGATTTAGTTTTACAACCAAGCAAACCTTTAAACAATCGAAGATAGGTAAATTCTGTCCCATCCAAGTGTTGGTGTCAAACCTTTTGCCTAACATACTCTGCGTATAATTTTTATAATAACAAAAATAAATACGGTTTTTTTTAAAGCAAAAACAAATACGGTTAATCAGTAGATCAACAAAACCAAACCAAACCAAACCAAACATACCCGGTATATCCCGCTCAGACCAAGGTCTGGGGAGGGTGAGTTGTACGCAGACCATACCCCCACTTTTTTTAATCATTAGATCAACAATGCTTATAAAATGGCAACCACCTGAATTCAAAAATCAGAAATCGAGGACAGTATGCCAACAACATGTTGGTGCAGTAGTTGAGCCATTGGCCTCCTTTGAAGGAGGTCAGGGGTTCGACTCCTGCGTGTGCGTGAGTTTCTTAGTTTGTATTAGGTTTCCTTTCTGTATTTGTATTTCTGTATTTGTAATGGCAGGGGGTCCTTCGGAAACAGCCTCCCTATTGTATAGGGGCATGGTCTGCGTACAGCTACCCTCCTCAGATACCACTTTGAGTGGTATTATTACTGAGTAAGCTAAATTTTTAGAAATCGAGGACAGTATATTACAAAATTAGAAATGGCAATCACCTGAGGTAGGACACTTAAAAATAAATGTCGATGCTTCAGTTGTAGAAGAACAGAGTTCGTTTGCAGTGGGTATGGTTCTTAAAAAATTATCAGGGATAGTATATTACAGGGAAGACTGTGAGATTTGCATGTTGTGTACAGGTAGTTGAAGCTGAAATGGTGGGTATTTTTAAATTGCATTCATTTCAAACTCTGGATAGCAAATTAGCAATAACACAATCAGAGGGTGAATGGTGCTTTAGTAATTTAAAAATATCTAAAGTTCTAAATCACTATCCTGCTTGTGAAACCTAAATTCATTACAAGCCAATTGATGTCAGAGGTCCGGAATGAATGTCATCTTAAAGTTATTGGATGATTGTTGCTTTTTTTTATAATATTCTCTCCTTTTCATTTTCATTTTAAGTGTCATTTTTTTACTAGGTTAAATATTAATTTTAATATTGTTTTTACATTTTTAAAACAAAATTTTTTTTTTACCTAAATACCCTTGATTACAATTATAATACTCAATGTACCATTTCTATAAATATTAGTATTAAATAGGGATAGATTAAGAATAAAATTGGAAAATAAAATTGCATTAATGATAAAAAAGCCTAAAAATACTATTATTAAGAAATGTGTATGACGATCAAGGATGATGGTAAATAATACCCATTTTTAATCGGACTTAACCAAAATACCTAGTTTCAGAAGTGATGGTGAATTTACCCATTGCAATACCGAAATCACAATTGGGTATTCCTGTAACGTATTTTTGGTTTGGATATTAAAATATTTTAATATATATATATATATATATATACATATATATAATACGTATTTGGGAGTTTAGTATTGATACATAATACGCATTTGTTATTTGGTTATTACATATGGGATACCCAACTCATAATTGTGTATCATAAGAAAAAACTTTTTTTAGATACAAATTTATGAAATGGGCACCTTATGCAAATGGGATACCCAACTCATAAATAAATGCGTATCTCAATCGTTAAAAATAATCAATACACCCGATAATTGTTATTTTTGTTAATTTTATTTAAAAAATTGTTATTAACATTTTTCTATAATTAAAACGATACTTAAAATAAAATGGTAGGACTATTAAATTAAAGTGTTTTTGAAATGAATTAGTAAGCTGCAAAGTGCAATACCCTTTTAAAAGAATCCATCAAAATTACTTTATAATTCCATCCATGAGTGTAATAGCTTCATTGTTTGGGACACATTTATCTATTATATATATAATACATCAATAAGAGGTTTCATTGAGCAAATTAAATTATGAAAATCGTCATTAATATTTATATAAATTTTTTATTTAATTAATATTTTTATTATTATCAATGATATATTTATTCAATCTAATTAATACTCTCATTAATATCTATAAATATTTATTTTATCTATCTCTCACATTAGTATTTATTAATAGTTACATTAATACTAACTCATACTAATATCTATTAGCAATATCTAACTTATAATTATATAAGAATAACTTTTAATTGATCATTAACATACGTAAGATATTAGTTTAATCAATGTTTCTCCATTATTATTTAATACAATTCATAATTAATCATTACAATTATTTATAATATATTTTAATTATATTTTAATAAGAATATGTGAATATATATACACAAATATCTATATATATAGGTATACACACTTCATAAGAAATACTCTTATATAAAAAATACGGAATAACAATATTATAGCACTTCGTTTTTTAATAAAAAAATGGATAGTTAAGATTTTAATCACAAAATATAACCATCATTATGTTTAAAATATCTAATACAAAGTAGAATCTCATAAATTTTTTAAATTAAAATTATTGTAAAATTTAACATAAAGCTCATACATTTTTGTAATATAATCATATGATGTTTAAGCTAATTTCATGTTAAATTCAATATTTGTGCTTGAAATAACTTAATTATTAGAGGTCTTAGAATCTAAATGGAATTTTATGCAAGATTTTATCGTATTCTGTTATATATATATACACGTTTATGATATTTTTGTTAGTGATTTACATTTTTGAAAATATTTACTTGCTAACATGAATTTAAAATCGCAAGACACTTAGTTGACGTTAGCTAAAATGAAGGTTATCATTGTATGGTTTAAATAGAATAATTAAAATATCGAAATACAATTTTCAAACATTTATAATAATATTTTTTTTTTCAAATTTCAAATTAATAACATGTAATAATATTGTTGGAATTATAATCCGAATAGTGATATTGAATGATACGTTTATGAGAAAAATTTTAGTGTATACAAACTAAAATCATATTATGTCATATTTTTTAAGATAGTAACTTATATTATAATTATTCATGTATTTAGTTAATGAACAATTACTTCTATCATATTTTAAATATTAAATTTATAATACTAATAAGTTTGAATTCACATGAAAATAACTAAACATAAAGCTCAATAATCTAAAAAATGATTAACATTTAAACACAAATTTTTACCAATATCTACTATCCTATAACTCAACCCTTTATCATACATCTAATTAATTCAATAAACATTAATAATTTATTAATATCTAGAACGTGTCTGTGCAGTGCGCGGGTTTAAAAGCTAGTTAATTTTTTTTGACAAACAAGAAATTTTATTAACTTAAATCCACTTTCAAAGCAACATCCACTTCAATAGGAACAGATCTCCTATCGAAATATTGATCTGGAAAAGAATATGAGGCATGAGCTAACTCATGTGCTATCATCGTTTTTCACTGTGTTTTGATCTTGCAACAATCTTCTACACTCCTCGACAATGAGACCAAATGGTGAAATCATAGGAACTTTGCTATGAATTGATTGCACTGCAACCAAGCAATCTGACTGGATTGGAATGTTCTACCATGTCTTGTTTTTAGCCCAGCTGAGAGCTTCCTTTATGGCCATAACTCCAGCCATTTCAGGATCCAAGACTTCATTTATACGAACTGTTCTAGCCAGAATCATCTCCCCATTTGAATCACGAACTACTAAGCCTAGCCCTGAAGCATTAAACTCACGAAAAATCGATACGTCCACAGATACCTTGATTGCTAACTCCTGTGACCTCACCCAAGAGACTCCTTCATCCCCTTCGACTGCTTGAGGAAAGATAGAGTACGAAACCTTACTTTGGGAATTTCTCCATTGTTCAAGGTATTGTTTTGCACTTGCATTTATAATGTAGAGTTAGTAATCTTTTTGTTCCAAACCACTTTATTCATTGCCTTCCACAGCGCCCAACACACCGCTGCTACCTCTGCTTTCTTATTATTATCACATCTTGCCAAAATACACTCCCACCACTACGTTAAGGTTGCTCCTGGACACTGCACATTTGGAATAATAATTTGCCAACACAGTACGGCCACCGAACAGTGCAAGAAAACATGATTAATCGTCTCAAGCTCCCTCTTGCAGACTGGGCAAATTGACTCCACAGGTACTCCTTTTTTCTACAACATAACTATCATAGGTAAACAATAAGATAGGGATCGCCATATTAGATTTAGAACCTTAGCAGGGGCTTTAATTCACCAAATTTTACTCCAGAAGCTGTTATTATCTGATGTTCTCCAATACGATTTCTGAACATGCATCTACCTATACGTACTTCTTACTGAGTAATTGCCATGCCTCTCCTGGCTCCAATATAACTCATCCCTCTCTCCATGCTCTGCTATCTTTATTTTCTTTATACATACCTGATCCCGGTCATTAAAAAGATCTTTGAGTATCTCTTCATCCCAAGTACTCTGATTCACAGTCATAAGCGATGAAACTTTATTATTTCCAGAGATGGCGAAATTGACTCAATGTATGGCCTCTCACTATCAAGTAATCAGGGTTGTCTGAGTATACTAATATCCTTTCATGTCCCACCTTCACCATCGAGCTCCACTTGCAACTAACTCTTTTGTTTCCAAAATACTCTACCAAATGTAACTAGGGTTATGTCAAATTTTAGCTTCGAGGAAGTTCATATTAGGAAAATAACGTGCTTTATACACCCTACTAACCAAACTTGTGGGGTTAGACAAGAACCGCCACCCCTGTTTCCCCAATAACGGTAAATTAGAATCTTTAAAGTCCCGAAACCCCATCCCTCCAACTGATTTATGCCTACTTAAAAGCTAGTTAATTAGTAAGGGAAGAAGAGCGTCTTTTCTTGTGGTGGATCTTTTAACATAAAGCGAAAAATCCTTAAGAATAATCATAATAATAATTAAATAGTACAATAATTGTTTTATTAATATAAACATTAACTGTTACTTAACTAGACATTCACCAATACAATGAGGGAATGTGGTGTATATTTTGAACTAAATTTTCGAAATTATTATCCAAAATCAAGTTGCCACAATTGCCTGTTCTAGCTAATCTACTAATAGTTCTCTATCCGGGTAAATTTACTCCAATAGTTGTTTAAATATCTTCTATTTACAAGGATCAAGCCCGTTCCTAATTCTTGTTGATGATCATGCTAAATAACGATTATGATAACACTTATCCAAAGTTTTTTGTTTCGGATTGTTGATAAAGATAGGTTTCACGTTGATATGGGAAAAAGTAATCCCTAAAGATGCATTTAATGATACATTAAATGAACCAAGTTTGGTCCAAATACGAAGCCCATTAATGTGGCCCAAAACCCAAATTCAATATTAATTTCGTAATTAATATTGAGGGTGATTAACATCTCAGCGATAAGAGTCAGATAAGGATATTACTCCTACAAGAAGTAGCCTCTAAGGCACCTAATTCAACATTGAAACAAACTCCTACAAGGCAGGAGTCTAGAACCTTCTTCAAGGAGGTGACTTGTCTATCAAGTCTCCTAACCCTACTTTAAATCTTAGGCTCCCAACGCCCATATAAGGGCCTGATCCTTCATTTTCAGAACTACGTTTTTGACTTGATTCTCAACCTCGAGATACGTAGGCATTCTGTGATGACCGATTAGTCTCGAACGCAGAAACAACAATTCAAGCTTGAAACTCACCAACCCTAGCATTAATTACAATTCGATAACATAGTTTTTGTTCCAAAACATTTGGCGCCGTCTATGGGAAGACAACATCAACCATGGTTAACACACAGGGGTATGTACCCCCATCGATAGGGGCGATCACTCAAACTCAAGTTTCTCAACCTATAGGGATGACTCCCAATGCTGAGAGAACTCTACCTGTAGTTGTCCATCAAAACCAGAAGACCGACCCTCTTCAGATGGTGGTCTCCCCCCTTATTGATCTTAATCGTCCATAACCTCCGGGGGTACAGATCCACACCACTGATCTCCCTGCAAACACTAATCCGATGTACGGGCTGCCTAACTACCCTCTAAATACTCGAGGTATTGGACCAAGCTGCCATGCCCTGCAGATACATGAGCTGTATCACCCTCCTTACATTAGAATCTTTGGCCCTGATCAAGGATATTATGATTACTGCGGTCCCTATACTAATGATTCATCATCTAAGGATGACGATCATGATGAAGCCCCGAGGAGGCGATGAGCTAGCAAGGAGCCTAGAAGAAGGACTCGAAGAATCCATGATGGACCCCCTCTGACAACTGTTGAGAGAATCAAGGCTCATGAGGCCGAGATCCAAAAGCTGAAGGATGACATCATAAGGGAACAACAAAGGCAGAACCAGAATATACCTCCTCCAACTTCAGGAGAGATTCCCTTTGTTGATTTGGAACGGCCTTCAAGGAGGCAGAGAAGGACTGATGCCCCAACGGGAGGAGCTACAAGGGAAGAGGCCCTTAAGGGTGATCCCAAAGATTTGATGCCACTTGGAGACCCTAATGATCCTACACCCTCGTTCACTGAAGAGGTGATGAATGCTCACGTCTCCCAAAAGTTTAAGATGCCTACAATAAAGGCATATAATGGAACGAGCGATCCCGTAAATCATGTGAGAATGTTCTCGAATTCACTGTTGTTGCAGCCTTCTAGTGAAGCTCTCAAGTGTAGGGCATTCCCTCAAACCTTGGCGAGCATGGCTCAAAGTTGGTATAGTCATTTGCCTTCAAACTCGATTGGCTCTTTTAAGGAACTGAGCATGGATTTTATCAACCAATTTGTCAGTGTGAGAGTCCATGAAAAAAGCTCTGCATCCTTTATGCATATGACACAAGAAAAAAATGTGAACCTAAGGGATTACCTTAAGCGCTTCACCAAGGAGACGTTGAACGTCCCTGATCTGGAAAATAAAGTTGCTATGATAGCCTTGGAGAATGGAACAACAAATACCTTCTTTCAGATGTCATTGGCAAAACATCCCCCTGAGAGCATGACTGAGCTCCAAAAAAGTGCGAGAAAATACATAAAAGCTGAAGAAAGCATGTGGAAAACAGAGTCCTCTACGGTGAGTGGAGGAAATATGAACTCTAAGAAGCGAAAAACAGATCAGGAGTATGATTCTAGGGACAAGTATCCCCGAACTAGAAAGGAGTCTGACTCTGATCCTAAGAAGAATCAAGGACCAAGGTTCACTGAATACGCAAGGTTGAACACTCCTATGAGTCAAAGCTTGTTAGATATTGAGAAGGATAAAGATTTTCGATGGTCGAAGCCACTTAGGGGTGATCCCGCAAAGAGAAACAAAGATCAATACTGTAGGTTTCACAAGGATGTGGGACATGACACTAATGATTATAGCCAACTCAAAGACGAGATTGAATTCTTGATCCGTAGGGGGAAACTAAGAAAGTTCATGAAAGATGAAGACCGTGGAAATCAAAGAAAAGGTTATGATTGGAGTGATGATAAGAAGGACGATGATAGTGATCGCAACCCACAGCCCCGAGGGCCAGTTATCAACATGATTTGGGGAGGCCCGACAGTGGTCGGAATAACAAGGAACTCTCGAAAGGCTTATGCTAGAGAGGTGGTGCACATTGTTGGAGAAGCACCAAACCATGCAAAGACTAAACTAGCAATTGGGTTTGATGATTTAGATTTGGAAAGGGTGAAGTTCCCTCATGATGACCAGTTGGTCATAATTCCTATGATTGGAAACTCAGAGATGAAGCGGGTCTTGATAGACAATGGTGCTTCTGTCGACATTCTGTTTCACGATGCATTTGTAAAGATGGGGTATAATGATTCTTAGTTGACCCCCAGCAGCATGCCTATATACGGATTCAATGGAGTGGAATCCAATGTTGAAGGGACTATTCAGTTGCCTGTAAACAACAAGGAACTCTCGAAAGGCTTATGTTAGTAGTATTTTTGTGTGTTCGTTCGCAGGGAAGGACTGAATGTAATATCAAAGTTCAGGTTTCTTATCTCTTTACGTCTAGAAGTGTGTAAGAAGAATTTTTGGGTCTGTGTATTAACTAAATTAACCAAGAACTAATTATAATCACTAAGAATTAATTTTAAACTGAGATTCAAATATGTTGGAAAACAATCTAAGAACTGGGGTTCTTCACCTGGTTTCAATACATACTCAATATTAATGTGATATCTGTGTTCCTACCTTGCTGAAAACAATTCTTCTAAAGTTATACTGCACCCTCCCAGGCTACAATATAGTGCTTACAGCTACACCTTAATTGACACTCCCGTGATACAATCAGAGTATATCTATAAACTGTTAATTACCAAGAATTATATGTCTCACAATTCTCCTATTAATCTCCCGATCTAATATTCAAATTATGTCTGTTAAATCATGTACTAAGATTGCAACTTCTCTCCCAAGCTTATTACAATCCCTAGAATACAATCAAAGGTTCATGACTCCCCTAATTGTGTTAAGATCTCATTAACAAATCAGCAAAGCAGAAAATCACATAATCAAGCATGCATGAATACCAAGGAATACTACCCAATCCTCAGATTAGAGAATTAGTTATGCATATTTAATAAAGAAAACATAATAATAATGATAATGAATGAAAACATAATATTGAAGAAAGAATTGAAGATCGAAAGTACCTTGATACGATTTACAGCTATGAATTGTTATGATTTACAATGGTAGGATGTGTTTAAATAGGCTCTACAAATCTTGCCCAGCAAGATATTACCTTCTATTACAATTAGAATTCAATTCAGGTAATAAAACTTGCCTAAAATACAATTAGAACTAGAAAAGGGCAAAACAGTAATTTTTCTGCTTCCATCTATCTGCTGGTCGTGCTTCCTGGGCCCACCACACGCGGCCTGGTCGTGTGAAACCTATCCCATATTGTAGAAAATCTCTCAAGCTTCGCGTGGACTGTAAATGGGCTGAAAACGGACTTCTAGAACTCCAGATATGGCCCAAACAGTATAAGGTGCGCAGCCCTTCTCAAAAATCCGAATTTTAATCAATTAATTCTCCAAGAACAATAGAAGCATCAACTTTAATCAACATTCTCGTAAATCTGCACAACTCAGCAAAACACATCAAAACTACAACAACTTGAGTCCAAAACAATCAATTTAAGCTAAACGGATGGATTCCCAGTGGATATAAAATCCACTTATCAAACCCCCAAACTTAAACTGATGCTTGTCCTCAAGCATAAACAATTACAACTAACTAACTAGTACCACTTCCGTAGGTGATCACGGTTGCATTTGGCATATGCAACAAGCCCTTTAAACCCCTAGGCAACCCCAGTGGACGAGTAAGGTCTCGTGAGGGCCTATAGCGAATGTACCCACAAAATCCATTTAATCCTAATGCAATGCAATGCATGAATGCAACTAATATGAAATATGCAACGATCCCCTTCAAACTAACCAAAACCAATGAACAAGCAAATATCTCAAAGAATGCAACTAAATCCAAATAGAGCTCGACTAAGTTCCCGTATACTAACAATACATGAACAGAAACGTGCGTGTGTGCAATGCTCATCAGAAATACTTCCAAAACTAGGTCAAAAATCATACAAATTCTTCGCCAAGACAATCACAGGTTTATAAATAGAATAGACTGTAGACACTTCATAACCTAGAAACACCTCCATCCTTATCCAAGGTAGACAGAAATTCATGCTTTATTACTAACTACTACAACACATATATACAATCATGCTTATTTAACCGTGCAATGGATGAGACCCCGAAAGGCTTATACAATAATACCCATGTAGCGAGTGTTAGGTCAGTAGATCCCAGACTATAAAAGCCTTAGGTCACTAGGACTAAGTCCCCTCAGACTTAATTACTCGAGTATTAAAGAGCTCACCCTGGTTAATTTTGCATATAAACAATTTATTGACTTTTTTTTTTCTTTTTTTTTCTTTTTTTTTTTTCTTCTTTTTCTGCTTTTTTTTTCTTTCTTTTTTTCTGCGATCTGGAATGAGCCTTTCTCATTTCCAACCCTAGACTACTCATATAAATATGAGCCGGCTACTAGCCATTTGACACCTAGCCATTATTTAACAATTGATACAACTAGCATGAAATCCCTGGTTTCCCCCAAACTTAGACTTTAGTGTCCCTACGCCATCAAGGGAATAACGAAAATTCTAAATATAATCAAGTGATTAAATCTCAAAACATCCAAACAAGCATGACCTTAACCTAGCCCAAAATTACCCAATGAGTCTGTGTAATTAGTTTTGTTTCCGAAACACATAAGTCAATTTCATAGAAACTATAAATCAACCCTCTATTCATCATTACCACACTCAATTAGACACCTACCTACCAATCAGAATCAGCTCGTTCTAAGGGATCATGAAATATGCATGCCATGAAAATGCAACTAGAATGAACTCACATGGTATACAACATAAAAACAGAATGTCCTATATGAAACAAACGTAGATAACACGAACATATATGCATGAATTACTACTACTAATATGCAAAACATGAAATCCTACATGAACACAAACATACAACAACAACTACTAATCCCTCAAAACACCCCAAACTTGAAAGATTCAATGTCCGCATTGAATGGAAGTAAATACAAGGGAAAGTAGAAAACATACCTGTATACAACAATGCTTGGGTTGCCTCCCAAGAAGCGCTCCTTTAACGTCAATAGCTTGACGCCGATTATACCTGGAAACTTCAATGAGGAGAAAAAGCAAACAGATGCACATATCTACGAATTTCTAATATAAGCATATTGTGCAAATAAATCTTAGATTCATTGAAAGGTACGAAAACTTTCAAGAACCTATCATGCTCAAGAGACTTGGAAACATCAAAATAGCTAGAAAAGTCGTCAGAATAATCATTATAAGTACGACTCATATACTCCTCCCAAATCGGATCCTTATACTCTACAGCAAGATTTTCAACTTCCTCAATCTTAACTTCCTTCTCTTTTATAATTGGACACTCATCAATTTTAATCTCGTCTACCAATGTATTAAGCTCAAAATTTTCTAGAATTGGTAGAATTTCAATTGCATCCAAATTATCATTAATGCGCATGGGACAATTATCAACTACACAAGTAGACTCATCAGACACAACATTATCATCAATTGCTAAACAAGAATCATGGCATAGAGGAAAATTGACACAAGGAGGAGTTCGATAACAACCGTCATGCCACACTGCTCGAACTTCCCAAATAAAATTATTTAGTTTAGCATTCTCCTCGTACCAAGCTATTGAATCACATGGAATATCATTATCACTAGCAATCTCTAAAGTTGGTTCATCAAAAACTCCCAAAGAAAGTAAGGGAAGATTAGACTGAGTTCCTTGAATCATTTTATTGAGCGCAATCTCCCAATCAGCAAGTAAAGAAGGATTAGACTGAGTTAAACTCGTATCAACATCATTACACATATATGGATAAACATCATCATGATATTGATTTTCAAACGAATATGAATAATCATTGCTAGGGGCATATGGAGCATAACATGAGTTCTCAGAATAGAACGAATTCACCTGATATGCATTACAATCCTCATAGGAATTGAATTGTGGGTAAGGATTGAAGTCTTGATATTGTTCCTGACTGTTGTAGAAATTCTGAGCATTGTTCCAACCAAAGTTGTACTCCATCTAGTCTCTCTCCTCAAAACCTGTTTAAGTTGTCTACCTCAAAGAACCTGTAGACACACCAAGAAAAGAAATACAAAAAGAAAGAAAAGAAAAATATATACAAAGATAAAATCCAAACTACAAGAAACAATTAACTCAAAATCAATATTGCTGCCTTCCCCGGCAGCGGCGCCAATTTGTTAGTAGTATTTTTGTGTGTTCGTTCGCAGGGAAGGACTGAATGTAATATCAAAGTTCAGGTTTCTTATCTCTTTACGTCTAGAAGTGTGTAAGAAGAATTTTTGGGTCTGTGTATTAACTAAATTAACCAAGAACTAATTATAATCACTAAGAATTAATTTTAAACTGAGATTCAAATATGTTGGAAAACAATCTAAGAACTGGGGTTCTTCACCTGGTTTCAATACATACTCAATATTAATGTGATATCTGTGTTCCTACCTTGCTGAAAACAATTCTTCTAAAGTTATACTGCACCCTCCCAGGCTACAATATAGTGCTTACAGCTACACCTTAATTGACACTCCCGTGATACAATCAGAGTATATCTATAAACTGTTAATTACCAAGAATTATATGTCTCACAATTCTCCTATTAATCTCCCGATCTAATATTCAAATTATGTCTGTTAAATCATGTACTAAGATTGCAACTTCTCTCCCAAGCTTATTACAATCCCTAGAATACAATCAAAGGTTCATGACTCCCCTAATTGTGTTAAGATCTCATTAACAAATCAGCAAAGCAGAAAATCACATAATCAAGCATGCATGAATACCAAGGAATACTACCCAATCCTCAGATTAGAGAATTAGTTATGCATATTTAATAAAGAAAACATAATAATAATGATAATGAATGAAAACATAATATTGAAGAAAGAATTGAAGATCGAAAGTACCTTGATACGATTTACAGCTATGAATTGTTATGATTTACAATGGTAGGATGTGTTTAAATAGGCTCTACAAATCTTGCCCAGCAAGATATTACCTTCTATTACAATTAGAATTCAATTCAGGTAATAAAACTTGCCTAAAATACAATTAGAACTAGAAAAGGGCAAAACAGTAATTTTTCTGCTTCCATCTATCTGCTGGTCGTGCTTCCTGGGCCCACCACACGCGGCCTGGTCGTGTGAAACCTATCCCATATTGTAGAAAATCTCTCAAGCTTCGCGTGGACTGTAAATGGGCTGAAAACGGACTTCTAGAACTCCAGATATGGCCCAAACAGTATAAGGTGCGCAGCCCTTCTCAAAAATCCGAATTTTAATCAATTAATTCTCCAAGAACAATAGAAGCATCAACTTTAATCAACATTCTCGTAAATCTGCACAACTCAGCAAAACACATCAAAACTACAACAACTTGAGTCCAAAACAATCAATTTAAGCTAAACGGAGGGATTCCCAGTGGATATAAAATCCACTTATCAGCTTATGCCAGAGAGGTGATGCACATTGTTGGAGAAGCACCAAAGCGTGCAAAGACTGAAGTAGCAATTGGGTTTGATGATTCAGACTTGGAAGGGGTGAAGTTCCCCTATGACGACCCGTTGGTCATAACTCCTGTGATTGGAAACTCAGAGGTGAAGTGAGTCTTGATAGACAGTGGAGCTTCTATCAACATTCTATTTTACAATGCATTTTTGAAGAAGGGGTATAATGGTTCTCAGTTGACCCCCACCATGATGCCTATATACGAATTCAACGGAATGGAATCCAGGGACTATTCAGTTGCCTGTAACCATCGAGCAGGAACTTAAGGAGGCCACACAGATGTTGAACTTTCTAGTAATCAAGGTGGCCTCAGCATATAATGCAATCTTAAGAAGGACTAGACTTCATGCGTTCAAGGCTGTTGCCTCCACTTATCATATGAAGATCAAGTTTCCAACCAGGAATTGTGTTGGAGAACAGAAAGGTGATCAAAAGATGGCAAGAAGTTGTTATGTGGTAACATTGAGAGCTGATGGAGTCGGGGAGCAGGTCCTTCCGATTGAAGACATGGATGTTCGTGGTGATGATGAACATCGAGGGAAGGCAGCAGAGGATTTGATCCCTATACCTCTAGAGCTTGGAGACCCTAAAAAGGTTACATATATTGGAGCTTCCCTGAAAGAACCCTTGAAGGGCAGATTGATAGCATTCTTACAAGAGAACAGTGATGTGTTTGCTTGGACAGCAGCTGACAAGCCAGGGATTGATCCCAAACTCATAACTCACAAGTTGAATGTCGATCGTAAGCGGAAGACAATAAAGCAGAAGAAGAGGAATTTCGCTCTTGAAAGGCAAGAGGCCATTAAGCAAGAGGTAGACAAGCTCTTAGAAGCTGGTTTCATTGAGGAGATTCAGTTCCCCGAATAGTTGGCTAACCTTGTGATGGTCAAGAAGGTGAACGGAAAGTGGAGGATGTGCATAGACTTCACTGACTCTAATAATGCATGTCATAAGGATTATTTCCCTCTACCAAGTATTGACACACTAATAGGTGCCACAGCTGGGCATGAGATGATGTTGAATCCAGCCAAGTGTGCCTATGGCATTGGATCAGGAAAAATTTTATGTCTGAAGGTTTCGAAGCGAGGCATAGTAGTCAACCGTGATAAGATCAAGGCGATTTTAGACATGGAGCCACCTCATTTTATAAGAGATGTATAGAAGTTGACGGGCCTAGTTGCAGCCTTGGGGAGATTCATCTCCAAATCTGGTGATAAGTGCTTGCCTTTCTCCTAAGCATTGAAGAAAGTAAAGAATTTTGAGTGGACACCAGAGAGCCAAGAGGCCTTTGAACAATTAAAGAACTACATGGCTGAAGCCCCGTTGTTGGCCAAACCTAGTCCCGGAGAGACACTTTATCTATATCTAGCAGTATTTGAACAAGCACTGGGTGCCGTCCTCATTCGAGAGGAGCGCAAAGTTCAAAAACCTATCTACTACGTGAGCAAAGTATTGCATGGAGTTGAGTTGAATTACTCTCCTATTGAGAAGTTTACTTTAGCATTGGTATAGCCCTGAGGAAGCTATGACCGTACTTCCAGGAATATAAGATTGAAGTCCTGACGGACCAGCAGTTGAGAAACATATTGCATATTCTGAAAGCTAGAGGAAGGCTAATTAAGATCACATACAAGCCTCGGACAGCCATCAAGGCTCAGGCATTGGCTGACTTTATGGTTGAATGTACCATTGACAACCAAGAAGTCGAGGGGCAAGAGATAGTGCCCAACCAAGGAAGTGAGAATAAAGATGAACAGCTTGTACCTGATCAGAAGGAGTATTGGGTGCTCTATTTTGATGGAGCATCAAAAACAAAATCCAGTGGTGTAGGTTTAGTCTTGCAAAGCCCCGATGGATTCACAGTTGAGTATGCTTTGAAGTTGGATTTCCCGACAACCAATAACGAAGTCGAGTATGAAGCCTTGATAGCTAGCTTAGGCTTGGCCAGAATCCTGTGGGTCAAGAACCTCAAAGTTTGTGGGGAAGACTGGTAGTATCGCAAGTAAATGGTGAGTTTGAAGCCAAGGAGGAAACCATGGCCAAGTACTTAAGGGTTGTGAAAGCTTTGATGACTCAGTTTGATAAGTGCTATGTGGAACACATTCCAAGGGAGGAGAACGTCAAGGCCGATAAAGGCCAATGCCTTATCAAAGTTTGCCTCTTTTGAGATAGAGAATCATGCAGTGAGTGTTTACTTTCAGGTCTTGAAGACCCCTACCATCAATTCAAAATTGGTGGCACCGATTGATATAGGGAGCTGTTGGATAGATCCTATCAAAGCTTACTTGGAAACTGGATGGCTCTCTGACAATGTCTTGAAGGCACGGAAACTATCAGTGAGAGCATTGAGATATGCCTTGATTGAAGGCATCCTTTATAAGAGATCTTTTGTCATTCCATACTTGAAGTGTTTGAGGCCCCAAGAGGCAGAAGAAGCGGTAAAGGAAGTTCATGAAGGGATCTGTGGGCAGCACTTGGGGGGCAGAGCCCTAGCTCATAATATCACTCACTTGGGATTCTATTGGCCAGAGTTTTAGATCGATGCATAGAACTATGTCAAGAAATGTGACAAGTGCCAGAAGCATGCCCCGATTGTAAGGCAACCTACAGAGATGTTAACATCGATTAACTCTCCTATTCCGTTCACCCTGTGGGGAATGAACATACTTGGTCCTTTCCTTGTAGCTTCAGCACAAAGGAAGTTTTTGATAGTGGACATCAACTACTTCACCAAGTTGATTGAAGCTAAGCCCTTAGCCAAGATAACCACTAAGCGAGTTGCTCAGTTCTTTTTGGAGAGCACCACAAATCCTTGTGACGGATAATGGGCGACAGTTTAACACTGAAGAGTTCAAGAAGTATTGCGCTGAGAATGCCATCGAGCTTCGCTTTACTTCAGTAGCTCATCCTCAAGCTAATAGACTGGCAGAGGTATCAAACCGGATTATCCTTGAAGGGCTGAAGAAGAGGGCCGAGAGCTCAAGAAACACTTGGGTAGATGAATTGTTGCCTATACTTTGGGCATAACACACCACCTGCAAAATGACAACCGGAGCAACCCCGTTCTTGCTGGCTTATGAAGACAAGGCAGTCGTGCCCCTAGAGATTACGCATGCATCACCTCGGGTGGAAGCATATGAACCAGAGACTAATGAAGAAGGCATGAGGCTCGCCCTTGACTTGATTGATGAAGTCAGGGATGAAGCAAATGCTAGGAAGGTAGAGCATTAGAAAAAAGCATCCTTTTACTGTAACCATAAGGTTAAGGAGAGGTTCTTTCGACAAGGTGATTTGGTTTTGAGAAAGATAGAAGCATCTGGAGTCGGACAGAAAGGAAAGCTAGCCCATAGTTGGGAAGCTCCATATCGAGTTAAGAAGATACTGGGACGAGGATACTACAAGTTGGAGACCTTGGAGGGAAGTGAGGTGCCCTGAACTTCGTACACCTCAAACCTCAAGGTTTATTATGTTTAGGCTATTCTAGTAAGGACTTAGCTTTTTATCTATCTAGTAGAAGTAGAATAAGGTTCGATGAAACCATTCCAAGGCTTATTGCCCCGAGTAGGACCGTCATATTCTATGTAACGGGTGAACCCATTTCGAATTATTAATGCAAGTTTGTTTTCCGTTCTATGATTCTATGATTTAAATTATGTACCAAGCACCTGATGAGTGTAAGTCTAAGATGACCAAGTACTGAAAATAAAAAGAACATATGAATAAAGTAAAATAAGTGCATAAATAAAACGCCCCGAAGGGCCAAGGTTTAGGTTACGATTACAAACATCATCAAATAAAAGTTAAGTCCACGAAGGACCCTGGATGAAAGCTGAGTGAAATAAAACCACATGCAGCTAACAAGGCCATGCAAGGCCATCTGGATGAAAGTCATCTACTCCTGTGGAGCATCTTCTTCTTTGTCATCAGAATCATCCTCTTCAGAATCCCCCTCTTCAGAATTCTCCTCATCGGAGCTACTTTCTTCTTCGGCTGCTACCACCATCGTTTGTCCCTACACCTTTTCCACCTCTTCCTCCTCTCTGAATGAAGATGTAATCTCAGAAGAGATATTAAGTTGGTTCCGGTTCCCCTTGCCCGGGAGTGGTTGTCGGATTACCGTTTTCTCTCTCCTTGTAGGCATAGGCCTCTTCCCATGAGAACTAGAGGAGGTTGAATCAGAGCTAGCTGCACGGGCTACTCCCTTTGAACCGGAGCTAGAAGGTCGGCGGCCTCCCTTGGAGCCAGAACCTGATGTCTGGGAAACATCTCTTGCCCCGATTCGGAGGCACAATTAACATAGCATCCCCCAATAACAGCCCAGTCGGGGCTAGGGAAGTTCATCGGGTTGACAACATTCGGATATTTGTTGCTCATGCCATTAATAGCTCTGTCCCAGCCGACAAACATGTTGAAAGGGCGCATCTCATCATCATTTTTGTCCATGAACTCAAAGAAAGTTTCCGACTTATGGTCAGCATTGATCACCTTATCAAATTCTTATGATTTCTTTTTGGCCAAGAAGGAGAGTTGCCTTTAGTAGGAATTGGCTTCCGCCTCAACATGAATAGATCTAGGCTCCAAGTCTCGATTTTCCTCTTCAAACCTGCTCCTCTCTTTCATCAAAGCCACATTATCATCCCTGAAGGTCCGACCCTGACGGGCAGTGGATTGAAAGTAGGCATTAGCATGAAACAAAGAAGTTGTTAGGGCATTTATAAAGTCAAAGTATATAAGAACGCTGAATCCATAAGAATGAGTGTCATACCTGATATAAAGCTTGAGCTCCAAGGAGCTTAGATTCATCAATCTTATCCCCTAAAGACACCGTGAGGAGGTCAGGGGGAGGGATGGAGCACTTGGACCAGTCCAAGGCCAAAGAAGGGCTCCTTAAAATGGAGTCTTGATCACAAATACCATAAAAAGGGATAAAAGGGGACCTAGTACCCCCATCAGCGTTCCGGGACCTTTTTCCCGATTGAGAGCATCCCTCCAAGAAGTGAGGGATCCTCGGGCCAGTGGGATTCATCAATGCCTCGGCCTTCTTAATCATTCTCTTAGTAGTGGTTGGCTGATTCTCAGGCCGGTTGTCCAACTCCTCAGCTGCTGAAATGCAAAGAGGAAAAATATCGAAATAAGAACAAATAGAGTTCATAATAGACAATGAAGAAAAATTACCATTAACAGAAAGAAAGCTGAGCACAGCTTCTACAAGCTTCTTCTCATTCAAAAAAGTTTAATAATGGCTGCGATCATCGTCCTTAAGAAGTCAGTCTCTGTCCAATAACTCTTATGGATCAAGGTCACAAACAAAATGTGAATTCTCTTCCACATTTCCAAACCTCTTTACAAATAAATGACCCCAATCACCTCCTTTCTACTTGAGAGTAACAAACTCCCTAGGCCAATAGTGGTGAGAATTTGGGTATGAAAAGGAGTTCACCATGTGTGGAAGTATAGTTCGGTGCTGGAAACTTATCCACCCTTTCTTGGATTCAGAAGAATTTTAACGACAAAGATACTTCTAAACATCGTGGTACTCAACGAGATGTTCAACTCAAGACATCTTATTATAAAGATGATGATGAACCTCTAAGCATTGGGGTACAACTAGCAAGGATGAACTTGAAGCTCCGCTAGCAGCCTAATAATGAAAAGTTCGACGGGAAACCTCAACCGAGCCTCTAGAGCGCCCTTGTAGACACAGAGTTTCTTGGGGTGCCAATTGCAGGTTCTATCAGCTAATCCTGGAAGGTGAACCTTAACCAAGCTTGGGAAGCTATATGTACCTCTGATCTTCTCAACATCGGACTCCTTCAGTTTGCAAGGTTTGTGATAGGAGTCTAAACTCGAGCGGCTGGGGAATACCTCCCCAATGGTGTTTAACAAATCTAGTAATGACTCAAATCGATGTTCAACATACAAAGGAGGCTTTATTTTGTTCATACATTTCGTGGTCCTAGCTTTGCTCCTCGTAGCCATTGCTTCGGCCATGGAGACTCGGGGGGAAGGTGCACGGCTGTTGTCCAACATGTTGATGGCTTGAACTTGACGTTGAACTTGAGCTTGAAAACTTGAGAGCTTGAGAGATTAATAACTTGGGAAAAAAATTGAGAAGTAGAGAAGTGAAATGAAATAAAGACTTTTCCTCTTCTTTTATAGAAGAAGCATGACCTGCTATACCAAGTCGACGCACAGGCCGGTTCGCATTTACAGGTCATGTATTGAATATGGGCAAAAGAAGGATGAAAACTTTCTATTATAGATGGAAAGAATCATTATAACTTGTATAATTTTTGAAAAGAAACAAGGAATAAAAGCGAATATTCAGCAAAAAATTGCATCAAAACAATCAACTGAGCTTTGAAGGCTAATTACACTTCAGAAAGCCTAAACAAGAAATTAGTCCAAAAAATGGGATTAGTGATGTAAATCAAAAGATTAGTAGGGCCTTAAACAAAAGTCATGAATGACCCGGTTGTTGGCTTTAAAAGGATGACATTCGACAGTCGAATACTGACGTTGAGGTCCAATTATCGACGTTCAAGGTTGATTGTTGAGGAACGAGGACAGAGCAATGGCCGACTGAGCTCCCGAAGAGGCCCCTAGCCGATCGAGAACCGGCCGACCGAAGCTCCGAGGAGGCCCCTAACCGATCGAGAGCCGAACGACTGAGGCTCCGAGGAGGCCCCTAGCCGACCGACCTTCAGCCGATCGATGCACCCAGGGCGCCCCTGCCAATTGAGAGCTGGTCGACCGAGCGCCCGAAGGAGCCACAGCCGACCGAGAGCCGGCCGACCGAGCGCCCGAAGGAACCACACCCGACCGAACCCTGGTTGACCGAGCACCCGAAGGATCCGCAACCGACCGAGGCTCCTAGGGAAGCCCTAGCCGACTGACCTTCGGCCGACCGAGCTCCCGGGGAAGGCTCCGGCTGATAGAGAGCTGGCCGACTGAGGGTGATGCTCGAGCCTTGAGATTGATGACCGAAGTTTTTCCCTGATGTTTGAAACATGAAAATGAAGCCGGAGCTAGTGTCGTTTAAGGCGGTTTAATTTCTAATTATAAAATAAAAATGATAATTTCTAAACAGCTCGACCACAGCTAGGGGCTCTGCCCCTTGGACCCTGCCCGGGGACCTTACCCCCGGACCCCCGTTTTGTGCCATTTTAGTGTCGTTTAGCGTCGTTTAGTGTCGTTTAGCGTCGTTTATCGCCGTTTAGTGTCATTTAGTGCCGTTTAGCACTGTTTAGCACCGTTTATCGCCATTCAGCACAGTTTAGCGTCATTTAACACCGTTTAAACATTGTTTAAGGTTGCTTAGTGCCGTTTAGCGCCGTTTTAATACCATTAAGGGTTGATTCACCCAAAAAATGGGTAATCATTGTCGTAAATGCATCGGTCGCTCCACACTTTACATTAAGACGATATTCGTGAAACACTAGTGTACAAAGGTAAACCCTGAGTCTCGAAAAAGGCAGTTATAACTTTAATAAAAACCTGATCAATTTTCCTAGAAGTTGGGGGGAAAATGATATGGGCAAAAAGTAAGCCCTAAAGACACGTTTAATGATACATTAAATGAACCTAGTTTGGTCCAAATACAAAGTCCATTAATGAGGCCCAAAACCCAAGTTCAATATTAATTTCGTAATTAATATTGAGGGTGATTAATAGCTCAGCGATAAGAGTCAAATAAGGATATTTCTCCTATAAGAAGTAAACTCCAAGGCACCTAATTTAACATAGAAACAGACTCCTACAAGGAAGGAGTCTAGAACCTTCTTTAAGGAGGTGACTTGTCCATCAAGTTTCCTAACCCTACTCTAAATCTTAGGCTCCTAACGCCTATGTAAGGGCCTGACCCCTCATTCTCATAACTACATTTTTGGCTTGATTCTCAACCTCGAGATACGTAGGCATTCTGTGAGGACCGATTAGTCTCGAACGCAGAAACAACCATTATAGCTCGAAGCTCACCAACCCTAACATTAATTATAATTCGATAACCTAGTTTTTGTTCCACAACACACGCCAATTTTTAGTTATTGTTAGGGGACTGATCGAGTTTCAATACCGTACGATCTTAGTTGGAATGATCCTTGACATAAGGCCATTCATAATCCTTTGTGTCCAAATTAATATATTAAGTATTCTGTACTGAAGATGCTTCAATAATTTTACGGTTCTAAGTCGTTCCAAATTACAAGTTGTAAGCTTTTACACATAAACCTGCACAAACTTATAACATTCACTGAAATTGTGCATGTGGATGTAAATCTTATTCTCAACATAGATGGTAAATCAACAAACAGAAAGTGTTGCTTCCATAAAAAAAATATCAATTATTTTTGTAAAACATTAAGGTACAGCTAGAAAACAGGGATTCTTCACTTACCCGCCGCACTGCTTGGGGATTCTTGTATGTGCGGAGATTCTTCCCTCACCCACAAGTGAGAGAAGAGAATGTAGATACTTAAATACTTAATCGACTAACTACTTTAAATTGCATTAGGTATGTTATTAAGTAATAATGATATGTGTTATTACGGATAAAGAACTTATTTAGTTGACTATTTAGTTTAACTAGCATAAATACCCGTGCAAGACACGGGGCATTAGCTTAAATTATGTTTTAAAATTAAACCGTGTATGATCAATGTAATTTGAAGTATAAAATTGATTTTCATAGAGTTTTGCTTGTTAATGGTATATGTAACTATTGCTTACTTATTTAAATATCTAGTTTGTAATTTGGAAACTAATATATGTAGTACTGATAGCAGTCATGTCAGTTTTTGATTTTATTATGGATCATTGAATAGAGTTCAGTAGGTGATGTATATGATATATAATTTCACAAATCATATATTATACATGATCATGTATATATATTTTTATGAATTATCTTCATATATAATACACCATATATTATATATGATTCTTCTTTTCATCAAATATCATATTTTAAATCGAACATTAGTTAATTTGTATGTAAAATGTAATATGTTATTTTCAGGATTCGTCTTTTCAAGGCCAAATATTTTTACTACCTGAATAGTTTGACTGATAAATTATTGCATATTGCGTAATAATATAAAATTTTCATATTACGTTAATAACTAAATATTTTCATTCTAATATATTGTTGGATAGGTACCATAATATTAATTAAAGTATCATTTTATAACCCAATTATATATTTTTTATTGTTCTTTAATGAATAAATGAAAATCAATAAAAAATCCAAACCTCATTTAATACCCAATAATATTTAACCAATATTATTTGATATATCATACACATACACATTGTGTGTATAATCTAAAACACATGTGAAAGTGTGGTCTAGCAATATATAGATGCACAAGTTAATTGATGGTCCAAGTTTGATTACCACCAAAAATGAATTTTTTATATATAAACAACAACGTAGGGGTAAATTAGTCATTTTAAATTATGAATAAAATATCTCATGAATTTTAAAATGAATTTTTATATATAAACAACAACGTAGGGGTAAATTAGTCATTTTAAATTATGAATAAAATGTGCGTCGCGCGGGTTTTAACCTAGTTTAAATAATTCAGGAATATGTATAAGTAGACTACATACTTATATACTATTAATTTATATATAAATGTACAAATAAAATTGTGATTGCATATTGTTAATAAGTCTCAATGATCAAAATACTAAATATTTAATGTCCACGCAACATACACATATATATATAATTGATTACACATGTCTATTTTGCTTAAGTGTTATGAACATGTACAATTTAAAGATATAACCTAAGTTTAATTTAGCTTCATAGTTATTTTTATATGTTTTGAAGTTAGACAAATGTATTACTGTTAAACGACATTCACATATTACGTGTATGATTTGAAAACACTGTGATAGTGATAAGATAATGCATAAGTTACTTGATAGACTCAAGTTCGATTCTCACAAACTACATTTTTTTTACAAATATTAAGCTAAACATGGGGACAAATTAGTCATTTAAATACATTAAAAGTCTCACAAATTTTATCTTGTTTTGGTGTTTTATATATACTAGCTTATAACCCGTGCTTCACACTGGTTTCTTTTGATAAGTTATAAATTTTATTAAACAATATAATTATGTTTTTATGTAATCATTATTTTCAATAATTTATTAATTTTATTTTAATAGAAATTTAAATAATGATATAAATGGTTTAAAATTTAGGACTTTTTTGATAAATATATAGGAAAAAGGAAATTTTTGCACCTTTACTTTTGTTAAAAAAAAGATATTTGCAATTTTACTAAATTAAGTTTCAAAATTGCAAAAATACTACAAATTAGGGCAACCCTTCCCCCAGCCGGTCCAGCTTTGACACCAGCTTCGACACTTTTTTTTTAAAGGTGGGATGCAAGGTCCCGTAGGGGCAACCACATGCAACTGAATTTCTAATTGAAAGTTCCATTTTTCAGTTGTCATTTTCGACCTCTTTTTTGAACAATATATATAATAAAGAACACCTCATATCAAATCTAATATAAGAGTTCCGTTATGGCACCCAATACAAAAAGTTGTTATTTTTTTTTACCTCTATCCATCTAGTAAAAAAATATAAAATGAAAAAATAAAAAAAAAATTACTGTTCATGATGACGTCACTGCTGACGTCAGCATGACGTCATCATGAACAGTAATTTTTCTTTTATTTTTTATTTTTTTTATTTTTTTTATTTTTTTTGTTTGATGGGTAGAAGGTAAAAAAATAACAATTTTTTGTATTGGGTGCCACTGGTGGGGCCATTGGATCTATTAGATCTAAGGTGTTCTTTATTGTTTGTTATATAAGGATGTTCTGTATGGAGCAATGGCCTATATATATATATATATATATATATATATATATATATATATATATAATTCAAAAAAGAGGTCGAAAATGATAACTGAAAAATGGAACTTTCTTATGCAACTGAATGCAACTTTCGTTTTTCAATTGCATTTAGTTGAATATTGCCCCTGACGGGGCCTTGCAACCCAAATCCACCAAAATCACCCCACCTTAAAAAAAAGTTTCATGTAGTTGCATTCAGTTGCATGTGGTTGCATTCAGTTGAATATTGCCCCTGGTGGAGCCTTGCAACCCAAATCCACCAAAATCACCCTACCTTAAAATATTGCCCCTGGCGGGGCCTTGCAACCCAAATTCACCAAAATCATCCCACCTTAAAAAAAACAAAAAAAGTCGCTGAACAGTAACCTGCCACGTGGCAACCACGCGGCACTGCCACGTGACAAGTTTAAAATAAAATTAGGTTGGAAAAGGTAAGATAGTATTTTTGCAATTAAGATAGTAAATATGCAATTGATTGAAGAATATGGTATTTTTGCAAATAAAAACTTTAAACCTTTGGTAAATTCTCTAAAATTTATATTGCAAATTTCTAAATTGAAAATGTAGGTTCGAACTTTGAATTTTTGGTAAAGTAATTTAATCATATAGTATATCTTATTATTAGATCCAACATTCCTTATTTATTACTAAAAATAATGATTTGAATATATATAGTGTGATATTTTTGGGTGTATGTTAATGATTGCAAGATTAGTTTTAAATTAAAAGGTAATGTATTATAATTAGAAAAAAAATATTACTAAAAATAATAACGAAAATATATGGTGTGATCTTTTGGGTATATATTAACTATTGTAATTTTAATTTTATTAAAGGTAATGTATTTTAATTAAAAGTGAAATATTTAGATAAGATGGGTAATTGAGTTGTTGGAGCAAAACATAAGAAAGAGTACAAGAAGAAGCTCAATGAGGGTGGAGGAATTTAATTGAGAATATAATTACTTTAACATGTTTTAATTAGAAAAAAATTATTACTAAAAATAATATCAAAGAGATATGATGTGATATTTTGGGTACATATTAATTATTTTAATATTAGTTTTAAATGAAAAGGTAACGTGTTTTATTTAGAAGTAAAATCTTTGGAAAAGATAGGTAATTGAGTTGTTAAAGTAGAGCAGAAGAAATAGTCCAAGAAGAAGCTCAATGCGGGTGGAAGAATTTTAATCGTAATTATAATAATATTATTATTTATTTTAATAATTAGGAGATGAGAGATTGATTGAGTTGAGATTTGATGAAATTGGAGGAACAATTAGAGCACGACATGAATTCGAAACGCACGGCATGATTTCGAAATGCTCCTAAATCGAAGAAGTGATTTTTTGTATAATCGGTAAGTAAATATTATAAGAAATGTTGTTTTTATAACATATTAATATTATTTATTTTAATAAATAGACAAAACAAACCAAAAACCAAGGATAACCAAACCAAAAACCAAAATTTTACAAACCGAAAACCAAGGATAACCAAACCAAAAACCAAAATTTTCAAAATTTTCAATATTTCGGCTTTAATATAATAGTATGGTATAGATATATAATAGATAGATAGATAGATAGATAGATAATATATTTAGATAATACTCTTGAAATCTATACTATTTATAAAAGCCGAAACATATAAAAGTATGGTTGGTCGGTCGGTCAGTACGGTACCTGTTGATTTTACTTATTTACCCTTACTTAATGGTACATGTTATATTACTTAATTATCCTTACTTAATTATTTATAGTTAATAATAACTAATAAAGTTCATTTGTCGGGTAAAACATGTTACCTTTTCTATTTTTTAATACCTAATCAATTTCTTTTTTCACGTAAAATACATTTTCATTTTTTACCAACTTCCAGATCTATATAAGGGCTGAGCATCATCAAAAAATGGAAATTGAACTTTTAGTTTGTAGTTGCATCTGGTTGAATGTAGTCGCATATGCAACTGAATGTAACTAAAACTTGTAATTTGAATTTTCAATTTTTTACCAACTTCCAAATCTATATAAGGGTTGAGCATCATCAAAAAATGTAAATTGAACTTTTAGTTTTTAGTTGCATCTCGCTGTATGTAGTTGCATATGCAACTGAATGCAACTAAAAATTGTAATTTGAATTTTCATTTTTTTACCAACTTCCAGATCTATATAAGGGCTGAGCATCATCAAAAATTGGAAAATGAACTTTTAGTTTGTAGTTGCATCTGGTTGAATGTAGTCGCATATGCAACTGAATGTAAATAAAAATTGTAATTTGAATTTTCAATTTTTTACCAACTTCCAAATCTATATAAGGGTTGAGCATCATCAAAAAATGTAAATTGAACTTTTAGTTTTTAGTTGCATCTCGCTGTATGTAGTTGCATATGCAACTGAATGCAACTAAAAATTGTAATTTGAATTTTCATTTTTTTACCAACTTCCAGATCTATATAAGGGCTGAGCATCATCGATCAAAAATGGAAATTGAACTTTTAGTTTTTAGTTCCATCTGGTTGAATGTAGTTGCATATGCAACTGAATGCAACCTGCTGCGCAGCCATTACAAATAAAACAGTTGCATCTAGTTGAATGTAGTTGCATCCCATATTTTTGCAATTAAGATATTATAAGATAGTATATTTGCAATTAATTTGAAAAGATAGTATTTTTGAAATAACTAATTAAAAACCTAGTATATTTGTTAAATTCCCAATAAAATATTATAATTATAATTACTAACAATTAACCAATTATCTCTTTTAGCTAAAATACGTTACCTTTTCTATTTTTTTAATTTTTTCAAATAAAACCTATTTGGGTATCTTTATTTAAGTAAAATGTTTCCTTTTTCGGATAAAACATGTTACCTTTTCCATTTTTCAATAACTAATCAATTTCATTTTTCACGTAAAATGCAATATCTTTTATATTTTATTCAACTAAAATAAAACATGTTACATTTTCTATTTTTCAAACTAATCAATTTTGTTTTCACGTAAAATATATTACGGAGTATCTTTTTATATTTTAACCAACTAAAATTTTCCTTTTCCAAAAATACTATGAGCAATTCTACTTAATAAAATAGAATATTATAATTATAATTACTAATAACTAACCAATGACCTTTTTTAGCTAAAATATGTTACCTTTTCTATTTTTTTATTTTTTCCCAGTAAAACCTATTCGGGTAGCTTTATTTAAGTAAAATGTTTCCTTTTTCGAGTAAAACATGTTACATTTTCTATTGTTTAATGACTAATCAATTTTCTTTTTCACGTTTACGGTATCTTTTATATTTTATCTAACTAAAATTTTTCTTTTCTAAAAAAATTATGAGAAATTCTATTTAATAAAATAAAATATTATGATTACTATTAACTAATCAATTGCCTTTTTCAGCTAAAATATTTTACCTTTTCCATTTTTTTATTGTTTTCCAGTAATATTTATTCAGATAGCTTTATTTAAGTAAAATAAAATAACAATATTATAATAACTAATAACTGACCGATTACTTTTTTCAGCTAAATTATTTTATCTTTTCGATATATTACGTTTTTCAACTAAAACATTTTATCTTTTTCGATATGTTCAAACTAAAATCCATCATTTTCTAAAAATATCACGGACAACATATATATAATTATTATCAGAACGTATCATCTATCTATTACTATATATTATATGTCAACACAAGGGTAAAATATGCCAAGAAATTGCTCGTGAAATTACCCTTTTATCCCTATACTTGTGAAATTTACAAAAATGTCATCTCTACATACTTTATGCAAAAATAGTATAAATTTGTGTATGTATTAGGAATCAAACCATTGAACTTCTCCTTAATAATTCATGTCTAAACCATTGTGTTATGATAATTTTTGGTTATGTTTTAAAAATTTTACTACATAAACCACATTTCCTCTCTTTATCTTATATACTTTTTCTTATTTTAACCTTTGTGTAAATAAAATATTAATTTATAATATTTATTTAACTTTATTTTTTTCAATTTTCAAAGTTCTGTATATTATTATGTAGAACAGTACTCCAAAAGAATATGTGATATATGGTTCTATCTTTTAGGTGTTATATTTTTTTATATAATCTTTTGTTCTACGTTTTAGTCAAATTTTTTGTTTTAAACATGAATTTAGAATTATTCAAAAAAATTCAATCGTTGTTCAATATTTTCTCTATCATAAAATAATGGACTTACTATGTTTTTAATTAATTTATAAATTTTTACTTTACTTATATTTTCAGTTGAATAGATATCGATTATGTTATTAGTTGTTTTGATTCGCATTTTATACATACTATATCTCTCAGTATATTTTATTTGAATTAATCATGTATTGATACATAAAATATAATATAAAACTTTAATATAATATAAGTAACATATAATATATATTGCATCTCATTATTTATCCTTAAGTATATTTTAAATTAAAAAATTAGTCTTGAAATTATTATTAAATTATATAATAATCATTTTCATGTCCTTTGTTCGTCACTCTTATTGTTTAACAATATCTTTTTCTGAATTTACACTTCATTTTTATTATCTTACGAAATGACTTGTAATTTTTTAATAACTTTATTATGTCTTACATTTTCATTATTTACTCACATTTTCTTCAACTTTTTAACTTTCTTCACAATTATAAATCTCCCCACTCACCCTATTAATAATTGATGATGAGACGAAATGAATAATAAATTTATCCATTTTTTTCCACTTTCTTCCATTTTTTCGCCCTCTTTAATATACAAAGACAATCTTTATTTGATATTTATAAATATCCAAAATTCAAATTCACATATATAAATAACTATTATTAAATTTATAATATAACCATGATTGATAATTAGATTAATCAAGTATATAAATGGTTAGTCAGAGTCGAATTGATAAAAGTATATGGTTAGATTTGTTTAAAAGAAGATAAATGTTTTTGAAAATTTATATATAATATATTTGGAACATGATTCATTTCAAAAAGTATTTTTATACCAATACTCAAGTTATTTCATTAAAATCACAATAGTTTATGTACGTTCGTGTTATATATGAATAATTATGCTAAAATAATTATTTATTTATATTCAATTATTTAATTTGATAAAGTTCATTTCACAATTAATATTAAATTAATATTTTAAAAATTACAAATAATCATCTAATTTTTATCATATAGATATCTATCCAAATTTTGTAAAATGTAAAATTAAAGAAAAAATTTATTCATGAAAATGTTAATGCAACATTACAAAATTACTATAGAAATCTAAGATAAGGTTTAAGTTTTATCTTTTACCATTTTTTAGTTACAAATTTATTTTGATATCTACAGAAATTCATGCGAGCAATAATTTTGATATATGCAAGACCCGTGCATCGCACGGGCTTTTACGCTAATTTAAAATTATAAGCCTACAAGATTCAAGACTTAAAATTTTTAAATCAAATAAAAAAAATCAATTATATTAACGGGTTTTAAGCTAGTACATACATAAAATATATTTTTAATGTGTCAATATTTACCGAATCCTCCCGAATTTCCGTATCACCACATTACGCACCCCGCACCCGCATTCCTGCTTCCTATTGGTACAGAGTCATTACAGAAGCATATATATATGGACTGTATCAGTCGATGGATAAACAAGCGAATTATGGAATGGCATGCTAGTAGAGTGGCAATGTTAGAATTTCAAACTCTCTAGAAGATAAACATATATAGTCATATATGGTAGGCTAGGTTGAAGAAATCAACAAAAACATCTCAATAGTCAATAGTCAAATATTTTAGGCTTGAAATAAATAAGTTGTGATGTAAGGGGTGATGCAAAACCATGCAATTTGAAGCCTATATAAAGGCTACCCAGCCAACTCAATAAATACATTAAAAGAGATAGAAAAGAAAGAGTTGAAGCTCTTGTGAGAGAAAGAAAGAAATTGTAATTTCTTCTTATATATACATACACGTTTCCAACAAGTGGCATCAGATCTTGGTTGTTAAATTCTGGAAATTCTGCAAATTTTCCGGCAAGTTACTGTTCCGGCGGCACTGTTCACGCCGTAGAAGACGAAGTATTGTCCACGACGGAGAAGACGAAGTACTATTCATACATACGGTACTGTTCATACACACGGTAATGTTCATACGAAGCACTGTTCATACGGTACTGTTCATACGACACTGTTCATACGGTACTGTTCACTTATACTGTACAAGGATATTTTTTTCTAAAAAAACAATATGGCAAATATGGTGCAACAAAATATTCCAAGGTTGACGGCTACAAATTATGGAAACTGAAGTATCCAAATGAAGGTGTTACTCGGTTCGTACGATAATTGGGATATCGTTGAAAGCGGCTATAGCGAGCCCGAAGATGCTACCGCTGAAGCAGCGCTTTCTAATGCCGAGTAGACGGCGTTAAAAGAATTTCGAAAAAAAGACAACAAGGCGTTATACATAATTTTTCAAGGTGTCGACGAATCCACCTTCGAAAAAATTTCAAATGCAAAGACAGCGAAAGAGGCATGGGAGATTTTGCAAAAATCATGCCAAGGTGTTGAAAAGGTAAAAAGGGTGCGGCTTCAAGTATTACGTGGCGAATTTGAAAATTTAAAAATGAAGAGCTCGGAAAATATCGGTGAATATGTTACGCGTTTGAAAACGGTGACAAACGAAATGAAAAGAAATGGCGAAAGTCTCGATGATGTTCGGGTCATGGAAAAGCTCCTCCGCTCGCTAACAAGAAAATTGATTTTGTTGTTATTGCCATCGAGGAGTCGAAAGATTTGTCCAAAATTTCTATCGATGAGCTAGTTGGTTCACTTCAAGCGCATGAGCAGCGGATGAACCAGTATGATGATACGAGCCATTTGGAGAAAGCTTTGCAAAGCAGCATGTCTATCGGTGAAAATTCTGGCACTAGCAGTTCTGTACGTGGCAGAGGTGGCTATAGAGGTAGCTACCGAGGTGGACAAGGACGTGGAAGACAGACGTTAAGTAGAGGCCAGAATAATGAAGGCTATCAACCATCTGGTCGTGTTCAAAATTTTAGAGGCGGATTCCAACAACGAGGTGATAAGTCTCAGTTACAATGTTATAATTGTAACAAATATGGTCATTTCAGTTATGAGTGTAGATCTCCAAAAGTGGAAGAAAGAAGTCATTTTGCCGCAGCAAAAGAAGACAAAGATGTGGGTTCTGCTATGTTTCTCACATACAAAGGAGATGAAGAAGGCAAGAAAAATATTTGGTATCTTGATTCAGGCGCTAGCAATCACATGTGTGGCCATAAAGAATTATTTACGGAGATAAACGACACCATCAGCGGAGAAGTTACTTTTGGTGACTCATCAAAAATTCCAGTCAAAGGGAAAGGTACTGTTACGATTGTGACAAAGAGAGGTGATAAAAAATATATAAATGATGTTTATTATATACCTGCTTTGAAAAGTAATATCATCAGTCTTGGACAACTTGTGGAGAAGGGATATAATATTCAGATGCTGGATAATTCTCTTATCATCAGAAATCAGGTTCGAGAATTAATTGCAAATGTGGAGATGTCAAAGAATCGTCTATTCACTCTGGATATGCAAACTAAGGTGCAGAAGTCTTTAAAGTCAGTCATTAAAAATGACTCATGGTTATGGCACTTGAGATTTGGTCATCTTGGATTTACTGGCTTGAAATTATTGTCAAGGACAATGATGATGGATGGTTTGCCAGAAATCAATGAACCAAATCAGTTGTGCGAAGCATGTGTTAAAGGGAAGCAACACCGACAAAGCTTTCCAGTTGGAAAATCATGACGAGCTAGATGGCCGTTGGAGATTGTTCATACGGATATAGCTGGTCCATTTGATATTGCATCATTTGGCGGAAATTGGTATTACCTAACTTTTATTGATGATTTTAGCAGGAAAAGTTGGGTTTATCTCATTAAAGAAAAGGCGGAGGCTCTTGATAAATTCAAGGAGTTCAAAGCTTTGGCAGAAAAACAAAGTGGTCATTATTTGAAGGTACTCCGATCAGATGGAGGAGGCGAGTACACTTCAAACTTGTTCAGAAGTTTTTGCAGGGCACATGGAATCAATCATCAATTGACAACGGCATACACTCCACAACAGAATGGCATTGCAGAGAGGAAGAATCGCACTATTCTAGACATGGCAAGGGGTATGGTAAAAGCAAAGCCCATGCCAAGAACTTTCTGGGCTGAAACCGTTCTATGTGCAGTTTATTTGTTGAATCATTGTCCAACTAAAAGTTTCAGAAACAAAACTCCAAATGAAGCATGGAGTGGTAGTAAACCATCAGTTGGGCATCTCAGAATATTTGGGTGTATTGCATATGCCCATGTTCCCGATCAGAAAAGAAAGAAGTTTGATGATAAAGGCGAGAAGTGTATCTTTACCAGATATGACAAAAGAAGCAAGGCGTACAGACTCTATAATCCCCTCACGAAGAAATTAATCATTTCTCGAGATGTTGAGTTCGATGAATCTGATTACTGGAGATGGAGCGAGGATGAAAGAAAAGTTGCAGGCTTGTTCTTTAATGATGATGATGATGGTGATGTCCCCAACATTGAAGAGGGCGGAGATGATGATCCAACTCCTCCACAAAGTCCGAATCAACAAACTCCTGCTTCAACACCATCGAGTTCAGGAAGCAGCAGTAGCAGCAGTTCAGGGGGAGCACCAAGAAAAATGCGGAGTCTGGATAGTATTTATGAAGCAACAAGTCCGGTACAAACATCCTTTGATTATTCTTTATTTTGTTTGATGGCTGAATGTGATCCAGTTACATTTGAGGAAGCTTCTGAAGAAAGCAAATTGAACAAAGCCATGGATGAAGAAATTGGTGCAATCAAGAAGAATGATACTTGGGAGCTTACAAGTCTTCCAGAAGGACACAAACCAATTGGTGTCAAATGGGTCTACAAGACAAAGACCAATCAAGATGGAGAAGTGGAAAAATACAAGGCAAGGCTAGTGGCTAAAGGCTACAAGCAAAGATATGGGATTGACTATGATGAGGTATTTGCTCCAGTTGCAAGAGTTGATACCATAAGACTTCTTAAAGCAATTGCAGCTCAGAACCAGTGGAAGATCTACCAGATGGATGTGAAGTCCGCATTCCTAAATGGTTATCTTGAAGAAGAAGTCTACATTGAGCAACCACCCAGATATGTTCAGAAAGGCCAGGAAAATAAATCTACAGACTGAAGAAAGCCTTGTATGGTCTGAAGCAAGCTCCGCGAGCATGGAACACAAGGGTTGATGAATATTTTCAGAAGAATGGTTTTGTGAAAAGTCCATATGAGCATGCACTCTACACAAAGACAAATTCAGGGGGAGATATCATGATTGTGTGCTTGTACGTGGATGACATGATTTTCACTGGCAACAATCCTGGTATGTTCAGAGATTTTAAGAAAGTCATGACTAACGAATTTGAGATGACAGATATTGGTCAAATGTCATACTTTCTTGGAGTCGAGGTGAAGCAAAGTAAAGTTGGGATTTTTATGTCTCAGAAAAAATATGCCGAGCAGATTTTAAGCAAGTTCAGAATGGAAGAATGCAAGCCGGTGAGCACGCCCGCAGAAACGAGCATAAAGCTCAGAAATGATTCAACAAGGGAGTCGGTAAATCCGACATTGTTTAAAAGTTTGGTTGGAAGTCTGAGGTACCTAACTTTCACTCGTCCGGATATTATGTATGCAGTTGGACTGGTTAGTAGGTACATGGAGAAGCCGAAGCAAGATCACTTCATGGTAGCTAAAAGAATTTTGAGGTACACTTGATCATGGTCTATTTTACACGCATTCTCAAGATTCAAAATTAGTTGGCTACTCAGACAGTGATTATGGTGGAGATTTGGATGACGGGAAAAGCACTTCAGGATATGCTTTTCATATCGGTTCAGCGATATTTTCATGGTCATCAAAGAAGCAACAGATAGTTGCTCTCTCAACATGTGAGACATAATACATGGCAGCAGCAGCGTACGCATGTCAAGCTATGTGGCTAGGCTACATAATGGGCGAGTTAAATCTCGCAAAGGAGGATCCGGTTACTATATACGTAGATAACAAATCTTCTATCTCACTTGCAAAGAATCTGGTGTCACACAGTCGAAGCAAGCACATCAACATCAAATATCATTTCATACGAGAGCAGGTGAATGACAAAATTGTGGAGTTGGTGCACTGCAGGACCGAAGAAAATTTAGCAGATATTTTCACGAAGCCATTGAAGCCGGAGTTATTTCACAACATGAAGATGAAGCTTGGAATGCAAAGTTGAGTTTGAGGGGGAGTGTTATAATTTCAAACTCTCTGGAAGATAAACATATATAGTCATATATGGTAGGCTAGGTTGAAGAAATCAACAAAAACATCTCAATAGTCAATAGTCAAATATTTTAGGCTTGAAATAAATAAGTTGTGATGTAAGGGGTGATGCAAAACCATGCATTTGAAGCCTATATAAAGGCTATACCCAGCAAACTCAATAAATACACCAAAAGAGATAGAAAAGAAAGAGCTGAAGCTCTTGTGAGAGAAAGAAAGAAATTGTAATTTCTTCTTATATATACATACACGTTTCCAACAGGCAAAGCGTTCAGAGCTTTACGTTCTGTCTTCTCCTGATTCCTAAAGTACCTTTAAAACATATGCTAAGAAGGTAAGTTAATAACTATCTGACACCATGCTTCGTAAATCAACACTACTACTAATCACAGCATAGTAAAAATATAAACAATTTAACTTTCAAGACCCCCCAAAGTAGAGAAGGTGACTGTATTGGTCTTAGGATGTGTAACTTAATGTTGTTGATATATAGAGCATGTAACTGCACATATGCCCTTCTACATTAGCTTATCTAAAGTAAAGTATTGAACTGGAATATATTTTCTCTTCCATAACCTGTAATCCTATCTTAAACAATTTTCGCATGGTTCCGCTCTAAATTATTCACTAAACCGTTTCATGTGAAGGTTTGTATCTTGTAAGTTGCTAACATGGTTGTTCTATCCACTAAAGAATTTTGTGCTTCATTTCTAGTTGTAGTGAACAAGCAAACAAAACTTGATACTTCAGAAACACGCTAAAGTCGGAGATACTTTTCCACCGAAAGGGAAGTTTTCTCTCCAGCCTTCCTCTTTCCTCTTCATCTTCAACAGCCTCTCCTCCTCCGGCGGTGGTTTATCCACCGACCGGAGGCCCCTTTTCCTGTCCAGTTTTTTATTTCCTTCAATAATCATTCTCCTTTTGTGAGGATTGTGAGTTTTTTATTTGCTTTACCCATTAATTGGGTTTATTGGTCTCTCCTTGTGAGAGTTTGTTTGTCTCTCCTTGTGAGAGTTTGCTTGGTTTGTTGGTTTTAATGAAGATCTATAATAGATCAGATCTGCTGAGAATGATTTTGTCGATAGTTTGGGGGATCTGGAAAGTCCGTATCGAAACTGAGATGCTAACGTTTAATGCAAGAGCTCATCACTTACAACCAAAGATTGTTCAATATTATTTGTTGGGGGTTTTCACTTTCGGCATGTCTATAGCTAGTATCCGGCATATAGATAGCTGGGGTATTATTCATCCTTTGGGGAATTCCATTTCGGGCATGTCTATAGCTGGTATCCGGCATGTAGATAGCTGGAGGATCGTTCCTCGGACCTTAGTTTATACAACTGAGGATTCTGAACACTGGGGTATCAACGGATCTTACGTGAAGTGGTCAATTGTAATAACGCGGCTTTCAGGGATGTTGGCACAATTTGGATCTTTTCGAATATCTTCGAATTCATTTTTTAGCTTCAAGAACTTTTTAGTTCAATTTGTTGCACGATCTGGAAACAATTTATTGTTTTTTCAACCTGGTCGTATCTACAGTCGGGGGTTTGTCCCGCTGTTTTATTGGCTTGTTTCAGTAATATAATCGTTTGCATTTTGTCAAAAAAAAAATAAAAAAAACTTGATACTTCAGAGCTCCCCGTATATAACAAGGCATAAAAATAAGAGGATAGTATAAAAATAAGACGTGGATGTAGTGGAGGACAGGGTGAACATCTGCCCCCTTGGTTTTATAAGTAGTGAACTCAAATTCGAAACAAGGCATGCAACAAACAGTCTTCTAATTTACAGAATACCAGCTCACATTATTGATCGCCTCTCTGATGTAACAACTACTAAATTGCATTTAAGTTTAAGAACTTTCAAGAGCCATCATCCCTTTAATGTAGCTTGTAAATGGTGTCTGCATTGACTGTACATGAATAGAAAAAAGTTAATTGGAAGACAGGGAAATGAAGTCAGAATCTATAGGACTTGATAGGACAGATTGCAGTTATAAATAGTCTCCAATAAACATTGAGAAGATCACAGGGCACTGAAGTTTTATACGCAGTACTTTCGACTCTTAGAAAGGAAAATGTAGTTAACTAGATTCTCTATCCAGAATGCAGAAGGATGGTATGAAAGATGTTCTTATTCAGTTATTCACGAGGCAAGGATGATTTTATGGACGGCATGTCAGGTAAGCTAAAGTGTTCGTTCATAAGTGTAAGTATTATCTAAGTCCGTCATGTCACTGATAATAGCTACAATGTTTGATAATTGCTTAGTTGTTTAAAATGCTAAAAGTGTCTGGAAAAGCTGGAGTATTTGTTCAGTACTATACCTATTAGTGAGGTCGGTGAAGTCATTGCTGAGTTAATCAACTGAGAGGTTGTGAACTATTTTCGTCAGCTTATTAGTTGAAACCTAATGCAACAACATTGTTTCTTCATTTCCGACTGTAGTCACCTGTCAAGCATATCCTCTGCAGAAAAAGTTAAATTCAAACTATCCTTTGGACAAGAGAACAAAGAGAAATGTAATAATACTGAAACGATGTTAAGACAATTTAAAATTTGATCATATTTCAAAAGTACGCATGAGTGCTCGTGCATACTGTATGTGACGGTGTTTAATTTTGAAACAATATTATGCTAATACATATAGTAAAATTGAACAGACTATAATTCTTCCCCAACATGTTCCTACTTATCATCTTTAGGAACATAGAACACTCAAAATAAATAACAAGGCTTAGTGATGAGGATATCTGCAATAGAAATTATTCTTATGATATCTACTATAGGAACACCAACGAACAACAAATAACACTATTGTCAATATATAGAATTGATTTATGCCGTGATACTGGTCTAATATTTAACAAGAGAAATGCTGTATGGCTTGCTAAATAAGAAAACATATTACTTGATGTCATTGTGAAATCTGTATAGCTTGTCCAACGCAGACTTTTCTTGTAATTTTTTTACATGTTAAAATAAAATCAGCGAGCACCACCAGCCAAGCGGTGAAATGCTTATTTAGTGTACAGATAAAATGAGGACTACAGTTTTTAGATCGTAATGTTGGAAAATTTAAGCAAATTCAGCAAGTGTAATATCAAAGACTCACACCACAACCACAAGGCATGTATAACAGCTGCCAGTTGCAATCTATTTTCAATGTAATACTGCTCATAGGGAAGTCTCAAGACACATTACAAATGTGTACGGAGAAGATGCGTACTCTTCTCTTGCATAGTTCTCCACCTATCCAAATTTTGCCGATTTATGACATTTATACATATATTTGGTTTGCCAATTTCTTACGAAAACTTTTGGACATTTTTATTCTGACCGTCCAGTCCAGACAAGGTTGGATCATGTTGCCTTGGTCTCTAAGCGTTAGGCATACTTAAACCTAGACACCGAAGTGTTTTAAAGAAAAAACAATCTTCTAACAATACATATAGTAAAATTAAACGGACTATTATATTATTCTTCGCTAATATGTTCCTACCTATCTTCTTTAGGAACACTAACAATAAATAAAAAGGTTTAGTGCGACGATATCTGCAATAGAAACTGATAGTATATAAAAATAACCCATAACATAGAAAGTCCATTAGTCCCAGGCCACATGAACCTGAGCCAATGCGCACACAAAAGTGAGAGAATAAGGGATGACTAACATGATCAAATGATGACCTGTGTCATTTCCCAGTTAAAAACAATATCTGCCAGAACAAACAATCTTCTAACAATACATATAGTAAAATTAAGCAGACTGTCATTCATTGTCAACATGTACCTACATATCTTCTTTAGGATCACTAACAATAAACAACAAGGGATACATAGTGTACATAGAAATGAGGATTAGAGTTTTTTTAATTTAGATCATAATGTTGGATAGATTAAGCAATTTGAGCAAGTGTAACTTCTAAAATGTTGAAGCTCTTCTGTAACTAGAACTGTAAAGGGATGTTATGGTTATATTTAGTGTGCCAGAACATATTGATATAGCTTGCTGTGATCTGGTATCAAGTCCACAAGTTAGCCAGCCAATAAATTATAATAGAACTTAGAACATTGATTCTAATTAAAGAAACGAATAAATAAGGAACACACGATTGACCCCAAACAAAGTTCTAGGTACGTGAAGACCCAGCTTAAGGTTTGTAATTAAAGACAGATCATAGATTCAACTACACTAGCATGTAATTAAATAGTAAACTTAAATAAATCCTTAACTGATTACTTTAAAAAAAAAAAACATCTTTATTAAAAATTGGAAGTAGTTACGTTGAAGGTAAAATAAAGCCATAACAACGATGATATACTATTTCATGAGTACTAAAAACAAAAACAAAATTATCAAAGCATAGATGAACTAGTTAATCGTACTGTGGCTTCCGAATGACAATGGTACTGATGATCATCATCAGTTGCTACAGCACTCTTCCTCTTTCTTGATTTTAACATACCTTGTTCTCTTCCTGGTGGGATAACTGCTGTGAGTGGGAGGACTATGATTATGATGACCAATGTAAATGACATCATAGGCATTTGGAACAGTACAGCTTTCGTTAACATATCTCTTTGCTTCACATTAATTTCTCATATTCAAGACTAGCAAGTTGACATCTGAAGTAACGTCTTGGACGCCCTATGCGTCATGAGTTCCTTTGTTCCGTACTTTTTTCCATACCCACTAATCCGATCCCAACTCTGCAGCACTAACAACTTTCATCACTTGATTCAGTTTGTCCTTTGGCTTGGAGGATTTCGTAGTTCTCTTCAGACATGGTTTTGGAAGACCTTGTTTTGGTAGACCTTGTGCCTTGTCAGTTATCAAGGCTTTTTTCTCATCCGGATAAAAAAATCCCTGCTTTGGAATATCTTCATGTTGGAATGTCTTGACTACTGTTACTCCGGCGGCCTTGACTACTGTTCCTCCGGCGGCTACTATTCCTCCGGCGGCCACCAACCACACCTACCACCACCTACCCCTTAGATTTTGTCTATAAATAAGAAATGCATGTAAGCATTTGAAATTATCTGAGGCATCTGAAAATCTTTGTAAATCTGTTTATCCTCAAGATCAATAAACTATTTCTCTTCTGCATATAATCTTTCTTGCTTCCGTTATAACAAACTGGTATCAGAGCTTTGGTCGAAGCTGCTGCAAAATTCTCGTCGGAATTTTTTTAAGCTCGCCGGATTTTTTCGCCGGAGTTACTGTTCATTGCCGGAGAAGACGACACTGTTCAGGCGGAGTTACTGTTCATCGCCGGAGAAGACGACACTGTTCATACGGTACTGTTCATACGGGACTGTTCATACGGTACTATTCATACGGCACTGTTCATACGGCACTGTTCACGGTACTGTTCACGGTACTGTTCATAGGTACTGTTCACGGGTACTGTTCACAGGCACTGTTCACGGGTACTGTTCACAGGCACTATTCACGGGCACTGTTCACATATACGATTCTGGGAGAAAGATGTCTGGTGGTATTAACGTTAAGGTCGACAAATTTACTGGGAGGAATAGTTTCAGTCTGTGGCAAATCAAGATGCGTGCCTTGTTAAAGCAACAGGGGCTCTGGGCGCCGTTGAACACAAAAACGGCTGCTTCTGGAAGCGCTGAGATGGCCAGTCTAGAAGAAAAGGCACACTCAACAATTTTGTTGTGCCTTGCTGATGATATTATTACTGAAATCGCGGAGGAGGATACCGCGTCTGGTCTGTGGTTGAAGCTTGAGAGTCTCTACATGACGAAGTCTTTAACAAACAAGTTGTTGCTGAAGCAACGTCTGTTTAGTCTGCGAATGCAGGAAGGTATGCCTCTTCGAGATCATTTAGATCAATTAAACACAATTTTATTAGAATTGCGTAATATTGATGTTAAAGTTGAAGATGAGGATGCTGCTTTGATTCTGTTAGTTTCTTTACCATTATCGTACGAGAACTTTGTGCAATCGTTTATTGTTGGTAAAGATACTATTTCTCTAGAGGAGGTTAGATCTGCTCTTCATTCTAGAGAGCTGCGCCATAAGGCGGCTGGTACAGGTACAGATAATCATGCTACTGGGTTGGTAGCTAGCTGGAGTAATGGACATGGAAAGTCGGGGAAGAAATCAGTTCCTAAGGGTCCAAAACCTAATGATATCTGTAATTACTGTAAAGAGAAGGGACACTGGAAATCTGATTGTCCCAAGAAAAAGAAGCAACAGGATAATTTGACAGATACTGCTGCTGTAGCTGATGCTACTTCTGAAGAAGATTTTGCTCTAGTTGCTGTTAAGGACACGCATCACTCTGATGTGTGGATTCTTGATTCTGGAGCGTCTTATCATATATGTCCGCGCAGGGAGTGGTTTACAACCTACGAGCAAGTAGACGGTGGCAAGATTTCTATGGCTAACAGTTTTACTTGTGAGACGGTTGGAATAGGCTCGATTAAAATTCGGACACATGATGGTAAATTCTGCACATTGAATGATGTTAGGCATGTTCCACTTATGACAAAGAATCTGATATCTTTGAGTATGTTAGACATCAAGGGTTTCAGTTTTCAAGGTGAAGGTGGAGTTTTACATGTCCACAAGGGTTCTAATGTGGTTCTGAAAGGTGTTAAACGTGGTACCTTGTATCTTCTTCAAGGTTCTACGTTAACAGGTTCTGTTGCTGTCGCGTCCTCAAAAAAGATTAAGAGGTTGCGAGCTGATACATTATCAGGTTCTGTTGCTGTCGCGTCCTCGGAGAAGATTAAGAGGCTGCGAACTGATAATGGTCTGGAATTTTACTCATCTGAGTTTGATGAGTTCTGTAAGCATGTAGGGATTTCTAGGCATCATACAGTCAGGGATACACCACAGCAGAATGGTGTAGCAGAGCGTATGAATCAGACACTTCTGGAGATAGCTAGTTGCATGCTCTCTAATGCTGGACTAACTAGAAGATTCTTGGCGGAAGCAGTTAGTACATCAGGTTATCTGATAAATCGTGGATCTACGATTGTTTCAGAAAGTGGTGGTGTTGAGAAACAGGTGGAGCAGGAAGTCACTCAAGATGAGAGTGAACCACAACAAGAAGTTCAACAACCACAGTCAGAATCAGAATCATCAGTACCAGTAGTAAATCGGCATAGTTTGGTCAGACACACTTCCATCAGGGTGCTACTAGCGATAGTTGCACATCAGAATCTGGAGTGTGAACAACTCGATGTGAAGACAGCTTTTCTGCATTGGCAAGCTGTGAAGAGGATTTTTCGGTACTTAAAAGGTACGTCTGATGTTGGTCTCATTTATGGAGGTGATACTGAGTGTTTGGTGATAGGGTTTTCAGACTTTGATTATGCTGGAGATGTTGACAGTAGAAGATCTATGACTGGTCATGCTTTCACTCTGGGTGGTTCGATTGTCAGTTGGAAAGCTACTCTGCAACCTACAGTGACTTTGTCTACTACAGAAGCAGAGTACATGGCATTGACAGAAGCCGCAAAAGAAGGAATCTGGTTGAAAGGATTGGTCAGCGATCTTGGTCTACATCATGATCAAGCTACGGTATTTTGTGACAGTCTCAATGCAATCTGTTTAGCAAAGGATCAAGTCAATCATGAGCGGACTAAGCACATAAATGTGAGATATCATTTTCTAAGAAGTGAGACGAGAATTAAGGTGAGAAAAGTGGGTACTGCTGATAACCCAGCTGATATGCTCACCAAGTCGGTTCCACATAGCAAGTTTCAACATTGTTTGGACTTGTTAAATGTACGGAGTTGTTGATTGCCCTTTTAGGGCAAAATCTGAGGCAGAAGAGTTTTATCTGGTACATCTGGCATTATTATGATGCATCTGGTACATCTGTTATCTGTTTTTGTGAGAGGATTCAAGTCAAGGTGGAGATCTGTTATCTGGTACATCTGGCATTATTATGATGCATCTGGTACATCTGTTATCTGTTTTTGTGAGAGGATTCAAGTCAAGGTGGAGATCTGTTATCTGGTACATCTGGCATTATTATGATGCGTTTGGTACATCTGTTATCTGTTATTTGTGAGTATTCAAGTCAAGGTGGAGATTTGTTGGAATGTCTTGACTACTGTTACTCCGGCGGCCTTGACTACTGTTCCTCCGGCGGCTACTATTCCTCCGGCGGCCACCAACCACACCTACCACCACCTACCCCTTAGATTTTGTCTATAAATAAGAAATGCATGTAAGCATTTGAAATTATCTGAGGCATCTGAAAATCTTTGTAAATCTGTTTATCCTCAAGATCAATAAACTATTTCTCTTCTGCATATAATCTTTCTTGCTTCCGTTATAACACTTCAAGTTGTCCATGTGTATTTAAAAAAGACATATCAGGATTGGCATCTGATAAATCAAGAATGTTATCAGGAAAGACAGGAGTACTAGGGTTTTCCAAAGTTGAATTACTAGTTTCTTTATTGGCCATGGGTAGTGCAACATCAAAGCTGCTTTGATCTTCTTCATTGGAGTTTACAGAATGGGAAGGATGATTAGCCGAAGGCTTAAAGGGGGCCTGATCAGGTCCAGATAGGATCATTAGTTCATCGTCATCATAGCTGCTACTAGTAAAATCATGCATAAACACTTGTCCAGGAGCGCTTATAGTTATAGGGTTAATGGAAGAGCTATCATTAAAACCGCTAAGTAGATGATCATTGTCTTGATAAATAAACGGGAAACCATGATTAGTATCAACCTCATCAAGTAAACCATTATAATCGAAACCGGAAGTTGGAGGATAATCATAGGTATATGATTCACCCCACAGACCAAGATCAATATAGTTATATGTTTCACCCCACGGATAACTGAAACTGTACTCCTCCATGACTATACTAACTCAAAAAAAAAAAAAAAAAAAAAAGAGAGAGAGAGAGAGAGAGAGAGAAACAGAAAGAATGCTCTAGGCTCTAGCTAGGTAGGTTTTAACTATGAATACATATGCAACAACCTTATATATTGACATAGAAAAATGATAAGATAACTGTAGAAACTTCCAGCAATCTTGATTGCCTAATTGCATGCAACCAAATCTTGAAGTTGAAGATACCATTACTACATTTAAATGAGTAACAAAAAATTTAATTACTTTCTTCTTACTTTTTAATGGACCCTTTTTCTTTTCCATGAGATTGCATTAGAGCTTTCCTAATTTTGCCAAACATAATTTCATTATTTTTTACGTAATTATAAAAGAATGACATTTTTGTGATTTTTTAATAAAAATAAGGGTAAAAAAGTAACTTCACACCTATTAAAATGTCAATTTTTGCACTTGAAGTTTAATATATAGTAATAGATGCAGGAGGGTCTTTCTTATTAAATATTTGTAAAACACCAATTACATTGTGATACCCTATCATGAACAATTTTAGGATCCAATTTGATAGTCCTATCATTTTCCTTTAAGAATTTACTATTACATAAATTTCTCAATTTGTCTGCCAAGTAGGTAAATATCTAAACGGGCCACAAAAGTTGATTTTATATATACATGGGCAATCAATATTCAAGGCCCATAAAATGCCCCGACTAGGATGAACTACAACATTTCTGTTTTAATGGCATTAGGCCCATCTAGTTCTCGCCGTTGCATTTACTCAAAGTAACTTGACCACAAGATCTGCAGCAAAGGAGTGTACATAATAGAGTTTTAACTACCACAAGTTCACATGAAAATGACTTGCTTGCTACAACTTTGGTTCTAAATTTTGATGTTTGGCTACTATTTTACCTAATAATGTCAACCTTATCTTCCACATTTTTTCAAGCCTCCACTCCAATATTACACCAAAAGCTTCATACTTCAACTTCATCAATCCGATGTAGCTGCGATGATACTAGCCATGATCTTGCTGACACTAATGGGCTGCCTAGTTTTTCTAATCAGTGTAATAATGTACTTCAGAATTCAACTACTATTAGGCCACCTCGGCCCCGTAGGATCATTTTAGTTAGACATGGACAGAGTGAAGGGAACGTCGATGAGGGTGCTTACACGAGAGTGGCAGATCCTAACATTGCATTAACTGAGAAAGGACTGAATGAGGCTGCAAAGTGCGGACAAATGATTAAGGAGATGATTGAGAAAGACGAGGCAGATGATTGGAAAGTGTACTTTTATGTGTCTCCGTATAGGAGAGCAAGGGAAACACTACGAAATGTTGGCAAGGCTTTTGGAAGATCAAGGATAGTTGGGCTAAGAGAAGAGCCTCGCTTGCGAGAGCAAGATTTTGGTATGTTAGGTTCTAATAATAGTTTTGCTTAATTTGCCAAAATTTCGACTTCTTTTACTGAACTTTTTTTCAGACTGTTAACCCTTGTCTGCTATGCAGGAAACTTCCAGGACAGAGAACAAATGAAAATTCAAAAAGCTGCTAGGCACCTCTACGGACGTTTCTTCTATCGCTTTCCTAATGGAGAATCAGCAGCAGATGTTTACGACAGAATAACAGGTATGATTGAGTAATTGCTTGGTTATTTTGAATCTGGATGGTGTTAAAGCAGAGTATATGTACTAATAGAACTATGACTGAAAGAACCTTACTTTGAGCTGCAGGATTCAGAGAAACGTTGAAAAGCGACATTGATGTGGGACGCTTTCAGCCACCTGGTGAACAGAGTCCAAACATGAACCTGGTAATAGTATCACATGGTTTAACATTGAGAGTGTTCTTAATGAGGTGGTACAAATGGACAGTGAAGCAATTCGAAGGACTATGTAATATGAACAACGGAAGCATAATGGTGATGGAAAGAGGTTATGGTGGAAGGTACATTTTTTCGTCTATAATTCCCTCTGTTCATAAACACAACATTCTCATGAGAGATTGAGTTATACTAGTCTGTCACATACTCTCATGTGGTATGCAGTTTCAGAAAAAGTAACATACCATATTTTACTTATCAATGAAAGATGCCATATATTGCATTGTGATAAAAACAGCATTATAATTCATAACTCATATATTGGACGGTTAATAAAGTAATGTTACGAATGTAGCAGAGCAAATTACCTAAGAAGATGAGTGTTATAACTACAGAAGGAGCTGTTCCTTAAAATGCCCGAAACAAACTAGAAGTGAGTTACACGAGTGTCTACCTGGTTCGCAAAGTCCAAACTTCTGCAACGTTACATGAAAATTCTGCTAGAGCCTGATATGCATACCAAAATAATTCGTAAAAAAAAAAAACTTTGACTAGTGAAGATAAGATTTAAAAATGCTCGCTCTTCCTTTATTTGGTAATGGTCAATCACATAAAAATACTCAAATACACATGCATGTACTATGGCTCAAATGTCAAACCCTCGACCTCTTGTTAACGAGAGAAGAGGGCAACCACTAGGCTACAATGATAGAAATTATAGTCAGTCTCCTTATAAGGCAAAATAAGGAAAGTCAAGACTCTTAAGTCTTTTTTTTGTCAGACAAGACTCTCAAGTCTTAACTCATATTTGCAGTCTACAAAACTTAAATTTCAGACTTGAACTCAATAGTTTACATGATTCTTGTGCAGTTGTGCTACATATGCTCGAGTTGTACTTAGTTTAAATCGAATTTTAGCTTGTGCTTTCGTATACTGACGAACAAGATATTGTCTACGAGATTCTGAATGAGTTGTAACTATAATTATTCACATTACAAGTTATATACACCAGGTACAGCTTATTAATGCATCATACGAAAGAGGAGCTACGGGAGTTTGGCTTGACAGAAGAAATGTTAACTGACCAGGAATGGTAAGAAAATTTCCGTGCACTAATCTTAACAGTCTCATCAAACAGCTTACTTTTGAATTCTACCTCTTTTTGCTAATTACTGTGTTTGACGTGGAATGTGAAGGCAGAAAATAGCAAAACCAGGTGAGCTAAATTACGATAGCTTAACGACAGGGCCCTCTTTCTTCACCCACTTCGAAGAGGAAGAAAACATACCAGTCGTGAAATAACTGATAGGAAACCAGCTTATAGTTGCACAACTACACCATGAGGTATCAGAAAGTTGTTGGGCACTTGAAACCGATAATATGTTTGTGAATTGTCAAGCTACTTGACTGGCCATGTATATAGTCTGAAAGAGCAATAGAAATATGGAATAGTTTCCAGAACTGAAAATATTTTTCCCAATTAAGCTTCTGAGTGAGCGGGGTGAATTAGTATTCCGTCCTCAACCAAAAACAGTGTTCGAATAAGAGAGTTCCAAGGAAATAGAGAAAATTTCTTTACATGTCACATGATAAGGGGCCTCAATTCTCCAATCTCCTAGTAAGGGACATTAGTACAATAAATAAAAATAAAAGGTCTGCAAACAAACTGCAAAATTTGGTGTACCAAGATAACGGGAAACTTGTTAGAATTCAAACTCTTCTAGAATGGAGGCTAAAAATCAAAGCAACACATGCATATTAATGTTCAACAATTGTAGGCTTGGTTCGTGAAGTCATAGATTGTAGGCTTGAAATAAATATAAGTTATGTAAGCAATGATGTCAAGGTACTAGGATGAGGCTTATAAATAGGTTAATTCATTGCATTTGTAAAATATACCAAGAGAAATAAAAGAGAGAAACACAAGAGTTATTTTCTAGAGAGAAACACAAGAGTTGTTTTCCAACATTTGGTATCAGAGCTTGGTTGTTAAATTCTGAAGTACTGTTCACGCCGTAGAAGACGAAGTACTGTTCACGCCGGAGAAGACGAAGTACTGTTCATACGGTACTGTTCATGCGACACTGTTCATACGGTATTGTTCATACGACACTGTTCAGACTACACTGTTCATACAGACGACACTGTTCACTGTAAAAATCATGGGGGATTTTACAAACTCTATTCAGAAACTCAACAACAATAATTATGGGTCATGGAGTACCCGTATAAAGTTTTACCTGCTTGGACAGGATTTATGGGATGTTGTAAATGGCTGTGATACAACACCACCAAGGGAGGCCAGAAGCATAGACATAAGTTCCGTCGATTCAACCTCAACACCAGCACGACCAGAGGCTACACCTCAAAGACCAGTAGCTGACCCTGAGATCTTAAAGAAATGGAAGGTTAAGGCAGGTAAAGCCATGTACGCTTTAACCGTAGCTGTGGAGGATGAATTTCTACAGCGAATCAAAGATGCTCAAACGCCGAAAGAAGCATGGGACATATTAACGGGAGTTTTCGCTAAAAAGAATGACGCAAAATTACAAAGGCTCGAAAATGAGCTTTTGTCCATCTCCCAGCAAAATATGACCGTGAGTCAATATTTCGCTAAGAAGAGTTTATCTGCAACAAAGATTTACGAGTTTTGGAAATCACTCGGAATGGAAAGTCGGAGTGTTAGAATTCAAACTCTTCTAGAATGGAGGCTAAAAATCAAAGCAACACATGCATATTAATGTTCAACAATTGTAGGCTTGGTTGGTGAAGTCATAGATTGTAGGCTTGAAATAAATATAAGTTATGTAAGCAATGATGTCAAGGTACTAGGATGTCAAGGTACTAGGATGCGGCTTATAAATAGGTTAATTCATTGCATTTGTAAAATATACCAAGAGAAATAAAAGAGAGAAACACAAGAGTTGTTTTCTAGAGAGAAACACAAGAGTTGTTTTCCAACATTTGGTATCAGAGCTTGGTTGTTAAATTCTGAAAATTCTACAAATTTTCCGGCAAGTTACTATTCCGGCAGCACTGTTCACACCGTAGAAGACGAAGTACTGTTCACGCCGGAGAAGACGAAGTACTGTTCATACGGTACTGTTCATGCGACACTGTTCATACGGTACTGTTCATGCGACACTGTTCATACTATACTGTTCATACAGACGACACTGTTCACTGTAAAAATCATGGGGGATTTTACAAACTCTATTCAGAAACTCAACAACAATAATTATGGGTCATGGAGTACCCGTATAAAGTTTTACCTGCTTGGACAGGATTTATGGGATGTTGTAAATGGCTGTGATACAACACCACCAAGGGAGGCCAGAAGCATAGACATAAGTTCCGTCGATTCAACCTCAACACCGGCACGACCAGAGGCTACACCTCAAAGACCAGTAGCTGACCCTGAGATCTTAAAGAAATGGAAGGTTAAGGCAGGCAAAGCCATGTACGCTTTAACCGTAGCTGTGGAGGATGAATTTCTACAGCGAATCAAAGATGCTCAAACGCCGAAAGAAGCGTGGGACATATTAACGGGAGTTTTCGCTAAGAAGAATGACGCAAAATTACAAAGGCTCGAAAATGAGCTTTTGTCCATCTCCCAGCAAAATATGACCGTGAGTCAATATTTCGCTAAGAAGAGTTTATCTGCAACAAAGATTTACGAGTTTCGGAAATCACTCGGAATGGAAAGTCGAGTTTGAGGGAGAGTGTTAGAATTCAAACTCTTCTAGAATGGAGGCTAAAAATCAAAGCAACACATGCATATTAATGTTCAACAATTGTAGGCTTGGTTGGTGAAGTCATAGATTGTAGGCTTGAAATAAATATAAGTTATGTAAGCAATGATGTCAAGGTACTAGGATGTCAAGGTACTAGGATGAGGCTTATAAATAGGTTAATTCATTGCATTTGTAAAATATACCAAGAGAAATAAAATAGAGAAACACAAGAGTTGTTTTCCAACAAAACTGCCTATCAGTCTTGGAAAGTCATACAAACTGCACAAAGATGCAAAGCTGAAGCTAATGACCAACAAACTGGTCTACCAAATAACATCAATAGCCAATGGATATAACAACGAAAAAGTTTACCTGACCTGATAATAGAGCGACAGGTGATTGCAATAGACCACTTACAAATGGGCGAGATTCAAATGTTTCTTTCTGAAATACTTGATGCACAGCAGCCCTGATACGCACGTCAGAAATGCATCTGGTGTCATTGACATAACACCATCACCATCTAAATCTCTGATGCATTTGATACGCACGTCAGAGGAAGAGGAAGTCACTCTTCCTCTTTCGTTTTCATTTATTAGAAGTTGAAAAAGAAGCATATGTTGCAATGGAAAAAAGAAGAGAAGTTGGTGATGATTTTGGAAACTTTTCAATTAAGTTAATCTCGAACCCTTGTGCGTGAAGAAAATCTATCACATCGTGGTCCAAATACTACAGATTCCTGACCACATTTTCCATTGGGTTTTCTTTTCTCTTCCTTGAGCGCCATACTTGTATCTCTTTTTCGAATTGTGACATCAGAAGAAAAAATTAAATTAGAATCTCATACATTAGCCAACAATCACTGTAATTCAGAATTTAATCAAACCTAGAAAGTAAGATGTTCTGCTGCCAGGCCAAAAAGAGTCAGAATAGTATTACTAACGGAATCCTCAATGAAATTGCATGTCCAGGCCTTTCCTTACTCTCCTCATCCACCCAAAATCATCAACAGAAAGTAGCAGCCATGTTTCGAAATTTGACTAGCTCTTACTGAAGAATCAGATGTCATACGGATAATAAGTCAATACATACCATCTATATATGATATATGTTCAAATTTAGAAACGATGAAAGGAAGGATGAATACCAAACATTCCGGACCATATGACCTCAAATGGAAAGATGTAAATCACAAAGAATCGAAGTTCAATGTACACACTAAGTCTTCAACGCACAAATACTGGCAGTACAGTTACAACCATTGGTTACTCTTCTCATTGAGAACAATTCCATTTCAAAAAACACATGATTTACATATAACCATTATATGATCACTTTGGATAGCCAGAAGCTGGATAGCCCTGTGGAGGATAACCTGCGGGAGGATAGCCCTGTGGAGGATAACCTGCAGGTGGATAAGGCTGAGCTTGGGGAGGTGGATAGCCATAAGGTTGTGGTTGCCCATAGGGCTGTGGAGGAGGATATCCTACAGTGGGAGGATATGGCTGATCAAGCCGAGACATCTGCTGACCAGGGGGGACTGCCATTGGCTGTGTACCAAACACACCATCTCGTTTGTCCATTTCAATCTTGTGTTGTGTCTGCAATATTCCACAAGAAAATAGATAAGCTATGATGAATTGCACAGCAGCAACAATGTTACCAGCAACATTTGTATTTATTTATAGTCTTATAAGCAGAGTTTGAAAATATGTATTTTAAAAATTTTCCGAAGAACAAGAGAGTACATCTACATACCTGCATACAAGCGCACACCCTGCAAAAAAGAGAATTAGAATACAGTTAGTACTTTTACGTCTTTTCCCCCAACCTTTTTTAGAAACGCAAGCAGATAAAGTAGAGGGAAGTAAAATAAAATAACTCTCACTAGTGTGCTCCCAGGTCTTGACAGAAAGGAGACAATGTACTTAATCAGAATATGGATGAAAATGGAGATCATCAATATAAATAAAATGGTTATACTATGGATTTGAAAAAGTATCTTAAAAAGCTTTCATTCAATTAACTAGTTTACTTCTCGTTCATCATCCAACATTTGAAGTGAAGTGAAGGTAATTTCCTTCATTTCTGTTTCCCAGCTAAATAAAACACGAGAAGCACATCTTCCATTTCATCTGGGTCACCCCCTCCCAAATTCGGAGCAGGGATTATGGGCAAAATCCTATGGAGTGAGGAAAGAAAACATACGTGCAGTAGACCACATCAGCCAAACAGTTCAGTAACTGTGAGGCCTCTGAAAGTTCATCACTTCCAACTATCATTGCAACAATGGAAAATATGCATGCGACTTGTTGAAGGCAAAACATGAAACCCTGCATTTGAACATTTGAAAGAGATGCATTTTACCATGTAAACATATATTAGTGCTTCTCTCTCTTGAGAGAGAGAGAGAGAGAGAGAGAGAGAGAGGGAGGGAGAGGGAGAGGGAGAGGGAGAGGGAGCGGGAGAGGGAGAGGGAGAGGGCGAGCGAGCGAGGGAGAGAGAGGGAGAGAGAGAGAGAGAGAGAGAGAGAGAGAGAGAGAGAGAGAGAGAGAGAGAGAGAGAGAGAGAGAGAGAGAGAGAGAGAGAGAGAGAGAGAGAGAGAGTACGATGATGCAATTATCACATTTCGTCGTCTGTATGTTAAACTCATCTTGCAGAAGAAAGCGAGTTGATGCTACTGAATTTCCAAAACAACAGATGACCTGAAAATTTGGGAGATAATCAATTAATATTCCAAATAAGCTCCACAAAGTGAAAAACAATTCACTCCGTCATATCCAACATAACCGAGGCATAAAATCAGCCTCTACATTTGATCAGAATCTTCACTAAAGCCAGAATAACTAGGTACTCCACAATATGAACCAAAAAGGTTTCGACGGCAGATAGTTTTAGGAGAACAAAAATACTCTATATCTTTCTATCAAATTTCTAATTGGCAATCAGTCTATTTGGGAGAGGTCAAACTAAATTTACATTATTTAGTATTTTTCGTTCCCAAAATTTAACTACTACCACCATAATTTGACAGTCCCAACTAGGGTGCGAAGGAAACGAATTGTTAGATAAGATGTTCGAGTTTGGCATGGTAGGAACTCAATAAGCTCACTTCAAAATATTTATCGAACTCGAGTTCGGGAAAGCAAATATGTTAGACAATATTATCAACTATTGTTCGGTTCGTTAAGAAATTGCTCAAGTTAGATAATAGATAGTTCGGTTTGTTGCTAATTGGGCTGTAATCAAACCGAACTTGGAAAGAAGTTTATATTCGGCTAAATTCGAAGTTGAAAACAGACAGCTCGGTTCGATGTCTTATCAAACTCGAGTTAGGACAAGAAAATACGTTGTTCGGTTCTTTAAATAATTTCACGAGTTTGACAACAAAAAGTTCAGTTCGTTTACAAATCTGGTAGTAAGGGAACCGAACTTTTCATTAAAAGTTCGAGCCCGGCGTCAGTTCGAACTTGAAAACCTCGGTTCCATATGTTATCTATCTCCAGTTTGTAGAAGGAAATACATTTGATAATATTATACGACATTGTTCAGTGCATTAACAAAATGTTCGGTTCGGAATTGCTCAAGTTCGATAAGAGAAAGTGCTGTACGTTTCGTTTACAACCCAAGTCCCAACTATAAGTAATATGACATCCAAAATTGAGCGCTATATGAAAAAAATGTCATAAACTTTTAAAACACTAAGGGGTTTTATATATGTTCGTAACTCTATAAAGAGATCCAAAATAATAGATGCAGATAACAAGGCATAGGCAGTTTTATGTTTTTGAAATTCTAAACTGCCTATGCCTTTATTTTTGCTTCCAAAAAAAGAGGCATAGGCAGTTTAGAATTGCAAAAACCAAGTAATCCAGGGACCTTACAATGCATACAAATTTTAGAATTTGGAAGACACACACGCACCTTAGTTTAATATTACAACGGCAAAAAAAAAATTACAAATGCATTCATACTATCATGCTTTCATTTCTGTTAGCATTGTGAACACTAATAAATCAAATACAATAAACACCTATGAGGGCATCAAAACGATTTTCAACATTTGGACTATCTGGTACTTGTTAACTAGTAAGATGTTTTTTCCTTATAATTATCGTTGGTCAGCAACACCATGTGAATAGAAGCAGATGAGACACAACTCTTAGAGCGTCTTCAAATATATATACAAAGAAAAAAAGAAAATATTTACAGGGTATAATTGCTCTTGGTCAAAATCTCAAGCAAGGTATTATTATACCTCAGTGCCAAGGCAAAACTCAGGGCATTTACTTTCACCGCACCGACCACTGCAGGGCATATAACCAGCACAGCACACGTATCTACAGCGAACCAGAAGCAACTTATTTACTGGGAAGTTAGCCCTAACATGTGCTTTGATAGGATATAGAATTGTTCAGTTACCTTGACATATCATTGTAAAGAGCACGCTTGCGAAGTAGGTACGATACACATGGTCCACTGGCAATTCAATTGAACAACACATTAGATTGAGCACAATAGCTTGTAAATTCAAGTACACCATACACAAAAAAAACCACAGGTTTAACAACACATAACAATTAGGTACCAGTAATGAAAGATAGAGCGAGAAAAGAACAGCAGTATTTCAGTTTACGTGATATTAGGAAGAAAGTTATGAAAGACATCTTTGGGTTCATAAAGAGGTAACTGATTCATATATATTATGAGTTCAAGTTCCATGTATTTCAAGAGATAACCTTAGGGTAATAGTAGTCCAAGTGAAAAAAATAAAAGCTTATCTATTTGTCTGTATTCATCTGAAGTGGTTAGTAAATATTGCTGCAATTTGGTCCGGAGCTGCTATTATTTCCTCAAGAATCAAGTAAAGATCTTAAATTTCAGGAGCAAGATACTGCACAAGAATCAATATTTAAATTCTACAAGTTAAGAAGGATCAATATATTAGATACCTTGTTCACTTATGTTCAAACAAGAATAATCTTATGCCCAGAAAGTTCATGAGAGGGGAACAGAATGACATATTCTGGTTCATCTATTAAGAGTTTTATAATTGTGTGTTCTGTTAGGAAACGTAATTAATACATTATCAGTTAGATAATCTGAATAACTGAATTTTGCTTCAGTTGCAAATCTGGCATGGAGAATTTGGTGGATCAGTTATGTAATTAGAATAATTTGGAATGGAGGCTTTGGTGGAACTAATTATGTTTCAGCTTCAGTTTAGGAATAACGAGAAGCAAGATTGAGTGAAGTGTGTGTGGAGAGTGGGTGGTCTCTCGAATTCCACCTAAATATCGTGTTCTCAGTAATCTCTCCTCAACAAACCACGACTGTACGTGAATACCGTTGCCAATTTGAGGTACTTTCTGCCTCTCTAAGTGAATTATCTGAGTCGGTTTTAGGAATCGTATACAGAAAAGGAATTCAAGCTGATATATGTGCCGAGTTGAGACTAATGGATCCAGTAGGGCTGCCCAAGATGATGCACATGGCACAACAAATTGAGGATAAAAATATGGTCATACAACTTCATTAGAGAGGAGTAATTATTCAAAGCAGCATCTCAACTCATGTGGAACTAATTCTCGAGAAATGTGGCTCGACAACTTTCTGTAGTGTCTTCCTCTGCCTCTCCAATTCAGCCTTCTGCAAACACATCAGCTACATACAAATTTCGGCGTTTGTAAGAAGCTGAAATGTTGGAAAAAGGAGAAAAAGGTCTTTGTATTCGTTGTGATGAAAAGTATGGCCCAGGACACTGTTGCAATATAAAGGAATTACAAGCCCTTTGGATGCATGGAGATGAGCTGGAGGAGAACGAATCTCATGGGAATTAGGAGGACAAAATCATGCCAGATGATTATGGAGGGCTTTCATCATTTCAACCTTGAGGACAAGGTTCAAGTTTGGGCGGCGAGTAATGTCAGGAAACTTAATTAACACAATATCAGTTAAATAATCTGAATAATTAAGTTTTGCTTCAGTTACAAATCTGGCATGGAAAATTTGGTTGATCATTTACATAATCAAAATCATTTGGAATGGAGGATTTGGTGGAACTAATTATGTTTCAGCTTTAGTTTAGAAATAAGGAGTTTATGTTGGGATTATAAATGAGAAGGCATTTGCATGTTCTAGGCAGCAAGAAAAGTATACCAAACAAACAAATGGGGGTGGGAGGACTCGAACCGAGGGTCTTCGCTAAACTGAGCTCTGACACCATGTTAAGTAACCGGTCCATCTAAAATAATAAAACCTTAAGGTGTCGGAGGAGGCCCTACAGATCTTATACTATTAGTGTAAAACAATAGCTAGTTATCTAAATAGAAAATAAAGCTACATATTGATTTAAGATGCAAGCCAATTGAAAGAAATGAGGAAAAGAAAACAAAAAAAAATCTGCAGACTCGTTTGTTGATACAAAGAGGTGTATCAATAATACAATTCCAATAGAATAGGTTTAAGAAAAAACCATTTGTAATTTGTAAATCCTTTACAGAACCATGTTTAATATGAAAATAATGTTTGGTTTCTGCTATGATATCTTGTCCAGTATAACTATTTATTAATATTAAAATTATGGCATGCCCCCGTACTGCATCCAAAAATAGGACAAGGTCCCCATGTCTCCAAATTTCAGAGAATCACAATTGAGTGTCGTGTCCGACGCTCCAAAGCTAACTCTGAGCAACATCATTAAAATCAATACACAGAACAGCAAAATACACAATCATTTACCAATCATATGAATTGCAATTGAAAACTGTTGATTTTAGTGATCTAAAACCAGCAAAACACTGGGAAGATGTACATATAACTAACATATAGATTAAACAGTAAATCAAAACCAACACCGTAAATTCAGATATAAGAGCTGCATTTTCATATTTAACAATAACATAGTATCAGAAAAGATGAATTCAACGGAAAGGGGCAAATTCCCACTAGTAAACTGAAAGTCAAACCTAGTAGCTGCAGAGTCAACATTACCAATTTCTCAACAAGCTTTACTATTACAAACTTATGTAGATCAAACAACACAGATTACGAAGCTAATTAAGAAAATATATATCACATCAAAATGACATAGCACTTACCACCACAAAGCAACGCAGCAATCTGCAAAAAATAATAATTAAAAAAAGTTATTCAGTAATGTATACAAATATATAATAGGGAGAGAGAGAGAGAGGGGGGAGAGAGAGAGAGAGAGAGAGAGAGAGAGAGAGAGAGAGAGAGAGAGAGAGAGAGAGAGAGAGAGAGAGAGAGTACATACAAGGACTTAGCAAAAAGAATATACATACAAGGGGTATCGGTCTTCATGGTGGAAATGAGATCGGAGTGCCAGAGATTCCGGTAATTTTGTCGGAGCTGCATCTTGTCTAAGCTTGCCTGAGACGACATGGTTGCTTTGCTTGCACAAGTTGAGGATGAATTGAAGTGTGACAAATGTATGTTTGTAAGTATGAATTATGATTGATTCAGTTCAATGTGTATATAAACAATTAATAGTGGAAGGTCAATTTGCCGGAATGAAAGGAAAATAAAATGTCAGAGGCAGCACACAGCTGACTTGCACCTTCTCCCAAGCGGGTAAAATAAGTAGGTTATGAAATTAAAAAAGCTTTCAATCATACATCATGAAGTTACAATTAACTTATAATATACTAAACTTAAAAATATTAACACTTTAAATTGCGTTAATTTTTAGTGATTCTCCGTTAAAACATACTAATACATTTATGGGTTGATCACTGAACTTTGTGTTAATTTTTGATTACATCACTGATTAAAAAAATTAAATATTCAAAAAATATCTAATGAAATTACTTTTTTTAAAGATTATGTTTTTTAAAATTTAAATTGTAAGCATTCAAAAAATTTAATATTAAAAAAATTATATTTTTGATATCACTTATTAATCGAAAAAGATGGATCGGAAATTTGATATTTTTTTTAAATATGTGTTTGCTTTGACCAATTTACCAGCATGTAAAATAAATGGATATGCTCAATTTTAAATTTAATTAAATTATAAATTAAATAAATGCAAAAAAAAAGATATCTAAATATTTGTTCACTTGTATTGATTTATAAACATATGGGTTAAAGCGGTATATACAAATTAAGTTTAATTAAAGTGTAGTTATTTGGAAAAATGTTAACACTCGATTTTTTTTATTATCTTTTCGTTCATTTGTATTTACTCATAAGCATATGTATTGAATCGGTATGCATAATTTTAACTTTTGCTAAAGAAAAAAAAAATCAGAATTCTAAAAATTTATAATTTTGATACGGTTTATCAATATCGAAAATTTTGAATTTAAAATTTAATCAGTTTAAATTTAAAATTAGCTAATGATCTAATTGAAAATTGTTACTAAATTCAGTGATGAATTAGCAATTAATCTTAATTTCATTATGCCACATTAGCATCTACGTCATCTTTTCGTTATGGTTTTTAACGGAACTAACGACAATTACCAATTTGCAAGTTTTTAAGTACTTCATTAGTTGACTGAAAATTTTTTAAATTTCGTGACCTACTTGGAAGTTACTAGTGACTACAGTGACCAATTAACCATTTTACCCTCTCCCAAGCCTTCGACTTTTTTTTTAGTACTCAGCGACACACATATACACATTTTAAAAAATTTGGTATTATAATATTCATTTTCAAATTGGATAATACAAATGGAGTATAATACAAATTAAGTATAATGTGGCATTTCGTCCATAACAGAATTTTAAAAAAAAAACCTAATGTGCATGTGTGTATGTCGTATTAGAGGTTAATTCTGAACGTGGTCGTCGCATGCTGCACATGTAGTGCCGCATCGCATTAGAGGTCTAATACGGCAGACGAAAAAGCGCCTCACATGTTACAACAAATGAAATGTCGTATTTGTAGGGTATTTTGGGCCGATTTTCTGAAATGACATAAGTAGGACCATGAAAATTGGAAATAGCTCATTTTGGGTCATCATCCCGAATATTACATATGAAAAGAAATTAAAATAAATAAATAAATTCAGGAAGGAATAATACGCATCGTGATACCAATTACAAATCTATATTATCTATACTAAACTATAACTAGCTTATAATCCGTGCATTGCACGGCTCCTTTTTTAATATCTAAACTTATATTAATTTTTTAAAATTTTATATGTTATTAATTTACAAATCAAATTGTTCTTAAAAAATGATATATATATATATATATATATATAAGATTTTACACGTTCGATTTTATATTTGTACACTGTCTTGAATTCTGAAAATTTGATTTGAACGATTAAAGCCCACGTGAAATTAACAAAATTATCTTTAATTTAAAGATGGTTTAATAAATTTTTTTCTAATTAAATCTACGCAGAAACAAAGAAGAGAATAAATTGACGATTTTTTACGTTGAAAATTCTATATGATTTATTAATTCTACTTATAATTCGCTTTTATTATCAAAATACTCTTGTAATTATTTGAAGATAGTTCTACTGACAACCAAATACAATTTTAATATAAGTGTAAGAGGAATTTTGTCCAAAAATTTGATAATCGGTAATCTTATCCTCCGTGCGACAAAGATCTTAAAATAAATAGATGAAAACAGTTGGATCTAGCATAAAAAATTATTTTATATTTTAATATGTTATAAACTAAAAAGTGCATTTATGTTGAAATCGAAAATGTATATGTTAATGATTTAAATCACATATAATTAGATTTTCTACATTGAAAAACATTATCAATGTAGTACTTCTACATTGAATATTATTAATGTAAAAATTCGTAATTATATTTTCTCATGAGATTCTGAGTATTTCTATTTGAATATTAATTATTAAATCATCACTAAATTAAAGATAATTTTATGAGGTTCACGTGGATTGTAAAATCATCCAAATCTGATTTCTAGATCTCAAGATAAAGCTCAAATAGTAAATATGAATTTTTTTAATACTAATAAATAAAATTCAATTTTACTACAACCTTTTTTAATTGTTTCCTTTTTAGATTATAATTTTCTTTTTAAAATTCAATTTTAATACAACCTTTTTTTTAATTATATCCTTTTTAGATTATAATTTTCTTTTTAAAATTCACTTCTAATTCAAGTTTTTCTAATTATATCCTTTTTAGATTATAATTTTCTTTTTAATGTGATCTAATCTTGATCGTCTATTTTCAATCCAACGGATCATATAATTTTGGTAGTACAGTGACCAGAACAAAAAATTGGATAAGATCCCTCTTATGCTTATTATATATAAGGATATAATAAGCAAACTAGGAAATAATTGTTCGTAATTTGGTTCAACCATACAAACAATAGTGATCGTTAGATTTTTAGTAAATCAATAGTAGAAATCGTTGTTAGATAAAATAAAGAACGATTAAAATTAAAATAAAATTTTGAAATCAATAAATTTAGATCACAATAATTTTATTAATCATTACTTCATACTTGTCAAAAATAGAGAAAATGACCAAAATACACTACTTTTCTATGGAATCTACCCAAAATGTCCATCTGCGGGAGAGGCAGCCTTTTTTGTCCACGGAGTACGCATCTTGGAGATGCGTTGGTTGGGATACGCATTCCTAGAATGCGCATCTCTGGTCACGCATCTCCAAGATGCGCATTGACGTCAGTTGACGTCATTCTCAGACTTCTCCTCTCTCTCGTCGGCGACTTCCGCCTCTCTCGTTTCTCTCTCTCTCTCGTTTCTCAATCTCCACCCTTCCTGTGCATATCAAAACGACAATCACATCTTCCTCTCCATTTCCCCCAATCTATTTGTCTCGATCTGGCCCCGCAGGGGCTTGTAAAATCGATTGAAAATATTGGTCGGACATGAAAATCGAATTTAGGGTTGATTGGGGTTTTTCAAAATCTGGCATTAGCAATTAAAAATTGTTGATATAGGATTGTAGAGGATTGAATTACGAGTAGATTGGTGTATAATATGTTAATGAAAAATGCCTCTACAGTTCTGAAACATGTTGCCGGATTTTTGCCCCGAAAATCATCTCTACCGTCGCCTCCATCGTCAATTTTGAGAGACAGTGAACAGTAACTACATACGCATCTTGGAGATGCGTATTCCCTAATACGCAACAATGAAATGCGTATCTTGAATACGCAGCTTGGAGATGGAATTCATTTTACAAACTGTACGCATGAGGATCATGCGTATACAATATACGCAGCTTGAAAATGCGTAGGTCGTGGGTATTTAGGGCGGAACAGTCCGCCTATGGGTATTTCGGGATGTTATTATTTTTTGGTGGGTATTTTGGTTTTTCACCCTCAAAAATATCGCAACTATCTAATAGATATTGTTATTTTACTGATAAATACATTTACTTTTGAAACATTATTAATAAATACATTGGTATGATTATTGTGACATATTATAATATGCACAATTTTAAATTTGTATCTTTTCGAACTTCTTGCATTAACCTTTGAAAAAATGTAGATCTAAACGTATAATGTAGTGTATATAATTAATTATACATATTTTTAAAATAAATTCTTTTTATTTCAAATTAGACGTTATCTTTATATTTTTACGTGTTCAAATTGATTAATTTTTAATCAAAAATTATGTATATAAATAACTGGAAAAAAAATTATAAAATATATACATTTAAAAAGTAAATTTACCTTATTTTGAAATATATTTTCAAATTTCTTAAATTTTAAAAATTTAATTTTAATTTTCAATCAAAATCAAAAAAAAATGACTATAAAAATTCAAACGACGCAACTGATTTAGACGGGGTAAAGACCATGTTTGTTAAATCTTAACTCGAACCTACAAGTTACTTATTTCGGAAAGAATTTCGTATTTACATACCTTTTTCTTATAGAAAAATGTGTATGGGGAGTTTAATATTCGTTATATTGCAAAAATAAGTTATTTATTTCAGAAAAAAATACATATTTACGTACTTTTTTCCAGAATAGGTAACTTATTTTTGAGAAATAAAATTTTTCAAACAGGGCCAAAGTGGGTCACCAACTTCCATTTGCTAAAAGATTTCCCCCATCCATCCAATTAGGAGTGTATACGCATTGGCGAAATCGATTAACCCAACCCAAATTGATTCTATATTTGATCAATCCAATTCGATTAATTTCAAACGGAAGCAAGTTTGGGTTAAAAAAATTTTAATCCAGTATTAATGGTTGGGGTATAGATTTCGATTTTTTTAACTCAACCCAACCTAACCCGTTTAAATTTTTGGCTAATTAATAAATATACACCTATAAGTACATTAGTCTAACCCACTGTCCATTATTCAATTCAGTCCATAGATTATTAGATTTACTCGAATCTTCCTACAGTAACTTTTTACATGATCAGTTTTCATGCATATATAAATAATGTGGTCAAGATACTTGATATTGTTTTTGTAGCATACATAAACACAAGTAGTGCGAAGACCAATGCTAAGATCCAAGTACTTCCTTAAAATAAATGAAAATAGGACCATAATAATTCTTTCAATAGGAACATCATTTAAATCTTAGTGTGATTTTATATATTATACTTATGTATCACTATTTATAAGTGCATTGCATTGTTTCTATCTTGCTAACCTTTAACTCAAGAAACATGCTAGTTGACTACTCAACTGGTTTAACAATTTTTTTCTAGTTAAATTCAGTTGGCAATGTACCAAGTAAGAGGAGATTATTGGAAATTATATGCATCACCAGCAAATGTAGATAACAGAAAAGCAATGTTGTAAAAAGTGCATTAAGCGGCCACCTAAACGGACGGTTAAGCGTAATCGGACACCAAAGCGCTTCGATTTTATACTAAGCGGGTGATTATGCCTTTTTGAAGATTATGCGACCTATTAAGCGGATTAGGCGGTCTTTCAGTGAATAAAGCGGTCAAAATAGTGTTGACATGCTAATTATTTAATTTTAAAATATTTATATTTATTATAATATGACTATAATTGTAATGAAATATTAAAAATACCTTTTTTAATTAAGAACATTTTATGTTTAAATTCTTAGTACTTAATTATTGCATAATTTTAAGGGATAGTTTCAAAACTACCCATGTTAACTATCGGATTTTTAAATATATACTACCAACCTTTCTAAAATTCTAAAAATACCGACCTTGTTTTTAATATTCCAAAAATACTACCTTCCTCAGTTGCAACTTTTGCAACCTCATTTGCAACTGAGATGCTACGAATTTCTGATTGTAAGTTCCAGTTTTCGGATGTCATTTTCGACCAGTTTTTTGGAATATATATATATATATATATATATATATATATATATATATATATTCCAAAAAAGTGGTCGAAAATGACAATTGAAACCCGGAACTTGCAATCAGAAATTTGTAGCATAGAAGTTGCAAATGAGGTTGCAAAAGTTGCAACTGAGGAAGGTAGTATTTTTGGAATATTGAAAACATAAAATTATAATGAGGTAGTATTTTTGAAAAAATGATTTTATAGAAATGAAATGATAGTTGGATGGTAGTAAAATTGGAAAGAATTGTTAAAATCTTATGTATTTCTGTAAATATCCCTAATTTTAATTTTACAATAATAATATTATATTTCAAAATTTTAATATATTTTATTAATCCGCTTAATGATCCGCTTAAAATTCCGCTTAAGCGTCCGCTTAACCGCTTAAGCGCTAGAAGGTCATTTCACCGCTTAGAATCGATTTGCGCTTTTTGGAACACTGCCAAAAAGAAGAATAACGTTGATAGACACTTAAATGAAGAACCTTTCAAATTAATAATGTACACATCTAAACCAACCCAAACCAACCAAACCCGACCTTTTAATATATAGGGTTGGTTTAAATATTTTATTTTTACGGGTTGGGTTGAAATTTTCTAAACCGATTAAAAATGGGTTGGGTTGAAATTTTTTTCTAACCCGATCAAGCCGACCCGTGTACAACCCTACATCCATTAACATAAGTGAGAATTATATGAAAAATATATAACTATTTGAATCATAAAAATACTAAATTATATTCAAATAAATTGAAAATATTGATAGATAAATAAATAAGATTAGACTGTTTTGATATTATCTCAAGAAATTTTCTCAAATGTCATATTTAAATTATACTATGTTACTAAAATTATGCTTTTTAGAATTATTCTTAATTAATTATATATCATATTTTATTTTTATTTATGTTAAAATATATTGAAATTAAGGATCCTCAAATAGATTTCGAGATATTTTTTAGAGAATTTACCAAAAATACTAGGTTTAAAGTTTCTCTTTGCAAAAATACTATCTTCTTTAATTAAATGCATATTTACTATCTTAATTGCAAAAATACTATCTTTCCTCTTCCAACCCAATTTTAATTTTTTTTAAAAAAATAATTCGGATGAACAGTAACCTGTCACGTGGCAGGTTACTGTTCATCGATTTTTTTTTCTTGCTTGCTTGTTGGATGTGGTTGCATTAAGTTGCATATGGTTGCATTCAGTTGCATAAGAAATTTCCATTTTTTTTGCCAACTTTCAATTGTATATAAGTGCTGCGCCAGCAGTAGAAAAATTGTAATTTGAATTTTCAATTTTCAGTTGCATTCAGTTGCATGTGGTTGCATTCAGTTGCATAAGAAATTTTCATTTTTCAGTTGTCATTTTAGACCAGTTTTTTGAAATATATATATATATATATATATATATAAAGAAATTTCAAAAAACTGGTCGAAAATGAAAACTAAAAACTGGAAGTTGCATATGAGATTGCATCCAGTTGCATATGCAACCACATGTAACTAACCTTATACACAATTAAAATTTGAGTCTGCGGCTGCGCCGCCCTTATATACAACTGGAAGTTGGCAAAAAAAATGAAAATCCAACTTGAAAGGCAGAGTGTGTAAACTTGTAACACTATAACTAATGTAACTCAAACTAAAGGAAAAGATACTTAACCAGAAGACAATCAAGAACAAGAAGTCACAAGAAATCAACACTAAATGAAGACAAGGTAATTGATACAATTCAACATGTTAACTATGATCAAGCCAAGAAGAAATCATTGAGAGAAGTTCAAGTCAAAGTTGTTCATGCCTCAGTGATTTGAAAAGCCAAGAATCAAGATCATAACTATCAGTATCAATAAGACCAATTGATTTCAAGTGAACAAGAAGGAAAGCAAATATTGGAAAGCCACATTACTAATTGGATATGGTAATTTATTCAAGAAGCAAAAAACCCTATCAAGACTAGTCACTTATGAACCAGACCGTTGCATCAAGTGTCAGGACATTGATAGCAAGTTTATGTCAGTAATAAAGATCCATATTCAAGAGCTTGGTGAAGAATAAAGAAGACATGAAGATATCACAAGTTCAAGATGTGCATTGTAGTTTCAAGTTGAAGACCAGAATATTTTCTAAGTACTAAATATTCTAGATGACCAAGTAGAAGTTTCTAAGTAGAAGTTCTACTTAGAAAATTCGAGATGGCTAAGTAGAAATTCTCAAGTAGAAGTTCTACTTAGAGTGCAGCTTCAACATGACACATGGCATCTTCTGAGTGGCAGATTTCCAAGCTTTCAAGATAAGGCAAGATTTATGTGGACATCATTGGGCCACGTACATCTTAGTCTTTGAAGACTACAGGACATAGATTACATGTAGTATAAATAGAAGTACTTGTGTAATGTTTTGATGAGATAGCAATATTTGAGAGAAACACAAGAAAAAGAGAGAGAGTGCATTCACAGAGCTTAGTATCATTCACTTCTCTCTGAACTTCTGTTATACTTTGTAATGAATGTTGTAGCAACCCTTTCAAGTTATATATAAGACATATATTCCTTGAATATGTGTGTTCATTTATTGCATCGTATTTATTGCTTCTCATATTCGAAAAGTTGTATTCACCCCCCCCTCTACAACACAGTTGGACCTAACAATTGGTATCAGAGCTTTATGTTTAACATACAAAACATAGATCCTTGTGTTTGGTAGAAGAATCGTGAGTTTTCATTTTCTAGATCTACTTTTCATTTTCTCGAAAAGTGAGCTTTAATTCGTTTGTAGTGAAAACTCATCCGAAAAATTATTTAAATACTCCAGGTGTGATTATTTAGCTTGGATGTATTTTAATTAATTTTTGTGAATTAATCTGGGTACTTTCATATTTGGTGTTCTTGAGTGTTCATCATCTGTTCTTATCAAAGAAGACAACCCAACAACTTTTTGATCTCCTTTTCAAACAGAAAAATAGTAAAAGAATAAAAAGGTGTTTTTGGACTTTGTGATTTGCATTATTCACGGCCGAAAGTGAAACAAGACATACTCAGTACCTAGCACGTGTGTTAGGTGAGTTAGGTGAATAAAGCATCAAAAGTCAAAAGGTGTTAAAGAGATAATATTGTTTATTCAATATTAAAGTAATCTGCAGAAAAATTATTCTAAGGACAAAAGTTCTACATAGAATTTCTACTTGAGAATTTCTACATAGAATTTCGACTTGGACAATTTCTACTTGGTGAATTTCGACTTGAGCAAAATTTCGACTTAGAGAAATTTCGACTTAGGCAAAAGTTCTACATATATATTCTACATAGCCTAGTCTTGGGTACTTAGAAACTTTTAGTGACCAGAATTGAAATGGCTCCTAAAAATGCATTCAAGATCCCAATGTTCAACCGAGATCACTATGAAGAATGGGTTTTCAGAATGAGACTATATCTAGAGACTGTTAACCCTGAATATCTGGAAGTCCTTGACAAGGGTAAATTTGTTCCAATGGTGGTTATTCCTGCGCATACGGAAGGAGGGGTGGTTATAGCACCTCGGTCTGAGCCTAAAAAGGCCTCGGAGTTTTCGGATGCTGACAAGGAACAAATAGCTTATGATATTGCCATACGACAAACCTTGATGGAATCTCTTGATCATGAAATGTTCAACATAGTCAAAGGTCTGACTACAGCAAAGAAGATTTGGGACAAGATAGAAGTTGTCATGGAAGGATCTGCAGAGGTTAGAAGCAACAAGACACTCATACTCAAGATGGAGTATGACACCTTTAGAATACGAAAAGGAGAAGGCATAACAGACGTCTATCTACGATTCAGTCAGTTGGTATTGGATTTGAATCTGAGAGGTGTAACTCTCCCCATGGTTGAGACTAATACGAGATATCTGAGGAACCAGCCAAAAAGCATTGAACATAGGGTCTACGCAATAAGAGAAACCAGAGATTTGCATACAACTTCTCTGGAAGAGTATTATGGAATATTAAAGACCTATGAGCTGGAAACACTTCAAGATCAAGCATGGGACAATGATTCAAAAGGAATAGAAAATGCATCAGGATTAGTTGCTGATGAGGAAGAGTCTAAGAAGGCAATGGTTGCAGCAAAGCCTAAATCATCACTTGCACCACACCAAGTTGATAATGATGACGAGTGCGCATCTGACAGTGATGATGACTACTACACCCAAGAAGAGCTGGACAACATGGACGATAGTGTCGTGGCATACATGGCAAGGAAGTTCAGCAACATGAGATTCAGAAAGAGCAACCGACCACAGAGAAATTCTTCATCTTATTATCGGGTTGCTAGGGGTGGTGGTAGTTCGTCAGGCTACAAAGGAAAAGGCAAGAATACCAGCTACAAATCTCCTTTGGATTTCAAAATGAAATTCAAATGCTATAACTGTGGTGAAGCTGGACATTTTGCCTCGGACTGCAAAAAGCCTAAACAGACTTATCCAAAAGAGACATATGAAGCCCTCAAAAGCAAGTATGAATCGCTGGTGAAGGAAAGACATGGAAAACGAGCTTTATTGGTGACAGAAGGAAGAGCTTGGGATGATTCAGATGAGGAAGATGTTACTCATGTAGCAAACTTTGCCCTCATGGCTGAGACATCAGAGGAACCAGAGGTACCAGTTCTAACCCTTAAAGTTGAAATGTCCATTGATGATTATAAGGAACAGAACGGGGCTCTTAGTGAAGAGATCTATATGTTGTGCAAAAGCCTAGACTCTTCTCAAAAGGAACAGAAAACACTTGTTGCCAAAAGCAGAATGCTTGAGGCAAAAGTGGAAGAGCTGGAGGCTGCTTGCACTGTAGATACTTCCCTAAGAGACTTTATTAAATCTCTGGAGCACAAGCTCGTCCTTAAGGAAGAAGTAGAAGCATGTCTTAGGGACAAACTAGCTGAGTTAGAAACTAAATGCGAAGCTTACAAACTAGCTGCTAGTAAAGTGTATGTAGATAATGACACATTTAAGAAGATAACTGGAGTAGGTATAGGACTTGATTATTCTGACCTTCCTAAGAAAGAAGGAAAGAGACCTATTGACCCTAGTTCCAGTGACCTTAAAAAGGAAACACCCAGAATTCTTAAATCAGCTGTCAAACCTATCTACAAACATCTTGTTCCTAGAATAGAAGAAGAAGAGACTGAATTGATAGCTAGATATGAGATTGAGATGGAAGATCGCCAGAAAGAACAACCTATAACTCCTATCAAACAAGTTAAAATCAATTTCCCTAGAGATGAATCTAGACTGGGATTAGGAGCTAAGGCTGTTAAACAACAAGGAAAGAAAGAAAAAGGCATAAAAGAGGTTAAGGCTGAACGAATAAAGAAAGCATGTTATCACTGTAAATCTACTGAACATCTTTCTTATGCATGCAAAGCAAACATGAATGTTCCTGCTACACATGCCATGCCTATCACACATACAATGAATAATCTGCATCAGAATCATGCACAGTGTGGTCAACCTAATTGTATGCCATGCACTTTTAACATCATGCAAACTTTTGTGCATTTAATGAATGCATCTAGCCAGTCATGCTTAAATACTGTTGCTAGTTCAAACATCAAGAAAAAGCATGTGAGAGCCAAGACTGTCAGTCCTCCTAAAGTTAGGAGTGACAAACCTTCTCCTAAGACTGACAAATCTGTCAAGTCTGAGAAAGGAAAGGAGATAGTCGAAAGCTCTAGTAATGTTAAGAAAAGTACATCTCCTGTTGTTAAATCTGTTGATTCTCGATCTTATCGAAAAGCCGGGCCCAATCAAAGTTGGGTTCCGAAGAATGTCTAACCAATCTGTCATTGCAGGGCATTAAGCAGAATAGAAATAAAGTTATATGGGTGCTAGACAGTGGAGCATCGAGGCATATGACTGGAAACAAGTCCCTGCTTACAGAGTTGGTTATGAAGGCTGGCCCTTATGTTACCTTTGGAGATGACAGCATAGGTGTGACAAAGGGATATGGCAAACTGAAAACTGGCAATGTCATCATTGAAGATATTTCCTATGTTGAGGGACTGAAGCACAATCTGTTGAGTATCAGTCAATTCTGTGACAAAGGTTATGAAATTGTCTTCAACAAGAAAGGTGTATCAATCACTCACATCAAGGAAGGCTCACTAGCTTTGAGAGGAGTTCGAAAGGCAGATCTTTTTGTTGTAGATATGGATTCAGCAAATCAGAATGAGGTCACCTGTTTCTACAGCAAAGCCTCGGATGATGAAAGCTGGTTATGGCACAAAAAGCTATCTCACTTAAACTTCAAAACGATGAATGCTCTCGCGAGGCGAGAATTGGTGAGAGATCTACCTCAAATGGAGTTCGCTCCGAAAGGACTCTGTGAAGCTTGTGAAATGGGAAAGTCGAAGCGAGCATCGCATAAAAGCAAAAAAATTTCTAGTATTACTGAGCCTCTGCAACTTCTTCATATGGATTTGTTTGGCCCAGTGAATGTCCTATCTTTGTCTAGGAAAAGATATGCTTTGGTAATCGTGGATGACTTCTCCAAGTATACATGGGTATTGTTCGCAATGACGAAAGACGAAGTACCTTTCTTAATCATTGATCATATCACTCAAATTGAGAATGTTTCAACACTTACTGTGAAGACGATTAGATCAGACAATGGCACTAAATTCAAAAACGCAGTGCTGAATGACTTCTGTGTATCTAAAGGAATACGTCGTCAGTATTCAGCCCCGAGAACTCCACAGCAAAATGGAGTAGTTGAAAGGAAGAATAGAACTTTGGTTGAAGCAGCAAGAACTTTGTTGTATGATTCAAAACTTCCTTTGTACTTCTGGGCCGAAGCAGTGAGTACCGCTTGTTACACTCAAAATAGAACATTGATTATAAAAGATAAAGAAAAGACACCATGTGAATTAATGAACAACAGATGACCAACAATCAAATACTTTCATGTCTTCGGAGCAAAATGCTATGTGCTTATAGATGATGAAAATCTAGGCAAGTTTGCAGCAAAAGCTCGTGAAGGAATCTTTGTTGGTTATTCTACAGATGTGGTGGCAACTTATAGGGTGTTCTTAGTGAATGATCGAAAAGTGACTGAAAGCTACAACGTCAGATTCGACGATACCAAACTCTCATCAATTTCAAGAGATTCTAGTGAACCTGAGTCCCTAAAATTTCAGAATCTGGACTTAGAAGATCTTGAAGATGAACCTGAGTTGGTTGTTCCATTAAATGTTCCAAGCGTACATGAAGAACCTGAGTCTAGTGAACAATCTAATTCTACAAGATCAGGAGAGACTTCTTCAGTACCAACCGGCAACAACTCAGGGGGAGTAAATAGCAGCTCAAGGACTACTGTTCAAGGCTCGAGTCGAGTTGACTCTAGTTCTGTAGGAGCTGGCACTAACTCAGGGGGAGTTAGTGAAAATAATCAAAGTAGTCAGCACCCCAACTCAGAAAGTCAAGCTGAATCATCAAGACAATTTCCAGGTGAACGGGTATGGAATAGAGACCATCCGTTTGAGTTAATTATTGGTGATCCAGATGCTGGTGTGGCTACTAGAAGAACTGCAAGAGCTGACATGGCTAATATCTCCTTATATTCTGGGTTCTTATCCAAGCTTGAACCTAAAGAAATAGAAGAAGCTCTTGGTGATGCTGATTGGGTGATTGCAATGCAAGAGGAACTCAATCAGTTTGAAAGGCAGAAAGTTTGGAAACTGGTACCCCCGACCTAAGAACATATCAGTAATTGGAGCTAGGTGGGTATTCAGAAATAAACTGGATGAAAACGGACTTGTAACACGAAACAAGGCTCGTTTGGTTGCAAAAGGTTATTCTCAGCGAGAAGGAATTGATTATGATGAAACCTATGCACCGGTTGCAAGACTTGAGGCAGTCAGGATGTTCTTGGCATTTGCAGCACATAAGAATTTCAAGGTTTTCCAGATGGATGTGAAAAGTGCCTTTCTGAACGGAGAATTAGAAGAAGAAGTGTATCTGGAACAGCCGCCTGGCTTCGTTGATCCAGAACATGTAGATTTTGTGTATCTTCTCTTCAAATCTGTCTATGGCCTCAGGCAATCCCCAAGGCGATGGTATGAAACCCTATCCTTATTCTTAATTGAAAATGGTTTTGTTAGGGGAGTAATTGATAAAACATTGTTCTATAAAATTGTAAGAAATGACTTAATACTTGTTCAAGTCTATGTGGACGATATTATTTTTGGGTCGTCAAATGAGCGCTTGTGCGAGAAATTTGCCAAGCTAATGCAGGAAAAATATGAGATGAGCATGATGGGAGAGCTGTCCTTCTTTCTTGGATTACAGATCAGTCAGAGAAAAGATGGTATCTTTATCTGTCAATCCAAGTACGTCAGAGATTTACTCAAGAAGTATAATCTAGAAGATGCATCAGCAGCTAAGACTCCCATGGCAACAGCCACGAAGCTTGATGAAGACAAATCATGTAAATCAGTTGACATCACAAGCTATCGAGGTATGATTGGCTCACTCCTCTATTTAACTGCAAGTAGACCCGATATAATGTTCGCAACTTGTTTATGTGCAAGGTTCCAAGCGGATCCTAGAGAATCACATCTCGTAGCCGTCAAAAGAATTTTTAGGTATCTCAAGGGCACACCAAATCTATGGATTTGGTACCCAAGAGATACAGGTTTTAATCTTATTGGCTATTCGGATTCAGACTATGCAGGTTGCAGGATTGATAGGAAAAGCACATCTGGTGCTTGCCAATTTCTTGGTAGAAGATTGGTGTCCTGGCAAAGTAAAAAGCAACATACAGTATCTACTTCTACTACTGAAGCTGAGTACATTGCTGCTGGAAGCTGTGTAGCTCAAATACTGTGGATGAGGAACCAATTGAAGGATTATGGCATGGAGCACAAGAAAATTCCAATTATGTGTGACAACACAAGTGCCATTGCCATAACCAACAATCCTGTAGATCACTCAAGAACCAAGCACATCGACATCAGGTATCACTTCATAAGAGAACATGTCGAGGAGGGGACTGTGGAGCTACATTTTGTGCCCACAATGCAACAAATTGCAGATATATTCACCAAACCTCTTGATGAAGTAACATTCAATAGATTGGTTGGTGAATTGGGAATGCTTAACACAAGTTAGTAAAACCTTCTATCTGTAAAATCCATGTTTATGTTTGTATGTGCAAGCTACTCAATCATTATGTGCTTAGACTTTAAAATGCCTAATTAATGATTGTTATAGGTTGCATATAGTGTGATTTTGCATGAATTCATTGTGTTTTAAGTGTCTTTTATAGCACAAATCTGTGAATTTATGCTTGTTAGATTGCATGATCATAGGGGGAGTTAAATTCATAATATTCTAAATATTGCATGACTTTTAGATGAATTTACCTATGATTTTCATGTAATTAGAGGCCTTAGAATTAAAAAACTTCATAATTTCGAGTTAGGTTCTATCTCGAAACTCATCTAGAAATTCGACTTGAATTTCGACTTAAGCTGTCAGAGTGAAGTTTTTGAAAAATTCTAAGTCTGGGAAGAATTTCGAGTTGGCTATCTCGAAATTCATCTCGAAATTCGACTTGATGTTCGAGATAGAGTTCTTAGTCTATCTCGAAACTCAACTCGAATTTCGACTTGATGTTCGAGATAGAGTTCTTGGTCTATCTCTAAACTCAACTCGAATTTCGACTTGATGTTCGAGATAGAATTCTCAGTTAAGCTAAAGGGAATTTTTCGAGTTACACTCCTAACTCGAAACATATCTTGAATTACCCTGTACTTTTTGCTACAAGGGGGTTTTTTGGAAAGAATTTGAGACTAACTTCGAGTTAGTCTATCTCGAAACTCAACTCGAATTTCGACTTGATGTTCGAGATAGAGTTCTTAGTCTATCTCGAAACTCAACTCGAATTTCGACTTGATGTTCGAGATAGAGTTAAACTTCTAACTCGAAAAGTATCTCGAATTTCCCTGTTTCTTCTAGAAGGGAATTTTCCAAATTTACTACAAATCAATAATGTTCGAGATAGGATTTCCCTATAGTTTCTGCTGTAAAATTGGTTAAAGTGCTTACTTGTGCTTATTTGTTCGAGTTAACCTCTATCTCGAACTTCATCTCGAAGTTCGACTTGATGTTCGAGATAGAGATGTTCGAGATAGAGTTCGACTTAGTCCTCCCTGTATGTACTTGGACTTTAACACTCTTTTTAACAGGGATACTTTTGTCATTTCACAATCATCTATATATACATCTCTAACTCGATGCATCATTCACTTTACCTAATTCCATTTTTACAACAGCCGTTTCACAAAAATAAGGCGATTTCACAAACTTCATACCTTTAATCCGTGTTTTTGTGATTAAACTCATACTAATCACGAATTACTGCCAATTTGTTGACTGATATTCACTGTGTTATCATTAATCGTTGTGATACTGTGTTTAGTGACCATTCATACACGCGCATATACATACACACGAACATAAACTGTTTGTGTAACTGTTCACAAAACACGATTTCCACATTCTTCATCCATATACACACACGATTTCACTGATATTCAGATTTTGTAATTGGCAACTGTTCATATCCCGTAGTTTAACTTTTCAGATTGTCTTTTGATATTCTCGAAAAATTAAAAGGGATAAAACTATTAATTCGTAAATTATTTGTTTTTCAAAATTAAAAAAAAAGTTCACATCTTTTTTAAGAAAAACATTTAATTAAAATGGCTCACCAATTTTCACTTGCTAAAAACAATTTTTATAATATTTCTACGGAAATTGGTGATCAACTCCCGCGGTTTAAGTTTTGGATACGATTTCTTAATTTGTACTCCAAAGCTAGCCATGCTTTTACTGCTAAACCTACACTAGTACATGATGCTTTACAGCAATTATGGACTAGTGCGGTTACTTTTGGGAGCAAATCAACCCCCTTTGGTTTCAGGTTTACCTTAGCGGGTCAGGAATATGAGGTGACTGAAGAGATTGTCAACAGGGTTCTGGGATTCCCAATCAAAGATGCTTATGATCCCGAACCTACAGCGGAACAACGCCTCAGATTCTTTGAAGAAATTGGATGTTATCCTCTGAAAGGCCCAATCACAGGAAATATCCAAAAACAATTCTTCCATGTGGAATGGAATTACTTTTTCGAGGCCATCACAAGATGTTTTCGGGCACGCGAAAAAGATTTTCATCAAATTCCAATTCCAATGCAAACCTTTGCAGTTGCCCTAGCAAGAGAACTGGATATAAATTATGGACGCATAGTTCTCTCTGAGATAGTGGCTTCAATGGGATCTCCTGCAAGCAGAGATATCACTACAACTGATGTTGTCTGCTGGTTTCCTCGGTTCCTTCAAATGCTGATTAATGACTTAATACCGAAGGATGCTCTTGTTGTTAGACAGGGATTTGCCAGAAGCCCAACATCTGCATCGCTAGGGATGGGCACTAAGTCACTTTCAACTATTGCTAATCAGGATAAACATCAAGGTAAACATATGTCAATTCCTGACAATATTCAAATGTGGCTTAGATATGATGCAGGAGTTACCAATTTGGAGGCATCATCACAAGTTTCATCACATGCTCAAAATCCATCTGTTCATGCTGAAGCATTTGATGAGATTCCTGATGAGCAAAGCGATGATGCACAAGGTAATGAACAAGGTAATCTCTCCCTGCATACTACTCATTCCTCCTCCTATGTATCTGATTCCGAGACCCAAGAGACTGCTAACCCGCAGAATCTATCCCAGGGTGAGAGCTACATTTCTGAGACTGATACACATTCTTATTCTCTTTCACCCCTGTTAACGGAAGTCAGAAAGCCAGCACGTATATATGTAGGAGATGATGAGGAGAGTGAACCTGAAGAGCAGCAACTTATTCGAAAGAAACCCAAACTTTTTCATGCTGCTACATCAAAACCCCAGTCAAACCATAGTGTGTCACACGCAACCACTCCACCTCACGAGAGTGGTTCTCCCCTTAAAAAATCTGCACATAGGGATTTTGATGACAATTATGTACCTTTTGAAGATCCTGTTGCTTCAAAAGGACATGAAGTCTTAAGAACTTCAGCCGTACCTTCACCGGTACGTACTGATGCTGCAAAGAGGATCGGTTCTGATGTCGTACAAGGACACTTTGCAGCCTCTCAGCCTGAGATTCCAACTCAGGAACAAACAGAAATTGATCCCATAACTGCCAATTATTTTGCTTATCCAATTTCTGCAGGTACTGCTTCATACTTTGGATCAATCATTGAAGACATACACGAGCGTGAGACAGGGAGTGTGTGTGAGAGGTTAGGGAGAGAGGGACCTTCATTTTTAAGGCCCGAAACCGAGCGCCAAATACCAACAGAATGAGTATTAGAGCGAGGTCACCTAAACCAAACACCGTCCCTTAATATTGAAAATTTTGATACTCGTATGACTTCTATGGAAAATCAGATAAGGCAGTTCGGGCAGACGATGGGGCAGTTCGGGATTAACATTGGAAACAATCAAAGGGCTCTAGACGACTACGCGGCAAGAATGGCAAGTCAAGCTATAGCTTTTGATGATTTGACAAATAAGGTCAATGACTTGGGCCATGCTGGTGGTGTCTTGGGAAGCACTCTCAATGAGAGGATGGGGGCAATGGAGTCTACAATGCATACAATGGCTGTGGAAATCAGTAGAATGATGTTCGCAGTCAGGAGTTTTGTGCCCCCGGAGTGCTTCGAGTCACAACAACCTCCCCCCGATGCTGGTGCAGGTGGTGCTAGTGGAGCGGGAGCCTCTGGTTCTGGTTTTGGAGGTTCTTATGCAGCTGGTGGATCTGAAGACCAAGGAGGAGCTCAGGATAACTCACCTAAGGGGGAGAGTGGAAAGGAGACGAGACAGCAGGCAGTTCACATCGAAGAAATTGAAGAACCCGCTGATCTTGTCAAGGAACCAGAAGTTGAGCCGTCTGTTGATGAAGAGGCTCTGAGGAGGAGAAAGGGTAAGGCAATGATGGTTGATGAACCATTCGTTGACCTGAGTCATCAGGAAACAGTACAGGAGTGTTGCGTAAAATCTAGATGTGCAAGTGTACACAATCGCAAACAAGTAATATAATGGTAAATACCAGATTCATACCTCAAGGATTGCTAAATTATATCAAATGCAAGTTTTATCTAGCAAAGTGATTTATCGAACCAAAAATATTGTTGAAGATTTTATAACTAATTAATTAAACTAAATTAACCAACTAATTAAACTAGCAAGAAAGTTGTTGTGATTCAAATATGAGAAGGTAAGTCAGGATAATTATTTCCCCCTAGCACATGAAAATCAGTTAATAAGCCTTACGGCACCGTCACAATCCACAGTCTACTAGCTAGAATTCTATGGTCATAGGTTCCTCGCAGAATCACTATGGTATAATTTCTAATAATTAAACTAACATATGTCTATGCCAATTTATCCCTCGAAATTCAATTAAGCATCAATTCATAAAGCTATGCATGATCACAATATATTTCTATACCGCAACAATATTAAATCAATCGATCTAAGCATGCACCATTCAAGTTTTGTGTCAATTAATTATATTCCTCGCAGAATTATAATTAACTCGTTAACCCACTGATGTTGATCAGGCAAAAGCAAGTATTAGAATGAAAAGCACTTGAATGAATAAACCATGGAATTGCAATTAGCACTATTCAACAAATCACCAATAAACTCATGCTAGGGTTCCATAAAAACCCCAACTTTAATAAATTAGTTCATAATCAAGATCTCAAAATCACAAATTAAATAAGAATATGAATACATGATGTGAAAAGATAAAGAGAGAATTTCAAACAATTAATGGAGAAAACAAATCCAAGAATTTCTTCTATGGCTGGGTCTCCGTGTGCTGCTTTTCTTTCTCCCCCTCTGTCTCTCTCTCGTACGTTGTGTGTATCTATCTCCGTATTAGGTCTGATCTATATCTCCTAAAAAACCCCTAATACCAGTATTTTTAATTATTTAATATAATTACAAGGAGATTTCCCAATCAAAATAGAATTCCAAAAATAGAAATTCGTAACTGCATCTTGGGCTCTGTTTCTGGGCTGGTTCGGCTGGATATTAAATTCAAGACCACTCTAGAAATAAAGCTCTTCTCCTAAGCTTTCCGTGGGCTGTTGAATCGTCAGAATCGGACTTGTAGAACTCCAGATATGGCCCAAACAGTGCAAACTGCGCAAACTACCCGGAAAATCCGAATTTTAATCAAATTTATCTCCAACTCTTGCTATTTAAACTCCAAGCCTTCCTTTATTATAACTCCTTGATACCTATAATAAAACATTATAATTTATTAAATAAAAATCCAAATCAATGCAAAATAACTTAAATATAGGGATAAAATTAGGATTAAATGCACGTTTATCACATCCCCACACTTAGCATCTTGCACGTCCTCGGGCAAAGAAGAAAGGAAAAACTAAATCCTAACTAACTAATACCATTTCCGTAGGTGATCACGGTTGCATTTGGCATATGCAACAAGCCCTTTAAACCCCAAGGTAGCCCCAGTGGACGAGTAAGGTCTCGTGAGGGTTTGTAGTGAATTTACCCACAAAATTCCTAATTTTATTTTTGACTGCCAAGTCTCAAACATGAAATATATCATAGCACTCCACACATGCAAACTTAATCATTTAATAGCTCATAGATGTCATATAATGCAATTCCTCAACTTTACACACCGACACAACTATTCAAGCACGCACACATAGTCTCAAAAGACTAAAATATCATGAATAACATCAAAGTCTCAATCAACAAGAAAATAGCATGCCTAGGATAGAAAAATAACCTCACAAACACTCAAATCACACAAGTGTTTAGGTGCAACTGTATCACTCAAGTTCAATCAAATGCACATGTGCTACCATAAGCTTGCTTGTCCACCAAAATCTCTAGACTTTGTGTTCGTATAAATCAAAAGGTCTTTGTCAAGGGTTGTAACGAGGCTTAGGTGAGGGGGTAGGAAATCAAAGAAATAGGCTAACAAGTGGCTAAACTTCACAACTAATAGAGCATAATGTTCATATACACTTGAAGCATTCAACATGAAACTAACCTTGAGATAGCATCTCACATACAAATGTAAACTCATAAATTTCACATTGCAAGAACCATTGAACATACACTCTTTTTCTTTCTTTTCTTTTTTTCTTTTTTCATTTTTTCCATTTTTTTTTTCTCTTTTTGCTTCCTTCTTTTTATTGATTCGAGTGACTTTATTGAAGTGTCACGAAGAAGAAATAGCCAAACCAATTCAGTTCCCACCCAAAATCTCACACAATGACAAAGATATCCCCACACTTAATATTTTACCAATCTCATGTGTACATCACACTGCTCTACTAGTCAATCAAGACCAGAAGAAATAATTAAGCTCAAGATTTAGATGGTGATATACGAAAGAAAAAGGATATAGGCTCAAGGGGGCTCACTAAGGATTAATTTTAAGGGTACTGTTTGGACAATACGGTTAATCCTAGTGCCTTTATCATTTTTACACGATACACAATATCAATATGCGCACGACCTGGTTTAAAGCAAGTTCTAGAGCAACACATGCAATGACGAATAACTCACCACAAAAAAATGGATTGATAAAAGATGTATCAATCATAAATTAAGGCTCAAGATCTCACATGGTGATAGCATGCCATACTCATCAAAATTGACAGTGACGTACATTCAAGTTTTAAATTTTTCGCAAGCACGTACAAGACATCATTATGTATAAGGTATTTTACGCTAAGGCGACATATACATGACAGTCAAAAAATTAGCCTACATGGTGTGTACTTATCCTTATTAACATGCTATATTGACAAGGCAATCATTTTTTAAAGTTTTCTAATTATTTTTTGTGTTTTTTCTATTTTTTAGTAATATCCTAAAATAAAATCTAAAAAATAAATATCTAATGTCCTAAAAAAACTAAGAAAAGAAAAAAAATTATCCTAATTTTTATTTTATTTTTTTTAAATGGAAACCCCTCCCCACACTTAAGCAGTTCATTGTCCCCAATGAATAATAATATTTATAAAATATCTACAATTAAAAAGATCCTAAAAAAAATACAAAAATAAAAATAAAGGAAAAAAAAAATATGTACAAAGAAAGGTTAAAAATACTCCCCTAGTATTGCATGAAGTGGCCTTCCAAAATTATTGTAGAAACTTGCTCCAACCTCCTTGAAAATGTGCTGAAATTCTTGGACCCATGTTCATTAGATATAAATGTCAGTCCATTTACTATCACCAGATTATAAGTAGCACATGTGGTTGAAGAGGGTACATAGAAGCTCTTTTGCTCTCAAGGTCAGGGGTTCAACCCCCCACTCCCCCATTTCCATATCTTTTTTTGTAAAAGAGCAGGCCAACCACTGGACGCTGACATGGACTGCTGACTAGGCGAAAGGTGGACGCCACATAAGTGCTGACTGGGCTTCGAGGTGGCTGCAGACTGTATGCAACATGGAGGCTGACTGGATAGTTGATGTGGCTGCTTGCTAACAGGTGGGCTGGATCAGGTAAATAGTAACTGGGCTCCAAACAGGGTTGAATACTTGAATGTATGTCCAGCTGAATGCACAAACTGATGCTCGAGTCAGGTAGAATTGCACTGCGGAGTGGACATCACGCACTGCGGCGCTGGAATGGAATGAAGTACGCGCGCGACTGCTAGCATGTCAGAAATTGTCGCACCGCCATATCAAATTGTGCACTCCCAACATATAAATGCGCTCACTGAGTACATAAAACAGAGAAATCTACACGGCCAATATACAAGCCGCACGCCCATCATAAAATTCCCGTGCATCATTTTTCTTCTTTCACAAACTCAATTCTCTCCCTTTTTTTTTTCAAAATCATTTCCACAAAAAAATAAAAAATAAAACACAAAGTGTCTTAAATTAATTATCTTTAACCTGAAACACTTCAACAAATTCATCAAGGCATCTTATGGGAGAAAATAAAATAATATATATATATATATACAATAAAATATATCTTCACTAAAAAAAATTACAACAAAATAAAATAAAAATTTACAAACCTTACAAATATTATGGGTTGCCTCCCAAGAAGCGCCTTTCTTTTTCGTCTTTGGCTAGACATCATTCTCGATCAAGGCTCCATCAACTCAAGCAAGGCTTTATCACGTACAACCTCACCTCCCCAATAATGCTTCAATCGTTGTCCATTCACCTGAAACTCACCCCCTTGATTATCCCGTAATACCACAGCTCCATAGGGATGTACTTTTACAATTGTGAAAGGACCAGACCATCTAGATTTCAACTTGCCCGGAAACAATTTCAGCCTTGAATTGAATAACAACACTTGCTGTCCCACTTCAAACACTCGAGATTGTATGTTTTTATCATGCCATTTCTTCGTCTTCTCCTTGTAAAGCTTAGCATTCTCGTAGGAGAAAAATCGTAACTCCTCCAACTCGTCAAGTTGCAACAATCTCTTCTCACCAACACAATGCATGTCAAAATTTAGACTTTTAAGAGCCCAATAAGCCTTATGTTCAAGCTCAACCGGTAAATGACACGCCTTTCCGAAAACCAAGCGATACGGAGACATACCCAAGGGAGTTTTGTATGCTGTACGATAGGCCCAAAGAGCCTCATCCAATCGTGTAGACCAATCCTTACGGTTTGGATTCACCACTTTTTCAAGAACACTCTTAATCTCTCTATTAGACAACTCCGCTTGCCCATTCGTCTGAGGATGATATGCAGTAGCAACCTTGTGTCTCACATTATATTTGGCTAAAGTACTTGCCATTAATTTATTCACAAAGTGCGTACCTTCATCACTGATTAAAGCCCGTGGGGTTCCAAAGCGAGTAAAGATATGCTTGTCCAAGAACTTGATGACAACCCTCGCATCATTAGTAGGGTAGGCAGCCGCTTCCACCCATTTAGACACGTAATCAACTGCCACTAAGATGTATTCATTCTTGAAAGAAGGAGGAAATGGCCCCATGAAGTCAATGCCCCACACATCAAACAACTCTACTTCAAGAATATTAGTCAAGGGCATCTCACTTCTTCTCGAGATATTACCAACCCTTTGACAACGATCACATCTAACAACATATGCATGAGCATCCTTGAACAGAGAGGGCCAAAAGAAACCAGATTGCAATACCTTTGCAGCAGTGCGTTGCCCACCAAAATGTCCACCAGAAGGAGATGAATGACAATGGTAAAGAATATCCTGCATCTCAAATTCAGCAACACATCTTCTAATAATTTGGTCTGCACCTTGCTTGAACAAATAAGGTTCATCCCAAAAATAAGATTTTACATCATGCAAGAATTTCTTTCTTTGTTGACTTGATAAATCCAACGGCATCAACCCAGTAGCTAAATAATTAGCAAAATCAGCAAACCATGGAGTAACATTAGCAATTTGTACCTGAAACATCTGCTCGTCTGGGAATGTTTCTTTGATCGGAACCATAGCACTAGATTCCTCGTTGTACTCCATCCTTGATAAATGATCAGCTACTTGATTTTCAACACCTTTTCTGTCTTGTATCTCAATATCAAACTCTTGGAGCAAAAGAACCCACCTTATCAACCGTGGCTTTGCATCCTTCTTGGTGATTAGATACTTTATGGCCGAATGATCGGTGAAGACAACCACTTTAGTGCCCACAAGATAAGAACGAAACTTGTCAAAGGCAAACACAACAGCAAGAAGCTCCTTTTCAGTCACCGTGTAATTCAATTGAGCTCCGTTCAAAGTGCGACTAGCATAGTAAATGGGATGAAATATCTTGTTCCTCCTTTGACCCATTACCGCACCCACGGCGTAATCACTAGCATCGCACATTAATTCAAAAGGCAAGCTCCAATCCGGTGCAATAATGATAGGTGCTGAAATCAATCTCTGCTTTAATTCTTCAAAGGCCTTCAAACATGCCCCATCAAACTGAAAAGGGGTATCATTCTCCAATAACTTGCAGAGTGGCTTAGATATTCTTGAGAAGTCCTTAATGAACCGTCTGTAGAAACCTGCATGTCCCAGAAAACTTCGAATATTCTTGACGGAAGTAGGAGGAGGTAGCTTCTCAATGACTTCGACCTTAGCTTTATCCACTTCAAGTCCCTTCCTTGAAATTTTGTGCCCCAAGACTATGCCCTCTCTCACCATAAAGTGGCACTTTTCCCAATTTAGTACAAGATTGGTTTCCTCGCATCTTTCTAATACCTTGCCCAAGTTACGTAGACAATCATCATAAGAATCTCCAAAGACAGAAAAATCATCCATGAATACCTCTAAATAGTCACCCACCATATCAGAAAAAATGGCCATCATGCAACGTTGAAAAGTTGGAGGAGCATTACACAACCCAAACGAAACTCTTCGGAAGGCAAAAGTACCATACGGACATGTGAATGTGGTTTTGTGTTGATCCTCCGGAGCGACAGTTATTTGATTATAGCCTGAGTACCCATCAAGAAAACAATAGTACTCTCTCTCCGCGAGTCTGTCCAGCATTTGATCAACAAAGGGCAATGGAAAATGATCTTTCCTAGTGGCCTTGTTCAACCTTCGATAGTCAATGCAAATTCTCCAACCTGTCACTGTTCTGGTTGGAATCAACTCATTGTTTTCATTCTTTACCACAGTGAGTCCACCCTTCTTCGGCACACATTGAACCGGACTAACCCATGAACTATCCGAGATTGGATATATAATTCCTGCATCTAGCCATTTGATAATCTCCTTCTTGACCACCTCTTTCATGATAGGATTCAATCGACGTTGGCCTTCAATAGATCCCTTAGCACCTTCTTCCAACAAAATTTTGTGCATACAAATAGAAGGACTGATACCTCGAATATCTTCAATAGTCCATCCAATAGCTTTCTTGTGCTTTCTAAGAATTTCCAACAATTGATCTTCCTGAGCTTCGGACAAAGTAGCAGAGATGATCACAGGCAATGTAGACGAAGGTCCCAAATAAGCATACTTCAAATGAGAAGGAAGAGCTTTCAATTCTAGCATCGGTGGTTCAACAATGGATGGCCTTGGAACCTTGAAATCCCTTGATGACAATTCCAGCGACTCAAAACGGCCTTTAGTACGTATATCATGTGAATTAGCTTCCAACCAAGCTAAAAGATTAACATCATCATCTTCAACTTCAGATTTATTGAGGATCACTTGTTCCAAAGGATCATGTGAGGAAGCACACTCTAGTTTTTCAGAAACTAGATCATCTATCACAGTGACTGCTGCACAATCTTCAATATCATCATAATACTTCATTGCTTTGAACACATTAAATGTTACCTTTTCATCTTGCACTCTCATGGTTAGCTCCCCATTGTGCACGTCAATCAATGTTCTCCCAGTAGCAAGAAACGGTCTCCCCAAGATAATGGGAACCTCCCTATCTACCTCATAATCCAAGACAATAAAATCAGCAGGAAATATGAATTTATCTACCTTGACCAAAACATCTTCAATCTTTCCTTCGGGATGAGCAAGAGATCTATCCGCTAGTTGAAGAGTGACAGTTGTAGGCCGAACTTCTCCAATCCCCAATTTCCTGAACACAGACATAGGCATCAAGTTTATGCTAGCCCCCAAATCGCACAATGCCATCCCACAATAAGAATTCCCAATAGTGCAAGGAATGGTGAAACTCCCTGGATCTTTCATCTTTGGTGGCAATTTATTCTGCACAAAAGAGCTACATTCTTGCGTAAGAGCTACAGTTTCAAACTCTCCCAACCTTCTCTTCTTTGTAAGAATGTCCTTCATGAACTTCACATAATTAGGCATTTGCTCAAGAGCTTCTACAAGTGGAATGTTGATGTGAAGTTGCTTCAGAACATCTAGAAATTTCTTGAACTGATCATCCTGCTTCCCCGGCAGCGGCGCCAAAAACTTGTTGCGTAAAATCTAGATGTGCAAGTGTACACAATCGCAAACAAGTAATATAATGGTAAATACCAGATTCATACCTCAAGGACTGCTAAATTATATCAAATGCAAGTTTTATCTAGCAAAGTGATTTATCGAACCAAAAATATTGTTGAAGATTTTATAACTAATTAATTAAACTAAATTAACCAACTAATTAAACTAGCAAGAAAGTTGTTGTGATTCAAATATGAGAAGGTAAGTCAGGATAATTATTTCCCCCTAGCACATGAAAATCAGTTAATAAGCCTTACGGCACCGTCACAATCCACAGTCTACTAGCTAGAATTCTATGGTCATAGGTTCCTCGCAGAATCACTATGGTATAATTTCTAATAATTAAACTAACATATGTCTATGCCAATTTATCCCTCGAAATTCAATTAAGCATCAATTCATAAAGCTATGCATGATCACAATATATTTCTATACCGCAACAATATTAAATCAATCGATCTAAGCATGCACCATTCAAGTTTTGTGTCAATTAATTATATTCCTCGCAGAATTATAATTAACTCGTTAACCCACTGATGTTGATCAGGCAAAAGCAAGTATTAGAATGAAAAGCACTTGAATGAATAAACCATGGAATTGCAATTAGCACTATTCAACAAATCACCAATAAACTCATGCTAGGGTTCCATAAAAACCCCAACTTTAATAAATTAGTTCATAATCAAGATCTCAAAATCACAAATTAAATAAGAATATGAATACATGATGTGAAAAGATAAAGAGAGAATTTCAAACAATTAATGGAGAAAACAAATCCAAGAATTTCTTCTATGGCTAGGTCTCCGTGTGCTGCTTTTCTTTCTCCCCCTCTGTCTCTCTCTCGTACGTTGTGTGTATCTATCTCCGTATTAGGTCTGATCTATATCTCCTAAAAAACCCCTAATACCAGTATTTTTAATTATTTAATATAATTACAAGGAGATTTCCCAATCAAAATAGAATTCCAAAAATAGAAATTCGTAACTGCATCTTGGGCTCTGTTTCTGGGCTGGTTCGGCTGGATATTAAATTCAAGACCACTCTAGAAATAAAGCTCTTCTCCTAAGCTTTCCGTGGGCTGTTGAATCGTCAGAATCGGACTTGTAGAACTCCAGATATGGCCCAAACAGTGCAAACTGCGCAAACTACCCGGAAAATCTGAATTTTAATCAAATTTATCTCCAACTCTTGCTATTTAAACTCCAAGCCTTCCTTTATTATAACTCCTTGATACCTATAATAAAACATTATAATTTATTAAATAAAAATCCAAATCAATGCAAAATAACTTAAATATAGGGATAAAATTAGGATTAAATGCACGTTTATCAAGGAGGTACTTGACTCAGATTCTGATATGGAAGACGTACCTTTGGCACATGCTATAAAAAGATCTTTGAAGGAACAAGGTGGAGGTGCTGGGATGTCTTCCGGAATGCCTGAAGAAATTCCTGTTGATGAGGAAACCCTTAAAGCTCAACAGTTAGCCTTGGAACAAGCTCAGTTCCATAAAATGAAGATGATGCAAGAACGTGCTGCATTCCTAGAAAAGAAAGTGGAGCTACAAGGGAAGCAGTATGTTCATGAGCTTGCAAGGCTAGCTGATCGTCAAGTTGATCTTGACAATAGGAGGATAGGACAGAAGTGGGATGAAGCAAGGAAGATAATAATGGGACCCTGTGCGAAAGGAGTTCATAACAAGGATGCAGATGATCTGTTCTACAACTTGAATTTGCAGAATCCAATGACTGGGGACTATATAAATGCTTTGAAGAGATTAATTTCTAAAGTCAGAGTTGGATACAATGCAAACCTTAAGGAGTGGCAGGTTATTTTGTCTTTGGTAGAAGGAGTCCCAACATCTTTCCTATATGTGGATGACCAATTCATAACGAGAAGATCTGCGTCAGAGTTGTTCTTGCTAGCGACTAAAATTCAATACTCTCAATCTGAGGAGCTAAGCATTCTGTACAGGGATCAGTTAATGCAGCTAGCAGAGGACAAGGGTCCAGAATTCTCAGCATATCCAAATTTTGTCCGGATGGTAGTTGACGGGAAGATGAAGAGGGTTAGCATGGAGGAAAATGACTTAACGGAGCTTTCAGTGGAATCTCTCAAAGCTGTCTGTAGACAAATGATGAGTAAGGGATTCGCTTCTGAGCTTAAAGAAAAATCCGTGAAGATCATTGAAAGAGTAATATTCAAGAAGAGCAATGAGGTGTGGAAGTGTGATATCATTGCTCCAAACCCTCTAGATGACGTGAAGATTGAGCCGGAGCTGATAGAGCAAAAATGGAATATTCTTCAAGCCATGAAGAATGTAGATGAAGCCCTGACTCTCCCTTCTGGAGCACTGGAACAAGGAGAGATAAGGGAGGCAATTGGTGTTCCAGGAAGTGATAGTGTATACTGGATACACGCTTATGTTGAAGATACAGCTGATGCCTTAGTATTCATAGATGCAGACCAGAATCAAACAATCTTGCATATGAGTAGAAAATGGCTGCTACGGACTCAAGATGCTGCATTTCTGGAGAGAGTATTATATGTATTCAAATGGGGCGAAGTGGAAGACAAGTATGTGGAAGAAAAGCAGAGACTCATGAGTTACCTGTCTGAAGTAGTAGTGGAAAAGAAGCGGATGGAGCGAGATGCGGCCAGTGTCCACAATACTGACCGTGTCAAGGGCTACCCCAAGATGATCTATTGTTAGTTTAAAGCTGATAAATCTCACTGGAAACCTCAGCTCATAATGAAGAACTTTGAGGACATTCCAAAGATCAGAACTACTCAAGAGGTGGACAAACTCAGAAGGCTTTTCAAACATCCTTATCCAGAGCCCAGGAATCCTCTAGAAATGGAAGCTGTAAGTCTGTTGAATGCTAGGTGGAAGCAGCTTCGTGATCCAGTGTACAAGAAAGAACAGCAGCAGAAGGAAAAGCGCAAAAGGCAGAAAGAAGAGAAAGACCAAGCTGTTGAAGCTAGAAAGAGGAAACGGAATTAGGGTTAAAGGTCAGAGTGGTGTGAACTTGAAGTTGGAAAAACTTCATGTCTTTCGGTTGCTTTAACTCACTTGAGGAAAATTCACCTTAGAGTGAATCCAATAAGGTGATACAAGTTTGACTAAAAGGTATGAAATAATCCAGGTGATAGGAATCACTCAAATGATCGTTAATTCGAAGTTCGAATTCTGTTTCTAGTTTAAATTCATTGTATTGTTTTCAAGTACTTTTAAATTGTAAATTATTCAAGACTGTAATGTTAATTATCTTTTCTCGTCTCATTGTTTAGTTGAGTTATCCTTCATTAATTTGAATGTCATTGTTAGACAATCAAATTGGGGGAGATTGAAAGGCAGAGTGTGTAAACTTGTAACACTATAACTAATGTAACTCAAACTAAAGGAAAAGATACTTAACCAGAAGACAATCAAGAACAAGAAGTCACAAGAAATCAACACTAAATGAAGACAAGGTAATTGATACAATTCAACATGTTAACTATGATCAAGCCAAGAAGAAATCATTGAGAGAAGTTCAAGTCAAAGTTGTTCATGCCTCAGTGATTTGAAAAGCCAAGAATCAAGATCATAACTATCAGTATCAATAAGACCAATTGATTTCAAGTGAACAAGAAGGAAAGCAAATATTGGAAAGCCACATTACTAATTGGATATGGTAATTTATTCAAGAAGCAAAAAACCCTATCAAGACTAGTCAATTATGAACCAGACCGTTGCATCAAGTGTCAGGACATTGATAGCAAGTTTATGTCAGTAATAAAGATCCATATTCAAGAGCTTGGTGAAGAATAAAGAAGACATGAAGATATCACAAGTTCAAGATGTGCATTGTAGTTTCAAGTTGAAGACCAGAATATTTTCTAAGTACTAAATATTCTAGATGACCAAGTAGAAGTTTCTAAGTAGAAGTTCTACTTAGAAAATTCGAGATGGCTAAGTAGAAATTCTCAAGTAGAAGTTCTACTTAGAGTGCAGCTTCAACATGACACATGGCATCTTCTGAGTGGCAGATTTCCAAGCTTTCAAGATAAGGCAAGATTTATGTGGACATCATTGGGCCACGTACATCTTAGTCTTTGAAGACTACAGGACATAGATTACATGTAGTATAAATAGAAGTACTTGTGTAATGTTTTGATGAGATAGCAATATTTGAGAGAAACACAAGAAAAAGAGAGAGAGTGCATTCACAGAGCTTAGTATCATTCACTTCTCTCTGAACTTCTGTTATACTTTGTAATGAATGTTGTAGCAACCCTTTCAAGTTATATATAAGACATATATTTCTTGAATCTGTGTGTTCATTTATTGCATCGTATTTATTGCTTCTCATATTCGAAAAGTTGTATTCACCCCCCCTCTACAACACAGTTGGACCTAACAATTGGTATCAGAGCTTTATGTTTAACATACAAAACATAGATCCTTGTGTTTGGTAGAAGAATCGTGAGTTTTCATTTTCTAGATCTACTTTTCATTTTCTCGAAAAGTGAGCTTTAATTCGTTTGTAGTGAAAACTCATCCGAAAAATTATTTAAATACTCCAGGTGTGATTATTTAGCTTGGATGTATTTTAATTAATTTTTGTGAATTAATCTGGGTACTTTCATATTTGGTGTTCTTGAGTGTTCATCATCTGTTCTTATCAAAGAAGACAACCCAACAACTTTTTGATCTCCTTTTCAAACAGAAAAATAGTAAAAGAATAAAAAGGTGTTTTTGGACTTTGTGATTTGCATTATTCACGGCCGAAAGTGAAACAAGACATACTCAGTACCTAGCACGTGTGTTAGGTGAGTTAGGTGAATAAAGCATCAAAAGTCAAAAGGTGTTAAAGAGATAATATTGTTTATTCAATATTAAAGTAATCTGCAGAAAAATTATTCTAAGGACAAAAGTTCTACATAGAATTTCTACTTGAGAATTTCTACATAGAATTTCGACTTGGACAATTTCTACTTGGTGAATTTCGACTTGAGCAAAATTTCGACTTAGAGAAATTTCGACTTAGGCAAAAGTTCTACATATATATTCTACATAGCCTAGTCTTGGGTACTTAGAAACTTTTAGTGACCAGAATTGAAATGGCTCCTAAAAATGCATTCAAGATCCCAATGTTCAACCGAGATCACTATGAAGAATGGGTTTTCAGAATGAGACTATATCTAGAGACTGTTAACCCTGAATATCTGGAAGTCCTTGACAAGGGTAAATTTGTTCCAATGGTGGTTATTCCTGCGCATACGGAAGGAGGGGTGGTTATAGCACCTCGGTCTGAGCCTAAAAAGGCCTCGGAGTTTTCGGATGCTGACAAGGAACAAATAGCTTATGATATTGCCATACGACAAACCTTGATGGAATCTCTTGATCATGAAATGTTCAACATAGTCAAAGGTCTGACTACAGCAAAGAAGATTTGGGACAAGATAGAAGTTGTCATGGAAGGATCTGCAGAGGTTAGAAGCAACAAGACACTCATACTCAAGATGGAGTATGACACCTTTAGAATACGAAAAGGAGAAGGCATAACAGACGTCTATCTACGATTCAGTCAGTTGGTATTGGATTTGAATCTGAGAGGTGTAACTCTCCCCATGGTTGAGACTAATACGAGATATCTGAGGAACCAGCCAAAAAGCATTGAACATAGGGTCTACGTAATAAGAGAAACCAGAGATTTGCATACAACTTCTCTGGAAGAGTATTATGGAATATTAAAGACCTATGAGCTGGAAACACTTCAAGATCAAGCATGGGACAATGATTCAAAAGGAAACGAAAATGCATCAGGATTAGTTGCTGATGAGGAAAAGTCTAAGAAGGCAATGGTTGCAGCAAAGCCTAAATCATCACTTGCACCACACCAAGTTGATAATGATGACGAGTGCGCATCTGACAGTGATGATGACTACTACACCCAAGAAGAGCTGGACAACATGGACGATAGTGTCGTGGCATACATGGCAAGGAAGTTCAGCAACATGAGATTCAGAAAGAGCAACCGACCACAGAGAAATTCTTCATCTTATTATCGGGTTGCTAGGGGTGGTGGTAGTTCGTCAGGCTACAAAGGAAAAGGCAAGAATACCAGCTACAAATCTCCTTTGGATTTCAAAATGAAATTCAAATGCTATAACTGTGGTGAAGCTGGACATTTTGCCTCGGACTGCAAAAAGCCTAAACAGACTTATCCAAAAGAGACATATGAAGCCCTCAAAAGCAAGTATGAATTGCTGGTGAAGGAAAGACATGGAAAACGAGCTTTATTGGTGACAGAAGGAAGAGCTTGGGATGATTCAGATGAGGAAGATGTTACTCATGTAGCAAACTTTGCCCTCATGGCTGAGACATCAGAGGAACCAGAGGTACCAGTTCTAACCCTTAAAGTTGAAATGTCCATTGATGATTATAAGGAACAGAACGGGGCTCTTAGTGAAGAGATCTATATGTTGTGCAAAAGCCTAGACTCTTCTCAAAAGGAACAGAAAGCACTTGTTGCCAAAAGCAGAATGCTTGAGGCAAAAGTGGAAGAGCTGGAGGCTGCTTGCACTGTAGATACTTCCCTAAGAGACTTTATTAAATCTCTGGAGCACAAGCTCGTCCTTAAGGAAGAAGTAGAAGCATGTCTTAGGGACAAACTAGCTGAGTTAGAAACTAAATGCGAAGCTTACAAACTAGCTGCTAGTAAAGTGTATGTAGATAATGACACATTTAAAAAGATAACTGGAGTAGGTATAGGACTTGATTATTCTGACCTTCCTAAGAAAGAAGGAAAGAGACCTATTGACCCTAGTTCCAGTGACCTTAAAAAGGAAACACCCAGAATTCTTAAATCAGCTGTCAAACCTATCTACAAACATCTTGTTCCTAGAATAGAAGAAGAAGAGACTGAATTGTTAGCTAGATATGAGATTGAGATGGAAGATCGCCAGAAAGAACAACCTATAACTCCTATCAAACAAGTTAAAATCAATTTCCCTAGAGATGAATCTAGACTGGGATTAGGAGCTAAGGCTGTTAAACAACAAGGAAAGAAAGAAAAAGGCATAAAAGAGGTTAAGGCTGAACGAATAAAGAAAGCATGTTATCACTGTAAATCTACTGAACATCTTTCTTATGCATGCAAAGCAAACATGAATGTTCCTGCTACACATGCCATGCCTATCACACATACAATGAATAATCTGCATCAGAATCATGCACAGTGTGGTCAACCTAATTGTATGCCATGCACTTTTAACATCATGCAAACTTTTGTGCATTTAATGAATGCATCTAGCCAGTCATGCTTAAATACTGTTGCTAGTTCAAACATCAAGAAAAAACATGTGAGAGCCAAGACTGTCAGTCCTCCTAAAGTTAGGAGTGACAAACCTTCTCCTAAGACTGACAAATCTGTCAAGTCTGAGAAAGGAAAGGAGATAGTCGAAAGCTCTAGTAATGTTAAGAAAAGTACATCTCCTGTTGTTAAATCTGTTGATTCTCGATCTTATCGAAAAGCCGGGCCCAATCAAAGTTGGGTTCCGAAGAATGTCTAACCAATCTGTCATTGCAGGGCATTAAGCAGAATAGAAATAAAGTTATATGGGTGCTAGACAGTGGAGCATCGAGGCATATGACTGGAAACAAGTCCCTGCTTACAGAGTTGGTTATGAAGGCTGGCCCTTATGTTACCTTTGGAGATGACAGCATAGGTGTGACAAAGGGATATGGCAAACTGAAAACTGGCAATGTCATCATTGAAGATATTTCCTATGTTGAGGGACTGAAGCACAATCTGTTGAGTATCAGTCAATTCTGTGACAAAGGTTATGAAATTGTCTTCAACAAGAAAGGTGTATCAATCACTCACATCAAGGAAGGCTCACTAGCTTTGAGAGGAGTTCGAAAGGCAGATCTTTTTGTTGTAGATATGGATTCAGCAAATCAGAATGAGGTCACCTGTTTCTACAGCAAAGCCTCGGATGATGAAAGCTGGTTATGGCACAAAAAGCTATCTCACTTAAACTTCAAAACGATGAATGCTCTCGCGAGGCGAGAATTGGTGAGAGATCTACCTCAAATGGAGTTCGCTCCGAAAGGACTCTGTGAAGCTTATGAAATGGGAAAGTCGAAGCGAGCATCGCATAAAAGCAAAAAAATTTCTAGTATTACTGAGCCTCTGCAACTTCTTCATATGGATTTGTTTGGCCCAGTGAATGTCCTATCTTTGTCTAGGAAAAGATATGCTTTGGTAATCGTGGATGACTTCTCCAAGTATACATGGGTATTGTTCGCAATGACGAAAGACGAAGTACCTTTCTTAATCATTGATCATATCACTCAAATTGAGAATGTTTCAACACTTACTGTGAAGACGATTAGATCAGACAATGGCACTGAATTCAAAAACGCAGTGCTGAATGACTTCTGTGTATCTAAAGGAATACGTCGTCAGTATTCAGCCCCGAGAACTCCACAGCAAAATGGAGTAGTTGAAAGGAAGAATAGAACTTTGGTTGAAGCAGCAAGAACTTTGTTGTATGATTCAAAACTTCCTTTGTACTTCTGGGCCGAAGCAGTGAGTACAGCTTGTTACACTCAAAATAGAACATTGATTATAAAAGATAAAGAAAAGACACCATGTGAATTAATGAACAACAGATGACCAACAATCAAATACTTTCATGTCTTCGGAGCAAAATGCTATGTGCTTATAGATGATGAAAATCTAGGCAAGTTTGCAGCAAAAGCTCGTGAAGGAATCTTTGTTGGTTATTCTACAGATGTGGTGGCAGCTTATAGGGTGTTCTTAGTGAATGATCGAAAAGTGACTGAAAGCTACAACGTCAGATTCGACGATACCAAACTCTCATCAATTTCAAGAGATTCTAGTGAACCTGAGTCCCTAAAATTTCAGAATCTGGACTTAGAAGATCTTGAAGATGAACCTGAGTTGGTTGTTCCATTAAATGTTCCAAGCGTACATGAAGAACCTGAGTCTAGTGAACAATCTAATTCTACAAGATCAGGAGAGACTTCTTCAGTACCAACCGGCAACAACTCAGGGGGAGTAAATAGCAGCTCAAGGACTACTGTTCAAGGCTCGAGTCGAGTTGACTCTAGTTCTGTAGGAGCTGGCACTAACTCAGGGGGAGTTAGTGAAAATAATCAAAGTAGTCAGCACCCCAACTCAGAAAGTCAAGCTGAATCATCAAGACAATTTCCAGGTGAACGGGTATGGAATAGAGACCATCCATTTGAGTTAATTATTGGTGATCCAGATGCTGGTGTGACTACTAGAAGAACTGCAAGAGCTGACATGGCTAATATCTCCTTATATTCTGGGTTCTTATCCAAGCTTGAACCTAAAGAAATAGAAGAAGCTCTTGGTGATGCTGATTGGGTGATTGCAATGCAAGAGGAACTCAATCAGTTTGAAAGGCAGAAAGTTTGGAAACTGGTACCCCGACCTAAGAACATATCAGTAATTGGAGCTAGGTGGGTATTCAGAAATAAACTGGATGAAAACGGACTTGTAACACGAAACAAGGCTCGTTTGGTTGTAAAAGGTTATTCTCAGCGAGAAGGAATTGATTATGATGAAACCTATGCACCGGTTGCAAGACTTGAGGCAGTCAGGATGTTCTTGGCATTTGCAGCACATAAGAACTTCAAGGTTTTCCAGATGGATGTGAAAAGTGCCTTTCTGAACGGAGAATTAGAAGAAGAAGTGTATCTGGAACAGCCGCCTGGCTTCGTTGATCCAGAACATGTAGATTTTGTGTATCTTCTCTTCAAATCTGTCTATGGCCTCAGGCAATCCCCAAGGCGATGGTATGAAACCCTATCCTTATTCTTAATTGAAAATGGTTTTGTTAGGGGAGTAATTGATAAAACATTGTTCTATAAAATTGTAAGAAATGACTTAATACTTGTTCAAGTCTATGTGGACGATATTATTTTTGGGTCGTCAAATGAGCGCTTGTGCGAGAAATTTGCCAAGCTAATGCAGGAAAAATATGAGATGAGCATGATGGGAGAGCTGTCCTTCTTCCTTGGATTACAGATCAGTCAGAGAAAAGATGGTATCTTTATCTGTCAATCCAAGTACGTCAGAGATTTACTCAAGAAGTATAATCTAGAAGATGCATCAGCAGCTAAGACTCCCATGGCAACAGCCACGAAGCTTGATGAAGACAAATCAGGTAAATCAGTTGACATCACAAGCTATCGAGGTATGATTGGCTCACTCCTCTATTTAACTGCAAGTAGACCCGATATAATGTTCGCAACTTGTTTATGTGCAAGGTTCCAAGCGGATCCTAGAGAATCACATCTCGTAGCCGTCAAAAGAATTTTTAGGTATCTCAAGGGCACACCAAATCTATGGATTTGGTACCCAAGAGATACAGGTTTTAATCTTATTGGCTATTCGGATTCAGACTATGCAGGTTGCAGGATTGATAGGAAAAGCACATCTGGTGCTTGCCAATTTCTTGGTAGAAGATTGGTGTCCTGGCAAAGTAAAAAGCAACATACAGTATCTACTTCTACTGCTGAAGCTGAGTACATTGCTGCTGGAAGCTGTGTAGCTCAAATACTGTGGATGAGGAACCAATTGAAGGATTATGGCATGGAGCACAAGAAAATTCCAATTATGTGTGACAACACAAGTGCCATTGCCATAACCAACAATCCTGTAGATCACTCAAGAACCAAGCACATCGACATCAGGTATCACTTCATAAGAGAACATGTCGAGGAGGGGACTGTGGAGCTACATTTTGTGCCCACAATGCAACAAATTGCAGATATATTCACCAAACCTCTTGATGAAGTAACATTCAATAGATTGGTTGGTGAATCGGGAATGCTTATCACAAGTTAGTAAAACCTTCTATCTGTAAAATCCATGTTTATGTTTGTATGTGCAAGCTACTCAATCATTATGTGCTTAGACTTTAAAATGCCTAATTAATGATTGTTATAGGTTGCATATAGTGTGATTTTGCATGAATTCATTGTGTTTTAAGTGTCTTTTATAGCACAAATCTGTGAATTTATGCTTGTTAGATTGCATGATCATAGGGGGAGTTAAATTCATAATAATCTAAATATTGCATGACTTTTAGATGAATTTACCTATGATTTTCATGTAATTAGAGGCCTTAGAATTAAAAAACTTCATAATTTCGAGTTAGGTTCTATCTCGAAACTCATCTAGAAATTCGACTTGAATTTCGACTTAAGCTGTCAGAGTGAAGTTTTTGAAAAATTCTAAGTCTGGGAAGAATTTCGAGTTGGCTATCTCGAAATTCGAGTTCGAGTTCGAGTTACCAGTGTGCCTAGTTCTATCTTCAAAATATTCGAGATAAAGTCTATCTCGAATTTTATCTCAAAGGATGAGATTTCCATTAAGGGAATATTTTGAAAAGAACTGAGAATTAACTTCGAGTTAGTCTATCTCGAAACTCAACTCGAATTTCGACTTGATGTTCGAGATAGAGTTCTTGGTCTATCTCGAAACTCAACTCGAATTTCGACTTGATGTTCGAGATAGAATTCTCAGTTAAGCTAAAGGGAATTTTTCGAGTTACACTCCTAACTCGAAACATATCTTGAATTACCCTGTACTTTTTGCTACAAGGGGGTTTTTTGGAAAGAATTTGAGACTAACTTCGAGTTAGTCTATCTCGAAACTCAACTCGAATTTCGACTTGATGTTCGAGATAGAGTTCTTAGTCTATCTCGAAACTCAACTCGAATTTCGACTTGATGTTCGAGATAGAGTTAAACTTCTAACTCGAAAAGTATCTCGAATTTCCCTGTTTCTTCTAGAAGGGAATTTTCCAAATTTACTACAAATCAATAATGTTCGAGATAGGATTTCCCTATAGTTTCTGCTGTAAAATTGGTTAAAGTGCTTACTTGTGCTTATTTGTTCGAGTTAACCTCTATCTCGAACTTCATCTCGAAGTTCGACTTGATGTTCGAGATAGAGATGTTCGAGATAGAGTTCGACTTAGTCCTCCCTGTATGTACTTGGACTTTAACACTCTTTTTAACAGGGATACTTTTGTCATTTCACAATCATCTATATATACATCTCTAACTCGATGCATCATTCACTTTACCTAATTCCATTTTTACAACAGCCGTTTCACAAAAATAAGGCGATTTCACAAACTTCATACCTTTAATCCGTGTTTTTGTGATTAAACTCATACTAATCACGAATTACTGCCAATTTGTTGACTGATATTCACTGTGTTATCATTAATCGTTGTGATACTGTGTTTAGTGACCATTCATACACGCGCATATACATACACACGAACATAAACTGTTTGTGTAACTGTTCACAAAACACGATTTCCACATTCTTCATCCATATACACACACGATTTCACTGATATTCAGATTTTGTAATTGGCAACTGTTCATATCCCGTAGTTTAACTTTTCAGATTGTCTTTTGATATTCTCGAAAAATTAAAAGGGATAAAACTATTAATTCGTAAATTATTTGTTTTTCAAAATTAAAAAAAAAGTTCACATCTTTTTTAAGAAAAACATTTAATTAAAATGGCTCACCAATTTTCACTTGCTAAAAACAATTTTTATAATATTTCTACGGAAATTGGTGATCAACTCCCGCGGTTTAAGTTTTGGATACGATTTCTTAATTTGTACTCCAAAGCTAGCCATGCTTTTACTGCTAAACCTACACTAGTACATGATGCTTTACAGCAATTATGGACTAGTGCGGTTACTTTTGGGAGCAAATCAACCCCCTTTGGTTTCAGGTTTACCTTAGCGGGTCAGGAATATGAGGTGACTGAAGAGATTGTCAACAGGGTTCTGGGATTCCCAATCAAAGATGCTTATGATCCCGAACCTACAGCGGAACAACGCCTCAGATTCTTTGAAGAAATTGGATGTTATCCTCTGAAAGGCCCAATCACAGGAAATATCCAAAAACAATTCTTCCATGTGGAATGGAATTACTTTTTCGAGGCCATCACAAGATGTTTTCGGGCACGCGAAAAAGATTTTCATCAAATTCCAATTCCAATGCAAACCTTTGCAGTTGCCCTAGCAAGAGAACTGGATATAAATTATGGACGCATAGTTCTCTCTGAGATAGTGGCTTCAATGGGATCTCCTGCAAGCAGAGATATCACTACAACTGATGTTGTCTGCTGGTTTCCTCGGTTCCTTCAAATGCTGATTAATGACTTAATACCGAAGGATGCTCTTGTTGTTAGACAGGGATTTGCCAGAAGCCCAACATCTGCATCGCTAGGGATGGGCACTAAGTCACTTTCAACTATTGCTAATCAGGATAAACATCAAGGTAAACATATGTCAATTCCTGACAATATTCAAATGTGGCTTAGATATGATGCAGGAGTTACCAATTTGGAGGCATCATCACAAGTTTCATCACATGCTCAAAATCCATCTGTTCATGCTGAAGCATTTGATGAGATTCCTGATGAGCAAAGCGATGATGCACAAGGTAATGAACAAGGTAATCTCTCCCTGCATACTACTCATTCCTCCTCCTATGTATCTGATTCCGAGACCCAAGAGACTGCTAACCCGCAGAATCTATCCCAGGGTGAGAGCTACATTTCTGAGACTGATACACATTCTTATTCTCTTTCACCCCTGTTAACGGAAGTCAGAAAGCCAGCACGTATATATGTAGGAGATGATGAGGAGAGTGAACCTGAAGAGCAGCAACTTATTCGAAAGAAACCCAAACTTTTTCATGCTGCTACTTCAAAACCCCAGTCAAACCATAGTGTGTCACACGCAACCACTCCACCTCACGAGAGTGGTTCTCCCCTTAAAAAATCTGCACATAGGGATTTTGATGACAATTATGTACCTTTTGAAGATCCTGTTGCTTCAAAAGGACATGAAGTCTTAAGAACTTCAGCCGTACCTTCACCGGTACGTACTGATGCTGCAAAGAGGATCGGTTCTGATGTCGTACAAGGACACTTTGCAGCCTCTCAGCCTGAGATTCCAACTCAGGAACAAACAGAAATTGATCCCATAACAGCCAATTATTTTGCTTATCCAATTTCTGCAGGTACTGCTTCATACTTTGGATCAATCATTGAAGACATACACGAGCGTGAGACAGGGAGTGTGTGTGAGAGGTTAGGGAGAGAGGGACCTTCATTTTTAAGGCCCGAAACCGAGCGCCAAATACCAACAGAATGAGTATTAGAGCGAGGTCACCTAAACCAAACACCGTCCCTTAATATTGAAAATTTTGATACTCGTATGACTTCTATGGAAAATCAGATAAGGCAGTTCGGGCAGACGATGGGGCAGTTCGGGATTAACATTGGAAACAATCAAAGGGCTCTAGACGACTACGCGGCAAGAATGGCAAGTCAAGCTATAGCTTTTGATGATTTGACAAATAAGGTCAATGACTTGGGCCATGCTGGTGGTGTCTTGGGAAGCACTCTCAATGAGAGGATGGGGGCAATGGAGTCTACAATGCATACAATGGCTGTGGAAATCAGTAGAATGATGTTCGCAGTCAGGAGTTTTGTGCCCCCGGAGTGCTTCGAGTCACAACAACCTCCCCCCGATGCTGGAAGACGTACCTTTGGCACATGCTATAAAAAGATCTTTGAAGGAACAAGGTGGAGGTGCTGGGATGTCTTCCGGAATGCCTGAAGAAATTCCTGTTGATGAGGAAACCCTTAAAGCTCAACAGTTAGCCTTGGAACAAGCTCAGTTCCATAAAATGAAGATGATGCAAGAACGTGCTGCATTCCTAGAAAAGAAAGTGGAGCTACAAGGGAAGCAGTATGTTCATGAGCTTGCAAGGCTAGCTGATCGTCAAGTTGATCTTGACAATAGGAGGATAGGACAGAAGTGGGATGAAGCAAGGAAGATAATGATGGGACCCTGTGCGAAAGGAGTTCATAACAAGGATGCAGATGATCTGTTCTACAACTTGAATTTGCAGAATCCAATGACTGGGGACTATATAAATGCTTTGAAGAGATTAATTTCTAAAGTCAGAGTTGGATACAATGCAAACCTTAAGGAGTGGCAGGTTATTTTGTCTTTGGTAGAAGGAGTCCCAACATCTTTCCTATATGTGGATGACCAATTCATAACGAGAAGATCTGCGTCAGAGTTGTTCTTGCTAGCGACTAAAATTCAATACTCTCAATCTGAGGAGCTAAGCATTCTGTACAGGGATCGGTTAATGCAGCTAGCAGAGGACAAGGGTCCAGAATTCTCAGCATATCCAAATTTTGTCCGGATGGTAGTTGACGGGAAGATGAAGAGGGTTAGCATGGAGGAAAATGACTTAACGGAGCTTTCAGTGGAATCTCTCAAAGCTGTCTGTAGACAAATGATGAGTAAGGGATTCGCTTCTGAGCTTAAAGAAAAATCCGTGAAGATCATTGAAAGAGTAATATTCAAGAAGAGCAATGAGGTGTGGAAGTGTGATATCATTGCTCCAAACCCTCTAGATGACGTGAAGATTGAGCCGGAGCTGATAGAGCAAAAATGGAATATTCTTCAAGCCATGAAGAATGTAGATGAAGCCCTGACTCTCCCTTCTGGAGCACTGGAACAAGGAGAGATAAGGGAGGCAATTGGTGTTCCAGGAAGTGATAGTGTATACTGGATACACGCTTATGTTGAAGATACAGCTGATGCCTTAGTATTCATAGATGCAGACCAGAATCAAACAATCTTGCATATGAGTAGAAAATGGCTGCTACGGACTCAAGATGCTGCATTTCTGGAGAGAGTATTATATGTATTCAAATGGGGCGAAGTGGAAGACAAGTATGTGGAAGAAAAGCAGAGACTCATGAGTTACCTGTCTGAAGTAGTAGTGGAAAAGAAGCGGATGGAGCGAGATGCGGCCAGTGTCCACAATACTGACCGTGTCAAGGGCTACCCCAAGATGATCTATTGTTAGTTTAAAGCTGATAAATCTCACTGGAAACCTCAGCTCATAATGAAGAACTTTGAGGACATTCCAAAGATCAGAACTACTCAAGAGGTGGACAAACTCAGAAGGCTTTTCAAACATCCTTATCCAGAGCCCAGGAATCCTCTAGAAATGGAAGCTGTAAGTCTGTTGAATGCTAGGTGGAAGCAGCTTCGTGATCCAGTGTACAAGAAAGAACAGCAGCAGAAGGAAAAGCGCAAAAGGCAGAAAGAAGAGAAAGACCAAGCTGTTGAAGCTAGAAAGAGGAAACGGAATTAGGGTTAAAGGTCAGAGTGGTGTGAACTTGAAGTTGGAAAAACTTCATGTCTTTCGGTTGCTTTAACTCACTTGAGGAAAATTCACCTTAGAGTGAATCCAATAAGGTGATACAAGTTTGACTAAAAGGTATGAAATAATCCAGGTGATAGGAATCACTCAAATGATCGTTAATTCGAAGTTCGAATTCTGTTTCTAGTTTAAGTTCATTGTATTGTTTTCAAGTACTTTTAAATTGTAAATTATTCAAGACTGTAATGTTAATTATCTTTTCTCGTCTCATTGTTTAGTTGAGTTATCCTTCATTAATTTGAATGTCATTGTTAGACAATCAAATTGGGGGAGATTGAAAGGCAGAGTGTGTAAACTTGTAACACTATAACTAATGTAACTCAAACTAAAGGAAAAGATACTTAACCAGAAGACAATCAAGAACAAGAAGTCACAAGAAATCAACACTAAATGAAGACAAGGTAATTGATACAATTCAACATGTTAACTATGATCAAGCCAAGAAGAAATCATTGAGAGAAGTTCAAGTCAAAGTTGTTCATGCCTCAGTGATTTGAAAAGCCAAGAATCAAGATCATAACTATCAGTATCAATAAGACCAATTGATTTCAAGTGAACAAGAAGGAAAGCAAATATTGGAAAGTCACATTACTAATTGGATATGGTAATTTATTCAAGAAGCAAAAAACCCTATCAAGACTAGTCACTTATGAACCAGACCGTTGCATCAAGTGTCAGGACATTGATAGCAAGTTTATGTCAGTAATAAAGATCCATATTCAAGAGCTTGGTGAAGAATAAAGAAGACATGAAGATATCACAAGTTCAAGATGTGCATTGTAGTTTCAAGTTGAAGACCAGAATATTTTCTAAGTACTAAATATTCTAGATGACCAAGTAGAAGTTTCTAAGTAGAAGTTCTACTTAGAAAATTCGAGATGGCTAAGTAGAAATTCTCAAGTAGAAGTTCTACTTAGAGTGCAGCTTCAACATGACACATGGCATCTTCTGAGTGGCAGATTTCCAAGCTTTCAAGATAAGGCAAGATTTATGTGGACATCATTGGGCCACGTACATCTTAGTCTTTGAAGACTACAGGACATAGATTACATGTAGTATAAATAGAAGTACTTGTGTAATGTTTTGATGAGATAGCAATATTTGAGAGAAACACAAGAAAAAGAGAGAGAGTGCATTCACAGAGCTTAGTATCATTCACTTCTCTCTGAACTTCTGTTATACTTTGTAATGAATGTTGTAGCAACCCTTTCAAGTTATATATAAGACATATATTCCTTGAATCTGTGCGTTCATTTATTGCATCGTATTTATTGCTTCTCATATTCGAAAAGTTGTATTCACCCCCCCTCTACAACACAGTTGGACCTAACACAACTTTTAATTTTCAGTGGCATTCAGTTGCATATGAGGTTGCATCCAGTTGCATATGCAACCACATGCAATCAGTGGCATTCGGGTTTCGGGTCGTGTCAGATTTTGCCACCTCTATGGCCCCTGGCCGGGCCTTGCAACCCAAAATCACCCCACCTTAAAAAAAAAGAGTAAAGAAAGTTGCATATGCAACCACATATGCAACTGAATAACCACATATGCAACTGAATACAAAAGATAGTATTTTTGCAAATAAGAAAGTATTTTTGCAAGGAAGATAGTATTTTTGCACATAACTATTCTTAAAAAAAGTAAATGTGCAAAAATTTACTTTTATCAATTTATTTTTCAAAAAAGCTCTTCTTAATAGTAAATAAATATTTGATAATAACGATTAGATGTATTTATTTACATGTAAATATTATGATTTCAGAAAATTTATTATTACTATAATTCCAAAATCGTCTTAAAATGGTTTTCGAATAATGAGCTATCATCCTATAGGTATTTAACATTAATTAAAAATTTGACTTTTGATTAAAATAAATAGAGAAGTCAATTTAGGATTTTGCTTAAAAGATTCCATGAAAAATTAATAGAAAAAGCAAACGGTTTTTCAAATTTCTTAGAATTGACTTTAGCAAAAGACAACAAAAAATATATTATCCGCAATATCTTTTGGAATAAGAATATAAACTCCGATTCCTTAATCAAAACAGAAATAAAACGAAAAATCTTTAGAAAAACATTTATTATCCTTTTTTTAACTCAAAATTGAGGTTTTATTAACTAAATCAGCTGTACAAACTCAGAAAAAGCATTTCTCTTTTTTTAGACTTAAGGTCCATAATAAATTGAACCATAGAAAGAGAATCAGAGAAACAAGTCACCTGGGCCTATGAAAAGAAAAATGCTAAGGAACCAAAATTTTTTTACCAAAAACTTTCCCAAATGCCACATATTTAATTTTAATTGGTTGTGAAAATAATAATGAGATGTGTCCCCCTGTATTCACATAAATCACCAAATTAAAACATTTTATGTGTTGTGCCACATCATTTTGGAGAAGAATTTATGAGATTTTTTTGGTCCTCTAGCATTACTACTACGAAAATTTGCTGCTCTCCAGTTCTTTAAGTAAGAAACAAAAATACTCTAGTTCAGTATAAAGCCAATTAGGTCTAAAACTTCAAACCAAAATTTTAAAAGCATGTTTTTACGCCAAATGTGATGCAATCTCGAAACTTGGGAAGGATACACATTCCAAATGCTTTCCTGATTTTGAGGAACTAAATTAGCAGCCACACTCCAAGAATAGGCTCTGTGCTTTATAGTAAATTCCAAATCCTTGAACGGAATCCTCTTATTATTGAAGAAACAGTCACTTCGAGCTAACCATATCGACCACAGAAGAGCTGCTAAACATAGACACCCATTGAACTTTTTGAAAGAGACCTTTTTGAAACAATTAGGAAGATCAAAAGCAGAGATGAAATCAAAGTCTACTTCCATCCACTTGCTGAAAAATACCCATGCTTCTCTGGCAAGTTGAACATAGAATTCTTCCACCTCTAAGAGGTCATAGAATGCTTCTCTAAGAGGTCTTCTCCAGAAAGACAACAAGAATGGGGTTATGCTAGGTCAAATATCAATCATTTCTTTGACAGACGAAACGTTTTTAACCAAGCATAAATGAAACAATCTGCTATACCTTGAACTTAAAATACCAGAATTGTGCTAATTGTCATGCCAAAAATCAATTGACTCTCCACCAATAAGATTCCATTAAAATTTGCTTTTATCAAAAAATCGGAGAATTCCTCATTTCTAATCCCCACAATACTGACCATTATTGGAGAAATGGCTAAATTTGCACTGAGGTCGGATAGACTACCATATTTGCCTGTAGCCACTTTGTGCCATAACATACTTTGCTAGAAGAGAAATATTCTTGATATGCAAGTCAGCTAATCCCAGACCACCTTTATCTTTAGATCACATGCATATTATTTCTCATTTGAGTGAGTGAAATTTCCTACTATCATTAGAACCTTCTTTGAAATCATCCCAAAAACTTCCTTCTAATCATATCAATCTCTCTCAGAACTGCGTTAGGAGCCATGTGAAAACCCATCCAATATACAGGAAGATTATTGAGGGTTGAATTAATAAAAATCGAACGACCTTGCTTATTAAGGACTCTACCCTTCCATTTAGCAAGTTTGGTTTTAACTTTCGAAATGACAGGAAACCATAACTCCCAAATAGGCCAGAGGCCAAGAACCAATTTCACAACCGATAACACGAACCCATTTACCGGCTTTGATCTGCATCTTTGCTTCCAGCGTATAAGAAACTCTTTTTAAAATTAACTTTCAATCCTGACAAGATCTCAAACAACTTGAAAATTAGTTAGTATTGAACTGTAATAGAATCATCAATCATGGTTGCACATCTCAATTATAAATTGGCTAAAACTGTAGTTAAGAAAAATGTCCCGCCTTCAGAAATTTACCAGTTGAAGTTGCTCTTATATACTTCAACGTGGAGACAGGTCTTTGATATCTAATAACAATAAACAAAAATTAAAATATAGTAACACAAAAATACCTACAAGTAGAAGAGTTTACAAAATAACTACAGATTTTTGTAAAACATTTGAATGTTATTACTCATTTTTACCCCTTTAGACCTAACATTAGATATATGCCACTTAAAAAACAACTCTTTCTATGCTAATAAAATTTATAATTGTTTTCAATAACATTGAATAAAACGATAACTAAAATGTAATTTGCTTTAGTGGAACCCTGAGATACACAATCCAAACTAAACTACAATGCTACAAAACCCCTCCATGGAACCAAAATATGAAATTACTACACTGTCGCACTAAAAAACTGGTCAGAAAAACTATTTAATTATAGCACACAACTTCATCTCTTTCTTACCGAGAATATAAATATTCGTATCCGCTCAAGCATAACAACCGTAAGGACATCATAGTTAATCTGACATACCTGAAATGTAAAAGCTTCTGCATGAATCTAGTTACTTGAATCTTACTACACCCACCTTTGCTTAGATTACTATGATGCATGCAGAAGCTTGCTTGAACGATTTAGTACAAACTGATGTCTACGTAAAAGGAATGAGAGCCAGAGAGCAAATGGTGAACTGGAATTCTGTGTATATAGACCTAAGATTCACAAAAGCACAACACTTGGTAATCCAGCTTCAGTCCACTCGCATTCCAACTAAACACCGGATAATTCTTAACAAAACATAATATACATAATTACAAAGCTCAGAGTACTCTGTCGTGTTAAAGTACATATTCACTGTATCCGTTCAAAACAAAGGAATATCTTTCTGCATGCACTACACTCTTTTGCTTGCAATGCTTAACCAAAGCGTTTCTTGAAAAGTTGATGTCTCTTAGTTGGATCCTTGGGCTTGCTTCTCATGTGGCCTTTGTTTCGTCCCATGCTGTGTATGGACAATTGAAGAAAGACAAGTTATAAGAATATCACTCACAAGTCACAAGGCAATCAATTAAAGTGGAAACTAGAACTTCTAAGAAAGCGCTTTGTTCTTCTGTATGAAAGAAAAGATCCAAGTTTATTTCCAAAACAAGTTCGGCAGGAAATTAAAATTATTTCACAAGGAATCTCAGTCCAACACTCAAAACTCATCTTTTTATCATTTAGAGCATCACACTAAGTAAACATAAATTTGTATGTGCAGTGGTGGAAAAAGCAGGCTAGCCAGCTAGGAATCACCCGCCCCCTGAATTTTATGATTAGTATCAGACGTACATTTTAACATATACTAGAGTAGCAGAGATGGTTTCTATGAAAGAAATTCTGCAAAATGTTGATGGTTCAAATCGTGGAGGCTGCTCATTTCTCATTGTTCTGCTACAATGTTTCCAAGGTTAACATTGTTCTCTACTTGACTTCAAAAAACTTTAATTGTGCTCCTTTGACTTTGAAGCCTGGTTCGGCCACTATGTGAGCGTGTGACAAGTTTACTCGTACCAACACCACGTCAATAGAAAGAACTTCCATCCCCCAAATATTTACTTAATGGGGATACAATTTCGCTCCTAACAGGGAGATAGGTATAAATTGATGGCATTACAGTGATTCTGAAGTATTGGTGGGAAAAGGGTTTACAGAGGATCAAAACCTATCTCCACAAAGGACTGGCTAGACACACAATATACATGCCAGATTTATCATAACTATTCATCAAATCATATTATTCAACTTTATCAAATAGTGAAGATTAAAATTGCATAAATATATATCATATGATGCTTGATGACAAAGTAAAAATTAGTATAAAACTTGACTAAATCTAATTGGGAACCAATACCTAATACTTATTTACTTCTAAATTCAGTAAAGGGAATAATTATCTGATTATAATAGACTTAAAACGACTAAATCAGTTACAACTAGTTTATCAAAATAAATTCATTTACAATCATTAACATTTAAATCCTTGATCATGTCAGTTTTAATCCTGGAAAAATTGTTACAGACGATACTAAGGATTTTTCTGAAGGAGCCAAGCAGTAAAGTGATGTGTTCATGAAGTAAATAAATTATCGTTTGAATCACTACGGTTGTTTTTCCTTTAGTTGTCAATAAAAAATTCTAGCGGTGAGAGCTTTTTCTATTAATGAAAGCGAACAAGCAGACTTCCGGAGGCTGATGCATGTAGTAGAAAGGTGGTCCAGTGACCCCCACTTCTTCAGCCCAAACTTCCAATATTTAGTACCACAAAAACATACATATAATAAAACTCAAGTTTTAGGATAATCGAGCTCATGCTGAATAAAGCAATCACTGGAAATTTATTTGGACTAATGAGACAATATAGATGAAACAAGCTATATATATATATATATATATATATATATATATATATATATATATATATATATATATTATATATTATGTGTAACTAATCATTATTGTCCTATAAATCAAGGTTAATCTAATATAAAAAATTAAATGACATTTATTCTCCAGTATTTATATTCTTTTATATTTTTATGATTTTATTTTAAATCTATGGCCGCATTTGGATCCATCCTAAGTACGCCACAAAACTAATATAAAATTTTGAGGAAGTGCTCAGAGAGTCGAGGTAATAATCATACTTGTACTCCATGTAAATCTTTCCATTTGCTCCTGACATGTAACTCATAGACCCCATGGAACGACGGGCTTTTTGAAGGGCTACATCATCTGTATCCTCATCTAATATCTCCAAACCAACTTGATCATCACCTGCCGTTAGTACCTAATCAAAAGAAAGAGATCATTGACTCAGTACAACCATGGGAAGGCACGAGCTCCAACACTCACCTAATTTCCATAGACCATAGTCAACACATGAAGGCTATGCAAGTTAAGCTACTTGGAAGGCAATTCTGATCAGTTTCTCAAAAGGCCAGAAAAGGCCACATAAGATGTGAGGTAAAATGCAGACAACCAAAATCACAACTACGCGTGCCTTTAGTAATGATGCTATGACAAAGTAGAATGACGAGGTCACTAGAGTATCATGAAGTGATTAGTGATATCTGCTTTAGAATATATAATTATATTTGGTCCAAAGAAGGATATACATGCATAAAGATCACATGACAGAGAAGTACAACGCATTGTATATGTAAAAAATACCTTTGTAAGAAGTTTATTTTGATCATCAAGACTATAATAGCTCAGCTCTGGTCCTGCATCGGGTGGAGGCAATCCCGTAATTACCTACAAATGAGGGTATTATGGTTATATACCCCACATATTAGTACAAAGTAAAAATGCTAAACTAACACATTATGGAACGTGCCTTTTGTCCCAGCAGAATGTAGATGGAAAAGATTGACAAGTATGCTGCATATATAAATAAATAAGACTTGTTGTACCTTAAAACTGTACCCTTGATCGATCAGAAATTGTTGCCTTTTTGTTGAGTAGTACATTTCCTGCATTTAACAGTTATGTAATTTAGCATACACCTCTTTCAAAAAAATTACATATCAGATAACATTCCATGTGATATTTCAAATCTTGAAGCATTGGAACCTAATGTGCGAAGGAAATTGCGGAGTACCTGTGTATCAGTTGATACTAGGGAGTAAAAGAAGGCATTGTACTCCTCTTTACCACCTGCCATTCGATCTTGAAGCCGGCCCTATCAACCCAACAGAGGGAAAGGGACAGGTAAATAAGTTTAAAACTAATACGGCAGGCAATTCTCTATGTGAGATGTAAACTCATCTTTAGATAGAAGAATGAAATCTATTGTTTTAGTTAAGATGAATCTTGTCAATTACTTTGTTCGTTCAAAATTTCAGGCAATAATATTTACATCCAGGTCCTAGAACATGTATATACACTTTAAACAGAAAAATCTGGAGCAAATATTTAGTGCATGTTACAACTACTATAGCATGCCTGTATCTGTTACCAACATCATAGAATTACCTATTACATTAAGTGTCACGTATCAAAATTAAGGGATAGTTGAGAAAAACAAGGAACTATGCTAATACCTTCGCCCTGAGAATACGACCAAGTCGTTGGGCTTCTTGACGCCTTGAACCAGCATGTGACGAAATCTGAATGATCACATTTGCCTCAGGAATATCAATAGAGTTATCACCGACCTAGACAACATAAGTAGCAAAAGTTAGATCATCACACTGTAATGACCATCAAAAAGGTGGTGGATAACCCAAGTAACATCAGTGTGCCTTGAAATCAAAAGGTATGCCTATACCCCAAAACAACCATCAGCCACCATTTATAAGAGCCTAAGAATTATGGGCAAACAAGGTCCCTAGATTTTCTCTGAATAACGCCACGAGTCTCACCACTATAAGTCTAAAACACCTTACAAAATGAAAAGAACTAGAAACTTGAGAAAAGAAATTCAATCGCCTTGTGGAAGCACTTCAAAAATCTCAACTAAAATGAAAACATTATAATAAACATTCACAAAATTAAATGGCTTGAGCCACTTAATCTAAAATTTTATGCAACTACATGCAACATTTACAACCATTACAGCTGTCTTACTCAACTATATACCTTCGAAAGGAAAACTGTGTTCACGTCACGACTTGTTTTGAAAGCTTCAAGAATTTTTGTCCTCTCAACATGGCTGCATTGTACAAAGTGATTGTTGTTCAGTAATGTGATATATCATGAAGAAGAGTATATCACGAAGAGTTAGACATCTCAAAAACCTTGTGGCACCGTATATCATAGGTTTCTTTAGCTTCTTTGCATATTCTATGAGTGCAAAAAGATTGTCGGCAAATACAATTATCTTATCACGGCGTTGCTCCTCATGAAATCGAATAAGAAACTCACAAGCCCTGAACTTATTAGGGTTCATCACATATAGTGCCTGAGAACGATTCAATGAATAATTAGTTATGAAGCAGGAAATCCTATAGAATTACAGTATTACAATATAAGCTTATTCACCGACTTTTTGAAATTTGTATCCACAACTGTTTAGAGTGCCAAAGATTCCAACTATTATGAAATGACCTGTAAATCTAGAAGTATTGAATAAGTTGACTTCAATTTTTAATCATCTATTTGTGCAATTTTTTTCGTTGGAAAAAGAAACTGCTTTATTACCATATACCTGATTGCTAAGCAGTAGCATAAAAGTACAGAGATAAAAATAAGAAAAAGAATACTATTTTGTAAAAAAATAAAAGGGTTAAGCCATGAAGAATTTAATATTCTTCACTTATTACATCATCGCTATTATTATTTGAATTTTTTATTTAGGGATGCGCGTAACAATTGATTCTTTATTATTAAATGCAAATCACTTTTAAAGATAATCACTTTGTTTCTGAAATATATATATTCTCTGGACACCGTACTGGTTAGTTACTCGTTAACACTTTCTTTTCTGTACTTCTGCTATATAGTTTCCGATTCAACTAACTAGCATCAAAATTTGGCAAACACACATCTATAAAACCAACAGACCTGCTTTTTTTTAGAATTTTCTTTTCTCAAATATTCAGCAAAGAACTCCTTCGTCATTGGACACCACACTTCAGCACACTGAACGTTTGCAATAAATCCGCCTTTTACCAAATCCAGCCAATTTGCTTCGTACAACTTTGGTCCAATCAAAAAGTTCAAGTCCGTAATTCGTTCATCCTCACGCACAAGTGTAGCTTGAATTCACAAAGTTTCAGTCTTAGATTGTAGCAGGACTAGTTGCTTTAGATGTATAAAGATCAATTTAAGCACAGGCATACCAGTTAACCCAAGTTTGCAGTGAGATTTCGTAATGCTGATGACCTTTCGAAACATGTGAGCAGGAACCACGTGGACCTGAAAACCAAATGAAAAATCGTGCATAATTATCGGAAGGTACAATAATCATATTTTGATGAAATGTACTAGCACGAATTACGCGGACATGTACCAGATAAAACTCAATGCATAATTATTGGAACATACATAAAACATATCCCTAAATTAATCTACAGGTTAAGAATATCAAATGCCACAAATTCATGTGATCACCTCGTCCATGAGAAGCAAACCCCATTCCCTATTTCTTATTTCCTCAATAATCTTTTCAGATTCTTCAGATCGCTTCCCGCCAAATGCTACCATGTTATATGTAGTAACCACAACACCAGCATTACCACGAAACCTCTCTTTGCTATCAGATGTGAACCGGCAGATTTGATCGTCTCGAATGGTCGACCATAACTTGAACTGAAATGCCCACTGGTCCACTGAAACAGCATTGGTTGCTAAACAAAGGCAGCTCTTTTTTATGCGGGAAGCTGCAGATACACCAACTAAAGACTTCCCTGCACCGCATGGTAACACAATAATACCAGATCTAGCTCTGCCTGCAGTATTTTTTGTCAAGGAAAGGACGTGAGCAAGAGTACCAGTAGTTCATCAATTTAAGTAAATTAGTTGTAACTTCTGTGCACAGTTAATGTTAATTAGTGGGACTATTAATAGCCTTAGACATACTATGTAGCAAAATTAGATCAATGAGGCACAATTAGGCTCACCATTCCCAAACATCTTACTAAGACTCTTTTCTTGATAGGGTCGTGGCTGTGCCTGAGGCTTCAATTCCATGTCAAGATCAGGATTGACCTGTTTTATTTTAGAAAATAAACCATATATAAAGTTGCAACAATTAACCTGCTAATGGCAAAAAGAAACACAAATCTGGAAGCCTACGTTAACACAGGACACGTTATCATTTACACAAGCAATTGCATTCCTGAGTATATTCATCAACTAACCTTTCAACATTGTAAAGAAAAGTATTGTCTAACATTACTATTAGAAACAATAAAAAAGTATAAAATATAAATTCAGCAACGATTAAATGAATTGAGAATCAACTCACGGTGTCATTTCTGAAGTCATACTCCTCGAGCATCGGATAGTTCAAAGCATTTGGCAAGCAACGTTGCTTGACATTTTCTACCTGTAATTAAGAAAAATACAAGTCATTGAGCTATCTAGCATTCAGAAAATGATAAACAACCAAGCGCCAAAAAAGGGGATCCCGATCCCAGTCCCGCTGTACCTGTATGCAAAAAAAATGTACTTAAAAATGCAATTGTCTGACAAGAAATACATTTTCAATTACAAAGGATACATCGAGTTACCTGAGCAGGATCAACTTCAAATGAGTGAGCTTCTTTCTCTTCAGCTGCAGCAGCTAATTGTGCTTCATTAAGTAACTCCTCATGTCTTCCTTCAATTTCACCCAATGACTTGCTAATTGTGAAACCATCATTTCCCTGCATCCCCCACAATTATGGGAAAAAGTGTGGTAGGCAAAACTAAGCTCAACTTGTGAAATTCTAGACATTCTACTAGCTGGGTTAAATAAATTTACATCTAAAAATTCATTGACATAATATTGAGTATTAAGATAGTACTTGTTGCTGTTATGGGTATTAATTTACAAAACAAACCTCAGCAGATATCCTTGAACGAGATATAACTTCATCCTTCAGCAACTTCTTCAGTACCTACACAGAAACAATCATATTAAGCTTTTTATCGATCAAGGTTTCAGTACGTCAAAAAAACTAGAGCTATGAAAGGCCAATATTTCTTGCCTCGGGAAATGGTGATTCAACAAAATATCGATTCTTCTTAAGTACTAGCTTCACTTTGCCATAATTGGCAGTTGAAGCATGTATGAAGTCAATCATCTCCTTGGGAAGCTTTGTTTTCGACAATTTATTCAAAACAGATATAACAGTTTCGGTTTCAAGACCCACTGATACAGCCGCATACAACGAGTGTGGAGTCAAATTATACTCGTGCATAGACTCCGGCCTACACACAAAAAATTAATTGAAAGATACAGTTCAAAACTCAAAACATAAGATAGCACACCAACTACCTGCTTGCATGTTAAAACAAACCTACCTGCAGACAGGTTCGGCAATTGCAATAAGAAAATCATAGGCTTGTTTGTAGAGGGGAGAGAAAGTCTCAAGAAAGATGCGGCCATCAGCACAAGCCCATAAAGGTCTATTCGCATGATCTGGCTTGAGTTCCAACTTAGTGAAATCTCTTTTATTTTCCCCTATTTCAATTTAACAAAGTTTCACTCATCAACACTATATTCACAACATGATGGAATTGAAAATGCAACTCACACAATTATCCCCCAAAAATAGCAACTCAATCAGCAATCAAATAAAGGGTTTTCAATTCCCAACTCAACTAAGGCCCATATGCTAACAAAACACATGTACATCCAAATCAACAACTTAGAACAGCACAAACAAATCAGTTAAAAGGGGTTTCATTTCCCATATCAATTAAACACATAATACATCCAAACCAACAATTCAGTACAACCAACACAAACACACATCTACAAAAACCAACCAAAAGGGTTGGATATTTAATTAAAACAAGATCCTTAATCTAACGAAAAACACAATACATAACAATTTAGAACACACACACACAAATGAAAACATACCATCTTGATTAATATCATCAAATTCTTCTGTATAGTAGGCCGCCTCTTCTTCTTCAGCCCTATGATCCTCCTATACAGTTTACAAAATACATTCAATACAAATCAAAACAAAAACCCAGCAAATTATTCAGAATTTAAAGCACCTTAGCCTTGTGCCTTTTGCTGGGTCGACCTTTTTCACCTGAAATTTATATTAACTCAAATTAATCTTTCATCACAATCCTATAACATGATTATCAAACATAAATTTAGGAGTTTTGTGTATATTATTACCGTGGCCCATGATTCAAAATTCTTGAATTTATAAACTAATATTGTGTCAAAATTACAAACTGTGTTTACAGATATCGTGTTTGCAGATGAGGGGAGAAGAGGGAAGAAGAAAGAGAGACAAGTTTTTTTTGCTAAATAAAATAAAAAGAGAGACTGGTTCAAGCGGTTAATCAGAAGTCCCTCGACCAATCTTATTTTGGAGATATCATATATGACTGTTTTATTTTGCTTAAGGACTTGAGGTCCCCTAAGGTTCAGTTTGTTAGACGATCAGCGAACATGGCGGCTCATAGTATTGCTAGAGAAGCTATTTCTATGTCTGATCGAAGGGAGTGGACTTTGATCCCTTCTTTTCTTACCGATGTAATCTCTCGTGATGTTGATTTATGAATTTCCTTTCCTTTCAAAAAAAAAAAAATAAAAAGAGAGACAAGTTGAGATCAAAGTATTTATTACTCGTAATTCTTTTTTCAAGCCTCCGGAAAATAATAAACTCATTAGAAAACGATGGAAAAAATATAAATTATTGAATTTAATTTATTATTTATATTAAATCTAAATGTTCATAAGAAAAAAAAAGTTAATTCTCTTTCTATTAATGAAATTATCAACATCAACATTACTCCGACTTTTAAAACCTTTTTTTTTTTAATATTTTGACTTATAGCCTTTTACAATGAATATCTGTTCATTGACAAATCTCGTGGTAAGCGAGTATCGAACCCAGAACATCTGGGTCGACTAGAGGTAAACTCAACTCTTGCTTACCTTTAAAACCTTTTAGTTAAATGTATGGGCCTTTTAGTTAGGCATACCTTTTGATTTACAATGAATATTTTAGTTAAATATTTTTAAAAAATATATAAAAGAAATCATCTTAAATGTATTTCAATTAGCTAAAGTTTTAGCCAATTTTATCAAATTAATTATTTTTTTTAATCTCCGGAGATCTGTAATAAAACTTTACCATATTAAAATATTATATTTTTATTTTTAACAACTTAAAACTAAAATAAAATACTACTTTAAAATATAACTCATTATTATAACAGTATAACAACACTTTACAAATTTCACAAACTAACTTAAAACCCGCAATGCATGGATTTTCTTTTTAAATTATACTCCCTTTATCGAAAGATGTTCAAAAGGTCTAAAGCCCGGTTCGACCGGGATAAAATCTCGGGCCTTTTAAGAAATCTGGATAAAATCCGGTTTTTTATAGATAAAATCTAAAAATATATAATATTTTTAATAAAAATCAAGAATACTAAACTTAACAATACCATGTGAAGGATTATGAGACTAGGAAGAATCAATAATATGCAAGACAAATCATTCTTTCAAAAATACTTATTGAGTGTAGAGGATGTCCTTCTCGAAATGGTCATTGTTGTGGAATAAAAACTAGGTTGTGATATTGCGGCTAGGGTTTACTTGTATTTAATGTTAGGGTGCGTGAGCTTCGTGCTTTAATGGCTGCTCTCGTGCTTGTGGCTGAATCTGCCTTCACAAGATGCCTACGTACTTTGATGAATATCAAAGATCAAGCCAAAAACGTAGTTCTAGGATGAGGGGTCTGACTCTTTATATAGGTTGAGAAGCCTTAGAATTAGGGTAGGATTAGGTGACTTGGTAGACAAGTCAGTTTTGAGGAAAGTTCTAGTCTCCTTCCTTGTATGAGTTTGTTTCCTCGTATGATTCAGTGCCTTGGAGGCTACTCTTTGTAGAAAGAATATCCTTATTTAACTCTTATTGCTGAGCTGTTCATTATCCCTAAATATTAATTACGAAATTAATATCATAAATAGGGTTTGGGCCCATCTGGTGAGCCCCACGCTTGGACCATACTGGATTTAATTATTGTGACATTAAACGTGTTTTTAGGGCTTACTTTTAGCCCATATCATTTGCCCCCCAACTTCTAGAAAAACTGATCAGGTTTTCCTCGAAGTTTTAACGGCCTTTCTCGAGACTCAGGTCAGGGTTTACAATTGTACACTAGTGTTTCACGAGTATCGTCTTTTTGTAAATTGTGGAGCGACCTACACATTTACGACGATTCGCCTTATTCGAGGCTAAGAAATTATTTTCAAGTAACTTTTGTTACTGAATTTTTGCCCATTTATTTCAAGGATTTATTCATAAAACTCCTTGTATTTTTCGTATTTATCCTAACTTTTAGGATTTGTACAGTACCAACAGGTATTTTTTATTTTTATCAAAACTTCCATGTTCACAAGGATTTACTGTCAAAAAATCAGCAATTTTTCGACCAGAACTTGGTTACTTCGACCAGAATTCGACCAGGAATTCGACCATAATTCTGGTCGAAATAAGGGCTTCAGAATTTCCTGCTCAAAGGGATTTTCGACCAGGATCTTGGCCGAAATAAGAGTCCAAAATTTTACTCGTCGAAGCCATTTTCGACCAGGATTCTTGATAATTTCGACCAGAATCTTGGTCGAAATAAGGGCCTCAAAATTGATTGGTCGAATGGTTTTTCGACCAGGATTCTTGATCATTTCGACCAGAATCTTGGTCGAAATAAGGGCCTCAAAATGGCTTGGTCGAATGGTTTTTCGACCAGGATTCTTGATCATTTCGACCAGAATCTTGGTCGAAATAAGGGCCTCAAAATGGCTTGGTCGAATGGTTTTTCAACCAGGATTCTCGATCATTTCGACCAGGATTCTGGTCGAATTTGGACCTTGAGCTATTGGGCTTTTCTCTTGACGGGCCTTTATCACTTTTGGGCCTTCGAGGCTATCTTTTTATAAAAATACCCTCTTTCCTTTTTAATGGGCTTGGGCACATGGCTGTAATGGGCCTGTTCGGGCCTTTTTCGGCCCAGGTTCCAGATCCTTCGATAGGGTTTAAAAATTCTAAAAATTTCAGAGATATCTTTGATATATATATATATATATATATATATATATATCTTCAAAATATCTACCTTCAAAATATCTACATGTGGAACGTTCCAGAATTGGGCTTTATCAATTTGGGCCGGTTTCATGGGCCTTTAACAGGTCAATGTTGAAATTTTAACCGGTCACTGTTGGTTTTTTGACCGTTTGAAAGAATTTCAACCGGTTGGACAATTCTATATAAGAGTGAGAGTGGAGAGTTCATTTCTCACACTCTCATTTCTCACTTCACACTTTTCACCTCTGAGCTCTCAATTTTTAGCTAAGAAATCTCTCTCAAGTTCCGTTCGAAGCTTTCTCGGCTAACTCAGGCCTTGTTCTCCGATCATCTTCTTCACCACCTCTCTTTAGGGTTTCAAGCAACCATTAATGGAGGACAAAGCTAAATCTCGACTTGCCAAGATGAACTCAGCCTCTTCTAAAGGTACCATCACCATCCGTTCTCCTTACATGTCCCTTTTCGATATGATATATGAGCATGGGGATGACTACCCCTCTTTAGCTGAGTTAGATGCGTACGACTGTTGTAGTTCGTACCATGATATTGATGAAATTGCTAGGTATAACAAGTTGTATAAAATTAAAAAAACCTTATAAACTAGTTCCAGCTGGGCCAGGTGACAGACCTTGTCATTGAAGGCCCAATGCTTTATGTATCTATAGGGAGAGTCTAATAGCTGGTCTCCGCTTTCCCTTTCACGAATTTATTCCTCGTTTGTTAGCTGATATTCAAGTTAACCCTTATCAACTCCCACCAAATGCATGGAGGATAATTTTGTGCTTTATGGTTTTGTGTCTTAGATAAACCTTCCTTTATCTGTTCCTCTTTTTCGAAAAAATTTTCAAATTTACAATAGCCCTGCTAAGTATCTTGGTTGGGTGTATATCAAACTTCGCCCCAAGGTCCCTCCAATTTTCAATGGTAAATCCGTGCCTGATAACAACACGGGTTGGAAAAATGAGTTCGCATATTTAGAGTGGGAGGGTGGTGACTAGGGTACCTTCTTTAGAAAGACCTTTTCGAAGGTTTCAGACGGGAGTGCTAATGGGATCACCCTTAGTCTCGAGGATCAAGCTGCTTTCGAGACTTTGACCAAAGGTGATGGCGATTCTATAACCTGCGAAAGCCTTATAAATGAAGAATCTCTAAGGGCACTAGGCCTCTCACATGTTTCTGAACGGGGTAACTGAAGGTAGTGATTTTCGTAAGTTCGTTCACAGGGAAGGACTATCAATATTGATTTCAAGTAGATTATCTCTTATAATTTAGAAGTATGAACAAGGGGGGTTTTAAGTTGGTTGTGGTATTTTATCAAACACCTTGACTACAAGAAATAAATTGCTAGAGAAATATGATTAATTAACTTTCAATCATCCAATTTTTCCAACACAACAAGGCACAATGTTTAAATTAACAAGATAAAGATATATTTGACCCAAGGATTATGGAAACTCAAGCACTTCACCCACACACATATGAGCAAGAAATAATCAAGTCTACCTAACCAAGATAATTGGTGAAGCACACAAGCACTTAATTCTCTTCTAAAAACACTAATTTAGTGAAGCACATAAATTAGCTCTCTTGATACTAGCAACCAATAGTGAAACACTACCAATTTAACCAAATCAAGGAATCAATCAAAGAGAGGTTAGGACAAACCCAAGGATGAGAAGCTCAACCTAGGTATTTGCACTTAAAGCTTGAGAATTTAGGTATACTAAACTTGTGCTACTATAATGAATGTACTAACAATTACGGATTAGCACAAACAATTAGCAATTGATATTACAAGAAGAGCAAATTGAAGCAACTTACAATTCTCCAAGCAAAATCATAAACAATACAACTCAAGTATTCAAGATAGAGTGAAATAGATCTTACTTAAATTGAAGTGGGTTTAGTACAAGAGATGCTTCCTCGAGCCAAATTATGGAGTTAGTTACTCATAATCAATGCTAGATTATGAGTAATTAATGTTTTCTTAACTCCTACTAACCCTAGGTTTTTGTTCTTGAAGAGGCTAAGAAGAGAGGAAAAATAAGATGTAGGTTAAAATAGATGTTATGTTATGAGCCTTCTCATTTAATACACAGCAGGTTCTGTACGGTCTGTTGAACGGCCGTACAGCTGCCCTTACAGAAATCTGCTCCTTTGAACGGCCTGTCGAACGGCCGTACAGTAGCCCGTACGAGATAAAATCTTCAAGATAATACATTAAACACCTCCCGACATCGTGAGCTTTCATCTTCTAACTTCCCTCTTGAATAATCTTCGCTTTCATGCCCAAATTAAGCCATCTTTTCAACAATTAAGCACGAGGCACTGAAAGATGAAAAACATAACAAATATTAATAAAACAACATTCGAAACTAACAAAAAATGCAGAAGAATAAAAGACAAAACGTGTATAAAATACACGTTATCAGTAACCTTCTTTCTTGTCCTTGTTTTTTATTTTCATACTTGACTTAATCAAACTTGTTTCTATTGATATTTTTAAAGTTGCGAAGATGATCGTGGAGGCTGCGCCCCCTCCTGATGACGGGACCTCTAGGATGGCTCGAGCGAAAAGGGGCGCCGATCCTCGTGAGAAGGGAACCGAGCCTTCATTGTTGCGCCCTCATAAGGTTCAGAAAGGGAACCTTAACTTTGGCGATATAGATGGCTTGGAGGGGAGTTCCCAAGTCAACGTTCAGTCCACTGTGTTTAGGCCCTTATGGGGCTTCAGGAAGCGAGATATTGTGGTGGGCTCTACAAAGCATGCTATGGATTAGTCGTTAAACTCGATCACCCCTCCGGATTACAAGGATTTAGTCTTGAATGGAGGCATAGGGGAGTCGGAAGCACTTGGTTCTCAGGCTCTTGCTGCTGTAAGCCTCAAACCTTGTCTTTTCAAAATTTTTAGACTCTTTGCTTTATCTTTGGATTACCATTCTGTTCTTTTGTACAGGCTAACGTCCATTTCCAGAGTTTACTCCATCAAGCCAAGGCTTGGAAGGAGAAGGCCAAGGGATTTGAGACTGAGTCTCAGAAGAAGAGTCTTCACATCCATCAGCTAGAGGAGCAGTTGAAAAAGAAGGATGAAGAGTTGGTTGGTGCTCATGCAGAGCTGGTAGCATTGAAGGATGACAAAGAGAAGCTGATGGATGACTATCTAGATTCAGCTGAGTACAAGACTCTCATGGACCAGCGTGATGAGATGCTTTTTCCTGGTCAGTTTACTGAGGGGTGGAATAAGGTTCTTGAAGCTGTTCTTAGGGGTCATCCTAGCCTATTCCAGCCTTCAGATTTTCCGAGCCCTCATCCTCCTATCACATTAGTTGCTGAGCCAGGTTCTAGTGAGGAGCTGTTTGGGGAGGATGATGCTCTGGATAGGGAGCATACTGCTGCTAGGTCTTTGGACCCTGAGCAGCCCCTTGTTCGAGATAGGGTTGCCGACTCTGCTGTAGATGATTCCTCTACAGACACCAGTTCTGATGATTCTCCTGCCAAGGAGGCCCCTAAGGCCCCCTGAGCTTATTCATTGTATTTCATATTTTGAACTTTTAGTTTCTTAACTTATGGCCTTCGAGGCTTTTATCCATGTAACCCTTAACTCAACTATTTATGTAATCGGTTTCTTTTGCCTTCATATTCATGTCTACTGCTTATAATCTATTAAGCTTTACAGTTTCCTAGGTACTTAGCCACTTGGCTTGTATTGAACTCATGAATTTGTTCAACATTAATCTTTTGTGCTTATAGTAACGAAACGAAAGAGGTAACCTAAAAGAGAGAAAAGCAAACTTCATTAATCTGTCAAAGAATGTCGATAAAATGGGTTCAACCCTTATATAGATACTCTATCTCCTACTGGGAGCAACATGCTCTATAATGGTTTCATTCGAACCTTATTTCTACTCCTAATAAATAGATAAGAGACCAAGTCTTTATCAAAAGAACTTAAACATAATAAGTCTTGAGGTTCACGGCATGCCAAGTTCGGGGCACCTCAACCCCGTCCAAGGTTTCTAACTTGTAGGATCCTCGTCCTAATACCTTCCTGACTCGATATGGTCCTTCCCAGTTAGGGGCTAGCTTTCCCTTCTGGCCAACTCCTGATGCTTCTATCTTCCTTAGAATCAAGTCGCCTTGTCGAAAGAACCTTTCCTTAACCCTTTGGTTGTAGTGGAAAGATGCTCTCTTCTTATGTTCTGCATTTCTGGCATTTGCTTCATCCCTAACCTCATCAATTAGGTCAAGAGCAAGCCTCATGCCTTCTTGGTTAGTCTCTGGTTCATATGCCTCAACTCGAGGTGATGCGTGTATGATTTCCAAGGGCACAACTGCCTTGGCTCCGTAAGCCAACAAGAACGGGGTTGCTCCAGTTGTCACTTTACAGGTGGTGCGATATGCCTAAAGTATAGGCAGCAACTCGTCTACCCATGTATTCCTAGAATGTTCGACCCTCTTCTTCTGTCCATCAAGGATAATTTGATTGGCTACCTCTGCCTTTCCATTAGCTTGCGGGTGTGCTACTAAAGTAAAGCGAAGCTCAATATCATTTTCCTCGCAGTACTTCTTGAACTCTTCGTTGTTGAACTATGTCCCATTATCTATCACAAGGATTCGTGGGATTCCATACCTGCAAATTATGTTCTCCCAAAAGAACTAGGCAACTTGTTTGGTGGTTATCATGGCTAGAGGTTTAGCCTCAATACATTTAGTGAAGTAGTCAATGGCCACTATCAAGAACTTCCTTTGTGCTGAAGCCACGGGAAAATGACCAAGTATATCCATCCCCCATATTGCAAACAGAATAGGAGAGTTAATCGAAGTCAACATCTCAGGCGGCTGCCTTACAATTGGAGCATGCTTTTGGCATCCCTCACACCTCTTGACATAATCTTGCGCATTAGCCAACATCTCTGGCCAATAAAATCCCAAGCGAGTGATCTTGTGAGCTAGGGTCCTGCCCCCCAAGTGCTGCCCATAAATCCCACCATGAACTTCTTCTAGTGCTTCCTTTGCCTCTCGGGGTCTTAAACACTTCAAGTAAAGGATAACAAACGACCTCTTATACAGGATGCCCTCGATCAAGGCATATCTCAATGCTCTCACTGACAGCTTTCGTGCCTCTAAGGCATTGTCAGGGAGCCATCCGATTTTGAGGTGAGCTTTGATAGGATCTATCCAACAACCTCCTACATCAATCGGTGCCACCAACCTAGAGTTGATGGTCGGGGCCTTCAAGACCTGGAAGTAAACACTCCCTGCATAATTCTCTATCTCAGAAGAAGCGAACTTAGACAGGGCATCAGCCTTAACGTTCTCTTCTCTCAGAATGTTCTCCACATAACACTCATTAAACTGAGTCATAACAGCTGTTAGCACAAAATCACGCAAGCGTACGTGTTCACAAGTAATATAGAATGAAGTAGAGTTCGTTCCCACAGAGATTGTATAATTTAGTTCTTGTACCTAAGCATCAATGTATGATTATCGTTCAATGCTAAGACAATAAGCAAATTGGTTTTGATTATCTAAAATTAACTAATAAGAATTAATTAACAACTAAATTAATAGCTAATTGATTTCAAATTACTTATGAGATGGGAAACATGAGATCCTAACTTCAATACAAACTTCCTTTAGAGATCATGCCCTTTTATCAACACATGTGGTGGTTACAATAACTAATCGGACAACACGAAATAAGTATACGCTACCTTTCAGTACACGCACACCAATCTACACAATATCCACAAAAGATAGAAATCATGCAGGCACCAGTTATGCTTAGACCCTATATGTCTATAGAATTTGAAAGCATAATGGTTGAAGATCAAGTATCCATAAGATTACATAAGGTAGCATGAGACGGTTAGAAACACACCACAAACATGAATAACATTCATGGACTTATGCTAGCATGGCAAGTTCTAAATCAAAAGATTCACTGTCGCTTCACTTAAGATTAACAAGATAGATGTTAGCTACGCATCTATATGAATTAAATACAACCATGCAAGGATATCGTAAATTCACCACACATATATCAAGTTAGGCAATCAACATCTAAATTCCGTAAGTAAATCCGCTAGGACCCCATGACGGTGATTAGTTCATAGTTGAACCGTTCATCATCATGGGGTTCGATGAAAATATGCTAATAAACATGACTAGAATGAAGAGAAGAATAATATTAATTAATAAGGGTTTAGGAACAAATCCGAAGAATGCCAAGTTACAAAAGATAGGTAGATCTTGATCCGTTGCTTGTCACGAACAATTGATCGTTCACTCCTTAATGTTAACAAAATAAAACCCTCTGTTTTGATTACAATGATAACCAGAGTTTTTATAGGCCTTAAAAACCAGATCATACAAGGAAACAACTCAGAATTGCATTAACATTCGAAAAGGGCAAAACTGTAAAATTTTCCAGAATTCAGGCTGAGCGGCCGCCTGAAATCTTGAGCTGCCGCCTGGACAATTCCCCCTGAGCGGCCGCCTGGAAGCTTGAGCGCCCGCCCGAACAACTTCCTGGAATTTCTGATTTTCATGGTAAATGTCATTCCTTGCTTCGTTTTCCCTCGCTCTTCTGGAAACCTTCTTAAGCAAACACCTTGGGCCTATATCCAACATAACATCTTCAATTACCAACTCCGATCCTGAGATAAAAATCCTGCACATTTCCACTAAAAACTAATCAAACACGACATACTTGAGGCCAAAACTATCAATTCAAGCCGTCATAAGACGTTCTAAGTAGATATAAAATCCACTTATCACACCCCCAAACTTGAACCGATGCTTGCCCTCAAGCATAAACAATATACAAACTAGCTAGTACCACTTCCGTAGGTGATCACAGTTGCATTTGGCATATGCAACAAGCCCTTTAAACCCCTAGGCAGCCCTAGTGGACGAGTAAGGTCTCGTGAGGGCCTATAGTGAATGTACCCACAAAATCCAACTGACACAAACGACACAAACAATGCAATGCATGAATGAATGCAACTAAATATGAATGCAAAGGATCCCCTCAAACTAACCAACACCACTTAGCAAGCAAATATCTCCATGAATGCAATCAATCCAAACAGAGCTCGACTAAATTCCGGTATACTAACAATACATGATCAGAACGTGCGTGTGTGCAATGCTCGACAGATATACTCCCAAACCGGATCAAAATCATACATATTCTTTTCCAAGACAATCACAGAGTTATAAATAGAATGAACGTTAAACTCAAGATCACTTTAGATACACCTCTAAAGTAGACAGAAATTCATGCTTTATTATGACTCAAACACAATATGTACACAACACACATGCTTATTTGATCGTGCAATGGATGAGACCCCTAAAGGCTTATACAATAATACCCATGTAGCGAGCGTTGGGTTAGTGGATCCCAGACTATAAAAGCCTTAGGTCACTAGGCACAAAGTCCCCAAGAACTTAATTACTCGAGTATTAAAGAGCTCACCCTGATCAATTCTGCATACTCAGACTCTCACAACACTCTTTTTTTTTTCTTTTTTTTTTCTTGCATTTTTTTTCTCCTTTTTTTTTTCGTTCACATGGAATCTGGAATGAGAATTCTCAATTCCAACCCTAGACTACTCATAAACATAAGCCGGCTACTAGCCATTTGACGCCTAGCCAACAAATACAAACACAAACATATTAGCATGAAATTTCTGTTTTCCCCCAAACTTGTATTTTGGTGTTCGTTAATCATCAAGAGAATAAAGCAAATTCTATCGATAAACAAGTGATTAAATCCTAAATCCAAACAAGCATGACGCAACCTAGTCCAATAGCAAACGACGAGACTGTGTAAAAATTTTATTCATGAAACATGCATGTCAATTTCAACAAAATTTAAAATCAGCCCTCTGTTCATCCTTTTCACACCCACATCAACATCTACCTACCTTATGGCATCAGCTTATTATAAGGGATCATGAAAAATGCATGTAATGCAACTATATGAACTCACATACAAAACTCGACACACATGCAAACAGAATGCTCTATATGACAGGTATCATGCATGAAACTAAACTACACATACAAATATGATGCAATATGAATTCCTACATGCCACAAATATATCACAACAACTACTAATTCCCAAATCCACCCCCAAACTTGAAATTTCCAATGCCCTCATTGGAAGTAAATAAGGGAAAAGTATAAACATACCTAATCGACGAAACACACGGGTTGCCTCCCACGAAGCGCTGTCGTTAACGTCATTTAGCCGGACGTCACTTCCTCAACTCACGGCGGTTTCAAAAGAATAACCGAACTGTCCTCAACCGAAAGACCATTCATACACACGTTGACATGATTGTTTCCTCCCAACACAACTTTTCTTTCACTCTTCAACTTGATTTTTCCACCCGTCAACTTCTTCGCCTTTTTTTTCTTCCTCACACTTCTAAGGTGCTTGTTCGATTCGGACGGCTGAACAACACTCTCTTCTACTTCATCATCAATCATCCACCTTCTTAACACGTTATCTTGGAATACTTCAAAAATCACAAGTTCATCATCCACAAGGACATACTTTAAGTGTGGTGGCAGCTTCCCAAGCTTCACCTTCGAGAGATCTTGAATGGAAGAATTATCAATGGAATCACTGATGTGGTGCTCGAGCTTGTGCACGTCTAACTTTTTGCTCAACAAATGATCAAACTCTTCTGCCTGACCCGTATCAACTATCTCCACACTGAAACACTCCTCATCCTCTGTCGGAAATTTCATGGCCTTGAACACATTAAAGGTGACATTCTGATCTTGCACCCGCATCGTAAGCTCCCCCTTCTGAACATCAATCAAGGTACGGCCTGTGGCTAGAAAAGGTCGTCCTAAGATGATAGGAATCTTCTTATCTTCTTCAAAATCAAGAATCACAAAATCTGCTGGAAAGATGAGTTTATCAACCTTGACCAAAACATCCTCAACGATACCCCTCGGGTATGTAATAGAATGATCAGCTAATTGTAGAGAGATGTTGGTAGGTTTAGGATCTGGAAGACCAAGCTGCATGAAAACTGACAATGGCATGAGATTGATACTAGCACCCAAATCACACAAACACTTGCTGAAAGACAAATTCCCAATGGTGCACGGAATAGTGAAACTGCCTGGATCCTTTAGCTTCGGTGGTAGCTTCTGCTGTAAAACGGCACTGCACTCTTCTGTTAATGCTACTGTATCCAATTCTTCAAGTTTCAACTTCTTTGAGAGAATACCTTTCATAAACCTTGCATAGCTCGACATATGCTCCAATGCTTCAGCAAAAGGGATATTGATTTGAAGCTTTTTGAATACCTCCAGAAACTTGCCAAACTGTCTATCATTCTTCTGCTTCTTCAATCTACCAGGATATGGAGGAGGAGGAAAGATTTTCACGTTCTCTGTAGACTGCTTTGGAAAAACTTCCTTAGCAAAATTTTTAGGATTCTCCACCTCGCTAACCAACTGCGCAGCTACTCTATCAGTCTGTACTTGCTCCTTATCTGCAGTAGGTGCCACATGTTGCTCTTGAACTTCTTCTTCTTCAATGGCTGAATTTTGATTACCCGTCACCTTACCCGATCTCAAAGTAACTGATTTGACATGCTCTTTGGTTTCCCTCTTGCCTGGATTGGCTTCAGTGTCACTCGGAAGAACTCCAGATGGTCTGTTCAACAGAGCACTAGCAAGCTGCCCGATCTGACTTTCCATGATCTTCATAGATGCCCCCTGACTTTTTACTATCATCCTCAACTCCTCAAGCTCAGCTTTTTCATTAGAAGATTGACCAGCATTCCCCTGAGATTGTTGCTGGAAACCTGGAGGCTGAAACTGTTGTCTGGGCTGGTACTGCTGCTGAAATCCTTGATTGAATTGCCTAGCTCCGAATTGCTGTTGCTGCTGATTACCACCTTGATTGTTACTCCAACTGAAATTTGGATGGTTGCGGTTATTCGGATGATAGGTGGCTGGAACTGGCTGTTGTGGCCTCTGGAAGTTACTCACAAATTGTGCTGATTCAGAAGATATGGCACATTGAGTTGTATCATGTGCGCCCGCACATAACTCACAAACACTAGCTACCTGCTGAACTCCCATAATAGCCAAAGAATCGACCTTCATTGACAAGGCCTTCAACTGAGCTGCAATGGCTGTAGCTGTATCAATTTCAAGAACACCTGCTACCTTGCCTTGAGATAACCTCCCTGTAGGATTCTGATATTCATTAGCAGCCATCATCTCGATCAATTCATAAGCTTCTTCATAACTCTTGGCCCACAAAGCTCCACCTGATGCTGCATCTAGCATAGGTCTCGACTGTGCACCCAACCCATTATAAAAACAATTGATTATCATCCAATCAGGCATCCCATGATGTGGACACTTCCTTAGCATCTCCTTATATCTCTCCCAAGCCTCGCATAGAGATTCTCCAGATTGCTGTGAAAACTGAGTGATAGCATTCCTGATAGCTGCTGTCTTCGCCATGGGAAAGAATTTGGTGAGAAATTTCTGTGCAAGATCTTCCCATGTAGTGATAGAACCTGCTGGTAAAGAGTGTAACCAACTCTTCGCCTTGTCCCTCAGAGAGAATGGAAATAGCCTTAACTTAACAGCATCCTCAGACACCCCGTTGGTTCTGAAGGTATCACAGATCTCTATGAAATCTCGAATATGCATGTTGGGATCTTCGGTAGGAGCACCCCCAAACTGAACTGAGTTCTGGACCATCTGTATAGTGCTAGGCTTGATCTCGAAGGTATTAGCTGCGATTGCTGGTCTGACAATACTCGATGCAATGTCATTGATCTTTGGCTGCGAGAAATCCTTAAGAGCCTTAGTTGCTGCTGCTGCTGGTTCTCCCATATTTTCTACAACTTGAATCACTGGAACTTCTGTTTCTGTTTCTTCTTTATTTTCCAGCTTCTCTTTATTCGCTTGAGAACGCGTTCGCATACACGCTCAAGTACCTGAGAACACAAAACAACACAAAAACTATTAGTAACCGATCCGAGTCAATGAACTTTAACGACCACTGATGTCAAGCACATAAACTATAACAAATCCCCGGCAGCGGCGCCAAAAACTTGTTAGCACAAAATCACGCAAGCGTACGTGTTCACAAGTAATATAGAATGAAGTAGAGTTCGTTCCCACAGAGATTGTATAATTTAGTTCTTGTACCTAAGCATCAATGTATGATTATCGTTCAATGCTAAGACAATAAGCAAATTGGTTTTGATTATCTAAAATTAACTAATAAGAATTAATTAACAACTAAATTAATAGCTAATTGATTTCAAATTACTTATGAGATGGGAAACATGAGATCCTAACTTCAATACAAACTTCCTTTAGAGATCATGCCCTTTTATCAACACATGTGGTGGTTACAATAACTAATCGGACAACACGAAATAAGTATACGCTACCTTTCAGTACACGCACACCAATCTACACAATATCCACAAAAGATAGAAATCATGCAGGCACCAGTTATGCTTAGACCCTATATGTCTATAGAATTTGAAAGCATAATGGTTGAAGATCAAGTATCCATAAGATTACATAAGGTAGCATGAGACGGTTAGAAACACACCACAAACATGAATAACATTCATGGACTTATGCTAGCATGGCAAGTTCTAAATCAAAAGATTCACTGTCGCTTCACTTAAGATTAACAAGATAGATGTTAGCTACGCATCTATATGAATTAAATACAACCATGCAAGGATATCGTAAATTCACCACACATATATCAAGTTAGGCAATCAACATCTAAATTCCGTAAGTAAATCCGCTAGGACCCCATGACGGTGATTAGTTCATAGTTGAACCGTTCATCATCATGGGGTTCGATGAAAATATGCTAATAAACATGACTAGAATGAAGAGAAGAATAATATTAATTAATAAGGGTTTAGGAACAAATCCGAAGAATGCCAAGTTACAAAAGATAGGTAGATCTTGATCCGTTGCTTGTCACGAACAATTGATCGTTCACTCCTTAATGTTAACAAAATAAAACCCTCTGTTTTGATTACAATGATAACCAGAGTTTTTATAGGCCCTAAAAACCAGATCATACAAGGAAACAACTCAGAATTGCATTAACATTCGAAAAGGGCAAAACTGTAAAATTTTCCAGAATTCAGGCTGAGCGGCCGCCTGAAATCTTGAGCTGCCGCCTGGACAATTCCCCCTGAGCGGCCGCCTGGAAGCTTGAGCGCCCGCCCGAACAACTTCCTGGAATTTCTGATTTTCATGGTAAATGTCATTCCTTGCTTCGTTTTCCCTCGCTCTTCTGGAAACCTTCTTAAGCAAACACCTTGGGCCTATATCCAACATAACATCTTCAATTACCAACTCCGATCCTGAGATAAAAATCCTGCACATTTCCACTAAAAACTAATCAAACACGACATACTTGAGGCCAAAACTATCAATTCAAGCCGTCATAAGACGTTCTAAGTAGATATAAAATCCACTTATCAACAGCTTTCACAACTCTTAAATACTTCGCCATAGTTTCATTCTTAGCTTCGAATTCACCATTCACTTGTGATACCACTAGTCTTGAATCCCCACAAACTTTGAGATTCTGGCCAAGCCTAACCCGGCTATCAAGGCTTCATACTCAGCTTCATTGTTAGTTGTTGGAAAGTCCAACTTCAAAGCGTACTCAAATGTGAACCCATCGGGGCTTGCAAGACTAAACCTGCACCACTAGACTTTATTTTTGATGCCCCATCAAAATAGAGCACCCAATACTCCTTCAGATCAGGTACAAGTTCCTAATCCTTATCCCCTTTCCAGGGGTAGTTATTATCTCCTGCCCCCCGACTTCTTGGTTGTTAATGGTGCATTCAACCACGAAGTCAGCCAATGCCTGAGCTTTGATGGCTGTTCGAGGCTTATACATGATATCAAATTCTCCAAGTTCTATCGCCCACTTGATTAGCCTTCCACTGGCCCTCGGGCTATGCAATATGTTCCTCAGCTGCTGGTCTGTCAGGACTTGAATCTTGTGTGCCTGGAAGTATGGTCGTAGCTTCCTTGAGGCCGTTACCAACGCCAAAGCAAACTTATCGATGGGAGAATAATTTAACTCAGCCCCGTGCAACACCTTGCTCACATAATAGACAGGTTTCTAAATCTTATTTTCTTCTCGAATGAGGACAACACTCAATGCTTGTTCAGATACCGCCAGATATAGATAAAGAGTCTCCCCTGGACTAGGTTTGGCCAACAACGGAGCTTCAGCCATGTACTTCTTCAACTGTTCAAAGGCCTCTTGGCTCTCAGGAGTCCACTAAAAAGTTTTCACTTTCTTCAATGCCTGAAAGAAAGGCAAGCATTTGTCACCAGACTTGGAGATAAACCTCCCTAGGGTTGCAACTCGGCCTGTTAACTTTTGCACATCTCGTATAGAGCAGGGTGGTTCCATATCCAAAATCGCTTTGATTTTATCAGGGTTGGCCTCTATGCCTCTCTTCGAAACCATCAATCCCAAAAATTTTCCTGATCCAACACCAAAAGCACACTTGGCTGGATTCAACATCATCTTATGGTGCCTCAGCACTTTGAATGCCTTTCTGAGGTGCTTAATGTGGTCTGCCTTGATTAGGCTCTTAACCAGTATGTCATCAACATAAACCTCCATGGTTTTTCCAATCAGATGAGGGAATATCTTATTCACAAGTCGTTGGTAAGTAGCTCATGCATTCTTCAAACCAAAAGCCATGACAAGGTAACAGAAAACACCAAAGTCAGTTATGAAGGATACCTTTGGGATGTCATCCTTGTGCATTTTAATCTGATTGTAACCACTGAATCCGTCCATGAAGCTCAACATCTCATGTCCAGCTGTGGCATCTATCAATGTGTCTATCCTTGGTAGGGGAAAGCAATCCTTTGGGCATGCATCATTCAAATCATTGAAGTCTATACACATCCTCCACTTCCCATTTGCCTTCTTGACCATCACAGGGTTGGCCAACCATTCTGGGAACTGAATTTCTTCAATGAAACCAGCCTCTAAGAGCTTATCATCTTCTTGCTTAATGGCTTCTTGCCTTTCAGGAGCAAAATTTCTCTTCTTTCGTTTTATTGTCTTACGCTCAGGATCAACATTCAACTTGTGAGTTATAAGTTGGGGATCAATCCCTGGCATATCAGCTGCTATCCAAGCAAACACATCACTGTTCTCTTGTAAGAATGCTATCAAATTGCCCTTCAAGGGTTCCTTCAGAGAAGCTCCTATATAAGTAACTTTTTCAGGGTCGCCCAACTCTAGAGGTATGGGAACCAAGTCCTCTGCTGGCTTTCCTCGATATTCATCATCACCGCGGACATCCATGTCCTCAATTGGGAGTACCTGCCCCCCGGCTCCATCAGCTCTCAAAGCAGCCACATAGCAACTTCTGGCCATTTTCTGATCTCCTTTCTGTTCTCCAACACCATTCCTGGTTGGAAACTTGACCTTCATGTGATAGGTAGAGGCAACATCATTGAACGAATGAAGTCCGGTCCTTCCCAGGATTGCATTGCATGTCGAGGTAGCCTTGATCACCAGAAAATTCAGCATCTGAGTGGCTTCCTTAGGTTCTTGCCCGATTGTTACGGGCAGCTGAATAGTCCCTTCAACCTTGGACTCAACTCCGTTAAATCCGTAAATAGGCATGTTGGTCGGGGTCAATTGAGAGTCAGTGTACCCCATCTTTACAAAAGCGTCATGAAACAAGATATCAACAGAAGCTCCATTGTCTATCAAGACTCGCTTCACCTCTGAGTTTCCAATTACAGGGGTTATGACCAACGGGTCGTCATGGGGGAACTTCACCCCTTCAAGGTCTGAATCATCAAAGCCAATTTCTATTTCAGTCCTAGCACGCTTCGGGGCCTCTCCTACGATGTGCATCACTTCTCTGGCATACGCCTTTCGAGAGTTTCGAGTTGTACCGGCCGCTGTCGGGCCTCCCCAAATCATGTTGATAACTAGCCCTCGGGGCTGTGGGTTACGATCACAATCGTTATCCCTCCTATCATTGTCTCTCCTATCATTGTCTCTCCTATCATAATCCCTTCTCTGGGTTCCAAGATCTTCACCCTTAGTGAACTTGTTTAACTTTCCCTTCCGGATCAAGAATTCAATCTCATCCTTCAACTGTCTACAGTCATCCGTATCATGTCCCACATCCCCATGGAACCTACAGTACAAATCCTTGTTTCTTTTTTTGGGGTCACCTCTGAGTGGCTTCGGCCACCGAAAGTCCTTATCCTTCTCGATATCTAATAAGATCTGACTCCTAGGAGCATTCAACCTTGCGTAGTCAAAAAATCTTTGTCCCAAACTCTTCTTTGGTGGTGAATCAGAGTCCTTGCTAGTCTGGGGATATTTGTCCCTAGCATCATATTCTTGTTCTTGCTTTCGCTTCTTTGAGTCATTGGTACCCTTACCATTGCCTCCTGTAGCTTCTTTCTTCATGCTATCCTCAGCCTTAATATACTTATCAGCTCTTTGCTGGAGTTCAGCCATGTTCTCAGGGGGATGCTTTGCCAAAGACCTCTTAAAGAATAGATCAGTGGTTCCATGCTCTAGGGCTACCATTGCCACCTTGTTCTTCAAGTCAGTGATATTCAACGTCTCCTTAGTGAACCTCTTGAGATAGTCCCTCAGATTTTCATTTTTTCCTTGCACCACATACATAAGAGATGCAGAGCTTTTCTTATGAACTATTCCGCTGATAAACTGACTAATAAAAGCAGCACTTAACTCCTTAAAAGAGCAAATTGAGTTCGCAGGCAAGCAACTATACCATCTTTAAGCCATGCCCGACAGGATTTGAGGGAACACCCTACACTTTAAAGCATCACTTGCAGTCTGCAACAGCAGTACATTTGAGAACGTCCTGACGTGATTTGCGGGATCTCCTGTTCCATCATAAGCCTTGATTGTCGGCATCTTGAACTTTTTCAAATTTGAGCATTCATCACCTCCTCAGTAAACGGGGGTGTGGGATCATCAGGATCTCCTAGTGGCATCAGATCTTTGGGGTTACCCTTGGGGGTTTCCACCCTTGTTGTTCTTCGAGTTGGGGCATCATCCCTTTTCTGTCTCCTTGAAGACCTCTCCAAGTCGATAATAGGAATCCTCTCTGTGGTTGGAGGAGGCTGAGCTTGATTCAATCTAGATTGTTCTCTCGCCATATCGTCCTTCAAATTTAAGATCTCGGCCTCATAAGCCCTTATCCTCTCAGCAGTTGTTAAAGGGGGTCCATCATGGATACTTCGCGTCCTCCCTAGAGGTTCTTTGCTAGCACGTCACCTCCTCGGGGCTTCATCACGATCATCGTCCTCAGATGATGAGTCGTTGGTATAGGGGCTAGAGTAGTCATCATATTCCTGATCACGGCCAAACCCCCTATTATAAGGAGGCTCCTGAATCAGCAGAGCATGACCGCTTGTTCCAACACCTAGAGTGGCAGGAGGGTAGTTGGGCAGACCATACATCGGGTTGGTATTCGCGGGGAGATCCGTAGTATGGATCCGTACCCCTGTGGGTAGCGTACGATTAACGTTATCAAGGGGAGAAACCACCATCTGAAGAGGGTTAGCTTCTTGGCTTTGATGGACGGCCACTGGTAGAGTTCCCTCAACATGGGGAGTCGTCCCTGGGGGTTGAGAGACTAGAGGTTGAATGATCGCCCCTGTTGATGGGGGTAATTGTCCTTCTACAGTAATGACAAGCGGATCAGAAGTGGTAGGTGGAGCAGAGCTAAGGGTATGGCCTCAGTCGAGGTTGATGTTCTTCGTGTTTGAACCATGGTTGATGTTGCTTCCCACAGATGGCGCCAAATGTTGTGGAATAAAAACTAGGTTGTGATATTGCGGCTAGGGTTTACTTGTATTTAATGCTAGGGTGCATGAGCTTCGTACTTTAATGGCTGCTCTCGTGTTCGTGGCTGAATCTGCCTTCACAAGATGCCGACGTACTTTGATGAATATCAAAGATCAAGCCAAAAACGTAGTTCTAGGATGAGGGGTCTTACCCTTTATATAGGTTGAGAAGCCTTAGAATTAGGGTAGGATTAGGTGACTTGGTAGACAAGTCAGTCTTCAGGAAGGTTCTAGTCTCCTTCCCTGTATGAGTCTGTTTCCTCGTATGATTCAGTGCCTTGGAGGCTACTCTTTGTAGAAAGAATATCCTCATTTAACTCTTATTGCTGAGCTGTTCATTATCCCTAAATATTAATTACGAAATTAATATCATAAATAGGGTTTGGGCCCATCTGGTGAGCCCCACGCTTGGACCATACTGGATTTAATTATTATGACATTAAATGTGTTTTAGGGCTTACTTTTAGCCCATATCAGTCATATACGAGAAAATTTGTACGATGTGCTTCTCATGTATTCTGGATTCTAGAAGTTCAGGAGTGCAACTCTTTAGAGATTGTTTCTTTTGTAAAGATTTTTTTTGTACATTAATATATTAGCTTTGCAAAAAAGACAAAAATTACGTATATATAAATTAAAAAAAAAGCCCGGATAAAAGCTCGGCCCGGCCCGAGGGCCTAAAACGGGCCTCATATTTTGGAGAAAGCCCGGCCCGGCCCGACCCAATTTTTGAAAAAGCCCAGCCCGACCCGATTTTTAAAAAGTCCGGGCTTTTTAAAACCCAGCCCGAAGGGTTTTTTGTGCATCTCTACCTCTATCCCTCTCAATTCTTCACATTTGGGATAAAGGGTATAACACGCATTTTAAGACTCATATAAACTATAGTACTATAAATTATTTTATTTTTTCTAAATAAAAATTTAATGTTTTAATTTATATTCAAAAAAAGAAAATTTTAAAAATAAATTATGGAACTATACTTTATATATACCTTAAAATTCGTGCCAGCCATTGAAAAAAACTATAAAGAAATGAGAGGAACAGAGGGAATAAAATTTTTTATTAATTCATATTGATAATTTTAAAATACAAATTTTGTAGGTTCAAAATTTTTAAAATGATATAATTTAATTATAATAATTATATATATGGTGCCCGTGGTATTTTTAGAAAAAATGAGATTTTAATTAAAAAATAGAAAAGATAATACATTTCATTTGAAAAGGTAATCGATAAGTTATTAGTAATTACAATATTTTATTAAATAGAACAGGTAAGTTTTACCTGAAAAAGGAAATTGATTAGTTATTAAAAAAATATAAAAGGTAATATTGATTTTTTCGGCCCGTACCCGAAAAAATCCCCGAATCCCCGTCCTGTTCGATGTGGGGATCAGATCGGGATCGGGCGGGCCAAAGTGAATGCCCATCCCTAGATGCAACATATGCACTAAGAAAGCATCTAGAGGCCCACACAAATAGATAGAGTATTAAGAAATTATACAGTACAAACAAAAATGTTGTACTAAAAGTTGTATATTTAAAGAAACACAAACTCAATTTATTGGCAACAACAACCATGGTAGCTTTAATAAACAAAAATGAGAGTACAAAACCAAGAGCACCGGACATGCCCTCCTCCAAGCATGGTAACTTTAATAAACCTGTTACGAATGAAGCTAAACTGAATTTAAACAAAGAAAAATGAATGTAATGCAAACCTACAAATTATTATTATGTTCAAAACAATAAACTTTGAATTTTTATTTTTTAACATATTCACCTAAAATTATAGGAGTAATATTGAAAACATAACAAGATTTTAACTTTACCAAACTCACAAGTTACAGACTCTCTAGGATAATGGTGAAGATTGAAAAATATAAGGATATTCAAATTTGAATTCCCAAGTAAGCTCACCGGTACATCATTGAACTGTTTTGATATATACGAAGATGTGTTTCTATTTTTTATTATCTATTTGTCTTGAGAACTGATTATTATTTGAATTCACTTATTGTGTGATTGGTGTTGGTTATCATTAGATAACTACTTTATGTAATAGTTACTCCATTTGTGTGATTGTATGTGTCTATTATTTGATTATTTGTTATGTATCACTTAAATATTCCCTTATAATTCCTTGTGTGGAAGTGTTTTTATAGTTTATTCAAACTATGTTAAAGTCGCAAGAGAATAAAATTGTGCAGAATGAAAGAATGTTGTATATGCTCGATATTGTGCAAAGAAATGAAGGTTAGAGTTGATCAATCGAAATTGTTTATCGTGTCCCAAACAGGTCAAACAAAAACAATCATAATGACCCCGACAAAAAAGTTGTGGGTTCAAGTGGAAACAGTTTTCTTTCACTCGGACAACATAAAAAAATTTGAACAAAAAAAAATAAAAATAAAAATAAAAAAGTCATGGACTGCGGATAAAGGTCCTCATTCTAATTATTACAACTCCACTGTAATTTATACCATTTTTAATAGATAGAAAATATTAAAATATCTTTCAAAATACTTGATTAAAACATAAGTCTGCAGAGTTACCAAGATCTTAATGTATCATAAGTTTATGATTACTACAATGTAAATTAATAGGTACTAACTGGCTTCTCTAATAGAAAGCCATTAAAATTTTAAGCAGAGCATTAAGTTTAACCAAGCTTCTTCTTCCCTTTATTAGAACAAGACGTCTTGCAAACGTTTCACAAGATTTTGTTTGCCGTGTCATTAGTGTAATTATTATTACCACTAAACACATGCAAGTCTATCCATTACTGTGACGACCATTTACTTTCCCTTTTTTTCGTAAAATTTTTTCATGATAGTTGTATATAGTTTATATAGTTGTATCTCTGATGAAAGAGCCTCTGAATTCCTCATCATGCACCGGAGAAATCGCTTGTTTTAGAAAATCTCAAATGAGCTTCACTTTGAGATCAATCACCAACTGATAAACAATTCTGCTGAAATCTCACTTTTGTCTGCAGTTTGAATAACATTAGCATAAAAACAGCGGTTCTAAAGCAGAGAGAAAGACCAAAAAACTTCTAGAACAGTATATACTATCATTAACAGGCCTCTTTATATAAATTCATAGGTGACATAATAGTACACAGACATCATATTGGAGGCTCAAGATTTAAATTAAGACTAACATCAAAACAGAGGCTCAAGATTTATATAAACGCCGGCGAAAAATTTTGTAACTTAAACATTAAAAAGTGATATTTAAATAAGGAAGCATCGACACGCCAAAACTGCTACCGTACGCGTGTCAAATACGGCCGACACGACGACACGGTACCGAACGCGTGAGTACGTATCCGACACACCATGTGGCATGCGAGCAACACGCGGGCCCACAGCCCAGCCCACTTAAAAAAGCCCAATTCCGGTTTTTTTGTTGTAAAGAAGCCCAATTCCAGTTGATATTAAACCTAAATCACAATTGTTATCCTCTTTATATCCAATCTTCTTTCATCTTATATACACATACAGTTCATAATTTAATCACCTTATAGACTAATCTAATGGGCAAGTCTTCTTTTTAGGTACTAAATATATCTACAAAAATTTAAAGGTTAGCATTTGGTAATAAAAAATATGTTATAGCATCAGATATACATTGTCAAAGTGTAACATCCCGAATTTTTGGGATATTAAATCTAAATACGAAACTTAAATAAATGGAATTCTTTATTCAAATTATCCAAAATTAACAAAAATCAAATGCAGCGATCAAATTCAATATTCTAAAATCATCAAATCGGAGACGCAGCTCCATAAATCCAATATTCAATAACAATCTTTATTCTAATAGTTCAAAGAGTCTAATCCAATAAAGGCATCTAACAGCTAGCACGAAAGTCCACAAAATTCACATCCTTATTCTTATTAAGCTTCCAAGACTGAAACCTGAAATATTAGAAACGAATGAGCTACACAGCTCAGCAAGTACAATCGACTAATAGATATTCTTAAAAATCAATGGGCGTTTTAATAAAACAATTTTCAGAATCAAATATAAGTTCGCAAAACATTTACGAAAACAATTTCAACCCAGAGTTTTATATTTTCAAAAATTCAGAATTTAAAACAGAAGCAGAAAAAGAAACAGAATGAAAATATAAATACCACAGTCTTGCTCTACGGCCACACTTTGCCAGTGACCGGCATCTTATTCTTATTCTTATTCTTTCGCCACACTTTGCCAGTGACCGGCATCTAAAGTTCAATAATTACGCGCCCTTAATAAGTATCTAAAGTTGCACACTTGTGCGCCTACTAATGGTATCTAAGGCTAGTTCCGAAACTATATCGTAAATTACGAACGGGTTCGAAATGTAGAGACTGAGGATTCTAAGATCAAATACTTATATCTTATAAATTTCGAAACAAAATTTCTTATATCTTATACGAAAATCAAAACATAATCTTATATCTTTTACGAAAATCGAAAGTTGCATAATCAAAGAATACTTTTCGAAAATAAAAGTAAGTCAAAAAGTACTTACCTCAAAATCGACACAAAATACCGAAATAATTGCACGAACAAATCCTATAATTATTTTAATAAAACACAAAAAAATTAATTATTAATTTCAAATTAGCATTTAATTAATCGAAGCATCAAACTAACATGTAATATAAACCGACCACAAAATAAAATAAACACAAATGGGCCTTAAAACCAAGCACACACACGACTTAATTCTAACTAGCAGTAGCATGTAAAATTGAAAAAGAAAAGCTCCTGACCTTCCTGTCTTTAACATGGCATAAATTAATAATTAACTAACTAATTAAATTAGAAATGACCACCCTTTTTAATAGATCAAATAATCTTAGAAAAAAATGATCTGACTTTAACATAATCGTCAACTTGTTAATTACATCAAAATCAAAATAATGTTAGCGAAATAATGATAACAATAATATTAACAAATTTTAAACCTGTAATAAAATCAAAAACAAAATATTATACTATTCTTTTACGATAATTAACAAAATATGATATGAGTACATAACTAAAATCATATATCGAACATGGTTAACAGAAAAATTATATTAAAATACTATGTATATGCAGTCAGGCTAAAATCATGGTCAGACACAAAAATAGTATATACATGATCTAATTTCTTACTATTTTTTTTAAAACGATAAGACAGATTCACGTGATTATTTTAACATAGCCTTTTAAGTTTAAAGAAAAGTTCATATGCATGGATCATATAATCAGAACTTGAATAAGGTGTAAGTAATAAAAGTGACAGTATCAAATACAAATAATTCACTTAGCAAACAAGAGCATGCGAATATGAAAACAAAAGGGAAAGAACATACCTCATGAGTCATGAGTTTTGATTGAGGAGTCTGTGCGGCTCTTTTCGATTGTCTTATGATTAGTTATATAGGTACACATAACCATAAATTTAATCTAGCTAATTCTAAAATTTGCCATTAATAAAGTTGCAACCTCTTCAAGTAATACCATAATTAAAATATTTTATTACACAACTAGCTTAATTAAAAAGATATCGATTCACCAAAATATTTTCACGCTTCTTTCTATTAATAATGAACCTTATCTTTTAATCTAAATAACTTGTATAAAAAGAAATTCTAGAATCCTCTAATAAGAAAAATATATTTTAAAAACTCTAATCCCAAATTTAAATTATCTTAATTTTAGAATCTCATCCATATTTTAGATTCATATTTTATAATTGAATTTTAATTCCTAACCTTTAATAATTTTTTTTTGTATTTTTTTTTCCTATTATTCTTTATTATTATTATCTAAAAATTACGGAATGTTACATACTACCCTCCTTAAAAAGAATTTGGTCCCCAAATTCTCAACAATCCTAAACTTTAAAAGTTTGTGATACATCTATTCCTAATGTGTAGTCCTAAGGATCGCATCCTAGAGAATGTACTAGTCCCATACCTAATACACTCCGAAGGACAACCTGGCTCTGATACCAACTGTAACATCCAGAATTTTTGGGATATTAAATCTAAATACGAAACTTAAATAAATGGAATTCTTTATTCAAATTATCCAAAATTAACAAAAATCAAATGCAGCGATCAAATTCAATATTCTAAAATCATCAAATCGGAGACGCAGCTCCATAAATCCAATATTCAATAACAATCTTTATTCTAATAGTTCAAAGAGTCTAATCCAATAAAGGCATCTAACAGCTAGCACGAAAGTCCACAAAATTCACATCCTTATTCTTATTAAGCTTCCAAGACTGAAACCTGAAATATTAGAAACGAATGAGCTACACAGCTCAGCAAGTACAATCGACTAATAGATATTCTTAAAAATCAATGGGCGTTTTAATAAAACAATTTTCAGAATCAAATATAAGTTCGAAAAACATTTACGAAAACAATTTCAACCCAGAGTTTTATATTTTCAAAAATTCAGAATTTAAAACAGAAGCAGAAAAAGAAACAGAATGAAAATATAAATACCACAGTCTTGCTCTACGGCCACACTTTGCCAGTGACCGACATCTTATTCTTATTCTTATTCTTTCGCCACACTTTGCCAGTGACCGGCATCTAAAGTTCAATAATTACGCGCCCTTAATAGGTATCTAAAGTTGCACACTTGTGCGCCTACTAAGGGTATCTAAGGCTAGTTCCGGAACTATAGCGTAAATTACGAACGGGTTCGAAACGTAGAGACTGAGGATTCTAAGATCAAATACTTATATCTTATAAATTTCGAAACAAAATTTCTTATATCTTATACGAAAATCAAAACATAATCTTATATCTTTTACGAAAATCGAAAGTTGCATAATCAAAGAATACTTTTCGAAAATAAAAGTAAGTCAAAAAGTACTTACCTCAAAGTCGACACAAAATACCGAAATAATTGCACGAACAAATCCTATAATTATTTTAATAAAACACAAAAAAATTAATTATTAATTTCAAATTAGCATTTAATTAATCGAAGCATCAAACTAACATGTAATATAAACCGACCACAAAATAAAATAAACACAAATGGGCCTTAAAACCAAGCACACACACGACTTAATTCTAACTAGCAGTAGCATGTAAAATTGAAAAAGAAAAGCTCCTGACCTTCCTGTCTTTAACATGGCATAAATTAATAATTAACTAACTAATTAAATTAGAAATGACCACCCTTTTTAATAGATCAAATAATCTTAGAAAAAAATGATCTGACTTTAACATAATCGTCAACTTGTTAATTACATCAAAATCAAAATAATGTTAGCGAAATAATGATAACAATAATATTAACAAATTTTAAACCTGTAATAAAATCAAAAACAAAATATTATACTATTCTTTTACGATAATTAACAAAATATGATATGAGTACATAACTAAAATCATATATCGAACATGGTTAACAGAAAAATTATATTAAAATACTATGTATATGCAGTCAGGCTAAAATCATGGTCAGACACAAAAATAGTATATACATGATCTCATTTCTTACTATTTTTTTTAAAACGATAAGACAGATTCACGTGATTATTTTAACATAGCCTTTTAAGTTTAAAGAAAAGTTCATATGCATGGATCATATAATCAGAACTTGAATAAGGTGTAAGTAATAAAAGTGACAGTATCAAATACAAATAATTCACTTAGCAAACAAGAGCATGCGAATATGAAAACAAAAGGGAAAGAACATACCTCATGAGTCATGAGTTTTGATTGAGGAGTCTGTGCGGCTCTTTTCGATTGTCTTATGATTAGTTATATAGGTACACATAACCATAAATTTAATCTAGCTAATTCTAAAATTTGCCATTAATAAAGTTGCAACCTCTTCAAGTAATACCATAATTAAAATATTTTATTACACAACTAGCTTAATTAAAAAGATATCGATTCACCAAAATATTTTCACGCTTCTTTCTATTAATAATGAACCTTATCTTTTAATCTAAATAACTTGTATAAAAAGAAATTCTAGAATCCTCTAATAAGAAAAATATATTTTAAAAACTCTAATCCCAAATTTAAATTATCTTAATTTTAGAATCTCATCCATATTTTAGATTCATATTTTATAATTGAATTTTAATTCCTAACCTTTAATAATTTTTTTTTTGTATTAGTAAGAAAAACAAAATATGTTGTAAAATATGATAGCTATGTTGCTATCCAGCAAATGAGTAACATTTTCTTCTCCTAGCAACCCATGTGTTTATCTGGAATAAAGATGCAACTTTATCTGAAATAAAAATCATTCCCCAAAATAGTATGTTGCAGCATTGTGTATATAATAGACATATTCAACAATTCAATATTTTCAATAGTACCAAAAAGTAAAAAATTGTAGAGAAGTTGACCAATGAATCTCTTGGCCTAGTTTGATTTACACACAAGACAAAAGGATTCCTTCATCTGTAAGCCTTGTAGAAGCGTCAAGGAAAATAAATCTTTATTCAAGACAATTAGCTACATAAAGCTTCTATAAATGAAGATAACATTCTTACCTGATAAAAAGGCTTTAATTGATAGTAATAAACTGTTGAAGGAGGTCGAGGAGTAGTTTCGTAAGATTGTACATATAGGAGAGTCGTTGACAGGGGCAGGGGTTAAGCTATGACACATGTGCCGCATAATTAAAGTATTCATGAGTGAAGAAATCTATTAGCGGCTGCATTAATAAGCAAGGTCTGAAATAACAAAGCTAGTGCTCAAAACACTCACATATACCATATGTTTTAATAACTACATGTGTTTAGCAAAATTAAATTTTTAATTCTTTGCGCATCCATATTTAAAATCAAATCTATATGTGACCGCAGTTAGAAGTCCTCTCTGTGTAGTCAATTTTACTTTCATAAAAGTTAATAATACCTTTAAAGTAATCAATTATACGTTCCTAAGTATTGTCAAAAGTTGACATCATACACACAAAGGGTGCAAAAATAATTATGTCAGATCTTTTAATTAGTGAAGCTGTACTTATAGGTCTGCACGCTTGCACAACAAAGTTTGACGATGCTATACTGCGAAATGTTAAGAACTGTACACTCTACAGTTGAATAAGGGATACTAAAAGTGAATGTAAAGAGGAAAATGATAGATAAATGGAGATACCATTGCAGTAGCATACTTTTGCAGGAGATCACAATTAACTGGTTTTTAATATCTTTAATTTATAATAATATTCAAAGTCAAATTGAGGTTGTACACTTTCAAAGAATAACAACAATATTATCACCACACAGATTCTTTTAAGTCCAAGATTAACAGTATTACCATCCATCACTACATTAGCTGGATTTACACTTTGTACAAACTTGTACACTTTGTACAAGTTTGGCAGTGCGTAACTCTATAAGTTATTAAAATCATTACTTTAAATTTTCAACCTTCTTTGCAATATTCTCATAGCTGGATTTACTAATGAGGGAAAAGGCTAAATGAACACGTCAGCACCTCTTTAACTTAAAGGCCTTAGCCTGTTATAGTCCTCCTGCCCTAAAATGCGAACACGCAAAATTAAAGAACCAAAGTAATAAATTAAATGATCAAAGGGTATACGATTCTTGGTACTTGTTTGAACACTTTGGAAATTCAGCCGTGACAACATTAACAGAGAATAAACAGGTCAGTATCAACATTAACACTATGGTTTGGTATCCCTAAGTCCAAGATTAACAGTATTACCATCCATCACTACATTAGCACTGAAGCTGTCGAAAACTGTAGGCACATAATCCTGTCAGATCGAAAATTGAGAGAAAAGTTAAACTTCAAAATCAACAGGTTAGTATCAATAAGTAGAGACGATTAGCATAACTCCATTCGTAAGACTATAAGACTATGAAATCTGTGTGAATTGTGATTCTACCGTAGAAAAGGTGTTGCTAGTATAAGAAATCAGCATGCAACTTTTTACGACTGCTCCATCGCTTACGGTGACACACTTGATGAATCAGGTAGTGTTCATCATTAAAAAGGCCTTGTACTTTAGAAAAATTAATCTCATGTAATGAAGATCAAAAAGATGGAAAACGAAACTTTACTTCCCAAATGTATTAAGACTGAAACTGAAAAATGTGTATGGTGATATACTTTTGCTCAGAAGCAATTTTAAACTTTGAAATTTGAATATGTATGGAGGGGGATGGAGGGTAATATATTAACCAAAGCATGCAACAAATTACCCACTACTTTAAACTGAAATGTGGGCCTAGTTTTTCTTCTTTTTGCCTTTAGAATGATTACCAAAGGCTATCTGTTCCATAAGAAGTTGACCGTGGATAAATTGTGATACTTCTTGGACACAGAAATTTGTCAAGTGAAATGGTGAACCTGTAGTTAATACTGTGCAGAACGTGAGGATAATAGAAAATGTGAAAAAAGACAAGTAGAGCAAAGCAAAGTAACCTCTATCGTTCCATTGCTCGTATCCATGTCAGAATTGTGCCATTCCTCCCCAATTTCAGAGTCGATTTTCAGGAACAACCATGGTTGCCGACATTTTAGTTTTCGGAGAGGCAGTGCCGCAGTGGTATTTTGCAACAGAAATTCCACTCCTAATTGTAACCTTCTAGATAAGGCTAAAATAAAATATAAAGTACAAGATCTTTTAAACCAACCAGGGAGAATTGCAAATTAAAAAGAAATGTACACACGCTACACAAGCACATGCAACAAAAAATCAAGTAACGAACTCGGAGACCAACACTCCCCATCTGGGTGGAGAATGAAAGTTTTAAATCCTTCCAAAACAATTATTATACCATCAAAAAAATGGAGTGTATGCGTGGGATCCAATTCGTTTGGACATATTATCAAACAAGTGGCGCCACTCCATATTTTGATCCCTATTTGATGCATCTTCTTTGGGCTGGCATGTCGATAGCACCAAGAACAGTCCCTTTATCTTCTTTCTTTCCTCGCCATGCACTTTCCTACTTATCAAATGGATCCCACAATCGACGAGGGCATCGGTGTAACAGCCTAATAAGTGGAAGGGTTGCACACTGCATTAATGATATACACGCATATAGCAGATAATAGAGATGTAACGACGTTATAACGGATCCTACGTGGCTGATGACATGGAATCAAATCACTCACGGAAGGGCATGTTGCAGTATTATATATTATATCCTTATATATAATAAGCGTAAGAGGGATCTTATCCATACTTTTGGTTTGGTCACTTTGGTTTGTTCACTGTACAACCAAAATAATCTCAACCATCGATTCTAATACTTTTAAAAATAGACGATCATGATTATATCATATTAAAAGGAAAATTATAATCTAAAAATGATATATTTAAAAAAGATTGTATTAGAATTAAATTTTAAAAAGAAAATTATAATATGAAAATGATATAATTAAAAAAGATACAATTGAAATTTTTTATTTTTTTATTAAATTTTAAAAAGTTCATATCTACTATTTAGACTCTATCTCGAGATCTAAAAATCAAATTTGGATGATTTTATAGCCCACGCGAAGCTCATAAAATTATCTTTAATTTAGTGATGATTCAATAATTATTAATGGAATGGAAACACTTAAGAGGGATTTTATCCAAATTTTTGGTCCAGTCACTGTACTATCAAATAAATACGAGTCGTTGGAGTGAAAAGTTGAGTTAAAAGTCATCCATTGGATTATAAATTATATCCATTATATATAATAAGTTTAAGAGAGATTTTATCCATAATTATGGTCCCACTATAGTCAAAATAATCTCAACCGTCGAATATAATATTTTTAAAAATAGACGATCAAGATTAAATCATATTAAAAAGAAATTATAATTTAAAAAGGATATTTAAAAAGGCTGTATTAGAATTGAAATTTTAAAAAGAAGTTATATTCTGAAAAGGATATAAAAGATTGTATTAGAACTGAATTTTATTTATTTATTTATTAATATTAAAAAAGGTTCATATTTACTATTTAGGCTCTATCTCGAGATCTAGAAATCAGATTTGGATGATTTTACAGTCCACGCGAAACTCATAAAATTATCTTTAATTTACAAACGATTTAACAATTATCATCCAAATGGAAATACTCATAACCTCACGAGAAAATATAATTTCGAATTTTTACATTAATCCTATTCAGTGTAGAAAATACCTACATTAATAATCCTATTCAATATAGAAAACCTAATTATATATGATTTAAATCATTGACAAGCACTTTTTCATATTTCCATATAAATACACTTTTTAGTTTACATGTTAAAATATTAAATATTTTTTATGCTAGATCCAATGTTTTTCATCTATTTATTTTAAGATCTAATAGTTCTTATATATCTTGTCGTACTGAGGACTAAACTACCAACTACCAAAGTTTGGGACAAAATCACACTTATTATTAAAATTAAAAATGTATTTGGTTGTTAGTGCAACTATCTTCAAATAATAAGAAGGTTATTTGATAATTAAAACGAAATATAAGTAAATTTCCTAAATTGAATAGAATATTCAATATAAAAAAACCTCAATTTCATCTCTCTTTTTTTTTCTTGGTAGTTTTAATTGGAGAAAAATTGTTAAATCATCACTACATTAAAGATTATTTTGTTAATTTCACGTAGGTTGTAAAATCATCCAAATTAAGTTTTAAGAATTCAAGATAAAACACATAATAAATTGAATGTGTAAAATCTTATATATATCAATTTCATAAATCTTATATATATCAATTTCATAACAGTAATTTGATATGTAAACTAATAACAAATAAATAATAAAAAAAATAATATAATAAATATTAAAAAAAGAACGGTGCGTTGCACGGGTTATAAGTTAGTATATAGAATAGATGTTTTCATTTTTAGTCATCATCCCCTTTTACTTGTCACATCTATCATCCAACTAAGTAGCTCTACACATACTTTTCTATCACAAAAGTTAGAAGTGTATTGCGCTGGTTATAAATTAGTAAAATTAAGAGGCATAATATAAAAATATTGCAATATGTGTAGCGTTTGATTTTTATTCCCAAGAATTTAAAATTTAATAAATTTTTGGCTTGAAATTAAATTTAATATTTTAGAACATATTTAAAAAAATTGAGAATTTTATATGGCATTAACAAAATTTGAGATTCAAATTATACAAATAACATACTCAAATATGAAATTTTATATAATTCCAAACATTAATAGAATTTAAATGTTAAAGTATACAAATTAATTAATATACATAAAAAACCGTAAAACTTAGTAATAAATAAATGAGTTAATTACAATTTGATGGCCTACTATAAATTTTTTTTCAGATCGATCATTATATAATTTATTTAAGCAATTTAGTGACTGAATTAAAAAATTTAAAACACTTTAGAACCTTCCATTGAATTTTATGTAACTCGAGTAACAATAATTATATATATATATATATATATATATATATATATATATATATATATATATATATATATAGAGGTTTGGTCCACAACCACCGTTGGTTGGACCAGCCACCAGCAGTACCGCAACCGTTCATTGCGGCAGTACTAGCCGCAACCTTACCGCAACCGTTCATTGCGACAGTAAGTCTTACCGCAATGGTTCATTGCGGCAGTATTTATTAGTTGTTTAATTAAAAATACATAGCATTAGTTTGGGGAGTCGAACTCTTGACCTTTTAGAAATTATACAAAACTTTTCCCACTCCACCAACTTTTCTATATCAATGTAAACAGTATTATCTTATTTATTATTTAAAATTATTAATTTGAAATATATTGATTTATAAATTTAATAAAAAATACAAAATTAAAACCATTCGTTTGGATTCAAACTCTTGACCTTTTCCAAATGATACAAACATTTTGCCGCACCACCAACTTCCACTCTTGCAAGTTTAAGCAAAATTATCTTACATATTATTTTACATTATTGTAATTTGATATATATATTTATAAATTAATAAAAAATAGTAAATTAATAGATAATAACATATGAAATGTGTATAGACGGGTTAATGAACATGGGAACAACTTCCAACCACGTGACATTTAAATTATTAATTAATTAATTTTTGAAACAAATTTAGGAAAAAAATGTTATGTAAAGTCAAAACTTGAAAATAATGAAATATATATTATTATAATCTAAAAAATGAAAAAAATAGCATAAAACATTAATGTAAGTTAAAATGAATGAAAGTGTTAAGAAAAAATTTATATTGAATATTTTAAATAGAAAAAATAACAAAAAATGTTACCATCCTGATTCATTTTTCAACAGTTATCTAAGATTGAGATGTACATGTCATTCCATCAATATTTAAACTACGTAACATGTAAAAAATATCCATAATACATTATTAAAGATACTTTTAAGTTAAAATTAATATAGTTTATTATTTTGATGCATATTTGAAGATTTAAAAATAAAACAAAAAAAAATAAAAAATCATAAATTACTGCCGCAATGACTCATTGCGGTAGTTTTTCCTGCCGCAATGTTTCATTGTGGCTCTGAAAAATTTTACGGCATTAATTATGGTTGGTGGTTGGTAATAAATGAACCACCTGCCGCAATGAAACAATGCGGCAGTTGGCATTTAAGGCTTTCTGCCGCAATGAAACAATGCGGCAGGCGTGAAATCTGTTTTCTTTAAGGTAACAGAATTTGTCTTCTTCTTCAATTTATTTTTTTCAAACAGCAGAAAAAACCAACGATTTTCAAGGTTTTGGAGCTCAAAAATTCATCCAAAATTAAGGTTAGTGCTCTATTCAATGGCTTCATTTTTATTTAGCTCTTCTAGTTCATCTAGTGAACATAATGGTGATGATTATGTTACGCCGCCCGTTAAAAAAAATCATGTTTCTCGTAAATTATTTCTTGATGATGTAGATATTGATAATTATTATAGTACTGTTCGTAAACGTAGAGTGAATTACAATGTTCATAAAGATAAAATGAATGTTGATGATGTTGGTGGGAAAAAAAATGATGGTGGAAAGGGTAAAAACAAGATAATTATTAGTGATGGTGATGATGAAACAGATGAGAAATTTGGGATGGGAAAAAATGATGTTGAAGGAGATGAGGATATTAGGATGGAAAAAATTGATGATGAGGAGGATGTTAGGATGGGAAAAAATGTTGATGAGGATGTTAGGATGGGAAAAAATGTTGATGATGAGGATGTTAAGATGGGAAAAAATCATGATGATGAGGATATTGGAAACGAAAATTGTGATTTTACATTTGCGGATGTTAATAAGATTGTGCCTTGTGTTGGAATGATTTTCGATACATTAGATGAGGCAGAAAGTTTTTATAGAAATTATGGTCGAAATGTCGGATTCGAGATAATCATTAGGAATACTCATAAACATCAACGGAGTCATGATCCATCATCCCGTTTGTTTATTTGTAAGAAGGGTGGAAGAGTAGCACCGGAATCGGATTATCTTGGTAAAGGAAAACGACGCATTAGGGATGTAGATCCACGAACGAATTGTCGTGCTCGAATGTACGTATGTCACCTAGTAAATGTAAACAAATGGAAGGTAACTTTGGTTGATTTGAAACACAATCATGCCATGGTAACACCGGATAAGAGACAATTTTTTCAAACATCACGCAATATCGATCCGATCACCCGATCATTAATTGAGTTGTTTAACAAATCGGGGATCGAGACGAGTAAAGTGATGAAATATCTAGGTGAGACATGTGGAGGAATTGAAAATTTAGGGTTTTCTAATCAAGATGTACGCAATGTCATACGGGATATTCGGCACCGAGTGTTTGATTCCGGTGATGCGGAGTGTGGCTTGGTCTTATTACGAAAGTTACAACAAGAGAATGCGTTTGGTCATTTCTTCTATCGAGTGGATGTGGATAACGAGAATCGTGTTAAAGGTTTGGAGGGTGAAAACGTAATTTCATTCTTTTACTTGTTTCTATATTTCAAATTAACAGCTTTTATTAATTTATTATTTTTTATTACTTTTATTAAATATAAAACTATAATAATTTATTTAAAATTTTATATAATAATTCAAATTTTATAAACATTTTTTATTTTATAATGTATTAATTTACCATTTTTTATTAATTTTAAATTAAAACGCTGCCGCAACCTTTCATTGCGGCAGGTGTCCTGCCGCAACCCTTCATTGCGGCAGTTGTCTTTTTTCTTGCCGCAATGAACACTTGCGGCATTGTACGAGTTGGTGGTTCTGGCCCTTTTTTCAACCAACGGTGGCTGTGGAAGGGCTCCCATATATATATATATATATATTAAGGTAAGGATAAAGATGTATTTTAACGAATTTTCAACATGAAAAAATCATGCATCGTTTGCTAGTAAAATTTATTATTATAAAATGAATTGTTATATAAATTACGTTATATTTGTAGAACTTTGCAAAACAAACATATTTTGCTTGCGGAACATATATAATTTTGAAAATTTTCAATGAAATAGTAATTTTCATATAATACGCTTTTTAAAATAATAAATTTAACAATATTTTGAATGCATAACATCTTTGCAATACCAATAAAATGATAATTTTTATAGAACTTTTCTCATAGTATATACATGTCAATAAATTACTTTTTGTTCTAATTAAATTAATAAGTTGACAAATAAATTGAAGCCTCCGAAAAACGGGAAACAAAACGAAGCGGTCTAATCCAAATAAGCGGTTCAGAAGTAAGACTTGACCGGGTTTTTAGTTGGAAGTTTAAACCAGACACACACACACACACTTTCCATCGCCATTTCCTACACACCACTATTCCATACCTATACACACACATATACACACAATTCAATTCATCTATTGACATCGCCGGAAAACATGACCGGACACGACTCCAGGTATTTCTCCACTACTAAAAAAGGCGAAATCCCCGAGCTCAAAGAGGAACTCAATTCTCAGTACAAGGTATATCCCTTAATTATACACACACATTTATGTATCTATACATCACGTTTCATCTCTTTTAATTCAATTGTTCTGTATGCATTTGCTATTGCAGATCTGCGTGTTTCTTTTCGCCTTTCTTATTTGTTTTAGTGTGTGTATCTGATTTTGTATTGTGGATGCTATCTTAGGCCTACGGATTGTGATTTGTTATGGACACGAGAGTATTTTACGAATGTAGGTTTATTATTTTCGGAATTTGACAAATGTAGGTCTATTATTGCAAGTTACGAGAAATTATACCATTCCAGTAGGTGTGACGGAGTATGTTTATTTGATGCTTTTATATTTTGTTAGTGTAGGTTGTGGTAATGTACGCAAGGAATATGTACTATATGCTACATTGCTTGTATAAATGATATAGAGTTTCGTATATATATATGATCGAAGCACGTTATCTCTTGGATATGTTATATACATGTTGTATCTTTGTAGCTGGGATATGATCTCGTTCAAGGATTATTTTTCCAGTTTCCTTAATGTCGATATATATTATTAAGGTAGCTTATATTTGGATGTGGTCTAAGTTTACGACTTGTTTTAGCTAAAAAATTGGAGGGCTGCTTTGATGTCAGCTCCTGTTATGACTTATGTGAGGGTAATTTCATTTTATCTAGAAGTGTGTGCGATTCTAAATCACTTATTATTGGCTTGGACGTGTTAGTTTACAAATGATTCAAAGATCGGGGACTCTGTTAAAATTAATTATTTGGTGATGTGGGGAGAGCAGGTGGGGTTAGTTAATGTTTCTGAATACTTAACTATATAGATTAAAGATGGTGGCATCTATATTTTTTAGCTCTCAGTAGTGTGTGACTTGTTCAGTTGTATTCCTTTTTATGACATTTTATTGGCATATTCCTACGGCATGCAGGACAAGAGAAAAGATGCTGTTCGAAAAGTTATTGCTGCCATGACTGTCGGGAAAGATGTTTCATCACTATTTACTGATGTTTTAAATTGCATGCAGACAGAAAATCTGGAGCTCAAAAAGCTTGTTTATCTATATCTCATAAATTATGCTAAAAGCCAGCCTGATCTCGCAATACTTGCTGTAAACACTTTTGTGAAGGTAATTATTATGAAAAATGTTCTACATTTCAATTATACTAGTCATTAAAATCTGATGGGTTTTTATTTTTCCAGGACTCACAAGACCCAAATCCTCTAATTCGTGCATTGGCTGTACGAACGATGGGATGCATTCGTGTCGATAAAATTACTGAGTATCTTTGTGATCCCCTTCAGAGATGTCTAAAGGTTGTTTTATAAGTCGACTTCATATTGGCTTAGTATTAGTCTATTAAATTTCCAGTTTTAAGCATAATACGTCTTGGTGCTTTTGAAAATTGCTGTTTTTATATACTTTTTCCCCCCTTTTGTTTGATGCATCCATTTATCAGGATGATGATCCATATGTTCGCAAGACAGCCGCAATTTGTGTTGCTAAACTGTATGACATTAATGCCGAGCTAGTTGAAGATAGAGGGTTTCTAGACTCTCTTAGAGATTTGATATCGGACAATAATCCCATGGTTGTGGCAAATGCTGTTGCAGCTCTTGCAGAAATTCAAGACAACAGCAGCAGGCCTATATTTGATATCACCAGTCAGACACTTACAAAGCTTCTTACTGCTCTAAACGAATGCACTGAGTAAGTCCATTGTTAAAACTTTGCCTAATTCTTATAGGTTCTGGAAATGCTATACCCTACATGCATGGATTGAATGGTATTCTTGTAATTTGATTGGCAAAAAAATGTTTATGTTGTTGTATGTGACTAATGTTAGTAAAATTATGATTAAGGGCTTGTTTGATGGCCACGCCCGTCGCCGACGCGCCAAATTGAAAGATGAATGTTTATGCTCTACTATGTTCGCACTTAACTATAAAATATAGCAAATGTGGCAAGTAGGGATCGAACCCAAGGGAATAGCGTTCAATACTAGAGTAATGTAAAATGGTGGGGGGTTTTTAGTTGTTTGTGGTGTTTTATCAAACACCTTGACTACAAGAAATAAAATGCTAGAGAGATATGATTATGGGACTTTCAATCATCCAATTTTTCCAACACAACAAGGCACAATGTTTAAATTAGCAAGATAAGAGATATTTAACCCAAGGATTATGGAAACTCAAGTTCTTCACCCATACACATATAAGCAAGATTTAATCAACTCTACCTAACCAAGATAATTGGTGAAGCACACAATCACTTATTTCTCTTCTAAAAACACTAATTTAGTGAAGCACATAAATTAGTTCTCTTGATAATAGCAACCAATAATGAAGCACTACTAGTTTAACCAAATCAAGGAATCAAACAAAGAGAGGCTAGGACAAACCCAAGGATGAGAAGTTCAACCTAGGTATTTGCACTTGAATTTTGTGGATTTAGGTACACTAAATCTTGTGCTACTATAATGAATGCACTAACAATTACGGATTAGCACAAACAATTAGCAATTAAAATTGCAAGAAGAGTAAGGTGAAGCAACTTACAATCTCCAAGCAAAATCATAAACAATACAACACAAATATTCAAGATAGAGTGAAATAGATCTTACTTAAATGAAATGGGTTTTGATACAAGAGCTCCTCCTTGAGCCAAATATATGAAGTTAGTTACTCATAATCAATGCTAGATTATGAGTAATTGATGTTTTTCTCTCTACTTGACTAACCCTAATTTTGTTCTTGAAGAGGCTAAGCAAGGAGGCAAGAATAAGATGTGAAGATATGATATTAGGTTAAGAGATGATATGGTCATTTAATACTCAGCAACTCCGTACGGCCTGCTGTACGGCCGTACAGCTGCCCGTACGAAAATTCTGCTCCTTTGAACGGTCAGTTGAACGGCCGTACAGCTGCCCGTACGAGATAAAATCTTCAATATAATGCATTAAACACCTCCCGGCATCACGAGCTTGCATCTTCTAACTTCCCTCTTGAATAATCTTCGCTTTCAAGCCCAAAATAATCCATCTTTTCAACAATTAAGCATGAGGCACTGAAAGATGAAAAACATAACAAATATTAATAAAACAACCTTCGAAACTAACAAAAAATGCAGAAGAATAAAAGACAAAACGTGTATAAAATACCCGTTATCAAATCTTCCCCCACTTAAACTTTGCTAGTCCCGAGCAAACTAAAATTAACATAACCATATATTTCTAACTAGTACCACTTCCGTAGGTGATCACGGTTGCATTTGGCATATGCAACAAGCCCTTGGAACCCCTAGGTAGCCCTAGTGGACGAGTGAGGTCTCGTGAGGGTTTGTAGATGATGTACCCACAAAATCACAAAAATCACCAATAAACAAAAAACTAACAATACCTACTAAATAAGTTAACTACTACACTCACATGTCCGAGCCGTCTACTTGTAACTAAAATCAAACATATAGAGCTATTCACCTTGTCATCCACTAAAACGAGCTAACAACCAATTCAAGAATCAAGATGACACACCTTGTGCAAAATGTAACCATGACATTAAAGATAGAATGAATGCACTTCAATCGTGAACACTAGACAAGATTATCACAAAGCATACATGGCCTCGCAGTAAGAAGATGAAATTGTATGGTGAAAAATCTCACATCTCTCAATTATGTATCACACAAGTATGGGCTAGAGATTTCACTCAACTCCAAGTCTAAATGCATGCGCTCTACTTGACCTTGCATGTTCACCTAAATTCCGAATTGCACCAAAAACAAGGAATTCATAAAATGGGTTGTAATGAGGCTTGGGTGAAGGCGTGAAAATTTAAGTTCAAGGAAGGTGTAAAAGTCTCGCTAGTTGAGTCAAAATGACGCTTGCTCGCTTCATCCACCAAATTCTCAAACTAAAGAATGTCTTCACTCATTTACAATTACAAAACACAACCACATTTACCAAGAAAATTGAAACAAAATAAAGTACAAAGATTTATTGCTTTCTTTTTCTTTTTTTTTTCTTTTTTTTTTTTTACATACCCCTTTACTTATTGTTTTTTTTTTCTTTTTTCTTTTTTTTTAGAAAAGGGGATGCATTACATATATAAATACTACAAGAACTTAGAACCACATCTAGATATACACATCAAACTAGTTCCCACTTAAAATAAATATAATTCTTCCTCTTCACAACTTCTCCAAATTCACATGCTCATCAATCAATTCTTTCCAAGACCCAACTAGCTCAACTAGGTCGAGAGTGAAGTATTTGGCTATGACTCATGTATAAAAGTGGAAAGTGACGAAGAAAAATATGGATATAAGCTTCAAAGGGGTAACTAGGGATTATTTTCATGGTTCACAAGCTAAAAAGGTCAAAAAGGTTATCCTAAATAGAATTTCCTTATTATGGTGCATCCATGAATGAAGGTTTAATGCAAGCCCTAGAGCAACAAACATACATAAAGACGGAGAAACACACAAGCAAAAGAAATCATCGTTCAAGACCTCACAAGGTTTAAGTTTTAATAACATCTTCTCGATTTGATTCCATGCATTCTAAGAGATAATCGACATGTTCACAATTTAATTACAAACAAGCTAGACTTTTCATGCCGTTTCAAGTGTGTGTGTGCAAAAAGGTGCATCAAACTTATAGATTCACATCAAAATGGTAATGCTAGACACGTAATAGGAGAAAACAAGACTACAAGCTCACAATGTCATAAATTTTACAAACAAATGCAAACGAAACGGACATCAACATAAACAATCCAAAATAAACAATCCTTCCCCCACTTAAATCATGGCATGTCCTCATGCATGACAAATGAAAATGAGAGAGAAACAAAAGTGAAAGAAAACTCCCCTCGAAATAGGCAACAAGGACCGGGAGCAAAGCCAAGAAGCTCAAGCATCGTGAGGAGGATCCAAGGGTGGATCCCGAGAACTAGTGCAACCATGAGCCATCATCGAAGCATAAAACTGCTCCATCCACTCTCGATGCTCAGAAAACCTCATATCAACATGGTCCTTGATGGATTGTTCCATGCGTTGTAAGTAGGCCCGTTGAGGTTCAGAAAACTCTTCGGCATGACTATGAGAGGGAGATGCATGTCGATCTTCAGAAAGTAGCAAAGGCTGAGAAACCGGCTCCTCCTCGGGCCGAGTAGGAGATGGTTCACACTCGGGCTGAGAAGATTTATGCCCCGTCCATCGAAAATTATCAAAAGACCCTGAGATAACCCCCATCTTCTTCAAAACAGCAAAGTCAATAGTAGCTACGGGTTGGCCACCCTCCATCCATGAAATAGGGGAGTTATCCCGATCAAGAATCCCTAGCTTAGTAGCAATTCGGGTGATAAACCCGCCAAAGATAAGGGAACCCTTTCCTTTACGCCGAGTTAGCTCCAACAACCGGGAAGAGAATACATACCCCCAATCTACTAGAAACTCATCATACAACTAATTGAGGACCCCAAGTTCTACCAAAGAAATGGCGCTATTTGAACCTTCATTACCATACAAAGAATGAACCATAACCCGATGAATATAGCACAAACTAGGGTCCTTGATTTTGGTGGACTTAATCCGACCAGCGGAAGGCCATTGAGTATCCGAAGAAATCTCACGCCAAAAAGAATATTGAAACCGAGTGGAAAATGTCCGGAAGCCTTGATTGTATTTCCACCCAAACCACTCACAAATCTCCTCCAAACGAACACTAAACCACATACCCATCATCCTAAAAGTGAAGCGAGAGGGTACGCTTAACTCATTCACAACTTCAACATCACACTTCACGGTAGTAAAGAATTCATAGACCAAAGCCGGACAAGTCGGCTCATCCATATATAACCATGAAGGCCAACCGGAAGTAGTCAAAATTTTCTCAACATTGTCCCAAATATCAAGCTTTTCCATGACATGCTTATCAAAATAGCGAAAAGGCAAAACTTTAAGCGATGAAATGGAATTATACCTTTCAAGAGCATCACCGGAGAATGACAAACTAGGCTTAGCAGAGTGCAAGTCAAGCCCGTAATTTGAAGGTGGTAATGGGAGACCCGATTCTTCACATTCCTTGTGAGTTAGAAAAATTTTTGTCTCCGAAGATGAAGCAGTGGTTTTCCGACGCTTAGATGTAAGCTTTTCCTTCGTTTTACCGCGTTGAGAAGAAACCCCACTCATGATGATTAATCCCAACTTCGAATTACCAGACAAAACAACCACCCAATAGAAGCACCAAGCACAAACACAAAGATAGCCAACAAACCAACACTAATCCCACCACCAATTCGCCACCAAATTGAACACCAAATGGTAAACCCCGAAATGAATTACCGCCACATACCACAAATACCCCAAGCTACAATAATCAACGACACGACAATACACCCCTCAAAGCTAATTAATGACACTAATTAAGGGTATGGAAATATTAGAACTAATTATTTTATTTATTTATATTATGAAAAGAAGAAAAAGAAAAATTAAATAATTAACCAAATAATAATAAAATTAAAAATCAAATTCTAAAGTGAATAAAAAAAAATTAATAAAATAAAAAAAATTCGAAGATTAAATTAAAAATTAAAATGAAATAACTAAGCAAGTAATAATAAAAAAATCAAAATTTAAAATCAAAAGTCAAATTAAATTGAAAATAAAACAAAAGATTAACTAAAATTTAAGAAATCAAATAAACAAATAATAATAATAATAATAATAATAATATTAATAATAATAATAATAATAAACTAACTAATTAATAATAAAATCAAATTCAAAAATCACATTCAAAGCTCAAAATTAAAAAAAAAAAATCAATAAAAATAAATGAAATAAAACTAAAATTAAACAAAACAAAACAAAAGAAAATATAAACAAAAATATAAACAAATAACACAAAACAGGGGGGGGTGGGAGATGGTTTAAGGAAATAGGGGACGGGTGAGTACGGGAGTAGAAGGGGGTGAGAAAGGTGGAGGGCTGTGTTGATGTACGGCGGACGGATGGAGACGGGGCGGTAGAAGAACGGGATTGGGGAAATTGAGGGAGGAGGACGGTGGTGAATTGTTGTTGACGTTGATGAAGGATGGCGGAGTTGAATTGTGGTGGAGAACGTGGAGTGATGTGAGGCAGGAGGAGGAAAAGGAGATGCTATGGGAATTGGTGTGGCTGTTTTGGTGTGGCTGTTTTGGTGGGTTCGACTGGAAGGCAATGGGGTGGTGTACGGGAATTGTAGGCGTGGGGGGGGGTCGTGTTTGTGAACAGCGGGGGGGTGGGGAATCGTGGCTAGGAGAAGGGTAATTGAGGGAGGAGGAGAAGGAGAAGCTATGGAGGAATGGAGGAGATCGTAAACGGTGGTGGAGGTGGGTTCAGGAGGTCGAGGGGAGATGCGGTTGAGGGCGGCGGAAACGAAGAAAGAGGAGGCTGCGTGCGTTGTTGGTGTGAGGGGAAACAGCAGCGGTGAAAAGGGGGGCACGGAATTGGTAATGGCGGTTGTTAGGAATGGCGAGGTGGGGGGGTGAAGTATGAGAAAGTAGGTGGTGGTGTGGGTGCTGAAGAAGATGGTTGTAGGGAGGTGTGAGGTTGGAGGAATAGAAGGTGGGTGTTGTTACGGAGAAGGGTGAAAACGCAGGTTGAAATAAGGGGAATACAGAGTGGTGATGGGGATTGCAGCGGTGGAAGAAGGAGATTGAATGGGATGGTGGCTGCGATTGTAGAAAGGGAGGAATGGCGAGATGGAGGGGTGAAGGCTGGTGCCGTGGAGATGGTGTGGAGACGAAGGAAGATGGTGTTGGCGCACGGGATTGAATTATAGGAGGGGAGGGACAGTGCGGTGCTGTTTGTATGCAGTGGAGAAGGCGGAAAGGGAATGAAGGGGTGGAGGGATTGTTTGAAGTTTTGGATCGATAATGGACAGATCTGAAAAGCGATGAGTGAAAAGGAGGTGGGAGGAAAGAGTAGGAATTGTTTTTGCTTTTCTGTTTTATGAGTTGTACTGCCAGTACAAGAAGTGGGTAATGAATTGAAAAAAACACACAATTTGAACTACAACACGGACAGAAACCATAAAAATCAAGTACGGGCTGCTGAACGGCATGCTGCACGGCCTGTAGCCCGTACGATTGCCCGTACAGTCCTGAAAATTTACAAAATTGTATTTTTTTTCCAAAAAATTTCCACAAATCCTTGAATGCTTGAATAAAATATTAATTCCTGAAAACATGAACAAACACATCAAGGCAAGTGTGGAATAAATATAAAAATCATAAAAATTGGAATTAGCGATACTAAATATTATTGAGCGGGTCACATTTTTTTGTTTTCTTTTTTTTTTTCTCTTTTTTTTTTACAGTGAAATAAAATTCACTAGACACATCACAACAATACATAAAAATCAATCAACACACATTTTTTTTTTTTTTTTTTAGAAAATAAAATTGATGAAAAAGAAAATCCCACTCATTAATATTTAGATCAATCCTCACACCCATAAAATGCATAACACCCTTCATAAATGCGAGTGAGGACCAAAAATTTGACATACACATGATATATAAATACATGTGTACCTTGGGTTGCCTCCCACACAGCGCCTTTGTTTACTGTCGTTGGCTCGACTTCCCGAATGTGCCTCGTAGCACCAACACACAACCTAACGAGAGCTCATTCATGAAGAGGGTCCGCTAATGAGATGACATCAACGGTAGATTCTTGAAATCCCTCATAGAAAGGCTTAAGACGGTGGCCATTTACCTTGAATTCTTTGTTGGTAGACAAACTTCGCAAATCCACCGCTCCATGAGGGTAGATTTTTACAACAACAAATGGACCCAACCAACGAGATCGAAGCTTCCCGGGCATTAATTTGAGACGAGAGTTGTAGAGGAGAACCTTTTGCCCAACATGAAATGATTTAGAAACGAGCGAACGATCATGAAAGTCCTTTACTCTAGCCTTATACGATTGAGCATCCTCATAGGCATTGTTACGAATTTCCTCCAATTCAAGCAAGTTAAGTTTTCTATGAGCCCCGGCAACATTAAGATCCATATTACAAGCTTTGATTGCCCAATAAGCTTTGTGCTCTAACTCCACGGGAAGATGACAAGACTTACCAAAAACCAACTTGTAAGGAGACATACCAATAGGAGTTTTAAATGCCGTCCTATATGCCCATAATGCATCTTCAAGACGAACACACCAATCCTTCCTAGAGGGTTTCACCACCTTCTCAAGAATAGACTTAATCTCCCGATTAGAAACTTCGGCTTGACCATTAGATTGAGGATGATAGGCCGTTGCCACGATGATAGACCCCATAAGATTTAAGAAGATTTCCCACCAATTTGTTACAAAAGTGGGTACCTTGATCACTTATGATAGCTTTGGGGACACCAAATCGGTTGAAAATTTGAGACTTGAGAAATGCAACAACCGCCTTACCATCATCCGATTTTGTTGCCTTGGCCTCCACCCACTTAGAGACATAATCAACGGCCAAGAGAATATAGAGATTTCCATGAGAAGACGATGGAAATGGCCCCATAAAATCAATACCCCATACATCGAAGATTTCTACCACAATAATTGGAGTTTGGGGCATTTCATTCCTTTTTGCAATATTGCCGGTTCTTTGACAAGGTTCACATTGCTTACAAAAATCGTGAGAGTCACGAAAAAGAGTTGGCCATGTAAATCCACATTCAAGCACCTTTCTTGCCGTTCGATCTTTCCCAAAATGACCTCCACAAGCATAAGAATGACAAAATTGAAGAATTGAAGAAATTTCCGACTCTGGAACACACCTTCTCAATACTTGATCCGCACAATGTTTCCAAAGATAAGGATCATCCCAAATGTAGTGTTTGGCTTCACTTCTTAACTTCTCCCTTTGATACTTAGGCATGCCATTAGGGAAAGTTTTGCATACAAGGTAGTTAACAAGATCCGCATACCATGGCACCTCGCTTTGAATTCCAAATAAGTGCTCATCCGGAAATAATTCTTGAAGGGGAGAAGCATCTTCCTCCCTCACCAGTCGACTCAAGTGGTCCGCCACTAAGTTCTCGGCACCTATTTTATCTTTGATTTCTAAGTCAAATTCTTGAAGGAGAAGAATCCACCGAATCAACCTAGGCTTTGACTCTTTTTTCGCCAAGAGATGTCTTAAGGCGGCATGATCCGTGTATATGATGACTTTGTAACCAAGAAGATATGAACGAAACTTGTCAAGAGCAAAGACAATAGCAAGCAATTCCTTCTCGGTGGTGGTATAGTTCACTTGGGCGGAATTGAGTGTGCGAGAGGCATAATAAATCACATGAGATCGTTTGTCAACTTTTTGGCCTAACACCGCACCAACCGCATAATTGCTAGCATTACACATAATCTCAAAAGGAAGAGACCAATCCGGAGCCTTAATGATAGGAGCCGAAGTTAAAGCTTCCTTGAGATGGTCAAAAGCCGCCTTGCATTTTTCATCAATTTTAAATTCCACATCCTTTTGTAGAAGAGATGATAGGGGAAGAGCAACCTTGGAAAAATCCTTGATAAACCTCCTATAGAAACCGGCATGACCAAGAAAAGACCGCACATCCTTGACATTTGAAGGGTACGGAAGACTTGCAATAATATCAACTTTTGCCTTGTCAACTTCAATGCCCTTCCTAGACACAATATGCCCCAATACAATACCTTCTTGGACCATGAAATGGCATTTTTCATAGTTGAGCACTAGATTAGTTTCCAAGCATCGATCCAAAGCATGAGTAAGGATTTGAAGACATTCATCAAAAGAATCACCCGAAATAGAGAAATCATCCATAAAGACTTCAATTCCATTCTCTATCATGTCGGAGAAAATACTCACCATACACCTTTGAAAAGTTGCGGGAGCACCACATAAGCCAAATGAGAGTTTACGAAATGCAAACGTACCAAAAGGACAAGTAAATGTGGTTTTGTCTTGATCTTCGGGAGCAATGACAATTTGATGATATCCACTGAATCCATCTAGAAAGCAATAGAATTCCTTCCCGGCTAACCTCTCTAACATTTGATCAATGAAAGGAAGAGGAAAATGGTCTTTTCGAGTTACCGCATTTAACTTGCGATAATCTATGCACATTCGCCACCCATTTTGGACTCGGGTAGATACAAGCTCACCTTTAAGATTTTCTTCAAGAGTGATACCCGCCTTTTTAGGAACGCAATGTACAGGACTCACCCATTCGCTATCCGAAATTGGAAAAATGATTCCCACATCAAGTAGCTTGAGAATCTCCTTTTTAACAACTTCCATCATTGCCGGATTAAGTCTTCTTTGAGGGTCTCTAGTAGGTTTAGCTCCATCCTCAAAGAGTATGCGATGCATGCAAGTGGAAGGGCTAATTCCCTTAATATCGGCAATGGTCCACCCAATAGCACTTTTATGATCCTTAAGAACCCGCAAGAGGCGTTCTTCTTGTACGTTACTCAAATTAGAAGCTATGATTACGGGAAGAGTCTCATTGTCCCCAAGATAAGCATATTTGAGATGATTAGGCAACACTTTCAATTCCAAAGTAGGAGGATTCTCAATAGAAGGGAGTAATTTGGAATAAGACAAGGGAAGATCAATTCTTGCAAGTTCACACCTTTGGGGTAAAGGTTGCAATACATTGAGCTCCATAATTGCCTCATTGGCCTCTTCCGAATTAGGGAATCCATCATCTTCATTTACACATCCCTCAATAACCACTTGGAGAGCTTCTTTATTTCCCATGTCAAAAGCTTGTTGGGCTAAACCATCAATAACATCCATGGAGCAAATTGAGTGTGACTCACTAGGAAATTTCATAGCATCATAAATGTTGAACTTGACAACTTCATCGCCAAACTCCATAGTGAGAGAACCATCATCCATATTAATCTTGGTCTTCGCCGTTTTTAAGAATGGACGCCCAAAAAGAATTGGTGCCGACTTGATGTTAGATGGACCATCTTCCATTTTCAAGATGTAAAAGTCAGCGGGGAAAACCATTTGGTCAACATGAACAAGCACATCTTCAATTACCCCCTCGGGATAGGCATTAGATCTATCCGCAAGTTGAATGATCACATTCGTATTTTCAAGTGCCCCCAAATTTAAAGTTTGAAATATGGAGAGGGGCATCACATTGATCGAGGCACCTAAATCAAGCATAGCTCTTTCAAAGAATTTACCTCCAATCTTGCAAGGAATAGTGAATGTGCCCGGATCCGAACATTTTTGAGGTAACCTCCTTTGAATCACGGCCGAGACATTCTCATCCACCACTATAGTTTCATCACCTCTTAACTTCCTTTTGTTAGTACACAAATCTTTGAGAAACTTTGCATACCTTGGAACTTGGTTTATGGCATCTAGTAACGGGAGAGTGATTTCCACTTTTCGGAATGTCTCAAGCATTTCCTTATCAACAATTTCTTTCTTTGGTTTAGAAAATTTGGAAGGGAATGGAGGTCGAATAACCACATCCTCATCAATGAACCTTGGCTTCTTTGCTTGTGGAACGTCTTCTTGAACACTTTCCTTCTTTCCCTTATCAACTTTCTCTTCCTCAATTTCCATCTCATCTTCACGATTTTCATCATTAGCCCCCAAGATGTCATCATTTTCAACCTTTCCATTTTCATTATCATTCACCATCTTACCCTTGGCGTTCGCATGAAGGTCCTCCAATTCTTTCCCACACCTCAAGGTCATGGCACTAGCATTTTCTTTGGGGTTCACCTCCGTTTGAGAAGGAAGTTGCCTAGAACCTTGGCCTTGCAATCGATTCACGGTTGTAGCTAGTTGGCTCATTTGCTTTTCCAAATTGGATATACTTTGAGAAGTATTATTTTGAAATTGGGAAGTATTCTTTTCCAAGTTGGATATATTTTGAGAAGTGATGTTTTGAAATTGGAGGTTGTTTGTTGCCAATTGCTTTATCATTTCTTCTAGTGATGACAATGAAGATGAAGAAGACCCTTGATGGTCTTGGGAATTGTATGGAGGTGGTGGTGGAGCTTGAAAATTTTGATTGGGCCGTTTTTGTGAGTATGGAGGAGGGTTTTGTTGATGTTGGGTGTTGTAAGTGTTTGGATTTTGGTATTGGTTAGAGTTTGGTGCATTGGGATTTCCATATCGAAAATTAGGGTGGTCTCTCCAACCGGGGTTGTAGGTGTTACTATAGGGGTCATACTTCCTTTGAGGTGGTTGTCCCGAAAAACCTCCAATAGCATTAATTTGCTCTTCGGGTTGTTGGAATGATAGGCATTCGTTAGTAGAATGATCCGACATATTGCAAACACCACAATATTTTTGTTGTTGAAGATTCCCAACGGCTAATTGACGAACCAATGATGTAAGGTCCGAGATTTGGCCCTCTAACTTTTGAGTTGCCACTTCATTCACGGAAGGGTTCTTGACATGCACTTGACGATCCCCAAATTGGCGAGAATTCTCGGCAATCTTGGTTATTAACTTTCTAGCCTCCTCCGGCGTTTTATCCACAAGAACTCCACCACTTGAAGCATCAAGGTGCAATTTAGCACTATATTCCAAGCCTCCATAGAAGTAGTGAATGAGCAACTCTTCCGATATCAAGTGTGGAGGACAACTTTGACAAAGCTTTTGAAACCTTTCCCAATACTCATACAATGTTTCTCCAGAGTATTGCCGAATGCCACAAATTTCTTTGGAGATGCCCGTAGCCTTTGAGGTAGGGAAGAATTTCCCCAAGAAAGCACTTCGCATTTGCTCCCATGTAGTGATTGAGTTTGGAAGAAGGTAAAATAGCCATGCCTTGGCATTGTCTCTCAAGGAAAAGGGAAATGCTTTCAACTTCACTTGTTCTTCCGTAGCATTGTTTGGTCTCATTGAAGAACATACCATTTCAAATTCTTGAAGATGCCTAAAAGGATCTTCCGTGCCTTCACCTCCAAACTTGGGAAGGAGGGCAATAAGACCACCCTTTAGCTCAAATGGTTGTCCTCCCGGAAATACAATGCACAATGGTAGTTGAACGGAGCTAGGAGAAGCAATCTCCTTGAGTGTACGTTGATTAGGATTTTCCATGACTTGATCAATGTTGTCGTCCGGTGATGAGATAGGAATAACAAGGGTAGGACCCTCGTTAAACTCCTCTTCCGAAGGTGAGCTAGAAATAAATTGACTTGATGAATCTATATTGGCACTTGAATTCCTTCGCAAGAGTCTCTCGGGATTGGATGAATACGCAAGATCACCTAAACAAGAGGATCGAGTCATACATAGCAAAAATTTCTAAAATCAAAGAAAAATAGATGAATATGCACAATGGAACTAAAATATTCACAATTTTTATACGCGCACTAATATTGAACTAAAACTAGCTCCCCGGCAGCGGCGCCAAAATTTTGGCCACGCCCGTCGCCGACGCGCCAAATTGAAAGATGAATGTTTATGCTCTACTATGTTCGCACTTAACTATAAAATATAGCAAATGTGGCAAGTAGGGATCGAACCCAAGGGAATAGCGTTCAATACTAGAGTAATGTAAAATGGTGGGGGGTTTTTAGTTGTTTGTGGTGTTTTATCAAACACCTTGACTACAAGAAATAAAATGCTAGAGAGATATGATTATGGGACTTTCAATCATCCAATTTTTCCAACACAACAAGGCACAATGTTTAAATTAGCAAGATAAGAGATATTTGACCCAAGGATTATGGAAACTCAAGTTCTTCACCCATACACATATAAGCAAGATTTAATCAACTCTACCTAACCAAGATAATTGGTGAAGCACACAATCACTTATTTCTCTTCTAAAAACACTAATTTAGTGAAGCACATAAATTAGTTCTCTTGATAATAGCAACCAATAATGAAGCACTACTAGTTTAACCAAATCAAGGAATCAAACAAAGAGAGGCTAGGACAAACCCAAGGATGAGAAGTTCAACCTAGGTATTTGCACTTGAATTTTGTGGATTTAGGTACACTAAATCTTGTGCTACTATAATGAATGCACTAACAATTACGGATTAGCACAAACAATTAGCAATTAAAATTGCAAGAAGAGTAAGGTGAAGCAACTTACAATCTCCAAGCAAAATCATAAACAATACAACACAAATATTCAAGATAGAGTGAAATAGATCTTACTTAAATGAAATGGGTTTTGATACAAGAGCTCCTCCTTGAGCCAAATATATGAAGTTAGTTACTCATAATCAATGCTAGATTATGAGTAATTGATGTTTTTCTCTCTACTTGACTAACCCTAATTTTGTTCTTGAAGAGGCTAAGCAAGGAGGCAAGAATAAGATGTGAAGATATGATATTAGGTTAAGAGATGATATGGTCATTTAATACTCAGCAACTCCGTACGGCCTGCTGTACGGCCGTACAGCTGCCCGTACGAAAATTCTGCTCCTTTGAACGGTCAGTTGAACGGCCGTACAGCTGCCCGTACGAGATAAAATCTTCAATATAATGCATTAAACACCTCCCGGCATCACGAGCTTGCATCTTCTAACTTCCCTCTTGAATAATCTTCGCTTTCAAGCCCAAAATAATCCATCTTTTCAACAATTAAGCATGAGGCACTGAAAGATGAAAAACATAACAAATATTAATAAAACAACCTTCGAAACTAACAAAAAATGCAGAAGAATAAAAGACAAAACGTGTATAAAATACCCGTTATCATTTGATAACGACTGTACCAATACCAATCCATTTGAACTGGACGAGTTAATATAAGTTATTAGGACTGTTTGTTGGTTATACTTTGATTTCTGAACGAAAAGACTTATGGGACCAATGAGAACAAGTAACACTCTGAAATCCCTTTTGGTTCTTTCTTAATATGAATAACGTGGTTTTTTTTCCCTAAGTGATTGTTTAAAATTATATTTACACGAAGTAATTATTAGTTATGAGTTTATCTGACTATATTATCATAATTTTGAAGTCGTATTATGATAATTATTATTATTTGTTTATTATTAGTAATATAATTAGGTATTTAGTAGTAGTAATAGCTTTATATTGCTAAATATTATTATTAGTGTCTTTATGTATATTTTATTTGTTTTAATTGTATGTTATTACATTAACAGACTGTGAAAAATTTGTTTCTGGTCTTTTAAATGAATAAAATATTCTTGTTCAATGTGTAATTTGCCAAAGTATGTTATGTATTTAATAGTATTCGATTTTTTAAAATATATTTTTGTTATACATGTTATATATATGTGTATATATTTATAGTGAATTTTTTTTCAACTGTTCAGAAATTATTATCGGGAAACAAATACCTCAGTATTCATGCAGAAATTATTACCATTGAGAAAATTTAATTCAGATTTTGTCAAATGATCCCTAATGTTTTCTTCCTGTATGTAGTGTGACAACCCGGGTCAATTCCGAGCCTAAATCGAAAATCTGGGTCTACATCGAATTTGAATTTGAACTAAGTTTAATGTGAATTGGCCTAAATACAACCAACTCGGGTAATCTACAAAGGCCACATGCACATGGTAGTAGTACTCAAGCTTATATTCTGAAGTAATTGCCTCTGTTTGCTCCACATGTTTTGATTAGTGTTCATATAGTTTTTTAATCTTATACCATAATATTAATAGGCATGATTGTATATTTACTTGTAAACTATTCATGTTTTTGCAAGTGTTATTGTTATTTGTTCTGTCTTGGCTAGTGAATGGTACTAACCTTACCAAGATGTTGTACGTAGTTGAAGGGTAAAACAATATAAGTTGTATCCATTTGTTTGTTTGTACATAGTTATATTACCTTTTTCTTATTATTATGTCTCAGGTAGCTTTGTTCTGTAGATTAGTAGCTATAACAGTAAGTTACAGATACTCTATAAAGAAGAAGCACATGTTTTGTCTGGGCATATATTTATTATGTGACTTTGTCCTCAACCACCCCTCGGGTGAATGGCAGGCTTTGCGATGCTATTAATAGATGCATGGATTGAGTTGTATCATGGTTCCTGTTTTAGAAGGGTTCATTATTAGAACCTTAATTTTTCCTTTTAGGTTATTATCTAATTATCTAATTGAGCTAACCCTCATATTGAAAATTCTCATTTCCCTGATGTAGAGGATGTTTTATGTAATTGACACTATTTACAACATCTCTGTCTGCGATGGTTAATATGCAACTTCAAGTCATGTATTTCTGGAAATTAGCCTCAGGTGTAAATCCTATGAACCAACAAGCCTATATTAGATGATCATGAACAAAAGTTGATGCTTAAAGTTTGCCACTAACGCTTAGTTATTTTGGTCTCCAAAATTTGAATATTATACATCATACATTGATAAGTGGTCAATTGTATCAATAATTGCTTGTGTCTCTTTTTGACTTAAATTTTTTATACTGTTCAGGTGGGGACAAGTATTCATATTGGATGCACTTTCGAAGTACAAGGCTGCTGATGCTCGTGAAGCTGAAAGTATTGTGGAGCGTGTTACTCCACGTTTACAACATGCAAATTGTGCTGTTGTCCTTTCAGCTATTAAGGCAAGTCGATATCCTTCAGATTAATGGTTTTCGTATTGTTACTGTCTGTTTATATATATATATATATATATATATATGTACAGATAGATAGATAGATATAAATGTAAATATATGGTATTGCAAATCATGTTTCTCTCTGATTATGCAAGATCCTTGTAGACTGTACTTCAAGTAGTCATTATTTTTCTTTACAGATGATTCTTCAGAAAATGGAACTTATAAGCAGTCCTGATGTGGTTCGTAACCTTTGTAAGAAAATGGCTCCACCTCTTGTGACATTACTGTCTGCAGAACCCGAGATTCAATATGTGGCACTGCGAAACATAAACCTTATTGTACAAAGACGGCCTACAATTCTTGCTCATGAAATTAAGGTGATACAATGTGATCTGTTTTCTTATCCAAGGCACATATAAGTGGTATATTTGTGGTATATCTTTTGCTTATTATAACAACTTATTTGAATATTGATGGGTGTCTTATAAAAAATCTGTAACTGGCTAGGTGTTTTTCTGCAAGTACAATGATCCAATTTATGTAAAGATGGAAAAGTTGGAAATTATGATAAAACTTGCTTCAGACAGAAACATAGACCAGGTATGTAGTTCTTGGTATTTATATATTTCTTTTATTTATGATCACCCCCTTGGGATGTTTTTCAACATTAATTCTGTTTTAACCAGGTTCTATTGGAGTTTAAAGAATATGCTACAGAAGTGGATGTAGATTTTGTCAGAAGAGCTGTACGTGCTATTGGACGATGTGCCATAAAGTTAGAGAGAGCAGCTGAGCGGTGCATAAGCGTTCTGCTCGAGCTGATCAAGATCAAAGTGAACTATGTGGTTCAGGAGGCCATTATAGTCATCAAAGATATTTTTAGGAGATATCCTAATACGTAAGTTTATCACTCTTTTTCCTTCCAATGACTGACGGCTTTTTGGTTGTATAAAGGTAGCTCTTGTCGGCCTGTCTTTTGCAAAATACAATTTTGATTTTATATTGCTTTCCAGTTATGAGTCCATCATCGCTACACTATGTGAGAGTTTAGATACTTTAGATGAGCCAGAGGCCAAGGTAATTAACACAATATTAGTGTTTTGATAGAAAGTAATTGTTTTAATTGCCTATGTACACTTATACTCTTTTATTCATAGGCATCAATGATCTGGATCATTGGTGAATATGCGGAAAGAATTGACAATGCTGATGAACTCCTCGAAAGCTTTTTAGAGACCTTTCCTGAAGAACCTGCTCAAGTTCAGTTACAATTGCTGACAGCGACAGTCAAATTATTTCTTAAAAAACCAACTGAAGGTCCTCAGCAGATGATTCAGGTATTGAAATAATACATGGTGGTCTTTTTATTTGTTTTTTCAGGCTCTACCTTTCCTTTGAGCAGAATAATTGTTTTGAAATGTTTATGGCCCGAGAAACGGATCTTGTCACAGGTCTATTTGCTGGAAAGAAGTCCTTGATCACATTCTTGCCTTTTATGGAAGAACCTCTTTTGTTGCAGAACTTTGTTGAAGAGACTTCTAACTTTCCTGACTTTGTTTACTGAATAAATGAATCCATGACTTATTTTCAAGTGAGCCCCTTCATGTGAAAAGGATGGCTTCAATAGAAACAGATAAAGTTAGGTGCTTCCTACATATTAGGAGCTACCTGGACTAAAATAAGAAAAAACATCATGAAGAAATATTTATTCTAACAGGCCTGATCTAAACTACATTTTCACAACTCTACAGCTGAGGATTATTCTGATAATACTAATAAGAAAAAAACTTACGCTTATTATTTGCTTTAATATTTCCTGCTGCTATGTTTCTGACCATAGAAAGCATCTCTAACAAAATGCTGCAATTATATGCTCTTTTGTATTTGATGTTTCTGTTTTTACTGTAACAGGCAGAGCGGAGTTGCTTAATTGTTGCTTAGTGATTATAATATATGTTAAACATTTATAATTATTTTTGAAGGTTGTATTGAATAATGCCACAGTGGAGACTGACAATCCAGATTTACGAGATCGTGCATACATATACTGGCGCCTTCTTTCAACAGATCCAGAGGTACGAAAAGTCCTATAAAAACCAAAACTGAATAAATTACATGGAGAGGGAGGGACGGAGGCCTTTATTTATCATATCATGTCTCTCACAACTGTTGGGCTCCAGTCATGAAAGTCAGAATTATATTATAAATGGAGGGAGGGGGCTCAGTGAGGCCTTAATGTATCATATCATGTCTCTGACAACTGTTAGCCTTAGCCATGAAAAGTCGGAAATTTCTTCAGTCTCAATACAAGAGTTTTCTTTTATGACTCAGGCAGCAAAGGACGTCGTGTTAGCTGAAAAGCCTGTGATAACTGATGACTCAAATCTCCTTGATCCATCCCTTCTTGACGAGCTTCTTGCCAACATTGCCACATTGTCCTCAGTGTATCACAAGCCCCCAGATGCATTTGTAACTCGTGTGAGAACTCCTCAAAGACCTGAAGAAGACGATTTCCCAGAAGGAGGTGAGCCAGGATATTCAGAGTCACCTTCTCAAGGAATCGAGAGTGGAGCATCACCACCACCTTCCTCAAGCGTTGCTCATGCTGCAGCACGACAACCTGTCCGTGCAGCACCTGTACCAGATTTACTTGATCTTATGGGGGATGGAAATAGTAATAGCAATGCTGTTGTCGCCCAGGCTGATGTGTAAGCTTTTATTACCCTTTTAAGTTTTAATTGTTGCACCAGATTCCAAACTACTAGCTATATTAGATCGATAGTATAGTATTTCAATTCAGCAAGATTGGTCAGAATGTTATGCCAGCATAATATTCTTGTGCTTCTTGCAGCCCCACTTTGCCAGTTGTGTTGCCTGCCTCAAGTGGTCAAGGTTTACAAATCAGCGCGCAACTGATACGTAAAGATGGCCAGATATTTTACAGCATATTATTTGAGAACAATTCACAGGTCCCCCTTGACGGGTTCATGATTCAGTTCAACAAGAATACATTTGGCCTTGCGGCTGCTGGGCCACTTCAGGTACCATCATTTTCTACTGGAACATGGGTTTCACTATCAACAAGTTCTTGTAATTTCATATATTGCTGTTGTTCAGGTCCCTCAAGTGCAACCTGGGTCATCAGCCAGAACTCTTCTTCCTATGGTTTTGTTTCAAAATATAGCTCCTGGTCCACCAAACACACTTTTACAGGTTGCTGTGAAAAATTCTCAGCAACCTGTGTGGTACTTCAATGATAAAATTTCATTACTGGTTCTTTTTACGGAGGATGGGAGGATGGAGCGCACATCCTTTCTTGAGGTAACAAAATATGCTCTTTAAATGCATCATTTCATAAATTTGAATGATTTTGATTATTACATTTGGACATAGTACTTGATGTTAGTATATGGTTTCGAGTTTATTTCTATAGTCAACTAATAATATTCTACTGTCTAAAGGATGGACAACTTAAGAATATCGCAACCAAGTATTCCTGTAAATTATTGTTTTTTCGTGTTATATTCAAACCTGACCATGTTCTTTCCGGGATAGACTGGGATAGTTTGCAACTATGTACTCAAACTGATAACTTTCTGATTTATAGTTTTTTTTTTTCCACGTTGCAGACATGGAAGTCATTGCCTGACTCGAACGAGGTCTTGAGGGATTTTCCAGGTATCGTGATAAATAGTTTGGAAAGTACTCTAGACCAGTTGGCTTCATCGAATATGTTTTTTATCGCAAAGCGTAAGAATGCCAACCAGGAGGTCCTGTATCTCTCTGCCAAGATCCCTAGAGCAATTCCTTTTCTGATTGAACTAACAACAGTGGTTGGAATTCCTGGTCTCAAGTGTGCGATCAAAACACCTAGCCCTGAAATGGCTTCTCTTTTCTTTGAAGCCATCGAGAGCCTGCTTAAGAGTTGATTAGTATACATGCTATACTCCCCCTCTCGTTTTTGTTCGTTTGTAGTTTTCCTTTTGACTAGTAGTCTGCTTTGTTTGCTTGAATATAATTCTAACTTTAATAGACAAACTCGTATATTTCAAATGTTATATTCTCTGTCTCCGTAGAACTTTTTGCTGAAAAAAGAAATAGAGTATTGAAGGTGAGTCGGTGACCCTCTTTTGTTTAAAATCTTTTTAAACTGAGATCAAGGCTCTGTTGTTTAACTTCAGGATTTTCCAGTTTGTTTGGTTTCTGGGAAATACTTTTGTGATTTTCAGGTGTTTGCTTAGTTTGGTTTAAGGATTATATTATGAAAATAAAATATTTTTTGAAAGAAAAAAGATCTCTTTAGGAAATATTTAATTTCTAAAAAATGAGTTCTGCCTTTTTCAATAGAGTTTTTTGTTTTTTTTCCTCAAATTGGACCTTTTCTCACCATTCTTAGTATGTTTTATTCATAATAGTCAAATAATGGATAACTTTCCAAAATTCATTTTCTGGAAAACTGTATTGACACCAACATCAAGCATTTTACACAGAAAGTGACATGTTAGTCAAATTAAATTATAATATGTAATTTATCTGCGGGGTGTATCTACAATAAAGGACATATAAATCTATGCTACGTTATTAGTCATAAGTTCATACTAGCTGTGATGCAGAAGATTTTAAATATTTTTATCTTAATATTTAATATTTTTATTTTATTATTCATAAAATTTTAATATTTACTTTTTAATTAATAAGAAAATAAATTATAAAAGATAATAGTATATAATAATACGTGTTTGATAATATTCTAAATGATAGTTTTTTGCTTGTATATAAAAAATGGATAAACAATTTTTTAAATTTAACATGTTGTTGACGGAACTTGAACCTTGAAATTTTTGGAATAATTTATAATATAATATAAATGTTCAATAATAATATGGTGAAAATAGATAATATTAATTTTTAACTAAAATATGTTCTTGACGGGAATCGAACCTTGAATTTTTAGGAGTAGTTTATAAGATAATATAAATGTTTAATAATAATATGTTGTTGACGGGACCTTTATTATAAAAAGAATATTCTTTTACCATTATATCCAACGGTTCTTTTTTATTCATCTTGCAATCTAACGGTTGTTATTCAGTAATATACCCTATCTCGCGCTTATAATCTATCTATACTATTATATTAAAGCCGAAACATTGAAAGTTTTGGTTTTCGGTTTGGTTATCCCATTTATTTTGGTTTTCACAGATAATTAAATTATAAAAATAACTTAAAAAGCTAATTACTAAGGTTAACGTAATTATATTCAGATTAAAATTCCTTTATCCATATTGAGCTTCTACTTGGACTCTTTTTTCAGCTCCAACAACTCAATTACCCATTTTTTCTAAAGATTTTACTTCTAATGGAAACTAGGGGTGTACATCAAACCGCATAAACCGCACAAACCGCCCGCTCCGCACCACACCGCACCGCTCCGCGTGGTTTAAATTTTTTGTGGTGCGGTCATGGTTTGCATTTTAGCCAAACCGCGCGGTGCGGTGCGGTTTGTGGCTTGGGATTTAATCTCGCGGTTCAAACCGCACCGCACCGCATATTATATAATATTAATATATTTATAAATATATACATATATATATGAATTTTTTTTTTGCCATGGTCCCTTTATTACTTATGTCCCTTTATTACTTATGTGTAATTTTTTGGTCAACCTACTCACTTCTTCCTTCCTCTTTGTCCTGGTCCATTTATTACTTATGTGTAACTTATATTTCATTTTGGTTTAGAACTTTATTATTATTAATTTGTTTATTTTTAAGATACTATATTATTAAAATTTGAAATAGGTAAACCGCCCACACCGCACCGCACCGCCCGCATTTTTCGCGGTGTGGTTTATGTGGTTTTAATTTTATGTGGTGCGGTCGCGGTTTGGAAATTTGTTCAAACCGCATGCGCGGTTTGGTTTGCGGTTTGAGGAAAAAACCGCACCGCCCGCACCGCGAACACCCCTAATGGAAACACTATACCATTTAATTTAAAACTAATATTACAATAATTAATATATATCCAAAATATCATACCATATCTTTCCGTAATTATTTTAGTAGTAATTTTTGTAATTAAAACAAGTTACTTTTTAATTTAAAATTAATCTTGCGATAACTAATATACACCAAAAAATATCTCACCATATATTCAAATCATTATTTTTAGTAATAAATAAGAATCGTTAGATCTAATAATAAGATATATTATATGATTAATTTACTAAAAATTGCCAACAACATGTTGGTGCAGTGGGTTGAACCCTTGTCTCCTTTGTAGGAGGTCAAGGGTTCGACCCCTGGGGTCCTTCGGAAACAGCCTCCCTATTGTATAGGGGCATGGTCTGCGTACATCTACCCTCCTCAGACACCACTTTGAGTGGTATTATAACTGAGTAAGTTTCGTTATTAATTTACTAAAAATTCAAAGTTAAAACCCGTCAACGACATTTTTAATTTAGAATTTTACAAAATAAATTTCAAACCATGCATATCATTATATAAATTTATATTAAATTAAAATTAAAAAATTATTAAAAATAAGGATTATATAAAAACATAATTATAATGTTAAATAAATTTTATAACCTATCAAAAGAAACCCGTGCTTCGCACGGGTTATAATTTAGTACTATTATATTAAAGTCGAAACATTAAAAATTTTGATTTTCGGTTTGGTTATCCTAAGTTTTGGTTTTCGGTTTGTTGATCATAATTATTAAAATAAATAATTAAATTACAAAACCAACTAAAAAAGCTAATTAATAATGTTAACGTAATTATATTATGATTAAAATTCCTTCATCCACTTCTACTTGGACTTTTTTTTCTGCTCCAACAACTCAATTATTCATTTTTTCTAAAGATTTTACTTCTAATTAAAACACTACCATTTAATTTAAAACTAATATTACAATAATTAATATATATCCAAAATATCACACCATATCTTTCCGTAATTATTTTTAGTAGTAATTTTTGTAATTAAAACATGGAGTACTTTTTAATTTAAAATTAATCTTGCGATCACTAATATACACCCAAAAATATCTCACCATATATACAAATCATTATTTTTATTAATAAATAACAATCGTTAGATCTAATAATAAGATATATTATATGATTAAATTAATTTACTAAAAATTCAAAGTTCGAACCCGTCAACGACATTTTTAATTTAGAATTTTACAAAATAAAATTTAAACCATGCATTTCATTATATAAATTTATATTAAATTAAAATTAAAAATTATTAAAAATAAGGATTATATAAAAACATAATTATAATGTTAAATAAATTTTATAACCTATCAAAAGAAACCCGTGCTTCGCACGGGTTATAAGCTAGTAGTATAGTTATAGACAAGTCCATGTTTTTAAGCGGGTAAATCTTTACTTTTCTCTCATAAAAATTTGTGATACATTTAGAGTAAATTTAGATTAAATTAAATTTTGTGTACACGTAATTTATTCAAGATATTATTTTTAATATTTTAGTTTAAAATCAAACACTTCAAAAATAATAATTGTATTTCATTACATTACATTTTATTGCATTCCATTACCCATTAGTATATTTTAAAATATAATATTTTAAATTTGTTAGACGAACAGAATTAGACTTCACGATGTTAATATTGTATGAATTTAAAATGCAATCATAGATAAATGAATATTGCGATAATTTTTATTCAATTGATAATATATAAATTAGGCTAATAGTACATTCTTTGTACCCTATCGAACCCAATTTTAAAAAATGTAAACTTAAAACATTTCGTGAATAAATTCTATTTTAATAAATTGATCATAGAATGAGGTGTATTCTAATCCATGCATTATACGAGTTATAATATTACATAATATACAAATAATTTCAAAATCAAAAATTATTTACATGTTATCAACATCTCAACAATATCCTTAAAAGTCAATATCCTTGTTTCTCCTAATCTATAAGAATTGAATATGCTGCTAAATTATTTTTAGGAAACAAGATTTTAATTTAATCGGGTTGAATTGGTCGAGTATGAGTTATTTGTAATTTGTTGCATGTCATTTCATTCACTTGGATGTATAATAGAATTTCTACATGTTAAATGGATATAATTAATTCCAATTTTAGTTATAAGATTTTCAAATTTGTCAATAATTTTAATTTTATATAAAATTTAAAATATGTAATGTGTATTTAGAGTGAGAATAAGATTTTAATATAAAATATTAGAACCTAAACCTAATTACCATGTTAATTGGCTATTTCATAACTGAATTCATGCTCAACTTGTATTTAGGTAATCGAATTTAAAAAGTTTATAGTCAACTCATCAAAGTAATTAAAACTTACAATTGACCAACCGCCGTTAACTCCATGTAACGTCTTTGACGGAAATCTGACGTGGTGTGCTGACGTGTTAAAAATTTACACGTTGTCTACTGAGGTGGTGAATCCGATCCTCTATAATACCCAATAACTTTCCCGCATTTGACCCGATCCAATTACAACGGATACCATCTATAAAATTCCTAAAACAAAACATAATTCATTATTTTAAATTGTGATTTAATTGAAACATTGTGAGATATGAGTTCTTCAAGTTCGACCAACAGCAACTCGTATAGAAGGTGCGTCGATCGTGGAGTGAAATGTAAGTGTGGGATAGCAACTCCATGCTGGGAAGCCTGGAAAAATGGAACTAATGATCCCGGAAGAAGGTTCTACGGATGTAGCAGATACAAGGTAAGTGTTTAAGTATTTTTGTTTCTTTTTACAACCCAAAAGATACAAGGTAACCTCCTCCAACGATATCTTTGTTTTTTTAGGATCCGACCTTGAGATGCAATTTCTTCTAGTGGGCTGATCCCAAGTACACAGAGAGAGGGCGGGAGGTTGTTGAAGAATTGAGGAATAAATTAAGTATAAAAATTGATGTACTCTTAAGTTTGAATTATGATTTTTGAATCTTGCTGAAAAGGAGGTTTCCATCTTAAAGAAAAAGTTTGTTGCTAAGATGAAGAACAGAGAAACAATGGAAATGTTGATGAAGAAGGACAGAGACTTGGCAAAATTTAGAAAATTGTTAATTTTTTTGGCACTTGTTTATTGTGTGTTACTCGTTAAATTTGGTACACAATGATGTATCATTGTATTTTTAATCCACGAAATTATTTTAGTTGAGTGACATTGTTAACTAAACTTGTTGCAATTCTAACTTGTACAAAAAAAAAAAAATATGTGCAAAGATGAAATGAGTTAAGACAATGCATTGAAACTGAAATGTCTTACTACAAGCAAACGACATCAAATCCATAAAACCACAAAATAGTAGCATTGAAATCATTAAAACATCCAAAACAGAGTACTACTTAGAGTTGCCTTAATATATTAGAGCTACTACATAGACATGGGTCACTTTTTCTGTTGTCTTGGTGGTGCAAATTTCTTCACTTTTTATATTATAGGTGTATTTGAAGACGGGATGGTGAATAAATTTGTCCCCGTAACGTACAATCACTTTATATAAGTTTTGCCTGCACAAATGAAGTTTTTCGATAAAGATTTTGAATTTATAAAACCACAAAAAGAAAAATTCTAAGTTACAGAACGACGAAAGTTTTGGAGAACTTACATTCGTTCTTCATTAACATTGCTCAAAGATGGATTTTGAACTTCCGTCGCCGATGGCTTTATCTTTGTTTATTTTGTGTATAAAGATGTATGTGTATAATTGGCATTATAATTGGGGTTATAATTGGGGATTATTATCGGGTCAATGGGTCAAGAGTTTTGGGTTTAAGGATTTTCGATTTTAATTTTAATTTAAAATACTGACATGTCATCACACGTGGTAAGAGTTAATGGGGCACTGTTAAAAGTCAATGCGAGTTAACGACCATGCAAATTATTTCGTGTTTAGTGATTGAATCACAATAAATTATTAATATACTTAACTATTTACAAGTTTTTTGAGTTCAATTACAATTTGGGCACGAGTTCAATTATGAAATAGCCAATTAAACTCCTAATTACCTTTCTGTCTACTTGAAATCACATAATATAAACCTCAGTCCCTTAATGTCATGAAGTCTAATTCTGTTCTTCTAACAAAATTTCCAAATGTCATAAACTTTGCCCCGATTTCAAAAAATATAACAAAACTAAACAATTCATAAAATTCATCATTTTATAAGATTTATGAAAAAATTCATTAACTTTAAATACCATCAATCTTAGAAAATCATATGAAATTTGAATCACTATAGCTAAATTTTGAAGGATAATTTAATTTTGAGATAATATTATCTTAATTGAATATTTCAAAATTTTTAAAAAAATATCTTAAATTGATTGAATACCATCTAATTGAATATTATTAACTTTTAGTCGATTGTTAAAAATCTCAATTAAATGTAGCACGATTTTCGTAATTCTAAAAAATTCTTATCATTAAAATCGAATATACCCTTTAAACTTGGAGAAAGAAAAGTAGTATGTAAACATTTCTTCATAGCTTGTTAGAATATAATATAAGATCCGGTTGGGACCTTCCTCTAACACCTTAAAATTTTAGATGAGTTGGTTACTTAACATGGTATCAGAGCCGCGAGCCAGAGCCAGCACGGCGAGCCATGAGTCAGAGCCACGAACCACGAGCCGTGAGCCAGAGCCACGCACCAGAGCCGCGAGCCAGAGCCAGAGTCAAGAGTTTTTTTTTTTTAACTTCAAGCCAAGAGTTTCACTTTGTTCTCACTCATTGGCTTGAGGGGGAGTATTGGAGAAATAAAATAGATATAAGGGGTAGTTTAGTAATATTGTAATTAAATAGAATTGGGCTATATATAATGTCTCTTGACTCTCATTTCTAGCTAAGATCAATACAATGTAGCCTTTTAATATATTTACCTTTTTACCTATATTGTTTCTACATATTTTATCTTTCTTGTTCATCTCTTTGTTCTACAATTACTTGTTTTTGATTATTCAACTTACAAAAGTTATTATATATTTGGAACGCATTGGTACATATACATTAGCATCAGACGCAAAAAAACAAGCAACAGCTAGAGTAGCAACATTTTTACAAAGTTACAGAAGTGAGCAGTCATGCAAATGTTTTAGCTGTACCATATCCTGCACAAGGCCATGTAATTTCCATGATGGAGTTTGCCAGGAAACTTGTGCAACAAATTTGCAACTCGTAAACACCGAATTTTTACACAAGCAGGTCACAAATGCATTGTCATCAAACAAAGATGACAGGGAAGATGGAATCGAATTGGCTTCAATCCCAGACGGGATGGAACTCAGGGATGATAGGTTTACTCCTGAGTAGTTAACGGAGTCCATGCTGAGAGTGATGCCAGGGAAGCTGGAAGAGCTTATCCAGAATGTGAAAAATGATGATAATAGAAGTTTCAGTTGTGTTGTTGCTGAAAGTGGTACTGGAGGGGCGTTGGAAGTTGTGAAAAAGATGGGACTTAAGACTGTTGCCTTCTCTCCTGTATCAGCCTCAACTGAGGTTGTGGCATCCAGTATCCCAAAATTGATTGAGAATGGATTTATTGACAATGAGGATGGTGAGTTAGTTCTTGTGATCTTTCTGAAATATTTAATTGACTGTGTACCGATCCCTGTTTTTGTAGCACAAATTAGCAAAAAAATAAAGTATTGTACTTTAACAGCTACCCTCTTCTTTGGGTAACAAGCGGTCGAGGGTTTGAGTCTCAGCGGAAGCATGCGTGTGTGAGTTTCATTATAATGATCCCGGCCAAAACCCTTTAACCTGTCCTGTTCTTATTACTACTTCAAATTGTATTTAACAAGTTATGTCCCAAAACTAAATTTTATATCCGCTAATTTTTTTAACTTTTATTGCAGGGACTATTTTGAAGAATCAATTCATTAATATTTCACCCACAATGCCTGCGATAAATAAGGAAGCATTCACATGGGCTTGCTTTGCTGATATGGAAACAAGAGCTATATTTGCAGATGTTTTATTGCATCCCTTTTCTTTGTTGGCCTTACTTTGCAGATCAGTACCTCAACGAGAGCTATATTTGTGATGTTTGGAAGATTGGATTGCGGTTTGAGAAAGACGAAAGTGGCATCATCAGGCATGCGGAAATCAAGTACAAGATTGAGCAACTCCTCGGTGATAGAATTAGAAATGGTTATGGATCTGAAAGAAAAGTTTGCAATTACTGTCCAAAAAGGTTGCTTTGCTCTTACAAAAACCTGGTCAATGTTATTCAATGGATTAAAGATACATAACCATTTATATACCTTCATTCTGATTTCTGAAAGCATAATAAAACGTCGGAGGTAACATTAGCAGATCAGAATAAGCAGGTCACTGCATTGAATTACAGTCCAAACTTTATGTATTCCATTAGTTCGAGTTGTCTTTTATGTATTAAATAAAAATGCTCGGGTTTTTATTTTTAATTATGTAAGTGTTTGTCCACTTGTTCTCCTGCATTGCATAAACTTCGACAACTTCTCGGGAGAAGATCACCGACCCATGTAAATATTTTAAGTATACACGAAGGAAATGATATTTAGATCCTCCTTCGGACTACCACAGGTCGGACATTCATCTAGAGGAGAACTAGAATAGATCCACAAAGTATAAAATAAAAGATATTATTGAGACTTAGGAAGAAGAGTATGGGAACAGGAGTAAAATAGGAATGAAAATGATTTGTGATCCCAATGGGTGGTGACCTAGAAAGCACGATTCATCGGATACTCGGATTCTTTAGAAAACCTGAATCCCCTAAATTCAAAATTAAAATTCATTTTTCTTACAATTTTTAATTATTTTGGTTTAAATTCTTATATTTTAGATGCTTATATCATGAATTTGATTCAGTTTGCATGGCATTATTAATTTTGTCAATGATTTCATCATTCAAAACATCAAATATATATTTATAAAATTAATATATGTGCCCTATCTTCTGCATCCGAATTCCTATATTATTTTATTTAACAAATCCATGTAATTTCTATTATGCATTCACATTCCCGCACCCATATTCTTGCTTCTTAAATGTTAAGAATATGGTTCACTAACCTAAAAGGAAATGAGTTTCCTATTCCATACAACCAAATTCTTAATCCAAATACTAACACATGGAATTGAGTAACACATGGAATTGAGGGACTCATCAACCATGAACCTGATGTTCCTATTATATCCTCATAATTTGAGTAAAGAAAAGGATTATTTGGTATGGTCGTTTATAGAATTATAGGTCCCACGAAAGCTAGAAAATAAGAAAAAAATATTATTATAAGAAAAGTTGATTTAATACAATTTAAAATATAAATAAATAAGATAAATTCAATAATAATATGAAACGAAAAAATAAACATGTATAAATGTAAAATACATATTAATAAGATATATAATTGTAACATCCCGAATTTTTGGGATATTAAATCTAAATACGAAACTTAAATAAATGGAATTCTTATTCAAATTATCCAAAATTAACAAAAATCAAATGCAGCGATCAAATTCAATATTCTAAAATCATCAAATCGGAGACGCAGCTCCATAAATCCAATATTCAATAACAATCTTTATTCTAATAGTTCAAAGAGTCTAATCCAATAAAGGCATCTAACACATGGACATTATCTAGTTGACATGTAAATTGGCAGAATGGACACTACTTTCTGATTCTTAACACAAAATTTGATATGTACATGTTCAATACACTACGCATGCATGTATCCCTGTAAAACAATACTACTATCAAATAAATCCATGCTTATTTTTATGCACAAAAGGAACCAGGCCGAAGTCAGTAACCTACCAAAACAAATAAAAGAAAACAAATGGGCTCTATGCATGGCCCAGCAAGGCAGACGGACTTGGCAAGTTAAATATGTAAAACTACAACAATGTCATCATTCTCTTTTTAACATAACATTTTAGTCCACAATCATTACTACACCTTATACATGAACATGTATTAACAACTACTATAATTAATCTATCAATCAAATCAATAAATGTACCAACAAAGATAGACAAGAAAGCATGCAACTGATCACATAATTACACAATAAATAATTTATTAGATAACTAAACACCGAGTCAAGACCTTAAAATAAAACCAAAAATTTAACCTTTAAAAAAAAACAAGAGGATAGACAAACAATTATTAACTAATAAAATATAATTATCATAATTTTATAAGATAATATTCTTTCAATTTAAAAGAAATATACACTTTATATAAGATTATAAATTAACCAAATAAGCTACTGTCAACAAATAAATTACATAAAAGTCACTCAAATGGGCTTTAACCAAAACTCAGGCATACCTAGCTAATCCAATTAACATGCAAAATTACAAAATGAACATCCCAACTCCTCCAACTTTAACATGACAATTCATTTTATTAAACTAGAATTGATTAACGAACTCTAGTATCTTTATTCACTTAGGCACAAAAGCAATAAAATTATAAAATATGAACATCTGGATACTTTAGTGATGGTCGAAATCAAGAAACAAGTACTGCAATTAAACAAACTAAAAGCTAGCATTGAATATAATATTATATATGTATGAATGAATACAACAGGTATCACGTACTCGGCAACACAATTATTGTCAAACAAAGTATACATTCGCACTTATTTAATCATAAAAGTAAGAAAACATACCTGCTGACTGTTGTTGCTAATGCGAGATCTGTACGAGTCTTAATGTATTCTAAGGTGTTTCTTATATAGGCTCCTAAAACCCTAAATTGTTAAGGTAATCACAATCATTAATTTATTAATTTAACCACTCTTCCAAGTAATGTCTAAAATTAAAATATTCTAATTGACAAAAATATCTTAAATTAAATGATACCGATGCTCTAAAATCTTTTCACACTTTCCTCTAATAACAAATATTATCCTTACTCAAAATACCTTGCACAAAAAAAAATTCTAATAATTACTAATTAACATAATTATCTAAATAAATAAAAATGACTTAAAAATCTAATATCTAATAATAAAATAAAATAAAATTAACGGGGTTTTACATTCTTCCCTCCTTAAAAGAATTTGGTCCCCAAATTCGCAATAACATCAAATAAGTTACAAGTAAAAAGAAATCATACCTTAATTACGATTGTTTGCGCGACTTCCCGTGAGCATAAATACGCGTCCAGTGGTCTTGTTATCTGCTTCTTTCCTTGGTGGTGGATTATGTGGGCACTCAGAAATCTTGTGTCCTACTTCTCCGCAATGAAAACATGCACCCCTATTCCATCTGCAGTCCTTGTCCGGATGATTCTTACCGCACCTCGAACACTTCTCTCGATCACCCTGTCCTCCGATATTATCGTACACGTGTGGCTTCTTGAAAGGTTCTCTTTGAGACGAAAATCCACCAGTTGGAGCAAACCTCTTCTTGTTCCAATTACCTGTTGCCTTCTCAGATTCTGCCAAGCCTCTCTCGATCACCAAGGCCTTGTTGAGCACAGCTTCGTATGTTTGAAGTTCAAACGATGCCACAGAATTTCTGATGTCACTTCGAAGTCCCTCTTCCAATCTTCTTGCTCGGCTAGTCTCATCAGCAACTAATGTCGGCGCATACTTTGCAAGCTTTGCGAATTCTGCTTCGTATTCCACAACGGACTTTCCTCCCTGCTCGAGCCGAATAAAGTCTCTTTCTTTTTGCAGACGAATGGTTCTCGGAAAGTACTTGTCTTCTAGTGCCTTCTTGAACTTTGCCCATGTGTACGGTCCAGGATCTCCCGCAGTGGTTGCAGTCTCGTTCTTTCTTTGTTCCATGAGCCACCAATCGTAAGCACTTCCTTGCAGTTGATACACAGCTAAAGTGACCTTCTGTTCTTCATTGCTCCCTAACAGTCCGAAAGCTTTCTCCATCTCTTGTATCCACATCTCGACTATGGCCGGATCAGTTGCCCCATTGAAAGTTGGTGGGTTCAAACGCTTGAACTGAGAGACGATATTCTGCTGTCTGGGTTGCTGATTCACGAGTGTAGCTAGAGTCTCGGCTAGCTGGTCGAATACATTTCCACCATCACCATTATTGTTGCCATTCTGATTGTCGTTGCCTTGATTGTTATTGTTGTTGCCCTGATTGCCATTGTTGTTGCCTTCTCCGTCCATCTTTTCTAAAAACAACAAACTTTCAAACTTATAATCAATGATCAAAAACCACAAAAGTCAAATAGGTCAAATAATCACACAAACAAGTGCCCTAAATTCAAAATAATTTACAAACTTAAAGGTCAAAACCTATACAATAATCTGTAGGATCGCATCCTAGGGAATGTACTAGTCCCATACCTAATACACTCCGAAGGAAAACCTAGGCTCTGATGCCAACTGTAACATCCCGAATTTTTGGGATATTAAATCTAAATACAAAACTTAAATAAATGGAATTCTTATTCAAATTATCCAAAATTAACAAAAATCAAATGCAGCGATCAAATTCAATATTCTAAAATCATCAAATCGGAGACGCAGCTCCATAAATCCAATATTCAATAACAATCTTTATTCTAATAGTTCAAAGAGTCTAATCCAATAAAGGCATCTAACACATGGACATTATCTAGTTGACATGTAAATTGGCAGAATGGACACTACTTTCTGATTCTTAACACAAAATTTGATATGTACATGTTCAATACACTACGCATGCATGTATCCCTGTAAAACAATACTATCAAATAAATCCATGCTTATTTTTATGCACAAAAGGAACCAGGCCGAAGTCAGTAACCTACCAAAACAAATGGGCTCTATGCATGGCCCAGCAAGGCAGACGGACTTGGCAAGTTAAATATGTAAAACTGCAACAATGTCATCATTCTCTTTTTAACATAACATTTTAGTCCACAGTCATTACTACACCTTATACATGAACATGTATTAACAACTACTATAATTAATCTATCAATCAAATCAATAAATGTACCAACAAAGATAGACAAGAAAGCATGCAACTGATCACATAATTACACAATAAATAATTTATTAGATAACTAAACACCGAGTCAAGACCTTAAAATAAAACCAAAAATTTAACCTTTAAAAAAAAACAAGAGGATAGACAAACAATTATTAACTAATAAAATATAATTATCATAATTTTATAAGATAATATTCTTTCAATTTAAAAGAAATATACACTTTATATAAGATTATAAATTAACCAAATAAGCTACTGTCAACAAATAAATTACATAAAAGTCACTCAAATGGGCTTTAACCAAAACTCAGGCATTCCTGGCTAATCCAATTAACATGCAAAATTACAAAATGAACATCCCAACTCCTCCAACTTTAACATGACAATTCATTTTATTAAACTAGAATTGATTAACGAACTCTACTATCTTTATTCACTTAGGCACAAAAGCAATAAAATTATAAAATATGAACATCTGGATACTTTAGTGATGGTCAAAATCAAGAAACAAGTACTGCAATTAAACAAACTAAAAGCTAGCATTGAATATAATATTATATATGTATGAATGAATACAACAGGTATCACGTACTCGGCAACACAATTATTGTCAAACAAAGTATACATTCGCACTTATTTAATCATAAAAGTAAGAAAACATACCTGCTGACTGTTGTTGCTAATGCGAGATCTGTACGAGTCTTAATGTATTCTAAGGTGTTTCTTATATAGGCTCCTAAAATCTTAAATTGTTAAGGTAATCACAATCATTAATTTATTAATTTAACCACTCTTCCAAGTAATGTCTAAAATTAAAATATTCTAATTGACAAAAATATCTTAAATTAAATGATACCGATTCTCTAAAATCTTTTCACACTTTCCTCTAATAACAAATATTATCCTTACTCAAAATACATTGCACAAAAAAAAATCTAATAATTACTAATTAACATAATTATCTAAATAAATAAAAATGACTTAAAAATCTAATATCTAATAATAAAATAAAATAAAATTAACGGGGTTTTACAATAATATTTTTGCAAGAATAAATACAATTTTAGAAAATTAATAAATTAATATAAATATTTATAAAAAAAATATTCCGTACATCACACGAGTATTAATTTTACTAGATTAAGTCATGTTATGAGAAGATAACTTTGTCAATTACTCCTAGGAACTTATATAGGAAATAGGGAATTATAAATTTGTTTGGTTAACATTCATGTAGGAAGTAGAAGTTACTGGGTAGTTGTAATTCCCATAAAATGTAGGAAGTTACTTACCCACTCTCCCCTTTGGTAACTTACATTTCTCATGATTTATTAACTCTTAAATACAACCAAACATAATTTTCAAATACAAGGAAATAATTGTCAAGGTATTAAAACTTCCCCAGCAAATGAATATCCATAAGCAACCAAACGAGCACTTAAAAGAATTTATAAGAAGATGAACAATTAAATGAATTAATTCCCATGTCAAAAAAGAAAAAGAAAAAGAAGAACAATTAAATGTCCTCATAACAATTAAATTTGTATTCACTTGTGATTTATTAATTCCTAAATAAAAAGCGGGCTAAAATTCCGCCTTGAGCTTAAATTGTACAGTACACATCTGTTGCACGTCATTTTCATCCATTTGGAAGAAATGTAGCCTCGTGACTCGAATTTCTAGCTATTCAACTTTGAAACAAATACTAGTACGTAAACCTTTCCCCTTGCACAAGAATTAAGTATATTATTTGGGGGACCTTGGTATGGTATACATTGGCAATTGGCATCAAGCAGAGGAGAAAACAACCAATAGCTAGCTAGAGTTAAAAATATGAGCAACCTCGCACATGTTTTAGCTGTACCGTATCCAGCACAAGGCCACGTAATTCCCATGATGGAGTTCGCCAGAAAACTGGTGCAACATGGTTGCAAAGTCACATTCGTAAACACCGACTTTATACACAGCCGGGTCACAAATGCATTGTCATCAAACGAAGACGATAGTGATGATATGGGAGATGGACTCACATTGGTATCGATCCCAGATGGGTTGGAACCCGGAGATGATAGGTTTAATCTTGAGAAGCTGATGGAGTCCATGCAGAAAGTGATGCCAGGGAAGCTGGAGGAGCTTATCCAAAATGCGAAAAGTGATGATCATAATAAAAGGTTTACTTGTGTTGTTGCTGAAGGTGGTACAGGATGGGCATTGGAAGTTGCAAAAAAGATGAGACTTAAGACTGTTGCCTTCTGTCCTGTATCAGCCTCCACTGCGGTCGTGGCATACAGTTTTCCACGATTGATTGAGGATGGATTTATTGACAATGAGGATGGTCAGTTAGTTCATTAATTTTTTCTGAAATCTTTTATTTCAATTTGTACTGATCCACTAAATTATTTAAATTTTACTGCAGGGACTATTTTGAAGAAACAATTCATTAATATTTCTCCAACAATGCCTGCTATAAATACTGAAGCGTTCGCATGGGCTTGCTTTTCTGATTTGGGAACAAGAAAAAGCTTATTTAGACTTACTGCTAAAAGCAATGATTTCATTGGGAAATTTGCAGATTTTATCATATGCAATTCAGCTAATGAACTCGAGTCTGCTGCATTTTCAGTACTACCAAAACTGTTGCCAGTCGGTCCACTTTTTGCAAGCAGCAGGCTTGGAAATCAAGGAGGCAATTTTTGGCCAAAAGACTCTGACTGCTTGTCATGGCTTGACCAACAACCGGCTAGCTCTGTCATTTATGTTGCATTTGGAAGCTTCACAGCTTTTAATCAAGCACAATTCCAAGAATTGGCTCTAGGCCTAGAACTAACTAACAAGCCATTCCTTTGGGTTGCTCGTCCAGGTATAACTTTCAAGGAGACAAATGAAGGAGATTACCCACAAGGATATAAGGCACGAATAGGTTCTCGTGGCAAAATAGTGGGTTGGGCCCCTCAAGAGAAAGTTCTCCGCCATCCTTCAGTGGCTTGCTTCTTGAGCCATTGTGGTTGGAATTCCACCATTGAAGGTGTCAGTAATGGCATCCCGTTTCTTTGTTGGCCTTACTTTGCAGATCAGTACCTAAATGAGACCTATATTTGTGATGTTTGGAAGATTGGATTGCGGTTTGAGAAAGACGAGAGTGGCATCATCAGGCCAGGGGAAATTAAGGACAAGGTTGAGCAACTCCTCTGTAATAAGAATTATAAAGCAATGGTTATGGATTTGAAAGAAAATATTGTGAATAGTGTCCATAAAGGTTGTTCTTACAAGAACCTGGGAAATGTTATTCAATGGATTAGAGATATATAAACCAGTAAACCTTCATTCTGGTTTAGTAACTCTGAAAGCCTAATAAAAGGTTTATGTAACATTAGCAGAATAAGCAGGTCACTGCATTAAATTACTGTCCCAATTTATGTATTCCATTATGTTCGAGTTGTGTTTACTGTTTAGTAGTGTTTTAGATCGTAATTTGTATTTCCTTGTACTAGTGATTCCGGCCTCAGGACTCTTATTGTAGTTGAGCTACTGTTTAGTATACTACTACACTGAGCCGCACCTAAATCTAATCAAGATAAATAATAGGAAGCTTGAAGTAAAACAAAAGAGAGGCAGAGGAGAAAAATGGACTCAAAGGCTCTGAAAGTGAGCAATTGTTTAGGAGAAGTTCAGGAGCTAATATACTACAAGGTTAAGTTATGTCATGAGAAGATAACTTTGTCAACTACTCTTTTAGTTTCAAAAAAATTATAAGAAGATGAACAATTTAAGGGTAAGAATAGTATGAAAACATTATGAATTAAATGTCCTCATAACAGCTATATTTGTATTCTCTTGTGACTATAAATTAAGATTTAAACAAACTGACAAGGGCTTCATAGAGACAAATGAGCTTCATTAGGAGTCCATGGTTGTGATCTATATAAGAATTAAGCCTAAGCTTCTTCTACCAAAAAATACTGTTTAGACGTGGAACAATACCGACCCCCGCCAGGAAGACAATTTCCGAAGATGAACGAATTCAACGGAAAAGGGGATCCCGAAGATCATTGCGAAAAATATGAATCGCTCATGACCGGTATGGGACACTGTGATGTCATGCTGTGCAAAATGTTTAAGACGTATCTAAAAGGATCAGCTTCAATGTGGTATCGCTCGTTAAGACCCAGGTCTATTGGTTCGTACGTACAAATCAAAAAGAAATTCATAAGGCACTACTCCCACATGTGCCGAAGAGAAAAAGATACGGAGGCCCTAATCCATTGCAGACAAAGACCGAACGAAGAATTGGGCGAATACCTGGCCCGATTCAAGGACGAAGCAGGGACGGTAACAAACTTGGACAAAGTCAAGGCTGCCGGGTTCCTCTCGGCCGGGCTCGATCCCATTAAAGGAAGGAAGCTCCGATCCTCCCTGTACGATGCACCCCCGAAATCCTTGAACGATATATACTTACGAGGAGAAGCTATCCGAAGGAAGTTGGAATCCATCAACGGATACAAAGATAAGAAAAATGATAAAAGTGATAGGAGAGACGACAAAAAGGACGACCGAAGGGATCGTAGGGATAACAGAAACAGGCCAAATGACCTAAGGTCCCACAAGGGAACCGAACGAAGAAAAGATAGAGAAAACGCCGTGTTTACACCGCTCAACACTCCAATCTCAAAAATCCTCCATGAGATTAAAGGAAGGCCTGGATTCACTCGACCACCCAAGATGCGAGCTCCCGAACATCGAAGAAACGAAAATAAGTTCTGCGACTACCACCGTGACAAAGGCCATAACACCAACGATTGTTTCCATTTAAAGAATCTAATAGAGAGAATGGTCAGGGATGGAGACTTAGCACAATTCATCGGAGATATAAGGGAGAAGCTGGACAACAAAGAAAAGAAGGAAGCCGAAATATCGGAAAAATACCGAGGAGAGGTGAAAACCATTTCCGGAGGCACGATTCTTGATCGGAGCAGTAAAACCGCCCGAAAGAAGTATGCCAGGCAAATCTACAACCTCTATCAATCAAACGCCGCGAAGCAGCCTTTACCCATATCTTTCACCGAAGATGACTACGAGGACATAATATGGCCACACGAAGACCCACTCGTCATAAACCCAGTCATCGGCGAAAATAAGATTTGGAGAGTGTTGATTGACGAAGGCAGTTCGGTAAACATTTTGTACCACCGAACTTACTGCAAGATGAATCTTGGGGGAGAAGAATTGGAACCCTGCCATGAAGCACCATTGTACGGTTTTGGAAATCAGCCCATACCAATAGAAGGAACAATCACTCTCTCCGTCTTACTGGGAAAAGCACCGTACACTGTAACGAAGGAAGCAAAATTCTACGTGGTTCGGGTTGATAGCCCATACAATGGAATCCTCGGGAGGCCAGCCTTATCTTCATTTCAAGCTGTCTCCTCCATACCACATCTAAAGTTAAAGTTCCCTACCGAGAACGGGGTCGGAGAAATGAGAGGAGACCAGAAAGCCGCACGGATCATAATTCTGGAGGACCTAGAGAAAGACAAGGACACAGAGATGACTGAGGCAGGAAAGAGAAAGAGGATCAATGAGGACACTGGAAACAACCATCAATTGCTGAATATTGAGCTAGAGAAATTCGGAGTCGATTTATCTAGTCCGATTGCCGAGCCGGCAACGGAGACCGAGGAGGTCGAGCTATACGTAGGCCAATCGGGCAAAATAATCCAGATAGGCAAGGATCTAGATCCCGAACTGAAAACAAGAGTCATCAAAGTCATTCGGGAATTTCACGACGTATTCGCCTGGAATCCCGAAGACATGCCAGGCTTAGATCCATCAGTCGCCAAACACTGCCTCAACGTGAAACCTGATGCCCAACCAGTGAAACAGAAGAAGCGAAACTTCGCCATGGAAAGACAAAAGGTCATCGAAGCCGAGGTCGAGAAACTTCTGGAAGCCAAATTCATCGAAGAGATAGATTACCCCGATTGGTTGGCAAACGTGGTGGTGGTCAAAAAGTCTAACGGAAAGTGGCGAATGTGCGTCGATTACACCGACCTAAACAAGCATTGCCCAAAGGATCATTACCCTTTACCGAACATCGATCAGTTGATAGACGCCACCTCGGGCCATCAAATACTCAGCTTCTTGGATGCGTTCTCCGGATACCATCAGATCGCCATGAACGCCGAAGACATTCCTAAAACAGCATTCATCACACCGAATGGCACCTACGCCTACATCAAAATGCCCTTCGGACTAAAGAACGCAGGGGCGACGTTTCAAAAAATGATCAACAAAGTCTTCAAAGCCCAAATAGGCCGAAACATGGAATGCTACGTGGATGACATGATCGTCAAATCCTTGTTTAAAGATCACGCCGAAGATTTGAAAGAATGCTTCGAAGCCCTAAGGAAAAACAACATGAGGATCAACCCGAACAAATGCACATTCGGAGTTAACAGTGGAAAATTTTTAGGATATATGGTCAGCGCCCGAGGAATTGAGGCAAATCCCGAAAAAATTAAAGCAGTCATCGACATGGAAACACCGAAGACAATCAGAGATATTCAGAAATTGACCGGACGAATGGCAGCCTTGAGAAGGTTCATTTCTCGATCAGCGGAAAAAGCCCTACCGTTTTTCGAGGTTCTTCGAGGAACAAAAAATTTCGAATGGGGACCGAATTGTCAAAAAGCTTTTGAAGAACTAAAAGAATACCTGGTGAACACCCCACTCTTAATGAGACCGAGCCCGAATGAAACTCTTCAGCTATATCTGGCTGTGAACGACCGAACACTCGGGGCAGTACTGATCAAACAGCATGAAGGGAACCAACATCCAGTTTTCTACGTCTCTCACATCCTGAAAGATGCAGAAACAAGATACCCCAACGCCGAAAAGTTCGCCTATGGGCTAGTAATGGCCTCGAGAAAGTTACGGCACTACTTCCAAGGCCGAACAATCCAAGTGGTAACCGATCAACCCCTGAAGAAGATCATGCGAAGACCAGAAGCTTCAGGCCGAGTGGTCGCTTGGTCGGTCGAATTAGGAGAATACGACCTGGAATTTGTTCCCCGAACAGCAATCAAAGCTCAAACCCTTGCCGACTTCATAACGGAATGCTCTTTCTCTAGTCCAAAAGATTTGGCTCCTGAAGATCAACTAATACCTTCACCAGGAAAATGGAAACTTTTTGTAGATGGTTCGGTAGCAGGATCAAAGTGTGGCGCAGGCCTCATATTAACTAGTCCCGAAGGTTTCGAGATATGTCAAGCGATCAGATTCGCCTTCTCCCTAACCAATAACGAGGCCGAATACGAAGCGGTACTAGCAGGTCTAGATTTGGCAAAAAGTTTGGAGGTAAAGCACCTAAGAGTCTTCAGCGACTCCATGCTAGTCGTCAAACAGTTTTCAGGAGAATATGGACAAAGAGACCCCCGAACAAAAGCCTATGCCACGAAGGTACGCGAAAATTCACTAATGTTCGAATCATTCGAATTAAGCCAAGTAGCCAGGGAAAACAACAGCCGAGCCGACGCGCTATCGAGGTTGGCTTCGGCGGAAACTCAGAATCTCACAGGTTCCATCTATCTGACCGAAGTCAAGGCACCATCGATAGACAAAAAACGATGCCTGGAAATACATCAAGGAGTTAATTGGATGACGCCAATTAGGGCTTTCTTAGAAAAAGACACCCTTCCCCTTGATAAAAAACAGGCCCATAAAATCAGATACCGATCGGCCAGTTACTCCATCATTGAAGGTAAATTATTTAGAAGATCAGCCAGTCAGCCCTTGCTCCGATGCCTGGACCCTGACGAGCAAAAAATGGCATTAGAAAGTATTCACGAAGGCATCTGTGGTGAACACCTCGCAGGACGGTCACTTGCCTTCAAAATCTTAAGGCAAGGTTTCTATTGGCCCACGGTAAGGGAAGACGCTTCGGAGTACGCAAAGAAATGCAAGCAATGTCAATTATTCAGTAACATTCCAAAACAACCACCCGAAGAAATGACCTCGGTACTCAACCCGATTCCTTTCGCTATGTGGGCAGTAGATATTGTGGGCATTCTGCCAACTAGTACCAAGCAGGCCAAATATTGCATTGTGGCCATTGATTACATGACCAAATGGGTAGAAGCAAGACCCCTCTCAGCCATCACCGAAGAAGCCGCGAAAAAATTCGTACTAGAACAAATTATTCTAAGGTTCGGAATCCCGATGATATGTGTATCGGACAATGGAACTCAATTCATTGGGAGCAAATTCAGGAAATTTCTATTTGAATTCGGAATTCAGCAAAGATTCAGTTCGGTCGGCCATCCTCAAGGAAATGGAGCAATCGAAGCAGCCAACAAAATCATTTTCGACGGGATAAAGAAGAGGCTAGGAGATTCAAAAGGACTCTGGGCCGAAGAATTGCCGTATGTCTTGTGGGCCTACCGGACAACTCCGAGATCGTCGACCGGAGAAACTCCTTTCAAACTCGCTTTCGGCACCGATGCCCTGATGCCAACTGAGGTCGGCTTAGAATCCTATCGGACGCAGGTATTCAACGTGGAAACAAATGAATTCGGACTCCGAGCAAATGTGGATCTGCTTGAAGAAGAGAGGGAAGCAGCCTATCAGAGAAATTTAAGATACCAACTTCAGGCAGCCCAATATTACGATTCAGGAATAAAGAAAAGATCATTCCACGTGGGAGATCTAGTCCTCCGAGAATTAGCCACATCAATGCCAACCAGACAAGGCAAACTCATGCCGAATTGGGAAGGTCCCTACATGGTGATAGAGGTAGTTCGTCCAGGCACATACAAGCTAGCTCATTCGGACGGAAATCCCATCAAAAATACATGGCATGCATCCCGCCTTCGTCGTTTTTATCAGTAAGACCTTTTCATCTTATTGTAAACAAAGTAAATATAAGGAACCCATGTTTGGGGCAGACCGAATAAAACATGTGTTCTTATCTCTTGTTTAGTATTTATGACATTCTGACATAATTAAGGCAGGGAGGAAATATTTTTCATTAACCAAAGAAAACCTTAATTATTTACAAATCCCTTAAATACTTGGGGACATTAATTGCTAGGCTCCGGCCGAAGACGCAAATTGTCCGAAGACGCATAAAAAGAAAATTATGCTAAGGACAAAAATTAAGTGCTAGGCTCCGGCCGAAGATGCAAATTGCTAGGCTCCGGCCGAAGACGCAAATTGTCCGAAGACGCATAAAAAGAAAATTATGCTAAGGACAAAAATTAAGTGCTAGGCTCCGGCCGAAGATGCAAATTGCTAGGCTCCGGCCGAAGACGCAAATTGTCCGAAGACGCATAAAAAGAAAATTATGCTAAGGACAAAAATTAAGTGCTAGGCTCCGGCCGAAGATGCAAATTGCTAGGCTCCGGCCGAAGACGCAAATTGTCCGAAGACGCATAAAAAAGAAAATTATGCTAAGGACAAAAATTAAGTGCTAGGCTCCGGCCGAAGATGCAAATTGCTAGGCTCCGGCCGAAGACGCAAATTGTCCGAAGACGCATAAAAAAGAAAATTATGCTAAGGACAAAAATTAAGTGCTAGGCTCCGGCCGAAGATGCAAATTGCTAGGCTCCGGCCGAAGACGCAAATTGTCCGAAGACGCATAAAAAAGAAAATTATGCTAAGGACAAAAATTAAGTGCTAGGCTCCGGCCGAAGATGCAAATTGCTAGGCTCCGGCCGAAGACGCAAATTGTCCGAAGACGCATAAAAAAGAAAAATATGCTAAGGACAAAATGAATTATGCTAAAACGAGCAACATAAATATTTCCAAATATCAGAGTTATGCCCGAAGGCTTACATCAATCCAAATAAAAAGTTATGCCCGAAGGCTTACATGATCAAAGAAAATTTTTTTTTTTTTAATCAGAAAGTTCAGGCTCGGAGCCCGAACTGACTTCGAGAGGTAGATCGGGTTCGGGAGGACGAATGACTGGATCTTCAAACATGCCCAGGATTTGCTTGTAGTCCCAACCCTTCTCGTGAACCCGAACTACTGCCTCATCGAAACCAGCTGCATAACTCCGGTCCTCACACTGTATCATCTTCTTCTCGGACTTCTTCAGCAATCGCCGGCTCCGCTTGGCTTGCTCGGTCCTCCTCGCCGCCAGCCTCGACTGGGAATCCCTCTCCAGTTCCAAAGATTTGCGTTCGACCTCCAAATTCCCGACACGGGTCTGGAGTTCGGCATTCTGCTTTCGGAGAGATTCCACTTCCTTCAGCTGCTTGGACATATCCTTTACCTTGTCCTGGACGGCCGCAGCCCAAGGAGCAGCCTGAAACGAACAAGAAAACAAGCATAAAAAACGTGCAAAAAATACAAGTGCAAAAGTAGCAAAAAATGCAAGTGCAAAAATACCATGGTAAGGTGTCCCAGCAGCTCAGCACAAGCCGACACCGGATCGGCCGATTCATAGATAGGTCGATCGGCAGGAAGAATCATGGCGTGAAGGAAGTCGTCAGAAACCTGCTTCGCTTCCGCGGGAGCAGGGGCAGCAAACTTATCCGTGGACATGATCGACCAAGAAGGACGATAGGACTGAATGACCTCTTCGGTATTCCGCAGCCTCTTGTTCACGATGTCAGCAGTGCCACCGGACGAAGAACCAGCCAAATGACCAGACTCAGAAACAGTCCTAGGATCGTTCTGATCGGTCTCGGTTCCGTCGGTAATCAGACGCTGCTCCTCAGCCTTTTTCTTGGCCTCCTCTTCGGCCCACCGAAGCAATCTGGCTTCCTCGTCGGCTTTCTTCTTAGCCGCCTTCTCGGCCTGCCTCCTAGCCAGATCCTGTTTGGAAGACACTGCAACAACAAAACAAAAATCAGCAAGTAATCATTTTCAAATAAAAATTTACCAAAGAAAGAAAAGATATGTTACCACCACGCCAATGGATAGCGTCAAGATAACCCTTATCTCGGCTCATGGCTAGAGGAATCTTATCCGGGATCATCGGTCGGCTGATCGAGTAGTAATCAGCCTTATCTTGATCAGACATATCGGGTGCCAGTACGTTCCGAGGTTCTATCTCTCGCCACACTCGGTAATTGTCTAACCTCGGGCCACTAATGAAAAACCACTTGGTGTGCGTGTTATGATTACTAGAGTTAGTGGCAGCCCAATCTGCCCGACCAGCTCTCCGGGCTATTGTGTAGAAACCCGCCGATTTAGGGTTCCTCCTTATGTCATAATGATGAAGAAAAAGTACCAGCCGAGGTTCGACCTCGGCCTTTATGCATCTTGTTTGAAAAGCGTTGAAGTGAATAAAGCTGTTCGGATCCAGCTGACCTAAAGCTACCCTCGTATGTATCAAAAACCTCCTAATGATGGGAAGTAGAGGGAGTCTAAGGCCGCAATGGAAAGCTCGTTCGGAAATACCTATCTTAAAGCTTCCGTGAGGACAAGGGGAGACAGGCGTATGGTAGACGAGGTCATCTTCCTCGGCCTGGTATGCCTCGTATTGCTCGGGGAAGTCATATCTACTATGCATATGTAAAACTTCTTCTTCGGACATATCCGAAATAAGATTGGCTGCCGGAAATTTTGTCTCATCGCCAAAATGCGCCATCGCCGAATACGAAGAAACTGCACCTGATTGAGCCATCTCCTGCGTTCGGAAACAGAGGAGTCAGCCATGTACTCGGAAAATAAGAAAAATTTTTAGGAAAAAACCTATTCGGTCAGCCACCGAGTACAGAGGGCTTGGATCAATCGGCCGAATAACACCCAGATTCATGCGAACCGAAGGGTGTTCTTAATGTATTGAGGACACCGAAGAAAGTTCTGGCCCCAGAAATTCCCAAAAACAAAGATAGAAACCTACAAAAACTAGTAAAATTCCCAAAACGGTCCAAACCCATACCCCCAGAAACTCCTAGTTGTCAAAGAAAACCCCGTCACATTTACATATACACATACAAACATACATTCGCACAAAATAAAAACACATGCATTTGCACAAAACAAGAACGAAAACCTTCATACCAACAAACTCTTGAAAGAAAAAAGCAAAACTCACTTGTTGTCCAGTAGAAGATGAGGTCAAGTTCCTGGGGATAATTCGCTTGAAGATGAACCGCGACCGGAGTTGGAGCAGCGATATCGTTCGAACCGGCGTTCCCAATCGTCGAATTTGAAGGTAAGGACGAGAAGAAACTCTTACCAACAGACCGATATGAAAAGAGAAAAGTAAAAAAGACAAAGAAGGTTGTTAAGGTTTTAATAGACACGACCCTTGAAGACAAAGGACGTTACAAATTCAACGGCTATGATTTAGGCGCAGATCTTAAGACAGGAGTAACTGCCATCATTAATGGGTGCGACTCCCCACGCGACTCTTTCTCATCAATAGCTGTCATCCACGTCATTTACAATGGCCGAGAAGGTAGTCCGAAGATAGGCCATTGGTTTCGGTCTTCAGTCCGAGGATACCTCTTACCGAAGCCCGGGGACATGTTGGAAGCCCATCGGCCCAGTAGGCTATGTTGAGCCCATCACTGTACACCTGTGCTAAGCATCCAAGGCATAGAGATCCGAATCCAAGACATAGAGATCCCTTGGATTCTTCGGTCCATTCAGCAAGCGACACCTCAGAACGTGGGGTATGGTTGTTCTTTCCTCATCATCTCCTAGGACCCACATCCGAAGGCTATAAATAGAAGGAAGTAAACAACAACAAGGGACAATTCAAGATCACTACTCAAGTATTCTCTTTCACAATCTCTTTACGTTTTACCCTACCATTTTAACAACCAGAAAACTTACTCTTACGCCGGAGGTGAATCGAGGGTCAACACCCTCGCATTCTTTTGTCTTGCAGGTTGACCGAAGGCCCTACTCGGAAATATCTGGTTCCAACAAAACAATTCATTAATATTTCTCCAACAATGCCTGCTATAAATACTGAAGCGTTCGCATGGGCTTGCTTTTCTGATTTGGGAACAAGAAAAAGCTTATTTAGACTTACTGCTAAAAGCAATGATTTCATTGGGAAATTTGCAGATTTTATCATATGCAATTCAGCTAATGAACTCGAGTCTGCTGCATTTTCAGTACTACCAAAACTGTTGCCAGTCGGTCCACTTTTTGCAAGCAGCAGGCTTGGAAATCAAGGAGGCAATTTTTGGCCAAAAGACTCTGACTGCTTGTCATGGCTTGACCAACAACCGGCTAGCTCTGTCATTTATGTTGCATTTGGAAGCTTCACAGCTTTTAATCAAGCACAATTCCAAGAATTGGCTCTAGGCCTAGAACTAACTAACAAGCCATTCCTTTGGGTTGCTCGTCCAGGTATAACTTTCAAGGAGACAAATGAAGGAGATTACCCACAAGGATATAAGGCACGAATAGGTTCTCGTGGCAAAATAGTGGGTTGGGCCCCTCAAGAGAAAGTTCTCCGCCATCCTTCAGTGGCTTGCTTCTTGAGCCATTGTGGTTGGAATTCCACCATTGAAGGTGTCAGTAATGGCATCCCGTTTCTTTGTTGGCCTTACTTTGCAGATCAGTACCTAAATGAGACCTATATTTGTGATGTTTGGAAGATTGGATTGCGGTTTGAGAAAGACGAGAGTGGCATCATCAGGCCAGGGGAAATTAAGGACAAGGTTGAGCAACTCCTCTGTAATAAGAATTATAAAGCAATGGTTATGGATTTGAAAGAAAATATTGTGAATAGTGTCCATAAAGGTTGTTCTTACAAGAACCTGGGAAATGTTATTCAATGGATTAGAGATATATAAACCAGTAAACCTTCATTCTGGTTTAGTAACTCTGAAAGCCTAATAAAAGGTTTATGTAACATTAGCAGAATAAGCAGGTCACTGCATTAAATTACTGTCCCAATTTATGTATTCCATTATGTTCGAGTTGTGTTTACTGTTTAGTAGTGTTTTAGATCGTAATTTGTATTTCCTTGTACTAGTGATTCCGGCCTCAGGACTCTTATTGTAGTTGAGCTACTGTTTAGTATACTACTACACTGAGCCGCACCTAAATCTAATCAAGATAAATAATAGGAAGCTTGAAGTAAAACAAAAGAGAGGCAGAGGAGAAAAATGGACTCAAAGGCTCTGAAAGTGAGCAATTGTTTAGGAGAAGTTCAGGAGCTAATATACTACAAGGTTAAGTTATGTCATGAGAAGATAACTTTGTCAACTACTCTTTTAGTTTCAAAAAAATTATAAGAAGATGAACAATTTAAGGGTAAGAATAGTATGAAAACATTATGAATTAAATGTCCTCATAACAGCTATATTTGTATTCTCTTGTGACTATAAATTAAGATTTAAACAAACTGACAAGGGCTTCATAGAGACAAATGAGCTTCATTAGGAGTCCATGGTTGTGATCTATATAAGAATTAAGCCTAAGCTTCTTCTACCAAAAAATACTGTTTAGTAACAAACCTGCCGTATCTTAAAAAGAATCATATGGTGGTAGTACTGAAAGTGAATACCTTTTAAGCTTGTCCTACTTTTTTGAATATTTCTTTTCAATGGTTGTATTTGATTTGCCAGATTATTGCTGGAGAATATAAACATTAGTATTGTTCCAAACTTAAACCTCAACATATCTTCTAATAAAAAAAAGAACTGGAACATGGACGAAAATGAGTTCGATAAGGTTGATGTAATGTTACCCGGATTCCGCTTTCATCCTACAGATGAGGAGCTTGTTACTTTTTACCTTCAGAAGAAGATTGAGCAGAGGCCACTTCCTATTGAACTGATTAAGCAAGTAGATATTTACAAGTACGATCCCTGGGAGCTTCCAAGTAAGATACTCTCATACCCCAACTTCTCCCCTTGCTCATTTTTTCTTCTTTTACAGAATCCAGATATTTTTGGTTTCCTTCAACTTCTCGTTAGGTGATTAAATTTGTTGTAACATAGAAAAAAACAAGTAGTTTTGTCTTTGAGCTTCTTTTTGTCACCTTGATACATTTTTCATGACGCTTCATAAATTCGCAATATATACCAGATCTAACATCTGCTGGGGAAAAGGAATGGTACTTTTACTGTCCCAGAGACCGAAAATACAGAAACAGTGCACGTCCGAACCGTGTCACTGGAGCTGGCTTTTGGAAAGCAACCGGCACGGACAAACCAGTATATTCTTCAAACAGTAACAGATGTATTGGGCTGAAGAAGTCCCTGGTCTTTTACAGGGGCAGAGCTGCTAAAGCAATGAAAACCGACTGGATGATGCATGAATTTAGATTACCTTCTGTCACTGATGCAGAACCATCAAAAATGTTCCTACATAAGAGCTTTCCTCCAAACGTAGGTTGATGAGAAGTACACATTAAGGTGTTCACTATGGAATTTATTTCTCTATAGTCTATTTTTCAATTTCTTTATTTTGTGTGCACAGGATTCGTGGGCCGTTTGTAGGATATTCAAAAAGGTCAGTCCCATGGCACAAAGAGCACTATATTCATGGGCATCTCCATTACTTGAAACCTCTGATATTTTAATCCAAGGTTCACTCTCCAGTCCTAGCTCTGCAGAGGACATGTCTTGCACAACAGAAACTGGCTTATGCACTGACATGCGACAGAACTATACTCCTAGCTTTTCAGCCCTCGATATTCCCTCGCATAGACCACTCAACCCAATATCGTCCAAACCATTTACTTCAGATGACCTAGATAATGAACTTTATGACAACTATATGTTTCTGCCTACTGAACATATGCATGCATCACGTGTCAGTCCAACGATTGATGCTAGTTCCATCATCTCCAACTTATATCGCACAATAACTGAGGATTCTAGGAAGGACACGTACAGTATTGACTTCAGAGCTCCACAACAGCAGTTCAACTACTTCTCATCCAGTTCAGCAGATGATATACAAGGAAGCATGGGCACAGGGGAGACTGATGCAGGATTGAGAAAGAATCGTGATGAAGGACATGGCAGTGCTCGGTGAAGAAATATCCGGTCAATTGGATATCCTGTCAGTTTGTCGTGAAGCCAAACTGATGCATGAAAATATAATTGGCTATCGGATTCTTCCCCTAGTCCAAGTGACATTTCCGCTACATATCACAGACAAGTGTTGTACTTAAGTGAATACATTTACTCAGAAGTCAAGTGTTGTGAAATCAATTTTTAATTTCAGAATTTCAGGATGAACTTATGTAGTATGTACATACAAGTAGTAATGGAAGTATTTCATATTGCTATATCTTAACTCATATTTGCTAGTTCGTGCTTTACTAAAAGCATCAACGTATAAAAACAAAATACTGCAATTCGTAATATCTGAATCCTAGAATAAAAACACTAGCAAGCCAGAACAGATCATCAGCGAGTTTTACATAGTTGATAGTCCATCATGCCTAACACAAGGGATGAAGGGAAGAATTTAAAAAAGGAAAAAAGGAAAAGTCTGCAATGCACAAAGAACTACAAGTAAACAACTCATACGAATATTCAACATTAAACTGTCAAATATTTTTATAACTAAGCATAATTTACAATTTAAGCCTTTCTTTGAATATCTTAAATGATCATTTACATGTTAGACAGCTCTATTCATTAAATAGTTTGGAAGAGGATACTGACGAGTGAGACGCATGCTCTATTCTACAAGTTGAACAATTCTTTACGTGATCGAGCGTTTACCAGTACATGTTTAACTGCAGCTATATACACACCTTAATAAAATTTCCCTCCCAATACCATAATTTCGGTTGTTCATAACAACCCAAAAGCTACAAATAAGCCAGAAGCCAGCCAACAACAGAAGCCAGCCACAAATAAGTGGCATCCCAAATCACAAAAAAAAAAAAAAAAAAAAAAATGCTTCTACAGTACAAATTTAGTGTTTTTAAAAAAAAAAAAAGAGATTTAACATCCATCCTTTTTCACAAAATCATCCAAGTGCCCAAATTTGAGTTTTTAATTGCTTCTTATTTTCTACTAGTATCGCTTACTAAATCTTTTTGAACTTTTAGCTTCCAAAAGCTATTGTAGCTGTGCTGGTCATATGTTCGAAAATTTACTTCATAACTGTCAACTGAAATGCTATACTCCGTATAAGACATCATTTGGACTTTTATGCATATACTTGCACAGTAATACCCCCTCTATTCTTTTGAACTTTCTTTTCTAAGCTTTGTGGATTAAATCGAAACTAAAAAGAAACTACATCAAATTGCAAGTTTGTGGACTTGCAAAGTACAAGGGTCTGATTCTTCTGTATAAGATGATATGTAGATAGTTCAGCTTATAGCCCGATGCAACCCCCTACTTCCAAGGCAATGTGTCTCATGTTTTACCTCCTAAAGTCGGTTAGATAATAAGTAGTTATCATCAAGCTCTTCAATTGTCTCACTAAGTTCATACTCATGTAAATAATATAACAGATACTCGAAACCAAGAGGTTTAAAATTCATTTTCCTTGTCGCAGTTTACACATACATGGAGACAACTAAAAGAGTCGAACAAATTAGGCGAACCCTTCTGTAGAGTAAATTAAGATAGTTTGCACATTCATTAATCGTCATCATAAGAGTCAAAATTGATTCCAAGCAATAAGCACATGATTCTGCATCCTTTTCTTTTTAACTCTTAGTTGCTACCTTCTCCTTCAACTTCTGAATTTTCAGAACCTTTTTGACAATCTTTTGCTCTTCAACCAAGAAGGCCCTGATTATCCTACAAAATGAATAAAGAATCGAAATACGAGACATCAAATACTCTACACATCATTTATAAACAAACCAAATTGCAAATTCTTACTTCTGTATCACATACCTCTCCCTGACAGCACCTCCAGACAATACACCACCATAGGCACGATTGACAGTTCTTCGGTTCCTTGACAATCTGGACCTCTTGTATTCAGCAGGTCTCAAGTGAGGAATCTGCACAAAGTGAAACAGTTCGTCAAGAAAATTTGTGTGCAACTGCAGATTAATGCTCTTACAATACACTGCACTAAAAACAATCAGCCTTGGTAACAAACAGAGTTGTTTCTTGATATTCACATAGTTTTTACATGGGAAGGGCGAAGGAGAATTTCCTCCACCACGGATTCCATAAAGGAGTAGAAGTATAATGTGAGCAGTGAAGGACCCATAGGCAAATGTGAGGGTGGTCCAAAAATTTAAATACCCTTGATGCAAAAATCAACGATCATATATAAATTAATAACTAAAATTAATTATTCCTTGGTTCAATGGATATTTGTAACTAGTTAAAAGTTTGTTTAAAAGTAAAACAAAACAAAAGAGTCTATGGATATCCTGGTTATCTTGACAGGTTTAAAGACATTAGCATTCTATCTATAAACATTTTCACGGAAGTCGCAACCAGAAAGCCTCAGCTTATAGAGCCAGAGCTTAAAATTGTACATTCACACATGGTCGTTAAAAGCGAAAAGTGTGAGGGGCCTCAAGCTATGTAGCCAACAATACAGAAGCTGTTTTCAAGGAACTCAATAGACATTTAAATTCCATTAACTCTTTAACAAAATCTTGATTATCACAGTTTGTATTAAGTAATCTTTTAAAATTTAGGGTTATATAATATATAACTTTATTACTTAACATAAGTTATAGGGGTGAGTAAGTTGTCTGCCTCCTTAATTGAAGAAAAAACGATCCCTCTCGGCAGTTGAATGAGTAATCAGACAGTCTAACAGGTCAATAATGCTTCAGATATATTTTCTTTTCGTTTTCACTGATGTTCATAACCTTGTACTAAACCTATTGCCTTGGAATATCCTTCCATAACTCTTATAAGAATTTGAAGCTAATCGTTCATCATATATGCCAAGTGACATGAAAACAGCTATATATAACAAAAAAACTAACATTTGGATACAACAGTGCCTCGGGGCTGAAAACATAATTTGCACAGCCAAAAACATTAAAATAGCTAAAGATGCACATGCCATTACGCTCTGCAAGAACATTAACATCACTAGGTGACTAGGTTGAATTTCAAAGTAAAGAACAAACCCAAGTCATTGTCTTTTATTTAATCCAGACACTAATATAAATAAATACACGAATAGAAAATGGTAATAACATAAAAAGATAAAAAAAATTGTACCCCTTGAATTCGCTTTCCAGTAACGGGGCACTTGGGTCCGCTAGCTCTCTTCTTGGTAGTCTGGTACACCAGCTTCCCACCTACAATTTTTAATTTGACACACAAACACAATGAAAACTTGAAACATAATAAAAAAAATGAATAACAAATTATATGATGTGATATGGTAAATGAAATACCAGGAGTTTTGACAACGCGATGCTGGTTAGATTTAGTGGCATAGCTATGCCTCTTCCGATATGTTAGCCTTTGAACCATCTTTCCCCACTCTCTCAGATAATAGTAAAAGATTACGAGGCAAAAGGGGTTTTCAGTTGGTCAATACAGAGTTTATATACAACAAATAAATCATTCTGGAAAAACCCTATATCGGAGGGCTCACATTTCGTTTTTTTTTTTTTAACGGATGAGATTCGGGTTTAAGTACAAGTTCGCTAAACATGCTCCTCAATTGGTAAAGTTTCATATAGGCTCCCTTACTTTTGTTTTTACACAATCATCAACTTTATTTATTATTCAAAAACAAATGATATAATCCACGGAGAAGCGTTTCACTACTACGATGTAGCATAAAAGGGTCCTGACTAGGGGTGAGCAAAAAACCGAAATGAAATCGAAATCGAATCGAAACCGATCAAAACCGAACCGAAAAAACCGAAACCGAAGCCGAACCGGCGGTTGAGGTTTTTGATTTTTAAAAACCGAAATTTTCGGTTTCGGTTCCGGTTTAAGGTTAAAACCGAACCGACTAAAACCGAACCGAACCGATTATTAAAATAAATATATAATATATATAAATTTATAAAACTTTCTGGTGACTGCTCGGGCTGGTAACTTCTCATTTTCGTAAACTATATATATAGGTTTCTACTATCATGTAAATTGTATTAAAACTAAGATTATATTGCAATCAATTTACATATTACATGAGAAAGTTCTAATTTGCTTTTGTATTAGCAACTGAGAGTACATTTTATCATTTACTCATATACATTGTACATTATCACACATGCATGTATAAATTTTGTTAAAATATATTGTGAGCCATGTATAACTTATTAGCTTACTAATGTCATATGATACTGTCATATAACATTACCACTAACATATACACACAGTGTATTCATTCAAAAACTCAGTTACTTTGTTTAAAAATCGAGAACGTTGTAATTTATAAATTTAAAGTATTTTAATATATTTATGATTTTTTCGTTCGGTTTTATAACCGAAACCGAACCGTTAAAAACCGAACCGAGCTTTTTAAAACCGAAACCGACGGTTCGGTTGCGGTTGCGGTTTTCAATTTTAAAAACCGAAGACATGCGGTTTCGGGTTCGGTTTCGGGGCAAAACCGAACCGAACCGAACCGTGCTCTCCCCTAGTCCTAACAATCGATTGTCAGATACCAGTTATATAACAATCAGCTCTCCTGCCCTTGGATCAAGATTTCGATGGCTAAAATTAAAAAAAAATTTATATATATATATATGTATATATATATATATATATATATATATATATATATATGCAAGTGCTCAAATGAGACCCCCTCTTAAAATGAGAACTGAGAATCAATCTCATCCCTATGTATTTTATATGTATCTTAAATCTAAACCGTATGTATTTTAGATCTAATCCATACAACTCATCTCCCCCATTTCATTTCCTCTTTCCCTGCTCATCATCATTGAAACTACTCTCTCTCTCTCTCTCTCTCTCTCTCTCTCTCTCTCTCTCTCTCTCTCTCTCTCTCTACCTGCTATCTTCTCGCCGCCACTTCGGACCGGTAATCGTCCTTTTCCACTACCACCATCATACAACATCGTCGTTTCTCCATTTTTTTAGATTTACAGCCAATATATACACCAATCTATCTCCATCATCCTCGATTTATAATCTTTCATCTTCTTTTTAATATTCTTTCATTTTCAGATCAAGCATAAAACACATACCAAGTAAGACTTATTACAGATGTATAATGCTCAGATCTGATGATTTTCATTGAGGAGATCGTTATGATGATTTGGATAATGATTATGGTCTGAAGAACGTCGAAGAAAAGCAAAATTTGATATAAACGAGATCGATGATTTGAAAGATGAAGGCATGAGAAATTATCAGAGCTTATCATTCGATAGTCGTTGGGTAGTGATTTATGGCGGTGATGGTGGATCGGTGGTGGTAGGGGGGTCAAAGTCGATATGAAGGAGATGGCGGTGGTTGTATAGATTATGTTGTTGTGATTTATCTTTAATAAATTTATTGATTTGTGTTTGAAATTTATTGATTTGTGTTGAAATTTTTGTAATTCGAAAATATATTTAGTGATTTGTAAAAATATTTGTGGTTTAGGGATTATCATAAGTGGTAAATATGGTGGTGATGGTGGTTAGTAGCAGTGCTAGTTAGCAGCGATAGTGTGATGATGTTTTTGGGGGTGGTGGAGGTGGTGGTTATGGAGCGAGTGGAGGGATGGTGGTGCAAGGAAGGATGGAGTCGATAGATACAAGGATATGTCTACCACAGGGGCACCATCTCCTTTTCCTTTCTTTTCGTTGTCTGGCCCCGCAGGGGCACCATCTCCATCATCTTTCTTAATTACAAATCACTTTTTTTCAATACAAATCACCTTTCAATTTGGCAATTTTTGTACTTATTTTTGGTGACTTGAATACAGATCTAGTGATAGTGATAGTAGTTTATATTTCAGTGATTTGTATTTGTATTATAGCCTCAGATCTGTAACTTTTTGATGATTTGTCTTCAAAATTTTTGGTGATTTGGATTCAAGATTTTGGTGATTTGTATATAATTTTATTGATTTTTTCGAGCTTGATTTTAGAGATTTTATAATTGGTGATGGGGTCAATAGCATCTGTCTGGTTTAAATTTTTGTAATTTTGATTTATATTCGGTGATTTTACATTGAATTTGGTAATTTTACATTGAATTTGGTAATTTTGGTGATTGTGTGATAATGATGGTGTGGCGATGTCATCTAGTAATTTAGTTACCACCATAATATAATATCCTAATGTTAAAGTTAGCACCTCTATGTGATTCTATACTTACTGGCATGTTTAAGAATTATTCTGATCAGCGTCAATTATCGCATTTACATTTTGTATCATTTAATATTAATTACTCCACAACAATGACTAGCTTGCCGCAAAAATTGTAGTTTGAATAGGTACAATGTCACTTACTTGAGACATGGAGGCGTGTTTGGTTATTGGGCCTAATTTGTGGCTCAATGTGCAATTCTCACTATAACAGAGGTCTCACTAGAATAGCCCCATATATATATATATATATATATATATATATATATATATATATATATATATGCTATAATTTTCGACGGATAGGCTATCTATCCTCTATAAATTTCCGCGGAGCGGTCACTTAATCAAAATCCCCTCCGCTAAAAATATTCGCGGATAGGCTAAACACATTTCTTTCTCCTTTCTGTTCACTCTCCCCAAATCAAACACACACACAGATACAAAATACACACAACTACCCCATGTCAAAATTACAACAAACCCATCAAAGAATCATCTGGGGTTGTCCAAAAATCATTGATACGAAATGAGTAACAAGTTGTTTCGGATGACAAAGAAAGATCTGAAAGAAAACGGATCAAAAAGGAAGAGAATGAGTCGATCTCAAACAATTACTTGACAATAAACTTTTACTTCCCAATATTGTAATAGAATTACTAATGATAATGCCCTTTGGTCTTCTAGGGAAATTCAAATCCGAGATTACTATAACTGTGTGTGTTTATCTGTCTAAGTTTGTATGTATAGAATAGTGTTGGTGAGAATGTAAGAAAGAGAAGAGTCGGGTGTTTGATTTAGGGAGGGTGAGCCTATCCGCGATTATTTTAAGCGAAGGGTATTTTGGCTATTTGACCGCTCCGCGGAAATTTATAGAGGATAGGTAGCCTATCTGCGGAAAATTATAGCGGATAGGTTATTTTTTTTTTAATCTTAGCCATCGAAATCTTGATCCAACGGCAGGGGAACTGATTGTTATATAATTGGTCCCTGACAATCGATTGTCAGGGACCAGGACCCAGCATAAAATTAGTCATTGTTTCCACATTGTCTAGTAGAAATGTTTCAAATTTTAGATATCAGTTCCCGAGTTTTTTAAGGGGCGAAAGTAAATATATATAAAAGAAAGTAATATGTTTCATTTACTTGCTCCCGAGTTTGAAAAATTATAGAATAAAATTTATTTCATTACATGCTCTCAAATTAGAAGGAAAGCATATAAATGATTGTCAAGTTACAATTTAATCCTTAAATCTAAAAAGTTTTCAATTAGGTAGTAAGGGTATATTTGTATTATCAAATTATTTTTAATTAACCACACCACTTGTTTTCATTTACATCCCATTTTTGGAGTGAAAGTTTCATGAATAAATCATAAAATTTTCACTCTCATTCACTTGCTTCCATCCTTAAAAAACATTCGGGAGCATGAATAGGATTGAAATTTTTTATTTGCTTTCAGTTCCATTTACTTTCATCCCTTTTTTAAACTCAAGAGCAAGGTGTAAATCATGAAAGGTATATTTTCTACAAACTCCTCGACGTTAGTACACCCTTCATTGCATTTCAATTTTTATCCTATCAAGTTTTTATTTTTAATTCATAGAGTTTTTATTTGCTATAACCAAATCTTCAAAACATATTTAGGGGTTGCATTCATCGCAATGCAATGAACATACTTACAATATTAAGAATAACAACCCAAAATTTTATCTTAATACTCCTATAAATGTTATAATTCCATTATTAGATGATGAAGATTTTAAGTTGATGACTCTAACTATACTAACAAGAGCAGCAGTTCGATGGAGGTGGATACAAGCATCTTGCCATTAGACTAGGTATTGGTATGAAATATTAATTGTAAAATAGATTGTGTCTTGATCTCTTCTCGAAATACCTATTTTCGGTAAGATCATAATGCCCAAATAACTATGGTTACTTTGTCCAACTTATTCATGTCCATCCCACTAGCATAATAATGTCACATCATTCACATGACCTGATTCATTACCAAGTTACATTATGTCCAGTTTCTAATCTAAAGCTATTCGTTTAAAAGTAAAATAAAAAAGAATGCTCCATTGACATTTTATTGTTGTTACAACTTACAAAAGTAACTACCAGCATATACTTATTTTAATGCATATTGATGAGTGGTATTTTTATACCATTTTGAGCTCTATTTTTTGGCTTAATATTGAGTTTGGATTTAAGTTTTGTTATCTTTGAATGTGTTTTCTTCATTTTCAGGTAGAGAATCAAATTTCTCGATTGCTGTGTTTTGGTGGAAAATGGAGCAAAAAGTGAGCCATAATGGTGAAATTGAGCATGGTACGAAGTTGGAGTGAAAAGTGTGAAGAATGGAGCTCGAAAGAGGAATTTTTGGAGGCTAAGTACAAATTTTGTTGGGCTAACAATTCTGGTCTCTGCCTAACGTGACGCTCCACGGTATCGCGGAGGTGCCATACAATTCTCCGCGACACCGCGAAGCGAGGATGAGAAGCCTGCAGATTTTCATATCAATTATGTTATTCGTAATTGATTTTGTGTTGGGATATATATATACAACCACTTGTCTTAAAAGGAAGAGAGACAATGGTTGAAGAACTTTTTATACATATTTTACATTCAGTACTTATTAGGGTAGAACATATAAACACTTTTTATTCAGTATTTTTCTATTGGAGTTTGTAAGCTTTACTTCGCTTGGGAGGAGGCTACTTTTACTTTGGTTTTGTACTCCGATTGGGAGTTTGTTTTTCATCAATAAAGTAATATCGTTTTACTCTATTCTTTTGTTTAGTTTAATCATGTTTTATGCCATGTTTTTTATGTGTTTTGAGTTTAGTTTGCCATGAATAGCTAATATACTTATGGGATTTGAGATGAAACCCATCGTGTAGACTTAATGAGTGTCAATATGTGAAACTTGTTAAAACATAGGTGATGCATGCCTAGGGTAACCGTTAATAGTAGATATAAGATTGATCTCCTATAACTTGTTAAATCGATGACAATAAAACGAGAGTGTGAGTCAAAGATAAAACTAGTTAACCTAGCATGTGGCCTTGGTGTGAGTTAACTCGTGGGTAAGAAAGAGAGTGAATACTCACTGTGTGTAATCAAACCATGACTTGTGCGATTAAAATCTGATTAATGGCTTAATTCATTGAGGAATTGCAAGTTAAAGGCTTAATCGGTTGACCATGACACGCCATACCTCATTGGATGGGTGAAACAGGGATGACTAAGTCATGTAATAGTGACTTCAGTTCAGTTTATTGTTCCGGATTAGCATGTAATGCCTACATAGAGACAAGTGGATCATTTCGATATGAGTTTAGTTGAAGCGATTGACGGATTCAAAACACCCCATATTTCATAATATTTATTTTAAATGTTAGTTTGTCGTAGTATAATATCTCTAACACATTATCGATTGCACGGATTATTGAGAACGATATACACTGTTGCATTGGCATGATCTCCATTGGTGTGCTCCTTGTGGGATGAATACTACCCTCTGCTTATTTACTTTGATCGCGTATACTTTCGTGTGAAGAAAAATACCTATAAAGATTTCGCCCATTACATATTTTGTTGGATACATTCTTAATGATAACAAAATTTATTTTTCATTTTTGCACTGAAAATTTTTATGTTTAGTTGTAATGTTAGGTCCGATAAGATTGTAGAAGGGGGGGTTGAATACAATCTTTACCTTTTTATCGAAATTTGTCCTTTAAATAAAATTTGATAAAGACAAATTTATGTGCGGAATTATTTAACACAATTTTTCAAGTTGAATATAACTGTATATTAACTTGATGTGGTGTTACAAAATCAGTATAACAACTTATCAAGATGTTAATAACTAATTAGAAAATTCGACATGAACTTTTCTAATTTAGTTAATAATAATCAAGATAAGAACTAGGAAACTTAATTCGCTAGTAGCACAAGAATCACAAATAAACAAGTTCTAGCGGATAGAATATAACAAAGATGAAGAACTTGAATTTCTGGGAATTGTTTAAGCTTTGGTGTTCTTGGTGTTCTTGGTGTTCTTGAGAGAGAGAATTCTGTTCTGAATATTATGTTTTCTGCTATGTTTCTCCATTATGACCTAATCTGCTCTGTTCTGTTCTTTTATATCAGTAACAGGTCTTGCTGGCTTTCTGTAGGATATTTAACTGCTCCAGCATGACTTAAGCTGCTTCCAATACTTGATTTTCCTTCATTAAGACTTACACAAACCTCCATTAAGACATAAAACTTGTCGGTATGACTTAACAGAAATTCGGTAAGACTTACAACAGCTGGCAGAGGTCGGTAAGACATAATCCCGAAAAGCTACTGTCGGTATGACTTAAAATTAGGTCATACCGAATTTTCCTTCTCCAAGACATAATCCATTTTTCTTTCTTTAAGTCATATTGATCCATTTAATTAATTAATGATTAACTAATTCATATTTAATTGATACAATAATTAATTTAAATAAATAAATTAATTCTTCTAGAATTAATTCATTTAATTAAATCAACTAAATGATTTATATCAATTATAAATGAATTTACTTAAATCAATAAATAATTAATTTAATTCTTACAAACCACTGAAAGTAGTAAAGAATTACCACTGATTTGTGTTGACGTTCGATGTACTGTCTGGTTCATGAACGACTAACTTCAACGATGCTTCTTCACTTTTGACTTTAGATTGTGGTTTATTTCTTCTCTCAATTCTCTTGTACTGTAACTGATCTTCAAACTATCACTCGAAAAATCTCTGTCACTGTTCAAATGAATCCATTAACTTCAATGCTATACTGGGGCTTGATCAGATAACTGAATCGTCTTCCAGTGTATGACATCAAAACTATAGATTGACTTTTCTTCTTTCTTCTGACAGATAATACTTCTTGAGATTCCTGTGACAGTTCATATGTATATTTACTTATTACAATTTGGTTTAAGTTGATTAGGATCCTCTAACTACAAATAGGTTGAGTCATATGCCTTTCAATCTCCCCCTATTTGTTTGTTAGACAATAACAAGCAAATTCCTAGAGAATACCTCAACTAATCCAACTTAACCAAATGAAAGATAAAACTTTAAATACTAAGTAAATTTAAAAAAAAAGTTCTGGTTTATATTTAACATTTACCAGATTCAAACATGAAAGATAAATACAAGATAGATGATCCTCTAGACTGATCATATGATACAAATTCCTATCAATATTTATCTAAGCTCTAAAGATATAACATGTAGAGCAATTCTTTTTCTTCAGTTGTCTTCCCTTCTGAATTCTCCTTCTTCTGGCTCATCTGTGACTTGAAGTTTCATGTGTAAATCAGAATCAACAAGACGTTCTCTTCTTGATGATAATCCTTGAGGTAAGACTAAAGGAATTCCAAGCTTCTTTCTCAGTTCACCTTGAAATTTCTTGTAATCTTTTATATTCGTTTGTGCATAGGATCGAATGTGATCTGCAGCTATTACCTTTTCTTCAGTCAAGAATCCATGATTTCTGAGAACGTATTCAGCATATACCAAGTGTTTTGCATGATGTTCATATAACTCATCTGTCTGAAGATTGATTGAGTAAAGTACCTCTCCCTTAAGAAATTTTACTTGTGGAGGTTCCTTAATCACTTCTGGTCCAGCTCTTTCAGCAAATTCTTTGAACTTTTCATGTAACAACACACCTAGCTCAGAAGATGTTCTTACCTTAGGCCTAAGTACCCAAATCTCTGTCAGCGATCTGTCATAAAAGAACTGAATAGATACTCTGAAAGTTCCAACTTTATGACAATCCACAAATATTACCAGCTCATCAGATTTGGGTTCAAATGCAGTAGTTATCCTGATGACTTCTACCTGTAAGGCCTTTATATACATATCATGAATTGGATTTGCCAGTTTGAATTCCTCGAGAATTTGTCCAAGACGACGATCTTCATAATCAGAACTCTGAGGTGAATCAATTGCTTTTTGAGCACGTTCCCATTTGTCACCGCTCTTTAGTCTGATATATGTCTTTTTCTTCTCAACATTTATAGCATGTAATCGTTGTAATGCTTGCTGTTCAGCTTTCTGAAGTTCTTCATTTCGTGCAATTTGCTCTAATGATTTTTGAAGTTTTTCTTCTCTCATTTGCAAATTAGGTTCCCTCTGAGCAAATAATTCTTCAGATTCTTTCTCAGCTTGTTGAGCTTCAAATTCAGATATCACTGGTCCTTCATCTTCCCAGTGACTAAGATCAGGTTCAGGAAGTTCTTCACCTTGATCATGGAATTCAAGATGAGCAAAAACATCGAAGTTATCCGGTTCACCCGTGTAATAATAACCTGTGTTCTTGTCTTGAATTTCTTCTTCAGTTTCTTCAACTACTTTCTTAGATTTTTCAGATTTTCCCTCTCCTCCCTCTCTTTCTTTAGTTTTATCTTTTGACCCCTTTGATTTCTCCCCCTTAGTTGAGGAATCCTCTACATATTTATCAGTTTCCCCAGCTTCAAGATCTTGTTCATCATCATCACCACCCTTACTTGTAAAGAATTCAATTTCTTCATTTGTAGGTTTGCGACTTTGACTTACAAGATTAAACAGATGTCTTAACCCTTTAGCCTTGTGTGCATTTTGCTTTTCGATCTGGTCCAGACGAGAATCAGTAGATTCCTGATTGTGCTGTACCTCTGACCGTAGAGTGTCAACTTTCATGGAAATTTCAGAAATTAACATGTCTTGAGCAACAGTTATATCTCCAGAGTCATCAAGTGCCTTTTCATGAGAGAGTTCGAGAGAATCTATCTTCTTGGTGAAAGATGTCTTTAAGTAGTTTATTTCCTTCTTGATTCCAGCAAGCTGACTGTTGACAGAGGTGGATGAAGAAGATCGCTCACCCACTTGTGCTCTAAGGATTTCTGTTTCACCCTTGCTGACTGCAAGTTCTTTTTCTAAAGCAGTTATCTTTTCTAATAATGAGAGAGTGTATGTGTCAGTGTGTGCGCTCACCTGACGTTCACTTTGAGATCCACTCACCTGAAGTGCATGTGTTTCACTAAATTTTATGGTATTCCTCACATCACTCCTCTAAGATTCCTTAGCTGCTTCCAGATTTGTACCTGCATGTAAAATCACCCTAGCCTCCTCTGGGAAGGTCAGTGGTGGTGCAATGGGAGTTCGCAAATCCCTTTCCTTAATCAAATCTACTTGAACATTTGAAATTGTTGACTGAATTGCTTCAGTAGTAGATTGATCAAGTTGCCTTCCACCTTCTCCAGTCGAAACTGCGAGTGGAAAATCCCTTGTGGGAGCCAGGAGTGTTTGTCCTGGGAGGGGAGATGATGGTTCTATTAAAGTTGGCTGAGAACCAAGATTTCCCTCTAAAGCCTGTGAAGACTCTTCTACCGTAACTATGGTAGGCACTGTCACATTTTCTACGTGCTCTCCTTGCAGTGTGTCCTGAGACTCATCTAAAGGTATGTCTTCCCCCATTGTGAGTAATAGAGGTGGTGTGCTTGACTCACTACAAGGTGCCACGGCCCTATGGCGAATTTCAATAGAATCATCCTGTTGAGAAGATGATTCTAGTAACGGTGTAACGGCCATATCAACTTCCATATCCTGTTGGGAGGATATAGACGGGCTTACAGTTGCCTCAGTTTGAGTTCTACTTTTCTTTTCTAGAGGCAGAGCTGTGGGTTCACTCATACTACCACTACTGATTCGACTTCTTTTAACTTGAAATTTCTTTCTGGAGTGAAAAGATATGAGTTTTGTTGGTTGAGTATATGGCTCTACGACCTTGGTTAGAGGTTGTGGTACTACAACCCCTTGGTCAGACCTACCAACCACTTGGGTTCCAGATATAGATTGAGAAGTAGTAGTTTGAGGAACAGAAGGCAATACCTGGTCAGCTGATTCCGCAACAGTCTCTGATAAGATGGGTTGATCTGATTCAGGTTCAGGGACAGATGCAGTTTCTTGCACTGGATGTTCAACAGCAAGTGCAGCTGGCTGAGGAACAATTTGCTGAGCAGGTTCAACTCGTTGATTGCCTTGATCTTCATTATCAACAAGTATGTTTTCCACTGGTGGTTCAGGGTTTTGTTCAGGTTGTTCAGGTTCTGGTACAGGTTCAATAATAGGTAGTTGTATATAGTTTGACATGTATTGGGTGACAACTACACGTATGTTTGTGAATTTAGGCTTGTTGCTGTACTCCGTGAACAATCTGGTAGTAGGTTTACCTGACGCCAGTGATTCTCCATTCAGGAATTGGGCTTGGTTTTCTAGTTCCACAAGATGATTAAAAATCAATGACAAGAATCTTGGATAATAACATGATACTTTATGTCCATTATCAAAATTCTTCTTTGCATTAATGATTCTTCTAACCATCGGAACACACAATAGTCTACCAATATTAATTCTTCGGTTGTGTGCAACTGCATATCCAATATGCTGCAAGAAGGATGGTAATACCCCGAAGTTCCCTTTAGTAGAATTGGCAAAGACTCTACCTAATGTGTCAAACAGATAATCCCATTCCTGAACAAAGTTCTTTTTATTCCAGACAGTTTGATCAGGACTGTCTTGATAGAATACACCATTCAAAAAATTTATCAATTGTTGATCTGATGGTAATTCTTCGAAATTTTCAGTTGGAAAATTTAAGACCGTATTTATTGTATTTTCATTCACTGTGTACTGATTGTCTCCTACAGAGAAGACAAATGATCTGTTATCATTAGAAATGACAGCAGTCGTACACATGATTCGCAAAGGTTCAATTTTCAAAGGAGCATCCAAGCTCAAAGCAGTGCGAACCAGTGAATTTTCATTTAAAAACCGAATCCACGGTCGAAAACGTTCAACTGAACATTTTTCTGGATCAAAATAACCGATTAAATTATGTTTAATAATAGCCATTTTAATCAAGATTTAATTTCCTTGAAAATTTCAGATTTTACAAATTTATAATTTAAAAAATAATTTTTCGAATTAATAATTAATTAAAAATTCGAAATAATTAAAAGTTCTTCAAAAATTCTGAAAAATTCACACAATGATCCTTGTATACACACAAACACACATATATTTTTAGTTTTGCAAGAATCGAACTCAGTTTTTCAGAAAAACAGATCTTGAAAGCGATTTTCGAAAATAAAAATCTTCAAAAACCGAACCAAAACTCGATTTTAACCACTCAAAACGAAGATAATCAATCAAGGAATCCAAATATGTGGTTAGATCGTGATTATCAGCAAGATTCGAGATGAAAATCGGGCATGAATTCGACTGTGTGTGTGTGTGTGTGTGTGTATCGTATGTATCTGTTTTTGTTCTCTAAGACTTAACTTGAGAGAGACTTAAAATGAAGATATGACTTAACATATTCTAACTGTTATATATATATATACTAAGTAGATGAATAAGACTTAAAAAGATAACTAAAAAGACTTAAAACTACATTAAGACATAACTGATATATATATATATATATACTATACTCGAATATGACTTAATTAATTAAAAAAATCTATTATGACTTAATTAAAACTAAGACTAAATTAAGACTTAATATTAACAAGACTTAAAAACTGTTACTATTATGACTTATTCTAAATAATCGATAAGACTTAACTAAATAACTAACAAGACTTAAAACTCCGAATACGACTTAATCTAAAAATAGAAGAATAAGACTTAACTTATATACAGACAAGACTTAAAAATAATATATATAAATTATAATCGATTAAGACTTAATGTAAACAGACTAGCGAATATGACTTAATTTAAAAAAAACTCGGTAAGACTTAACCTGTTTAAGTCATACCGATTTTAAGTTAAGTCATATTGATTGTTTTTTTTTCTTATTTTAAGTCATATTTACTTTAAACAATCATTAAAAACACAATAAAATATACAATTAACTTATAAAAATAATAAAAATATTATAGAAAATTAAACAAATAATAAAAATAATTATAAATACCATGTGCTAACCTATTAACGAAAACAAAGCAATATTAACAGGACAAACATTACAAAACATATGATAAATTAATTAATAAAATAGAAATAAATATTTACAAATATTCTAAAAATACAGAAGTATGAAGTATTAAATAATATGAATAAACAGAGTGAAAAATAACTAAACAAGCAAGAAAATAAGATGGTAAAATAATAATACAAGTGATTTCAAACAACAAATATTCACAGAATAATCACTTGCAAAAATTATTAAAGATCAAATTTCAGATATTAACAGTATTAATTACTAGGACTGTTTAACATACCCAATTCACTAACAATTCTAGTGAATGAGGATTCATTAAGCGACTTAGTAAAAATATCTGCAGTTTGATCTCCAGAGCCTACAAATAGTAGTTCCACTGTACCATTCATTACATGCTCTCTTATAAAATGATACCTTATGTCAATGTGCTTTGTCCTTGAGTGCTGCACAGGATTGCTTGCGATTGCTATGGCACTTGTATTATCACATAAAATAGGGATATTTTCCAATACAATGCCATAGTCCATTAATTGATTCCTTATCCATAAGATCTGAGCACAACAGCTTCCAGCAGCTATATATTCAGCTTCGGCTGTAGAGTTGGAAACTGTTTGCTGTTTCTTACTGAACGAGGATACCAATCTTCCACCTAGGTATTGACAACTCCCAGATGTACTCTTCCTGTCTACAACACTTCCTGCATAGTCAGAATCTGTATATCCAATTAAAGTAAAACCAGTTTCATTAGGGTACCAGATGCCTAAATTAGGCGTACCCTTTAGATATCTTAAGATTCTTTTGACAGCAGTGAGATGGATTTCTTTAGGGTTCGCTTGGAACCTTGCACACAAGCATGTGGCAAACATTATATCTGGTCTACTAGCAGTTAGGTAAAGCAATGAGCCAATCATACCTCTATAGCCTGTAATATCTACCTTGGCAGAACTTTCACATAAACCAATTTTGACAGCTATAGTTGATGGTGTCTTTGCTGATGAGCACTCCTCCATGTGATATTTCTTGAGGAGCTCCTTAATGTACTTGGATTGATAAATAAATATTCCATCTTGTCTCTGACTTATTTGTAATCCAAGAAAGAATTTCAGTTCTCCCATCATGCTCATTTCAAACCTACCTTGCATTAACTTAGAAAACTTCTTGCATAGAAGCTCATTAGTAGACCCAAATATAATATCGTCCACACAGACTTGGACTAGTATTATATCATTCTTATGTCTTTTAGTGAAGAGAGTTTTGTCTATGACACCTCTTATAAAACCATTTTCTAATAGAAATTCAGAAAGAGTGTCATACCATTTTCTTGGGGCTTGCTTAAGACCATAGATAGCTTTGTAAAGAAAGTAGACATAGTCCAGATGATCTTGATCTTCAAAACCAGGGGGCTGTTCTACATACACTTCTTCATCTAGCTTACCATTCAGAAAGGCACTCTTGACATCCATTTGATAAACTTTGAATCTTGAATAGGATGCAAATGCCAAGAATATTCTGATGGCCTCAAGTCTTGCCACTGGAGCATAGGTCTCGTCATAATCAATGCCTTCAGCTTGAGAATAACCTTTAGCTACCAGTCTTGCTTTGTTTCTTATCACAGTGCCATCTTCATCTAATTTGTTTCTGAATACCCATCTTGTGTCCACCACTTTTCTATCTTTAGGTCTGGGTACCAGCTTCCATACTTCTAGTTGCTTAAATTGATTGAGTTCATCTTGCATAGCAATCACCCAATCAGGATCAGATAGAGCTTCTTCTACTTTCTTAGGTTCCATGACAGACAGGAACCCAGAATAGTTACATTGATTCTGATAAGCTCTTCTTGTTTTCACACCAACATCTGGATCACCAAGAATCAGCTCAAAAGGATGAGCTCTATTCCAAACAGTTTATCTGGGATGAATTGATCTTGACGATTCACCTTGTTCTTCAGTATGATGTTGAGTATGACTTGTTGACCCTTCATTATCTCCCCCTGAGTTGTTGCCAGTTTGACTTGTTGATGGTTCAAGAGTATCAGTGGTGTCTTGAAAATTATCATTGTTTTCACCAGCATCACCTTGATCATTACCACCATCATTTGGATTATTATTATCAGCAACAACGTCAGATTGGTTGTCATCATCTGAATCTGAGTCTGACATATCATCAAACTTAAGCTTTTCAGATGGATCTTCATTTTGGATACTTGGGAGTTTTGTGTCATCAAATGTAACATTGACACTTTCCAAGGTTTTCTGTTGATCAATAAGATACACCTTGTAGGCTCTTCTAGTATAACCAATAAATATTGCTTCATGTGCTTTTTCTTCAAATTTACCACCTTGATCATCTCCTTCTTTCAGCACAAAGCATTTTGTCCCAAATACATGGAAGTACTTGAGAGTTGGTTTCTTGTCATGTAGAGCTTCATATGGTGTCTTCATTAAGTCTTTATTGATAAGTGTTCAATTCTGGGTATAGCATGCAGTGTTGACAGCTTCAGCCCAAAAGCTCAATGGAAGCCTTGATTCACTTAGCATAGTACGTGCAGCTTCAATCAAGGTTCTATTCTTTCTTTCAACTACCCCATTTTGTTGAGGAGTTCTGGGAGCTGAGTACTGTCTTGTTATACCCTTTTCAGTGCAAAAGTCATTCAGAACTGCATTCCTGAATTCAGTTCCGTTGTCTGACCTTATAGCTCTAACTGGACGATTAGAATCCAGCTCAATTAACTTAATGTGATCAACTACCAGTTGTGGAGTTTCATTTTTTGAGTTCAGAAATAGTACCCATGTGAATTTTGAGAAATCATCAACAATCACTAAAGCATATCTTTTTCTTGACATAGACATCACACTAACTGGACCAAACAAATCCATATGGAGAAGTTGTAATGGTTCAGTTATTGATGATATGTTAGTGCTCCTGTGAGTTGCCCTTTTTAACTTCCCTTTTTGACAAGCATCACATAGACCTTCTTGAGTAAATTCAATCGAAGGTAAACCTCTCACCAACTCTCTTTTCACTAGATAATTCATTGTTTTGAAGTTTAGGTGAGAAAGTTTCTTGTGCCATAACCAACTTTCATCAGTGGATGCCTTTGAATAAAAACATCTAATTTCTTCTGTGCTTCCAGAGTTCATATTGGCTATGTACAAGTTTCCTTTTCTTACTCCAGTCAACTGTGGCCTTTCATTTCTCTTGTGTGATATTAGACAATTCTTCTTGTTGAAATGAACTTCATAACCTTTGTCACAGAATTGACTAATACTGAGCAAATTGTGCTCAAGGCCGTTCACAAAAGAGACATCTTCAACGATAACATTTCCAGCTTCTAATCTGCCATATCCATCAGTTTTACCTTTGCTGTTATCTCCAAAGGTAACGACTGGGCCGGCCTTCTCCACCACATTTGTCAGCAGGGCTCTATCTCCGGTCATATGCCTTGAACATCCACTGTCCAGAATCCACATGACTCGTTCAACCTGTTTCAAACCCTGCAATGACAAATTGGTTAGACTTTCTTCGGAACCCAAATTTGATTGGGTCCGGAGTACTTAAAGAATTGACCTTTATCAGGTAAAGCAACACTTTTTATTTTAACAACATTTTCTTCAGGTACTGGACATTTAACCCTGTAAACAGCTTTAACTTGTTTTGGTTTCAGCTTGGGTAACCATGTCTTTACCATATCCTGAGAAGGACTTGGAGTCCTAGTCTTAGAATTAGGTGGTGTTACAGTCCTGGATCTAACATGTTTATTTCTTCTCATATGCTGTCTAGGAACATTCTTATCAGCACATGCATGATTACCGTTAAAGTAAGCAGACATTATATTAAAAGCACACGACATGCAATTAACAGCATTGCATTTCTTATGAGCAGTATCAATAACAGGAACAGCATGCATGGTAGATATGTTGTTGCATTTATTCATGTTGTTGCTTCTACTACTAGTTTTCAAGGAACTAGTAGACTCACCAACTCTTTCTGTTTTCTTAAACACAGACTTTCTATCTTCATCATTTTTAACAACTTGATTACTTTCTAAGACTACGCCATTAGCTAAATCCTCAATGCGCATCTCTTCCTTAATGATTAAAGATGTTGTATCCAAAGGTTCTGCTATGGATGTCTTAAAGAGTGGGTTACTAACACCCTTAAGCACTATTGGTATACCCCTTTCTACAGCACTGACACGATTAGGGGTATTAATGCTTTTTCGTCCAATAGCTTCATTATAATCAAACTCAATTCCTACGGTTTGATTAATAGCTTGTTGGTTAAACAACTCTTTAGCCACGTTACATGAATTAGAAGTAGCACTAACCTTTATTTCTAGTTCAGCTATTTTTTCACGTTGTTGAACCACTATCACTGCTAGAGACCTCTCAAGTTCTTTTAGAATTCTTATTTCTGATTTTTGTATAACATGGTAATTTTGTACATCGTGTAATTCTGATAATTGATTTCTAAGATCTGTATTTAACAAATTGATCCTTTCAATCTCTCTATTAGCATTACCTAGTGTATCACTAAGTTGATAAATATATTGACTTTCAGTACAAGATACCTCAGATGAAGTACCACTGGAGTTATCAGATTTTGCCATCAAGGCAAGATTGCCATACTCTTCATCTTCAGAGTCTGTATCATCCCAACTCTTTCCAGCAGCCACATAGGCTTTACCTGTCTTCTTCTTCTCAGATCCAAAGTCTTTTCTTTGGTTTTGTTTTGGCTTCTGACATTCAGTAGCGAAATGTCCAAGTTCATTACAGTTGTAGCATCTAATTTTACTTCTTTCAACTGTTCCAGTTTTGTAACCTCCTCTGTTACTTGAGGATGAAGAACCTCCTCTCTGGAACCTGTTATAGTTAGATTTGTACCTGAACTTGGGATTCTTCCTGAATCTGAAGTTACTAAATTTCCTTACCAACAAAGCCATAGACTCATCTTCCAACTGATCTAGCTCTTCTAACGAATAGAAGTCCCCTTCATCTGGACTAGCATTCGTTTGACCAACTTCAACTTCAAGCTTGCCACTGTCAACACTACAAGATTGAATAACCTTATCTTCCACTTCCTGTTTGTTCTCAACAATAAGAGCTGTTGAAGTATTAGCAACTCTTCCTTTTCCATAAATCTCCTTTTGTTGAGATTGTTCCAGTTCATAGGTTTTTAAAACACCAAAGAGTCTTTCTACAGTAATTTCACTTAGATTCCTCGACTCTCTGATAGCTGTAATCCTATGTTCTAGATGAACAGGCATTGACAGTAGAAATTTTCTGTTGATCTCTTTCTGAGTGTAGTACTTGCCATGCATCTGTAAATTGTTGACAAGTTTGTTATATCTTTCAAACACATCTTGAATACTTTCATTGTATGCTGATCGAAAGTGTTCATACTCAGATGTCAGAATTTTTAGACGATTCTCCCTAACTTCCTCTGTTCCTTCATTCACAGTTTCAATGGTTTCCCACATGTGCTTTGCTGTCTTGCAGTTAATCACATGACTGTACATCACAGAGTCAAGGGAATCTATTAAGATCAGTTTTAAATTAATGTCAAGTCCAGCTTCCTCTCTTTGAGCAAGAGTGAATTCGGAAGAATCTTTTTGTACAAACTTTGCAGGAGCAACAACTTTTCCATCAGTAACAACTTCAGGAGTTAATCCAAAAGGTATTATTGGTCCTTCTGATAAGACTTTCATGTATTTAGGATTTGCAACCTCGAGGAACATTAACATTTTGTTCTTCAACATATCATAACTGTTTTTGTCATATATGGGAATTTTCACAATTCCAACTTTAGAAGACATGATGAATTTTTTAAGAGAGTTAAAAAATTCGGGGATGATTTTTAATCGAGTAAAATAGGATCTTTGATTTGTGTATCAATCAATCGGCTCTGATACCAATTGTTAGGTCCGATAAGATTGTAGAAGGGGGGGTTGAATACAATCTTTACCTTTTTATCGAAATTTTTCCTTTAAATAAAATTTGATAAAGACAAATTTATGTGCGGAATTATTTAACACAATTTTTCAAGTTGAATATAACTGTATATTAACTTGATGTGGTGTTACAAAATCAGTATAACAACTTATCAAGATGTTAATAACTAATTAGAAAATTCGACATGAACTTTTCTAATTTAGTTAATAATAATCAAGATAAGAACTAGGAAACTTAATTCGCTAGTAGCACAAGAATCACAAATAAACAAGTTCTAGCGGATAGAATATAACAAAGATGAAGAACTTGAATTTCTGGGAATTGTTTAAGCTTTGGTGTTCTTGGTGTTCTTGAGAGAGAAAATTCTGTTCTGAATATTATGTTTTCTGCTGTGTTTCTCCGTTATGACCTAATCTGCTCTGTTCTGTTCTTTTATATCAGTAACAGGTCTTGCTGGCTTTCTGTAGGATATTTAACTGCTCCAGCATGACTTAAACTGCTTCCAATACTTGATTTTCCTTCATTAAGACTTACACAAACCTCCATTAAGACATAAAACTTGTCGGTATGACTTAACAGAAATTCGGTAAGACTTACAACAGCTGGCAGAGGTCGGTAAGACTTAAATCAGGTCGGTAAGACATAATCCCGAAAAGCTACTTTCGGTATGACTTAAAATTAGGTCATACCGAATTTTCCTTCTCCAAGACATAATCCATTTTTCTTTCTTTAAGTCATATTGATCCATTTAATTAATTAATGATTAACTAATTCATATTTAATTGATACAATAATTAATTTAAATAAATAAATTAATTCTTCTAGAATTAATTCATTTAATTAAATCAACTAAATGATTTATATCAATTATAAATGAATTTACTTAAATCAGTAAATAATTAATTTAATTCTTACAAACCACTGAAAGTAGTAAAGAATTACCACTAATTTGTGTTGACGTTCGATGTACTGTCTGGTTCATGAACGACTAACTTCAACGATGCTTCTTCACTTTTGACTTTAGATTGTGGTTTATTTCTTCTCTCAATTCTCTTGTACTGTAACTGATCTTCAAACTATCACTCGAAAAATCTCTGTCACTGTTCAAATGAATCCATTAACTTCAATGCTATACTGGGGCTTGATCAGATAACTGAATCGTCTTCCAGTGTATGACATCAAAACTATAGATTGACTTTTCTTCTTTCTTCTGACAGATAATACTTCTTGAGATTCCTGTGACAGTTCATATGTATATTTACTTATTACAATTTGGTTTAAGTTGATTAGGATCCTCTAACTACAAATAGGCTGAGTCATATGCCTTTCATGTAATTTACATGTATATGCTCCAGAACATGTATGTAGTAGTATCTTTGCAACTTTCTTTATTATTTTTGAGAAAATTTTATTTTTACATGTATATAATTATATTATTATAGATAAATATATTTATATGTATTATTATTGTTCTAAAATTTTATAATTCATTTCACAAATTTATAATTTTAATATTAAATATTAAATATTATAATTATTTATTAATATCATTTATTATAAAAAAATAATTTGAATTAATTTTTAAAGAATTTTTAAATTTTTAAAACATATATTAGACATCATGATTTAGCAAATTAAATTTATTATAAATATAATTAGAGAATATATAAAGTTTATTTTTGAAAAAAAATAAAAATTCTCCGATTACCCGCGGGGATCCCCGTTTCCCATTTGGGACGGGGAGCGGGGAGAAAAAAGATCCCCGTTCGGGGATCAGGGTGGGTTCGGGAAGCGGGTATGTGTTCGGGGATTGGGGATGAGGATAACACTCCCGACCTCAAAGTGACCCGATGTCCATCCCAAATCCCACCCACCTGTCCGGAGGTATTTTGGTAATGAATCTTTAAAATTTTGTTATTAAGAACATTTCCACTGGCATAAACCTCTGAGTTAAAAAACTGTGGCATACCATAAATAAAACTATATAGATTATGTAAAAAGAAATTGTACTTTAACGGGACATTACCCTTGACTAAAATTATAGTTAATCCAATCATATTGGTTATATTTGCTCAATCTTTATGGACCTATAGAAAAATTCTACATCATTTGTTAACATATTATATTAAATTATTCTACTTATAACAACTTAAAATAGTAATAATATATTATTTTTAAAATATAACAAACTATTATAGCCAACTCCATCGGAAAACAACACCTGACAAGTTCGTCACATTTTAGATAATTGATATTTTATATTATTTTAGCCAATTATTATAGACAACACTGTTGAAGATGTTGTACGAGCCTTCACATATAGATAATGAAAGAATAAAAAATGCATTAAAAATTAAATTATCTACTTAATCCAACAATTAAAAATAGATTTAAAAGAAAAAGCCATGTGAACGATTCCATTCATAAACTAGTTTTTTAAAAAAAATCCTATGCAAAACAGAGATGCAAGAAATATGGCCACACTTGTTCTCAACTGTTGTCACATCTACTTTTCATAAAAACATTCTATCAATTTCAATAAAAACATTCTATCGATTTCAACTAGAGATGTTCAAAAAGCTTGAAGCCTGAAATCCGACCCGATCCGATCCGTAAAAAAGTCCAAAAAGCCTGGCCCAAAAAAAGTTCGGCCCGGTTCGGCCCGGCTCGAGGGCCTAAGATGGGCCTCCTATTTTTCATGAAGCCCGGCCCAAAGCCCGAAATGCCCGGTTAAAAACCTGGGCTTTTGAAAAGCCCGGGCTTTTAAAAAGCCCGGATAAAGCCCGGTTCGGCCCGAATAAAAGCCCGGGCTTTTTAAGAAATCCGGATTAAAATCCGATTTTTTATAGATAAAATCTAAAAATATATAATATTTTTAACAAATATCAAGAATATTAAACTTAGCAATAGAGGGGATGTGAAGGATCACGAAGCTAGGAAGAATTAACAATATACATGACAGACTCTTTTTCCAAGAAAACTAATTGAGTATAGAGGATGTACTTCACGAAATGGTTATATGCGAGGAGATTTATATGGATTATGGTCGCCTTAAGTCATATCGCAGATTATTAGTAATAAGTTCTTGAGTTGTATTGATGTTTTATGATAAAACAAGTATTATGCTAGTAGTTTTTTAGTATTAGGTGTTAGGGAGCAAAACCCGAGATAATCAACTAATGCAAAGCACACACAACAAAATTATATGACACGGAAAACCCGCGTCCCAACTTGTATTATTAATCCTTTTACCCAATGAAATTAGATTTCGATTTAACTCCAATACGTACCTTACTTGAGTTAACCTCCGAACCCGACCATTGTACAGTTTCATTGTTACCTCACCAATGCCATCAACCTTTACCCTTTTACCGTTTGATAAAGTTACCATCTTTTCTCACACTTCTCGTAAGACGAGAACCACTCCTTCCTAGCACATATGTGATGAGAACATCCCGAGTCAAGCACCCATTCTTCTTTCGATCCCTTATCTTCTTGAACTAAAAGAGCATCTTCATCATCTACTACAAGCGAAACACTACCCCCTCCTTGAGTTTTCTTCAACTCCTTCAAATCTTCTCCTACTTGTAGACACGTGTATTGTACATGACCCAATTCTCCGCAATAAAAACACTTAATATTAGGGTTACATTTCTTAGCATACATCTTATTCTTGTCACGCGCATCTACCATAAGTGCACTTCCATCAGATACGTCACTCGATCCTTGCTTCATCAATCTTTCGGTCTCTAGAAGAACGACAATGGTCTCATTCAAATCTAACATCGTTTTCCCAACCAATAAAGAAGTAATCACAATACTGTACTTCTTTGGTAGAGACACAAGTAGAAGAACAGCTTTGTCCTCATCCTTCAATTTTTCATCCAAATTATTCAGCTGGTTAATCAATCCATTAAAACGATTCAGATGATCTCTTAAATCTCCATCTTTTTCCATCTTGAGCCCGGGCAAATCTTTCTTGAGGAACAACTTGTTAGCCAAAGACTTTGAGTGATATGTCTTCGTCAACTTCTCCCACAAGTTCTTGGGGTTATTCTCCTCAAGAACATCATACTTGATTTCCGGTGCAAGGGCCAACCGGATTGTCGATGCCGCACGTAACTTCATGTCTTGTCACTTTGCAGTTTCTACATCAGTAGGCTTCTTATCTTCAAGAGTCGCATATAACCCTCGTTGAATTAACAGATCTTTCACTGTGCTCTGCCATAACGTAGAATTATTTCTTCCATTAAACAATTCAATCTCGAATTTTCCTCCACCCATATCCATCACGAACCTGGCTCTGATACCACTTGTTAGGGAGCAAAACCCTGGATAATCAACTAATGCAAAGCACACACAACAAAATTATATGACACGGAAAACCCGCGTCCCAACTTGTATTATTAATCCAAACAATAATCAATAATACAATCAATCTCACCAAACGGTGTTTCACTCACACGATACTTAAGCCAAACAATACTCAAGCATACCTAACAAACATAATATGTCTATGTATATATAGCCATCACAAACTTAGCCACCAAGTTACCATACAAGTATAATCATATTTGGTTTCTAATTACCTACCAAATTCTAATCATACTTGGTATCTAATTATCTATCCAAGGCATGTCATCTATAATAATTATCCAAATATAATTATTACATTACCCATTTGTCTTGGACCACCAAAACCCATACTACAGTATTGGGTTTAACCCACCATTAGGTTTCGTGGTGTCTCTTCTTATGTATTCTGGATTATAGAAGTGCAAGGGCGTAGTTCTTTAGAGGTTGTTTCTTTTGTAAAATTTCCTTTTTTGTATATTAATATATTAGCTTTGCAAAGAAAAGACAAAAATTACATATATAAAATTTTTTTTTAAAAAAAGCCCGAAAAAAGCCCGGCCCGAGGGCCTAAAACGGACCTCATATTTTAGAGAAAGCTCAGCCCGACCCGGCTCGATTTTTGAAAAAGCCCGATCCGATTATTAAAAAGCCCGAATAAAACCCGGGCCGAAGAACTTTTTGTGCATCTCTAAATTTTCAACCATTGTATTTCTTGTCTCAAAGGAACAAATTTAAATGCAGAACCACAAAGATTGCAAAACTGTTATAGAATTCTAGATTTATGTACATGCAAATTCTAACAAGGGAAAAGGCAAAATGAGGGTTCTACATGTAGCTTCCTGTTTATAAAACTAAATGAGCTTAATTTACTGCGACACCAAGCCAGTTGTTCGGTATTTACTTTAGACATACTTAACACCCTTGACACTAACTTTAAATCTACTTGAGAGAAGAAAAAAAGAACTTGATCAGAAGAAGAACTATCTTCTTGGCACTTTCGGAACTTCTTCAATATGCAATGTGAACTTCTCAATTGGTCTTTTAGCTTTTTCGCTTTCTGCATGACATCATAAATATAGATCATTAGTATCTAAAAATACAGATCAACAACAAAAGATTGTTGCACATTAAGAACTCTTCTGGGCTACCTTTTGGAGATCTTTCTGAAGCTCCACTAAAATTTCAGAGATTGCATTCTCTTCAGGGTCGTCTACCAGAATTGCCTTCTGCCTTCTGAGCTTTGCATGGCTACACTGCTTATCAGCACCGACAAATTGCCAGAACAATCGTATTGATTCTTCCAAAATCTCAACTAGCATATCACTGGTAATTGCATAGTCACCTCTCTGGTATCCTTTACCCTTCTTTCCATCATTTGATATATCCTCTGCAAAGTCGTGCATAAGTTATAAGGTATTTTCTATATCAACTATTTTCAGTTTAACAAGTAGAAAACTGTGTAGTACAATTTATCAGACATCTAAACTTTGTATTCTTACCTCTTATTACAGGAATCTGAAGAAAATCTCGAAAAACACATCGATGTTTTATGTAGTTCTGGACCCTTGGCCCTTGGAAAGGTTCATCCTCTATAAATCGTTGGACAAGCACTTGAAACTGTTGAAATTCCCCAGCTACTTCATTATAGCAGCGTATACCACGAGGATCAGAGTCCCAAAGATCCAAGGCCATTTCATATTGCCAATGTAGGAATTCCCAGGAAAGACACATTTGGCCTACATAAACCAATTCTAATTCAGTCTGCAACTCATTAATGAATTTCTTCATAGGGTCAGTATCATGTTTTTTGGCTTTGTATTGGTATAAGTTTTCGGATAGAATTGAAGCTATATCTGGGATGGAAATTTTCTTGGCTGAACTGGAATGGCCTGGTTCTTTCAGATGCAGAAAACCTGTGCGGAACTTGTATTAGAGGAGGAAAACTAAAGAAGAATAGAACTGTAGAACTGTGCGGAACTTGTATTAGAGGAGGAAAACTAAAGAAGAATAGAACTGTAGAACAGATCATTAGTCCGTCATATTATAAAGAGTTAATTGCATTTTGCATTCCCAGCTTTACTTCAACTTCAACCGTGCATATGTAATTTCATAAATTGCACTTTGCATCTCCAAACTTTAAATTATAGTTCGAATCACAACCCCTTATATGTTTTCTATCAAAAATAATATTGCTTTTAACGAATGTATTGACAAATACGATATAAAATTGTGCAGTGATTATATAATTTATATTTTAAGATGGTACAAATATATTTTAATGGTTTTATACGTATCATATATCATACTAGCATAATAACCCATGCGAGGCACGGGTCATCTTCTAGCAATCGATATAAATTCTGTGTATTTTTACGATTTAAAGGATATTTTTGAATTCAATTTTGTCTTTTCTGTTCATACATATTATAATATCATTATTTTAATTTATGAATTATTTTATTTATGTATAGATCATAAGAGCACTAAAAAGAGGATGTTTTGTAGCATATAAATATATTATATAGGTTACAACACAATTTCCTTTAGAACAAATATAAAAGGACATAATAAAATTTGATATTAAAAATCTGTAAAAATTGGTTGTATACATAATCATATACGATATTTTTGATAATTAAAATACAAAATTTTATAAACAATATAAGTCGTCGTTAACATATTTACTCAAAAGTTAAATTGATAGAAAATATAGGAAAAGGGCGAGACCAGAGATTTAAGTAATATGTTTTTTAGTTCAAACTCAAAATCTTATTTAGCTAAATTGTTATGACAATGAGTTATCTTGAGGAAGGCATGAGTTCAATTCCCCACGAGAACATAATTTGTCTAAATTTTTTGTTTGAATAAGAGAGCAGTAGCAACTTCATATAATTTTTCAATATTTAAGGGCAAAACTGTACTTTCACACGGGGTTTATTGGCTCATTTTACCCCTGTGTTGCTCTATTATATATGTAATTCATATAATTTTTTATTTAAGGGCAAAACTGTACTTTCACACGGGGTTTATTGGCTCATTTTACCCCTGTGTTGCTCTATTATATATAGAAAGAGATTAGTCACAACTTTATTAATGGAAACATATTAGTTCAATTTTTTTTATAATATATTATAAATGATTAATGGTCAAAAAATAATATTCAATTATAAATTTAAATTTTTAAAAGTGTAAAATTAGTTATATGTTTAAAATCTAAAATTGATATCATCACTGCAATAATTTTATATCGTATTTGTCAATATATTCGTTAAAAACCATATTATTTTTGACAGAAAATATATAAGAGGTTGTGATTCGACTTATAATTTAAAGTTTGAGGATGCAAAGTGCAATTTATGAAACTGTATATACATAACTGAAATTATAGTAAGGTTGGGAAATGCGAAATGCAATTAACTCTATTATAAAATTTGAATAGCTTCTCGTTATTTTGTAGTATCTGTTGGAGACCATTAATGTTCAAACTATTAACATATACCTCAAAAGTTTTAATAATAAACAGTTTTACCAAATGGTGCTACTTCTAATAGAGAGGAGTATTCTTAAAAACATCCTAAGAAGATTTGTTCGAGAAGCTTAATTAGTTGCGGGAGTCTTATCTAATTTCGGTCACCACATAAACAGTCGGCACTTACGTTATACATACTTTCCACAGTGGAGTTATTATAAGAGTTAAGTAAGAGGTGGCAGCATACATAATGTGTGTATAAAACAAAGACAGAAAGCTCTCAGAGTCAAAAAAAATGTGGTACTCAGATGGATACCAATAAGAGTTTCTTGCCAAGGAAACAAAACACCTATTGTACGGCAGCTTATAATATTATGTTTAGATAGTACATACTAACATGTTCAGTGGTGGCCAAATGGTATGCTATATATATAAGGTAAAAAACTTAGCTTACTCAGTTATAATACCACTCAAAGTGGTGTCTGAGGAGGGTAGTTGTACGTAGACCATGCCCCTATACAATAGGGAGGCTGTTTCCGAAGGACCCCCGGCCATTACAAATACAGAAATACAAATACAGAAAGGAAACCTAATACAAACTAAGAAACTCACGCACACGCAGGAGTCGAACCCCTGACCTCCTTCAAAGGAGGCCAGTGGCTCAACCGCTGCACCAACATGTTGTTGGCCATTATATATATGCTATATATATAATGTGACACAGAAAATTAAATTTGTTAATCCAATGGTGTGCTAGACATTATGCTGTTTTAGCACAATTCTATTGTTTGTTCTATATTATAGCACAAAGTATAGCATTGTGCTATATTTGCCACACCAATTATTTTGAAAAAAGAGAGGGAACTCATAGACAACTTAATTTGCCTAACCATCCTTTCAATGCTTAGCAGTAGGCACCAAATCAAAGATCAAGCTACTTATGTTTCTGTTAATCTCGACTAACTACATCGAAGTATCTAACCTTGATTCGCAGGTCAATGTGATCCTTAATTTATAATGGTTAATGAAAAGTAAGTCAATGCAAGAAATTAGGCACGGAAGATAACAAATGACTAACCTATTGCATACATCTTCTGGTAAGTCAAGACATCCAGCTTCCTCATCTTCTCTTTGTAGCTCTTGTAAAATCTGTGGAGCTCACCCATTGGATTTTGATGCTGCAACTTTTCATCAATTTTCCATGGCTTTAAATCCTCCATTATCTTTGGTGATTCATAGTCCTCCAATATGGTGGGAAGCCCACTAGCTCTTACCTTTTTAAGCTCCATCTTCAACTGCTCAACCAAATCTTGATGTTCCCATAACGTTTCAAGTTTATTCGTATCCTCAGTTTCCACAGCTGATGTAGTCTTAGACTCCCGAAGTTCAGAATTAGTTGCAGTACTGTTAGTAGAATTATCATTTTCCCCCTGATTAGAGTTGTTTGACCCTTCATCAAGATCTTTGGGAGCTAAAAAGTTGGATGTATTCTTGTCACTACTGTTCATATGATCTTCCAATTTTTTAAGCTCTTCCATTATTTCACTGTCTTCTCCTTCAAAATCATAGGACTCCTGACTTTCATCCAAGTCTGATTCAGTACTGTCCATACGGTCTTCTTCCAATTTTCTAAGCTCTTTCATAATATCACTGTCTTCTCCATCAAAACCATAAGAGGCTAGACTTTCATCGGAGTCCGACATTTCATCACTTACTTCTGCCTTCTCATCAATGTCGATCAGATAATCAAGGTCCAATTTTTCTCCGAAGTCTTTATCTGTCAAAAAACCATCTGTACCAATCCAGTTGAAGTCTGAATCCATAGAGAAAGATTCAATTTCATCAGAAACATGCGAACTATTTTCTACATCGAAATCAACCCCTTTATCCCTCCTGAAAAACACTGTTTCATTTTTCTTATTTGTTTCTTCCCCATTTACACCACTAATAGTACTGACCTTTGCCTTTTCAAGTTTTTCTAAAGGAGCAACATTTAGATGTTTATCCGATAAATACTCTTCTTCATCATTGATATTTTCACTTGCGAAAGAAACATCATTAGGTTCTTTACTCACCTCCTCCACAATGAAACTAACAGGCTCCGGTTCTCGAATACTAAACTCTGTACAACTACTCATAGGCAAATCACACTTACCAATGCTTGTAGAGGCTGAGCCAACAAATTGAGCACTCCCCTTCTTAGTGGCAATGAATTCCTCATAAGTTGGAAACTTAAACTTAAAAGAAAACTCGCTTGTCTCTCTTCCCGAGAAACTACTAGAGAAAACATCTCCATTAGACCCTTTTTCTTCCTTCTCATTCACATAACCGGAGACAATCTTCTCATTCGTCTCACATAAAGTGCTTGAACTACACTTAACAGAATCGTTCTTCATGTCTAACCTGTTTACAGAGCAAACATGAAAATATAACTAATGATATTTATTTTCATAACTAGTCACAACCAAAGAAAGAGACGAAAACAAGGAAACAAATCATGAAGAAAAGAATGTTATTTAGAATACCTAAAGAAACATGATGTCCGGACACCAAACAGAGGAAGCACATATGTGGATACAACAAACCAGAAATTTTTGAAGAGGCCAGACAACCTCTGAAAAACAAACCTTACTGTAAAACCCATATTTGGATCACTAACATGGGTTTTTGAGCAGAAGCACCTTCTGGGTACCCATCAATCTCTAAATTTCTCTCCAACCAATTAAAAAACAGAGGAAAAAACAGGGGTATAAACAATTTGAGGTCGAGGGTTCTGATCCTAGACGGGCATGTGTATATTTAAATTAATGTAAAAAGTTTTAAATAAATAAAAAAAAGAAAAAAACAAGTTTGAACCTAATAGTTAGAGAGGATAGGTACCTGTGGCTGTGACTGAGAGCGATTTAGTTGAGAGGTCGGTCTGTTCGATTTTAGTGGTAAGTGGAGAAGAGGAGGATAGTCAAAATTTGAATGAAGTTAAATTGAAAGTTTACGCGTTTCTCGAAATAGATTATTTTTTACGTTGAAATTTCACATCAATTTGGCATGAAATCGCATAAGAATTTTCTGGGTATGGGAAGTGTTGTGTGAACTTGGCAAGACAATATCTTTGTGCGTGTGCGTTTTTATGTTCATATATGTTTCTTACGTAGTACATATTTACATGCGTGCGTGTGTAATGAAATGTCCGCATCCCAAAACAGACAAGTATTAGACTACCGGCAATACAACTATAATTTTGGTATCATGAACATGAACCTATGGAATGTACGTCCCTTTTTCGGCGGTGGCGAACCGGTTGGATTTGCTTAATTTGTTAAAAAGTAATGTTACATATTTTGAAATGAAATCCGTATTTGTTCTCGAATAATATATGATTTTTTTTATTTGTGAATTCATTCATATGTATATACGATGACATATATACGATGAACCCATCTTATTAATGTACAATTATTCATTTGGAAATAGTTTTCGAAACTTTTTGAAGACGATTTAAGATCTAATAATAATTTTCTTAAAAAAAAAAGATCTAATAATAATTAACGGTTGAGATCAATTAATATTATATATATTAAAAACAAAATCGCAATTTCTACATCAAATTGTTTTTTTACTTATGCAGAACGTTGTTTTTGAGCCATACATTTCTGGCAGAGCGACATTTTTCCCTTCTAACATGTTCATTCAACAGATTTTTTTCCCAAAATATAGTGAGAAGTGAGGACACACTAAGTATCTCCAAAGGCAATAGCTAAAATGGTTAGCTAAAATAACATAAAATAATGGTTAGCTAAAATTTGCTGAACCTGTAAGAGATTGTGCTCCAATGGTGTTAGCTATAATGGTTAGCTATAATTAAAAAAACAATATTTTATTATTATTTATAAACCTCAAATACATAAATTGTAAAATCTTTGCTACTCCAACCGTGTTTATGTATCCTGGTTATATAAAATTAAAGACAGAGATGACGTGGCACAAGAATAGAAGATATGTAAATTTTTTAGAGGATTTCTAAATATAGAGGATATGTATCTTGTTTTCTAAAATTTTGCCTAATAGTTGGTACCGTTGGAGGACAACTTTTCAGTATATTAGGTAAAAAATTCTGCCACGTCAGATTTATGGCTAAGGGGTGGGGGTGGTTGGAGATGCTCTAATAAATTGATTTTGCAATACATTGTACCTGTTTGACTCAGCTTATTTTAAGGATTTATGGACTTATTTTCGGGTAAAAATTTTATATTTTGAAAATTTTCTTTTATACAAGTATTTAATGTATCTTTGAGATTCAATAAGTTGTAAAAATAAGTTGGAAAATAAGTTGGAAAGTTAGGAATTTCTAACTTTGTCTTAAAATAAGTTGGCTTATTCTAAAAAAAGTTTTACCAAATACCCCCTTGTTCTGCTACCTATCTTTTTAACGTATCATAATAATATGTAATAAAGTTAGAATTTTGATGTCAAACGGGAACAGTCACAGCCCAACGTGTTATGGGCTGGCCTTCTATTATGTATTTATGCTTTCGTATTTATCCAAATTGATAGGCGGGAGGAGTACTATGGACCCGTTGAATCTTAAAAGATAGATGTGAATATGTGATCCATTAAATTAAATATTAGAAATTAATATCAATATTAATCAATATCAATATTAATCAATATCAATATCAATATAAATATAAATATCAATCAATATAATCCTAATGTTTGATAGTATTACATTTCGAAAATTACTATTATTGTCCTTCATTTTTTTAATCTTCTTTATTTCTTTGATGTCCTTTTTTGTCATTACACAGCATTTGGAGCGACCCAATTTAGATTGGATCGACCAAAATCAAAACCTCATTATTTTGATTGGTTATAATTGTAATGGACCCGTCAGGATCATCCAATTAAAATATCCCAAAATGACAAGTAATTAGTGTCATGTCATTTGGTAACAAATTTTGGTACCCAATTTGGTACCTCTAGCACTACTCTAAATATAATGCCAAAAATATTATGATGCAATGTAATTAATTGGCCAAATACCATGTTTATTATCTATAAAGTTTTTCCTATTTTTAAAAAATAAAAAAGAGTTTTTTAATTACGGAGCCAAAACATGAACAAAATAACTAAAAAATATCTTTATTTATAATTTTAATATACACGGCATCATTTGTGATCATTGTTTTGAAAATTTCGGATTTAGTCGACAAAAGCACCGTCTAGTTACTAATCAAAAATTAATCGATATAATAATGGAAGATAAGTTAATATTATTAATTATTTGAATTTAACACATATCTATGTATAATATAAATCCTGAATCCTTTTTGCCACATTCTTCCTGTTTTGTCCTTACTCCCACTTTGTAGAATAACTGTTTTGTCCTTACTCCCACTTTGTAGAATAACCTCTATCATGGACATAAATGTAAAATCACTTGCAAAAAAAAAAAAACCACGTCAGAAATCAATCTTAACTAATTCTCCGTTCATATAGCATCTAACCTATTATCTGTCATTATTTCAAAATTAAACCACGAACAATACACCAAGCAATACCCTCATTCTCTTCTCCGATTTATAGGTCAGTTACAGCTTCTTCTTCGTTGCCATTACTTCTTCTTCATGTATGGATAAATATATAATAATTGTTTTCTTCATCTCTCAGTCGATATTTAACTATGTTTATATATATATATATATATATATATATATATATATATATATATATATATATATATAGACACACGTATGTGTGCGTCTTTTTTAAATTTTTATTGACCAATTTTTTTTTGGTTTGTTCTATTTAACAGGTTTTATGAAGTTTGTAATGAACATAAACTGATGTCTTCTACTTTTTGTATAGATAGACAAGGTTAATGAGAATGTTGTGTCAATGGTAAACAATTCTAACAGGTGTGCATAGAAGGTGTTTGATTAAAGTCCTGTATGATTTAAAGTTTTTTTGTTTATTATTTTGATGTTGTTTGACATGATTTGTTTTCCTTTTTTTGTAGTCTTGACGAGAAAAACCGGAGAAATGGCTTCATTCTGTTTTGTGTATTTTGTTTGGGATTTTGAATTCATTCATGTGTTTCATTTTTTCTTGCTGTTCTATGAACATGTGTTTCTTAGTATTCCTTTGTTTGTTGTAGCTTTGATGAGAGTTGTATTTCACATGTTAAGGATATGAATTGATATGAGTTTCACCAAATTAGGTACAAGTTTACTTTTCTCCTTATTTATTATGTATTGTACATGTTTGATGAAAGTTCTTGCGAAGGTTTTATGATGGTTTTGATAAAGATTGAGTTTATATATATATATATATATATATATATATATATATATATATATATATATATATATATATATATATATATATATATATATATATTTTCCAAGTGAGGCTAATTCTCGAGGTCCTTCCTATTTCTCAGTAGATGAGCTAGCGATCTTAACCATCATTAACGATATCTATATCAATTTTCCAACTTCTCAAACTACAATTGTATGTGTTGGGCTTTTGAGATTAGCATATTTTTCATCAAAAGTGGTCATTTGGTTTTCATTGTAGAGATGCGGGAGGACCGATGAACTTATCCAAATTATCTGAGTGAAACTCAAGCTAATTCATACCAGGTATGAATTTTCTCCTTTTAGTAAATTATATGTGGTAGTCAAAATTGTTTCCTGCTAGGTACTAAGTTCGTTAATTTAATTGAGTATGATAAAATTGTTTTGGTACTTTTTGTTTTAGACCGGTTGGGGAATCTCATAAATTTCCAAGATTGTGGCATCTTTTCATTCTGAATTTATGCCCAAAAGGGTTCTCGATTGCTTCACAATTTCCACTTCGAAGGACTATTTACCATTTCCTAAAAGGATTTTCTGTAGTAGTTTCTGTTTCCGAGAAACTACTACAGAAAACATCTCCATTAGACCCTTTTTCTTCCTTCTCATTCACATAACCGGAGACAATCTTCTCATTCGTCTCACATAAAGTGCTTGAACTGTACTTAACAGAATCGTTCTTCATGTCTAACCTGTTTACAGAGCAACCATGAAAATACAACTAATGATATTTATTTTCAAAACTAGTCACAACCAAAGAAAGAGACGAAAACAACGAAACAAATCATGAAGAAAAGAATGTTATTTAGAATACCTAAAGAAACATGTTGTCCGGTCACCAAACAGAGGAAGCACATATGTGGATACAACAAACCAGAAATTTTTGAAGAGGCCAGATAACCTCTGAAAAACAAACCTTACTGTAAAACCCATATTTGGATCACTAACATGGGTTTTTGAGCAGAAGCACCTTCTGGGTACCCATCAATCTCTAAAGTTCTCTCCAACCAATTAAAAAACAGAGTAAAAAACAGGGGTATAAACAATTTGAGGTCGAGGGTTCTGATCCTAGACGGGCATGTGTATATTTAAATTAATGTAAAAAGTTTTAAATAAAAAAAAGAAAAAGGTTGAACCTAGTTAGAGAGGATAGGTACCTGTGACTGAGAGCGATTTAGTTGAGAGGTCGGTCTGTTCGATTTTAGTGGTAAGTGGAGAGGAGGATAGTCAAAATTTGAATGAAGTTAAATTGAAAGTTTACGCGTTTCTCGAAATAGATTATTTTTTACGTTGAAATTTCACATCAATTTGGCATGAAATCGCATAAGAATTTTCTGGGTATGGGAAGTGTTGTGTGAACTTGGCAAGACAATATCTACGTGCGTGTGCGTTTTTATGTTCATTATTTGTTTATTACATATTTGCATGCGTGTGTAATGAAACGTCCGCATCTTAAAACAGACAAGGTATGCTCATGAACATGAACCTACAATGGAAAAAATGACAAAAATAACTATTTTTCGAAGAAAAATAATGAAAATACCCGTTTTTGAAGGAATGCGGAAAATTACCCAGTGAATTACGCATTTGCCAAATGGGTATCTGTGATATGCATTTGGCAAATGCGTATCATTTATAATTTTTTTAAAAAAAATTCTGCCTCTGTTACGCATTTACCAGATGTGTAAGTAGGGATGGGCATCGGGGGATTTCGGGGCCGGGGAGTGCTATCCCCGCCCCCATCCCCGAATTCAAATCCGATCCCCGTCCCCGGCCCGATCCCCGTCGGGGATTATTTTTTATTCCCCGTCCCCGGCCCAAACGGGTAACGGGGATCCCCGCGGGAAATCCGGGAATTTCATTTTAAACAAAAAATAACATTTTAAACACTAACTAGTGAGTTTAAAACAATTTTTTAAGCACTAAATTAAGATAAAAAGAAATATTACTTAAATAAACAATTATAAATAACATGGAAATGAAGTTATTTAACTACTAGAAAAACAAACATATAAGATTAAAATATTATTTTGTTTTCAATATAAAGTATTGGAAATTCGTATATATTAATATATGATTATCAATATATATATATAGGGGGCTACTCCAATACAAACCTCCTTAAAATACAAACCTACAAACCAAGCATAATCTAATATTTCAAGCTAATCTAATGACCAAACTAGGGGTACCCCAATACAAAAAATGCTTAAAATAATTGGCTCTATCCAACAAAAAAAATAAAAAAAAATTCACTGTTCACGTGATGACGTGGCAGTGGATTTCACTGGTTAACGGTGCTTCGCACCTTCTTGTACGGCGCTTCGCGCCTTTATCATTCTAAAGTTGTAAGGAATGACAATAAATGGTAAAGGCAATAGACGATTGACGGGTGTGTCGAGAGCCTTCGGCCCTCATGACTACCTAACTCATCCGTTTACTGTCTTAAATGCTTCGTATTTCCACGGCAAGTTTTTTTTTTTTTTTTTATAGATAGAGCCAATTATTTTAAGCATTTTTTGTGAAGATACCCTTGGCGGGAACCTTAGAATAAATGAAATATAATTAATTTAGTGTTGGTTTGTAGGTTTGTATTTTAAAAGTAGTTTGTATTTGAGCACTTGCCTATATATATATATATATATATATATATATATATATATATTGGGGATTGAGAATCGGGCCGGGGAGACATAAAATCCCGGCCCACTCCCCGGTTTTTTTTGAAAATTGTCCCCGCTCCCCGGCCCGTACCCGAAAAAATCTCCAATTCCCCGCCCCGTTCGGTGCGGGGATCGGATCGGGATCGGACGGGCCGGGGTGAATGCCCATCCCTATGTGTAAGCCCTGAATGCCCGACTGCAGCATGTGTATTCTTCATAAAAATACTATTTAAATATTCAATTTTTCAATTAATATTTTAATTTTTTATTATTATTTTATTTGAGGTTAAATAATTTTTATTTGGGGTTCAACGGGTTCCAGTTGGGATTTAGAAATATTCAATTTTTTAATTAAATATTTTTAATTTTATATGTATTTTTTTCGGGGTTCAACAATTAACTTTTGGGGTTCAACTTTTCCATTTTGGGTTTTAGAAATATTCGGAAGGAAGAATAAACCGTATACGAACTTAGGGATTAGGGTAACGCGTTTAAATATCAGGCCGCCGGATTCAATTTTTTAAATTTAAAATAAACAGTTTTAATTAAATTTAGGTGTTCAACAATTAACTTTTTGGGTTCAACGTTTCCATTTTGGGTTTCATAAATATTCGGAAGGAAGAATAAACTGTATACGAACTTAGGGTTTAGGGTTGTAAACAACCCTAAATCCTAACATATCCTGAGTTTTAAACGCGATAGCGTTTAAAAATCAGGCCGTCGGATTCAATTTTTTAATTAAAATTTTTAAAAATACAATTTTAATTACATTTAATGGTTCAACAATTAAATTTTGAGGTTTAACGTTCCCATATTTCAATTACGTATCAGAGCTATACCCCGCCCCAATTTGCGTATCAACCAGACAGATTTGTGCCAACCACCCCAACTTTACAAGAGATACGCATAATGGAAATGCTTATTCACGGGTTACGCATCCATGCACGATTTTTTTAAAAAAATTTGTGAAGGATAAGCATTTGCCAAATGTGTATCCCTAATAACCACTTGGCAAATGCGTATCCCACCGGGTAGTTTACGCATTGTTTCAAAACCGGGTATTTTCTTAAAAAAATTTCAAAAAATCAGTTATTTTTGTCTTTCACCCCCCCAGAATATACGTCCCTCTTTCAGCGGTATCGGATGACTTATATTTACATATTTTTGAAATTTTCATTTTTTTCTATGAAATGAGATAATTCAATACATAATAGCCATACGGCATCTACAAGAATGATCGAATCGAACAAACATAGAACAGGTTGACACGCTCGTCTTCATAATCAAAATGAGACAAATAAGCGGTGTGAAAAAAATGATATATTTATAGATACTTGCTCTACGCTCAATATCTTCGCCAAAATCCGTTTGAGCTATCGACCACAAATGCAATCCCTAACAAGCTTTTATCGTTGAATCCGAACCAACTCTCACAAAAGAAGGAGAGAAATCCACATCCTCTCACCAAGGAGAGAAATCAAACCGAAATTACAACCTAAAATTCCAAACTGAAATTTCAAATAAAACTTAGATCTACAAAAACGAAACCACAACAAGGGATAATCGGTCCACACACAGATCCAAAACCCGACTGAATCGAAGAAGAACGAAAATCCAAAATTTCGATGATATAGATCTAAAAAACAAAACCAAACACCCAAAATGGATATAAAACCTTAACCCAAAATAGGAGATTATTGAAGAAAACAAAAGCAAAACAAATAAATTAAAGGATTTGTGGCTTTTCACTGGAAAAACCAGTGGAAGCCCGTCGATTTGATAAAGAAGGAGGCGGATCGAAGAAGAAGTAGAGAGATTAGAATATATTTTTTTGAAATTTTTGTTAAAAACAATTTGAACAAATTTTTCAATGAACCGTTTTTTAACAAATTTTTCAATGACTCATGTTTATGAGTGAAATCTAATTCAGTTCCCAAACTTTATGAGATACTCGATGAAAAATCACAGATTCAAGATAATTGAACCTGAGACTAATCAAGAAAAAAAAATCAGCTATTAAATACATATGGTGCCCTTTAAGGCAGAGTATAGACGTGAACGGGTATGCAAAATGCATTGTCACCGTAGCTAAGGTTCCACTGCTAAATTAAAAATCCCATATTAGAGCATTGTCACCTTGTTTCACATAAAAGATGGACATCGAAAGTAGTAGATACACTAGACTTACCAAGCTTTCTTGAATTCTAAGTAAGCACAACATAAAATTTGTTGGTCGTATTTAATTGGGTTTCTTGGATTCTCAAATCTCAATATGCACATAGTGTTAGAAAAATGGAAAGTTTGAGGCATATTTATAATATGTTCTTGATGTAATTTCCGGAAACTAACAAGTGGAGGTTGTTCCTTGTAATGAGGACTTAAACTTTCATGTTTGGATCTAAGACATTTTCTTGGTGTAATCCATAAATAAATTGAGTTGAAAGAAGAATGTCTCGGCGTCTCGCGTACGCGAGGCGACCTGGGCGAGGAATTTTATTACCTGAATTATTTTAACAGTAAATCAGACTTTATTTGTTACTGCTGTTGGATCAGTACTTGGTTTATTGGGCCTGATCAGACATCAAATCCTGATGGACAGATCCTGAACATAACCAAATACTGATGAGCATCAGATCCTGACGGACCAAAATCAAATCCTGATGGATCAGATCCTGATGCGAACCAATCCTGATGGACATCAGATCCTGACGATGGTCAAATCCTGATGCTTCTGTAACTGAAATAAATCCTGATGCTGCAGTTAATGAAATTAAATCAGAATATTTACTTTCCTTTTATGGAGTATCAGTTACGTTTATTTTTGGTATTATATACATACAGAATAGAACGTTAACTAAGAACGATATGTAAGAACCCAGATTTTGGGTGGAATTAAAACTTTTATGTATTTAATGATGTAAGAATGAATAGTGGTTACGGCTACAATGTAATAGTTGATATTTGGAAAGAATGAATGGAATTCGACTTTATTATTTCTATGTCTTGAAGAATGCTAAAGGGTGACAATATAGGTAAGAATAATCTATCTCCTAAGGGAATAAAATATGGCAATTCCAAGCAGGAGAATATTCTCATGTCATCCAGATCGATAACGATTAATCCAGTAGTTCCGTAAAAAGGTTAAGGAACGATCGAAAGAGAATACAGACAATTGTACAACCCTAAGAGAATAAGTAAAGAATAAAGAATGAATAGTGTTTTGGTGGGAGTATAGAATAATATGAGACGACACTATATAGAAGTATTCGGAACGGATTTCCGAGTTCGTATTAGTGATCCAGGGGGAAAATAAGTGTATGTAAAAGCTGTCGGATTCTGAAAAATCGCACTTTTATTTTCTCCGAGAGTTCCCTGGACACTGATAGCCTTAAGTATTTAACGAATGGATTTAAGGAATATAAATTGGAAAGTTAGAAAGAAAGATGGAGAATGATAGTATTAATATTAGAAAGATTCCCGGTAAACCCTAATTAGAAATCCATGAAATATTCCTACGAACGATCAATCGAAACGGGCAATAACCGGACACAGAATCAAGCAGGGAAAGCAAGGTACATGCATGAGTAAGTGATAAATATCTAGGCAACTATCAAGTAACTAGATTAATTGGAACATAACTAGTACTTAGAAATCAAAAACCCTTGGTTAGTCTTCCACCATGCAAAACACAACACTTGTCCCTCCTAATTGCCTCATCCATGACATCACACTCCACTAACACAACTAAGATGAGATATTATCTATCCAAATTCACTTTATGCATAATTGAACAAAGAAAAGCAAGAAACCAAGCAAACACTCTCCATTCTCTTTTTTCTTCAAACTCTCGGCCAAGGAGCTAGAAAAGGGGGTTCCCACCATTGTTTGATCTTCAAATTTTTAGGGTAAGTACTACATATCATAGATTAGATCCCCTAGAAATTTCAGCCTCAAATTCACTTTCTTTCATTTTCAAATAAATCATCAAAGGTGATGATGAATAGTGTTTTCAAGAACTAATCTTTGTTTTTCTTGTTTTCATGGTTGATCCTAGCTAAGTTAAGGCTATCCAAGGGCAATACCAAGCTTTGTGAGGCTAGTACATACTACAAGGAAGGTATAAGACTTGAAAACCCTAGATCTACTTTGAGTTTTAAGCATGTTCTTGATGGATCTAGCTTAGTTATGATTATGTTCATGTTATAAGCATGCTTAGTTAGTGATTTAGTGATTTGATTAACATGATGATTTTGATGCTAAGATCAGTAGCTTCTTGACTTGTTAAGATGCTTATTATGTGTATAAGTTGTTTAGATGCCCGGTGTGGCTTGGGTTGTTGATTGTGATTTTTGGAATGTTCGTATTATAACCGTTATAATGCCGAAATTTCGTTAATCATTGAAAACCGTGCATCACAGTAGGTCTAATGGCCGAAAATGGACAAGTATCTAACATTCCGTTGTAGATCTTGAGTCGTAGATCATTTTGGAAAAAGAATCGAATCAAACAGACTTACGGTTTAGGATTTATGACCAATTTACTAAAAGTAGTTCGAATCCGTAAACGAAAGTTCGTAACTGAAATTGAACCTTCGTAAAATATGTAAAGTCATGACGAATCTTGGTAAATAAATACTAGAGGTAAAAAGGAAGGTGTGAAAGAAAACCCTATGTCAAAAGGATCATTTTTCGATTTATTAAAAATATTCGAGTCGAGGTTAAACGCGAATGAACCCCTAAAAGACGACTCTATTATAACTTCGGTAAAACACTTAGAAAACGGGCGATAAAACTCGGAGTATAATACTGGTTCGTAACGATCGACCTTAGAACTTGTATGACTTAAGTATGTCCCAAGTGTAAGTACAGTGACATGTCGTATTAATGAACGAATGTCGGGTCGGATCAATGATAAAAGGAATCCACTAAAAGGGGTATAACGAGATAACTCGAGAACGTGTTTCGATTTAAATATAACTTAACTTTTAAGATGTTAATTGATTAATCCCGAATGCCTTGGCTATTTATAGATCACCAAGCTGACCCGGGACCCGCTACCACTACCTCTTACCGTACTCGACTACCAGGCAAGTTTCAATTCCCTTCTTTTAGGCCGTTGTTGTGATTGAATATATATATATATATATATATATGTTTTCTGTTATACATATGCCATAGCATGCATGCCTACTTTCAAGTTATATCGTTATGCTTGTTCCCTGATTGTTTATTGGCTTATAAATTAGATAGCTAACGTATCAATTATAAGCCGGTTATCGTAAGACCCTCATAGAAGGGCGTATACATCTTATTCATCAAATATAGACCGGGAGTCAATATTTCTTGATATATCGAGATTACCTCGGAGGAAAACATTTAAGTAAATTCCATTATTTGGGCGACGAATATTATTTGAATATTCGTTCGAGATTATTTATTTAACGATCCTTACTTCAAATAATTATTTGAACGTAACCATTCGACGAATAATATTGTTCAATATTCATTCAGAGTCGAATTGATTATCGATTATTATTTCGAATATTCTTCTAAAGATGAGACTACTAAATGAATATTATTTGGATATTCATTTAGAATATTACTTTATTAAATAAATATTACTTTTGAATATTCATTTAAGATATTAATTACTTGATGAATATTATTTTAATATTCTTCTGAAGCTTGATTTATTTATCGAATATTATCTCGAATATTCCTTTAAGGCTTGGATTACTAAATGAATATTACTTGATATTCATTTAGAATATTATTCATTAAATGAATATTACTTTTTGAATATTCATTTAAATTCCCAATTAATTATGAATATTATCTTGAATATTCCTTTCAGGTCTTATTAATTAATGAATATTATTTTGAATATTCATTTAAATATTTATTTATTCAATAAATATTCTCCTGATATTTCTTCAGGGATTATTTTGAAAACTACTCTGATTAAAGATATTCTTTCATATTCCTAAATATTCTTTAAATATTTTTAATTCAATAAATATTCTCTGAATATTTATTCCACACTTAGAATAACCTCAATAAGGTTTATCTTCTTCGATTATTACGAAAAATATTTCGGAGTCATATTATTATTAATCTTATATCAAGAAAGGTTCTCAGACATCATTCTTATTTGAGTCTATCTCCTTAATAATAAGGGAACCTTACTTGGAAAATGTTAATTATCTTGTCGACTTCCCGGTCATAAAGTATTCTCTTCACTCGCAACTCGGGTGCTATTGACTTATTAAGTCGTTGGTTACCTTCTCATCTTTCGAAGGGTAAGATTGTTGGAACAAGTTGATATTCGTTACCAAGCAATAACTTGGAAGTTATTGGTGAATTTTCCTTTCCAACTAGATACGACTATTTTGTAGAGTCTTATCAACAAGTATTATACTTGGGGAAAGGGGGACGAACGTTACATTCAGAATCATGAATTCTATTTGAACTAGGAGTCGTGTAAGAGGCCGAGTAGCGCCGGTCCATCCCCTTTGGCCCAACCGTTGGACGGGGAGAGCTAGTAAGGCGGTAGACAAGTAAAGCCGTCAGTTCTTCCTTCTACCGGTAGTAAATCTAATTTGAGCTGTACGATCTCGACTGATCATCAAGATTGGAACAGCGGGCGCGGTGAATACTCCATCATTGGTTCATCATCCAATTGGCAGAGCTGGAAAAGTGTTCATAACTGGAATTACAATCTTTTCATGCAAGTTCCTCTTTTTAATGACAATGATAATATCTCGCTTACTTTTGATGTAGCAGATATTTCTACAAACAAATACTTTGAGTTACCTGGTAACTTCATCCTTTATATTATACTGGCAATAACTTCATTAATGCATGGCATATGATTTCAAAGGATATTTTGAACTGCTATATATATGTATCACTGTTCAGTTATATTATTGTTGGTGGGGCTTTCGCTCACCCTTGCTTTGTTCATATTATGTCACAACAACAGCTAGGACAGATGGCTCGCGTTAGGCGCACTCGGCGCAAGCGGGTTACCCGACCCACCGGACTCCCCGCTGAGATGCTAGCCGCCATTGCTGAGGTAGCATAGTTAGACAGCTTTTGTTTCCTGTTTAACTATATGTATAATTAATGTAATCAATGACAAAACTTTTAAACTTATGATGTTATCCTTTTGGGATTGTAATAACTTTTATTCGTAACCCTTTAATGTAAGACTTATTTCAATTTCATCTCTGGGACTATAACTGTGTGTATGTGAGTGGTTATTATTGTGGGGTCATAGCATGCTACTTATTGATTTTGGACTCAAGTCAAGTATTATGTATAAGTTATGAGACCGTAACGACCCAATCCCTGACCCCGGATCTGGGGGTGTTACAGAGATGGTATCAGAGCAAGAGTTATATATCCCAAGAGATGATACGACGTTATATAATAATAAATTCAATAATATAATAGGAACCCTTGCCAGGTTCACATAAAACACTTACGGGAACTTTTTAAGTATCATGATAGTAACATAGTTCGTCTTGTGTAGGCGAGCGCATGTCGGCCCAGGAGACAGCTGCGAGACAGCATGATGAGGACATGTTCCGGACTAGGGACCGGTACTATGAGCACTTGCCTGAGGAGGATACTGAGCCTGAGGAGGAGGACGTTGAGGAGGTCCAGGTTAATGCTGATACTGATGTGATCGAGTCTGAGGAGGAGGACCCTGAGGAGGTCCAAGTTGATGCTGACACAGATGTTGTTGAGACTGAGGGGGAGGAGGACCCGGAGGGGATCCAGACAGGACAGGATGCTGAGTTAGTTGCTGAGGATGAGGATTATTGGGTTGTATCTGAGATTAGGACCACGGAGGAGGATACTGATATGACCACTGAGCAGGTCATGGTTGCTGTTGTTGGACAGGCTGTAGATGAGGTTGAGCCAGTGGAGGATGCAGTAGGGAGTTCCGGACTACGAGTGCCACCCCTCTCTGTTGAGAGAGCCCCTACCCCACCACCACTACCTGTGAGCCCATTCCCCGATGAGTTTGAGGAGATTACCCCAGAGCCCCAGCAGATAGAGACTGCAGCTCCAGCTGAGCCATCCACCCCACCTCATGTACCGATAGGAGGAGTCCCAGTATGTGTTCATAACTTGATTGTGAACGGGCTTTATAGAGAGTTGTCAGTGGCGGATGCCAGGTTGGCAGAGTCTATGAGGGAGCTAGAAGCAGAGAGAGCCGCCCGGATGAGGTTGCAGGGCCGGAGGACTATCAGTGACAGGGTTGGGTATAGGGCTGTGACCCACATCGAGCTGAGGGCTCAGATGACGGTGCGACAGTTGCCTACTGATGGGCATGGTATGGTAGACAGAGCAGATGCCGAGGAGATTTTTCGCATCGCCATGGGGAGGGTTCGGATGATGTTTCATCGTGGCGGCTGATTTCAGATGTAGTGATGCAGTAGTCTAGTTGTCTAGTCATGTACGGATGTAGTAGTGCCGGCTTTTGTAGGGATGGTTTTCTTGTACTTATTTTCCCTTTTTGCAGACTAGACAGATAGACAGCGTATTTCACTTTTGACTTGTTGTTGTTGTTAGGATGGCTGTACTTTAAACTATCGTTGTAACTCGGATGTTGTACCTTTTCGGTACCTGGTATATATTTGTTTCCCTTTCAGTTATTTCAATTTTGTTGGGATGTGATCACGAGTTTATTAGCATATGTACTATTTTTCGATTAAGTTGCCATGAGATATAAAACTGTGGGATCTTAAACCCAATCATGTAAAGAATTATGCAAGGAAAAATCCTTTAAAACAGGTAAGTGAACTTAATGTAAAATTTTCCAAATTTTCAGTAAAATGCCTCCAAGATGAATGGGCACTAGGGCTAACCCCCGAGAATCTACTGACCAAGAGAGTCACAACCAACACGAGGAAGACCATGAAAGTAGTGAAGAACAAGATCAGGACTATAATGAGCAAGAAGATTCCCAGTATGGAGCAGAGGATGAACCCATGTACTCTGAAGAATTTGAGGGGGAAATAGAGGGTGGAGAAACTGAAGTAGAGCAGGAAGGGGACCCCATGGGCCAGTTTATGGATCTACTTAGGCAGAATTTGAACCAATACCCCCAACCACCACCAGGCAACAACACTTCAGTGGCAAATTCCTTTAGGGTCTTTAAGTCCCTTAAGCCCCCAGAGTTCCACAGATCGGCTGATCCCGTTGAGGCGAGGGCCTGGATCAAGGAAATGGAAAAATCTTTCGAGATTCTGAGTATCAATGAGGCTCAGAAGACTGTTTTTGCTACTTACCTACTAAAGGGAGAGGCCAATTATTGGTGGGAAGCCAAGAAGAACATGGAGACTGATGCTGTCGTAGCCTGGGAAAGGTTCAAACAATTATTCCTGGAGAAGTACTTCCCGATGTTCATGAAAACCCAGATGGAACTTAAGTTTTTGGAACTGAAACAGAACAATATGTCAGTGGCTGACTATGAGGCCAAATTTACTGAGCTATCGAGATTTGTGCCAGAGTTTGTAGACACAGAAGAAAAGAAAGTTAACAGGTTTCAACAAGGGCTGAAGCAGTGGATCCAGAATAGGGTGGCAGTTTTAGAGATTACAGATTATGCCACCTTGGTGCAGAAGGCAACCATTGTGGAGGCTGGTAGTGATCAGATGCAGAGAGAGAGAGAGAAAGGGGGGATAAAGAGAAAGCATGTTAGTATGGGCGGAGGATCCGCTGGAGGAAAACCCCCAACCAAATTTAATCGAGGAGCGGTTTCCCTACCTGGGAGGAACGTAGGGTTTAAACCATCTGCGAGCGTAAGTGTGAGCCAGGGCGGCCATCAATCAGGAATGTCCCGTTCCAACCCTTCTCGACCTCCATTGCCATTGTGTGCTACTTGTGGGAAGAGGCATTCCGGGGTGTGTAACCTGAAGCAGATAAATTGTTATAAGTGTGGGCGAGCTGGGCACTATGCTACCTCTTGCACCAGGGTCATCCCTAACAGTACAACCTGTTTCCAGTGTGGACAGCGAGGGCACATGAGGAAGGATTTCCCAAGGAGCAAACCAGCAGCATCAGGGGCAAGCAAGGTTGCCTCAAATAGGCCACCAACTGCTAGGACTTTTAATATGTCAGTACAAGATGCCGTGAGGGACACGGATGTGATAGCAGGTACATTTTCTCTCAATTCAGTCAGTGCAAATGTCTTATTTGATTCAGGAGCAACTAAGTCTTTTATATCTAGAGATTTTGCGCATAAATTGAAACTTAAAACCCAGCAACTAAGAGATTCCTTACAAGTAGAAATAGCTAATCAGGAAATCGTACCGGTTAATCAAATTCACCCCGATTGTAAGCTAGAAATAGGAGGACGATCCTTCTAATAAAGACAAGAACAAGGCTAAGAAACCAAAGGCAAACAAACCATGTTGGTCTTGTGGACAGGTTGGTCATTGGAGTAAGGACTGTCCTGTAAAGAAAGCTAAGAAATCTGTTGTGGGAGCACAAGCTAACACTGTGCTTGGAACAACTGGTGGGCCTGTGGTTAACATGGTTATTGGTGAGGCTGTTGCTTCTAAAACTGACAACGAGTATGTAACCTACAACCCTATACTACTTTCCACTTATTCGTCTCATGAATGGTTGATTGATACTGGAGCTAATGTACATATTTGTACTGATATTACTCTGTTTGTATCTTATCAATAGACTCATGGAATGACTGTGACGATGGGGAATGCGAGCGCAGCTCAAGTTCTTGGAATAGGAAACGTGGACCTGAAGTTCGCTTCTGGGCGTGTTCTATCCCTCACTAGAGTGCATCATGTTCCTGATATTCGTAGAAATATAATAAGTGGAAGTTGTTTAGTAAAGAACGGTTTTGAACTTTTTTTGAAATGTAATAAAGTAGTTATTACACATACTGGTGTATTTTTTGGCAAAGGTTACTTGTCTGATGGATTGTTTTTAATAAATGTTGAGCCTGTTTTGGGCAGTTTTATTAATGATAATGTTGCTCCTTCTGTTAATTGTGCTGAATCATCTGATTTGTGGCACGCACGTCTTGGTCACTTGAATTTTGGTGCTCTAAAGAATATGATGAACTTAGAGTTGATTCCAAAATATGCCATTGATTAGAAAACTAAATGTCAAGTATGTGTGACTGCTAAACAAACCAGGAAACCCTTTATAATGTGATTAGGGATTTGAATGTGTTAGATTTAGTGCACACGGACATATGTGAATTTGGTGGTGTTTTGACCAAGGAACATAATAGATATTTCATTACCTTTATAGATGATTGTAGTAGATATTGTTATGTTCATTTGCTTAAACATAAAGATGAAGCACTAGAAAAATTCATTACGTTCAAAACTGAAGCTGAAACACAAACTGGTAAAGTACTTAAACGTTTGAGATCTGGTAGAGGTGGTGAGTATACGAGTACCTCGTTTAATGATTTTTGCAAGAGCAATGGTATAGTTCATGAGGTAACTCCACCATACACACCTGAGTCTAATGGGGTGGCAGAACGAAAGAACAGAACTTTTAAAGATATGATCAATAGTATGTTGATTAATTCAGGGTTACCTAAGTACATGTGGGGGGGGCTCTGAATACGGCTTGCCATATTCTGAACAGAGTTCCTCTGAAACATATGGACAAGACACCTTATGAATTATGGACAGAGAAAAGGACTAGTCTAAAGTATCTTCGTGTGTGGGGGTGCCTTGCAAAGGTACTTGTCCCTGAACACAAGAGAAAGAAACTAGGGCCGAAAACTGTTGATTGCATCTTTCTGGGCTATATTGAAACCACTACGGCTATGAGATTTTTAGTGTTAAAATCTGACATAGACGGTATAGTGGCTAACACTATAGTTGAATTTCGTGATGCAACATTCTTTGAGGATGTGTTCCCTATGAAGACTGGTACACCTTAGGGTATTTCTGATGATGATCCCACTCACACATCGAGTTCCATTCCTGATCATGTGGAAAGGATGACAAATGTAGGGGCGGATCCTAGTAGTAGCTCTACTCCTGAAGAAGTAGAGGAACCTAGAAGGAGTAAGCGTGCAAAGGTAGTCAAGGATTTTGGAAGTGATTTTCTCACTTACAATATCGAGGATGAACCTTTAACTTTTCGACAGGCCATGGATTTTTCTGAATCAAGGTACTAGAAAGGTGCTGTAAAAAGTGAAATTGACTCTATTGTTTCTAATGGAACATGGGAGTTGGTTGATCTACCTCCTGGGTGTTCTACTATAGGATGTAAATGGGTATTCAAAAGGAAGATGAACCCGGATGGCTCAATAGATAAGTATAAGGCTAGGCTGGTAGCTAAGGGCTTGAAGCAAAAGGAAGGCACTGATTACTTTGATACATACTCTCCAGTTGCTAGAATGACAACAATCCGAATGCTTGTAGCATTGGCTTCTGTACATGGTCTTATCATCCATCAAATGGATGTAAAGATAGCTTTTCTTCATGGTGAACTTGAAGAAGAGATTTATATGGATCAGCCAGAGGGATTTGTTGCCTCTGGTAATGAAGGGAAAGTATGTAAGTTAATCAAGTCTATATATGGCTTAAAACAAGATCCAAGAGACTGGCATAAAAAGTTTGATGTAACTGTTTTAGAATCAGAATTTGTAATTAATGAAAGTGACAAGTGTGTCTACTACATGGTTAAAGGAAATGATTGTATTATTGTGTGCCTATATGTGGATGACATTTTATTGTTTGGAACCAATATTGAGATTATTAACGAGACAAAAGTGTTCTTGAAAAGGCACTTTGATATGAAGGATATGGGAGAGGCTAGTGTGATTCTTGGTATCAAGTTGACTCAGTCAACTGATGGAATAACCTTGTCACAATCTCATTATATAGGGAAATCTATACTTGAGAAGTATGGTTATTCAAATTGTAGAATCGCGAGTACTCCATATGATCCTAAAGTTGCCCTTGTCAAGAATAGTTCAGGAATTCCTGTGTCTCTGTTAAGGTACTCTCAGATTATTGGGAGTTTGCAGTATCTTGCAAATGGTACTAGACCGGATATTTCATATTCAGTGTCTAAGTTAGCAAGATATACAAGCTGTCCAAACAAGACTCATTGGGATGCTCTTGATAGAGTACTTAGATATCTAAAAGGCACCATCTATCTTGGCTTGCATTACAGGAGGTTTCCTGGAGTGCTAGAGGGATATAGTGATGCAAGTTGGATAGCTAAGAAGTCTGGTTCCAATGGAGTGATTGGATACCTATTTACCCTAACGGGTGGAGCAGTGTCTTGGAAGTCTTCTAGACAAACTATAATAACTCGGTCTACTTTTGAGGCTGAGTTGTGTGCATTAGATGCCACGGGAACTGAGGCTGAATGGTTACATGGACTGATGTCAATGTTACCTGTAGTAAGTCGACCACTTCCTGCTTTTGTTGTTCATTGTGATAGCTGTACAACTATCGACAAGATTAACAGCAAGAAGTATAATGTGAAAACAAAGAGACATATCCAAGTTAGACTGAAGTCTATAAGGGGTCTAATGTCTGAAAGGATTATTGCTGTTGAGTTTGTTGGAACTGAAGATAACCTAGCTGATCCTTTGACTAAGGGACTTGAGCATGCTGTTGTCCTTAAGTCTAGGTTGGGGATGGGACTGATAGCCCATAATGATTCATCTACAGGGGGAACCCAATACACATGAGAGGAGATCCCTCGAAAGTGTATTCAATGTGGTAATAACAAGTTGTAAGGGTGAATTGGTTGTACCTTAACTACATAGATTGATACTCACGTATCTGGAGTCTATCCCCTGTAAACCTATAAGGTACTGTCACTGCCAGAATAGCAAGAGTTATTTGAACTCTGAATGGGGTCAAGTCATATGACGAGATGCTAGCAGTACATCTCTGGAGATGCCCAGCTAAGCGAATGTAATAATGTGGTTTCAATTAGAGGAAAGGGTTATTCCTTGAAGCATTCGACGAACAGGATCGAGACATGACCATCAACGTCTCAAAGCCGTAGATTAGCACCATAGCCTTTGACTTGTCGTCGTCTATGGAGTGTGGTTACACCAAACGGATAAAGATTCAAGGTGAAACATTCCATCTGAATCCGGTAGCCATCGAAGTAGAGGACTTAGGAGGGTTCAAACCCGGAAGGGTACCTACTCTGAAAAACAAGTCATGATGAGGATAGATATGCATTTTTGTATGGATTTGTGGGGGATTGTTAGAAAAATGGAAAGTTTGAGGCATACTTATAATATGTTCTTGATGTAATTTCCGGAAACTAACAAGTGGAGGTTGTTCCTTGTAATGAGGACTTAAACTTTCATGTTTGGATCTTAAACATTTTCTTGGTGTAATCTATAAATAAATTGAGTTGAAAGAAGAATGTCTCGGCATCTCGCGTACGCGAGGCGACCTGGGCGAGGAATTTTATTACCTGAATTATTGATTTATTTTAACAGTAAATCAGACTTTATTTGTTACTGCTGTTGGATCAGTACTTGGTTTATTGGGCCTGATCAGACATCAAATCCTGATGGATAGATCCTGAACATAACCAAATACTGATGAGCATCAGATCCTGACGGACCAAAATCAAATCCTGATGGATCAGATCCTGATGCGAACCAATCCTGATGGACATCAGATCCTGACGATGGTCAAATCCTAATGCTTCTGTAACTGAAATAAATCCTGATGCTGCAGTTAATGAAATTAAATCAGAATATTTACTTTCCTTTTATGGAGTATCAGTTACGTTTATTTTTGGTATTATATACATACAGAATAGAACGTTAACTAAGAACGATACGTCCTAAGGTTAGAAACCCTATCTGTCTTCTTCTGTCTCTGTTCACTCTCAACACATACATATTATATACATAATTCTCAGGCGAATTGAGGGGCTGGTCGCTATTGATCATTGGAGTATTTGTGAACCCATTGATCTGTGCTGTTTTATCCTGGGAGTGATATTGCTGCAACCCAATCACAACGTAAGTGGGGCAATAATCTCTTCAAGAACAGCCAAGTCTTCTCGAAGGGCTTGGTGACTCAGCTGTTCTTCTCTCTTGTTGTCTTTGTTAAAGCTACTGTGAGAGATAAGTATTTCTTATTTTTCTTGTTAATAACAGTCTCTGATTATACTCTTGTTTATGCCTTCGTGTTTTGTTTCGTTATTTGGTTAATGCCTGTTCTTGTTTAATATATATCACTGCCTCATTGTTGTTATAGTTAATTTATACCCAATACATAGTACATCTCAAAGTCATTCCTTGTTCCTTGGAATAAATGTTGCAGCCAAAAAAGAAACAACCCACTGTTATAGTACTTTGCAACCTTAGAAGAGTACAAGGGCCAGACAAATACCAAGTTATTTAGGGATGGACGTCGGGCTTGGGGTTCGGGGAGTGCAATTCCTGCCTCCGATCCCCGAATTCATACCCGCTTCCCGAACCTTCCCCGATTCTCGAACGGGGAATATTTGCTCCCCGATTCCTGTCCCGAACGGAGATCGAGGATTTTTAATATTTAAAAAAAAATTATACATTTTCCAATAAATTTTTTAATAAAACTAATTTGCTAAATCATAATATATAATATATATTTTAAATTCAATTACATATTCTAAAAAACATATCGAATTAATATTTATTTATCTTAAATAATAATAAAAAAATATTATAATTAAATTTAAATTTTACTATTAAAACTTTGAATCTATGAAATGAATTAAAATTTTAAACAATAATAATATATATAAATACATTTAGTTATAATAATTTAATTACATACACATATAATATATTTTTAGTTATATTAAAATCGGGAATCGGGGCGGAGATCCCCTAATCTCCGACCCCGCCCCGATCCCCGTATTTTTTACAAAATATTTCCCGCTCCCCATCCCGAACCCGAAAAATTTCCCGAATCCCTGACCAGAACGGGGCAGGGATCGGATCGGGGTCAGGCGGGACGGGCGAATTGCTCATCCCTAAAGTCATTGTACCGAATTACATCATACTATATTAAAAGGGCAAAATGCCATATAACCTACTGTAGTTTGGACTTTTTTTCAAATGCCCTACTGTACTTCCAAAGACAGTACTCTACTTTGTTTTTCTTTCATTTACACCACTCCCGTCAGTTGACCAGCCCAGGCGTTAGTCAAACGTTAATTGTGACAGGTGGCACGGTGAGTCAGCATGCCAGGTGTTGTTCTAATTAATTAAAAGCCCTAATTAACTCCAACATCTCCATTATTACTTCTATCTTCTCCATTTCTACTTCCAGTTGTTCCTCCCCACCCCACCATTTATCTCATCCCTCCCATCAAAATGGGTAGCAGCTCTGATGCACAGTCAAGAATGTCTGTGGAAACATTCTTGTGTGATTGTGACAAGAAAGCAAAATTATTTACCAGTTGGTCACAAAGAAATCCGGGGAGAAGATTTTTGGGATGTGGGCAACCTCAAGGAACTAGATGCAATTTCTTCCATTGGTTCGATGTCGAAGCAGCAGGGAGACATGGAGATGTGATCACTCAATTGAACAACCGTAGGTACTTCTTGGAAGAGAGGATTGGGATGATGGAGGGTAGGCTCTCCAGTCTTGAAGATAAATTAGCTGCCAAGAAGTTGCAAACAGGGGTTCTCAAGAAGCATAACTCATACTTGGCTAGGATCTGTTTTGTGCTGGGTATAGCATTAGCAGTTGTAATTGGTTTGCTATTTCAGAAAAAAGACAATTGTAGTGTGTAATGGAAGGCTGTGTTTGTTTTTGTATAACTGCAGTGAAATTTGTAAGATTGCAGTTTATATATGAATGCATTGAAATTGTGTAATGCAGTTTGGATCAATGTAATGGTTTGTAATGTGTAATGGAGGGTATTTGATTAATGAAATTATTAATGTGTTTTGGAAGGCTGTGTTGGTTTTTGTCAATGCAATGTAATACAATTTTCTTTGTTTGATCAATGCAGTCACAAAGGCTATAGCAGATAAAATACACAAGTCATAATTCAATACATTTCAAAATAGAATTCACAAGCTTAGACTTCAGTTCATTTAGAGCAAAATACAGAAATTGAGACATTAGCTCATTCCATCAAAATACAGAAATGATCAGCCATCATTGAGACATTACTTCATTTCAGCAAAATACATCAACTGCTAAACTTGTGACTCATGTGTGGAGAAGGCTTGAGATTCTTGATTATGCATCATTGCCTCTGCCATCATTTCAGCCTCTCCAGTTGCATTTTCAGCTTCTAGGTTATCCATTTCTTGGACAACCTCAACAGGGACTGCTGCACTCCTCTTCCTTTTCTTCACCTTGCTTGTAGATGCTTGAGGTGGCTGTTTACAACTCCTGCTATTGTGACCTGCCTTGGTGCAATTTTTGCAGTGCATCACTCTCCCAACTCTAGATACTTGTTCCTTGCCTAATTTGGTTGATGTAGTGTCCTTTGCGGGTTCCCATCCTCCTCTCCTCCTTTGCTTCTTTGGCCTGCCCATCAGTGTCTTTGTTATTTGTGGGGGTAGAACTTTGTCACCTTCCACTTCCTCCCAAAAGGGTGCCCCCTGCAGAACCTCTAGGCAATGTGAGTAGCAGGCCAAGTATTTCTCCTTTGTAAAGTAGTTAGACACAAAATCCATGGGGTTCAATCTGCAACTGTGAATGGCACTAACACCATGAATACATGGAATACCAGTTAAGTCCCACACCCTGCATGAACAACTATGGTTTTGCAAGCTCACACAATAGCCAATTCCTCTACATTTCACCTGATAATTTTGCCTACCATCCCATAGCACCCTACACTCATTACTATCCCTAACTGCCTTTTCCAGTAATTTCCTGGCCTTAGGCACCAGTAATGTGTCTTGACCAATCATTTTATCCCTTCTGATATGGATCTTTTCCATAAGGAGATCATGGATCTCAGTGATCATGTCTGTAATTGGCATGTACCTGAAAGTATAAAATGTTAGGATCAATAATTACAAGAATCAGTGAAATAAGAGATGTATGAATAGAGGAGTATTGCATACCTGCATCTGAGAATGAATGAATTAAAACATTCTGACATGTTGTTCTCAGTGGAGTCAGATTTTGAGTGGGATGCAAAGAAAGCTTTTGACCAACATTTTGGATCAAGTGAGCTCATTTTCTGAAATGCTTCTTTGGATACCCTTTCCATATCCTTCATTGCAGATTTAAATTCCTGAGGATGTGTTGCATTTGCAGCTGCATAGAAGGCCTCTTTCAGTGTATCCTTACTACAAATGCCTTGCAAATTTGTGTACAAGTGCCTTGTACAATTTCTATGCTCAACCTGTGGTAACAGCTCTTTCACAGCTTTCTCCAGTCCCTACACATGTGGTACCACTGATGTAATAGACATTCATCAAGTAAATCTAAAAAATAAAATATAATTTAACAATTATTACCTTTTGCTGGTCAGAAATTAAGGTGTATCCATATCCATTGCCAAGTTGGAGGTCATCTATCACCAACTGCAAGAACCATCCCCAGCTAGCATATGACTCTGATTCAACCACAGCCATTGCAACAGGGTAAATTCCATTGTCCCCATCCCTCCCAACTGCAGATAGTAGTTGCCCTTTACAAACAGTCTTCAGGAAACAACCATCTAATCCCAATATTGGCCTGCACCCTTCTCTCCAGCCTTTCTTCAATTCAGAGTAGCATACATAAAATCTTTTGAAATGAGGTGAATCCCCCTCATTCTCTTTGGTTGTGCTGATTTTGACAGTATTATCCTTGTTGGATCTTAGAATTTCTCCACCAAACCTCCTCAGAAGTGCATAGTGCTGCATAAGTTCTTGTTGCACACCACTGATGGCCCTTTTTCTTATCCTACAGCACTTTGTGATGTTAACTTCAATTTTCAAAACCCTCCTGAACTCCTCCTGCATCTCTTTTATTTTCCAACTAGGATTTTTTCTTATCCTTTCTCCATATAAATCAGCCAAATAGTTTGTGCTAGCAGACTTGTTTCTGTATGAGTAAAGGCAATTATGCTCTGCCTTTAATGTCTTAAGTATCCAACACTCCTTGGATGCAACATAGGATACCCACATTGAAAAGGGGCATCCACTCACACATCTTACTTGAACCCTGTGTTGGTCATCCACTGCATAATGTAGTGCTCTGCCTTGACCAATACTATATTCCCTAACAGCTGTTTTCACTTGTTTTTTATTAATAAAAGCCATGCCTATCCTCCACCTCATGTCCCTACCAGGGGTCCTAGGGTCATATCTTGTCTTAATAATGTCTCTGTCTTCGTTTGGACCAGGATCAACATATGCAAATTCTCCATCTTCTTCAGAACTCAAATTACCCTCTACTATATACTCTTCTTCCTCATCCCCCTCTCCATCAGAGCTTTGATCACTTTCCTCCTCCATCTCTTGTCTTAGCTTTTCTTCAGCCTTTTTTTTATCTTCTTCAAGCCTTATTTCCTCAGCCCTTCTTCTCACTTCTTCCATTTCATCATCACTAAAATTTCCATGGAAGTACAAATTTTCCTCTTCTTCAGATTCTGAACTCTCCACAATAAGCTTTTTCTTCACATTTCTTATATTCTTTCTTGCAGTTTGTTTGAACCTTTTACCAGGTGTTACATTTTTTGTTGCAGTTGATTTGAAACTTCTACGAGGTGTTACATTGTTTTGGCTACCTTGAGATGCAGGCTCTTCATTTGGACTAGCTTGAATAAGAATATGGCCCCAATCAATTTGACTTTCACATTGTGCAACATCCTCATTCTCCTGCATATTGACATCCCCATTCACCATGCCTAAATAGACCAGATCATCTGCATCTAAGGTCTCACATGGGAACTTCACATTAGGGCATTCCCCATGAAATGGCCCCCTCTCCAAAACAGAACCATGAACTTTTGGTGGATTGTGTCTACGACTTACAGAGGCATCATACCAATTCCAAGGCTCAAACCATGCTGCATCTTCAACAGTGGGGGGTAACTCAGCCTTTGAACAATGATGATACACATGAATTCTGCAGTAGCCAGTGTGCCTACTTGCATGTACCATCTCTCCAACATTCTTATCATGAACCAATTCCCTGTATCCCTGATCAGGGGTGACCCCATCCCTCATAAAAAATAACCTATCTTCATCCCCAACTACATCACTCAACATTTCCCTGATACTTTTAACAGTTAAACTCCTTCTCTCTACTTTTTCAAATTTCTTACATTTTCGACTACTGTACTGGTATCCCCTAGTGGGCACGAAATTACCATCATAGAAGACAAGTAGACTACATTTATCCCTATAAAGAAACATAGCAAGTATTATCACTGAATTTAACAACAAAGAAAAAACCCCAAATATTGAAGCATAATGCGCAAAAAAAACCCAAAATGTGAAACTGAGAATGGGTACTTACAACAACATATTGAAGATGTGCTTGAATAATTGCAGATTGGTTGAATAATTGCAGATTGCCCAAGAACCCTAAATCTTTCTCCTTCCTCCCTCGGTCCTTCCAGTCGGTAATATGTTTATGTTGGAGTTAATTAGGGCTTTTAATTAATTAGAACAACACCTGGCATGCTGACTCACCGTGCCACCTGTCACAATTAACGTTTGACTAACGCCTGGGCTGGTCAACTGACGGGAGTGGTGTAAATGAAAGAAAAACAAAGTAGAGTACTGTCTTTGGAAGTACAGTAGGGCATTTGAAAAAAAGTCCAAACTACAGTAGGTTATATGGCATTTTGCCCTATATTAAAATCTTGCGATTAGACGAGTAGTTTGCAAGAGTAATACTAGGTGCACATAATTAGCTACAGATTTTTTGTTTTAAAATGAGTTGGATTCCATTAATGTGAGTTTTATTGGTTGATATTAATGTGAATGCAGAAAATCATTGAATTATAACCAATCATTTTTTGAAAGTTTATGTAATTCTAGCATTTTCTAGTTTCCAAACACAAAATATAGCCAATATAAAGTACTGGCTACAGGAACCACCTCGGTAAGCATCTTGCATTGATGAGCCAGCACTAGCTCATATTGTAATACCCTCTTCTTCCATTGCCTTCTTAGCTTCCATGACCTCAGCAACAATTTCACTAATGTCTCGATACTTGCGTCCAGTAATCTTACGTTTCTTCCCTAGCGCAGCATCCTCTTCTTCCAAACTTGTCCCAATCTTTCCCCCCTTTAGTCCGTCTTCCCTCTTATCCCTTAAATCCTCCTCCTTTGGTAAGTCCAGCTGATTTTGAAGCTTTGATCGTCGCTTGCAAATGGCAGCCCAATTTCTCTGTTCTGCTTGAAACAAAGCTTTTGAAATCTTTGCATCAGTCTCAGCAAAATTCTGAAAAATGCGAGCCAGCTCAGGGCCACTATGTCTTAGCCTACTCTCCTGGTTAGATGTAGGTTGTGGGCATATCCAGTGATCATCATCATTTTCGATAAAAGCAGCGTGAGGTGGGGACGAAGACGGCGACGAATTAAGGTCTTCCATAATCCACTGGCGTCAGGTCACAAATTTACTCGAACCTAACTTCAGTTTAGCATTTAAGGGCATCTCCAATAGAGGTTGCCAATATAGTTGTCAATCTCTACCACATCATCATATATATTACTTTTTTATTTCTTCTCTCCTTCATCTCATTGTTGGCAACTTTTGTTACAAATCTACTCCAATAGTTGGCAACTTTAAAAGTTGCCAATGTGGTCCCATACATTAATTTTGTATTGTCTTATAAATACATTTAAAATATGGGAGATATAAAAAAGGATAAAATTAAATACATTTTTGAGGAGTTGTATGTGTTTTAACTAAATAGGGAAGTTGCCAACTTTTGTCAACTTTGGTGGACAACTTCTTGGCAACATTAACATTCCAATAGGTGGACAACCAAGGGTGCCATGTCACATAGGACTTGGCAACCTCTATTGGAGATGCTCTAATATTCAACACGTCGTGTACCATTTGTTATTGGTCTACAGCCCAACGTGTTATGGGCTGGCCTTTTATTCTGAGTTATGTTTTACAGTATTTTTCCAAATAGATAGGCGGGAGGAGTACTATGGGGGATCTTATTTAGTTTTTTTGTCGTCCTTGATCAAAAAAATATGGATTATTTGATTTTAAATGATATATGTGATCTATTAAATTAAATATTAAAAACTTATTTAATTTATAGTAGAATTATATTAAAATATCAAGAAGTAAATTTATTAATTTAAACCAAATATAAATGTAAACATGTCTTCTTAATTAAATAAAATTAGATTTAATATTAGAAAATAAGTTTATTTAATCGATAATAGGATTATATTTAAATACAAAAAATAAATTATAATAATAAACCAAATATAAATTGTTTTTCCTAAATTGAATAAAATTTTCAATGTAAAAATTTGTAAATTTATTTTCTCTTCAATTTTCGAGTAGTTTCAGTTTGATAATAATTGTTTAACTATTACTCCCTCTGTCCTTTCATTCTTTACATTTTTTTCACTGCTTGACACGCATTTTAAGGCTTCTAAAAAGTATAGTTCCATAACTTATTTTTAAAATATTCTTTTTTTGTATAAAAATAGAACAATTCTATTTTTGTATAAAACAAGAAAATTTTAAAAATAAGTTACGAAACTATCCGCAAAATGCATTTTAAAATTCGTGCCAGAATTACGTCCCCCAAGGTAAAGAACCAAGGGGGAGAGAGTGAGTACTAAACTAAAGAATCTTGAGTTTGTGGAATCGGATTGCCAGACTGTACGTAGTTCAAATCATCAATGAAGCCCGGTCCATTCAATCACCGGTTGGAGTGGTTACTTCTGATTGCTTGGCATTATTGCAAAGTCTTAGGAACATTATTGTTCAGTTTGTGAAACAATAGGGGAACAAGGCCGCAGATTTCTTAGCTAGGTATTGGTATAGCCAATGGGGGTTTGTCCCTGCTGAGCTTCGAGATATTTTGTTAGCCGATTTATTTTGAGTTTTATGTGGCCGGTAAAATCATTTAAGTTTGATTTTTAGAACTCAATATAGAGCAAAAATAATAAATAAATTGTATGAAGTCTAATAAATAATACATTTTTATATATTTATACTTAAATTTGGTTTTTTTTCCTCTAAATTTCAAATTTAAGAGTTCTTTATTTCCTTCAATAACAGATTAAAATTATTCAGATAAAAATCAAATTTAAAATAAATAAATCTTAATAAATATAAACATAAAAAAAAGTTTGTTCGATAATATAATTTATATAATTATAAATATTAAAAAAGGAATTGTGCATTGCACGGATTATAATCTAGTTATATATAATAAGTGTAAAAGGAATTTTATCCAGAATTTTGGTCTTGTACCGCCAAAACGATAAGGATCGTTAGATTTTAAGATATACAAAATCGATAGATAAAAACCGTTAGATTTAATATTAAAAAGTGGAGTTGGTGGTTATTAGAATTATATTCAAATATTTAAAAGTTTATTTTATTAATTTAAACCTATATAAATAGACTTTCCAAATTTAATAGAATTTTTAATTTAAGAATTCGTAACTTTCTTTTTTTATTTTTCAATTTTTAAATAATTTTCATTTTGATAATGATTGTTAAACCATCACTAAAAAAATTTTTTTTGTAAGTTTCGCATATGTTGTAGAATGATTCAAATCTGATTTTCTTTTAGAGCTTGAGATAGAGGCCAAATAATAAATTGAGCGTATAAAGCATAATAAATATTTAATTTTTTAATTGTTTTAGCTCCAATTTGATAATATTTTAATATAAAAGAATGCTATATATATATATATATATATATATATATAATAAAGGCCAAAATCGTATCAACAACGTATTAAAATTGATATTTATATTGTTGGAATTAAAAATATTAAAAGTATTCAAAAATAAAAAATATAAATAATTAGAAAAATTTGAGAATTAATAAAATTATAAATATTTAAAAAATTTAGAAATAATGCCCAAAATACACTACTTTCCCTTAGAACATGCCCGAAATACCTATTTGCAGGAGAAGTCGTCCTTTTGCCCATTGTATACGCTTTCTGGGCATGCGTAGTCTAGGATGCGCATTTTGGAAATGCGTATCACAGGTCACGCATCTCCCAGATGCGTGATGACGTTATCTGACGTCATTTTTCACAAACAGCTCGGGCGATCAGACGAACCAAAAATCGCCACTCCGATCGCCTCGTTCGGTTCTCCACACTCCAGTAATGTCCACTGCTTTTGAGGGCATCAAAAGGAAGCCCACAACTCCTTCTCCATTTTAATCCATTGATTTGTTGATTTTTGGTCTCGTAGGAGCGTGTATGAATCCACCGGAAAGCAAATCGGAAAACGAGGTCATGTTTTGGGTCTTTTTAATCCGGCGAAACAAATGAAGAACGAATGGTATAGACATGTAGAGGGTGAAAAGGCGATCAATTTGATATATAGTATGGCAGTGAAAGATTGTTGGAAAGAGGTGAACGAAGTGTTCAAAAATTTGGATGGAAAACGAGTCCGACGACGTTCGAAGGGGTCGATGAACGGTCGCATATACACATGTTCAACATGCGCATCCCAGGCCACGCATGCTGAACATGCGTATCCAAGGCACTATTCCACGAGTGATGCAACTGAAATTAACGAAGTACACGCAAGTGAGTAATGCGTATACAAGCTATACGCATTTGAAACATGTGTATACACCTGTACGCATGTGAGACATGCGTGCCTCGTGGGTAAAAAGGGCGGACCTCAGCACCGGTGTATATTTTGGGCAGCTGGAATTAGATAGTGGGTATTTTGATTTTTCACCCAAAAATTTATCCATCACACGAGTTATAAACTAATCTATACTATTATATAATAAGCAAACAGGGGTATAATTTGGTTGTTTGGTTCAACTTGGTTCAACCATCTAAAAGAATAGTGACCGATATTTAGTAAATAGATGCTAGCCGTTAGATCTAATAATAAAGAATATTCTATATTTAAATCTCTCTTCTAAAGATCCAAGGTTCGAATCCCGTCAACAACAAATTTACATTAATATTTTATATTATTAGTTCTAATCAATACATATCATTTATTAAATAACTATTATTATTACTAATAATTTTATTAATTAATTACAAAGTTAAATTATATCCATAATAAATTATTATACTCTATTTTATTTAATCATATAATTTTAAAAATATTTAAAAATAACCCGTGCTTTGCTTAAGCTATAAGCAAGTACTATTAAAACAGAAAAATTTAAAGTTTGGTAATCGATAATTGGTCGGTACTTAGATTTCTTATCACCATGGACCTGAAATTAAAAATATATTTTGAATTTTGATAGACTTCATTGTTGCTCAAACATATTCCGATTAAAACATTTTATAACTATTTTAATATAAACTCAATGACAAAGATTTATTAATTTTAAAAACTTATTATTATGGATATAATTATTTTAAAATACCTATTTTAATAAAAAAAAATCTATTATACTCAAAGCACATCTCTAAAACCAAATTAAATACAAATAGAATATAAAAATTTAAATAATATGATAACAAAAATTAAAAGTAATATATGCTTCACACATGATATAAGCTAGTACTCCGTATTATAAAAAGAGACTAGGAGCAAAAGAAGTCAATTAAATGATTGTGAAATTACAAATTTACATTTATTTATTAAAAATTACAAAAATATCACCTTCCGTTATTTGTGTTAAAATAAGATGAAATTTTGTTTGCACTAGCAATTGAACCATCGACTTTTCATTTTTAAGATTTCTTATATGTGCAATCTGTTAATTTTTCGATTTGAATTTCTTTAAATTTTATTGATTTAACTAATTTGGAAAATAGAATCTTTAAATGAGGCTTATACATAATATAGAAATTTCAGAACTTTCTTACAGAACTACTAAAACAAGTTTACATAAAAAAAAATATCTAATGATATTCCTAATTTTATTAACATTTATTATAATGTATTCACAATCTAATTTTTTTATTATTTATATTCTACTATTAATTATATATATGTAATTAGTGTAACCAACTTATTCATTTAATGATTTTTTGAATAAACTTTAAAAACGTTTTTTTTTATTTAACTGTTTAGGGCTATCCTCTCGCTTTACCATTCTAATTTCCAAACAGGACCAGGTGATGGGCTTTAGCCTGGGGTGTTCACGGATTGATTTGATGCAGATTCTTATTTTATTAATAGAATCAATATAAATGTTTTTTAAAACCAAAACCAAAATAGACCAATTAGATACCAAGATCAAATCAAACCGGACCATAAAAGAACAAATTGGTTCGATTTCGAATATAATATATATATATATATATATATATATATATATATATATATATATATATATAGGGTCCTACTCTACTACAAACTAAAATTAACTACAAACTACAAACTAAACACTAATTCAATATTTCATGCTAATCTAATGATCAAATTAGGGGTACCCCAATACAAAAAGTGTTTAAAATAATTGGCTCCATTCAGCAAAAAATAAAAAATAAAAAAATCACTGTTCACGTGATGACGTGGCAGTGGATTTCACTGGTTAACGGTGCTTCGCACCTTCTTGTACGGCGCTTCGCGCCTTTATCATTCTAAAGTTGTAAGGAATGGCAATCAATGGTAAAGGCAATAAACGATTGACGGGTGTGTCGAGGGCCTGCGGCCCTCATGACTACCTAACTCATCCGTTTACTGTTTTAAATGCTTCGCATTTCCACGGCAAGGTTTTTTTTTTTTTTTTGGTGGATAGAGCCAATTATTTTAAGTATATTTTGTGAAGGTACCCTTGACGGGAACCTTAGAATAAATGAAATATAATTAATCTAGTGTTAGTTTGTAGTTTGTATTTAAGGATTGGTTTGTATTTGAGCAAAAGCCTATATGTATATATATATATATATATATATATATATATATATATATATATATATATATATATATATATGTGTGTGTGTGTGTGTGAGAGAGAGAGTGTGTATGTGTGCGTGTGTGTGCGTGCTTTTAATTTTTGTTAAACTTCTATTGAAATAATGATTTGAAGACATATAAAGTAAATTCAATACGTATTAATATTATACATTACATATATGTAAAACTATGTATATTTATTAATGTTTAATCTACGTATTACGTTCATATAATTTAATTTAATTTAAAGAATAGCAAACAAATTAACTTTGCGTAGAATTACAACATATTAACAATTAACTCAATATTATATTTATAAAGTAATTTAATTATTTATTATATATATGTATATACATTATAACTATAAATTATAATCTTAATTTACAATTGTGTACTAGAATCTTTAACATATTGTTATATAACGGTCCGATTTGAATTAACCGGTTTAAAATATTGGAAACCATAACCAAACCATTTATGTTTAAAAGGTCTGATTAACTGAACCATTAACAACAATTTTTACGATTTCAGTTTTTGTTGGTTCGGATTGTTGTGGTCCGGTCCGGACCCACGACTACAGATTTTTTGAACACCTAGAACCATTTCTAACTTAACTGTATAAATGTATTTTATATTACTAGCATGTTCAATGTAGGTTTTGACATCACCGATTGCCTCGACGTAGTACATCATTTAAGTCTAATGCTTGAAACTCCTTGCACATTGTGTCATACCAATTCTGACACAATGTCAAGCCTATAACCGGGTTTGAAATGTGGTTGTATGTGAAATATTCACGTTCTTGCATTAACCTTATATATCATTTCAATGAATCATAAATCAGAACTTTCAATTTAGATGAAAAATTATTCGAAAATTACCAGCATGTTTAGAATTTTATATTCATATTAAAAATTATAAAAACAAATCAATTAATTCAAATATTTGTTTCACTAATATGAATATTTTTTTATGTTTTTACTTTAAATATTCTTATCTTAAAACCAACATACACATCAATAAAAAATTAAAAAGGAACAATTACGTACAAAGAAAGATGTACAAGTCAAATACAAAAATAACAATTGCCAAGTAATACTTCATGAAATTTAATTCTGAGACAATCGTTATCGAAAAAAACATACCATATAATAGCCTGATTTGCTATGTTAGCCTTCCTTTGTGTTAGATAGAACACAATGTACTCCAACAGAATCAAAAATCTCCCCTGCCACGGTTATAAAATTTATACACACACCTATACGACTTGGTTAGTACATTGTGTTCATAAAATACATACAAGTATGACAAATCTATTTAATGCTCATGTAGCTTCTCCTTACTTGAGTCAAAATTAGAAGAAATATTGTGTGCAAAATAAGTGAACACGAATTTTTAAATAAAACATAGCACTTAATCACAGTAAAAATATGTACATATTAATATAAAATTTTTAATAAGCTACTGAAAATTATACATATAAGCATATCAATGTAAAAGTAGCTACTCGTTGTTGTTGTCACCTAAAATTAAAACTAAATCCTAACAATATACTCTAGTTTCTTGGTGCATTTTTTACTTTAGTTCAGATCTTTTTCATCTGATTTTTATGGGTTGTGTCTGCTCACCACCAGCCAATGTACTACATTATCACCATCCAATGTACTACATTATTATTGCCCAATAACAAAGCCAATATCACCTCCTTAATGTCATTCAGCAATACATGTTTTGCACAGAATGTTACTATCTAACAAATGTCAATTTAATATTCTCGAAACTACGAATAAAACCTGAAAACATTGAATTAAACTACAAATTATATAAACAATAAATAATAATAAATCAAGACAAAAAGTATGAGCCACTTGTTATGTATTGGTTTCTGAGTTCCTTAGTAACTATTCTCATTTAACCAGCATATTACTTGGATTTATGGTGGTGCCACTTCATCATGACATGCTCTTGCTTCATCATTATTTTCATTTCTATTATTCATCACATACTTAAGTCAAAATCTATTACAAATGTCATAGTCCTGTAATTTGATTAGTCTCATAAGTCTTATTGAACTAATAATAGACTTTACTTTGGGATAGCTACTTTGCAATAAAATTTTTTTACTTTAGAATAGCTACTTTGCAATAATTTTTTTTAAAATTATTATACTTGTATCCTTGTCCAAAGATATGATGGTGTTATAGGGAGAATATTGTATAACAATATTTTGGAGGTTTGCTGGATTAACGGACCAAAATACGGATATTTTGCTAATGAAAGAAGAACAAGGGATTAGGGTTTGTGTGTTTAGATGTGGCTGAGCTTGATAGGTGTTTGCAGGTAAACTGTTTCTCATCCGTATCAAGGTGCCTACGTACCCTATTTATAGGGATCAAGCCTGACGTAGTTCTTGGGCAACAAGTTACCTAGGCGGGCTAGGGTTTTAGAAGATAAACCAAAGTCCAAGCCCACTCGTTTAGGGCTGACATGGCAGTGAATCATCAACTCTATCCGTGATCCATGGCCCAGTTGTGAAAGCCCATAGTCTCGAACGGATAGAATTGACCAATAAAGGATCAATCAGAACCTAGCATGCGACCTCGAGGGATCTGGCCATGCGAAGCGGTCCCTTGTGTCCAGCTGCTCATGCGACCTTGGGTCTGGCCATGAGCCTTCCAGTAAAGAGTGAGATAGCGATCCCAACGTAGTTTGTAGATATGATGATGGAAGCGAAGCGACCCCTTGGTGGAGATCATAAGCGAGGTCACCCTGTAGCGAGGCGACCCCATAATAGAGATAATCATGACCAAAGTATGTTGGGTTGATTCCAATAGTGGGCTTTAATGATCCAATCTTCATCTCCTAGGCCCATAGTTAATTATGAACCTTTAATTTAGCTAATCAAATCAATCTAGCTGCCATGCCAGATTTAGGCATAACAACTACCCCCGAGTCCATGTCGCCATTAGAGATGCGATGTGGACTCAAGTATCAATCAGATGATGCCGTAATGCGAGGTCAGAGCCCGCCATTGATATGAATACGACCGTTGGAGTAGTCGCGACCCCAAGAATTTGAAAAGGTTTGACAGCTGTTGCATTTCGAGATGTGAATTCAACGGCCAAGATCTTGACACGCGTCCATGTCTTTCTCTCTCCTGATGGGCTATATATACCCCTGTCACTATCATTTCCATTTTTTATCTTATTAACACATTGTTGAAGTGCTGTCAGTTTGCTCCCAAATCAAACGCAAGGAATTCTCAGGCTTTATTACCAGCGACCTCAACTTTCTTCAGATTTCTTCGACCTTCTTCAAGAAAAAGTAAGTCTTCATTCCTCTTTTGCATTTAAACTGTTGTTCTTCATCATAATTGCATGATTAGATAGCTTTAGTTATATGCGATGCGATCCCTTTTTACTGCGATCCCATAATGCTAATTTGAATATGCGATCCCGTCCTCGCTGCGATATAAAATGCGATCTCTCCTATAGGAACATAGATGCAATCCCTCCAGAGACCTAGATGCGATCCCCTAGGAACACATAGAGCCTTTCTGTTTACTTATTCTTTTCTCTTCCTTTATTTGCTTTCTGTAAGAGCACACACTTAATCATTTCACCCTTTTCAGATGTCACAAGACGACAGTTCAAGGATGCCTTCTCCGATGCCTCATATACAAATTAGCAATGCTGCAGCAGCTAATATCGCGCGAGCTACGGGCACTAGTGAAAGCTCGTTTAAGTTATATTTCGACCCTCTGTGGTCTAATGAAGAATATACCAGAGAAGTGCCTCTAACTTCGTGGAGAACGAAGCACCCTTTAAGCTCGCGAGACCAATCATTAGAAGTTCTCCCCTCTCAAAGCGATCCTCCAACCAAAATGACCACCATCGAGAGAGAGATGGAAGTACTAAAGAAGAAAGGGGAAGAATTTAGCTCGCAAGCTGCACGGCTTCTAGCCAGAATGCCTCCACCTCCACCTGTAGCTTCACCCATTCATATTAGTGATTCTCCAGTGGATTCGCTGGGCGATGCTTACTACAACCTAGAAGGAGGTGCTGACAACGAAGTGGATTCAGATGCTTCTGATTATGAGGAGCCTTCCTCGGATGATGGTGGCCTCGATGATGTGGCCAGAGTTGTAAACTTCAAAGATTATAACTATGTCCCTGAGGCTTCGCCCAATCCTTACGTCCCAACCCCTCAACCAGAGCTGGAGGGAGTTATATATGTTGCCAGGCGAACCTCGCATCCTTGCATGCCGTGACATATCTTCAACCTTGACTGTGAAGACTATCACAGAGGGGGTCGAGAGATTCCGACCTGAAGGTAAGATCATTCTGCCTAAGAAGAAGATGCGATGCTATCGCTTCAATCACGAAGAGAATGGAGGTAGGGTGCCAAGGATGGTTCTAACGGTCCCTATGATGAAGATTGGCGTTTCTTCCCCCCTCCATCCATTCATCAAGGATGTTTGTGAAACTTACCACCTCGCTCCTATCCAAATAAGTACGAATGGGTACAGAGCCATGATTGCTTTGTATATTCTTTATCATAAACTCAAATATCCGCTCATGGATGCAAGGACAATGGGTTACTTCCTTCAGCTGAAGCGATGCGGAGCCAAAGACTTTGGCTATGTTTATTTTTCTATATGGCCAGAGTTTAATAAAAAGCACCTCCTCCCTGGCGCAATTAGCAACGCAGGTTCGTGGAAAGAACCTTTCTGTTACGTCCACGAGGTCCCCAGGGTCAAAACGAGTTTTAACTATTTGCCAGGTAAGCCTTCCACTTAAAGTGCATCCCCTTTAGACTTATCTTTTCGATTCGAAATTAAGAACTCCTTCGGCATCGCAGTTGGTCAGGTTCGCACTGCCTTAAAGGGCGATGAAAAACAACGTGCGGACGACGTGCTGACCAAGTCCACCAAGGAAGAGATAAACATTAGGACCCTCCTTTCCTTAAAAAATTTAATAGAGTGCGACTTCCTTAAAGAGGGTGTGGGTGCCTCTCCCGAAGTGGGGCCTTCAACCGCGAGGAGGACCTCGCGAAAAAGAAAGAACAGAGAAGAGGCCTCGTCATCTCATGTCGAGATAACAACAGAAGAGGGTACTTCTAGGATAATATCAAAACATGCATCGCATTCCTTTGTCATCTTTATGCTTTATTTACATGTCTTCACACTTTAATCATTATGCTTTGTTAAATATTCTGACTTTTTCCTCCCTATACATGCAGGTATGTCGAATCAAAGTGTCAAGGGGTTATCCATCCCATTTCTGCAAGCCAAAAACAAGAAGGGGGGAGCTCCTAGAGCGACCTCTTCTCTGAAAACTGCTCCTCCTCCCCTCAAAACAGGACTTCTCTCCACAAAAATCATTAACGATCCTCCCTCCAAATCAATGATCGCCAGGGATCAGGTTAGGGACTCCCCTAAACAAAGCCCGCTAAAGCGATCCAAAACAGATAAGCAAAAGGACGGTCCCTCCCAACCATCTTCAGGGGTCGTTACCGCTTCAGCTTCTCAACACTTATTCGCTTCATTGGGAACCAAGTATGCAGAGGAAGCTGAAGCTTCCAACTGGTGGAAAGCATCACCTGAAGAGAATGCTAAGGCTGTGACCAGGTGTCTAGCCGAGGCCTTCATTCGCCAGGCTGCCCATACCAGGAACTTCTTTCAGCTGGATAAAGCGAACAAGGTTCTGGAGTTCCAAAAAGTTGAAGATAAGCGATCCCTCGAAGCCAAGTTCAAAAAACAACTCTCTCAAGAAACTGCGCAGATTCGTACAGACTTAAAGAATGCTCGCAAGGAGAGGAATGATTTTGAAAAATCTCTTAAGAAACTGCAGAAGTCCAGCGAAGAGGCTGCTAAGAAGAGCGCTGATGAGATTGCGAAGTTGACAAGCGACCTGAATGCCGCCCAGGCCCAATTGGCAACTGCAGAGGAGACATTCGAGGCCCAAGGTCAGGTTTCCTTCATGAAGGGGTTCATTCGAACGATCCCTAATTTTGATCGGGACCAGCTTGGGCCAGGTAATGCTGACTTCGCTGAGATCCTCAAAAAGCAGATCGCTGAGGAAGATGCCGAGGAAGCCAGAGTAGCTGAAGAGGCGAGGCTAGTACTCGAGGCTACTGCTGATGCCAATCCTACTGGGAAGACTCCAAATGAGAACAATCCTTGAATTTAAATATTTTCTGAACTTTTGAACTAGGGATGCGGGCACCCTTTAATGCCTCGCAAGATGTATCGATATTTTTATTTGCTTTTGAATTCTGGGATCGCATGGCGATCTGTGAACATTTAATTTCTCCTATTTTTTTATTCCCAAGTTGTTCGGCTTCATAATCCGTGTTCGCAGGTGCGAAATGCCTTGAATAGTTTTAGATTTGTATTCCTTTTGCTTAGACTCGTTGTAGATAATAGCAGTTATGAACTGTTACTTTGAGATAGTTTCAAGTGCAATCCCAACATCGTTGAGATGGCTTGGACCTTAAAGTGTAAATGCTAACAGACAGGCAAATTTATTTTGAATGCAAAATAAAACGTAATTCATAAAGCAAACGTACTCATATAATGAAAAAAGTAGGGGTGATGCCCAAAGTTTTATTGATAGGGGCGTGGCCCAAATTTGATAAGTAGGGGCGAGGCCCTAAAATGAAATGTGGGGCGAGGCCCAAAAGTTGACAAGTGGGGCGTGGCCCAAGAAATTATTACATCATAAAGGGGAGGTGTCTATGTTATCACTACCCCCCAGTACTTTGTATGAATTATTCATGCTAAGTAGTAGTAGAGAGAGGCTACCAGGGTCGAGGCCCTCACTGATAGTATTTTCTCAAATGCTCCGCATTTCAAGCTCGCGGAATAACTTTGTCTTTCATATCCGTGAGATAATAGGTTCCTTTTGAAAGAGTAGCATAGATCTTGTAAGGTCCTTCCCAGTTGGCACCAAAAACTCCATGACCTGGAACCTTAGTGTTGGGCATGACCCTTCTAAGCACTAGGTCGCCTGTTTGTAAAGATCGTGCTTTGACTTTCCCATTATAGTACCTGGCTGTCCTTTGTTGGTAGGCCGCGAGGCGTAGCTGAGCCTCGCTTCTCGTTTCCTCTAGCATGTCTAGATAGAGTCTGTGATTGACCTCGTTTTCATCGGGATCGTAGTGTTCCCTTCTGAACGACCCCGAGCCTACTTCCACCGGAACCATGGCCTCGCAATCGTAGGTCAAAGAAAAGGGGGTCTCCCCAGTAGTGGTTCGTGGGGTCGTGTTGTATGACCACAAGACCCTAGGTAACTCCTCAGGCCAATTGCCTTTGCTCTCTTCCAGCTTAGCTTTCAGAGTGTGCTTTATAATTTTGTTTATGGCCTCGGTTTGGCCATTCGTCTAAGGATGGCTCACAGCTGAGAAACTCTTTTTTATCCCCAGATTTTCACAGAATTCTTTAATTTCCTTGCTGTCAAATTGCTTTCCATTATCCGAAATGAGTTAATAAGGGATCCCATAGCGACACACAATTGCCCTATAAACGAAGTCCTTGAGCTTCTTTGCAGTGATAGTAGCAAGTGGCTCGGCCTCTGCCCACTTGGTAAAATAGTCAACAGCCACTACTGCATATTTAAGTCCCCCTTTCCCCTTTGGGAGTTCTCCAATTAGATCGATCCCCCACATAGCAAAGGGTCATGGGCTCGTTAGCGAGGTAAGCTGAGAGACAGGGACGTTGCTGAAGTTAGCGATCCTTTGACAGGCATCGCATTTCCTCGAAAACTCAAATGCATCCCTTTTCAGCGTAGGCCAATAATACCCCTGGCGAAGAATTTTCTGGGCCATCGAACTACCCCCTGTGTGATTGCCACATATCCCTTCATGGACTTCTCTGAGAATGTAATTACATTCTTCCCCATCTACACACCTTAGGACGGGGATGTTAAACCCTCTTCGGTACAAGACTTCATCATAAATGACATAGCGAGCCGCCTGATATTTAATCTTCCTCGCTTCTTTCTTGTCTCGAGGCAAAGCTCCATTTTTCACATATTCCCATATTGGGGTCATCCAAGTCAATTCTGGGGTCGCTACCTCCATAATGAACTCCTCCGGTACACTGGGCTTTACCTGAATTTCCAATGGGATAATTCCAAGTAATGTAGCCTCGCGACGCGACCCCAATTTTGTCATTGCATCTGCTCCTTGATTCCTTTCTCTTCTAATATGAACCACCTAGACATTGTTAAACTTTTTCATCAACCTCTGTGCACATCGCAGATATAGCTCAATCTGCTCACCTCTAGCTTGCCACCCACACCAGAGTTGATATGTTACCAGCATGGAATCGCTGTAAGCTGTGAGGTTTTCCACCTTCATTTCCAGTGCCAGTTTGAGACCAATAATGAGGGCTTCGTACTCTTCTTCATTATTGGTGGCTTCGAAAGCGAAGTGTACTGCACTTTGTATCTTATGACCCTCTGATGTTACCAACTCGATGACAGCCCCGGCTCCTTCCTTGTTAGATGCCCCATCTACGTATAGCTCCCACCACGAGGCCGAATTTTCTTTTTTGTCCTCGCTAACTATTTTTTCTGGTGCTCCTATGATAGCCCAGTCATCTCCCTTGGGTTGGGGAGGAAACTCCAAGATAAAATCCGCAAGTGCCTGTCCTTTTATAGGGCCGCGAGGCTTAAACTCGATGTCGAACTGACTAAGCTATACTGTCCATTTTAACAATCTCCCTGAAGACTCTGCCTTGTGCATTACTTGCCTCAGTGGGTAGGCAGTACGAACCTCAATGCTGTGAGCCTGAAAATATGGCCTTAACTTCCGCGAGGCCAAGACCAGGGCATAGGCTAGCTTCTCCATGTTTGTATATCGAGTCTCAGCATCTAACATTCTTTTACTGACATAGTAGACTGGATATTGAACTTTTCCCTCTTCGCGAACCAATACTGCACTGACCGCGTGTTCAGACACAGCGAGGTAGATAATGAGGACCTCGCCTTTAAGGGGCTTCGAGAGAAGTGGTGGCGAACCCAAATGTTCCTTTATCTTCTAAAAGGCCTCCTCGCATTCCAATGTCCATTCAAAGTTTTTTCCCACCTTTTTAATGGCCTTGAAGAACTCATGGCACTTGTCTGATGACTTGGAAATGAACCGATTGAGAGCCGCGATCCTTCCTGTCAAACTCTGGACTTCTTTCACACTTTTTGGGGATCGCATGTCCATTAAAGCCTTTATTTTTGCAGGGTTCGCTTCGATTCCTCTGTGGTTGACAATGAATCCCAAAAACTTTCCAGATTCGACTCCAAAGACACACTTCTGGGGGTTAAGCTTCATTCTGTACTTCCTTAGTTTATCAAACATCTCCGCGAGGTGAGAGATGTGATCCCCAGCTTCCTTAGACTTGACCAGCATGTCATCTACATAGACTTCCATTGTCTTGCCAATTTGTTTCTCGAACATCATATTAACGAGCCTTTAGTAGGTAGCCCCAGCATTAAGGAGACCGAAGGGCATCCCTATGTAGTAGTAGAGACCTCTATCCATGATGAACGAGGTGTGCTCTTAATCAGGACCATACTTGGGTATTTGGTTGTATCCAGAATAAGCATCCATGAAAGAAAGAAGTGCATGCCCTGCTATTGCATCCACTAACTGGTCGATCCTTGGTAACGGAAAACTATCTTTGGGACAATATTTGTTGAGATCGGTAAAATCTACACATGTCCTCCACTTTCCATTTGGCTTCTTCACGAGGACTGGGTTCGCGAGCCAGTCAGGGTAGAATATTCCCTAACGAGCCCTACCTCGAGGAGTCTATCCACTTCTGCTTTGAGAGCCTCAGCACGTTCTCCACTTATGGGTCGCCTTTTCTGTCTGACTCCTTTCTTGCTTGGATCCAAGTTTAGCTTATGACACATTACATTAAGATCGATCCCAACCATATCTTCATGTGACCAGGCGAACACGTCAAGGTTTGCCTTCAGAAAAGTAACCAGCCTTTCTCTCAAATCAGGATTGAGTTGCGACCCTATTTTCAACACTTTTGAAGGGTCTTGCTCATCAACGAGGACAGGAATTGTGTCTTCAGCTGCCCCGGCTCGCTCCACATGTTCTGGGATGCGAGGATCAAGATCTAGATTATACTCACGAGCCTGACTTGATTCTGCCTCGCAGGGGTTGGCACCCGCGTGCCCATACTCCTTGACAACAGTTGCTGTCTGTGTAATTTCATTTGGCAGTTCTGTCAGTGTAGATGTTTCCTTGCGAACCCATTTTCCCTTTCGGGCTCGCACAGCAGCCTGCTCCGGGCTCTCCTCGCTGTCACTATCCGTAGCCTCTTCCACGATCCCTTCCTGGAGAACCATTACTGGCTGCGAGGTTCCCATCATCAAAGCCTCTGGTATTGGTTCTACTTGAATTCCCAAATTATCAAAATAATCAGCTGGGAGCTCCTCAATCGAGATCATGTTACAATCTGTTGGGGGTACAAAGGTTGTCTTGCGAGGCCTACTTTCCTTCTCGCACTCCATCTTATCTATCATAGAATTACTCCCTTTTTCTGCCGACTTGAGGGCCTTGTTGTAGCACTCACGAGACTCATGTTGTGCTCCCCTAATGCATCCGACTCCATTTGGGGTAGGGAACTTCATAGAGAGATGGTAGATAGAAGTAACCACCCTCATTTCTTTGAGTATTGGCCTCCCTACAATAGCATTTTAGGCTGAAGGTTGATCAACCACCATAAAGTCTGCGATTTGGGTAGTAATACAGGGCTCGTCCCCTAAAGTGACGGGGAGCCTTATGAGGCCCTTGACATTGACTGAAGCTCAAGTAAAACCATAAAGATGCCCTACGGTAGGGATAAGGTCTCTATCCACGAACCCCATTTTCTGATAGACCTCGTATGTTAGAACATTCACTGCACTTCCATTGTCCACAAGGACCCTGTGAACATTCTGCGATCCAATGCGAATTCGGACAACGAGGGCATCCGAGTGAGGGTGGTGGACCCACTTCGCATCTTCTTCAGTGAACATGATATTTGTATCTTCCCCCTTGAAGAGCTTTGGGGGTCGTTCCTGCAGGTGATGAATATTGGTGAGAGGTCGCTCCTTGGCTTCGCGAGCATATCTTTCTCTAGCCCTATTGCTATCTCCCCCGATGTGGGGTCCTCCAATTATCACATGAATACTTCCGCCTCGCGTTTCCCTTTCTTTAATGACTGGATTCTGTTCAGGTGGGGGGGCTTGATTATAACCAAGGCCAGACTTGGGATTATGCTTCTTCACCTCGCGAACTGCCCACTCAGTTAACTTTCCATCACGAATTAATTGATCCACTTGCTGTTTGAGCTCTCGGCACGTAGTTGTATCATGCCCTGTTTGTTCATGAAAGGCACAATATCTGCTAGTGTCTGCAGTCCCCTTCGTACCCATCGGTGGAGGCTTCCTGAATACCCCCTTGTTTGCATTGACTGCATAGATGTGATCAATTGGGGCGACCAGGGGAATAAACTTGTCTTCATTCCTCGCGGGGCGAGCTCTCGGAGGGGATCGCCTCAAAGGATCGCGGTCTCTCCTTTTTAGGCTGGGGCTTCGACTTCGATCCCGTCTTCGCCTCGGACTTCTGGAGTCCTTTTTTTTTACTCCCCTGTTCCTACTCCAACTGCTACTCCTTTCATTATTCTTCTTCAGATCTGCAAGTGACTTCTCGACACGCTTGAAAGGCTCAGCAACCCTATGCAATTCAGAAAGAGTGGTAGGGGTTTGTTCTTGTAACTTTTTCAAAAATTCAGTACCTTCCCTCACTCCAGCGATGAGGAAATTTTTTACAGCTTCATCATTTGCACCTCATACGCGAGGCATGTAAGAACCCAGGTTTTTGTAATATTTCTAAAATGATCATAAACGGTGATTGGTGGAGGTTATGTAAAGTTTTAATATCATATTATATGAATGAAGAAGTATTTATACTTTTATGGATAAAGTATCGTTGTACCAAGAAGAAAGGGAATGTAGAAACTGTCAGATTACGTAGATTTTCACTTTTATTAAATATTGGTATAAATATGGGATATTGAGGTTAAGAAAATCTTTAAGCTAAGTTAAATACCAAGGCAAGGAATTATGTAATTTATTAGAAGAATTTCAAAGGCAAATCTTCAAGAACGATGAAAGAAATTTCTACGCGACGAAACGCTTTTACAAGAAAATCTCTAAACTTGCATAAGGAATTAAATGGTAAGCATTGGTTGATTAATAGGTGAGTAATATACCTGCAATTTACCATGTAATAGCCATGCAAGCCATGCAAGGCAAGGAGCATTGGATGCTAATAAAATAAGTCAAGTAATGATTATTTAAACCAAGCATTGTATACCACTTTTAGGACAAATTGCCAATTACCTTTCTTTTGCAAAATTACTTTGGAGATTACCTTGGGTAATTGATAAGTGCTGAAGTATGATTGATATACATCAATTATACATATCATTTTATCAATTACATAAGAAAAGATAGCAAAAGCTCTCCCCCTCCATTTTCTCTATTTTCGGCCAAAAACAGAGCAGCCACTTCAACCTGCCATAACTCCCTCATTTCTCAATGAAATTTTGTGTTCTATAGCTTTTTGGAAAGGTATTGAGATGCTCTACAACTCCTCTTTATAAGCCTCATCCAGAAAATCAAGGTAAGATCCTCGTTTTTCCAGTTCTTTCAAAAGTGGTAATGCTGACTACGAAAATTTTAAACTTGGTTGTTTAGGTCTTGGAGATTAAAGGTTGTTAAAGCTAACTAAGGTGTTTTTAAGGAAATTCAAGCTTGGTTAAGGTTGTTAAGACTCCAAGGAAGGTAAAACACTCACACCCACCTTAAACTTTATGAGCTATAAGTTGATTTGAAAGGTTGATGCAAGTATGTACATGTTTAAGGGGATTGTGATGTTTTAAGCTTTATAAGTATGGGTAAAGTTTTGGATAGTGATAAATGGATGTTACCACTGGTCTTATAGATTGTTGATGATGTTTATATGATCTTGATGGTGTATGGTTGAATTAAGTGGTTAGATAGAGTTCATGGAATTTGAAAATGTTCGGTTTATATTCGTTATAATGTCGAAATTTTATTAGATCATTTGAGCAGTTAATACCGAATTCAACAAATGTTTTCTTGGTAAGTTTTTGGCCATAAACCAGTAGGACTTGTTTTGTAGTTTGTTTTGACACCAAGATCATGTGATTACGATTTACGGTTTATGAGATATGCTCGTTTTAGTGAAACCGGTTAAAACGGACGAATCGTTAAGATGGACTGACTTTACCAAGTCAAACGAGCCCTTTAAAAATGGTCTGTGATTATGAAATTTTTACAGGGGGTAACTTAGTCAGTTTTTAAATCCCTGTAAAAATTTGAAGACAAAAGGCTTAATTTTCGATTTTATAGAAATGTTTAAGTCAAGAATGCGCATGAGAAACCACTGCAGAAAGAAGCTATATTTAGAGCAACAATCTAGCTAGCAAAAAGATGTTCTTAATTATGAAATTTGGATGAAAAATCCTATAGACAGTTAAGAAGAAGTGAGAAAAAGAATTTCATGAAAAAGTTTATTTTTCAATTTTATAGAATTTTTCGAATCATAGTTGCGCAAGTGAAAAACCCTTTTAGGGGACGAATTAAGACGAACTTTAGTTTCGTTGAAAATGACCTTTAACGAAAGTCGTTACGAGACCAATAATTATCCAAAAGTGGTTAAAGGATATCATGGACTTATAATAAGCCAAACGTGTAATAATGATGTATCGTTACGAAGTTGTGTCTTTACGTGAATAGTCGATTTGACGGGATCGTTTAACGAACTAACCGAACCGTATTGATTATTATAGATCATCACACTAGAGACAGGGCCCAGACTATTCCGACACTATCAGGCAAGTTTTCGAAACTTGTACTTCAAGTATTTCAAACTGTTGTTGTTGTGGTATAACTGTTATGAACTGTTTTAAAATTATTTTTGCGAATCAGCATGAAATATATGGTTTATTTATGTTGATTTATAAACCTATTTAGTAAGTACGTATGCATGAATACATATATACATGTATGCGATGATGTGTTAAAAGTTCCAAGTAGGGTACGATAACACCCTTTCTTAGTAGGGGAGTCGGAGATATTTCGTCCGGATAAGGACATAAAAACCTGGAAGTCTCCGGAGATGATATATGACGTATATTTAATTTTAAAAATAATCCAATAAATATAAATTGGATATTTTCGGATTAAAAATTCCTTTGATGATATTAATAAATATTATTTGAATATTTATTAATAAGTTGAATATTATTTTCAATTGAGGATTGTAAGTGATTATTTATTTAATAAATATTATTTAAATATTTATTGAATATTCTAAGCTGATTATTTATTTAATAAATATTATTTGAATATTTATTAAATAATCCAGGATGATTTACAAATCATATTATTTATTTCAAAAGTTATTTAAAACTTTAAAAATTATTTTAAATATTTTCTGATCGTCGAAAAAGTATTTAAAAATGGAACGGGTTCCCATTTCTTCACTGACTATAGCTTCATTCATCGAAAAGTATCGCTACCTCACTCAAACTTATCAAAACTCGGGAACCCAAGGTTTTGGGAGCTAGTATTAATTATTTTCTCCCTTCGCTACCAATAAGAAATGCACCCTACCTAGTAAGGAGGGGCTCAGGTTTGACTAAACACTCAAAAACTCCGACCAACTCCCAAATTATGTTTGATGATGCGATTCTTAGTAATCAAAATCCGTTGACTAAAGTTAACCCACACATCAGAGTTACTTTCTCAATTACTCATGGAAGTAAAGTTAGTAATGATTATCAAACCAGTTGTCAAGCTTTGTGCTTGGGGGAAACTGAATTAAATTCTGTTCCTACGATGCATAGAATTCTCTCAGGGATTGGAGGAAGAGGGGACATCGCCTTCGGGCGTAGTCCAAATATTAAGGCCCATATGCGGTCAGGGTGCGACCCGATAAGGGAACGTCGTCCTTCTACTAGTAGAGAAGCAGAGGCACGATATATTGGCTGATCACCAGATATCGTGGAAGAGGCTCCAGCATAATCTCATTCTTCCAATTGGAATTGTACTGTAACACTGTAGTGAAAGCCTAGATGCTCAATTACCGATAGTGTTAACAGAATGATGAACTATTCAAAGTACCTCAGAAATTCTTCGTTATATTTCTGGATAAAGAATGAAAAATGTTTAATGATGGTACAATATCAATATACAATATGGAATATGGTTTATGTTAACAAAAGTACTTTGAAAACTATTATTATATGGCTGAGCTGTATTGCTCACTCTTGCTTTTCTTTCATATATACCACCACACAACAACAGATACTCATGGCAAGAACAAGGCAGACCCTCCGCAAAAGCGTGCTAACCGGTCAGCAGTTTAGGAGACTGTTTACGAGGTAGGTGCCAGGGCAGCACCCAGTAGCATTACCACAGGTGAGCAGACTAAGTTGGATAGGTTTACAGCTTAGGTTGGTTAGATTTATTTATAAGCATGACTTGTGTAAGTTTCTGAAAACCAAACCTCTTTTTGGTCGCAAGTGCCACCTTAGATGGTAATTCCGTTTTAAGTTGAACTTTTAAGATTATGACAATTTGGGTTTGTAATAACTATTTCAAGATGGTTGTAATAACTTAGTAACGTTTTAATTCATCTCTGAGCCTATAATCAGTAAATGTTATGTTTGATTGAGGGGTCACAGCATGCTAAAATGAAGGTTGAGAGTAATGTTTATTAAAATGGGAATTAAGGATATAGTGACAGCCTGGATCTCCGACCCCGGATCTAGGGGTGTTACAAGGCACCTCAGCATTGAACCTCTTGAAATAATCATGAAGGGTTTCTCCTTCCTTTTGTTTATGTTTGCCAAGGTAGACACAGGGGGTGCGTAGAGCATTGAGGACTGAAACTGTTTGATGAAGATGTCCACGAATTGCTCTCAAGAATCGATGACAATCAATGCCCCTAGCTTCGAAAACCACTGCTGAGCGCTTCCTCTTAGCGAGGCTGCGAACAATCTACACCTCGCCAGATGCGAGACCTGATAGACATCCATCTCATTGTTAAACCGAATTACGAACTCGGCTGGATCAGTATCTCCATTATAGGTCATGTCCGAATGATGCCCTCGAAACACCGCAGGAAGCGGCGCAGTTCGAATTTCATGGGTAAAGGGCGAAGAAGAGCCCATAGTGCTAAGGATCCCTTTCTCATTGTTCATTGCATCCAAGGCCTTTTTCAACTCCTCCAGCTTATAGTCTCCTACTTTGGCCTCCTTGTCACCCTCCTTTTTACCTCCAGTACTTCCATGGTGTGACTGAGTCTTTTTTGGGACGCTAGACTCCTCCTGGTCATTCCTGCGATCCTTCTTTTTACGATCCTCTTCATGGTATTGAGATCGTTCTTGGTCTCGATGAGATGGGGGTCTGTCATCGCGACGATGGGACCGCTCACGCTCTCTGCGAGGAGAGGGGGGTCTGTCATCACGACGATATGACCGCTCGCGATCTCGATGAGGAGACAATGGTCGATAAGTGCCCTTGCTTCTATTCTTAGATTCTTCATTCCGAGGTGCATTAACCTTTTCTAATTTTAGACGAAGGTCATGTTCAGTTAGCTTCTTTCCGAGACGGTCAAAAACACTGACCGATCTCCCCTCAGATGAGGCGACCTTGTCATGCGATCCTCCTTTCTTTTCGAGCGAATCCTCTTCCTCATTCCAGTCAGGGTTCGTTTGATCTGTTAGGACATCCTCGAAGTCATCAATGAGTTTCTTGGCAGGGAGTTTGCTTCCTTCCCCTTGATGTGTTCGACCACCTGTCCTTGCGTTCCTCTTCGATCCTCTAGAACTATAGCGCTTTTCCACTTTTGCGACCCTCTCATGTACAGCGGTCACTTGTTCGCCGAGGCCTTTTAGAAAAGACATAACCTTGCTGGTCAACGCCACCCTCTGTACTGGGGGGTGTGCTCCTCCTTGTACCCAGTCTTAGAGTTGTCCTTGGACACCTCGTCCTCTGAGGGGTCCCTCGTCAGGGGATCGTCCTTGTTAACCTTATGCGATCCCGGGGTCTCTCCATCATTCTTCTTTTTGTGTGATTTAGTCATCGCTTCTCCCAATTCAATGACTATCGCCCCTCCTTCTAGCACCAAATGTTATAGGGAGAATATTGTATAACAATATTTTGGAGGTTTGCTGGATTAACGGAGCAAAATACGGATATTTTGCTAATGAAAGAAGAACAAGGGATTAGGGTTTGTGTGTTTAGATGTGGCTGAGCTTGATAGGTGTTTGCAGGTAAACTATTTCTCATCCGTATCAAGGTGCCTACGTACCCTATTTATAGGGATCAAGCCTGACGTAGTTCTTGGGCAACAAGTTACCTAGGCGGGCTAGGGTTTTAGAAGATAAACCAAAGTCCAAGCCCACTCGTTTAGGGCTGACATGACAGTGAATCATCAACTCTATCCGTGATCCATGGCCCAGTTGTGAAAGCCCATAGTCTCGAACGGATAGAATTGGCCAATAAAGGATCAATCAGAACCTAGCATGCGACCTCGAGGGATCTGGCCATGCGAAGCGATCCCTTGTGTCCAGCTGCTCATGCGACCTTGGGTCTGGCCATGAGCCTTCCAGTAAAGAGTGAGATAACGATCCCAACGTAGTTTGTAGATATGATGATGGAAGCGAAGCGACCCCTTGGTGGAGATCATAAGCGAGGTGGCCCTGTAGCGAGGCGACCCCATAATAGAGATAATCATGACCAAAGTATGTTGGGTTGATTCCAATAGTGGGCTTTAATGATCCAATCTTCATCTCCTAGGCCCATAGTTAATTATGAACCTTTAATTTAGCTAATCAAATCAATCTAGCTACCATTCCAGATTTAAGCATAACAGATGGCACTACCTTATGGTAACCTCAATCAATGTAAAATAAGAAACATTGTTAAGATGAGAGAAAACTTAAGAAAATCTTCCAACTATGCCTTGCAAATGATTACATGTGGTACCTTTGTTTGCCAACCTCTTGTTGACCCATTTTTTGTCATCCATGTTTCATATACTTTTTGAAGTGATCATTAGGTTTTGATCCATTCTGTTTCACAAGCTCCAAAGCAGCCAACAATGAGGTAGAAAATATTCATTATTCATTTTAAATGCCATTTATGTAAATAGACGAAATATAGTTTATTGAAACACATATATACTTCATTGACGGTTCCTTTAATAAATTTGAATAAATGAACGTAAAACGTTCAAAGTGTGTAGAATGATCACATGGACTATTTCCAAGTCAAAAACTAGAACAACAATTTGTTTTAAATAATTATCTTAAATAATACAAATTTAAATATATTTTAAATGTTTGATAAGGCAATCTTTCTCTTCTTTAAGTTGATGGAAAATGATTGTTATCCCAATACATCCTATTCATTATATCGATTTGTTGAATAGGTTCTAATCAGAATTTTCCTCAGGTAAGCAACATCATTTACGTAATCCATATTAACTAACAAGAAACACTGGGTACCTTGAGTCTTCTTGTTCAGTTGTTCTAAATTCTTAATACTTCCACCATTTGCCTAAATACAAGATAAACAACAACGATATGCTCTTCTCAGTGTTCTACATTCTACAATATGCAATATGAGACCCCCGTACCTAGATGTTTTGTACATTAGCTTTCAATGTAGTTTTCTTGGACTGAGCATCATATTCAATAAATTTGATTTTCAATAACATTTGAACATATACTGTAAAAGCAACATCTTCTATTGAATCAGTATTGAATCAGTATAAAGCTAATAAAAAATGTAAAAGCAACATGGATAAGGCAGATGAACAGGTCCCATAATACAAAAAAAATCGAATACTTGATACGATTGACCGGTGGTGTCCTATCTTTGCAGGTAGCTTTCAAAAGAACACTCATAAGACCGTTGAGTTCAAACCAATCATGTCTCCGAATGAGTTTTTGTAAAAACCCAAAAAGTGTGTCCGTATGAAAACTTCTCAAATTCTTCAAATCATATGTGTTCATAGGCCTTTGTAAATTGTACGAAGGCTTTGTAATACTTAACTCAATACCCTTGAATTTCTTATGAAAATCCCTTTCTTCCCTACTTATTTTTTCACTTTTTGATTTCACATTTTGGTGTTTATCATCCTCCATTGGCGATCAAGTTTTTTGACCGACATAGATTTTATGATAGACAAGGTTTAATCGATGCATGTATACTATAGCAAAGCGTGCGTTTCAAATTTCTATTTACTTATTTTTTGGTCATCTCCCGAATTTTGTGGGGCCTGATATTGTAAGTAATTGTTTCCAAATTCCAATAATAGTCGTAATCTTTAAATATTATCAACATTATTCCTTTTCATTCAAAAAATAAGTCCATCCCCATAATTTAAAAACTTTTAATTATTTAATGTGTTCACTTTTTCCCTTCATTTTCTTCTATGTGTACATACGCGCGTTAAGATTTTTGATTTTAAATGAACTCTTACAATTACGAAAAATTAATTTGTTTAATTTTTTTATTCAAAATTATTTATATAAGAAAGAAATCATTTACTTCTGTTGATTAGAAGAAAACAGCTTATATGATTTTAAATTTCACAGTGACATACTTCACTATTAATGGCACATAATGTAAGTAAAAAATACAAATTTTAATTTTGTGATCTAGTTTTTCACACTCGATTTGAGAGTTACTCCCTCCATTCCAAAATATATGTCCCTTTTGATTTTGATTGGTCAAATTGACCAAAGTTTGAATAAAAAAAATTATATCATTGAAAAGTACATATAACCTTTGTTACAACGCAACTTTCGGTTTTAAAAAATATTAATTGAAATATTTTTTATATTTAATCAAAAATTTGTCAATTTGACCACTAAAAAGTGAAAAAGGACATGTAAAATGGGAGGGGGTATTAGATAAAATATTACTCTCATTCCGTGTTTATGTTAATAGTCGATTAATGTTGCCTTTTTCAAATTCTAATATTTATTCTCTATAAATATTATTTATTTTTGTCGTAGTCGTGTCTTTTGCACAATAAAGTCTTTAGTGTCCATATTTTCGGTTTTTTTTTAAAAAATATTATACCAAACATTATTTTATTCATATTCAAATATATATATAACATTATAATGTCACTTTCAAGTATATTATTTTTATTATAGGATTTTAAGAACTACTTGGCATCTATTTACACTTAAATATTACATTAATTATATATTAATCACATCATAATAGGAATTATTTAATTAAATTTTAAAATATCATAATAAAATATTTTAGCACAATATCACCACAAGACTTTTTTGATAAATCAAAACATATATTGGTACTTAAGAGATATATTATTTGAGTACGTGGAGCCAAAACAAAATACATAAAAGAAAACCCATTTAAAAAATCACTACAGTATCTAATCACGAATTACAAAAATATAACCTACTAACTGATAAATATATGTGACTGCTAATTTGTCTTTTAGCTTGAGTTGAAGTAGTATTATTATAAATTAAATTGAGGTCAAATTATAAAACAATATTTGAAAAGATTAAATGGTGAATAGCATTTTATTTAGAATCCAAATTTTAACATTTGGATGAGGCAAAAAGATGGAACATAAGTTAAAAATTACGAAAGTGGTAGAATCTATTTAAACAAGTGAAAGAAAACACACATGTCTCTATATCTAATAATACAACAGGGGTTTGTTAGATAATTAATCAGCATGAAATTACTTTAATGATAAAAAAATTATTTCTAATGAGAATTGAACCCTTAACCTCTAATTTAGAAGTGAGATTACTTACCAATATGCTAGACATAAATTTTGATCATATTATAAAACTCATTATTAATACATCGTGAGATAATTTAAAGATTATTTATCAGAACCAAAATACAAATTATACCTTTTTTTCTTTATTATAGTTTTGTATTGATTATAGCCTATTCATAGGTCATTAAACTGTACGATTAATTTATTAAATCATATAGTCAAGCAAAATACATGAATTTTCAAAAAAAAATGTGTTTGAATTAAAAATGAGTTGTTTTTTAGATTTAGGCTTTTAATTAGATATAATGATTGAGTGAACACGTATACTTAATTAAATCATTATAAGATCAAAACAAAACATAGGTGCTTGGATATTTTATAGATGCTCATTGTGACGCCCCCAAATCCCCTGATTGAGGATTCGGATCGTCACATACCTCGATATCCTGCAACATACGTTAGCTCACAATAATATAAGAATAATATAAGATAATTACCATAATGGTGCATAATAGTCCCACTCCACAGATCCAAGGATCGGTCACAACTATCACTATTACATCATGAAATTTATTACAGCCCAGAATAAAATCATACTTAAGGTCTAAAGCATAGTAAAAGAAAGGTTCCAGCTTAATTCTTCAGGTGGTAGTCCCAGCTTGGTGATTCTACTCCCTGGTAGAATGACTCTGGGCTTTCTCCATTCCTCTTGATATACGGCTAGACGGCTCGCCTCTTTCTTTCTTAACAGCTGAATACATGGAGTAAAGAAAGAATGAGCAACTATGGTGCTCAGCAAGTTCTCTCCTTGCTCGGTTTATAAATATAATAAGATTTAAACAATAGATAAAGTCCAAGTTTGACTAAATAGTTTGAAAATCAGAAGGTCAATACCGACATAAAACTCATCTCAAGAAACATGAATACTCGAAAGAAATCACTCGTTACACATCTGATGACTCATGAGAAATGAATACACCGGTCCTCCAACCGCTCGGTATCTCGGTTGTGCGATCAACTACCCGACCGTGAATACCGTCCTCCTATGACACCACACCTCGCCCGATCACGGCTACAATGTGGTATCAACGAAATATAATATTAATATATATATATATATATATATATATATATATATATATATATATATATATATATATATGCTAGCATTATAATGGGTTATTAGATCAACCGTACACAAGTCTCTCTCTCTACCATGGGTCTCTCTCCCATGTTGACCAGTAAGAATACAGAATTCCTGAGTATTTAGTAAACAGATAAATTGAGATAAACTTTTCAGAAAATAATTGTTTGACCTGGCTGACTGCCAGTCTCATAGAAATGTGCCACCAGTCCGAACAATGGACTAATGTAAGACTTCAATAGAATATATTTTATTGGTTGACATGAACAATGTACCAACCACTGATAAGAAAGGTAACTATCTCGAAATAATGAGAATAGTTTAGAAAATTAAGTATTATGAGTCGTCCCGAATAATGAGTACAACTCGAATGGTTTTAATTAAATACACACAACCGATGTACGTTAAATAGAAGATTTTCATTTGATCATCGAGAGAATGTGCCAGCAATCCTACTATTTACACTATGTATTCGTTCGATTCTAGCAATGAATCAAATAAAAGATGTTCAATAAGGGTTGTCAAATCTGTATAATAAATTTGACAGGAAAGAATGAATTTAACTATCTCGAGCGATGAGATTAGTTCAGCTGAATTAAATAAAGAGTTGTCTCGAACTAATGAGATCAACCTAACGATAACAAATTCGCTTCCACGTTCACAGAAGATATAATTCATAAGTAACAGTAAACTTGCGAGGAATTAATCTCTACTGAAAATATCAATTACATAGATTTTGCAACTTAAGGGCGATAAAATAGACCTCAAAACGGATAGCTCGACATTAAATATGAAATAATATAATATGAATCAAATATGAAATTTTCGAGAGTAAGGGTAGAATGAACTTGCATTTATCTCTATAAACTCTAGAGTAAGAAAGAGAATAGTGAACTTGCCTGAGGTCCAATGCAAATGCTATATGCAAGCGAATGCTCTTACTTGACTTAAATACCATAGTGAAAACTCCTTGTATGATTCTAAACCAACACAAATCAATCATACATAGTTAAGAAATCTCAAATGAATCTTATCTATCTTATTTTTGTAATATAGAGCTAACACGGCGAATAACAAAACAAAACTATACATAACCCTTTAATATGATCTCTCCTTTAAAATAGGGCAATATTTTTAGAATATCGAAATCAAATCCATATAATCAGATAGTACATCTTGATACGATCGTATCCATATATTATATGCAAATTTTCGACTTCGGGAAGTATTTAAATTAATTAAAATACCTCGTACTCATTAAACATGAGCATTTAATAATCTATTTATAAAATCCATAATTCCATTATTCTTCTCGGTTTTACCAAATAAAAATCACCAAAAACTTCTAATATTATCCCAAGATCAGATAAAATTACTCTCTTTGAGACTTCACCGTCCCACTAATTTTTAAAAATTCTCAAAGTCTTTATTTAATCATTTTTTTCCGAATATATAACTTTTTTATCTAGCGATTCTAATTTCTATCTCATTAGTGAATAAATTACTACATTTCTTTCTCAATTTATTGTGTAAAACTCCAACCAAAACCAGCACTCCTTGTCAAATAAAAATGAACCAAGTCTCAATTTTCCAAAATTATAAAATACCCATCAATTAATCTTTAAATATTGTCATCTACAACTTCACACCTATACACCACCAGTGTATACACTAGCACACACAGGTGCACCACCACCACCATGGCATCAACCTCTCCTCTAACCTTCTATATTTTTCCCCCTGCTACTCTCTCTCTCTCTCTCTCTCTCGGCTCCCTCCCCTTCTCGGTCTCCTATCTCTCGCCACCATCTCTCTCGCTTCCACTCTCTCCCGATCATCCCTCTCCTCGCTTCTCTCTCTCTCTGTCCAGCGTCTCCACACTATGTCTTCCTCTCCTCCTCACATCAACACCACCCACATCGCTCAAAACTCAACCAACTACAAATGCAAGTGAAAAACACACATAAAAACACATGACAAGCACCGAAACACAATAACCTCCCTTCAACAGCCTCAGGTTCATCCCGAGAGCCTCAACCGAGCGCCCCACACACTAACAAATCAAGAAATAAACTCAACCCATCAAAAATCAAGCATGTATATCTCATAAAATCTCAAGACAATCAAATAATAACTTAAAAGCATGTAATTTAAAGGATAAAAATCAAGTATCAAGTCTCTTACCAAATTTACAATAAGACAAACTTTGCCGAATGAATGATCAACCATGTGCATTGCAAAGGTCTCGATCTCACGAATCCGAAAATGCTATTGCATGCGAAATCCGAGCTCCAGTGAAGGTTCCACGAATTTCCGAAGTTAAAATCTCCTTCTCTCTCTAAAATTCATAGGAACTCTCTCTCTTAATGGGGAGATGATGAACAAAATGAAATAAAAGAAATTCCTTTGTCTATTTATATTTACTAGAATGGGTAAAAGGGTCATTCAATAATTCAATTCTACTTTTATATAATAAAATAAAACTCCTTAAATAATTAAAATCTATTTATTCCAAAGATGATTGTAAAATTTATAAAATTATTATCTTTTCTTCCAAAATATAAACTCTCAATATTTCTCATGACCAAAATATAATTATTATTCTATAAATAGATCTTCTCTCCTTTTTCTTTTTCGACAATTAAATTAAATATAACAAAACGAAATAATCTTTACCCATTGAATATTAATTCTAAAATAATCTGATTATGTCGCAGACTTTCAAATCTCGTACTTCAACAAAACTTTTCATTTACCAACTTTCCTTGCAAGAAATATAACTCAAATTCTATTTCCTAGAAAATATTCGAAAAATTTTACGGTCAAATGCTTTTGTAGAATCCAATTTGAATATGACTCCTTTGCTTTTCTTGGTCAAGATACTGTGTGCTATTTCATGTGCAACTATAATGTTATTTGAAATGCTCCAATTTTTAATGAATGCCATCTGATTTTCTGAGACCAACTCCTTTAAGACTATGCTCAGCCTATTAGCCAGGGTTTTGAGAAGAATTTTCATTGTGAAATTAATTAGGCTAATAGGACGATATTCACCAGCTTCTTGTGGAGATTTTGATTTTAGAATCAATGTGATGAAAGAAGAGTTTAGTCCCCTTGGTAGTACTCCTTTTTCCTGAAAATCCTTAGAATTGCCATGAATTCTTCTTTTAGAAATTGCCATGATTCCTTTATGAAGGTACCATTAACACCTTCAGGTCCTGGAGCTTTGGAGGAATCCAGATTTTTGAGAGCTATGTCCACTTCACTATTGGTGAAGTTATTCACTAGTGCTTGTGCTTCATGATGCGTAAGCTTGCGAGGAGACAGACCTTGCAGATTAAGACGTAGAGTCCTTTTCTTAGGGGTAAATATTCCTTTGAAATAATCAAAGAAATGGTGCTTGATCTTGATATCCACCTGTTATTACAATTGACTCCATGAATCATATTTCTCATTCTTCTAAACTGGACATGTTGGTAAAAAAATTTGAAGTTTGTTTCTCCTTTTATGTACTAGTTTAATCTAGCCTTCTCTTTGATCACAGAGTCACGAATTCTGTAAGCTTGATTGAGCTCATCCATTATTGTCATCTTCACCGAGATGCAACTACCACTTTTATCTGCAGCTAACAATTTTGCTTCCAAGCAGGAGATGTGACCCGTAATGTCTGATTTATTATCCCGGCTCCATTTTTTAATCCAATACCGAATCATTCTCCATGCATGAAAAGCGCCTTCTAATCTTGCTAAGTCTCTCTTGGATTCATTCATTACCATTGTGTGAATTCTGTGTTTTCAAACCAGAAATTGAACGCTGTTAGGTCCGATAAGATTGTAGAAGGGGGGGTTGAATACAATCTTTACCTTTTTATCGAAATTTGTCAGTTAGATAAAATTTATTAAAGACAAATTTACGCGGAATTATTTAACACAATTTTTCAAGTTGAATATAACTGTATATTAACTTGATGTGGTGTTACAAAATCAGTATAACAACTTATCAAGATGTTAATAACTAATTAGAAAATTCGACATGAACTTTTCTAATTTAGTTAATAATAATCAAGATAAGAACTAGGAAACTTAATTCGCTAGTAGTACAAGAATCACAAATAGACAAGTTCTAGCGGATAGAATATTACAAAGATGAAGAACTTGAATTTCTGGGAATTGTTTAAGCTTTGGTGTTCTTGAGAGAAAATTCTTTTCTGCTGGATATTATGTTTTCTGCTCTGTTTTTCAGTTATGACATAATCTGCTGTCTTTGGTTCTAATATATCAGCAACAAGTCTTGCTAGCTTTTTGTAGGATATTTAACTGCTCCAGTATGACTTAATCTGCTTCCAAGACTTGATTTTTCTTCATTAAGACTTACACAAACCTCCATTAAGACATAAACCTGGTCGGTATGACTTAATAAAAATTCGGTATGACCTAAAACAGCTGGCAGGTGGTCGGTATGACTTAATCAGGATATTTTGGCTCGGTATGACATAATCTGAAATTGCTCGGTATGACCTAAACTGCAATCTTCAGTCGGTATGACATAATCCAGAAGCTTAGCTCGGTAAGACATAATGTTGAAGCTTCTCGGTATGACATAATTTAGGTCATACCGATTTTGTCTTCACCAAGACATAATCCAATCCTTTTCCTTTTAAGTCATATTGATCCATTTAATTAATTAATGATTATCCAATTCACATTTAATTGATACAATAATTAATTTAATAAATTAATTAATTCTTCTAGAATTAATTCATTTAATTAAATCAACTAAATGATTTATATCAATTATAAATGAATTTAATTAAATCAATAAATAATTAATTTAATTCTTACAAACCACTGAAGGTAGTAAAGAATTATCACTGACTTGTGTTGACGTTCGATGTACTGTCTGGTTCATGAATGACTAACTTCAATGATGCTTCTTCACTTTTGACTTTAGGTTGTGGTTTATTTCTTCTCTCAATTCTCTTGTACTGTAACTGACATTCAAACTATCACTCGAAAAATCTCTGTCACTGTTCAAATGAATCCATTCGCTTCAATGCTATACTGGGGCTTGATCAGATAACTGAATCGTCTTCCAGTGTACGACATCAAAACTATAGATTGACTTTTCTTCTTTCTTCTGACAGATAATACTTCTTGAGATTCCTGTGACAGTTCATATGTATATTTACTTATTACAATTTGGTTTAAGTTGATTAGGATCCTCTAACTACAAATAGGCTTAGTCATATGCCTTTCAATCTCCCCCTATTTGTTTGTTAGACAATAACAAGCAAATTCCTAGAGGATACCTCAACTAATCCAACTTAACCAAATGAAAGATAAAACTTTAAATACTAAGTAAATATGAAAAAAAGTTCTGGTTTATATTTAACATTTTCCAGATTCAAACATGAAAGATAAATACAAGAAAGATGATCCTCTAGACTGATCATATTTAACATATTCATATCTTGACTTATCTAGCTCTAAAGATAATACACGTAGAGCTGATCTTCAATTACTGTCTTCTCGTCTAAATTCTCCTTCTTCTGGCTCATCTGTGACTTGAAGTTTCATGTGTAAATCAGAATCAACAAGACGCTCTCTTCTTGATGACAATCCCTGAGGTAAGACTAAAGGAATTCCAAGCTTCTTTCTCAGTTCACCTTGAAATTTCTTGTAATCTTTTATATTCGTTTGTGCATAGGATCGAATGTGATCTGCAGCTATTACCTTTTCTTCAGTCAAGAATCCATGATTTCTGAGAGCATATTCAGCATATACCAAGTGTTTTGCATGATGTTCATATAACTCATCTGTCTGAAGATTGATTGAATGAAGTACCTCTCCCTTAAGAAATTTTACTTGTGGAGGATCCTTAATCACTTCTGGTCCAGCTCTTTCAGCAAATTCTTTGAACTTCTCATGTAACAACACACCTAGCTCAGAAGATGTTCTCACCTTAGGCCTAAGTACCCAAACCTCTGTCAGCGATCTGTCATAAAAGAACTGAATAGATACTCTGAAAGTTCCAACATTATGACAATCCACAAATATTACCAGCTCATCAGATTTGGGTTCAAATGCAGTAGTTATCCTGATGACTTCTACCTTTAAGGCCTTTATATACATATCATGAATTGGATTTGCCAGTTTGAATTCTTCGAGAATTTCTCCAAGACGACGATCTTCATAATCAGAACTCTGAGGTGAATCAATTGTTTTTTGAGCACGTTCCCATTTGTCACCGCTCTTTAGTCTGATATATGTCTTTCTCTTCTCAACATTTATAGCATGTAATCGTTGTAATGCTTGCTGTTCAGCTTTCTGAAGTTCTTCATTTCGTGCAATTTGCTCTAATGACTTTTGAAGCTTTTCTTCTCTCATCAGCAAATTAGCTTCCCTCTGAGCAAATAATTCTTCAGATTCTTTCTCTGCTTGTTGAGCTTCATATTCAGATATCACTGGTTCTTCTTCTTCCCAGTGACTTAAATCTGGTTCAGGTAATTTCTCACCTTCATCAGAAAAATCAAAGTCATCAAAAACAACAAGATTATCTGGTTCATCCATGACTTGATCATCTGCAACAACTTTCTTCTTCCCCTTATTCCTCCTGTCTTCACTGTCTGTATCAGATTTACCTTCTTTCTCTCCTTGTCCTTTCTCACCACCTTGTGATTTCTGTGCCTGTTGTGATTTCTCCCCCTTAGTTGAGGAATCCTCTACAGTTTTATCAGTTGCACCAGCTTCAGGATCTCGTTCATCATCACCATCTGTTCTTGCAAAGAATTCTCTTTCTTCAGTAGTTGGTGTGCGATTTTGACTGATCAGATGAAATAAATGCCTTAATCCTTTAGCTTGATGTGCATTTTGCTTCTCAATTTGATCTAGTCGAAAATCAGTAGAACGATGATTTTCATGCACTTCTTCCTGTAGATTGTCAACCTTGTTGGAGATTTCAGCAATAATTTTGTCTTGTACCACAGTGACCTCACCAGAATCATCAAGAGCTTTTTCATTAGAAAGTTCGAGAGTTTTGATTTTATTAGTGAAGAATGTCTTCAAGTTGTTGATGTCACCCTTTATCCAAGTAAGCTGATTATCAACAGAGGTGGATGGAGAAGACTGTTTATCCACTTGTGCTCGAAGTAATCTAGCTTCAGCTTTACTTGCTTCTAGTTCCCTTTTCAGATCTTGTATTTTTTGTAACAATGAGAGAGTGTATGTGTCTGTGTATGCACTCACCTGAGTTTCACTCTGAATTTCACTCACCTGATGTGCATGTGTATCACTCAATTTTGTGGTAATCCTCACATCACTCCTCTCAATTTCCTTACCTTTTCCAGAAATGGTACCTGCAGTTAAAATCACCATAGCCTCCTCTTGGAAGGTCAGTGATGGTGCAATGGGAGTTCGCAAATCCCTGTCCTCAATCAATTCCACTTGTACAGTTGGATTTGTAATCTGAATTGCTTCAGTAGTAGATTGATCAAGTTGCCTTCCACTTTCTTCAGTCGAAACTGCGAGTGGAAACTCCCTTGAGGGATCTAGGAATGTTTCTCCTAGGAGGGGAGATGATGGTTCCATTAAAGTTGGAAGGGAACCAAGATTTCCCTCAGAAGTCTGTGAAGACTCTTCTACCGTAACTATGGTAAGCACTATTTCAGACTCAATGTGCTCTCCTGTCAATGTGTCCCTATTTTCATCATAATCTATCTGTTCTCCAGTTGTTAGAAATAACAAAGGTCTTGTGCTTGACACATTACAGGATGCCATGGCCCTATGGCGAATTTCAATAGTATCATCCTGTTGAGAGGATGATCCTAGTAACTGTTGCATGGCCATATCAACGTCCATATCTTGTTGGGAAGATACGGATGGGCTTACAGTTGCCTCTGAATCAGTTCTACTTTTCTTTTGTAGAGGTAGAGCTGTGGGTTCACTCATTATATTTCTTCTTTTCTTTGCTCTTTGAAAGGGAATTTTCTTTCTGGAGTGAAAAGTTTTAAGTGATGTAGATTCAGTGTTTGGCTCTGTGACCGGGGTTAGAGATTGCGGTCTTACAATCCCTTGGTCAGCCCTATCAACCACTTGGGTTCCAGAAATAGATTGAGAAATAGAAATAGTTTGAGGAACAAATGACAATACCTGGTCAGCTGATTCTGCGATAGTCTCTGATAAGATTGGTTGATTTAAATCAGGTTCAGGGACAGATGCAGTTTCTTCCACTGGATGTTCAACAACAAGTGCAGGTGGCTGAGGAACAATTTGCTGAGCAGGTTCAACTTGTTGATTGCCTTGATCTTCATGTTCAACAAGTATGTTTTCCACTGGTGGTTCAGGGTTTTGTTCAGGTTGTTCAGGTTCTGGTACAGGTTCAATGACAGGTAGTTGTATATAGTTTGACATGTATTGGGTGACAACTACAGGTATGTTTGTGAATTTAGGCTTGTTGTTGTACTCAGTGAACAATCTGGTAGAAGGTTTACCTGACGCCAGTGATTCTCCATTCAGGAATTGGGCTTGTTTTTCTAGTTCCACTAGATGATTAAAAATCAAAGACAGGAATCTTGGATAATAGCATGATACTTTCTCTCCATGATCAAAATTCCTCTTTGCATTAATGATTCTTCTAACCATCGGAACACACAGTAGTCTACCAATATTAATTCTTCGGTTGTGTGCAACTGCATATCCAATATGCTGCATGAAGGAAGGTAATACCCCGAAGTTTCCTTTAGTAGAATTGGCAAAGACTTTAGCTAAGGTGTCAAACAGATAGTCCCATTCCTGAACGAGGTGCTTTTTATTCCAGACAGTTTGATCAGGTCTGTCTTGGTAGAATATACCATTCAAAAAATTTATCAATTCTTGTTCTGATGGTAATTCTTCGAAATTGTCACTAGGAAAGTTTAAGACCGTATTTATAACATTTTCATCCACTGTGTACTGATTATCTCCGACAGAGAAGACAAACGATCTGTTGTCATTGGAAATTACAGCAATAGTACAAATGATTCGCAAAGGTTCAATTTTTAAGGGAGCATCTAAGCTCAAAGCATTGCGAACTAGTGAATTATCGTTTAAAAATCGAATCCACGGTCGAAAACGTTCAAGTGAACATTTTTCTTGATCAAAATAACCGATTAAATTATGTTTAATAATTTCAAATCGATCAGCCATTTTAATCAAGATTTAATTTCTTTGAAAATTTCAGATTTTACAAAATAATGATTTAAAAATTAATTTTTCGAATTAATAATTAATTAAAAATTCGAAATAATTAAAAGTTGTTCAAAAATTCTGAAAATTTCACACAATGATCTTGGTATAGACACAAACAACCATATATTTTTAGTTTTTCAAGAATCGAACACAATTTCTCTGAAAATTAGATCGAAAAATTCGAACTTACGAATTCAAAATCGTTCAAAAACTCAACCAAATCGCAATTTTAAACTATCAAACTGAAGGAAATCGAACAAGAAGTCGACGTTTGTGCTTGGTTCGCGATTTCAGTTTGGTTTAAGTCAAAAATTGGTCATGAATCGGTCGTATATGCGTGTGTATATGTATGTATCTATTTTAGTTCTCAATGACTTAACATGTGAGAATGACATAAAATGAAATAAGACTTAACACTTCTAACTACTATATATATACAAACTGGTCGAATAAGACTTAAATATAACTAACAAGACTTAACTAATAATACTTAACAAATAAGTGAATAAGACTTAATTATATACAGGTGATTAAGACTTAACGTTATTAAGACCTATCTGCACAAGACTTAAACTTAACAAGACTTAAAACTCCGAATAAGACTTAATAATATACATATTGCGAATAAGACTTAATTTATTAAGACTTAAGTTTAATATTTTAATAAGACTTAGAATTATATATAAACAAGACTTAACTAAAAGTTCGAATAAGACCAAAAATTAAAAACAGAATTATTCTAATAAGACTTAACATAATTAAGACTTATTAAATATAATAGACTTATTAATAAGACCTATTATTATTCTGATTTAATTTAAGACATATCCTTATTAAAATAAATTAAAATATATACAAGTAATTCAAATAAACACACAAAAATATACAATTAACTTATAAAAATAATAAAAATATTATAGAAAATTAAACAAATAATAAAAATAATTATAAATACCATATGCTATCCTATTAACGAAAACAAAGCAATATTAACAGGACAAACACTACAAAACATATGATAAATTAATTATTAAAATAGAAATAAATATCTACAAATATTCTAAAAATACAGAAATATGAAGTATTAAATAATATGAATATGGAGAGTGAAAAATAACTAAACAAGCAAGAAAATCAGTTGGTAAAATAATTATACAAGTGATTTCAAACAACAAATATTCACAGAATAATCACTTGCAAAATTATTAAAGATCAAATTTCAGATATTAACAGTATTAATTACTAGGACTGTTTAACATACCCAATTCGCTAACAATATTAGTGAATGAGGATTCATTAAGCGACTTAGTAAAAATATCTACAGTTTGATCTCCAGAGCCTACAAATAGTAGTTGCACTGTACCATTCATTACATGCTCTCTTATAAAATGATACCTTATGTCAATGTGCTTTGTCCTTGAGTGCTGCACAGGATTGCTGGCGATTGCTATGGCACTTGTATTATCACATAAAATAGGGATATTTTCCAATACAATGCCATATTCCATTAATTGATTCCTAATCCATAAGATCTGAGCACAACAGCTTCCAGCAGCTATATATTCAGCTTCAGCTGTAGAGTTGGAAATTGTTTGCTGTTTCTTACTGAACCAGGAAACCAATCTTCCACCTAGGTATTGACAACTCCCAGATGTACTTTTCCTGTCTACAACACTTCCTGCATAGTCAGAATCTGTATATCCAATTAAAGTAAAACCAGATTCATTAGGGTACCAGATGCCTAAATTAGGCGTACCCTTTAGATATCTTAAGATTCTTTTGATAGCAGTGAGATGGATTTCTCTAGGGTTCGCTTGGAACCTTGCACACAAGCATGTGGCAAACATTATATCTGGTCTACTAGCAGTTAGGTAAAGCAATGAGCCAATCATACCTCTATAGCCTGTGATATCTACCTTGGCAGAACTTTCAAATAAACCAATTTTGACAGCTATAGTTGATGGTGTCTTTGCTGATGAGCACTCCTCCATGTGATATTTCTTGAGGAGCTCCTTGGTGTACTTGGATTGACAAATAAATATTCCATCTTGTCTCTGACTTATTTGTAATCCAAGAAAGAATTTCAGTTCTCCCATCATGCTCATTTCAAACCTACCCTGCATTAACTTAGAAAACTTCTTGCATAGAAGCTCATTAGTAGACCCAAATATAATATCGTCCACATAGACTTGGACTAGTATTATATCATTTTTATGTCTTTTAGTGAAGAGCGTTTTGTCTATGACACCTCTTATAAAACCATTTTCTAATAGAAATTCAGAGAGAGTGTCATACCATTTTCTTGGGGCTTGCTTAAGACCATAGATAGCTTTGTAAAGAAAGTAGACATTGTTAGGAATATGTTGTACTTGATGATAACTTCACAATCAATCAAATTGTATAAGGTTTTGTAGCTGTCAACGGATGAGGATTTATAACTCTATCCGTTGACAGGTAGCTCATCAACGGATGAGGTTTTGTAGCATACTGCAGTATCTCTATGTTATCAGTTGATAGTGTTTTTATCCACAGTCATGTTGACCATCAACGGATAGGCAGAATAGGGTAGCCAATTGTAAATAAGCTATGCTATGTAATTCTGTTTAAGTGAAAGTGTATCAATAGATGAAGACAAAACTCTATCAATGGATACAACTCAAATCCACTCTATCAACGGATACAGCTCAAGTCCCAATATCAACGGATACCGCTCAATACATCATCAACGGATGTCAGTGTACAATATCAACGGATAATCATTGACACTGTCTTCTATGATTAGCTGGGGATTAGCAGTTGATAAGGACATGTTTGACTGACAGATCACATGGGTTGATAGTAGATACAAAAAGCAGTATGGCAGCCATACTTTGGAAACACAGAAGAAAGAAGCATTCTATTTACACTATGAATACAAGAAAGGTGCAGGAGACATGTCTGAACACAAGGACAACCTTTCGGCTACATGTGTATTTGGAGTGTAGTAGCAAGTCAACTAGAATTAGATTAATATTATCTTATTCCAGTAGTACTTGTAAAACTTGGGATTTATAACCAAGTGTAGCAACTCTTTGTAGGTTAAGAAAACACATACGTTTTGCTTATGGTTTCTATTGAATATTCTTAGAGAGCAAAGAGTTGTAAAAATAGAAGCTGTGTACTTTTGTATCACAGAGTTTTCTTCGAATAAAAGCTTCAGGTGGTGCATATTAACCACCTGATTTTTTATGTGTTTGTGCATTAATCTTTTACAAGCAATTATCTAAGTATAGATTTCTGGAGTTCTTATCAGAAATTTATAAATATCAAGAATTGTATTCAACCCCCCTTCTACAATTATACAAGTGTGTAATCTGGGAATAACAATTGGTATCAGAGCAAGCTTTTAACATATTTGAAGTTTAAAGATCAACACACTTCCAACATGTCTAAGAAGGATTATGGAGTAAAGATTCCAGTTCTTGATAGAGAAAATTACTTTCACTGGAAAGTAAAAATGCGTCTACATCTCTCGTCTATTGATGAGGGCTTTGTGGATTGCATTAACAAGGGTCCTCACGTTCCAATGAAGACAGCAACAAGAGTTGGCCTGGCTGATGATGTGCCTGACACTTTCATTCCCAAACCTGTTTCTGAGTGGAGTCTTGAAGATATTGCAAAAGTCCACAAAGACAAAAAGACCATGAATATTCTGTTCAATGGTCTAGAAACAGACATGGTTGACAATGTTATTAACTGTACTACCGCCAAGGAGGTATGGGACACTGTTCAAACCCTGTGTGAAGGAACAGAACAGGTAAGGGAAAACAAGATGCAACTACTAATCCAACAGTATGAACATTTTCACTTTAAGAGTGGAGAAACATTGAATGATACATTTAGTAGATTTCAAAAGCTACTAAATGGTTTGAAACTGTATGGAAGAATCTATCAAGTTAAAGATTCTAATCTCAAATTTCTGAGATCACTGCCCAAGGAATGGAAGCCAATGACTGTTTCTCTAAGAAACACTCAAGAGTACAAGACATTTACTCTTGAAAGGCTCTATGGAACATTAAAGACCTATGAGCTGGAAATGGAGCAGGATGAAGAGATTGAGAAGTCTCAAAAGAAAAGCGGGTCAGTTGCACTTGTTGCCAACTTGGAGCAAAAGGAGGAAAGGACAGAAACTGCTAGTTCTACACCAAACAGGGAGGTTTGTAAAGGTAGAGCAGAATCAAGCAGGAGCAAGGAAAAGGTGTCTGAGGAATTGAATGCTCTTCAGAAGGATGAATTGGATGAAATAGATGAGCACTTAGCCTTTCTATCTAGGAGATTCTCTAAGCTGAAATTCAAGAGAAACTCTGGGGTGGCCAAGCCATTTAACAAGGATTTTTCCACAAGCAACTATGTGGATAAATCCAAAATTAAATGCTACAATTGTGGAATTGCTGGTCACATGATAAGTGAATGCAGGAAACCTAGATCTGAGAACAAGGGAAAGTCAACTGAGGCTGTTGACTATAAGAAGAAATATTTTGATCTTCTCAGGCAGAAAGGAAAGGCATTCTTGACCCAAGAGTATGACTGGGCTGTTGATGACAATCATTCTGATGATGATGTTGAGTTAGTCAACCTTGCTTTAATGGCTGATTCTGGAGAGCAGGAAGCAAGTTCAGCTAGCAATCAGGTATTTTCTACTAATCTCTCTGAGCTCTCCAAAGAGGAATGCAATAGTGTTATAGATGAAATGTCTACTGAACTATATCACTTAAGTGTTACTCTTAAATCACTTACTAAAGAGAACAATAGGATTAAAGAGTCTAATTTGTTTTTAAGTGATAGAAATGCTGCTCTAGAAACTCAATTTCTAGAATTTGAGAAAATTAGAGTTGATTGCAATAATGCTAAAAGTGAACTTGAAGCTGTGTTAAAAAGAGAACTGATTTTAAAAGACCAGCTTGAAAAAGAACAAGGGATAATTGCTAAATTTCAAAGTTGTAGGAATATTTCTCAAAACATAATAGAAGTTCAGGGAATAGAATCGTTTGTGAAGGATACCTGGACTCAAAAGAAAAAGGAGCTAGAACCTGGCCTTGATGATCTAGAGACTATTTGTGAATCAACGGATAGTGATCATCCGTTGACAGATGAACCGTCAACGGATGAGAGGTATCCGTCGACTAACAAAAAGTCTGTTAGTAAGAAGGAACTTAGGAAACTGGATATCAAGTATGGTCCAGTCAACAAGAATTTTGTTAGTGGTGAGTGCAGCAAAACCAAATCCAGTGGGAAGGCTAAGGCAGGTGATTTACACAACAAAAAGGCTGTTGGTAAATCAGATAATGAAAAGGTAGAAATTGAGGATAAAAAGAAAAAGAACAGAAATGGTAAGATAGGCATCAACAAGAAAAACAATTACTCTCCTGACAAGTTTGCTCCTAGGAAAACTTGTAGTAATTGTAATAGTGTCAATCATCTATCTTCTAATTGCAAGAATGTCAACAAGGCTCCTGTTCATGTACCTCAACCAATGCCATGTATGCCTGCAATGCCTGGTTTGTATCAAAATGCTAGTTTTTCAAATCCATATGTGAACATGCCATATGTGTCTAATCCTTACTTTCAATCTATGAATGTGCCACAAATGTCATGGAACATACCTAACATGAATAATATGTATGCCAATTTTCCACACATGCATGCATCCAATATTCATACAAATGAGCATTTGTCAAACCCCATCACTCAAGCATCTACACCTAAGTTGAAGAATGCTAAGAGTGCAAAGTCAAAGGCTAACAAGAAAGGACCCAAGGAAGCTTGGGTACCAAAATCAACTTGATTTGTTTTTGAAATGTGTGCAGGGAAACAGAAGGAATCTATGGTACCTAGACAGTGGATGCTCTAGGCACATGACAGGAGATTCAACCCTGCTCACAGAGTTCAAGGAAGGAGCTGGCCCTAGAATTACCTTTGGAGATGACAGCAAAGGATATAGTAAGGGATATGGCCTGATTTCAAAAGACAATGTCATCATTGAAGAAGTGGCTTTAGTTGAAGGTTTGAAGCACAATTTGCTGAGTATCAGTCAGATTTGTGACAAAGACTATGAAGTAAAGTTCACAAAAGAAGCCTGTGTTGTTTCTGCCAAGGAAGACAACAATGTGGTATTGACAGGCTTTAGAAAAGGAAATGTTTACATAGCTGACTTCAATTCAGCATGCTCAGAATCCATTACTTGTCTCTTTAGCAAATCAAGTAAGGATGAGAGTTGGCTATGGCATAAGAAGCTGTCACATTTGAATTTTAAAGTTATGAATGATTTGGTAAGAAAGGATCTTGCTAGAGGAATCCCTCAATTGGAGTTTGTCAGAGATGGGCTGTGTGATGCCTGCCAATTAGGGAAACAAAAGAAATCATCCTTCAAAAGCAAGACAGAGTCATCCATTGTTAAGCCTCTTCAATTGCTGCATATGGACTTATTTGGTCCAGTAAATGTCATGTCTATTTCAAAGAAGAAATACTGTCTGGTGATTGTAGATGATTTTTCTAAGTTCACATGGACCTTCTTCCTGCACTCCAAGGATTGTGCAAGTGAAATCATCATCAATCACCTCAGAATACTAAACAATGGTTCTGAAGACAGAGTACAAAGAATCAGGAGTGACAATGGTACTGAATTCAAGAATTCCACAATGAAGATTTTCTGTGAAGAGAATGGAATTGTCCATGAGTTTTCTGCTGCCAGAACACCTCAACAAAATGGGGTTGTTGAAAGGAAAAACAGAACTCTCATTGAAGCAACTAGAACAATGTTAAGTGAATCAAGGCTACCAACATATTTCTGGGCTGAAGCTGTCAACACTGCATGCTTTACTCAGAATATTTCCTTGGTCAATCAAGCTAGAGGAATGACTCCTTATCAGTTATTAACCAACAAGAAACCAACTTTAGATTTCCTACATGTCTTTGGATGTAAGTGTTTTGTGCTAAGAAATCATGGAGATAACTTGGGCAAATTTGAAGCAAAGGCAGATGAAGCTATTTTCGTTGGATATGCAGCAGGGAAAGCCTACAAGGCCTACAATCTAAGAACCAACATTGTTATGGAATCTGTACATGTTGTGTTTGATGATCAAAAGATTCTAGGCCTAAATGATGAAGGTTACCATGAAAAGTTGGAATTTGAGAATGAAGGTGAAGGAAGAATGTACTATGATGATGATGAGGAAAATGAAGATCATGACCACAGAGATCCACCTAGAGCTGTTATACCAACTAGAAGTGATGCTTACACTGAAAATGAAGCATCCGTTGACAGTCATTCTGCAACATCCGTTGACAGTCATTCTGCAACATCCGTTGACACTATTAGAGATGCATCCGTTGAAAGATACTCTCAAGCATCCGTCGACAGGCAAAATGATGCATCCATTGACAGTCAACTTCATAATTCAGCAAGGACAACAAACTCAGGGGGAGTTTCTCAAGGTCAAAATTCAATGCTAAATCAACATGATCATGCTTATGGAAATGAAGCAACCTCATCAAGATCAAACCTTCCACCTGCAAGAAAATGGACTAGAAATCATCCATTTGAGTTAATCATTGGTGAATCAAATTCAAGAGTCCAAACTAGAAGGGCCACTCAAGCAGAATGTCTATACAGTAGCTTTCTGTCTCAAGAGGAACCTAAGAAAGTGGAAGATGCCCTTCTAGATCCAGATTGGGTGTTAGCAATGCAAGAAGAGCTAAACCAATTTGAAAGAAATAAAGTATGGAAACTTGTGCCCAAACCTGATGATAGAAGTGTCATAGGTACTAAATGGGTTCTCAAGAATAAGACAGATGAAAATGGCATAATTGTGAGGAATGAAGCTAGATTAGTGGCAAAGGGCTACTCTCAAGAAGAAGGAATAGATTTTGATGAAACTTTTGCTCCAGTGGCAAGACTTGAGGCAATAAGAATCTTTCTAGCCTATGCAGCACATGCCAATTTCAAAGTCTATCAGATGGATGTCAAAAGTGCCTTTCTAAATGGGGAACTGGAAGAAGAGGTCTATGTCCATCAACCTCCTGGCTTTGAGGATCCAGAATTTCCAGGATATGTATATCTTCTCATGAAAGCACTTTATAGTTTGAAGCAAGCACCAAGAGCCTGGTATGACACTTTATCTCAATTTCTTTTGGAGAACCACTTCACTAGAGGTACAGTAGATAAAACCTTATTTCATAGGAATATTAATGGCTCTTCAATACTTGTTCAAATCTATGTAGATGATATTATTTTTGGGTCTACAGATGAGAAGCTTTGCAAAAAGTTTGCCAAACTTATGCAAAGTAGGTATGAAATGAGCATGATGGGTGAATTAACTTACTTTCTTGGCCTACAAGTAAAGCAAGTTAATGAGGGCATTTTCATAAGTCAAACAAAATATATTTATGATCTCTTAAAGAAATTTGACTTAATGGATTGTACATCTGCTAAAACACCTATGGCCACTGCAACTAAGCTTGAGTTGAATACTAAGGAAAAGTCTGTGGACATCTCAAGCTATAGAGGCATGGTAGGTTCACTTCTATACCTAACAGCTAGTAGACCTGATATAATGTTTTCTACTTGTCTTTGTGCTAGATTTCAAGCTGACCCTAGAGAGTCTCACTTAATAGCTATTAAAAGAATTTTCAGGTATCTCAAGGGAACACCAAACCTTGGCATTTGGTACCCAAGAGAATCTGGTTTTGATCTAACTGGCTATTCAGATGCAGATTATGCAGGTTGCAGAGTTGATAGGAAAAGTACTACAGGTTCCTGTCAATTTCTAGGAAACAGGCTTGTTTCATGGTTCAGTAAGAAACAAAACTCAGTCTCCACTTCTACAGCTGAAGCTGAGTGCATTGCTGCTGGAAGCTGCTGTGCACAGATTCTATGGATGAGAAACCAACTCATTGACTATGGTCTAAAAGTTGAGAAGATTCCAATTTTCTGTGACAACACAAGTGCTATTGCCATCACAGGGAATCCAGTGCAACATTCGAGAACCAAGCACATTGACATCAAATACCACTTCATTAGAGAACATGTGATGAATGGTACAGTAGAAATGCATTTTGTGCCAAGTGAAATGCAGCTTGCAGATATCTTCACCAAGCCTCTTGATGAATCCACATTCACAAGATTGGTAGGTGAGCTAGGTATGCTTAACTTGTCATAATGCCTAGTGATATTTGATTTCACTACATTGAAGCTAGAAATGTGTTTTGATTTACTTGAAAGTTAAAAACTTTCAGAAAAAATTTTCTGCAGAAATTTTGTCGGCAAAATTAGCTTATCAACGGATATCCTTTTATCCGTTGATAGTATAAACACATTAGTAGATTTTCGTATGTCAACGGATAACAGGCTATCCACGTCATCAATGGATAAACTGTATCTCAACCGTTCATTCTATATCCATTGATATACATTTTTTTTATATAGCCGTTGGTAACCGTGTATATCTAATCATGGCTGTACTTATTTTCTTTTCATTTATTATCTGACAGTTACTTTTGACCAATGGAGTAATTACTTTTAATTATTTCATTTTTAATTCTTGAAAAATATAAAAGGCTGACTTGTATTCTCACATATCACTTTTATTCATTCTCAAGCATATCAAAAGTTAACTGCATCTTCTTCTCTAAAACTCTCTGTAACCAAAGTTCAAACACTTCAATGGCGCCCATTGTTAAGATGATGTCCTCCACTGGGTTTACCTATGAGAAGAACAATTTCGCGGCCTTTGTTGACACAGTGAATGCTCCAGAAGCCTACCACACTTTGATGAGTTTCGTGAAGAAATGCAAACTGTCATATGCTATGACTGCCACCACTCCCTTAATCCACGAGGTAATTGAAGAAATGTGGACATCTGCTGAGTACAATGGTACAGACGGTACAATTGCTTTTTCTTTAAAGGGTAAAAACTATGTAGTTAATTCTGATGTAATAACTGCTTGTTTAAAATTGCCTGAGAATAACTGTCTGAAAGTACCCACTGATGCTGAAATTGTTGTCATGCTTAATTCTATTAATTATGCCCTTAGTACTGAAAACTTAGGGAAAATTGTTAGGAAAGGAATGGTTAAAGAATGGAGCTATTTCTGTGATGCCTTCATTAAAACTTTTTCAGGCAAAATTAGTAATTTTGATGCTGTTACCCAGTCCATGCTAACTATGATGTGTATGCTCTTAAATGATAAATTCTATAATTTTGGCACATTAGTTATGTATGAGATAGCTGCAAAGTTGGGTAAAAAGGAAACTAGGAGCAAGAATATCTACTTTGCTATATTTTTAATGCTCTTAGCACTGCATGTATCTGAGAACAAGCTATCCATTGCTAACCTGGATAGCAAGTTCCAATGTTTTGTTCAGGAGAAGAGAGTCTTGAGTGACCTAATTCGAATGAACCTCAATGCAGGAGTACAATTGGTATATCTACCAATTGTTCAGGTAACTATTTCTAACTCTGAAATCCCTATCTCCAACCCCCAAATTTCTTTGCCTTCTAGTGTCACAATGGAGCCTGTAGTTGTGACCAAACAGGCTTCTACCAAAGTGACCAAATCCAGAGTTCCAAAACCACATTCTAAAAAGCAAACCTCAAGTGTCTCTCAAAAGACACCTGTTGTAAAATCTACCAAAACTCTTGAGGGGAGTGTGAAGGTGGTAGTGAGTGGTGAGGGACAGGGTGAACATCAAAGAAGCCCTAAGGATAAGGAAGGAGAGATGAGTGCAACCACCATTTCAGTCTCTCAAAAGACTGCTAATGTAACTTCAAGCCAAATTCTAGTTACACTCTCTCAACAGAGTGTGACTACTGAATCAAGTTCCCCACAAGGAACACTGCACAAGAGGGTTAGAGACACAGAAATCCCACTCTCCAAAACCTATGGAAGAAGAGTGAAATCTAAAACCACAGGGGAATCACAGGGTGTACACACAGTACAGGAAACTGTACCTTCTCAAACTCAGTTTGATGTGGCTTCAATAAATGTGGAGTCACAGCCCCTTGATCTTAATCTTCAAATCGATACACATTACAATCCACCATCACCAACTCCATCTCTAGATGTGGATATGATATCTACATCAATTCCTGATTCTCCATCTTTAAGATTCTTGGAGAAGCCCCACTCTGCAATTGGTGGTCATCATCTGGACCATCAATCTTCCCTTCCAGAATTCTCAACACAGACTGTGGCCTCGAACTTAAAATCAATCTCCACAGATTCAGTGTTAGTTTTCTCTTCAACGGATAAAATTATTCCTTCCTCAACGGATATCCTTCATCCGTTGACAAGTGTTTCTCCATCAACGGATGCGCCTCTGTCTAGCCATCCATTGACAGCTATAACTACTCCATCAACGGATATTCCTTATCCGTTGATAACTCACTCTACCACTGCTATATCTGACATTCCTGTGTCAAGTGTGGAGGAGTTCTCAGTAGTTGAAACACTTTTAGGATTGAGGGAAGGGAGTGAGAGGCTGCCTTGCGAGCAGGCAAAAGGAGAGCTAAATAATGAGGGGCTGGCCATTTCTTCCGGTCAGGCAAAAGGAGAGTCTGAGAGTTCCACCTTAGTAGGTGAAGGTGAGGGTGTGAGAGGTGTGAGCCAAGGGGAGCCCTTGATGCAAGAAAAGAGAGATGAGAGGAGAGAAGGGACTACAGGAGAAATAAGGATGGAAGAAGCAGCCATTGCTAGTGAGTCAATGGAGGTTGAGGATGCAGCCAAGGAAATGGAATTTCAAAGAGAATATCAGTCCATGATTGACTCCATTTCTTTGGATGCTGAAACCTTTACTCACCCTGTTCCTGCCTATCAAATTCTGGCACAACAGGGCAATGTGGAAGCAGAGGAGGCAATGCACCTAGTGCACACCTCACAGTCTCTACTTAGAGCTAAGGAATCTATAGAAGCTCTGCCAACCACTGCTGAGAGTGAAGAATTTGAATATTCTGAAGATGAAGACAGCCAGAGCCCTGAAGATGAAGGTGGTAGCAGTATTCATGATTTTAAATTTGCTCACAACTACACCTATCATCAACTTGATGTGGAAATCATAAGGCAATATAAATCTGCCCTGGCTGAGCACCCAGGAGCAGATCCACAGAGAAAGGTTGTTCTTCAACAGGCAATTGACTCCCTTAAGTTACAAAAGATGCAAATGGTGATTCAGAGATCCAACTTAGAGGAGGTCAAACAAGAAATCAAGGATGTGAAGATCTCTGTGGATTCCAAGTTAGAGCAACTAGCTCCTACAGCCACTCAGAGGGTGTTGCAACAAAGGTTCATCAAAGAAGACAACCTGGCTAAGTCTGTGCAACTACTCACCTCAAGAGTGGAAAAGATGGAATCCCAGATGGAGCAATTTCTTCAACATCAAAAACTGCAAACCCAACTGCTAGAAAAGTTAGTTGCAGCCCCAACTTCTAGTCAGACCCTTGATGCTAACAAAAAGGGGGAGAAAGTGGAAGAGGCTGTGGCAACTACAAGTCAAATCTTAATTTCTGAAAGAAGGGAAGCAGCAAGTGAGGGGGAGCAGCAGCCTACCATAGTGGTCAATCCACAGGACTTCATTGTCACAGCTTCCCCCAGCAAATCCAAACCTGTACAAGTAGCTCTATCTGAAGAGTTTGATTTCTTAAACATGACAGAAGAGGAAAAGCTAGCCAAAATTGAAGCTCTACAAAAGATGAAAGAGGAAAACTATGAAAGGATAATGAGGTCAGAAAGATTGATCAATCAATCTATTGCATCAACTCTGTTCTCTAGCCAAACCTCAGCTCCAACAATATCTACCACAATTCTGAAAGTGCTCACTCCAGCAATTGTGGCTCCTACATTCTATGATGCTGAGCCTTCTCATGTTAAAGAATTTGAACCCTACATCAAAACAAGACCCTACTCACCACCAAAAGCAAATGGGAAGAACAAGCTACAACTGGACTTTCCATTTCCCAAGGATGATGAAGAGAAGCTGATGGGTAAGCAAATTAAGGAATTCAAGGAGAAGACTAACAGTTGTGTAAGAGAATGGATGGCTGTAATCATAAGGAATGGAAAAGTTCTAAACATATCCAACAGCCATCCTAGATTTGTTGAAGCCAAGAGAGAAGAGACTTCAAGGCTGCTAAGAGAATCTCAACCAAGCACTAAATATCAATATGAAAACTCAGATGAGAAACAAGCAAGGCTAGCTCAAGAGTTAATGGAAGAGGTAGAAGATGAAACAAGGGAACCTGAGGAAGTTCCCAAATCCAAAAGGAAAGGGAAATCAGTCCCAAAATCCAAATCTTAGAGGATGAAATCAAAGGCAAGGAGGCCTGTCTCTCCAGAAATTGAAAGCAAGGAGACAGTTGGCTCATCACAACCTACTTCTGTAAAAGTATTCAACCCAGCTGTGAATTTCCATGGTGATCCCATAGTACCTAAAGAGGAACCAATGAATCTTGACTCCATTGAGGTTCCTTATTCTTGCTAAAGCCTCAACAGAAGCCTATACAGAAGAAAAGGAAACCAAGGAAGCAACCTTCAAAGGAACCAATTCAAGTTGCTAGGGTACCTGCTATTGTCAGGCAGCCAATCTTGGAAAACAAGGATGATTTTATCTATCAGGAAGATATTGAAGAATACTCTGGCATGAATCTTTATCTGGATGAATTGTCAGAAGTAAGAGGAATTGACAAATATAAACATTTGCCTGAAAGACTGGTCTTTGTATACAAGGGAGGAATGGAAAGGACATGGCCACTACAAAGGGTTCTTGGAGAAAATTATCAGACCTTAACCAAAGTGTTCTCTGCAATCAAGAGATACACAGGGTTCTCCAAGATAGCAAAAGGGGAGATACTGGACAGAATAGAACAAATAAGGAGGGAATGGAACTCACCATCAAGTCTACCAAGGAAGATGAAGATCCCATACAATGGACAGAAAATCCACCTTCAACCCTTCTGGATGATGGAGTTCAGGGATGAAGATGGTAACAGGAGATTCTTCAGGTTAGAAGACCAACTACCAAAGGCTAGTTCTCAATACCTGAGATGGCTACAACAAAAGCTAAATCCAAAGGTTGATGAAGAAGATGCCTTCTATAGGCAACTCCAAATACAAATTGAGTCCAACTCTGCCAAAGAAGGAAAATCAAGGGTGATGCCAACAAGAGAAAAGAAACAGTCTTAATCTGCTCAGTCTAGAGGAGCACTTCTCTGTAAATTTCTCAAACTTTCAGTTTTTAATTTTTGTAGCTTAATACAATTTTTGCATTGTTCTATATATATCTTTAGGAATGTTTTGTTATCATCAAGGTACTGAATTTATGCTTTATTGCCATCAAGTATAAATTGGGGGAGATTGTTAGGAATATGTTGTACTTGATGATAACTTCACAATCAATCAAATTGTATAAGGTTTTGTAGCTGTCAACGGATGAGGATTTATAACTCTATCCGTTGACAGGTAGCTCATCAACGGATGAGGTTTTGTAGCATACTGCAGTATCTCTATGTTATCAGTTGATAGTGTTTTTATCCACAGTCATGTTGACCATCAACGGATAGGCAGAATAGGGTAGCCAATTGTAAATAAGCTATGCTATGTAATTCTGTCTAAGTGAAAGTGTATCAACAGATGAAGACAAAACTCTATCAACGGATACAACTCAAATCCACTCTATCAACGGATACAGCTCAAGTCCCAATATCAACGGATACCGCTCAATACATCATCAACGGATGTCAGTGTACAATATCAATGGATAATCATTGACACTGTCTTCTATGATTAGCTGGGGATTAGCAGTTGATAAGGACATGTTTGACTGACAGATCACATGGGTTGATAGTAGATACAAAAAGCAGTATGGCAGCCATACTTTGGAATAGGGGTGTACATCAAACCGCATAAACCGCACAAACCGCCCGCTCCGCACCACACCGCACCGCTCCGCGTGGTTTAAATTTTTTGTGGTGCGGTCGTGGTTTGCATTTTAGCCAAACCGCGCGGTGCGGTGCGGTTTGTGGCTTGGGATTTAATCTCGCGGTTCAAACCGCACCGCACCGCATATTATATAATATTAATATATTTATAAATATATACATATATATATGATTTTTTTTTTGCCATGGTCCCTTTATTACTTATGTCCCTTTATTACTTATGTGTAATTTTTTGGTCAACTTACTCACTTCTTCCTTCCTCTTTGTCCTGGTCCATTTATTACTTATGTGTAACTTATATTTCATTTTGGTTTAGAACTTTATTATTATTAATTTGTTTATTTTTAAGATACTATATTATTAAAATTTGAAATAGGTAAACCGCCCACACCGCACCGCACCGCCCGCATTTTTCGCGGTGTGGTTTATGTGGTTTTAATTTTATGTGGTGCGGTCGCGGTTTGGAAATTTGTTCAAACCGCATGCGCGGTTTGGTTTGCGGTTTGAGGAAAAAACCGCACCGCCCGCACCGTGAACACCCCTACTTTGGAAACACAGAAGAAAGAAGCATTCTATTTACACTATGAATACAAGAAAGGTGCATGAGACATGTCTGAACACAAGGACAACCTTTCGGCTACATGTGTATTTGGAGTGTAGTAGCAAGTCAACTAGAATTAGATTAATATTATCTTATTCCAGTAGTACTTGTAAAACTTGGGATTTATAACCAAGTGTAGCAACTCTTTGTAGGTTAAGAAAACACATATGTTTTGCTTAGGGTTTCTATTGAATATTCTTAGAGAGCAAAGAGTTGTAAAAACAGAAGCTGTGTACTTTTGTATCACAGAGTTTTCTTCGAATAAAAGCTTCAGGTGGTGCATATTAACCACCTAATTTTTTATGTGTTTGTGCATTAATCTTTTACAAGCAATTATCTAAGTATAGATTTCTGGAGTTCTTATCAGAAATTTATAAATATCAAGAATTGTATTCAACCCCCCCTTCTACAATTATACAAGTGTGTAATCTGAGAATAACAGACATAGTCCAGATGATCTTGATCTTCAAAACCAGGGGGCTGTTCTACATGCACTTCTTCATCTAGCTTACCATTCAGAAAGGCACTCTTCACATCCATTTGATAAACTTTGAATCTTGAATAGGATGCAAATGCCAAGAATATTTTGATGGCCTCAAGTCTTGCCACTGGAGCATAGGTCTCGTCATAATCAATGCCTTCAGCTTGAGAATAACCTTTAGCTACCAGTCTTGCTTTGTTTCTTATCACAATGCCATCTTCATCTAGTTTGTTTCTGAATACCAATCTTGTGCCCACCACTTTTCTATCTTTAGGTCTGGGTACCAGCTTCCATACTTCTAGTTGCTTAAATTGATTGAGTTCATCTTGCATAGCAATCACCCAATCAGGATTAGATAGAGCTTCTTCTACCTTCTTAGGTTCCATGACAGACAGGAACCCAAAATAATTACATTGATTCTGATAAGCTCTTCTTGTTTTCACACCAACATCTGGATCACCAAGGATCAGCTCAAAAGGATGAGCTCTATTCCAAACAGTTTGTCTGGGAAGAATTGATCTTGATGATTCGCCTTGATCTTCAGTATGATGTTGAGTATGACTTGTTGACCCTTCATTATCTCCCCCTGAGTTGTTGCCAGTTTGACTTGTTGATGGTTCAAGAGTATCAGTGGTGTCTTGAAAATTATCATTGTTTTCACCAGCATCACCTTGATCATTACCACCAACATTTGGATTATTATTATCAGCAACAACGTCAGGTTGATTGTCATCATCTGAATCTGAGTCTGACATGTCATCAAACTTAAGCTTTTCAGATGGATCTTCATTTTGGATACTTGGGATTTTTGTGTCATCAAATGTAACATTGACACTTTCCATAGTTTTCTGTTGATCAATAAGATACACCTTGTAGGCTCTTCTAGTATAACCAATAAATATTGCTTCATGTGCTTTTTCTTCAAATTTACCACCTTGATCATCTCCTTCTTTCAGCACAAAGCATTTTGTCCCAAATACATGGAAGTACTTGAGAGTTGGTTTCGTGTCATGTAGAGCTTCATATGGTGTCTTCATTAAGTCTTTATTGATAAGTGTTCCATTCTGGGTATAGCATGCAGTGTTGACAGCTTCAGCCCAAAAGCTCAATGGAAGCCTTGATTCACTTAGCATAGTACGTGCAGCTTCAATCAAGGTTCTATTCTTTCTTTCAACTACCCCATTTTGCTGAGGAGTTCTGGGAGCCGAGTACTGTCTAGTTATACCCTTTTCAGTGCAAAAGTCATTCAGAACTGCATTCTTGAATTCAGTTCCGTTGTCTGACCTTATAGCTTTTACTGGACGATTAGAATCCAGCTCAATTAACTTAATGTGATCAACTACCAGTTGTGGAGTTTCATCTTTTGAGTTCAGAAATAGTACCCATGTGAATTTTGAGAAATCATCAACAATCACTAGAGCATATCTTTTTCTTGACATGGACATCACACTAACTGGACCAAACAAATCCATATGGAGAAGTTGTAATGGTTCAGTTATTGATGATGTGTTAATGCTCCTGTGAGTTGCCCTTTTTAACTTTCCTTTTTGACAAGCATCACATAGACCTTCCTGAGTAAATTCAATCGAAGGTAAACCTCTCACCAATTCTCTTTTAACTAGAGAATTCATTGTTTTGAAGTTTAGGTGAGAAAGTTTCTTGTGCCATAACCAACTTTCATCAGTGGATGCCTTTGAATAAAAACATCTAATTTCTTCTGTGCTTCCAGAGTTCATATTGGCTATGTACAAGTTTCCTTTTCTTACTCCAGTCAACTGCGGCCTTTCATTTCTCTTGTGTGATATTAGACAATTCTTCTTGTTGAAATGAACTTCATAACCTTTGTCACAGAATTGACTAATACTGAGCAAATTGTGCTCAAGGCCGTTCACAAAAGAGACATCTTCAACGATAACATTTCCAGCTTCTAATCTGCCATATCCATCAGTTTTACCTTTGCTGTTATCTCCAAAGGTAACGACTTGGCCGACCTTCTCCACCACATTTGTCAGTAGGGCTCTATCTCCGGTCATATGCCTTGAACATCCACTGTCCAGAATCCACATGACTCGTTCAACCTGTTTTAAACCCTGCAATGACAAATTGGTTAGACTTTCTTCGGAACCCAGATTTGATTGGGTCCGGAGTACTTAAAGAATTGGCCTTTATCAGGCAAAGCAACACTTTTTATTTTAACAACATTTTCTTCAGGTACTGGACATTTAACCCTGTAAACTTTTTATTTTAACTTGTTTTGGTTTCAGCTTGGGTAACCATGTCTTCACCATATCCTTAGGAGGACTTGGAGTCCTAGTCTTAGGATTAGGTGGTGTTAAAGTCCTGGATCTAACATGATTATTTCTGCTCATATGCTGTCTAGGAGCATTCTTATCAACACATGCATGATTACCGTTAAAGTAAGCAGACATTATATTAAAAGCACAAGACATGCAATTAACAGCATTGCATTTCTTATGAGCAGTATCAATAACAGGAATAGCATGCATGGTAGATATGTTGTTGCATTTATTCATGTTGTTACTTCTACTACTAGTTTTCAAGGAACTAGTAGACTCACCAACTCTTTCTGTTTTCTTAAACACAGACTTTCTATCTTCATCATTTTTAACAACTTTATTACTTTCTAAGACTACGCCATTAGCTACATCCTCAATGCGCATTTCTTCCTTAATGATTAAAGATGTTGTATCCAAAGGTTCTGCTATGGATGTCTTAAAGAGTGGGTTACTAACACCCTTAAGCACTATTGGTATACCCCTTTCTTCAGCACTTACACGATTAGGGGTAATAATGCTTGTTCGTCCAATAGCTTCATTATAATCAAACCCAATTCCTACGGTTTGATTAATAGCTTGTTGGTTAAACAACTCTTTAGTCACTTTACATGAATTAGAAGTAGCACTAACCTTTATTTCTAGTTCAGCTATTGTCTCACGTTGTTGAACCACTATCAACGCTAGAGACCTCTCAAGTTCTTTTAGAATTATTATTTCTGATCTTTGTTTATCATGGCAATTTTGTACATCGTGTAATTCTGATAATTGATTTCTAAGATCTGTATTTAACAAATTGATCCTTTCAATCTCTCTATTAGCATAACCTAGTGAATCACTAAGTTGATAAATATATTGACTTTCAGAATATGATACCTCAGATGAAGTACCACTGGAGTTATCAGATTTTGCCATCAGGGCAAGATTGCCATACTCTTTTTCTTCAGAGTCTGTATCATCCAAACTCTTTCCAGCAGCCACATAGGCTTTACCTGTCTTCTTCTTCTCAGATCCAAAGTCTTTTCTTTGGTTTTGTTTTGGCTTCTGAAATTCAGTAGCGAAATGTCCAAGTTCATTACAGTTGTAGCATCTAATTTTACTTCTTTCAACTGTTCCAGTTTTGTAACCTCCTCTGTTACTTGAGGATGAAGAACCTCCTCTCTGGAACCTGTTATAGTTAGATTTGTACCTGAACTTGGGATTCTTCCTGAATCTGAAGTTACTGAATTTCCTAACCAACAAAGCCATGGACTCATCTTCCAACTGATCTAGCTCTTCTAACGAATAGAAGTCTCCTTCATCTGGACTAGCATTAGTTTGACCAACTTCAACTTCAAGCTTGCCACTGTCAACACTATAAGATTGAATAATCTTATCTTCCACTTCCTGTTTGTTCTCAACAATAAGAGCTGTAGAAGTATTAGCAACTCTTCCTTTTCCATAAATCTCCTTTTGTTGAGATTGTTCCAGTTCATAGGTTTTTAAAACGCCAAAGAGTCTTTCTATAGTAATTTCACTTAGATTCCTCGACTCTCTGATAGCTGTAATCCTATGTTCTAGATGAACAGGCATTGACAGTAGAAATTTTCTGTTGATCTCTTTCTGAGTGTAGTACTTGCCATGCATCTGTAAATTGTTGACAAGTTTGTTATATCTTTCAAACACATCTTGAATACTTTCATAGGATGCTGATCGAAAGTGTTCATACTCAGATGTCAGAATTTCTAGACGATTCTCCCTAACTTCCTTTGTTCCTTCATTCACAGTTTCAATGGTTTCCCACATGTGCTTTGCAGTCTTGCAGTTAATCACATGACTGTACATTACAGAGTCTAGAGAATCTATTAAGATCAGTCTTAAATTAATGTCAAGTCCAGCTTCCTCTCTTTCAACAAGAGTGTATTCAGAAGAATCTTTGTGTACAAACCTTGCAGGGGCAACAACTTTTCCATCAATAACAACTTCAGGAATTAATCCAAAAGGTATTATTGGTCCTTCTGATAAGACTTTCATGTATTTAGGATTTGCAACCTCGAGGAACATTAACATTTTGTTCTTCCACATATCATAACTGTTTTTGTCATATATGGGAATTTTCACAGTTCCAACTTTAGAAGACATGATGAATTTTTTAAGAGAGTTAAAAAATTCGGGGATGATTTTTAATCGAGTAAAATAGGATCTTTGATTTGTGTATCAATCAATCGGCTTTGATACCAATTGTTAGGTCCGATAAGATTGTAGAAGGGGGGGTTGAATACAATCTTTACCTTTTTATCGAAATTTGTCAGTTAGATAAAATTTATTAAAGACAAATTTATGCCGAATTATTTAACACAATTTTTCAAGTTGAATATGACTGTATATTAACTTGATGTGGTGTTACAAAATCAGTATAACAACTTATCAAGATGTTAATAACTAATTAGAAAATTCGACATGAACTTTTCTAATTTAGTTAATAATAATCAAGATAAGAACTAGGAAACTTAATTCGCTAGTAGTATAAGAATCACAAATAGACAAGTTCTAGCGGATAGAATATTACAAAAATGAAGAACTTGAATTTCTGAGAATTGTTTAAGCTTTGGTGTTCTTGGTGTTCTTGAGAGAAAATTCTGTTCTGCTGGATATTATGTTTTCTGCTCTATTTTTCAGTTATGACATAATCTGCTGTCTTTGGTTCTTTTATATCAGCAACAAGTCTTGCTAGCTTTTTGTAGGATATTTAACTGCTCCAGTATGACTTAATCTGCTTCCAAGACTTGATTTTTCTTCATTAAGACTTACACAAATCTCCATTAAGACATAAACCTGGTCGGTATGACTTAATAAAAATTCGGTATGACCTAAAACAGCTGGCAGATGGTCGGTATGACTTAATCAAGATATTTTGGCTCAGTATGACATAATCTGAAATTGCTCGGTATGACCTAAACTGCAATCTTCAGTCGGTATGACATAATCCAGAAGCTTAGCTCAGTAAGACATAATGTTGAAGCTTCTCGGTATGACATAATTTAGGTCATACCGATTTTGTCTTCACCAAGACATAATCCAATCCTTTTCCTTTTAAGTCATATTGATCCATTTAATTAATTAATGATTATCCAATTCACATTTAATTGATACAATAATTAATTTAATAAATAAATTAATTCTTCTAGAATTAATTCATTTAATTAAATCAACTAAATGATTTATATCAATTATAAATGAATTTAATTAAATCAATAAATAATTAATTTAATTCTTACAAACCACTGAAGGTAGTAAAGAATTACCACTGACTTGTGTTGACGTTCGATGTACTGTCTGGTTCATGAACGACTAACTTCAATGATGCTTCTTCATTTTTGACTTTAGGTTGTGGTTTATTTCTTCTCTCAATTCTCTTGTACTGTAACTGACATTCAAACTATCACTCAAAAAATCTCTGTCACTGTTCAAATGAATCCATTCGCTTCAATGCTATACTGGGGCTTGATCAGATAACTGAATCGTCTTCCAGTGTACGACATCGAAACTATAGATTGACTTTTCTTCTTTCTTCTGACAGATAATACTTCTTGAGATTCCTGTGACAGTTCATATGTATATTTACTTATTACAATTTGGTTTAAGTTGATTAGGATCCTCTAACTACAAATAGGCTGAGTCATATGCCTTTCAAATGCCTTGAAGGGGATTGGACCCCATTTGATGATTTTAGCTCTGAGAATGATGGGAATGTGATCTGAGGATTTTCTACATTCACCATGAAGTGACCAAGAGTTACCACAGAGCCAAAAATTGTTAACTAGTGCTCTATCAAGTCTGCTTTTCTTATTTAAAGGCCTATACCATGTGTATTTGAAATCTTCTAGCGGTACATCCCATAGAGATTTATCCTCTACAAAGGCATTAAAAATTATAGAGTCCATTTTCCTGTATACACATGCATCACTTTCCATCTAATTCCTTGTGCAATTGAAGTCACCAATAATGCAGAATGGCTCACTCTTAAAACAAACCATCAAATCTTTAATTTTATTCCAAACCTGACCCTTGCCTGATGATTCCTGAGGTGCATAAATGCTTATGATATTCAAAATTTTCTTGTGTGCTATAACCAAACACTTGAGAAGGATCCAGTTCCTTGTTGTTATCTCCTCAATTTTATTGATAAGAGACAAGTCCCATGATAGTAGAATTCCTCCTGATAAGACTTGAGAATGAGAAACGCCATCCATGATTATTTATGGACCAAATTGAATCTTGCATAGAGACTGTTAACTGAGAGCATTTGGTTTCTTGAATGCTAACCACACTTGGCTTGTTTTTTTGGAGTAAGCCGGAAAGATTATTCCTTGCACTAAAATTACATAAACCTCTGATGTTCAAACTAAATATAGAGATGCAATCCATTAAAATCAATATCTGATCTAATATGCTTGTGAAATTTAATCTGATAGGCTTCCTTATATTATTTTTGATGCTTGCCTTCTTTCATTTGGTGCCATGAGTCCCATGAGTTCTCCTTCTTCTAGAATTTGATCAACCAATTCCTTACTTTATGGGTTTGTAGAAGTGCCTTCTTGGATTGAATGTTTCAGAGGAATGATTGCTAGTGGATTACCATCTTCCAACCCTGGGTTTTGAAAGACAAAAATTTTTGATTTCTTTTTGTTTGCATGACTAAAATTGTTACTCTTGTTCCTGTTCTTACCTTTGTACTCGAAGAAATGAAAGATTTTGGGAAACTTTCTTGGTCTCCCTTACTTGCCCTATAGTTTGAGCTTTTTGGTTACTGCTTCTTCGAGAGCTGCTTCTTCTATCTCCCTAACTTCATTATTCACCCAATCACTCTCTTTCAATGTTGTTACTGAGTTGTCCGTAAACGATCTCCAACTTCTGTCTGAATTAAGTTCTCTTGCCTCCCAGGGTTTTAACGAGGTCGAACCTTCCTTAAGTTTAGTGATCATCCTTTCTATTCCTTGTTGATTCTTCTTCTCCATGTTCTCAGCACAGTTCTGTTGGGAATTAGATTTGATAGGGCTATGAACAGCTGACTGTGAAACTTCTACTGAGTTCTTAGAGTTTTCTAGGTCATTATTTGATTTTTGAGCACTTTGTTGAGAAGCCTCCGTAGACGATCTCCAACTGCTGTCTGAATTAAGTTCTCTTGCCTCCTAGGGTTTTAGCGAGGTCGAACCTTCCTTAAGTTTAGTGCTCATCCTTTCTATTCCTTGTTGATTCTTCTTCTCCATATTCTCAGCACAGTTCTGTTGGGAATTAGATTTGATAGGCCTATGACAGCTGACTGTGAAACTTCTACTGAGTTCTTAGAGTTTTCTAGGTCATTATTTGATTTTTGAGCACTTTATTGAGAAGCCTGAGAGTCTTTATTATCCGATGGTTGCTTCTCCTCCTTGACTGATCTAGGGTGATGATGTACATCTCTAAGGACCACCCAATAGTTTTCATCTCCAATCAAAACTTTAAAGGTCTCTTTAATTCTATGGACTTTATGTATGAGAATGCAAACCATGGGGTTGATGAGAAAGTCATCATTCAGATTGGATCCCTCAACATGAGAAAAGAAGGCCAACTCTTTAACAATCTTGTCCCAGTTGGATTGGCTCCAAAGGCTAATTGGAAGTCCGTCGCAATTAAGCCACTTTCTCTAGGGAGTGATAAGTTCTTTTGTGACTAGGTTCAATAAATGAATAGAACCACTGGTCTAACCATCCAAGGTCCATCTCCTTTTTTTCCTCTATTGATGGAAATGTTAGGAGATACTTAGTTGGAGATGGGCTCTTGATTTTGATCGAACCTACGGGGGAGCTTCCCACCTGTCTTGAGTAAGCAATAAGGCTCGGCTATATTTCTTCCTGCACCTCCTCATCCACCGTCATTTTTATCACTCTGTGATTGAGAAACTCCTTCTTATTTATGTAAACGCCCTTTTCCTCATCAACAACTTTTGGATCGATAAGTGCATACTTAGGGTCTTCCTTTTTTTTTTTCTGAGCTTTTTAGTAGATAACATCTCTCGTTTTCCTGGTTCTCCTGGTTTACCTGCCAACTTAACTGTCAGGTGTAGCCCTTGAAAGGTAGAGTAACTACCCCTAGTGATTAAATCTTTAGAAGTTGTCTCGTCTTTTGGGATGATGAAGCCAAATCTCTTATTATATTTGTCTTTCTTCTTTGGCAATACAATGTCCTTGATACTATCCCATTTGCTAAAATGCTTCCAAATTTCTTTGAGACTCGCCTCTGTTGGAATTTTTGTGAACAAAAACTGAGTAAAGATACTTCTTTGGCTCCTTAAAGTGCTCAGTCCTCTGTTTTAGGTGTTTGAACGAACTGGGGCCACCATCCAATACAAATTCTGCATAAGACCTCTTGCCATTGGGGTTTGTCTTGTATTCTCTCATCTTATTGAAGTGTACCGTAAAGTGTCCTTTGCCATACGAGTAACTTGGCCAAGCTTTGGTGTCCTGAAATGGAGGTGGCTAGCTCTTTGATAGGGGGGCCTTCTTTCTCCCATCATGTACCAAGATTGCTCTTCTTTTGAGTTTGTTTTCCTTAAAAATTTATTGAGGTGACCCTGCACAGTGTCATCTATTTCCTGACCGTGGCTAGTATAGGTCGGTTTCTTATCTTCACTCGGTAGACTCCCGTGATGAATTTGGAGAAGCGCTTCTGTGATCACCCTGTCTTCCCAGTCCTTAATCTTTCTCATCAAATCTTTATCAACCAAATCACCATTACTTATGATGAAATCCATTACAATGATGTCTTCATTCCTTCCTTGCCCTCTCCTTGCTCTCTTCTTCCATTATCTTTGTTACAGTTAATGTCAATGTACTATTTTTGCTCTATATTGAGTTTTAAAAACTAGATTTAGACGATTTTACATGTCACATAAAGCTCAAAAAATTATCTTTAATTTAGTGACGGTTTAACAATTTTTTATCCAACTTAAACTACTTGGAAATTGAAGAGAAAAGTAAGTTACGAATTTTTACATTGAGAATTCTATTCAGTTAAGAAAACCTACTTATATTTGATTTAGATTATTAAAATTTAATTTTTCGTATTTGAATATAATCTTATAATCAATCATATAAACTTACTTCTTAATATTAGATATAATTTTATTCAATTTAGAAACCTACTTATATTTGATTTAGATTATTAATTTACTTTTTTGATATTTGAATATAATCGTGCTCTCAATCAAATAAACTTTTTAATATTAGATCTAACGGACCACGTCTATCTATTTTAAGGTTAAATGGTTCATACTTTTTTGGTCAACGATCGTACTAAAAAAAATTGGATAAAATCCCCTTTACACTTATTATATGTAAGGATTTAATATCGGATTTTTATCGTTAGGTATGGATGGAGTTTTGGATTTCAGATACGTGAAATCCAATTTTGATCGGGTATCCGCATATTATTTTACCATCCCTGATTTCTATTGTTTGAAAAGGATGACAAAATTTGTATAACTCATGTTATGCCCGAATCTCGGCATAGATCCTAAACAAGCTCAAACGACTATACAAGGGGCCCACCTCTCTTAATGGGCTAAATTATCTCCTAATGGGCTCAAATATCTCTCAATGGGCCCGAATATTGAAGAAGGATAAACAAGGCATGCGGCCCTATCAGGGATCACCTCACCTCTATCTCTTAAATCTCTTGAAGACACTCACCCCAGGGGTCTCCTCACTACGACCTCTTGCTACTACTCAGGGCGTCCTCTCATGCCAATAACAAAGGAAAAGGCCTCTGCGCCTCTCACGCTAGGCCTCTGCGCCTCTCATGCTAGCTCAGCCTCGGGGTCGCATCTACCGGGGTCGCAACCCGGGGATCGCTTCGTTTGGCTCCCGTCAAAGGATCGCTTCGCACATAACCTCCAATGCGGGGTCACTACAGCGAGATCACTATCTCCTCTTCTCTGGAAGGCTCATGGCCAGATCCCTCGAGGTCGCATGAGTAGCTGGACACTAGGGTTCGCTTCGCATGGCCTGACCCCTCGAGGTCGCATGCAAGGCCCTTGTTACTTCTCTACTAGCCAACTCTGTTCGTGCGAGACCATAGGCTTCCACATCTGGGCCATGGATCACGGATAGGGTTGATTACTCATTGCCACGTCAGCCCTAAACGAGTGGGCTTGGACTTTGGCTTATCTCTTAAAACCCTAGCCCGCCTAGGTAACTTGTTCTCCAAGAACTACGTCAGGCTTGATCCCTATAAATAGGGTACGTAGGCACCTTGATACGGGAGGATTGACAGTTCATCACTGAAAACACCTATCAAGTGCAGCCACAAACAAACACCAATCTCCTCCCATGTTCTTCGTGTTCATAGCAAAATATCCGTGTTTTGCTCCATAAATCCAGCAAACCTCCAAAATATTGTTATACAATATTCTTCCTATAACATTTGGCGCTAGAAGGAGGGGCGGTCATTAATTTGGGAGAACGATGACTAACTCGAACAAGAAGAACGGAGAGGCCGAGGAGCGAGACCCCGGGATAGCATATGACCCCGGGCTGCGACCCCCAAGGAGCGAAGCCAAGACCCTGGGATAGCTTATGACACCCAAATGCGACCCCGGGCTGCGACCCACGAGGAGGAAGACCCCTAGGAGTGACTCCATAGGAGCGAGGCCATGCTTGCACCTAGCGTAGCAAGGCCGGGTTCGAGAAGGATAAGCTACATCACTAGAAGCGAGACCAAGGCAAGGGTCAAGGTTCTAAGCGACCCACATCTCCTAGCAAGGCCCCAATATGGAGTAACTATCGAGATCTTGAGATGCCTCCTAGTGAGATGTCTTCTAGGGAGATGCCTATTAATGAGATACTTCTACATGAGATGCTTCTTCACTAGTGAAATACCTCTACGTCGAGGAGAGGGGGGACGCCCCTGATCCTTGTCAAAGAGAGGGGGACGCCCCTGATCCTTGCCGACAATGAGGAGGTCATCAACTATCTCAAGACATTTGGAAGAGCAAGCAACAAATAACGAGGCTGAACCCGAGGCTCTCATCATTGACCTCGATATCTTATTACATGTGCTCTCACTTAGCCTTGGGAGTGCCTCGGGATAGCGTGATGAGGCCAACTAGCGGGATAACGTTGAAGAAGTCAGGTCTACTCATAGCGAGATCACATCAAATTTTCTTCACTATAGATGGTGTCAACTCCAAATAATACAAGAAGGTCGCTAAAACACTTTGATTCCTCATCACATCTACAATGATAATAAGGACTCAGGGGTAGTAGCATTACATAAACACCTCTTCTAGTGGGACATTTGAAATCTACGGGCTGAAAATGGTAAAACTATGCACATGCGAAGTGGATGGCTAGAGCAAAGTTGACTAGATCAACGGGGCCTGTACAAAATTGAAGCTTATGAAATTTGTGGGACATAGTTCAGAAATTGCTTCTCCGGAAAAGTTAATACAAGCTAGGCAAAGCTTATCAACATTAGGGCCTCGCCCCTACTTTGTCAACGCTAGGGCCTCGCCCCTACTTGATCTACTACAGGGCCTCGCCCCTACTTTGTCAACGCTAGGGCCTCGCCCATACTTGATCTACTTTAGGGCCTCGCCCCTACTTTATCAACGCTAGGGCCTCGCCCCTACTTTATCTACTTAAGGGCCTCGCCCCTATGTATCAACTACAGGGCCTCGCCCCTACGTTTTAACTTTAGGGCCTCACCCCTACGTATCAACTACAGGGCCTCGCCCCTACGTTTCAACTACAGGGCCTCGCCCCTACTTGATCAACTTTAGGGCCTCGTCCCTACTTGTTTTTAAAGTCCAAGCCATCTCAACGATGCGTGGATCGTACTTGAAACTATCTCAAAGTAGCAACACACATCCTAAGCTATCTACAACAATCAAAGGAATCTAAGCAAAGGAACACAAATCTGAAACTATTCAAGGCACTTCGCACCTGCGAGCACATACTGCATCTCAACGTCTAAAGGAAAAGCTAAAGTAAAAATGACATCAACCTGAGGCTTAGCGACTGCGAAGCAAAATTACTCATGCAAGTATGTTATGTGCAAAAAAAGACAACACAGAATGAAGAGTCAAAGCGATGCAAGTTCACAATCATAGGGTCGTCATGCGATCCCGATGCAGTTCGAAACTTCACCAAATGGCAAAATAAATTTAAGGAGCAGGTGGATCCTGGTTGACAGTAGAAGCTTCATTTACCAGCCTTGCCTCCTCTGCAAGTCTTGCTTCCTCTTCTAGCCTCGCTTCAGCAGCATCCTCTTCGGCGATCTCCTTCTCCTGTGTCTCTGCGAAGTCAGCCTTACCAGGCCCGAGATGGTCCCAATCAAAATTAGGGATTGTTCTGATGAATCCCTTCATGAAGGTAACTTGGCCCTTGACCAGGAATGTGTCTTCAGCAATTGCAAATTCGGCCTTGACAACATTCAGATCGCCTGTCAGTCTTGCGATCCCATCAACACTTTTCTTCGAAGCTTCCTCGCTTGATTTCTGCAGTTCCATCAAGGACTTTTAAAACTCATTCCTCTCCCTTCAAGCAAGCTACAAATGATGCAAGGTAAAACAGGTCAAATGGAGTAAAGTCAACAGGCATTTAAAACATTTACAATGATAATGCAAGGTTGCTGAAAGACTTTGATTCCTCATCACATCTACAATGATAATGAGGACTCGGGGGGTAGTGGCATTACATAAACACCACTTCTAGCAGGACATTTGAAAAATTGCAAGATAAGGCCAGCACCTAGCGTTACGAGGCCAACACCTAGCATTGCGAGGCCATAGCTAGCGTTGCGAGGCCGTACCTAGCGACGCGAGGCTGCAAACTCGACACCTTACGATGCGAGGCCTCTCGGCCCCATAGGCGCAATCAGGATCATTTGAAGACCCCATCAGCTATTCTAAAACACTTGGGAAAAATTTAACAGATATGAAGAGGCGATATGGAGGAATCTATACATGCTAAAATCATGCAACATGAGTCCCTTGTGCAAGCAGATACGAGGCCTATGGTTTTGAAATATTATAAATATCAAATAAAGGAGCATCAATAAAGCAAGTCAATTCAGGTTCAAGGAGCATCCAAATAAATAAAGGAATTAAGTCTACAAGCGCGAGGCAAATAAAGGGAGTGCCCACATCTCCACTGAGTCTAGCATATAAAGTTTAAAAGCAATAAAAGGAAGTCATGGGGATCCATTTGCCGCTTCCTCATTCATCTCCATCTTAAGGTTATCAGCAAACTTCCCAGTCTCTTCGCCCAACCGGTACCAATCAAAGTCGTCAACCTTCTCGAGGAACTCTAAGCAGACTCATTACAAGAATTAAGGAGGCCTCACAATGTAAGAAGCTACGAGGAGGCCTCGCGACGTATGAGGCTGCGAGGCGGCCTCGCAATGTAAGAGGCTGCGAGGAGGCCTCGCAATGATAAGGCTGCAAGGAGGCCTCGCAGCATATGAGACTGCAAGCAATCCTCTCAACTTATAAGGAGGCTTCTCATCATAATAACAAGGAGTAGATGGGAGTCCTCTCATCATACTTTAAGAAGACCTGAAGATATATGTGAAAGCCCGAGCTCACATATCAGCTGGACAGAAGATACAATTATAACAATCTATGACTGTAAGGCCCTATGGGGTCGCCTCTCAAAGTCCCTGCAGAACCACATGGCGCTTGGAAGTACCTTCGAGGTCACTATCACTCACTTATACATGCCTTCGCATTGATTGAAAGACACACAACACATGTCATCAACTTAGCAGCTGAGAGCAAATCTCATAATACGACAGTTGTCTACAACCATTCAAATTCATAGGGGTCGCAATGCAATCCCAAGGCACTTGAGATAGCTATGCTTTCATCTACAGCAATCTATAGCGAGCACAGGCCTCGCATCGAAGTTTTGACCACATCGCATTTTCAATGGCAATATGGACTCGGGGGGTAGTTGTTATGCCCGAATCTTGGCATAGATCCTAAACAAACTCAAATGACTATACAAGGGGCCCACCTCTCTTAATGGGCTCAATTATCTCCTAATGGGCTCAAATATCTCTCAATGGGCCCGAATATTGAAGAAGGATAAACAAGGCATGAGGCCCGATCAGGGATCACCTCACCTCTATCTCTTAAATCTCTTGAAGACACTCACCCTAGGGGTCTCCTCACTACGACCTCCTACTACTACTCAGGGCGTCCTCTCATGCCAATAACAAAGGAAAAGGCCTCTGCGCCTCTCACGCTAGGCCTCTGCGCCTCTCATGCTAGCTCAGCCTCAGGGTCGCATCTATCGGGGTCGCAACCCGGGGATCGCTCCATTTGGCTCCCGTCAAAGGATCGCTTCGCACATAACCTCCAATGCGGGGTCACTACAGCGAGATCACTATCTCCTCTTCTTTGGAAGGCTCATGGCCAGATCCCTCGAGGTCGCATGAGTAGCTGGACACTAGGGTTCGCTTCGCATGGCCTGACCCCTCGAGGTCGCATGCAAGGCCCTTGTTACTTCTCTACTAGCCAACTCTGTTCGTGCGAGACCATAGGCTTCCACATCTGGGCCATGGATCACGGATAGGGTTGATGACTCATTGCCACGTCAGCCCTAAACGAGTGGGCTTGGACTTTGGCTTATCTCTTAAAACCCTAGCCCGCCTAGGTAACTTGTTCTCCAAGAACTACGTCAGGCTTGATCCCTATAAATAGGGTACGTAGGCACCTTGATACGGGAGGATTGACAGTTCATCACTGAAAACACCTATCAAGTGCAGCCACAAACAAACACCAATCTCCTCCCATGTTCTTCGTGTTCATAGCAAAATATCCGTGTTTTGCTCCATAAATCCAGCAAACCTCCAAAATATTGTTATACAATATTCTCCCTATAACAACTCACAACCACAATTACAAAAGAAAAATGTTATTTTCAAAATTATTTTCTTATTTACAGAACTATATGTATTGCATATTTCCTTTATAATCACAATGTGTAGCATATTCTATAACAATACTTATTTTTTTTACCAAATAATAATATGTTATATAAAATAAAAAAAAGAATATATAACATTTTCCTAATAAAAAATGAATGGTTTCACTTTTGTTTATTTTTATATCACGTGCGATATAGCAAATCTCAATGTCAGAAGCTACATTTTTTTAATTAAAATAAGAAGCCTTCAGCCTTAGGCCTAGCTTCAACTACACAGACATACAGTTTGTAAAAAGGTTACTGAGCCTTTCTAACTTTTCAACCTCACAAAACTCTACCTTTCATGAATGAATTTCAGACAGTATCTGAGCTTCACTGGGACCCACACCTGAAACAACAGTAGCCATCTTCGTCACTTCTCTCCATTTCTTCTTCTTCTTCTTGTCCTTCATTTCGTTCTCATTCGTCACTAATTATATACTCCATTAAAATTCTATCACTTGGGTTGTGTAATCCTCTCTTTTTCCTCAACTGGGTTTGTTTTGTTTTTACCAAACAAGTACTGTCGGCGGAATCGCGAACTTGAACTATTTCATTGAGGCATTTCGTCGAACAGTTGAGTGTGATGGCATCAATGGGCTCTCTTCCGTTTGTGATTGACAAGAGTTGTTCAATTCTTGTTTGTAATAGGAATTATAGTCTACCATTCTTATCCTTTTCCGCAAAAAAGACGACATTTTGTTTTGGAGTTTGTAATGGTTTCCCAAAGTGTAGTAAGATCAAGGCAACAGGAAAGGATCATGGGGAAGTTGGGGAGGATGGCGATGCGATTCAGGCTGCAATTAACAAGAGTCAGAAACTTTTAGCTGTGCAAAAAGACCTGATTAAGCAGGTTGTTATTTGTGTTTTTACCGATTTTATTCATCAACTTTGTTTATCAAGTCATATTAAAGTTATGTTAGTGTGAATTTCTGAAATGTGAGTGATTTTACTTTATTTTTGTCAAGTTAGTTATTAGATCTCTGTTGTTGAGTGGATTACGGTTGCATAAGTTTCTTTAAGAAAGGCTTTTAGTTTTGAAGTTCTTGCGTGACTTTGGATTTGATTTAACTTACCTAATTTTGTCTAACTTTATCCCACTCGACTGTAAAAACAAATTTTACACAACATGTTTCATGCAGAACCTAGTATTCCTGTTGGTCGTGTTGAATTGCGATGTGATTAAGCATGAGGCTTCAATGAAGACATCACTTTTACTCGAGCTTAATTTAAGGGTGTTAATAACTTTATACTTGGTTTTGAAGCCAATTTGCTACTAGTCAGCCTAACTTTCCCATTTCTATGGTTATCATGGATTTTTCGGAGGACTACTAGTCTGCCTAACTGAATCATCATGCCCTCTAGTTTTCTATTTCAGTGATTCTGCTTCAGAAACTGTTGCAAACTTTTATATTTTATTTCAATTGGATTGCAGATTGCTGAAAGAAGAAAATTGGTATCATCTATAAATAATGCAGTGAATGACGCTGAATCTCTAAGAAAGGGAGGTGGATCTTTCTCAAGTCAAGATAGTGCTGAAGGTCATGATTCTGATACTTCTTTCTCAAGTCAAGATAGTGCTGAAGGTCATGATTCTGATACTTATGAAAAACGTTATGCTCCAGATTTTCTATCTGGTAGTAGTCATAATGTATCGATGGATGAGTCGCAAGAAGATCAACCCTCAACCATTAGTGAAGATTATGATGAAGATGCAAAACAGAATGGAAAAGGGTTTTATTTTAAAAGCTCTGCAGATTACGGTTCTTCCAAGCAGCCGATAACCTCTCCTTCAAATCAAGTGTATCACCATGAGTTGCCTCCCTTTCTTTCATCTTCTCCTTCATCAACTCTACAATATGAAAACTACAAAAATTCAAAAGATTCATATGCAGAGGAGCCCTGTCATGAAGCCAAAGATGAATATGTGAAGACCGCTCCTTTAGCTGGGGCAAATGTGATGAATGTTATATTGGTTGCTGCAGAATGTGCTCCATGGTCTAAAACAGGTTCATTTCTGATAAAATCTCTGGATGGCACATGACAATTTTTTAAACAATATTTATATATGGTTTCCTAATTGTTGTAAGTTACTTTATATGTTCAGATAGAGAAAAAAAAAACATGCAAGGCCTTACGGTTGCCATTAGGCTTATTAAACAGTGTGCTTAATGTATGTGCTAAAGAGGATTCAAGTTGGGTCCAGTTATTACTACTGGATGCTTATGCTCATACCTAGTAAAGGAACAAAATTGTTACATAAAGTTATCATTTAGTTTAACGCTACTCAATTGTACTGTTTGGATAGATGTATATTTTTCTAAAAATATCTGTAAAATTTCTTTTCAAATACAGAAGAATATATGTCAGAAAGAGAGGTTGTGAAGAGTTAGAGACAATATTTGTATACAAATCTCTGAACGGTATATTGACTAATAAATCAAACAATGACAACTTTTCCTTGCAAGCATTTTACCCCCTTAACAGATAAAATTACGCACTTGTGCGTGCTCACAGCTACACGGCTACGCATGCATATCCATATTATTGTTTCTTTTCACTTTATTTTTAATCCAAATATAAAAGCTTAACATTTCAGAATTCTCCTAGGTGGACTTGGAGATGTTGCTGGCGCTTTACCAAAGGCATTAGCTCGGCGAGGGCACAGGGTTATGGTAATTTTTTCGCAAATTTTTGTCTGAACAATGCATGGCAAGTTATATTCTTTGCAAGCAGCTTGCTGTCAACAGCAAACAGTATTGCTAAAATTCAGCTTAAGGTTAGACTTAGACATAGGCTTTCAGGTGTCGGGATTTAGGACTCCACGCACAATTTCAAATCAAATTCGGTCACAACTATGATATTGTTCTTCATTCATTGACATGTAGATCTGTCAAATTTTAAAGCTTCTTCCAACTAAGAGGACAACCAAGAATTTCAAAGTCAAAGCATAAATATAACATCATTACAGATATGCTGTACACAGCATATCGCATTATAGTCAATTGCTCGTCTCGGTGCTAGGCATGAGTAATTAAGGCATAGGTTCAGGTCTTTGCCTTGGCTCAAGCACAAATGTGATCGCTACCTAAACTATTGGTGTTGGGTACGTTGCCTATGTCACATATGTGATGTAACCATATTGATACCCATCTTTCTAGATCGTGCGTGGCTGTTTTAACATTTTCACTTTCAAAGTTTTTTAGACTTTCAGTAATTCAGTTATGCTTATCATATTAGTTGATTCGTTTCTTTTTGAAAATTTAAGGTCGTGGTACCTCTCTATGGGAAATATGCCGAGCCTCAGAATACAGGGATAAGAAAGTTGTATAAGGTCGACGGGCAGGTATGCGACTCTTCAAGCACTTACATGTGACTCTGTTTTGCACTTTGTTATGACTGAACTTTTAACACATTTTGGTCCTGTAGGATATGGAAGTGACTTACTTCCATGCCTATATTGACGGTGTAGATTTTGTCTTCATTGAAAGTCCTCAATTTCGGCATATGGGAGACAATATATACGGAGGGAACCGGACGGTAGATATTTCGTCACTGCCTAATTATTTTTATGGCAATTATTTTTCTCATTGGTTGTCAATCTCTGCAGAATCTTGCACAGTATATCATTCTGTTTGCCTCAGACCCGTTAATCAAGCAAATTCCTTTGACTAATAATAATAATAGTAATAATCTATAATAGTAATCAATATATTAAGATTCTCCTCATAGCAGTTCAATTTGCAGTGGCAAATCATTTGGACTCATGTTCTTTGCATTGTAGCCTAAGTGAGTAACTCTGTGGATGTGGGGTCTGTGAGTATGTAGATTACTGTAATTCACTACAATAAAAAAAAACGTGTGGTGTTGTGAATAGAATTAATTATGTAATCGCATCGCACCCTCATAATGTTAGATTTACCACATGAGAATTGTTAAAAAAAATAATTGGATTTTTGTAAAGTTTGCATAAAGAATAAGTTTGCTGCTTACAAGGAATAATTAGTTGACTGTTGACGTATGTTTCAAGCATTGATTTCTTTTTAACTTCTATGATGATGATATTGATGATAGCATTAGTTTTTTAAATGTATATTGTTATTGATAATGGTAAAAACAATGCAATATCATAATGTAACTCAAGTTGTAATTATATTCAGATAAACATGGACAATATACCTCAATATTTGCATTACGAAACCTTTGTCTGCAATTTTATTGTAGATAAATATAGATTTATTTAAGTACTAAATACCTGCCTAGTGCAAATCATATATATGTTTTCAGTATCATTTAGGCTAAACTTCTTAATTTGATATTGTTTATCATGATTGCAGGATATTTTAAAACGCATGGTTTTATTCTGCAAAGCAGCAGTTGAGGTATGTCTGAAGTTCATGTTTCATACTAGAATATTTTTTCTTTTGGGTTGAATAATAATGGTTTTAAAGGTATGCCATGTAGCTATAAAAAACAAATGCGCAGATAGGAGAAAAGAGTAGAGATTGACAATATTACTAAATTTCCTATTGCACATCATCTCCAGGCTGAACCATAATGTTGTTTTAGTTCTCTTAAGGTTACACTTGTGTTGGTAATTTCTCAATGATGCTAAACGCTGTTAAGCTGAACAAATGAAATATATAGTCTTTAGCTTGTCTCCGTTAGAACTGCTATGAACTGGATGTGGCTGAATTTATCAGGAGTTCAAGAAAATACAAACCATGCTAAATAAATTAGGAGAAAATACTGTAAAATTAAATTAGGACATTGTAGTCTCAAAGTATTGTCATTTATTCGACGCATATAAAATTTTTGAATATTCAGTGATTTTCATTCAGTTTTATCAAAATGTAGAATTATCAGACAATACGTGTTGGTGTTTTACTTCATGTACAAATGAATCTGACTTGAATTATAAGAAACTAGCTTTATACCTATGCGATGCACGGGTAGCTTTATTAATATTTTGTAGTACAATTTTGATTATAATTTCTTTCCTTATAAATTAATTTTATAGCATTTTGAATAATTCATTTTTACTTTTAATGATAATAATACATATGTTATATAGTTTGTAGTATACCTTTATTTTTTTTCTTGTAAATGGTTTTTCTATAATTTATATTTTAAAAGTTTAGGCTAACATATTTTTTAGTATTTCATAATTACTTGTAATTTTTTTATTTTATTAGATTATATATGATATACTTGAAACATATACGTACTGTATTCGTGTAATAATTTTTTTTTATCTTTTTGATTATGTAATTTAATGGTTATCTTAAATTTTTTAGATCTTTTGTTATAGTGTTTTTATAGTTTTTAAAGGCATTTTTAAACTTTTTTGGAAATATGTGTGATATTTTTTTTTTTTTAAATATTGTTATTTTTTCATGTTAATTTTATATTTTTGCGTGCTTATTATGTGTTTTTGTTTAGAGTAATCTTAGGAATTTTTATGTTGTATTATATTTATATATTAATATAAATTTATTTTGTGGGTGTTTGAATTGCTTTCGAATTAAAAATATGTTCACTTACTGATTTGTGTTCACTTTTTTTAATTAAATTTTTTCGTTGCAAAATAGGAATTTGTTAATTTGTTGATTTGTGCTAACATTTTTTTAATTTAAATTTTAGAAATATATTTGTTATCAAAACTAAAAATAGAATCTTTAATGATTTTTATTAAAATAATTTTTTCTTAAACCACTTTTATTTGGTAAATGATATTTTTTTGAAATTATATTTTAAGGTTTAGCCTAACATATATTTCACTATTTTATATTTTTTGAGATGTTTTCTTCTATTTTATTAGAATATATATAATATATTTTAAAGATGTGGGAACTTATTGATTTAACTATTCTTTATATATTGTGATGGTTTATATTTGTTTTAAGTGCATTATATTAAATTTTATTGTTGATTTTACTTTTCTAAATTTAGATACATTACATTTGTAATTTTTTTTTAAAAGAAAGTTTGTACTATTTTTTATATAATAATAAAATTTTGATTTATTGATTTGTGTTGACTTTTTAGTATAAATTTTAGAAAAATGTTTGCTATAAACTTTTTAAATTAAAATTTTTTTATGAATTCTTTTAATAATTAAATTTTCTTAAAACACTATCAATTGCTATTGCTAGATATTCAATTAGTACTGATGCTCTAGCAGTCTAGCTATAGACTGTACTAATAACTCTCTCGATGCATTAGGAATTCACTTTAATTTAAATTATCTTTGTAATTATCTTTGTAAGTATTAGTTTTTAAACTAAATGTAAGTTTTAGTTTTTAAATCAATATTCTAGTCCAACTTCTTTGGCCCATTTCTAAGTACTAATGAAATTACTTTTTAACACTTGACGACTACCTAAACTTCCTTACGCCAATTATATATAGGATATAATGTTGATTAGTCTACTAGTTCGTGTTTTTCTTTGTCATTTTCATATGCAACTTGTAATATTCTATATCCAATATAATGGATCTGGAAACTTTCAGGTTCCCTGGCACGTTCCATGTGGCGGGGTCTGCTATGGAGATGGTAATTTAGTCTTCATTGCAAATGACTGGCACACTGCCTTATTACCTGTGTACCTCAAGGCATATTATCGTGACAATGGATTGATGAAGTATACAAGAGCAGTTTTAGTAATTCATAACATAGCACACCAGGTTTGTTTCCTAATTTCTTTGAAATTAACTTATCGTGTGACTCGTGTCAGAGTGTGCATCTCATGAATCAACGTCGGAGTGCCTTGGAGAATCTTGACTTTTCGTCCAACAATTTTGCTTTAACAAATTCTCAACACATATTTCACTCAAATCTAATTTTTGGCAACAGTTGGATATTAGCATAACTATCATATTTAAACCGAGATGAGTCAGTGGTCAGGTGCCACAATTCTGTGGGGTCCATCTATGAGGCTATGAATTGCTTCAATGTATACCACCTCGACATTTTGGGCAATGCCTTGATGCCTCTTCCCAATGTCGTTTGTGATCTTCTTGTAATTATGTTAAAAAGTTTCATTTTTCTTTGTAAACCTTTTTGGTGCAAGTATATCTAGTTTTACATGCAGAAAATCACAATATGGAAAAAATCAATTATGTATTTGCGTATAAATTATGATTCATTAATACTGTAATACATGCAGCGCAGTAGTGTTTTGAAGATCTATGCCTCTGGCCACCTAGATAGTTCTGCACCGCTTCAAACTGTGGCGGAGTCTCCGTTTTGTTTAAGCTCTCATGCTATAATATGCTTGAAAGGCCATTGTCATGCCTTGTATTACAGTTTTGAATATTATATGCAAACTTGTGAACCTGGATAACTATCGTATGCTTATCTGAGTGTCTACACACACACACACACACATGTATGGTAGAAGGATAACGAATTAAAAATTCCTAGAACAACACCTAGGAACCATGGTTATGGGGCCTCCCTTCTGCTTGTATCTACTGAATGATTGGAATAGATATTAGTGTACTACCTTACAATTACTATACTGTAGTTAAGTAGACATAATTTTACCTGTAAGTATTCGCACTGTTCCCTCTTGTACACCAACACTTTGTTTTGAGCTCATAAATCACTCATTTGTGATCACTCACTCCTATTGACCCTTGTTTGCCCAAGTAACCAAAATTTGCACAAAACTCTCAGCGGTCAAGCTACTTGTGATTTGTGAATCAGATATGTAAAAGGTAGCAAAATGAACTATGTTGGTAAAAATGGTTGATTGTTGCTGGAAATACCTTGAAGATTAAATATTCCAGCCATTTTATCCAGAATGTCTAGCACAAAATATTGGATAGCTTTTGGGAATTTATGAGTTAAAAACAGTAATTGGAATGACTACAAAGGTATGGTTAGCGTTGTAGTTATGATGCGTGAACAATCAAAGTACTTCGTTGATGCACTAGAAGAAAACAAGTTATATTCTTCTACTGTAAGACTTAGTTATGTATCTGAACGTCCTGGACACTTCAGTTTTTCATAGTTTCTCTCTAGTGCAAGATTTGCTTCTACGAGAGTCGAAAATAATTACACCTTGAAAGTCGCCGACTAGTTGATGTTAATGTCTGGAAGTTTTACATGTGTCATTTTTCTTTTCAAGACATTCATTTGTATTTTGAATATCCTTTTCTTATTGTATTCTTGTGCTGCATCCAGGGTCGTGGTCCCGTAGATGACTTCTCTTTTGTCGATCTTCCATCACACTACCTGGACCTCTTCAGGTTGTATGACCCATTAGGGGGTGAGCACTTCAATATATTTGCAGCTGGTTTGAAGACAGCTGATCGTGTTGTCACAGTGAGTCATGGATATGCGTGGGAGCTTAAAACACCTGAAGGTGGATGGGGTCTGCATGGAATAATAAATGAGAATGATTGGAAGATAAAGGGGATTGTGAATGGGATTGACACAAAAGATTGGAATCCTCAGATAGATATTCACCTGAAATCTGATGGTTACACTAACTACTCTTTGGATACACTTCAGACTGGAAAACCACAATGCAAGGCAGCATTGCAAAAGGAGCTTGGTTTGCCTGTCCGTGATGATGTTCCATTAATTGGGTTCATTGGGAGACTCGACCACCAGAAAGGTGTTGATCTGATAGCTGAGGCAGTTCCTTGGATAGTAGATCAGGATGCACAGCTGGTCATGTTGGGCACTGGGAGACCTGACCTTGAGCAGATGCTGAGACAAATTGAGAGTCAGCATCGTGATAAAATCAGAGGATGGGTTGGTTTCTCCGTAAAGACTGCTCATCGAATAACCGCTGGTGCTGACATATTGCTGATGCCGTCCAGATTTGAGCCTTGTGGATTGAATCAACTGTATGCAATGTCCTACGGAACTATACCAGTTGTGCATGCTGTGGGTGGATTGCGAGATACTGTTGAGCCATTTAATCCTTACGAAGAGTCTGGGGTTGGATGGACTTTTGATAGGGCTGAGTCAAGTCAGCTAATCCATGCATTGGGAAACTGTTTTTTAACTTACCGCCAATATAAGGTAAGTTGGGAGGGGCTTCAGAGACGTGGGATGACACGTGATCTGAGTTGGGATAATGCAGCGGAGAATTATGAGGAAGTCCTTGTTGCTGCTAAGCACCACTGGTAAAGTTTCTGTAGTAGAACTAGAACAGAATGTGTTGCCGCAGCCAGCAGGTGACCTGCATTTACTGATACTATTGTTTAAACTCCTTAAGACAGTAACTGCAAGGAACAACTGCAGATTCTACCAGGTAGTAAATATTACTGCAACGAACAGTAACATAAACATAAGTCCTTGCCAATGTTTGTATTCAACCACATGTTGTATGTATATCGTTCTTTTGTGCATCCAGAAATACTTTTGGGACATTTGATAGTGATAAGCACAGGTGGCATCATTTGAGTTGCAAACGAAATGAGCAAACATTGTCAATACTTAAAGCAGTTGTATTAAAAAGAAAACTAAAGACAATATTATACAATTAGAAATATACACGGATAATGTGGGGACACCTTAAAAACACCCAGGCCAATCAAATGTTGACAATTTAGACATGGTGGATTTGATTAGTTTACCCACAGAGAGGGATAAAAGGAAACGTCTAGCCATTTTTTTTTTTTTTTGAAACTCGAAACAGCAGATATTATAGCAAAAAGGACGCGATGTCCTTGGTTACATAATGGGAAACCTCACAAGGACAATGGTTTTCCCATATTTGTTCAAAGCCAGACGGGACTATCCTAGCAAGATGGTGAGCAACTGAATTTCCATCTCTTTTTACATGAGACCACCTGATAGAATCAAAGTGAGAACTAGTGGTAATAACATCATCTAATATGGAGTCTAGGTCTGAATAGAAGGTGAGGGCACTCCTGAGTCGTGATATAACGGTTTGGCTATCTGATTCCACAATGATATTTCTAAGACCATGCCTGTGAGCCAGTCTTACTGCAAAATAGATAGCCTTGCATTCTGCTATCATTGGAGATAGACGCCCTCGGACTCTTCTTGTGCCTGCAAACAGCACCTCTCCAAGACTGTTTCTTGCTATTATACCCAAGCCGATCCACCCGTCCTCGCTAATGGATGCGTCACAGTTGATCTTAGTGTAATTGGCCGGGGGAGGCTGCCATTTGTTGCTTTGTTGACAGGGGCTAGAGTGGATGTCGTAAATTTTGCTGTTGTAGCTATTGAAATCAGCAACCATACGTTTTGCTCTTTCAAGAACCATCTGATATGGGATTTCCTTGTTGTTAAACACCTTGTCATTTCTTCTCATCCAGATAATCCACATTAAATTAGCAGCAAGCTGGCGTTTTCCTTTATCAAAGTTCCTCCATGATTCTATAAAGTCTAAACAGCTTAACTCCCCTGACTGGCAGCCAATCTCCTCACACCCTGCTCCATTCCACATATTATTGATGTTCTGGCACTCAAAGAAAGCATGCTGCATCTGTTAGGTCTGATAAGATTGTAGAAGGGGGGGTTGAATACAATCTATACCATTTTCTCAAAATTTATTCGTTAAATAATTTTTACTTAAACGAATATTTTTGTGCGGAATAATATAACACAAATTTCAAGTTGAATATAGCAATATATTAACTTGATGGGTGTTACAAAATCAGTCCAAATGATTATCAAGGAATTAATAACTAATTAGAAAATTCAACATGAACTTTGCTAATTTAGTTAATAAAATCAAGATATCAATTTGTGAACTAGGAAACTTAATTCGCTAGTAGTACAAGAATCACAAGTAAACAAGTTCCAATGGATAGGATATTACAACTGAGATGAACTTGAATTTACAGAATTAAATTTGAAGGTGTTCTTGAGCTTGAGAGAGAGAAAAAATATCTGCTGTGTGTAATTTTCTTGTTTAGCTCGACTGGTTCTGATCCTTCTGCATTCTTCTGCCTTATATACACAGCCATAGTCATATTACTTGATTTAAACTGATATGACAATCATTTTACACTAATATGACAATCGGTATGACTATCAAATCAATGTAATATGACTGTCCAGCTTAAATATGACTTTCGGTATAACTTATCTAGTCAATATAACATTCGGTATAACTTACCAAATGAATATAACATTCGGTATAACTTATCAATTGAATGAAATATGACTATCTCCCTTGAACTTCATATGACTATCTCTTTTGAACTGAATATGACTATCTCCTTTATAAACTGAATATGACTATCGGTATAACTATCAGTTTGATAGTTATATCATCATATTTTTCAGTTTATAATTAATTAAATGACTTATTAAAAATCATTTAACTAATTAATCATTTTTCATATTAATTCTTATTTAATTAATCTAATAATCACTTTAACAAATATATTAATTCTTATAGAATTAATTTATTTATGAACTTAATTACTTGACTTAATCAATTAAAATAGAATTAATATAAATTCTTTAATAGTCAATATTCCGCTGAAAACCACGTAATTATAATAAGGAACATACACTGGCATGATGTTGACGTTCGATGTACTGTCTGGTTCATGAACGACTAACTCCAATCTCTGTTCTTCATCGTGACTTTTAACACTGTGATCTTTTTATACTCTTCACTCTCATCAATCATTCGGTACTGAAATTGTTTCTTGTCACTAATAGAAATCTCTGTCTTCTTAAATGAATCCACTTGTTGATTTTCTTCTGACGGTTATCAACTATTGAGATTCCTGTGACAGTTGATATTATTTACTTATTACAATCTAGTTTAATTGGATTAGGATTCTCGAACTACAAATAGGCTGAGTCATATGTCTTTCAATCTCCCCCTATTTGTTTGTTATACAATAACAAGCAAATACCTAGAGGATTCTTCAACTAATCCCAATTAAACAAGTAAAAGAAAACACTTTAAATGCTAAGTAAATAATATAAAAGTTCTGGTTTATATTAACATTATCCAGATTCAAACAGAAAGGATAAATACAAGATAGATGATCCTCTAGACTGATCATATAAGACAATTATCCTATCTTGTTCTATCAAAGCTCTAATGATATAACTTGTAGAGCTAATCTTCATTTACCACCTTCTTCCTCGTTGATTTCTCCTTCTTCTTGTTCATCCATATTAGGTAGATTCTTGATCAACTCGGAGTCAACAAGTAATTCCCTTCTGGATGACACATCTGTAGGATAGACCAGTGGTATTCCAAGTTTCTTTCTCAACTCACCTTGATACTGCTTGTACTTCTTCATGTTGGTCTGAGCATAAGATCGAATATGATTTGCAGCTTCAATCTTTTCTTGTGATGCAAAACCATGATTTCGAAGAGCATATTCAACATATACCAAATGTCTGGAAAGGTGTGTATACAATTCGTCTGTCTGAAGATTAACAGTATGAATGACTTCTCCCTTAAGAATTTTAACTTGTGGAGGGTCATTTATAACTTCAGGACCAGCTCTTTCAGCAAACTCTTGAAATTTTTCATGAAGCAGTATGCCTAGTTCAGAAGATGTTCTTACTTTTGGTCTCAACACCCAAAGCTCTGACAGAGATCTATCATAGAAGAACTGAAGCGATACTTTATGAGATCCGAGCTTATGACATTCAACAAAAATAAGTAGCTCACCATTCTTAGGATCAGATGCAGCGGTTATTCTCACAATTTCTGTCTTTAAAGCTTTCAAATACATATCATGTATAGGGTTCTTCTGTTTAAAGCTTTCAAAAATAGCAATCATCCGACGATCATCATAGTCAGAAGTTTGTGGTGAGTCAATTACCTTTTGAGCACGTTCCCACTTATCACCATTTTTGTACTTGATGTACATCTTCCTAGCTTCCAGCTTCTGAGCATGTTGCTTTTGAAGTGCTTCCTGTTCTGCCTTTTGAAGTCTTTCATTATGAGCTAACTGTTCAAGTGTCTTCTTGAGTCTTTCTTCTCTCATAGCCAGATTAGCTTCATTCTGTTCGAGTTCTTTGTTTGCTTCAAAATTCATTTGTTGTGTTTCAACAGAATCAGGAATTATTTGCTCTTCATCATCCCAAAAACTGAGATCTGGTTCATCAAATTCTTCACCAACATCAGGAAACTGTAAGTCAGCAAACAGATCAATATCAGGTTCACCTGTATAGTAAAAACCTTCTACATCATCATCTTCCTGTTCTGCTGCTTGATGAGTTGTCTTCTTCTGCCCTTCACTCCTATCTTCAATTTTCTCTTTACTTGCACTTCCTCCCCCTCTAGATTTCTCCCCCTTAGTTGAGGAATCCTCTACAGTCTTGTGACTTGTACCAGCTCCAGGGTCACTTCCATCACTACCTCCAAAGAATTTCTTCTCTTCTGCTGTAAGTGAGTGAGTTCTGCTGATGATATTATATAAGTGTCTCAACCCCTTTGCTTGATGATCACTTTGCTTTTCAATCTGACTGAGACGATGTTCAGTGGTTAAGTGATTTTCATTTATGTTGTTCTGAAGATCTTCAATCTGATTAGCCATAGATGATATAATAAGATCTTGAGCCACTGTGACATCTCCAGAGTCTTCAACTGCTTGTTGTTGAGAGAGTTTAAGTGCATTGATTTTGTTGTTGAAGATAGTTCTCATGTTGTCCATATCAAACCTCAAGTTTTTGTTGTCCTCTTCAGCTTGAGCAAGACTTTCTTTCATTTGATTGAGTTGAGCAACGAGAGATAAAGTGTATGTGTCATTGTGTGCTCTCACCTCAATAGTTCTCTGAGTATCACTCACCTCACGTGCTAGTGTTTCACTCAGATTTGAAGTAATTCTCACATCACTCCTCTCATAATCCTGAGCTGCATCCATTGTACCTGCACTAGAGATCACCCTAGCCTCCTCTTGGAAGGTCAGTGGTGGTGCAATGGGATTTCGCAAATCCCGATCAACCTGTGAAGGTTCTTCTGCCGTAACAATGGCAGGCACTGTAACTTGCTTCACTTGCATAACAATGTTTTCAGCTTCATGTGCGAAAATATCTTCCCCCATTGTGAGTAACAGGGGTGAACTTGAAGGAATGAATGGGTTTAAGATTGCCTTTGACATGGTTTTACTTTTCTTTTGAGATGGCAAATCTGTTTCACTCAAAATATCACTACTGGGGATAGCTCTTTTGAATGACAATTTCTTTCTACGATAGTGTTTGGAGAATTTAGGATCAGTGTTTGGTGCATTGACCTGGGATAAAGGTTGTGGATCTACAACCCCTTGGTCACTTCTCACAATCATTTGACTATCAGAAAGATATTGAGATTGTAGCGGAGTTGAGTCAAATACCTGATCATTGACATGTACATCATCTTCATTCTGAGTGTGTTGATCCACTGGAAGTTGATGTTCAAGAACATTCAAGGGTTCAGAATCAGGTTGAGGTACTGGAACTTGTTCTGCTTCAGGCTGTGGAGCTTGTTGAATTAAAGGTACCTCAGCATCTGGCTGTGGCATGACATTTGGCAAATGTATGTATGTAGACATATAAGGTGTTATGACTACAGGAACATGCAACAAGACCTTAGAAGTATCCAGCCTGGTGTAGAACTTCTTGTTTGGTTTACCAGACCATTGAATTCGATCATTTGGAAACGGAGCAGGTTGATCCTTAGGCATTAGATGATTAAAAATTAGTGTCAAAAATCGAGGATAATGACACTTAACCAGTTTACCTTTTCCAAAGTTCTTTGTAGCCTTCTTCAATCGATTCAGCAGAATAGGCCATATCAAGCTACCAAAATTGATTCTTCTATTGTGAGCAATCGAGAAACCAATTGACTATAACATACCTGTGATGACAGTATTGTTACTCTTTGTAGAATTAGCAAACACCTTTGCTATGATCTCGAAGAAGATATTCCATTCTTGAACAAGATTGCTTTTGAGTGGTCGTTTCAGATTCAGTTGACCATGATAGTTGATATTTGTGAAAAATTGAGTCAACTCATCATTTGAAGGCAATTCAGCAAATCGTTCAGAAGGAAGCCCCAGAGCAGCATTGAAGACAGATTCATCCACTGTATATGTCTGGCCATTAAAATCAAATGAAAATGATCTTTCATCTGAGACAGCTGTAGTACACATTAATTTGAGTGAACCAAATTTCATTGGAACATTTGCAGTTATAGAGTGACTACAGAGATTTTGCTCGTTTAGAAACTTTATCCAGGACTTGAACCGATCCACTGGGCAATCCTCGGGATTAAAATATCCAATATAATTGTGATTCACAAGTTCAAAATTATTATAAGCACCAGCCATTGCAAATCAGGGATTAAAATTAATAAATCTGCAAAATTCAACAATTTAACCCAATTAAATTACCAAATTCGAATTAATAAATAAATAAAAATTCGAAAAATCAAAATCTTTATCAAAAATTCTGAAAAATTTAGACAAAGATCTTGATTGCAATACAAACACACATGTATTTTTAGTTTTTACAAAATCACCACCATTTGTTCGGATTTTTAGATCAAAAAAATCGAACTTTTCAAACTCAAAAACTCAAAACCTCTATCAAATCTTACATTTCAACCTTGATTATGAAGATTATTGACTGGGTAATCAAGAATGGTCCTTAGAAACGTGTTTAGAGTATGATTCAAGACAGAAATTTGACAGCAATTCGTTCGAAAATGGTGTGTATATTGTGTATGTATTGTTCGAACGAATTGGGTGACTTAACACGCCAATATGACAACCACTGAGATATAACTGTCAAATATAACTTAGCTATTATATATCAAATAACTGTGATATGACTATCGGGTGATAGTCATACCGATAGTTATATTACGTTTAAAACGTAATATGACTACCTTTGGCAGTAAGTTATGTCACACTTAATCTCTAATATAACTACCGAAAAAACACATAATATAACAATAAAATCACAGTTATACCGATAGTTATATTAGTATAAAAACACAATATAACTATAATCTAATTAACAGTTATATTAAAACAAAAACAAAATTATATCTAATTTATTACTAAGTTATATTACACCATTTAAAACTAATATAACTAATCACAAGTTCGAATATAACAATCAAGTAGATTGTTATACCGATAGTTATATTCTAACAAAACAGTTAATATAACTAACTAAAAACAGAATTTTAACAAGAAAATCACATTAAAAATTTACATAACCAAAAAATAGCAAATTAATTTATACTAAAATTATAAAACCTAATACAAATTATAAAAACGATCATATGCAGTCCCTTTTACGAAATCAAACATTAATAACAGAAGGACAAACATTACAAATCAAATAAAATAAAATAAAACTAAATAATCATACTACATATTTACATAATTATTTCTGATGAGTTAATAAATCTATAAATTTTCTAATAAAACAATTTCCATATAGAAAATTATTCAAAAAGAAACTATGATTTATTTAAACAACAAAAATAATCAAACTGAATTAAAAACAATAACATTTTCAAGAAAAATAGATTTCTCATAAATTACAGCTTGTAAAATTCGAGAAAAATATTTTCAAAGAAAATGAATTAATCTAAAAATATAATAAGTAATTAAAAATATGTACAGAAGATAATAACAATGATTTAAGATGAAATAAGCAAGAGTATAAGTTGATAAAATAATTATACAAGTGATTTAATAATAAATATTAACACATCAATCACTTGTAAATTATTAAAGATCAAACCTAAGATATTAACCAGTTTAATTACTAGGACTATTTAACATACCCAATTCACCAACAATTCTGGTAAATGTGGATTCGTCAAGAGACTTAGTAAAAATATCTGCTGTTTGTTCTTCCGTGGGTACAAAAAATAACTCCACGGTACCATTCATGACATGCTCTCGAATAAAATGATACCTGATGTCAATATGCTTTGTCCTTGTGTGTTGCACAGGATTGTTAGACATTGCTATGGCACTTGTATTATCACATAAAATTGGAATTTTATCAAGCACAAAGCCATAGTCTCTCAACTGATTCCTGATCCACAAAATCTGTGCGCAACAGCTTCCAGCAGCTATATATTCAGCTTCAGCCGTTGAGTTGGAAACTGTCTGTTGTTTCTTGCTGTACCAGGAAACTAGTCTACCACCTAGGAATTGACAACTCCCAGATGTGCTTTTTCTATCCACAACACTTCCTGCATAGTCAGAATCTGTATATCCAACAAGATTAAAACCAGAATCTTTAGGGTACCAGATGCCTAGGTTAGGCGTACCCTTAAGATATCTCAGAATTCTTTTAACAGCAATGAGATGAACATCTCTAGGATCCGATTGGAACCTTGCACACAAACACGTAGCATGCATAATATCAGGTCTACTCGCAGTAAGATAAAGTAATGAGCCTATCATACCTCTGTAGCTTGTGATATCTACCTTGGCAGAATTTTCACATGCTCCAAATTTGACAGCTGTGGATGATGGTGTCTTTGCCGAAGAAGAGTCCTCCATTTGATACTTCTTGAGAAGCTCTTTGACATACTTGGATTGGCAGATAAATATTCCATCTGTCCTTTGACTTATTTGCAATCCAAGAAAGAACTTCAGCTCACCCATCATGCTCATTTCAAATCTACCCTGCATTAACTTCGCAAATTTCTTGCACAAAAGATCATTAGTAGACCCGAATATTATATCGTCCACATAGACTTGAACTATAATTGTATCATTCTTATGTTTCTTTGTAAAGAGAGTTTTGTCTATGACACCTCTAACAAAATCATTTTCAAGTAAAAATTCAGAGAGAGTGTCATACCATTTCCTTGGTGCTTGCTTAAGACCATAGACAGCCTTGAAAAGGAAGTAGACATATTCAATTAAATCTGGATCTTCAAAGCTAGGTGGCTGTTCTACATAAACCTCTTCATCTAGCTTGCCATTTAAGAAAGCACTCTTGACATCCATTTGATAAACTTTAAAGTTTGAAAATGCTGCGAATGCCAAGAATATTCTTATGGCCTCAAGTCTAGCCACTGGAGCATAGGTCTCATCATAGTCAATGCCTTCAGATTGGGAGTAACCCTTTGCTACCAGTCTTGCTTTATTTCTCGTCACTGTGCCATCTTCATCAAGTTTGTTTCTGAATACCCACCTTGTGCCAACTACTGGTCTGTCTGTAGGTCTGGGTACCAGCTTCCAAACTTCTTGTTGTTTAAATTGATTGAGTTCATCTTGCATAGCAATCACCCAATCAGGATCAGAAAGAGCTTCTTCAGTTTTCTTAGGTTCCATTTCAGATAGAAACCCTGAATAATTGCATTGATTCTGAAAAGCTCTTCTAGTCTTTACACCAACAACTGGATCACCAATGATTAACTCAAACGGATGAGCTCTATTCCAAACAGTCTGTCTGGGAAGATTAGATCTTGATGATTCACCTTGACCTTCATTGGGATGTTGAGTGTGACCAGTTGACCCTTCATTTTCTCCCCCTGAGTTGTTGCTAGGTTGACTAGATGATGATTGATTAGGAGAGTCAGAGGAATTTTGACTACTATCATTGATTTCATCACCATTACCCTGATCATCATTGTTGTCATTAGCATCAGCAAAAATCTCAGGTGCATTGTCATCATCTGAATCTGTATCTGTCATGTCATCGAAAGATAGCTTCTCAGATGGATTCTCAGTTTGGATACTAGGGAGTTTAGTGTCATCGAATGTTACATTGACACTTTCCATCATCTTCTGTTCATCAATCACATACACCCTGTATGCTCTCATTGAATAACCAATAAAAATTGCTTCAAATGCTTTGGTATCGAATTTACCACCTTGATCATCACCTTCTTTAAGCACAAAGCACTTTGCCCCAAATACATGAAAGTATTTGAGTGAAGGTTTCTTATCAGCCATAATTTCATAGGGTGTCTTCATTTGATCTTTATTGATTAGAGTTCGATTCTGGGTATAGCACGCAGTATTGATGGCTTCAGCCCAAAAGTACAATGGAAGCCTTGATTCACTTAGCATAGTACGTGCAGCTTCAATCAAGGTTCTATTCTTTCTTTCCACTACCCCATTTTGCTGAGGAGTTCTTGGAGCTGAATATTGTCTGGTTATACCCTTCTCAGTGCAAAAGTCGTTTAGAACTGCATTCTTGAATTCAGTTTCATTGTCTGATCTTATAGCTCTCACTGGATACGTAGAATCTCGCTCAATTAATTTAATGTGATCAATCACCAGTTGTGGAGTCTCATCTTTAGAATTCAAAAACAGAACCCATGTTTATTTTGAAAAATCATCAACAATCACTAGAGCATATCTCTTCCTTGACATAGAAATCACATTAACTGGACCAAACAAATCCATATGAAGTAATTGTAATGGTTCAGTTATTGAAGATGTATCAGTGCTCCTATGACTTGCCCTTTTTAGCTTGCCCTTTTGACATGCATCACACAGTCCTTCTTGAGTGAATTCCATTGAAGGCAAACCTCTCACCAATTCTCTTTTGACCAGAGAATTCATTGTCTTAAAATTAAGATGAGAAAATTTCTTGTGCCATAGCCAACTCTCATCATTAGATGCTTTAGTGTAGAAGCAAGTGACTTCTTCAGTGCTTCCTGAGTTCATATTGGCTACGTACAGATTGCCTTTTCTAACTCCTGTCAGTTGTGGCTTTTCATGTCTCTTGTGTGAAATTAGACAATTCTTCTTATTGAAATGAACTTCATAACCTTTATCACAGAATTGACTGACACTGAGCAAATTGTGCTCAAGTCCTTTCACAAAAGAAACTTCATCAGTGATAACATTTCTAGCTTCAAGTCTGCCATATCCATCAGTTCTACCTTTGCTGTTATCTCCAAAGGTAACTACTGGGCCAGCCTTCTCCACCACATTTGTCAGCAGGGTTCTATCTCCAGTCATATGCCTTGAACATCCACTGTCCAAGATCCAGGTTACTCGATCAACCTGTTCAATACCCTGCAATGACAAATGAGTTAAACCTTCTTCGGGACCCAAATTTGAATGGGTCCTGCGTATTTAAAGTATTGACCTTTGTCAGGCAAAACAACATTTTTAAGTTTAACCTCTTTAGTCAATAAACATTTAACCTTATAAACAGATTTGAAAATCTTTTGTTTACTCTTGGGTATCCATGTTTCTCTCGCAGCAGTAACACTTGTGTCATTGACTGGACATTTGACCTGGTAGACATTCTTGGTAATCTTTTGTTTAGTCTTAGGTACAAATGTCTCTCTCCTAACTTGAGGAGGAAAAGCAGTCTTAGATCGAACATTATTGTTCATGTTCATGTGCTGTCGAGGAGCATTCTGTTTAACACATGCATAATTACCATTAAAATAAGCACGCATATTGTTAAAAGCACAAGACATACAATTGATAATACCACATGATTTATGATTAGAATCAATAGTAGGCATGGTATTTTTCTGTTTTGACTTGTTACTACCTAATCCAGTCTTAGAAGAACTAGCTGATTCAACAACTTTGACTGGTACTTTAGGTACATCTTTCTTGGATGACACATTTGTTGTGTTAACGTCCTCAACTGATTTAGCCTTAACAAATACTGTGACATTTTTCTTGGATGACACATTCTTTGTATTATAGTTCTTAGCAGTTTTATCCTTAACACATTTATTCTTAACAAGAACTGTGCCATTTGCAGTATCCTCATTTCTCATTTCTTTATGTATAACCATAGAACGAATATCTGGTGGACCAGCATCAGATTTTGTAAACATTGGTTTTTCAACATTCTTGAGAATATGTGGTATACCTCTTTCTTTAGCTGGGATAGAATTAGGAGAATGATTACTCAAAGAACCAACAGCTTGACTGTAATCAAATCCTATTCCTACAGTTTGTTCTACTGCTTGTTTGTTGAAGAAATCTTTAGAAACCTTAACAGTATTATAACAAGCTCTAACCTGTGTTTCAAGTTCTCTAATCTTGGTTTCTTGTTCAGCAATCCTATCAACTTGTTTTACCATGTATTCTCCTAGACCCTTTTCTCTGTAGTTAAGTCGAGCTATTTCTTCTATATTCTTATCTTGATTAACCTGCACCTTTTTTAAATCTAACATTTGATTTTCAAGGTTAGTGTTAACAAGACTTATTCTCTCGTACCCTCTTTGTGCATTATTCAAGGAACTACGTAAACTATCAATTAACTGAGCATCAGTAAGAATTACCGGAGTGGTATAATAAGTTGAAGATTCTGCATTTGCCACCAACGCAAAGTTTCCATATTCTTCATCTTCGCTATCTGTATCATCCCAGCTTTTACCAGCAGCCACATAAGCTCTTCCACTTTTCTTCTTTTCAGAAGCATAATCTTTCTTCTGTGCTTGCTTGGGTTTCTGACACTCAGTAGCAAAATGTCCCAACTCATTACAATTGAAACAACGGATTTTGCTTCCGTCAACAGTTCCAGTTTTATAACCTCCCCTGTTACTAGAGGATGAAGAACCTCCTCTCTGAAATCTGTTATTTGACTTAAACCTGAACTTTGGATTTCTTCTGAATCTGAAGTTACTAAATTGTCTCACCATCATTGCCATAGATTCATCTTCCAATTGATCCAGCTCTTCAAGTGAATAAAATTCTCCACCATCCTGAGTAGTTGGTGTTTGGCCAAGTTCTACTTCAGTTTGTTCCTTGTTGAAACTGATAGGTTGAACAACTTTAGTTTCCACTTCCTTAGGAACCTCAACCACTAGAGCTGTAGAAGAATTTGTCATTCTGCCTTTGCCATAGAATTCCTTTTGCTGTACTTGTTCTAATTCATATGTTTTCAGAACACCAAACAGCCTTTCAAGAGCAACCTGAGTTAAATCTCTAGATTCTCTAATGGCAGTGATTCTATGCTCCAAGTGAGTAGGCATAGTTAGTAAAAACTTCATGTTGATCTCCTTCTGAGTATATTGCTTGCCATGAACTTGCAAGTTGTTGATTATCTTGTTATACCTTTCGAACACTTCCTGAATGCCTTCATTAGGGCCAGCTCTAAAGTGTTCATATTCAGAAGTTAGAATTTGTAGTCTATTTTCCTTGACTTCATCAGTCCCTTCATTAATGACCTCAATAGTTTCCCAGATGTGCTTAGCAGTTTTACAATTTCTCATATGGCTATACATTACAGCATCTAGGGAATCCAATAGAATGAGTCTCAAATTTTTATCCAATCCAGCTTCCTCCTTATCTTCAGAGGTATAGTTCTTAGGGTCCTTTGGATAGGATTTGGCAGGGACTGTTACAGTTCCATTTACAACTGTTTCAGTATCATGTTGCATGGGAGTTACTGGTCCATTTTCCAAAACCCACAAAAATCTTGGGTTTGCTACATCAAGAAATAACTCCATTTTGTTTTTCCACATATCATAATTATCTTTATTAAAGATAGGAATTTTAACATTGCCTTTGGCTGACATGATGAATTTTTAAGAGAGTTAAAAATTCGAGCTTGATTTTTGATTGAGTAAAAATAGGATCTTGATTTGTGTATCAATCAATAGGCTCTGATACCAATTGTTAGGTCCGATAAGATTGTAGAAGGGGGGGTTGAATACAATCTATACCATTTTCTCAAAATTTATTCGTTAAATAATTTTCACTTAAACGAATATTTTTGTGCGGAATAATATAACACAAATTTCAAGTTGAATATAGCAATATATTAACTTGATGGGTGTTACAAAATCAGTCCAAATGATTATCAAGGAATTAATAACTAATTAGAAAATTCAACATGAACTTTGCTAATTTAGTTAATAAAATCAAGATATCAATTTGTGAACTAGGAAACTTAATTCGCTAGTAGTACAAGAATCACTAGTAAACAAGTTCCAATGGATAGGATATTACAACTGAGATGAACTTGAATTTACAGAATTAAATTTGAAGATGTTCTTGAGCTTGAGAGAGAGAGAAAATATCTGCTGTGTGTAATTTTCTTGTTTAGCTCGACTGGTTCTGATCCTTCTGCATTCTTCTGCCTTATATACACAGCCATAGTCATATTACTTGATTTAAACTGATATGACAATCATTTTACACTAATATGACAATCGGTATGACTATCAAATCAATGTAATATGACTGTCCAGCTTAAATATGACTTTCGGTATAACTTATCTAGTCAATATAACATTCGGTATAACTTACCAAATGAATATAACATTTGGTATAACTAATCAATTGAATGAAATATGACTATCTCCCTTGAACTTCATATGACTATCTCCTTTGAACTGAATATGACTATCTCCTTTATAAACTGAATATGACTATCGGTATAACTATCAGTTTGATAGTTATATCATCATATTTTTCAGTTTATAATTAATTAAATGACTTATTAAAAATCGTTTAACTAATTAATCCTTTTTCATATTAATTCTTATTTAATTAATCTAATAATCACTTTAACAAATATATTAATTCTTATAGAATTAATTTATTTATTAACTTAATTACTTGACTTAATCAATTAAAATAGAATTAATATAAATTCTTTAATAGTCAATATTCCGCTGAAAACCACGTAATTATAATAAGGAACATACACTGGCATGATGTTGACGTTCGATGTACTGTCTGGTTCATGAACGACTAACTCCAATCTCTGTTCTTCATCGTGACTTTTAACACTGTGGTCTTTTTATACTCTTCACTCTCATCAATCATTCGGTACTGAAATTGTTTCTTGTCACTAATAGAAATCTCTGTCTTCTTAAATGAATCCACTTGTTGATTTTTCTTCTGACGGTTATCAACTATTGAGATTCCTGTGACAGTTGATATTATTTACTTATTACAATCTAGTTTAATTGGATTAGGATCCTCGAACTACAAATAGGCTGAGTCATATGCCTTTCAGCATCGTTTCTGGGGTATTGTCACACCACGGGCAATTATCAATATCAGTCATGTGTCTCCACCTTAGATATGCTCTTACTGGAAGAGTGCCTGTGCAGATGCGCCACAAAAAATGTTTTACTTTTGGGATGATATCCATCCTCCATATTTGTGACCAAGCTTGGTGGAGATTCGCAAAGTTACAAGATTTCCCAAGCATATATGCTGATTTGACTGTATAATTTCCATTTTTCGAAAGTGCCCAGGTTAAGCAATCATTTGGAGCTCGAGCACTAATTGGGATTGCCAGAATGCAGTTTGTGTCTCTCTCATCGAACATTGAAGATATTAATTCATAGTTCCATTCACTTTTATCCACTTCTATTAGGTCTCTCACGAGGGTGATAGTATTTGATTTGGGAGTAAGAATAAATCTCCCTTTTTCATCACTTACCCAAGGGTCTGACCATATATCAATGTTGGCCCCATTTCCTACCCTCCATCTTACCCCTTCCTTCACCAATGACTTTGATCCCCATATACTTCTCCAGGAGAAACTGTTCGAGGAGCCCAAAGAAGATCTCAGGAAGTCACACTTTGGATAATACTTGCTGCGAAACACCTTACTGAATAGTGTTTCTGGAGCAGTGATCAATCTCCATGCTTGTCGACCCAATAGAGCCTCGTTGAAAACTCCCATGTCTCTGAATCCCATTCCTCCCACACATTTTGGTGAACTCAGGGACTTCCAATATTTCCAGTGAATAGCCTTTTGCGAACCTGACTTTTCCCACCAGAATTTTGTCGTCATTGCATGTAGATCTTGAATAACACTCTCTGGAATCTTATAGACTCCCATGATGTAGGTTGGAATAGCCTGAACCACCGATTTAATAAGAATCTCTTTCCCCGCCCTTGCTAGAAGCTTTTCTTTCCAGTTTCGAAGTTTTTTCCAGATTCTGTCTTTCAGCGTCGCAAAAATTCTTCTTTTTGATCTACCAATTATAGTTGGAATGCCCAGATACTTCCCGTGTTCGCTTACAAATCTCATGTTTAGAACCTCCACCAGTTCATTTTGTGTTGACATGCTAACTCCTTTGCTAAAAGAGACCTCCGATTTTTCGTAGTTAATTTTCTGGCCAGAAGCTGCTTCATACCTGTTGAGTAATTCAACAATTACTGAGCATTCTCTTCGGTTGGCTCTTGCAAATAAGAGACTGTCATCCGCAAAAAATAGGTGAGAGATTAGCGGACCACTTCGACTTGCTCTTGCCCCGTGAACCATCTTATTTTCAACTGATTTCTTAATTAGACTTGAAAGTCCATCAGCGATCATGATGAACAGGTACGGAGATTGGGGGTCACCCTGACGAAGTCCCCGTGACGGTTTAACTGAGCCACACACATTCCCATTTATGATAAAGGAGTAGGTCACAGTTGATACGCAGGTCATTATCATTTTAACCCAACTTTCAGCGAACCCCAGTTTGAGAAGAAGTTTTTCCAGGAAGCTCCATTCTACTCTGTCGTAGGCCTTGCTCATATCTAGCTTCAAAGCAATTGTCCCTTTGCGGCCCTTTTTCCTTTTTTTCATCGAATGGAATAATTCCAAAGCTATAAGGGCGTTGTCAGTTATCAAACGTCCAGGAACGAACGCGCTTTGGTTTTCAGAAATAGCTCCTGGAAGGATGGTTTTGAGTCTCATCACAATAGCTTTTGAGGCAATTTTATAAATTACATTGCAGAGAGCTATGGGGCGGAACTCAGTCATTGAGGTGGGCGATTTAACCTTAGGAATAAGGACCACATTTGTGTTGTTGATGTTTTGAGGGAAAGAGTCACCCTTTAGGATGTTGCACACTTGTTTTGTGACGTCTTCTCCTATTATGTGCCAGAATTTCTGATAGAAGATGGCGTGCATGCCATCAGGCCCCGGGGCCTTACATGGATGCATTTCGCGGATAGCTGCAAAAACTTCATCTTTCGAGAAAGGTTGTAGGAGGTAGTCATTTACAGACCTGGAGATTGCTGGAGCAACTGTTTCTAGGACTTCCGAGATAGCATCTTGAGACGGCCCTGCTGATGAGAAGAGATTAGCATAGAACCTCTCTACTATTTCTTCAATATCCTCTTCTTCAGTACACCATCTTCCACTGTTGTCGAACAGCCCTTGAATTTCATTTTTTTTCTTTCTCTGAGAAGCTTTATGGTGGAAATATTTTGTGTTCTGGTCTCCATCTCTGATCTCCGCTGCTCGCGACCTGATGTACCAGTAGGCTTCTTGTTTATCAAATAAATCATCTAGCTTCTTCTCAAGAGTAGCACAGTTCAATATCGAATCCTCTGTCACCTCTGATTCTTGAGATGCTTTAAGGGCTTTTTCTGTTTCATCAATTTGTTTCTCAAGCTCATTGAACTTTGTGCCACTCCATGATTTGAGGTCCCAAGCCATGCTTTCCAGTCTGTCCATTACTTCTCCTCCTTTTGAATTGTTCCACGAGTTTCTCACTACTTCAACACATGATTCATCAAGCAGCCAAAATGTTTCGAATTTGAAGGATTTTTTGCCACATTTTCTTCTTCTTTTAGGTCTCTTTATTCTCAAAAAGATTGGGGTGTGATCTGATTTAAATCGAACCAAGTGCTCCACATTAGCGTCAGGGAATAAGAAATCCCAAGCAGTATTCCCTACATATCTGTCCAGGCGTTCCCTGACCACGTTTTCAACAGTGCGCCCTCTTACCCAGGTGTACCATTGGCCCTTGAAGCCTAAATCTCGGAGGTTGCAGTTGCTTAAAGATTCGCGGAATTCTGAAATTGCTCTCCTCTCGGCAGTAGACCCTCCCTCTTTTTCTTCACTACATAGAATTTCGTTGAAATCTCCACCCACAAGCAGAGGCCCATGAAAATTCTCGCATAATTCCTTCAAGAGATTCCAAGTTTTGAATTTGTTATTAGATTCTGGCCACCCATAAATTCCCACAAACCGCCATCTAAAATCGCTAACCAACACGTCACCACAAATATGGTTTTGAGAACAGGAGACAAGGTTAAAGGAAATGGTGTCACTTTTCCAGTAGATACAGAGACCCCCGGACAAACCTACGCTACTAATACCTATTGCAGAGTCATAACCCAATTTGGATTTCAAATTTTCAGAAACACTTTTATTGATTTTGGTTTCCGACAAGAATACCAAATCGGGGGCAAGGGAGACACACCACTTACGAAGTGTGTTGACTGTGCGAGGGTTGCCAATCCCTCGACAGTTCCAACATAGGGTATTCATGGCTGTTCGCGGGGTTGGTTCAACCCAACTCCCGCTACTGAAATAGGCTCAACTGCATAGATAGAAGGCTCGTTTCTCCTTGTTTTCTTTTCACAGTCCAACATTCTCACATCACCATTCTCATCAGAGTTATCGTACACCCTATTGATTCTCCTCTTTTTTCCTTCTGGCCCCTTTGTTTCTTCACTTGGATCTGCTAGTTCATTGGTCTCCTTTACCTTGCTTCCTCCTCTGGCTAATTTCTTCCATTTCGTTACTTTGTTCTCATTTTTATTGGTTGTGTTTATGTTGTTGGATTGGATATTGACCTCTGTTTGTTCTCCTGGCAATCTTGTTTGATCTTCATTCCTGGACACTGTCTCTGATGTTGTCTTGGCTCCTGTTTCCATTGCTTTCAGAATCTCAGTTCCCCTAGAAAACCACAATGCAAGGCAGCATTGCAAAAGGAGCTTGGTTTGCCTGTCCGTGATGATGTTCCATTAATTGGGTTCATTGGGAGACTCGACCACCAGAAAGGTGTTGATCTGATAGCTGAGGCAGTTCCTTGGATAGTAGATCAGGATGCACAGCTGGTCATGTTGGGCACTGGGAGACCTGACCTTGAGCAGATGCTGAGACAAATTGAGAGTCAGCATCGTGATAAAATCAGAGGATGGGTTGGTTTCTCCGTAAAGACTGCTTATCGAATAACCGCTGGTGCCGACATATTGCTGATGCCGTCCAGATTTGAGCCTTGTGGATTGAATCAACTGTATGCAATGTCCTACGGAACTATACCAGTTGTGCATGCTGTGGGTGGATTGCGAGATACTGTTGAGCCATTTAATCCTTACGAAGAGTCTGGGGTTGGATGGACTTTTGATAGGGCCGAGTCAAGTCAGCTAATCCATGCATTGGGAAACTGTTTTTTAACTTACCGCCAATATAAGGTAAGTTGGGAGGGGCTTCAGAGACGTGGGATGACACGTGATCTGAGTTGGGATAATGCAGCGGAGAATTATGAGGAAGTCCTTGTTGCTGCTAAGCACCACTGGTAAAGTTTCTGTAGTAGAACTAGAACAGAATGTGTTGCCGCAGCCAGCAGGTGACCTGCATTTACTGATACTATTGTTTAAACTCCTTAAGACAGTAACTGCAAGGAACAACTGCAGATTCTACCAGGTAGTAAATATTACTGCAACGAACAGTAACATAAACATAAGTCCTTGCCAATGTTTGTATTCAACCACATGTTGTATGTATATCGTTCTTTTGTGCATCCAGAAATACTTTTGGGACATTTGATAGTGATAAGCACAGGTGGCATCATTTGAGTTGCAAACGAAATGAGCAAACATTGTCAATACTTAAAGCAGTTGTATTAAAAAGAAAACTAAAGACAATATTATACAATTAGAAATATACACGGATAATGTGGGGACACCTTAAAAACACCCAGGCCAATCAAATGTTGACAATTTAGACATGGTGGATTTGATTAGTTTACCCACAGAGAGGGATAAAAGGAAACGTCTAGCCATTTAAGTGTTACGAAATGCATTAACAAAGAAATTTATAGTCGAGTTCGTAAAGAAATTAAAAGAAAGTTTTTTAATATATAGGTAGCTTTATAAAAATTTCATCTACTCTACTTCAATTGTATTCGATATTTATATTTTTTCTTTTTTCTTGACATTAGTTTGCTATTCCATATTACTCGTCATATTCATTTCCTATCTCTTTTGTTCCAATCAAATATGTGTATAAAAATTTTCCATGAAATTAATTAAAAAATTTCTTTTTTTATATAAAAATTTAATTAAATTATTATATAATAAAAGAAATTTTAAAAATAAGTTATGCAACTAATCTTAAAATGTACCTTAAAATGCGTGTTGGACACTCTTTTAAAGTGTAAACAATTGGAAGGGACGGAGAGAGTATATAATAACACATTGTAAAGGGGTAAATGAGTTATTTCATCACTGTACAATACTGAAACTTTCAGTTGAATCACCAGCCCAAAAAAATTTTTAGACGAATTACTAAACTCAATATAATTTTCAGTTGGGTCATTGTACATTAAAAAATTTCAATTAGGTCACCGAACTTTAAAAATTTCAATTAGGTCACCAAACTTTAAAAATTTCAATTAGGTCATCGAAGGTTAAAACAAAATTAAAATTTCAGAAAAATTATATGAATTTAAGTAAATTAAATGAGTACGTATGTTCAATTTTAAATTTAATTAGATTGTAATCACCCGAAAAAAATTTATACGCATTAAACTGAATAACTATGTTCATTTTTAAATTTGAAAAAATTTCAAAATTCAGAAAAATTTCATTCGAATGAGTATGTTCATTTTTAAATTAAATTATATTCTAATTATTCAAAAAAAAATTAAAAATTTACTTTTGATTGAAAAAACGTGATATCTTAAAATATTTGTTCATTTTTGGGTTTTATATCAAACTGGCTACCCGTTTCACTCAAAACTATCAATTAGACCACCCATTCAAAAATGATATCATTTGAATCATTAAAATCATAATAAATATCAAAGTGACCACCCATTATAGTACTCGGGAAGTAAAAGTAATTTTTTATCGAGTTCTACACATTTTTCTTGAATGCTTCCATAACCAAACGAAAGGTTAATAATTCTAGTATTTCTGATAATATATTTAAATTTTTAAAAATTCATTTACTATTTAAACGAAAGGTTATTTTATTGTCATTTTCCTTGTTTTAATTAAAAATAAATAGTAAATAAACTTTTTAAATTCTAAATATATTATCAAAAAAACTAGAATTATTAACCTTTCGTTTGGTTATGAAAGCATTCAAGCAAAATGTGTAGAACTCGATGTAAAATTACTTTTATTTCTCGAGTATTATAATGGGTGACCACCTTGATATTTATTATGATTTTAATGATTCAAATGATATCGTTTTTGAATGGGTGGTGTAATTGATAGTTTTGAGTTAAACGGGTGGCCAGTTTAATTAAATTCTAATCATTCGAAAAAATTTAAAAATTCAAAAAATTTAAAAAATTTTGTATCAAACAAGTTGTTTGATTTTGTTTAGCAATCATAAACTCTGTTTAGCAATCAAACAAGTTGTTCAAAAAAGTTGTTCGAAAAATTCAAAAAAATTTAAATTCAAAAAAATTTAAATTCAAAAAATTTTAAAAATCAAAAAAATTTAAAAATTTAAAAAATTTAAAAATTCTAAAAATTTTAAAAATTTAAAAATTCGAAAAAATTTAAAAATTCAAAAAATTAAAAATTTTAAAAAAATAATAACTCAACTTAACGGGAGTGACCTGTTTGAAATATTTTTATTGTTAAAGTGTTTAACTTAAAACTTCATTACGCCATGTCACATTTCCATTAGTAAACTTAACGGGATTAACGACAGTGACCTGTTTGAAATATTTTTATTGTTCAAGTGTTTGATTAAAAAATTTTTTGGACTGGTAACCCAACTGAAAGTTTGTGTATTTTACACTGATGAAATAGCCCATTAACCCTATTTTAAAGCTGACGCCCCTATTATAACATACATGTTCAATAATAGTGTAAGAATTTATTTGAAAAAAATATTTATTTATTTCGACACAATATAATGAACAACGAGTGTATAATTTTTTTTATCGATTTAATCTATCGATAAAATTGGATTTTTTTCAATTTAATCGGTTTGGTCATAATCCATGTGTAATTTATTCATGTATAAAAATAAAAAACTATTTGTACTGTTTTTATTACACGTGTTAAACGAAGACTTATATACTTCTATAATTTATTACAATTTCCATTATCACTAACAATAAAGATTGCTTGAGAAATTAGGAAGTCTGTACTACAATTGTCCGAAAAGAAAATGAAGTGGTATTGGATAGGGAATTAAAAAGCATGTAATCTAAACAATTTTTAATCGTCATGTTACCTAAAAATAAACTTAATTATATTAATTTTTGTGAAAAAATTATAATTATTTAATAATAATTATTTTATTTAAATTGAATGAAAGGTAAATTTTTATTTTTGAACAAAATAAATGGGAAGGAAGGAGTGTATATGTGTTACATAATTCTTGAAAATTATAATAAATATTGATTGTAAAAATGTTAAACTAGAACTTCTTAACAAATTGAAATTAAAAAACTATAAAAACACAATATATATATATATATATATATATATATATATATATATAGGTTATTGTTCCATAAAGAACACCCTTATATAAAGAACAATAAAGAACACATTTATATCAATCTAAACCATTAATTCTATTATGATCTAATGGTCCCGCCAAGGGCACCCACACAATTAAAATGCATCCTCAGACACCAGATTTACAAAAAAAAAATCGGTGAAAAGTACCTGCCACCATGCTGACGTGGCAGTGTGATGACATGGCAGTGCCACGTCAATATGCCACGTGACATGGCACGTCAACATCTGCCATGTGGCATGCCACGTGTCACTGCCACGTCAGTAAATGGGGTCCATCTGCTGAGGTCACAGTGCCACGTGGCAGTGCTGAGGTGGCAGGTACTGTTCATTAGAAATTATTTTTTATAAAAAAAATAAAGGAATGTTCTTTATTATTCTTTATATAATTCATTTTTCATGAAGTACAACTATATATATATATATATATATATATATATATATATAATTATCAATTTTACAATTATAAATTCCTCTAATCCTAAAATCACAAATCATTTCACCCCACATCTCTTTTTCTACTATTTAAAATATTAAACCTGAATAATACTTGTTTTATATACTTAAAGATTTTCGTTAAAATAATACTTGTTTTATTAAAAAAAATAAACCTGAATAGTGAAAGGAAAGCAATTTTGGCAAAGCAATTAATCAGAGCCCTAAAATGGCCAACTCAAAAAGATTTTGGGATTTGAGAATATGAAAAAGTTGGGTCACTTTTATAACATGGCCACAGGTATGTATACTATGTATATACTATCTATACTATTATATAAAAATCGAAATATTAAAAGTTTGGTTGATTGGTCGATCGGTACGTTACCTTTTGATTTTACTTATTTACCCTTACTCAATTACAAATAAAATTCATCCTACTAACTAATAAATTTTCTTTTTCAGGGTAAACATATTATTTTTCTATTTTTCAATAACTAAATAATTTCATTTTTCATGTAAAATACAATATTTTCATTTTCAAGTAAAATACAATATCTTTTACATTTTATCTAACTAAAATTTCTCTTTTTTTTAAACCATGGGAACCTTTTTTAAAAATACTACGAGAAATTTTGTTTAATAAAATAACATGAATATATTATAATTACTATTAACTAATCAATTACCTTTTTCATCCAAAACAAGTTACATTTACTTTTTTCTCTAACTAAAATATCTCTTTTCCAATTATATTTCTTACTAAAACCTCTCTTTTTCCAATTATATCACAGAAGTTTCTATTTAATAAAAATAAAATAATAATTTTATAATACTAATAATTAACCAATTACCATTTCAGCTAAAACATATCATCTTTTCAATTTTTTGTAATTAAGTTTCCTTTTTTCCAAGAAAATATCACGAGCAACAATAATTTCTCATTTTCAGAAAACACTGTAAGCAATTTTATTTAGTAAAATAACATAATTAAATTATAATTACTATAAACTAATCAATTAACTTTTTTCACATAAATCATGTCACCTTTTTAATTTTCACTTACCTTTCTATTTTCTCTAACTAAAATCTCTCTTTTTCCAATTATATCACGGGCAGTCCTATTTAATACATTACACTAATAATATTAATAATTAATCGATTACCTTTTTCAGCTAAAACGTATCATCTTTTCTATATTTTCTAACTAAAATCCCTATTTTAATAGAAATATCACGGACAACATTAATTTCTCCTTTTTATAAAACATTAAAAGCAGGTGTATTTAGTAAAATAACATATTTAAATTATAATTACTATAAACTAATCAATTACCATTTTCACCTAGAATATGTTACCTTTTTAATTTTCTTTAACTAAATCATCTCTTTTTCCAATCATATCACGGGCATTCTATTTAATAAAATAAAATAATAATTTTATAATTACTAACAATTAAACGATTACCTTTTTCAACTAAAATATATCATCTTTTCTATATTTTCTAACTAAAATCCATCCTTTTCTAGAAATATCACGGATAACATTATATAATTATTATCAAATCATCTTATATAAAAATTTTAGCCTCCAAAATTTATGTTTTAAAAAAATTAATTTAAAATAGTGAAAAAAATTCTTGTAATATTAAAAAAAATACGTGCATCGCACGGGTTTTAAGCTAGTACTATTATAAGCAAATATGGTATATTTAGTTGTCGGTTTGGTACACTTTTTTGGTACATTCAATAACAACCGTTAGATTTTAAGATAAATAAATGAGAACCGTTGGATTAATGTTAAAAGAATATTTCTTTTCTAATATTTAAAATACTCTTATAGGATCAGCAGATCCTTTTCTGATTGTATTTTCTCTTCAAATTCTGGGCAGTTACAATTGAATAATAAATATTAAATCATAACCAATTTAAAGATTATTTTATAAATTTTGTGTGGGTTAGAAAATCGTTCAAATTTGATTTATAGAACTTAAAATATAGTGTTAATAGGAAATAAGAACTTTCTAATTTAAGTAATAATTTGATTATCTTTCTCTAACTTTCAAATTTAAAATTCACTAAAACACAAAAATTATCTAAACATTAATAAATTCAGGCATCCCACAAATTATAAATTAATAATATTAAATCACATAAAATGGATCTTCTTGATACAATTTTTAATATTAATACGTGGTTTGATCTTTCATATGAGCTAAAAGTTAGCCCTAAAAACACAAATAATGTTTCATTAAATAAATCTAGTTTAGTCGAAGCCCATTAACAAGGTTTAAAATTCTGTTTAAATATTAAATTCGTAATTTATATTTGTAAAATCCGTAATTTTTATTTATATTTTTAAAATTAGATATTAGATTTTAAAGTAATTTCTAATTAGATATTTATTTTATTTAGAAAATTATAGAATTCTAAAGAATAAGATTCGTTATATGTGGAAAGAAGAGTAAAAATATTTTAATGATCGATATCATTTTAATTATGTTAATTATGTGTGCTAGAATCTTTATTTTAAGGAATTACTTGGAGGTGTTGCTAATATTTTAGAGGAATATTTTAGGATAATCTTAATTAATTTAGGATTTACATGCTTATATAAAAACTTGAAAAGATAGCAAAAAGGGTCATATAACCCTTCAGCAACCAAGGTACGTCTTCGTCTATTTTCTTTTATGTACCTCTCATATGCTTGCTAGTTTAATCTATAGCTAATTTATATGTATGTGTGTCTCTCGAATTCCTTGTTAATGTTTTACGTGTTAAAATTGTATGTATGCTTTGCTGAACTACTAGTCTATACATGCATTACAGAATGATTAATTGATGGAGAAAATGACCAAAATGCCGATTTTTCACAAGTGTTTGCCCAAAATACTGATTTAAAAAAAATGGTCTGAAATACCGACGGGATACGGAAAATCGTCCTCCGTATTAGCATGATGCGGAGCATCGTCCTCCGTATTACGTAGATACGGAGCTGCGTCTACCGTGTTATGCATGATACGGTGGACGGTGTTCCGTGTTAGGTGGGTGTGCAGCACTGTCACGGAGCACGGTACAGCGTATCATGCATAACACGGAAGACAAAGCTCCGTATCATGCCCTATTACGGAAGATCGTGTTTCGCAACACACCCCCTATCACGGTACACGATCTACCGTGTCCTGTTGGTATTTTGGGAAAACAATATTTATTTTGATTATTTTGGGCCATCACCCTAATTGATGCTTCTTGTTTTATACGTGAATTATATTATTAATATTTTATCAATTTTATTATGCGTATTAGTTAGAATAATTCTAATTAGATGTATAACTTAGTGCATGATTTTGTTACATGCGTTGTAACTATAGTTACATATATTACGTTTTTATGCATGAGTGAGTAATTAATATATGCACGATAATTTTCAGTTAAATTAGTTATAACATATATTTCAATTATAAAAAGAAAAGAAAATTGTCCACTTTAATTTTTTTAAGTTTCTTGGTTTGCTGTGTGTATAATTTAATTAATACATGATTTGATGTTGAATTGCAAGGCCGTGATTTAGAATTTATTAAGTTGTTTTGCAGTGTATGTTAGCTAGTCCAGAGTTAGGCAAATTCATGTTAATTGGAACAGTATTTGCATGAATGGTTGGTTTCACGGTTTAGGTAAATATTAATAAATAAATGCATGCTGCCTGTAATTATAATAGTATAGACGAGTGCTTAATTTGTGTTGGATTATATGTTAAAACTATTAAAAGATTGGTGGTTTTCTTTTGCAACTTGTACATTTACCAGTGCAGCATGAATTGAGTTTAATGTCTAAAGGCACATTAATTTCCTTGACATGATTAGTTGGATATAGTCTCTGGCAGTTTGTTTAAGTGGCTGTGTAATTGTTTATTTATAAATTTGTTATAAAATACAAGATTAATTGCTTTGTTTTTCATTAATTGAATTTATAGGATTGTTCGTGTTTAAATTTTGGTATTCAGTCGATTTCGAGGTAAGTGACTTTTCGTTGCTTACTATTATTATAAATCTGTTTTCTTATGTTGAAAAATATCTGTTTGATTTGGTTATCGAAAATTGTGACATTGAAAATTGATTTTAGAAAAGAAATATTTTAGAATTCCCCAGTTTTAGTTGCGTATCGAATCGTAGAATCCGGTCACCGGATAGTGTGACATATCGAATCATAGAACTAGTTTATGCACGTTCCGGAACACATAGATACCTTGTTGAGTAGACTTAACGAGGGACGTAAACTGGCCCCCATCGAATATAGAACTGTGTCACTGGTTTAGTGTGACAGTAATTTAGAACTGTGAGAATAAAATATGATTTTATTGTTTTGATTTTTGTATCGATTTAAAGTTTCAGAATTTTTGATATTTTTTAAAAAATATTATTTTTGAACCGTTGGGCGATAGTTACTTGCTGGGCTTCGCAGCTCATTGTTTTAATATGTTTCAGGTTTGGACTTTTGGAAGCTTATTAAGATTAAGGATTTGAACCGTGTGGATTTCGTGCTACTTGATTTAGATTCCATTATAGAAAAAGACTTATCGGATTATTGAATAAATTTTCAGTATTGAATATTGGATTTGTGGAGCTGCGTCTCCGATTTGATGATTTTAGAATATTGAATTTGACAGCTGCATTTGACTTTTGTTAATTTTGGATTATTTGAATAATGAATTTCGTTTATTTTAGTTTGGTATTTAGAAATAATATCCCGAAAATCCGGGATGTTCCAATATTATAGCTGGTTACTAACTCCGTTGTTCAGTCCAAAGAGGAGCCAAGTCCTACAAGGAGTGGCCTCCAAGACACCAAGACCCAATAGGAATCAGCCTTCTCGAGGGAAGGATCTAGAATTCCACTCTAAGTTGGTGACTTGCCCACCAAGTCTCCAAACCCTACTCTAAATCTAAGGCACCCAATACCTATATAAAGGGCCTGACCCCTCATTCTCAGAGCTACGTTTTACTGGCTTGATTCTCAACATAGCTTGAGATACGTAGACATCTTGCGAGAATCGATAAGTCTCGATAGCAAGAGTAGCTATCAAACCTCGAAACTCTCAATCCCTAGCAACCAATACACGAATTAATTACACCTTACTTTTTATTCCACAACATTTGGCACCATCTATAGGAAGAAGACGTCAACCATGGAAAACACATGGAGATAAGAAAACGGAAGTCGATCCACCAGCCTCAATACGCAATCTGACCATCATTGTTAGTATGCAGCCCACACTTACCAATGCTCAAGGGTTGAACCCTTTAGGAACATGAATTTAAACATTTCTCCAAGGAGCTGGAATCCAAAGAGCGATTCCAAACTCTCAAGGAACGGATCCCCAATCCTAGGCATGACTTCACCCACAATCGCAAATAGGCTAGCATGATTACAGATCTCTACCATGATGTTTCCACCACTAACAGATCAGAACCCAAGTTGCGGGCTCCCACCCCCAACGAGTGGATGATTCGCCCCATTTTTTAGGCTTGGAACCTCCTCATGTAGTAGGAGGGAGAAGTCTTGATCGTGCACTGAAGATGATAAAAGGAGTAATCAGACTGATGATCCACTCCCCTTGACTTAAATTCAGGGAACGACTCCCCCAGAGAAGAGTCTCTAAGGGGTGATTCCCCAGGGATGACCCAAAATCCAACAACTCAATGAGTGAAGCACAAATCGCCACCATCGTCGTGGTAATCCCAATAACTTAAAACCCTGTTTATAGGTTGTCACAGTTCCCAACTGCTGAAGGAAACATTATTCTCATCCACTTATTCATGAGAAGTATGTGCCTCAATACATTGAAGGCTTTGTCCCCTTGCTAGGGGGACTCCGGAATTTCTCCGGACCAAACATCGAAGATGACTCCTCATCTAAAGAGGAGGAGGAATATGACGTTCATTCTATGAGGAGACATCAAGGCAAGGAGCCCACTAGAGGAGCATGACATTTTCAATCCCGAGGGACTCAAGGAACGGCTTTTCAAACCATAGATGAGTGGATAGTTAGATCATGAATCTCATATCCAAAAGTGGAAAGAAATTTTGGTAGCTAAGGAGGCCGGGTAACGAAATCAAATTGGTCCTACAATAATAGACCTAGACGTCCCACGAAGAAGGAGAAGAACGGAGATCCCAAGGGCTGACCCCACTAATTTGTTACCACTGGAAGGTGATCCTGATGATCAAACTCCTTTACTAAGGATATTATGAAATCATGAATATCGAGGAAATTCCAAATATCTGCCATCAAGGTGTATGATGGGACGTGAAATCCCACTAATGTGAGGACATTCTCCGATGCACTACTAGTTACAGCTGTGACTAACGTAATCAAGTGTAGGGCATTCCCTCAAATCCTGGGGGCATGGCACACCATTGTATAGTCGGTTGCCCTCGAACTCAATCGGACCCTTTAATGGACTAAGTAGGGCATTCATCACCCAATTCATCAATGAGAAAAACTTTTCATCCCTAATTAACGTGAAGTAAGGAAAGAATGAATCCTTGAGGGATAACCTGAACCGAATCATCAAGGAAGCCCTGAGGTCCCGAACTTGAATGATAGAGTAACTATGATAGCCCTGCAACAAGGAACCACGAACATTGATCGATATAGAACCCCCTTGGAAGCATGATTAGATTGTAGGATAGGGTTGGGAAGTATATCAAAGTAGAGGAAAGTGGAATAAAAATCTCAACCCCTGCTAGAGGCGATGGAGTTAACAACAAAAAGCAAGGGGGTCAAGAGTAAGAAGTACATGGCCAGAACACCATTGTTGGTAAAACCAAAGCCCGAATAGTTACTTTATCTTATACATGTCTGTATCTAATATGGTTTTGAGTGTCGCCCTCGTGAATGAGGAAGACAAAGTTCATGAACCCATCTACTATATGAGCAAGGTCCTGCATTGGGCGGAGTAATTGTAATAAAGGCCCAAGCACTTGTTGACTTCATGATTTAATGCATCATTGACAACCAAGAAGTTGGGGGGCAGGATATAGTATCGTAGAAGGGCAATGAATTAGAGAATAAAGAAGGAGTATTGGATGGTCTATTTTGATGGGGGCATCAAAAACAAAATTAAGTGGAAGCATACCCCGATGGATTCATGATTGAGTATGCCTTAAAGTTGGATTTCTTAATGACAAACAACGAGGCTGAATGCAAAGCCTTGATAGCCGGACTTTGCTTGGCCAGAATCCCGAGGGTCAAAAACCTCAAAGTTTGTGGAGACTCAAGATCAGTAGTACCACAAGTGAATGGTGAGTTCGTGGCAAGGGCTGGAACTATGGAAAAATACTTGAATCTTGACTCAGTTCAATGGGTGTTACGTGAAGTACATTCAAAGGGAAGAAAACGTAAGGTCAATGCCCTATCTAAGTTTGCCTCCTCGGAGATAAAGAATTATATTGGAAGTTCTTGCTTCCAAGTCTTGGAGACTCGAAGCATTGATAGCATCTATGGATGTGGGGAGCTATTGCATATATTCTATAAAGGCTCACCCGGAAACCGGTTGGTTATCCGACAATGCCTTGGAGGCATGGAAATTGTTAGTAAGAACACTAAGGCCTCAAAAAGCGAAGCTAGCCTTGAAAGAAACTCATGTGAAAATCTTTGGGCAGCACTTGGGGGACAGGGCCCTTGCCCATAAGATGAGCCGATTGGGATTCCATTGGCCAGATATGATGGCTGATGCCAAGAGTTATGTGCGATCGATGTCAAAAAATATGCAACTGTTGTTAATCAATCCCTTTAAATGTTGACATCCATCAGTTCCTTCATTCCCAATGGTAATGTAGGGGATAGGTGTTCTTGGTTCATTCCCAGTGGCAAGTGCCCAAAGGAAGTTCCTGATAGTTGCAATTTATTCCTTCATGAAGTAGACCGAAGCCAAACCCCAAGCCAAGATAACCACCAAGTAAGTGACATAATTCCTATGGGAAAGTGTGATATGTAGATATGGACTTCCACAAATCCCAGTAGCAGGTAAATAAGGTAATGGATGATAATGAAAAACCTTGTTCTCAGCAAGATCGAGACATTCGGAGTTGGATAGAAAGGAAAACTAGCACCATATTTGGGAAGGGTTGCATTCTGGGATGAGGGGGGTTGTATTCTAGGATGAGGCTCTTACAAGCTGTAAACGTTTGGAAGTGGTGCCTAGACTTGGCACACTTCAAACCTCAAGGTTTATCATATTTAAGCATTAGGGTAGGACATCACCTGATCGGACTAAATAGAGATAAGGTTCGATGAAACGACGAGCTTCTATCCCTAAGAAATAAATGACTCGAAAAGGTCACGTTCCATCCAACTGAAGGCTCGAATAGGCCACATTCTATCCAGTTGAAGGCTCGAAGAGGTCCCGAGGCTCATGGAGGTCATCTTCCGTCCAATCTAAGGCTCGAAAAGGCCACCTATCATCCAGTCGAAGGCTTGAAGAGGTCTTGAGGCTCATGGAGGCTATGTTCCGTCCAACCGAAGGCTCGAAGAGGCCATGTACCATCTAGTTGAAGGCTCAACAAATGCAAGAAATAAGTGATAACATGTCGCAGTGAGATAGAGCTTGGAACGAGATTCGATTCAATATATTATAAGTTCAAATTAGAGTAACGAGCAAAAAGTTATGAATAATTTCGTGCATTTTGTAATATTCACGTGAAGGCTTAGCCCAGTGATCGATTTAAAAGATAAAGTTAGTCATGATTGACCTCAATCTTGGTTGAAAAGCCTTTGACCAGGTCAAAAAATATGCCCGAAATTCGATCAGAATCCTGATATGAGGAGTTAGGATTCCTTATCTAAAGGGTCAGAATCTCAAGTTAAAAAATCCTAATCTAAGGGGTCAGGATCCCAAGTCAAAAATCATGATCTATAGGATTAGGATCCTCGTCTAAGGGCTCAAGATTCCTGGCCGAAAAGTCCTCAACCAAAATTAAGAATATGGACTTAATTCAACCAAAATCCTGATCGAAGGGGTCAGGATCCCAAGTCAGAAAATCCTAATCTATGGGGTCTGGATCCCATGTCAAAATCCTGATCTAAAGGGTCAGGATCCACGTCTAAGGGGTCAAGATTCCTAATCGAAAAGTCTTCGACCAAAGTTAAAAAAATGGCCTTGATTCAACCAGAATCCTGATCTAAGAGATCAGGATTCCTGATCAAAAAAGCATCAACCACAATGAAGAAAACACCTACAATTCGACAGAAATTCTAGTCTAAAGGTTCAGGCTTCTTGATCGAAAATCCATAAATTAGGATGCACAAATACCTATAATTCGACCAGAATCCTGATATAATGAGTTAGGATTCCTGATCGAAAACATGAAGCACAAAACACCCATAATTTCACCAGAATCTTGGTCTAAAGGGTCAGGATTCCCGATCTAAAGGGCCAGGATACATTTATGAAAAAATAAAATTATTTCTATGCATATTGCGTAAAAAAATGCATATATTTAATGAAAATTTATATGTGCCTAGAGTCTAGATTTAAAGGCGAAAAATAAGACCCCAAATTTAGAATTTAGGGCTAAGGGTCCCTCCGAAATTACAAAAGTAATTTTATCAGAGTGGGGCACCTCCGATTTGGGGACCAAAGTTATCCAAAATTTGGATAAGATAAATATTATTATTTAATAATAATATTTTTAAAAAATAAAAAATAAAAAATCTAGCAGGATTCTACTCGAAACCGAGCAAAATCCTGATCCAAAATTGTCTCAACTAGACTGCACAAATGGAGCATAAGTCGACCAGAATTGAGGTCGATAAACTTGGCAAAAATGTAATTTGGTACCCGAAGTCTGGCTTAGTTGGCAAAAAGACCCCTCTATGAAAAATATATTTATTAGTTTAATAAGAAATTTAAAAAAGAAAATTTATTATTATTTAATCCTTTATTATAATACCTGAGTCTACCCAGGTATATAGTTAAATCCAATTAGCCAATCAGAATTAAAATAAATATAAATAAATATTATTCGAATAGGATACCTCTAATTTAGGGATTAAAATTATTCAAAAATTGATTAAAATAAATATTATTATTTAATATTAATATTAAAAAAAATTAAGGTAATCCATCCACCAGGATTCTCCTCGAATGGTTAACTAGAACCTGGTCGAATTGTTGTCGACCAGAACATAATTGAGGAGCTAATTTGATCAGAAACGTGGTCTTGTTGTCGACCAGAATACAATCGAGGAGCTAATTCGATCAGAAACAGAGGAGGGCTAACATGGCAAAATGCCATTCGATACCCAAGTTATGCTGACTTAACATATTGGTCCATGTAAATTATAAAACATCATAAAAACCCTTATGCTTGACAAAAACGCCCTTAACTGTACAAATTGACAAAAATGTCCCCGTAGAATTATAAAATGGCCCTCATAAAATGCATGTTTGCATGAATTTAATATTTTTGATGAAATTTTGGAAAATATATTTAGCAAAATGTTCGATGACACCAAAATTTAAGAGAATTTAAAATTTTCGTACATTTTAAAGATTGAGGTCCTCTAAAATAAATCTCGTATAAAATTAAATCATTCATGAATATCATATTTAAATTGTCAAGAATGATCCCAAAAATAAGAAAAATACTTGTGAGTACAAGAAAATTCCTAAAATAATATGAATAAAAAAAAATACTTGTGGGTACAAAAGAATTCATAAAATATTAGTAATAAATAGGAAAAATATCTATGAGTACAAGAAAGTTCATAAAATATCAGGAAAAATATCTGTGGATTCAAGGAAATTCCAAAAATAATAGGAATAAATCAAAAAAGAAAGCTTGCGAGTACAAGAAAATTCCTATAATATTAGGAATAAATAATAAAACTACTTGTGGGTACAAGAAAATTCCTAAAATATTAGGATTAATTAATTAAAAAAATTTGTGGGTACAAAAAAAATTCTATAATATTAGGAATAATTAAGAAAATTTCTTGCGTGCAAGAAAAATCCTAAAAAATTAGGAGAGGTACAGAAAATATGAGGAAAACTATAAAAAAATTTCCTTGACAATTTGAGCCATAATTTATGCGGATGATGCATAAAAAGCTCTATATAAGTGTTGAAATTGCTAAAAGCAAGCACACATAAGAAATTTTGTTCATATGAAGCTCCAAAATAGATAGTTTTCCAAAATAGATAGTTTTGCTTATGAATAACTGAAAACTAGCTACCAAGAGGCCCATTTAAGACAATGTAAGCCGCAAAAGGCTAACACAAATGTCAATATAGCCTGGAATATGACAAATTGTCGTATATGTGTAGGTCGCTCCACACTTACAACCAAAGCAAAATTCGTGAAACATTAATGTAACCAAAAATCCTGAGATTAAAGTGGGAAATGAAATAGATCCCGAGTCTCGATAAAGACAATTATAATTTCTACGAAAACTCTAGAGGTTTTCCCAGAAGTTGGGGGTAAATGATATGGGCTAAAAATTAATCCTAAAGACACAATTAATGTTGCAATAAATAAATCTAGTTTGGTCCAATGATGAAGCCCATTAATGAGAACCAATATCCTAATTAAATATTAAATTCTGTTACGTATTATTGGATGACCTTTAGCTATTCATCTTCACTCACATTAATAGAATCAACCTTTGGCATTTCATTACTTGTAACTTAGAGTAACCTTTGACTTTCCATTGGTTGTAACTAATAAGATCATAGCACTATATAAACCTTTGTAATGTGTGAGTTTGATAATACGTTATCAGCACGATTGCGAAAAAATAATCTGGGAAGTGCAAGAAAACTTGGAGCTATCCAGGATGTACGTATAATCTTATTTATTAGCATTAATCTATAATATGAGTATTACAAAAGATTTGATGTTATCTTACATTTACACGGTAGATTGAATGCAATCTACTATGTCTTTATAATCAGTCTCCATTTACACGGTAAATTGAATTCAACCTTATATACTGACTGTTTGTATTATGTCTCTTAGTTTATATAGCAAATAAACTGCATGCAACATGTTTATATTTGCTTATCTTGAAGCTCCTTGAGATCTCTATCTAATTAAAAGTAGACAAACCTTAGCTTATAGCAAAATGGATTAATTTCATATGCGTGCAAAGTTTAATATGCCTAATTGTTTAATTACGCATGATTTTATTGATGGAATACTGTTATCAAATTATACGTGTCCATGTCAATATAATATTTTTGGTAACACATGTTGTATTTATGATTATTTTATAAATTGACACTGTTTGGAATTATATTTTAGTGATACTGTCGAATCTTACAAAACTCGAGTTCAATGCACTTGATGTCACCGGCAAAAATTATTTGACATGGATTCTTGATGCTGAAATCCATCTTAGTGCTATGGGTCTTGGTGACACCATAAAAGAGGGAAATAAAACCTCCGAGCATGATAAAGCAAAGGCTATGATATTCCTCCACCATAACCTTGATGAAGGATTGAAAACTGAATATTTGACTATTAAAGATCCATCAACTCTTTGGAAGGATCTAAAAGAAAGATATAACCACCAAAAAACGGTGATACTCCCAAAAGCTCACTATGATTGGCTACACTTGCGATTGCAAGATTATAAAAGTGTGAGCGAGTATAACTCTGTCATGTTTAAAATTACATCTCAATTGAAATTGTGTGGCGGAATATCACCGATAAAGATATGTTGGAAAAAACATATTCCACTTTCCATGCCAATAATATGCTTATACAACAGCAATATCGTGAACGTGGATTCACAAAATATTCTGAGCTAATTTCTTTACTGCTTCTTGCTGAGCAAAACAATGAACATTTGCTGAAAAATCATCAAGCACATCCAACTGGCTCAACACCATTCCTTGAAGTGAATGCGGTGACTAATAATGAATATGGAGATAATAAACCATTTGGACGTGGACGTGGTCTTGCCCGTGGTCGTGGTTTTTTGGCATGGTCGAGGCCGTAATCAACAAAATCTCTCCAACTTTAAAAGGAAGTCCCACCACCAGAAATGGACAAAAAAGGAGAAGAAACTCGAGGGAAGTACGATGGTCAAAAAGGGTGAAAGTACTTGTAGTCGTTGTGGAATGAAAGGTCATTGGAGAAGTACATGTCGTACCTCCAAAAACTTTGTTGACCTTTATCAAGCTTCTTTAAAAAATGTTGAAACTAATTTCACTGAACACAATGATCCCTTGGGAATTTCTCATATTGAAGCACACCTTGGTGGTGCAGATCCTATTGATCCTTCGAGCCTAACTCACATGGAAGTCGGTGATTTCTTTGAAGATGGGAATGAAGAGATGGCCAAATCTGTTGATGGCAATAATTAAGCCATATGTTAAAACTTTGCTTTATTTAATGAATATTTAAATGTTTATGTTTGAACTTTGAATTGGGTGACTTTACTTAACCTTATGCTGTGTAGTCTCTTTTATTATGAATGAAATGTCTTGAAACATTTTCTAATATTTAATATTTTCTTCGTGAAGAAATATGGCCAGAAGCCTCTTACTAAATGCAAAAGATGGGGAATTATTTTGTTTGGCGGATAATGCAACAACACATACAATTTGAAAAATAAAGAATATTTTTCGCATCTCATTTTAGCTAAAGCTAATGTAAATACAATATTGGGTGCATCAGATATTATTGAAGGCTCCGGAAGAGCAAGTATAGTGTTACCTAATGGTACACATTTATTTATTGAAAATGCCATGTTCTCTACCCGATCAAAAAGAAACCTTTTGAGTTTCAAAGATATACACCATAATGGCTATCATATTGAGACAACAAATGAGAATGGCGATGAATATCTCTGTATCACATTTATAGTCTCTGGGAGGAAGCAAATAATAGAAAAATTCCCATCATATAAATCTGGATTATATTATACCTTTATTAATCCAGTAGAGACACACATGATAATGAGTCAAAAATTAGCAAACCCGGAAAATTCTCTTATGTGGCATGATCGCTTAGGTCATCCGAGTTCAACAATGATGCGAAGAATTATTGAAAATTCAAATGGACATCCTCTAAAGAATAAGATTGTTCCATTGTCCAAAGACTTCTTTTGTGTTGCTTGCTTTCAAGGAAAACTAATAACAGGGCCATTGCATGTGAAAGTTGTGATTGAGTGTCCATCCTTTTTGGAAAGAATTCAAGGAGATATATGTGGACCTATTACACCATCAAGTGGACAATTTCAGTACTTTATGGTATTTATAGATGCATCGACACGTTGGTCGCATGTTAGTTTATTGTCCACTCATAATGTTGCATTTGCAAGACTCCTTGCCCAAATAATTCGATTAAGGACACAATTTCCAGATCATGCAATCAAGAAAATCCGATTGGATAATGCAGGAGAATTTACTTCTCAGTCTTTTAACGATTATTGCATGTCAATTGGGATTGATGTGGAACATCCGGTTCCGCATACGCATACCCAAAATGGTTTAGCAGAATCTTTTATTAAGAGACTACAGTTGATTGCTAGACCCTTACTTATGAAAACAAAATTACAAAATACTGCTTGGGGACATGCAATATTACATGCTGCATCACTTGTTCGTTTAAGACCGACTGCTTATCATAAATACTCCCCAATGCAGCTTGTAAATGGTCAAGAACCAAATATTTCTCACTTAAGAGTTTTTGGGTGTGCAGTTTATGTTCCGATATCTCTTCCCAACGAACAAAAATTGGACCCCAAAGAAGATTTGGGGTATACGTTGGGTTTGACTCTCCCTCAATCATAAAATATTTGGAGCCCATGACTGGTGATTTATTTAAAGCAAGATTTGCTGATTGTAAGTTTGATGAGACAGTTTTTCCTGCATTAGGGGGAGATAAGTCAAAATTTGAAAGACAAGAAATTTTGTGGAATGCAGCATCTCTGTCTCATTATGATCCTCGCACAAACCAATGTGAACTTGAAGTTCAAAAGATTATCCACCTACAAGAGGTTGCAAATAAATTGCCTGATTCATTTACTGATGTCAAGACAGTGACGAAGTCAGATATACCGGCTGTCAACGTTCCTTGTACACTAAAACTTCCTGATGAAGAAAATAATACCATGCTAGAAAATGAGTGTAAAGCATGCCAGAAGCGTGGTAGACCTATTGGATCCAAGGATAAAAATCCTAGAAAATCAAGGAAACTTGATAAACAAGCTGGTACATCAAATGACATCATTCCAAATGAAATGGAATTGATCACTGAAGAGACATCATCATAGGATGATCAAACACATGAAATTGAGGACAATGAAGAGATCTCGATAAATTATATCACTTCAGGAAAAAGGTGGAATAGAAAAGAAATGTCATGGATGAAATATTTGCATATGCAGCTACACTTGACATTTCTGAAAAAATCGAGGATCATGAACCTATATCGATCTATGAATGTAAAAGAAGAAATAATTGGCCAAAATGAAAAGATGCTATTGAGGTAGAATTGAAATCACTTGAAAAACATCAAGTTTTTGGACCTATTGTCCAAACACCTGCAGGTGTGAAACCCGTTGGATATAGATGGGTATTTGTGCGCAAAAGAAATGAGAAAAATGAAGTTGTGAGATATAAGGCACACCTTGTTGCACAAGGCTTCTCACAAAGATCGGGAATTGATTATGAAGAAACTTATTCCCCAGTAATGGATGCAACAACATTCAGATTTTTATTAAGTTTATCAATTTTAGAAGGGCTCCAAATGAATTTGATGGATGTTGTGACTGCCTACTTGTATGGGTCACTAGATAATGACATTCACATGAAAATCCCGGATGGATTAAAAATGCCTGAAGCATATAGTTCAAGACCTCGAGAGATTTATTCAATTAAATTACGAAGATCCTTGTACGGGCTGAAACAATCAGGTCGAATGTGGTATAATCGCCTTAGCGAGTACCTTTTGAAGAATGGATATGTTAATAATTGTAACAGCCCGACTTTTCGGACTATTAATTCTAAATCGAAAACTAAAATAAATTACAATTTATTGAACGAAAAGTCAATTACAAAGGTACTTATTACGAAAGCGCAGCTAACATCTATCGAAAAGTCAATCTAGCCCAATTCTAAGGTCCTCGAACTTCGACACTAGCAAACTCGATCGTACATCGAACCTGAAATATTAAAAGAATGAGCTACGAAGCCCAGAAAGCAACTACCGTCCGACGGCTCAAAATAATATTTTTATAATTTTCAAAAACACGATTTCTACATGTAGCACATAACATCTATCACATAGTTTCACACAACATACTCAATAACAATTACGACAAAAATTCACACAATATATTCTATAACAAATATCAAATCAATGTACACAATATTTTCTATAACTCACATAATCTAAATTCTGAATCGAACAAATAAGTCTTAATCTTATATCGTTTACTTTTAATTCCCACGGTCCTAATTCACACCTTACGCCACACTTTGCTCGTGAGCGGCATCTTACACTTTATGCCACACTTTCCCAAGTGACCGGGATCTTATTCTTATTCGATGGGGGGGCTAGTTTACGTCCCTTGCCAAGTGAAACCGAATCTTAACAAGGTATCGATGTGTTCCGGAACGTGCGTAAACTAGTTCTATATTTCACACTATCCAGTGATCGGAATCTTATTCGATACGTGACTAAGACTGGGGATTTCTGAAAAATTAATATTTTATTAATCACATGTCAAAATCATACTTACGATAACTTAAACACATATTCGAGACATGTAATCAAACAATACAAATCAAGTTTCACAATTATATGGAGCAACAAAAAGTTACTTGCAACTATGCGGAGCAACATATATTTACTTATAATAATACGGAGAAACGAATAGTTACTTACCTTAATTACGCAAATCAGTAATTCATAAAACCACATAAGAACACATGTAGCAACCCCTCAAAAGTAGAACTTCTAAAATCTTGAAAGACTCCATGATTACAATTCTGATCAGATATGTATTTAGCCTTTTTGACCCTCTAAATAATGTTTTCTTGAAAAACGCAAAGAATGAAAGTTGTAGAGAAAGAAACGATCTTTCCAAAAAGTCCAGAATCAATGAATTCTGACTTACGATGAATTTTCTATGAATTTTACAAGACTTCTAATTTATGTATGAAGAAACCCTACGAATTTTGTTAATAAAGATGAGGAAGGAGAATATGATGTATTTATAATGTCTTACAACCCTAGTTCCAGACCTACTAGTAATCCATAATCAAATATGATCCATGTTTTAGGCCCATTATTCTATTTCAATTTTAAATCCTATTTATTATCTAATTTTAATCCTTTATTCTATTATTCTTTTATTATTATTATTTCAAAATTTACGGGATATTACAATAATGTAATTTGTCCATGTGTTTTTATTAAAAGGATAAAAATGGGGTTTACTATAATTGCGGTTTATGTTGATGATCTAAACATCATTGGGACCCCAGATGAACTTCATGAAATGATTGAATATTTGAAAAGAGAATTTGAGATGAAAGACTTGGGCAAAACAAAACTACGCCTTGGTTTTCAAGTTGAACATCTATCCAAAGGAATTTTTGTCCACCAGTCATCATATATTGAAAAGATCCTTAAGAGATTTATTATGGATAAAGCATATCCCGTGAGTACACCTATGGTTGTTCGCTCACTTTAAAAGAAAAAGGATCCATTCCACCCAAAAGAGGAGGGAGAAGAACTTCTTGGTCCTGAAGTACAATATTTTAGTGCCATTGGTGCACTGCCAATTGTACACGTCCTGATATTGCTTTTTCTGTTAATTTATTGGCAAGACATAGTTCTGCTCCAACTCGAAGACATTGGACTGGTGTGAAACAAATTTTTAGATATCTTCGAGGTACAATGGATATGGGTTTATTTTATTCTAAAGACTCAAAAGTGAAATTAGTTGGTTATGCAGATGCAGGATATCGATCTGGTCCCCACAAAGGTAGATCACAGACAGGTTACATATTCACATATGGTGATACCGCAATATCTTGGCGGTCTACAAAGCAAACTCTTGCAGCAACTTCTTCGAATCATGCTGAATTATTGGCACTACATGAAGCTAGTCGAGAATGCGTGTGGCTAAGGTCTTTGGTCCACCATATTCGAGAATCATGTGGTCTTTTAGTCAATAAGGAAAGTCCTACCGTTCTATTCGAAGATAATGAAGCATGTATCACTCAGACTCGAGAAGGTTACATTAAAGGTGATAGGACGAAGCACATTGATCCAAAATTTTTCTTCACTCATGAGCTTCAGTAAAGAAGAGAAATTGATGTTTGTCAGATTCGCTCATGTGAAAATCCGTCAGATTTGTTTATAAAAGCACTTCCTACTTCTTCATTCGAGAAATTGGTGTACAAGATTGGAATGCGGAAACTTCGAGATATGTGATGATAATTCATAGTCATGTTAAAATGAGGGGGAGATATGTTACACTCTTCACTTTACTAAATATACGGGTTAAATATCAAATTGGTCACCGAATAACTTGACATATCTCAGATTGCACACTGATAAATTCGGGATCTCATTTAAAACACTTTTAAAGACATAAATATCAAACAGATACCTTTAAAATGTACTCGAGAAGTAAAAATAATTTTCCATTGAGTTCTACACATTTTTCTTAAATGCTACCATAACCAAACGAATGGTTAATAATTCTAGTATTTCTGATAATATATTTAGATTTTAAGAAATTTTAATAATATTTATTTTTAATTTTATAGTTATTTTCTTTGATTTAATTAAAATTAAATATTAAATAAATTTCTTAAAATCTAAATATATTATCAAAAATACTAGAATTCATGATCTTTCATTTGGTTAAAGTAGCATTTTAGAAAAATGTGTAGAACTCGATGAAAAATTACTTTTACTTTCCGAGTACATATATAGAGGTATCTGTTTGATATTTATATATTTAAAAGTGTTTTAAATGAGACCCCAAATTTGTCGGTGTGCAATTTGAGATATGTCAAGCTTTTCAGTGGCCAATTTGATATTTAACCCTTAAATATACAACACATGTACTCTTTTTCCTTCACTAGGGTTTTTCCCATTGGGTTTTTCCTAGTAAGGTTTTAACAAGGCATGATGTTAGTATATGTCATCCAAGGGGGAGTGTTATGTATTATTAGATGACCTTTAGCTATTCATCTTCACACACATTAATAGAATCAACCTTTGGCCTTTCATTACTTGTGACTTAGAGTAAACTTTGACTTTCCATTGGTTGTAACTTAAAAGATCATAGCACTATATAAACCTTTGTAATGTGTGAGTTTGATACATGAATAACAAGATGATCCCTCTCTTCTCTGTTGCTTAGCTCTCTCAAGTTTGTCTCCATTATATATTATTATATAATAAATTCGTAATTAATATTACAACTGATTATTCCACAACAATTGTATTATTATTGCTCTCCGCATAATTACATAACGTATTGGTTACATTTTTTTAAACAATAAATGATGTTATGAATGATTAAATTTATAATAAATAAATATTTTTTCTCATAAATTTTAAGATGCACGAGTATCGATGGACGGACAAAAAATAATCCTAATTACTCCGACCAACAAAATGGTAGGAAAATGATTATGAGAAAAATTAAGTTTCCTAAACTTTTATCCATAAAACAAAGCCTGTAAATAAAACATGAAAAAATAAATAAAAAATGGGAGGAAAGTGGTGAGTCATGAGCACTTTACGAAAGGAGGGCCAAGTTGAGGAATAAAAAAGGAAAGAAAAAGAGCAAGCGAAGGCCACATACAATTTGTGGCTCAAATTTCATCTTCTACTTGCTGATGTGGAATCTCAACTCCACTCTTCTGGCCTCAAGTACCTGGTCCTAGTTTATGCGCGCACACACACAGCCCCCCACCCAACAAACATTTACTACTTCCTTGCTAAAAATCTCTCTCTCTCTCTCTCTCTCTCTGAAAATCTCGCCCTATATCACTGGATTCATCCCGTAAATCTCTCTCTCTCTCTCTCTCTCTTATCTATATCTACACATATCCATATACATATGTCAGCAACCGACTGACTGATGTCGGATGTAAAAGACCCTGCAATGAAGCTTTTCGGCAAGACCATTCAGCTTCCGTCGGCCTCAGATTGTATCCAACTTATTGAACATCCTCCTCCGCCGCCCTCATCACCTTACTCCGAACACACCTCAGACCGTATCCAACAAAAACAAGAATCAGATATGGTACGATTGGATTCATTGTTTTAAATTATATATAGCAACCAACCACCCATTTCTTAAAATAAAATAACGAGTGATCCCATCTTATAAACTCTTTGCATGTACTTTCTTAATTTCGATGGATAGGGAGGAGAGTTGGATAAAGTTTCCATCTATATATGTACTAGGAATAGTCAAATTTTTACTTTTAAAATTGTGCTTCTACTTTTGGAAATCACTCACATATTTACAAATCTTTTATTTGTCCCCAGAATCTTTTGAGTTTTCAGCTTCCCGTACAAAACTTAAACTTGTCCCAACTAATGAAATCAAATTTGAATAAACAAAGGCCCAAAGTTTCCAACAAGTCGAGTGTGTTTAATCATATATAGAAAAAACTAATATGAATAATTCTAGAATTTAGTGATGCAAATTTCAAGTAATAATGGTTGTCTTATATTTGTATGGTTTCATGGAGTACATCTTTAAGGACGTTAATTGAGTTATCATTAAGTATCTCAAGTTTGAGCTTTGATTTTAATTATTACTCCCTCCGTCCCAATTTAATTGTCATGTTGGACTTTTTATGATCAAATTGACCCAACTTTGATCATAAATTACAAATCATTCTTTCATAATGAAATTTACATTTTAAAGCAGATTATACTTTATAATGGTATTATTTTTATGATTTTTTCGGTTATACAATATATGAAATTTTGAGTCAAAGTTTAGTACCATAAAAGTGAAACAAGACAGATAATTTGGTACAGTGGGAGTACTATTAACCTAATAGTGGCACTTTAAAGAGCTAGTCACTAAGATGGTATCAGAGATTATGTTTCTCCGGGAAAGGGGGTTGTTAAGAGTATATGATCCATTCATTGCAAAAATCAATAACATCTGATTTTACCCTAATTGTGCAACATTCTCATATTTTATAAGCCCATCTTTGTTTTCATTGCATTTTCATCACAAGTGGAAGGTGTTGTAGAGATTGCAAATCTCTTTCTTGATGAACCAGAAATTAAAGTTGTTCTTTTTACACGAGATGAACATTCTTCTATTAATGAAAATGTGGAATAAATCTTATTTTAGTTCATCACTACTGTGAAAGAAACTTCTGTTACTACTAATTAAATTGTTCAATGTTTGACACACATAAAATCCTTTATTTTTTTATTTCTATTTTTTTTTGGTGCCGTGTCCCATATCTGGGACTCTTTGCTAGTCAGCGAATCCCCGTATCCCCATACCCGTATCCCTTGTCGCCATATCCATGTCCGTGCTTCCTAGCCCACACCTATATCCCTGCTTCTTGGACTGTTCCTCTCTAATCCTCATAAAGCTCTCATTTCCTTTGTGCTTTAACGATATCACAAGACATCAGATTAAATAGGAAGCAGGCCATTAGTTTAGTAACATCAAAGTTCCTCGTTTTAAATTTGAACCTCTTCTTTTTTGTTTTTGATTTCACTTCATGTTATTTATAGTTGGCCTTCATTCTGTTGATCTTTTGAATTGCTCTGTGCTATAATAGATATGATGCTCCATTCTAGTTGAAACTTCTTTTGTAGCCATATCTCATTTGAGAATTTTCTCTTTCAATGTTTCTTGGTTTTGCTTATGTCTGACTTATACTTATTTGCATATCATATACACACTGAAATTATGATTTATGACACTTTGTGGCATCCACTTGTAGACTGCAACTCCTTCATTGCTCAGTGCTCTGCGTTAATGGACAGCTGATTGTTATTCTAAGTCACGGATCATGATTTTAATGGAAATATGCAGCTTTCCCTAGTTTTTATAATTACTGAACAATTGCTTTAATTTCGGCTTCGATTTATTTATGAAAGTCATGCGATAGTTGAAGAGTCCTTGGTAGTTTTGTTTCTTCTATTATTCACGGGCATCTATTTCTAGAACAGTGGATTAGTTTCTGTTTTACTTTATGTTGTATTGAATTTTGATGCACAGCCAGCCTTCTCATTGGGATAATCGACATAGTTTTCAAGTTCTCAGTTAACAACTACTCGCATTAAGAACATTTTGTTAGGCCTTCGTTAGTGACAATTGGTTTATATTTGAAAATTGTGATAGGATCCTACAGCAGAGGCTGATGCTAACGATCTGGATGGAGCACAGCCTATGATGTCAGAGGATCCTATCGATTCAAGTGCAATTCCAGCTGTAAACAACACTACAACTGATGATGATCAAAGCAAAGCTGCACCTGATAATACTATAAGTAAAGCTGCACCTGATGCTAAAGATCTGGATGGAGCACAGCCTATGATTTCAGAGGATCCTTTCGATTCAAGTGCAATTCCAGCTGTAAACAACACTACAACTGATGATGATCAAAGCAAAGCTGCACCTGATAATACTATAAGTAAAGCTGCACCTGATGCTAAGGATCTGGATGGAGCACAGCCTATGATTTCAGAGGATCCTTTCGATTCAAGTGCAATTCCAGCTGTAAACAACACTACAACTGATGATGATCAAAGCAAAGCTGCACCTGATAATACTATTAGTAAAGCTGCACCTGATGATAATCATAGTAAAACAGCTCCTGTTGATGATCAAAATAAAGCTGCACTTGGTGATGATCAAAGCGCTGAAGAAACACAACCTGAGACGGGTGATTCACAAGAAAAGACACTAAAAAAACCGGACAAGATACTTCCATGTCCTCGTTGTGATAGCATGGAAACTAAGTTCTGTTACTACAATAACTACAATGTTAATCAACCACGACACTTTTGCAAGAATTGCCAGAGATATTGGACAGCTGGTGGAACTATGCGAAATGTTCCTGTAGGTGCTGGTCGTCGCAAGAATAAGTACTCAGCCTCTCATTATCGTCAAATAGCTGTCTCAGAAGCTCTTCAGAATGCTGGTCTAGATATTCCAAATGAAATTCACCATCCTGGTTTAAAGACCAATGGTACTGTCCTTACTTTTGGCTCCAACTCACCCCTCTGTGAGTCATTGGATTCAGTACTTAAGATAACTGGAAAGTCACTGCTTAATGGCTCACAAAATGGGTTTCAGAAGGCTGGAGAAATTAGTCCCTCGGTTTCCTGTAAAGCTAAAGATAATGGCGATCATCACCCAAGTGGATCTTCAGTGACCGTATCGAATAATGAGATTGTTGCTCCTAGCTTGCAAAATTCAGCAAATCAAAATGGTCATAGCTTTCCACTTCAGGGACCATGTTTTCCAGGAGCTCCTTGGTCGTATCCATGGAATATCAACCAATGGAATGCTCCTCTAACACAGGTACCACCACCGGGTTTTTGTGCTGCTCCTATGCCATTTTACCCATCATCACCGTACTGGGGTTTTAATGTACCAGTACAAGGACCTTGGAATGTTCAATGGATTACTCCAACAACTTTGCCCGGGAACCATACTGGTGCTCCGACATCAGGTCCAAATTCCCCCACATTAGGAAAACACTCTAGAGATGAGAATATGCCAAGTTCAAGCAATTGTCTTGACAAGGGATCACAAAAAGAGAATAATCCGGAGAAATGTCTTTGGGTGCCAAAGACATTGAGAATTGATGATCCAGGAGAAGCTGCAAAGAGTCGGATATGGGAAACCTTGGGGATAAAGAATGAAATAGCTGGTGATTCAGATTGTGGAAAAGGTATGTTTAAGGCTGCTTTCCAGTCAAAAGATGCTGAGAATTGTCACTATTCCAAATCCTCCTCAGTACTACATGCTAATCCCGCAGCAATGTCTAGATCACAGAGTTTCCACGAAAGCACATGAATGTTGAATACTTGCCTTGATAGCTATGTTTGGGTGTTGCGAATAATGATATACAAACGTTTTCCAATATGGATCTACATCATACCGAGCCAAACATAACCGTTAATAGTCCACTCCGAATTAGAGTTTGGGGAGAGTATGATATACGCAGACGCGGAAGGGTACACAATTCAAACGAGGTCAAGTTTAGAGCGAGCTAAAATTGTACATAACTTTGCAGCCCTTATTTCCAGTAGACCATTCTCCTTGTTTTTTATTTGCACTGAACGAACACATGTTGATGGATTCATGTTCCATTCATTTTGTAAGTTCATATTTAAAGTAGACGCCCCAATCGTAAGTTAAAGAAGCACTTGACTCTATTTTGATCCAAGAGCAATAACATGTGGTATTTTCAGTTTAACGCAAATAAATGCAACGATGATGGATTGAGATTGGAGACTGGCACGTGCAAATAAAATGTCTTTCTTTTTTCTTACATTCGTTACTCAATGTTATCTACACTTCACATTTTTTCAGGTAAATACTTAAATCTATTCATTGTCTAATACTAACTGAATCATAATGTTAAGCTGCTTGGAGGCTACTTCTCGTAAAAGTTAGATCCATGTTTGACTCTTATTTCCAAGCTGTTAATTAGCCCTCAATATTAATTATAAAATTAATATTTAATTAGGGTTTTTGACCTCATTAACGGACTTCTTGTTTGGACCAAAGCTAGGTCTAATTAATGCATCATTAATTACGTCTTTGGGGTTTATTTTCAACCCATATCATTTGCCCCCAACTTCTGGGAAAACTGATCAGGTTTTCGTTGAAATTATAATTGTCTTTTTCGAGGCTCGGGGTTATTTTGTATTCCCTTACCAAGGGCCTTATTTCGTACACTAGTGTTTCACGGATATCATCTTGACTACAAAGTGTGGAGTGACCTACACATTTACGACGTAGCAGGTGGATCCCACCTCCTGCTGACGTGGCGGTGGGTCTCCTCTACTGGCAGTTCACTGGTCAGTGTTGTGGCAGTGGGTCCGTAGAGTTTTTTTTAATTAAGAAATTATTATTTTTGTAATAAAAAATGTATTTTTGGTTTTGATTTTTTGATAGGCATAGACAAAACAAAAAAGTTCACATTAAAGCTTCAAAACATTGGTGTAGACAGATCTGGCAAGGCCTTTTATACCTCCATAGCCATGACGCTCCTGTCATCCACAAGGATCTCAAATATGACAACATATTTGTCAAGAGTAGGGAGCCTGATATATATCTCAGGTAAATTCTCTGAGATAACTGCTTTTTATATATAAAAATGGGGTGAGTATTTTAGTAATTTCAGAATTTTTTAATTAGTCATGTGGACCCAACAAGAATTAAAAATTATTTTTTATGTATCTTAGGAAAAGTTCCCTGAAATATATCCCAATGTCCTTTTTCTCATTATTTAACTCCTATGAACATAAGTTTAATTTATTCTTTTGTGTTCGTGAACAAAATGTATAAGTAAACAAACTTCTTGAAAAGTATTCGTGAATTATTTTTGAAAATAAATTGCTTATGAGTATAAACTCCTGAATGTATTTATAATTCTTTCATGCACACAAGTTCGTCATGACTAGTTGGGAAGCAAAATGATGAAATATATTCGTGAGCTATCACCAACAAGTTCGTAATAACTATTTTTCTGAATGAGATAAATTATTTGTCAAATAAGATGTTTGGCTCGATTAAAATCCAAATTTTATATATTTTTAGCAAACGAAATATAAGCACTTTAAAATTTTACTCGATTCGATTATTTTGAGCATCTTCAATAGAGTTGGCTAAGAGAATTTCCGGTGGGAAAGAGTACTTAGTAATATTTGAAGTTGTTATTAATGAAATATATTATTTTAATATATAAATAAGTGATGTGACAATTCACTATAGGTCTCTAGAGGTTCCAGCATCAAGAGATTATCTATAATTATAGATAAGGTTTTGTCCCATTGAAAAGCCACGTAGACTTTTAGCTAAGGACTTGATATGGTTGGAGATGCTCTTACGTAAAAATTTAGACAACCATAATAGGTTGGTTGTATTTGTCAAGCCTTTAGCAACCTGTAGTATAACTCTACATCATCAATTACTATATTGAAATAATATATTCTATTTTTAACAACTTGAAAAATAATAACATATCATTTTAAAAATATAGTCAATCAATATAGTCATTCCCATTAGAGTAAAACACGTTAAAGGTCAGCAAATTTTACATAATCAATATTTAGCCAATCATTTTACAGAATACCGTTGGAGATGCTCTTATGTAAAAATTTAATTTTTTCCTAATTTAAAATTTTTTAGCCAACTATTATATATATTTCTATTGGAGATGCTCTAAAAATGATTGGCTAAAATAATATTTTTTGAATCTGTAAAATATTCGGTGAACCTCGTAGGATGTTGTACTTCATTGACATTGATTATAATGATTAGTTATATTTTTAAAATGGTATTTTATTATTATTTCAAGTTATTAAAAATAGATTATATTTGTACAATATAATAATTAGTGATGTGGAATTTTGCTATAGGTTCAGCATATATAACCAACATCATATGCTTGGCCATAATTATAGATAAGGGATTGCCCCATTAAAATGAATTTTTCTTTAAAATTCTCTATAATTTTTATTTATGATATTTTTTATTAAAATTTAGCTAGAATAAATCATCGTTGGAGATGCTCTTAGGATCCTAGCTATTTTCAAAGAAGCTGGAAAAATTCATACCCGACTACCCGAGTGGCGACATATCCGCCAAAAGCAATGCATAATGAGGAAGGCAAAATACAAAACTATCTTATCAAGTACATCACAGGGTAAAATGCATAAGTGTTTTTTTTTTTTTTTTTTTTTTTTTTTTTTTTTTGAAAAATAACATAAGTGTTATAACATACAAACAAGATCCAAGATTCTCTCACAACCCTTTATTGACCCTATTACAAAATAAAAAGTAAACCATGCCATGCCACCTTATATTATGATTGAATCCCTCTAAAGTCTAAACCAGTTTCATCATACTAATTAGAGAAGACCATCCTCTCCACTATACCATACATCTCAAACTACTCATCTAACTGTACTAGTTACACAAACATGACTTCTAATTGCTTACAATTGGCTTGTCTTCTAACAGCTCTTCTTTTACTGTCCTCCTCTTCACATGGTAATAAATAAGTAACACATTTTATATGTTTCTTTCCATTTTAAACTTGATTCTGTTTTGCTAACAGTGTCAGCTTCTCTGCATTTGTAGGTTTTAACAGGAAACTGATGGAAAATTTCGGAAGTGAAGACTTTGAACCTGCTGTTCTTGCTGAGGTTCTTTTCTTCTTCTTGGTTTTTATTTGTTTTTTCTTCCTAGGTCCGTTATATGGTATTTTGAACAGAACAAATGTTATTTTCAGAGCAGATTTTAATATCCGAACAGTTTCAACCAAATTTGCGGCTTTTGTCTGTCGATGACAGTTTGATAATGACAACTTAATTACAGTACTAAACTTGAAATTATGTCACAGGAAAGTGGAAATGATGACTATAAAGATCCAGAGCCCAATACCAATTCACAATCCGCATTACCGATTGCTCCTGCACCAGCACCATAATAATGATTCATTATCCCCCCATCAAGTTTTTCAGTCGTTTCCTTCATTTACCTTGTTCATCCATTTCTTATATGTATGATGTATAATGTACTCAACGTTTTCTAAATTCTGGTTTAAGACTTCTTTTTTTCATATACTCTTATTACACAGATTGCTTGTAAAGTTTTAAGTCTTGTGTAAGCTCTACGCAAAAGAAATGAAATGACTGATTCAGGGGGGTCAATTTTAATAAACAAAATGCATGTATATAATCACGTTTAAAGAAAGAGGTCGTGGAGAGTACAGAGAGTTAGCCGAATCATTGAAAACCAATCAATCAAATGCAACTTCACTTATCAATTAAATGTTAAGATATTCATGCTTATACTAATTAGATCTCAAGAAAGATGAAGACGAAGAAAGAAATGAAACGCGTTTGATGTAAACATCACAATTAAATGTTGTTGCTAGACGGGACTTGTTTCGTCAGTGACTGTACATGGAGATATAGATAAAATGGAAAACAGTTGTAGACGTGGTAGTGGTAGAGAAAAGAAGACATTGATTGTGGTTTAGACTATGGCAACCGACAGTGAGAGACTGGCCGGGGAGGTGAGGTACATATTTTAGTCTAAGGATGTGTATATGAATGCAAAAACATGAAACCTTATTTTGCAACAAAAAAAAAGGAAGTAGCAGAAAAAGCGCACAATTTCTGCAAATTCCCGTGTACATATCACATTCATGCATATGTGTCACAAATTGCGATCTAAGCTCCACCACTTGGGTAAACTATAAGCGAGCACCCCTCCTATGTGCAATGGAGGTCACCAATCTTGGCTATGTACCTTCCTGATCATCCATCAACCCCATCCAGGTAAGTATCTGTATGCATATATGTTTGGTCTTCTTTCTTGTTTCCTAGGTGGATATATCTAATGGTTTAAATTATTATTATGCACCAAATATGCACAATCTTGAGGATGTGCAGTTTTCTAACCTACAATTTGAATCACTATAAACAAGTTGTTTCTCCTTTTATGTACTTGTTCATGAACATATATGTTTTACTAATAATAAAGAGTAGATGCTCTCTACTCTATCTATGTGCATGTGGGCATGAATCAGCTCAACACTTGTTTATCTCTTGTTATTATTCAGAATTTATCTTGGAGCACCTGCTGGTAAAGGACATGGGAATTGCCATTGATTTCAACAGGACATGGTCGATCTAATTGCTCATTTGCTGCGGATGGAAGACAAAGTGAAAAGGCAGGTTTCACTTCTACAGCTCAAGTTTTTGGAAGGAATGCTCATTCTCACAACAAAGGAGCCTGAGCCTTCCCCCCAATGAAGATTCTGAATAGCATTGTTACCTAGGCTTGTTTGTTTGTTTTAGCTTCATTCAGGTAAAGCCGTAGTGGAATGGCATCTATCATTCATGTTGTAATTTGCAGCCAACCAGTGTCGTAGTCCTAGTAAAGCATTATATTAAACCAGTATGGTTGATTAACATATAAAATTTTCTTGTACTGTATCAGATGCCCTTCTTGATGATTAAATGGCGTTATCGGTTATTAACGATAGCAATGAAGAACAAAATATGGATGATAATGATAACAATATTCCGATTAGCGCTCTAAATTTTAAATCATTTAGAAAGAATAAGATTCAGCAGAAGCTGTTCTCCATTAATTTTACAAATTCTCTAAAGTCTATCCTCCCATCTGTATTCTCATCGAACTCACTGATCATCTGCTTGCAGTTATCAATTTGTGATCCATCACTTAAACCTAGAACACAGAGTACTCTCTGTAACTCCATTGCATCGATAAACCCATCTCTGTTCAGATCAAACACATCAAAAGCTTGTTTCACCTCATCCACACTAGGTTCGTTCTCTTCAAACATGGAAGAAAAATATTCTTTACCAAGCCTCTGTTGAAGCATTTTGTCTCCACGAGGGTGGCAAAAAATCCCAAGTCTTCCCATCACCATCTCCGCGTCCTCTCTGCACAGACTTCCGTCATAAACTTGTTCACTTAGGAGAGGATATGTTTTTGTCAATTCAAAGTCATCTTCTACCTTCACTGTCCCAACTTTTTCTCTAAAAATATCCGACAACCTACCTGTTTGGTACTGGATAGAAGATAATGATCTGGAGAAATGCTTGCAAATTTTTTCAAACCAGTTCATATCGATTTGGGAAAAAAGAAATTCAACTAAACCAACGACAAGAATAGCTAACGGAATATTTTGTACAGACAACAACAACTTCTCCATCGGAAACTGGTCTAGATAGCTAATCAGCCCAGACATGACCATAATCTAATGACGTAAACTAATTATTTATAAAATCTAAAGAACAAAAGAATGGAATCTCGAAAAAAAAAGAGAGTGGGATAATGTTACGAGAAGGAAGATGGTGCTTAAATATAAACACGAGATACACAAAAGGTTAAAAAGGGTCAGCATCCATTGAAAGGAAATGGAAAGTGTAAGGTATTTAGAAAGAAAGTAGATGCAAGAAGAAATGGTCATGAAACGTCAGAGGAAGTTTCTCAACAATGACTACATGGTAAAGGTAGGAGAAGAAGTCTATTATGGTTTGAGAAAAAGAATAGCAGCCTGGCCGGTTTTTATTTGTTTCATTCTTGACAGGACACCTACATTAGTAATTTTATTGTTTTGTGCCCGACTGCATGGGCCAATTTTTTGGTACAGGGACATTAACAAAAGACACTGCAGTTTCCTGGAATTTGGATTCGTACCTAATTGCTTACCTAGTTTTAGTTTAATTATCATTGTGAATGGTACTACTACTATTTAACTGTTAATTTATGTAGTGCTGCACCGTGCACGGGAGGTTGTATTACTTGGCCCATTTGGAGTTTCCACGAAATGTTTTCGTTTTCTTCATGTTTCTTGTCGTTTCTTTTTTATGTTTGCATAGAGGGCGACCCTCCAATTAATTAATTTATTTATTTAAATATATTTTTACTAACCATGTAATTTTTTTACATACCATTTTCCTTTGGATTCCAAAGAATCCTCGGAAAATGGTTAATGGTACAAAGTGCACAAATTGCATATTTTCGGTCGTCGGCTGTTTGCACATGTCTCTTCAGCATAATGAAGAAATTCACTAATATGTTACTAGTCAAACTACAATGCTATTCATAAGAAAAATAACGAAATCATGCAACATGATTTTCGATTATTTAGTCAAGGGTAAGAAGTAACCTAGGGAGAAGGCAAAGTTTAGATGTTGGCATAATATATTCTTGCTATTACATTGGTTTTTTTTTTTTTGAACAAAGGTGCTAAATCATTAATAAAAAGCCATACGGCATCTACACCAATGATCGAGACGAACAAACTGAAAATTGCAATCGCATGTTCTCCTGAAAAGACAGTTAAACGATATTTTGAAGATAAAGTATATACAAATACAAGTACCCACTTCGTGCATCCTCGTTGTATTACCGGTACCCACTTCAATGTGCCCCGATGGAGCCATCGTTTGTGTTATCGACCACCACTGCAATTCCATACGAAATTTCATCATTAAATCAAGACCCCGCTCACAATCAAGAAGCGAAGAAAAAACAAACCTCTCGCACAGGAGAGAACCCAAAACAATACAAGCCCAAGAACTGAACAAATAACAACCTAAAAATACAAAAGAAAATAAAAAACTTAGATTTGATAATCGAAACCATAGATAGGCGGTTAACTCTCGAAATCCAATAAGCTCCGCTTGAATCGAAGAAGAAAGAAAACCGGAAGCTCCGATGATGTAGATCTAGAAAAACAATCCGAAACAAATTTAAAGGATACAAATCCTTACCCACACAGAGAGATTATTGAAACAGACAAATCAAACAAAATAAAGAAAAGAAATTGAGGTTTTTTACCGGAAAAACCGGTGGAAGCCCCGCCGGTAAAGGTGCAGAGAAGAGGGAGAAAGACGTAAGGGGAAGAGAAAAGGGAGAGAGAAAAGGGAAAGAGGAAATCCCAAAGTTTTTTACTGTGAAAGAACGAAACCGCCACATTTTTTCAGGTCTTACTTCTAAAGAGTCCTAAAAAATCAACTATACCTGGAAAAAAAAAACAAGAGCAGCATTTACATTTGTTCTCGTTGTTCGGACAGTTATGCTGCAGAGTAGACTTGCATAGATACAAGTATCCTCGTAAAATTGTTACAAAAAAATTCCATTTTCCTTTGGATTCCAAAGAATCCTCGGAAAGTCGGCTGTTTGCACATGTCTCTTCGTCGTAATGAAGAAATTCACTAATATGTTACCAGTCAAACTACAATGCTATTCATAAGAATTTACATTTGTTCGGACAGTTATGCTGCAGAGTAGACTTGCATAGATATACAAGAACCACAACTTAGAACCACAACTTGTCCGACAACATTCCACTATACATTATCACCATATAATGTGAAGCCACCTTTAATAGAATCCTCTCGAATCTAACTATCAAAATCTCGACAACTCCCTCGGATGTCAAGAATAATGGCTCACTGGAATTAGGCCACACAGGTCCTGATTCACTATTTGTTGCCATTACGAATTACAAGCTTTGGCCAAGTTTTATAAGTTCTGTGACAGAACAGTTGGGTTAGAAGCTATCAACGTCATTAATTAGTTCTGTTCTTCCCAACAAAAACAAGATCAAAACCCGGATACTAAACTCTCTCCTTCACTCGAACTGAATCAAAAACACAGCAAACCATCAATTAACATATCTTTAACAGGCCAAAACCCAAGTTCATCATCAAATCTAACCATTGGTTATAAACTAACAATTGGTTATAAACTGATGATCTGTTATATTGCAATGGTACAATTCTTGAAAAGGGCTTTTCCGAGGGTAAATTCTGTTCACCTTAACCTCCCTTCTTTCCAAGGACTGTTTGTTTTAATACCATTTTAGAGGGCAATATGTTGGACAGTGATGTTTAACTACTAATCCTGATTCTTAGGGATATGTTTTTTCGTCTTGTTAGGCTTGTTTTATTAGGCTCAATCCTATATTTATGGGTCTCTAATTTCCATGTTTTATGGTTGACTTTACTGCTGTTCAGTACTAGTCTAATCAGCTGTTCTGTATCAGTTATTTCTGCTATAAATAACCTTGTAATAATACAGTTTGTAATATAAGAAATACAAGGAGTTTTATGTACTAAACTCTAGTTACTTACAGTTTATATTCTGATGTCCAGTAGCTTTATAATCAGCTACCAGAAGCTAACAGTGGCATCAGAGCTATGGCGTTAAACAGCTCGACCCAAGTGACCGTCCCCATGTTGGATGGAAGAAACTATATTCGATGGGCAGTACAGATGAGGGTACTGATCGACTACCACGACTTGCTAGATATCGTGGAAAATGGGTTCGATGAGCTTCATGAAAAGGCAACAGATGCAGAGAAGGCTACTCACCGTGACAGCAAGAAGAAGGACAAGAAAGCGTTGTATTTCATACATCAAGGAGGAGTGACTGATGATGTATTTACAAAAATTGAAGCTGCGACTACATCAAAACAGGCCTGGAATATTTTAAAAACAAATTATACAGGTGCTGATAAAGTGAAGAAGGTGAGACTCCAAACCTTGAGGCGTCAATATGAAGCCTTGCAAATGGAATCCTCTGAATCGATAACAACCTTTGTTAGTCGATTATTGTCGATAACAAGTCAAATGAAGACATATGGCGAGAAGCAAGATGAACAAGCCATCGTGGAGAAGATTTTAAGATCATTAACTACTGATTTTGAAAATAGAGTTGTGGCTATTGAAGAAGCTCATGATTTGTCTTCAATGACCATTGATGAACTCTCTGGAACTTTGCAAGCTCATGAACAACGTATGAATGAAAAGAAAGCTAGGAAACCAATTGAGCAAGCTTTGCAAGTTCAGGCCTCCATTAAAGACATTCACAACAAGAGCTTTGGTTATTCCCGTGGAAGAGGACAAGGAAGAGGTGGCCAATATCAATATCAAAGAGGACGTAGCAGCAGCCAAGAAATTGATCAAGAGAGGTTCGATTATAATCGAAATCAACGTTCAAGAGGACGTGGACTTAGCCGTGGTAAAGGACGGTATGATAAGTCTAATGTAGAATGTTTCTCATGTCATAAATATGGTCATTATTCAAGTGAGTGCAGAAGTAAAAACATTGATCAAAGGGCCAATTGTGTTCGACAAGATGAGACCAATTGTGTTCGACATGATGAGGAGGAGGAGCACACTCTTCTAATGGTTACTTCAGCTGATCAAACACCAACACCAAATGGTCATACATGGTTTATTGACACCGGAAGTACTAACCATATGTGTGGAAATAAAGATTTGTTTGCTGAGCTTGATGAGTCTTTTCATACAAAAGTCAAATTTGCGGATGATAGTAGCATACCGGTGATGGGAAAAGGGATGATTCTCATTGAGTTAAAGAATGGAGATCAGAAATTTATCTCTGATGTGTTTTATGTACCAGGAATGAAGACAAATCTGCTAAGTGTTGGACAACTTCACGAAAAAGGAAATGAGATGATTCTACGTAATGGAAAACTCTCCATTTACGACGAAAAAGGTACTGTTGTTCTCACTGCACCAATGATGAAAAATCGCATGTTTAAAGTGAATATTACTGCTGGTGCATATAAATGTTTTAGTGCAATCATAAAAGACGAGTCATGGTTGTGGCACTTGCGATTTGGGCATTTAAATTTTTATAGTTTAAAATTGCTCAAACAAGGAAATTTGGTGAAAGATATGCCTAGTATACATCATCCTGATCAGCTATGTGAAGCATGCATTGTTGGGAAGCATCATAGAAAACCATTCATGACACAAACACAACAACGAGCATCACAACCTCTTGAGATTGTTCATTCGGATGTTTGTGGCCCATTTAATGTTGAATCAAATGGAGGGAGCAGGTATTTCTTAACTTTCATTGATGATTTTACTCGTAAGACTTGGGTTTATTTCCTTCAAAAGAAGTCCGAAGTATTTGATAATTTTAAAAAGTTCAGAATGCATGTTGAAAAACAAAGTGGCAGCTCTATACAAGTGTTACACACTGATGGTGGAGGTGAGTATACCTCTAATGAGTTCAGGGAATATTGTGATGAACATGGTATACATCGCGAAATTACATTTCCATACACTCCTCAACACAACGGAGTGGCTGAGCGGAAAAATAGGACAATCTTGGACATGGGCAGAAGTATGTTAAAGACAAAAAACATGCCTAATTCTTTCTGGGCAGAATATGTTGCATGTTCAGTTTACATTCTGAATCGGTCTCCAACAAAAGCCGTTCCAAAGTCAACTCCCGGGGAAGCATGGAGTGGTTATAAACCAAGTGTGAAGCATTTAAAAGTATTTGGAGCTGTGGCTTATGCTCATATTCCAGCAGAAACAAGAACAAAGCTGGATGATCGAGCAAAGAAAATGGTGTTCATTGGTTACAAACAAGGAGGATACAAGTTGTTTGATCCCGTGACAAAGAAAGTTCATGTCAGCCGGGATGTAACATTCGCTGAAGACGAAGCTTGGAATTGGAGTGAAAATAGCCCTGAAGATCAGAAAAAATATTTACTCCTTGAAGAAGAAGCGGAAGAGTCTATTCCAAATGAGGTACCTACAACCTCACATTCTGATTTGCCAATTCCTGCTGCAGATTCACAAAGGCCACAGCGACAACGGAAAACTTCATCACGTTATCAAGGGTATGAAGTAAGTCTTGATCACAATGTTGATGATGATGGTGAGTTGATACATCATGCCTTCACTGCTGATCTTGAACCAATAACATTAAAGGAAGCATTTGAAAATCCAAAATGGGAGATGGCCATGCATGAAGAATTGAATGCTATTGAGAAAAATGATACTTGGGCTCTCACTGATATCCCACGAGGTCATAAAGCTATTGATGTGAAGTGGGTCTTCAAAACAAAGTTGGGAGCAAAAGGTGAGGTGGAGAAATATAAAGCACGATTGGTGGCGAAGGGATTTGAGCAGCGGGAAGGATATGATTATCAAGAAGTGTTCGCTCCAGTAGCTCGAATGGAAACAATCAGAATCATAGTTGCTATGGCTGCTCAAAATCATTGGAAATTACATCAAATGGACGTGAAGTCGGCATTTCTTAACGAACCACTTGAAGAAATGGTGTTCGTTAAACAACCACCTGGATTTGTAAAAGAAGGCTGTGAGCAGAAATTTTACAGGCTCATAAAGGCTTTATACGGTTTAAAAAAATCTCCGCGTGCCTGGAATAAACGCATTGATGCATTCTTCATTGAAGCTGGTTTTAAAAGATGTCCGTCAGAACATGGATTATATGTGAAAGCTGGAAATTCTGGTGACATTTTGATGGTATGTTTATATGTGGATGATTTGGTTTTTACAAGTAACAATGCAGGTCTTGTTGAAAGTTTCAAGAAGTCCATCATGAAGGAGTTTGAGATGAGTGATTTGGGCTTAATGTCATATTTTCTTGGTGTTGAAGTAGTTCAACGAAGTGATGGGATTTTTATATCTCAAAGAAAATATGTTGCAGACATTTTAAAGAAGTTCAAAATGGATGCGTGCAATCCAACAAAAACCCCGGTTGAAGTTGGCACAAAACTCACAAAGAAAGGAGAAGGGCCATTGGTGGATCCAACCTTGTTCAAGCAAATTGTGGGAAGTCTTAGGTATCTCACATGTACAAGGCCGGATATCTCTTACGGAGTTGGACTGATTAGCAGATTCATGGAGTCACCAAATCAGTCCCATATGAAAGTAGCGAGACGTATCATGCGCTACTTAAAAGATACTCAAGATTTTGGTCTATTTTACGACTCTACTGATAAATGTGCATTGGTAGGATACTCGGACAGTGATTGGGCTGGAGATTTGGATGATAAAAAGAGCACTACTGGCTCCTGTTTTACACTCGGCAGTGCAGCATGTTCATGGGTGTCAAAGAAGCAACCTACTGTAGCACTATCTACATGTGAGGCGGAATACATGGCTGCAGCTACTAGTGCTTGTCAAGCACTTTGGTTGACAAGTTTATTGAGCGAGATGCATATTCCTCTCCAGGGAAATTTGAAGATATATGTTGATAATAAATCAGCAATTAACTTAGCCAAAAATCCAGTGGCACATGGAAGAAGCAAGCATATAGATATTAAGTGGCATTTCTTAAGGGAGTTGGTTGAGCAGAAAAAAATTGAACTGGTTTTCTGCAAGTCTGAAAATCAGGTGGCTGACATTATGACAAAACCATTGAAGCTAGACGCTTTTGTTAAGCTAAGAAGTCAGCTTGGTCTATGTTCTATAGAATCAGTATTAAGGGGGAATGTTGGACAGTGATGTTTAACTACTAATCCTGTATAGAATCAGTATTAAGGGGGAATGTTGGACAGTGATGTTTAACTACTAATCCTGATTCTTAGGGATATGTTTTTTCGTCTTGTTAGGCTTGTTTTATTAGGCTCAATCCTATATTTATGGGTCTCTAATTTCCATGTTTTATGGTTGACTTTACTGCTGTTCAGTACTAGTCTAATCAGTTGTTCTGTATCAGTTATTTCTGCTATAAATAACCTTGTAATAATACAGTTTGTAATATAAGAAATACAAGAAGTTTTATGTACTAAACTCTAGTTACTTACAGTTTATATTCTGCTGTCCAGTAGCTTTATAATCAGCTACCAGAAGCTAACACAATAAACTAGGTATACGTGGTTTCGTAAAGGTTCTCCAAGTTAAGAATTTTGTTTTTCAGTATAGCAATATATTAAAGAAAGTTTACTACCAGTAGTACCATAAGCAAAAGCCAAATGCAGGCCTAAATAGCAGGTATTAGACAAAACAGCAACCTGTGAGTCGAAAACTCAATACAGCATAGGATTATCCAAACTGAAATAGATAAAGACACAAACAAGCAAACTCATATTGTCATCAAATATATGTGTAACCGATCTTAAATGGATCCAAAAGATAGCCGTGATACCAAAACTGGTAATTGCTAGCAACACATACTTTCTAGCATCCAATACCCCATACCCTGACAACAACATCTGTGTATCCACTGAACAAAGTGCTTCCATCAGCACTCCAGCTCAAACTTGTACAGTAAATAACCTAACATTTAAGAATAAAACAAGAATAAGAAATAAACCAAATAAATCCAAATAAACCCACAAACATTGTTTTCTTGTACTTTGAAATATCATACAAGTTTTTTATTTATATTCCAAACGAATTAAATGCAAGATGTCTAATAAAAAAGTGTATATAGTTCGATTCTAATCCCATTTACAAAACAAATAAATTGATCCAACAAATTTTGAGTAAACTCCAACCCACAGAAGGCAGAAAAATAGTCTACCTTACTACCTACAGCGTATCAGATAAAAGTGTCTCAAAGAGTACAGACATGAAAGAAAATCATAAAAATCTGATTGCTTTTCCCAAAGTTGCACAAATAAGAAAAGGTTGGCCTTAAATTACCACCATTAACTTGGGGACAAGAAAGCACTAAGGTAAGTTGTCACTAGCTGGAGACTCAACTTTTAACACAACATATATACATACAGACACAAAACATATATCTAGTTTGAAACTATAAACGCCAACCATAAACTTGATTACTATCACATGAAGGTAAAATCACATTTAACTGGAGAAAAAAAAAAGGACTGACAGTCACTTAAGTTTTCATCAGATGCCTAAACATGAATAAAAAGATGCAATGGAAACACATACACAGGCTTGAATCAGGTTCATATATAGCTACATAGCTAAACTACCCAAATGCAAATGACAACAGAAAGCTAGGAATGATGCATAAATATGTGTACAGGTCTCAATTACATACATATATAGACAAACAACGAAATGTAAATGAATCCAAGCCATTATAAGACTTGCAAATAAACAGAATAAATTCTGATTAATATATATAAAATGGACCTTATTTTTGTTGGCAATATCAGTGTGAGTAGTAGTCCCCTCGGAAGTGGCCATATCAGCTTCAGTCTTCAAATCAACCTTCAAATCGACAACAACACTCTTACTCTCCAAATCCCAAATCTTAATACTCGTCTCAGTAGCATCACAAAGCCAATACCTATTAGGACTAAAGCACAAAGCATGAATAATGGAAGTAGCATCCAAAGAGTACAATTACTTCCTCCCCTCGGCCAAATCCCACAACAAAATCACACCGTCTCTCCCACCACTCGCACACAACGAACCATCAGGCGAAACCGCAATCGTATTCACATTCCCATTATGTCCAGCCAAACTAGACCTCAGCTTACAATTACTCAAATTCCACACCTTGACCGTCTTATCCCACGAGCCCGACACAATGGTGGGCTCGTGAGTATTGGGACTAAACCGAACACAACTAACCCAATCAGAATGCCCATCACCACCACCCTCAATAGTATACTTACACTCTCCAAGAGTGTTCCACAGCTTAATCGAACGGTCACGAGAAGCCGAAACAATCTGACGATTATCAATCGAAAACGCAACGACAAAACATCTTTAGAGTGTCCAACAAAACGACGAGCAGTGGTGCCGTTTGAGAGGTCCCAGAGACGCAACTCACCGTCCCAAGAAGCGAAAAGAGCGAACTGACAGTCAGAGGAGAGAACTGTTGAAGATAAAATCTGCACTCAACACTCTTTTGTATATATTAAAAATTTGTAATACAAAACATAAATAAATGTTTACACACACATATAATGATACACACGACACACACTTATTTCTCTCTTGTTTAACAACTTCAGTAATTGTTTAACAACTTCAGTAAGTTGTTTTCTGTGGTGTATATAATTGTGTTGATGTGTTGGTGTATATACATCTAATATTCTAGCTTAGCTTGCAACTTGTATCATTCCTTTCGTTGATGTTGTTGCTACATCATTCCTTGACATTGTTGCACTCATACTCCATCCATTGCCCTTACTTCACTTATACTCCATTCTTTGATTATGCTTCATATTTACACAATTCCTTGCTTCACATTTATGAAAGTGAGTTTGATCTTTAACACTCCCCCTCAAACTCGACTTTCCATTCCGAGTAATTTTCAAAACTCATTAATCTTTGTTGCAGATAAACTCTTTGTAAATATGTCTGCAATCTGATCTTCAGTCCTGATTGCCTTCATGTCGATTTCTCCTTTAAGTACCTTTTCCCGTAGGAAATGATAATGTACTTCAACATGTTTTGTCCGAGCATGAAAGACCGGATTCTCGGCCAAACGGACTGCTGATAGATTGTCACAATGTAATGGAACTCCATCTCTTATTGGCTGGTTCAAGTCCTTCATGAGTTGAATGAGCCAAGCACATTCTTGTGCTGCCATTGCTCCTGCTCTATATTCCGCTTCAGTGGTTGACAAAGAAATAGTAGGTTGTCTCTTACTGCACCATGATATAACTCCTGAACCAAGATTGAATGCATATCCTGTAGTTGATCTCCTGGTGTCATGATCTCCGGCATAGTCAGCATCACAGTAGCCGATGACTTTGTTTTGCACTCCATTTTTATAGACAAGTCCCCAATTAATTGTGCCTTTAATGTATCTCAGGATTCTTTTAACTGCTTCAAGGTGTGGCTTCCTTGGTTCCTGCATGAACCTGCTAACAACACCTACTGCGAAAGATATGTCAGGTCTAAAAAGAGTTAGGTAGATAAGACTACCTACTATTTGCCGATACATTTTTGCATCCTCCAATTCATTTCCATCGTAGGCACTCAATTTCAGGTTTGGCGCCATTGGGGTAGAGACTGGTTTGCACTCAGCTAGCCCAAACTTTTGAAGGATATCTCTTGCATATTTCTGTTGACCCAGAAATATAATAGCTTCTCTTCTTTCAACTTCCAATCCTAGGAAGTGGTTCAATTCACCAAGTTCCTTCATTTGAAATCGAACTGATAAATTTTCCTTTGTTCGTTGAATCTCATCATTGTCATCTCCGGTGATGATTATATCATCCACATATATAAGGACAATTGATAATTTCCCCCTTGAGCTTTCACGAACAAACTCGAATCTGCTGGGGCAACATGATAGCCACTTTGTACTAGGAACTCCGCAATCTTCCCGTACCATGCTCTGGGTGCCTGCTTCAAGCCATATAGAGCTTTCATCAATTTGCACACGAATTGTGGCTTTTCAAGATTCACAAATCCTTGAGGTTGATCAATATAAATGTCATGATCAAGTTCTCCATGTAGAAAGGCATTTTTCACGTCCATCTGCCATAATTTCCATGACTTACTTGCGGCTAAGGCTAGTAAGACACGAACTGTAGTGAGCTTTGCAACTGGACTGAATGTCTCGTCATAGTCTATGCCATACTCTTGAGCAAAACCACGAACAACTAATCGAGCCTTGTACCGCTCGATCGTACCATTTGGACGAGTCTTCAACTTGTAAACCCATTTGCAGGATATGGGTTTAAGTCCTTCAGGTTTTGGCACTAACTTCCAAGTTTGATTTTGTTTAAGTGCTGATATCTCTTCTTCCATTGCTTTTCTCCATTCTGGACTCTTTGATGCCTTATCAAAGTTAGCTGGCTCTTTGACCTCAGCATAGGCAGCATCTACATACTTTGGGTTTGGCCGTCTTTCTCTGTTAGACTTCCGTACTTGTGGTTGTGATGGCTCTTTTTCTTGCTCTTTCGGTTGATTAGTCTGTACTTCATCTGGTGTGTCATGAACACCTGTTCTCCATGGGCTGCAACTTGATTTGTAACTTCTCTTGAAGCTCCAGTGTATCCGGTAATACCACCTTGTTTGACCACCATGAAGATGCCTCATCAAATACAACATTTCGTGAGACATATACTTTGTTTGTGTTGGGATCACAACATCTCCAACCTTTCTTCTGTTCGTCGTATCCCACAAAAATGCAACGGGTAGCTTTCTTATCAAACTTGCTACGATCTTCATCTGCGATAAACACATAACATACACAACCAAATACCCGAAAATAATTGACAGTTGGTTTCACCTTATACAACTTCTGAAATGGTGAAACAAATTCCAACCTTGGTTGTGGTAGCCTATTAGTGATATAGACCACTGTGTTCATGCATTCTGCCCAAAACCTTGTGTCAACATTCTTGGCATGTAGAAGACTTCTACATATCTCTGCCAGATGACGATTCTTTCTCTCTGCTACTCCATTCTGTTGCGGAGTTTTTGCACAAGTGAGTTGTCTCCGAATGTTGAACTTCATGAGGTAGTTGTTGAACTCTTTAGAAGTGTATTCTCCTCCATTATCAGTGCGCAAGCACTTGATCTTTCTCCCGAGCTGACTTTCTACCGTGTCCTTGAATTCCCTGAATTTTTCAAAAGCCTCATCTTTATGTTTTAAGAAGTATACCCATACATACCTCGAAAAATCATCAATGAACGTTATCAAATATTGATAACCACGAGTTGATGGTTGTTGGATTCTTCCAAGAAGATCTGAGTGCACCAATTCCAATGGCTCTTTTGCTCTAAACTTTGACTCCTTATAAGGCAATTGATGCGCCTTACCATATTGACATCCTGCACATACAACATCATGGTGAATATCAAGTTGTGAGAGTCCCTTCAACATAGACTTTTGCATCATAGTCTTCAAATTTTTGTAGTTGACATGCCCGAGTCGTGCATGCCACAAGTCGCCCGTATCACTCTTTCTGGCCTTATCAACATATGCCTCTTCAGCTGACATCACATAAATAGCCTTCATCTTTGGTCCTCCCATGAATGGTGTACCTATCACTTTTAATTCTCGATAGACCTTTACATTATTTGGACCGAATAATACATAGTTACCTGAATTTGTTAGTTGGGAAACTGACAATAGGTTCTTCTTCATCCCTGGAACATGATATACATTTTCAAGTTGCATACCTTCATTTCCATACTTTTGTGGCAGCTGTGACTTGCCAATTTTGGATATTGACATATGTGTATTATCTGCTGTTACGATAACACGATCTCCTGTATACTTTGTCATGTTCGACAATTTTGACTCATCACCTGTCATATGATTTGAACAACCTGAATCAACAATCCAATCATTCTTGTAGTCAACTTTTTCTTCCACAGAGAAGGCTGTGTCATAATTCCAATCTTCTTCTTTTGCCTCTTCGTGCTTAGAAGATGTTGCGACATTTCCTTCAATTTTCTTTGACCAACAATCTCTTGCGTAATGTCCCTTCTTGCCGCAATTAAAGCATTCCACATTTTGACGATCATTTTGTTGCCATCGGTTCTGATCACTCCGATACTTTTGAGCTCCTCTTGCTCCCCCTGAATGGAAACCTCTATCTTGATTTCCTCGAACATCTTTTTCTTGAGTGTTGAATCTCCCGGTACTACGTCCTCGTCCTCGACCACGATCGCTTCCTCGACCGCCTCTCCTATTGCTGAAAAGAGCCGTCTCTTCACGGCTGGTTGTTAGCCTGGACAAAGGTTTGTCTAGATCCTCTTCGTTAATTAGCAAATTCTCCAGATCTGCTAAAGTTGGCTCGGTGGCCCAGCCCCGAGTTGCCGTGATAATACTCTTGTACTCCGGCTTTAGTCCATGGATGATAATTCTTTTCATCCTGGTCGGTGTAATACCATTTTCAGGATCTAGTTTGGAAATCTCGTCACAAAGAGATTTCACCTTTGAGAAATACTGACTCACTGTCATATTTTTTTAAGAGATCGACAAAACCTCATTTTCGAGCCTTTGTAATTTCGCGTCATTCTTCTTCGCGAAAATTCCTGTTAGTATGTCCCATGCTTCCTTTGGCGTTTGGGCATCTTTGATCCGCTGTAGAAAATCATCCTCCACAGCTACTGTTAAAGCGTACATGGCTTTGCCCGCTTTAACCTTCCATTTCTTTAAAATTTCAGGATCAGCTCCTGATTTTTGAGATGTATCAACTGCTCGTGTTGGTGTTGAGGTTGTGACGTCGGAAGCCAAGTCTACGCTTTTGGCCTCCCTTGATGGTGGTGTTGTATCGCTTCCATTTACAACATCCCATAAGTCTTGTCCAAGCAAGTAAAACTTTATACGGGTACTCCATGACCCATAATTATTGTTATTGAGTTTCTCAATAGAATTTGTAAATTCTCCCATGATTGGCTTGCTGGACTTTCTCTGCAGATTTTGATAACCAAGCTCTGATACCAAATGTTGAAGATAAAATCTGCACTCAACACTCTTTTGTATATATTAAAAATTTGTAATACAAAACATAAATAAATGTTTACACACACATATAATGATACACACGACACACACTTGTTTCTCTCTTGTTTAACAACTTCAGTAAGTTGTTTTCTATGGTGTATATAATTGTGTTGATGTGTTGGTGTATATATACACATCTAATATTCTAGCTTAGCTTACAACTTGTATCATTCCTTTCGTTGATGTTGTTGCTACTTCATTCCTTGACATTGTTGCACTCATACTCCATCCATTGCCCTTACTTCACTTCTACTCCATTCTTTGATTATGCTTCATATTTACACAATTCCTTGCTTCACATTTATGAAAGTGAGTTTGATCTTTAACAAGAACAACATCCTGGACGAAGTGAGAGTGACCAGTTAAACGACGTTGTGCGACGCCGTATGACTTGTCTTCCTTGGTGAGTTTCCAGAGGATGATTGATTTGTCTCGGGATGAAGTTACGATCATGTCGGAGTTGTCGATTGGGGTTGCAATGGCGGTGACCCAGTCTGTGTGGGCCCTCATTGTTCCTTTTAGTGTTAATATTTCTGCCATTTTTAGGGTTTTTTTGTTTCCTTGAGGCTTCTCCTCTCTAGGGTTTTGATGCTGCTGCGATCTGTTTATGTGTGAAGGGAATATATTACATTGTGTTTGGTTGGGATGAATGAAATCGGAAGGAATGGAATGAGATTTCAAGTATAAAATGAGTAGAATTTCAAAATTTTCATTTTTTTCTCCATTAAATGCTCAAGAGCAAATCCAATGCTAAATTGTTATCTATATAATCTATATAAATGATACATCCTGAAGAGTTTTTCAGCATGATTTTACCAGTAAGCCCATGTCCTTTTTGGTATGTTTCTGACAATGCCACTGGGTTTATACGTATTTTGATGTATTTATGTATATTGTTACGTACTTATACGGTATTCTACGTATTTGTTACGTATATTATAGCATATAAGATTTGTTTTGGTATTGCCTTGGAAGTAGTACAGACGAGTGCAGTTTCCTTTCTTCGTGCAAGATGTGACATTGTGTACTTCTCTCTCCTTTTTTTAACATTTCATTTTCAATTTTCTCAACATGTAAATTGTTTGAAATTTGAATTATCTCCATTCTATCTGTTCATTCACTACTTTCGGCTCTTTCCACCCATGTCACTCCGTTTTGTAATATGAAATTGTGTGTCTCTATCTCTCCTGTTGGTTGATAAAGCAAGGCCGAAGTAATTTATTTAGGGTTCAGGTATGGGGTTTATTTAGGGTTTTGTTGTTCAACTATGATACTGACTAAATAAAGTTGTTGATTTTTTCAATTAATTATTTGACACTTTGTTGCCATGAATGATGTTACAGTGTTTCCAGATACGTGTAAAAAATGGAGAATCGGCTTCCTTTGCGAATGCATCCTATGTTTAGGGAAGAAATGTCGATGATGTTCCACTGCGTGATATATCTAATATCATGAAGGATTCAAATGTTAGAAAGGATACATTGCGGATTCCTTTGAGTCAACATCCAATTTTCCACTCCGAAGAAGATAAAGAAAATTCTGAAGATGTTGAGGTATTCTAACTTTGATAGAGTACATGTTTTTCGAGAATTCAACTAACAGTTCTTGGATTATTTGTTGTCGAGGTTTATGGTATCAATTATAATATTGTAAAAGTCACCCAAAAGAGAAGGAAAATTTTGGCAAATGTGGAAAACAACTCACAGTCTCCTCCAGTCATTTCGAAGTCAAGATCTTTTGAATTTGGTATACACTCAACCCTATATTGTTGTTGAAGATTATACTGAACAAGTGTGTTATATTGTCAAGTTGATGTATGATAGGTAGTGGTGGTGTCAGCTATGACAAACATATTGGCATGGCTCCACGAAAGAAATTGAATAATGATTTGTGCACGAACCTGGATGAAGTTAATCGTCGGTTATTTAATAACGACGACAATCTAAGTGAAAGCCAGAGTGCACCCACATTTGATGTTACTGATTCATGTCATAGTGGTTAGTAATTTTGTTTAGTGGTTAGTGAATCAATTCGAGTAAATTCTGGGTGAAGTAATTGGATATGTATGGTATTTGTCATATATTTTTTGTTGTATCATGCAGATTTGTCCAAAGTTTCAAGTAGTGAGGATGCAAGTACTGAGGGTGTAGACGATTTCCTGGTTTCTGATGATGGTATATTTGTTTTATACTTATGAATTCATGCTTAAAATATATTAACAAAATCGTTAATTATTAATGTAGATGGTGGGGAGGTTGATGATATGATGGACATTGTTGAGGAAGAAAATAAAATGAGTCGGGAAGGTAAATTTAAAGAGTAAACATATAATCATAATTATAGAAATACTGAAATGTGATTTCTTTTTAATTTCTCTAGCTTATTTTGTCTAAATGTAGTGCCCAGAGAGTATGTTAGCCTCGGTGGTCCATCAGTCAAATGTGTGTATTGTGGAGCCTTCATGTGGAAAGAAGAGAGGGTGAATAAAAAAACCCCACGTGCTCAGACAAAGTTTTCTTTGTGTTGTCGCAAAGGACTCATAAAGTTACCTAAAACCCCTTCTACTCCTTCATTTCTCTGGCAGATTTACAATGATCGGAAAAAAGGTCCAGTTTTTAAAGAATGTTCCCGTATTTACAACAGTATGTTTTGTTTTACATCTACTGGTGGCTCCGTTGACAATTCCATAAACAAAGGTCGTGGACCATATATTTATAAGGTCAATGGACTGAATCATCATGTTTTTGGTTCTTTGATTCCTGGTGACGGTACAGATCCAAAGTTTTGTCAACTTTACATATATGATACGGAGAATGAGATTGAGAATAGGATGCGATGGATTGATGTTAATGAAGGTGATAAAATAGATAGTGAAATTGTGGAGGGTCTAATGAAAATGTTGGATGAGACAAATGAGTTGGTTCGTACTTTTCGCATTGCACGTGAGCGGTATGAGGAATGTCCAGTCGTTGAACTGAAAATTATTTTGAAGGTGTGTCGTTCTCAAAGTGGCAGAGAGAATCATGTTGGTCCTTCGGATGAAGTAGCTGCAATAATGGTTGGTGACTTGGATGATCCTTGTGCCAATCGTGATATTGTTATTGACAGTAGAGCAGATAGTTTTCAACGAATAACTAACATTCATCCCAAATTAATGGCATTGCAATATCCTGTACTTTTCCCTCGCGGGGAAGATGGCTTTCACAAAAATATCAAATACCAACAAGAAGAAGATGTGAAAGGTAGAAAGCGTGAAAAATGTTCAATGAAGGACTTCTATTCATATAAATTCCAAGTTAGGCACAATGAAGGGTTTTTTCGCTATGATCATGAAGTTTTTTTATTAATGCTTTTACTTTTAAAAATTTATGTAGAGGACTAATATTGAGGTTCGGAATGATTTTTTAAAAATGCAGGAATGACTCCTCGACTTGGTGGTCGATTGTTTCAGCAGTATATGGTAGATGCTTATGCAGCTATTGAACAAGCACGTTTGTGGTGGTGTAAAACTCATCAGACCACACTGAGGAATGAGTTATATAGTCACATATGTGATTACATTCGCAATGGTGATGGTGATACATCTAATGTTGGAAAATCTTTCATACTTCATGCCGGGTTTGTTGGTTCTAAGCGGTATATGCAACAAAATTTTTAAGATGCCCTTGCAGTGTGTCGACATGTTGGACATCCAGACTTATTTCTTACGATGACAACAAATCCAGTCTGGGATGAAATCATGCAGATGATGGATCTGATTCCTGGCGGCACTCCCCAGAATAATCCTGATATAATTTCACGGGTTTTTCGATTAAAGTTGGATCAACTGTTGGAGGACATACAGAAAAAGTCTTTTTTCGGAGTCTGTATTGGAGGCAAGTGTCTTATAATTTAGTAGTTTTTTGTTTGTATGTTTGTTTGAATATTTTAAAGAGTTTGTAGTTTACATTATTGTTATTGCAGTTATGTATGTCGTGGAGTTCCAAAAACGTGGCCTCCCACATGTTCATATGCTGATTTGGTTGGACTCTGCTTCAAAGAGAAATCTTAAAGCTAATGTAGACAGTTTTGTTTCTGCTGAAATTCCAGATCCAGTGCAGGATCCTGCTGGATATGCAGCAGTGAAAGCTTTTATGATGCATGGTCCTTGTGGTGTTGACTTTCCAAAGTCACCATGCATGAAAGAAAACCAATGCAGCAAACACTTCCCGAAGAAGTGAGAATTCAATAATTGTTTTAAGATATTTGTTTAATTTATTAATACTATTTTACATTTAATTATACAAAATGATTTCCTTTTTTAGGTTCTGTCCGCGCACAATATTTAATGAATCTGGTTTTCCTCTTTATAGACGAAGAAATACTTCTGTTACGATTAAATTTAGAAAATCAGAACTCAATAATCAATAAGTTGTTCCGTACAATCGAGATTTGTTGGTGACGTATCAATGTCATATAAATGTTGAGGTATGTTGCCATGCTAGAAGTTTGAAATACTTATTCAAGTATTGTCTTAAGGGCCATGATAGAGCTACTGTTGAGATAAGAAGTCAGAGACGGGCGAAGAAGAGTGTTAGTGATGCAGGTGTTGATGAGATCCAGGCTTTTTTGGATGGCCGATACATATGTGGTTGTGAAGCTGCTTATCGAACTTTTGGATTTGATATCCATCATCGATCAATATCAGTTCAACGTCTGTCATTTCATTTGCCTGGGCAAAGAGCTGTACTTTTCGGTCAAATGAGTCATTGAAGAGTGTTGCTAAAAGGGAAAAGTTCAAACGTAGTTAGCTTGAAGCTTTTTTCTTTTTCAATACTATTGACAAGATCGCGAATAAGTACACATATGATGAAATACCAAGGTTCTATGTTTGGAATGATGATGCTAATATGTGGATAGTTAGGAAAAAAGGATCTCAAATTGGTAGATTGATTTACACTCATCATAGCACTGGTGAAGTTTGGTATTTTAAGTTGTTGCTTTCTAAAGTTCGTGGTCCTACTTCGTTTGAGAGTCTGCAAACTGTCAATGGCATTTTATGCTCAACATTTCAAGATGCTTGCAAGTAATATGGATATCTTGATAATGATGATGAATGGGATGAGGTTATCAGTGAATGTTCAAAATATGGCTCTGCGTCTCAAATTAGGGAGCTGTTTGTGCATATTATGGTGAATTGTCAAGTTTCTGATTTGAAGAAACTTTGGACAAGGCATTGCCATGTAATGACCGATGACATTTTATTCAAAAGACGTACGTTTGTACGTAATGCTGACCTTACTTTGTCTGATGAGGAAGTTGTTTATTATGGTCTTGCAGGTAAAAAAAATAGTATAAAACTTGTGTTTGGTACATACGGAAAATAATTATATCCTTTTGGTAGGGGAACAAATCTCACTTACCTTATTTTTTTATATTGCGGAAATTGATTCTCTGCTAAAGTCACTTGGCAAAGCTCTGAAAGATTTTCCACAAATGGCGCAGCCTCCGACCATTTATATAGATGAACGTGGCAATGCATTAATAGCTGAGGAAACAAGTTATGACCGTGCCATTATGAGAACCGAATTCCAGAATTTGTTAAGTAAGTGTAATAAAGAACAACTTGAAGTGTACAATATTGTGCTACAGTCTGTTGAGAAAAATGAAGGAAGATTATTTTTTGTTTATGGTAGTGGTGGTTGTGGTAAGACGTATGTATGGAGAACATTGATTTGTAAGCTTCGATCTGAAGGTAAAATTGTTTTACCAGTCGCATCATCTGGAATTGCAGCAACCTTGCTTCCTGGAGGGAGGACTGCTCATTCACGTTTCAAGATTCCAATTGTTCTTGATGATTATTATTTATGTGGTATTGGTCATAATTCTGATATTCTGAACTCCTAAAGCAAACAAGTTTAATTATTTGGGATGAAGCTCCAATGAAACATCGATACGCATTTGAAAGTTTAGATCGTTCCTTAAGAGATTTAATGAAATTGGTGGATGGTAGGCGTTATCATATGCCATTTGGTGGAATCACTATTCTTCTTGGTGGGGATTTTAGACAAATTCTTCCTGTTATTACTCTTGGGAGTCGTAGCGATGTTGTGTCTGCTTGCATTACAAGGTCCAAACTATGGAAATTGTTTAAAGTTTTCACTCTAAAGAAGAATATGCGTCTGAAGATAGGGGAGTCAGCAACTGATATTGAAGTACTGCGTATATTTGCTCAGTGGGTTTTAGATATCGGAGATGGTAAGGATTTTTAGATGGATGATGGGTTACCTCCTGTTAATGAATTTGAAATTGTTGTTCCATCTGAACTCTGTAACATTGAGGAATCTAATTCGGTGGAGAGTATGATAAATTGTATTTATCCCAATTTGACAGAGTAATACAACTCTCCCCAATACCTTAGTGAAAGAGCAATTTTGACGCCAACTAATCAAACCGTCTCCCAGTTGAATGAAATTATTGTTGATACGATTCCGGGTCAAGCAATGTCATATTTCAGTATTAATAAGGCTGAAGAATTCGGTGGTACAGAATCTCAACTGGATCTTGCTTTTCCCATAGAGTATTTGAATTCTATCAATATTCCTGGTTTGCCGCATCATGAATTGAAATTGAAGGAAGGTGTTGTTGTTATGTTGATGCGGAATTTGAACCAAACTCTTGGTTTGTGCAATGGGACTCGCATGCTGGGCACAAAATGTTTCACACATTGTGTTCAATATGAGGTTATATGTGGGAGTTATGTTGGTACACGTCATTTTATCCCTCGCATGGAATGTTCTCCAAGTGATACATGGCTTCCATTTAAACTTCTCCGCAAGCAAATGCTACTGCATATTTGTTATGCGATGACAATTAACAAATCACAGGGCCAGTCTCTAGAAATGGCAGGGTTGTACTTGCCGAATTCAGTTTTTACACATGGACAATTTTATGTGGCTGTTAGTAGGGTTACTTCTCCACAAGGTTTGAAAATTTTTATTGACGATGAAACTGGTCATAGCACAACGAAAACACAGAATGTAGTCTACAAAGAGGTATTTTACAATGTACCTGCAGTTTGATTTTTTAGTTGTGTAACTTTTTGTAGAATCTGTAAGCTGAATAATGTGTACAATCGGCTTAATATTCCTGTAGTTTTTGTTTTGGTAAATATTAAATATGAATTTTATTTAAAATTAATATATGAATTTTATTTAAAATTAATATATGAATTTTTAGTATGTAAGAGAGGTAAATTGGTATATTTTTCAAACCATTGATTCATAAATTCGTAAATTATTAGAGTAAATATAGAGGTTAAATAGTAAATATGAATGTTGTTGAATATTCATAATTTGTAAAGATTGATTAACTGATACTAAAAAGGAGATGACACGTGATAAGAAAAATTGATAATGATAATTAAATATGATAAATGTCAAAATTCGTAAATATTTTTTTTTTCATATTGTCAGTGTTTCCATATTGATAATAATTGTTAAGCCATCAAACAATTAAAGTAAATGTACAGGTTAAATAGTAAATATGAATTTGTTTAATATTAATAATAACTATAATCAAATTTCATAATTTCTAACGAATGATTCACTGATACTAAAAAGGAGGTGGCACGTGGTAAAGTAAATTGATATTGATAATTGACTTATAAATACGGGTAAAGTTACTTTTTTATCTTGAAGACATCCTTAAGACTTTTTCATCGTGATATTAAATATAGTATCTTCTCTATACGATATTATTTTTTCAGCATGAATGTCAATTTTTTATATTGACATTGTTTCCATATCGATAATAATTTTCTACTCATAATACGATAAAATTAAATATAGAGGTTAAATTGTAAATATGAATAGTGTTTCATATTAATAAAAAAATGAATAAAATTTCATAATTTCTAACGCTTGATTCACTGATACTTAAAAGGAGATGGCACGTGGTAAAGATAATTGATATTTATAGTTGACGTGTAAATACTATTTAAATTACTTATTTATCGATTGAATTAGCAGATAAAATCAAATGACTTATTATGTACAAAATAAAAAACATGTTAATTTCTATAATTGTATTAGAAAATTTAATATTTATATGTCAATGATTCAGATACCAAAAAGGAGAGGGCACGTGGTAAAGTAAATTGATATTGATAATTGACGTATAAATACGGGTAAAGTTATGTTTTTATCGATTGAATTAGCCGGTATTACCATCCTGAAGACATCATTTAGACTTTTTCAGCATGACATTAAATATCGTATATTTACTACGCGATATTATTTTTCAGCATCAATGTCTATTTTTAATAATTAATAGGATAAATACGGGTAAAGTTACGTTTTTATCGATTGAATTAGCCGGTATTACCATCCTGAAGACATCATTTAGACACGATATTATTTTTCAGCATGAATTTATATTTTTAATAATTAATAGGATAAATGTAAGATTTCGTAAATATATTTTCTCTTCAAATTGTCATTGTTTCCATATTTTTGAAAATTGAATAACTGAGCAAATATATGAATACAATTTCATAATTTCTAACGATTGTTTCACTAATACTAAAAAGGAGTTGTCACATGGTAAAGTAAATTGATATTGATAATTGACTTATAAATACGGGTAAAGTTACTATTTTATCGATTGAATTAGGCGGTACTACCATCTTGAAGACATCCTTAAGACTTTTTTCATCGTGATATTAAATATAGTATCTTCTCTATAAGATATAATTTTTGCAGCATGAATGTCAATTTTTTATATTGACATTGTTTCCATATCGATAATAAATTTCTACTCATAAAACAATAAAATTAAATATAGAGGTTAAATTGTAAATATGAATAGTGTTTCATTTTAAAAAAAATAAATAAGTAAAATTGCATAATTTCTAACGATTGATTCACTGATACTTAAAAGGAGATGACACGTGGTAAAGATAATTGATATTTATAGTTGACGTATAAATAGTACTTAAATTACTTATTTATCGATTGAATTAGCCGATAAAATAAAATGACTTATTATGTACAAAACTAAAAACATGTTAATTTCTATAATTGTATTAGAAAATTTAATATTTATATGTCAACGATTGACTAAAAATGAGAGGGCACGTGGTAAAATAAATTGATATTGATAATTGACTTATAAATACGGGTAAAGTTACGTTTTTATCGATTGAATTAGCCGGTATTACCATCCTGAAGACATCATTTAGACACGATATTATTTTTCAGCATGAATTTATATTTTTAATAATTAATAGGATAAATGTAAGATTTCGTAAATATATTTTCTCTTCAAATTGTCATTGTTTCCATATCTTTGAAAATTGAATAACTGAGCGAATACATGAATAAAATTTCATAATTTCTAACGATTGCTTCACTAATACTAAAAAGGAGATGTCACCTGGTAAAGTAAATTGATATTGATAATTGACTTATAAATACGGGTAAAGTTACTATTTTATCGATTGAATTAGGCGGTATTACCATCTTGAAGACATCCTTAAGACTTTTTCATCGTGATATTAAATATAGTATCTTCTCTATACGATATAATTTTTGTAGCATGAATGTCAATTTTTTATATTGACATTGTTTCCATATCGATAATAATTTTCTACTCATAATACGATAAAATTAAATATCGAGGTTAAATTGTAAATATGAATAGTGTTTCATATTAATACAAAAATGAATAAAATTGCATAATTTCTAATGCTTGATTCACTGATACTTAAAAGGAGATGGCACGTGGTAAAGATAATTCATATTAATTTCTATAATTATATTTGATTTTTTAATATTTATTTGTTAATGACTGAAGTTACTTATTTATTGATTCAATTAGCTTATAAAATGGATTGATATTCGCCAAAGAAATTATAACATCGTTCAACATTATTTTTCGTATACTGCGTATTGTGGAAGCTGTGGAAGCTGGTGTCAATTATATTTTGTAGGTGGTTGAGTCACGTCGCTTATACCTACGTCTAGAAGTAGTATTGTTTACTACTCCACTTAACATTTTTAATGCTGATCAAGTTGTCAAAAGTGTACTGCAAGGTTGTCTTCCAAAGGAAGAGAGTGTCCATACAATAAATGAGTGTACAACAACTTCTGAGCTAAATGACGGTGAATGATTTTTGACGGAATTTCATTTCCCTCCATGTTTTTTTTACAATTTATTTTTAACAGTACAATTTGGCTCTCTCAAGTAAAGTACATGGATTTGAACCATCTTATAAACTTATGTTTAGAAAACAAATTTGAATCCGAGTAAAATATAAACAGCTCTCATTTTGTTTGCTCAAAAAGTATCCTTCAAATCTATCTTCCATAAATTTGTTTTTGAACGGTAGGTTACAAATCAAAATGTTCTTTAACAAGTATACGCATATAACAAAGTTGGACTCATCTCAAATCAAATGGTGTATTCAAGTAAGAGCACAAGCTGTATGGAGAGGGATAACGCGGGATACCAAAGAATTTCGTGGCATTAACATTATATTCGTCGATGATTCGGTATTTTAGATGAAGAAATGAGTTATTTCTATTGTCATACAATGAAATATTTGCTTAACTTCAAATCATGTTTGAATTCTTTGTGTAGAGCTACCGTATCCATGCTTTCATAAATGCCAAATATGCTCCATTGTTTGAAGAGGTTCTTCAAGAAGGAAACGTGTACAATATTACCAATTTCATGGTTCAAGAGTACACGGGAATGGAAAGTCATCGTTGCATTCGATATGACAAGCACATATATTTTACGGACTATACTCAGTTGGAAACTACTGACAAAATTGCTTTGAAAATTCCGGAATACAGCTTCGATATATTTCCACTAAAGGATCTTGACGCAATGGAAACAAACAAACGGTTCTTATGTGGTAATGTTTTGCCTAGATTTTATTATAATTTTTCTTGCATGTGTTTTTTGGAGTATGCTCTTAATGTATTGGTGAAGTTATTGTCCTTTTGTAGATTAATACCCGAAGTTATTGTGTTTTTTTAAATGTAGTTGGTGTTATTAAAGATCCACAACCTGTAAGAGAATATAAGACTGATAACAATGAAGAAAAAGTATAGAAGAAATTCTCTATAACAGATGGCAGGTCAGTAACTTGGATGAGAAGGATGTTTTCATATATGCAAAACTACTATCGCGTATTAATTGCAAACTCTGTAGGTGCTGTATTAAAGTCACTTTGTTTGACAAACTTGCTGAAGCATTTGAACACGCATTCAAGAAAGAAGAAGATGATACCATTATTATTGTCTTGGCAAGTGCCAAAATTGGAACATTTCAAGGTACTTTTTAGATTTATAATTATAATTTGATATATACATTATTTTGCTTAACAGTAACTTTTTTTTTCTATCAAAGGAGAGTTGACATTAACGAACTATCCTGCAACAAGGTTTTATCTAAATATAAACCATGAAAGTGTCAAAGAATTGAAAGCTAGGTATTACATAATGTATTTGAGTTGATCTTTGTTGATGTGTTTATTTATTTTTCCTGTAAATGAAAAAGGTATAATTGAAGAAATAAAAATACGTTTCCTGATCACAGGTCAGCTGAACCTTCGTTTCATGTACAAAAGTCACCGGAAATGGAAGAGGAAAGCTTCAAACTTATGACTGTATCAGATATCAAGCAATTGAATGAAAATTATATTGAGGTTTGTTAGTATAGATTTATCACTGTATCACATAATTTATGATAAGTAACATGTATTTACTTTACGATGTAGAAAGAAGTGATTTGTCAAGTTACACTAAGATAAGTTCTAGAAGAACTTCAGTGGTATTGTAATATATGTCCAAAATGTGATAAGGAACTCGAAACCATTGATGGAAGATTTAAGTGTAACTCACTATCTTTCAAGCGTTTTTTTCCTTATCCAGAGAAAAGGTATGACTTATGTCATATAATGAATTGTTACATAATTTTGAAATTATCTTGGAATAAAGTGTGTGTAAAATATAAATTTCAATATTAGGTTCCAAGTTTGCACGTTGTGTTCTGATAGCACGGGAGGAATTAGGATTATTTTGCAAGATAGCGAAGTTTGTCGGATAACTGGGAAGACAATGTTTGACGTTGATCTTTAGCAGGCAATGGTGTGTAAAAATTATAAAGTTGTACATTAAATTCTTTTGTACTCTTTATGATATCTACTACACACTTAAAATTATTACAATGTTTGACAGGGATCAACTGACACAAAGTTTTCAACAGTACTTCAAGAAATAGTGAACCATGACTACACAATAACACTGAAAATTTCTAAAGAAAATGTTAAGAACGGTTCCGAGGTCTATAAATCCTGCGACATTTTTGAAGGTCATGAGTTGTTTGATTGCAATGCACAGGTTCGAGAGCCCTCCAGAGAAGCAGAGGATGCCGCGAACTTCATGGTATAGCTGCCAAGCACAACACAGTTTTTGATAATTAGCTAATTCTTGGTTTGTAACCGTTGAAAAAATTAAACTGTAGGAGACAAATGTTGGGAAGACGTACCCGTTCACAGAAACTCCTAACACTGAAAAGTCTTCAAACACGAGTCGTGCACGAAATTCAGCACAACAGGAAGAAGCAAGGAAAGCTGATAAGGTATCTATAAGGTTGATGTATTTAGATCATCATGTTTGAGAAATAGGTTACAATTCAGATAATACTAACATTTAACTGTAAATCATGTCGTTGCGCTAGACAAATGTTGGCAAAAAAACCCACTTTGAAATAAACTCCTAACACTGGGAAGTCTTCCAACACCAGTCGTGTGCGGAAAGCACCAGAAGACGAATAAGTCAGGGAACAGGGCGACATTGTTCTGAAAAACTTGGTGAAAGCTGATAAGGTATCCATAAGGATGATGTATTTTCAAAAGGATTGGTGAAACATAGATTATTAAGAATTTAGACAATACTAAAATTTAATTGCAAATCATGTGGTTGCAGGAGACGAATGTTGGCAGAAAGAAGTACACTTTGAAAGAAACTCCTAACAATGCGAAGTCTTCAAACACCAGTCGTGTGCGAAACTCACCAGAAGAGGAAGATGCAACGGAAGAGGGCGACATTGTTCTAAAAAACTTGGTAAAACCTGACAAGGTATCTATAAGGATGCTGTATAATTATATAACCATGTTTGAAACATAGAGTGCTAAGATAATTCTAACATTCGAGTGCTAATGTTGTAGGCCAGTAAACTTGAGACCACACAGCGTAAGAAAAGAAGCCCACGGACAGAGAAGTTGAAAACAATGGATCAAGGAAAAGAAGTGGTTGAAAGCAAGGAGTACATTGCAGATGAACACGTTGGCATGAAAAAAATTTCCAACTCTAAGAAAAAGAATGATTGAATGAGAAATGCATTGCCAGTGTGTTGGCTTAATATTTCATTAACGGCTTAAGAACATAATCTAGCAATCTACCTTTTGGTGTATAAGTTTGTGTTTTTGACTGTTTTTGCTAGCAATCGGCTTAAGGACATTTTATGATTTTAACAATATATGAATTTTAACAATATATAATTCATATATTAATATTCCTGCATTTTTTTGGTAAATAGTAAATATGCATACTGTTTAATATTAATATGAATTTTTTATTTGTATTAGGGGTAAATCCATAAATATATTTTTTTTCAAATTTTCGATAATTATATTAATTTTTTTTGGTAAATAGTAAATATGAATTTCGATAATTATATTAATATCAAATATATTTCAGACATATCGTATATTTTACTGTTATACGTCTTTATCGATTGAATTAACCGAAAAAATCAAATAAATCGACAGTCACAAAATTTAATCAACGGGATACTTCAGCCAATTATATTGCAGACATATCGTATATTTTACTATTATACAACTAGATATTTGACTGTTGTAGATGGGAGTATACTGCACTTCAGATTTTTTTTATTATTACAAGAAGATGTGTACATTATAAAGTGTATTAAACTAAAACTGCACATAAAATATCAGCTTTACCAAGTTGAGCATACTGTAGTTGGGGTTCTTTAACAAGATCTAACGAAGAACAAGGAAACCCAAATGTCAACAAAACACTACCACCGACTAAAAGATCTACGACCTGGTAGTTACAATTGGACAGTTAAAGTTCGTATTATTCGATTATGGAGAGGAGCATTGATAAGTGGAGAAGTCTTTAAAAGCTTGAACATGTTGCTCTTAGATGACAAGGTATGTAAACATTTTGTTCGCTTTAGGTGTAACGTAACAATGTTTTGTCTTTCATGCATAAGAGTGATATATTCTTTCGTGACAATGCATAATGGTGAAAGACTGATAAATGAACCTCAAATTTTGTATTTCAGAATACTAGGATGCAGGCTTTTGTTCCTGCTGCAGTACTTGAAACACATGAGGCAAAACTTGAAGAAGGAAGTATTTACACACTTTCCAACTTTACCGTGAAGGATTATAAAACTGATGAGAAGTTCAGAGTGGTCAACTTTGACCGGCAAATAGTGTTAACAAATTATACACAAGTTGAAAAACATGCTGAAGATGATACAGTGATTTCCAGAAATTTGTTTGATTTTTATGATCTGGGAGATTTGATTGAAATAGCCAACAAAAATGTCTATCTTACTGGTATGTTCTTGTTAGGTCCGATAAGATTGTAGAAGGGGGGGTTGAATACAATCTTTACCTTTTTATCGAAATTTGTCCTTTAAATTAAATTTGATAAAGACAAATTTATGTGCGGAATTATTTAACACAATTTTTCAAGTTGAATATAACTGTATATTAACTTGATGTGGTGTTACAAAATCAGTATAACAACTTATCAAGATGTTAATAACTAATTAGAAAATTCGACATGAACTTTTCTAATTTAGTTAATAATAATCAAGATAAGAACTAGGAAACTTAATTCGCTAGTAGTAGAAGAATCACAAATAAACAAGTTCTATCGGATAGAATATCACAAAGATGAAGAACTTGAATTTCTGGGAATTGTTTAAGCTTTGGTGATCTTGGTGTTCTTGAGAGAGAGAATTCTGGTCTTGATGATATGTTTCTGCTATGTTTTCTCCGTTATGACTTAATCTGGTCTGTTCTGTTCTTTTATATCAGTAACAGGTCTTGCTGGCTTTTTGTAGGATATTTAACTGCTCCAGCATGACTTAAACTGCTTCCAAGACTTGATTTTCCTTCATTAAGACTTACACAAACCTCCATTAAGACATAAAATGTGTCGGTAAGACTTAACAGAAGTTCGGTAAGACTTATAACAGCTGGCAGAGGTCGGTAGGACTTAAATCAGGTCGGTAAGACTTAAATAAGGAAAGCTTCTGTCGGTAAGACTTAAATTAAGTCATACCGAATTTTTCCTTCTCCAAGACTTAATCTGTTTTTCTTTCTTTAAGTCATATTGATCCATTTAATTAATTAATGATTAACTAATTCATATTTAATTGATACAATAATTAATTTAATTAATAAATTAATTCTTCCAGAATTAATTCATTTAATTAAATCAACTAAATTAATTTATATCAATTATAAATGAATTTAATTAAATCAATAAATAATTAATTTAATTCTTACAAACCACTAAAGGTAGTAAAGAATTACCACTGATTTGTGTTGACGTTCGATGTACTGTCTGGTTCATGAACGACTAACTTCAATGATGCTTCTTCACTTTTGACTTTAGGTTGTGGTTTGTTTCTTCTCTCAATTCTCTTGTACTGTAACTGATCTTCAAACTATCACTCGAAAAATCTCTGTCACTGTTCAAATGAATCCATTCACTTCAATGCTGTACTGGGGCTTGATCAGATAACTGAATCGTCTTCCAGTGTATGACATCAAAACTATAGATTGACTTTTCTTCTTTCTTCTGACAGATAATACTTCTTGAGATTCCTGTGACAGTTCATATGTATATTTACTTATTACAATTTGGTTTAAGTTGATTAGGATCCTCTAACTACAAATAGGCTGAGTCATATGCCTTTCAGTTCTCTTTTGCCAAAGCATTACTTACAAATCTTTAAGAATAGTCGAAATAGTAATTTGTATTTATGACCTTTTAATACATTATGAAGATGTTGTTGGAGTTATTCTGAAAGATAATCCACTGCGCAAGGTTAAGAACAAAACTGAACAAGTGAAGTTCACAATTGTTGACGGAAGGTAATTTTCAAATGTTTTACAAAATTCTTTGATGATGCGGTGTGAAAGTCATACGTTTGTTATCACGTTCTCTTGCAGATGTAGTGTTGATGTAACATTCTGGGATTTAATGGCAAAAGATTTTGCTGTAGCTCTTGAAAATACTGAAGAATTTCCACCAATTATCATTATTGCAAGTGCTATAATCAATTCTTGTCAAGGTACTAATCACACAACTCCTCAAGTAGACATTTCAAATTGCAGTGCCACAAGGTTCTATCTCAATTATGATAACCACACCGTGTCGCAATTGAGGAAAATGTACGGTAAATTCATATTTTTTGTTATAACTGATTAGTCGCGTTTAATAGACAACATGGTTATTATTCTTTAATTTATGTAGGATAAGCACACCTCTGTTTTCAAAGTATGATTTCTGCACTCAAAAGCGAGACAATATTGAGCTTCTTTCAATTGAAAGATACAGAAGTTAAGCAAAGAATACTCTAATGTAAGCTATTACTTTTTATTCTAACTTTAGATAGCAAACGACAATAATGTTAACCTGATTGCATAGTTTTTATATTCCAGAAAGAAGTAGTTTGTGAGATTAAGATAACCAGTCTGCCACCAAATCAAAAGTGGTATTACTATGAATGTCCATCATGCTACAAAGAAATTTCACCTAGGGAAGGGCTTTTGTCATGCTATAGATGTAACAGGGAGGTACCAAGGCCTTATAAAAAGTAAGCTTAAATTATGTATAACAATAAAATCATTAAACTTCAGTTTGCAAAATCATTATATTTAATTTATTCCAATTCAAATCAGATTCCAAGTCTATATCAAAGGAGAGGATTGCACAGGCGAGATTGACATTTGTTTGTTTGATCGAGCAATTAAAACTATCATTGGCAAGAATGTACAAGACCTCATTGACGAGGTACTGCGTTTTAAAATTTCTAATCTTTTATTGAAAACTTTAGTTAAGCATTTTTAAATTTCTTATATGATGACAATCTTCGTTTGCAATAACAGGGAGCAGTTGATGAAGAGCTACCTCCATTGTTACAAACACCTGAACACCTGGTTTTATTTGTCAAGGTTGTCCTCAAAAGTCAGAATATTGAAAAGATTTCAAATTTGTATTATGGTATGGATGTCTCTGGAAAAAACATGGAAACTGTTACAGAGACTTGTGAAAGCATGGAAATTTCCGCAACACAGGTAAAATGGGAAGATCAGTTGTGCAGCATTCTATATTCATATATGAGATGCTAACCATCATTTTTTATTTCTTTGCAGACATCGACTTCAACCTATCATTTGGATGATTTGTCCCAATTGACTTTCAAAACACCAGAAGTTCCAAAAAAGAAAAGAAATGCGAAGATTACCTGAAATTTGAATACTACAAAACAGCAGTTTAAGAAAGAATTATCGTATGTATGTGTTGAAGTTGAAGTCATTTTGTTAACAAACAATTATCGTATTTGTAACTTGATGGATTGCTCTGAATGGTTAATGTTTTGTATGCCTGCGGGTTCAGTTTGCCACCAGTTTTGAGTTAAACAAAATGCATGCCATATTATTCTACTAATGTTGAAGGCAATGCATGAAATAAGTAAAATGCAGTTTTATAAAAACTGAAACTTTACGAATGGACCATTAATTATACGGTGAATAGGATTTCTGCGTAACTTAAAATACAAAAACACAGATTTTAGAACATCATATTCCAAACAAATTAATACGATCCCTTCATCTAACGTAAAGTAATGTACACTTCCTTATACGATGATTTCAAACATTAGATTAGAACTACCAATATAACAAAATGTTATATTTTGACCAACGATGAAAGGAGTTTCACTAATAAAATCGCTCCACCCTTTGCCTAATCTGCATCGCTTCCCTGCAAGATTTCCTTTTACTTCCCATTCTTCACTTTCATAACGCAATGTAACAAACAGACTTGGCTTCCAAGTGTCATAGAATGTTGTGATGCTTCTAGGAATATACTGCATCAACAAAACAAATTGTTTAACTTTGCAACTAATCCTTCTAACAATTACAACATAATATATGTGATATAACTTTTAGCTTATATACCACTTCATGATATTTGTCATCAAAATGACAACTACTGAGAAGAACAGTGAAACGTTGTTGTTCTGCAAAACCACTGCTTTCCGCATTGTGTGTAGACAACATTGTTGGATGAGCTGCATAATCTAATTTTCATTACATAAAAGATTATTAGTTTATGATAGATTAAAATACCATAGCACGACTTACTTAACAATATTTTACCTTCCTCCTCACACATAGAGTCTGTAAATGAAATTGTGTTCATACTATCATCCTCCATCACCACATCGCTTACTAACATCTTGCTTCTTATACGATTTAAGATATCACAACCATCTTGCCTTATAATAGAAATGTAAAAAGTAGACTTTCCAAAGTATTGGAACATAATAAAAAACTTGGGCTCAATTGAGTAATGCTTTTGTAGTCTTTGCAAACTAAAGAGGCAATTATCTTTCTTACGAAAAGAAGTAATCCAAATGTTGTTATCAGCCATCCACAAAGATACAATAGATTCTAACTTCCTACCATACATTTTTGCAAACATTCTTGGCATAACCTGCACAACAAAAAATTTATTATTACTTACTATTTGCAAAGTTTTTAAGCAAATTTAAGTAGGTCTGTAGTTTACAATTTTTGCTTTCAACAATGAATGTTCGTTCGTCATATGCAACAAGCATGTTCTTGATCTGCGTAACTCCTCTCCTATTTATAAAAAAAATTGTCAACAGAGGATAAAAAACAAAGTAGAAGAAAACACAAATTTTACAATACTGAAAGGCAGAGTGTGTAAACTTGTAACACTATAACTAATGTAACTCAACTAAAAGAAAAGATACTTAACCAGAAGACAATCAAGAACAAGAAGTCACAAGAAATCAACACTAAATGAAGACAAGGTAATTGATACAATTCAACATGTTAACTATGATCAAGCCAAGAAGAAATCATTGAGAGAAGTTCAAGTCAAAGTTGTTCATGCCTCAGTGATTTGAAAAGCCAAGAGTCAAGATCATAACTATCAGTATCAATAAGACCAATTGATTTCAAGTGAACAAGAAGGAAAGCAAATATTGGAAAGCCACATTTCTAATTGGATATGGTAATTTATTCAAGAAGCAAAAACCCTATCAAGACTAGTCACTTATGAACCAGACCGTTGCATCAAGTGTCAGGACATTGATAGCAAGTTTATGTCAGTAATAAAGATCCATATTCAAGAGCTTGGTGAAGAATAAAGAAGACATGAAGATATCACAAGTTCAAGATGTGCATTGAAGTTTAGAGTTGAAGACCAGAATATTTTCTAAGTACTAAATATTCTAGATGGCCAAGTAGAAGTTTCTAAGTAGAAGTTCTACTTAGAACTTCGAGATGGCTAAGTAGAAATTCTCAAGTAGAAGTTCTACTTAGAGTGCAGCTTCAACATGACACATGGCATCTTCTGATTGGCAGATTTCAAAGCTTTCAAGATAAGGCAAGATTTATGTGGACATCATTGGGCCACGTATATCTTAGTCTTTGAAGTCTACAGGACATAGATTACATGTAGTATAAATAGAAGTACTTGTGTAATGTTTTTTGTGAGTGAGCAATTCTTAAGAAAAACACAAGAGAAAAAGAGAGAGTGCATTCACAGAGCTTAGTATCATTCACTTCTCTCTGAACTTTTGTTATACTTTGTAATGAATGTTGTAGCAACCCTTTCAAGTTATATATAAGACATATATTCCTTGAATCTGTGTGTTCATTTATTGCATCGTATTTATTGCTTCTCATATTCGAAAAGTTGTATTCACCCCCCCTCTACAACACATTTGGACCTAACAATTGGTATCAGAGCTATATGTTTAACATACAAAACATAGATCCTTGTGTTGAGTAGAAGAATCGTGAGTTTTTCATTTTCTAGATCTACTTTTCATTTTCTCGAAAAGTGAGCTTTAATTCGTTTGTGGTGAAAAACTCATCTGAAAAATTATTTAAATACTCCAGGTGTGATTATTTAGCTTGGATGTATTTTAATTAATTTTTGGTGAATTAATCTGGGTACTTTCATATTTGGTGTTCTTGAGTGTTCATCATCTGTTCTTATCAAAGAAGACAACCCAACAACTTTTTGATCTCCTTTTCAAACAGAAAAATAGTAAAAGAATAAAAAGGTGTTTTTGGACTTTGTGATTTGCATTATTCACGGCCGAAAGTGAAACAAAACATATTCATTACCTAGCACGTGGGTTAGGTGGGTTAGGTGAGTAAAGCATTCAAAGTCAAAAGGTGTTAAAGAGATAATATTGTTTATTCAATATTAAAGTAATCTGCAGAAAAATTATTCTAAGGACAAAAGTTCTACATAGATTTCTACTTGAGAATTTCTACATAGAATTTCTACTTGAGAATTTCTACATAGAATTTCGACTTGGACAATTTCTACTTGGTGATTTCGACTTGAGCAAAATTTCTACTTAGAGAAATTTCGACTTAGGCAAAAGTTCTACATAAATATTCTACATAGCCTAGTCTTGGGTACTTAGAAACTTTTAGTGACCAGAATTGAGATGGCTCCTAAAAATGCATTCAAGATCCCAATGTTCAACAAAGATCACTATGAAGAATGGGTTTTCAGAATGAGACTATATCTAGAGACTGTTAACCCTGAATATCTGGAAGTCCTTGACAAGGGTAAATTTGTCCCAATGGTGGTTATTCCTTCACATACGGAAGGAGGAGTGGTTATACCACCTCGGTCTGAGCCTAAAAAGGTCTCGGAGTTTTCAGATGCTGATAAGGAACAAATAGCTTGTGATACTGCCGTTCGACAAACCTTGATGGAATCTCTTGATCATGAAATGTTTAATATAGTCAAAGGTCTGACTACAGCGAAGAAGATTTGGGACAAGATAGAAGTTGTCATGGAAGGATCTGCAGAGGTCAGAAGCAACAAGACACTCATACTCAAGATGGAGTATGACACCTTTAGAATAAGGAAAGGAGAAGGCATAACAGATGTCTACCTACGATTCAGTCAGTTGGTATTGGATTTGAATCTGAGAGGTGTAACTCTCCCCATGGTTGAGACTAATACGAGATATCTGAGGAACCAGCCAAAAAGCATTGAACATAGGGTCTACCCAATAAGAGAAACCAGAGATTTGCATACAACTTCTCTGGAAGAATATTATGGAATATTAAAGACCTATGAGCTGGAAACACTTCAAGATCAAGCATGGGACAATGATTCAAAGGGAAAAGAAAGTGCATCAGGATTAGTTGCTGATGAGGAAGAGTCTAAGAAGGCAATGGTTGCAGCAAAGCCTAAATCATCACTTGCACCACATCAAGTTGATAATGATGACGAGTGCGCATCTGACAGTGATGATGACTACTACACCCAAGAAGAGCTGGACAACATGGACGATAGTGTCGTGGCATACATGGCAAGGAAGTTCAGCAACATGAGATTTAGAAAGAGCAACCGACCACAGAGAAAATCTTCATCTTATTATCGGGCTGCTGGAGGTGGTGGTAGTTCGTCAGGCTACAAAGGAAAAGGCAAGAATACCAGCTACAAATCTCCTTTGGATTTCAAAATGAAGTTCAAATGCTATAATTGTGGTGAAGCTGGACACTTTGCCTCGGACTGCAAAAAGCCTAAACAGACTTATCCAAAAGAGACATTTGAAGCTCTCAAAAGCAACTATGAAGCACTGTTGAAGGAAAGACATGGAAAACGAGCTTTATTGGTGACAGAAGGAAGAGCTTGGGATGATTCAGACGAGGAAGATGTTACTCATGTAGCAAACTTTGCCCTCATGGCTGAGACATCAGAGGAACCAGAGGTACCAGTTCTGACTCTTAAAGTAGAAATGTCTATTGATGATTATAAGGAACAGAACGGGGCTCTTAGTGAAGAGATCTATATGTTGTGCAAAAGCCTAGACTCTTCTCAAAAGGAACAGAAAACACTTGTTGCCAAATGCAGAATGCTTGAGGCAAAAGTGGAAGAGCTAGAGGCTGCTTGCACTGTAGATACTTCCCTAAGAGACTTTATTAAATCTCTGGAACACAAGCTCGTCCTTAAGGAAGAAGTAGAAGCATGTCTTAGGAACAATCTAGCTGAGTTAGAAACAAAATGCGAAGCTTACAAACTACCTGCTAGTAAAGTGTATGTAGATAATGACACATTTAAGAGAATAACTGGAGTAGGTGTAGGACTTGATTATTCTGACCTTCCTAAGAAAGAAGGAAAGAGACCTATTGACCCTAGTTCCAGTGACCTTAAAAAGGAAACACCTAGAATTCTTAAATCGGCTGTCATCTTGTTCCTAGAATAGAAGAAGAAGAGACTGAATTGATAGCTAGATATGAGATTGAGATGGAAGATCGCCAGAAAGAACAACCTATAACTCCTATCAAACAAGTGAAAATCAATTTCCCTAGAGATGAATCTAGACTGGGATTAGGAGCTAAGGCTGTTAAACAACAAGGAAAGAGAGAGAAAGGCATAAAAGAGGTTAAGGCTGAACGAATAAAGAAAGCATGTTATCATTGTAAATCTACTGAACATCTTTCTTATGCATGCAAAGCAAACATGAATGTTCCTGCTGCACATGCCATGCCTACCACACATACAATGAATAATCTGCATCAGAATCATGCACAGTGTGGTCAACCTAACTGTATGCCATGCACTTTTAATATCATGCAAACTTTTGTGCATTTAATGAATGCATCTAGCCAGTCATGCTCAAATACTGTTGCTAGTTCAAATATCAAGAAAAAGTATGGGAGAGCCAAGACTGTCAGTCCTCCTAAAGTTAGGAGTGACAAACCTTCTCCTAAGACTGACAAATCTGTCAAGTCTGAGAAAGGAAAGGAGATAGTCGAAAGCTCTAGTAATGTGAAGAAAAGTGCATCTCCTGTTGTTAAATCTGTTGATTCTCGATCTTATCGAAAAGCCGGGCCCAATCAAAGTTGGGTTCCGAAGAATGTCTAACCAATCTGTCATTGCAGGGCGTTAAGCAGAATAGAAATAAAGTCATATGGGTGCTAGACAGTGGAGCATCGAGGCATATGACTGGAAACAAGTCCCTGCTTACAGAGTTGGTTATGAAGGCTGGCCCTTATGTTACCTTTGGAGATGACAGCATATGTGTGACTAAGGGATATGGCAAACTGAAAACTGGCAATGTCATCATAGAAGATATTTCCTATGTTGAGGGACTGAAGCACAATCTGTTGAGTATCAGTCAATTCTGTGACAAAGGTTACGAAATTGTCTTCAACAAGAAAGGTGTATCAATCACTCACATCAAGGAAGGCTTACTAGCTTTGAGAGGAGTTCGAAAGGCAGATCTTTTTGTTGCAGATATGGATTCAGCAAATCAGAATGAGGTCACCTGTTTCTAAAGCAAAGCCTCGGATGATGAAAGCTGGTTATGGCAAAAAAAGTTATCTCACTTAAACTTCAAAACGATGAATGCTCTCGCGAGGCGAGAATTGGTGAGAGATCTACCTCAAATGGAGTTCGCTCCGAAAGGACTCTGTGAAGCTTGTGAAATGGGAAAGTCGAAGCGAGCATCGCATAAAAGTAAAGAAATTTCTAGTATTACTGAGCCTCTGCAACTTCTTCATATGGATTTGTTTGGCCCAGTGAATGTCCTATCTTTGTCTAGGAAAAGATATGCTTTGGTAATCGTGGATGACTTCTCCAAGTATACATGGGTATTGTTCGCAATGACGAAAGACGAAGTACCTTTCTTAATCATTGATCATATCACTCAAATTGAGAATGTTTCAACACTTACTGTGAAGACGATTAGATCAGACAATGGCACTGAATTCAAAAACGCAGTGCTAAATGACTTCTGTGTATCTAAAGGAATACGTCGTCAGTATTCAGCCCCGAGAACTCCACAGCAAAATGGAGTAGTTGAAAGGAAGAATAGAACTTTGGTTGAAGCAGCAAGAACTTTGTTGTATGATTCAAAACTTCCTTTGTATTTCTGGGCCGAAGCAGTGAGTACCGCTTGTTACACTCAAAATAGAACCTTGATCATAAAAGATAAAGAAAAGACACCATGTGAGCTAATGAACAACAGAAGACCAACAATCAAATACTTTCATGTCTTCGGAGCAAAATGCTATGTGCTTATAGATGATGAAAATCTAGGCAAGTTTGCAGCAAAAGCTCGTGAAGGAATCTTTGTTGGTTATTCTACAGATGTGGTGGCAGCTTATAGAGTGTTCTTGGTGAATGATCGAAAAGTGACTGAAAGTTACAACGTCAGATTCGACGATACCAAACTCTCATCAATTTCAAGAGATTCTAGTGAACCTGAGTCCCTAAAATTTCAGAATCTGGACTTAGAAGATCTTGAAGATGAACCTGAGTTGGTTGTTCCATTAAATGTTCCAAGCGTACATGAAGAACCTGAGTCTAGTGAACAAGCTAATTCTACAAGATCAGGAGAGACTTCTTTAGTACGAACCGGCAACAACTCAGGGGGAGTAAATAGCAGCTCAAGGACTACTGTTCAAGGCTCAAGCCGAGTTGACTCTAGTTCTGTAGGAGCTGGCACTAACTCAGGGGGAGTTAGTGAAAATAATCAAAGTAGTCAGCACCCCAACTCAGAAAGTCAAGCTGAATCATCAAGACAATTTCCAGGTGAACGAGTATGGAATAGAGACCATCCGTTTGAGTTAATTATTGGTGATCCAGATGCTGGTGTGACTACTAGAAGAACTGCAAGAGCTGACATGGCTAATATTTCCTTATATTCTGGGTTCTTATCCAAGCTTGAACCTAAAGAAATAGAAGAAGCTCTTGGCGATGCTGATTGGGTGATTGCAATACAAGAGGAACTCAATCAGTTTTAAAGGCAGAAAGTTTGGAAACTGGTACCCCGACCAAAGAACATATCCGTAATTGGAGCTAGGTGGGTATTCAGAAATAAACTGGATGAAAACGGACTTGTAACACGAAACAAGGCTCGTTTGGTTGCAAAAGGTTATTCTCAGCGAGAAGGAATTGATTATGATGAAACCTATGCACCAGTTGCAAGACTTGAGGCAGTCAGGATGTTCTTAGCATTTGCAGCACATAAGAACTTCAAGGTTTTCCAGATGGATGTGAAAAGTGCCTTCCTAAACGGAGAGTTAGAAGAAGAAGCGTATCTGGAACAGCCGCCTGGCTTCGTTGATCCAGAACATGCAGATTTTGTGTATCTACTCTTCAAATCTGTCTATGGCCTCAGGCAATCCCCAAGACGATGGTATGAAACCCTATCCTTATTCTTAATTGAAAATGGTTTTGTTAGGGGAGTAATTGATAAAACATTGTTCTATAAAGTTGTGAGAAATGACTTAATACTTGTTCAAGTATATGTGGACGATATTATTTTTGGGTCATCAAATGAGCGCTTGTGCGAGAAATTTGCCAAGCTAATGCAGGAAAAATATGAGATGAGCATGATGGGAGAGCTGTCCTTCTTCCTTGGATTACAGATCAGTCAGAGAAAAGATGGTATCTTTATCTGTCAATCCAAGTACGTCAGAGATTTACTCAAGAAGTATAATCTAGAAGATGCATCAGCAGCTAAGACTCCCATGGCAACAGCCACGAAGCTTGATGAAGACAAATCAGGTAAATCAGTTGACATCACAAGCTATCGAGGTATGATTGGCTCACTCCTCTATTTAACTGCAAGTAGACCCGATATAATGTTCGCAACTTGTTTATGTGCAAGGTTCCAAGCGGATCCTAGAGAATCACATCTCGTAGCCGTCAAAAGAATTTTTAGGTATCTCAAGGGCACACCAAATCTAGGGATTTGGTACCCAAGAGATACAGGTTTTAATCTTATTGGCTATTCGGATTCAGACTATGCAGGTTGCAGGATTGATAGGAAAAGCACATCTGGTGCTTGCCAATTTCTTGGCAGAAGATTGGTGTCCTGGCAAAGTAAAAAACAACATACAGTATCTACTTCTACTGCTGAAGCTGAGTACATTGCTGCTGGAAGCTGTGTAGCTCAAATACTGTGGATGAGGAACCAATTGAAGGATTATGGCATGGAGCACAAGAAAATTCCAATCATGTGTGACAACACAAGTGCCATTGCCATAACCAACAATCCTGTAGATCACTCAAGAACCAAGCATATTGACATCAGGTATCATTTCATAAGAGAACATGTCGAGGAGGGGACTGTGGAGCTACATTTTGTGCCCACAATGCAACAAATTGCAGATATATTCACCAAACCTCTTGATGAAGTAACATTCAATAGATTGGTTGGTGAATTGGGAATGCTTAACACAAGTTAGTAAAGCCTTCTATCTGTAAAATCCATGTTTATGTTTGTATGTGCAAGCTACTCAATCATTATGTGCTTAGACTTTAAAATGCCTAATTAATGATTGTTATAGGTTGCATATAGTGTGTTTTTACATAAATTCCTTGTGTTTTAAGTGTCTTTTATAGCACAAATCTGTGAATTTATGCTTGTTAGATTGCATGATCATAGGGGGAGTTAAATTCATAATATTCTAAATATTGCATGATTTTTAGATGAATTTACCTATGAGTTTCATGTAATTAGAGGCCTTAGAATTAAAAAAAACTTCAAAACTTCGAGTTAGGTTCTATCTCGAAACTCATCTAGAAATTCGACTTGAATTTCGACTTAATCTGTCAGAGTGAAGTTTTTGAAAAATTCTAAGTCTGGGAAGAATTTCGAGTTGGCTATCTCGAAATTCATCTCGAAATTCGACTTAGAGTTCGAATTCGAGTTACCAGTGTGCCTAGTTCTATCTTCAAAATATTCGAGATAAATTCTATCTCGAATCTTATCTCAAAGGTTGAGATGAGGTTTCCATTAAGGGAACATTTTGAAAATAACTGAGAATTAACTTCGAGTTAGTCTATCTCGAAACTCAACTCGAATTTCGACTTGATGTTCGAGATAGAGTTCTTAGTCTATCTCGAAACTCAACTCGAATTTCGACTTGATGTTCGAGATAGAGTTCTCAGTTAAGCTGAAGGGAATTTTTCGAGTTACACTCCTAACTCGAAACATATCTTGAATTACCCTGTACTTTTTGGTTCAAGGGGGTATTTTGGAAAGAATGAGATTAACTTCGAGTTAGTCTATCTCGAAACTCAACTCGAATTTCGACTTGATGTTCGAGATAGAGCTCTTAGTCTATCTCGAAACTCAACTCGAATTTCGACTTGATGTTCGAGATAGACTTCTAACTCGAAAAGGAATCTTGAATTTCCTTGTCTTTCTTAGAGGGGAATTTTCCAAGTTTACTACAAATCATAAATGTTCGAGATAGGATTTCCCTATAGTTTCTGCTGAAAAATTGGTTAAAGTGTTCATTTGTGCTTAATTGTTCGAGTTAACTTCTATCTCGAACTTTATCTCGAAGTTCGACTTGATGTTCGAGATAGAGATGTTCGAGATAGAAATGTTCAAGATAGAGTTCGACTTAGATGTTCCCTGTATGGACTTGGTAATTTTCACTCTTTTTAACAGGGACATTTTTGTCATTTCACATTCATCTATATATACATCTCTAACTCGATGCCTAATTCACTTTACCTAATTTCATTTTCACAGCAGCCGTTTCACAAAAACAGTGCGATTTCACAGACTTCATACAATTAACCCGTGTTTTTGTGATTAAACTCATACTAATCACGAATTACTGCCAAATTTTTGACTGTTAATCACTGTGTTATCATTAATCATTGTGATACTGTGTTTTGTAACCGCATATACACTCGCATATACATACACACAAACTTTAAGTTTTGTGTATCTGTTCAAAACACGAATTCATATTCTCCACATATACACACGATTTCACTGATAAACACACGAATATTCATCTTTGTTGAATATTCAGATCTAGTCATTGGCTGTTCATATTCCGTAGTTTAAATTTTCAGACTATCTTTTGATATTCTCGAAAAATTAAAAGGAATAAAACTGATTAATTCGTAAATTATTTGTTTTTCTCAATTAAAATATAAAAAAAATTCACATCTTTCAAAGAAAAACATTTAATTAAAATGGCTCACCAATTTTCACTTGCTAAAAACAATTTTTATAATATTTCTACGGAAATTGGTGATCAACTCCCGCGGTTTAAGTTTTGGATACGATTTCTCAATTTGTACTCCAAAGCTAGCCATGCTTTTACTGCTAAACCTACACTAGTACATGATGCTTTACAGCAATTATGGACTAGTGCGGTTACTTTTGGGAGCAAATCAACCCCCTTAGGTTTCAGGTTTACCTTAGCGGGTCAGGAATATGAGGTGACTGAAGAGATTGTCAACAGAGTTCTGGGATTCCCAATTAAAGATACTTATGATCCAGAACCTACAGCTACAGAACGCCTCAGATTCTTTGAAGAAATTGGATGTTATCCTCCGAAAGGCCCAATCACAGGAAATATCCAAAAGCAATTCTTCCATGTGGAATGGAATTACTTTTTCGAGGCCATCACAAGATGTTTTCGGGCACGCGAAAAAGACTTTCATCAAATTCTAATTCCAATGCAAACCTTTGCAGTTGCCCTAGCAAGAGAACTGGATATAAATTATGGACGCATAGTTCTCTCTGAGATAGTGGCCTCAATGGGATCTCTTGCAAGCAGAGACCTCACTACAGCTGATGTTGTCTGCTGGTTTCCTCGGTTCCTTCAAATGCTCATTAATGACTTAATACCGAAGGATGCTCTTGCTGTTAGACAGAGATTTGCTGGAAGCCCAACATCTGCATCGCTAGGGATGGGCACTAAGTCACTTTCAACCATTGCTAATCAGGATAAACATCAAGGTAAACCGATGTCAATTCCTGAAAATATACAAATGTGGCTTAGATATGATGCAGGAGTTACCAATTTGGAGGCATCATCACAAGTTTCATCACATGCTCAAAATCCATCTGTTCATGCTGAGGCATTTGATGAGATTCCTGATGAGGAAAGCGATGATGCACAAGGTAATCAATTAGGTAATCTCTCCCTGCATACTATTCTTTCCTCCTCCTATGTATCTGATTCTGCGACCCAAGAGACTGCTAACCCGCAGGATCTATCCTAGGGTGAGAGCTACATTTCTGAATCCAATACACATTCTTATTCTCTTTCACCCTTGTTAACGGAAGTCAGAAAGCCAGCACGTGTATATGTAGAAGATTATGAGGAGAATGAACCCGAAGAGCAGCAACTTATTCGAAAGAAAGCCAAACTTTTCCACGCTGCTACTTCACAACCACAGTCAAACCCTAGCGTGTCACACGCAACCACTCCACCTCACGCGAGTGGTTCACCCCTTGAACAATCTGCACATAGGGATTTTGATTTTGGTGAGGATGATGTACCTCTTGAAGATACTGTTGCTTCAAGAGGACATGAGGTCTTAAGAACTTCAGCCGTACCTTCACCGGTACGTACTGACGCTGCAAAGAGGATCGGTTCTGATGTTGTACAAGAACACTTTGCAGCCTCTCAGCCTGAGATTCCAACTCAGGAACAAACAGAATTTGATCCCATAACTGTCAACAACATTTCTTATCAATTTTCTGCAGGTACTGCTTCATTATTTGGATCAATCATTGAAGACATACACGAGCGTGAGACTGGGAGTGTGTGTGAGAGGTTAGGGAGAGAGGGACCTTCATTTTCAAGGCCCGAAACCGAGCGTCAAATACCAACAGAACGAGTATTAGAGCGAGGTCACCTAAACCAAACACCGTCCCTTAACATTGAAAATCTTGATACGCGTATGACTTCTATGGAAAATCAGATGAAGTAGTTCGGACAGACGATGGGGCAGTTTGGGATGAACATTGGAAACAACCAAAGGGCTCTAGACGACTACGCAGCAAGAATGGCAAGTCAAGCTACAGCTTTTGATAATTTGACAAATAAGGTCAATGACTTGGGCCATGCTGGTGGTGTCTTGGGAAGCACTCTCAATGAGAGGATGGGGGCATTGGAGTCTACAATGCATACAATGGCTGTGGAGATCTGTAGAATGATGTTCGCAGTCAGGAGTTTTGTGCCCCCGGAGTGTTTCGAGTCGCAACAACCTCCCCCCGATGCTGGTGCAGGTGGTGCAGGTGGTGCTAGTGGAGCGGGAGCCTCTGGTTCTGGTTTTGGAGGTTCCTATGCAGCTGGTGGATCTGAAGACCAAGGTGGAGCTCAGGATAACTCACCTAAGGGGGAGAGTGGAAAGGAGACGAAACAGCAGGCAGTTCACATCGAAGAAATTGAAGAACCCGCTGATCTTGTCAAGGAACCAGAAGTTGAGCCGTCTGTTGATGAAGAGGCTCTGAGGATGAGAAAGGGTAAGGCAGTAATGGTTGATGAACCATTTGTTCATATGAGTCATCAGGAAACAGTACAGGAGGTACTTGACTCAGATTCTGACATGGAAGACATACCGTTGGCACACGCTATAAAAAAATCTTTGAAGGAACAAGGTGGAGGTGCTGGGATGTCTTCCGGAATGCCTGAAGAATTTCCTGTTGATGAGGAAACCCTTAAATCTCAACAGTTAGCCTTGGAACAAGCTCCGTTCCATAAAATGAAGATGATGCAAGAACATGCTGCATTCCTAGAAAAGAAGGTGGAGCTACAAGGGAAGCAGTATGATCATGAGCTTGCAAGGCTAGCTGATCCTCAAGTTGATCTGGACAAACGAAGGATAGGGCAGAAATGGGATGAAGCAAGGAAGATAATGATGGGACCTTGTGCGAAAGGAGTTCATAACAAGGATGCAGATGATCTGTTCTACAATTTGAATTTGCAGAATCCAATGACTGGGGACTATATTATAACGCCCTAGAAAATCGTGTATTTATAAATGTTTATTTAATATTAAATGTGGATTATAAGAGGTGAATTTTTTTAGGATTAAATATGTGTGACATCATGTTTATGTGCTTATATGATGATGTATATGTGAAATGTGGGTCCGTATGATTTTATTTGAATTTTTGACGATTTAAGTTTATTTAAATTATGCAATTTTGATCTTCGAAAACTTTTATAAAATCATCGGAGTTATTAAAAATCACGAAATCTTTTGTGTTATTATCTTTATGATATTATTTAGTTTTTAAAATTAGTGGCAGAATTAATTTGGGTGCTTAAGGATTTTAAAATAATTTTATATATTATTTTGCGTTTTATGGATTTAAACTTGTGAAATTCATATTTAATTCGTTTTTGATCCTAAAAATATTTAAAAAATATGGGAATGTTCGAAATTTCATGATCTTTATTTTAGGATTTTTAAATTTAATTTTCTGTTAATTTTCGGTGTACTTCGATTTAAAAAGGCTTAATAAATTTTTAAATCGATTTTGCCATTGTTTTTTTTTCAGCATGATGAAATTAGAATCTTGCTTTTTTTTTTCTTATCCAAAGCCCAGCTTCTTCTCGAGTATTCTGGGTGCTCTGTTCTTTTCTAACATCCAATAATCTCTCTCATTTCATTTCCAATCTCTCTCATTTCTCCTTCACCTCCCTTCTTCTCTTTCTCTCAAATCTCTTCAATCCCGTATCTATCCCACTGCAACCCCAATTCTTCCTTGATTTTCCACCTTGGTTCTTGATGGCTAGACAACTCTTTTCCTCCTCCATCCCCTTTGCAACCGATGCGTGTGTCATTGTGTGTGGCTGCGCCGGTATGGCAGTGGCGGCGTGTGGTCGTGGGCCTTGGTTGTGATGGTGTGTTGCTGTGTGAATTCAACTGCTCTATCATCTTTCTATCTTTACTATTGTGGCTTGTATTTTGATGCTGTGTTCAAAGTGTGTGTATTGTGCAGTGTGTGTGTGCAGATTGGGTAGTGGGTCTTTACAGTTTTTGCTAAAGTCCTTGTAGTCGTTTTTGATGTTGGTGTCTGTGATGTGTGATTTTGCTATCGAAAGGTCAGTTGCTGCGTTTGAGTTTACTGTCACCGAATTGGAGGTGCGGGGTTATTGTGTTTGCAATTTATTGAGTTGATTCGGTTGTTCAGTCCTGAGCTTGCAGGATAGTTAAGGTGAGTGACGATTTATTTGAAGTAAAATTTGGAAATGTAAAGATATGTTCTTGTTCGTTTTTTTTATTCCTGTTAATTGCCTGCTATAGCCGGTGTTATGATAATGCTAGATGGGTCAAGCTAAGTTGACTGTTGGTTTTGTGTGGATGCTCGGCAAGTAGTTGCTTCTCGGTCATGTTTTGTTTAAATACCGAAGTTATGAAACTTTTGATTTAAGCTTGAATGAGTTGATTGCATATATGGTGTTAAATTTCTGAGTGGGTTATGCATTGGTCGAGTTTTGGTTCGGTTGTCGGAATTTTTGGAAACTCTCCGACCGGTCTATGTAAATGGGTTGCTGATTGATTGCACGCAGGTTGTGGTGATTTGGAGAGTGTGTATGTTAAGGTGTAAGTTGTGGCAGCGTGTATATATCGATACAGTTGTGTTTGAGAGAATTTTGTGAATGTTGGTGATGGCGTGAATAGCATCTCAGAGATAACATAATCCGTGAACAGAAATTGCAATGTCTGCAAGGGTAGTATTCCGAGATTTCAACAAAGGAGGTGCTTTGGTAATGATTATTTAGCAAGTCTTCACCAGAGAAATGAAATAACGAAGTGGCCCTGAAGTTGTTATAGCATAGTAAGGAGGGTTGAAGGCAAAAATTTAATAGATAAGCTGGAGGATTAATTATGCAGGATTAAAGAACTAGAAAGTATTTGGGTTCGCTACATGTTATGCAGGTAGAAAGGTTTATGGTGTTGATCTGGCTTATTTTTGTTCAAATTTTTGAAACAAAAGGAGGAAATTGGTATTTAAAAATTTTAGATCCTTGGTTGGTAAAATTTTAAAATTGTGAAATATTATGAAGCTGTAAAGTACTGTTTGAGATTGTGATTTGGTTAGTATGTGGATTTTTAAACTTATAATCGAGTATATGTGCCAAGGAAATTACGTGGTTTGGTTGGGTCGGTTGCATTCCGACAGGTAGTGTACCAAAACAAAGGAGATGCTGTCGAAAATTCTTTAGAAACCATATATGATTATTAAAGTATTTGAATAATAGCGATCTTTATATAAATATATATGTTTTACGTATTCACTATAAATGATAAGTGCTATGTGACCATATGTACTACGTGTTTACTCGACTTATTTGGTTATACTAAAAGTATTTTGTAAGTATAATTGTATATGCTCCACGTGTTATTGTGTTTACACGAATTAAGAAGTGTATGGGTAGACTAGAACAGTGAAGTAGTGGTTGGTTTCGTACTGAAGTAACACTTTACCTATATATAGGTACCAGTAAGTGGCCGGTTGAGAGCTAGCGCAGGTGTAAATGGAATCTTGAGGGATGATAAATTATCGGAGATGACGAGTGTGCTCGTATAGAGGCTGACAAGAGTTAAAAGAAAGACGAATGTGTATGAAGTAGAGACGGATGTAAAGTGAGTAAAGAATCGAGATGTTGGAATTGGAAACTCTCTGTATTAAGGCAAGTGTACTATTCCCTACTTAATTGTTCAAGTGGGATAAGTTTGTTTATGTTATTTATACAACGTTTCTGTCAAATTAGTTTGCAAGTTACTATCCCTCACTTATTGTTCAAGTGAAGTGAAATCCTCTTGTATTAATTATCTGTACTTTCAAATTTCTTTCTTGCAAGCATCTATACCCTCTCTTTTAGTTTCAATAATGAGAATTTGTTCTATTAATTTATGATATTCCTTTTAAATCATTTTGTTAGTGCCTTTACTCTTTATTTTTATTTCCTGTGACATTCTTCTTCTGTGAATTATAAACATACATTCTTAGATTTTTCTATTATTGCTTATGCTCCTCACCTATCGTTCGGGTGATGATTTCTTTTAAAATCCTTTTATTGCAATATTCCTCGTCTATGCTAATATTTTTCAAAGGATGTTTTCTTTTAAATTTATGTAAACTAATTCGAGGTTTATACTGTTGTTGAGGCATGTGTTGCTCAGTGACGGTTAAAACCAAGAATGAATTGAGATCTTCTTAATTATTTAAACTCATATTTGTCATGCCGGTTCTGGAAGCTGAAGCCTATAAGTGCTTAGCTGACAAGAGTGAGACCTTAAGTAATTGAGAATTTCTTAAATCTTCGTTTTAAACTATTCGAATCTCTCAGGTTAGTTTAAACCTGGTAACGGATTTTCACCAATGGACCCCTTTAGGAGAGGTTTTCTTCAACCTGTCCTACAATTTTATTGTCTTGGAGTTATTTTACAAATGATCATTTTAAAACTACTTAATTCGCATATGTTGATTCAACTTGGCAATGTGTTGGTAAATTTTATTAAATGCTTAGCACTTGACTATACCCTTGCTTTATCTTATAATTACGATTGTTGTTATTCATGTTGCAAGTAAATCATTTCACTCAAATGAACCATGCTTTTCGTCACTTGATCATTATATTAATTCGATTTGTCGTTGATATTATTGCTCTTAAATTTTCAATAAATATGAATATCTGTTTATCATACCCCAAGCAATAGTGCTGAATTTGTTGTCCCTGTTCCATTGATATATTATGAAATAATACCCTTCTCTATATCGAAATTGTTGATGTCTAGGTCAAAATTTTTCTAGACCTCATTTCTTCTTGAGATTTGAGTTGTTAACCTGGAACGTGAGTTGCCAGGGTGCTTGGTTGGTCGAGGTGGTCGATTGTTCCGACACCTGACGTTCAGATTATAGGATTGGACTGTTGTTTTTTTAAATGTGGACCGTAAAGGGTCGGACCAGATTCGTGGTCAGAAGTTATTAAGGCCAATGTGTGCCGTGGATCCATTAAAGGACATTGCTGTGTGCGTTTGTCCGGGGTTAGTGCGTGACTGATCAGCAGCCTAACCTTACTGTTTTCATTAATATAATGCAAAATAGTCCAATTCTATTCCATTTCCTGAGTTAAACAAAATGTTAAATCTTTAAAGTTCTTGAGCTTCTGTAATTGTGAATTATTCCTTTGAGATAAGTTGGTCAGTGACATGTTCGTCAATGAATCATTGTAGTATTATTGTTTCACTATACTGTTAACTTGCTGAGCATTCTTTGGCTCATTCTTGCTTTATTTTCCTAATCTTTCAGTTAGGAATAAGGGTGGATGTCTACATTGTACGAGTCATATGAGAGCAATGAGGCAGCCTTTACAGGATAGATCTCGAAGCTAGAGCGGTAAGCACAGTTTGGAGTTAAGCTACAGATCAGACGGTATAGTTATTGAAATCAGAATAGTAGAGGAAATTGTAATAATTTGTATAGCTTAGATTCTTGTTTCATACCATAACCTGGTATCGATCCTCGATGAGGAATCAAGGGTGTAATAAGATTTTATTATATTTGTTAAATAGGAATTTGGTTTGGGTTGAATAACAGGTGGATAATCCGATTTATGAATACATCATGTCAAAATTTTCTAAAATTTCCCTGTATTAAAGTCTAGTTTATCTACATAAATTTCAATACTGAATATTTCATTTCAAAAAGGTATATTTTAGTGGTGGGTGTTACAAGTTGGTATCAGAGCGACAGGTTATGGTCACTGAAACAAGTTAGGATGATTAGGTGTACGTATTTAGGTTAAACGTTGGATATGATGATTTAGGATAAGGTTCGTCTTAGGATATTAGGACGACTGTTACGATGTTATTTGGTATTTCGACTTATCGCGCGAGCAGAAATTCGATTCATCCGGAGATTCAATTTAGGACGAGGTAGATGATTCAGAACAACATACGCTAAATAGACGACTAGAGCTATCGACTTGGAAGACGCTACGTGCAGACCTTCGTGTACCTTCTAGAGTTTCTTTTCCGACTTTAGTTACCCCGTGAGCGATATAGAAAGTACGAAAGGATTGTAAGCAAGATGTGAAATGCGATACCTGGCATGGGTTGGAGGAATGGCGTGGTTATTCATTACTAGCTGTTGATTTCATTGACTAAGGAGATTTAACCTTTCTTTCTGTTTCTTCTTATTTTGATAATACCCCATCACCTTTGATAATCAACTATACTTCAATTGATGACGAATTTTTCAGATTTATTTAAACACATTCCTATTTTTTGAGATACCGCTATTTTCCAGGGGATCACTTGATTCAACATGACGCATATAAATTATGGAGATCCTTGAATTCTTTCTATTTTCCCCGAACCTTTGCTATTCTTTATTCAATATTATATATATATATATATAAACTTTTGAATTCTTTTTGTTTCTCTCTGAATACTTAACCTTCTTTATTCTAACTAGGATGAACAACCCTATGTATGTAGGGGATTCAGGGACATACTATCTATGTGATAGAAGTCTGGTGGGACGCCACTAATTGTGTTTGTCATGAAAGTACTGAAGGCTGGCCACCTTTTTGTACTATGGCGGTTGACCTAAGTGACAAATGCAACCTGTAAACAGTTCAATGATCATTTTGATCTCTCAGTAAATTCTTTTATAAAAAAAAAAAAATTCATGTCAAACAAAACTCATCTTATATTCATACATGTTAATACCTGTCTATTCTATTGATCCTTTTTGTTATAAATCCTTGTAATTTCTAAAAGTTATCAATGCTTGAGAGCAGTAAAGATGGAGATAATGAAATTTTGAGTGGTGTAAGCTACATTTACGTCGAATGGAAATTGGATGAGCGGGTTTGAAAATTGAGGTTAAAGTAGAGATTGAATTTCGAGTTAGATTACATAGTGGATTCATAACACACGTACAAGATTTGATAATACGGAGAAACTAATTATCGTTAAGGAGCAGCTGATAAGGACATGAAATGATAACAGTGTTAAAGTCGGAAATGGAGCGATGATTGATATAACTGGTATGAGATAGTTATCATGAAGGAAAGATTGTTGATGAACACTTGTTTATTGTACATTTGGCTGAGGATATAGTAGAAGGGATATTATGAGATCTTAAATGATTTGAGACCAATGGTCGGATATGAATTTTAGGACCGTAATGGGATACTTTGAGCGAAGCAAAGTAGAGTTAGACATTTCGTTTTTAAAAAAAATTTTAGTAGGAATTGAAGCTTTGGATAGAGAAGTAAAGAGATTGTGTTGGAGTTAACAAATTATGTGGACATAGTTCGAAGGATCACGAATATCAAAAATTAACGAGACATGCAAACCACAGGATTAAGTTTGTGTTAGAAATTCGAAGGCCTACCGGATAAGCTTATCGATACGTGAATTGATACAAGGGAATGCTAGTGTGGACGGAATTCGAGAAGAAGCATACTGAAGTTGTACTATACTAAATTTGGAAAGTTAGGAGCCAGAAGTTGTACGCAATAAGCGTGAGAAGTTAAGACGTTTCACCGGGTTTTATAATGTCAGTCCCAGCGAATACTACGATAAAGGCAACAGGACCCTCCCCTATAAATCGCTTAGGAGTTGGAAAATTCGAAAAGGCTACGAATGACGCTATTAAGTGTGGATATGCTTACAGTTACGAGAATAAGGTGTGATTCTAGGATCAAATCGATTGACTGATTATGAGGTACAAGCAAGGTATCAGGACAAGAAAGTGAAGCTATGATTCCCAAGGAATGTAGAAGTCATGTTTCAAGACCAAGGCCAGACAATGGAGTTTTAACGATCATGCAGACTAATAGATTATTATTACAAGGTTTAAAGTTATCTTATACATGTGAAAGATCAATAAATAGATGAATAAATTGGAGCAGATTCCAGTAAGCATATATGTGATTTCTAAGTACGAGCTTTGTAATTGGAAGAACTACAATTTTTAGGATATGATGACAGGATCGAAGTGAATGTTGTAATGACGACGCAGTAATGAATCGGGAAAGGCCTGAGACGCCAGCATAGATCGAAAATGTTGAAAGACCATCTAGGAATTATCGAAGGTTGTCAAAAATTTTACCAAGATAGCTACAGCAGTAGACAAGCCTACAAATCAGGAAAATGAAGGGATAAATGTGAAGAAAGTTTTCAGGAGTCATGAAAGATTGAAAACTGAACAACCGTCCCAGTGTTAGTGCAACCGGACGAACAAGGAAAGATTGAAACTACCCCAGGAATAGTTTGATTTGCGAATAAGATATATACGTTTCAAGGTAAATGGTTATTAGTTTCGAAAAGGTTACTCAGTAAAACAATGGGATTGAGGATGGATAGAAGTTTCTCAATTATTCCCTCATCGAGTAACATTGTACGTGAAAGGGGAGTAAGAATGATTGGGGGGTTTCTTGATATTCTTTTTCTCAAAGTTTTATCTGGGGCAATCTGAATTATGAGTAGGAGCATGGAAGTCGTATCAATTGTTAGTCGCGTGGATTTCGTTTTAAAGATTTAATTATTTACCTGATTATTTGAAGTCAAGGTAGATTTCTTCACTTTTATGTTTGCTGCAAGTCAAGGCAGGTTTTGTTTTAGTATTGTATATGAATGAATTGTTTATGGATGATTGGCTTAGTAATTGAGTTACTTTCATGTAGGCTATAGTCCATTATACGAATAGGTCATGTCCGATTTTCGATAGAACAGGAGCGTCACGTACGAGTGATAAGTATCTATCATTAATGAGACATGTATGCCAAAGGTTTAAGTTTATGTTGGAATGTACGAGCCTACAGAACGAGCCTAGCGAGATATGAGTTGATATAAAGGAATTCTAGAATGAAAGAAATGACTTGGAAATTGAAAGAGAAATGTTTGAGAATACCGTCATACGTTTTCTTACGGTCGATTCTGAGGACAGAATCCTATTAAGGGGGGAAGGATATAACGCCCTAGAAAATCGTGTATTTATAAATGTTTATTTAATATTAAATGTGGATTATAAGAGGTGAATTTTTTTAGGATTAAATATGTGTGACATCATGTTTATGTGCTTATATGATGATGTATATGTGAAATGTGGGTCCGTATGATTTTATTTGAATTTTTGACGATTTAAGTTTATTTAAATTATGCAATTTTGATCTTCGAAAACTTTTATAAAATCATCGGAGTTATTAAAAATCACGAAATCTTTTGTGTTATTATTTTTATGATATTATTTAGTTTTTAAAATTAGTGGCAGAATTAATTTGGGTGCTTAAGGATTTTAAAATAATTTTATATATTATTTTGCGTTTTATGGATTTAAACTTGTGAAATTCATATTTAATTCGTTTTTGATCCTAAAAATATTTTAAAAATATGGGAATGTTCGAAATTTCATGATCTTTATTTTAGGATTTTTAAATTTAATTTTCTGTTAATTTTCGGTGTACTTCGATTTAAAAAGGCTTAATAAATTTTTAAATCGATTTTGCCATTGTTTTTTTTTCAGCGTGATGAAATTAGAATCTTGCTTTTTTTTTTTCTTATCCAAAGCCCAGCTTCTTCTCGAGTATTCTGGGTGCTCTGTTCTTTTCTAACATCCAATAATCTCTCTCATTTCATTTCCAATCTCTCTCATTTCTCCTTCACCTCCCTTCTTCTCTTTCTCTCAAATCTCTTCAATCCCGTATCTATCCCACTGCAAGCCCAATTCTTCCTTGATTTTCCACCTTGGTTCTTGATGGCTAGACAACTCTTTTCCTCCTCCATCCCCTTTGCAACCGATGCGTGTGTCATTGTGTGTGGCTGCGCCGGTATGGCAGTGGCGGCGTGTGGTCGTGGGCCTTGGTTGTGATGGTGTGTTGCTGTGTGAATTCAACTGCTCTATCATCTTTCTATCTTTACTATTGTGGCTTGTATTTTGATGCTGTGTTCAAAGTGTGTGTATTGTGCAGTGTGTGTGTGCAGATTGGGTAGTGGGTCTTTACAGTTTTTGCTAAAGTCCTTGTAGTCGTTTTTGATGTTGGTGTCTGTGATGTGTGATTTTGCTATCGAAAGGTCAGTTGCTGCGTTTGAGTTTACTGTCACCGAATTGGAGGTGCGGGGTTATTGTGTTTGCAATTTATTGAGTTGATTCGGTTGTTCAGTCCTGAGCTTGCAGGATAGTTAAGGTGAGTGACGATTTATTTGAAGTAAAATTTGGAAATGTAAAGATATGTTCTTGTTCGTTTTTTTTATTCCTGTTAATTGCCTGCTATAGCCGGTGTTATGATAATGCTAGATGGGTCAAGCTAAGTTGACTGTTGGTTTTGTGTGGATGCTCGGCAAGTAGTTGCTTCTCGGTCATGTTTTGTTTAAATACCGAAGTTATGAAACTTTTGATTTAAGCTTGAATGAGTTGATTGCATATATGGTGTTAAATTTCTGAGTGGGTTATGCATTGGTCGAGTTTTGGTTCGGTTGTCGGAATTTTTGGAAACTCTCCGACCGGTCTATGTAAATGGGTTGCTGATTGATTGCACGCAGGTTGTGGTGATTTGGAGAGTGTGTATGTTAAGGTGTAAGTTGTGGCAGCGTGTATATATCGATACGGTTGTGTTTGAGAGAATTTTGTGAATGTTGGTGATGGCGTGAATAGCATCTCAGAGATAACATAATCCGTGAACAGAAATTACAATGTCTGCAAGGGTAGTATTCCGAGATTTCAACAAAGGAGGTGCTTTGGTAATGATTATTTAGCAAGTCTTCACCAGAGAAATGAAATAACGAAGTGGCCCTGAAGTTGTTATAGCATAGTAAGGAGGGTTGAAGGCAAAAATTTAATAGATAAGCTGGAGGATTAATTATGCAGGATTAAAGAACTAGAAAGTATTTGGGTTCGCTACATGTTATGCAGGTAGAAAGGTTTATGGTGTTGATCTGGCTTATTTTTGTTCAAATTTTTGAAACAAAAGGAGGAAATTGGTATTTAAAAATTTTAGATCCTTGGTTGGTAAAATTTTAAAATTGTGAAATATTATGAAGCTGTAAAGTACTGTTTGAGATTGTGATTTGGTTAGTATGTGGATTTTTAAACTTATAATCGAGTATATGTGCCAAGGAAATTACGTGGTTTGGTTGGGTCGGTTGCATTCCGACAGGTAGTGTACCAAAACAAAGGAGATGCTGTCGAAAATTCTTTAGAAACCATATATGATTATTAAAGTATTTGAATAATAGCGATCTTTATATAAATATATATGTTTTACGTATTCACTATAAATGATAAGTGCTATGTGACCATATGTACTACGTGTTTACTCGACTTATTTGGTTATACTAAAAGTATTTTGTAAGTATAATTGTATATGCTCCACGTGTTATTGTGTTTACACGAATTAAGAAGTGTATGGGTAGACTAGAACAGTGAAGTAGTGGTTGGTTTCGTACTGAAGTAACACTTTACCTATATATAGGTACCAGTAAGTGGCCGGTTGAGAGCTAGCGCAGGTGTAAATGGAATCTTGAGGGATGATAAATTATCGGAGATGACGAGTGTGCTCGTATAGAGGCTGACAAGAGTTAAAAGAAAGACGAATGTGTATGAAGTAGAGACGGATGTAAAGTGAGTAAAGAATCGAGATGTTGGAATTGGAAACTCTCTGTATTAAGGCAAGTGTACTATTCCCTACTTAATTGTTCAAGTGGGATAAGTTTGTTTATGTTATTTATACAACGTTTCTGTCAAATTAGTTTGCAAGTTACTATCCCTCACTTATTGTTCAAGTGAAGTGAAATCCTCTTGTATTAATTATCTGTACTTTCAAATTTCTTTCTTGCAAGCATCTATACCCTCTCTTTTAGTTTCAATAATGAGAATTTGTTCTATTAATTTATGATATTCCTTTTAAATCATTTTGTTAGTGCCTTTACTCTTTATTTTTATTTCCTGTGACATTCTTCTTCTGTGAATTATAAACATACATTCTTAGATTTTTCTATTATTGCTTATGCTCCTCACCTATCGTTCGGGTGATGATTTCTTTTAAAATCCTTTTATTGCAATATTCCTCGTCTATGCTAATATTTTTCAAAGGATGTTTTCTTTTAAATTTATGTAAACTAATTCGAGGTTTATACTGTTGTTGAGGCATGTGTTGCTCAGTGACGGTTAAAACCAAGAATGAATTGAGATCTTCTTAATTATTTAAACTCATATTTGTCATGCCGGTTCTGGCAGCTGAAGCCTATAAGTGCTTAGCTGACAAGAGTGAGACCTTAAGTAATTGAGAATTTCTTAAATCTTCGTTTTAAACTATTCGAATCTCTCAGGTTAGTTTAAACCTGGTAACGGATTTTCACCAATGGACCCCTTTAGGAGAGGTTTTCTTCAACCTGTCCTACAATTTTATTGTCTTGGAGTTATTTTACAAATGATCATTTTAAAACTACTTAATTCGCATATGTTGATTCAACTTGGCAATGTGTTGGTAAATTTTATTAAATGCTTAGCACTTGACTATACCCTTGCTTTATCTTATAATTACGATTGTTGTTATTCATGTTGCAAGTAAATCATTTCACTCAAATGAACCATGCTTTTCGTCACTTGATCATTATATTAATTCGATTTGTCGTTGATATTATTGCACTTAAATTTTCAATAAATATGAATATCTGTTTATCATACCCCAAGCAATAGTGCTGAATTTGTTGTCCCTGTTCCATTGATATATTATGAAATAATACCCTTCTCTATATCGAAATTGTTGATGTCTAGGTCAAAATTTTTCTAGACCTCATTTCTTCTTGAGATTTGAGTTGTTAACCTGGAACGTGAGTTGCCAGGGTGCTTGGTTGGTCGAGGTGGTCGATTGTTCCGACACCTGACGTTCAGATTATAGGATTGGACTGTTGTTTTTTTAAATGTGGACCGTAAAGGGTCGGACCAGATTCGTGGTCAGAAGTTATTAAGGCCAATGTGTGCCGTGGATCCATTAAAGGACATTGCTGTGTGCGTTTGTCCGGGGTTAGTGCGTGACTGATCAGCAGCCTAACCTTACTGTTTTCATTAATATAATGCAAAATAGTCCAATTCTATTCCATTTCCTGAGTTAAACAAAATGTTAAATCTTTAAAGTTCTTGAGCTTCTGTAATTGTGAATTATTCCTTTGAGATAAGTTGGTCAGTGACATGTTCGTCAATGAATCATTGTAGTATTATTGTTTCACTATACTGTTAACTTGCTGAGCATTCTTTGGCTCATTCTTGCTTTATTTTCCTAATCTTTCAGTTAGGAATAAGGGTGGATGTCTACATTGTACGAGTCATATGAGAGCAATGAGGCAGCCTTTACAGGATAGATCTCGAAGCTAGAGCGGTAAGCACGGTTTGGAGTTAAGCTACAGATCAGACGGTATAGTTATTGAAATCAGAATAGTAGAGGAAATTGTAATAATTTGTATAGCTTAGATTCTTGTTTCATACCATAACCTGGTATCGATCCTCGATGAGGAATCAAGGGTGTAATAAGATTTTATTATATTTGTTAAATGGGAATTTGGTTTGGGTTGAATAACAGGTGGATAATCCGATTTATGAATACATCATGTCAAAATTTTCTAAAATTTCCCTGTATTAAAGTCTAGTTTATCTACATAAATTTCAATACTGAATATTTCATTTCAAAAAGGTATATTTTAGTGGTGGGTGTTACATATATAAATGCTTTGAAGAGATTAATTTCTAAAGTCAGGGTTGGATACAATGCAAATCTTAAGGAGTGGCAGGTTATCTTGTCTTTGGTAGAAGGAGTCCCAACATCTTTCCTATATGTGGATGACCAATTCATAATGAGAAGATCTGCGTCAGAGTTGTTTTTGCTAGCGACTAAAATTCAATACTCTCAATCTGAGGAGCTAAGCATTCTGTACAGGGATCAGTTAATGCAGCTAGCAGAGGACAAGGGTCCAGAATTCTCAGCATATCCAAATTTTGTCCGGATGGTAGTTGACGGAAAGATGAAGAGGGTTAGCATGGAGGAAAATGATCTAATGGAGCTTTCAGTGGAATCTCTCAAAGCTGTCTGTAGACAAATGATGAGTAAGGGATTCGCTTCGGAGCTTAAAGATAAATCCGTGAAGATCATTGAAAAAGTTATATTCAAAAAGAGCAATGAGGTGTGGAAGTGTGATGTCATTGCTCCAAACCCTCTTGATGACGTGAAGATTGAGCCGGAGCTGATGGAGAAGAAATGGAATATTCTTCAAGCAATGAAGAATGTGGATGAAGCTCTGACTCTTCCTTCTGGAGCACTAGAACAAGGAGAAATAAGGGAGGCTATTGGTGTTCCAGGAAGTGATAGTGTGTACTGGATACACGCTTATGCTGAAGATACAGCTGATGCCTTAGTATTCATAGATGCAGACCAGAATCAAACATTCTTGCATATGAGTAGAAAATGGCTGCTACAGACTCACGATGCTGCATTTCTAGAGAGAGTATTACATGTATTCAAATGGGGCAAAGTGGAAGATATGTATGTGGAAGAAAAGCAGAGACTCATGAGTTACCTGTCTGAGATAGTGGTGGAAAAGAAATGAATGGAGCGAGATGCGGCCAGTGTCCACAATACTGACCGTGTCAAGGGCTACCCCAAGATGATCTATTGTCAGTTTAAAGCTGATAAATCTCACTGGAAACCTCAGCTCATAATGAAGAACTTTGAGGACATTCCAAAGATCAGAACTACTCAGGAGGTGGACAAACTCAGAAGGCTTTTCAAACATCCTTATCCAGAGCCCAAGAATCCTCTAGAAATGGAAGCTGTAAGTCTATTGAATGCTAGGTGGAAGCAGCTTCGAGATCCAGTGTACAAGAAAGAACAGCAGCAGAAGAAGAAGCGCAAAAGGCAGAAAGAAGAGAAAGACCAAGCTGCTGAAGCTAGAAAGAGGAAAAGGAATTAGGGTTAAAGGTCAGAGTGGTGTGAACTTGAAGTTGGAAAAACTTCATGTCTTTCGGTTGCTTTAACTCACTTGAGGAAAATTCACCTTAGAGTGAATCCAATAAGGTGATATAAGTTTGACTAAAAGGTATGAAATAATCCAGGTGATAGGAATCACTCAAATGATCTTTAATTCGAAGTTCGAATTCTGTTTCTAGTTTAAGTTCTTTGTATTGTTTTCAAGTACTTTTCAATTGTATATTATTCAAGACTGTAATGTTAATTATCTTTTCTCGTCTCATTGTTTAGTTGAGTTATCCTTCATTAATTTGAATGTCATTGTTAGACAATCAAATTGGGGGAGATTGAAAGGCAGAGTGTGTAAACTTGTAACACTATAACTAATGTAACTCAACTAAAAGAAAAGATACTTAACCAGAAGACAATCAAGAACAAGAAGTCACAAGAAATCAACACTAAATGAAGACAAGGTAATTGATACAATTCAACATGTTAACTATGATCAAGCCAAGAAGAAATCATTGAGAGAAGTTCAAGTCAAAGTTGTTCATGCCTCAGTGATTTGAAAAGCCAAGAGTCAAGATCATAACTATCAGTATCAATAAGACCAATTGATTTCAAGTGAACAAGAAGGAAAGCAAATATTGGAAAGCCACATTTCTAATTGGATATGGTAATTTATTCAAGAAGCAAAAACCCTATCAAGACTAGTCACTTATGAACCAGACCGTTGCATCAAGTGTCAGGACATTGATAGCAAGTTTATGTCAGTAATAAAGATCCATATTCAAGAGCTTGGTGAAGAATAAAGAAGACATGAAGATATCACAAGTTCAAGATGTGCATTGAAGTTTCAAGTTGAAGACCAGAATATTTTTTAAGTACTAAATATTCTAGATGGCCAAGTAGAAGTTCTACTTAGAACTTCGAGATGGCTAAGTAGAAATTCTCAAGTAGAAGTTCTACTTAGAGTGCAGCTTCAACATGACACATGGCATCTTCTGATTGGCAGATTTCAAAGCTTTCAAGATAAGGCAAGATTTATGTGGACATCATTGGGCCACGTATATCTTAGTATTTGAAGTCTACAGGACATAGATTACATGTAGTATAAATAGAAGTACTTGTGTAATGTTTTTTGTGAGTGAGCAAATCTTAAGAAAAACACAAGAGAAAAAGAGAGAGTGCATTCACAGAGCTTAGTATCATTCACTTCTCTCTGAACTTCTGTTATACTTTGTAATGAATGTTGTAGCAACCCTTTCAAGTTATATATAAGACATATATTCCTTGAATCTGTGTGTTCATTTATTGCATCGTATTTATTGCTTCTCATATTCGAAAAGTTGTATTCACCCCCCCCCCCTCTACAACACATTTGGACCTAACAAATACACACCAATTGGAGGCTTCAAGTTTTTCATTTCCCTCAAGTGGTAAATGGCAACTTGCAATGAATTCTGGATATCCGTTTTCTCGAAACAACATATGTCACCCACTGATAAAACCACATATCTTTGAAAATTCATTCCAACCATGACCCAACAATATATTGTCATCAACTTTTTCAAACTCTATTTTCCAGCTTTTGGACCCAAAACCAACATATATATAGTTTTTGCTTTTGTCAAGGTCCAGTTCTCTTATATGTGTCGTTGACAATATCTGTTAATTGGAAACAAAATTATATCGACAAAGTTAAAACAAATATAAATTAACAATCTCACATACCTGAAAACTGCCTTTTGTCGACAAATGATTGCTATTGATCTTCACTTCACATTTCTTGACATTGTTATTGCAAACATTAAACTTAAAGCGACTTCTAATTTATGCAGCTCAATCTCTTGCATGTTGAAATAATTTGAACTCGGAACAACACAGTTTTCTGTCACTACCAAATTCTGCTTGGCATTATAATTAATCTCAACAGCATAACAGTTAAAAATCCGTATTTGAAAATTACCACCACCATGATATTGCATTAGAGGCAAATTGCATTTGTTCAAACCATATTCTTTTATCATGCATTGCAACCCTCCAACAATTCAATTCTTGCTATCAAATGTAGCAGGCCATGATACACCAGATGGCATTTAGCATTACTTTTACTGGTAAACTTGGACCATATTCATGTATAAACTCTCTAGGTAAAACCTAAACAAACAAGTTTTCGGTTAAATTATATATATATAATTTATTGAAACATACAAGTAGTTTGCGAATACAAAGCTTTGAATCTTACCAAATACCCCATTTCAAAAGTACTTGCCCAATTCACACAAATGAAAGTGATTGGCAAAGCTTCCTTAGACATTTTTGAAACCCTAATATACAATTAAACGATTTTATATAGTTCAAAAGCAAAACAAAACAATTGGAAAAAGAAAATATCATAAAGCAAAATTAGAATCGTAAAAATACTCCTGGAAAAACATACCTTCAAAATCGTAGTATACAATCACAGTAAAAGAACCCAAAATCAATCCCCCTTGAGCAAAAATATTGAAAGGCCCCAGTACTACATACAAAGATATATGTTAGACGGTGTATTATAGGCTTTAAGATGAGATAAATTAATTGAGAAACCATCTGTACATATACTATTCAATAAGCTTAAGGTCAACATATACCATTGTATCACTGGGATATTAGTTTGACAGAGAGAAATGTGTACTGTAACTTTAGTTGAGTGGCTACAATTATGTCGAATTAATCCTCTCTGCTAGACAGTTTACTCACCCGAGGCATAGGGGACTGTCTAAACCTATACGTCATTAAGATGGCTATGTAATAAAGTTAAGCTACAAATTTATTACACCAACATGTATTACTGTGCTACTGCGTTACAGAGGATGTGCAAGCTACTAATCTAATGTTGCAGATTTCAGAATTCGGAACTATTTTGTTGAGATACCAATTTACAATTTATCGACTGATTATCGGTTGCAAAATCGGCCAAAATCGATTCCAAAATTTAGGCCGATTTTTGGCCAATTACTCGGCAATTTTTCAGAAATAAAATTTTAAAAAATACCCCGTAAAGAACTTTGTGGGAAGAAAGGGCTATTATTATTGGAAATATTGTATATAAAAGGTATATTTCGAAATTGCATATTATACATGTCAATCTTTCCAAATATCCCCGGTTTAAAGAACATGATGAATACAGTTACTATTTTAAAAAATGTTTGTTTTTTATATTAAAAATTCAATGATAATATCTAAACGAAAAGATTATTCAACTTTTGAGTAAATTATATTTTCTTCGACTGTTAAACAAAATATTTTATTATAAATAAGTTTATAAATACGTGTCACACACATTCCTCGATGTAAACACCATGTTACAACGAGTCATGCACGAAATTCAGCACATTTCAGAATTCTGAATTCGGAACTATTTTGTTGAGATATCGATTTACAATTTATCGACTGATTATCGGTTGAAAAATCGCGACGTTCTTTGCAAAATCGGGCAAAATCGATTCCAAAATTTTGGTCGATTTTTGGCCAATTACTCGGCAATTTTTCAGAAATAAAATTTAAAAAAAATACACCGTAAAGAACTTTGTGGGAAGAAAGGGCTATTATTATTGAAAATATTGTATATAAAAGGTATATTTCGAAATTGCATATTATACATGTCAATCTTTCCAAATATCCTCGATTTAAAGAACATGATGAATACAGTTACTATTTTAAAAAGTGTTTGTTTTTTATATTAAAAATTCAATGATAATATCTAAATGAAAAGATTATTCAACTGTTGAGTAAATTATATTTTCTTCGGCTGTTAAACAAAATATTATATTATAAATAAGTTTATAAATACGTGTCACACACATATCCTCGATGTAAACACCATGTTACAACGAGTCATGCACGAAATTCAGCACATTTCATAATTCAGAATTCAGAATTCGGAACTATTTTGTTGAGATACCGATTTACAATTTATCGACTGATTATCGGTTGAAAAATCGCGGCATTTTTTGGAAAATCAGGCAAAATCGATTCCAAAATTTAGGCCAATTACTCGGCAATTTTTCAGAAATAAAATTTTAAAAAAATACCCCGTAAAGAACTTTGTGGGAAGAAAGGGCTATTATTATTGGAAATATTGTATATAAAAGGTATATTTCGAAATTGCATATTATACATGTCAATCTTTCCAAATATCCCCGATTTAAAGAACATGATGAATACAGTTACTATTTTAAAAAATGTTTTTTTATATTAAAAATTCAATGATAATATCTAAATGAAAAGATTATTCGACTGTTGAGTAAATTATATTTTCTTCAACTGTTAAACAAAATAATATATTATAAATAAGTCTATAAATACGTGTCACACACATATCCTCGATGTAAACACCATGATGAAAGAAGATGGCATATTTCATTTAAAAAAGAATTTAAAATTGCATATTATATTATCAATACCAAATACCTTTCTCTAGCATGTTGAAATAATTTGGTATTTAATTTTTTAGAAAAACATTTTGGATGGGGAGTTTAACATTCGTTCAGCCTATTTGCCTAATTGTTTTTAAAAACTTATGGACTTATTTTTGGGTAAAAATTTGATATTTTAATAATTCCGCAATGTTTGAGATCCTATAAGTATTTTGACTATGGAAAAAAAGTTCCTCTAAACACGCCCATTAACAATATCTAATACTATTACTATTACTATTGGAAAAAACGCTACAAATATAGAAATCATACTTTTTTCCTTAATAATTAACTTATTATTGACAAATAAAATTTAATGAAACGGGCCGTAAAGCATTTGTGGGAAGAAAAGGCTATTACTATTGGAAAAAATCTATAGAGGAAAATACATATTATACATGTCAATCTTTCCAAATATCCCCGATTTAAAGAACATCAGGAAAACATAGTTACGAAAAACGTAATGTAAAAACGTAAAAAAAATTATTATACGAAATGTTGAAATAATTTCGTATTTAAATCATTTTTTTCCTGAAAAATGTGTGTAAGAATTTTAACATTCGTTGAAGATATTTGCCTCTCCATTTTTTTAAGATCTTATGAACTTTTTTACGGGTCAAAATTTTATATTATATTTAAATTATTCGCCAATGTTTGAGATTGTATAAATTGATTTATCAATGTTATGAACTTAATTTTATCAATTTCTTCTAAATTCTCATACATACAACCAATTTTTTATACGACATTTATGATTTTAACAATATAGAAAAAAGATACGGAATGGGGAAATTAATTTTCTTAAATCCCTCAAAATCTCGAAAGGCCAGTCCACGTACTACTCCAGTCGACTATATGTTTCAAAGTAAAGAAAAGAAAACATGTACTGTATTAGTAGTAATAAATACTACTACTAGATGAAGCGTACAGGTAACCTAGCACGAAAACCGAAAAGACATAGTGGACTCAATTTCCAATATAAACCCATTTCTACAAAAGCAGCTTCTCCATTCTTTTCGCTACTTTGCTACTCAAGCTATTCTCATTCTCTTTGTCTTCTCTTTTCAAGAAAAACACAACATCAATGTCTTCAAGCAAGCTATATGCGTAAACTATTTATTTTCTCGTGCTTTTATACTATTCTACTTCATTGTTTAGTTAAACAAAACCTTCACTACTAATTAGTGTCTATTGTTTTGTAGGTTCAAGAAGAGGAAGCACGAGACTATCAACATTGATGACTCCAGTGACGATGAAACCATTCCTGTCAACAAAGAAAACCTGGAGAAATCATTAACAAACTTGCACATAAATATTAGAGGCCTCACTGCAAAAATGGAAGAGATGTTGGCAGCTGTAAACAAGTTTACTGAAGAATTCGAGCAAACCATATGGTTATGGAAGAAGAAGTTGATGGTTTCAAGAAGGAAGCAGCAAGGCTTAAAAGGGCAATCAATGAAAAATCCTGATCACTAAGATGGTCCTCTAGAACATCTCATGGGCTTTTGTCTACGGTCTTTTGTTTATATTAATACCGGATATTACTATTTTCCCCTAGATGTTTGTTCATCTTTGCTACATGTGTTTGAATTCTCAAGTACGATTTCGTTTATCATTTCCTTTTATTAAGCTTTGAATGAAAGTTTATGATAATTTCTGAGATTACATAAGTTGCACAAAATTAAGTTAAATTTTATAAAAAGAAATTAAGAATCCGACATTATATCTTAAATTAAGTGTAATCATACAATGCTTTGTACGTTACCATCCCAAAGATTTGTTAAAGATTTGTTTGTTATTTTGTCAAAAACAATTTGGTACATAATTCTATGAGCTTAGTAATAGGTCGAAACAAAAAGATGTTGCTATACATTTACCATCCATCCATTCGTAATTTTAGCAAATAAATCAAATTTAACGCCATATATAGTAACAATTGATCTATATATAATTATAAAAAAAAAAGTATAGACAAAAGAAAAATTTTGGTTTATAAGATATTTATTTGTAGCACAATATGCCAATTCAATTATGCATAATAAATAAGATTTTAATGAGTTTACTAATAGGTCGAAATAATAAGATGTCGTTATACATTATACCATACATGCAAACGTAATATTAGCAAAATAAAATTTAACTTTTTCTGTAGTAACAATTGATCTATAGATAATTATAAAATTAAAATATTATAGACAAATAAAAAAATTGGTTTATAATAAAAAAAATTGTAGCACAATGTACCAATTCAATTATAGACAACACATAACATTTCTGTTAGCTCACTAATACCTCAAAATAATAAGACGTCGCTATATTTTATCGCATCTATCCAAACGTAATTTTAGACAACAAATCATATTTAACTTTTCCTATGGTAACAATTGACGTATAGATAATTATAAAATTAAAATAATATAGACAAATATAAAATTCGATATATAAGAAAAAAGTTTGTACCACAATGTGAAAATTTGATTATATACAACAAAAACCTTTTCTATGACCTCACTCATAGGTCGAAATAATAAGACGTTGCTATATTCTGTCGCATCTATCCAAACGTAATATTAGCAAACAAAGCAAATGTTACTTTTTCTGTGGTAACAATTGAGGTATAGATAATTATAAAATTAAAATAATATAGACAAATATCAAAATTGGTATATTTAAGAAAAAAATTTGTACCAAAAATTGAAAATTTAATTATAGACAACATATAACATTACTATGAGCTCAGTAATAGGTCGACAGAATAAGACGTCGCTATATATTGTCACATTTATGCAAACGTCATATTACGAAACAAATTAACTTTTACATTTTATTTGGTAACAATTGACATTTACATAATTATAAATTTAAAATAATATACACAAATATCAAATTTGCTATACAAGAAAAAGTAACAATTCTTTCAACAAAAATAAAAAAGTTGTTATATAAATATACAATGTATGGGTTATTATTATGTAGGCAAGCAGCTGGATCTTATACAATGAATCTTATACAGTGAATGACTCATACTACACGTATCAGTACATTGCACGGTAAACGAAGTGAACTATACTATTTTTTATTTGCTTATGCCCTGAACAAAACAGATCTATATAAAAGTAAACGTAATACCTGTTGCTATCTAACTGAATCTGATCTTCTACTCTCAAAAAGGCAAAAAGGAGAAGAAGAGATGTCACAACCCAATGAACCTGCGTAATCTATTTCATTATTTCCTTTTCTAAATTTGTGCTTCCATACAAGTATACAGATTTGATATCTGATCACAGTTTGAATTTTTACAGGAAAAAGAAGAAGAAGCAAGAGGATTTAGAAGATAAATCTACTTCGAAGAAAGAGAATCTGGAGAAGTCTTTAACAAATCTGCAAATAGACATGATGGAACTTAGCGAACGGATGGAGTACATGATGACAGCTCTTGAGAAGTTCGTAGATGAGTTCAAGGTAAACCAGATGATGCTGATGCAAGATGTGAAAGGTTTCAAGAAGGAGGCGCAAAGATTGGCAAATAAAATCTATGAGAAACAGATATGAACTCAGAAACGTTAGGTTCAAAACTTATGATTTGGTTTCTCCGGTTTTATGTTTTGTTTATTTAGGTATTTCAATGATTGCCGATATGTTTAAACTTTTGTTCAAGATTCTGATCGTCGGCTACTGTTATTTTGGAATGATGGTGTTAAGGTCTTTGGCCTAAGAACTTTTTATCACTACGATATTCCCTTTTACATTTACTTTTCTCCATTTTAGGTTGTTAAATGGTTCTGATTTGATTGTATTTAGTCCAAGACATTTGTTCTTCGTCAAAGCTTAGATGATTCTTAAACCCTGTGTAGCTTTTAGGTATGTGATGATTTGCATAACTTAATGTTGAATATTGCTGCAAATGACAACTCCAATACAGAGGTACCACATGACCAAACTCCTCTACTCCATTATTAGATTAGCTTAAATTTATTTAACAAGGAAAAAAAACAATTCAAAAAACAAAATTATTAGCAGCAACAAGCCTAGCGGAGCGGGCAAAACTGCTAGTTGCTATAATATAGAACTAAAAAGTAAATTTTGGTGCTAAAATAAAACTCACTCTCCAAAATTAGTTCTATAACTAGTTTCAAATTTAACCAACTATTTTAACTTTTACCTAACTCTTTTAACTTCTATTGAATATTCTCAACAAACTCATCTCATTCTAGTTAGATGATGATGTGGCATGGATGCATAAATGCATCATTGGTTTCAAATTTAGCACCAAGGATGCATAATATACCAATAGCACCAAGGATACATCCAATTATAGCACCCCTTTGGAGATGAGTTTTTTAGCACTTGGTGTTATAATATAACAATATCACCAAGATATCATTGCATTGGACTTACTCTAACAATTGATATTATAATTCAAGCATCTCATTTTGAGAAAGAATGCTCCATTCCTTACCACCCCATTTTCTTCACAATTCTTATCATAACAAATTTGTACTATATCAATTTTTTCCAAATATTCTCTATAATCTTCACTAATTTCCTTTAATTTCACCCATTCCATTCCATTCACCCCAACCAAACACAACATTAGGGTTTTGGATATTGGGGTTTTGGTTTTCTTTCTAAATTGGGCTTTTGCCGATAAGCCCAGAGAAAAAATGAAAAAAATACCCGTTTTTTTAGAACAATAGTAACGAAACTATCCGGTTTTGAAAAGCTAAAAAAAATATATGTTTCAATATGCATTTTCCAAATAGGTATATGAAATACGCATTTGGCAAATGCTTATTCTTCACAATTTGTAAGTAAATACGCAATAGAGGAATGGGTATTAGGAGGATATGCATTCCATGAATGCGTATTTGTTAAGTAGTTTGACACCATGTGCATGTGGTTGCACGAGACATGAGACATGCACGACAGGCAGGACTGTTGCCCACTTTCCAGGCAGGCCGTGAAAGCCACGCGCCAAGCAGAATTTAAAAAAAAAAAGAAAATTGTGAAGGATATGCATTTGACAAATGCGTATCCCATATACCCATTTGGCAAATGCGTATTCCATCGGATATTTTTGTCAAAAATTCTGAAAATGGGTATTTTTGTTATTGTTACCTTAAAAAACGAGTATTTTTGTATTTCACCCAAGCCCTGATTCTATCAGTATTATACATTCCACAATTTATATTCGGCTATTTAGGATGGAAATGATTTTTTAACTAAATTTCAAATCATCTATCCTAAATAAGAATTGCAAAAAATTTTGCATTCCAATCATACATTATATTTGATTAAAATTTTAGTTAAGTTCATTATATTAGTTATACTAACTTATAATCCATGCAGATTCAAAAAAAAAACTTATAATCCGTGCAGATTTATTTTAATAAATTACAAGTTTTTATGACATAAATTAGTTTTTATATAATCATTATTTTATAATTATTAATTTTATATTAAATGATATGAACAATTTAAAATTAAACATATTTTTAATTTAAACATGTTTTTTTATGGTTGGGCATTTTGTATAGTAGTTTAAATACATAATATTCCTTACCATTTCATCTAAGAGTTCTTATTTTTTTACTAAAAAACTAATAGTTATTATTCGTTACATAGTTGAACCGTGGAGCTAAACTACAAATAATTATACTCATTTTTCTTATAATAAATGTACGAATTTTATTATATATTTGATTAATGATTGGAATATATTGTGTGATATTTTTTTGGTATAGATTAATGATTGGAAGATAATAATGTAATTTTTATTAATAGTGCAATTTGTATTTTTGGTGAATTTATAAAAAGTAATATGTTTTGGATTAAAAGGTAACGTGTTTATATAAGAAAAGACATATAAATGATTGGAACATATAGTAAAATTGGTGTTTATAAAAAGTATACCTTTTAATTAAAAGATAACATGTTTTAAATAGAAAAGGTAATCGGAGTTACTATTAATTATATTATATTATTATTTATTTATTAAAAAAATTGAAAAGCAAAAACCAAAAATTTCATTGTTTCAGGTTTAATATAATAATATATATTTGTTGAAACTTTGAAAACCTGTAGGGAATTTTCACATCATTGGAGTATAGGGAATTTTCATATCATTGGAGTAGAGTACAGGTTTAGCAAAATTTAAATAATCAATATTTTTTTTTCTAACCATTTTAGTCAACTTTATTGGAGATGCTCTTAATATTTATTTTCAATATATTTTTAACATAAGGGTGTTGATATGATTTGGTCGTCCTGGGTAAATTAATCATTTTTGAATATATTATTTGAAAGGCATATGACATAGCCTATTTGTAATTCGAGGATCATACTCAAATTAAATTAGATTGTAATAAGTAAATAACATAATTTGTCACAAGAATCTCACATAGTATTACATGTCGGAAGAAAGAAGACAAAGTCAATCTATAGTTTTGATGTTTTGCATCGGAAGAAGTTCAATCAGTTGATCAAGCTAGCCTCAGTGTAGCATTAAAGTATTGGATTCATTTACAGTGATAGAGATTTCTGCAGCGTCAGTACAGATAGAGTGAAGATTGAGTTTGAAGAGATTTTAGAAAAGTAAAGAATCACAATTTAAAATCAAAAATGAAGAACAATCGTTGGTCGTTCATGAACCAGACAGTACATCGAGCGTCAACAAATAATTCAGTGGTTGCTCCTTGTTAATTTCAGTGGTTCAACAGAGTTTTTGGCTATCAAAAATTAATAATAATCCTATTATTAATTGATTTATTTAATATTTAATAAATTATTTATCAAGTTAATTAGGTTTAGAATTATTAATTAATTTCAAAAAGAGTTATTAGATTTGTATTATTAAGAGTATCCATACTCTTATTAAGGTTTTAAACCAAAAAAATATACTAAGGTTATACTCTTACATAATATAAGTCATACTCTTCCCGAAGGTTGCATACTCTTAATGAAGACAATGAAGTATACCTTCACCGAGTATAATTCATACTCTTGCTAAGAGTAACTTATACTCTTACTGAGATTGGAAAGAGGCTACATACCCTTACCGAGTTGTATACTCTTACCAGGGATTGTATTATACTCTTGCCCAAACTTCTACTCTTGCTGAATGAATTAAAGCCTCAGAATGGACAGATGGAAGCAAAAGGAAATTAGATATTTTGTTTATATACAAAGCCCAGCTACCCAGCTCAACATACAGAAAAAATTCAAGACACAGAAGGTTAAGAGACTCTCATCTTTATATCAACTTAAGCCCCTCGTAATATTTTATCCGCTGGAACTTGTTTACTGATCACTCTTGTACAGCTAGCGAATTTATATTCCTAGTTCATATCTTGATTTTTATTAACAAATATAGAAAAGTTCATGTCGAATTTTCTAATTTGTTTTTATTAACATGATATCACTCTGTACTAATATTGTAACGCTCAAGTTTAATATATCGTTATATTTAACTTGAACTTTGTTTCATTTAATTCCGCACAAATTTGTCTAAATTAAGTTTAAATCGAACGGACAAATTTCGACAAAAATGTATAGATTGTATTCAACCCCCTTCTACAATCTTATTGGACCTAACATTATTAGTATAAGGGAATTGATGTAGTTTGATCGTTAGAGTTAGAGGTAAACTAGACATTTTTGAAAAAATATTATTAAGTTAATGGATCAAGGTTAGATTCCCAACAAATATAAACATTAACTTAAAAATAATTACTATTAAAAGAAATTAATAAGATTTTATCGTAAGAATTTGACATATTATAAAAGTAAAATTAATAAATAATTTTAATTACTTTAATTGTTATTATAATTTATTTTATTGATATTTCATGAGAACAAATTAAAAAGATAAATGAAATTTGAAGAAAACATATATTTACATAAATAATTTATAAAGTATTCGTGTATTGCACACGAGTAATATACTAGTATGCACATTTGAAGATATGCTCAACATTTATAATTTGTGTTATTGGGAAAATATGGTATAACAATAATTGCGGAGGTTGTTGGAATCATGAAGTAAAATACAGATATTTTGTTAAGAACACGAAGAATTCAGAATGGAGATTGACGATTTTTGTGCCTGATATTTTTTAGCCAACGACATTTTAAAGTAGACATTCGTGGTCATATACTGCAGGGCTACCATAGCCATTTTATTCTCCATATTGGTGATGTTAAGCCTCTCCTTGGTGAACCGTTTAAGGTAGTCCCTTAGATTTTTCATTTTTTTTCCTTGCACCACGTTCATAAGGGATGGAAAGCTTTTTTCATCGTCCAAAGTGTTTGCTAAGAAAAAGAATGTTTCTTTTTTTTCTTCGTTTCCAAAGACTGGCTACCATGCCATTTTGAAGTCTACCAACCCATGTGATCTGTCAGCTATGTCCCGTCACTATCAACTGCTTGTATCGAGACATTATTGATAAGCATTTGTTGTAGCTGATTATCCATTGATGGGTTGCATGTTACCCGTTGATAGTACTATCTGTTGATGTAGCTGCTGTATCCGTTGCTGTATCACTTCACTTAAACAGAATTACAAAGCACAGCTTATATACAATTAGCTAACCTATCATGTTTATCCATTGATAGTCAACATGACTTAGGATGCTATCAACTAGTACTACAATTGATAACTATCTATGGAAACTTCTTGACATGATACTATCTATCGATTGATAAGCTTCCTCATCAACAGATTGATATTTATAAGATGGATATCCGTTGATAAGTTACAAAATGTTAACTTATACAAATATGTTTTTAAAGTGTTTTATGTATATCATCAAGGACAACATAATTCCTAACATTAACATTCGAATTTAACCGAATTAAACACTGTAAAGCCCCAAATCCATTCGAATTTAACAAAATTATACAACGTCAAGTCCCAAATCGCAGTTACTTCGCAAAATAATCAACAAGAATTAAACCGTACTTCAACAGCAGTCTAATCAACAAGAATTCTCAGTGTATTAAACAATCAATGCCATGAACCCTAACCCTAGAATCCGAAATTAAATCAACAAAACGACAATAATTAAAAAGGAAATGTATACCTCTGTTCGTAATCCTTCCTCCCACCCTCCATAGTTTGAATCGCAACAGGGTTATTGTTGAATCGCATACAAAATCGCACTGCAATCGCACACAAAGTTCACAGAAGATTTGAAAATGGTTGTACGGGTTCAAAACGGGTTATGCTGTGTATATTTGTTTTCCAAGCAATTCCGCGGTTTTTTTACGCGGAAGGAATTAAGTGAAAAAGCCATTCCGTGAAAAATATGCGCGGATAGGTAACATTTTGCGGAAAATATACGCGGAATGGATTAAATTCTTTTTTTAATCCCGATCGTTTGAGGACGTTGGATTGTCCAACGGTTAAGAAACGGATTGTTAGATAATTGATCCATGATTATCAGGGACATAACTAGGGGTGATCGCGGTGCGGTTTTCTCCCAAAATCGCAGACCAACCCCACACATGCGGTTTGGTCAAATTTCCAAACCTAAACCGCAACACGAAATTTTAAACCGCATTAACCATACCACGAAAATGCGGTGCGGTGTTGTTTACACCTTCGATAAAAATAATTATAAATATGAAATATTAATTTTCATACATGTGGAATTAATTTTTAAAGTTCTTCTCAACCACATTTTTTAATTTTTATGCATATGGTGACCTCTACAGAATGAAATATAAATACTGGGTTATGAAATATTGTGAGACTAAAATGTAGATAGATGGGTTAGCCCATTACAATTAATCAGTACAGTCCCATCATAAGCCTCTAAAATAACTGTTTGGTACTAACGAAGCAAATAGCTTGCAAACTATCCTTTAAATTCTTAATAAAATACTAACATTATATATATATATATATATAGGCTAGCGTTCAAATAGAAACCAACCTTAGAATAGAAACTAGAAACCTACACTAAATAAATTATATTTCATTTATTTTAATGGCCCCGCTAGGGGCACCTTCACAAAAAACGTTTAAAATTCTTGGCTCTATTCAACAAAAATATAAAAAAAAAATTAAAAAAAAGTTACTGTTCACGTGCCACGTCATCACGTGAACAGTAACTTTTTTTTAATTTTTTTTAATTTTTTAAAATTTTTGTTGAATCGAGACAATAATTTTAAACGTTTTTTGTATTGGAGTACCCCTAATTTGGTCATTAGATTAGCTTGAAATATTTAATTTAGGTTTAGTTTCTAGTTTCTATTCTAAGTTAGTTTCTATTAGAACAAGACCCTATATATATAGTTAAGTTCTATGGAGACCAAGTTTTTTAGTGGAGACCGGAGACCATATATCAATTAAAACATTGCAAAACCTTATTCATTGAAAATCATGTCCATGAAAGTCACTATTTCATTCATTTCATTGAAAATCTTGAAAATCATACATATTTTTCATGCAAATTTCATTAAAAATCTTGAAAATAATGTATGTTCTGTAAACAAAACATTGCAGAATGTATTGTTTCCAAAACATGTTCTGCTTGCAAATCATATATGATTTTTAAGATTTTGAATGAAATAATAATGTTCATTGAGCATTCTTTGCAAATATATATGTTTTACAATGTTTTGAGTGCATAATGTATATGGTCTCCACGATCTCCACTCAAATGTTGGTCTCCATAGAACTTAACTCTCTCTCTCTCTCTCTCTCTCTCATATATATATATATATATATATATATATATATATATATATATATATATATATATATATATATATAATATTAAAGAGTAAATTGCATTTTGCAATCCTTATCTTTAGGCATTTTTTCGATTTAGTCTTACATTCAAAACTTTGGGACTTTGCATCCCATACTTCATGTTTCGCTTCACTTTGCACTTTTTCCGTCAATTATTTTTAACTCAATTAAGCTGGAATTTTTTTAAAAAAATTGACAGGGGTTATTTGGTTATTTAAAAAATTATTTTTTCTGAAAAATTAAAAAAATTAAGAATTTTTTTTAAAAATATTTTTCGAATTTTAAAAAATATATGGTTTTAAAAAAATTATTTTTGGGGAAAGGTTATATAATTGTTTTGGCAAAAAAATTTCAAAAATGAAATTTGTTTCTTATTTATGTTCTTTTTTTTTTTAGTTTCTTATTTATAATGTTCTAACTCAACACAAAATAATGAATACTTCAAAAATGAAAACTGTATTTCACAAAAAAATCAGCAAATAATATTTTCATTTTTAAAAAACAAAATGGCAAAAAATAGTTTTAAAATGTTCAGAAAAAATGAAAAAAAAAATCATTTTCATCGCTTTTTAAGAAAATACATCATTTTAAAAAATATATTTATAAATTTTTGAAAAAAAAAAATATTTTTTAAATACCGAAACTACCCCTACCATACTTTGGGGAAAAAAATTCAAAGTTAATAACCCAAAAAAATTATATAAATTTTCCCCAATATTTTTTTAAAAGCTTATATTTTTTAAAAATCAAATTTTTTAAACAAATATAATTTTCTAATTTTTTTCACTTTTTCTTAAAACTAATTTTCTAAATATTGAAAATACCCCTGCCAAATTTTGAAAAAAAAATTCAAACTTAACGGAGTTAAAAATTGTTAACGGAAAAAGTGCAAAGTGAAGCGAAACGTGAAGTATGGGATGCAAAGTGCCGAAATTCTTAATATAAAACCAAATAGAAAAATAGCTCAAAAATAAGGGATGCAAAATGCAATTTACTCTATATTAAATGTTGCGGTGCAGTGCGGTTTGAATCGCATTTCAGAAAATTAAACCGCAACCCGCACTGCGCGATTTGTCAAAATTTGAAAACGCAACCGCACCACAGAAAATTAAAACCGCACTGTGTGGTACGGTTTGGTGCGAACGGTTTTTGATCACCCCCTATACAGGACCCTTTATATATATATATATATATATATATATATATATTGGACGAATAAGAAGATTTTATTAACATTCAAACATTGGAACCCAGCTGGGACAAATCCCCGAACTATCAACTACAACCTGTTTGTGAAACAAATAACGAGCTAAACAAATAGTCGTTTTGTTTTCAGATCACTTAACACATGGAATATCTAAATTCTTTAATTAAAAAAGTATTATAATGACACATCGAACAATCCAACCCACATCAGTTATGAAACTAGTAGCATCGCAATTGACCTTTGTTAGGAATTATGTTGTCCTTGATGATAAGTACTTGAAAACACCTTGAAAAACATATGTGTACAAGTTTAAATTTGTAACTTGTCAATGGATATCCAAGTTATAAATATCCGTTGATGAGGCAGCTTATCGATTGATAAGTCTGTAGCATGCCTGTTTAAGTCTTGTCAGTTGTTTGGTTCTGTCATAGTTACTAGAATTCCTAAGTCATGTTGACTATCAATGGATATGCAGAATAGGGTAGCTAATTGTACATAAGATGTGCTATGTAATTCTGTATAAGCGAAGTGATGGCTCAACTGATGAAGCTTCTATGTCAACGGATATGACACTTCAACAAACAACAATCAACCTATTGATCGATGTCTACTTCAACGGATAAAACGCTCCAACCAATAATGTCTTGGAATTAGAGGTTGATAGCGACTTGACATGCCTGACAGATCACATGGGTTGATAGACTTAAAAAGGGTATGGAAGCCAGTATTGGAAACGAAGAAGAAAAAGAAACATTCCTTATTCTCACAAACAATTCAGCTGGTAAATCTAGTGCATATCTGTCCAAGACAATCCAGACAAAATTGTATCACATGGATACAAGGAGTGGCAGTAACCCTGCAGAATACTTTGACTTGTAAGATTCGTTCATTTTGTAGGGTTTGTAAACTTGAAGTATATCTATCTTCAAGTGTAGCAAAGCCAAGTAGAGAAGAAAACACAGAGCTGAAAGCACAAAGCATTAGGTTTTCTTGTAAAATACTTAGTCTTGTATTCGCAGCTGTGTATCTTTTTACACAGATTATTTTCTTCAATACAACCCTCAGGTGGACTCGACAAACCCACCTGAAAGTTTTTAAAGCGTGTTGTATGTTTATTTTTATCTTTCATTCCTGTTTTATAGTTTCTTTCTGTTCATCTGTTTAAATCAAGATCCATCTGTTGTCTTGTAAATTCGAAAGAATTTTCAACAAGATTGTATTCAACCCCCCTTTGACAATCTTGAGGTGTTCAACTAGGAAATAACAACCTTCACATAAGTACCATCTGTAACCCAACTATCCATTACATCAGCGGATAATGGAGCAACAAATGCCCCAAAAATATGAATTTTTTTGTTGTAATCCTTTATATATATTTAACGCCACATTAAGGGTGTCTTTGAGACTTATTTTTACCTATATCACAGAGTTTTTATGCATTTGTACGCATAAACTATCCATTTAGAGTATTTTAATTCGTACTAGCGTAATAACCCGTGCAAGACACGGGTCATCTTCTAGCCATTGATATAAATTCGTACATTTTTACGATTAATTTTTTTGAGTATAATTATACATATTATGTTCACACATATTATAATATCATTACTTTAAATTATGGATCATTTTATTTATGCATAAATCATATGAGCACTAAAAAAAGGATGTTTTGTAGCATATGAATATATTGTATATGCTATAACATAAATTCTTTTAGAGCAATGATAAAAGGACATAAAACAATATAAGTCATCATTACTATATTTACTCAAAAGTTAAATTAATAGCAAAAATAGGAAAAAGTAGAGATCGGGTTAAAGTAATACGTTTTTTTAGTTCAAACTCAAAAACTTATGTAGCTCAATGGTTATAAGGATGAGTTTTTTCGAGGAGGACATGAGTTCATTCCCCATAAGAACATAATTTACTCAAATTTTTTGTGTGAATAAAAGAGTTTATTTATGCATAAATCATATGAGCACTAAAAGGAAGATGTTTTGTAGCATATAAATATATTGTATAGGATATAACATAATTTCTTTTAGAGCAATGATAAAAGGACATAAAAGAATATAAGTCATCATTAACATATTTACTCAAAAGTTAAATTAATAGAAAAAATAGGAAAAAGGAGAGACCGGGTTTAAGTAATATGTTTTTTAGTTCAAACTCAAAAACTTATGTAGCTCAATGGTTATAAGTATGAGTTCCTTGAGGAGGACATGAGTTCAATTTCCCATAAGAACATAATTTACTCAAATTTTTTATGTAAATAAAAGAGTTGTGGCAACTTCATGTAATTTTCAAAAATCTAAGGGTAAAATTGTATTTTCACAGGGGGTTTATTGGCTCGAAATTATCCCCTGCTATTATGAGCCAGTTTGGCTCAGCTTTATTTAAGTCCTTATGGACTTATTTTCGGGTAAAAATTTCATATTTTGATAACTTTTTTTTATACAAGTATTTAATGTATGTTTCAGATTCTATAAGTTGCGAAGAAAAAGTTAATTTTTTTTCAGAAAAAAGTTAGGAATCTCTAACTTTATCTTAAAATAAGTTGACTTATTCCGGAAAAAAATTCCCCCAAACACTCCCTATATATAGAAGATGATTGTACATATGAAAATTATATTTGTGATTTAATGTAGGGGTGTTCATCAAACCGCACAAACCGCCCGCACCGCATCACAACGCACCGCGAAGCGTGGTTTTTATTTTTTGTGGTGCGGTTGCGGTTTAAAATCTTGACAAACCGCGCGGTGCGGTGCGGGTTGCGGTTTGGAATTTCAGTCACGCGGTTCAAACCGCACCGCACTGCAATATTTAATAATATATATATATATATATATGTTATATATATTTTATATATTTTATAAGTCTATCAGCGGTAAGTCCATTTAAATTAACAGGTCAAGTCCAAACTTATTAATAATACTAAAAAGCTAAATATGTTAATACGTCACGGTGAAGTATTTATTACATTATATATATTAATTCATCCTTTATTTATTTTAATATTATACAAAAAACTAGATTATTTTTATAAATTTAGTAATATAGATTACCAGCATGTTTTTATTTTTAATTATAGGCTAATATGATTGGCTTAAGATTAACTAAATAAATAAACAATGTACATTAAATTCTCAAGATATGCTTTGATGTTCGAGTTATTATGCTAGTACGTTCTAAAAGTTTGATGCATCAATTGCAAAATAAAATAACAAAATGATATGTAGGTACAAATTACATAAAGATGAGTGAAGCAAATCAAATTACTGAGAATTTAATTCATATTATCAAAAAAAATTATTTATTTCATCTAATAATTAATATTATTAATTTTTAAATGTATAAACCGCACAAACCGCACCGCATTTTCGTGATGTGGTTTTCGCGGTTTTTATGTTACGTGGTGTGATTGCGGTTTGGAATTTTGTTCATGCTATTTGGTTTACGATTTGAGAAAAAAATTGCACCGCCCGCACCTCCAAGACGGCTATTTAATGCCACTAAAGGGTCAAGTTGGCACGCCTTTATAACGACACTCCGAATCTTCGATTCAACCCACCAACCACAAATCTATTGCTCTGTTCGTTTCTTGTTCTTGTTTAGTTTCTTGTTTTCTTTTATATTTATATTTTCTTCATTCATTATACTTAAATAATATCCTCTTTAAATCCCCCCCTTTTATTTTCGCAAACCCAACCAAACCAAACCAGCGGTAGGCAGAGAAATGGCGGTGTCTAGCTGCTACGCCATGAGGGCATTTCCGTCATTTGAGTGCCGTTCAGATCCAGACTTTTCCGGCCAAGAAATCCCCACTTCCGGCGCCAGATTCACCGGAAAACTCAAATCGGGTCCGACCCATTTGTCTTTCGGGTTGTCTTCGATGATACTGAGGTTCCCACCAGACTTTGTTAGACAGTTGAGTAACAAGGCTCGTAGGAATTGTAGCAACATCGGTGTTGCGCAAGTCGTTGCTGCGTCTTGGTCTAACAATCAGCCCCCACAATTTGCTGCTGCTGCTGCTGTTGCTGCTGTAGCCACTGACTCTGCAGTCGTTGGCAGTGCCTATTGTAAAAATAATAAGGAGAAAATAATAGATAGTGGTAATAATAATATTAACAAGAACGATTCAAGTGTTGCTGTTGTACAGCCTGAGGTTAATCCTCTCTCTTTCTTGTCCTCTGATGGGAGTCTCGCTATTCATGCCGGTATTTGCCTGTATCTTTTATATTTTTTAGATCTCAAATGCTTTTCGCCTATTTTGTTAATTATGTTTACATATACATGTGTTATTAGTTTATGTTTATGTTTATTTTGTTAATTAGATGATGGATGTGTTTTGACTATGATATGATAATTATATTTTGACATGGCTTACTCAGGTGAAAGGCTAGGTCGCGGCATTGTTACTGATGCAATTACTACTCCGGTAGTTAATACTTCTGCTTACTTCTTCAACAAAACTTCCGACCTCATTGACTTCAAGGTAGAATACGCCCATTGCAACACAGTAGTAATCACATGTTTGCATAATTATAGACATTCCTTTTTGTCTATTACTCCTTTTAAAGTCGCTAGTGCCTAGTAGTTTTTGGAATGCCATGTCTAAGAAGGTTTGGTGATGGAATTTGCCTTATCTTTTTATCGCGCCTAACATATGTGTTTGTATGGCCATAGTGTTACAGATGTTATGGTACATAACTATTTTGATATCTTTATAATAGGAGAAAAGACGTGCAAGCTTTGAATATGGGCGCTATGGAAATCCTACTACTGTGGTTGCAGAGGAGAAGATTAGGTGTGTCTTTTATTTTAGATGTTTTACTCTTTACTCTTCACCATAATTGTTAAAAGCAAAACTTGCGACAAGATGCAAAGCAACTCGTAGATATTAAGTGCAAAGCAAACCATACTGTTTAATGAAGAGAAGCATAGTAGACACTAAGAGTATCTCTCTCTTTATATATAATAACTAAATAATAACAATCGTTGGTACATTTAAAAAGCTAATCTCATTATCTTAAGTAAATACTCCCTCCGTCCCAAATTATATGAACCTGTTTGACTTTCACGGAGATTAAGAAAATGAAGTAAAAAAGAGTAAAGTTAGTTGAAAAGTGGGTAAAGTGGTGAGACCTATCAGTTTTTAATAATAGATTTGAGATAGTGGAGAAAAATAGTGGGTGTAATAGTGTTTATTTAATAAAAAGTGGAGAAGTAGTGAGTGTAATAGTGAAAAGTAGTGTTAAAAAATGTTCATTCGTTTTGGGACGTACCAAAAAGGAAAGAGGTTCACATAAAATGGGACGGAGGGAGTATGTTGACATTGTCTTTAGTCATTAGTTAACAACTTGTTGTCATGTATATATGAAACTTAAAACATCATCATCCTCGCCATGACTCAAAACCTTTCACTTAGTTGGTATGATCTAATGTTTTGTTGAATAAAGATAATTGTCATAATTTAAAAATAAGTAAGACTAAGCAATCTTTAATTAATTGCTTAGCAATGTCTGCTTTATTAGTGCTTAAGCAACGCTTCTTAAATCGGTTGGCCTTCTTCGAAGTGCAAACTCAGCTTTAGGATCAAACGTGCTTGTTTTCTGTTTGAAACTATGCCCTTGACCTCTTTCATCTAGTACATAGGCTTATAAGAAGGTTGTTGGTCACTGAGGGTCATGTTTGCTTCATGTTATACGACCACTCATGTTTGTTTGATGACATATGACAGTGCACTCGAAGGGGCTGAATCAACCCTTTTAATGGCATCTGGAATGTGTGCAAGTACTGCTTTGTTGTTGGCACTGGTCCCAGCTGGTGGGCATCTGGTGACTACCACCGATTGCTATCGGAAGACTCGGATTTTCATTGAGACAATTCTTCCCAAGATGGGTATTAAGGTAATTTTTTTTAGGTCAGATGAAGGTACATACAGTAGGTTTCCTTACTGGTTTGGTCTGACAGGGTTAGACATTATACATTGTTTCAAACTTGCATTACATATTGTTCTTACTTGTTGATCTTTTGATAGTCAGCTATCATACCCAAGTAGCCAAGTTAGAGGGTTAATCATACTTGCATACATATTTTACCTGTTTTGAGCAGAGTTTTGTTATTTATTAATACCTTAATTCACAACACCTTAATTTATTAATAAAGCCAGGCACAAGTCATTTTATATGACTTGCACATGGGTCCGGACATGTTCACCTTGTTACTATTTTGCATTGTACTATAAAAAGTAAAGTAAATTTCTTAACAACATAACACAGCCAAATTTATATTCTGTTGCACATGTATTGTAACATAGGTAGCCACTCTTTAAATATGCAATGCACGGAGGATTAATTGAAAACATACAATAGCAAGTTATGTGTAATGCAGGAACTGCATAAACATGTTGTACAAGACCATTGCAAGCTCCTTTGTTTTGATTAAGTTGATTACCTAGCTGATTTGGATACTGATAGTTATCTTCCCACATCCTGTAAACATTCTCATTGTTAATTTCAAATCCAGGCCACAGTTATTGACCCTGCGGACATGGAAGGCCTTGAAGCTGCTCTAGAGGAGAATAATGTCAGTCCGATAGACAGTGGTTTGCAGTTTGCTCATTATCTTAATATTTATTAACTAAGATGTGATCTTTGTTAGAAATTGTAGCGATCATATTTACCAGTTTGAAATGAAGACAACACTAATGAATTTAACAGAAGTGACATTACTCTATTATGCAGGTTAGTCTGTTTTTTACAGAGTCACCAACGAACCCATTCCTGAGATGTGTCGACATAGAGCTGGTGTCTAAGCTTTGCCACAGTAAAGGAGCCCTTGTCTGCATAGATGGAACATTTGCCACACCTTTGAATCAAAAAGCCCTGGCTCTTGGGGCAGATATGGTCCTGCATTCTGCGACCAAATTTATCGGAGGGCACAATGATGTATGATTGTTTTTGCCATCTAATTTAGTAATGATTTATTTTATGAAATTGATCACCTAATAGTTAAATCTTTATGATCCATCTTTATGTTTTTTTTTTTTTTTTTTGGCTCAGGTACTTGCAGGTTGTATTAGTGGTTCACAGGAGTTAGTATCTACTGTTCGTAACTTGCATCATATTCTTGGTGGTGCTTTAAACCCGGTGTGTAATACTTGACTAGAACTTGTCTGGTGCATACCAGTGCTTGGTTTACTTTAACTCTGCCAATCAAACTAACAATTGCACGAAGTGACCTTTTCTTTTCTTTTATCAGAATGCTGCGTATCTTATCCTACGAGGTATGAAGACCCTGCATCTTCGTGTACAGCAACAAAATTCTACGGCCTTGAGGATGGCCAAAATTTTAGAGGCACATCCCAAGGTATTAAATCTGACTTGCAACTCTTTTGATGTATCTTTTTTTTTTTTTGGTCAAGTTTGATGTATCTTTTTTACTTTCATCTCACTGCATTACATTGATAGTTTGTCTGGAAAAGTTGTCTTGCTAATAGATGATACCAATTTGCTTGGGAACAATTCATTGGATAACATATTACATGAAGCAACTAGATTCAATAAATTGCACATATTTCCACCAATTATATATACGTGTAGGTGTAGTTTTCTAGTTCTTCACTATACAGTTGACCTTTAATTTTGCCACATTCAAGCTCTCCAGTTTAGTCCTTTAGATATATCTTATCACGCTTAAGGCCTAGATTGTCCCCACCTTATTTTTTGTATCCTTTTCTTTGTTTAATTATGGGAACTCTCCTCCTTGTATCTTGGCAAAATGGTTGCAGATATGTACTGATTTGAAGATGATGCTTTCCTTCTAATGGTCTGTTATTATTTTTTCCCAACTAATACAGAACTTTGTCCTTCCAAAATAGTTCCTTAAAGCATTAAAAGGCAGCTGGAAATAGAAGACAAATAAATCTGTGTGTGGGGTTGTGAGATTGAGGGAATATCATTGGCAGATGGTCCTAATCTTCTTACTGAAATTTTGTTATACGATTTACAGGTGAAGCGTGTCTATTATCCAGGTCTGAAAAGTCATCCAGAACATCATATCGCAGTCCGTCAAATGACTGGTTTTGGTGGTGTAGTCAGTTTTGAGGTTGGTTTTGGTAGTAACTTTAAAAATGCAATTGGCTATCTTATACTGCATCGTGCCACATGTCGCACCTATCTTTATTTACCTGAATTGCACTTCCATATCATTTATTGTACAGGTTGATGGTGACTTACATACCACTGCGAAGTTTGTTGACAATCTGAAAATTCCATACATTGCCCCGTCTTTTGGTGGATGTGAGAGCATTGTGGACCAACCAGCAATCATGTCTTACTGGTATGTCTCCCATTTTATCAGTACCTACCTAGGGATCATTGCATTGTGGGTTTGCCTAATACCACAATTTTATAGTAATACATCTACAAATTTCAAAACAAAGACTTGAATACTGAGTACACACACGTTACCGTTTTGAAGTAATTCACTATGCTCTGTAGTAAAAATGGCATGATAAATTACTAATCGGTGATAACACCTTGAGTGAATATACTAAAGTAAAAAACTATCTTGTAATTGTTGGTTTTTTGCATTTGAATTAAACATATTGAAGTAAATAGCTATCTTCTAGTTGTATATTTGTTGCATTTATTATTCCAGTGTATAAACTTAATATGTATAATATGGTAAGTTGGTTTTATCTAATAGCCTCATGATGAAGGTGATAATACATCTGCAGTTGATAGCATGAGGCTCTTTTGGCATAGGGTGTCACATATATGACTATTCTTTGTGTTGTATATTTATTTAAATTTGATTGAGTCATGTGCGTAGCTTGTAATTGATTAAATTTATATTTTGAAAACAGGGATCTGAGTCAAGCAGATAGGGCTAAGTATGGGATCTTTGACAACTTGGTTCGGTTCAGCTTTGGTGTTGAAGATTTTGAAGATCTAAAGACTGATGTTCTTCAGGCTCTGGAGGCGATATAGGCAGTTCACCCAATATCACCTGCGCCGTTGTTTTTTAACATATGATTTTTATGAGTTGCGTTTGCATTTACGTTTAATGAACTTGTTATTGACATGGAGTCACGGACACACTGTTCTATTTCTCTAGTGAATTCAGCATTGCAAACACACCTTTTACTCTTGTAGTAGATTTTGTGTAACATGCCTTGATGATGGGAAATTGGAAATGAGAAACTTCTGCACTAAAAGTCTAAAACTAAAAGAAGTCTTATAAGAGAATTTGAAACCAAAATAGGGATGAATTAAATTGATAAGCTTCCGAACTAGTTACGTCCTGCATCATAAAACTTGGACTGATTTGTATTTTGTGATGACTTGGTAATCTCTAGTGACTTTGGTCCACTTTTATCAAAATCTAAAAATAAGGTAACAAGCATGAAAAATATTCTCATTTTTTTATTAAACAATTTTGTTCTAAAAATATAAAAAATGTTAATAAGAAAATTTAAAACAGGATATCAAAAGTTAAAATTTAAATGAGGAAGATATTGGAATCTTCGTTATGTTTCCGGTGAATTGTTTCACCAGATTCCGACCCTCTCATTTGTTCTTTACAAATGGGTTGGGCACGTAGTTTAAAAAGTAAGTGTAAAATCTCATTTATTTATAAATGATTTCTGTACAGAGGTTAAGAGTAAGCGTAAAATAAGGGAAAAAAGTAAGAAAAATGAGTAAAGTTGTGGGAGTGGGACGATTACTATTTTATGTAAGAGAAAAAGGATCCTGAGATATATCTCAGGGAACTTTTCCTAAGATACATATAAAATAATGGCTAATTAAAAATCTTTGAAATTACTAAAATACCCATCCCATTTTTATATATAAAAAGCAGTTATCTTAGGAACTTACCCGAGATATATCTCATGCTCCCTATTCTCTTTATGTAATAAAGTTAATTTAGTAGAGGAAAATAGTTTTGACTAAGTTTTGGAACATAAGGAATTGAGAAGACATCTCAAAAAGGAAAGTATAAAAAATGAGAGTAACATATACTAAGAGCATCTCCAATGGGCTTCCCTATTTTGGGCCCCTAAAATATTGTAAAATAATGATTCCCTAAAATATAGGGAACTAAAAAGCTATTTTACTCCAATGGTAATCCCTATATTGGTTCCCTATATTTTCAATAGTAGTATTTAATTAATATTTTGAAATTTGAAATATATTTTTTATTGGAAACCATTTTATTAAATCAAGCTCAAAATTAGGGATATGAATAAAAATACTTCTCTCCCAAAACCGTGTCTATTAATTTTATATAATTGTTTAAATTTCAGCTTTCATTACTTTTTTAATTTATTCAAAATATTAAGTATAAGTTAAAAAATATTAGAATTTTACAACAATTTAGGTAATTTGAAAATAAAAATAAAAAATCAAATTTGAAAAAGAGAAAACAAAACAAAAGCATTGGACAACATGAATATACAGACACAACATGAATATACAGACACTAAAACACAGCAGCACAGGCTGCAAACAAAAAGATAAACGGGGCAAAGAAAAAGAAAGTGGGAGAGAAAGCGGGAGAGAGGGGAATGAGTGGGAATGGAGGGCGGCAGATGACATGGCTAATATAGGGGCTCAATATTATTCATAATTTTAATATTGTCTTTTTAATTAGAAAATAAATAAATTATATTAGAAGATTATAAAATATAATAATACATATTTGATAGTATTCTAAATGATAGTTTTTTGCTTGTATATTGAAAATAGATAAATAACTTTTTAAATTTAATATGTTGTTGATAGAAATTGAACTTGAAATTCTTGTAGTAGTTTATAATCCCTTATTTTGACTTTTTAAAGTCAAACTGATCGAGTTTTGACTAATAATCAATAAATATTGATAAACATATAAATTACAAAAAAAATGATCATAAGAAAATTTATGTGAAGTATTATTAAAATTGATTTTTAAATTTGTAAAAATATAAACAATAAATTATAATTTACAATCAAATTTCGATGAATTTGACTTTGAAAAGTCAAAATGGGACATAATAATGTAATTCAAGTAGCACAATATATTTAACTGTCAAGTAAATGAGACTGTCTCAAATGATAAAGAGACTGTCTCTTTAGTGTAAACAATTATCCTAATTAACTAACAGAATAAATAAGCAGCAGAAAATAAATGACAGAATAAAAGACAAGAACACCAGGAATTTTCACTTGGTTCGACCCCTACCCAATCTATGGCCTACATCCAAGTCCCAATGCCAACTAGCACAGAGATTATATTATTATAACAATAATATAAAGCTTACAGTTTTCCCCGATTACAAATTTAAAGCCTCTTGGAAGAACCCTTCCCTTTGACACAGCTGTCACCTAGCAAACCTGCTACCTAGCCCACTGGCTATCTTGGCTTATGATTTGTAATCCTATCTAATTGCCACAACCCGGCACAAGTATGTGTAGAATGAATAAAAGTTTACAACTCAATGAAATGGAACTTCTGAACGCAGTATATAAGCTTGAATGTCTTTGTAAAGAAGTTGTATGGCATATGTGTTGTTGAGTTGTAATTCTTCTTGCTAAATGATCGACTTTATATAGCACTAGAAGATGTAGCCGTTAGAGTTTTGAATTCCTGAAATTATAGCTGTTGAAACATGAATCAATCAGATGTAAGTCAGTGATAGCAATCAGTCAGGATAATTACAACGGCTCCATTAGAACAAGTTTAGGGATTTGAATGGAAATCAAATCACACATTATTCCTGAAATATATAGAAATATGGTAACTAGCAGATTATAATCAAGATATCAAATCTCCAGAAATAATGCAAAATATAATTCAAAGACAATTCAAAGCATCATCCTAAAAACATAGGAATAACAATCTCCCCCTTTTTTATGATGATAAAAACTTTGAATTAATATCTAACTTTATCTGTCTCCCCCTGTCAAAAATACTTATAGAGACAATATAAACAAATAGTCTGAGAATTAAGCATTTAAAATAACCATTTAAGCATGAAATATCAGCATCCAAGATTCGAGAGTCGAGAACAAATATTCAAAATACACTTCTCCCCCTTTCATCAACATAAAAAACGAAATTAATCGTCGTCTGGAATGTTCACTGTAGCTTTGCCTTTACCCTTTGTTTTGAACCTAGGAGATTCCCCATATGAAGAAAAGTTCTGTTCAAAGAAGTCAGTTGGGGGAGCTTTGCCATCACGAGCAGTCATCCACTGAAACAGTTTGTCCATGTACTCGTCCTTTGTAAGACCAAAAGCTGCAGGAGGTGGAATGGCTGGGAGGGGAAGCGGTGCAATGATTTCTACAAGGGTGCAATCTCCAATCCAATCTGTCTTTTTGTGCCATGGAATGATGCGTTTTTCATGGACTGACGTGAGCTGTTTAGACAGAAACTTAGTCTCAGAACCCAACTTGAAGAAGAGTTTACAAACTCTTTTTCCCATGCTTTGGCAGTGAGGGTCATTCCTTCCTGAAGAGATCCAAATTCAAAATCCATTCTTCGAGTGATGCTTCGATCATGAGCTTTTAATACATCCAACTTGGAATGCATTAACTCCATAGATTTGGACATAGAAGCAAGAGAAGACTAAATAGAAATCAGTTTGGTTTGAAAGGATTCGATTGCTTTAAAGTTGGCTTCAACTTGAGCAGAAAGACCATCAAACAAAGCATGAACATTATTAAAGGGAGGTTGAGCAGTAGGAGACTCAGGCAAGGGGGTGTCAGATAGTGAATGAGAAGACTCAAAGACAAGCTGATTAGACTCATTAACCGAGAGATGGTTAAGAGTTAAAGTACGAAGATCAAAAGTGTCTGACAAATAGTCCACTTCATCAGTGACATCAATCACTTTGAAATACTCAAAAACTTTTGTTAAGAGACTAGGGTAGGGCAAATGCATAGAATCATGGGAAGCACAATGAATCATATTACGAATTAAGAGGGAGGCCACATTAAATGGAATTTGCTTAACAAATAGCGATAACAAAATTGAATCTTGATAGGTTACCCTATCACGACCACTTTTGCGCGGTAAAAGATTTGTATGAAAGAACTTGAACAGCAAAAGACAAGTAGGAGTGAAAGATGATACCGAGGGTTTGGAGTCAGCCGAAATCGAAGTATTACCGAGAATGGTTCGAAGTTGTTCTTCATAAGGAAGGTCTACCAACTCTGAGAATGGTTGATGAGATGTGAAGGGGTACGGACCGGTAGCAGCCACACCAAGAATAGATCCAAACCAATCGGAAGTAAGCACAATGGGAATACCTTTTACCTTTGAATACACCATTTAGTTTTGAGCCATAGACAGATTGGAGTAGAATTCACGAACTAGAGAGGGGTAATACATAGTCGAAGGAGATAGAATGGGTGCACAATGAAGAGTCTCAAACATCCCGACTATACCGATGCGCTGAAGTAAGTCCATATCCACCATTCGTTCCTTAAAAATAGGTTTGGCCTTGGATTTCGAAGATCCCTCTGTAATCAAAAACTCTGCTTTCAGACTTGGTTCTGGAATGGATGATTCTGAATTAGAATGATGTTCCTCAGAAGTAACCATCTTTAGTCGTTTAGAAGACTCTAATTTCATGGGTAGCTTGTCGGTGCGTGTGGATACTGAGCGAGTCTTTCGTTTAGCCATTAGAAAGAAATAAGGGGGAAGACGGAGAGAGAAAAGAAGAGAGATAATTGAAAACAAAAAGAAGGAAGAAATAGACGGGTTTAAAAAGATGTGCCCGAGTAAAATAAACAATTATGGTATCTAGGTGTCAAGCATGCAAACATTACCTTTAATTGACACACGATACTAACATACCAAAGACAATTAAATCACACATTCACAATTAAATCTATTAAAAAAATTAAACTAAATTACAGTAGAGCTAATTACGATTAGATTAATTAAAGGGTGCACATACCGAGCTCTCTTCGAAGCATGTAAAACCTGTCTTCAGACAAAGGCTTTGTAAAAATATCAGCCTTTTGATTTTCAGTGGGAATAAATATAAGCTCAATATTACCTTTTGCAACATGATCTCGAGTAAAATGATGACGAACGTCAATATGTATAGTACGAGAATGCATGACAGTATTTTTGGAAATATTAATAGCGGATGTATTATCACAGTAAATTGGAATATTTGAAGATTTTATACCAAAATCTTTCAAGGTTTGCTGCATCCACAGGATTTGTGCACAGCAACTACCTGTGGCAATATATTCCCTTTCTGCAGTTGACATTGCAACCGAAGTTTGTTTCTTACTGTGCCAAGCTACTAGGCAATCACCTAAAAATTCACAAACTCCACTAGTGCTTTTTCGATCAACTTGAGATCCTGCGTAATAAGCATCTGAAAAACCAATTAAATCAAAAGATGGGGAACTGGGATAGAAAAGTCCCAAGTCGTCAGTTCCCTTTAGATATTTAAATATTCGCTTTACAGCATTAAGATGGGATTCCTTTGGCATTGCTTGAAAACGAGCACACAAACATACACTGAATATGATATCGGGACGTGAAGCATTAAGATATAACAAGGAACCAATCATACCTCTATATTTGGTAATATCAACAGATTTACCATTTTCTTCCTTAATGAGTTTGGTGGTCACACTCATGGGAGTTGATTTAGGAGTGACATGCTCTAGGTCAAACCTTTTAAGTAAGTCCTTTATGTATTTACTCTGGTGAATAAAGATACCTGCATCAGTCTGGTTAATTTGCAAGCCAAGAAAATATTGTAATTCACCCATAAGGCTCATGTCAAATTCTTTATGCATACAGTCCGAAAACCATTTGCATAAGGTCTCATTTGAAGATCCAAACACAATATCATCAACGTACACTTGAACTAATAAGAAATCATTATGCTTATGAAAAATAAAGAGAGTAGGATCGAGTGTACCACGAATGAAACCTGAATCCACAAGGAATGTACTGAGTCGATCATACCAACACCTGGGAGACTGTCTAAGACCATAGATAGATTTCTTGAGTTTGTATACGTAATGAGGATACTTCTCATGAATGAAACCTGGAGGCTGCTTTACATAGACTTCTTCCTGCAAATATCCATTTAAAAATGCGCTTTTGACGTCCATCTGATAAAGTTTGAAGTTCTTGTAGGCTGCAAAGGCCATAAGAATACGTATAGCTTCTAGAAGAGCCACTGGAGCATAGGTCTTGTCGTAGTCGATACCCTCTTGTTGATTATAACCTTGAGCCACGAGGCGAGCTTTATTTCTGATGATATTTCCGTCTTCATCCTTTTTATTCTTGAAAACCCAGCGAGTTCCAATAACTTTGACATCTTTTGGGGGTGGCTCAAGTTCCCACACATCACAACGTTCGAATTGGTTAAGTTCCTCTTGCATAGCTCCTGACCATTGTTCGTTTTCCATTGCATCTTGAGCATTTTTGGGCTCGAATTCAGCTACAAAAGCATAGAATGCACATAAATTTCTAACCCTGCTTCGAGTAGTAATGCCTTGATTTAAATCTGAGAGGAGATTATCTGGAGGATGATTCTTCACAATTCTGGATGATTTTGGGAGACGTATTGGACTCATTTCTTCTTCATTTGAGTTTTCTGATTGATAAGGAATTTCTGATTGAACTGGTGTAGGATTCCTTGCCATTCCAAAGGGTGGAGTATCAGATGCCATAGAAGATCCAGGAGATGACTGTTGCGTAAAATCTATATGTGCAAGTGTACACAATTGCAAACAAGTAATACAGTAGTAAATACCAGATATCGATCCTCAAGGACTGCAAATTTGTATTAATCGCAAATAATATCTAACAATTCAGTTATCGAGCACAAAAATTGTTGATGGTTTTTATAACTAAACTAATTATAAGAACTAAATTAACCAACTAAATTATACTGGAGAAGAGAATGTAATATGTTTCAAATATGAGAAGATAATTCAGGATAATTAATTCCCCCTAACACGTGAAAATCGGTAATAGAGTTGCATAGCATAGTAGCAAATCCACAATTTATTAGCTAGAATTCAGCGGTCATAGGTTTCTCTCGAAATCACTATGGTATAATTCCTATCAAATAAACTAACATACGTCTATGTCAATTTACTCTTCGGAATACAATTAAGCACCAATTCACAAAGATATGCATGGTCACAATATATGTCTATACTGCAACAATATTATAATCAAAAGATATAAGCATGCACCACTCAAGTCTTATGTCAATTAACTATAACCCTCTCGGTATTACAATTAACTCAATAGCCTACTAGAGTTGATCAGACAATAGCAAGTATTAGCAAGAAAATCACTTGAATGAGTAAACCGTAGAACTGCATACAATACTCTTTAACAAAACACCAAAAATCCCATGCTAGGGTTCCATAAAAATCCCAACTATATGAAATTAGTTCATACTGAAAGTCTTAAAATCATACAAGAATTGATAGCACATAAACATGATTAAAAGAGTTAAGGAGAGAATTCTGAACAAAAAGATGAAGGAAACAAATCCAATTGAATGTCTTCAATGGCTGAATCTCCTTCTCAAGCGTCTTCTTTCTCTCTTCCTATGCCTCTCTTTCTCGTACGATGTGTCTCCATCAAATTAGGTCTGATCTCCCCTATCTTATCTCTAATAAAAGTATTTTTTTATTTATTTCTATATTTACAAGGAGATTTCCCAATAAAAACTGAATTCCAAGAAGTGGAAATTCGTAATTGATTTTTGGGCTCTGTTTCTGGGCTGAGTCGGCTGGATTTTAAATACAAGACCACTTCAGAAATAAAGCCCTTCTCATAAGCTTTCCGTGGGCTGTTGAATCGTCAGAATCGGACTTGTAGAACTCCAGATATGGCCCAAACAGTGCAAACTGCGCAAGCTACCCGGAAAATCCGAATTTTAATCATATTTTTCTCCAACTCTTGCTATTTAAATTCCAAGCCTTCCTTTATTATAACTCCTTGATACCTACAATAAAGCATTAGAATTTATTAAATAAAAATCCAAATCAATACAAAATAACTAAAATATAGGGACAATATTAGGATTAAATGCACACTTATCACATCCCCACACTTAGCATCTTGCACGTCCTCGGGCAAAGAAGAAAGAAAAAAACTAAATCCTAACTAACTAATACCACTTCCGTAGGTGATCACGGTTGCATTTGGCATATGCAACAAGCCCTTTAAACCCCATGGTAGCCCAAGTGGACGAGTAAGGTCTCGTGAGGGTTTGTAGTGAATTTACCCACAAAATTCCTAATTTTTTATTTTGACTGCCAAGTCTCAAACATGAAATATATCATAGCACTCCACACATGCAAACTTAATCATGTAATAGCTCATAAATGTCATATAATGCGGTTCCTCAACTTTACACACCGACACAACTATTCAAGCACGCACACATAGTCTCAAAAGACTAAAATATCATGAATAACTTTAAAGTCTCAATCAACAAGAAAATAGAATGCTTAGGATAGAAAAATAACCTCACAAACACTCAAATCACACAAGTGTTTAGGTGCAACTGTATCACTCAAGTTCAATTAAATGCACTTGTCCACCAAAATCTCTAGACTTCGTGTTCGTATAAATCAAAAGGTCTTTGTCAAGGGTTGTAACGAGGCTTAGGTGCGGGGGTAGGAAATCAAAGAAATAGGCTAACAAGTGGCTAAACTTGACAACTAATAGAGCATAATGTTCATATACACTTGAAGCATTCAATATGAAACTAACCTTGAGATAACATCCCACATACAAATCTAGACTCATAATTTTCACATTCAAGAACCATTGAACATTTACTCTCTTTCTTTTTTTTTTTCATTTTTTTTTCTCTCTATTTTTTTTCTCTTCTTGCTTCCTTTTTTTTTATTGATTCGTAGGGCTGAGCAAAACCGATCCGAACCCGAAAAACCGAACCGAAATTTGTTATTTCGGTTCGGTTCGGTTCTAAATATTTTGAAATTCCGGTTATTTCGGTTTTCGGTTCTGGACCGAAATATATTTCGGTTCGGTCCGGTTCTTTTCAAAAAAATTCGGTTCTGGACCGAATAAACCGAAATATTTAAAACATATATTTACATTTATATATTATATATATAATATTTATTTAAGTTCTTTTATTTAAGTTTTGTAACTAAAGGCCATTAAGATTGCAAGGTCCAAGGATATTGCAAGGGATGCTTATTTTTTGTCTTCGAAATGAAGCCTGTGTTTGGCGTTTATTTCTATCTAGAAGTGGTGGTCTACTTTTTGCTTGGGGTCCATCTTGCAATTTTGAAAAGAAGGAAAAAAGAGCAGCTTTGTTTTTTTGGAAGGATGTGCTAGTCAATTATCTTACAATTCTTTTGCTTCTAATCACATGGATGTGTACCCTTTGTCTATTCCCTTGGTATTTGTCGGCAACTTATGACAGGGGGTATGCCTTTTGTGGGTTTTTTTGCATTTCCCTTTCTTTTGGTGGGTATCTTTTGTCTTTGGGTGGTAGTGTGGTTTTGTAGTTGTTTTTAGTTTTTTTTATTTTATTCCTTGGAGTGTGTTCCAATGGAATTTTGTTGGGCTTGAGCTCTGTGCTCTTGTTGTATTCTTTTCTTTATTTTAATATAATTTTCTACGAGGTGTAAACTTGTTCCAATGGAATTTTCCATGCATTTTTCTAACTTTGAAGTTTAAATTTCGGTTCTGCTTGGACCGAACCGAAATAACCGAAATATTTCGGTTCGGTTCCGGTTCGGTCCATGTCCATATTTCGGTTCGGTCCGGTTCCAAAAAAAACCCATTATTCGGTTTTCGGTTATTTCGGTTCGGTCCGGTTCTGGACCGAACCGACCGAATGCTCAGCCCTATTGATTCGAGTGACTTTATTGAAGTGTCACGAAGAAGGAATAACCAAACCAATTCAATTCCCACCCAAAATTTCACACAATGACAAAGATATCCCCACACTTAATATTTTACCAATCTCATCTGTACATCACAATGCTCTACTAGTCAATCAAGACAAGAAGAAATAAATAAGCTCAAGATTTAGATGGTGATATACGAAAAAAAGGATATAGGCTCAAGGGGGCTCACTAAGGATTAATTTTAAGGGTACTGTTTGGGACAATACGGTTAATCCTAGTGCCTTTATCATTTTTACACAACACACAATATCAATATGCACACGACCTGGTCTAGAGCAAGTTCTAGAGCAACACATGCAATGACGAATAACTCACCACAAAAAAAAATAGATTGATAAAAAGAAGCATCAATCATAAATTAAGGCTCAAGATCTCACATGGTGATAGCATGCCATACTCATCAAAATTGACAGTGACGTACATTCAAGTTTTTTAATTTTCGCAAGCACGTACAAGACATCATTATGTATAAGGTATTTTACGCTAAGGAGACATATACATGACACACAAATAATTAGTCTACATGATGTGTACTTATCCTTATTAACATGCTATATTGACAAGGCAATCATTTTTTTAAGTTTTTCTATTTTTTTTGTGTTTTTTCTATTTTTTAGTAATATCCTAAAATAAAATCTAAAAAATAAATATCTAATGTCCTAAAAAAAACTAAGAAAAAAAAATTATCCTAAAAATAAAATTATTAATGTTCCTAATTTTTTTTTAATGTTGGAAACCCCTCCCCACACTTAAGTAGTTCATTGTCCCCAATAAATAATAATATAAAACATCTAGATTAAAAAGATTCTAAAAAAAAATACAAAAAGAAAAGAATAATAAAAAAACAAAATTATACAAAGAAAGGTTAAAAAAAGAAAAAAAAAGTACTCCCCTCATGCCGCACGAAGTGTTGTCGGAAAAAGAAGTTTGAATCCCCAACAAGATATTTTCAATTGCTAGCTCACATTTCCCTTAATATATTGAAAACAGTAGGTTTGATCACCAACAAATTGTTGGTGGAGTGGCAGGATCATGGTTTTCCATGAGGGTGGTCAGGGGTTCAACTCCCTTGACCTACAACATTTCCAAAATCTTTTTGCAACACCTTGCCTAGAAACTAGGCTGGACACTTGAATTGAAATTGGACTGGGCTCTTGCAAGGCAATTGGGCTGGGCCCTTGCATGGCAGCTTGGCTGGACCAGAAGTGTAGGTGTGGACCAGGCTCAGAGTCAGGTTTGGATGTGGTGGAAAATTCATGCTTGCATGCCCCCGCGCGTGACAGCGTGAGTTATATAATAGGGGAATTCAACGCTTTTCTTTTGCTCAGCTGCAGATTGTTTCACACTAGGGGTGTAAATGAGTCGAACCGAGCCGAACTTTAAATTGTTCATGTATCGTTTGTTAAGAATTTAGCGAACTCGAACTCGAGCTCGAACTTGAATCGAGCCAAAAAATATGTTTGAGCTCGGTTCGTTAAGATAAAATGTTATTCGCGAACCGTTCACGAACATGCCTCATGAGCTTACTCACAAACTTTTGTTTTCGAACAACTCATTAAGCTTGTTCATGAAATTATGGTCACGAATAAATCTTAAATATTGCTCGCGAACTTATGCTCACGAACTCACATACGAAAAACTCATAAACTTGTTTTCTTAATTTTGTATACAAAAATCTAACATTAAAAAAAAATTAAAAAGTCCAAAATTAAATAATTAAATTTGTGTCTCAGCACTAAAAACAATAAGAATAAATCATCAACCAATAAAATTCTCACATCTCCTTACATAAAATATCATTAGTCATACAAAATACTAATTTTCTTACAAAAATCTATAAAATATCAATCATACAAAAGTATCGGTCACCTTACATAAATTTACAATCTTATCTGTAAATTTTGGCATTACATTTTATAAATATAAAGTATTAAAAAATATTTTTATATTTATAGTGTTTAATTAACTTATTTTGGTCTTTATATTTCATATTTGCAAGTATCTCAAGTTATTTTAATTTCAAATTTTACACAATCATAAACATATTTTTATATATTTTTATATATTTAAGTAATATAAATAAATTAATACATCAATAACATTTAATACAAAAATTTAGCACTTTAAATGATGTAATAGTTAATTGATACATAACTATATATACTACTTGTAAGATTGAGTCAGTTATTATTATTATTATTATTATTATTATTATTATTATTATTATTATTATTATTATTATTATTATTATTATTATTATAAAATAAACAATTATAATATCTAGCATAACATATAAGATATTATAATTAATGGTATACAATTAATTAGATTTTGAGAATATATACTAATAATCAAACATATATTTTATATAGAAGATTACTTATCGAATTTGTTTATGGATTGCTAATGAACTCGAATACCGAGCATGTTAGCGAGCTCAATTATCGAACTTATTCACGAACATGTTTATGAGCTATGTCTACGAGCCCATTCACAAACACGTTAATCGAACTTGTTCGCGAGCTATCGAGTCGAACTTTACCATGATCATGTTCAGCTCATTTATAAATCGATCCTTAAAATTATGTTCAAGATCGACTCGTTTGTGAATCGAACCGAACCCGAACCGAGCTTTTTTCGAACCGAACGCCGAGCCGTTTGCGAGTGTATCGGTTCATTTACAGTCCTAAATCACACGGCCATCATAAATTCAGTACTCTTGATATACATGAATGCGCGCGCTGGTACCTCACACAGAGACATCTGCATGATCAACACACCAGCCGCACGCCCAACCTTGAATGCGTCACATTAATACAGGAATTTTAGCACGCCCATCACTCAAAGTGCACGTCCATTAATTAATTTCTGTTCCTTCTACTTTTTTTCTTCAAATTGGCACGGTTGCTTTCAAAATTCGCACGAGTATCACTTAATCTCTGTTCTTCATTTTTTTTCTTCCAAAACTTTGCTTGTCTGCTGCACTAATTTCAAGTCTACCACGTAATTTTTGTTCGATTTTTTTTTTCTCGTACCAAAAACTTTTCTTTTTAACCTGTAACACTTCACACAAAACTCATCAAGGCATCTTATGGGAGTAATAAAAATATACAAAAAAAATAATAAAAATATCTAAATTACAAAATACAAACAAAAAATGAAATAAAAATTACTAACCATACAAAAATCATGGGTTGCCTCCCAAGAAGCGCCTTTCTTTAATGTCTTTGGCTAGACATCATTCTCTCTCAAGGCTCCATTAAGTCGAGTGAGGCTTTATCACGTACAACCTCACCTCCCCAATAATGCTTCAATCGTTGTCCATTGACCTGAAATTCACCCCCTTGATTATCACGTAATTCCACAGCTCCATAGGGATGTACTTTCACAATTGTGAAAGGTCCGGACCATCTAGATTTCAGCTTGCCTGGAAATAATTTCAGCCTTGAGTTAAATAACAAGACTTGCTGTCCCACTTCAAACACTCGAGATTGAATGTTTTTATCATGCCAATTTTTCGTCTTCTCCTTGTAAAGCTTAGCATTCTCGTAGGAGAAAAATCGTAGCTCATCCAACTCATCAAGTTGCAACAATCTCTTTTCACCAGCAAGTTGCATGTCAAAATTTAGATTTTTGAGAGCCCAATAAGCCTTGTGTTCAAGCTCAACCGGAAGATGACACGCCTTTCCAAAAACCAAACGATAAGGAGACATACTCAAAGGAGTTTTATATGCAGTACGATATGCCCAAAGAGCCTCGTCTAACCTTGTAGACCAATCCTTTCGACTCGGATTCACCACTTTCTCAAGAACGCCCTTGATTTCTTTGTTAGACAACTCAGCTTGCCCATTAGTTTGAGGATGATAGGCGGTAGCTACCTTGTGTCTCACATTATACTTAACTAAAACATTAGCCAACAATTTATTCACAAAGTGTGTACCTTCATCACTGATTATAGCTCTTGGGGTTCCAAAGCGAGTAAAGATATGCTTGTCTAAGAACTTGATGACAACTTTTGCATCATTAGTAGGATAGGCAGCAGCTTCCACCCATTTAGAAACATAATCAACAACCACTAAAATGTATTCATTCTTGAAAGAAGGAGGGAATGGACCCATGAAGTCAATGCCCCACACATCAAACAACTCTACTTCAAGAATATTAGTCAAGGGCATCTCACTTCTTCTCGAGATATTACCAACCCTTTGACAACGATCACATCTAACAACATATGCATGAGCATCCTTGAACAGAGAGGGCCAAAAGAAACCAGATTGCAATACCTTTGCAGCAGTGCGTTGTCCACCAAAATGTCCACCAGAGGGAGATGAATGACAATGGAAAAGAATATCTTGCACCTCAAATTCAGCAACACATCTTCTAATAATTTGGTCTGCACCTTGCTTGAACAAATAAGGCTCATCCCAAAAATAAGATTTCACATCATGCAAGAATTTTTTTCTTTGTTGACTTGATAAGTTCAGTGGCATTAACCCAGTAGCTAAATAATTGGCAAAATCAGCAAACCAAGGAGTAACATTAGAGAGTTGTACCTGAAACATCTGTTCATCTGGAAATGTTTCTTTAATAGGAATCAAAGTGCTAGATTCCTCATTGTACTCCATTCTTTATAAATGATCAGCTACTTGATTTTCAACACCTTTTCTGTCTTGTATCTCAATATCAAACTCTTGAAGCAGAAGAACCCACCTAATCAACCGTGGTTTTGCATCCTTCTTGGTGATTAAATATTTTATGGCCGAATGATCAGTGAAGACAACCACTTTAGTGCCCACAAGATAAGATCGAAACTGGTCAAAGGCAAACACAACAGGAAGAAGCTCCTTTTCAGTCACCGTGTAATTCAATTGAGCTCCAGTCAAAGTGCGACTCGCATAGTAGATAGGATGAAATACCTTGTTCTTTCTTTGACCCATTACCGCACCCACTGCATAATCACTAGCATCACACATTAATTCAAAGGGCAAGCTCCAATCTGGTGCAATAATGATAGGTGCTGAAATCAATCTTTGCTTTAATTCCTCGAAAGCCTTCAAACATGCTTCATCAAACTGAAAAGGAGTATCATTCTCCAATAACATGCAAAGTGGCTTAGAAATTTTTGAGAAGTCTTTAATGAACCGTCTGTAGAAACCTGCATGTCCCAGAAAACTTCTTATATTCTTGATGGAAGTAGGAGGAGGTAGCTTCTCAATGACTTCAATTTTTGCCCTATCAACTTCGAGTCCCTTCCTTGAAACTTTATGTCCCAATACGATGCCCTTCTTCACCATGAAGTGACACTTTTCCCATTTGAGTACAAGATTAGTATCCTCGCATCTTTTTAACACCTTACCCAAGTTACATAGACAATCACTGAAAGAATCTCCAAACACAGAGAAATCATCCATGAACACCTCTAGAAAATCACCAACCATGTCAGAAAAGATAGCCATCATACATCTTTGGAAAGTTGGAGGAGCATTACATAACCCAAACGAAACTCTTCGAAAGGCAAAAGTACCATAAGGACATGTGAATGTAGTTTTGTGCTGATCTTCTGGAGCTAAAGTTATTTGATTATAACCAGAGTACCCATCAAGAAAACAATAGTACTCTCTTTCAACAAGTTTGTCCATCATTTGGTCAACAAAGGGCAATGGAAAGTGATCCTTCCTAATGGCCTTGTTCAACTTTCGATAATCAATGCAAATTCTCCAACCCGTAATTGTTCTGGTCGAAATCAACTCATTGACTTCATTCTTAATCACTGTGAGTCCACCCTTCTTCGGCACGCACTGAACAGGACTAACCCATGAGCTATCTGAAATTGGATAAATGATTCCTGCATCAAGCCATTTGATAATCTCTTTCTTTACCACCTCTTTCATAATGGGATTCAATCTACGTTGGCCTTCAATAGATCCCTTAGCACCATCTTCCAACAAAATTTTATGCATACAAATAGAAGGGCTTGATAAGTAGATATTTATATTTATTTAATCCCTATATTTTTAGTCATTTTGCATGAAATTGGATTTGGATTTTATCAATTTTCATGTTTTATTGTAGAAAATTTGGAATTCTTATATTAGGAGGATTGGAGCGGAAATAACATATTTTGAAGTATAAATCGAGCAAAATCAGATTTTTTGGAGTTTTAATGCAGTTGGCCGCTGTGCAGTCTGCGCCAAAATCTGTGCAGTTTGCGCCAGGCGCAGAAATTTTTGCGCGACGTTCACTGTTTTGGCTATTGCGGGAGCTCCGGGTGTCCGATTTAGGCGATCTTGGTATCGTTGGAAAGCTTGCGAGAAGACCTTTAATTACAACTTGGTCTCAGATTTTAATTCAATTCCGACTGTTACCAGAATTTTGTTGAAGCCAACAGTTCGAATTCAAGCCTCTAGAATCCAATTTAAATTAAGAAATTCCTTTCTTTTTGTAAAGCTTTGTATTATTAGTTGGTCAAATGTAATATATAATGAAGGGGCCAGCTGATAATAGAGTAGGATTGTAATAATTAAAGTAGAGAATTATTAGTTTGCAAAGTCTTAAAGTGTGGGCTAATATTGACCCTAAGCTTTGTATTTAGTTTGGGGTGATATCTTAGTCTAAGGAGAGCAGTTTTTGGTGAAAAGAACCGGCTCTCACTGCACATTTTCAGTTTGTAGTTAGTCTAGTTTAGGTTAGTTTAGATGTAGTTATTTTGGGTGAAAAGGGGAGGAGATAGCTTGGTGTAATATTGGAAGATGGAGCTTGCAATTCCGGATTTTAATGGAGCATTTCAAGATGTTTCTTTGTTCTTCATGGTCAAATTCTCATGGTTTGTATTCTTGATTCATATTTAGTTTATAATATCATGAGTAGTTTATCCTTATATTCATTTGTTAGTAGGTTTTTAATGGATTTTTCTTGAATTTTTATTATAGATGTGGTGATTTGATTTCTTGTTTTTATTGATGATTTATTCATATCCATGTTTCATGATGATCTATGATTATGTTCCAACATCCGAAAGGGGAGGAATATAAATGCTATGATTGAATAAACACGAATTGATTGAGGATGAGAATACCGAAATGATTTGTGTAGCTTAATAGGGTTTAAATCTTAATCCTACCTTATGTTCGATTTTATCACGAGAGTAGGTAAATCACATTTTGGTAGAGAATTTATATATCCGGGAGGAATATAGATTAATTTAGAATCCCGCTATCACATAAGATAATGGAATGATAAAAACCACAAAACTAGATTTAGAGGATAGTTAATGAAGTTATTTACCTAGTTGATTTACCATGCTTGTTCGATTTTGTGATTTTTGTATTTGTTAATCTATCATTGTGAGCTCGACTTAATTAAGAGATTGACGACCTTTTAATTGAAATCCATAAGGAATTATGACGAATAGTTAGAGATATTGTAATTCCACCAAGTACATGAATGGTAGACATAATTTGATTTGAACCTTGACAAAGTTTGATGAAAAATTGTGAAACTAAAATCCTTGACGAAGGTTGTTTTTAGCGAATATAAATTGAACGAATAAAGACATGCATGAGGTCAATTGAGAAATCATAATATTTGAATTCTTTTCTCCCATGTTAGTGTAAATTTATTTTGTGTTTATTAGATTAGTTTTAGTTTAGTAAAAAATCAAAATTCGTTTTCCAAACTTCTAGATTTTAAGAGACGACTCATTTGAAATTAATTATACGAGATAAGACCTTCCCCGTGAACGAACATGTAATAAATACCACATCAATTTTGGCGCCGCTGCCGGGGAAGGCAACGTGATTAATTCAAGTTGATTGTTTCTTATAATTTAGATTTTATTTTGTAGATATTTGCTTTGTTTTTGTTTTGTTTTTGTTTTGTTTTGTTTTGTTTTGTTTTGTTTTTTTTTTTTGTAAATTTTACTACTACTACTATTAGGATAGCTTTTTATTTTACTTTTTCCCATATGATGCCTTGATGATTTGTTTTAAGTGTGCAGAAAATAAAAATCAGCAGTGCAATTTCAGCAGTTTGCAGGGGCTAAAATGACAGTTTCTGTGAAAACAGGGGCTGAAATGGCAGTTTCAGTAAATATAGGGGCTGAAATGGCAGTTTCAGTAAATATAGGGGCTGAAATGGCAGTTTCTGGAAATGCAGGGGCTGAAATGGCAGAATACAGGGGCTGAATTGTAGAGTTTCAGAAAGTTGCAGTGGCTTGGTTGTGAATTTCTGGACAGCAGGGATGATTTCTGCACACTGCAGAATTCATGTAGAAAGAAAAAAAAAATTCTGGACTGCTTGCGGAAAATGAAAAATTCTGCATGGTTTGGAATTTCCTTTCCGAACCGCACTTCACGCACTTCATGTTAGACATATCAGGGGAGTATTTCTTTTATTTTTGTATATAAATTTGTATTATTTTGTTTATTTTTTCTGTTAGTTTTCTTGTTCGTTTAATTTGTTAAATGGCTTAAGTGATGGTTGTTCCTTGAGGACAAGGAAAATGTTAAGTTGGGGGTGTTTATGTATATTATTGGTAATTATGGTAGTAGTAGTACTAGCCTTGTAAAATAGTTAGATGATCATGTTAAATTAAGTTAGTTTTCTATTAAGTGGATAATGCATTTTTTAAAAAAAAAAAATAAAAAAAATAGCTTGATGCATCCTTACATGCTATAGTGTTATTGTGTTTTTCAAGACTTTTGTTTGAGAGGTGTTATACTTTGTTCTTGTACACACACATTCACTAACAAGTTGAAACTAGTAGACTCATTAAAAATCTTAAGTAATTAGAATGACATGAATATGCGCAAAATGATTTGCTTCGCATGTTTTGAATACAAGTGCTAGAAAGAATTTTTCTTGGGATTAATTATGTTTTGCCACCAAGTGAGATTTTGAGCCTTTATGCATATCTTTTGCATTTTTTCCTTTGCTTGAGTGTCCACATTTTTATTTGCATTGCTAGCACTTGTTTTAGACCTTTCTTGAGATGCATGACATTGTTTGGATGATAAGATGATAAAGGCATTTAGGAAAAACCTCATATTTTCCACATTACCACGCCTTTTTATATGATCAATTAGTTACCCCTTTGAGCTTAATCTTATTTTTCGGTGACACACCATATTACTTGCCTAGACCTTTTTCTTGTATTAGCCTTAAACACTAACTTGATCACTTTTTGTCAAAGGCTAGTTGAGTTTTTGAGGGGGTAATAAGGTGTGTGAGATGTATCTTTTGATCATTACATTGGGAAAATATTGAGTTGAAAAAAAAAAATAATAATAAATTGGAAGGCTTAAAAAAAACAGAATAAATGCCTTCGGGAAAAAAAAAATAAAGAAATTACAGGGGCTGAAATGTAAGAACTCAGAAACTGCAAGGGCAGAATTGTAACTTCTGGAAGTACAGTGAATGTATCTTCTGGAATTGCAGGGGCAGAATTGTCAGTTTCTGGAAGTACAGGGTAATGAATGTAAATTCTGAAACTTAAAGGGCTGTTTTGTAGAATTAGAAACTGCAAGGGGCAGAAATGAATAGGGAGGATATATGAGGGGTTGTGAGCGTTGTATCATGAATTCTAGCTTTTGACACTTCACCTTATTTGGCTTTATTTGACATACCTTGTCCCTAGCCCCATTACAACCCGAATAAAAGACCTTTTGATTATCATTTTTCATGTATTTTGTGTCAAAGTTAGATCGATACCAAGTGTCAAGCATGCTTATGATTTTGTTGGAATTGAGTGAAACACTTAACCTTTTCTTGTGTGAATATCATTTTTTTTTTGAGTGAAAGGTGAGTTATTGCTTTTTTGCATATGAAATCCCAAGTTTTTCTTGAAAGTGTTCTCTTGTGTGCTTAACATGGTTTCTAAATTATTCTTGCATTTGACATGGAATTTTGAGCACTTAAGTTTATTCTTTGAGTAGATTATGTGAATACTTGAATTTTCGACACCAAGACATTGTGTATACACCTTGATGCTTAAGTTGAGATGACATGATAAAACTTGTATGTGTGGAGTTGCATTGGCATGCATTGATTGCTTGATAGATGGCGTACTTGGTTCCTATATCATCTTTATTATTATTACATGAGCTAGATGGATTTTGTGGGTATATCCGCTATAAACCTTCACGAGACCTTACTCGTCCACTAGGGCTACTTAGGGGTTTAAAGGGCTTGTTGCATATGCCAAATGCAACCGTGATCACCTTACGAAAGTGGTATTAGTTAGTTAGACGTATTTTTTATTTTTATTTTTATTTTTATTTTTTTTTGCCCGAGGACGTGCAAAACCTTAAGTGTGGGGATATTTGATAAGTAGATATTTATATTTATTTAATCCCTATATTTTTAGTCATTTTGCATGAAATTGGATTTTATCAATTTTCATGTTTTATTGTAGAAAATTTGGAATTCTTATATTAGGAGGATTGGAGCGGAAATAACATATTTTGAAGTATAAATCGAGCAAAATCAGATTTTTTGGAGTTTTAATGCAGTTGGCCGCTGTGCAGTCTGCGCCAAAATCTGTGCAGTTTGCGCCAGGCGCAGAAATTTTTGCGCGACGTTCACTGTTTTGGCTATTGCGGGAGCTCCGGGTGTCCGATTTAGGCGATCTTGGTATCGTTGGAAAGCTTGCGAGAAGACCTTTAATTACAACTTGGTCTCAGATTTTAATTCAATTCCGACTGTTACCAGAATTTTGTTGAAGCCAACAGTTCGAATTCAAGCCTCTAGAATCCAATTTAAATTAAGAAATTCCTTTCTTTTTGTAAAGCTTTGTATTATTAGTTGGTCAAATGTAATATATAATGAAGGGGCCAGCTGATAATAGAGTAGGATTGTAATAATTAAAGTAGAGAATTATTAGTTTGCAAAGTCTTAAAGTGTGGGCAAATATTGACCCTAAGCTTTGTATTTAGTTTGGGGTGATATCTTAGTCTAAGGAGAGCAGTTTTTGGTGAAAAGAACCGGTTCTCACTGCACATTTTCAGTTTGTAGTTAGTCTAGTTTAGGTTAGTTTAGATGTAGTTATTTTGGGTGAAAAGGGGAGGAGATAGCTTGGTGTAATATTGGAAGATGGAGCTTGCAATTCCGGATTTTAATGGAGCATTTCAAGATGTTTCTTTGTTCTTCATGGTCAAATTCTCATGGTTTGTATTCTTGATTCATATTTAGTTTATAATATCATGAGTAGTTTATCCTTATATTCATTTGTTAGTAGGTTTTTAATGGATTTTTCTTGAATTTTTATTATAGATGTGGTGATTTGATTTCTTGTTTTTATTGATGATTTATTCATATCCATGTTTCATGATGATCTATGATTATGTTCCAACATCCGAAAGGGGAGGAATATAAATGCTATGATTGAATAAACACGAATTGATTGAGGATGAGAATACCGAAATGATTTGTGTAGCTTAATAGGGTTTAAATCTTAATCCTACCTTATGTTCGATTTTATCACGAGAGTAGGTAAATCACATTTTGGTAGAGAATTTATATATCCGGGAGGAATATAGATTAATTTAGAATCCCGCTATCACATAAGATAATGGAATGATAAAAACCACAAAACTAGATTTAGAGGATAGTTAATGAAGTTATTTACCTAGTTGATTTACCATGCTTGTTCGATTTTGTGATTTTTGTATTTGTTAATCTATCATTGTGAGCTCGACTTAATTAAGAGATTGACGACCTTTTAATTGAAATCCATAAGGAATTATGACGAATAGTTAGAGATATTGTAATTCCACCAAGTACATGAATGGTAGACATAATTTGATTTGAACCTTGACAAAGTTTGATGAAAAATTGTGAAACTAAAATCCTTGACGAAGGTTGTTTTTAGCGAATATAAATTGAACGAATAAAGACATGCATGAGGTCAATTGAGAAATCATAATATTTGAATTCTTTTCTCCCATGTTAGTGTAAATTTATTTTGTGTTTATTAGATTAGTTTTAGTTTAGTAAAAAATCAAAATTCGTTTTCCAAACTTCTAGATTTTAAGAGACGACTCATTTGAAATTAATTATACGAGATAAGACCTTCCCCGTGAACGAACATGTAATAAATACCACATCAGGGCTAATACCTCGAATATCCGCAATAGTCCACCCAATAGCTTTCTTGTGCTTCTTAAGAATTTCCAACAATTGATCTTCCCGAGCACTAGACAATTCAGCAGAGACAATAACAGGCAAAGTAGAAGAAGGTCCCAAATAAGCATACTTCAAATGAGAAGGAAGAGCTTTATATTCTAACTCTGGTGGTTCGACAATGGATGGCTTTGGAATCTTGAATTCCCTTGATGATAACTCCAGTGACTCAAAACGGCCTCTAGTTCTTGTACCATGTGAATTAGCTTCCAACCAAGCTAAAAGATCAACATCATCAACTTCATCATCAGATACATTGAGAATCAATTGCTCCAAAGGGTCATGAGAAGAATCATACTCTAGTTTTTCAGAAACTAGATCATCAACCAAAGTGACTGCTGAACAATATTCTACATCATCAGAATATTTCATAGCCTTGAAAACATTAAAAGTCACCTTTTCATCTTGAACTCGCATCGTTAGCTCCCCATTTTGCACATCAATTAATGTTCTTCCAGTAGCAAGAAATGGCCTACCCAAGATAATGGGAACTTCCCGATCTGCCTCATAATCCAAGACAATAAAATCAGCAGGAAAGATGAATTTGTCCACTTTGACCAAAACATCTTCAATCTTTCCTTCAGGATGAGCAAGAGATCTATCTGCTAGTTGAAGAGTGACAGTTGTAGGCCGAACTTCTCCAATTCCCAGTTTCCTGAACACAGACATAGGCATCAAGTTTATACTAGCTCCCAAATCACACAACGCCATACCACAATAAGAATTTCCAATAGTGCAAGGAATGGTGAAACTCCCCGGATCTTTCATCTTTGGTGGTAATTTATTCTGCACAAATGAGCTATACTCTTGTGTTAGAGCTACAGTTTCAAACTCTCCCAACCTTCGCTTCTTTGTAAGAATGTCCTTCATGAATTTCACATAATTGGGCATTTGCTCAAGAGCTTCTACGAGTGGAATATTGATGTGAAGTTGTTTCAGAACATCTAGAAATTTCTTAAACTGAACATCTTGCTTCTGCTTTTGAAACCGTTGAGGGAATGGTGGTTGTGGTTGCATGGTTGGAACCACCTCAGAAGTCTGGACACCATTATTTTCTGAATTTTTCTCCTCACCTTCAGTTGTAGAGGAATCACCTTCTTTGGACTTAGATTTAGCATTCTCCAAAACTTTCCCGCTCTTCAATGTCATGGCTTTGCAGTGCTCATTCCCAACATCCCTAGGCTTTTCAGTGTCGCTAGGGAGCGAGCCATGTGGCCGACTCCTCAGCTCATTGGCTAGTTGTCCAACTTGATTCTCCAAGTTTCTCAGTGATGCTGCTTGACTTTGGATGAGAGCATCATTATTTGCCATGTACGCTTTAAGCATATTTTTAAGAGAACTAGATTGAGATGCTTGCTGAGGCAATTGTTGTTGAGCTTGTTGAGAAAATCCAGGCGGATAATTGGGCCTAAATGTATTTGATGAAGTTCTAGAAGTAGCCCCTTGATTGTTCCAAGAAAAGTTAGGATGTTGCCTCCATGATTGATTGTAGGTGTTTGAATAAAGGCCACCCTTATTTTGATTTCCCACATAATAGACAGATTCGGGATTCAAAAGACAGCTATCATAAGTATGCTCTTCACCATAATACACACATGAAACATTCTTGATTTGATTAACCTGTGGATTCACCGATTGCCCTATAGATTGATAACCTCCCGTCGTCAAGTTCTTGAGCATATTCTCAATGGATGACATTTGAGCTCTCATTGAAGTTACCGCATCAACCTCGTAAATTCCAGCCACTTTTTTCCCAGATTGAGCCCTATTAGTTATCCACTGATGATTATTTGTTGCAATTGTCTCAAGAATCTCATATGCCTGATTATAAGATTTGGCTAACAGAGCTCCATTTGCAGATGCATCTACCACCAACTTTGTCTGAGTATTGAGACCATTATAGAATGTCTCCATCTGAATGTAATGAAGAAGACCATGATGTGGGCATTTTCTCAGTAATGCCTTGAATCTCTCCCATGCCTCATATAAAGATTCATCGTCCATCTGCTGAAAAGAATTAATCTCATTACGAAGCTTTGCATTCTTAGTGGGAGGAAAATACTACATAAGAAATTTTTCTGCCAAATCATTCCAATTAGCCACAGAACCTGGTGGCAATGAATTCAACCAATCTCTAGCCATGTCTCTCACAGAATATGGGAACAACTTCAATCTCAAAGCATCATTTGTGACTCCAGAAAGTTTGAAAGAATCACAGACCTCAACAAACAACCGAAGGTGAAGATGAGGATCCTCATTAGACATCCCACTGAATTGACCTACAGTCTACAACATCTGAAACATAACTGGCTTCAGCTCAAATTGTGTTGCTTGAATATCAGGGTTGACAATCCCTGAGTTTAACTCACCAACACGAGGTTTTCCGTACTGCCGAATGGCACTATCTCGATCATCTAACACCATCATACCATTTTGAACATTAGGTGTCATATTCCGATTATTAGCAGTCTCATCACCCATAACTAGGTTCGCTTCTTTAAGTCCGCGTTGCACTCTTCTTCTTGCTTTAAAAGTTCGCTCAATTTCAGGATCAAAGGCAAATAATCCTGAAGGTTCTTCGTTCATACACATAGACACCTGATAAAAAACAAATATTACTCCCGTTAGCACAAAAGTAACAAAAACCAAACTGTAAGAAAATTAACTTCGCAATTAAACACTATAACAGTCCCCGGCAGCGGCGCCAAAAACTTGTTGCGTAAAATCTATATGTGCAAGTGTACACAATTGCAAACAAGTAATACAGTAGTAAATACCAGATATCGATCCTCAAGGACTGCAAATTTGTATTAATCGCAAATAATATCTAACAATTCAGTTATCGAGCACAAAAATTGTTGATGGTTTTTATAACTAAACTAATTATAAGAACTAAATTAACCAACTAAATTATACTGGAGAAGAGAATGTAATATGTTTCAAATATGAGAAGATAAGTCAGGATAATTACTTCCCCCTAACACGTGAAAATCGGTAATAGAGTTGCATAGCACAGTAGCAAATCCACAATTTACTAGCTAGAATTCAGCGGTCATAGGTTTCTCTCGAAATCACTATGGTATAATTCCTATCAAATAAACTAACATACGTCTATGTCAATTTACTCTTCAGAATACAATTAAGCACCAATTCACAAAGATATGCATGGTCACAATATATGTCTATACTGCAACAATATTATAATCAAAAGATATAAGCATGCACCACTCAAGTCTTATGTCAATTAACTATAACCCTCTCGGTATTACAATTAACTCAATAGCCTACTAGAGTTGATCAGACAATAGCAAGTATTAGCAAGAAAATCACTTGAATGAGTAAACCATAGAACTGCATACAATACTCTTTAACAAAACACCAAAAATCCCATGCTAGGGTTCCATAAAAATCCCAACTATTTGAAATTAGTTCATACTGAAAGTCTCAAAATCATACAAGAATTGATAGCACATAAACATGATTAAAAGAGTTAAGGAGAGAATTCTGAACAAAAAGATGAAGGAAACAAATCCAATTGAATGTCTTCAATGGCTGAATCTCCTTCTCAAGCGTCTTCTTTCTCTCTTCATGTGCCTCTCTTTCTCGTACGATGTGTCTCCCTCCAATTAGGTCTGATCTCCCCTATCTTATCTCTAATAAAAGTATTTTTTATTTATTTCTATATTTACAAGGAGATTTCCCAATAAAAACTGAATTCCAAGAAGTGGAAATTCGTAATTGATTTTTGGGCTCTGTTTCTGGGCTGAGTCGGCTGGATTTTAAATACAAGACCACTTCAGAAATAAATCCCTTCTCATAAGCTTTCCGTGGACTGTTGAATCGTCAGAATCGGACTTGTAGAACTCCAGATATGGCCCAAACAGTGCAAACTGCGCAAGCTACCCGGAAAATCCGAATTTTAATCAAATTTTTATCCAACTCTTGCTATTTAAATTCCAAGCCTTCCTTTATTATAACTCCTTGATACCTACAATAAAACATTAGAATTTATTAAATAAAAATCCAAATCAATACAAAATAACTAAAATATAGGGACAATATTAGGATTAAATGCACACTTATCAATGACTGAAGAAATGTAGAATTCTGTTATGGTGTCTCCTGTCCTATTAGAGAATAAGGTAGTTCCTTTTCTGGAAGAGACTGTTCCTTTCAGATTGAGACTGTCTCTTTCCAGATTGAGACTGTTCCATTTGAAATTGGGAATCATCATCTGCAAAAACTTCTAAACCTCTGGCTAGATCAAGATTAAACTCATTGAAAGCAATGTTAATAGATTCCTCTACTTTATTCTTGTTAGGGTTATAAACACGATAAGCCTTACTCGAAATGGAGTAACCCAAGAATATACCTTCAGTAGCACGGGGATCAAATTTCCCACGATTTGGCTAAGTATCTAGAAGAAAGCATTTAGATCCAAAAACTCGAAAATAGCTAATGTTAGGAGTTTTATTCTTTAACAATTCGTAAGGAGTTTTCAATAAGATAGGACGAATTAAAACTCTATTAAGTACATAACAAGAGGTATTTACCGCTTCTGCCCAGAACTTTCGAGGTAACTTACTTTCATGAAGCAAGGTCCGAGCAGTTTCCTGAAGTGTTCTATTCTTCCGTTGCACTACTCCGTTCTGTTAAGGAGTACGTGGAGCAGAAAATTCGTGTGATATGCCTCTGGTCTTGCAATAAGTGACAAAGTCTTTCTCGAATTCTCCACCATGATCACTTCTGATAGTTCTCAGCTTCTTGGAGTACTTAGTTTCAAGGTTAGCAATTAAATCTTGAAATTCACTAAATGCTTCATCCTTAGTACGTAGAAATAGTACCCAAGTAAATCGAGAAAATCATCTGCTATAACAAATGCGTATTTCTTACCTCCAAGGCTTACATACCTTTCAGGTCCAAATAGGTCGAGATGCAGCAACTGCAACGAATCGGTTGTAGACACTTGATTTTTGGCTTTGAAAGATGTCCTGACTTGTTTTCCTAACTGGAAAGCAGCGCAAGGCTCTGTCTTTTTATATTTAAGCTTAGGCAGACCCTTGACGAGGCCATGAGAAGAGATTTTCTTTAAGAGATCCATATGAACGTGACCAAGTCTTCTGTGCCATAGGTGCTGCTGTTCTTGGATTGTAGCTAGACATACTTCTTCCTGTTGCTCATCAAAATCTAATACAAATATATTTCCTTTTCGTTTGGCTACTAAAGGAGTCTCATTAGAGTTAGTACCAATAAAGCACATATCTTTATCAAAATTAACACTATGTCCTGAATCTGTGAGTTGACTAACACTAATAAGATTGTATTTTAGACCATCAACCAATCTTACATTATTAATGGAGAATTTTTCATTACCTATGGTGCCTTTACCAACAATTCTTACCATATTGGAATCACCCAGGGTAACTAATCCTCCTTCTGAAGCCACTAGAGATAAAAATTTTGGTTCGTCTCCTGTCATATGACGAGAGCAACCACTGTCTATGATCCACTTATTCTTTGGAACGTGAACTTTTAAACATACATGCAAAGAGTAATATATATATATATATATATATTCATGTCTTAGGTACCCACCTTGATTTGGGTCCTGCATTGTTAGTGTCTATAATATTATATAAATGTTTTTCTGTTTTCTTAATCCACATTTGAGCAGTATTAGTAGAACCATGCATATATGAACTATGTGGTTTAGAAGTTTGGCCCTTAATGTTAAAGAACTTGGATTCTGCTGAGATATGTCCTCTTTTTCCACAATATGTGCATTTCTCATATGGCATACTGTACTTCATAGTAGTCCTCTTCTTTGTCTTTTGAAATACATTCTTTTTGTCTGAGTTAAAACCCAGTCGTTCTTTTCCAAAAGAAGATTTTTGGCCTGCCAACATTATGTCTAATGTGCCTTCACCATGCACGAACTTAGCCAGATCTTCTTTAGACGATCGATCTTTTCCTGTAATTCAGAGAATTTTTGTTCTTTGTCCGCCTTTTTGCATTCAGTTTCCTTAAAAGAATCTGTTTCCTGCCTTAGTGTGGCTAACCAAGCATCCTTTCTTTCAATCTCATTTTTCAGATATGTATTTTCTTCAGCAAGCTTGGTCATCTTTTCATTTAGCAACTTGTTTTCTTCAGCAAATGATTCCTCTTTCATCGAATCATCCATTTCACTTAGCACTTCATTTAGAGCTTGTTTTAAAAATGCATTTTTGTTACGCAACTTTCTATTTTGTGCCTGTAGAGTTAATAAATCTTCAGAAACAAATGATTTTAAAGGAGTAGAAAATACCTCTTCGTTTTCACTGGAGCTTTCATCAAATCCAGCAAAGCACAGTTGAGCAACTTCATCATCAGAGTCAATTTCTATCTCAGATTCATCGTCGCTCCATGTGAGAAATGCTTTACTCTTTTTCTTCTCCTTGTCTTGATCCTTTGATCCAGAAGCTTTCAATTTCGCCTTAAGTTGAAAACAATTCTTTTTGATATGTCCTTTCTTGCCACATTCGAAGCAGACTTCATCGTTAGTGTTGTTTCTGAAATTCCTTTTTGAATCCATAAAGTTTTTGAGTAGGTTGGCTAGTATCTTTCTTCTTGTCTAGAAACATCTGAAACTTCTTTGTTAGAAGAGCAATCTCTTCATCTGAATCCTCACTGGAGTCTTCAATAGTGACAAGGCCGTCGCGTGCCTATCAAATAATAATTTCTAACAAATCCTTTTAACTATGTAGTAGGGTAAGTCAGAGTCGATCCCACAGAGACAAACGTATCAATCACTAGTTGTTTCTGATTTAATTCGGCTAAGCAAGTAACACAATAAATATTGAGGATTTATTAAACTAAACTTATACTAATTCGAATTGTGTTTATATTAATCAAATATTAAAAACATCCAGAATTAAGTATCCCCACTAGCATGAATTGATGCAATCGTGAATTTCCTCCCCAAATCAATCGTATATATTACTCAAAAGGAAAGATGCGCCATAAAAATACCAATAACCTCTCTCGAGTATTAATAGCTTCTCTTAAACTACAATCAATCCTATTCTCATGGTATCATGTAATTTAGAGACATTAATTACAACACCCTAAATTCCTAACAATCTATTCTACCTATTCTCATGGAGAATTTCATGTTCTTACTGGATAAATCACAACCATCTAAATCCAACTCTCGTTGATAATTAGATATAGTACAAACAATACACATAATCACGTCTGATTTGTAATTGTTAATTAAAACAACTCAATAAGCAAGAGCAATTAAACAATCAAATTGGGGGAAGTCGGAAATTCACACATCAATCATAACTAGGGTTCAACTTAACCCTAGATTAATTATCTACTCACTCATAATTGAATTAACAAAACAAGAATTATAAATTGAACAAATCATATTATAAAGAAAAGAGAAAGAGAAAAACCTTTAATCTTCAAAGAAAATAAAAGCTCTCCACAAATATCCCCAAAAGATGTTTACAAAGTTCTAATGTGTGTATATGTTTTTTTTCTATCCCCAAATCAATCTCCTAGATGAGTTTTTATAGTGTTAAAAGACTTAAGTAATTGCCTTAAATAAATAGGCCCAGCTAAAAGTAATTAGAATTATATTACAAATAGGAAAAAGGATCAAAATTCTGCAGTAAAATTCCCGCATAGCCACGCACGGGCGCAGCTGCGCGAGGAAGGGTGCAGCTGCGCGCAATGAATTCTGCTCCCAGTGCTTGAAGGGCGCAGTTGCGCGGCTGAGAGGCGCAGCTGCGCGAACTGCTGTCTGTCGAGCACTCCTTGACAAAATAAAGGCTACACTTCCGCGTTTTGTTGCCTGGTTCGTGTTGCGCTTTAGCATCATTGCGAACAATTTATTAAGCCTCAAATCTTTATCAACGATCCACAATTCCATCACTTCTTCTCACAAATTCATAAAGTCATTGTTCGGAGCCAAAAACACCGTAAAATCGTTAAATCCCTTCAAACTTGGCAATACTTTATTTCCTGCGATAAACTCATCAAAAACTAATTAAATACTCACGATTATTCGCAAAAACACTATAAATGTGGGAACAAAATCCTCTAGAGTATATACAAAATACACTCTATCAAATATCCCCACACTTAGCATTTTGCGCGTCCTCGTGCAAACTAACATAATAAATATACTAACTAATTAATACCACTTCCGTAGGTGATCACGGTTGCATTTAACATATGCAACAAGTCCTTTAAACCCCTAGGTAGCCCTAGTGGACGAGTAAGGTCTCGTGAGGGTTTATAGTGAATATACCCACAAAATTCATCTAACTCATGCAAAAGACCACACTTCAACACAACATCACACACACCCGTCCTCTCATGCCACTTCCGCTAAAGAATCAAAATGAAAATGCAATGCCTTGGTGTATAGAGTGCAAGTATCCACATAGTCTACTCAAAGAAGATGCATAAGATCATAGAAATTCATGTCAAATGTAAGAATAGGTTGGTAAACATGCTAAGCACACAAGAGCACATCTTTGAGACAAAATCTGGGATCTCCTATGCCAAAAGCAAAAACTCACCATTCACTCACAAAAATATTCACTCAAAACAAAGGGTAAGTGTTTCACTCAACTCCAACAATATCATAAACATGCTTCGTCCTTGATATCAATCTAACTCTTAACACAACATACATCATTGATGACAATCAAAAGGCCTTTTATAAGGTTGTAATGGGGCTAGGGACAAGGTATGTCAAGAAAGCCAAAGAAGGTTAAGTCAAAAGCTAGTACCCGACAATGGAATTCAAACAATTCCCATACTTATTAAAACCAAAAAAAAATATTTCCCCACACTTGAACTTTTATTTATAAACAACTTGACTAGTCGAGACAAAGTAGGATCACAAAAGATAAGAATGCTCTCATATTTATTTTTTTTTTTTCATTTTTTTTCATTTTTTTTCATTATTTTTTTTTTCAAGAGAGCAAAATAATAGCAAGAACAACGATCCCATAAATATGATTTAAAACTTCGACTAACAAGCTATGAACCAAACCCCAAATATTCCCCCAAAATTATGTTCATATATAAACCCCCCTTTATGCACACCTTATCACTCCCTTACAAACAATACTAGCCTTTGACAATTAGGTTCAAATTTAATGTAAGGCCAATAGAATAAAAAGGATAATGGCAAGTAATGTGGTGTGTCGCCGAAAGAATAAGATTAATCTCAAAGGGTTAACTATTTGATCATGTATAAATGGTTTGGAAATATGGGAAATATGAGGTTATACCTAATTGCCTTTATCATCTTATCATCAATTAATGTCATGCATCTCAAGAAAGACTTCAAGCAAGTGCTAGCAATGTAAACGACAAGTGGACACTCAAGCAAACGAATAGTCATGCAAAAGATATGCATATAGGCTCAAAACTCACTTGGTGTGACAAAAACATAATCAATCCCAAAGTAACAGTCTCTCTAACGCATCTACTTGTATTCAAAGCATATAAACCAAATTACCTTGCATATATTCATGTCATTCTAATCACTTAGCACATTTAATAAGTCTACTAGTTTCTACTTGCTAGTGTAAGTGTGTGCACAAGAACATCACATATCACTTCTCAAACAAAAGCATCCATAAACACAAGATTTCTAAGCATGCATGGGTGTATTTACGCAAGTAATCTTCACATGGCTGGAAATATTTTTGGTATTTTTCAAATTTTCAAATTTTTTTTTTAATTTTTTTTAGAACACAATATACAACACAAAACACAATATACAACACAAATATACAATAACTACTGCTTACCCCTAAAATTGCCCCCAAACTTGAAATCTTCAGTGTCCTCAGTGAAGACAATAAAAAGAATAACAGAAAACATACCTAATCATCCTCAGAGCCGCCCTCCTCAGGTGGTGTATCCGGAGGTGGATAAACATTGTGAGCTCCATAAATAGGCCATGTAACCTGCACTCCCTACTGTTGATACACCCCATCCAAGGCATGAGTTAAATCCGCAACAAATCGACTATTGATGTCATGCGAGGTATCCAACCGCCTCATTAGACGCCTAAACTGAGCATCACTAAAAACCACGGCACCCTGACTGGGCTGTGACTGAGAAGGGCCCGATGTACCGCCCCGTCTAGAAACTCTCTCCTCAGGTGGTGGATTACCACCTCCAACAGCATCAATCACATAACCAAGACCTCTAGGATGAGGAACGCCGCCCGACCACTCCGTCATCCTGTTAATAGCATGGTGGTCAATATTAGCAGTAGGCCGCTGCAGAATCTCATCAATATGCCAGCGGACACCCACAACATAACACAACTTAGTAACAATAACTGCATGCGGGATCCCTCCGGTAGTGCCACCATTCAAGAATTTCAGGATATTCTGGTGAATTAATGACCCAAGATCAATGTAATGTCCGTTTAGAATTGCCCACAAAATGATAGCTCGCTCGACGGAAACCTCGGTGACATGTGATGAAGGCATTATGCGAGCACTTAGAAAAAGGAACCAAGCCTTCGCATATCGAGTCAATGCAGCCGCGGGGAAGTGAAACGGCTCAGTCGTGCCTGCCTTACATTTCCAAACCGTGCCCGGCACACACATCCCTTTAATAATACCCTCTAAATCAACGTCCGCTCGGGTCTTGAGTGTCCAATTCTCAGCACCCCTAGGTCTAGCCGGCTGAAGCACAACACGTCGAATAGCCGCTGGCCCATAATCCACAATTTTGCCCCTTACCATAGCTAACCCATTTTTCTCCATCTTAGCGTTAGCATAGAACTCCTTTACCACAATCAATGGAATCGACTCCGGCTTGTCACAAAAAATCGTCCACCCCCTTTCATCTACCATATCCGCCAACTCACCATCCTCACTCGAGGGTGCGAAACCCCGTTCCTTAATTACCAATCTCATCATTAAACTATCAAACTCATCTTGCGCTTGTCGAGAAACAAATATTTCATTATCAAACTCCTCCTCCGTAGAGGGGTTCGAACTACTACCACCCACAATCCTTTGTTTCTTAGGAGCCATAATCCAAACACTTAGCACAAATAATCAACAATTGCAACAACCCTAAAAATCTTACACACAATATCCCAATTCCAATAATTCAATTCAAACAAAACAAATTAGAAGGAAAGAATTGTACCCACTTGAATTGAAGATGATAACCTTGTAAGAACTCCCCCAAACTTGAATTAGAGAATCCCTTGAAGCTTTATTGGAGGGTGAATGAATTGGAATAGAGAGGGGACTTGTATGTATAGGTATAGATATAGTGTAGATGGGTTAGGAGAAAAGATTGATTTAAAGAGGATTTGTGTTTGGAGAATTGTAATTTGATGGGAGGTAGTTTTTTTAGGGTTTGAGATTTGAGAGAAAATTGATTTTGTGGGGATATTAGAGAAATGGGGGAAAGATGGGTTAAGTAAAAATTTTTTTTTTTTAGACAGGGGTAGGCGCAGTTGCGCGTGGGAAGGCGCAGTTGCACGTGGGTTGGTCTGTCCAGGCGCGCAGAAACAGGAGGCGGAGCGCGCTGTTGCGCGGAGAAAGGCGCAGTTGCGCGATTTGGTTTCTGTTCTGCATTTTTTTTTTTGGTGAAAATAAAACACAAAAGCTTGGGTTGCCTCCCAAGTAGCGCATTTGGTTAATGTCGTTAGCCCGACATTGTCACGTCAATCATTCTGAAAGAGGAGAAGACAACCGAATATCCACCTCCTCGTTAATTGGTTCACCAGCTCGATAGTGTTTCACTCGTTGACCATTCACCTTAAACGACTCTCCCTTGGAATTCAACAATTCGACAGAACCATACGGAAAAACTTTGCGTACCTTGAACGGACCCGACCACCTAGAACGGAGTTTTCCGGGAAAAAGTCTTAACCTCGAATTGAATAGAAGAACTAACTCCCCTTCCTTGAATTCTCTACGTAATATCCCCTTGTCATGCCACTTCTTCGTTTTCTCTTTGTAAAGCTTAGAACTTTCATAAGCCTCAAAACGAAGCTCTTCAAGCTCATTAAGTTGTAGAAGTCTCTTCTCACATGCTGCTAACATATTAAAATTCAGACCCTTGATAGCCCAAAATGCTCGATGCTCCAACTCAACGGGAAGATGACATGCTTTTCCATAAACCAATCTATACGGAGTTGTCCCAATAGGTGTCTTAAACGCAGTTCTGTACGCCCAAAGTGCATCATCAAGTTTCATAGACCAATCTTTCCTTGATTTTGCTACTGTCTTTTCCAAGATAGTCTTTATTTCGCGGTTAGAGATCTCCACCTGACCACTGGTTTGGGGATGATAAGAAAATCCCACCTTATGATAAACTCCATATTTCTTCAACATAGCTTCAAAACGATTCTCGAGAAAATGCTTTCCTCCATCACTGATTAAAATCCTTGGCACTCCAAATCTAGGAAAAATCGTCTTCTTAAAGAATTTGCTCACAACGCGAGCATCATTAGTGGGAGATGCAACGGCTTCAACCCATTTCGAGACGTAATCCACAGCTACCAAGATATATCTATTCGTAAAAGATGGAGGGAAAGGTCCCATAAAATCTACTCCCCACACATCGAAAAGCTCTACTTCAAGAATGCTATTGAGAGGCATCTCATTGCGTCTTGAAATATTCCCCGTTCTCTGGCAACGATCACAAGAATGAACATATTGGTGGACATCTTTAAAAAGAGTTTGCCAATAAAAACCGCACTGAAGAACCTTTGCTGCAGTTTTCGTAGTACTTGCATGACCACCACTTGGCGAATCGTGACAATGTGAGATTATAGAAGCAATCTCATTATACGGAACACATCGTCTAATAACTCCATCAGCACAAGATTTATAGAGAAATGGATCATCCCAAAAATGCTTCCTCACATCATAGAAAAATTTCTTCTTTTGCTGTGACGAATAACCATGAGGAACAGTTCCACTAGCTAAGAAGTTGGCTATGTCAGCATACCAAGGAACCTCTAGACTTGGAAGAGAAAGTAGATGATCGTCAGGAAAAGAGTCATCAATCGGAGTAGATTCATCACCATCTATATTAAGAGTAAGGCGTGAAAGATGATCCGCAACCACGTTCTCAGCCCCTTTCTTATCCTTAATCTCTAAGTCAAATTCTTGAAGAAGCAAAATCCACCGAATCAGACGAGGTTTAGCATCCTTCTTACTCATCAAGTATCTCAAAGCTGCATGATCCGTGTGAACAATAACTTTTGAACCAACGAGATAGGATCAAAATTTTTCCATAGAGTAGACCACTGCTAGAAATTCTTTCTCCGTGGTTGCATAATTAATCTGAGCCCCATCCAAGGTCTTGCTTGTATAGTATATAGCATGTAGCTTTCCATCTTTCCTTTGGCCTAGGACTGCACCAATAGCTTGATCACTAGCATCACACATGATCTCAAATGGTAGACTCCAATCCGGTGGTTGTATAATTGGAGCAGAAACAAGTGCTTTCTTCAATGTTTCAAAAGCATCAACACAAGCCTCGGTGAACACAAATGGTACCTTCTTACCCAAAAGCTCAGTAAGAGCTCGAGCAATCTTTGAAAAATCCTTGATGAAACGGCGATAGAATCCTGCATGACCAAGAAAACTCCTTATCCCCTTAACTGAAGTAGGGGGTGGTAAGCGCTCAACAACCTCGACCTTGGCTCTATCAACCTCAATGCCTCTTTTCGAAACAACATGACCCAGAACAACTCCCTCTTGTACCATAAAATGACACTTTTCCCAATTGAGAATGAGATTAACTTCTTGACATCTATGAAGCACCTTCTCCAAGTTACGTAAGCATACGTCAAAAGAAGTTCCACCAACTGAGAAGTCATCCATAAAAACCTCCATAATGTCTTCAATGAAATCTGAGAAAATTGCCATCATACATCGCTGAAATGTGGGAGGAGCACAACACAGACCGAACGGCATTCTGCGGTATGCAAATGTACCATAGGGACATGTAAAAGTTGTCTTTTCTTGATCATCTGGATGAATAGGAATCTGGAAGAAACCTGAATATCCATCTAAGAAGCAGAAGTAAGAATGTCTCGCCAATCTTTCAAGCATTTGATCAATAAAAGGGAGAGGAAAATGATCTTTCCTTGTGGTTTTATTCAGTTTCCGATAATCAATGCACATGCGCCACCCTGTAACATTTCTAGTAGAAATCAACTCACCCTTATCATTCTTTACCACGGTCATTCATCCTTTCTTTGGAACAGCATGCACAGGACTTACCCACTTGCTATCAGAGACAGGATAGATTATACCTGCATCAAGAAGTTTTAAAACCTCCTTTTTGACCACCTCCATCATATTAGGATTGAGTCTCCGTTGATGCTCAATAGAAGAAGCTTGCTCATCTTCTAGAATAATCTTATGCATGCAGAATGATGGATTGATGCCCTTGATATCATCAATGGAATACCCAAAAACATTTTTATACTTTCTCAAAACCGTGAGCAATTGCTCAATTTGAATGCCATCAAGCTCAGAATTGACAATGGTAGGATATGATTCATTAGGGCCCATAAACACATATTTCAAAGACGCAGGTAATGGTTTCAGATCTACCTTAGCAGGCGTGGAACTCTCCTTAACTTCCTCATGCTGTAGCACATTAGAATGTTCATGGTTATATGTAGGTGCTGCATCCATAAGCTTCTCGTAACACTGACACTCTCCATCTTCTTCATCAACGTTACCCTCAAGAACGGCTTGAAGTGGATCCTCAGATAAAAGAATTTTTGTTTTCATGTCGATCACTTCCTCTAGTGCATCCACCCTATTAACAAACTCATCCGTAGAAGGATGTCCCATTGTACTTTGCAGCTTGAATTCCATCTTCTCGTCGCCTACTTCGAAAGAAATTCTTCCATTTTTCATGTCAATGATAGCTCCAGCTGTTGCTAAAAAAGGCCTCCCAAGAATGATAGGAATATTGGCATCTTCTTCCATTTCCATGACAACAAAATCACATGGAATATAGAACCTTCCTACCTTAAGGGGCACATCTTCAAGAATTCCAAGTGGAAATTTCACACTTCTGTCGGCCAGTTGTAGAGAGATGCGTGTGGGTTTCAGTTCACCCATCTTAAGTTTTTCACAAATTGATAGTGGCATCAAACTGACACTTGCTCCAAGATCACATAAAGCCTTTTTTATTTCGACATCCCCAAGCTGAACAGGAATAGAGTAGCTACCTGGATCCGCTAACTTCTTTGGAAGATCATTTTGCAAGATGGCACTGCACTCTGCCGTTAATGAGATGGTAGAGCTTTCTTCAATCTTCCTCTTCCTTGAAAAAATATCTTTTAAGAATTTTGCATAAGATGGCATCTCAGTGATAGCGTCCATGAATGGGATATTGATATGTAGCTTCTGCAAAATTTCAAGGAACTTACCATACTTCTTCTCTAGCTTGGCTTGTGCCAACCTTTGTGGAAAAGGAACAGGTGGCACATATGGCTTAGGAAGAACAACTTCTGATTCTTTCTTCTCTTTGTCCACGGCCTCTGGTTCTACCGGTTTCTCAGTTGCAATCGCCTCTTCACTTCCCTTAGCATTCAGAACATTTTTGCTCACGTTCAATTCCGGCTCCTTCAATTCTTTACCACTCCTTAACGTGACAGCATTGATATGACCCCTTGATGGTTGCTCAGTTTGACCAGGAAGTTGGCCTGAAGATTTATTTAGCTGGCTCAACTGTTGAGAAATCTGAGTGATAGTGTTCTCCATCATTTTGTTGTGATCCTTTATCTCGTTAATGCTCGAATCAAAATGGTCATTCTTCTTTGATTGTGTAGCAATGAACCCTTCCATGAGATTCTCCAAGTTAGATTTCTGTGGCGGAGCTTGTTGAAAACCAGGAGGCTGAGAAAAATTGTTTTGTGAAGATTGAGCTTGACCCTGATTGTTCCTGTAGGAGAAATTTGGATGATCTCTCCACCCTGGATTGTACGTGTTGGAATAAGGATTATAGTGCGGCCTTGGATTCTGATTGTAAAGAGCATTAGCCTGTTCAACTGCCATTCCAGAAGGATTGTATTGACAAGCAAGTTTGGTGTGTCCAACAACTCCACATACCTCACATGAAGCAACAGTAGATGAAGTACTCCTAGCATCCAATTGCTCAATCTTCTTAACCATAGCCTGCATAGTAGTATTCAACATGGTTAGAGTATCAACCTCATACTTACCACCTTTCTTTGGATGATTTCGATCACTGTATGGAAAATTGTCATTAGAACCCATCTCGTCTAACAAAGCTTTGGCTGCTTCAGTACTCTTGTTCATAATGTTTCCCCCAGAAGATGCATCAACAAAGTTTCGAAACTCTTCTGTCAACCCATTGTAGAATGTTTGAATCAACAACCAGTCAGGAATTCCATGGTGAGGGCATTGTCTTTGAAGTCGCTTAAATTTTCTCCAAGCATCATGAAGTGATTCGTCATCATCTTGACGAAAATTAGAGATCTCGTTCCTGAGCTTAGAGGTCTTCTTCTGACTGAAGAATTTTAGCAGAAAAGCCTTCGCAAGACTATCCCAAGTGGTGAATGTATTTGGTCCTTCATCCTTCAACCAATCTTTCGCTGCATCCCGAAGAGAGAATGGAAATAATCGCAGCTTGACAGCTTTATCACTTACATTGGTCATTTTTATTGTATCACACTTTTCCAGAAAACCTTCAAGATGATCCACAGGATTTTCAGTGGACAATCCTGCGAAAGAGTCATTAGAGATGAATTGGATGAACTGAGGCTTCAGTTCAAAGTGTGTAGCTGCGATTGCTGGTCTGACAATACTGGAAAGTACGCCTGTAGCATCTGGCATACCATGCTCCCGAAGAGCCTTAACTGGTGGTGCATCACCCATAACTACCTTGTTCTTGTTTTTCCTTCGCTTTCCCGCTTGCTTTCTTGCTGTAGCTTCAATTTCAGGATCAATATCAATTAAGTTTTCAGTACCTGAACTTCGAGTGTGCATGCAACAAGAGAACTAGAAACGATGATCAATTAACAAGGGAATAATAGTCGAAGCAACACAACTAAAATACTTAGCTAAATCAATTCAAAATTAACTAATCTAACACGGCTTTATCCCCGGCAGCGGCGCCAAAAATTTGACAAGGCCGTCGCGTGCCTATCAAATAATAATTTCTAACAAATCCTTCTAACTATGTAGTAGGGTAAGTCAGAGTCGATCCCACAGAGACAAACGTATCAATCACTAGTTGTTTCTGATTTAATTCGGCTAAGCAAGTAACACAATAAATATTGAGGATTTATTAAACTAAACTTATACTAATTCGAATTGTGTTTATATTAATCAAATATTAAAAACATCCAGAATTAAGTATCCCCACTAGCATGAATTGATGCAATCATGAATTTCCTCCCCAAATCAATGGTATATATTACTCAAAAGGAAAGATGCGCCCTAAAAATACCAATAACCTCTCTCGAGTATTAATAGCTTCTCTTAAACTACAATCAATCCTATTCTCATGGTATCATGTAATTTAGAGACATTAATTACAACACCCTAAATTCCTAACAATCCATTCTACCTATTCTCATGGAGAATTTCATGTTCTTACTGGATAAATCACAACCATCTAAATCCAACTCTCGTTGATAATTAGATATAGTTCAAACAATACACATAATCACGTCTGATTTGTAATTGTTAATTAAAACAACTCAATAAGCAAGAGCAATTAAACAATCAAATTGGGGGAAGTTGGAAATTCACACATCAATCATAACTAGGGTTCTACTTAACCCTAGATTAATTATCTACTCACTCATAATTGAATTAACAAAACAAGAATTATAAATTGAACAAATCATATTATAAAGAAAAGAGAAAGAGAAAAACCTTTAATCTTCAAAGAAAATAAAAGCTCTCCACAAATATCCCCAAAAGATGTTTACAAAGTTCTAACGTGTGTATATGTTTTTTTTCTATCCCCAAATCAATCACCTAGATGAGTTTTTATAGTGTTACAAGACTTAAGTAATTGCCTTAAATAAATAGGCCCAGCTAAAAGTAATTAGAATTATATTACAAATAGGAAAAAGGATCAAAATTCTGCAGTAAAATTCCCGCACAGCCACGCACGGGCGCAGCTGCGCGAGGAAGGGCGCAGCTGCGCGGCTGAGAGGCGCAGCTGCGCGAACTGCTGTCTGTCGAGCACTCCTTGACTAAATAAAGGCTGCACTTCCGCGTTTTGTTGCCTGGTTCGTGTTGCGCTTTAGCATCATTGCGAACAATTTATTAAGCCTCAAATCTTTATCAACGATCCACAATTCCATCACTTCTTCTCACAAATTCATAAAGTCATTGTTCGGAGCCAAAAACACCGTAAAATCGTTAAATCCCTTCAAACTTGGCAATACTTTATTTCCTGCGATAAACTCATCAAAAACTAATTAAATACTCACGATTATTCGCAAAAACACTATAAATGTGGGAACAAAACCCTCTAGAGTATATACAAAATACACTCTATCAAATAGTTTTAAGAGCTAGAGTCTTTTTCCTGGGTACTTCTTCTTCCTCATCATACCTTCGAAGCTGGTTCTCAAACTCTTCTAATTCGCTGAAGAGGGTGAGTGTATCCATTTTTGAGATCAAGGAAGAATCCTGCAGAGTTGTTACCTTAGGAGCAAACCTTTTGGGGAGAGATCGAAGAATTTTTCTATTAATTTCTGCCTGAGGAATATGTCTTTCCAGAAGAGAGATAGAATTCATAAGTGTAAGAAACCGTCCCTGTGCTTCTTTTATGCCTTCTTCTTTTTCCAATCTGAAGCTTTCATAATCGCTTAGAAGAAGATCAAGCTTGACCTCACGAACCTTTGAAGTGCCTTCATGACTTACTACAATAGTATCCCAAACTTGTTTGGCCGAAGTGCATGCTGACACTTTTCGAAGTTCAGTAGCACATAGTCCATTGAGTAAAGAATTCATAGCTCGAGCATTATAATTCAGAGAATTGACTTCATCAACAGTGAGATCCTTTACTGGTTTGGGTTTGCCATCCTTCATGGGAATAGTAATGCCATTTTCAACAGCATCCCATTCGTATGTATCCTTCTGAAGAAATATTTTCATAAGAAACTTCCAGTCATTATAATTTTCTGTTCCAAGTAAGAGTGGTGGAACATTGATCGAGCGTCGTTCTTGCCAACCTGATTGTGCCATGGATCTAACAAAATAAACACTTAAACAAAGGTTAAATGCACCTGCTCTGATACCAAATGTAATTCAAGTAGCACAATATATTTAACTGTCAAGTAAATGAGACTGTCTCTTTAGTGTAAACAATTATCCTAATTAACTAACAGAATAAATAAGCAACAGAAAATAAATGACAGAATAAAAGACAAGAACACCAGAAATTTTTACTTGGTTCGGCCCCTACCCAATCTATGGCCTACATCCAAGTCCCTTTGCCAACTAGCACAGCTTACAGTTTTCCCCGATTACAAATTTAAAGCCTCTTGGAAGAACCCTTCCCTTTGACACAGCTGTCACCTAGCAAACCTGCTACCTAGCCCACTGGTTATCTTGGCTTATGATTTGTAATCCTATCTAATTGCCACAACCCGGCACAAGTATGTGTAGAATGAATAAAAGTTTATAACTCAATGAAATGGAACTTCTTAACGCAGTATATAAGCTTGAATGTCTTTGTAAAGAAGTTGTATGACAAATGTGTTGTTGAGTTGTAATTCTTCTTGCTAAATTATCGACTTTATATAGCACTAGAAGATGTAACCGTTAGAGTTTTGAATTCCTGAAATTATAGTTGTTGCAACATGAATCAATCAGATGTAAATCAGTGATAACAATCAATCAGGATAATTACAACGGCTCCATTAGAATAAGTTTAAGGATTTGAATGGAAATCAAATCACACATTATTCCTATAATATATCCTGAGATATATAACCTGCAATTAGATAGATATAGCATCCGAGAAATATGGTAACTAGCAGATTATAATCAAGATATCAAATCTCCAGAAATAATGCAAAATATAATTCAAAGACAATTCAAAGCATCATCCTAAAAACATAGGAATAACAAATAAGTGGGACGGAGGGAGTAATATAAATATTTAATAACAATATGGTGAAAGTAGATAATATAAAATTTTAACTAAAACATGTTGTTGAAGGGAATCGAACATTGAACTTTTAAAAGTAGTTTATAAGATGATATAAATGTTTAATAATAATATGTTGACGAGATTCGAACCTTGAACCTGTAAGAATATTTTATATATTATAAAGAAAATATTCTTTTAGCATTACATTTAACTATTCTCATTAATCTGTCTCAAAATCCAACGGTTGCTATTTAGTGTATCAAAAAAAGTGTACCAAAAAATTGTACCAAATTACCAACCAAATATACCCTATTCAGTTATAATAATATAGTATTGATACAGACAAGTGATCAAACAGAAATCAAATAAATGAATAAAAAAATAAAAAATAATTTATAAAATGTATAAAATAAAAAAAACAAAAAATTAGAAAATTAGTGTACGGTGAATATATAAAATATATTCATGAATAAAAAAACACAAAAAAATGTTTTAGTCATAGTTTTCCTTTAAACAAAGAAAAAATAAAATAATTTGTTGTAGAAATTATAGTATTTACAAGTCTAAAATGAGCCGAGAAACTTGTAAAGCTTAAACAATGTAATTTGAATAATTCAGAAAAGTGGGATCCACAATGTTAGTAATTTTCTCTCAGAAAAAAGAAGAAAAAAAGGGTTGGTTAGTAATTTTATCTTTTTAGACGGACAAAGTGACAAATAGATCCTGAGTCCATGCACAGGGACAATATTTGTTCTCAACCCATCGATCTTCAGCCATCTGGATTCCAAATTTCCAACACTATCAAACTTAGATTTGCATTGGCTGAAATGTGTAAATTTAGAACCATAATTCTTGTGATTATGATATCGTGCTCTCGGGCTATGCGGTTTGATCTAAGATCAGGAACCTCCAAATGTATAACAGAGGACATCAAGAGCAGTGCCATGACTGTTGGAAAGTACAATGTTATTAGTGACATACAACCTGTCCCGGATTCCCACAAGATCACTATCCGGGTACCGCAACTCAACTCCACTCCATCCACATTTTCACCAGCTTTAATATCTTCTTGATACTCATTTTATTCTAGCTATTCAATGTATAGCCATTTTTCTGATTGCGAATGTTTATTCAGAAGAATGAATTTGGAGTCGTCTAAGTGATCATCTTTACAAGTATATATAGATGGTGTAACCAATAATAATCTACCTGATTGTTAAACAATGTTTTTGATAAGAAACAAGATTTAATTGTGTAGGTCACATCCCCATATGGGAACAATTATCACTATGCGGATCATGTGGATTCAGGAACATTTGCATTTACAGCAGCTGAATCAGGTGCTTATATGGCTTGTTATTGGGCAGTTGATCACAAACCACCGGTTGCACTCTCAATCGAGTTTGATTGGAAATCAGGCGTTGCTGCAAAAGATTGGTCCAAGGTCGCTAAAAAAGGACAAGTCCAAGTAAGCATATATCATCTCTATATATAAAATTTCATCTTTACTTTTCTTTCACTTTATGGAATATATGCGTCCCTTTTTGTTGTACAATTCATTTTGTTTAAGTAGTGTGCTTTCATATCTGATGTATGTGATCGGTGACTGCTTCAATGCAGTTGCTTAATTTCCTTCACTCTGATATTATTAATTTCACAAATCTCTTGGTATATATACTATAAGCGGCATTGGTCTCAAGTATTTCTTTTTTAGGTCATGGAACTTGAGCTGAAGAAACTGTTCGACAGTGTGACATCTATTCACGAGGAGATGTTTTATCTACGTGAAAGGTAGAAAATGAAAACTCCAGCATACTTCTTCTTCTGGCAATATTTATGCCGCCCTTGCTTAATTCCTTATGTCTTGGCATTTGTAGGGAGGAACAAATGCAAGCATTAAATCGATCAACAAATGCAAAAATGGCAACTTTTAGTTTTCTATCGCTCTTGGTTTGCTTGTCCGTAGCTGGTCTGCAACTATGGCATCTGAAGACTTTCTTTGAGAGGAAGAAGCTCCTTTAGTGTTGTATATATTTGCACAAATGCATTTTCAACATTCCTTGTGACCCAACACTTCTTTTAGAGTGAGGTTTAACTTGCATCTCCCGATTTCAAAACCTTAGGATTCAAATCCAAGGTTGCTGCAAATGATACTAGCTAGTCAGGTCACTTTTTACTCATTTTCTCAGTGGTACATTATAAATTACTAATTTTTGGCCTGAATCATTCATTTTAAGGCTAGGAATCTCTTTGGAGCCTAACTGCATGTTGTTTCAGAGTAAGTTTAGCTTGATTGATTCATTTTTTTTTTTTTTTGTTTTTGTTTTTGTACTTGCAAATCCCTTTTCCTTTCACTATCTTTGAATACATTTCCGTTCCCTTGAGCTACCAGCTGCCCGACCCACAAAAAATGTGATATGTGTTGCAAGTGAAACGAAAAAAACTTTCCTGCCACTCATAAGCAGGATCTGTCCGGAATAGATATCACTGTATCTGTTTTTGAATCATCGCCCTTACAAGTGCAATGCAACACATTCACTACATAGAACCAGGTAACCAACAATAGATAAATATGATAGAAATAATCAATAAACTCAAATTCCTTATGTATATGATGGTTACATAATATCTGAGAAGTAAATTTAAAAAGCTTCATTCAGATTCAGCCAAAAAAAAAAGAAAAAAGAAGAAGCTTAATCCAGTTTTTGAAATTTGTAGTATGTTACAGACTTACCGTACATTTTTTGTCAGAATAAGAAACTGGCGTCCTATATAAAAAGTTACAAGTTCATATTTCATTGATGTTCCTAAGTCTAATCAACATTTGTTGTTATATATCATAAATCTAACGACCAACCTGAACTGGGTCATAGCTTAAGCGAGCAAGTTCGGACTTAAATAGTTAAATAGTGTTAAAAAGATCTATGATGAACAAGCACAAAGGAAGAAATAGTGATCGACAGGAGAAACTTGTGTATAACTGTTTGATCATGCAAAGACGGAAAAGACGGCAAGCAAAAAAGAAGGAAAAAGACAAGGCATGTAAAGCGAAGGATTGACATATTTTATAATTTTTTTGTTAGATTTTATTTTGAATGTTATTGCAAATATTTTATTTTATATTTTAAGTTTTTTCCACATATTTTAATAACAAAGCACTGTGTTATAATAAGTTATTAATTTTCTAAAGGATATATGTGATTTTTTAATAATTATTATTAAATTTGTTGATGAGTATTTTGTTAATATTATTATTATTATTTTATATTTTTGTGTTTGAAAGTGATTTTTAAAAGGTGATTTTTTTTTAAAAAAAAATGGGTGGTATTAAGTGGTTTTGCGGTGTGTTTTGATTGTTAGTTATTTTTATTTTATTTTATTTTTGGTTTTGTATAAAATTATATTTAGATTGTATATTAAATTATTATTTTGGGTTTATAGTTTTATTTATTTATTTTTTTGGTGTTTAATTATAATATATTTGGATTGTCTTTGTATATACATATATATTTTAAATATATGCAAACTTATCTTGTTAGAAAAAATTATGTGAACTTTTAATAATAATTATTGAAGTTGTATTTTAAACATTTCAATTTTTTATTGTTTTTTTTATTTTAGTACATTATATATGATGTTAGTATTATATTCGTGTAATTATTCTTTTTTATCTTTTTGATTTTTACACGCGAATTTTTAAGGAATTTTTGAACTTTTTTGAAAATATGTGTGATATTAAATTTTGTATTTGTTTGAATATTGTTTTTTTGTTTATATTTGTTTTATATTTTTTTTCATGTGTGGTGTTTATTATGTGTTTTTGTTTATACTAAGTTTAGGATGTTTTTGTTATTTTATATTTAGATACTATATAATTTTATTTTTTGGATTGTTTTTTTAAATTTTAGAAACATGTTTGTTGTAAATGATTTTCTTGTAAATTACATATATTGGAAAATTTAGCCTAGCATGTAATTTAATATTTCATTTTTTTTGAGGTTTTTTTTCTATTTCATTTTTTTTGTTTGTTTACTTTGTTTATTATTTTTGTTAGTTTGTTTATTTACTTTGCTTATTTTTAAAAATGATATGTTATTTATTAATAGTGTTGTAGGATTTGTGCTAGGGTTTGACTATTTTTTTTTTTTGACAAAAACTAGGGTTTGACTATTACAACTATCTTTCCGTACATTTTTTTTAAGATGTTTTTTTTTTCTTTTTAGGTGTCTTAAATTTACTAGCCCAACCTGATATGGGCTGAAAGTAAGCCCTAAAGACACACTTAATGTTGCGTTAATTAAACTTGGTCCAAGGTTAAAGCCCATAAATGAGGCCCAAAATCCTAATTAAATAATAAATTCGTGGCTAATAAATCAGCCAAATAAAAGACTCTGTTGTCGAGTCCAAAAGGAAATCAAATCATCTATGGAGTAGCCTCCAAGGCATACAACTCCTATAGTTATCCACCTCCCTCATGGAAGGATCTAGAATTGGGCCCAAATTGTATAACTTGTCCACCAAGTTACTAAACCCTAATTCCAAGGCTTCTCAAGCCTATATAAAGGGACTAACCCCTCATTCTAAAAGAGAACGTTTTTTGGGCACAGCTCCATACGTCACCCACCACGTTTTAGGCTTAATCCTCGAATAAGGACATACAAGCCACTACGTCACTACGCCGCGAGGGTGCATCAAGCCACGTAGGCAGCTCTAGAACTACGTTTGGGCTTGATTCTTGATATTCATCAAGGTACGTAGGCATCTTGTTAGGACCGAGTTAGTCCCCGACAACAAGAGCAGCCACCATTAAAGCTTGAAGCTCTCAATCCCTAGCAATCAATACACGAATTAATTACACCCTACTTTTTATTCCACAACATTTGGCGCCGTCTGTGGGAAAAAGACGCCAATCATAGAAAATACACGGAGATAAAAAATGGATGTGACGATCCACAGCCTCAATACGCGTTTCGATCACCATTCTTGGTATGCAATCCACATCTACTAATGTTTAAGGGTTGGATAATCGAGGAACAGGAATTTAAACGAGTCTCCAAGGAGAGGGAGTCCAAAGAACGATTCTAAACTCTCCAAGGGCGGATCCCGAATCCCAGACATGGCTATGCCCATAATAGGGTAGCATGATTACAAATCTCTACCATGGTGCTTACACCGCTTACAACTTAGAACCTAAGTTATGGGCTCCCACCCTAATGAGGGGATGATTCGCCCCATGTTTTGAGACTTGGAACCGTCGCATATAGCATGAGGGAGGAGTCTCGATCGTTCACTAACGATGATGAAAGAACAATCAGACTGATGATCCACTCCCCTCGACTTCCAATCAGGGAATAACTCCCCCAGAGACACGTCTCCAAGGGGTGATCCCCAAGGGATGATCCAAAATTCACTAACTCAAGGAGCGAATCCCTAATTTCAGATGGTGGTTTTACCTTTGACTAATGGAGCACCATGATCACGGATCGCCACCACCGTCATGATTGATCCCAATAACTCAAAACCCCGTTTATGGGTTGTCACTGTTCCTAACTGCTGATGGAACCATCGATTTACTCATGAGAAGTATGTGCCTCAATACATTGAAGGCTTGGTCCCCTTGGAGGAAATCAAAGTCTATCCGGATCATACACAAAAGACGACTTCTCGTTCGAAGAAGATGAAGAAGAGGACGTCCGTTATAGCAAGAGACGTCAAAGCAAGGAGCCCGTCATAGGATCGGGACGTTCTTAACCCTGAGGGACTCAAGGAACGGCTCTTTAGGCCATAAACGAAAGGATTTGTGGGCTCAAATTACTCATCCGCAGCAGCCGATTGTGGGTTTAATGAATTCAGGGACGAATTCCCTCCGGACAGTGGTGTCGCCCTTCCAGTGCACCGTTGGGACTATAGATGTCCATCTCCATCGTTAAACGATGAAATTAGGTTTCCACCAATGAGATGTCGTTCATCGATGGTAGGAGTAGCCAGCAACACGAGGCATACGTACCTCAATGAATTTAAGGCCTAGAACACCAATGAAAGAGTCATGATTTTCCCGGACCATATATTGTTGACAAATTATCATCCACTGAAGAAGATAAATATCTCAGAAGGAGAACCAGGCAAGGAGCTCGAATGAGGGTTAGGGCCTTCTCAGCCCCGAGGATCCAAAGGACTGGCTCCCAAGACTTCAGGAGGGAGGATATATAATCGCTCATAAAGAAGCACTTATCTGAAAATTAAAGAAAGATCTTGAAATACAATAGGCTAGGCAGCCCCTAAGGGCTAGGATCCCCATGTTATTAATTTGAGTGGTTCCCCCTAAGAGGAGAAGGGTTGATACACAAAGGGATGATCCCGATGATTCTATGCCTCTAGGAGATCATGATGATCATATCCTATCATTCACCAACAAGATAATGAATGCTCATATCTCAAGAAAATTCAAGACGCCCACCATCGAGGTATGTGTTAGGGTAAGAGATCCCACTAATCAAGTGATGACATCCTCCAATGCACTACAAATTTTAACCCGTGATTGACGTAATCAAGTATAGGGCGTTCCCTCAAACCCTAGGGGGGGCATGACATAATGATGATAAAGTCGGTTGCCCCTGAGCTCAATCAGCTCCTTTAAAGGACTAAGAAAGGCATTCGTCCCCCCGTTTATCGATTGAAAGTTCATGAGAAACGTTTTACATACCCGTGAATGTGGAAAATGAATGAATCCTTGGGGGATTACATGAACCGAATCACCAAGGAAGCCTTGAAGGTCCCGAACCTGAATGATAGAGTGGTTATCAAGATAGAGGAAAGTGTAAAGGAAGCCTCAACCCCTGCTGGAGGCAATGGAGGTAAACGAGAAACGAAAGTAGTCACGAGTAGGACGTTAAGGATTAGTATCCTCGAATAAGTAAATAATTTGACTCTACCTGAAAGAAGAGCAATCAAGGATCTAGGTTCGCTAGCTATGCACGTTTGAATACTCCTAACACCCAAATCCTGATGGACATTGCTTAAGACAAGGATCTCCGATGGTCGAAACCAATAATGACTGATCCCGAGTAGAGAAACAAGAACCAATATTATCGGTTCCATAAGGATGTGGGAAATAAATCTCACGATTATAGACAACCTGAAACATAAGATCAAGTTTTTGGTCCGAAGAACAAGGTTGTATAAGTTCACAAAGGATGGCCAATAGGGTAACCTAAGGCAGGACTATGAAGTAGAGATGATGAAAGGAAGGATGACAATCAAGATCGCAATCCATAACCCCAGAAGGCCGATGATAAACATGATTTCTGAAGACCCGACGACGGTCGGGAATACAAGGAGCTCTCACAAAGCTTATGCTCGAGAAGCTATGCACATTGTAGGAGAAGCTCTATAACAAGCAAAAACTGAAATAGCATTTGCCTTTGATGATTCTGACTTTGAAGGGGTGAAGTGCTCTCCATGATGGCCCGTTGGTCATAACACCTGTGACAGGCAACTCGCAAGTGAAAGGAGTCCCGGTAGACAATTGGACTTCTGTGGATATCTCGAAGATGCGAAACAATGATTCTCAATTGAACCCCTCCAACATGCCTGTGTATGGGTTCCATAGAGTTGAGTCAAGATTTAAAGAAACTATTCGACTATCCATAATAATAGGACGAGAGCCTAGGGAAGCTACTCATATGTCGAACCTTTTGCTGTTTAAGAAACTTTCGCTTATAATGTTATCCTTAGGAGGACAAGCTTAAGGCGGTTGGCTCAAGCTAGCTAAGACCTGAAGATCAAATTTCCTACAAGGAATATAGTTGATGAAGAAAAGAGAGAGCATTGCTATCCGGCCACCTTGAGGCCTGATGAAGTCAGGGGGTAGGTCCTCCCGATTGAAGACATGGATGTCAAAAAAGATCATAAACAAAGAGGAAAACCCACCAAGGGCTCGATCCCCATTCCCTTAGTTCCTGAAGAACCTGAAAAGTTACCTACGTGGGGCATTGCTGAATAAACCCATGAAGGGCAAATTGGATGCGTTCCTACAAGAGAACATTATTGTGTTTGTTTGGATAGTAGCTGATATATGCCAAGGGTAGATCCCCAATTAATTACGTAAACTAGACGTCCACCCGAGTAGGGAAATGATGAAACGGAAGAAAAGAAACTTTGATTCCAAGAGGCAGGAAAGCCAATAGAGAGTGACAGATGTGCATGGACTTCATTAATATGAATGATGCATGTCTCAGGACTACTTCCCCTTACCAAGGAACGATACATTGACCAATGCAGTAGCTGATCATGAAATACTAGGATCAAAATGCAACAAAGGTGACGACCCAAAGAGGCGGCATATTGAAGATTGAAAAATAAGATCTTTGAGCATCTTACTGGGGAGACTATATAAGTCCATGGAAATGATTTGTTAATCAATAGCCTTGATAAGGCACATGACATCAAGCATTCTTATGAGGCGTTTGAGGTGTTAAGGCACCACACGATGATATTTAATCTGGCTAATCCACCTTCAGCATAGGATCAGGATTTTTTTTGGGTTTTATGGTCTCCAACCATGGAAATTGAGGCCAACCCCGATAATAGTAGAGCAATCCTTGACACGGAACCTCCACGTGTTGACATAACCAAATTACGGAAAGTTACTCTATCTATACTTGGATGTATTTGACATGGCTTTGAGTGTCGTCCTCGTGAAAGGGGAAGACAAGGTTCGGAAACCCATCTATTAGGTGAGAAAGGTCTTGTATGAAACAGAGTAACCACAATAAACCCCCAAGCACTCGCTGACTTCGTGGTTGAATACACCATTGACAACCAAGAAGTCGAGGGGCATGAGGTAGTACCCCAGGAGGGCAAAGGATTAGAGAAGGAGAATCTAGAAGCGGTACTCAATGAGTATTGGATCGATTTTGATAGAGAATCAAAAACAAATTAAGTGAGAACATACCCTGATGGGTTCATGATTCCCCAACGAAAAACAATGAGGCTGAACGCAAAGCCGTGATAGCCATACTTGGTTTGGCTGGAGCCCCGATGGTCAAAACCTTAAAGTCTGTGGAAACTCAAGATTAGTAGCACCAAAAGTGAATGGTGAGTTCGAGGCCAGGGCTGGAACCACGACAAATACTTGAAGCTTGACTCAATTCAATGAGTGTTACATGAAGTACATCCAGAGGAAGGAATATGTAAAGGTTGATGTCCTACCCAAGTTTGCCTCCTCCGAGTTAGAGAATTTTATAGAAGTTTTCACTTCCAAGTCTTGACGGCCTGAAGAAATGATTGGAAAACTAACACCACCTGCAGGTGTGGAAAGCAATTGGATAGATCCTACAAAGGCTCACCGAGAAACCGGTTGGTTACCCGACAATGCCTTGGAGGCACGAAAGTTGTCAATAAGAACACTGAGGCCTCAACACGCGAATTTAGCCTTGAAAGAAACTCATCTGGAAATATGGGGTCAGTACTCGGGGGGCAGGACCCCTGCCCAAAAGATGACCCGATTTGGATTCTACTAGCCAGGCATGATGGCTGATGCCAGAAGTTATGTGTGATCGATATCCAAAAACACGCAACTGTTGATCAATCCCCTAAAATGTTGAAAACCATATGTTCCACCATTCCTAGTGGCAAATGCCCAGAGGAAGTTCCTGATAGTTAGAATTGATACCTTCATGAAGTAGACTGAGGCTAAACCCCAAGCCTAGGACGACCATCAAGCCCGACTCTAGCTAACTTCGTGGTTGAATATACCATTGACAACCAAGAAGTCGGGGGGCAGGAGGTAATAGACCAGGAAGGTTAGCAAGGTGAGAAGCTCCTAGAAGAGGAGAAGGAGTATTGGATGCTCTATTTTGATGGGGCATCAAAAACAAGATCAGGAAGGTCAGCAAGGTGAGAAGCTCCTAGAAGAGGAGAAGGAGTATTGGATGCTCTATTTTGATGGGGCATCAAAAACAAGAACCAGTGGTACAGGTTTAGTTCTGCAAAGCCCCGATGGGTTCGCAGTCAAGTATGCCTTGAAGTTGGACTTCCAAACAACCTATAACGAGGTAGAGTATGAAGCTCTGATAGCCGACTTTGGACTGACAAGAGCCCTGAAGGTGAAGAACCTGAAAGTCTGTGGAGACTCAAAGCTGGTAGTCTCACAAGTCGATGGAGAGTTTGAGGCTAGAGAAAATAATATGGCTAAATACTTGAGGATTGTGAAAGCTGCGATAGCCCAGTGCTATGTTGAGTATATCCCAAGGGAGGAGAATACAAAGGTCGATGCCTTATCTCAGTATACTTCTTTAAAGGTCGAGACCCATTTGAGAACCCCCTACAATTGATTCTAAGCTTATTGCTCCTATCGGGATAGGAGGATGCTGGATAGATCCTATCAAAGCACACCTTGAGAATGGCTGGTTGCCAAACGATGCATCGGAGGCAAGGAAGCTAGCTGTAAAGAACTAAAGGCTCGAAGAGATCACGTTCCACCCGACTGAAGGATCGTGAAGGCCCTACTTCATCCAAATGAAGGCTCGTAGAGACCGTGTTTCGTCCAACCAAAGGCTTGAAAAGGCCATGTACCATCCATTTGAAGGCTCAAAAAATGCGAGAAATAAGTTTAAAAAAAAAATATTGCAAGGAGTTAGAGCTCAAAACAAGCTTCGATTCAATATATTGTGAGCTCAAATCTGAGTAACGAGCAAAAAGATATGGATTTTTCAATACTCGTGGAATGAGCAGGCCTAATAATCGAGTTAAAAGACAAAAATTCGATCTCGATCCATGTCTTCAGGGGCTGGAATTTCAAGTCAGGAATGATCTCCTCTAGGTCTCAAAGGTGAGGTCGTGATGACCCATGACCTAGGACAAACGAGGCTTATACGACCAAGGTAAAATTGAGGAAAAATACGACCTCAATCTAGGTCGTAGAATGAGGTCGTAGACCTCACGACCAGTCAAAAATGGAGCCTTTACACGACCTCAATCCAGGTCGTGGATGAAGCTCTTAAGTCTCACGACCAACCAAAAATGAAGCCTTGTGGCAAACTCAATTCAAATCGTAATTGAGGTCGTAGAACCTCAAGACCTGGTTAAAATTAAGTCTTTCCAAGACCTCAATCCAGGTTGTGCTTTGAGATCGTAGACCTCACGACCACTGATATTATGGGTCCTTACACGAGCTCAATCCAGGTCGTGGATTGAGGTCGTAAGCCTCGTGACCAGCCTAAATTGAAGGCCTTACACGACCTCAATCCAGGTCGTGGATTGAGGTCGTAAGCCTCGTGACCAGCCTAAATTGAAGGCCTTACACGACCTCAATCCAGGTCGTGGATTGAGGTCGTAAGCCTCACGACCAGGCCTTAGAGTAGAGGTCCGGAAGGCCCCAGATCTGGACAATTTGAGGGTTTAGTTAGACCTCAATTCAGGTCTATCAGGGCTAGGACCCCCACACAAATTACAAGAAAATATTATTATTTAATAATAATTTGTAAAAAAAAATTATTATTATTTAATAATAAGATCCGAGCGAACTTTATTCAAGCAAAATTTTATCCGGGTAGGATACCCCTGATTTGGGTATAAAGTTATTCAAAATTTGAATAAAATAAATAATATTATTCAATAATATTAGTTAAAAAAAATAAAAAATCTTCACGACCTCAAATGAGGTCGCGAATTGAGCTCGGGAAACACACGAACACAGCCCAAATGAAGCCTTGGACGATCTCAAATGTGGTCGTAGTTGGCCTCGAAAATTGGTGCGACCTGCCTTCAAAAATTTGCAAAACCACGACCTCAATTGAGGTCTTGTGAAAAAGTGCAATTTAGTACCCCTACTTTTGCTATGTTCACAAAAAGAGTTCTTGAAAAATTATGAAATAATCCCCCTAAAATGCATGGGTGCACAAATTCAAAATTTTCGATTAAAATTTTCGAATTTTATTCAAAAATTTTTTTTATCCGGGTAGGACACCCCTGATTTGGGTAAAAACGTTATTCAAAATTTGAATAAAATAAATAATAATATTTTTGAAAAAAAAAGAAAAGAAAAAAAAAATGTAACGACCTCAAATGAGGTCGCAACTGACCTCCAAAAGTGCTACGACCTGGGATAAAATTGAAGCTTGGACGACCTCAAATGAGGTTGGGAGGAAAAGTACTATTTAGTACCCTACTTTTGTCATGTTTATAAAAAAGTCCCAGAAAAATTAAGAAAAATAACCGTGGGTACATAAAAATTTCTAAAATGTTAGGAATAATTACCAAAAATACCTGTGGGTACATAAAAATTCCTAAAATATTAGGAATAATTAAGAAAAATACCCGTGGGTACAAGAAAATTCCCAAAATATTAGGAATAATTATGAAAAATACCAGTGGGTACATAAAAATTCCTAAAATGTTAGGAATAATTAAGAAAAATACCTGTGGGTGCATAACAATTCCTAAATTATTAGGAATAATTAAGAAAAATACCCGTGGGTACAAGAAAATTCATAAAATATTAGAAATAATTACGAAAAATACCCGTGGATACATAAAAATTCATAAAATATTAGGAATAATTAAGAAAAATACCCGTGGGTACAAGAAAATTCCTAAAATATTAGGAATAATTATGAAAAATACCCGTGGGTACATAAAAATTCTTAAAATGTTAGGAATAATTAAGAAAAATACCTGTGGGTGCATAACAATTCCTAAATTATTGGGAATAATTAAGAAAAATACCCTTGGGTACAAGAAAATTCCTAAAATATTAGGAATAATTACGAAAAATACCCGTGGGTACATAAAAATTCCTAAAATGTTAGGAATAATTACCAAAAATACCTGTAGGTACATAAAAATTCCTAAAATATTAGGAATAATTACAAAAAATACCCGTGGGTACATAAAAATTCCTAAAATATTAAGAATAATTAAGAAAAATACCCGTGGGTACAAGAAAATTCCTAAAATATTAGGAATAATTACGAAAATACCCGTGGGTACATAAAAATTCCTAAATTATTAGGAATAATTAAAAAAATACCTGTGATTATACAAAAATTCCTCAAACATTAGGAAAGCTACAGAAAAATATGAGGAAAATTATAGAAATATTTTCTTGACAAATTGAGCAATAATTTATGCTAATAGTGCATAAAAGCTCTATGAAAATGCCGAAATTGCTAAAAGCAAGCACAAGTTAAAGCCGCGAATAAGGCAAATCGTCGTAAATATGTAGGTCGCTCCACACTTTACAATAAGACGATATATGTGAAACACTAGTGTACACCAAAATTCCTATATAGGGTAGGAAAATTAAGAAGTCCCAGGTAAGGGATAAAAATGACCAAAAGTCTCGATTAAGGCAAACATAACTTCTACGAAAACCTGATCAGTTTTCCTAGAAGTTGGGGGGCAAATGATATGGGCTGAAAGTAAGCCCTAAAGACACACTTAATGTTGCGTTAATTAAACCTAGATTGGTCCAAGGTTAAAGCCCATAAATGAGGCCCAAAATCCTAATTAAATAATAAATTCGTGGCTAATAAATCAGCCAAATAAAAGACTCTATTGTCGAGTCCAAAAGGAAATCAAATCATCTATGGAGTAGCCTCCAAGGCATACAACTCCTATAGTTATCCACCTCCCTCATGGAAGAATCTAGAATTGGGCCCAAATTGTATAACTTGCCCACCAAGTTACTAAACCCTAATTCCAAGGCTTCTCAAGCCTATATAAAGGGACTAACCCCTCATTCTAAAAGAGAACGTTTTTTGGGCACAGCTCCATACTTCACCCACCACGTTTTAGGCTTAATCCTCGAATAAGGACATACAAGCCACTACGTCACTACGCCGCGAGGGTGCATCAAGCCACGTAGGCAACTCTAGAACTACGTTTGGGCTTGATTCTTGATATTCATCAAGGTACGTAGGCATCTTGTTAGGACCGAGTTAGTCCCCGACAACAAGAGCAGCCACCATTAAAGCTTGAAGCTCTCACTCCCTAACAATCAATACACGAATTAATTACACCCTACTTTTTATTCCACAACACAACCAAACCATGCCATCAAAACCTTCTTACGCTAATTATATGCTAATTATATATAGGATAGGATATAATTGAGATTATCTATAATTATATATGCTATAAAGAAATTTTTGTTTCATATTTCTCTCGTGTCTAGCTGAACACTCCCTCTTTCTATAATTTTTGTCAAATATTGTATCATAAAACTAAAAACATAATTTTATAAAATTATATTATTATGTATTATAATATGTGTAAAATAATGATGCATAATTAACTTTATCTACTACTAATTTGTTTTTCGTCCTAAAAAACAAAATTTAGTTTCTAAAAGACTTTAGTTGGATGATTCTTTTGGTTCATTAGACTTTTAAGAGTAATTTTTGTTGAGTATTGAATACAGTAAAAGAATACAGAGGGGGGGTGAATGGATTCTTGAATTTTTCTTCGGTCTTGAATCTTTGCAGCAAGATAAGTGATGAGTGTGTGAGATATGAAGATGCGGATAATTAAACACAAACACAACACAATATCACTTTAATCTAATATTTTATTAGATAAAGATTTTGCTACAATCTGTGAATACAAATGATAGTATTCTCAGCTTCGTTTTTCTCAGAGAGATATTTTCTGGATATTTTTGAGAAACTTCAAAACCTTAACAGCTAAGGAAGTGAGGCTGTATCCTTATAGACATGGATACACCCACTTACTACAAATGAGGTAGGTAAAACAAAAGCACTTTCCAGTCTGTCTATCTCATTTTAGTAAGAGTCCAAATGGCTACAGATTTGACTTTGAAAAGCCTGTTTAGATCCACTTCTTCAGCTCCTTGTCCCTTGTCTTATCTCTCCAAGCTTCTTTGTAGGCTTTCCAGCATGCTTTATAGGACAGAGTCAAATAAAGTGTGCTGGCTTGTTGCAGGTCTCTGACTTGTACAATTCTTCAGTATTTTGTCCTCAAGAATGTATTCGAGAAGTGACTAGGTGAGTGATTCGAGAACTGGAGTTGACTTGATCGATAACTCTGAGTTCTCGAATAGTGTTATCTTGACATATCGAATCACTTCTCGAATAGCTCTTTTCTCTGGGACTCCTTGAGATATCGAATAGAGCATTTTGACATATCGAATCCCTGAGATATCGAATAGCATATTGAGAGATATCGAACAGTGTCTTCTGAGATATCGAACTCCAGACTTCTCGAATGCTAGACTTCTCGAATAGACAAATGTACTTCTCGAATTGGTACTTAGGCAAATTCTTCATTTCTTCAAATCCCAACTGTGATTATTTGGCAGTCTTTATCTCCTTGCTTGAGGCATGAACCTTGGAACTTCTTTCAAGCATTATTCTTGACTTTATAATTACAGTAACACAACTAGAATTTGATGCCTATTACAAGTACAGAACAAATAGAAACTCTACAACTAGAGGTTCCCTCAGTTAAGAGGTCATGTAGGTAATGCATAGCATTACACATACTTAGGCTTGTTATTAGATGTATTCAGGCATGCCTCTGTGACTAACAATCTCCCCCAAATTGTGAGTAAGACCCTTAGTCACAATTTCATGTCTGATAACAAGCCTATCATACATAAAGATAAAACTTGACAGTACAGGTATGAATTTCCATTAGCAATTTGGATAGAACTACAGAGTGAGTAATCTTACAGCCTATGATGAAGAACTAGCCATTGTCTTTTGATTCCCTTTCCATAGCTTTGGCTTGAAATTCATCATATTCTTTCTCTCTTCTTTCTTTCTCCTTCCTTGTATTCTCATCCATAGCTTTTATTATTTCTGCCATAGCATCCAATTCTTCAAGCAAAATTGAGTCTTTGAAATCTTCAAGTACTGGTTCCAGAATATTTGCAGGATAGTGGTTGAGTAGATTCATTCTGATGTTGACTTGATTTCCATTCCTCCTCCTATACTTTACCATGTAGGGGTTGAACTGAACTCTACACAAACCCTTTTTCCTCAGCTTTTCTGCTTCACTTTCCAGTCTCTCAATTTCTTTCTCCCTTGCCAGCCATTTCTCAAAACACTCTTTTCTGACTTTTTCTTCATGATCTCTCTTCATTTTCACAAAATCAATTAGCTCCAGTTTCCATACTCTCTCCACTTTATCTTCTGAGCTCAACAGTGCAATGATTCTCTCTATGTCATATAGCTTGCCCCAGTGTTGACATCCTCCTTGTTTGAATTTCTCCTCCCTTCCATCAGAGTATTTAATCTCAAGGCAATTATCAACAATGGCAACATGATAGATTCTTTGAGCTTGCAAAAATTGCAGTTGGTCTACATCATAATCTTCATCTAGTGGTTGGAGTTTTAGGCCTGGATAGATTGTCAGGGTTTTTGATATGGTTGGCTTTGATTTCCTTGCAGCTTGCTTGAACTTGATTCTTTTTACATGATTACTTGGCAGCAGTATGTGACCTTTGTTTGTAGACCATTGTAGTATTCCATTAGCAGTTTGCTTTTTGAAACATACAGATGGTTTCTTGACTTGAATCTTCTTCTCTTCTTGAGGTGGCAAGACAGTTGCAGAAGCCATAGATGCAAATTTTGAAAGGTCACTACTGGCAGCATTCACCCTAGACTTAGAGTCTTGTGTTGTGGTGAGGTTACTGTCAGCAATGCCTGAGGCTTGCTGTCTTCCACTTTTCCTCTCAGAGCCTTTACCTTGATCATCATCATTCTTCCTCTTCTCATCATCCTTCTTCTTCTTCTTGTCTTCATCACCCTTATTACTCCTGTGATGTCTTCTCCTTCCATCACTTTTATCTTCATCCTTGTCTTGATCTTTGCTTGGGTTAAACTTAGCAGTCTCAGATACAATGCCAGTTGCAATATATGACCTGAGATAAGATATAGCTTCTAATTCTTCTGCTGTTCTTGATCCCTTCTTCTTGATCAGTTTCTCAATGATGGCTATGATGAGATTTTTATTTTGAGGAGTTAGATGCTTAGGAATGACCAGCTGCTTGATATCTTCAATTCTTGTTCCAGCCTGGTAGATAATAGTTCTAGGATCTGTGAAAACTTCAGGTAGCCTTGAAGGTTGACCATTCCTCAATTCATCATGAAGACTCTTGTTGTTCTCATTTCCCTTCTCAATTAGTCCAAGGAGCACATTCACTTCTGAGTGCTTTAGACTCTGTAGAGTATTGATGGTTAAGTGCCATATCTTGTTCTTTCCTGCCATCAATATCTCCTTGAGCCATAGATCATTAAGCCTCCTTGGTACTACAGTGAGATAGTCAATCTGACTCTTCAAACTCTCATGATATAGCAGAGCATCACCAGCCTGTTCTCTAGAGACTTTCAGAAGCTCCAAGAATGCATCATCATGATAGACATTTGAGTTTGCAATTTCTTGTAGCTTGGCCTCAGTGACCACCTTCACTTCTACTGGCTTGGCACTCTTAGATATTGAGATTCGAGGCTTGTCAGATGGCATACTCCCTGCAACCACTGTGGTTGTGATAGACTGCCTTTGACCATCAGGAGTAGTGATGTGCACAGTTGGTAGAGTGACAACTGGCAGAGAAGTGGGAGGCTCATCAACTTTGTCCTTTCCTTTTCCAGGCACATGAGTAGTAGATTTCAAAGTTCTCTGATGACCACCCTCAGTGATCTTGATGCCCTTTTCTAGTGGTCTCTCCCCCTTTGGATTTGAGTTCTTTGATATCCTCTTCTCCCCCTTAGGCTTGTTGACAGACACAGGGACTGTAGGAGGCACCTTTGGAGTTGAAGATTCATCAGGTAGAGGGAGACCCATGTGCTTCATCATTGCAGACAACATTGATTGTTGATGCAGAAGAACATCAGCTGTGGTGGTGGCTTGAGTGTTCAACTGCTCAGTCAGAGTTGTCACAGTGTCTGTAAGATGAGCATTGGACTTGTGGAGAGAGACTACCTCCTTTTCAAGAGTATCCACTTTAGTGAAGAGTTCATTGGCCTTAAAACCAGATAGGGATTGATCCTTCAGTCTCTGCACTTCGAACCTTGACATCTCATGCACAGGAACCTCAGTGACCAGCTTGTCTCCATATTGATTTGCAAAGAGGGTCCTGAGCATGGCATTGGCATCAGTTGTCTGATCTGATAAGGATTGAAATTTGTGCCCCAGATTTGTGACAACATCCTTGAGAATAGCCAAACCATTGTCCATCCTGGTGCAAGTAGCATTGCAGGTTCGAATGTCCTTGAGAACAGTCTCCAATTGAGGGAATTTAGCATCAAAAGTCCTCTTGATCTCATGCACCTCCTTGGTTGTAGCTGAACACACTTCATTAATTTCTGTCTTTAAGCCTTTACCAAGATAGTGTGCAGCCTTGAGAGTGCCTTTATAGCTGTCATTCACTGCTTCAAACACATCAGTAGGGTTGAGAGATTTGGCATTGGACCCTAGTGAAGTGATGTACTCTTCTCTGAGATACTGGAGACCTTCTGAGAGAGGGATTGAATTGGTTCCTTGCAGCCAAGCATCGATATTCCCATCTCTCTCAGTTTCATCTATGATCTTCTCCTTCTGTAGCTCTACATCCTCTTTGTGACATAGGAGAATAGCTTCATAGTCTGGATTGGGCATGTTTGCAGTGAGAAGGTGCTGAGCAATTTTTGTGAACTCAGGGATCTGATCCACAACTAAGCTTTGAAGTGCTTCAACCGTCAATTGTGGTGGAACAGACCCTGATCCTGAAGCACTGTCATGTTGCACAGGCTTCAGCCATTGAGACAAAAAGTTAGAGCTAGAGCTAGGCTTGCTAGGCTCCTCAGTTACAGATGCAACTTCTGCAACCGGATGAACAGACTCTACTACTGTTGTCTCCACAGAAGTGGGATGAGTTACAACAGTAGTTGACACAGGCACAGAGTCTCTAGTAAGAACTAGTGAATCCTCTGTGTTTGTGATGGTGTCATTAGGATATGCCCCAGCATGCATTCCCTGACCATCCAAATGTGGTACCTGGGTGGTGAGCAAGGTGTCATGCACCAAGTCACTTGAATTCATTGGCTCATCAAAGGAAAAGAATTCTTGATGATCAATGCCTTGCTCCTCAATTGCTTGAGTTGCAGGCTTCAAAGAAATATGAGTGGTAGATTCTGAAAGAGAAGTGTGTTGTAGACAAGATTTTGGCAACTCCCCCTGAGAAATAGAGGGAGTTTCAGTTATGATGTGCTCTCCACTCAGTGTTGTGTCAGCCTTATCACTCCCTTGTGCTGACTCTTTACAGATAGGTGCATTGGGGAGGATGCTTGATTCTATAGATGCATCCTGTTGAGAGGATACATCTAGTGAGCTGTGTGCCCCTGATTTTACAACTTCAGCCATTTGAGTGACTGAAGAGGTGGTTTTAGACTTCTTCTTCTTCTTTAGGCTTATGATAGGTAACTCAGGTTTCTCACTATCTAACCCTAGTTCTACAGCCAAGGCTGCTTCAGTTAAGATTTCTAAAGGTTCAGAAGCAGCCTGTTTTCTCTTCTTTTTACTAACATCACCCTTTTGAGAGGATGATGCAGTTGGCTCTTTGCTGGATAGAGTGTTTGGCTGAGGGGGTTGGTTAGCAGGCCTTGGGTTAGCACTTTGTTCTCCTTGCTTAGGCTGTGCTAACTGTGATTTTGAATCAAATATTGGCATGTTGTGGGGGTAAGACCTAAACAAACCCTCCATGTGGGGAGTTATGTTAAGTCTTACATCCACATCATTCCTAGTCTCCAAATTACCAAAAATGAGTTTGGTCATGGACCTAGGATAGCCTATTTTACTCTTATCTGCTCCAGGCAATTCAATCAATGAAGCATTTTTAAAGTTAAGTACTGATTGAATAAAGCGAGGAAAGAAAATTTCATTACCTCTCTTGGCTGTGGTCTGACCAAGTCTCCCATAGAGTTCCTGTAGGATGAGAAGTCCAACATCTATCTTTCTCCCATGAGCCAAGGCATAGGCAAGCTGCTGCACGGGTGTACTAATCTGATCAAAGCTTGATTTCCGTGCAGTGAATACTTGAAGGAGTGTAGCAAATACAAAGCTCCATTCTTTCCTCAAGAACTTCCTATTCAACTTTCCCAGCTTGATAGTATCAGAGTAGTTGATGAAGTCAAAGAATTCTTCCAACTCATCATTGGAGGCCAGAGCATCATACGTCCCTTGCTGCATATCCAAGGCTTGATTCATGTCTGCAGTGGTGATAGTGATATCCTCTCCTTGAATCTTGCAGTGAACAATATAAGAAGTGATAGCATTCTCAAGAGCGATGACCTCCACAGTAGCAGTCCTCCAGAATTGTTCCAATAGATCTATGTACAGAGTTGGGTTGGCTGAGAGCGCACTCTTGATGTATGATTCAGACAACCACCGAACAAAGCACTTGAAATTGGCATTCGGTGCTTCCACATCACTGGTGATTGCGATGAAATTAGTTTGGGATGGTATGGTGAGTTGAGTGTTTGCCATTTGGGTAGAGAAGAAAAGAGAATTAGGATTGAAGAAGAAATTCGCAGTTAGGGTTTTTCAGAGGTTTCAGGAGTTGAGATGCTTGAGAAATCGAACGAAAAGAATTGAATAGTTGTGAAGTTGTATATATAAATGTCTTGAGTTGTCGATAGATAAGTGTTCTGTAGCGACAAGTCATTCGAGAAGTATGAAACAACTATTCGAGAAGTCAAGAAAGGCTTATTCGATATCTCAGGCAGTTTTTAACTCACAGCTGGCAGTGATTTAACTCAGAAAATAATTCAAAGTTAAGAATATATTTTTATGAGTGAAATGAGGGTTTGAATATAAATCCAAAAAGCGATTAAGTGTCAGCGAAAAATCAGCCTTTTCAAATGATTCGATAACTCAAATGCAGTATTCGAGAACTCTATCATTAGAGAACTAAAATACTCTATTCGAGAACTCAAAGTGTGCTATTCGATTTCTCTAAAAGACACTATTCGAGAACTCAAGAGGGTTCTAGATAGGCCTATTCGAGAACTCGAGCCAAGACATAACAATGAACCATTCGAGAAGTCTGACTTATCGAACTATACTTTTCACTCATAAAATTCAATTTTCACTATCTTTTAAAATTTACCAGAAATATTCACTGAAGAATATTCTACTAAATTAAATAGTGATTTTCTCAAAATTTCACAGAAATTTCAAGCTAAAGATGTATGATTTTCAACATATGCAGCATTGTGGAATATTTATAAATCATAATCCAGCCAATACTTACTTTAAAAATATTGGGCATTTGATAAAGTAAGTATTTACTGCTGCAACAATCTAGTTGATATATTCACTCAGCCAGAATTTGAAGAATTCAGCATTCCAATCTCACTAACCAACCTTGTGAAGGTGGCTTCATCTAATGGCTTAGTGAATATGTCAGCTAGTTGTTTCTCTGTGGGAACATAATGCAACTCAATGGTTCCATTAGTTGCATGCTCCCTTATGAAATGATATCTGATGTCAATGTGCTTTGTCCTAGAATGATTGACAGGATTGGCAACTATAGAGATTGCACTTGTGTTGTCACACATGATAGGAATTCTTTCCAACACAAGTCCATAATCTCTAAGTTGGTTTCTAATCCAAAGCACTTGAGCACAGCAACTTCCAGCAGCTATGTATTCAGCTTCAGCTGTGGAAGTTGACACAGATTGTTGTTTCTTGCTGTACCAAGAGACTAACCTTTGTCCAAGAAACTGGCAGCTACCTGATGTGCTTTTCCTATCCACTCTGCATCCAGCATAATCAGCATCAGAATAACCAACCAGATTGAACCCTGTGTCCTTAGGATACCATAACCCCAAGTTTGGTGTGCCTTTCAGATATTTGAAGATCCTTTTTATTGCTATCATGTGTGATTCCTTTGGGTTTGATTGAAACCTTGCACATAAGCATGTAGCAAACATGATATCTGGCCTACTAGCAGTGAGGTAGAGTAGAGAACCAACCATGCCTCTGTAGATTGAGATATCTACCTTTTTGCCCTTAGCGTCATCATCTAACTTGGTGGCAGTGGCCATGGGTGTCTTTGCAGGTGAACATTCTTCCAAATCAAATTTCTTCAGTAAATCTTTAATGTATTTGGTTTGACTTATAAAAATGCCATCCTTCCTTTGACTAACTTGCAGTCCAAGAAAGAATGTTAATTCTCCCATCATACTCATCTCATATCTGCTTTGCATGAGCTTAGAGAATTTTTCACACAGCTTCTCATTTGTAGAGCCAAATATGATATCATCCACATAGATTTGAACTAGGATAATATCATCATCATGTTTCTTGTAGAACAGTGTCTTGTCCAGTGTGCCTCTAGTGAATTGATTCTCCAGTAGAAATTGTGATAGTGTGTCATACCATGCCCTGGGAGCTTGCTTGAGTCCATACAATGCTTTAAGTAATCTGTAGACAAAGTGGGGAAACTGTGGATCCTCAAAGCCAGGTGGTTGTTGCACATATACTTCTTCTTCCAACTCCCCATTCAGGAATGCACTCTTGACATCCATTTGATAGACCTTGAAATTAGAGTGTGCAGCAAATGCCAAGAAAATTCTGATGGCTTCTAGTCTAGCAACAGGGGCAAAGGTCTCATCATAGTCAATACCTTCCTGTTGAGAGTATCCTTTTGCAACCAACCTTGCTTTGTTCCTTATGACTACACCATTTTCATCCATCTTATTCCTTAGAACCCATTTAGTTCCAACAACGGTTCTATCCTTTGGTGCAGGCACTAGTTCCCATACTTTGCTCCTTTCAAATTGATTTAGCTCCTCTTGCATAGCAATTATCCAGTCAGGATCCAACAATGCATCATCAAGTTTCTTAGGCTCAACTTGGGATAGAAAGCAGCCATAGAGACATTCATTTATAGTTGCCCTCCTTGTCCTTACTCCTGCATTTGGATTTCCAATTATCTGATCTGCAGTGTGTGATCTATCCCACTTCCTTGTATGTTCAGATTGATTTCTCATCCTTGATGTTGCTTCATCATTTAGATCATGATCATCTACATTTCCTCCCCCTGTGAAGTTGTCACTCCTCACAGGTGTATCTTGGATGCTTGTTTCTTCATTGTTGGTTGACACAGGTTCTTCATTCACTTGAGTTTGTTGGATTATGAGTTCAGATTCACTTTCAATCTCCTCATCAGAATCATCTAGATTGTCAAACTTCAAGGGATCTTTATCTTCATCATTGGCTTCTTCTAATCCAGGTAGTTTGCTGTCATCAAATGTTACATCTGTGCTCTCCATTACTTTCTTTTGACAAATGACATAAACTTTGTATGCAATTCTTTCCATAGAATAGCCAAGAAAGATTCCTTCAAATGCCTTTGCATCAAACTTTCCAACATATTCTGAATTATCTTTTAGCACAAAGCACTTGCTTCCAAAAGTATGAACATACTTTAGAGTAGGCTTCTTTCCAGTCATCAAGTTGTAAGGTGTCTTTCCAGTGTTTTTGTTGATGAGGGTTCTGTTTTGGATGTAGCATGCAGTGCTCACAGCCTCAGCCCAAAAACATGTAGGCATCTTTGCATCAAGTAGCATTGTTCTAGCAGCCTCTATCAGAGTCCTATTCTTTCTCTCAACAACTCCATTTTGTTGTGGAGTCCTTGGAGCTGAGAATTGTTGAGAAATACCATTTTCTTTGCAGAATGCTCCAAGCATGGCATTTCTGAATTCTGTCCCATTATCACTTCTTAATGCAATCACACTTGCATTTATGGCCTTTGCTTCTTTCTCAACTTTCTTTATGTGCTCAATGATTACTTGTGGAGCCTCATCCTTTGATGCCAGAAATTCTACCCATGTATACCTTGTAAAATCATCAACCATCACTAGAGCATACTTCTTCCTTCCTAGTGACATAATATTGACATGCCCAAACAAATCCATATGAATCAGTTGCAGGGGCTTGGTTATAGATGTCACTGTTTTTGACTTGTGGCTTGATCTTTTCATTTTTCCCTTTTGACACGCCTCACACACTCCTTCTTGACAGAATTCAAGTGTGGGCATGCCTCTCACTAACTCCCTTTTGACTAGGGAATTAATGGCTTTGAAGTTCAGGTGTGATAGCTTCTTGTGCCACAGCCAACTGTCTTCATTTGATGCTTTTGAGTAGAAGCAACAAATTGTGTCCTTGCTTGCAGAGTCCATATTGGCTACAAACAGGCTTCCCTTCCTTACTCCAGACAGAGCAAAATCACCAGTCTTCTTGTGGGTGATCAAACATTCATCTTTGTCAAAGTTCACTTTGAAGCCTCTGTCAGTGAATTGACCAACACTCAGTAGATTATGCTTGAGCCCCTTGACCAGTGCTACATTCTCAATGATGACATTTCCAATTTCCAACTTGCCATATCCCAGTGTGTTGCCAATGCTGTCATCTCCAAAAGCAACCATTGGGCCAGCCTTTTCCTCATACTGTGATAGCAGGGCCATATCACCAGTCATATGATTTGAGCATCCACTGTCCAAAATCCACATGACCTTCTTTTTACTTTCTTTGCCCTGCAAACACAAAAGTATTACTTCTCCTTTGGTACCCAAACGAGTTTGGGTCCATGTGACTTAGTGACAGTTTTATCAAAATCAGAATGCTTATCAGTTTTCTTGATGTTGGTCTTCTTGTCACTGTTGGGAGTCTTAGAATCAGGGTTCTTAGACTTAGGTGACAGAGGTACCTTCCTAACTTTAGGAGGACTTGAAGACTTTGTCCTTGTGTAGTGTGTGTGAACATTATGATTGATACAGCCCTCCATGAATTGTCTTCTCAAATTAAAACAACTAGTCATCACATTCATGTTACATGGCATACAATCAAGTTTATCACAGAAAGGAGAGTCTCTATGTCTTAAAGGCACAGAGCAATCATAGAATGGTTTAGCAACACTACCAGATGGTTTCTTGCAAGCATGAGTCAAATGATTAGAGCTAAAACAGTTTTGACAAACTTTCCTAGGGGCATTTGGCACATAAGCATAGTTGTTATCTTTGTTAATCCCTAATTTGCCATTCCTGTTTGGTCTCTTATTAGTCACTTTCTTCTTAGTCTCATAATTTCCAGCTGAAACAAAATTTACAAATTTCTCAAGTCTAGGTCTACCTCCTACTGGCTCCTTGGCTTTGGTTTTGACATTCTTACTCTCAGAGGATGCTTGTTGTTCATTTGATTGTGCCTCATCTTCATCCTCCAACACTTGCTTGATGAGTAAGGCATCCTCATCAATCTCAAGTGTTGGTGTTTTAAATATTGGATTCTCAGTCTTTTTCAAAACCTGAGGCACCTCCTCTTGAACAACAATGTCATCTTCAATGACTGCATAGCCTTTCCTCTGTTTAAGAGTGTCATAATCAAGTCCAATGGCAGCCTTAGGTCTAGCTAGATTTTTCTCATGATAAGACTGCAATAGACTAGAGGAATTCTTAAATGTCTTCAACTTAAATTCATTTTCAGCTAATTCATCCCTAAGAGCTTTCTCAACTTGACTAGCACATAGAACTTTATTCTTTAGATACTCAATCTCTTGTTTAAGATTTTCTATTTGCACAGTAGTTAGCTCTAGTTCCTCATTTCTCTTGTTTAACAATTCATTCCTAGTAGACAGTTTAGCAATTTCTTCATTAGCAGCAGTCATACTAGTATGAATGTTAAACATCTCAACGGATAGTTGTTCAACCAAAGATTTATATTCAGAAACAGACATGTCTATGGTAGTGAGAGATGGTACCTGTGAGTCTGATGCAGATGGTTCTTCCTTGGAATTGGCCATCAAGGCATAGTTGCAGAATTCTTGTTCTTCCCCATCACTGTCAGAATCATCCCAACACTTCCCTTCAGCTATGTAAGCCTTACCTGGTGTCTGCTTCTTTAGAAGGGCCTCATACTTAGCTTCAAGCTCAAGAAACTCCTTATCCTTCTTTTTAGGTTTCTTGCATTCACTGGCAAAATGCCCTAGGTCATTGCATCTATAACATCTTACAGATGACCTATCCACATAGCTGGTTTTGAATCTGTTCTTGTTTGTTTTCATAGGTGCCTTGCCCTTGTTGAATGAATGATTTTGGGGTCTAGGCTTGAAGGGCTGATTCCTCTTGAATCTGATGTTTGGAAATTTTCTAGCCATAAAAGCATATGATGTATTTTCCATGCCATCCAGCTCTTCAAGAGTGTAGAACTCATCTTCTTCCTTGTCATCAGCAGGTTCAGTCACTACTTCCTCAGTTTCTTCATCATCTACTATCTCTTCTATTCTCAGCTGACTTGCAGATGCTTCCAGGTCTTGAATAGATTTGTTGACAATCAAGGCACAGGATGTGTTTATCATTCTGCCTTGGTTAGCTTGGATAGCCCTCTTTTGAAGCAACTCAAGCTCGTGTGTCTTTAAAACCCCATAGAGCACATCATACGTGACTTTGTTCAAATCTCTTTCTCTTAGGGATATGACCCTTTGCTCTAGATGGTTTGGTGACGATAGTAGAAACTTCATATTTAATTCCTTAGTGCTGTAAACCTTCCCATTCATTTGGAGCTCAGTCACCAGCTTGTGAAATCTTTCAAACATATCAGTGATACTTTCCTTGGGCTGTGCCATGAACGCCTCATACTGTGTGACCAGTATCTGTTTCTTATTTTCTCTTACCTCCTCTGTCCCTTCACATAACACCTCGATGTGATTCCACATGTCCTTGGCTGATCTGCATGATGCTACGTTGGCAAACATCGACATATCCAAGGAGTCTATGATTAACAACATGAGGTGGCTGTCTAGGGCAATCTTTTCCTTCTCTGAGTCCGTCCATTTGGATGGCTCTTTTGGAACGTATGATCTAGGAATGACTACTGCGCCCACTGTGGATTCAGCAACTTCTTGTTGTGGTATGAATGGACCATTCTTGAGAATGTCAGGGTAGAGAGGATTGGCAGCTTTGATGAACAACAGCATTTTTATTTTCCAGAGGTTGTAATTCTCTTTGTCGAACTTAGGGACCTTTACCGTACCTGTAGTCTTTGGTGTATTCGAACTCATGATCGTTTTCTGTTTAGATTAAACAGCCTGCTCTGATACCACTTGTTGAGTATTGAATACAGTAAAAGAATACAGAGGGGAGTGAATGGATTCTTGAATTTTTCTTCGGTCTTGAATCTTTGCAGCAAGATAAGTGATGAGTGTGTGAGATATGAAAATGCGGATAATTAAACACAAACACAACACAATATCACTTTAATCTAATATTTTATTAGATAAAGATTTTGCTACAATCTGTGAATACAAATGATAGTATTCTCAGCTTCGTTTTTCTCAGAGAGATATTTTCTGGATATTTTTGAGAAACTTCAAAACCTTAACAGCTAAGGAAGTGAGGCTGTATCCTTATAGACATGGATACACCCACTTACTACAAATGAGGTAGGTAAAACAAAAGCACTTTCCAGTCTGTCTATCTCATTTTAGTAAGAGTCCAAACGGCTACAGATTTGACTTTGAAAAGCCTGTTTAGATCCACTTCTTCAGCTCCTTGTCCCTTGTCTTATCTCTCCAAGCTTCTTTGTAGGCTTTCCAGCATGCTTTATAGGACAGAGTCAAATAAAGTGTGTTGGCTTGTTGCAGGTCTCTGACTTGTACAATTCTTCAGTATTTTGTCCTCAAGAATGTATTCGAGAAGTGACTAGGTGAGTGATTCGAGAACTGGAGTTGACTTGATCGATAACTCTGAGTTCTCGAATAGTGTTATCTTGACATATCGAATCACTTCTCGAATAGCTCTTTTCTCTGGGACTCCTTGAGATATCGAATAGAGCATTTTGACATATCGAATCCCTGAGATATCGAATAGCATATTGAGAGATATCGAACAGTGTCTTCTGAGATATCGAACTCCAGACTTCTCGAATGCTAGACTTCTCGAATAGACAAATGTACTTCTCGAATTGGTACTTAGGCAAATTCTTCATTTCTTCAAATCCCAACTGTGATTATTTGGCAGTCTTTATCTCCTTGCTTGAGGCATGAACCTTGGAACTTCTTTCAAGCATTATTCTTGACTTTATAATTACAGTAACACAACTAGAATTTGATGCCTATTACAAGTACAGAACAAATAGAAACTCTACAACTAGAGGTTCCCTCAGTTAAGAGGTCATGTAGGTAATGCATAGCATTACACATACTTAGGCTTGTTATTAGATGTATTCAGGCATGCCTCTGTGACTAACAATTTTCACTGGATTTCAGCTTAAACATTTTAAAACTTGAAATCGGTGAAGTTTCCTTTAAATGATCATCCAATTAATAAATGAAACGGATGAGGCTGAGGCAGACAAATCAATATATTAAGGTTGGTCCTGCTCAAGATAAATCTTGTTTAATAACTTTAGATCTTTATGAAGCCAGCCAGCAGCCATATTTTTACTTTGTAAATCTACTAGCATGATCTTTGTGTTTGGACTGCTGCACAACATGATTTACTGCACAGTTTGATTTCCTTGACAGCGTAATGGCGTTGATGGGTTCAGGCAAGCAGGCTCCTACGCTAACATACATCAACAACATTTACTTTCCGTTTCCCAGTTCAGCTATAACATGCAGCCACCATTTCAAAATACATGTTGTGGGAATATGAACGTAATGTATGATTAAAAACAGGAGGAGTCTGCCTGTCTTGGCTACCACGATTTCTCCCCGACTGGGTGAATCACTGAATCCGTGAATGGCCATCAGAACACAACCATATTCAATACATTCCTGGTATATTTCAAGAACCTAGATGATATATTTCTCTATTTTCAACTTCACAGAAAAACAAGACTACAAGACACATTTTGCAGAATGTGCTGCACCTGGTTCTATGCAGCAAGTAGTAATCATTTTTTAGCTTTACATGTAAGTTTAGTGAAAGAAGTTACTACTACTATATATGGATTCATTATCATCATTAGTATTTGATAAGTAGATGGATGAACTTTCAATAAGTAAACACGGGAGCAGCGAGTTTTTTTTTTTTATTTATTTCTTAACTCACAAAAATACATAACTGCCTCTTGACTTCCTAGTAAAATTAAGGATGTAATTTGGTGCCGATGTGAAATGTACTAAGATTTCTTTCTTACATGATTTTATTACTACAGTAGCAGAGGACAAAAGTGTAAGAGCAGTGGTGGAACCAAGTGGAAAAGGCGAGTGCTCATTCCCCTCGAATGAGTAGATATCATGGATTAATTATCACACGGATTATGTAGTTCACATGGTAGAGTGTTAAATTTGCATACCATAGGTCCGGGATTTGATCCCCATCTCCTTTTATTTGGTAAATTGTAGAATAGATATATTTTTGATTATAGGAAAAGAAATCCCCACCTCCCTTGAATTTTCTGTTTCAATTCTGCTACCAACCACGAGATGATCCTACCGTTTCAGGTTATCTTTTCATTCATCTTACCGTTTACCATTATATGTACTAGAGCCTGACCTACTAAAGCAAGAACGTATCCTGAACATTGCATCCACTTATTGTAATCTGTAGAAGTATGGGAGTTTTGGCAGACAAAATGAGATACTTACAGCATATTAGTTCTCTGGTGAATCAATATCAGACCAATTAAACGAATTGTACCGATGAGGGTGAATTCGTTCTCTCAGCTTCACAAGTTTTAAATTCTCCTCACGACATCTTGAAGTAGTCTTTACTCTTCTTGAATTTTTATTGCTGTCTTGACTGTTTAAGGCAATATAATTTTCTGCTTGCAGTACACTGGTTGGGTCTGCAATCGGAGTTTGAGTTTTCAAAGTTTTCTTGGTGCGTAATCTTGAGGGTGCAGAACCCTGTTTTCGCCTTCTCTCTGATGAAAATCCACTCGATGCTGCCGGAACTGGTACAGAGAGTGTGCTGCTTGCTTGAGACATTTCAGTCACTTGACCAACTTGAGATGCTTCCGACACACATCAGTTGAGGACTTCAATGAATCCCTGTCTCCTTCTCTTGGATGTGCACAACAACCGTTGATTCTAGGAACAGCATATATATTAGTCACCACCACCTTCAAAGTAAGAGTATTATGTATGTCATGATAAGTTGGTAACAAAGGTTTTGCCTACAACTGACGGTTGAGAGGCGAAGATCACTATTAATGGAAAGAAAAGTCCTGATCATAACTGAAAATCGAGAGAGGGGGGGGGGTCTTGATCATAACTGAAAATCGAGAGAGGGGGGGGGGTGGGAGACCTGTTTTTGTTCGGATGTAGTTGATTCTCCCAACGGTTTACAGACTCTTCCGTGATGTCTTAAAGCTCCAGATGAGCGCATCCTGTAAACCATTTTCCTAAGACCACAGGTAATGGCTTAATTAGTACTAACATCCATTGAAAAGTCAAAGTATATATGTGAAAAAAAAGCATCATTCAAAAGCCTAACACTTATCATTTCTGTATTCCTTCGCTAGAATTTACACATTCAAAATTGCAAGCACTCCCGGGATGCTAAAATCACAATTAGTATTTACTCAACAAAAGGTTTTGCAGATCACATGACGAAAACAAAAGAACAATAGTCAGAGGAACCTCTGACTGATTAGTCTGTAATGGAAAATACTCGGGTCTATAAACCTTTCTGATTATTAAAAATTCACCCATAAGGACCACAGTCCACATACAGGAGTTTCCTTCACATAAATGACCAGCATCTAATTCTGATTTTGCTAAATGTCAACTTATTGGAAGTAGCTTTATATTTGTTAATTGCATGTGTATTCCCTCTAAGTAGCTTTCATTCAAATGTTTTCTGAGTAACTACGACTCAGAAAACATTTGAATGAACATTAAGAATATATGAGTTACCTTCTTGCATCCTCACGAAGCTTCACATCGATTTCTTTCTTGGGTGGGTATTTTGGCAGGCTCGACGGATCACATGCATAAGGCCTTGAACTGAAATACTGTCTAGCAGGAACGCTTTCAATCAGGAAATTAAGCTTTATAAGATACAATAATGAATTATATATCACATTCACGATCATGTAGCATGACAGAATTGTGGGAGTAAAAAAGCGCAACTTAAAGTTAGGAATAAGTTTAACAAGATATAGAGCAACTAATCGTAGTAATTTAATCATAGTCATAAAAATAAATTCACAGTAGACTAACTTGTCCACGAGGATTACCTCAGAATTAAGTGCAGAAGTAGCAGTCCCACGCTTATGTGGTTTGAATGAAAGAAAACTTTCTATAAGGCTCACGGCGGTTTTAGGGAATTGATTAAACCTTTCGGCAAGCGTGCATTCATAGTGATGCCAAGGTTTGAACATTGCTGCAAGAGGAAGCTTAAACCTTCTCCAGTACTCATCAGGTGGAGTCCCACAAAGCTTGAGAATTTTATGTAATTGTTCACCCTGTGGTTGTGGTGAAAGAATTACAAACAATAAATTTGAGGCACATGTGTATGTGTGTAATACGCTTTCCATAAGACTAAAAGTAATGAGGTTATCATCCTGCCTCGTGGTAGAATAAAGTGAGTGATATCTGTGGTAAGAATGCCCTGAAGAAATATTTCACTTGAATTTCCTGTTTATATGCTTTCATGAAGATATTAGTGACTCCATTCCATCAAATATAATACAAAGACGAATTATGTGTTTGGATATAGCATCCATCTCCTCCCCTTACACAAATACATTAAATAAAGGAAGTAGGGGGTGGTTTTAAATCTGATTACCTCGGTTTTTCCCTTGAGAAGGGGCTTTCCTGTGAAAAGCTCTGCAAATACACAGCCTACACTCCAGAGGTCCACAAATTCCCCATAATTGGTCGAGCCAAGTATAAGTTCGGGAGGACGATACCATAGCGTCACAACACGACTTGTCAGCGGTTCTCTGTTATTTGTTACCGTAAAATTTGCCAGGCCAAAGTCTGCTATCTTTAGAATTCCTTCATTGTTAACTAAGATATTGGCTGTTTTGATATCCCGATGCATTACTCCTTGTGAATGGCAATGGTCAATTCCACATAATAGCTGGCGCATGAAGCACTTAATTAATCTGCTCCGAACAAAAGCTTATTTAATGATCTTGAATTAAAGCTGTTGGACGCTATAACCGTAAAACATCTGAACAATACATGATATTCAAAAGTACGATTTAGTAGGCAAGTTCATGTGATATTCCACACACCTAACAAGATTAAAAAGAACACACCTGTTCCTCGGTGAATTTGATGTCAGGACATGATAGGAGCCCAGCAAGATCATGATCCATATACTAAAAAACAAGGTATATGGTACATGATAGTTTTGAAGCTATCATAATGTTTCATAATGTTTGGATGGTCAAGCCTTCGGAGAATTATGATTTCACGTGCCATAAACCTTACAGTTTCTGGTCTTAAATTTTAAACCGCACCTTCTTCAGGGCCACCATCTTACCCGTTTCAACATCTCGTGCTCGGCAGACACAGCTGTACGTACCTTGCCCAATCTGCATATTTGACACTCTTGAATTTCTGACTGTTTTTTTTATCTGTAAAGGAATTATGACAACCCCTAGAGCTAGTTATTGTTTCAATAGGCTGGCAGCAAGAGCGCCTCAACTTCTTGACAAAACATAGATAACCTCTTTGAAGTTCAAAAATTACAAGTTTAATAATATATTATTTCTATGGGTAATCGTCAACTGCAAAAATTCTAATACAAGAATAGAGGGGCATAAGTCATTGATGTTAGGTATTGTATAATCGCAAGCTTCAGAGTAAACTTCTTACCCCTTTATCTACTCACACACATTCCAGATATGACACATCTGCCAGAATGATATGCTCTGGTGATAGTGAGCTCTTTCGAAAAGGTCTGTATTTTAAAAACGAGCTTGCAGAACATACTTTTGAAGGGTCCTTTAGTAAATACATAGTATTAACACTCCCCTAATGCTTATTCGACACCCATTTTAGTAACGCCTACAATCATATGTGTTCTTCTGATTTTGAATGACCCTAACATGCACTTTCATGAAATCAAACAGTTGAACTCGCATGTATAGTAACTGTCAATCAGAGTTAGTACTACTGGTATCATCCTAAATATATTTCACAGGAGTTAATATATCTTAAACAATGCCAACAATTACATCAAATTAACAGATAGAGGCCAAAACAAGAAAACTGAAAAAAAATAACACAAAAACTAACTCAAAGTCACCTTTTCTAGCTTCTCAAACTTGTCCAATTTAAGGGGTACCCATCCCTGTACAGTTTCAGCGGCACCAGCACAGAGCCAAGGAGGCCAGCCAGCAGCAATACTCTCTGCTTGAGGGAATCTCCCTCCATAAGTAATGCTAAAAGAAGAGGGCGTACCGGAGTTCAACGAGGGCTTTGACAAATGACTTGAATCTTGATTTTGGGGGACCAGTAGTGCTATTTCTTGATCATGATCTTTCTCAGGCTCCTCCTCCTCCTTTTCCTCTTCTTCTTCCTCAATCTTTTCCAATGTTCCAGTAAACCCAATTTTACAAAACGAGCCGGAATTAGACTTGAGGGTCCAATCAAGACGAGAAGTTTCAGCATTTTGGATGATAATATCAGGATCAAGAGGTATTTTTGTAATTGTGGTTGTTGTTGCTTTCTTGGAGTTGACGCAACCCATCACCTCCAAAAATCCTATCAAAGAAAAAACCCACAGCAATCCCCGAAACTCCTAAGTTTTGATGATAACAAACAGTAAGCTATTTCGCGCTTACAGATATAAAACAGCATGTCATTGTGTTAGCTCTAACTTGGTTTTGCAGGTTAAAACGACATGCCATTTGTGTGTGCTCTAACTTGGTTCTGCAGGACAAAACAGCTTACTGATTTCATAATCAGTATACCTCAAACAGCAAGCCAATTGTCACAAACAGCTTGCCAATTGTACAATCAGCAAGCTGATTGTGTCTGATGGAATTAAAGATCCATTCGGGAAAATCAAAGAGCATCAAGAGGGAATGATATATAGATTATATGTAAAGGTCCTCAGAATATATGATGAACATTCCCACCACTCAAGCTTTTGGAGACAAGCTAATATTCCTTTTGGTTAAATAAGGTTACTTTACCTTATTTTATTACACCACCTTACCTCCACTCAAATACATCACATGGGACTCATCATAACATTATTCCCTGCACATTCTTATCTCCATACACGATCCAGATCTTCAGCTTTGCAGATTATCAAAACATATCTTCTTGCTCAAAAGATTTGCTTCATCTCTAACGGCTTGAATTCATACCGTTGGAATTATTATCAAAGCAAATCAAACCTTTCTTGTTCACCTATATAAGAACTGAGTATCATCAGTTCTTCATACTGAATACAACGTGCAGAAAACAAAAAATACTCAAACAACTACAGAGCTTACATTGCTAAACCCTTCAAAACCTTCAAACCTCTTCATACACGCATATTCATTATTCTGAGGATTTATAGGTTGAGTTGTATTCTTTCAAAACATTTGTATTGTTCAAATTGTATTGTTTTGTTGCTGTACAAGATTGGCTTCAGGTTTTAGGGTGAGTCGAACTAGACTAGAGAAGTATACTTGGGAAGTAGTACTTAGAGGGTTGGTTCAGCACAGGTAAACAGCAAGCCATTTGTAAGCAGCAAGGGTTAAGGGAGATATATTGTTGTATCTTGTAATTGGATTATAGTTGATCAATAATATATTCTCTTACCAAGTTTGGTAAGGGACCAGGACGTAGACCATAGGGGATTAGGGGTCGAACCTGGCTAAAAGATTGTGTGTCTCTTTTACTTACTGTTTATATTCTTTCTGCATTGCATTTTAGATACAAACAGCGTGCTGTTTTCAGTTATTTTCAAAACAGTTCATAAATTCACATTATTAACCATAAACACCTATTCACCCCCCTCTAGGTGTTGTTTTTCAATTGGTATCAGAGCAAGGTATACTAACAATTCTGTAACAGGAAAGTATCGATCATGGCAGAACATTATCTTGAAGCAAAAGCCGATTATAGGGCTCCTCTCCTCACTGGATCAGAAAATTACAATTGGTGGAAATGTAGAATGGAAACATTCTTATCCAAGAGGCCACTGGTGTTAAGAGTTGTACATAAAGGAGATTATCAATTCTTGGATGAAAAGAATCAACCTAAAGATGTTGATGATCTCACTATGGATGAAATTATCAAATGTGGTTTTAATGGAGAAGCTAGAAACTCCATAATGAATGCTCTAGATCAAGCTGAGTATGACAAAGTCTCCTCCCTAAAAACAGCAAAAGAAATGTGGGATGCTTTGGAAACCTATCATGAAGGATCAAAAACCTTGAGGAAGGTGAAGCTTAGCAAACTAATGAATGATTTTGGAAACTTCAAGCTCAAGGATGATGAAACTATCAAAGAAAGTCAAGCAAGGTTCCAAGTTACTATAAACTCATAAAAGAGACTTGGAAAAGATATTCCACAAGATGAAATTAACATGAAAGTGTTAAGTGCGGTACCATTTATTTATGAAGCCAAGGTCACGGCTTTGGAATCATCCTCTATAATCGACACCATGGATCACCTAGCTGTATTTGCAGAGCTAGAACAATTTGAAAGCAAGATAAGCAAAGGTCAGGTTGAAGGTGTTCGGGTTCCTCTAGCCAAAATGAGGAATTTGGCTCTTCATTCTACAAACAACAAGCCAGAGTCTGCAAACAGCAAACTGTTTGAATCTGATGAAGAATCTGACGAAGAAATGGCACTCATCTCACAAAAGATCAAGAGGCTGATTGAAAAGAAAAATAGAATGAAAAGGGAAAGAGGTGAATTCTCCAAAAGGAAAGCCAAGGAACAAACTTGTTTCGAATGTGGCAAGCCAGGCCATTTTAAGAAGGACTGCTTTAAGCTAAAGTCTAAACAGCAAGCTGCTTTCAAGGACAAGAGAAAAACAAAGGCTCTATTGACTTGGAGTGATGATGATTCAGACTCCAGGGATGATTCAAGTGAAGACATGGTGAATTTGGCCCTTGTAGGTCTAAATGATGAAGAAAGTTCACTAGGATCCATAAAAGAAGATTGTGTGGATAGTGATTATTCGAATTCAGAAGATGATACAAGTGAGGTAAATTCAATCTATTCTGATTTAAATTCCTCTCATATTATGCTGTAAAAACGAACCATGCAGGTACCAAATCATGTATCCATAATTGAGTTTATGGAACTAAAAAATAAGAATAGCAAGCTGGAAAAGAACAACAATCAGTTGAAGAAAATTATTGCTGATTTAATGGCTGAGAAGAATCCAGAAACAAATCACAATGATCTTATTACTGATTTAAAGGAGAAATTAGTTCAATTCGAAGGAGTCAACAAAGTGATTCTACAAAGAAATGAGGTTCTTATGAAAGAACTTAGAAGATTGAAGTCAGAGATTGAAGAAAGGAATGAATGCATACAATCATTCAAGAACAAAGAGTCAAGCCAAGCCGAATCCTCAAAATCTGTGGAAAAGAGAAAACAGCAAGCTGAACTTATCAATCAGCAAGCTGATTTGATCTCTCTTCTGGAAAAAGAGGTCAAGGACCTCCAGATAGGGATGGAAACTTTTGTGCAAGGAGAAGACACCTTAAAGACAATGATGAAGAAGGCAAAAGTCCTTGTAGTCAGAGAAGGAGTTGGCATGGACATACACAAGAAGCTTGGAGTCCTCAAATATGATGGTAAAAATGGCATACCTTATGATTATGCCATGCCTTGGAAAACATGCAACAAATGTGGTGGAAAAGGCCATCTGGAAATTCATTGTGTGGTTCAAATCAATGATAAATGGAAAACAGCTTACCAGAATGGACCAGTCAGGCGACAAACAGCATACCAGAATGCTCCTGACAGAAGACAAACAGCACGCCAACAGTCACCAAAAGTGATCCAAAAATGGATCAAGAAATTTGAATTAAATGTGTTATATATTCTTGCTACTAACCAGTTTGGACCCAAACCTATATGGGTACCAAAACATTAAGTTTGTGTTTGTTTGTTTTGTAGATATGTCTTCCCGCCAAAATAAAGTCGAAACAATGGATCTTAGATAGCGGTTGCACTAGACATATGTGTGGAGACAAGTCTCAGTTCATAAGTCTCAACATGAAAAAAGGAGGGAGAGTTACAATTGGCAATAGCAAGACTCTTCGAATCCTTGGTATTGGTTCTATTGGTAATAGTAATATTTCGATTGATAAAGTTCAATATGTCAAAGGTCTTTCATATAATTTACTTAGTATCACTCAATTATTTGATGATGGACATTTTGTTCAGTTTGGCATTGATAAAACCACTATTACTATTGGTACTAACAAAATCCCCCTAGTTGCTAGAAGGGAAGGAAATATATATGTATTAGACTTCGAAATGCAGGAAACAGCATGCTGTTTGGATGCAATAGACAATGATCCATATATATGGCATAGAAGATTGGGACATGCACACATGGACCTGATCAATAAATTATCAAGCAAGAATCTGGTCAGAGGTCTACCCAAACTGAAGTATACCAAGACTGAAGTGTGTTCAGCATGCCAATTGGGTAAACAAATTCGAAGTACTCACAAAGCTAAGAAAATGGTATCTACTTCTAAACCTTTAGATCTTCTGCACTTAGATTTATTTGGTCCAGAATCTTATAAAAGTATTGGAGGTAAACAATATGGTTTTGTAATTGTAGATGATTATTCTAGATTTACTTGGGTATTGTTTCTTAGTACTAAAAATTGTGCTTTTGATGAATTTGAGAAGCTGATTAAACTGCTTGAGAACAAGCATGATACAAGACTTGTAGGTATAAGAAGTGATAGAGGAGGTGAATTTGTCAATGACAAATTTATCACATATTGTGAACAAAAAGGAATCTCCCATGAATTTTCTGCTCCAAGGACTCCACAACAAAATGGAGTGGTGGAAAGAAAGAATAGGTCACTTCAAGAAACAGCAAGGACTCTACTGCAAGAAAGCAAGCTACCTAGAAGCTTTTGGACCGAAGCTGTGAATACAGCATGCTATTTGTTAAATCGAATCATAATCAGGCCAATGTTGGACAAAACTCCTTATCAATTGTTGAGAAACAAGAAGCCAAATATCAGTTACTTCAAGATTTTTGGTTCAAAGTGTTTTGTCCTCAAAACAATTGGTAAAGATGGTAAATTTGATGCTAAATCATATGAAGCCATATTTCTTGGTTATTCTTTAACAAGTAGAGCTTATAGAATTTATAATATTAATAAGCATATTGTTGAAGAATCTATTGATGTTACTTTTCAAGAACCTAACAATGATCTACCAAGAGTTGAGGAAGGATTTGCAGGTGAAGAAGAAAATGTGCAACCTCAAGTCACTGACAATCAGCAAGCTGGAAGTACAAATCAGCAAGCTGGAAGTGCAAATCAGCAAGCTGGAAGTGCAAATCAGCAAAATGGCAGTTCAAATCAGCAAGCTGAAGATGAAAGTGACACTGAAAGTCAGCAAGCCAAAGAGGATGCAGACACTAACAATCAGCAAACTGAAAGTTCAAAACAGCAAGCTGAAGTGGAAGATTCAATTTCAAAAATAGCAAAAATGACTTTGGAAGGTCCTAGAGGATCTAGGGCTACTGCAAAATTGCCTCTATATGATGGAGAAGAACAGTCACCACCATCAAAGATGAGAAAGACAACTCATGAAGAAATAGCTCAACATTCTTTACCAAGGGCAACAAGAACGATTAAAAATCATCCACCTGAGTTAGTCATTGGTGATATTACTGATGGAATTACTACAAGAAGAGGGAAGGCAAATTATTGTGCTCATGCAGCCTTCCTAGCTCAAGAAGAACCTAAAAATATAGATGATGCATTAAAAGATGAGAATTGGATCATGGCCATGCAAGAAGAATTAAATCAATTTGAAAGATGTGATGTTTGGGAACTTGTCAAGCCACCAGAGGATGCTTCACTTATAGGAACTAAATGGGTGTTCAAAAACAAAGTTGATGAATTTGGCACCATTACTCGAAATAAAGCAAGACTTGTAGCTCAAGGCTACAACCAACAAGAAGGCATTGACTTTGATCAAACCTATGCTCCTGTTGCTCGTTTGGAATCAATAAGGATGCTTCTGGCCTATGCATGTTTCAAGAAGATCAAGCTATATCAAATGGATGTGAAGAGTGCATTCCTAAATGGTGTGCTAGAAGAGGAAGTCTATGTTAAACAACCTCCCGGATTCGAGAATGAACAATATCCAAACTTTGCATTCAAGTTAAAGAAGGCTCTTTATGGTTTAAAGCAAGCCCCTAGTGCTTGGTACAAAAGACTTAGTAAGTATCTCATCCAAAATGGATTCACTCGAGCTAAAATTGATCCCACATTATTTATTAAGCAAAATGGTAAAGATATTCTTATTGTACAAATATATGTGGATGATATTATTTTTGGAGCTACTAATGAATCTATGTGTAAGTGGTTTTCTAAGTGTATGCATAGTGAGTTCGAAATGAGCATGATGGGTGAGCTCAACTATTTCTTGGGTCTTCAAATCAAGCAATCCAAAGATGGAATTTTTGTACATCAATCCAAGTATACAAAAAGTCTATTGAAGAGATTCGGTTTTGAAGATGTAAAACCAAAATCAACTCCTATGGTGCAAAACAACAAGCTGATTGCAGATGAAAATGGTAAGGCTGTTGATATTAAAAGATATCGAGGTATGATTGGTAGTCTATTCTATTTAACTGCTTCTAGACCTGACATAATGTATAGTGTATGTGTTTGTGCAAGGTTTCAATCAAACCCTAAAGAGTCTCACTTAAATGCCATCAAAAGAATATTTCGATATTTAAGTGGTACCATTTCTCTTGGATTGTTCTATCCTATCACAAATACTTTTGATCTTGTTGGGTATAGTGATGCAGATTATGCAGGTTGCCTAATTGATAGAAAAAGTACTAGTGGTGTTTGTGCATTCCTTGGACAAAGCCTAGTTTCCTGGCAATGCAAGAAACAAACTTCGGTTGCTTTATCCACTGCAGAAGGGGAGTATCTAGCAGCTGGGAGCTGTTGTTCTCAACTTCTATGGATGATTCAAACTCTAAGGGACTTTGATATCAAGTGCAGAAAAGTTCCAATCAACTGTGACAACACTAGCACCATTAGCATCTCTAAAAATCCGGTGAATCACTCAAGAACGAAGCATATTGATGTTCGACATCATTTCTTGAGAGATAATGTTGCTAAGGGCAAGATAGAGTTGGTCTTTGTTCCAACTGAATTCCAACTAGCTGATATTTTCACAAAGCCTCTTGCTGAGGAAAGATTTTCAGTCATTCGAATGCAACTTGGTATGTGCTCTATGTAAACAGCGTGCTGAATGACAGTTACTGAATAGGTCAGCTTACCATTTGTCCTAGCTCTAGTTACAAACAGCATGCTGTTTGCCACTTATGGTTTTCTACATGTATAAAATAAATAGCCTATGTTTATATTCAGATTATTGCTATAACGTGCTAACTGATTATGTGTTAAGAAAATTGCTAAATTCTAGATGAAAGTTTATTTAAATTCATAATTTAAATAATCATGTTTTAAAAATTAATATTTATGCAATTTACCTGTTTTAACCAGATTTATGTGCCTATCCATGTTTTATTTAATTAGAATTTAGTTTTTAAACCTAAATTCTCCCCCAAAGTCAATCAAAACTAGAGAGACACGGTTTAGTCGGTTCACTCCAAATCTCAAACACACTTTCTCTCTAAGCAGCGATTAGGGTTTACAAGCGGCAATTAGGGTTTTCACTCACCTCAATACCATGGTTTGCAAGACTAGGGCAAAGAGGGAAGCTTCTCCATCTGTTTCAAAGAGAGATGATACTGTTGATGGAATGCTAGAAAGTGGTGATGAAATCACTCCAACTCCAGAATCGAAGAAGCTCAAGATGACCATGTCGCCATCGTTTGTATCTCCTGCTTGTGAAGACCGGTACAAGGATTTGGATTTGGAAAATCGGGGTATTATCAATGGCCAACCTCTTTCAATTAAGATTACTCCTCTCTTCGCCCAGTGTGGTGTAATGAAGTTATTTCAAGATATTGGTCTAGATTCGTTCATTTCTCATATGCCTAATTACTATTATCCTGAGTTAGTAAGGGAGTACTATGCTAATTTGCAAACTGAAAAATTTGGGAATGCGATAACTACGGTTAGAGGTACGAAGATTCAATTGAATCCTCCAACCCTAAGTTCTCTTCTTAAGATTGAAATGGACAGTGCTACTGATGTTTATACTACTCAGGGGTATGTGTCCCTTCCTGACTTTAGCGTTGATGATCAGTTAAAAGTTTTAATGGGTGATGTTAAGCCTTTGGACTCAAACCCTCCTCCTACCACCATAGTGACTCCTTTAGCTCACCTGGTGTTTAAGATAGCTAGGTCACATATTTGTCCTCGAAAGGGAAACAAATCAAATTTCACTTGCCAAGACGTGGTGATTGTGGCTATGATTTTAACTGGAAGATCTTTTGATTTGTCCTCCTTTATTTTGAAAAAGATGCAAGCTATAGTGGAGAAATCTGTTAGTGGACTGCCTTATGCTTCTTGGCTATCCAAAGTGTTTAAGTTGTTTAATGTCAATGTCAAGGGTATGACTAAGATTGTTGTTAAGGACTGCATGGACCAGAAGTTTCTGACTATAAACAATCTGCAAATTGAAGAAGGTGTGTTGTCTAGAATTGTGGTTCCTCAAGATGATCCTCCACATGTTGATCCTACTACCTCTACTGCACCTCAAATTGCAACTCAGAACTTGGTGTCTCAATCTCTACAAGCCGATATGACAATCATGACTAGTGAGATCATTTCCTTTCGAAATGATACTCAAGCAATCAGAACTGATGTGCAGGATCTCAAGGCTGAATTTCAAGCCATTAAGGGTGCTATGAAGGATCTCATCTCTCAAGTCACCACAATGAAGGAATTAATGCTCAAGACAGTTGGTAACACATCTACTGCTCACTCAGAAATTGAACATGGTCAAGGGTTGGACAACTTAGCCAAAGCTGCTGCAAAGAATGCTCCTGGAGATGACACAGATACAGAGGCTACCAAGTCAAATGCTCAAGCAAGTGACCCTTAGTTTTTTTGATGAATTAAGGGGGAGAATCAGGAGAATTCAAAATTGCTCATGTTGTGTTTTTTGTTTGAACTCAGTTTATTTCTGTGGTACTTGAACTTGTTTTTTATTTCTGTTGAACTGGTTTATGTGGCATATGTTGCTTTGTGTTATGATTATCCACTGAGTTTAATTTTATCCTGGATATGCTATATTAATGCTCATAACCTTCAGATAATTATTGTTTTATATCTAATGTTGAGATGCAGGAATTTAGGGGGAGTTTCAAACTTCTCCTAAAAAGATTTGTAATCATCAAAAAGGGGGAGATTGAAACTCCTAGGTTTTGATGATAACAAACAATAAGCTATTTGGCGCTTACAGATATAAAACATCATGCCATTATGTTAGCTCTAACTTGGTTTTGCAGGTTAAAACAGCATGCCATTTGTGTGTGCTCTAACTTGGTTCTGCAGGACAAAACAGCTTACTGATTTCATAATCAGTATACCTCAAACAGCAAGCCAATTGTCACAAACAGCGTGCCAATTGTACAATCAGCAAGCTGATTGTGTCTGATGGAATTAAAGATCCATTCGGGAAAATCAAAGAGCATCAAGAGGGAATGATATATAGATTATATGTAAAGGTCCTCAGAATATATGATGAACATTCCCACCACTCAGCTTTTGGAGACAAGCTAATATTCCTTTTGGTTAAATAAGGTTACTTTACCTTATTTTATTACACCACCTTACCTCCACTCAAATACATCACATGAGACTCATCATAACATTATTCCCTGCACATTCTTATCTCCATACACGATCCAGATCTTCAGCTTTGCAGATTATCAAAACATATCTTCTTGCTCAAAAGATTTGCTTCATCTCTAACGGCTTGAATTCATACCGTTGGAATTATTATCAAAGCAAATCAAACCTTTCTTGTTCACCTATATAAGAACTGAGTATCATCAGTTCTTCGTACTGAATACAACGTGCAGAAAACAAAAAATACTCAAACAACTACAGAGCTTACATTGCTAAACCCTTCAAAACCTTCAAACCTCTTCATACACGCATATTCATTATTCTGAGGATTTATAGGTTGAGTTGTATTCTTTCAAAACATTTGTATTGTTCAAATTGTATTGTTTTGTTGCTGTACAAGATTGGCTTCAGGTTTTAGGGTGAGTCGAACTAGACTAGAGAAGTATACTTGGGAAGTAGTACTTAGAGGGTTGGTTCAGCACAGGTAAACAGCAAGCCATTTGTAAGCAGCAAGGGTTAAGGGAGATATATTGTTGTATCTTGTAATTGGATTATAGTTGATCAATAATATATTCTCTTACCAAGTTTGGTAAGGGACCAGGACGTAGACCATAGGGGATTAGGGGTCGAACCTGGCTAAATGATTGTGTGTCTCTTTTACTTACTGTTTATATTCTTTCTGCATTGCATTTTAGATACAAACAGCGTGCTATTTGTGAACTGTGTTATTACAAACAGCAAGCTGTTTTCAGTTATTTTCAAAACAGTTCATAAATTCACATTATTAACCATAAACACCTATTCACCCCCCCTATAGGTGTTGTTTTTCAATCCCTCCCAATGGGGATATGGGATTTTCCTTTGAATTGTTACGACAGATTCATTGCAGAGAGAGGCAACCGAGAATGCACTAATCCAACAAGCAAGAAGCAACAACAACAAAGGTGGCACACACACACACACTAATAATAAAAATTAAGTTTAATCTTTCAACACGGTGTTGCGGCATACACGGAGGAAGACTGATTTTTAAAGAAGTTAGAGACATGCAGTCGTACTTGTTTCTCTACATTTCAATTCCTTTTCTTCCTTTTATGTTTCACTTTGGTTTTCTCCCGCATATTCTAGTATGTATATTGTGATTTGTAAGAGTAGTAACCTTTTTTTTTTTGATTAATTTGAAATTCAAATCATTTTTCTATAAAATTATTATATCATATTTTCACATGAGGTTTAACAACTGCCTTTCCTGAAAACTTTCCACATCAACGTATCCTCAATTTAGGAGCCAAACGTTTGGCCCAAAATATTGGCTGAAATTTTATAAATTAATTATAATAGCTTAAATTACTATTAAAAGACCTATTTTCTGTTATGTCTGTAGTACCGACCATCGGATGATCTCTTTAGTTTTAACAGTATGGTATAGATAGATAGAACTCGCAGTGACTTGAAGTTTTGTGGAGGTTTTGAACAAAACAAACAATAGAATCTAATAGCTATAGTATTTCTATGATAGCAAGGGATCATTCGGGGGATTTAGTAGAAGCTACAGCCAGATGCAAGCAGGGCACGCTGGATCCTGAAATGGCAGAAGCCTTAGGTGTAAAAGAGGCTCTTAGTTGGGTTAAAGACAGGAACCTTTCTGATGTTACCATTGAGACAGATTGTCTGGCTATTGTTCAAGCAATCCGTAGCAGCTCTGTCAACTTGTCATACTTAGGTAGAGTTGTTAAGGATTGTAAATCTCTATTAGCGTCTTTGGAGAAACGTAACATTACGTTAATTTTTGTTAAACGTTCTGCGAACAAAGTTGCTCACTTTATAACGAGAACTTTTAGTTCCATAGCTGAACGTAGTTGGAAAAGGGGGATGCCCACCTGAATTTCTATCATGTAATGTTGGAGGATTTGGATTATTAATGCATTTTTTTCTGGCAAAAAAAACAAAAAACAATAAAAATGCTAGTCCCCAAAATCGTTCCCAAAATGGTTCTCGAATGATGAGATGTCAACTATGTTATTGGATATTTTATCATAAATGTGATGGACCCCTTGTGCATAAATATGAGTCCCACGAATAAAAACAAGACACATGACATTCCGGTACATATTTGGGATCCAATTCGGGGTATGTAGCACTACGCAACAAACAAAAAGTCACTCTGCCTCTTCAACTCGGCTAATCACCATACAAGCTAATCACCATAAATCAACTTCAATTGTTAAGACCAAAGAGAGAGAATGCAAGAGAGACCGCATGCTTTATCTGGCTGGCATTTATTTTGGGAGAAGGCCATCACAGGTAGGAGCTGGTTCACAGATGACAGAACAGACTCAAAATTGCCAACTGAAGTTTTATTATTGACTGAACAAAGTCCTCATCAACAACACTATTAAACAAAGTATTTATCAGCGGCCTAAAAAATTTGATGAAGCCTGAAGGCTAAACTAGGAAGATTAAAACAAGAGTTTATTATGAACGCATGAGCCGGTAATAAGGAGCCCAAACCCCAACGAATTTTGGCCTTGGGGCGAATTCAATGAGGGTAGAAAGAGATTTGACATCCGAGGAGGGGCCCATATGCTGAGGATAGATTGGGCGATTCAGGTGGGAAAGAAGGAAAGGTTGAACTTAACTGTGCGTGCCGGTCCTGCGGAAATCATGCGAGAGGTCTACTACATCTATTGCGAGATCTATTGCGAGTTGGACAGAGAGCCATATAGCTGCAAGTTGAAGCAGAAAGAGAGTCTCCTTTGTATCCTCCCTCTAGTCAACAATTGTAAACGAGCATCCCACACCCGGCCCTTCCCCAACGCCACTAGTTCCTGTCGAACGGTGAGCTAGGTCTCTGGAGTGCGTATCTAATTTCTAGAGGATCCTTACACTACTAAGGACATTTTTCATTTGCAAATAAATATGAAGAGCGTTGAGCCAAAATTCACCAAAAAATCCGATTTTAAATTGAATGGAAATACATGAACTTGATCTATAGGGTACGAAAACACCACGAGAGAAAATCCGAAATTTAGTATTAATGCAAATCTGTTATTCTTGCATGAATAAAAAACACAGCAGGATAAAACGAGTACCAACTATGCACTTTGTGTACTTGTACTTTACTCAAGACACCATTTACAATACTTTAATTCAAAATCGAGCCCTTGAATGCAAATACTTGTATTTTATTACACTTTGTTGCATTATGTTAATTTGGTTAACTCTCTTAGTAATTTAGGAAGTAAAGTTTACTTTGTGTACTTGCACTTTGCCTAAGGTACTCACTTTATTATAAATTTGGAATTAAAGTATTTCAAGTGGTATTTTGAGTAAAGTGCAAGTACAAAAAATGTACTTTACTCCCTTAACCCAAATTAACGGAATGCAACAAAATGCAATAAAATAAAATTATTGATATTTCAAGTGCTCGATTTTAAGCTATAATATTGCAAATGGTGTCTTGAGTAAAAAGCGAGTACACAAAACACACTTTACTCAATGAATTATAAAGCCCAATACCAGGCTTCTAAACTTTTAGCCAACAGATTGTTCGGAATCTGCATATTCTTCATTAACTAAAAAAATTAGGCACTTGGCAAGTGCCCATGTGCAACATGCAACTTTGTTTTTCCCAATTTTCCTCATCAACACGAGGTGTTGGCAAATTTACTGCTAAGATATGAATCCTATGCATGCCAGAGAAATTGCAAACATAGCTGGTATAACAATGTTTTGGTTGGTGATTCTACGTCTTGGAGAGTAGTTATCTACTGGAGCTGTAGACGGTGTAACTTTGGAAGAATCGCCACTTTCTGGGGAAACTGAAGGCGGAAATCTTGAAGGATGGTCATTCATGGGGGAAACTGAAGGCGGAAAGCTAGGAGACTGGTCTTCTATTGGCGAAGGTGAAGGCAAAGGCGAGGGCACTTCAACTTGAATAGCTAGTTTCATGCCTACATAACAGAATCCGTTGCCACTAATGAAATAATAATCTCGTGTAACATTCAGTGAAACCACATCTCTTCCTGCTCCAGTTGTCCAATTGTGAATAGGATAACCAGAATTACATGTTTCATAATTGCTTTTATTCACTTCCAGCACACTCATCTGATTCCTATCGTATACGAAAACTGTAAGCAAAACAGAGTTGATAAATAACATAGCCCAAGTGTTGTCGTTTGAAACAGAGTTATTACAGAAAAACTCCAGGTCAAATCAGGTGGCAGAGCCGACCTATAATCCTGGAATAATCCAAAATAATTTTGAATAGAGCTTTCATCCAAATCGATTACATATCTTTTTGAAGAAGAATGTGATGCACACCAATTATATCGATATTCTGCCAACTTCGGGGTATACAAAGTCATATAGAGCATGGTAAAAATTTGCTTTGTTGCCTTCCAGAAACAGTCAAACAGGATGTTTTGATATATTTTTTTATTTCATACAATAACGACGAACAAATTGTTAAAATTGAATATGTTGAGTAGAAGCTAGTCTTCCTATTCTGTGAAAGTAGAAGATGTTCTCGGTGATAATATTATGGAGGGTAGGTTCCACATTAGAACCCCTCTATAATTAGAACCTTATAACTATTATATATATATATATATATATATATATATATATATATATATATTATACTGCAGAACATTATACATTTTCATAGTATTTTGTTTATTATAATTTATTTTTTTGGAATATTATAGCGAGTACAGACAATAGTGCAAGTGAAATGCATTGAATAGAAACCGACAGGCAGATGGAGTTAGATTTGAAAACAGAACAAGAAGATAAAGTGAAGCATTAAGATATGTGTGTTTACATACAGAGCCAGTCGTCCTGATAGAAATGTATTTTCTGAGACCAGATGGTATAGTTAACATTGCTTGTCCACCCCTGATTTCCACCAACAATGTACCGCTTTGACATCACTTCTGGTACCATCGTCACTAGCATTGCTGCAAAAAATATTATAGCAACAGTTGCTGGGTGCAGCCAACTACTCTTCGATTTCTCCATATCTTTTTCTCTATTACAAAATATGCATGGTATACAGATCATGAAGCCTCATATATAGAGCATATAACTACAAGTTGGCGTTTATAAATCGAGGATTATCATTTGATTAAATGAAAACGGTGATTGTCAATGCAGAGTTAAGTATACACGATCAGAAGTCAACCACAAACATGCAAAGCAAGTTATTGTTCTTAAGAAAGGAATTTGCCGTTACTTTTTAGATAGTCAAGACAACATAGAACTAATAACTCTCTCTCTCTCATGAGAGTCGAGTAGCCTCTCATCCACCCCTTCCCCCCGCCCCCTTCCCCCCCCCCCCCCCTCTCCGCCCCCTGCTATCCATTCTTCCATCTTCGTCCCATTTCCCCTCTTTTTTTCAATTTTCACAGTTTTTTTTAATTCAATAAAGCTCCGAAAATTCCTTCGAATTTTCTCAGATCTGTTCCGATCTTGAGCTAGTTTGTGAATCCGGAAGAGCTTAAATCATCAGAGCTTCCGTTGTCCTTCTTCTCAGGTTCAAGCGGGTGGATATTCGGCTCCTCTTGTTTTTGTGATTTCGCTCCGGATCTAAGGATTGCTTGTTTTAGTTGATCTAATTTTAATTCGGATCTAAGGTTTCTAAGCTTTTTCTGATTGTAAGATCGATTTGTTTTGTTGTCTCACCTGTGTGTGAGTTTGATATTGTCTCACCGCTTGTTTGTGTGAGTTTGCTTTTGTCTCACCGTTTGTGTGAGTTTTGGTGCTGGATTATATTATCTTGGAGGCATGTACGGATAATATGGATAAACACTTTGATGAAGTGTTAGTGTATTACACACATAGGTCTGCGAATATTGTAGCTCATTGCTTAGCGAGGGCGACATATTCTATGTCAGGTCTTTCGGAGTGGAATGTTTCTGCTCGAAATTGTATCATCTGTAACCTTGAGATATTTTAATGCAAGTACGATTTTATCAAAAAAAAAAAAAAGGAATTTGCCACCTAATTGTAATTGTTTTTAATTCAAAAGGAATGTCAACTCCTCACTATACTATCAAGCATATATGGTTGTATAAAATTACTGGTCAAATCTGAAACGTACTACTGATTAGCAAACAGCAACATTGAACAACATATCGTCAACATTAACAAACTACGTCCTCAAACCCAAAATATATAACAAATTAAGTGCACAGACTGTTTATAATGGTAACAAATCATTGAACAGCATGTTGGCATGAATAACAAACCATTGTAGCTATGGATCATTTATCATTTAAATTGTTAATGATGGTTAAAAACCATACCTGACTGACTCTTCATGACTCGTGTCATCATTCATTCAGTACATACTCTGTTTCTGGACTAACATTTTTCAAACTAACAGAAAAATGTACAGAGATAACCACAATGATCAGCGCTCAATTCCCACTCCAGAACATGAAACAATAGAACCAAAACCAAGTCTATTTTTATTTTGTGAGTAAGAAATCACTCAATTTACAAATCATAAATGCATACATTAACAAATGACCTACAAATGAGGATTAGCATTCTGTTTGTCAGAATTCATCTAATATATTTGGGTTTGTGCTGTGCAAAGTTCTCATTCCATTCAGTCCAAACGCCTCAATAAATATTCAACTTGAACTTCCTTTGTCAATGGCATTATCCAGATTCCATAAAGATCGGCCACCAAGCTCGGTTTAATTTTGTACACCGTTCCAGCCTCATCTTCTGTAGCCTCTTGAGCATAAGTTCTGGTTTTCATCTCAACTCTCCTGATAATTACTTCTTCTACTTCTGGGTACGTTAGCAAATCCATTAACTGGGCCCTGTCCTGCAGGATGAATCACCATATAATGGACTATAAGAAACTGAATTAAAATTTTGATGGCATCTGCTTTGTCAAATGGCACTACTCAAGACCATTAGTATGAGTTTCAGTAGAAAACTAAAGAGGCATGTACAGCTTAAAAGGTAACATACTTTTTTTTTTTTGCTAAATTAAAAAGGTAACATACTTGTGCTCTTATAGCAGCTTCATAAGAATCTGGTGAGGCTCGAAATTTTGCTTCTGCTACAAATTTACCATAATGGATTCTTTTTGAGAGGGCCTGCATACAACAACCCCAGCAACTTATACTACAATCAACCAAATATTATTTTTTTACAAGATTTTTAATTCAAGAGAGGGTATTTTGGAGATGGCAACTTATGCATCTAATTGAATCATCATACAGAGCAACACTGAATTTGTTGACAATATTAACACTATAAAGGCCAGACATATCAGAGGACAAGGATGCGGTTTATGTGAAACTTATCAGTTACTAATTGTAGTTGATTTATGCATCAAGGCCTGATCTAGAGTTCAAGCGCCAACCTTCAAAACATGACTGCTAATCTATAGCCCAAAGGAAATCTATTTAGATATAAAACAAGGGGAAAAAGTAATCAAGAAGAATAAATTAGGAAGTAAAGAAAATTATGATTAAGTGGTAATAAAAAGTACAAGTAGTAATTGGCTATTATACAGCTATCATTTCAGCCTGTCTAGTACTTTACCTACTTTTCTGATGCATTATTTAACTTAACAGAGCTGATTTCCTTGTGCTTAAGTTTTCCTAAAAAAACCTTTTCCAACATTGCATTCCAAAGTTTTGTTACTTCTAAGACTGCATACATAACATGTGATTTACAACCCACCATTATTTTTAAACAGTCACAATCTCATAACAAAAAAAAAACATTTGCCTATATCAAAGACACAATTCCTCCTCGAGGTGTATTTCTTTACAGAGTAAAAAAACATTCTATGGAGATAGATCGTTCTCGCAGTCGAATCTCATATATACACGTAAGGAAAGTATGGTTTCTTCTAGAGATGTGTATCTTTCTTTAAAGGTTCACAATAGGGAGAGTACTTCCTGTTGTTTAAAGTGGCAACTTTATGGTGATAAAATGCTTCACATTTGGATCAGAATACTCGAAAAAGGGGACTACAACTTCTTGTACTTTCTTTGCAAGTTATCAACTCACTTAAAGTTTTACATGTATCCTAAGAGTCTCAAAGGACGGTTATCACTGGCCAACTCCTTGTTGACCGAGTCATGACCTTATATATAACACATGGAGATAAATTATAAGGACATGCACATAATTATTACGTATTTTTGACTCTGGCAACCACAAATATATGAGAATAAAGGAAAAATGAGCTGGCAAGAGGAGGTGATATTTCATCTTCATTACACAAAAGTTTACACTAAAGGGAAGTGTAACATAGAAAACCATATAGTACAACATGTACCTGCAAGCTAATTGTGTCACACACTGCAGTTGATCCACAGTTCCCATCATTGCCTTCCTTGACTAGTCTTGGAACAAGATTCTTAAAATACATATCCCATATTCTACTGTTGATATTGATTAATTCACTTGCAGGATGCAAAACCTACGTGTACAACAGAAACAAGATTATGCTCGGAAGGATGCAATTTGGAATTTTCTGAATATTGTATTTTAGCAGTAAACCGTAACTGAAATTAGGTGACATAGTTCCACAAACATTTAAAGCGTGTTTGGTTTGGCGTTTTTGAAAAAATTAAGTATTAATTCGGGAAAGGAAGTACTGTAATAATAGGTTCTTTTTTTATATATTCAAACAAACTCACACACCCACCTTGTCTTTGACAAGGTTCGAACCAACATCTTGTAGAAGGAGAAAGGGAAATACTGCTAGACCCAGAGGTCAATGGTCATAACAGGTACTTTTTACCCCAGAATAGGTGCTTATTTAACAAACACCTTCTTAGTCCTTTTATCCACTTTACCAGATCAAACTTTGCACACACAAATTTTTCAATACCTTAATTCTCGCAGGATGGAGGGACTAAATACCACATTTGAATTTTAAGTATCATAAATCATATATAACATTTGAAGACAGCTACACCGTATACATGATATTCACAAATAATTAGGTTTATATAGAAAATCAACCAGCCAAATGTCTGTAAGATCATATATACAAGGAACTCCTATTTCAATTTTATTAGAACTATTATTTGAAACTATTTCATCTTTAAGTTTATATAGAAAATCAACCAGACAAATGTCTGTAAGATCATATATACAAGGAACATGGCAAAATAAAAACATTTTTAGTACAGAAGGTTTGTATGTTGTACTTGAATTAGAAAATTTAAATGTTCATGCAGATGGACTTCATCAAGATAATTTACAAGAAATGGTATTCATAAAAAAACAGAAATATAAACGCATATCATATTCCTAAGAAAGTCTTGCTTAGTTACAAATATCGTATAGTAAGAACAGTGTCAATCAGTAAATTACAGCTTCTAAATGGTAAGTAAACAAAAAAGAGTTGGTAAAGGAAACTGAAAATTTTCAGGTGCTTCATCAGTAAACATGAATGTAACTTTAGTTGTACGATTCTATGTATCACCTAAGCTGAAATCTGACCTGTGGATACTGCAAAGGCGGCAATATGGGTTCGGGTAACTGCTCCGCGAAAAAAGGATGCTCATCGGGACTCTTATATCTTCCAGCCTATGTCAGAATTCGACAAGTTATAGCCAGATCAGTTCTTTGTTCCTGGCTCTTACTATATAATTTTTGACATTATCATTTGTATTAACATACCTGAGCATGAAGCTTTTCAGTTTCTTTGAGCATAAACTCAACCAAAGATCCTTCGAATCCATCCTTCCAAAAGGCATTTGGTTCATATGTGTCTGGATTGTGACAATATTTTGCTCTCTCCACAAGGCAGAATATAATGCTATCTTCTTGCCGTATCAAAGAACTTCGTATCCCATCCAAAGTATAGCACTCGCTCTCGTCAATCCTCTTTTTAGCATCCACCCTACAAGGACAGAAATAAATTTGGAACATTTGTAGTAATTTTTAGAGCCAGCTTCCCAAGATTTTATATTAAAATGAATCCAAATACCCAAGTAATAACATATAATATGAGAAGGTATAACAATATGTCTTAAGAATGGTACTACAGTTTTTCACTGGGTTAACTGATGATTTTATGAGAAACATTACATATTCCATTAAAATTGTGCACAGACTTGAGATATGAACGTGTGGGCAAAACAACCTATTACCAATTAAAAGCACATTCTGGTTGTACAAATGGACATAACTTCCCTCGTGCGCTCTACTATGAAACTTTTACAACCTGATTAAATCACACAAATAACTCAGTTTGCTAGAGGATAAAACAAAAAAAAAACTTCTAGTTTCTTTGCACCTAACTCAATATCAAAACAATCTTTTTCGATCTTAGAGGGACTAGGGCAGCTTCTACAGGCTGATGACTCCCAAGAGCTCTTATCGACGGAGTTGCTTTCCCCCTTCGTTTGTTGTGGGTCACGCCTCACCGCACTTCGTGCCGACCTGTTGCCAATAAACTTTCCGGCCAGGTGAGTGGGAAATCGAAGTTTTGATGCCTTTAAGCGGGTGATTATACCACAGTAAGGCATGTGTTTTTGTTTACTTATATCTCATTAATGACTGCCCTCTTTCGCCACGTCAGCAGCTCGGAGGTTGAGCACCCTCCCTTCTTGCTTTAGTTTGATGGCAGATTCCTGCGAAAATGATTTGGAAGATCCAAAACCAAAAACTTCCAAAGCTCCTTCCTTCAGCTGGGCGAGCCTTCGAATCTCAAAGGGGCCTGAATGAAACTTAACCCCGACTCTACAAACCCGAGGAAGGGCTGCACGTATCAAGTGATGCGTGAATTTCTCAGTAGTGCTTCGGCTATCATTGTCACTAAAACCTTTTCTCAAGATATCTTCCAAACTGTTGGGGTCCTTGCTCGATCCGAACCTTCGCGTCTACTCTCTCTTAGAGGATGAACCGCGCCTAGGCTGGTAAGTAGGCTTTTCTCATATTCTTATTTATTAGAGAATGATGTTAAGTAGCCCTCCAACCATCGGCATACTTTGTACTCTTTCTCTTTGTCGTCCCGCTCTGGAGAGAGTGGGCCAAGAATCTGACCTTTACTTAAAGAGGGGCAGGGATTTTTTTTCTAAATATACTCGAAAAAAGTAGTCATCAAGGAAGAACTCGAACAAGAGCTCTCTTAGTGGCTGGGCCTTTCTCGGACGAAGGTAGAGCGTCGTCACCCTTCAAAGCTGACCTTCTTAGAGAAAGGGGTAAAGTTATACGTTTCGTCACCACAACCTTGTGGAAAACATGTCATGGTTTGGCACCTCTATACCCAGGCAGAGGAAAAAAGACGAGAGAGCAACCCCCAGGAGGCTCAGCAAGAAAAAAAGGATTGTTTTTGAACCAGCGCCCCCTTCTGGGTATGCAGGTACTAAGAGTCCTCTCACTAGGTCTTTTAGAGCCTGGTACCACCCAAGCCCCCTCGATTCGGCAACTAGAGTTGGTTATGGAGAAGAGGGATGTGTACCTCCAGCAAAGATATGGCAAACAAATAAAGTAGCCCTATGTTCAGATATGACGGAGAACTTATAATCGGGGAATGACAAACCGGAAAAGTAGGGGGTCCCGTGGTTTCTATGCCGCCGCCCGTCCCAGTCCTTTTCTTTTAGTGCTTCGATCCGAAGCGATAGCTTAATTTAATCTTTCTCTCGCCCTTAGCCTGAGCCTATTCTTCTTTACGTGAAAATGAGCTCAACTGACACCATCTACGAGAAGGTGAGGTCGTCTTTCTTCCGATTCGTTACGCAAGAGTGAGTACTGACCTCGCGGATGGAGAGGGATTCGAGGGATTCGAACCCCTTTTTCTTTAGCAATTCCATAAGAGGGGCCGAGAAGGCTGCTAACCCTCGGTTTTTCTCGTTCCTTCTCTTCGACAAGAATAGGTAGAAGACTGGACCAGAGACTACCTCGGATTATTAGTGGACAGGAGCGATCGAGAATCAATGCCCTATTTTCTTTGGTAGTTTAACAGACGGTCGCCCCTCCAACAAGAAAAGGCGAGAGACGTGAGCACTTTTTCCTCATGAATATGCTAGCCCAGCCCATAAGGGCCATGCGGACTTGACGCGAATTCTCAACAAAGACCCCCACCCAAAAACCGAAGCAAGCTTAAGCGGAAATGAAAGAGTAGGGTGAGGGAAAAGGGGGGAAGCAACTAAATGGAAGGCTTCGCCGCTCGTTCCTCGAATGGCATGAGCCGCATGTGGGGAGACCCGCACGTGCGGTTTTTAGGACGGAGGCGTTTTGGCGGGGCGTACTAAACCCACTACGGTCTTTCTGTGGAAACCTCCACGAACAATCGTCGTATTTTGATTTTGCGGTACATTTTTGGAGCAGAGACTTTCCAGCCAATGAGTCTTGTTTCGCGAACATGGTGACTCATGCCATTTTCTTACCAGAGATGCTTCCGCCTTACACACGGAAGATTGGATTGCCTGAATCACCCTTGCGAAAGAAAGGACCTCTAAATCCGACGACAGTTATTTTAGCGGGCAAATTCCCCCACTAGGTGTGGGCGAAACTCAAAAATCCATGGTTTCCCGGTAATCAAGGAGCCTTCAACTGCGAATCGTGTGCGGAAAGGGACAAGGGCGGTCTTGCTTTCGAACTAGCAAATGAACTTTCTGAGCCAACAACGGATTGTCTTCGTTCGTGATCATGTTTTAGCAGGACTGACGAAAGTCTCTCAAGTGATTGAGCGGGGACCCTCTCGAAGAAATCCATATCGTCCCTCAGACTGTTTTTCCGCCGGACCAAAGGGTACTCCGAACGATTCAAGCAAGTGAAACTAGAACAAAGAAGAAAGCGGGGAGGATTGACTTAATTAAGAGGGAATCCAGGAAGTGAGGCTACAGACAAAGATGAATTGAATAGCCTTCCTTGAAAGCCCCTTGGCTCATCGGGACAATCTGTCAATTCCATTGGGATCCGCATTTTGCCAGGAAGTTGGTGGACTCATCATAAATTAGGTCGGGGTGGCTGGTGGTTTCGGGACCCCATAGAAAATGGTTCAGAGAGCACTTCTTGGGTGAAAGATTTTTTTGTTGCTAAATGTTACGGCCTAAATGCTGAAGTCGGATTGTGAATTGAGGAAGCAGCGCCCAGTTGATTTTTCCTCGACTTTAAGTCTCAGGTTAATTATCGGATGAAATTCTTAAAAATTAAATGTTCTAAGTCCCTCTTTACAACAACAATTCTCCTTGAGTGAATTGAAATTACATCAGCGATAAAACTAAGCGAGATATTTGAACGCAATACAAGCATCATCCTTTCACATTTGCTCTCTACTGATTTATTCCAAAGACTACTGAGTTATGATGAACATCTAATGAATCATATAAATAATTTCAATTATCTAGAAAACGTGTAGTAAAAATCAAATCTTTAACAAGAAGAATCCAACCAAAAGCATAACAAACATGAATGACAATATATCCAATTGGCCTAATAAATAAAAACATAAGAAAGCAGCAATAAATTAATAACAGGAGGAATACGATGGATGGTGAATAATGCAAAAACAAGAAATAGACACAAAAACAGTTAAATACTAAATATAATGAAGTACCCAATGGAAGCAGCAGATGCTTGAACAGACTGCAAGGGTTTCTTTAAATGTGTGAAATTGAGTGAAAGAAAGGTGCAATTTTGGTAGGTCTGGCGAGGAAAAGATGATCTGGGTATTGATAAATTGTTATAAAAAGGGGGCAAAATGGGAGGAGAGGCAACTCTCAAAAGCTTTGCTTCCATTTTTTTGTTAATGAGAAAGAAAAGGGGTTCCGTTTATTATACACACAAACACACAAGAAATATATAGTAACAAACACGCACTAAGTAAGATTGTTATAGCACAGCAAGTTTTCTAGTAGGTACCGGCCCGTACGTATAGCACAGCGAGTTTTCTAATATGTACCCGTCCGTACGTATATCATAGTAGCTTCTTTCGAGATCTTATAATTGAATATAAATTTATATGAAATAAATTTAGTCCAATAAAGTTTGATTCATTTAATACCAATACGTTCGTTAAGAATCCCATTGGACTAAATATAAATATATAATTATATATTTCATTATATATTAATATAAATATTATTAAAATTATATAAATAATGTATAATTTTCAAATTATATAATATCCAAAATTCTTTCGTAGTATTTTATATTACAACTTGAAAAAAGTATTACGTTTATGATAAATACGTTATCATGTAATATTGGATTTATGTTTTAATTTGAATTATTTTTATGCTTAGAGTTCATATGTTCATCATTCTAATTTTATCCAGTACATTTCAAGATTGATAGATATTTATTTTTGATTTTTAATGTTCTATGCTTATTGTAGTTAGATGTTAATGTGTACTTCTGCATCTTAAAATCGTTTGTTATATCATTTTAGATTTTAATTTTAATATTTATTTTATTTAACTAGATTGGATATCCGATCCGATTATCCGTGATCCTAATGGAGCGGATATGGATTGGTCTAGGGGTGTAAATGAGCCAAGCTGAGCCGTACTCTAAAATTTTCATGTATCGTTTGTTAAGAAATTATCGAACTCGAACTCGAGCTCGAACTTGAATCGAGCCAAAAAATATGTTTGAGCTCGGTTCGTTAAGATAAAATGTTGTTTGCGAACAGTTCACGAACAGCTCACGAACATGTCTCGTGAGCTTACTCACGAACTTTTGCTTTCGAACAACTCATTAAGCTTGTTCACGAGCTTGTTCATGTAATTATGCTCATGAATAAATCTTAAACATTGTTCGCGAACTTATACTTACGAGCTCACTTTCGAACAACTCATAAGTTTATTTCCTTATTTTTGTATACAAAAATCTAATATTAAAAAAAATCAAAAAGTCCAAAATTAAATAATTAAAATTTTGTCTCAGCACTAGAAATAATAATAAATCATCAACCAATAAAATTCTCATATATCCAATTCCAAAAACTAAACAAAGTTTGATTTAAAAATAAAGGGCAAAGAAACGTAATTGTTTGATATAAATAAGCTTAAGTTATTAAAGCTTAATCATTTAAAAATCTGAAGCTTGCACCAGATTTATAATAACCAAACATATATTATATATAGGAGACTATTTATCGAATTTGTTTATGAATCGCTAATGAACTCATATACCGAGCATGTTAATTAACTCAATTATCGAACTTATTTACGAACATGTTCATGAGCTATGTTCACGAGCCTGTTCACGAGCACGTTAATCGAACTTGTTCGCGAGCTATCGAGTCAAATTTTACCGTGATCAAGTTCAGCTCGTTTATAAATCGATCCTTAAAATCATGTTCAAGATCGACTCATTTGTGAATCGAACCGAACTGGAACCGAACTTTTTTCGAACCGAACATCGAGCCGTTCGCGAGTGTATCAGTTCATTTACAGCCCTAGATTGGTCGTAAAAAAATCCGACACTTAGAAGGGTGTATTCATTTGAGAATTTGGTGGATTTTAATGGATTCTCAAAATTAGCAGGTATTCATTTGGGATTTTAAACAATCTTTTAAAATCTACAGGTATTCAATTCAGATTTCAAATAATCTTTCTAAATCTGTGGGTATTCAATTGAGATTTTAAAAAAAAATTTAAAATATGTAGGTATTCAATCCAGATTTTAAACAATCAATCAAAATCTTAAGGTATTCAACTTTCTACTGATTTGCTAAAGTCATGGATTTTGAAATATTTGTAGGAGATTTTATATGTAAAACTATCAACGTCAAATTTGTAGTTACTAGGCAATATTTTGATGAATTTGTAAATTATAACATTTGTAATAAAAAAAAAATAAAAATAATAAAGTAAAAGATATGGAAAGATACATGATGCAACTATTTATACCTACGTACGTCTTTTTGTCTTTCACTGCTTCTGCTTCTTCTTGACTGGTCGATTAAGTAATACAGACTGTTAGCAGCCAATAGCTCGATTAAGTACAACCCCAGGCATGTATAACTTGCTTTTTGAGAACGCTGTTAAATTGCCAGATACAGACCAACAGTTAAGTACAACATATAAGTCTTCCATTCTTGAATAAACTTGATATATCAGTTGAATAAACTTGCTTTGCCACGAGACATACTGTATTAGTTTAGTTTAGCGCAGTTTAATATTGTTTAATCAGCTGATCCATAAGAGCCAGATTAATAACTTTATGAAATCTATTGTTACCTACCAATAAAAGGAAGAATTGTGACGATAAGAGCCTTTTGTTCTATAGATATCTATCTCCCATATTTTTATCTGATTCAAACAAAAGACTGTTGATTTTAAAATCTTCTTTGAGGAAATAAGACTTGTATTACCGTGAATTATCAAGATCAGTGTTTTACTGATAAGTTACAGATACTCCTTACTCCTTGAGGTTTAAATAAAAAATCTCGTCCAAATTTTTAAATTTAAGTTTGGATTCGAACTGGTTGTCATTATACTGTGCCTTGACCACCTGAATACATAATTTACTTTTTACTTGAAACTGCTACCCCAAGTGCACAACTCTTATCTTCATGGTGATATGTGTTTTTTTGGTGTCACATTGCAGAACGTTTCTTTGTTTGCAATATAGTTTGTCTGAGCAAATAGTATTACTATGAATTTGTCTTTTTCTATGAGAGCTTCTTTTGTAACCTATTTGTTCTCGAGGAACACATAAATGACGAGGATTAGATGAATAAGAATTTTTTTTATTTTGTTCTCGAATCTTTTAATTTTTTTTTGTGAAATACTATCACTCAATATTTTAAAATTTTCGGACTATATTCATTTTGGACTATTTATTTATATATAGTTATCTTTAATTGATATATAGATATTATAAAATAAAAAATGAAAGAAATCAATCTCGTAGAATCTGTGGGATTTTGTAATTCTACAAAAATCCATCAAAATCTATCAAAATCTGTAGGGAATTAAAATAATCTGTGTAGAGATTTTAAAGAATCAATGGATTTACACATTTCATTAAAATTCATGGATTATTAACAATCCACCAGATTCTCAAATGAATACACCCCTCTTAGTAATCCGAAAATTTAGATGAATTTGGATATGGATCCAGGCTGATCCAATGCAAATCCGATCCGATTCAAACCCGATCCATTAACAGGCCTATATCAAAGTTAAATGGAGTAGAATATAACAATTACTAAACTTTGCACCAAAAATAATTTAACCTCTCTTTTTTTGTGGAAATATAATTTAATTATGAAAAATTATAATTTTTTCAGGAATATGATTTTTTTTAAAACGCAAAGGAAATATATCCTATTAAAAATAATCCCCAAGCACAACTTCTTACATAATGATTACATTCTTAGAGCAAGTCCTACAGTCTCCTAGCATATTCTTATAAATATTATAAAATATTCAACTCCTAAGAATTTAGGACATTGTATTGTATATCTACTCCAACAAGCTTTCTTATAATTGATCCTTATAATTATTAAACAATAAATAAAAGGAGGGAAGCAAGAACAAAAAAAGAGGGAAACAATTGAAAAAAGGATGGAAAATAATATTTTACTGATAAAGGTGAAATAATGGAGCTCTTAAAGATAAGGGATTATATGATGCTCTTAACTTTTTAAGGAAAAGTTAGTTGGAACACAATTTTAGATCGAATTCCTTATACTTAAGAGGCTTAAGTATCATCATAGTTCTTATTTTTCCTTCAATAATCATCCGTATTATGTGAGGATTGTTGTTATACCCAATTTTTTGGGTGTTTTGTTTATCCTCCTTTTGGAGTGGTTGATATATTTTTGGTATGTTTGGTTTGTTGTTTTATCTCTTTGAGAATGATTCAATTGCTGTTTTGGGATCTGAAAATCCCACATCGAGGTTGCGCCGGTGGTGGAAATAGCAAAAGCTCATGTTTCGCAACGAAGGATTTTTCATATTATGAGGGCATCTATTCCTCCAATTTTATTTGGTGCAACTAAAAGTTTTGAACATTGGACTACAACTATAATTAATTGTGAAGATTAATTGCGATGCTAGTGGCTTCAGGATAGTATAGGTCGGGAAGCCATTGTAATCTTTTTTAGTTCAAAGAATATTTCTATTCTATATGTTAAGCGATCTGGAAGCTTGTATTGCCAGTTTGGAAGTCCAATCTTTTCAATGAAATGCATAATATTTTGTAAAAAGAAAAAAGTATCACCATTCTATGGTAGTTTCTGAAAAACCATGATACTTTACCCAATGGGTTAATACCATCCCTGGACCATATAATTCCTTCTCATTCCCTGTTTTGCTAAGAGATCTGCTCCCATATTAAAATTTTAATCAGCATGAGAGAAACTCACATATGGTCTTTTAACCAATTCTTCTAAAGAAACATTCCTCCTATCATCCTTTCTACCCTGACCCGCTCTTAATTTTGAAATATATCCAACACTTCTTTACTATCCATCTTAAAATTACATTTAGCATTTCTCCGGTTACTTTTAAGAAATTCATTCAATAAATATGTTAGTGCCTCTAGTTCACACTAAACACACTAAGTGCACCGGGAGGTCCTGAGAAAAAAGAATGACAATTTGTTTTTTGAATCCTTCAATTATCCCCCCATACCAGATACATACTTTCCATTCTCCAAAGTTTTAAAAGCGCCATCCGAAAATCTCACAAATTCAACATTATTCTCTTCATTATCAGTACCAAGTGTTCTTGAGGACATTACCACTGCACCTTCCGGATTTAAGTTCCAAAGATTGCGCAGCTGATCCAAGATCACTCCACCGGCAACACCCCATTTCAAGATCGTATTATTATCAAAAAATAGAACCTCATCCTCACTATATCACTTTTTTTCAAATATCATTGTGTTTCTTGAAAACCACAATGACCATAGAGTCGAAACTAAAGTAATGGACCAAGCCTGACTGGTTTTAGGACCTTTGATCCATGACATACACTCCCAGATTTCTAAATCGTTTTGACTAGTGAACCTGTTTGAGAAACCCCGCCAATCAAAAATGCCCCTCCATACCTTGTTCGCATAAGTGCAACACCAGAAAATATGTTTTACCCCTTCTGAATGAGCCATACACCATGTACATCGAATATCAAAAATCACTGGTCCTAGTCTACCATAAAGAAACACCCTGGTTGGCAATATTTCATGCTTGAACTTCCAAAGAAAATATTGTACCTTTGGAGGTACTTTCATTTTCCAACCAGCATTCCAATTATTATTACTCTATGATATTACAATTCTTAAACAACTCCTCCCATCAGCTACATTATAGGGCTTACTTGTTTTATTTCATAACAATAGATCCTTACCTTATTGTATCGTTATATCTGAGATTACATCATTCATCCTCAGAGCCTCCTTAAGCTCCCAAGAACGTAATTGTCTTGACCATAGTATATTTACATTCACATCCGGATCATTCCATTTTGAGTAAAAAAATTTAACTAACGTATTTTTTAGAGATGATAATCCATATAATCTTTTGAAAGAATCACCTTCCCGATTCATTTAATACATCCTCCCAGAATAATGCAGTTTCTCCATCCCTTATGATCCAATGAAAATAATTTCTTGATAATGCATTATTGAGGCCAACATCTCCATTAACTTTAACTTTAACCATTCCTGCTAGTAAATTTGATATATTTTTTCCATGCAACTCACTGCCCAAGTCAACCTGATTAGAACATTTATACTTTGCGAATTCCTGTTAGCAAGCCACTTATACCACCATTTTCCCATCATTGCACTGTTTTTTATCTCTTATCGAGAATAAACCCAACCCTCCTTGAACTTTCGGCACCAACAACTTTGACCATTTTAGCAAATGAGATTCTTACTTTTTTCTTCAGCGTTCATCCATTCACCCCACACAAAACTCCTCCTAAATTTTTATTCAAAAAAAGAAAATTTTAAAAATAAGATATTGCTGCCGTGCTTGCGCTAAGGAGGGCAGGGCGCTGGAACTATACTTTATGGGAGCCTTAAAATGCGTACCAAGTAGTGAAAAAAAACTGTATAGAAATGAGTGGGACAGAGGAAGTACAATTTTGATTTTTGGGTAATAAATAAATTGGTAAGGTTTATTTTCTTGGGATGTGGGTGTTTCCATTTCAAATATTTGTGCGTTCTTGTTTTACGTTTACTTATTGATTAGATAAAAGTAGAAGTAATATTTGAATAACGTGTGACCGCGCTTTGGTGAATCTTGTTAACTAATCGATTGGTTGGTTGTGTGCTCTGTATTGGCTATTTGTGAATCTCGAATTGTGTAGTCCCCTAACACGAGCAGTGATCAAAGTTACAAAGATCATGCTATGGAACACTAGCAAAACAGATCATGCTGTGGAACACTAGCAAAATAGCGAGTCAAAAAATGCTTGCCAGAGCTGGGTATCTGAGTTAAAGGGGATGTACAATTTTGGTAATCAGAAAGTTTACCATTTTTCTCTGGAGTCACCAAATGTGCTTTAAAGTAATTCTAGTTGAATTATATGATGGAAAGTGACTAAAGATTTAGGTTCTGTCAATTTTCCTGCAAACATAAATGGGGCTTCTGTTTCTTTTCTTTATTTCTTACAAGAACTGATGGAATAACTCCAAAATAGAATGATCTGCAGTGAGAGGGATATTTCTTGAACGCTGCAGTGAGAGTTTTGATATTAAAGCACCAGCTAAATTCTATGCAAAAAGTTAGGAGTTTCATTCATGTAAAACAAACCTTGTTTGTACATTTCGTTTGAGGCTGCTGGATTGTTCATTTACTGTACAACATATTGGACGAAGTTGATTGTGACAAAATGAATTCAATTAGATGGATCCAAGTTCAGGTAAAGAAAACACAGATTGTATCTAAGGATTTAAAACTAGATCTGTAATTGAACTATTTGTAAAATTAAGGATTAAGCATATCTGGAAGCACTCCAATGGCATTACGTGGACCAAATAGCAACTCTACGCAGAAGCCAGAACCACTTATTGACTTCCCTCTTTTTCCAATTTTATCCAGATCATGCACAACAAACTGCAAAATTTTCCGAGGTTTAATACATATAACAGATTCTTATGAAGTCCAGCAACAGTTTTTGAACATATTGTTGCCATAATTGATAAAGAAGATTAATTCAGAAACTGGAAATGCAAGACATACCTGTAGCAAGTTGTTACTGATGAATGAAGTACTAAAGCAAAGATAAAAGAGACGCCCTCCAATCATTTTTTCATAGAAAGCTACACGAACATCTTCAGTAACCTGTTCAAATTTAATCATATTAGTTCTTTATACATGAATGTTAAATGTCTTGAATTATGCCGCCGGCGGCGGTGGCACCACCTACCACACCTAACACCACCTACCATACCTAACCCCTTAGATTGTGTTTATAAATAGAAATGCATATTTCTCTTGTAAATCATCTGAAAATCTGAGATCTGTAATCTGTTTATCCTCAAGATCAATATAAATTATTTCTCTTCTGCATATATCATCTTTCTTGCTTCCGTTATAACAAACTGGTATCAGAGCTTGGTTGAAGCTGCTGTATTTCTTTCTAAAATTTTCGCCGGAATTTTTTCAAGCTCGCTGGAGAAGACGACACTGTTCAGGTGGAGTTATTGTTCATCGCCGGAGAAGACGACACTTTTTAGACGGAGTTACTGTTCATCGCCGGAGAAGACGACACTGTTCATCACCGGATAAGAAGGTACTGTACAAGATACTGTTCACGTATACGGGACTGTTCACATATACGGTACTGTTCACATATACGGTACTGTTCACCTATGCGATACTGTTCACGTATATGGCCTTTGTTCACGTATACGGTACTGTTCACAAATACGATTCTGGGATAAAGATGTCTGGTGGTATTAACGTTAAGGTCGACAAATTTACTGGGAGAAATAGTTTCAGTCTATGGCAAATCAAGATTCGTGCTTTGTTAAAACAACAAGGGCTCTGGGCTCCGTTGAACACAAAAATGGCTGCTTCTGGAAGCGCTGAGATGACCAATCTCGAAGAAAAAGCACACTCAACAATTCTGTTGTGCCTTGCAGATGATATTATTACTGAAATTACGGAGGAGGACACCGCATCTGGTTTATGGTTAAAGCTTGAAAGTCTCTACATGACAAAGTCTTTAACAAATAAGTTGCTTCTGAGGCAACGTCTGTTCAGTCTGCGAATGCAGGAAGGTATGCCTCTTCGAGATCACTTAGATCAATTAAACACAATTTTATTAGAATTGCATAATATTGATGTTAAAGTTGAAGATGAGGATGCTGCTTTGATTCTGTTAGTTTCTTTACCATTATCGTATGAGAACTTTGTGCAATCGTTTATTGTTGGTAAAGATACTATTTCTCTAGAGGAGGTTAGATCTTCTCTTCATTCTAGAGAGCTGCGCCATAAGACGGCTAGTACAGGTGCAGATAATCATGCTGCTGGGTTGGTAGCTAGCGGGAGTACCGGACATGGAAAGTCGGGGAAGTATAAATCCAAGAAACCAGCTTCTAAGGGTTCGAGAGCTAATGATGTCTGCAATTACTGTAAAGAGAAGGGACACTGGAAATCTGGCTGTCCCAAGAAAAGGAAGCAACAAGATAAATTGGTGGATACTGCTGCAGGAACTGCTGCTGTAGCTGATGCCAATTCCGAAGAAGATTTTGCTCTAGTTGCTATCAAGGACACGCATCACTCTGATGTGTGGATCCTTGACTCTGGAGCGTCTTACCATATATGTCCGCGTAAGGAGTGGTTCACAACCTATGAAAAAGTAGACGGTGGAAAAATTTCTATGGCTAACAGTTTTATTTGTGAGACTGTTGGAATAGGCTCGATTAAACTTCGGACACATGATGGTAATTTCTGCACACTGAATGATGTTAGGCATGTTCCACTTATGACGAAGAATCTGATATCTCTAAGTATGTTAGACAACAAGGGTTTCAGTTTTAAAGGTGAAGGTGGAGTTTTACATGTCTGCAAGGGTTCTGATGTGGGTCTGAAAGGTGTTAAACATGGTACCTTGTATCTTCTTCAAGGTTCTACGTTAACAGGTTCTGTTGCTGTTGCGTCTTCAGAAATTGAAAAGGAAAATATGACCAGGTTGTGGCACATGAGGCTTGGTCACATGAGTGAAAGGGGGATGCAGATTCTGTCAAAAGCTGATCTTCTTTGTGGTCATAAGGTCACAGGTCTCGAGTTTTGTGAACATTGTGTTTTTGGAAAGCTACATCGCAGCAAGTTTCCTAAATCAACCCACAGAACAAAAGGCACACTTGATTACATCCATTCTGATTGTTGGGGTCCTTCCCGGGTGGAGTCTTTAGGGGGTCACAGATATTTTGTGTAAATGATCAATGATTTCTCAAGAATGACTTGGCTGTTCATCATAAAGCACAAAAGTGAAGCCTTTAAGATTTTTAAGCAGTGGAAGACGCTAGTGGAGAATCAAACAGGGAATAAGATTAAGAGGCTGCGAACAGATAATGGCCTGGAATTTTGCTTGTCTGAGTTTGCAGATTTCTGCAAGAATGAGGGGATTGCTAGGCATCATACAGTCAGGGATACACCACAACAGAATGGTGTAGCAGAGCGTATGAATCAGACACTTCTGGAGAGAGCTAGGTGTATGCTTTCTAATGCTGGACTAACTAGAAGATTCTGGGCAGAGGCGGTTAGTACATCTTGTTATTTGATTAATCGTGGACCTCACACAGGTATTCATCTCAAAACTCCTATTGAGAAATGGTATGGTAAGCCTGCTGATTACTCCAATTTAAGAGTTTTTGGTTGCACTATTTATTATCATGTAAATGAGGGTAAATTGGAGCCACGAGCTAAAAAGGGAGTATTTGTAGGCTATGGGGATGGAGTTAAAGGTTATAGAATCTGGTCTCCATCTGAAAATAGGGTTATACTTAGTAGAAATGTACTCTTTGATGAAAATTCTATGTTTAACCCTATTGTGAAGTCTACGATTGTTTCAGAAAGTGGTGGTGTTGAGAAACAGGTGGAGCAGGGAGTCACTCAAGATGAGAGTGAACCACAACAAGAAGTTCAACAACCACTGTCAGAATCAGAATCATCAGTACCAGTAGTAAATCAACACAGTTTGGCTCTTGATCGGTCGAGGAGAGCTAAGTATGGAGTGCATCCAAAGAAATATGGTTTTGATGATATGGTGGCATGTGCACTACAGGTAGCTGAAGAAGTGGATCCTAGCTCTGATGAGCCATCCACTTACAAAGAAGCGGTGACATGTACTGAATCTACAAAATAGTTTGCTGCAATGGGAGATGAAATGGAGTCACTTCAGAAGAATAAGACTTGGGAATTAGTAAAGCGGCCTCGAGACAGAAAGATTGTTACTTGTAAATGGGTCTACACAAGAAGAAGGAAGGAGAAACATCGGTTGAGGGCATCAAGTATAAAGCTCGGTTAGTAGCTCGAGGGTTCACTCAGAAAGAGGGAGTAGATTACAATGAGATTTTTTCACCAGTGGTCAGACACACTTCCATCAGGGTGCTACTAGTGATAGTTGCACATCAGAATCTGGAGCTTGAACAACTCGATGTGAAAACAGCTTTTCTGCATGGAAAGCTGGAAAAGGAGATATACATGACTCAGCCAGATGGTTTTCAGGTTCCTGGTAAAGAAGACTATGTGTGCAAGTTATTGAAGTCTTTGTATGGGCTAAAGCAGTCTCCGAGGCAGTGGTACAAGAAATTTGAAAGCTATATGATAGGTATTGGTTACACCAGGAGTCCGTATGATTGTTGTGTTTATCACAGTAAGACAGCAAATGGTTCTTTCATTTATCTGGTCTTGTATGTAGATGATATGTTGATAGCTGCAGAGAACAAGTCTGATATTCAGAAGTTGAAAGGTCTCCTCAGTGCTGAGTTTGAAATGAAAGATTTGGGTGTGGCTCGAAAAATTCTGGGAATGGAGATTTTTAGGGATAGAAGCAAAAGAAAGCTCTTCTCGTCACAGAAGGGATACATTAGAAGATTTTGTCAAGGTTTGGCATGTCTACAGCAAAGCCCATAGATACTCCTAGTGCTGCAAATGCACATCTGTCTGTCGCTTTTGTACCTAAGTCTGCTGAGGAAAAAGAGTACATGTCTCGAGTTCCCTATGCTAGTGTAGTAGGAAGCTTAGTGTATGCAATGGTCTGCACTAGACCCGATCTTGCACAGTCTGTCAGTGTTGTTAGTAGGTTCATGGGTGATCCAGGCAAGGAGCATTGGCAAGCTGTGATGAGAGTTTTTAGGTACTTAAAAGGTACGTATGATGTTGCTCTCATTTATGGAGGTGATACTAAGTGTTTGGTGACAGGGTTTTCAGACTCTGATTATGCTGGAGATGTTGACAGTAGAAGATCTATGACTGGTTATACTTTCACTCTGGGTGGTTCGATTGTCAGTTGGAAAGCTACTCTGCAACCTACAGTGACTTTGTCTACTACAGAAGCATAGTACATGGCATTGACAGAAGCCGCAAAAGAAGGAATCTGGTTGAAAGGATTGGTCAGCGATCTGGGTCTACATCATGATCAGGCTACAAGATTTTGTGACAGTCTCAGTGCAATCTTTTTAGCCAAGGATCAAGTCCATCATGAGCGGACTAAGCACATAGATGTGAGATATCATTTTCTAAGAAGTGAGAAGAGAATCAAGGTGAGCAAAGTGGGTACTGCTGATAACCCAGCTGATATGCTCACTAAGCCGGTTCCACATAGAAAGTTTCAACATTGTTTGAACTTGCTAAATGTTCGGAGTTATTGATTGCCCTTTTAGGGCAAAATCTGAGACAGAAGAGTTTTTTTTTTATCTGGTACATCTGGCATTATTATGATGCATCTGGTACATCTGTTATTTGTTTTTGTGAGAGGATTCAAGTCAAGGTGGAGATTTGTTAAATGTCTTGAATTATGCAGCCGCCGGCACCACCTACCACACCTAACACCACCTACCACACACCTAACCCCTTAGATTGTGTCTATAAATAGAAATCCATATTTCTTTTGTAAATCATCTGAAAATCTGAGATATGTAATCTGTTTATCCTCAAGATCAATATAAATTATTTCTCTTTTGCATATATCATCTTTCTTGCTTCCGTTATAACAATGAATTTAATAATCAGCTTGTACTGAAAATAAAATTGGAGTTAATGATGTTCATTTCTAATTGTTCCGCATATAAGAATATTACTGTAGTTGTTACGTAACTTCTTTATGTTGGTTTTTATAATTATCACCACCCTCTTGTTTTGGTCAGCATTGTAATTTATGATTTTAAATTATATACTCTAACATTTATGCATGCATAGAAAAGAGATATCGATGAAAAAGCATGTTCATTTACAACTACAAGTCATTGCTGCTTTACATTATTTGTAAAGAACTAAGAAGTATAGAATACATACACCAACTTACACTCATATGTAAAATGATTTCTGCATGATATGGTCGCAATAGACATTAAAGGTAAATCCATCTAAAGTGCTGAACCTTACTTGTACTGGCTTTTTGTAATTGTACTCAAGACAGATTTTCTGGTAGATGACAGGTATCTCTGTGTCCATTTGCAAAACCAAACGAGACTCCTTCATTTCTGGCTGCTTCCCTAGGTCATCCCTCTCACCTGTGGAGTAATAATATCGATCGCAATCTGTTGTCTGCCAAGCGTCCCTAATTGGTCTACAGCAATTCCTCGAAACTTCTGCTTGTGGCTGATACCTCTGATCAGGAACCTGTTTTTCAAAGTGTAAGCAAGTGCATGTACAGTATAGGATGGATGCAATTGTACTCAAAGTATAATTTTAAGGTTCAATGTTATACAAGTTGCCTCAATTTTAGAACAGGAGGTGGTTTGGAAAGCCCTCTTGTCTGTTCGTATATGTAGATACTGGAGACATGATTACAATTCTTGACATTAAATAAGAACAAATAAACTTAATAAGTAAAAGGATAGATATGTGTAAATTATGCAATAACAACAATTAGACGAAAGATGAAATATGCCTAGGATATGTGAAGATCGTAACATCAGTTCTGAATCATCAGAATATTATTAACATCCTGTGCTCACTAAGCTAGCTACTGCTCTTCTTATAATGCTAGAAGAGGAATCTATAGAAAGACTAAAACAACATTGGACTAATAACAGACCCATAACTGAAACTAATCTATTTACTAACCCATAACTATTTAAAGTAGCTTCTGACAGAATATTATAAAGTAACTATTTACAGAATATTGCAATAGCCCCCCCTCAAGCGGGACTTGGTGAATGATCAACAAGACCAAGCTTGGAAGAAAAAAAATGGTGTTGATCAGAAGGGACAGACTTGGTGAGTAAATCAGCAAGTTGAAGTGAAGACTTGACATGATGAAGCTTGATGAAGTTAGAATCCACATAATCCCGAATGAAGTGACAATCAACCCTCAAATGCTTGGTGCGTTCTTGGTAAACATGATTCTCAGCAAGGTATTTAGCAGCATTATTATCACAGAAGAGATCAATAGGCGAGGAGGTAGTGACACGAAGATCAGTCAACAAGTCTGCTAACCAAATCAATTCACTAGTAACATGACTGATGGCTCGATATTCAGCTTCACAAGTACTTTTCGATGTCGTTTTCTGCTTTTTAGTCTTCCAGGAAATTAAGGAATTACCCAAGAAAACAGTATATCCAGTAAGAGATTTGGCAGAAAATGGACAAGAACCCCAGTCTGCGTCACAATAGGCCTTGAGAGTAAAATCAGAGGAAGCTGGATAGAAAAGACCCTTATTTATAGTCCCTTTCAAATATTTCAGCAGATGCAGAGCAGTGGAATAATGAGATTCAGCAGGAGTATTTAGAAATTGGCTTAGTTGTTGGACAGCATAGGAAATGTCTGGCCGGGTCATGTTTAAATACAAGAGTTTGCCAACCAAGGATCTGTATCTTTCAGGATCAGAAATATAAGAGTGATCTTCAGTAGTCAAATGGAGTTTGGCAGGAAAGGGGACAGAAACAGAGTTGCATTGATCTAGATTATGATCGTGAAGAAGATCCAAAATATATTTTCTCTGATTTAAAAGAATACCAGAGGAGGTTCTGGAAACCTCAATGCCCAGAAAAAATTTTAGAGGGCCTAAATCCTTAATAGTAAAAGCCTCATGCAAGGAAGTCTTGACTGAGTTAATGATTGACAACGAATTACCAGTCACCAGCAAGTCATCGACATAAGCGAGCACAGCAGTGAAATCGCCATTTGGGGCTGTTTTAACAAACAAAGAGTAATCTTGTTTAGATTGAGTAAAACCAAGCCTTAGTAAATGCTTTGTGAGTTCAACATTCCATTCGTAGGCAGCTTGCCTTAGACCATAAAGAGATTTTTTTAATTTGCAAAACAGACCAGGAGGAACGGAAAAGCCAGGAGGGGGAACCATGTAAATGTCTTCTTTAATATAACCATGTAAGAAGGCATTATTGATGTCTAATTGTTGCAATTCCCAATTGTTTGCGGCAGCCATTGCAATCAACACTCGAACAGTAGTAAATCTAGCAACCGGACTGAAAGTATACTTAAAATCCTTGCCTTTAATCTGCTTATCTCCCCTTGCCACAAGCCTGGCTTTGCGCTTATTTAAAGTCCCATCAGGATTAACTTTGGCCTTATAAACCCATTGACTGCCAATAGGTTTGCATCCTGGAGGTAGAGGTTTCAGTTCCCATGTAGAATTGTTTGTTAATGCAAGTAGTTCATCATCCATAGCTTGTTTCCAATTGGGATCAGATTTGGCTTGAGCATAAGAATTTGGCTCAAACACACTCAAAACATTTGAGAGACTAGCTAAATAATCTTTGCCAAGAAAAGACAAATCAGATTGAGCCAGGACAGTAGATACATTAGCAGAAGGATTGATCGTATATGGAAGAACAAAATCAGAAAATTTCTGAGGTAGAACAGTAGTTCGAGATGACCTTCGGAGGGGAACAATCTCAGGAACTATGGGAGAAGAATGAGAAGTAGAAGGTGATGAAGTATGCTCAGGTGGAGGAGAATGATGGGAAGAATCAAATGTAGATGTAGGAGTGTAGAGATGTGGAGGATTAGTTGTTGTGGAGGAAGGTTGAACCGATTCATCAAGTAAGGGTTCATTATCAGGACAAAATGAAGGATTAACTTGAGGTAAAGGGAACAAAGTGTTTGAATTAGGTTGTGTTTGCTGAAAGGGAAAAGTAGTTTCCTTAAAAACAACATCCCTACTAACAAATACCTTGTGAGAAAGCAAATCATATAATTTGTAACCTTTTTGAGCATAAGGATATCCTAAGAGAATGCATTTTCGAGCTCGAAAAGCGAACTTATCAGGACTTTTGATAGCAGCGTAACATAAGGAACCAATGACTCTTAAATGACTATAGTCAGGTGTTTCCTTAAATAAAATTTCATGAGGAGATTTCCAGTTAAGAACTGAACTGGGCATTAAATTGATAAGATATGTAGAAGATAGTAGACAATCCCCCCAGAATTTTATTGGAAGATTAGCATGAATCTTAATTGCCCTAGCAGTTTCAAGAAGGTGTTTATGTTTTCGCTCAACCCTACCATTCTGTTGAGGGCAGCCAGGAACACTTCTTTGGTGGACAATTCCTTTTGAAGAAAATAACATTTGACAAAATTGTTGAACTATCTCGGTGCCATTATCACTTCGAATGGTTTTAATACGTGTGTGAAATTGTGTTTCCACATAAGAAATGAATGCAGAGATGATTTCAGGGACTTGAAGTTTGTCATGAACTAAATAAGTCCATGTGGTCCTAGAATGATCATCTAAGATTGTAATAAAATATCTTGCGCCCGTAAGAGATGGAGTTCGATAAGGACCCCATAGATCAATGTGAATCAACTCAAAACATGCAGATGCAATAGAAGTAGATGCAAGAAATGGCAATTTGTGATGTTTTGCTAACACACAAGATTCACAATGATAATTGTTGATTTTACATGCTGAATACTGAGAAGGTAAATACTGAAATTTAGAAATGGCCATATGCCCAATTCTAGCATGAAAAATATCAGTGCTAGGAATACATTTTGAACTGATACTTGATACAAAAGGTTGAAATGGAAAAACAACAGTAGGATTGAAAGATGTTGGAATTTGGAGCCTATATAATCCGCCTTGTCTGATGCCAACAGCCTTGACAGATTTAGTGATAGGGTCCTGGAAAACACAAGAAGAATGTACAAAGTAGACAATTAATTTGTCACGATCCAATAATCTACCCACTGATAGCAAATTGTGTTTGAATTGAGGAACATGAAAAACATTATAAAGAGTAAGAGTAGGAGAGATTTGTACAGTGCCAATGGTGTTGACATATTTTAAGGATCCATCAGGAAGAAGTATTTGAACAGGATTTTGTAAAGTTTGTGTGTTAGTAAAAAAAGACAAATCACATGCCATATGATCACTTGCACCAGTATCAATAATCCAAGTAATTTCAGATGCAACATTGTTGACAGAGACAGTGAAGATACCTGCAAAGTTGACTGCAGGGTCGAAATTTCCAGAAGCTGAAGGTTGTGTTGTCTGAGAGGAGGAAGGTAGAGTTTTCTGAGGATTCTGTTGCTGCATCATTTTAAAAAATTCCTTGCACATTGTAGACATCATGTCAGAATCAACAGAAGTGATAGAATCAGAAAAGGAAAATGGGTCTTCTCCAAGAAATATTGCATTAGAATCCTTGTGAGAAGCCAATGGAGATGAGCCCAGCAAACCAGAAGAGGATGGCTGATGAATACTTGCAGCAAACCGTGGGTTAGTTTGAGTGGATTTTCCTTTAAACCATTCTGGAAAACCAATGAGCTTAAAACATTCATCCTTGAGATGACCTTTTCTTTTACAATAGTCACAGAATCGATCAGATTTCATTTTCTTCAAGTCTCTAAAATCATTTCTCTGAGCAAAACCTTGTTTAGGATTCTGATTATGGTAATTTGATTTGGTAGAGTAGAAGGCACTCATTTCGACAGGTTGAGCAGAAAGATTAAGAGCATTTTGTTTTTCTATTTGTTGTAACATATGATAAGCTCTATTGACACTAGGCAATGGATCCATACTAAGAAGGTTGACTTTAGCTTGATCATATGTTTTATTTAAACCAGCAAGAAATTGAATCAGTTTTTTTAATTCATCAGCTTCAAGGATTTTTGACATGAGGTTACAGGTGCATTTAAGCATAATGCCACAAGTACATTGAGGGTGTGGTTCCAGTGTGTTTAATTGATCCCAAATGCACTTCAACTTAGTATAGTAAACAGCAATAGTATTATCATTTTGCGCAACAGATAATAATTCCTTATGAAATTCATATAGCTGAGGTGCATTGGAATGACCATACCTTTCTTGAATCTCAATCCACAGATGCCTAGCAGATGGAGAGAAAATAAAACTCTCCGCAATAGATTTTTCCATAGAGTTCAGAATCCAACCTGTAACCATGTAGTCATTTCGAATCCATTTCTGTAAATCTGGAGATGCATTACCAGGTTTAGAGAGGCTTCCATCAACAAAGGCTGTTTTGTTCTTGGCTCCAAGAGCAAGGAGCACACTTCGATTCCAATTAACATAGTTGCTTCCGTTGAAAATAATCTGACCTAACTGAGAGTTTGAATTATCTCCATGTGAAAGGAAATAATGATCATTATAACTGATGCTTGTATTTAAGATTTGTGATTGAGATTGAGGTGTTTCTGTTGATTGAGGTGATATTGCCATATTTGTGTGAGCAGAAAATATGAAGAGAGATTATGTAGATAAAGAGGAAGGAGATTATGAAGGAGGTTGGAAAGATTTAAGAGGAAGGAGATTATGAAGCATAGAAGAACATATCTAGCTCTGATACCATGAAGATCGTAACATCAGTTCTGAATCATCAGAATATTATTAACATCCTGTGCTCACTAAGCTAGCTACTGCTCTTCTTATAATGCTAGAAGAGGAATCTATAGAAAGACTAAAACAACATTGGACTAATAACAGACCCATAACTGAAACTAATCTATTTACTAACCCATAACTATTTAAAGTAGCTTCTGACAGAATATTATAAAGTAACTATTTACAGAATATTGCAATAATATGGCATTCTGGACACTTTGAGTCATAGGCAATAGAAAAAAAAATTAATGGAGACATATCGTCTGAAGGCAGTTAATGTTAGTTTATTAACCGATAAAAACCAGCACAAAAACTAATCTACATTTTAGTAACATGACTTGAGGGGTGGCAATATCTGATACGTCTCAAAACACTACTCAAACCTGAGTCGATAATTTACACGGATTTCAGAGACAAACCACGAAAATGATACGGACACGACTAGTGTAAGAACCCCAAATTTTGGATATAATTAAAACTTTTTATTAAGTAATGATAAAATGAAGAACAATGATTGTAATGAATGGATATTGCTTTGGACAATGATCCTGATGCATTGGTATATTGTCAGAATAGAGTAATTCGATGGTTGAGAACCTAGATAAGAATAATCTACCATCCAGGAAGGAGCTAATGGATCCTTGAAAGGAAATGAGTACGTGCATAGTGTTTCCCATACGTGCATAGTATTTCCCGTACGTGCATAGTGTTTCCTGTACGTGCATAGTAATTTGGTGGATGAATAGTGATTTTGTAAGTTGGAAAACTTTTCACGCCACCCTATGTACGGGACGTGATATGGATGTTTCGAAGTCATATTAGTAATACGCGGAGGAAATAAGTGAATGCAGAGACGATCGGAATTTAGAAATTCCAAATTCTTTTCGGTATAATATTTGACCGGACAGTGGATTAAATGTAAGAACCCAGATTTTTGATAGAATTAAAACTTTTTAGTATGTAATAATATGGGAATGAATAGTGGTTATGACTGCGATGTAACGAATGTCTATTAAATGAATGGAATGGATTTGAATTCAATTATTTACATGTCATGCAGAATACTTTTGGTTGACGGCATAGGTAAGAATGATCTATCTCCTAAGGATATAAGTATATTACTTCAAGTAAGATTATTCTTGTGTCATCCAAATCAATATCTATTATAAGTCCAGCGGTTCCGTAAAAAGGTTAAGAAGCACTCGAGAGTGAACCAGGTTCATTTTCCTAATTATAGGAATTAAATAAAAATAAGTGATGAATAGTGATTTTGGTGGAATTTGGAATATTATTATAATAATGATATACCCGGTATTCGGAACGGATTTCTGAGTTCGTATTAGTGATCCAGGAAGAAAATAAGTGTATGTAAAAGCCGTCGGATTCAGAAAAAGAGCACTTTTATTTTCTCCGAGATTTCCCTGGACACTACAAGACTTAAGGAGTTATAAAAGGGAATTAAGGAATTTAAATTCGAGAAGTATTAAGTAAGATGAAGAATAGTATTAGAAATATTAAGAAGGTTTTCGGTAAAACCCTAACTAGAAACGAATGAGTTATTCCCTCGAACGATCAACGAACAAGCAAGGAAATTGAGTAATACCCGGACAAAGGAACGAATAAATAACCAAGAGACAAACAAGTGCAATTGGTGGGAAAAGGAGAAACCCAAGTAACATCCTTATAAGTCAACTACAAGATGAGTGGTGTAATTGCATTCTTGCAAAAATGGAGTTGTTTGTTGTAGTGCCAACACTTGGCCCAATGAGGAAGCAACAAGTGGCACCATTGGATTGCCAACAACACATTAAAAGAGATGCATCCATTATATATGCAAGGGTTATACATGTATTAGCCATAAATCACCAAAACAAAACAAACCACCACCATTTTTCTCCATTTCTTCATAAAAATCTGCCCATTCTTAGCTAATTGGAAGTCCAACTTCCAACCATCACTTGTTCTTCAAATTTTTATGGTAAGTACTACATATCATGGTAATGATCTCCTAGAAATTTCAGCTTCAAATTCATCTTTTATCATTTTCAAATAAATCATCAAAGATGATGATGAATAGTGTTCTTCATAAACTAACTTTTATTTCTTGATTTCTTTTGATTATTCAAGATATACTAAGGCTAGATAAGGGCTAAACAAGGCTTGATAAGTTCATACATACACCAAGGAAGGTATACCACTCTTGAAAACCAAGCTCTTAGTTTAAGTTTTGGTATTTTAGATGAGTTATATGGATTTAATGCATGTTTAGGACCTTAAGATTATGATTGGAATTTATTAAATGTGAAATTAGTTTAGATGAATGGAAAGACATTGCTTGGTCTTAGTTCATGGTTGAATAACATGTAAATGTTGTTTGGAGTGGAAACTATGATTATTGGATGGTTTGAAATTTGGAAATCATGTAAACATAGCCGTCGTAATGCCCGATTGTCGTTAGCCTTAAGAAACCGTGATTAGCAGTAGCATGAACACACTGTCCAGTCTCGGATTTTGCCATGAAAGGCTAGATTATGTTATAAGCTTCGTTTTGATATAAAGATCACGTGAAACGGACTTACGGTTTAGGATTTATGACTAAATTACTAAAAGTAGTTCGAATCCGTAAACAAAAGTTCGTAACTGAAATTGAACCCTCGTAAGCAATGTAACGTCATGGCGAATCTTGGTAAATAAATACTAGGGGTAAGAAGGAAGGTGTGAAAGAAAACCGTATGTCAAAAAGAGCATTTTTCGATTTATTAAAAATGTTCGAGTCAAGGTTAAACGAGAACGAACCCCTAAAAGACGACTCTTTTATAACTTTGGTAAAACGCTTAGAAAACGGGCGATAAAACTCGGAGTAAAATATTGGTTCGTAACGATCAACCTTAGAACTCATATGACTTAAGTATGTCCCAAGTATAAGTGCAGTGACATGTCGTATTAACGAACGAATGTCGGGTCGGATCAGTGATAATAAGTAATCCACTAAAAGGGGTATGACGAGATGACTCGAGAACGTGTTTCGATTTAAGTATAACTTAACGTTTAATATGTTAAGTGATTAATTCCGAATGCCTTGGATATTTATAGATCACCAGGCTGAACCGGGACCCGCTACCACTACCCCTTACCGTACTCGACTACCAGGCAAGTTTCAATTCCCTTCTTTTAGGCTGTTGTTGTGATTGAATAAATATATATATATATGATTGCTGATATACATATGCCATTGCATGCATGCCTACTTTCAAGTTGAATTGAGATACTTGTTCCCTGAATGTTATTGTTGGCTTATAAGCTAGATAGTTATATATCAGTTATAAGCCGGTTATTATAAGACCCTCATAGAAGGGCGTATACATCTTTATTCATCAAATATAGACCGGGAGTCAATATTTCTTGATATATCGAGATTACCTCGGGAGAAAATATTTAAGTAAATATTTTCTATTATTTGGGCGACGAATATTATTTGAATATTCGTTCGGGACTAATTATTTTAACGATCCTTACTTCAAATAATTATTTGAATTTAACTATTCAACGAATAATACTTCTCAATATTCATTCAGAGTCGAATTGATTATCGACTATTATTTCGAATATTCTTCTAAAGATGAGACTGTTAGATGAATATTATTTGGATATTCTTTTAGATTATTATTTTATTAAATAAATATTACTTTCGAATATTCATTTAAGATATTAAATACTTGATGAATGTTATTTTAATATTCGTCTGAAGCTTGATTTAATTATCGAATATTATCTCGAATATTCCTTAAGGCTTGGATTACTAAATGAATATTACTTGATATTCATTTAGGATATTATTCATTAAATGAATATTACTTTTGAATATTCATTTAAATTTCCTAATTAATTATGATTATTACCTTAAATATTCTTTTCAGGTCTTATTAATTAATGAATATTGTTTTGAATATTCATTTAAATATTTATTTATTCAATAAATATTCCCCTGATATCTCTTCAGGGATTATTTTGAGAAATACTCTGATTAAAGATATTCTTTCATATTCCCAAATATTCTGTAAAATATTTTAATTCAATAAATATTCTCTGAATATTTATTCCATACTTAGAATAACCTCAATAAGGTTTATCTTCTTCGATTATTACGAAAAATATTTCGGAGTCATATTATTATTAATCTTGTATCAAGAAAGGTTCCCAGACATCATTCATCTTTGAGTCTATCTTCTTAATAATAAGGGAACCTTACTTGGAAAAATGTTATTTATCTTGTCGACGTCCCGGTCATAAAGTATTCCCTTCACCCGCAACTCGGGTGCTGTTGACTTATTAAGTCGTTGCTTACCTTCTCATCTTTCGAGGGGTAAGATTACTGGAACAAGTTGATATCCGTTACCAAGTAATAGCTTGGGAGTTATTGGTAAATTTTCCTTTCCAACTAGATACGACTACTTTGTGGAGTCTTATCAACAAGTATTATACTTGGGGAAAGGGGGACGAACGTTACATTCAGAATCATGAATTCTATTTGAACTAGGAGTCGTGTAAGAGGCCGAGTAGCGCCGGTCCATCCCCTTTGGCCCAACCGTTGGCCGGGGAGAGCTAGTAAGGCGGTATACAAGTAAAGCCGTCAGTTCTTCCTTCTACCGGTAGTAAATCTAAATTGAGCTGTACGATCTCGACTGATCATCAAGATTGGAACAGCGGGCGCGGTGAATACTCCATCATTGGTTCATCATCCAAATTTATTTATTTCCTGCAACATGATTACTGTTGGCAGAGTTGGAAAAGGGTCATAACTGGAATTGCAACCTTTTCTTACAAACTCCTCTTCTTAATAGCAATAAGAATATCTCGCTTACTTTGATGTAGCAGATATTTCTACAAACAAATACTTTAAGTTACCTTGTAACTTCATCGTTCATATTATACTGGCATCATTTCCGTAAATGCATGGCATATGGTTTGAAAGATACTTTTGAACTGTTATACATTATCGTTCAGTTATATATTATTGTTGGTGGGCTATTGCTCACCCTTGCTTTATTATTATATCACAACAACAGCTAGACCAGATGACTCGCACAAGGCGCACTCGACGCGGGCGAGGACGATGAGACTACCAGAGCTGAAGAAGAAGCTATTGGTAGGGTATATTTGTTCTTTCAGTACCAAGAATAGGGTCTAGTATGACTTATGTAAATGGATGGCAAAGAGTATGTATTATATTGAAATTCTTTTGGATTGTAAGAGCTCATAATGTGATTAATAAAAATTTGATTGTTACTCTGATTTCATCTCTGGGACTATAACGGGTGTGTTTTATATTGTTGTGTTGGGTTATAGAGACGTAATTTATTTTATGTTAAGGAAAGTTCAATTGTTGTGGACAGACTTGGAAACCGTAACCACCGGATCCCGGACCCCGGATCTGGGGGTGTTACAGAAGTGGTATCAGAGCGTACGTTATAAACCCCAGAGATGAGGTGACGTTAAAACAATAAATTCAATAAGATAATAAGAACTCTGGCCAAGTTCATAGTCGGACTACTTAATGTAGTGATGACATATAAAAACCCTTATGGGAACTCGTAAGTATAATGATAGTAACTTAGCTCGATATCGTATCGACGAGTAAGGCGACTGACCTTGAGGCATACGAGCAATAGCGCGATGATGCTTTATATGCTAAAGATCATCGGGTAATTCGATGGAGTACCCTACTGGAGACCCGGAAGAGGTTCCAGCAGATAAGGAAATCCTGTTAGGATAAGGAGCTTACCCATGGGTAATGAGGGTCGCAGCCAGAATGACTGTGATGATTAAGATATGGTGCTCAGAAAAGTGAGTATAAAGAACTGAGATATTATTAAGAGATCTGATGATGCATGTTGAATTCATAGCCGGACTACCAGATGTAGTACCAGCAAGAAAGAAGGATTGGAAGAATTACTTGAGATCTTATACGGAAGAAGATGAGAATCCTTAGAGATTTTCATCTTAACAAAGAAAGAGCTAGAGGGATGTATAATTATCAAAGACATCGATTTAGGGCGAGGAGCAGAGTCCCTAGGAATAGTTGAGAAGGAGGCAGTAAGTGCCATATCATTTGATAAATGAATAAGTATGAATATTGTCAGTAATAATTCGCCATGAGAAGGCAGATGTCATAGGTTGTAATTTATGGAACCAAAGTGAGGTTAATGAGGTGGTTTTATTCAGGGAAATGTTCATGAATGAATCAGTATAAAGTAAAGACATTGGGAAGTGACAGCATGATTGGGTAAAATTATATAAGGAAGTAGTAAGCAAGACAATGATCTCAGAACTTACCGGAAGATAAGACCCGTGAGTCAAGATGAACTCGTAAAGAGACTACTGCCAGAGACTGAGTATAGAGTTAATTCAACTCAGTTAAATGATGAACCAGAAACGTTAGATGCATGTGATTCAGAGGAATATTAAATTCCTTCTTCTCTTTGAATGGATTATAGTAGTACCTTAAGTTTATTCCGATGCGGAATTATAATAGATCAAGTAATACGACCAGCAGTTAAAGAGAAATATGTGAGAAAATCTTCCTGGAGCAAAAAGGTGAAATTGGTAATGACCAAGAGCTGGCATTGCTTAATGGAAAAAGGAGACTTTGTGCTTCCAATGACGCTTCGCATAAAGGGTTAGGTAGACCGACATTTGGTAGTATTGAATATCAGGACGTTGTGACAGGTTTCAGTTTGAAATTATTGATTCCCTTCTAAGGGATGGATATAATTGATTCCTCGCCAGTGGGTAAACTTCCAACCCGATGATGATTATTTCGTTAACTATGACTGCTTATGATTCCACCTGCTTGGAGGTTCATAGAACTATTCTTCGGGTTTCGAAACTGGTCTCCTTAATGTTACCAGTAGGTGGGTAGATTGATCAAAATTTCCCTGAGTCTGGAAAGGAATTCGGTGAATTTTGGCAAACCTTGTCTTTCTGATAATCAGAGAATGTCATGGAAGAGAGTAGAAACTGGAGCAAACCCTGTGATTTGGGTAAGGATGCTGTAAAATGGGTTAGTAAGCGGACCCTGAGCATTACAATCGACGGTAGTGATAAAATGATGAAGTAAGATTGGACGAAAACGGGAAATGTAAGTAAGAAACCAGCCGGACTGAGAAATTCCAGGATTGACTTAAATGAAAAGGCTGTTATGCCAGGAATGGTAAGCTTGTGTGGCACGCAGGATTGATAAGAATAGTTGAAAAGATAAAAGTGGAGGAAAGGTGACCGGAGACGGTGCCGAGTAGCTGATTAAGACTTATATGGAGTAAAGTTTTGGAAAGGTATCAAAGAAGAAGGCACTATGCCGGCAATTGCTAGAAAAGTAATGCTATTAGCCAACCCCTAAAATCATGTATTTTTATGTGTGGCCAGTTGAGGCCAAGTCACAACGGGCTATAAAGCGACTAGACCAGCAATGAAAAGACAAAGCAGGGTTGCTTCTAAGAAAGCACCGACTGCAAGGGCTTCTGATATAAAGGAAACATTAATGAGATCGTTTGAATCTTCTGCCGAACAACCCATGTTTTGATTGGGAATTCACTAGACCTTTTTGGGATGGGGTCACCCGTACTGAAGTGACTCATGTGTATATGGTTGTCCAAGATTTCGAGTAAAATGGAAGTATAGTGACTTGAGATGTATGATGTTAGGGTATCATGAATACCAGGAATATATTATGACGGAGGAAAGTAAACAATGAAGGTATATGAAGAGGGTATAGAAAAAGGTCAGAAATTGAACAGTATGCTGTAGAAATTTTGTCTAAGACAAATACATTTGAAAAGAACGATAAGTACTAAGAGATTCACGTTGAACTCGACCAATATCTTCCAAAACATCCTTGCTACCATTACCAAGTTCTGTAAGAGAGCAGATAGGCATACGTTGCCTTTTGGAAGGCCAAATAGGCTGACAACTATCTGGAAGAAGAGGGTGGCATTAAGCCACCGATCGATTATCAAATGAGAATGATTGAAAAGAGACCTTTATTAAGGATACATGATCCGATTGCCAATTATAAGATGCAAGAATTCCTTGGCAGTTGAATTAAGGATAGGATATCCATAAATTAAGACAAACCCTGGGGAATGCACAAGGGGTGGCATTAACCCTAATAACGACATTATGACTTCAGATGTTATGAGCTGGACTTGCTAAGGCAACAATGACCGGTAAGGATTATTAAAAAGAGTTCTGGAAAGAACATAGATAGAATTATTAGAGTATTGATCAATGACATTTTGATATACCCGGTACCCAGAAAATACCGGAGGAATGATAAGGATGGCCTATGAAACCTTACAAGCAAAAAGGTAAAATTCCGAACTTCAAAATGGAAGTTTGGTAAGGGATGTATGACATCGTAACAATAATGCCAGATGAGGCATGTATGAAACCCTGAGGAAGTATGGATTGAACCTATAAAGGTTGAGATTATCCTAAGATAAGGAAAGAACTAAGAAGAGAAGTATCCTAAGTAGGATTGGGAATAAACGTGATAAAGTTCCCACGGGTAGGTGGAAGCAATGACTTATGGAGAAAGACTGATAAATATATTTTTCTCCATCAGCAGAACTTAAGGGAGAATACTTTCACCCAACAAAGATGGGAATGAGGTAGAAATGTTTGAATTGGAATATATCCAAGGAACAAGGATTACCAGAAATTATTATTATCAGGAAAGGCCAATGAGGTGGCCGACAGTCTAAGTATAAAGGAATAATTATAAATGTTCATACCGAAGAAACAAAATGATATTTGGAAAGACCTTGAAGGTCATATTGGAATGGAGGAAGTTACATTCCTTCTGATGACTGTGCAAGAATTAAAGGTAATAATAGTTTAAGTAAAGATTCGATTCCTGATGAAGTCTTAAGCATATTACGTACCTTAGAAGGTCCCGTTTTGAGGCAAACCAGGACCATGGTACAAAATTGATGAAGTAAACCATTAAGTTTCCAGTCTTTTATGGAAGATGCATAAGTGATAGTTTCATCAACCGGGCCTAGCTGCGATGCTTGAAACTCTTCTGCAATTCTATCTGCTTCACGTTATATCTACATCAAGTTCAGGAAGTGTTCCTTATGGATAAGGAATAATGATTACTTTGTCTCCCTAAGGGATTTGAAACCCGTAGGGTTAGCTATTAACGCACAACGTAAACAACAAGCGATGGTGATTCTTCTAAGAAAGGAGATGACAACGTAAAGATAAAGAAAGTGCTGCTATTGATAAGCTAAATGGCATGTTGATGAATGACAAGCAAGTTTGTGTTAGTATACTTCTGCACAAACAAGATAGAGAATATGAGGTTGATAATTCGTGATGCTAAACGTATTCCCGTAGAAAGAATTAATGAGACTTGGAGGGAAGGGCGGTTGAGCCCAAGACTTATTGGGCCACCTGAGAGTTTAAAGTGTTCGGGCGGCGGTATTCGAGCCAGCCTTACCCCCAAAATTATAGCACGGTCATAACGGGTTTTCATGTGGCCAGGCTACGCCAGTAAAATGCAGATGTCAACAGATGATAGGAGTACGAGCATGTAGATATACGACCTGGTCTGACTTACGAAAGACAACCTGTGGAAAACCACGGATAGAAAAGAACAAGTGATGAGAAACAAGGTTGGCAGAAGTAGATTATATGAATCTAAGTTAAAGGGATCGGGCCAGATTCATTTCGGAAAGTTTAAATTGGAATAACGTGATGATTAAAGAATAAATGGGACGGAATACCGATAAGGAGGTACCAAGTGCAAAAAGGTGTCTCAGCAAAGAGGTGAAGGTGAAAGTAAATAATAGAAATGAGTAAGAATCAGCTAATAAGAAGGATGTGATTGATAAAGAAAAGGGCTGGGGAAGCAACTATGGAATGAGAAGCAAGGAATGTTATGAATGGGTTTTCTAATGAATTCTCAGGATGACAACCTGATAGTGTCAATATTATAGTTATGAAAAAGCTAGTAACATGATATGGGATGTCAGTAATAATGATGTCAAGTGAGAAATCTAAGATTTAACCTGAAAGGTTGAAAGATTTCCCGAATGTGAGTATCGCTAAGATTGAACAAGAGTATTTGTCCATAGAATAATGGACAAAGCAGCAAGATATGTTGACACGTGAGATTGCGATCAAATAGTATTGGATATAATTATGATTAATTTCTTCTTTGATAAACCTCTATAGTTCAGAGGTAAATTCTGAGTATGATATTCTACAATCATGAAAGCTTTCTATAATCCTTTGGAACTCTTTTCTCTTCTTCTCTCTTATTCATCTTCTTTATGAATTGAGAAGAACAACCCTTTTAGGAGGGGAGGTACTGCTACGTGACTATCTGTCTATGTGATAGAAGTCTAAGTGGAATGCCATGACTTGTTTAATTGCTTGTCAAGTACTAAAGGCTGGCCCCCTTCTGTACTAACTATGCAATATAACAAATGTTCAATTGATCATAGTGATCTCTCAATAAATCTTTCCACTTCTCTATATTGATCGAGATTGCGAAGATTAAAGCGATCAGGAAATGCACAGTACGAGCGAGGTTACCTCCGAATCGTAGGGTGATAGTGATACCAATGTTACTGCAGGTATCAATAAGGATAAGACTGAGTAAGAGTATAACCCGGATAGTGAGTTGTACGAAAAGTAGCAACGTTGATGGAAAAAGGATACAGTATGGATTGTAGCACTAGAAGATGTGCTGAGGAAGGGTAGAACGACTCTTTGCTTCCTACCTGATTCCGGGACGGAATCCTTTTAAGGAGGGGAGACTGTAAGAACCCCAAATTTTGGATATAATTAAAACTTTTTATTAAGTAATGATAAAATGAAGAACAATGATTGTAATGAATGGATATTGCTTTGGACAATGATCCTGATGCATTGGTATATTGTCAGAATAGAGTAATTCGATGGTTGAGAACCTAGATAAGAATAATCTACCATCCAGGAAGGAGCTAATGGATCCTTGAAAGGAAATGAGTACATGCATAGTGTTTCCCATACGTGCATAGTATTTCCCGTACGTGCATAGTGTTTCCTGTACGTGCATAGTAATTTGGTGGATGAATAGTGATTTTGTAAGTTGGAAAACTTTTCACGCCACCCTATGTACGGGACGTGATATGGATGTTTCGAAGTCATATTAGTAATACGCGGAGGAAATAAGTGAATGCAGAGACGATCGGAATTTAGAAATTCCAAATTCTTTTCGGTATAATATTTGACCGGACAGTGGATTAAATGTAAGAACCCAGATTTTTGATAGAATTAAAACTTTTTAGTATGTAATAATATGGGAATGAATAGTGGTTATGACTGCGATGTAACGAATGTCTATTAAATGAATGGAATGGATTTGAATTCAATTATTTACATGTCATGCAGAATACTTTTGGTTGACGGCATAGGTAAGAATGATCTATCTCCTAAGGATATAAGTATATTACTTCAAGTAAGATTATTCTTGTGTCATCCAAATCAATATCTATTATAAGTCCAGCGGTTCCGTAAAAAGGTTAAGAAGCACTCGAGAGTGAACCAGGTTCATTTTCCTAATTATAGGAATTAAATAAAAATAAATGATGAATAGTGATTTTGGTGGAATTTGGAATATTATTATAATAATGATATACCCGGTATTCGGAACGGATTTCTGAGTTCGTATTAGTGATCCAGGAAGAAAATAAGTGTATGTAAAAGCCGTCGGATTCAGAAAAAGAGCACTTTTATTTTCTCCGAGATTTCCCTGGACACTACAAGACTTAAGGAGTTATAAAAGGGAATTAAGGAATTTAAATTCGAGAAGTATTAAGTAAGATGAAGAATAGTATTAGAAATATTAAGAAGGTTTTCGGTAAAACCCTAACTAGAAACGAATGAGTTATTCCCTCGAACGATCAACGAACAAGCAAGGAAATTGAGTAATACCCGGACAAAGGAACGAATAAATAACCAAGAGACAAACAAGTGCAATTGGTGGGAAAAGGAGAAACCCAAGTAACATCCTTATAAGTCAACTACAAGATGAGTGGTGTAATTGCATTCTTGCAAAAATGGAGTTGTTTGTTGTAGTGCCAACACTTGGCCCAATGAGGAAGCAACAAGTGGCACCATTGGATTGCCAACAACACATTAAAAGAGATGCATCCATTATATATGCAAGGGTTATACATGTATTAGCCATAAATCACCAAAACAAAACAAACCACCACCATTTTTCTCCATTTCTTCATAAAAATCTGCCCATTCTTAGCTAATTGGAAGTCCAACTTCCAACCATCACTTGTTCTTCAAATTTTTATGGTAAGTACTACATATCATGGTAATGATCTCCTAGAAATTTCAGCTTCAAATTCATCTTTTATCATTTTCAAATAAATCATCAAAGATGATGATGAATAGTGTTCTTCATAAACTAACTTTTATTTCTTGATTTCTTTTGATTATTCAAGATATACTAAGGCTAGATAAGGGCTAAACAAGGCTTGATAAGTTCATACATACACCAAGGAAGGTATACCACTCTTGAAAACCAAGCTCTTAGTTTAAGTTTTGGTATTTTAGATGAGTTATATGGATTTAATGCATGTTTAGGACCTTAAGATTATGATTGGGATTTATTAAATGTGAAATTAGTTTAGATGAACGGAAAGACATTGCTTGGTCTTAGTTCATGGTTGAATAACATGTAAATGTTGTTTGGAGTGGAAACTATGATTATTGGATGGTTTGAAATTTGGAAATCATGTAAACATAGCCGTCGTAATGCCCGATTGTCGTTAGCCTTAAGAAACCGTGATTAGCAGTAGCATGAACACACTGTCCAGTCTCGGATTTTGCCATGAAAGGCTAGATTATGTTATAAGCTTCGTTTTGATATAAAGATCACGTGAAACGGACTTACGGTTTAGGATTTATGACTAAATTACTAAAAGTAGTTCGAATCCGTAAACAAAAGTTCGTAACTGAAATTGAACCCTCGTAAGCAATGTAACGTCATGGCGAATCTTGGTAAATAAATACTAGGGGTAAGAAGGAAGGTGTGAAAGAAAACCGTATGTCAAAAAGAGCATTTTTCGATTTATTAAAAATGTTCGAGTCAAGGTTAAACGAGAACGAACCCCTAAAAGACGACTCTTTTATAACTTTGGTAAAACGCTTAGAAAACGGGCGATAAAACTCGGAGTAAAATATTGGTTCGTAACGATCAACCTTAGAACTCATATGACTTAAGTATGTCCCAAGTATAAGTGCAGTGACATGTCGTATTAACGAACGAATGTCGGGTCGGATCAGTGATAATAAGTAATCCACTAAAAGGGGTATGACGAGATGACTCGAGAACGTGTTTCGATTTAAGTATAACTTAACGTTTAATATGTTAAGTGATTAATTCCGAATGCCTTGGCTATTTATAGATCACCAGGCTGAACCGGGACCCGCTACCACTACCCCTTACCATACTCGACTACCAGGCAAGTTTCAATTCCCTTCTTTTAGGCTGTTGTTGTGATTGAATAAATATATATATATGATTGCTGATATACATATGCCATTGCATGCATGCCTACTTTCAAGTTGAATTGAGATACTTGTTCCCTGAATGTTATTGTTGGCTTATAAGCTAGATAGTTATATATCAGTTATAAGCCGGTTATTATAAGACCCTCATAGAAGGGCGTATACATCTTTATTCATCAAATATAGACCGGGAGTCAATATTTCTTGATATATCGAGATTACCTCGGGAGAAAATATTTAAGTAAATATTTTCTATTATTTGGGCGACGAATATTATTTGAATATTCGTTCGGGACTAATTATTTTAACGATCCTTACTTCAAATAATTATTTGAATTTAACTATTCAACGAATAATACTTCTCAATATTCATTCAGAGTCGAATTGATTATCGACTATTATTTCGAATATTCTTCTAAAGATGAGACTGTTAGATGAATATTATTTGGATATTCTTTTAGATTATTATTTTATTAAATAAATATTACTTTCGAATATTCATTTAAGATATTAAATACTTGATGAATGTTATTTTAATATTCGTTTGAAGCTTGATTTAATTATCGAATATTATCTCGAATATTCCTTAAGGCTTGGATTACTAAATGAATATTACTTGATATTCATTTAGGATATTATTCATTAAATGAATATTACTTTTGAATATTCATTTAAATTTCCTAATTAATTATGATTATTACCTTAAATATTCTTTTCAGGTCTTATTAATTAATGAATATTGTTTTGAATATTCATTTAAATATTTATTTATTCAATAAATATTCCCCTGATATCTCTTCAGGGATTATTTTGAGAAATACTCTGATTAAAGATATTCTTTCATATTCCCAAATATTCTGTAAAATATTTTAATTCAATAAATATTCTCTGAATATTTATTCCATACTTAGAATAACCTCAATAAGGTTTATCTTCTTCGATTATTACGAAAAATATTTCGGAGTCATATTATTATTAATCTTGTATCAAGAAAGGTTCCCAGACATCATTCATCTTTGAGTCTATCTTCTTAATAATAAGGGAACCTTACTTGGAAAAATGTTATTTATCTTGTCGACGTCCCGGTCATAAAGTATTCCCTTCACCCGCAACTCGGGTGCTGTTGACTTATTAAGTCGTTGCTTACCTTCTCATCTTTCGAGGGGTAAGATTACTGGAACAAGTTGATATCCGTTACCAAGTAATAGCTTGGGAGTTATTGGTAAATTTTCCTTTCCAACTAGATACGACTACTTTGTGGAGTCTTATCAACAAGTATTATACTTGGGGAAAGGGGGACGAACGTTACATTCAGAATCATGAATTCTATTTGAACTAGGAGTCGTGTAAGAGGCCGAGTAGCGCCGGTCCATCCCCTTTGGCCCAACCGTTGGCCGGGGAGAGCTAGTAAGGCGGTATACAAGTAAAGCCGTCAGTTCTTCCTTCTACCGGTAGTAAATCTAAATTGAGCTGTACGATCTCGACTGATCATCAAGATTGGAACAGCGGGCGCGGTGAATACTCCATCATTGGTTCATCATCCAAATTTATTTATTTCCTGCAACATGATTACTATTGGCAGAGTTGGAAAAGGGTCATAACTGGAATTGCAACCTTTTCTTACAAACTCCTCTTCTTAATAGCAATAAGAATATCTCGCTTACTTTGATGTAGCAGATATTTCTACAAACAAATACTTTAAGTTACCTTGTAACTTCATCGTTCATATTATACTGGCATCATTTCCGTAAATGCATGGCATATGGTTTGAAAGATACTTTTGAACTGTTATACATTATCGTTCAGTTATATATTATTGTTGGTGGGCTATTGCTCACCCTTGCTTTATTATTATATCACAACAACAGCTAGACCAGATGACTCGCACAAGGCGCACTCGACGCGGGCGAGGACGATGAGACTACCAGAGCTGAAGAAGAAGCTATTGGTAGGGTATATTTGTTCTTTCAGTACCAAGAATAGGGTCTAGTATGACTTATGTAAATGGATGGCAAAGAGTATGTATTATATTGAAATTCTTTTGGATTGTAAGAACTCATAATGTGATTAATAAAAATTTGATTGTTACTCTGATTTCATCTCTGGGACTATAACGGGTGTGTTTTATATTGTTGTGTTGGGTTATAGAGACGTAATTTATTTTATGTTAAGGAAAGTTCAATTGTTGTGGACAGACTTGGAAACCGTAACCACCGGATCCCGGACCCCGGATCTGGGGGTGTTACAACTAGAGTAACACAAAATGACTCGTTTATTATCAATTTCTTCCTTTAAGTTATAATAGTTGTTTTCATAAAATTTCAGTAAGTTTTGGAATGACAGGATATCGACATGTATATACATTTATGAATAAGGCCTGAAACCTAAATTTGCTGCCATCTTGACATCCACTAGTTATATACCTGCTACTGATGTTTTCTTTTTCTTCTATTTGAATGAGAATGTTAAACGTGTAGAAATGAGTTTCTTACCTCATCCAGCTGAGAGACCACAAAGAAGATAGATTTAATGTTAACTGCATCATAAATGCGTATACGCCGCAACTCTCTGTTACACGACCTAGGTAAATTAACACTTGAAGGACCACGACTCACTCCCTTTGGAAGAGAAAGTATTTTCTCCCAGTAGCCCACATAGCGACGCTGACTTGGTAGGGAGACCTGTTTAACCAACTCATATCATGTACTTATCAATGTTACCAACAAACAAAGTCAAATTATTAAATTTAAACGCTGATAATAATGTGAATCAAGTCTGTTTTTTAAAACAAAATTTGTGATAGCATAGTCCTTTTCAGATGGTCTACAATGGTTAAATGTATCAACCAAAATCTACCTGGTTCATAAGTTTAAGTATTATAAATTCAGATATCCTTTAGAAGCCAAAAATAGAGTTCCCTGATGAAAGTTCTGTATTTTGATTAATTTATTAATAATTACTCAAGTTAATCCAAACAAACACTGCAATTCTTTTTCAGCTGTTGCACAATCTTTGTTGGAATACGTAAATTACCTACTCGTGTATGATTTTCTTAGCTTTCTATTCAGATGTTGAGACAGGAACTGTTGAAAAAATGTTCAGTCACTTGTGAGCAATATGATTCACAACCAGCAGCAATAAATTTGTTCTAGTGAAATTTCTTTAGTAATGTGGAAAATACAGACATGGTGTTTTTTAATTTGTGAATATTGTTTCTAAAAAATGATGGCATGCCTTATCTTTTTATCTAAGCTTACATATCATATTAGCTATATATTACATTTCAGAGGACTTGCCTTATCTTTCTATCTAAGCTTACATATCATGATAACTCTGAATCTTGATCGGGGCCTTCCTCACCAACTCCTGCCTCGGAAGGGGTGTAGCTGTGGTGGGGAGCCTACAAAACAACACCGGAGGGGGGGTTTGGCCCCGAGGTGCCTCCGGCGTGAGAATAAGAGTTGGCTTTGGAAAACTATAATCAAGGAGAGTATCACAGAAGTAATAAATGTGTGTGGGTGCGTAATAGTGTCCAACCCCTAAACCCTCTTTACTAGGGGTATTTATAGCCCTGGGCCTAGGGTTTAGGGGTAGGTTACCTTCATCCCCGACCGTTGGATCTGGGGGACAAGCCGGATGTAGGACACGTGGCCTAGTCTGGGGTGACCGTTGGCTGGAGTGTGGCCATGTTGTTGTAGACGTAGCTTGGCACGTGCCTCCCCTTGTCCTTTAGTGTTGGTCAGCGCCATATGTAGGAATGTCAGCTGAGGTGGGGTGCCACGTATGTTGAGTGTCACCAATCTGGGGTCCCCTAGTCTGGGGTGGGGACCATGCCACGTGGTAGTGGCCCCGGGCCCGGGGTCCACTACTCTGGGCTGGGCCGTTCTTATCCTCATGAGATGATTTGCTTATTGTTTTTGGGCTCCTTGTTGGGCCTTGGCTGTTTATGGCTTATCATTTGCCCCCACTCCCTAATGCGGATTTTCCGGATGGGGGAGTAGTAAGGAGTGTTTTTGCCTTGGAGAGTGGACTTTCTGGATTCTCTGGGGTGCTAGACATATGTCCTCGGGGCTGGACGCTTTGTGGTTCTGTGAGTCCGCGTCTTCTTTGGGGGGGGCTTTTGCCTTGGTTGCCCCCAGTTCCGGGGTGTGCACTGAAGTACGTACGCCCGGGGCTAGTGGTTGGTGTTTGAAGGCCTTGTTGCTTTGACTGTCCTTGGTTGCCCCCAGGCCCGGGGTCGGGACTGAAGTGTACATCCCGGGGCTTTGGCTTTGTATATATGCGAAAATGCACGTATATGAAGGAATATATATAATATTGTACGTATGCGTTTTTGGATTTTGTTTTTTGTTTCTTTTCTCTCTTTTCCTCTTTCTTTTTTTTTTGAAAAATAACAGCTGTCACCCACTATCCCCGGATTTTGGAGATAGTGGGCCGATCTTTTGGGTCGCCACGTGGTCATGGCGTTTAGAATTCAGGGTTTGCCTATAAATAGTGGCAACCTCCCCCCACTTCGTCTTTTACGAGATTTTGATTTGCTGCCGTTATTCTGCTTCTCTGAAGATTTGTACTCCGGGCTAAAGGCGCAATTTTGTTCCAAGTGACCTTCGCAACCTTTTCTCCGGACTAACTGTAAGTTTCCTTGCCCCGGTCTTTCAATTCTTGCTTTTATTTCCTTACATCGCCTTGCATCTTGGGTAGATAAATTGACTTAGGTTTTCATTTTTTGTTGGGTAGCCCGGGGTTGTAGCCTTGTATGGTTAAGAGACGTGTTACCGCTAACCGTGTATTGATACCCCTCTCCGAACCCAGCACTTCTCCTAGTAGTGTCAGCTCTTCGGGTAGTAACTTAGAATTAATAGACCTAGATTGGGGCCTAATGGGTAAGAAGAAGAGCCGCCTTTCCGTGTTGACGAACATAGCGACCAAGGATATGGGTCCGGGGTATAGCCTTAGTGAACCGGACGGTAGCTGGGGTCACACCCAATACTATTTTGTGAGGAGGGATCCGAGGATCCCTCAGGCCTATTTCTTCAGGGATCATAGCGTGGAGTTTTCACAAAATTCAGACGTTGCGCACATGACCAAGTATGATAGGGCCTTCCTCGATTCTAAGTTCGGGCATAGGCCGGGTTCTGGGATGGATGTAGGCCCGTTTCGGGCGGAATATTTGGAGGCTCCGGTTGATTGGGATCCAATATTCCGGGCTACCTTCCACTTGGATGCCGATGTGGAATGGAGATGGCCGGAGCCCGGGGAGAAGATATACCACAGACCCGAGGGTGGTTGGGTCGGAGTTTGGTTGGAGCACCTGAGGTCGGGGTATGGGCCTAGGTGTCACCAATTCGTAAAATCACTCTGCCTGTTTGAGTATGGGATTCCAATCACCCAGTTGACTCCGAACGCGGTGAAGTGGATTACTTATTTCCTGGGGTGTTGTGAGGCTGCCCAGGTACTGCCAACTTTCAAGCTTTTCCACCATCTCTTCAAGTTGGTGCATTCCAACAATGTGCCCCTGTTCGAGTTTAGATTCCGGGGTAAGGCATGTAGGTACCCTTCCTCGGCGTCCAAACCCCTTGGCATGCTGCCTTCCTTGAAGGGCTAGAATGGTGAGTTCGTATTCCTCCGGGGTGTGGATATGCGGTTCATGCCTACCTTCAAGGAGAAGCCCCTGGCTATGAACTTCGAAGTGTATGATCTCCAGGACGCGGCAGTGGACCGGGTATACAGCTTCTGCCGGGGGCTTGGGAGGCAGGTGACTAGGGAGGACCTCATGAGTCACCAGTACCTTTACGGGATAGGATGTAAGTCCGGGTTATATTCTACTTGCTTTAATCTTCGTGCAATTATTTGCTTCTTTCTCCGGGCTAATGTAACTCTCTTTTCAGGTCTTCCCGGTTATAATCCAGATTTCGAGAGATTCACCAAAATGAACAAGACTAATGAAGCTCTTCACGCTACATTACTGGGTTTGGGCCATGTCCGGGACAATACCAAAGTCCCCGGAGAGGCCAGTGGCGCTAAGTCTCAGGAGGGAGGTGGTGAGACTAGGGCTCCGGGGGTGGACTCCCTTGAGGCGGAGATAGATGGGGGATCCTTGGTTCCGAGGAAGAGGCCCCGGTCGGCGGTCCAGCAGGAGAAGTTCGGGACCATGACATCCGACTGCGAGGTCGAGCATGAGCGCCCTCCGGGCACTTCCTCCGAGCCAGCCGAACTCTTTGGGCCCCACATCCCGGATCCCCTCACTTCGGAGGAGAGGAACTTCATTGGCTTCCTTGCCGATCTCCCTAACAAGGAGTGGGAGACGATGAGCAAAGATTCTCCTATCTCCCTCTTCGAGGACATGATGGGGGTTTATGGCCAGGTAAGCCTTTCGCCGGGCTTTCTTTTGGTTATTTTACCTTTTTCCCTTGTCTTAGTTATTGTTTACTGAGTGTTAACTTCGTTTTTTCAGCTGGGGGTTCGTATGGCCGGGGCTTGCGCCGCTGCTCGCCGGGAGATGGAAACTGTTAGGGATGCCCAGGAAATGCTGCGTTCTGCTACCGAGGCCCGGGAGGAGCATGACCGGGCATTGGCCAATGCGAAGAAGGAGCTCGAGGACCTTAAGGAGTCAACTGAGGCCCGGGTAACTAAATTCAAAGACGCGGCCCGGACTATTGCTGATGAGCGGGACTCGGTTCGGAACAAGTATAGGGATGCTAAGGAGGAGATCAAAAAACTTCGGGAGGAGCTAAAGGGAAAGAAGCCTGAGGAACAGGTGATCTCCGAATTTCGGGATTCGGACGTCTATGCCACTGAACTTGCAACTGCCGCCGCGGCGAAGATTCGTCGGTGCTGGTTAGTTGCGGAGAAGTTGTGTAAGACTACTCCGGAATCTGCAGATTGGGAGAGCTTCGTTGCCGCCTATATGGATGCCGAGGCTAAGCTGGCCAAGGGCGAGGGTGAGCCAACTCCCTATGTCGCTCCCCGCTACTCCCCTCCTCCGGAAGCTTAAATGTTATCCTTGGCTGCGTCCAAAATCCGGGCTGTGCCCATGTAACCTTTATTTTGTACTCCTCGAACCTTATTGTGTAATTTCGAATTCTGCTGTTATGTAACTTTCAAGTGTCAGGTGTCTCGGGCTGTCGGTCAGCCCGGCCTGTCTGCTGTTTTTTTTTTATACCTATTTTGCTTCGTAAGTTTTACCTTGTTCTTTTGTTGGTTGTTTGGCTTGTATTGCCCCCCACTCCCTAATTCGGGTATCCCGGATTGGGGAGTAGTGGTTTTTCCAAGTAGGAATTTGGATGCCTATGGCTTCCCGGGCCGTAGCATTGCTAAGGTCCCGGGCTTTGGCCTACTTGGAAAGGATGAAAACATTTCCAAGTAGGAAATTGGATGCCTATGGCTTCCCGGGCCGTAGCATTGCTAAGGTCCCGGGCTTTGGCCTTCTTGGAAAGGATGAAAACGTTTCCAAGTAGGAAATTGGATGCCTATGGCTTCCCGGGCCGTAGCATTGCTAAGGTCCCGGGCTTTGGCCTTCTTGGAAAGGATGAAAACGTTTCCAAGTAGGAAATTGGATGCCTATGGCTTCCCGGGCCGTAGCATTGCTAAGGTCCCGGGCTTTGGCCTACTTGGAAAGGATGAAAACTTTTCCAAGTAGGAATTTGGATGCCTGTGGCTTCCCGGGCCGTAGCATTGCTAGGGTCCCGGGCTTTGGCCTACTTGGGAAGGATGAAAACTTTTCCAAGTAGGAATTTGGATAATAATTGTAAGATTGAAATGGCAAGTAGGAAATAGAGCTCTTTTTCATTTATAACAGAACGGTTACATGATTCCCAAGTACAATTGCCAAAAAACGCCCGTATATGAGCTAAAACTATTTTCCTTTACTGGTAGTACTTTCTTAGTCTGAGGCCATGCCAGGTGTTGGGGACTTCAGTGTTGTCCATGTGACTGAGCTTGTAGGTTCCGGGGCGGAGTACCTCTTTAACTCTGTAGGGACCTTCCCACTTAGGCATAAGCTTTCCTGTATTAGTGGGGTCTGAAGCCTCGGTATCCCGGAGTACTAGGTCCCCGATTTGGAAGTTTTTGACCCTTGACCTCTTTTCGAAGTATTCTTTTGTTTTTTCTTTATACTTCTCCATTCTCTGTACTGCTTTATCCCGGACCTCATCAACTAGCTCTAGATTAACTCTTAGCCCTTCTTCATTTGCAATTTCATCAAAGTTGATTACCCTATGGGAAGGAGAACCCACTTCAATTGGCAATATCGCTTCGGTTCCATACGCTAGCTTGAACGGAGTTTCCCCTGTCCCGGACCGTGGGCTAGTTCTGTATGCCCATAACACATGTGGCAGCTCTTCGGGCCATTTGTTCTTGCTTTCCTTCAGCCTCTTCTCAATTCCTCTTAGCAGGATTCTGTTTGTCACTTCCACTTGCCCGTTGCCCTGGGGGTAGGCTACTGAAGATTTTTTGTGCTTGATTCCCCTTTCCTTTAAATAGTTTTCAAAATCTGAGCCGATGAATTGGGGACCATTATCTGAGACCAGGACCCTGGGTAGGCCGAACCGCATTAAAATGTTGTCCATGAATTTGATGCAGTCTTGTTGATTTATGGTCCTCATTGCCTTTGCTTCGGCCCACTTAGTCATGTAGTCAATGGCTACAAGGAGGTACCTCAGATCGCCCTTGGCCCGGGGGAAGGGGCCTACTATGTCGATTCCCCATACAGCAAAGGGGATAGGGGATAAGACTGAAGATGGCAGAACCGGGCTTTGTCTTGGTACATTGCTGAACAGTTGGTAGTTTCTACACTTCTTGACGAATTCTACTGCATCTGAGTGGATTGTTGGCCAGTAGTAACCTTGCCTTATGATTTTGTATGCAAGGGACTTTGCGGACATATGATCCCCACAAATCCCATCATGTACCTCTTGTAAACAGTAGTTGGCTTCCTCCGGACCTACACACTTCAGTGTTGGAGATGAGAAGGTTCGGCGATAGAGTTGGTTTTCTTCTATGAAGTATTTCGAAGCCTTGTTTTTCAATCTTCTGGCTTCGTTCTTATCTTCGGGCAACTCTCCTTTCTCCAAGTAGAGGGTGAAAGGGGTCATCCAGCTCGGGGTTTCCTCTATCTCGGTTACCTCTTTTTGGTCAATGGCCGGGGTTCCCAATTCTTCAAAGTAGACCGAGCTGTCTAGTTCGGCTGAATTCTGAACCAGCTTGGATAATTCATCAGCTTCGGAGTTTTCTTCCCTGTTGATTTGGCTTATTTGATACTCCGGAATGGTGGCTAGGTAACTTTTGACAAGGGCTTGGTATTGGGCCAGTTTTTGATCTTTGGCTAGGTATTCCCCTTTGGTCTGCCGCACCACGATTTGGGAGTCACTATAGATGTTCAGGCTGTTGATTCTCAAAGTTCGTGCTAACCTTAGCCCGGCTAGAAGAGCTTCATATTCGGCTTGGTTGTTTGTTGCTGGGAATTTGAATGTTATGGCTTGTTTGATTTAGAAGTCTTCCGGGCTTTTCATGATTATTCCTGCCCCAGACCTGTCAGCTGTTGAGGATCCGTCCACGTGGAGAGTCCATGACCCCGGGGCTTGGTCCGGGTTTATCATATGTTCAGCTACCGTGGTAGCTTGTTGTGGTTCCGGGAAGGAGCATTCAACTATGAAATCTGCCAGAGCCTGTGCCTTGATGGCTGTCCGGGGCACAAACGTCAAGTGGAATTGGCTTAACTCAATCGCCCAATTTATTAATCTTCCGGATGCATCTGGCTTGTGGATTATTCGCCTTAACGGCTGGTCTGTTATCACCTTGATCTCTCTGCCTTGGAAATAGTGCCTGAGTTTCCTTGAGGCCGTGACCAAGGCAAAGGCAAACTTCTCCAGATTGGGGTATCTGGTTTCTGCATCTTTTAGGACTTGGCTGATGTAGTACACCGGCCATTGGTTTCCCTCGACTACCCGGACTAGGGCCGCGGCCACGGCCAGGGGCCCGGCGGAGAGGTATAGGTGTAGGGGTTCCCCGGGCTCCGGCTTTGTTAAAAGTGGTTGTGATGAGAGATATTGCTTGATAGTTTCAAGGGCTTGCTGGCAGTCAGGGCTCCAGGTGATTTCTTTTTTGTTGCTTGCCCCCCTGAGCAAAGTGAAGAAGGGTAAGCACTTTTCTGCCAATTTGGGTATGAATCTTCTTAGGGCTGCCAATGATCCGGCTAACTTCTGAATGTCTTTTTGAGTCCGGGGTGATTGCATATCCAAGATGGCTTTTATCTTCTCCGGATTAGCCTCGATCCCTCTCTAGATGATCATGAAGCCTCGAAATTTTCCTGCTGCCACCCCAAAGGTACATTTCTCCTGGTTCAACTTCATCTCATTTTTTCTAAGGTTTTCAAAACATTCCCGCAGGTCAGGGACATGTCCCCTGACGGTTTCAGACTTGGCAATGATATCATCGACATAGGACTCCAGATTCCGGCCAATTTGGTCCTTGAAGACTTCGACCATGGCTCTTTGGTATGTAGCCCCAGCATTCCGGAGTCCAAAGGGCATGAACTTATAATCATAGACGGCTCTGTGAGTGATAAATGCGGTTTTGGCTATATCTGCCGGGTTCATCTTGATTTGGTTATATCCGGAGAAGGCGTCCATAAAGCTGAGCATCACATGTCCGGAAGTGGCATCGATGAGTTGGTCTATACTTGGTAGTGGATATGGATCTTTGGGGAAGGCTTCGTTTAGGTCCGTGTAATCAACACACATCCTCCATTTCCCACTAGGTTTTTTAACTAGAACTACATTGGCTAGCCACTCCGGGTACTTGACCTCGCAGATGATATCCGCCTTGAGTAGTTTGTCAACTTCCTCGTCTATGGCTTTTTGCCTCTCCGGGGCGAAGTTCCTTCTTTTCTGTTTCACAGGTTTTCTCCGGGGATCAACATCCAGGCTATGCATGGCAAGGGATTCCCAGAGCCCGGGCATATCAGATGGGCTCCAAGCAAAAACATCAGCATATTCCCGGAGTAGTTGGATCAATTCTTGTCTGAAGGCAGTTTATAGACCAGCTCCGATCTTGATTTTTCTTTCTGAGTTTCCCGGTATGAGTTCGATTGTTTCGGTTTCCACCGCAGGTTCTACCTTGGCTTGGTCTAGCAGTAGGGATGTTTTTTGCACTCGGGCCTGGGAATTGGGGGTCTGGTATTCCCGGGCCTCAGCCATACCTGATCCTTGGGACATGGCTACGGAGATTTCAATGTTTTGTACCTCTTTCCCGGGGTTCTTGTAATTTGAAACTCTGTGCTTCTTTCTGCTTAGATTCTTGTGGTAGGAGGAAGCTTTCCTCTTATTCTCCGGGTCGGCCTCCGCCATGACTAAGGCCTGGCCATAGCATCGGCTGGCTGTTTCTGTGTCGCCCCTTACCTCTCCGACCCCGGAGGGTGTGGGAAATTTGAACTTGAGATGTGGGGTTGAGGTTACGGCTCGGAGCTTGGTCAGGGCTGGGCGCCCCAGGATTACATTGTAGGAGGAAGGACTATTGATCACATAGAATTTGACCATATGAGCTATCTGTTTCGGGGCGGTGCCGAATTGGACAGGCAAATAAAGAGTTCCTTGAATTGGGACCAAGTTGTGGCCGAAGCCATATAGCGGGTCTTCCCGGCACTCATTCATCCTGATGCTTCCGAGTTGCATCCTGTCCATGGTATGTTTGAATAGTATGTTGACGGAGGAGCCGTTGTCAACAAGAATTCTCTTTACCTCATTTTCGGCGATGTCTAGGGTTACGACTAGGGCTTCATTGTGGTTAGGATCTACTCCCTCAAAATCGGCATTACTGAAAGATATGACTTGCTCTGGGGCCGAGCTTATCATCATTACTTCATCTCCGGAGTCCGGGCTTCCCGGAGGGGAATTGGATCCTCCCAATACAACGTGCACCACATTCTTGGTCTCCTGGGCCCCAGTCCCTCTCCCCTTTCTGTGGTTCTCCGAGCTAGATATTGGCCCATATTTCCTTTCTTGACTTGGTCTTCGATGAAGAACTTAAGGGAGACACAGATTTCCGTCTCGTGGCCATGGGTTGCATGGTAATCGCAATGTTTGTCACGAGGCCTATTCTCCGGGGCCGATACTAAGGCTTTGGGAGGATAAAAGAAAGGTTTGCTCCGGACTTCTTTTAGTATATCGGCGCGTGGCCGGTTCAAAGGTGTCCATTCTGGTTCCGGCCTTGGTTCGGCTCTCCCCGGTCTCGGGGGTCTGGCTTCGGACTTGGCCCTGGAGGAGTGGCCTTTGTCCGGGACCGTCAGTTGATGACTTGGGATATAGTTGTACTGCTTGTTGGGTTTAAACTTCTTATCCGAGTTGTGATCATTTCTAGAGCGATCATCTTTACTTCTTCCCGAGGAGGTGCCCTGCCGGGTCATCCTCATTGCTTGTAGGATATCGGTTTCTTTGATGAACTTGGTGGCCATAGAATAGGCTGCAGCCAGGCTTTGGGGTTCTTTGTTCACCAATTCAATAACATAGCGCTCGCTACGCTCCGGGTCTAGGTTCTTTCGGAATATGCTCAAGGCTTCTCTTTCGTCCAGGTTCGTGACTTGGTTTATGGCTTCTTGGAACCGTTTCATAAATGCCGCAAGTGTTTCGTTGTCATGTTGCCTGATTGTTTCAAGGTGGCACATGTGATATTCCGGGGGTTTGTTGGCTCGAAACCTCCGGAGAAAAGCTTCCCTGAACTCCTTCCAGCTGTGTACGCTCCGGGAAGGGATCCGGCTGAACCATCTCTGAGCTGCTCCCTTTAGGGTGGAAGCAAAGAACCTGCACTTGGTTAGGTCATTGTAGAAGTATATCTGGGCTATTTGCTCAAAGTAGTTGAGGTGTTCTTCTGGGTCCTCCAGCCCATTAAAGGAGTCAAAGTTGTAGTGCTTGAGGTTCTTTTGCCGGGGTATGGCTTCAAGGGAATGGCTGAAAGGGGTAAGTGTGTCTTGGATCTCAAACCCAGAGTCACTGTTGACTTTCCTCTGTAGCTCATGGATCATTTGTACCAGGTTGTTTGGATTTTCTTCATCATCTGAGATAATCTCCGGGCTTACCTCTCTCCGGGTTCTTTTGGATTTGGATTTTCTCATCCTTTCTTCCTCCTCTTGGAGCCTCTTCTGGATTCTGAGCTCCAACTTAGCCTGTTCCTCCTGCCTTATTCTTTCCCGGAGCATTTCTAGTCTCTTGGTTTTATCGGCTTCGTCATTTTTGTCCCTACTCCGAACCTCCTGGTCCTTTATGTTTCCCTTGCCCCGGTTTCCAAGGCGGTCGAAGACCGAGGCCCGGGAATGATGGGAGTGGGCTGATTCCCCGGAATTTTCCGCTTGCACAGGTTCAGGTTCCGGGAGGGGACGGTTCCTATAGTTTCGGATTTCCTGGGCTAGCTCCTCGGGTGTCAGGTTTTCCATTTGTGCGGAGTCTAGAGGCACATCTGTATACTTGTATCGGTTCACCTCAACGGTTACTCGGGCGTCATTGGGCCCGATTCCGAGCCTTTCCTGGATTGGGATCTGGGCAGGTGGGACTTGCTCCGGGATAGTTGTTAGGGGTTCGTCCCTAGTTGCACTGAGTGCCTGGCGCTGGGCAGAGGTAGTTTTCCGGGGCATGGTTGTGGTTCTGAGCGGCTCGGACTTCTCTGTGCTGTCTGTTTAGTTCGGGGTTCTTCGGTTCGGAGGTTACCCCTCCTTCTAGCGCCAATGATAACTCTGAATCTTGATCGGGGCCTTCCTCACCAACTCCTGCCTCGGAAGGGGTGTAGCTGTGGTGGGGAGCCTACAAAACAACACCGGAGGGGGGGTTTGGCCCCGAGGTGCCTCCGGCGTGAGAATAAGAGTTGGCTTTGGAAAACTATAATCAAGGAGAGTATCACAGAAGTAATAAATGTGTGTGGGTGCGTAATAGTGTCCAACCCCTAAACCCTCTTTACTAGGGGTATTTATAGCCCTAGGCCTAGGGTTTAGGGGTAGGTTACCTTCATCCCCGACCGTTGGATCTAGGGGACAAGCCGCTGAATATCCGGGATGTAGGACACGTGGCCTAGTCTGGGGTGACCGTTGGCTGGAGTGTGGCCATGTTGTTGTAGACGTAGCTTGGCACGTGCCTCCCCTTGTCCTTTAGTGTTGGTCAGCGCCATATGTAGGAATGTCAGCTGAGGTGGGGTGCCACGTATGTTGAGTGTCACCAATCTGGGGTCCCCTAGTCTGGGGTGGGGACCATGCCACGTGGTAGTGGCCCCGGGCCCGGGATCCACTACTCTGGGCTGGGCCGTTCTTATCCTCATGAGATGATTTGCTTATTGTTTTTGGGCTCCTTGTTGGGCCTTGGCTGTTTATGGCTTATCATATCATATTAGCTATATATTACATTTCAGAGGACTTACTCCTTGACCATCGGTGGTCCGCCTATCAGCATACAACTGAAGTGCATCCTCTGCTGTCATGCAAGTGTATACTAGGTAGGCAGATACCATCAACCCTGTACGACCTTTGCCCGCCTGCAAATATGGACAGCATTTACCTCATTAAATTATGTATTGGGTGATAATCATATTTTATCCTGCCCATGTCAGGTGCTGAAGTGACAACATGTAGACTTCTCAAGTGTTGTGTTTGGTTCCAACAAATGAAATTGGAGGGAACGGAATGAAATTTGACATATATTATGGGTAAATGTTCAAAATTTTCATTACTTCCTCCATTCCATTTCTAACACCCTATACAAAAGCACAAACACCCCTATTCGACTAGAAGGAATGCTTCACTCTCCATCAACCCATTGTCTTCCCAAATCTCATCATAGAAAATTTACACTTGCTCATTTTTTTAAAAATCGCCCCTCCTATCTCTATTGTTTCCCTTTAATTTCTTCCATTCCATTCCATTTCAGTCTATTCGCCCCAACCAAACACGACGTTAGTCCTAAGAAATCAAGAAAAGATATCAACCAGCACAATCTTATAGATAGTAATAATATAAATTTTCTCTCTTTCTTAAGGTTGCAACTGTACCATGCAATGGACAACCACAATATTTTTTGGATTGCTTGAAGCCATGAGTCCACATAAACTAGTACTTTGACTTTAACCCCTAAACTAGTTTTCGTTCCCGATTCTTGATTCGATTATTTTTAAATAGAATTTTGACGAGTGAACCATACGGGATTCAAGATCAAACTTTTTAAATGTTATTCTAAAATTTTAAAAAAATAAATAAATTTATTTGATTAGGTAATTTAACGGTCAACTAGTACTTTGACTTTAACAGCTAAACTAGTTTTCGTTCCCGATTCTTGATTCGATTATTTTGAAATAGAATTTCGACGATCGAACCGTACGGGAGTCAAGATCAATCTTTTTAAATGTTATTCCAAAATTTTAAAAAAGTAATAAATTTATTTGATTAGGTAATTTAACGGTCAACTAGTACTTTGACTTTAACCCATAAACTAGTTTTCGTTCCCGATTTTTTATTTGATTATTTTTAAATTGAATTTCGACGATCGAACCGTACGGGAGTCAAGATCAATCTTTTTAAATGTTATTCCAAAATTTTAAAAAATTATAAATTTATTTGATTAGGTAATTTAACGGTCAACTAGTAATTTGACTTTAACCCCTAAACTAGTTTTCGTTCCCGATTCTTGATTCGATAATTTTGAAATAGAATTTCGATAATCGAACCGTACGGGAGTCAAAATCATCTTTTTAAATGTTATTCCAAAATTATGAAAAAATAATAAATTTATTTGATTAGGTAATTTAACGGTCAACTAGTACTTTGACTTTAACCCCCAAACTAGTTTTCGTTCCCGATTCTTGGTTCGATTATTTTGAAATAGAATTTCGACGATCGAACCATACGGGAGTCAAGATCAATCTTTTTAAATGTTATTCCAAAATTTGAAAAAAATTATAAATTTATTTGATTAGGTAATTTAACGGTCAACTAGTACTTTGACTTTAACCCCTGAACTAGTTTTCGTTCCCGATTCTTGATTCGATTATTTTTAAATAGAATTTTGACGATTGAACAATACGGGATTCAAGATCAATCTTTTTAAATGTTATTCTAAAATTTTTAAAAAATTAATAAATTTATTTGATTAGGTAATTTAACGGTCAACTAGTACTTTGACTTTAACACCTGAACTAGTTTTCGTTCCCGATTCTTGATTCGATTATTTTGAAATAGAATTTCGACGATCGAACCGTACGGGAGTCAATATCAATATTTTTAAATGTTATTCCAAAATTTTAAAAAAATAATAAATTTATTTGATTAGGTAATTTAACGGTCAACTAGTACTTTGACTTTAACCCATAAACTAGTTTTCGTTCCCGATTCTTGATTCGATTATTTTTAAATAGAATTTCGACGATCGAACCATACGGGAGTCAAGATCAATCTTTTTAAATGTTATTCCAAAATTTTAAAAAAATAATAAATTTATTTGATTAGGTAATTTAACGGTCAACTAGTAATTTGACTTTAACCCCTAAACTAGTTTTCGTTCCCGATTCTTGATTCGATAATTTTGAAATAGAATTTTGATAATCGAACCGTACGGGAGTCAAGATCATCTTTTTAAATGTTATTCCAAAATTATGAAAAAATAATAAATTTATTTGATTAGGTAATTTAACGGTCAACTAGTAATTTGACTTTAACCCCTAAACTAGTTTTCGTTCCCGATTCTTGATTCAATTATTTTTAAATAGAATTTCGACGATCGAACCGTTCGAGATTCAAGATCATTCTTTTTAAATATTATTCTAAAATTTTAAAAAAATAATAAATTTATTTTATTAGGTAATTTAACGATCAACTAGTACTTTGACTTTAACCCCTAAACTAGTTTCCGTTCCCGATTCTTGATTCGATTATTTTAAAATAGAATTTTGACTATCGAACCGTACGAGAGTCAAGATCAATATTTTTAAAAGTTATTCCAAAATATTAAAAAAATGAATTTATTTGATTAAGTAATTTAACGGTCAACTAGTAATTTGACTTTAACCCCTAAACTAGTTTCCGTTCCTGATTCTCGATTCGATTATTTTGAAATAGAATTTCGACGATCAAACCGTACGGGAGTCAAAATCAATCTTTTTAAATGTTATTCCAAAATTTTAAAAAAATAATAAATTTATTTGATTAGGTAATTTAACGGTCAACTAGTAATTTGACTTTAACCCCTAAACTAGTTTTTGTTCCCGATTCTTGATTCGATAATTTTGAAATAGAATTTCGATAATTGAACCGTACGGGAGTCAAGATCATCTTTTTAAATGTTATTCCAAAATTGTTGAGTATTGAATACAGTAAAAGAATACAGAGGGGGGGTGAATGGATTCTTGAACTTTTCTTTGTTCTTGAATCTTTGCAATAAGATATGTGTTGAGTGTGTGAGATATGTAAGTACAGATAACAAATAAAAACACAACACAATATCACTTTAATCTAATATTTTATTAGATAAAGATTTTGCTGCAATCTGTGAATACAACTGATAGTATTCTCAGCTTCGTTTTTCTTAGAGAGATATTTCTTGTGATGTATCTTGAAAAACTTATCTGCTAAGGAAGTGAGGCTGTATCCTTATAGACATGGATACACCTACTTACTACAAATAAGGTAGGTAAAACAAACTACTTTCCAGTATGTCTGTCTCATTTGAGTAAGAGTCCAAACGGCTACAGATTTGACTTTGCAAAGCCTGTTCAGATCCACTTCTTTAGCTCCTTGTCCCTTTGTCTTATCTCTCCAAGCTTCTTTGTAGGCTTTCCAATGTGCTTTATAGTACATAGTCAAATAAAGCGACTTGGCTTGTTGCAGGTTTCTGACTTGTACAATTCTTCAGTATTTTGTCTCCAAGAATGTATTCGAGAAGTGGCTAAGTGATTGATTCGAGAACTCGAATTGACTTAATCGATAACTCTGAGTTCTCGAATAGTGTTATATTGACATATCGAATCACTTCTCGAATAGCTCTTTTCTCTGGGACTCCTTGAGATATCGAATAGAGCATTTTGACATATCGAATCCCTGTGATGTCGAATAGCTTTTTTAGTCCTTGAGATATCGAATAGAGCATTGACTTGTTGACCCTTAGAGAACTCGAATGATGCTTTGACTTGTTGACTCCATGAGTTCTCGAATAGAGTAATAGACATATCGAATCACTGAGATATCGAACAGTGTATTCAGAGATATCGAATAGTGTCTTCTGAGATATCGAATCTCTGACTTCTCGAATGCTAGACTTCTCGAATAGACAAATGTACTTCTCGAATTGGTACTTAGGCAAATTCTTCATTTCTTCAAATCCCAACTGTGATTATTTGGCAATCTTTATCTCCTTGCTTGAGGCATGAACCTTGGAACTTCTTTCAAGCATTATTCTTGACTTTATAAGTACAGTAACACAACTAGAATTTGATGCCTATTACAAGTACAGAACAAGTAGAAACTCTACAACTAGAGGTTCCCTCAATTAAGAGGTCGTGTAGGTAATGCATAGCATTACACATACTTAGGCTTGTTATTAGATGTATTCAGGCATGCCTCTGTGACTAACAATCTCCCCCAAATTGTGAGTAAGACCCTTAGTCACAATTTCATGTCTGATAACAAGCCTAACATACATAAAGATAAAACTTGACAGTACATGTATGAATTTTGATGAGCAATGTGGATAGGACTACAGGGTGAGTAATCTTACAGCCTATGATGAAGTACTAGCCATTGTCATTTGTTTCCCTTTCCATAGCTTTGGCTTGCAAATCATCATATGCTTTTTGTCTTCTTTCTTTCTCCTTCCTTGTATTCTCATCCATAGCTTTTATTATTTCTGCCATAGCATCCAATTCTTCAAGCAAAATTGAGTCTTTGAAATCTTCAAGTACTGGTTTCAGAATGTTTGCAGGATAGTGGTTGAGTAGATTCATTCTGATGTGGATCTGATCCCCATTTCTCCTCCTATACTTCACCACATAGGGGTTAAACTGAACTCTACACAATCCCTTTGCCCTTAGCTTTTCTGCTTCAATCTCCAGTCTCTCAATTTCTTTCTCCCTTGCTAGCCATTTCTCAAGACACTCTTTTCTGATTCTCTCCTCATGATCTCTCTTCATCTTCACAAAATCAATTAGCTCCAGCTTCCATACTCTTTCCACTTTATCTTCTGAGCTCAACAATGCAATGATTCTTTCTATGTCATGTAGCTTGCCCCAGTGTTGACATCCTCCTTGTTTGAATTTCTCCTCCCTTCCATCAGTATATTTGATCTCAAGGCAGTTATCAACAATGACAACATGATAGATTCTTTGAGCTTGTAAGAATTGCAGTTGGTCTTCATCAAAATCTTCATCTAGTGGTTGGAGTTTTAAGCCTGGATAGATTGTCAGAGTCCTTGATTTGGATAGCTTTGGTTTCCTTACAGCTTGTTTGAATTTGATCCTTTTAACATGGTTGCCTTGCAGTAGCATGTGACCATTGTTTGTGGACCATTGTAGTATTCCATTAGCAGTTTGCTTTTTGAAATATACAGATGGTTTCTTGACTTAAATCTTCTTCTCTTCTTGAGGTGGCAAGACAGTTGCAGAAGCCATAGATGTAGATTTTGGTAGGTCAGTACTAACAGTATTCACCCTAGACTTAGAGTCTTATGATGTGGTAAGGTTACTGTCAGCAATGCCTAAGGCTTGCTGTCTTCCACTCTTCCTCTCAGAGACTTTACCTTGGTCATCATCCTTCTTATCCTTGCTGTCTTTCTTCTTCTTCTTATCCTCATCCCCCTTATCACTCCTGTGATGACTTCTACTTCCATCACTCTTGTCATCATCCCTATCATCCTTATTCCTCTTAGGTTGAGCTATTTCCAGAATTGAACCAGTAGCTATGAATGTTCTTAATATGTGAAGTGCTTCCAACTCTTTAGCACTTCTGTTTCCATCTTTCTTTTGTAGCTGGTCAATAATAGCAATGACGAGTCTGTGGTTTTTAGGGTTAAGATCATGGGGAATAACCAACTGTTTAACATCTTGAATTCTGGTACCAGACTGATAAAAGATGGTTCTTGGTTTGGTGCATACTTCAGGCAATCTAGTTAGTTGACCATCTTTTAGTTCAGTGTACAGTCTTTGGTTGTTCTCCCCTTTCTGCTCAATTAGTTCCAAGATAGCATCAATCTCAGAGTATTTTAAGGCTTTCAAGGTTTCAAATGATAGATGCCATATCTTGCCATTGGTCACCATCATGATTTCCTTGAGATAGATTTGATTTAGCTTTCTTGGAATAACTGTTAGATATTTGATTTGATCTCTGAGGCTTCTTCTGTAAAATAAGGTATCCCCTCCAACCCTTGCTTTTGAGGTTTGCAGAAAATTCAAGAATGCAACATCATGATAAATCTCTGAATTTGCTACTTCTATCAGCTTGGCCTCTGTAATCACCTTAGCTTCCACTGGCTCATCTTCAAGTCTGGTTACTTGGACTGGATTGCTTGGCATGGAACCTGCCACTACTGTAGTAGTGACAGTTTGCTTTTGGCCACTAGGTGTAATAATGTGCACAGGTGGTAGAGTGACCACTGGCAGAGAAGATGGAGGTTCATCAACCTTGAGTTTGCCCTTGCCTGAGACATGAGATGTAGGATTTGAAATTTATTGATGACCACCCTCATTAATCTTGATGCCTTTAGATTGAGATTGAGATTTCTCCCCCTTAGTCTGAGGCTGCCCCTTAGACCCCTTAGGTTTATTCCTTGTTATCCTCTTCTCCCCCTTAGGCTTGTTGTCAGGCACAGAGGCTGTAGTTGGGGCCTTTGGAGTTAAAGAGTCTTCAGATAGAGGGATACCCATGTGCTTCATCATGGCAGACAGCATAGATTATTGATGCAGAAGAACATCAGCTGTGGTAGTGGCTTGAGTGTTCAATTGCTCAGTTAGATTTGTAACCTTGCCTGCCAGATGGGCATTGGATTCTTTGAGAGACACCACCTCCTTTCAAGAGTATCAACCTTGGTGAATAGCTCTTTGGCCTTGAAACCATTTAGGGATTGATCTTGTAGTCTCTTGAACTCATACTTTGACAGTTCATTCACAGGGACTTCAGTGACTAGCTTGTCTCCATATTGGTTTTTGAACAAGGTCCTCAACATAGCATTGGCCTCTGTAGTCTGGTCAGATAGAATTTGAAATTTGCTTCCTAGACCTGTGACTGTATCTTTAAGTAGAGCTAGACCATTATCCATCTTGGTGCAGGTGGTGTTGCAGTATTTGAGATCTTTGACCACAATGTCTAGTTGAGGAAATTTGGCATCAAAGGCCCTCTTTATTTCTTCTACTGAAGTGGCTGTCTTGTCACTCACCTTGTTGACTTTAGTTTTGACTATATTGCCAAGGTAGTGTGCAGCCTTGAGGAAACCCTTGTAGGAATCATTGAAAGCTTCATACACTTCACTAGGGGACAGGGATTTTGCATTTGACCCCAGTGAAGTGATATATTCCTCTCTAAGATATTGAAGTGCTTCACTGAGAGTTACATCATACTTTCCTTGCATCCAGGCATCTACATTTCCATCTCTCTCAGCATCATCAATAATCTTGGCCTTCTGCATCTCCACATCATCCCTATGGCATAGTAGGATGGCTTCATAATCTGGATTTGAGATGTTGGAGGTGACAAGGTTCTTGGCTATTTTTACAAACTCAGGAATCTGATCCACAACATAGCTTTGGAGAGCTTCAATGGACATTTGTGGTGGAACAGACCCTGATCCTGAAGCACTGTCATGTTGCACAGGCTTCAGCCATTGGGACAGAAAGTGAGAGCTAGAGCTAGGCAAGCTAGACTCCTCAGTTACAGATGCAACTTCTGTAACCGGATGGAAGACTCTGCTACTGTTGTCTCCACAGGAGTGGGATGGGTTACAACAGTAGTTGACACAGGCACAGAGTCTCTAGTTAAAACTAGTGAATCCTCTGTGTTTGTGATGGTGTCATTAGGAGATGCCCCAGCATGCATTCCCTGACCATCTAAATGTGGTACCTTGAATCCATTGGCTCATCAAGAGAAAAGAATTCTTGATGATCAATGCCTTGCTCCTCAATTGCTTGAGTTGCAGGCTCCAAAGAAATATGAGTGGTAGATTCTGGAAGAGAAGTGTGTTGTAGATTAGATTTTGGCAACTCCCCCTGAGAGATAGAGGGAGTTTCAATTGTGATGTGCTCTCCACTCAGTGTTATGCCAGTCTTATCACTCCCATGTGCTGACTCTGTACAAATAGGTGCATTGGGGAGGATGCTTGATTCTATAGATGCACCCTGTTGAGAGGATACATCTAGTGTGCTGTTTGCCCCTGATTTTACAACTTCAGCCATTTGGGTGACTGAAGAGGTGGTTTCAGATTTCTTCTTCTTCTTTAGGCTAATGATAGGTGACTCAGTTTCCTCACCTCCTAAACCTAGTTCTACAGCCAAGGCTGCTTCAGTTAAGATGGTTAAAGGTTCAGAAGCAACCTGTTTTCTCTTCTTTTTACTAACATCACCCTTTTGAGAGGATGATGCAGTTGGCTCTGTGTTTGGTAGAGTGTTTGTCTGAGAGGGTTGGTTAGCAAGCCTTGGATTAGCATTGTGTTCTACTTGCTTAGGCTGTGCTAACTGAGACTTAGACTCAAATATTGGCATGTTGTGGGGACAAGACCTAAACAAACCCTCCATGTGGGGAGTTATTTTAAGCCTTACATCCACATCATTCCTAGTCTCCAAGTTACCAAAAATAAGTTTGGTCATGGACCTAGGATAGCCTATTTTACTTTTATCTAATCCAGGCAATTCAATCAATGAAGCATTTTTAAAATTAAGTACTGATTGAATAAAGCGGGGAAAGAAAATTTCAGTACCTCTCTTGGCTGTGTTCTTACCAAGTCTCCCATATAGCTCTTGTATGATGAGATGTCCAACATCTATCTTTCTCCCATGAGCCAAGGCATAGGCAAGCTGCTGCACAGGTGTACTAATCTGATCAAAGCTCAATTTCCTGGCAGTGAATACCTGAAGGAGTGTAGAAAAAACATAGCTCCATTCCTTTCTCAAGTACTTCCTATTCAGCTTTCCAAGTTTAATAGCCTCTGAGTAGTTGATAAATTCAAAGAATTCTTCCAACTCAGCATCTGTGGCCAGGGAGTCCTATACCTCTTGCTGCAAATCCAAGGCTTCATTCATGTCTGCGGTAGTGATAGTAATATCCACGCCTTAAATCTTGCAGTAGACAACATATGAGGTGATAGCATTCTCAAGGGCGATGACCTCCACTGTAGCTGTCCTCCAGAATTGTTCTAATAAGTCTATGTACAAGGTTGGGTTGGCTGATAGTGCACCCTTGATGTAAGATTCAGACAACCATCGAACAAAGCACTTAAAATTAGCATTTGGTGCTTCCACATCACTGGTAATTGCGATGAAATTGGTTTGGGATGGTATGGTGAGTTGAGTTTTTGCCATTTGGGTAGAGAAGAGAATTAAGGTTGAAGAAGAAATTCGCAGTTAGGGTTTTCAGAGGTTTTAAGAGTTTAGATGCTTGAGAAATCGAACGAAATGAGTTTAACAGTTGTGAAATTGTATATATATGACTAACTCGAGTTGTCGATTAGATCTAAGTTTTGTATCGACAAGACAATCATTCGAGAAGTATAAAACAACTATTCGATAAGTCAAGAAAGGCTTATTCGATATCTCAAGCAGTTTGTAACTCACAGCTGGCAGTTATTTAACTCAGAAAATAATTCTAAGCTAAATAAAATATGTTTTTATGAGCGAAATGAAATTTTGGAATATAAACCCAAAAAGCGATTAAGTGTCAGCGAGAAATCAGCCTTTTCAAATGATTCGATAACTCAAATACAGTATTCGAGAACTCCATCATTAGAGAACTAAAACACTATTCGATTTCTCCAAAAGACACTATTCGAGAACTCAAGAGGGTTCTAGATAGGCCTATTCGAGAACTCGAGCCATGACAAAACAATGAACCATTCGAGAAGTCTGACTTGTCGAACTATACTTTTCACTCATAAAATTCAATTTTCAGTATCTTTTAAAATTTACCAGAAATATTCACTGAAGAATATTCTACCAAATTAAATAGTGATTCTCTCAAAATTTCTCAGAAATTTCAAGCTAAAGATGTATGATTTTCAACATATGCAGCATTGTGGAATATTTATAAATCATAATCCAGCCAATACTTACTTCAAAAATATTTAGCATTTGATAAAGTAAGTATTTACTGCTGCAACAATCTCGTTGATATATTCACTTAGACAGAATTTGAAGAATTCAGCATTCCAATCTCACTAACCAACCTTGTGAAGGTGGCTTCATCTAATGGCTTAGTGAATATGTCAACTAGTTGTTTCTCTGTGGGAACATAATGTAACTCAATGGTTCCATTAGTTGCATGCTCCCTTATGAAGTGATATCTGATGTCAATGTGCTTTGTCCTGAAATGATTGACAGGATTGGAAACTATAGAGATTGCACTTGTGTTGTCACACATGATTGGAATTCTTTCCAACACAAGTCCATAATCCTTAAGTTGGTGTAATAACCCGAATTTTGGGTAGAATTAAAACTTTTCTTATTGTGGTTAAAGAGCACTAATGAATGGTGGTTTCAAAGAACAATGATTGTAATGAATGGATATTGCTTTGGACAATAATCCTCATGCATTGGTATATTGTCAGAATAGAGTAATTCGATGGTTGAGGACCTAGATAAGAATAATCTACCATCCAGGAAGGAGCTAATGGATCCTTGAAGGGAAATGAGTACGTGCATGGTGTTTCCCATACATGCATAGTGTTTCCCGTACGTGCATAGTGTTTCCCATACGTGCATAGTATTTCCCGTACGTGCATAGTATTTCCCGTACGTGCATAGTGTTTCCTGTACGTGCATAGTAATTTGGTGGATGAATAGTGATTTTGTAAGTTGGAAAACTTTTCACGCCATCCTATGTACGGGACGTGATATGGTTGTTTCGAAGTCATATTAGTAATACGCGGAGGAAATAAGTGGATGCAGAGCCGATCGGAATTCAGAAATTCCAAATTCTTTTTCGGTATAATATTTGACCGGACAGTGGATTAAATATTATTATAATCCAATAATTGAGATATTAACTTTGAGGATTTGATATTTTGGGATGTTATTATATTTGATTTAAGAATGAAGGTAGGAAACCACTGAGGTAGTGAAACAAGCGTTCTAGAAACCGCTAAAACGTTATAACGAGATTAATCAATAAAGCGAACGAATCCTAGATTACGGATTAAGTTCGTATCGAGATTAAACATCCTACATGATCATCACGAGGATTATATTAAGGATTGGGGAAGGTATTATGAATATCGAGAAATTTCCCGGTAAACCCTAGAGGTGAAACTACTTGGTTATTCTTCGAACGATCAGCGAAATTGAGCGATAACCGAACAAAGAAACGAACGAACAAGATAGGATGCATCCACCAAAGATAGTGGAAGATGACATCACACCTTTATAGAAATATCTAAGCACCTAGTTGCAGTTTACCCAGGGACTTAAGTGCTAAAAGGCAAGAGATGAGTAAGTAAGTGTAATTGTGAGGTTAAGATATTTTAAAAAGGACCAATCAAAGCATGAAAACACATCTTGAAGAGATGCATCCAAAGACATTAGATATATATAACATGATGTTAGCATTATTGGCCATAAAGCAAGCAAGAACAAGAGAAAACAAAGCAAAAACACCAAACACTCCAAAACTGCCCAGCAGGAACAAAGATCAAAGAAAAATTCATATCTCCATTTCTATCCATGATAAAATCAGCAAATTTTAACCATAGCTTCTCCACTCCATGGGCAAGATTCGTTCCAAATTTCATGGAAATCCAAGTAGTACAGCCTAGTCAAATCCATGCTTAAAGTTTGAGGACCAAAACTGACCAGGTTCTGATCAGTATAAAGATGGGGCTCAAAACCCTAGCTCCCATGGTTGGATTCTTGTGTTCTATAGCTCAAAAGAAATCCCTTGAAGAGTAGAAGGTGTGGTAAAAATTTTAGAACCAAACTCTTAGTTTTTTATTTTATATGATTTTTACAAGATTGACGATGAATAGTGGATCTTAGAAACTAACTTTGTTTTCTTGAATCTTTGGTTGATCTAGAGCTTGGTTAAGGTATTACAAGGATCAAGCAAGGCTTGTTAAGTGTTTTCATACTTCAAAGGAAGGTATAAAGTTCATAAACCCTAGAGCTACTTTGAGTATTATATGTTTTTATGGATGATTTTAGTATTAGTAGGTTATGTATGTTAAGATCTATGATTTTAGTTGATGGTTGTTGATTAGTTGGATGATGATCCATGAGATGGTGATTATGTGATGTTATTAGACTTGTAATGATGTGTTCATATGATAGAATGGATGGGGTGTAGTGCTTGATTGAATTGCGGTGATGCGAAAACTTTGGAAAACGTGTAAACATAGCCGTTATAATGCCCGATTTTACAATGCCATGATTTGTATGCCATTTTCGTGCTAAGTGACCAACTGACCAGTAGCATCTCCTGCCATGAATACTTGACTCATGTTACGAGGATCGTTTTGACATGAGAATCGTAGCATTCGGACTTACAGTTTAGGAGAAATCGTAAAATTCGTAAAAGCAGTTCGTAAACGTACGTATGAATTCGTAACTGCAATTGAACCCCTTTAAAGTGATAAATTTGGTTTCGAATCTTGGTAATTAAATACTATAGGTCATAATAAAGATACGAGAGAAGACCTTGTGTCAAAAAGATTATTTTTGGATTTTATAAAAATATTTGAATCAAGGTTAAGTGCGAAGAAACCCCTTAAAGGAGCACTCGATTATAACTTTGTAAACCGCTTAGTGAAACGGGAGAATGAGATCCGAATTCTAAAACAAATCTTCGACTTAAGTATTTGTCGATTGACATGGACATAGTACGAGCCTAAAGCGAGCTAGTAACGCCTTCGTTGTGTATTGCTTACGTGTTTAAGAATTGAATTATAAGTGAATCATCTTGGGGATTAATCGTACGTTTTCTTTTTACTTTGTCTAGATTGTTTGACATTGTCACGAGCCCCTACCACTTCTCGAGCATCAGGCAAGTTTCAATTCCCTTCTTTTAGGCTGTTGTTGTGATTGAATATATATATATATATATATATATATATATATATATATATATATATATATATATATATGTTTCTGTTATACATATGCCATAGCATGCATGCCTACTTTCAAGTTATATCATTATGCTTGTTCCCTGATTGTTTATTGGCTTATAAATTAGATAGCTAACGTATCAATTATAAGCCTGTTATTGTAAGACCCTCAGAGAAGGGTGTATATATCTCATTCATCAAATATAGACCGGGAGTCAATATTTCTTGATATATCGAGGTTACCTCGGAGGAAAATATTTAAGTAAATATTTTCCCTTATTCGGGCGACGAATATTATTTAAATATTCGTTCGAGATTATTTATTTAATGATCCTTACTTCAAATAATTATTTGAACGTAATCATTCGACGAATAATATTTGTCAATATTCATTCAGAGTCGAATTGATTATCGATTATTATTTCGAATATTCTTCTAAAGATGAGACTACTAAATAAATATTATTTGGATATTCTTTTAGAATATTATTTTATTAAATAAATATTACTTTTGAATATTCATTTAAGATATTAATTACTTGATGAATATTATTTTAATATTCATCTGAAGCTTGATTTAATTATCGAATATTATCTCGAATATTCCTTTAAGGCTTGGATTACTAAATGAATATTACTTGATATTCATTTAGAATATTATTCATTAAATGAATATTACTTTTGAATATTCATTTAAATTCCTAATTAATTATGAATATTACCTTAAATATTCCTTTCAGGTCTTATTAATTAATGAATATTGTTTTGAATATTCATTTAAATATTTATTTATTCAATAAATATTCTCCTGATATTTCTTCAGGGATTATTTTGAAAAATACTCTGATTAAAGATATTCTTTTATATTCCTAAATATTCTTTAAATATTCTTAATTCAATAAATATTCTCTGAATATTTATTCCATACTTAGAATAACCTCAATAAGTTTTATCTTCTTCGATTATTACGAAAAATATTTCGGAGACATATTATTATTAATCTTATATCAAGAAAGGTTCTCAGACATCATTCTTCTTGAGTCTATCTCCCTAAAAATAAGGGAACCTTACTTGGAAAATGTTATTTATCTTGTCGACTTCCCGGTCATAAAGTATTCTCTTCACTCGCAACTCGGGTGCTATTGACTTATTAAGTCGTTGTTTACCTTCTCATCATTCGAGGGGTAAGATTGTTGGAACAAGTTGATATTCGTTACCAAGCAATAGCTTGGAAGTTATTGGTGAATTTTCCTTTCCAACTAGATATGACTACTTTGTAGAGTCTTATCAACAAGTATTATACTTGAGGAAAGGGGGACGAACGTTACATTCAGAATCATGAATTCTATTTGAACTAGGAGTCGTGTAAGAGGCCGAGTAGCGCCGGTCCATCCCCTTTGGCCCAACCGTTGGCCGGGGAGAGCTAGTAAGGCGGTAGATAAGTAAAGCCGTCAGTTCTTCCTTCTATCGGTAGTAAATCTAATTTGAGCTGTACGATCTCGACTGATCATCAAAATTGGAACAACGGGCGCGGTGAATACTCCATCATTGGTTCATCATCCAAACTTATTTATTTCCTGCAACATGATTACTGTTGGCAGAGCTGGAAAAGTGTTCATAACTAGAATTGCAATCTTTTCATGCAAGTTCCTTTTTTTAATGACAATGAGAATATCTCGCTTACTTTTGATGTAGCAGATATTTCTACAAACAAATACTTTAAGTTACCTTGTAACTACATCGTTTATATTATACTAGCATCATTTCCGTAAATGCATGGCATATGGTTTGAAAGATACTTTTGAACTGTTATATATTATCGTTCAGTTATATATTATTGTTGGTGGGCTATTGCTCACCCTTGCTTTATTATTATATCACAACAACAGCTAGACCAGATGACTCGCACAAGGCGTACTCGACGCGGGCGAGGACGATGAGACTACCAGAGCTGAAGAAGAAGCTATTGGTAGGATAGATTTATTCTTTCAGTACCAAGTATATGGTCTAGTATGACTTATGTAAATGGATGGCAAAGAGTATGTATTTTTATTGAAATTCTTTTGGATTGTAAGAACTCATAATGTGATTAATAAAAATTTGATTGTTACTCTGATTTCATCTCTGGGACTATAACGGGTGTGTTTTACATTGTTGTGTTGGGTCATAGAGATGTAATTTATTTTATGTTGAGGAAAGTTCAAGTGTTGTGGACAGAATTGGAAACCGTAACGACCGGATCCCGGACCCCGGATCTGGGGGTGTTACAGAAGTGGTATCAGAGCGAGAGTTATATATCCCAAGAGATGATACGATGTTATATAATAATAAATTCACTAATATAATAAGGACCCTTGCCAGGTTCACCTAAAACCCTTACGGGAACTTTTTAAGTATCATGATAGTAACTTAGCTCGTTCTCGTATCGACTAGTAAGGCGACAGATCTTGAGGCGTACGAGTAGCAGCATGATGATGTTTTATTATATGCTGACGATCGGATTGTGAATTCGATAGAGTACCCTATTGAGGACTCGAAAGAGGTTCCAGCAGAGGAGAATTCTATTGAGGATGAGGAGTTTACTCCAAGGAAATGAGGGCTGTAGCCAGAGGGATAGCGAGAGTTAAGATTGTAGTGCTCAGAGAAGTGAGCACAAAGAACTAAGATATTATTAAGAGAATTGAAATTTTTTGTTGGATTTATAGCCGGACTACGAGAGGTAGTACCAGCATTTAAGACAGATTGGAAGGATTACTTGAGGTCTTATATGGGGATAGATAAAGATCCTTAGAGACTTTCAGATTAATGAGAAAGGAGTTAGAATGATGCATGATTATCAAAGACATCGATGTAGGACGGGGAGCACCCATGAGCAGTTGAGATAGAGGCAACAAGTGCCATATTATCGGATAAATGGATTAGTGTGAATATTGTCAATGGTAATTCGCCATGAGAAGGCGGATTTCATGGGTTATATTTTATGAAACCAAATTGAGATTGTTGAGGTGGTTTTATTCAGCGAAATGTCCATATTATGAATGAACCAGCTTCGAAAGTAAAGATAGTGGAAAGTGATGGCCTGATTGGATAAAGTTATATAAAGTAGTGAGCGAGACGATGATCTCAGAAACTACCAAAGGAAAAGACCAGTGGGTCTATGATAAACTCGTAATATGACTACTATCAGGTACTAAGTATAAGTTTATTTTAACTCAGTAAAATGGTGAATCATGAACGTTAGATGCATGTGATTCAGAAGAATATTAAATTCTTTCTTTTCCCCGAATAGATTATAGTAGTTACCTTAAGTTTATTCTGACACTGAATTGCAAATGGATCAAGTAATGCGATTAGTGGTTAAGAGGTAATAGAGAATGTTTTAAGATGAAATTGGTAATGACCCGGCGTTGGTGTTGCCTAACGGGAGAAGGAAGACTTTATGATACACTATGATGCATCTCATACAGGTTTAGGTGGTGTGCTTATGCAGCACGACAGAGTAATTGCGGATGCATTCGAACAACACGGTACACCAGACTAGGATGGCCCTAGTAGTTCCAATTTTTATGAAACGACTAACTCCGACGGTAGTGTTCCTTCTGAAACCTGTGGTTAGGAAGACTGACATTTGATATTATCGACAACTAAGATGTATATGTATCAGGAAGAGGTGGCATGTTTCAGTTTGAAACTTTTGATTTCCCTTCTATGGGATATATATATTTGGTTCCTTTCTAGTGGTTAAACTTCCAACTTTGTGTCAGTAATTCCGTTATTATAACTGCTTATGATTCTACCTGCTTGGATGCTCATAGAACTATTCTCTAGGTTTCGAAATTGATCTTCATAGTGTTACCGGTGGTTGGATAGATGGACCAAAATTTCCTTGATTCTGGAAAGAAATTCAACGAATTTTGGCAAACCTTGTCTTTCTGATTATCAGAGAACATTATGGAAGAGAGTAGAAACTGGGGCGAACCCCGTGAATTGGGTAAAGTAGCCGCTATATGGGTTGGTGGATAGACCCCGGTTATCGCGATTGATTGTAGAAATACAATGATGAAGTGAGATTGGACGAAAACAGGAAATGTAAGTAAGAAACCAGTCGGACTGAGAAACTCTGGGATTGACTTAAGTGAAAAGGCTGTTATACCATGAATGGTAAGCTTGCGTGGCACGTGGGATTGATAAGAATAGTTGAAAAGATAAAAGTGGAGGAAAGGTGACCGGAGACGGTGTCGAGAAGTCGATTAAGACCTATATGGAGTAAAGTTTTGGAAAGGTAGAAAGGTATCAAAGTAGAAGGCACTATGCCAGCAATTGCTAGAAAAGTAATGCTAATTAGCCAACCCCTAAAACCATATATTTTTATTTTAGTGTGGTCAGTTGAGGCCAAGTCACAAAGGATTTTCAAGTGACTAGACCAGCAATGAAAGGACAAAGCAGGGTTGCTTTTAAGTAAGCGCCGACTGCAAGGGCTTTTGATATAAAGGAAATATTAATGAGATCGTAGGAATCTTCTACTGAACCATTTGCAACCCATGTTTGGATTGGGAATTTACTAGACTTTTTGGAATGGGGTCACCCGTACTAAAGTGATTCATGTGAATATGATTGCCCAAGATTACGAGTAAAAATGGAAGTATAATGACTTGAGATGTATGATGTTAGGGTATTATAAATACCATGAATATATTATGACCAAGGGAAGTAAACAATGAAGGTTTATGAAGAGAGTATAAAAATGGTCATAGGTGGATCAGTATGCTGTAGAAATTTTGTCTAAGGCAAGTACCTTTGAGAAAAACGATAAGTACTAAGAGATTCACGTTGAACTCGATCAATATCTTCCAGAACATCCTTGCTACCATTACCAAGTTCTGTAAGAGAGCAAATAGACATACGTTGTCTTTTGGAAGGTCAAATAGGCTGACAACTATCTGAAAGAAGAGGTTAGCATTAAGCCACCGATCGATTATCAAATGAGAATGATTGAAAAGAGACCCTTATTAAGGATACATGATTTGATTGCCAAGTATAGGATGCAAGAATTCCTTGGCAGTTGAATTAAGGATATGATATCCATAAATTAAGACAAACCCTGGGGAATGCACAAGGGATGGCATTAACCTAATAACGACATTATGAATTCAGATGATATGAGTTGGACTTGCTAAGGCAACAATGACCGGTAAGGATTATTAAAAAGAGTTCAGGAAAGAACATAGATAGAATTATTAGAGTATTGATCAATGACATTTTGATATACCCTGTACCCAGAAAATACAGGAGGAATGATGAGGATGAACTATGAAACCTTACAAGGAAAAAAGTAATATTCCGAACTTCAAAATGGAAGTTTGGTAAGGAATGTATGACATAGTAACAATAATGCCAGATGAGGCATGTATGAAACCCTGAGGAAGTATGGATTGAACCTATAAAGGTTGAGATTATCCTAAGATAAGGAAAGAACTAAGAAAAGAAGTATCCTAAGTAGGATTGGGAATAAACGTGATAAAGTTCCCACGGGTAGGTGGAAGCAATGACTTATGGAAAAAGACTGATAAATATATTTTTCTCCATCAGCAGAGCTTAAGGGAGAATGCTTTCACCCAACAGTGATGGGAATGAGGTAGAAAAGTTTGAATTGGAATATATCCAGAGAACAAGGATTACCAGAAATTATTATTATTATCAGGAAAGGCCAATGAGGTGGCCGACAGTCTAAGTATAAAGGAATAATTACAAATGTTCATACCAAAGAAACAAAATGATATTTAGAAAGACCTTGAAGGTCATATCGGAGTGGAGGAAGTTACATTCCTTTTGATGATTGTGCAAGAATCGAAGGTAATAATAGTTTAAGTAAAGATTCGATTCGTGATGGAGTCTTAAGCATATTACGTACCTTAGAAGGTCCCGTTTTGAGGCAAACCAGGACCATGATACAAAATTGACGAAGTAAACCGTTAAGTTTCCAGTCTTTTATGGAAGCTGCATGAATGATAGTTTCATCAACCTGACATAGCTGCGATGCTTGAAACTCTTCTGCAATTTTATCTACTTCATGTAATATCTACATCAAGTTCAGGAAGTGTTCCTTATGGATAAGGAATAGTGATTTCCAGAGAACCTACCCAGAGTACCACTCGATCGAGAGATTTGATTCCTTTCGAATTAGGGAGAAATTGATATTATAATAATGATGGATTAGTTGATACCCAATGGAGCCAAATTGATTATGAGGGAAATAATTCAAGGATAAAGACGGAGTCAGAGATTTTGGAATCTAGTTCAGACTAAGAGATTATGACGCCAGAGATATGAGGCTTGATTAGCTCATATGGTTGACCCTGAGGAAAGAAACACCAAGTATAATTATAATGATTTTGGGAGGTTGTACAAGGTTTTAATAAGCTACCAGATATCGATTTGGATGACATAATAATGAATATCGAGTGTTCAGAGCCTAGTGCTGCATCTCCCGTTAACCCAGTAGGAATAAAAGAATTATCAACTCAGATGCGAGGATTGTTGAATAAGAGTGCGATGAGACTCAGTGTGCCACCGTGAGGAACCGGTGTGTTGTAAGAAAGAAATATGTTAGCACAAGATTGTGCATTGAACCTCGAGAGTTGAATGAGTCAACATTGAGTATAGGTACTGTTGTAGAAGATTGTCTGAGCAGCACAGGGACGCTGTATATTTTCCAAACTTATTAGGAAATGGGACATCACCGGTTGGAAGTTAAAAATCGAGGATATACCCAAGATTGTGAATCACACTAGGTATAGACAATATGAAATTGTAAGTTATGTCATTTTGGGTTGACTATTGCACCCATAACTTTTTGGAATTTAATGAATTGGCTGTGAGTTATCTGAGATAGTTTTCGCCCTAAGTATATCGAAACATCGTATATATGAAGGAAAGGTGCGAAATCAAAAAGGATCAAACATGATCGACTTTCAGACCTATCAGATCTGAAAATATGTGTGCTTGTGTGTATATGAAGATTATGATTTTTGATAAAAGGATTGAGAGTCCTCGAACCAGACAACATTCCCCGCAAACAAATCCCCCCAAGAGATTCGCCTTTCTTTCAGAAAGGAGAAGAGATGAGATAATAGAGAATGACTGAATGAACACAGGAGGTAGATTGGCATTCTGTGAGATGATTAAAGAAGAGGTTGGAACACCGGGGGTGATAGTAGTTAACAATGAGATAGCGAGGCCAAAACAGTGATGGACGACGAGCTCGTTGCTAGACATCAAGTGTTACTCGAATCGGTTGTTAGAATACTCGAACTAGTTTCAATACAGAGTACCCCGTCGACAATAGAGTTGACATTTATACAATGGAATTGGGAAATATCTAGAATTAATAGAGGATTCTGACAAGCAAATTTTTGTTGATGTATTTCTGTGCAAACAAGATAGAGAATATGAGGTTCGAGATTTGTAATAAGAAAAGGTATCCTCGTGGAAGGAATTAACAAGATTAGAATGAAAGGAAGTTTAGCCCAAGATTCTTTGGGCCATCTGAGAGTTTAAACGCGTCAGGAAGGTGGCCTATGAGCCAGCCTCACCCAAACCGGTAGAATGGTCATAACATGGTTCATGCGTATGTGCCTCATCAGTATACTATAGATGCCCGGCATATGACAGAGTACGAGCAGATAGATATACATAATCGAATCTGAACTACGAAGGACAACCTGTGGAGATTATGAATAGAAAAGAGCAAGCGCTAAGAGATAAGGTTGTCAAGCTAGTGAGAGATTTGAAGAAAATCAAGAAGTGGAAGAATCCACCTGAGAAATAGAAAGTGCAATGGGATAGAAGTAACCCCAGTTATTCCTAAACTGATTCCGAGGACGGAATCCTTTTAAGAAGGGGAGACTGTAATAACCCGAATTTTGGGTAGAATTAAAACTTTTCTTATTGTGGTTAAAGAGCACTAATGAATGGTGGTTTCAAAGAACAATGATTGTAATGAATGGATATTGCTTTGGACAATAATCCTGATGCATTGGTATATTGTCAGAATAGAGTAATTCGATGGTTGAGGACCTAGATAAGAATAATCTACCATCCAGGAAGGAGCTAATGGATCCTTGAAGGGAAATGAGTACGTGCATGGTGTTTCCCATATGTGCATAGTGTTTCCCGTACGTGCATAGTGTTTCCCATACGTGCATAGTATTTCCCGTACGTGCATAGTGTTTCCCGTACGTGCATAGTGTTTCCTGTACGTGCATAGTAATTTGGTGGATGAATAGTGATTTTGTAAGTTGGAAAACTTTTCACGCCACCCTATGTACGGGACGTGATATGGTTGTTTCGAAGTCATATTAGTAATACGCGGAGGAAATAAGTGAATGCAGAGACGATCGGAATTCAGAAATTCCAAATTCTTTTTCGGTATAATATTTGACCGGACAGTGGATTAAATATTATTATAATCCAAGAATTGAGATATTAACTTTGAGGATTTGATATTTTGGGATGTTATTATATTTGATTTAAGAATGAAGGTAGGAAACCACTGAGGCAGTGAAACAAGCGTTCTAGAAACCGCTAAAACGTTATAACGAGATTAATCAATAAAGCGAACGAATCCTAGATTACGGATTAAGTTCGTATCGAGATAAAATATCCTACATGATCATCACGAGGATTATATTAAGGATTGGGGAAGGTATTATGAATATCGAGAAATTTCCCGGTAAACCCTAGAGGTGAAACTACTTGGTTATTCTTCGAACGATCAACGAAATTGAGCGATAACCGAAAAAAGAAACGAACGAACAAGATATGATGCATCCACCAGAGATAGTGGAAGATGACATCACACCTTTATAGAAATATCTAAGCACCTAGTTGCAGTTTACCCAGGGACTTAAGTGCTAAAAGGCAAGAGATGAGTACGTAAGTGTAATTGTGAGGTTAAGATATTTTAAAAAGGACCAATCAAAGCATGACAACACATCTTGAAGAGATGCATCCAAAGACATTAGATATATATTACAAGATGTTAGCATTATTCGCCATAAAGCAAGCAAGAACAAGAGAAAACAAAGCAAAAACACCAAACACTCCAAAACTGCCCAGCAGGAACAAAGATCAAAGAAAAATTCATATCTCCATTTCTATCCATGATAAAATCACCAAACTCTTAGTTTTTGATTTTATATGATTTTTACAAGATTGACGATGAATAGTAGATCTTAGAAACTAACTTTGTTTTCTTGAATCTTTGGTTGATCTAGAGCTTGGTTAAGGTATTACAAGGATCAAGCAAGGCTTGTTAAGTGTTTTCATACTTCAAAGGAAGGTATAAAGTTCATAAACCCTAGAGCTACTTTGAGTATTATATGTTTTTATGGATGATTTTAGTGTTAGTAGGTTATGTATGTTAAGATCTATGATTTTAGTTGATGGTTGTTGATTAGTTGGATGATGATCCATGAGATGGTGATTATGTGATGTTATTAGACTTGTAATGATGTGTTCATATGATAGAATGGATGGGGTGTAGTGCTTGATTGAATCGCGGTGATGCGAAAACTTTGGAAAACGTGTAAACATAGCCGTTATAATGCCATGATTTGTATGCCATTTTTGTGCTAAGTGAACAACTGACAAGTAGCATCTCCTGCCATGAATAGTTGACTCATGTTACGAGGATCGTTTTGACATGAGAATCGTAGCATTCAGACTTACGGTTTAGGAGAAATCGTAAAATTCGTAAAAGTAGTTCGTAAACGTACGTATGAATTCGTAACTTCAATTGAACCCCTTTAAAGTGATAAATTCGGTTGCGAATCTTGGTAATTAAATACTATAGGTCATAATAAAGATATGAGAGAAGACCTTGTGTCAAAAAGATTATTTTTGGATTTTATAAAAATATTTGAATCAAGGTTAAGTGCGAAGAAACCCCTTAAAGGAGCACTCGATTATAACTTTGTAAACCGCTTAGTAAAACGGGAGAATGAGATCCGAATTCTAAAACAAATCTTCGACTTAAGTATTTGTCGATTGACATGGACATAGTACGAGCCTAAAGCGAGCTAGTAACGCCTTCGTTGTGTATTGCTTACGTGTTTAAGCATTGAATTATAAGTGAATCATCTAGGGGATTAATCGTACGTTTTCTTTTGACTTTGTCTAGATTGTTTGACATTGTCACGAGCCCCTACCACTTCTCGAGCATCAGGCAAGTTTCAATTCCCTTCTTTTAGGCTGTTGTTGTGATTGAATATATATATATGTGTGTTGGAGGTCCATCTATCCAGCCCACTTATTTGAGCCCAAAGTGAAGCCCACTAATAAGATTAGTGGAAACAACGGTCAAATCATCTAATGACACATCCAACCAAAAACGGTCCAATTGGGTGTTGACACCTCATAATGGGGGACACTTCCTTCCACCTTTTCCACCTCCTAATGATTCATTACCACACTATAAATAAGAGAGGAAGCTGACCAGAGGAGAGGAGAACAACTCAAGTATTCTCTAAACAAAATCTCTCTATGTTTTACCTATATCTCTCGAAAATAACCGGAATACTTATTCTTACGCCGGAGGTGAATCGGGGGTCAACACCCTCGCATTCTTCTTCTTTTGCAGGTCCAAATGAAGAAATTATCCGACAGAAATCTGGTTCCAACATTTGGCGCCGTCTGTGGGGACGTAGAGATACGATTTGTGTTGAAAATCACCAGCTACCAACTGCTTTGGCTGAAGCGAAGGAATTTGGCCGAACGAAGGAATTTGGCCGAAACGAAGGAATTTGGCCGAAGCGAAGGAATTTGGCCGAAGCGAAGGAATTTGGCCGAACGAAGGAATTTGGCCGAAGCAAAGTGATTTAGCCGAAACGAAGGAATTTGGCCGAAACGAAGGAATTTGGCCGAAGCGAAGGAATTTGGCAGAACGAAGGAATTTGGCCGAATCGAAGGAATTTGGCCGAACGAAGGAATTTGGCCGAAGCAAAGGAGTTTGGCCGAACGAAGGGATTTGGCCGAAGCAAAGTGATTTGGCCGAACGAAGGGATTTGGCCGAATGAAGAAGGCTTTGGCTGAATGAATGAATGCTTTGGCCGAATTAATGAAGGCTTTGGCCGAATGAAGAAGGCTTTGACCGAATGAATGAAGGTTTTGGCCGAAGAAGGCTTTGGCCGAATGAATGAAGGCTTTGGCCGAACGAAAAAGACTTTGGCCGAATGAAGAAGGCTTTGGCCGTATGAAGAAGGCTTTGGCCGAATGAATGAAGGCTTTGGCCGAATGAATGAAGGCTTTGGCCGAACGAAGAAGGCACTGACTGAAAGAAGAAGGCCGAAGGCCGAAGGAAGAAGGCTGTGGCCGAAGGCCGAAGAGAAAAAAAGAAATTACACAAAGATGAAAATGAGTCCAGAGGCTCCGAATCACACCCCTGAAAAGATAGGACGAGAACTACTGCCAGGTCCGACTCCAAAGATAAGGAGTATGAAGCATCCAAAGGGGAGAAAAGAAAGAGTCTCCTGGCGAATCAAGCTAGCTGGGGACATACAAGCTTCGGCGACCCTACCGGTAAGCGTACTGAATGCCCCCAATTTCATATTTAAATGTGTTTTCAGTTCGCCCAAAGTACAGTTAAATGTTCACAATCTAGTACGAGGCTTAAACAGACCCATATTAGAGGCCGACCGAACAAAATATGTGTCCTTTTTAAGCATTTAGCATTCAAGGCACTCATAATTTAAAATAGGTGAACCACTTAGATTAATTCTGTTGGGACAATCAGATCTTGGCACTGCGAATTTTGATACACTAAATTAACGAGTACGAATAGAAAAGTCACCTTGTTAACGGTTGATTCCACGCTCTTCTATTGTATTCCCAAATTCCCTTGAGCGAAGTGTGGCCTTCGTCTTCTCAAGTTAACCTCTCTTCTTGCTCCTGGGTGGCTACAAAATTTTTTCGACCAGCCCCCAGCAAGAAGAGAATAGGAATATATATAGGCTACAATAGGGATCATGGATAATTAGGTTGGGCCTTCTAATTACATCTTGAGCCTAGCCCAATGTAATTAAATATTAATTCAATCCACTAAAAAATTAATATTTGCACTACCTTTCCTAATACCGTAATTTAATTAATTAATTCGGTTCCAATATTATTTGCTTATTAAATTCCCCATGTTTAAAATATCGCATGTCCATTAATTAAATAAATTACTGATAATTCATTTAATTAATATCTTTTATCCTTGATTATCCACTCAACCTTTATTTAATTATGCCGGAATAAATCCACCTGCAGGGTTTCACATAATTAAATCTTTTTGAGCTTTCAAGGGGACATCATTAACCTGAATATTATCAGGACATGGATTCCGTCAATAAATAATATCCCACCATATATATTATTTCATCACCCAAAATATAATGAAATAAATCAAAAGAATTATTTCATATATAAATCAAAGCATGTAAATAATATATACGTGTCAATTATTATTTCCGGATTAAGAACCTAAGCATTAATAATAACATAGAATCTTAGTTCACCTCCTTAATCAGTATAAGGGAACAATTCTAAATTTGATCCTGTTCAATATACACAAAGTATACTAGTATTATTTATTAGTCAATATAAACTAATCTAAATAATACTACAGCCATGCCAGTGGATTGTCTAACTCCACCTGTGCTGTGAACCTTATTATATTATATAAACCGTATTTAATAATCTAATATTCTGTATCCCATTTGATACTAGATTATTCACAATATATAATATTTAGACAACATGTAAACATTTAAATGATTCTCAATTAAACCGGCCAGAAATAAATGTAAATACTTCAAATAAATATTTTCAGTATACACCAACAATCTCCCACTTATACTCAAAATATTCTATGAGTATATCAGTGTTTATTTAATCCACTATTACACAGAAAACTATGTGTCCATCCATCTGACTCATATCGCTTCCACATGCCTGTCAAAAACTTTGGCTGGCAGGCTCTTTGTGAAAGGATCTGCCCGGTTGTCTTCTGATGATATGTGAGCCACAACTATATCTCCTCGCTTTACGATTCCTCGTATGAGATGATACTTACGTTCAATATGTTTAGCTGCTTTGTGATCTCGCGGTTCCTTCGAATTTGCCACAGCACCAGTGTTATCACAATACACTGTCAAGCTCCTAGGCAAATTAGGTACCACATCCAAGTCCAAAAGGAAGTTCCTGAACCATACAGCCTCCTTTGCAGCCTCAGAGGCCGCCACGTACTCAGCTTCCATGGTAGAGTCTGCAATGCATTTCTGCTTTACACTCCTCTATATAACAGCTCCACCTCCCAAAGTAAAAACATATCCCGAGGTCGATTTCCTCTTATCCCTATCTGATTGGAAATCTGAATCAGTATATCCCAAAGGAAATAGATCTGAGGCCTTGTAAATTAACATATACTCCTTAGTCCTTCTCAGGTACTTGAGTATAGTTTTTACTGCACTCCAATGTTCCTGACCTGGGTTCGACTGATATCTACTAACCATGCCTACAGCAAAGCAGATGTCAGGCCTCGTACATAACATAGCATACATTAAGCTTCCACATGCCGAAGCATAAGGAACTGCTTTCATGCTCTCTATATCCTTAGGTGTCGAAGGACACTGCTCCTTGGATAGAGCCACTCCATGCTTAAAAGGTAGAAAACCTTTCTTAGAGTTCTGCATGTTAAAACGAGCTAATACTTCATCAATGTAGGGCTCTTGAGATAAAGCCAACATCCTTTTCTTGCGATCCCTTATTACTTTGATCCCAAGGATGTATGCCGCTTCACCTAAGTCCTTCATTTCAAATTGTTTGAACAACCATGCCTTTATTGATGACAACATCTTAACATTGTTTCCAATGAGTAAAATGTCATCAACATACAGTACTAGAAAAACCACTGCATTACCCTCACTTCTCTTATACACACATGATTCGCTTGGACTTTGATCAAATCCATATGACTGGACTGCCTGATCAAAACGAATATTCCAGTCCCTAGAAGCTTGTTTTAGTCCATAAATAGACCTCTTAAGCTTACAAACAAGATGCTCTTGGCCTTCCTTAATGAATCCTTTTGGTTGTTGCATATAGATGGTTTCCTCAAGACTTCCATTAAGGAAAGCTGTCTTGACATCCATTTGCCAAATCTCATAATCGAGATGAGCTGCTATAGATAAAAGAATCCGGATCGACTTAAGCATAACAACCGGCGAAAAAGTTTCCTCATAATCGATCCCTTCTTTCTGAGTATACCCTTTCGCAACAAGTCGTGCTTTCCAGGCTTTCACCTTTTTGTCAGATCCTCTTTTCTTCTTGTAGATCCACATACATCCAATGGGTTTTACACCTTTGGGTGGTTCCACGAGCTCCCAAACTTGATTAGAATACATAGATTCCATTTTAGATTCCATTGCCTTTTGCCAAAGATCTGCATCTTTATCTAGAATTGCTTGTTCGTATGTCCTGGGATCCTCATCATGTTCACCAGAGACCAAGTCCGAGGACTCTCCCAAAAACATGAATCTATCAGGTTGTTGAACAACCCTCCCACTATGACGAAGCACCGGTGTGGTATTAGTGACAGGTTGTGCATTTTCTTGTGGTTGATCTACTTGTACTATTGGCACTTGGGGATTATCTGTCCCTCCCACTAGTTCCTCTAAAACGATACTACTCATGGGTTTGTGTTTCATTATATAATCTTCTTCTAAGAATCTAGCATTGGTACTAACAATGATATCTCGATCCCTAGGACTATAAAATGAATAACCTTTCGTTCCCATGGGATAGCCTACAAACAGCCTTACTTCTGTACGAGATTCTAACTTGGTCGCGTTCTTGTTCAGCACATGTGCTGGACAACCCCAAATCCGAATATGTCTTAGACTTGGTTTGCTACCAGTCCACAATTCTATTGGAGTCTTGGGAACCGACTTAGAAGGTACCAAGTTCAGAAGGTAAGCCGCTGTTTCTATAGCATATCCCCAAAACGACTTGGGTAAATCTGAATAACTCATCATCGATCTAACACTCTCTAAAAGAGTCCGATTCCTTCTCTCTGCTACACCATTCTGCTGAGGTGTGCCAGGTGCAGACAACTGGGATGCAATCCCATTTTCTGATAAATATTCCCTAAATTCTCCAAGCAAGTATTCGCCACCACGATCTGATCGTAGTGACTTGATACATTTTCCAAGATGTCGCTTCTCCGCACTTGCTTTGTACTCTTTAAATTTTTCAAAGCACTCAGACTTACGGCGCAACAAATAAATGTACCCATATCTAGAATAATCGTCAATGAAAGTGACAAAATACTCATAACCTCCTCTTGCTTGGATACTCATAGGTCCACATAAATCAGTATGAACCAATTCTAACACTTCTTTAGCTCTATTCCCCTTTGCTTTAAAAGGCCTATTAGTCATCTTACCTTCCAAGCAGGATTCACAAACTGGAAATGGCTCCACTGCCAACGAGCCTAATGGCCCATCTACTACCAGTCTTTGAATCCTCCTCAAGTTAATATGACCTAATCTTAAGTGCCAAAGATATGTTTGGTTCAATTCAGAAGGTTTCTTTCTTTTATTTGAGCTAGAAAGAATGTTATTAGTTTCCTTATGTTGCAGCATTGGTTGGATAGGATTAATAATATATAAATTGTCTTGCAATGTACCAGAACATATAATTCGTTTATTCATCATAATAGAAACATTACGATCCAAACAAACATTATAACCATCCATGGCAAGTTTAGAAACCGAAATTAAATTCCTTCTAAACGAAGGTACATAAAGACAATTGTTCAAAACCAAAATCCTATCATCGCCAAAAGATAATGTAATTATTCCAACTGCAACTACTGCTACTTTCGTAGCATCTCCCATGAACACATATATCTCGCCATCTCTAAGCATTCTGGATTGCTGGAACCCCTGCATAGAGTTACAAACATGGTCAGTGGCTCCTGTATCTACACACCAAGTGCTCGTAGATATAGCCGCTATATATGTTTCTGTAACTAGAGAAAGAGACATACCAGTATTGTTTGTCTTCTTAGGAAGAGGACAATCCTGTTTCCAGTTACCTGACTGCTTGCACCTGAAGCACTTGCCCTTAGGCTTTTTCACACCACCTTGAACTCCCACTGCATTAGCAACCTTTCCAGCTTTCTGTGTCTGAGTCTTTTTCTTCTTCTTACCTTTCGACTTAGATGAAGAAGCTTTCTCGGCCACATTCACTTGAACATTCTGCTTAAAGAGTCCTTCAGCTGCCTGAAGTTCTGTCAGAAGTTCCGCGAGACTATACATCCTTTTGTTCATGGTGTAATTCAAGCGGAACTGCTCAAAACTTTTGGGCAAGCTCATAAGGATGAAATCGATCTGGGTTTCCCCATCAATATCAGCACCAAGGATCTCCATCTCATTCAGATGAGACATCATTCTGAGAACATGATCCCTTACAGGTGTTCCTTCAACCATCTGAGTGTTCATTAAAGCCTTCATTGCTACTTGCCTAGCAGCCCTATTCTGTTCTCCAAAAAGTTCCTTGAGATTAAAGAGCATATCTGAAGCAGTGGGCATAGCCTGATGCTGATGCTGCAAAACACCCGACATTGCTGCCAGAATGTAACATCGCGACATCTCATCAGCCTTAATCCACCGCTTATAATACTCCTTCTCACTTTCAGGAGCATCTTCAGCAGGCTGGTCTGGCTTGGGTTCATAAGTACAAAATTTTTACTCCTCAGCAGTCAACACTATGTCCAAATTACGTTTCCATTCAATATAGTTCGGTCCAGTAAGTTTGTTATCCTTAAGTATGGTGAATAGTGGATTAAAGCCCATAATGATCTAATCCTGAGAATCATACATGTAACACATAATCAGATAGTTGCATAAATCTTAAATCCTATTGGTTTCCTCTAACAATTAATTAAAATTAATGCATTAATATTTAAACACCATAAGTATCTGGTACGCCACGATGGGTGACATATATACCACTTAAATTCATTTAAATATTACTTCGGTCCTATTACTAAATAATACGCCACGTTAGGGTGGACTATATATTATTTTTCATAGCTAAGTGTATACCATTATTTAATCTTAAATTACTAAAAAGACCGGATACCACCATTAAATATTTCAAATCAATAATCGATAATAGGATAATTCCCAGATCGGGGGGAGCATTGTCAAGAGGCATCACTTAAGACCCCTTTCTAGACAGAATCATCCTTTCTCTCTATATTGAAAATCTATATTCAATCATTGGCACCCTTCTAATTAATCGAATTCTATGAAACTTGGTACGCCACGTTGGGTGGCATATATACCTTTCAATATTCGTAATTAATTTAGGAAGTTTGTTCAAGTAATATCCATAACACTACCTGACACCATAAATCATACGCCACGATGGGTGGCATGTATATAATTTATATTCGTCTCGGTGTTAAATTACATACAAACAATAATGGAGACCATGGGATTTAATTCCTAACTAATTCCCTCACCCACTTAGAATTTTTTATTTAAAAAATTGAGGAATTTTAAAAATTAAATGGGGACTATGTCATTATAATTATGTCTAACATGCATTCCAAATACACACATAATTTAACAACATAAAACATTTAATTAAAGCAATAAATAAAATATCTATGTCCATGTCGTTCTAATTATGTTAAACATGCAATTAAAAAATTACACACATAATTAACAACACACATATTAATTATTTAAAGCAATAATTAAAAAATTAAATAGCAAAATTAAAAATTAAAATAATAATTAAATCCCCTATTATGGCCCCAAAATCAATTTGCTGCAGCCCCTGTTTCGAATTAACGTTTGCTGGCCACTTCGAACAAACCACAATTATTGTTGGCCGCGTCTTCGTGTTTATTAAAATATTTAATAAACTGTGCGTGTTTGCCATGCTCTGGATACACAGCAGGCATGTACCTTAATACCTTACCTAATAAACTAACATGAGCTTCTAGCGGACCCGCAGCCTCACTTGTTAAATTTCTTATGTTAACAACGGGGTTCAAGTACATGTGCGCCAAAACAAGACCAACAATAAAATTAATCAATTTCGAAATTAAACAGCAGCCCGCAGCAGTCTCACAGCGGATGATTATTTTCTCCGTTTTTGATTTCCACTCGCACGTAATTGTTACAAAATACCCGGATTTTTACAAAATCCATCAAACAATTACATAAAAAATAGATCTAATACAAAACTAATTTGTAAAATCTATTCTAACACGATCAACCCTCGTGTTTTACAACCACGATAAACCACGTGGAAACCAAACAAAATAACCACGATTAAACCACGTGGGATCCAAACACATAATTAAAATTACATGGCCATAATAGTGGATACTAAACAACCTGCAAAAGATTATTATCCAAGCACACCACTATACACATGCATATATAATTACGACATGGACATCGTATCAAAATTCGCAGAACCAATGAACCAGGCTCTTGATACCAATTGTTGGGACAATCAGATCTTGGCATTGCGAATTTTGATACACTAAATTAACGAGTACGAATAGAAAAGTCACCTTGTTAACGGTTGATTCCACGCTCTTCTATTGTATTCCCAAATTCCCTTGAGCGAAGTGTTGCCTTCGTCTTCTCAAGTTAACCTCTCTTCTTGCTCCTGGGTGGCTACAAAATTTTTTCGACCAGCCCCCAGCAAGAAGAGAATAGGAATATATATAGGCTACAATAGGGATCATGGATAATTAGGTTGGGCCTTCTAATTACATCTTGAGCCTAGCCCAATGTAATTAAATATTAATTCAATCCACTAAAGAATTAATATTTGCACTACCTTTCCTAATACCGTAATTTAATTAATTAATTCGGTTCCAATATTATTTGCTTATTAAATTCCCCATGTTTAAAATATCGCATGTCCATTAATTAAATAAATTACTGATAATTCATTTAATTAATATCTTTTATCCTTGATTATCCACTCAACCTTTATTTAATTATGCCGGAATAAATCCACCTGCAGGGTTTCACATAATTAAATCTTTTTGAGCTTTCAAGGGGACATCATTAACCTGAATATTATCAGGACATGGATTCCGTCAATAAATAATATCCCACCATATATATTATTTCATCACCCAAAATATAATGAAATAAATCAAAAGAATTATTTCATATATAAATCAAAGCATGTAAATAATATATACGTGTCAATTATTATTTCCGGATTAAGAACCTAAGCATTAATAATAACATAGAATCTTAGTTCACCTCCTTAATCAGTATAAGGGAACAATTCTAAATTTGATCCTGTTCAATATACACAAAGTATACTAGTATTATTTATTAGTCAATATAAACTAATCTAAATAATACTACAGCCATTCCAGTGGATTGTCTAACTCCACCTGTGCTGTGAACCTTATTATATTATATAAACCGTATTTAATAATCTAATATTCTGTATCCCATTTGATACTAGATTATTCACAATATATAATATTTAGACAACATGTAAACATTTAAATGATTCTCAATTAAACCGGCCAGAAATAAATGTAAATACTTCAAATAAATATTTTCAGTATACACCAACAAATTCTTCCCTTAAATACGGGGGGAAATATGCTAGGTATCAAATACCAAAGACGCATAGTCATGCTAGGCTACGGCCGAAGATGCATAATCATGCTAGGCTAAGGCCGAAGATGCAATAATTGACCGAAGACGCATAAAATGAAAAATTATGCTAAGGTCAACAAAAATAGTCCGAACACGCATAAAAATGAAAAGTTATGCTAAGGACAATGAACAGCTAGGCTCCGGCCGAAGATGCAAAAATTAAAATTAACATGCTAGGCTACGGCCGAAGACGCATAAATAAACAGCTAGGCTCCGGCCGAAGATGCAAAACTAGTCCGAAGACGCATAAAAATAAAAATTATGCTAAGGACAATAAACGGCTAGGCTCCGGCCGAAGATGCAAAAATAGTCCGAAGGCGCATAAAAATAAAAATTATGCTAAGGACAATAAACGGCTAGGCTCCGGCCGAAGATGCAAAAATAGTCCGAAGACGCATAAAAATAAAAATTATGCTAAGGACAATAAACAGCCAGGCTCCGGCCGAAGATGCAAAAATAGTCCGAAGACGCATAAAAATAAAAATTATGCTAAGGACAATAAACAGCTAGGCTCCGGCCGAAGATGCAAAACTAGTCCGAAGACGCATAAAAATAAAAATTATGCTAAGCACAATAAACAGCTAGGCTCCGGCCGAAGATGCAAAACTAGTCCGAAGACGCATAAAACTAAAAATTATGCTAAGGACAATAATAGCTAGGCTACGGCCGAAGATGCATAAAATTAAAAATAGTCATGCTAGGCTACGGCCGAAGACGCATAATCGTGCTAGGCTACGACCGTAGATGCACAATCATGCTAGGCTACGGCCCAAGATGCAATCGCCATGCTAGGCTACGACCCAAGATGCAATCGCCATGCTAGGCTACGAAGCCCAAGATGCATGAACCATGCTAGACCGAACGAAGCCCAAGATGCATGAATCATGCTAAGCTGAACGAAGCCGAAAATGAAAAAGAATTAAGCTATACAGAAATCATGCTAAGGTAAACAAAACGACCAAAGAAGCATAAGGCAACAAACACATAAGGGAGCCTCCCGAAGATGGACCGAAAAAGGTGGCCTTCATTCCAGCTAAGCCCGATTGAAGCCCAGGGACATGTTGGAGGTCCATCTATCCAGCCCACTTATTTGAGCCCAAAGTGAAGCCCACTAATAAGATTAGTGGAAACAACGGTCAAATCATCTAATGACACATCCAACCAAAAACGGTCCAATTGGGTGTTGACACCTCATAATGGGGGACACTTCCTTCCACCTTTTCCACCTCCTATTGATTCATTACCACACTATAAATAAGAGAGGAAGCTGACCAGAGGAGAGGAGAACAACTCAAGTATTCTCTAAACACAATCTCTCTATGTTTTACCTATATCTCTAAAAAATAACCGGAATACTTATTCTTACGCCGGAGGTGAATCGGGGGTCAACACCCTCGCATTCTTCTTCTTTTGCAGGTCCAAATGAAGAAATTATCCGGCAGAAATCTGGTTCCAACAATATGTTTCTGTTATACATATGCCATAGCATGCATGCCTACTTTCAAGTTATATCATTATGCTTGTTCCCTGATTGTTTATTGGCTTATAAATTAGATAGCTAACGTATCAATTATAAGCCGGTTATTGTAAGACCCTCAGAGAAGGGTGTATATATCTCATTCATCAAATATAGACCGGGAGTCAATATTTCTTGATATATCGAGGTTACCTCGGAGGAAAATATTTAAGTAAATATTTTCCCTTATTCGGGCGACGAATATTATTTGAATATTCGTTCGAGATTATTTATTTAATGATCCTTACTTCAAATAATTATTTGAACGTAATCATTCGACGAATAATATTTGTCAATATTCATTCAGAGTCGAATTGATTATCGATTATTATTTCGAATATTCTACTAAAGATGAGACTACTAAATGAATATTATTTGGATATTCTTTTAGAATATTATTTTATTAAATAAATATTACTTTTGAATATTCATTTAAGATATTAATTACTTGACGAATATTATTTTAATATTCATCTGAAGCTTGATTTAATTATCGAATATTATCTCGAATATTCCTTTAAGGCTTGGATTACTAAATGAATATTACTTGATATTCATTTTGAATATTATTCATTAAATGAATATTACTTTTGAATATTCATTTAAATTCCTAATTAATTATGAATATTACCTTAAATATTCCTTTCAGGTCTTATTAATGAATGAATATTGTTTTGAATATTCATTTAAATATTTATTTATTCAATAAATATTCTCCTGATATTTCTTCAGGGATTATTTTGAAAAATACTCTGATTAAAGATATTCTTTCATATTCCTAAATATTCTTTAAATATTCTTAATTCAATAAATATTCTCTGAATATTTATTCCATACTTAGAATAACCTCAATAAGTTTTATCTTCTTCGATTATTACGAAAAATATTTCGGAGACATATTATTATTAATCTTATATCAAGAAAGGTTCTCAGACATCATTCTTCTTGAGTCTATCTCCCTAAAAATAAGGGAACCTTACTTGGAAAATGTTATTTATCTTGTCGACTTCCCGGTCATAAAGTATTCTCTTCACTCGTAACTCGGGTGCTATTGACTTATTAAGTCGTTGTTTACCTTCTCATCATTCGAGGGGTAAGATTGTTGGAACAAGTTGATATTCGTTACCAAGCAATAGCTTGGAAGTTATTGGTGAATTTTCCTTTCCAACTAGATACGACTACTTTGTAGAGTCTTATCAACAAGTATTATACTTGGGGAAAGGGGGACGAACGTTACATTCAGAATCATGAATTCTATTTGAACTAGGAGTCGTGTAAGAGGCCGAGTAGCGCCGGTCCATCCCCTTTGGCCCAACCGTTGGCCGGGGAGAGCTAGTAAGGCGGTAGATAAGTAAAGCCGTCAGTTCTTCCTTCTACCGGTAGTAAATCTAACTTGAGCTGTACGATCTCGACTGATCATCAAAATTGGAACAGCGGGCGCGGTGAATACTCCATCATTGGTTCATCATCCAAACTTATTTATTTCCTGCAACATGATTACTGTTGGCAGAGCTGGAAAAGTGTTCATAACTAGAATTGCAATCTTTTCATGCAAGTTCCTTTTTTTAATGACAATGAGAATATCTCGCTTACTTTTGATGTAGCAGATATTTCTACAAACAAATACTTTAAGTTACCTTGTAACTACATCGTTCATATTATACTGGCATCATTTCCGTAAATGCATGGCATATGGTTTGAAAGATACTTTTGAACTGTTATATATTATCGTTCAGTTATATATTATTGTTGGTGGGCTATTCCTCACCCTTGCTTTATTATTATATCACAACAACAGCTAGACCAGATGACTCGCACAAGGCGCACTCGACGCGGGCGAGGACGATGAGACTACCAGAGCTGAAGAAGAAGCTATTGGTAGGATAGATTTATTCTTTCAGTACCAAGTATATGGTCTAGTATGACTTATGTAAATGGATGGCAAAGAGTATGTATTTTTATTGAAATTCTTTTGGATTGTAAGAACTCATAATGTGATTAATAAAAATTTGATTGTTACTCTGATTTCATCTCTGGGACTATAACGGGTGTGTTTTACATTGTTGTGTTGGGTCATAGAGATGTAATTTATTTTATGTTAAGGAAAGTTCAAGTGTTGTGGACAGAATTGGAAACCGTAACGACCGGATCCCGGACCCCGGATCTGGGGGTGTTACAGTTGGTTTCTGATCCAAAGCACTTGAGCACATCAACTTCCAGCAGCTATGTATTCAGCTTCAGCTGTGGAAGTTGACACAGATTGTTGTTTCTTGCTGTACCAAGAGACTAACCTTTGTCCAAGAAACTGGCAGCTACCTGAGGTGCTTTTCCTATCCACTCTACATCCAGCATAATCAGCATCAGAATAACCAATCAGATTGAACCCTGTGTCCTTAGGATACCATAATCCCAAGTTTGGTGTGCCCTTCAGATATCTGAAAATCCTCTTTATTGCTATCATATGTGATTCCTTTGGATTTGATTGAAACCTTGCACACAAGCATGTTGCAAACATGATGTCTGGCCTACTAGCAGTGAGGTATAGTAGAGAACCAACTATGCCTCTATAGATTGAGATATCTACCTTCTTGCCCTTACCATCTTCATCTAACTTGGTGGCAGTGGCCATGGGTGTCTTTGCAGGTGAGCATTCTTCTAAGTCAAATTTCTTCAATAGATCCTTGATGTATTTGGTTTGACTTATAAAAATGCCATCCTTCCTTTGACTCACTTGCAGCCCAAGAAAGAATGTTAATTCTCCCATCATACTCATCTCATATCTGCTCTGAATGAGCTTAGAGAATTTCTCACACAGCTTCTCATTTGTAGAGCCAAATATGATATCATCCACATAGATTTGAACTAAGATAATATCATCACCATGTTTCTTGTAAAACAGTGTCTTGTCCAGTGTGCCTCTAGTGAATTGATTCTCCAGTAGAAATTGTGACAATGTGTCATACCATGCCCTAGGAGCTTGCTTAAGTCCATACAATGCTTTAAGCAACCTGTAGACAAAGTGAGGGAATTGTGGATCCTCAAAGCCAGGTGGCTGTTGCACATATACTTCTTCTTCCAACTCCCCATTCAGAAATGCACTCTTGACATCCATTTGATAAACCTTGAAATTAGAATGTGCAGCAAATGCCAAGAAAATTCTGATGGCCTCTAGTCTAGCAACAGGGGCAAAAGTCTCATCATAGTCAATGCCTTCCTGTTGAGAGTATCCTTTTGCAACCAACCTTGCTTTGTTTCTTATGACTACACCATTTTCATCCATCTTATTCCTTAGAACCCATTTTGTTCCAACAATGGTTCTATCCTTTGGTGCAAGCACAAGTTCCCATACTTTGCTTCTTTCAAATTGGTTTAGCTCCTCTTGCATAGCAATTATCCAATCAGGATCCAACAATGCATCATCAAGTTTCTTAGGCTCAACTTGGGATAGAAAGCAACCATAGAGACATTCATTTAGAGTTGCTCTCCTTGTCCTCACTCCTGTATTTGGATCTCCAATTATTTGATCTGCAGTATGTGATCTATCCCATTTCCTTGTATGTTCAGATTGATTTCTCAGCCTTGATGTTGCTTCATCATCCAGATCATGATCATTTACATTTCCTCCCCCTGTGAAGTTGCCACTAATCACAGGTGTGTCTTGGATACTTGTTTCTTCATTGTTGGTTGACACAGGTTCTTCATTCACTTGAGTTTGTTGGATTGTGGGCTCAAATTCAGTTTCAATCTCCTCATCAGAATCATCTAGATTGTCAAATTTCAAAGGATCTTTATCTTCATCATTGGCTTCTTCTAATCCAGGTAGTTTGCTGTCATCAAATGTCACATCTGTGCTTTCCATAACTTTCTTTTGAGTGATGACATAAACTTTGTATGCAATTCTTTCCATAGAGTAGCCAAGAAAAATTCCTTCAAATGCTTTTGCATCAAACTTTCCAACATATTCTGAGTTGTCTTTTAACACAAAGCATTTGCTTCCAAAAGTATGAACATACTTTAGAGTGGGCTTCTTTCCAGTCATCAAGTTGTAAGGTGTCTTTCTAGTGTTTTTGTTGATGAGGGTTCTAGTTTTGGATATAGCATGCAGTGCTCACAGCCTCAACCAAAAAACATGTAGGCATCTTTGCATCAAGTAACATTGTTCTAGCAGCCTCAATCAGAGTTCTATTCTTTCTCTCAACAACTCCATTTTGTTGTGGAGTCCTTGGAGCTGAGAATTGTTGAGAAATACCATTTTCTTTGCAGAATGCTTCAAGCATGGCATTTCTGAACTCTGTTCCATTATCACTTCTTAATGCAATCACACTTGCATTGTTGGCCTTTGCTTCCTTGTCAATTTTCTTTATATGCTCAATGATTACTTATGGAGCCTCATCCTTTGATGCCAGAAATTCTACCCATGTATACCTTGTGAAATCATCAACCATCACCAGAGCATACTTTTTCCTTCCTAGTGACATAATATTTGTGACACCCCTAGATCCGGGGTCAAGGATCCAGGTCATCACGGTCCAATTTCCGATCAATATCCATATCTCTTGAGTCTTTTTTTTAAAACTTAATACTTATGTAATTGACCCCACACTAATACACACACACACACACACACCAGTCATATGCTCATAGAACAACATCCACAATATTAAAAGTTTAGAGTTAAACAGTTATTACAAACCCAGAACCTTACTAAGTACATTGTTGAATAATACTTCTACAGGAAGCATTTCAACAACCAAAAGTTTATTACAACAGCTTACACACTAAATGTACATAATCTACCAGTACCCAACCGTCCGATAGCTACCTCGGGAATCGTTGCCAACACTCTCTCAAAAGTTCATCTTTCCCGTACCCTCTTGCGGGGTGTAGTGCGGAGTATCGGCATACCTAGCTGTTGTATACATAATAGCAAGAATGAGCTAAAATAGCTCAGCAAGATAAATTCTATCGACTAGCATCAAAGGGAAATAAACCATTATATATATATATATATATATATATATATATATATATATATATATATATATATATATATATATATAGGGTGTGGCTCAAAAGAGAACTCATTTTTTGAAGAAAACTAAGGTACTAATCCTAACCATTGGATGTATTATAATCAATGGCCCCGCCAGGGGCACCCACACACTAATCAAATACATCCTCACACACAGAATCCCACCTAATCCCCTCTTTTAAAGGGGTTCTCTCTAGATCCCTACTATATATATATATATATATATATATATATATATATATATATATATAATAGACAAAAACAAATTTCAGTTATTATGGAAAGAATTTTATTTTCATTCAATATATATACACTTTCCAATTATCTTTGTACGAAAAGAAATATATAGTATTATAATATCAGTTTCTCTTCTAATATCATATAATATCAGTTTCTCTTCTTAAATAATATAACAATCAATATACCATTTCAGTGTACTTTTCTAAAATAATATGATAAACTTGAACAAATCTTTCGCTATCATCTTCTCATTTCCTTCTTATGCAACAATTATATAAATTAATATAAAATCAGTTTCTCTTCATCTGTAACCATAATCCCATCATCTCATATCATTATTCTGTTTTTAGTATAGAAATCTGAAAACCATTGTCAACACTTTCTTTTCAAAAACATTGGGGATATCTGCTGTCGCCTGATACGTTAGGACGATGATCAGTCGCCTAATCGTACCTGCTCTCTTTTTACTACCAGTAGAAGGAATGAAGATCATCCCTGGAGGAAGGCCACCTGCTAACATCCTCCCTTGGCATCTTCGTGCTGTAATAAAAATAATAAATGTTGGACTGTGTCGCACACAGCCCTGACACAGCCACTTACGCAAGTCTGTTGCAATCCCCCTTTTTGTCAAATCATTATTCCATTTATAAAATATCATCCCACATTTCCATTTTCTCGCTTTCATTTCCACATATCATTCACTCATATCATTTCCATTCTCGCACATTACTTCTATAAAATATATATATATATATAACATAATGCTTTGATTATGATCCAGACATCTCTTTCATATTCAAGAAATCAAATATACTTTTATATTCATAAAATATTCCGTCTATTTTAAAAGTAGTAAATAATAATCAAATAATATTTATTAAACCAGTGATACCCAAAAAGAATATTTTTAATATAGTATTATAAACCATATAACCCTAGATAACAATTGATACCATTCCCTTTCATATCTCTTTTACCATAGAGCATATTCGCTCCATTCGTAATCATCTCTATATCCATATTTCATAAATCATATCCATCTCTCTTTAATTTCCCAAAATCAAGGAAATATATTCTTTGCTATATAGCAACAATAACATCACATATATAATATAATCCTTGATATCATTTTTATTCCGAAGATAAATAATTTTCAAAGTAAGGATAGAAGGATCTTGCCTTGATCTCTGTATCCTGGAAGTATGGCTCGTGGCTCTCCCGAAGTTTCTATAAACACAAAAAGGACCGTCGCTAGAATACTACATCCCTTTCTCACTTCACCTTTATATAACTACATACTTAATGCTTACTATGTGAATAACATGCTATTATAACCTAAGTGTTCCAAGAACCTAACCATTTTAGGTTAAATCAAGGTTTTCTATGTTTGTTCACCATTTCCCTTAACAACCACACTTGAGTATAAAAATTCTAAGAAAATAAAGATTTCGAATTTTACTACAAGGTCAACTGGTAATGACTCTTTGACTACCTTACTACAATATCCCAAAATTTTATAATTTTTAAAAGTGTTTAAGTATGGTAGTTATAGCCTCAAAGTTGGTACAACTACGTTTTCTCGACTATCGAACGTCTTTCACTAAAACTGACTTTTCTCCTAAACCGTTCATCAGATTTTAACGCACTTTATATCAAAACGATCTATGAACTATGCTCTATCTCATCATGGTCACTTGGTGCTCTGGACAGTAAGGTACCGTACGGGTATAGTGTCCAAAAACAGGGAAGTTTCTGATTCTAACGAAAATTGGACATTATAACGGCTATATTTTCATACTTTCCAAAATCCAACTCCTCCAAATCTATCATCCACCTTATACACCATCACCTACACCATGTGGTCATCTTACCAACCATGGTTACAAGCACATACTCCTTCCATATTCAACTTTAATCACTTACAAACACATATATCATCATGAATAATCACTTATCATAACCTTAATCACTAAACTTTCTGTAATCCATCCTATATTCAAAGTAATACTAAAGGGTCTTGAGATTTATACCTTCTTGAAGCTTTAACAACCCTTATCAAGCCTTGGGATATGCTTAATTAACCTTATACTAGCTTGGATCAACTAAAGAAACGATAAAAACAAAGTTAGTTTCTAAGGGTTACTATTCATCATCACTTTTGTAAAAATCATAACAAATTCAAAAATAAGAGTTTGGCTCTCAAATTTTTACCACATCTTGGCCTCTGTATAAGCTTTGATTTGAGCTATAGATCATCAAAAACAAAGCTTCCTAGCTATGGTTTTGAGCTCCATCTTTCCGCTGGACAGAAACTGGACAGGTTTGGTTCTCCCATTTTGAGCATGGATTTGACTAGGCTATACTACTTGGATTGCTATGAAATTTGGAGCGAATCATGCCCATGGAGTGGAGAGGTTGTGGTTAAAATTTGGTGATTTTAGCATGGATAAAAATGGAGATATGAATTTTTCTTTGAGTTGTGTTCTTGTTTGGCAGATTGAAGAGCTTTGTGTTTATCTTGCTTCTTTCCCTTTACAAACGTTTTTCACCTTTTATCTATCATATATATCAGTTGTGTAGTCTTATAATAAAAGTCTTTGAAGTCCACCAATGACAAAGAGCCAATTGTTGATCATCTAAACACCTTACCATGAAAAATGCTACTTAGTACTCAAGTTTGACAAGTTTACTCCTCTTCCACTTTGGTTTTAATGTTTGCACCAATGGGATTCCTTCCCTTACACTCTAATATCACTTAACATCAGCTCCATACTTGGGTTGGGCCGAATTTGGGCTTTTGGTTTGGGTTTTGTACAAAGTTCTCTCGTCATCTGATTCATCGAACAATTTCTGCGATCGTCTCAGTGGTTTTTCTCTTGTAAATCTCTTAAATATATTTTATCCTTTCCCACATCGTATATTAATGTGTTAGGGTGATTCTAATTCTCAAGTAGGTATTAGATTCAATATCCTTGGTATATTCTCTTTTTCTCAGAAGTTGCTCTCCTGGTTATCTCTCGGGTTCTCAAGCATTCTCAAACTCGTTTAACAATCTAAATTCCCTTGACATTTCCTTGACTTGCTCTCGCCTTGGTTTAACCTAATTTCACTAATTCATCAAAATATAAATCTTTTAATATTTCTATGCTCCTTAATATCCAATTAAATAGAAGCTCGCTCGAACTCAAAATCCTCAAAAATCCGTATTCAGAAATTTCTGAAATCTATCGTCATTTCGAGTCACTTATTTTCATAGTACATCACTAATATGGTTTCCTTTTATTCATTTTCTGTTTCAAGTATAGAGTACCTACATACCATTTCTCTAAATCCTCAAAATTTACTGTTCAGGTGATCACTGTAGCATTGCTAAAGTTAGGGTTATTACAGTCTTCCCCCCTTAAAAGGATTCCGTCCCGGAATCATGTTGAAAATGTCCATAGATACCTTTTTCATCCACACCTTCTAACTTCTACACCACTTTCTCTATCTTTTTCCTTTCATAATATCTCTATCTTGTTTACGCAGAAATACACCAACATAAACTTTCTTGTCATTCATCAACATGCCATTTAGTTTATCAATAGTAGTACTTTCACTATCTTTTTCTTGCAAATTCCCTCCTGTTTTCAGTCATTCCATATTATCTCGTCTCTCCTTCCACTTTCAACTAAGGGTATCCGCCACCACATTGGCCTTTTCTGAATGGTAGTGTATCTCACTATGGTTTGTCTATATTTTGATCTCTATCATGACATAAATATTAACACCTCAATATTCCTATATCTCATCTCTGTAAAATTTTCCAGAAAATAAGCTCTAATAATATTCTTTAAAACAATTGTAAGAAAATATTACCTATAATATATATTTCCTGTTCGTACTTAAACAAGAATGTACTTTTCCTTTATCCTTGAAAAATATATCTTCACACTTTTTCCAATACTCTTAATCTCCTTTTTATAGAGTTCTCCGACTCTTAACAGATATTGATTTGGATGACATGAGAATAACTCACTTTTTATATCAGCATAGTTTACTTTCTCACAGATAGATTATTCTTATCTATATTATCAGTCCATTTACACCATTCATTGACTTAGTCGATCCCTAACCAAACATTTACACTTAAGAGGTTAAATTAGAGCGTACCTGCAATTTCCTCCGGATACCTTATCCCAGATGTCTATTGTTCATTATACGCTCTTTACATCTTGCTGATCCACCTTAGTTCCTTCATGATATACTATCTATTCCACCTCTGAAATTTCCCTTAATTATTCTCATCAAAATCTTTATCTCAAGTTTTACTCATTCACACCTTTTGGATTAATCCTTTGAATACTTAACATCTTTAATCTCTCTCTGCTACTTAGGGTATTAGTCACAATATTGACCTTCCCCCACTAAAAGTTATTGCACCTCGAATCCTTCATTAATTATCCCCAAAATACACCTTACTTTCAATAGTAAATCTCAATTATGCCTTAAAATTCCTCATTTTCTTTTCTCTTACTAATCATCAAATATTCCCATTTCTTCTCACGAAATTCCTTTCTCTCTTATATTGAAACGCTTCTAGCTCTAATTATCTCTTACTGAAATTTCCCTTGGAATCTCAAGTTCCCTTTTATAATCACGTATACTTTAAACCTTGCTTCCATTATCCCATCAATTAATGAAATCTTCTATACTCGAAACAATTTATAGAATTTAAGAAACTTTGAATTGAAACGAACCCAGAAACAAGCAAGGGTCCCACAACAATTTATAAGATTAAGAGTTTTAAATAGCTCTTATTCGAAACAAAAGAATATTTGGGAAATCAATATGATAGAAGAACCCGTACGTCAGACAAGTGAGGGCGTCCCCTCCGACTTTCTATCACACAGACAGATCGTCCTTGTGTATACATATAGGGCTGTTCCTCTTAGTTGGAGTAAGAAATATATGGGGAAATTTAAATCACAATGATAAATACCATCCTCCGAAAATAATCTTAGAGGAATATTTTGACTAATACAATTTTGAAACACATTTCAAGGGTACCAAAAAGTTTTGAAAAGATACCGGCCCTTAATAAATAATTACCCACTAGTGGAGGAAAATTTGAAACTCAATAATATAATTTAGCAGGGCTTTAGGAGCTTGAAAATAGGTACTGTTAATAGCCTCTGCCCAATTAAAAATCCCAATAATGGAAGGCTTTCCTCAAATACTGTTTATATCTTAGACTGCGTACTCTCCAAAATTTCTTAAATTTGGCACTCACCATGAAGCCTCAACCTATCGTCTGCTATTCCCAATTATCTTCATTTACCTAGTCGTGACTTGGCTCGATACTCTCTGCCTTTATCCATAATAGAACACAACCTTCTAATCGTAATATTGATCGTCTTGGCCTAACATTGCTCTAGTATCAAGGACCCATCAACTATACTTCTATATTGTATAATCTAACATACCCTGTATACTCACGAGGTTATCTAACGTACACTTCTCAATACATCAAGTATCCCCTTTCTCACATCGATCCCGTGTACAATATAAACTTAACACTTTTGGCATAATAACCTTTTCATTTAAGTCAATCTCGGAATGTCTCAGTCTGTCTTGGTACTGTATATCTTGGCTTTACCGACCAACCTCAGTTTCACCCTTTCATCTCCACAAACAATCAGTGTCTATTCACCGATCCACTTACAATATTTCTTCAAACTCCATTAAACACAAGAAGACTTTAAATACCCTTAACTTTGGCTCACCAATCTCCTCTCCCTATACTAAAACATAAACTTTTATTAGTAATAATCTATAAAATTATAATCAATGCTTAAAATAAAACTATCTGCGATATACCACCCTTGAACTCGATGGGAGTTCACAATTTATATTATTACTGATACAATTATTATTATTACTCTTGTTCTTGAGCATTATGACTCTTAGCTCTGATACCATCTGTGACACCCCTAGATCCGGGGTCAAGGATCCAGGTCATCACGGTCCAATTTCCGATCAATATCCATATCTCTTGAGTCTTTTTTTTTTAAACTTAATACTTATGCAATTGACCCCACACTAATACACACACACACACACACCAGTCATATGCTCATAGAACAACATCCACAATATTAAAAGTTTAGAGTTAAACAGTTATTACAAACCCAGAACCTTACTAAGTACATTGTTGAATAATACTTCTACAGGAAGCATTTCAACAACCAAAAGTTTATTACAACAGCTTACACACTAAATGTACATAATCTACCAGTACCCAACCGTCCGATAGCTACCTCGGGAATCGTTGCCAACACTCTCTCAAAAGTTCATCTTTCCCGTACCCTCTTGCGGGGTGTAGTGTGGAGTATCGGCATACCTAGCTGTTGTATACATAATAGCAAGAATGAGCTAAAATAGCTCAGCAAGATAAATTCTATCAACTAGCATCAAAGGGAAATAAATCATTATATATATATATATATAATAGACAAAAACAAATTTCAGATATTATGGAAAGAATTTTATTTTCATTCAATATATATACACTTTCCAATTATCATTGTACGAAAAGAAATATATAGTATTATAATATCAGTTTCTCTTCTAATATCATATAATATCAGTTTCTCTTCTTAAATAATATAACAATCAATATACCATTTCAGTGTACTTTTCTAAAATAATATGATAAACTTGAACAAATCTTTCGCTATCATCTTCTCATTTCCTTCTTATGCAACAATTATATAAATTAATATAAAATCAGTTTCTCTTCATCTGTAACCATAATTCCATCATCTCATATCATTATTCGGTTTTCAGTATAGAAATCTGAAAACCATTATCAACACTTTCTTTTCAAAAACATTGGGGATATCTGCTGTCGCCTGATACGTTAGGACGATGATCAGTCGCCTAATCGTACCTGCTCTCTTTTTACTACCGGTAGAAGGAATGAAGATCATCCCTGGAGGAAGGCCACCTGCTAACATCCTCCCTTGGCATCTTCGTGCTGTAATAAAAATAATAAATGCTGGACTGTGTCGCACACAGCCCTGACACAGCCACTTACGCAAGTCTGTTGCAATCCCCCTTTTTGTCAAATCATTATTCCATTTATAAAATATCATCCCACATTTCCATTTTCTCGCTTTCATTTCCACATATCATTCACTCATATCATTTCCATTCTCGCACATTACTTCTATAATATATATATATATATATATATATATATATATATATATATATATATATATATATATATATATAACATAATGCTTTGATTATGATCCAGACATCTCTTTCATATTCAAGAAATCAAATATACTTTTATATTCATAAAATATTCCGTCTATTTTAAAAGTAGTAAATAATAATCAAATAATATTTATTAAACCAGTGATACCCAAAAAGAATATTTTTAATATAGTATTATAAACCATATAACCCTAGATAACAATTGATACCATTCCCTTTCATATCTCTTTTACCATAGAGCATATTCGCTCCATTCGTAATCATCTCTATATCCATATTTCATAAATCATATCCATCTCTCTTTAATTTCCCAAAATCAAGGAAATATATTCTTTGCTATATAGCAACAATAACATCACATATATAATATAATCCTTGATATCATTTTTATTCCGAAGATAAATAATTTTCAAAGTAAGGATAGAAGGATCTTGCCTTGATCTCTGTATCCTGGAAGTATGGCTCGTGGCTCTCCCGAAGTTTCTATAAACACAAAAAGGACCGTCGTTAGAATACTACATCCCTTTCTCACTTCACCTTTATATAACTACATCCTTAATGCTTACTATGTGAATAACATGCTATTATAACCCAAGTGTTCCAAGAACCTAACCATTTTAGGTTAAATCAAGGTTTTCTATGTTTGTTCACCATTTCCCTTAACAACCACACTTGACTATAAAAATTCTCAGAAAATAAAGATTTCGAATTTTACTACAAGGTCAACTGGTAATGACTCTTTGACTACCTTACTACAATATCCCAAAATGTTATAATTTTTAAAAGTGTTTAAGTATGGTAGTTATAGCCTCAAAGTTGGTACAACTACGTTTTCTCGACTATCGAACGTCTTTCACTAAAACTGACTTTTCTCCTAAACCGTTCATCAGATTTTAACGCACTTTATATCAAAACGATCTATGAACTATGGTCTATCTCATCATGGTCACTTGGGGGTCTGGAAAGTAAGGTACCATACGGGTATAGTGTCCAAAAACAGGGAAGTTTCTGATTCTAACGAAAATCGGACATTATAACGGCTATATTTTCATACTTTCCAAAATCCAACTCCTCCAAATCTATCATCCACCTTATACACCATCACCTACACCATGTGGTCATCTTACCAACCATAGTTACAAGCACATACTCCTTCCATATTCAACTTTAATCACTTAGAAACACATGTATCATCATGAATAATCACTTATCATAACCTTAATCACTAAACTTTCTATAATCCGTCCTATATTCAAAGTAATACTAAAGGGTCTCAAGTTTTATACCTTCTTGAAGCTTTAACAACCCTTATCAAGCCTTGGGATATGCTTAATCAACCTTATAGTAGCTTGGATCAACTAAAGAAACCAAAAAAACAAAGTTAGTTTCTAAGGGTTACTATTCATCATCACTTTTGTAAAAATCATAACAAATTCAAAAATAAGAGTTTGGCTCTCAAATTTTTACCACATCTTGGCCTCTGTATAAGCTTTGATTTGAGCTATAGATCATCAAAAACAAAGCTTCCTAGCTATGGTTTTGAGCTCCATCTTTCCGCTGGACAGAAACTGGACAGGTTTGGTTCTCCCACTTTGAGCATGGATTTGACTAGGCTATACTACTTGGATTGCTATGAAATTTGGAGCGAATCATGCTCATGGAGTGGAGAGGTTGTGGTTAAAATTTGGTGATTTTAGCATGGATAAAAATGGAGATATGAACTTTTCTTTGAGTTGTGTTCTTGTTTGGCAGATTGAAGAGCTTTGTGTTTATCTTGCTTCTTTCCCTTTACAAACGTTTTTCACCTTTTATCTATCATATATATCAGTTGTGTAGTCTTATAATAAAAGTCTTTGAAGTCCACCAATGACAAAGAGCCAATTGTTGATCATCTAAACACCTTACCATGAAAAATGCTACTTAGTACTCAAGTTTGACAAGTTTACTCCTCTTCCACTTTGGTTTTAATGTTTGCACCAATGGGATTCCTTCCCTTACACTCTAATATCACTTAACATAAGCTCCATACTTGGGTTGGGCCGAATTTGGGCTTTTGGTTTGGGTTTTGTACAAAGTTCTCTCGTCATCTGATTCATCGAACGATTTCTGCGATCGTCTCAATGGTTTTTCTCTTGTAAATCTCTTAAATATATTTTATCCTTTCCCACATCATATATTAATGTGTTAGGGTGATTCTAATTCTCAAGTAGGTATTAGATCCAATATCCTTGGTATATTCTCTTTTTCTCAGAAGTTGCTCTCCTGGGTATCTCTCGGGTTCTCAAGCATTCTCAAACTCGTTTAACAATCTAAATTCCCTTGACATTTCCTTGACTTGCTCTCACCTTGGTTTAACCTAATTTCACTAATTCCTCAAAATATAAATCCTTTAATATTTCTATGCTCCTTAATATCCAATTAAATAGAAGCTCGCTCGAACTAAAAATCCTCAAAAATCCGTATTCAGAAATTTCTGAAATCTATCGTCATTTCGAGTCATTTATTTTCATAGTACATCACTAATATGGTTTCCATTTATTCATTTTCTGTTTCAAGTATAGAGTACCTACATACCATTTCTCTAAATCCTCAAAATTTACTGTTCAGGTGATCACTGTAGCATTGCTAAAGTTAGGGTTCTAACAATATTGACAGGCCCAAACAAGTCCATATGAATTAGTTGTAGGGGCTTGGTTATTGATGTCACTGTCTTTGACTTGTGGCTTGATCTTTTCATTTTTCCCTTTTGACAAGCCTCACACACTCCTTCTTGACAGAATTCAAGTGTGGGCATTCCTCTCACTAACTCCCTTTTGACTAGAGAATTAATGCCTTTGAAGTTCAAGTGTGATAGCTTCTTATGCCACAGCCAACTATCTTCATTTGATGCTTTTGAGTAAAAGCAACAAATTTTGTCCTTGTTTGCAGAGTTCATATTGGCTACAAACAATCTTCCTTTCCTTACTCCAGATAGAGCAAAGTCACCAGTCTTCTTGTGGGTGATCAAACATTCATCTTTGTCAAAATTCACTTTGAAGCCTCTGTCAGTAAATTGACCAACACTCAGTAGATTGTGCTTGAGTCTCTTGACCAGTGCTACATTTTCAATGATGACATTTCCAATTTCCAACTTGCCATATCCCAGTGTGTTGCCAATGCTGTCATCTCCAAAAGCAACCATTGGGCCAGCCTTCTCCTCATACTGTGATAGCAGGGCCATATCACCAGTCATATGGTTTGAGCATCCACTGTCCAAAATCCACATGACCTTCCTTTCACTTTCTTTGCCCTGCAAACACAAAGGTATTACTTCTCCTTTGGTACCCAAACAAGTTTGGGTCCATGTGGCTTAGCAACAGTTTTATCATAAACAACATGCTTATCAATTTTCTTGATGTTAGTCTTCTTGTCACTGTTAGAAGTCTTAGAATCAGGGTTCTTAGACTTAGGTGACAGAGGCACCTTCCTAACTTTAGGAGGACTTGAAGACTTTGTTCTTGTGTAGTGTGTGTGTGAACATTGTGACTGATGCAACCTTCCATGAATTGTCTTCTCAAATTAAAGCAACTAGTCATTACATTCATGTTACATGGCATACAATCAAATTTATCACAGAAAGGAGAGTCTCTATGTCTTAAAGGCACAGAGCAATCATAGAATGGTTTAGCAACACTACCAGATGGTTTCTTGCATGCATGAGTTAAATGATTAGTGCTAAAACAATTTTGACAAACTTTCCTAGGGGCATTTGGCACATAAGCATAATTGTTGTCCTTGTTAATCCCTAATTTTCCATTCCTGTTTTGTTTCTTTTTAGCCACTTTCTTCTCAAACTCATTATTCCCAGCTGAAACAAACTTCACAAATTTTTCAAGTCTAGGTCTACCTCCTACTGACTCCTTGGCTTTGGTTTTGACATTCTCACTCTTAGAGGATGCTTGTTGTTCATTTGATTGTGCCTTATCTTCATAATCCAACATTTGCTTAATGAGTAAGGCATCCTCATCAATCTCAAGTGTTGGTATTTTAAATATTGGGGTCTCAGCCTTTTTCAAAACCTGAGGCACTTCCTCTTGAACAACAATGTCATCTTCAATGACTGCATAGCCTTTCCTCTGTTTGAGAGTGTCATAATCAAGTCCAATAGCAGCCTTAGGTCTAGCTAGATTTTTCTCATGGTAGGACTGCAATAGACTAGAGGAATTCTTAAATGTTTTCAATTTAAATTCATTTTCAGCTAGTTCATCCCTAAGAGCTTTCTCAACTTGACTAGCACATAGAACCTTATTCTTTAGATATTCGATTTCTTGTTTAAGGTTTTCTACTTGCATAGCAGTTAGTTCTAGTTCCTCATTTCTCTTGTTCAACAGTTCATTCTTAGTAGACAGTTTAGCAATCTCTTCATTAGCAGCAGTCATACTAGTATGAATATTAAACATCTCAACAGATAGTTGTTCAACCATAGATTTGTATTCAGACACTGACATGTCTATAGTAGTGAGGGATGGTACCTGAGAGTCTGATTCAGATGGTTCTTCCTTGGAGTTGGCCATCAAGGCATAGTTGCAGAATTCTTGTTCTTCTCCATCACTATCAGAATCATCCCAACACTTCCCTTCAGCTATGTAGGCCTTACCTGGTGTATGCTTCTTTAGCAGAGCCTCATACTTAGCTTCAAGCTCAGGAAACTCCTTATCCTTCTTTTTAGGCTTCTTGCATTCACTGGCAAAATGCCCTAGGTCATTGCATCTATAGCATCTCACAGATGACCTATCCACATAGCTGGTTTTGAATTTGTTCTTGTTTGCTTTCACAGGTGCCTTGCTCTTGTTGAATGAATGATTTTGAGATCTAGACTTGAAGGGCTGATTCCTCTTAAATCTGATGTTTGGGAATTTTCTAGCCATAAAAGCATATGAAGTGTTTTCCATGGCATCCAACTCTTCGAGAGTATAGAACTCATCTTCTTCCTTTTCATCAATAGGTTTAGTCACTTCTTCTTCAGTCTCTTCATCATCTATTATCTCTTCTATTCTCAGTTGACTTGTAGATGCTTCCAGGTCTTGAACGGATTTGTTGACAATCAAGGCACAGGATGTGTTTATCATTCTGCCTTGGTTGGCTTGGATAGCCCTCTTCTGAAGCAACTCAAGCTCATGAGTTTTTAAAACCCCATAGAGCACATCATATGTGACTTTGTTCAAATCTCTTTCTCTTAGAGATATGACCCTTTGCTCTAGATGGTTTGGTGCAGATAGTAGAAACTTCATGTTTAATTCCTTAGTGCTGTAAACCTTCCCATTCATTTGAAGCTCAGTCACCAGCTTGTGAAATCTCTTAAACATATCAGTAATACTTTCTTTGGATTGTGCCATGAAAGCTTCATACTGTGTGACCAGTATCTGTTTCCTATTCTCTCTTACCTCCTCTGTCCCTTCACATAACACCTCGATGTGGTTCCACATGTCCTTGGCTGATGTGCATGATGCTATGTTGGCAAACATCGACATATCCATGGAGTCCATGATCAGTAACATGAGATGACTGTCTAGGGCAACCTTTTCCTTCTCTGAGTCCGTCCATTTGGATGGCTCTTTTGCAACATATGATCTAGGAATGACTATTGTCCCCACTGTAGATTCAGCAATTTCTTGTTGTGGTACAAATGGACCATTCTTGAGGATGTCAGGGTAGAGAGGATTGGCAGCTTTGATGAACAACAGCATTCTTATTTTCCAGAGGTTGTAATTCTCTTTGTTGAACTTAGGGACCTTCACCGTACCTGTAGTCTTTGGTGTATTCGAACTCATGATCGTTTTCTGTTTAGATTAAACAGCCTGCTCTGATACCACTAGTTGAGTATTGAATACAGTAAAAGAATACAGAGGGGGGGGGTGAATGGATTCTTGAATCTTTGCAACAAGATATGTGTTGAGTGTGTGAGATATGTAAGTACAGATAACGAAGACAAACACAACACAATATCACTTTAATCTAATATTTTATTAGATAAAGATTTTGCTACAATCTGTGAATACAAATGATAGTATTCTCAGCTTCATTTTTTTTAGAGAGATATTTCTTGTGATGTATCTTGAAAAACTTATCTGCTAAGGAAGTGAGGATGTATCCTTATAGACATGGATACACCTACTTACTACAAATAAGGTAGGTAAAACAAACTACTTTCCAGTATGTCTATCTCATTTGAGTAAGAGTCCAAACGGCTATAGATTTGACTTTGCAAAGCCTGTTCAGATCCACTTCTTTAGCTCCTTGTCCCTTTGTCTTATCTCTCCAAGCTTCTTTGTAGGCTTTCCAATGTGCTTTATAGTACATAGTCAAATAAAGCGACTTGGCTTGTTGCAGGTTTCTGACTGGTACAATTCTTCAGTATTTTGTCTCCAAGAATGTATTCGAGAAGTGGCTAAGTGATTGATTCGAGAACTCGAATTGACTTAATCGATAACTCTGAGTTCTCGAATAGTGTTATATTGACATATCGAATCACTTCTCGAATAGCTCTTTTATCTGGGACTCCTTGAGATATCGAATAGAGCATTTTGACATATCGAATCCCTGAGATGTCGAATAGCTTCTTTAGTCCTTGAGATATCGAATAGAGCATTGACTTGTTGACCCTTAGAGAACTCGAATGATGCTTTGACTTGTTGACTCAATGAGTTCTCGAATAGAGTAATAGACATATCGAATCACTGAGATATCGAATGAGATATCGAACAGTGTATTCAGAGATATCGAATAGTGTCTTATGAGATATCGAATCTCTGACTTATCGAATGCTAGACTTCTCGAATAGACAAATGTACTTCTCGAATTGGTACTTAGGCAAATTCTTCATTTCTTCAAATCCCAACTGTGATTATTTGGCAGTCTTTATCTCCTTGCTTGAGGCATGAACCTTGGAACTTCTTTCAAGCATTATTCTTGACTTTACAAGTACAGAACAAGTAGAAACTCTACAACTAGAGGTTCCCTCAGTTAAGAGGTCATGTAGGTAATGCATAGCATTACACATACTTAGGCTTGTTATTAGATGTATTCAGGCATGCCTCTGTGACTAACAAAAATTATGAAAAAATAATAAATTTATTTGATTAGGTAATTTAACGGTCAACTAGTAAGTCTTTTTTTTTAAAGGATTATAGTCCTTTCACTATAATCCCTTCCAAAACAAACATAAGATTAGAAATTTTAAAGGATTATAGTCCAATCCATAGGTTATCCCTCAAAACATACATGAGATAGGATAATTTAAAGGATTAAATTTTTTTAAAGGATTATAGTCCAATCCTAGACTTAATACTTCAAAACAAACATGGAATAGGATAATTTAAAGGATTATAATCCCAAGGATTATAAATGATGGGATTATTATAGTAAGATTATTATCCCGGGATTGTAATCCCTCCAAACAAACATGGCCTAGGTGTGTATGTTCGTGAGTGTGTGTATGTTTGTGTGTTTGTGTATATTCGTCTGTGTGTGTGTTCGTGTATGTGTTAATGCTGCAGAACAGATAGAGGGCCGAGAGAGATTAAAAGGAAGGAAGATTGAGAGAAAGAGAGGAATAAATGAGCCGAGAAAGAGAGAGGGAGAAAGAAAAAGGGAAAAGACAAAAGAGAGAGAGCCGAGAGATAGAGAGAAAGAGAGAAAAGGGGATAGAAAATAGGAAAGAAGGTGATGAAGGGTGAAGTAATGGTGATGTACGGTTGTAATTGCGTTATTATTGCTTGAATGTAATATGTGATGTTATTTGGTTAATTTGGTCGATCCTAATTGTTAGTAATCATCATCATAACTTGAATTGGTGTAGGACTTAGTAAGTAATGGTAATTGATTATAAACTTTGAATGATTAGATAATCTTATATAAACTTTTGATTTATTAGATAGTACCGAACATTAAGAATTTGTTATTGATGTCAAAGACTAGAGTTTTTTATAAGATTCTTTTATCCTGAGGTCTTTCCATCAATACCTCGAGGAATGTTCAATGTCTTGATGCAATACATGCTTCTGTGATTTAATGTGTAATATGTAGAGTTAAGTCACAAGTCAATAAGGTATGTTGTGATTTCTTAACTAATAACTTGTGTGTGTGTGTGTGTATATATATATATATATATATATATATATATATAGTTGCACTTCATAACAATTACCTTATATAACAAACAATAAAGAACACCTCATATCTAATCTAATATAAGAGTTCCGTCATGGCACCCAATACAAAAAGTTGTTATTTTTTACCCTATATCCATCCAGCAAAAAAAATAAAAAATTTACTGTTCATGATGACGTCACTGATGACGTCAGCATGACGTCATCATGAACAGTAATTTTTTAAATTTTTTTTTTATTATTTTTTGCTGGATGGATAGAGGGGTAAAAAATATAACAACTTTTTGTATTGGGTGCCCCTGGCGGGGCCATTGGATCTATTAGATCTAGGGTGTTCTTTATTGTTTGTTATATAAGGGTGTTCTGTATGGAGCAATGGCCTATATATATATATATATATATATATATATATATATATATATATATATATATTAGATATCGTTGGCGTAGAGATAGATGTGAGTCAATTTCTTACGTAAACAATTTGAGGGGAACTAAAGGAGTATGTTTACCTTATATAGGTACAAGTAGAGGAGCGAGTAAAGAGCTGGTGGACGTAAAGCCAGAATTGTGAGATTTGAGCTTGCATAGTTTATCAGCATTTGAGGCAAATGTATAACCTTAACTTGCCTTTTTATATTTTCACTATATGATTGATGCTTTAACTAAGCAACTCTTTTGTAAAAGCTTTGCCATGATTATTGAATTATTAAACTTTTATAAACCTTAGAACTCTTTATACAAACTTGTTCCCTTCAGTTACCTTAGCATGTGAAATACCCAATTTTGAAACTATTCATTAAAATCTTGATTAAACCTTATACCTCGGAATAAAGATTGTGAATTAGTAAAATCCTTTGAAAAATTATTTGATGCTTAAACCTTTTGATGAATCCTTGTAATTGGAACATTTTTGACCGAGGCACCGGTCGTGGTTATTTATTTTAAGGCCAAAGTGTGCCTATTGATCCAAAATGTGAGAATCATGTGTAAACATGGTTCGGTGCTATTCCGTGGTTGATCACATGTTATAGCACGTAGCATCTTATCGTAAGTTCCAATTTACCTGTTTTAAATTCTGAAAACATTGTCATCTTGATTTTGATTTATATCTTTGACGTACCCTTGTTATTTGTTTATTTTATTACGCTTGCTGAGCGATGTTGAGCTTATATTTCTTGTTTAAACCCTAACCTGATAGTGAAACGAGAAGAAGCTTTGCACGATTCGCACAACTAGGAAGAGTTCCGTTAGGAAGAGAATGGCTAGACCAGGTCCGGTATTTGCCTTTTAGATTCCGGATTAGGTAGATTTACCTGGTTATATAACTTTTGGGTTTAGGTCATTAGACTAGCTTTTGTTAAAGATGTAAATCATTTAAAATGAATTCGTTTTGTAAAACTTATTAGACTTGAACGGTTAATGCTTTTAGATGTAAATTTATTTCCTACTTTAACCTGATGTTGATCTTAGCTTGTGGGTATAGTTCACTTTATTTTAGAATGCATGTTTAGGCTATAAATTTATATGATTAGTTTAGTAGCACCGGTTTGGGGGTATTACAATCAATGGTACAGAAGTGTGGGTGGGGATGTTCGTAGTCACCGGTGTTCTTCGTGTGTTCATCATGGTTGATGTTGTCCTCCCACAGACGGTGCCAGATGTTATGGAATAAAAACTAGGGTTAAATTTACGGTTAGGGTTTGTGTGTATTTAATGTAAGGGGGATGCCCTCGGGGCTACGACGGCTAGGGCACACCAAGGACGTAGTGGCTTGCATGAAATAAGTCAGCCACATCTTCAAGTAATCGTGACATTTCTTAATCTTCTTGATCGGTGTTGTTATTCCTACTTCTAGTTTACTTCTATCAAGCATGTTATTTAGAAGATTTTTACAAAAACAAATGAAAAAAAAATTCTTTTATTAAATTTAATATAATTCAAGATAAATAGTAGCTAAAATTAATTGCCTTGTTACCAAAAAGATATTAGGAATTTTTACTTATAAATTTATATTTTCCTCTAAGTCAGATCCAGGATCAACATGAGTCAGGCATATTTCTATGAGACCAATAATCCCTAGTAGAGAGGCATGAACACCGTGACTTGCGTTGGCGTAGTTAGTAGTTTTCTTAAGGCCTAGTCTTTCTGCTTGAGCTATCGCAACCACTTGTTTATTAATTCAATACGGCACCATGCCGTTTTTTTTGATGCTCAGATAGTTATGGCCACAAAAATTACATATTACGCAAATCGTCCCAGCAAGATAATGATATGATATATCAATAAATCAGCCACAACTGTTGGAGGATTAAAAACAGTGGCCTGGTACCGTATTTAATTAATAAAACTAATGGCTGCAACAGGTCAAGCAGAAAGAGTAGGCATTAAGAAGAGTACTAACTACGCCAACGCAAGTCATGATGTTCGTGCCTCTCTAGCAGGGATTATCAGTCTCATAGGTACGTATCTGACTCAAGTTGATCCTGGATCTGACGAAAATATAAAACTTGTGAGTAAAATTTCCCAGTATCTTTTAGGTAACAAGGCAATTAATTTTAGCTACTATATGTCTTTAATATAGTAAATTTATTTAAAGAAATGTTTCTTCATTTGTTTTTGTACAGGTCTTCTGAATGAAATTCTTGATAGAAGTAAGCTAGAAGCAAGAAAAACGACACTTGATCAAGAAGATTTTAAAGTGTCACGATTACTTGAAGATGTAGCTGACTTGTTTCATGCTTTTGGATCTTTGTGATGGATCTGTTAACAGGTTTGACCACGTAAGAGGTGATCGCAAAAACCTAGGACATATACCATCAAATATAGTCAATATTCCTATCAAATTTACGTCAGAAGGATATGTGTCTATTCTAGCTTATGGTAGGAAGCCTAGTTCTTCAACTACAACACCTGATTCAACTAAAAAAGATCTTCTATCATGGTTATCACGCTTTCTTTTTCCAAATAAGGATGCATATACTGAGTACGAAGTGAACATTGATAATATTCAAAAGGATTAGAATTGCATGGAATTGTTTTTGAGGTAGATGATACTAGAGTTGGAATTCAAAAGATTAGCAGGAAATAATGTTTGAGAACTATGATCAGATCAAAGATAAGCAGGAAATAGTGTTTGAGAACTATGATCAGATCAAAGATACATCTGTTGCGCAAGTAGGCACCAACTTAATAGACCTTGCTCTAGTTGTAAAGTGGTTTTTGTTGAATTTTATTTAATTCATTTTAAGGAATTGGTAATTCATCCAAGTACCAAAAATAAGATAAGAAAGACTAGTAAATTGTGTCATATGAAAGATAACTAAGAAAAGAATGAAAATTGTAATCAACCTTTTTTAAGCATACATTGTTGTACTAGACCAAGATTAAAAGACTCTTTCTTGACTTAACTTAAATAGCGATGTTTTACAATAAATACATGAAGTCAAAAATATATATAAAAAAATAAAAATTAAAAACCTAGTTAAACCAGAATAAATCTATTTTTTTGAGTGATTGATGACATGTCTCCTTAAATTTTCATGTATATCTATCAACATTACATACTTGCATCATTTTCTTAAACATAGAATTTTCACATACATACATGCTAAATGAGGATGTGCCCTGTTCTTACCTTTTTAACTTATTTTTATGGCTACATGTTCCATATTTGTTCCCATGACTTATATATCGTGCGTTTATAATTCATCATAGATTTAATTTTTGATTCATTTTAATCTTTCAAGCCACAGGCATAAACATACATGATTTTAGTTTAGAGCTAGTTTTATTTTTTTCATTTAAGTATTCTTTTTTAAATGTATCATAGCCAAGGTTCGTGATGAATGAAGTTAAGGGAAAGTTAGAGATTCAACTGATATGGCAGAGTACGATGAAGGATTTGCTGACAAGGAGACCACTAAAATGGAAAAAGACAAAGTTACATGCGGTATGGGAGTTGGCCCTTGCATCATGAATCAATCATTATGTTCTTGAGGAGTTGTTTCTCAATGGCAATTTGCTCAGACTCGAGATGGAAGAAGATGGAAGAGATCATCGCAATTTTTTCAATGGTTTGATCAACCAAATGAACTATTTGGATGATACAAGTGATGTTCTTCTAAAGACTGAAGGATTGAGAAAGCAAGGATCAGGTGACTCAACAGATGGAAAGGCACTCATGATTATTGATACATGTGATTTTGTAGATAGATATACGGTTATGATGAATAACGGTGGTTTAGAGATCACTATATGGGTTTTAGCGACATTCAAAGATTGGAAGATCATCGAGAGGAGGAATTAGCAGATGGATGGATGCTAATGTATTTAATGTTTACCTTTCGATCCGATATGGAGTACTTGGTTGAAGGGGAGGATTGTTGGGTTTCAACCCAATATGATAGTATGGATTTGGGTGATTTAAGACAATATGGAGTGGGTAATAGTTGTATGTGTAGACAATTTTATATATGGTATATCTTGATCATAAAGTTGGATCGTCAGAAAATAAAAATGGAAGGCTTATAAAACAAGTGTGTGAAGACTTGTACAACAAGTATGATAAGCCTTGGTGGCAAAGTTTGGAGTGGTTAGATATACATAGTCATATTATTTTTGATAGGTATACTTAAGAGATGTAGTCTTATGTATCTTTTGAGAGATACTTAAGTATTGCTTGGATTAAGTATTAGTTAGAACACCATTGAGGTGTTATTATCTAATGTATTATAGATAATTGTTTGGATTAGTAATACAAGATGGGACATGCTTTTTTTTCCGCATCATATATTTTGTGCTTTAGTGGAACTTGTCAACTTATCATTTGTTTATGTATGTGTTCGACATTGATTGTTATGAATCTCATATTTGGGTAGTCCCTTAACAGTATAATCCATCATATGTATGATGTTTTCCGGGAAGAAGTAACAAGGCATCATGAAATCAATGATACGTGATGTTAAACAATTAGTTTAGTACTAAATGGCATATCACGCCCAAAAATTTAAATATATTTATGTATGATAACATGAAATTTGATTTTTTGTACTTAAAAAAATGGTTCTAAAATACAAATCGTGTGCTAACAGAAGTTTCAGGAAAGTCAAAATTAGAGAGCACTCATCTTGTGATGGACTAACTACTTAGTTGCTTTCAATAGTTATCCGCTCCACACTTCGCTACCCTAGTTCACCATGGAAACAATAACTAAAACTCCACATATGCATCCTAACCGGTCCTCTCATACTAAAGAAAGGTCCACTAATTTCTAATTCCGTACATTGTACTTTTAATTATATCTTATGAAATATCCATATTTCATAAAAAAACATAAATATATTTTATCTTTTTAAACATTTGAAATAAGCTAAGTAAAAATAATTTATGCTTTCAAAAAGTTAGCACATCTAATAACGAACTAATTAAACAAATATGCCCATGAGACAAATGAAAACAAAAAATTGACAATGACATTTAAATTGAAAAAGTAATTGATACAACTAGAACAAACAGACCATCAGGAAACCAGTGAAAAAGACTAAGCAAATTTCATGATTTATGTTGAGAAGGCAATAGATCCAATCATTACCATACAATCCAAAGATCAAAAATGGTAAATTATAAACGTACCGATCAAGTTGATAATCTTCATCATCATTTGATTCATTAGCATCGACATCCACTATATTATTCACCATAATCGCAAAGCTCTTAATATTTGATTTAAGAGTTAAAGATATCTCGCGGCGGCGGATGATAGAAGAAAGATATGACCTATTTTCTCTATTTCATTGTGTGTGTGTGTATATATATATATATACTAGCATGTGTGCGATGCATCGGTTGTTTTTAATATTTTCAATTTTTTAATTTTGTACTTTAAGATAATAATAATTTTATTGGTTGATGTAATATATTTGGTATTTTTTATGTGTATTTATAAGAAAATAAATTTTTTGAAATAAAATGTAACATGATTTAATTATATAAAATATAATTATGAGAGGAATATATAGTACGATTGGTGTTTTGAGATGTTTATAAAAGTTAATCTCTGTCAATGAAAAGGTAGCATTTTTTAATTAAAAAAATTGTTTATTTATTATAATCAAATAATTTTACTATTTATTAATAAGAATAAAGGACCGAAAATCAATAACCAAATTTTCAATGTTTCGGATTTAATAAATTACTAGCTTATAACTCATGCGATGCACGGATTTTGTCACAACCTGGAAACCCTGTGTCACTATATACTGAACAACATGCATTAGTAGATAACAAAATATAAATGAGACTCTCACAGGCTAGGTTCTTTTACAAATTCTGGCATTAAAATAAGGCTACTGATTATAGTTATTACATCAACCTATGTTACCAGCATAACCTCGACAAGAAGTCAAGCTAGCAACAAAAAGTCTATCTGATTTAATTTACCACACTACAAATTTTAAAAGTTACATATTACCTTAGAAACTGCTGTTATCCCAAAAGTCCTCTATCTGGAGCGGTGATGTGGAAACGTGAACCTAAATAACCTAACGGGTCCACCAACATGCTTACGCGTTGTAGTTTAAGTACGAGTCGTCTGACTGTCTAGCTGAAAGGTTAGATCAGTAAAGTAAGAGTGATTTAGAAAGTCTCAGCAAGTGATACTTTAAAAACAAAATAAAAATGCTTTTCATCAAATATGACCATGTTTAAAAGAATAGAACAATTTAGCTCAAAAAGGGTACAGCTTTTGCAACTGCGTTTAAACGTCTCTTTTGTTAATAACATTGTTTTGCTGGTTATATGTATTTTCTAAAATAGGAAGACTATATTTGTAGCAGACTTTTATGTCAGTAGTTGGTTTCAAGCTTTGTAAATGTTGTTATTATCATCTTATGTTTCGTTTATCAAACATTGGCCCATTTTAAGAATTGGAATTATATGACACTAAGTTAAAGGTGATGATAAGTCACGCTTAAGCTCCGAAGCACAGTGTTATTTAAACACGGGTACAAACAATTAAGGATCCCAAGGCAAACTTGCCAGAAGCACTTTTTTGCACTGGCATTAAATTTTACACGCTGGACTGGTGCCACAGCCTCCTACGCAATCTCTTTCCAACTTCATATACGAAAACATTATCATAAAATTGTAGCACTGGGTTCATACTAACCCACTACTCAACTTTCTTATACTTCTCTTATATTAAGAAATCATTTAAAAATTTTGTTTTATCTTAACAAGTATTCTAAGCTCGGGCCTAAGGTACCGTTTATAAATCATGTCAGGGAAAAGTGCCTTAATTTACTATTAAGATATAGCTTATCAAATCGTAAGGCATTTGCATGGTATAACATAAATTCACGTTTCTTAAACATGCATGGTAATTAATATAACATTAATTAATTTACCAACCAAATTTAATTAAATTTAATTATATATTTAAATCTCAAAGTAATTCACTTAAAAAATAACTAAAATTAATTTAATAATAAATTAATACAATAAATCAATTGATAATTAAATGAATTGAGTAATGATAATAATTAAATTACAAATTAAAATTAATCAAATAAATAATATTTAATTTCGAATTTTCCAAAAGTAAATTAATTAAATAATTAATTAATCCAAAAGGCTAATTAATGTTAAGAATAATTATAGAATGGAATAGCAATGCACTTCTTGTAGTATGAAACAAACACATGATTCAATAGCTGCAGATCAGGATCGACATTGTTCGACTAGGGACTATAAAATCACGGACTAGATGAATTCAGGGACTACTCATACCCTGATGAACTTGATGTTGCAAAACTGGAAAGTGCTACATTTTAGGATCGAAATATTGATTATTACTTTCTATTTTTAGTTGATAGGTAACATTATGAATACACTCTCATTGTCATTGTAATATATGCGAACGAGAGCCTGTATTAACTTGTGTGATTGGGTTTTTACAGAGAGGGAGAGGTTTGTATTGAGAGAGGCTGCTAAAGGTATTTGTACACCTTTGGTAGAGTTTGTATTTGATCATATTAATACAAAAAGTTTGATTCATTCATGTGTCTTTGTTTTATTCACTTGAGCAAAAATTAGACAAGATTAATCATACTTGTATTCAACCCCCCTTCTACAAGTATATTTAGTTTAATAATTGGTATCAGAGCAGGTTGATTAAGTCTAATAAAAAAGATCAACAATCACGTCTGGTTATAAGGATGGAAATACTAGGATCCTTATGCTCAAGAGGCATAAGTATACTCATTGAGAAGTGAAGATGTTGCATCACCTTGAGGTAACAGATCCTGACTATCTTAACAGGATAAGAAATGCACCTTTTGTTTCAACAAAGCTTATTCCTCAAGCAACTGTTGAAGAAAAAGTCATTAGAGAATATGCAAAAGAAAAACCTAAATCTCAGTGGTCTGTTCTGGACAATGAGAACATTCTTAAAGATGCTAAAGTGAGAAACATATTATTCAACATTCTTGACTCTGTTCTCACTAACTATGTTCTCTCTTGCAAAGCTGCTAAGGAGATGTGGGACAAGCTGAAGGTTCACTGTGAAGTCAATAAACCTGTCAGGAAGAATATGAGGGCACTTCTCATACAGCAATATGAGTACTTTTAATCCAAGTCTGGTGAGTCTCTTACTGAAACCTATGACAGGTTTACAAAGCTCATCATTGAGATGGCCGTGCATGGCAAGTATTATTATTTCGAGGATATGAATTCAAAGTTCATGAAAGCCCTACCTGATTTCTACAATGAGAAGATTTCTGCTATTAAAGAAGCTAATGATTTGGATGAAATATCATTAGAGGCAATTTATGAAAAATTATGGGCTTATGAATTGGACATGTCGTAGAAAAAAAGCAAAAGTGAAGGAAAGAAAAAAATAATTGCACTTATTGCTTAAACTAAAACTGAGAAGCATCCAGTGGAAGAGTCTATTGAGTTTGCTGTGAAGAACTCAAGGAAGAAAATAAACAAAGATGGTTCCGAGTTAGAGTCTACTGATATAGACTCTAATAACAGTGATTTTGAATCTGATATGCAAGAACTTTTTACAATGTTTGCTAAAGCTTTCAGGAAAGGAAGATTCAACAGAAGAAGGTTTAGAAAAAGATTTTTTTTCAAAGAATGAAGTGAAGAATGGTGATAAAGGCAAGAGTACAATCATCAAGCTTGATAAGGCAAAAATTAAGTGCTTCAACTATATTAGCTTGGACACATTGCCAGTAAGTGTAAGAAGCCTAGAAATTTTGGAAAGGGCAAGGCACTCATTATCACACAGAAGGACTGGGTAGACTCCAGTGACTCTGAAGATGAATTCGATTAGGACAATATTGCTTTGATGGCAAATATATATGAAAAATTCCATATGTCTTTTAAGTGTCTACATGACTCTTGCCATACATTAACACCATAAAATGAAGAATTTCTTCATGTTTGAGCTTCTAGGCATACTATCACGTGTTCCATATGACTATATTAATAAAGTAAAATATTAACTAATAACAATGCAGTTTAAAGCTACAAGAATTACAAAAGGACAAGAAACATTTTAAAAAAAAACTCACTACAAACCTGTTACGATTTTAATAATATGGTATTTTTAGAAATAGTTAGTTTGTGTTTTGAGATTTGGTTATGGCCTTTATATTTCTCAACTTGTAGGGTAGATATTTAGAATTTTTCAGATAACTCTAAAATTATTTGATTGTCAGTTTTAACCAGTATTTAAATATTAGTGTTACTTGGAAATGTATTAGGTTCTACTCCTGTGGTCACCCGTTTTGCAAGAGAAAGACAACCCCTCTTTTCGACTCTGACTCTTCCTTTCCACTATTTGCACTCTTTTTTTCCATTACTTTGAAAGTGTCAGCTTCGGTTACAGAATTGGGATGAATGCAACAAGCTAGCAACAAGATCAAACGGTAACCAATAGGATGAAGAAACTGGTGGCTACTATTATACCTGATAAATTATGGAGGTTGGAAACTGATTCGCTCGCGTTAATTTGCAGTATACAACAACTCAGGCTATATATCATATTTTACATGAAACATGAAATTGTATTACATAAAGTTAATTTTAGGCAAACATGCTCTGAACTCGTATGTCCATACGTAACGTATGTACTTGCTTTTTGCTCAATATTCCTACTGTAGATTATATATTTTGCCAGTCACAACTTAGGAGTATGGTGAGCTTGTGTTGCTGGATTGACCGACACTTTCTGCTACTCCATAATAATGATTTAATATATAGTAACTAGGACATATGAATTTTTAATCAAAAGGTTGATGGACTTCCTATCTATCTACAATTAAAAAATTTGTTCGATTACATACAACGCCATTATATGTTTCTGTTTATTGTATGATCAAATATGCTACTCTTATCTATGTGACACTGACATTGTTCCTGAGTTTAGCTATGTATCAAAAGGAAGATATGACACATGTATGAGCAAAGTATGAATAACAAAAATTAAAATTATATTTCAAGGGACATAGGTACACGAATATGGGTTAAATGCTAGAAAATAACCCGTGCCTTGCACGGGTTTTTATGCTAGTATATGCTTAATGATAGAACAAAAACAAAACATGAGACACCTTGACTGCTGAGTATTTAAAGTACATATAAAAACAAACCTAAGAAAACATAAGATATACAAGCAGCATGCAATGGATAAATAGAAAAGAAAAACTAAATCAACTTTATACGCATGATGTTAAAAAACACTTACTATGTAATAAAAGAAAGCACACACCACATAAAAAATATGATACTCGGAGGCAGAAATGTTTTGGAGGGGGGTCGATATTATACTATAATTTTTAAAATAAATAATATTTTCAAATTTTAATTGTAAAATAAATTAAAAAGGGAAAATAAGAAGTGTCTACAGATTTAAAACTGTGTTGAAAGTATAAAAGGTGAAATTTTTAGAAGAAAAACTACAAAAAATAGATTAAAAGTTAGAAAACAATAAAAAAAACATAGGTTGAGAGTCGAACCTTGGTTGATGGGGTGAAAAACCTGACTGCCTAACAGCTAAACTACAAAGAAATACACACAAATGTGTAATACTATTGTTCATATTGGAGACCTAGGGGGCTAGGGATCCCTTACACCCCCTTGCCTACGTCACTGCTCTAAGAAATTAAAAAACAAGAAAAAGGAAAAAAAACAAGTCTAAAAAGGGGAGTATTATTGCATGCATGTTAATTGCTAGAGGTTTAAAACAAGTACAATAAAAAATTGAAGGCAATAGAAATAGTCAGCACGATAATTAGAGAGTTAAAACACAAGGACAATCCATGCATTTTAGGCACACATGTATATTTTAAAAACAAAACACCAGCATACATGTTACTGACATGGAGAACTTACATAGACTTAAGATATTTCTAATAACAAGTAAGGCATGGATAAATATAATAAAAAAATATGTTATATGATTGATAAGACTTAGATAACATATAGCAAACTAAGAATAAACAATGTAGCCTGTAGGTTTGTAAGAACAAAAAAATTAGGTAGCCTGTGGATAAAGAGGAGAAAAAGTAGACTAGACATAAGAGTCAACAGTATTTAAAACTGCTGCAATGAAAATTGATCTTGCACACCAGAATGATAAAAAAGAAAAGATGTCAGGGAAGGATTTAGGTGGGGCTCTGATTCCACTGTAGTGTTTTGGAACACTTACCAAAGAAAAAGAAAAGTTTGATATTGAAAAGGGTTCCGATTATACTATGAACAAGCTAATTTTTGTGTACTTTTTCATTGAGTTTTTACCCACTATTTTTAGGCATTCTTAGTACACTCTCCACCTGTTAAACTTGTGTAGTTGTCCCATAAAATCCTGTATTGTAATTAACAAATTGGTAACTCCCTCAATATTAAATATTGTAAAGCCCATAATCAATATTCTTGTAACTCCCACAATTGTAACTCTCAATCAATAAATAATATCAGAAAAAATTGGAGGTATTGGGTCTAGTTGAACTAATAAATATCAGAACAAATTAATAAAAATTATATGGAAGGTAAATATTCCCAATAAAATTATACATTTTTCTTGACGTATGTGTATGAAATAAGTTCCGGTTGGAAAAAAATTGGTGGAAAAACATAAAAGTGAATGTTGTATGTACTTTCTAGGTGAGCATGAGTTTGAATCGCACTTGCATATCTTCATTAAATGTTCGTTTGCTCAACAAATTTGGCAGATCTGTGGCCTTATTTATTTTTCTGTAGAATCAGAAATGCTTATTGATTAGGTTGTATGTATATAACATGTGTAAAATAAATTTTGATGGTACCTACTTTCCGAGTGATAGGAATTCTGATCTGTGAATGGTTATTAGTCCTCTAGGCCAATTTATTGCTCGTAAAACAGTTAATCTTGGAAGATATTGGTTGATCTTTCCTTTGGCTTTTGTATTTTTTTGATAGTGATCTCGGTATAGAAACACCTGATCGTGTGAACAAGAATTAGGGTATCTTTCTCTGTTTGAGAAGTAGAAGCACTTGAGAAACTTTGCACACAAGTTTTGAAATTTTACTATTCCATATTTATTTATTTATTGTTAATTTGTCTCTATTATTTTCTCATTACTCTTGATCATAATATTTCAATGTCTTTTTTTTTGAAAGCAACATCTTCTTTTAATTAATTCACTCATATATGTTTTTTTTAAAGTTAGGTTTATATGCCTCACAAAGTGAGTATCTTTTCTAACAAATCTCGGGGTGAGCAAGAATCGAAGCCAGGACCTGGGACAATAAGAGATAAGCCCTTACCATCCACTTGAGCCATCTCATCGTACTCCAAATATACTTTTTTTATCAATATGTATTTATTACAACGGGTGTCGGTCTAAGGAAACGTGACACAAAATCAACGTAAAAAATAAGTATATAGTTTATTTTGGGGATATTCACAAAAATAGCCAACGTTTTTTAAGTATTTTCAAAATAGTACCTAAAGTTGCAGATAAGGTTACAAATGTTGCATTTGGGATTGCAAACCAGGTTGCACCCGTATTTTTGAAAAAAAATTCTGCAACATGTGTACTTTCGAAAAAAACCCTTTACTTTGTTGTATATATTTATATATAGTATATAAATAAGTATATAGTTTATTTTGTTGTCTATATATATATTTATACATATATTAAAATTTATAAAACATTGTGTTCACTAATTTATTTATAGATATTTTCTTTTTCATGTCTTTCTTAAATAGTCTATATTTTGAAAAAAATTAAAAAAAATTTGCAACGCTGCCGCGAAACGCGGCTTATATGTATTTATTACAATGGGTGTCGGGCTAAGAAAAATGTAATAACCGTAAAATTCTTATAATATTACGAGTCCCTTTTTAATAAATTGTCGTGAGATTTAATTTTTGTTTTTAATTATTATTAGGGGCGAGTGCAAATATCTATTTATTTCAATGCATTACTAGACTCTAATGATCTTAGAAATTATTACCGAGATTATAGAATTTATTATTATTATTATTATTATTATTATTATTATTATTATTATTATTATTATTATTATTATTATTATTATTAATATTCTATCACTAGTGCATAGAATAAATAGAATCTTGTTATAAGTGGGCCAAGTTGTGAGCCCAAATAGTCACGTGAGAACTTAGTTGGGTAAGCTAAACAATAAAGAGTTTTTTTTTGTGAATAAATAACAAGCCCAATGTAATTAGGCCACTAAGGACCATTATTTGTTTTATTACTTAAGTGATAATCTAGTAAAGATTAGTCTCATCTCTCTCATTTCACACTTCACCGAGAAAACAAAATACCCCAAACACCATTTTTCTCTCACTTGAACCAAAGCTTTAAAATCATATATACCATATTATTATCTTTATCTTGCATGCATTAGTATATTTGTGAAGAGGAGATCAAGCTCTATAAGTTGATATATATATATATATATCTTAAGTTTCACGGAGTTTTATTTTTTCGGATTTCAAAAATTTGGGTTTTCATATAGAGGGTATGAATTATTACCCTTAAAAACTTGTAATCATGATTGTATGTGTTTTTATTGTCATATTTGCTTGAAACACTTATTTTTTTAATTAGGACTTTTTATTTATTAATTAGGGATTTGTAAATCTAATGGATTTGGTTGATTTTTTTGATATGGATATTGATTACAATTGGGAATTTTGATTTTTGGCGAGTGATTATGGTTGCATGTGGGTGTAGAGCCACCACCGGGGGGGTGGTTGTTCGGCGATGGTGGTGTCGCCGGAGAGACGCGAGAGGAGATAGAGGGGAAAGAGAGAAGGGGATCGAGAGAGAGGGAGACAGAGGGAGAAAGGGAGAGAGAACGGAGGGAGTCGAGAGAGGAGAGAAAGAGGAGGGTAAGAGAGAAGAAGGATGATCGGAGAGGGAGAGAGCGAGAGTGGAGAGATTGAGACGAAGAGAGATGTGAGCGGAGAGAAAGAGAAGAACGAGAGATGGAGGGAGAGTGAGGGGAGAGAGAGAGAGAGAGAGAGAGAGAGAGAGAGAGAGAGAGAGAGAGGGGCGAAGATAGACGGTGGGCCGCCGGAGCCGCCCCTGCTTCCGGTCGGCGTCCCGCCGATGGGGATGGGGGTGGTGTTGTTATTTTATTTTATTAATTAATTGGTAAATTTTAGAATAAAGTTGTAAAAATAGAATAAAATATGGAATTTTAAATGAGGAAATTGTTTCAAGAATCCGTTTTCTTTATATATAAAGGGGATTTTTGTAATTTAATTGATTGTTAATCGAGAAAGAGATTGGAATTGGTGGGACTAATTAAAAGTAAATTTCTTGATAAAAGAATTATTTTTTTGTAAAGAATGGGATTAATAATTGCGGATTTAGATTAAATAAAATGGATCCCCTAAATATTTTTATAGAGACTAATAATATTAGCTCTCTAAAATGGTATTACCAAAAAGAACTTTTAGGTGAAGTACAAGGACCCGTTGCGATTTATCTAAAAATTTAAGATACGAATTTATAATAATAATTATGGATCTAAAACATAATTAAAAGATGAGCCCTTGCACCTTCTATTTGAGGAATAAAATAGGGATTATTTTATAAGAGACTTACTTAAATTTTATAATTTAGATAGTTAAAGGGAATATATTTTTATGCCTTTTTAAATTCGAGGTATGCTTTACGAGGATTAAAATAATTTCAAGGTACGATTTAAACAATTAATCATTAGCGAATATTTAGAAATAAATTAGAGACAATTGTAGAAAATTTCATTACGATTAATTTGAGCGAGACTTTCACGTTTCATCTTAATTCGGATATCGCGATACCCTAAACCCGATTTATTAAAATTAATAGGAAAATCAAATAGAGCCTCCATTTAATTTATTTTACTTTGCGAATAAGGCGTTAGTGAGATTTTCAAGTCACGAGAAAATTTCAAATTATTTGCTCGTGAATTATCTGATTATAAATGATACGGTTACCAAATTATGTGACACTACGTGATTAATTTATTACCTGAGTACTAAAATCCTTTTGATAATTAATTATAGAAATTTTCTGAGATCTGAGACAATCGCTCGCGGGTAACGCTTTTTAATTATCCGGTAATTTTAGCATCGAGATAGAGGCAAGTTCATTCCTACCCTAACTCTCGGAAACTTTGTATTTCTGTTCGTATTATTTCATTCCATAATTATTTTCGAGCTATCAATTATGAGATTTATTTGTTGCTCCTTATGATGCAATAATTTCTTTTGAGCATTATTTCTCTTTAAATATTACGTTATTGTTAATTTAGTTTACTTGCGAATTATATTCCCTATAAGCGTAGAAACAATTTCGTTGCTATCGGGTCGATCTCATTAATTCGAGATGACTATTATTTTGATTCAGTAAAACTAATGTCATTCGTTCGAGATAGTTAAATTTATTCTTTTCAGTCGAATTTATTGTACAAATTCGACAATATTTATTGAGTACCTTTCAGTTGGTTCATCTTTCGAATCAACAATTAATTGTTACAAAATTAGGATCGTTAGAGTGTTTATTCGTTGATCAAGTGAAAAACATTCTATTTAGCGTTCATCAATTGTGAGCATTATAAATATTCGAGTGGTACCATTTGTTCCGTACAACTCACTATATTTTGTTTTAAGACTATTCTCATTATTTCGAGATAGTTACCTTTCTTGTCAAGGGTTGGCATTTTGTTCGTGTCACCCAAATAAAATATGTTCATTGAGAGTTACATCAATTCATTGTTCGGATTGGTGGCACATTTGAGTAAGACTGGCAGTCCGCCAGATCAGTCAAATATTTTTCCTGTGAAGTTGATATAAAAATATCAGTTCATTAAATGTTCGGGAATTCTGTATTCTACTGGTCAAAGTTGGGAAAGAGGTCCATTATAGAGAAAGAGAGACTTGTGTACCTTTATATGGACACGAGAATATTTTAGGCATTGTGATGCCAGGGTTGATATAATAACCCCTTTATGATGCTAGCATTCATACTATATACTACATTCGTTGATATCGTATTGTAGCCGTGATCGGGCGAAGTGCGGTATCATTGGAGGACGGTATACCCGGTTGGATAGTTGATCGCCCCGCCGAGATACCGAAAGGATGGAAGACCAGTTATTCATTATCATGAGTCATTAGAGTTTTACCAATTGAGTCTTTTGGAGTATCTATTTTCGAGATGATTCTTGAGTTAAAGTGTCAGATTTCTGTTATCCAATTGTTCATTAAATTTCGAGTATTTCTTTCGGTAAATCTTTATTATATCTATGTACCGAGCAAGGATAAAACTTGCTGAGCACCATAGTTGCTCATTCTTGCTTTACAACATTTGTTCAGCTGTCAAGAAGGAAAAAGGTGAGTCGTCCAGCCAGAGGAACAAAGGGAAGGAGAAAGCTCCGGGCTTTGGCGTCACGGACTAGAGTGACCAGCTGGAACCTGTTATCTTCCTGTTTTATAGACTTGTGCAAGATATTATTCAGAAATGTAATAAATCGTATTGTAATAAAGTATGAGACCGATCTTGAATCTATGGAGTGGGACTGCTCCGCTCCGTTGTAATAATTATTTTATTATTATCGAGATAACGTGTGCTGCAGGATACTGAGACTTGATGTGACGACCCGGGTCCCCGGACAGGGCGGATTTGGGGGCGTCACAAAAATATGATACAAAATTGACATAAAAATAAGTATATGGTTTATTTAGTTGTCTATATATATATATTAAAAATTGTACAATATTGTGTTCATTAATTTATTAATAGATATTTTCTTTTTGATTTCTTTCTTAAATTTATATTTTAAATTTTATTTAAAAATATTACAAGGCCGCCGCGAAGCGTGGCTTAGTCAACTAGTATTATATAAAGGAGAATCCTAGGAGCTCTAAAATTGCTCGAATCCTATTTATCTATTTTTCTAAAACTCCTCTATTTTAAATAATTAAACTTCCTTCTTGAGTTTTTATTTTTAGAAAAGAAATCAAAACTTTTTTCTTATCACTAACATCAACATATTTGAAATAGAAAAGGTTTTGAATTTTTAGGAAAGAAGAATTCAAATTTACATATTCGAATAGAAAAGAAATATTATATTCTTATATATATATATATATATATATATATATATATATATATATATATATATACACACACACAATCATTGCTTATAACGATCAAATTTTATTACCATGTTTGTAACTCTTTTCTTGCTTCTGTTTACTTTTGTCTTTGTCTATTTTCTTTTAGTTTTTTTATTCGTTCTTATTTTATTTAATTCTCAATGTACATTGCTTCTATTTAGTGATTTTCAGGTTGCTTTTTTTTTTTTTGTTGATTTTTAAGGTTTTATTTATGTATTGAATCATATTTATCTATTTTTATAAAGATCCTCTATTTTTAAATAATTAAAATCTCTAATTCATTTATAGATATTTTATTTTTATAGATATTTAAAAATAGAGGATCTTATATTAAAATTTGTAAAATATTGTGTTCACTAATTCATTTATAGATATTTTATTTTTTATTTCTTTCTATAAATATAGTATATAGTTTATTTAGTTGTCTATATATATTAAAATTTGTACAATATTGTATTCATTAATTTATTTATATATAAACTTTGCATGATTAGATAATCTTATATAAACTTTCGATTTATTAGATAGTACCAAACATTAATAAATTGTTATTGATGTCAAAGACTAGAGTTGTTTATAAGATTTTTTTATCTTGAGCTCTTTCCGTCAATACCTCGAGGAATGTTCAATGTCTTGATGCAATACATGCTTCTATGATTTAATGTGTATTATGTAGAGTTAAGTCATAAGTCAATAAGGTATGTTGTGATTTCTTAACTAATAACTTGTGTGTGTGTGTGTGTGTGTGTGTGTGTGTATATATATATATATATATATATATCAGATATCATTGGGGTAGAGATAGATTGTGAGTCAATTGCTTACGTAAACGATCTGAGGGGAACTAAAGTAGTATGTTTACCTTATGTAGGTACAAGTAGAAGAGCGGGTAAAGAGCCAGTGGATGTAAAGCCAGAATTGTGAGATTTGAGCTTGCATAGTTTATCAGCTTTTGAGGCAAGTGTACAACCATAACTTGCCTTTTTGTATTTTCACTATAAGATTGATGCTTTACCTATGCAACTCTTTTGTAAAAGCTTTGCCATGATTATTGAATTGTTAAACTTTTATAAACCTTAAAACTCTTTATGCAAACTTGCTCCCCTCACTTACCTTAGCATGTGAAATACCCAATTTTGAAACTATTCGTTAAAATCTTGATTAAACCTTATACCTCAGAATAAAGATTGTGAATTAATAAAATCATTTGAAAACTTATTTGATATTTAAACCTTTTGACGAATCCTTGTAATTGGAACATTTTTGACCGAGGCACCGGTCGTGGTTATTTATTTTAAGGCCAAAGTGTGCCTATGGATCCAAAATGTGAGAATCATGTGAAAACATGGTTCAGTGCTATTCCGTGGCTGATCACCTGTTATAGCACGTAGCATCTTATCGTAAGTTCCAATTTACCAGTTTTAAATTCTGAAAACATTTTCATCTTGATTTTGATTCATATCTTTGATGTACCCTTGTTATTTGTTTATTTTATTACGCTTGTTGAGCGATATTGAGCTTATATTTCTTATTTAAGCCATAACCTGATAGTGAAACGAGAAGATGGTTCGCACGATTCGCACAGCTAAGGAGAGTTCTGTTAGGAAGAGAATGGCTGGACCAGGTCCGGTATTTGCCATTCAGATCCCGGACAAGGTAGATTTACCTAGTTATATAACTTTTGGGTTTAGGTCGTTAGACTAGCTTTTATTAATGATCTAAATCATTTAAAATGAATTCGTTTTGTAAAACTTATTAGACTTGAACGGTTAAATTTATTAGACTAGCTTTTATTAAAGATCTAAATCATTTATATGTAAATTTATTTCATACTTTAACTTGATGTTGATCTTAGCTTGTGGGTATAGTTCACTTTATTTTAGAAAGCATGTTTAGGCTATAAATTTATATGATTAGTTTAGTAGCACCGATTCTAGGGATGGCAATCGGGTCGGGTCGGGTCGGGTTTGGCAAAATCCAAATCCAAACCCGATTTTTTGGATAAAACCCGAACCCGACCCGAACCCGAAAAATACCCGAAAACTGAAACCCGAACCCGATCCAATGGATTTCGGGTGGATTTCGGGTATACCCGAAACCCGAAAATTTTTGGATTTGGATAATACCCGAAACCCGAAACCCGAAAATTTTATAAAAAGTATTATTAATATTATATAAATAAATTATATTTTGTGCATTAATTTTAATATTTTAATATTTAATTTTGTTATAAAATTTTACATATAATCAATTTTTAAATGAATTTAAATCATTAAAATAACCAAATAGATTTGATATGAAATACATCTTAAACACTTAGAGTCTAAAAATGTTTTAATATTTCGGTTTTAATAATACAAGGTTATTTGTTATACGATGCACCAATGACTTTTATATAAAATGTATTACATTATGAAATATATTATAGTATAAATTATATACATATATACAAACACACACACACACATACATATATATATATATATATATATATATATATATATATATATATATATATATATATATATATATATATATATATATTCGGGTTTTTTTCGGGTTTCGGGTTCGGATCGGGTTTGGATCGGTTTTCGGGTTTCGGATCGGGTTTCGAATCGGGTTTCATAATATCCAAATCCAAATCCAAAAATTTTCGGGTTTGAAAATCAAATCCAAATCCAAATCCAAATCCAAAAAATCGGGTTCGGGTTATCCAAAATTTCGGGTTTCGGATCGGGTATCCGTCGGATCGGATTTTTTTGCCATCCCTAACCGGTTCGGGGGTGTTACAATCAATGGTACAGAAGTGTGGGTGGGGATGTTCGTAGTCACTGGTGTTCTTCGTGTGTTCATCATGGTTGATGTTGTCCTCCCACAGACGGTGCTAGATGTTATGGAATAAAAACTAGGGTTGAACTTACGATTAGGGTTTGTGTGTATTTAATGTAAGGGGGATGCCCTTGGGGCTACGGCGGCTAGGGCACATCAAGGACGTAGTGGCTTGTATGTCCTTATTCGAGGATTAAGGATAAAATGCTGTGACGTATTGAGCTCTGCCCAAAAAACCTTTATCCGAAATTGATGGGTAAGACCCTTTATATAGGCGTCGGGAGCCTTGGGTTTAGAGTAGGGTTAAAAGACGTGGAGGCCAAGTCTCCTCCTAAGTTGGTGGTTCTAGATCTTTCCCATCAAGGATTCAGTTTCATTGTTGATTTTTGTTTCTCAAATCCTGGATTCTGGAAGTGAGTATTAATTATGAATTCAATACTCAGTTAGGGTTTTGGGGCTCTTTATTGGGCTTTGTTATTGGACCAAGCTAGGTCTAATTAATGCAATATTAAATATGTCTTTAGGGTTTAGATTTTTACCCGTGTCAAAAGGTACTGCAAGAGGTATCAATAATTCTATAACATTAATAGACCTTACAATTTTCACATTCTTGTCAGAATGGGTAGACACATACTTGTACACCAATTTCAGAATTAAGTTAAATTGTACTGCAAATATTGTGTATTATTTGTATGTGGTAGGATAATTATAAATGTACTAAATTTCAACGCAACAAGTTGATATATACCAGTGACTACATAATTCCAAGCCCTAAGTCGATGCCTAGTTGCGCAGCAGATGTATCCTTGATCTGAGCATAGTTCTCAAACACAGCTTCTTACTTATCTTTGGGAATTCCAACATTGTGCTACCATCATCTACCTCAAACAGAAACTCCACACAATTCTCATCTTTTTCATTATTATCAATGTTCGCTTTGTCAATTAGTAACGCTTCCTTCTTTGGAAAAAGAAAGCGTGATAACCATGACAAAAGACCTTTTTTAGTTTAATCAGGTGTTGCAGTTGAAGAACTTGGCTTCCTAACATAAGCTCGAATAGACACATATCCGTCTGACATAAATTTGATAGCATTACTGACTATATTTCATAGTATTTGTCCTAGCCTTTTATGATCACCTTTTACGTGGTCAAACCTGTTAACAGATCCATTGCAGAGATGCAACAGAACATCTACGACTTTCTTCATGCCAACAGCATGAAATAAGTCAGCCACATCTTCAAGTAATCGTGACATTTCTTAATCTTCTTGATCAGTGTTGTTATTCCTACTTCTAGTTTACTTCTATCAAGCATGTTATTTAGAAGATTTGTACAAAAACAAATGAAAAAAATTCTTTTAGTAAATTTAATATAATTAAATACAAATAGTAGCTAAAATTAATTGCCTTGTTACCAAAAAGATATTAGAAATTTTTACTTATAAATTTATATTTTCCTCTAAGTCAGATCCAGGATCAACATGAGTCAGGCATATTTCTATGAGACCAATAATCCCTAGTAGAGAGGCATGAACATCGTGACTTGCGTTGGCGTAGTAAGTAGTTTTCTTAAGGCCTAGTCTTTGTGCTTGAGCTATCGCAACCACTTGTTTATTAATTCAATACGGCACCATGCCATTTTTTTTTATGCTCAGATAGTTGTGGCCACAAAAATTACATATTACGTAAATCGTCCCAGCAAGATAATGATATGATATATCAATTGATCAGCCATAAATGTTGGAGCATTAAAAATAGTGGCCTGGTACCGTATTTAATTAATAAAACAAATGGCTGCAATAGGTCAAGCAGAAAGATTAGGCATTAAGAAGAGTACTAACTACGCCAACGCAAGTCATGATGTTCGTGCCTCTCTAGCAGGGATTATCAGTCTCATAGGTATGTATCTGACTCAAGTTGGTCCTGGATCTGACGAAAATATAAAACTTGTGAGTAAAATTTCCCAATATCTTTTAGGTAACAAGGCAATTAATTTTAGCTACTATATGTCTTTAATATATTAAATTTAAATAAAGAAATGTTTCTTCATTTGTTTTTGTACAGGTCTTCTGAATGAAATTCTTGATAGAAGTAAGCTAGAAGCAGGAAAAACGACACTTGATCAAGAAGATTTTAAAGTGTCACGATTACTTGAAGATGTAGCTGACTTATTTCATGCTTTTGGATCTTTGTGATGGATGTGTTAACAGGTTTGACCACGTAAGAGGTGATCGCAAAAACCTAGGACATATACCATCAAATATAGTCAATATTCCAATCAAATTTACATCAGAAGGATATGTGTCTATTCGAGCTTATGGTAGGAAGCCTAGTTCTTCAACTACAACACCTGATTCAACTAAAAAAGATCTTCTATCATGGTTATCACACTTTCTTTTTCCAAATAAGGAAGCATATACTGAGTACGAAGCGAGCATTGATAATATTCAAAAGGATTAGAATTGCATGGAATTTGTTTTTGAGGTAGATGATACTAGAGTTGTAATTCCCAAAGATAAGCAGGAAATAGTGTTTGAGAACTATGATCAGATCAAAGATACATCTGTTACGCAAGTAGACACCAACTTAATAGACCTTGCTCTAGTTGTAAAGTGGTTTTTGTTGAATTTTATTTAAATCATTTTAAGGAATTGGTAATTCATCCAAGTACCAAAAATAAGATAAGAAAGACTAGTATATTGTGTCATATGAAAGATAACTAAGAAAAGAATGAAAATTGTAATCAACCATTTTGAAGCATACATTGTTGTACTAGACCAAGATTAAAAGACTCTTTCTTGACTTAACTTAAATAGCGATGTTTTACAATAAATACATGAAGTCAAAATATTAAAAAAAATTAAAAACCTAGTTAAACCAGAATAAATCTATTTTTGTGAGTGATTGATGACATGTCTCCTTAAATTTTCATGTATATCTATCAACATTACATACTTGCATCATTTTCTTAAACATAGAATTTTCACATACATACATGCTAAATGAGGATTGCCCCATTCTTACCTTTTTCACTTATTTTTATGGCTACATGTTCCATATTTGTTCCCATGAATTGTATATTGTGCGTTTATAATTCATCATAGATTTATTTTTTGATTCATTTTAATCTTTCAAGCCATAGGCATAAACATACATGATTTTAGTTTAGAGCTAGTTTTATTTTTTCATTTAAGTATTCTTTTTAAATGTATCATAGCCAAGGTTCGTGATGAATAAAGTTAAGGGAAAGTTAGAGATTCAACTGATATGGCAGAGTACGATGAAGGATTTGCTGACAAGGAGACCACTAAAATGGAAAAAGACAAAGTTACATGCGGTATGGGAGTTGGCCCTTGCATCATGAATCAATCATTATGTTCTTGAGGGGTTGTTTCTCAATAGCAATTTGCTCAGACTCGAGATGGAAGAAGATGGAAGAGATCATCACAATTTTTTCAATGGTTTGATCAACCAAATGAACTATTTGGATGATAAAAGTAATGTTCTTCTAAAGACTGAAGGATTGAGAAAGCAAGGATCAGGTGAATCAATAGATGGAAAGGCACTCGTGATGGTTGATGCATTTGATTTTGTAGATGGATATACGGTTATGATAAATAACGGTGGTTTAGAGATCTCTATATGGGTTTTAGCGACATTCAAAGATTGGAAGATCAAGAAGATGTTATTGTTCGAGAGGAGGAATTAGCGGATGGATGGACGCTGATGTATTTAACGTTTACCTTTCGATCCGATATGGAGTACTTGGTCGAAGGGGAGGATTGTTGGGTTTCAACCCAATATGATAGTATGGATTTGGGTGATTCAAGACAATATGGAGTGGGTAATAGTTGTATGTGTAGACAATTTTATATATGGTATATCTTGATCATAAAGTTGGATCGTTAGAAAATAAGAATGGAAGGCTTATAAAACAAGTCTGTGAAGACTTGTACAACAAGTATGATAAGCCTTGGTGGCAAAGTTTGGAGTGGTTAGATATACATATTCATATTATTTTTGATAGGTATGCTTAAGAGATGTAGTCTTATGTATCTTTTGAGAGATAATTAATTATTGCTTGGATTAAGTATCAGTTAGAACACCATTGAGGTGTTATTATCTAGTGTATTATTGATAATTGTTTGTATTAGTAATACAAGATGGGACATGCTTTTTTTTTCTGCATCATATATTTTGTGCTTTAGTGGAACTTGTCAACTTATCGTTTGTTTATGTATGTGTTCGACATTGATTGTTGTGAATCTCATATTTGGGTAGTCCCTTAACAGTATAATCCATCATATGTATGATGTTTTCCGGGAAGAAGTAACAAGGCATCATGAAATCAATGATACATGACGTTAAACAATTAGTTTAGTAATAAATGGCATATCACGCCCAAAAATTTAAATATATTTATGTATAATAACATGAAATTTGATTTTTTGTACTTAAAAAAATGGTTCTAAAATACAAATCGTGTGCTATTAGAAGTTTCAGGAAAGTCAAAATTAGAGAGCACTTATCTTGTGATGGACTAACTACTTAGTTGCTTTCAATAGTTATCCGGTCCACACTTCGCTAGCCAAGTTCACCATGGAAACAATAACTAAAACTCCACATGTGCATCCTAACCGGTCCTCTCACACTAAAGAAAGGTCCACTAATTACTAATTCCGTACATTGTACTTTTAATTATATCTTATGAAATATCCATATTTCATAAAAAACATAAATATATTTTATCTTTTTAAACATTTGAAATAAGCTAAGTAAAAATAATTTATGCTTTCAAAAAGTTAGCACATCTAATAAAGAACTAATTAAAAAAATATGCCCATAAGACAAATGAAAACAAAAAATTGACATTGACATTTAAATTGAAAAAGTAATTGATACAACTAGAACAAACGGACCATCAGGAAACCAGTGAAAAAGACTAAGCAAATTTCATGATTTATGTTGAGAAGGCAATAGATCCAATCATTACCATACAAACCAAAGATCAAAAATGGTAAATTATAAACGTACCGATCAAGTTGATAATCTTCATCATCGTTTGATTCATTAGCATCGACATCCACCGTATTATTCACCATAATCGCAAAGTTCTTAATATTTGATTTAAGAGTTAAAGATATCTCGTGGCGGCGGATGATAGAAGAAAGATATGACCTATTTTCTCTATTTCATTGTGTGTGTATATATATATACTAGCATGTGTGCGATGCATCGGTTGTTTTTAATATTTTCAATTTTTTAATTATGTACTTTAAGATTTTAATAATTTTATTGGTTGATGTAATATATTTGGTATTTTTTATGTGTATTTATAAGAAAATAAATTTTTTGAAATAAAAGGTAACATGATTTAATTATATAAAACATAATTATGAGAGGAATATATAGTATGATTGGTGTTTTGAGATGTTTATAAAAGTTAATCTCTGTCAATGAAAAGTTAGCATTTTTTAATTAAAAAAATTGTTTATTTATTATAATCAAATAATTTTACTATTTATTAATAAGAATAAAGGACCGAAAATCGATAACCAAATTTTCAATGTTTCTGATTTAATAAAATACTAGATTATAACTCATGCGATGCACAGATTTTGTCAAGACCTGGAAACCCTGTGTCACTATATACTGAACAACATCCATTAATAGATAACAACATATAAATAAGACTCTCACAGGCTAGGTTATTTTACAAATTCTGGCATTAAAATAAGGCTACTAATTATAGTTATTACATCAACCTATGTTACCAGCATAACCTCGACAAGAACTCAAGCTAGCAACCAAAAGTATATGATTTAATTTACCATACTACAAATTTTAAAAGTTACATATTACCCTTAGAAACTGCTGTTATCCCAAAAATGTCCTCTATCTGGAGCGGTGGTGTGGAAACGTGAACCTAAATAACCTAACGGGTCCACCAACATGCTTACGCGCTGTAGTTTGAGCACGAGCCGTCTGACTGTCTAGCTGAAAGGTTTAATCACTAAAGTAAGAGTGATCTAGATAGTCTCAGCAAGTGATACTTTAAAAACAAAATAAAAATGCTTTTCATCAAATATGACCATGTTTAAAAGAATAGAACACTTTAGCCCAAAAAGGGTACAGCTTTTTCAACTGCGTTTAAACGTCTCTTTTGTTAAGAACATTGTTTTGCTGGTTATATGTATTTTCTAAAATAGGAATACTATATTTGTAGCAGACTTTTATGTCAGTCGTTGGTTTCAAGCTTTGTAAATGTTGTTATTATCATCTTATGTTTCATTTATCAAACATTGGCCCATTTTAAGAATTTGAATTATATGACACTAAGTTAAAGGTGATGATCAGTCACGCTTAAGCTCCGAAGCACAGTGTTATTTAAACACGGGTGCAAACAATTAGGGATCCCAAGGCAAACTTGCCGGAAGCACTTATTGCCATTGGCATTAAATTTTACAAGCTGGACTGGTGCCACAGCCACCTACGCAATCTCTTTCCAACTTAATATACGAAAACATTATAATAAAATTGTAGCACTGGGTTCATACTAACCCACAACTCAACTTTCTTATACTTCTTTTATATTAAGAAATCATTTAAAAATCTTGTTTTATCTTAACAAGTATTCTAAGCTTGGGCCTAAGGTACCGTTTATAAATCATGTCAGGGAAAAGTGCCTTAATTTACTATCAAGATATAGCTTATCAAATCATAAGGCATTTGCATGGTATAACATAAATTCACGTTTCTTAAACATGCATGGTAATTAATATAACATTAATTAATTTGCCAACCAAATTTAATTATATATTTAAATCTCAAAGTAATTCAATTAAAAAATAACTAAAATTAATTTAATAATAAATGAATACAATTAATCAATTGATAATTAAATGAATTGAGTAATGATATTAATTAAATTACAAATTAAAATTAATCAAATAAATAAAATTTAAGTTCGAATTTTCCAAAAGTAAATTAATTAAATAATTAATTAATCCAAAAGGCTAATTAATGTTAAGAATAATTATAGAATAGAATAGCAATGCACTTCTTGTAGTATGAAACAAACACATGATTCAATAGCTGCAGATCAGGATCGACATTGTTCGACTAGGGACTATAAAATCACGGACTAGATGAATTCAGGGACTACTCATACCCTGATGAACTTGATGCTGCAAAACTGGAAAGTGCTACATTTTAGGATCGAAGTATTGATTATTACTTTCTATTTTTAGTTGATAAGTAACATTATGAATACACTCTCATTGTCATTGTAATATATGCGAACGAGAGCCTGTATTAACTTGTGTGATTGGGTTTTTACAGAGAGGGAGAGGTTTGTATTGAGAGAGGCTGCTAAAGGTATTTGTACACCTTTGGTAGAGTTTGTATTTGATCATATTAATACAAAAAGTTTGATTCATTCATGTGTCTTTATTTTATTCACTTGAGCAAAAATCAGACAAGATTAATCATACTTGTATTCAACCCCCCTTCTACAAGTATATTTAGTTTAACAATTGCTATCAGAGCAGGTTGATTATGTCTAATAAAAAAGATCAACAATCATGTCTGATTATAAGGATGGAAATACTAAAATCCCTATGCTTAAGAGGAATAAGTATACTCATTGGGAAGTGAAGATGGTGCATCATCTTGAGGTAACAGATCCTGACTATCTTAACAGGATAAGAAATGCACCTTTTGTTTCAACAAAGCTGATTCCTCAAGCAACTGTTGAAGAAAAAGTCATTGGAGAATATGCAACAGAAAAACCTAAATCTGAGTGGTGTGTTCTGGACAAGGAGAACGTTCTTAAAGATGATAAAGTGAGAAACATATTATTCAACAGTCTTGACTCTGTTCTCACTAACTATGTTCTCTCTTGCAAAGCTGCTAAGGAGATGTGGGACAAGCTGAAGGTTCACTGTGAAGTCACTAAACCTGTTAGGAATAATATAAGGGCACTTCTCATACAGCAATATGAGTACTTTTAATCCAAGTCTGGTGAGTCTCTTACTGAAACCTATGACAGGTTTACAAAGCTCATCAATGAGATGGCCGTGCATGGCAAGTATTATTATTTGGAGGATATGAATTCAAAGTTCATGAAAGCCTTACCTGATTTCTACAATGAGAAGATTTCTGCTATTAAAGAAGCTAATGATTTGGATGAAATATCATTAGAGGCAATTTATGAAAAATTATGGGCTTTTGAACTGGACATGTCGTAGAAAAAGAGCAAAAGTGAAGGAAAGAAGAAAATAATTGCACTTATTGCTTAAACTAAAACTGAGAAGCATCCAATGGAAGAGTTTATTGAGTCTGCTGTGAAGAACTCAAGGAAGAAAATAAACAAAGATGGTTCCAAGTTAAAGTCTACTGATATAAACTCTAATAACAGTGATTTTGAATCTGATATGCAAGAACTTTTTGCAATGTTTGCTAAAGCTTTCAAGAAAGGAAGATTCAACAGAAGAAAGTTTAGAAAAAGATTTTTTCAAAGAATGAAGTGAAGAATGGTGATAAAGGCAAGAGTACAACCATCAAGCTTGATAAGGCAAAAATTAAGTGCTTCAACTGTATTAGCTTGGACACATTGCCAGTAATTGTAAGAAGCCTACAAATTCTGGAAAGGGCAAGGCACTCATTATCACACAGAAGGATTGGGTAGACACCAGTGACTCTGAAGATGAATTCGATTATGACAATATTGCTTTGATGGCAAATATATACGAAAAATTCCATATGTCTCTTAAGTGTCTACATGACTCTTGCGATACATTAACACCATAAAATGAAGAATTTCTTCATGTTTGAGCTTCTAGGCATACTATCACGTGTTCCATATGACTATATTAATAAAGTAAAATATTAACTAATAACAATTCAGTTTAAAGCTACAAGAATTCAGAAGGACAAGAAACATTTTGAAAAAATACTCACTACAAACCTGTTACGATTTTAATAATATGGTATTTTTTGAAATAGTTAGTTTGTGTTTTGAGATTTGGTTATGGCCTTTGTATTTCTCAACTTGTAGGGTAGCTATTTAGAATTTTTCAGATAACTCTAAAATTATTTGATTGTCAGTTTTAACCAGTATTTAAGTATTAGTGTTCCTTGGAAATGTATTAGGTTCTACTCCCGTGGTCACCCGTTTTGCAAGAGAAAGATAACCCCTCTTTTCGACTCTGACTCTTCCTTTCCACTCTTTTTTTCCATTACTTTGAATGTGTCAGCTTCAGTTACAGAATTGGGATGAATGCAACAAGCTAGCAACAAGATCAAACAGTGACCAATAGGATGAAGAAACTGGTGGCTACTGAACATTATACCTGATACATTATGGAGGTTGGAAACTTATTCGCTCGCGTTAATTTGCAGTATACAACAGTTCAGGCTATATATCATATTTTACATGAAACATGAAATTGTATTACATAAAGTTAATTTTAGGCAAACTTGCTCTGAACTCGTATGTCCATACGTAACGTATGTACTTGCTTTTTGCTCAATATTCCTACTGTAGATTATATGTTTTGCCAGTCACAACTTAGAAGTATGGTGAGATTGTGTTGCTGGATTGACCGACACTTTCTGCTACTCCATAATAATGATTTAATATATAGTAACTAGGACATATGAATTTTTAATCAAAAGGTTGTTGGACTTCCTATCTATCTACAATTATAAAATTTGTTCGATTACATACAACGCCATTATATGTTTCTGTTTATTGTATGATCAAATATGCTACTCTTATCTATGTGACACTGACATTGTTCCTAAGTTTAGCTATATATCAAAAGGAAGATATAACACATGTATGAGCAAAGTATGAATAACAAAAATTAAAATTATATTTCAAGGGACATAGGTACACGAATATGGGTTAAATGCTAGAAAATAACCCGTGCCTTGCACGGGTTTTTATGCTAGTATATGCTTAATGATAGAACAAAAACAAAACATGAGACACCTTGACTGCTGAGTATTTAAAGTACATATAAAAACAAACCTAAGAAAACATAAGATATACAAGCATCATGCAATGGATAAATAGAAAAGAAAAACTAAATCAACTTTATACGCATGATATTAAAAAACACTTACTATGTAATAAAAGAAAGCACACACCACATAAAAAATATGATACTCTAAGCCAGTGACGGAGGCAGAAATGTTTTGGAGGGGGCCGATATTATACTATAATTTTTAAAATAAATAATATTTTCAAATTTTAATTGTAAAATAAATTAAAAAGAAAAAATAAAATTCTGAATTCAACAATAAGAAGTGTCTACAGATTTAAAACTGTGTTGAAAGTATAAAAGGTGAAATTTTTAGAAGAAAAACTACAAAAAATAGATTAAAAGTTAGAAAACAATAAAAAAAAACATAGGGTGAGAGTCGAACCTTGGTTGATGGGGTGAAAAACCTGACTGCCTAACAGCTAAACTACCAAGAAATACATACAAATGTGTAATACTATTGTTCATACTGGAGACCTAGGGGGCTAGGGATCCCCTACACCCCCTTGCCTACGTCACTGCTCTAAGCAATTAAAAAACAAGAAAAAGGAAAACCAAGTCTAAAAGGGGGAGTATTATTGCATGCATGTTAATTGCTAGAGGTTTAAAACAAGTACAATAAAAAATTGAAAGCAATAGAAATATTCAGCACGATCATTAGTGAGTTAAAACACAAGGATAATCCATGCATTTTAGGCACACATGTATATTTTAAAAACAAAACACCAGCGTACGTGTTACTGACATGGAGAACTTACATAGACTTAAGATGTTTCTAATAACAAGTAAGGCATGGATAAATATATTTAAAAAATATGTTAAATGATTGATAAGACTTAGATAACATATAGCACACTAAGAATAAACAATGTAGCCTGTAGGTTTGTAAGAGCATCTCCAAGATATTCTATACTCAAGCTCTTAACTCAAAAAATGAGGAGAGAGAATGAAAATGTTGCTCCAAGAGACTCTTAGTGGCTTTTAAAAACACTAAGAGCCTCTTCTCTCTCCTCATTTCTAAGAGCCACTAGTAGCTCTTAACTTATATTTTAATAATAAAATATACATGTCCACCAATTCTTGCACAACTTTTGGTTATAGTGAGGTTAATTTATGAATAAATTATAAATAAGGAGCCAATATAAAGAGGATTGTTGGAGTTTGACACATAAATCAATGTAATAACTTGCTAAGAGCCATTTATTTATATTATTTTGAAGAGTGAATGTAGGAGTCTCTTGGAGATGCTCTAAGAACAACAAAATTAGGAAGGCTGTGGATAAAGAGGATAAAAAGTAGACCAGACATAAGAGTCAACAATATTTAAAACTGCTGCAATGAAAATTTATCAGGCACACCAGAATGATAAAAAAGAAAAGATGTCAGGGAAGGATTTAGGTGAGGCTCTGATAACACTTTAGTGTTTTGGAACACTTACCAAAGAAAAAGAAAAGTTTGATATTGAAAAGGGTTCCGATCGTACTATGAACAAGTTAAGTTTTGTGTGCTTTTTCATTGAGTTTTTACCCACAATTTATAGGCATTCTTAGTACAATCTCCACCTCTTAAACTTGTGTAGCTATCCCATAAAATCCTGTATTGTAATTAACAAATTTGTAACTCCCTCAATATTAAATATTGTAACGCCCATAATAAATATTCTTGTAACTCCCACAATTGTAACTCTCAATCAATAAATAATATCAGAAAAAATTGGAGATATTGGGTCTAGTTGAACTAATAAATATCAGAAAAACTTAATAAAAATTATATGGAAGGTAAATATTCCCAATAAAATTATACATTTTTCTTGACGTATGTGTATGAAATCAGTTCCGGTTGAAAAAAATTTGGTGGAAAAACATAAAAGTGAATGTTGTATGTACTTTCTAGGTGAGCATGAGTTTGAATCGCACTTGCATATCTTCATTAAATGTTCTTTTGCTCAACAAATTTGGCAGATCTGTGGCCTTATTTATTTTTCTATAGAATCAGAAATGCTTATTGATTAGGTTGTATGTATATAACATGTGTAAAATAAATTTTGATGGTACCTACTTTCCGAGTGATAGGAATTCTGATCTGTAAATGGTTATTAGTCCTCTAGGCCAATTTATTGCTTGTAAAACAGTTAATCTTGGAAGATATTGGTTGTTCTTTCCTTTTGCTTTTGTATTTTTTTGATAGTGATCTCGGTATAGAAACACCTAATTGTGTGAACAAGAATTTGGGCATCTTTCTCTGTTTGAGAAATAGAAGCACTTGAGAAACTTTGCACAAAAGTTTTGAAGTTTTACTATTCCCTCTTTATTTATTTATTGTTAATTTGTCTCTATTATCTTCTCATTATTCTTGATCTTAATATTTCAACTTCTTTTTTTTTTGAAAGCAACATCTTCTTTTAATTAATTCACTCAAATATGTTTTTTTTAAAAGTTAGACTTATATGCCTCACAAAGTGAGTATCTTTTCTAACAAATCTCGGGGTGAGCGAGAATCGAACCTAGGACCTGGGACAACAAGAGATAAGCCCTTACCATCCACTTGAGCAATCTCATCGTGCTCCAAATATACTTTTTTATCTATATGTATTTATTACAACGTGTGTCGGTCTAAGAAAACGTGTCACAAAATCGACGTAAAAAATAAGTATATAGTTTATTTTGGGGATATTCAAAAAAATAGCCAACGTTTTTTAAGTATTTTCAAACTACTACCTAAAGTTGCAGATAAGGTTACAAATGTTGCATTTTGGATTGCAAACTAGGTTGCAGTCGTATTTTTGAAAATTTTTTTTGCAACATGGGTACTTTAAAAAAAAACCCTTTATTTTGTTGTATATATATATATATATATATATATATATATATATATATATATATATATATATATATAATTAAATATATAGTATAAAAATAAGTATATAGTTTATTTTGTTGTCTATATATATATTTATACATATATTAAAATTTATAAAACATTGTGTTCACTAATTTATTTATAGAATTTCTTTTTCAAGTCTTTCTTAAATAGTCTATATTTTGAAAAAAATTAAAAAAATTTGCAACGCTGCCGCAAAATGCGGCTTATATGTTTTTATTACAACGGGTGTCGGTCTAAGAAACTGTGATACAAAATTGACATAAAAATAAGTATATGGTTTATTTAGTTGTCTATATATATATATATATATATATTAAAAATTGTACAATATTGTGTTCATTAATTTATTAATAGATATTTTCTTTTCGATTTCTTTCTTAAATTTATATTTTAAATTTTCTTTAAAAATATTACAAGGCCGCCGCGAAGCGTGGCTTAGTAAACTAGTATTATATTACGGAGAATCCAAGGAGCTCTAAAATTGCTCGAATCCTATTTTAAATAATTAAAATTCCTTCTTTAGTTTTTATTTTTAGAAAAGAAATCAAAACTTTTTTTTTATCATTAACATCAACATATTTGAAATAGAAAAGGTTTTGAATTTTTAAGGAAGAAGAATTCAAATTTACATATTCGAAATAAAAAAAATATTATATTCTTTTATATATATATATATATATATATATATATATATACAATCATTGCTTATAACGATCAAATTTTATCACCATGTTTGTAACTCTTTTCTTGCTTCTGTTTACTTTTGTCTTCTTCTTTTTTCTTTTAGTTTTTTTCTTCATTCTTATTTTATTTAATTCTTAATGTACATGGCTTCTATTTATTGATTTTCAGGTTGCTTTTTTTTTGTTGATTTTTAAGGTTTTATTTATGTATTGAATCATATTTATCTATTTTTATAAAGATCCTCTATTTTTAAATAATTAAAATCATTAATTTATTTATAGATATTTTATTTTTTATAGATATTAAAAAATAGAGGATCTTATATTAAAATTTGTACAATATTATTTTCACTAATTCATTTATAAATATTTTATTTTTTATTTCTTTCTATAAATATAGTATACAGTTTATTTAGTTGTCTATATATATTAAAATTTGTACAATATTGTGTTCATTAATTTATTTATATATATTTTCTTTTCGATTTCTGTCTTAAATTTATTTTATGATGTTTTTAAAAAAATATTACAAGGCCGCCGCAAAGCGCGACTTAATCATTAACAACCTATTATATAAATTATAATAGGAGAATCCATGAGCTCTAAAATCGCTCGAATCCTTTTTTTTTTAGAATTTCTCAATTTTAATTGTTGAAAATAAAAATTTCCTCTTTTTATATATTTGAAACAGAAAAGGTTTTCGAAATTATAGGAAAGACATGTTACATATTAGAAATAGAAAATAAATTTTATATTTGGAGCTCTTCTATCCTCTTATATATATATTCCGATGCAGCTCTGTTCCAGTTATCAGATATTTTTTGGTTTATGTGATCTAATAAATTTTTTCTGCCGTATCTCAGGTATTTCGAACCGATGCAAAAGCCCAAAATCAGAACAACAACCAAGTTAGTATTATTTTTGTGCATCCGTGTATTTAGTTTAATATTGTTAAAATCTTTAAATTGTAAGAGATTTATTTATAGGCACGTATATAATCCTCTTTTTATTCTTAATTTTCTGTAGTAGGCTATTCATCTCCATATTTTCGTTAGTTTTGTTGGCAGATATTCCTACATTTTATTTGTTTTCTGAAGTGTCTGAAGTTTTGCAAGGAAAGCAACGTCAAAAACCTTTATTTGAAACATCAATATATCTTTATAATATAAAGGAAAATCTTGAAGAGCTCCAAAAGCGTCTCTTCTATTTTATTTTATATCCTTATATTTCCTAAAGTAGTATCGTTGTATGTTTGAGGGTTCTTGATAAGACCCGCGAGTTTGGGCTTGTCCAAGAAGAACCCAACCATCGGTGATGAACTTTGTGAGCCGGTGGTCAGTGCTTTTTTACATGTATGTATTGATTGTGTGTAATCTTGTTTGAATAACATGTTAAACTGATTGCATGTTAGTAATTTTGTGTGAACACTTGATTTTGAGATAGTAGTTTGATGGTGTGAGTTTTATTGAGTATAAGAGATACTTGCATGGTTAAATTGTATTGTTAGTGTATTTTGGAGAATCATGGGGTATGTAAAAGTTGTGAATGTATGGTTGTTTGTGGGTGTTTTGTTTGTGTAGTTGTGGTGCCGATAGGAGAGGGAGGAGAGAATGGAGAGGTCAAGAAGGGAAGAAGAAGGAGCATAAAAAGAGTTGTGATTGTGTGTGATAACAGGTGCATGTGTGTGGGAGAAACAAGAAAGGGGAAGGGAGTAAGGGTTGTATTGGAGTATGGTTCTAGTGTGTATGTGCGTTTATGTATCCGTGTGGGTGTGTTTCATGGTGTTGAAGTGGTGAAAGAAAAAACAGAAGGAGTGGTATTGGTGTGTCCACAAGTGTGTGTCTGTGTTCGTGTGTGTGTCTATAGGTTTGTGTGTGCATGTGTGTTAAAGGTGCAGAACAGATAGACGGCCGAGAGAGTTTAAAAGGAAGGAAGAGTGAGAGGAAGAGAGAGATAGGGAGGAAGAAATGAGCCGAGAAAGAGAGAGGGGAAAAGAAAAAGGGAAAAGAGAAAAGAGAGAGAGAGAGCCGAGAGATAGAGAAAAAGAGAGAAAAGAGGATAAAAAATAGGAAAGAAGGTGATGAAGGGAGAAGTAATGGTGATGTACGGTTGTAATTGAGTTATTAGTGCTTGAATGTAATATGTGATGTAATTTGGTTGATTTGGTCGATCCTAATTGTTAGTAATCGTCGTCGTAACTTGAATTGGTGTAGGACTTAGTAAGTAATGGTAATTGATAATAAACTTTGTATGATTAGATAATCTTATATAAACTTTCGATTTATTAGATAGTACCCAACATTAATAAATTGTTATTGATGTCAAAGACCAGAGTTGTTTATAAGATTCTCTTATCTTGAGGTCTTTCCGTCAATACCTCGAGGAATGTTCATTGTCTTGATGCAATACATGATTCTATGATTTAATGTGTATTATGTAGAGTTAAGTCATAAGTCAATAAGGTATGTTGTGATTTCTTAACTAATAACTTGTGTGTGTATATATATATATTAGATATCGCTGGGGTAGAGATAGATTATGAGTCAATTGCTTACGTAAACAATCCGAGGGGAACTAAAGTAGTATGTTTACCTTATGTAGGTACAAGTAGAAGAGCGGGTAAAGAGCCGGTGGACGTAAAGCCAGAATTGTGAGATTTGAGCTTGCATAGTTTATCAACTTTTGAGGCAAGTGTACAACCATAACTTGCCTTTTTTGTATTTTCACTATATGATTGATGCTTTACTTATCCAACTCTTTTGTAAAAGCTTTGCGATGATTATTGAATTGTTAAACTTTTTTAAACCTTAGAACTCTTTATGCAAACTTGCTCCCCTCACTTACCTTAGCATGTGAAATACCCAATTTTGAAACTATTCGTTAAAATCTTGATTAAACCTTATACCTCAGAATAAAGATTGTGAATTAGTAAAATCCTTTGAAAAATTATTTGATGTTTAAACCTTTTGATGAATCCTTGTAATTGGAACATTTTTGACCGAGACACCGGCCATGGTTATTTATTTTAAGGCCAAAGTGTGCCTATAGATCCCAAATGTGAGAATCATGTGAAAACATGGTTCAGTGCTATTCCGTGGCTGATCACCTGTTATAGCACGTAGCGTCTTATCGTAAGTTCCAATTTACCAGTTTTAAATTCTGAAAACATTTTCATCTTAATTTTGATTTATATCTTTGACGTACCCTTGTTATTTGTTTATTTTATTACGCTTGTTGAGCGATGTTGAGCTTATATTTCTTGTTTAAGCCATAACCTGATAGTTAAACGAGGAGATGGTTCGCATGATTCGCACAGCCAAGGAGAGTTCTGTTAGGAAGAGAATGGCTGGACCAAGTCCGGTATTTGCCATTTAGATCCTGGACTAGGTAGATTTACCTAGTTATATAACTTTTGGGTTTAGGTCGTTAGACTAGCTTTTGTTAAAGATGTAAATCATTTAGAATGAATTCATTTTGTAAAACTTATTAGACTTGAACGGTTAATGCTATTAGATGTAAATTTATTTTATACTTTAACCAGATGTTGATCTTAGCTTGTGGGTATGGTTCACTTTACTTTAGAATGCATGTTTAGGCTATAAATTTATATGATTGGTTTAGTAGCACCGGTTTGGGGGTGTTACAATCAATGGTACAGATGTGTGGGTGGTGGTGTTCGTAGTCACCAGTGTTCTTCGTGTGTTCATCATGGTTGATGTTGTCCTCCCACAGACGTTGCAAGAAGTTATAGAATAAAAACTAGAGTTGAATTTGCGACTAGGGTTTGTGTGTATTTAATATAAGGGTGATGCCCACGGGGCTACAGCGGCTAGGGCACATCAAGGACGTAGTGGCTTGCATGTCCTTATTCGAGGATTAAGGCTGAAAAGCGGTGAGGTATTGAGCACTGCCCCAAAAATATTTAACTGAAATTGATGGGTAAGACCCTTTATATAGGCGTCGGGAGCCTTGGATTTAGAGTAGGGTTAAAAAGACGTGGAGGCCAAGTCTCCTCCTAGGTTGCGGGTTCTAGATCTTTCCCATAAAAGATTCAGTTTTGCGGGTTCGCATGATTCGCACAGCCAAGGAGAGTTCTGTTAGGAAGAGAATGGCTGGACCAAGTCCGGTATTTGCCATTTAGATCCTGGACTAGGTAGATTTACCTAGTTATATAACTTTTGGGTTTAGGTCGTTAGACTAGCTTTTGTTAAAGATGTAAATCATTTAGAATGAATTCATTTTGTAAAACTTATTAGACTTGAACGGTTAATGCTATTAGATGTAAATTTATTTTATACTTTAACCAGATGTTGATCTTAGCTTGTGGGTATGGTTCACTTTACTTTAGAATGCATGTTTAGGCTATAAATTTATATGATTGGTTTAGTAGCACCGGTTTGGGGGTGTTACAATCAATGGTACAGATGTGTGGGTGGTGGTGTTCGTAGTCACCAGTGTTCTTCGTGTGTTCATCATGGTTGATGTTGTCCTCCCACAGACGTTGCAAGAAGTTATAGAATAAAAACTAGAGTTGAATTTGCGACTAGGGTTTGTGTGTATTTAATATAAGGGTGATGCCCACGGGGCTACAGCGGCTAGGGCACATCAAGGACGTAGTGGCTTGCATGTCCTTATTCGAGGATTAAGGCTGAAAAGCGGTGAGGTATTGAGCACTGCCCCAAAAATATTTAACTGAAATTGATGGGTAAGACCCTTTATATAGGCGTCGGGAGCCTTGGATTTAGAGTAGGGTTAAAAAGACGTGGAGGCCAAGTCTCCTCCTAGGTTGCGGGTTCTAGATCTTTCCCATCAAAGATTCAGTTTTGCGGGTTCGCATGATTCGCACAGCCAAGGAGAGTTCTGTTAGGAAGAGAATGGCTGGACCAAGTCCGGTATTTGCCATTTAGATCCTGGACTAGGTAGATTTACCTAGTTATATAACTTTTGGGTTTAGGTCGTTAGACTAGCTTTTGTTAAAGATGTAAATCATTTAGAATGAATTCATTTTGTAAAACTTATTAGACTTGAACGGTTAATGCTATTAGATGTAAATTTATTTTATACTTTAACCAGATGTTGATCTTAGCTTGTGGGTATGGTTCACTTTACTTTAGAATGCATGTTTAGGCTATAAATTTATATGATTGGTTTAGTAGCACCGGTTTGGGGGTGTTACAATCAATGGTACAGATGTGTGGGTGGTGGTGTTCGTAGTCACCAGTGTTCTTCGTGTGTTCATCATGGTTGATGTTGTCCTCCCACAGACGTTGCAAGAAGTTATAGAATAAAAACTAGAGTTGAATTTGCGACTAGGGTTTGTGTGTATTTAATATAAGGGTGATGCCCACGGGGCTACAGCGGCTAGGGCACATCAAGGACGTAGTGGCTTGCATGTCCTTATTCGAGGATTAAGGCTGAAAAGCGGTGAGGTATTGAGCACTGCCCCAAAAATATTTAACTGAAATTGATGGGTAAGACCCTTTATATAGGCGTCGGGAGCCTTGGATTTAGAGTAGGGTTAAAAAGACGTGGAGGCCAAGTCTCCTCCTAGGTTGCGGGTTCTAGATCTTTCCCATCAAAGATTCAGTTTTGTTCTTGATTTCTGTTTCTCAAATCCTGGATTCTGGAAGCGGGCCTTGTATCGGGCATCCCCGGTACAGGTTTTGTTCTAGGCCCAAGTATTAATTATAAATTCAATACTCAGTTAGGATTTTGGGCCTCTTTATTGGGCTTTATTATTGGACCAAGCTAGGTCTAATTAAAGCAACATTAAATATTTCTTTAGGGTTTAGTTTTTTACCCGTGTCAAAAGGCACTGCAAGAGGTATCAATAATTCAATAACATTATCAGACCTTACAATTTTCACATTCTTGTCAGAATGGGTAGACACATACTTGTACACCAATTTCAAAATTAAGATAAATTGTACTGCAAATATTGTGTCTTATTTGTATATGGTAGGATAATTATAAATGTACTAAATTTCAATGCAACAAGTTGATATGTACTAGTGACTACATAATTCCAAGCCCTAAATCGATGCCTAGTTGCGCAACAGATGTATCCTTGATCTGAGCATAGTTCTCATACACAGCTTTCTGCTAATCTTTGGGAATTCCAACATTGTACTACCATCATCTACCTCAAACACAAACCCCATGCAATTATCATCATTTTCATTATTATAAATGTTCACTTCGTACTTAGTAACGCTTCCTTCTTTGGAAAAAGAAATCGTGATAACCATGACAAAAGACCTATTTTAGTTTAATCAAGTGTTGCAGTTGAAGAACTAGTCTTCCTAACATAAGCTCGAATAGACACATATCCGTCTGACGTAAATTTGACAGCATTACTGACTATATTTCATAGTATTTGTCACCTTTTACGCGGTCAAACCTGTTAACAGATCTATTGCAGAGATGCAACAGAACATCTACGACTTTCTTCATGCCAACAGCATGAAATAAGTCATCCACATCTTCAAGTAATCGTGACATTTCTAAATCATCTTGATCAGTGTTGCTTTTCTACTTCTATCAAGCATGTTATTCAGAAGATTTGTACAAAAACAAATGAAAAAAAATTCTTTTAGTAAATTTAATATAATTAAAGACATGTAGTAGCTAAAATTAATTGCCTTAATACCAAAAATATACTGGGAATTTTTACTCTTAAATTTATATTTTCCTCCAAGTCAGATCCAGGATCAAAATGAGTCAGGCATATTTCTATGAGACCAATAATCCCTAGTAGAGAGGCACGAACATCGTGACTTGCGTTGGCGTAGTTAGTAGTTTTCTTAATGCCTAGTCTTTCTGTTTGAGCTATCGCAGCCACTTGTTTATTAATTCAATACAGTACCATGCCACTTTTTTTGATGCTCAGATAGTTATGGCCGCAAAAATGACATATTACGCAAATCGTCCCAACAAGATAATGATAAGATATATCGATAGATCAGCCATAACTATTGGAGCATTAAAAATAATGGCTTAGTACCGTATTCAATTAATAAAACAAGTGGCTGCAACATCTCAAGCAGAAAGAATAGGCATTAAGAAGAGTACTAACTACGCCAACACAAGTCATGATGTTCCTGCCTCTCGAGCAGGGATTTTCAGTCTCATAGATATGTACCTGACTCAAGTTGATCCTAGATCTGACGAAAATATAAAACTTATAAGTAAAATTTCCCAGTATCTTTTAGGTAATAAGGAAATTAATTTTAGCTACTATATGTCTTTAATATATTAAATTTAGTTAAAGAAATGTTTCTTCATTTGTTTCTATATAGGTCTTCTGAATGAAATTCTTAATAAAAGTAAGCTAGAAGCATGAAAAACGACACTTGATCAAGAAGATTTTAAAGTGTCACGATTACTTGAAGATGTAGCTGACTTTTTTCATGCTGTTGGATCTGTTAGCAGGTTTGACCACGTAAGAGGTGATCGCAAAAACCTAGGACAGATACCATCAAATATAGTCAATAATGTTGTCAAATTTACGTTAGAAGGATATGTGTCTATTCGAGCTTATGCTAGGAAGCCTAGTTCTTCAACTACAACACCTGATTCAACAAAAAAAGGTCTTCTATCATGGTTATCACGCTTTCTTTTTCCAAAGAAAGAAGCATATATTGAGTACGAAGCGAACATTGATAATATTCAAAAGAATTAAAATTGCATGGAGTTTGTTTTTGAGGAAGATGATACTAGGGTTGGAATTCCTAAAGATAAGCAGGAAATAGTGTTTGAGAACTATGATTAGATCAAGGATACATCTGCTACGCAAGTAGGCACCGGCTTAAGGCTTGGAATTGTGCAGTCGCTAAAAGGACTTTAATTTACATGTAACATTAAACTCGGTTTCGAGATAGAACTTGCTCTAATTGTAAAAGTGGTTTTTGTTTAATTTTCTTTAAATCATTTTAAGGAATTGGTAATTCATCCAAGTACCAAAATAAAATAAGAAAGACTAGTACATTATATCATATGAAAGATAACTAAGAAAGCCCGGCCCGGCCCGATTTTTGAAAAAGACCGGCCCGATTTTTTAAAAGACCGGGCTTTTTAAAGCCCGGATAATGCCCAGCCCGAAGGGGCCCGAAGGGGGCCCGAAGGGCTTTTTGTGCATCTCTAATTCCACAAACCTCCTATTTCGTGTTGTTATGAAATTCCACCAACAGCAGATCATTTGTATGATGTTTCCGGGAAGAAGTAACAAGGCATTATGAAATCAATGATACACGATGTTAAATAAATAGTATCGTACTAAATGACATATCACGCCCATAAATTTAAATATATTTATGTATTTTCATAATAACATGAAATTTGATTTTTTGTACTTAAAAAAATGGTTCTAAAATACAAATCATGTGCTATTAGAAGTTTTGGGAAAGTCGAAATTCGAGAGCACTCATCTTGTGATGGACTAGCTACTTAGTTACTTTCAGTAGTTATCCGCTCCACACTTCGCTACCCCAGTTTACCATGGAAACAATAACTAAAACTCCATATGTGCACCCTAACCGGTGTCCACTTAATTCTAATTCAGTACATTGTACTTTTAATTATATCTTATGAAATATCTGTATTTAATAAAAAATACATATTTAATCTTTCTAAACATTTGAAATAGGCTAAGTAAAAATAATTTACGCATTCAAAAAGTTTGCACATCTAATAAAGAACTAATTAAACAAATATGCTCATGAAACAAATGAAAATAAAAAATTAACATTGACATTTAAATTGAAAAAGTAATTGATACAACTAGAACAAACGGACCAACAGGAAACCAATGAAAAAGACTAAGCAAATTTCATGATTTATGTTGAGAAGGTAATAGATCCAATCATTACCATACAAACCAAAAATCAAAAATGGTAAATTATAAACGTACCGATCAAGTTGATAATCTTCATCATCATCGTATGATTCATTAGCATCGACATCCACCGTATTATTCACCATAATCGCAAAGTTCATAATATTTAATTTAAGAATTGAAGATATAAAAGTATCGCGGCGGCGGATGATAGAAGAAAGATATGACCTATTTTCTCTATTTCGTTGTGTGTGTCTATATATATACTAGCTTGTCTGTGATATACGGGTTGTTTTTAATATTTTCAATTTTTTAATTTTGTACTTTAAGATTTTAATAATTTTATTAGTTGATGTATTATAATTGGTATTTTTATGTGTATTTATAAAAAATTATATTTTCTGATATAAAAGGTAACATGATTTAATTATAGAAAACATAATTATGAGAGGAAGATATAGTACGATTGGTATTTTTAGGTGTTTATAAAAGTTAATCTCTGTTAATGAAAAGGTAGCGTGTTTTAATTAAAAAAGGAAATCATTTATTTATTATATTTATATTATTTTACTATTTATTAATAAGAATAAAGGACCGGAAATTGGTAACCAAATTTTCAATGTTTCGGATTTACTAAAATACTAGCTTATAACTTGTGCAATGCAAGGATTTTGTCACAATTAGGAAACCGTGTGTCAATATATACTAAACAACATGCATTAATAGATAACAAAATTTAAATAACACTAGCACAGGCTAGGTTCTTTCACAAGTTTTGTCATTGAAACAAGACTACCGATTATAGTTATTACATCAACCTATGTTACGAGCACAACCTCGACAGGAAGTCAAGCTAGCATCCAAAAATCTATCTGATTTAATTACCATACTACAAATTTTAAAAGTGACATATTACACTTAGAAACTGCTGTTATCCCAAAAGTCCTCTACCTGGAGCAGTGGTGTGGGAAACTTTAACCTAAACAGCCTAACGGGTTCACCAACACGCTTACGCGTGGTAGTTTGAGTACGAGCCATCTGACTGTGTAGCTGAAAGGTTAGATCAGTAAAGCAAGAGTGAGCTAAAAAGTCTCAGAAAGTGATAATTTGAAAACAAAATAAAAAAACTTTTCATCAAATATGACCTTGTTTAAAAGAATAGAACACTTTTGCTCATAAAGAGTACAGCTTTTGCAACTGCGTTTAAACGTCTCTTTTGTTAACAACATTGTTTTGCTGGTTATATGTATTTTCTAAAATAAGAATACTATATTTATAGCAGACCTTTATGTCAGTAGCTGGTTTCAAGCTTTGTAAATGTTATTATATATTATCATCTTATGTTTCGTTTATCAAACATTGGCCCATTTTAAGAAGTGGAATTATATGACACTAAGCTAAAGCTGATGATCAGTCACGCTTAAGCTCCGAAGCACAGTGTTATTTAAACACGGGTTCAAATAATTAAGGATCTCATGGCAAACTTGCCGGAAGCACTTATATAATCAAATAATTTGTTGAAGTTGATATATGTACAAGTAACCGCTACACCAGTTTCACCATATCCCGTTTGAGCTATCGACCATAAATGCAAATCCATAAAGACCTTAATCTCCGAATCAAAACCTTGAAATCAAAACATACAGTAAGTTCTAACAAGGAGAGTATAAACAAAACCCAAATAAATTGGGAACATAAATCATTCCCAAGGAGAAAGATTTTTTAGGGAAAACAACGCTTAGATCTGAAAATTGAACACATAAATAAGAGATAACTGGCCTTCAGAAGATCCACTTGAAACGGAGAAAACGGAAAAGTAGAAATTGAAAGCTGCGAGGTTTGTGATAAGAAAAGATGAACCAAAACATAAACAAAAAAAACGAAAGGAAACTAATGGATTGGGGCTTTCCATCGGAGAAAACGGATGGAAGTCCCGGCTGTTGAGAAAAGAAGAAAACCTAGATCTCGTGTTGATAGAGGGAGGGCCAGAGTTTGAAAACATTATCACTATTATTACTTCATTTAAAATTATTAAAACACGTTTGATAGAATATGCAATACCTATACAAAATTTATTGTTTATTTTATTTAAAACTTGTTTCGTAGAAAATGTAATTCTTAACCAAATTTCATTTGATCAAATTACTTCTATATCAAATTTTTGTTTATTACTTTTAAAGTTACCGTAAATCAATGAATAAAATACAACTAAATATTTAAATTATCTTACTAAAATTTATTCATTTAACAATCAATTTATAAAATATAAATTACTATTATTCATACTATTTATTTGGTATTATAATTATTTCTTCTATAAATTATTTCTAAATTATAAAAGTAATTAATAATTTTTTAATGAATTTAACAAATAATTATAAAATCGCTGCAAATCGTGGCTTGGTAAGGTGGCACTTATCAATTCGTCTCAATCTATTTTTCTAATCTTCTCATATTTTTGAATTAATAAATATTAAAAAATAGAAAAATTATTATTCACCTTATATTATTCAAACTTTCTTACCACCTTATTATTCTCTTAAACTTTCTCTTTAATTTTCCTTCACATCTAATTACCATATTTAACAAGTTTCTCCTAAAATCGAATTGTCACCTTATTTTTTCCTAAACTTTCTCTTTATTTTCTTTTTAAATCAAATTACAATATTTATTATTTTCCTAAACTATCTTTTGAAAGAAATAAATTACTATATTAATTTTTTTCAATTTTTTTTTTCAAATCAAATTGTCATCTTAATATTTTACTGAACTTTTTCTACATACATATTTATCATTTTAATATTTTCCTCAACTTTCTCTTCAGTTTCCCTTTAAAATGAACTACTATCTTCATATTTTCCTCAACTTTCTATTCAAGTGAAATTTTAACTAGACTTTCTTTTCATGTCAAAATTTAGAATTTAAACTAAATATTAGTTATCTATTAAATTATCATTTTAATATACTTCTAAAATGTAATTTATAAACTAAAAAAATAAGAATCAAATGATATAAATTAAAATAAGTTTCCAATATTTAAATTTAAATTTAAATTTTATTATATTATTAAATAAATTAATAATTAATATATTTTGTTTAGTAGATTCACTCGGAGTAGCGTGTTATCTATTAAATTTGGGAGCAACGAGATAACGGCTCATTAGGAGAGACAGTTCAATGAGAGGACGATTCAGGAGGAAAAGCGAGTGACTCACTGGAAGAAACATGTTCAATAAGAGAACGGTTCACTAGGAGACGCTTGCTATAATCTAATACAGATATTTAAATTTTATGAATGAAGATAATTTATACTTTTCATTTAATACTAGCTTTATAGCCCGTGCGAGGCACGAGCATGCTCTAGATGCGAATTTGTTAAATTTTAATTACGATAAGGTATTTATGGGTTTATTTATTAATAAAAGTACAGTGGATTAATTTTCGATGTTTCAACAGGTTTAACACTAAAATATACAAATGGAAGCATCAATCCCTTCTAAGATCTTACTACTGTATTTGGTGTACAATTACAAAAAAGAAAAAGAAATTTGATCTCTATCAAATATCAAATTGAATAAAATTGTTATTATCCCCTTGATATCCTGTTACACATATACATACAGCAAAAAATGAAGAACACAAAGAAAGCAAACAGTCAAATTGCAATATCGAACGAAATACACGGTCAAAATGCAAAGTAAAGGTATAAAAATGTACCTTTTGAGTTGTGACTTGAGGCTTGTTGAAGAAATTTATAGAAAACACGATGAAAGTAGCCGAATTTTTGATCTGAAGATAGATGCCGACGGAATGGTGTTCTTCGCGGAGAGAGGGAGAGTAAAAAGAGTAAAGTAAACATGAGTGGGGTATTTATAGAGGTTTGAAGAGATAGTGGAAGACAGCTGTCAACCACCCGGGTCGATTAAAATTCTCAGGACGCGCCCTCTGTCAAGGCGCGCCTTGGCGAGGTGTTGTGAAAGAATTTTGTATTTTTAAGGGAAATTCCATATTTTACCTTTGATTTTATACGGAATTGGGGGGTAGTTGTTATAACCAAATTCGGTTCGGGTATTCTAAAATGAATTCGGGTAGGATACGAGTTCAATTTGGGGATTTATTAGACGAATTAGGGTTTTGATAGTATAACAAAGACTCAGGTCGCACCCTCTCCTTCCCAACGGTTAAGGCGCGCCCTCAATGATGAGATTATGATAAAGGATTCTACTCAAGTTGGTTTTCCAAGGATTATTGAAGAATTCCCTCTTGTCGTATCTCAGGAGGGGGATGTCCATCGTAGAAGGCCTCTAGGGGTTTTCCTGGATTTGGGGACCTTTCTTATACACTAAGGGCGCGCCTCTTTGGTGGAAAGATAGGTCTCTCTTTGGTGTGTGCTTTGGAGCTCTGTTCCTGTACTCAATGGGCGCATTCTCATTGGGGAACTTTGGGGTAATCCTGCACTTTGCACCCAAAAGCTCTGGATCATCTGTCCTGCTATCTAGTGGGTGCTTCTCATTCGGGGGACAGGGATGCGTTCTGCACTTGGGGTAAACCATGGCTATACCTGCATCCTTGAAATCAAGAAATAGCTGGTACCGGATGGGATTAGTCCTCGACGGAGGAAGTTTGCTTATCTGTGAAGTCCTGAGATCTTGGATGAGCCTTGGGCCTTTTGTGGTTAGGCCTTATTGTAGAACATTCAGGATGCTGGACCGACAATACAAGCCCAATTGGGTTTCTTGCTCTCCAAGAACTATGTATGGTTTGATCCCTATAAATACTAGGGTACGTAGGCCGATTGAGGGGTTGGAAGTCGAGAGATCTGAAATAGTCGCCACTAACCCTATCAATCTCAGCCACCAATTACAAACAGCCACCACATACCACCACTCTTTTTGGAGAAGAACCACTGCTGTAGATCTTGCTTCCGGCGAAGTCCCTCGAATTTTGTTGTTCCCAAATTCCTCCATCAACAAATTAGCGCTAGAAGGAGGGGAGCCAATCAAGATCTGAATCTTAGGAGGAAAAGATGTCTCACAATCGGGTTAAATGGCAGTTAAGTCACTCAACTGACTCAAAACTTTCAGTTGAGTCATCCAACTCAAAAAACTTTCAATCAGGTCACTTAACAAATAAAACCTTTCAATCAAGTCATTAAGCACGTTAAAAACTTTCAATCTGGTCATTAAACACGTTAAAATCATGTCATTAAACACGTCAAAATCAGGTCATTTAATATGTTTTATGACCTGATTGAAAGTTTTTATTTGTTAAGTGACCTGGATGAAAGTTTTTTGAGTTGGATGACCCAACTGAAAGTTTTCAGTCAGTTGAGTGACCTAACTGCCATTTAACCCTCTCACAATCAAGGTGGAGGTTCTCGCGAAGAAGATGGTTACGATTCTGAAGATATCTTGGGGTAACCAAGCTCATCATGAAGCTTATGTTTCGGAGGAAATCTCTGTTCCTCCACACCACCACGGAACTCCAGCCACCATCGGCGGACAACCTCCCATTTTTATCAGTAATTCGGCATTAATGGAGCAGTTGTATATTATGGGAGATGCCTTAAATAGTTTCGGGGCAAAATTGTGTTCTGTGGAGGAAGAGCAACAAAGTAAGAGAAAATCTCAGAGTATCCCGAGAAATCATCGCCGAACAGGGAAAGCCCTCCAAGCCGAGGAAAGTTCTCGAAGAGGCGAGGAAGTGCAGGAAAAGAAATTTCAACTGATTACTCCTCGAAGGTTAGAATACTCTGATCCTATTATTGAACATCCTAGTGAAGATAAATGTGATCGTAGGTTGTCAGATCCACAAGCTAGGGCGCGCCCTCACCCTCATCGTTCAGGGCGCACCCCCAGTGAGATTTGATAGGATGAGGCTGAGTGATGATTATTTAAGAATGGTACTACTTGAGCATCAGAGGAAAGAAAAATAAAAGGAGAAGTATTTGGAATCGAGGCCCCGTGATCCACAGCGTGCACCCCCTGATTACAGGTCGAGGCCCCTTGGACATGAGCGAGCCCTTCCATGAGGTAATGGTTCACAGCGCGTGCCCCCTGATCACAGGTCGATGCCCCTTGGACACAAACAACCTCCTCCTAATGATAATACCGGAAGAAGGAATAGCCATGATAACGGTGATAGAAGAATGGAGATATACAGAGGGGACAGGTAGCTTCGCAATAAAGAGAGCGCGCCCTCGGGAAGAAGATCCCCTCTAATTTATCAAGTTCACTCAAGCACCTCTAGTGAATCTAGGTCAAGGACGTGCCCTCACCCAGAGGGATAACATCAAGGAGGTTCTCAAGGGAATCCCCAGACTCAAGGGAATCCCCAGGGTCAACAGACTCAGACTCAAGCTCAAGGAAATCCCCAGGGTCAGCAAACTCCGGGGGGAACCGCGACACAAACTCATGCTGAAGCTCCAGGAAGTGCTCAAACAACTGTTCCACCTCCACCACTAGGGGGTACGCAGACTGGTGCACAACCTAACATCCGGAATATCCCTGGTGTGGGAACTTTTAATGTGGATGACTTGAAAAGACTCCTTACTCACCTGGATAGAGGGAGAATATCTGCTACGGCACCAACATCTTCTCCATTCTCAGCTGAAGTAAGAGAGGCACAACTCCCTGCTGGGTATAGATCTATGACCAATGATTTCGTTTTCATGGAAATGCAGATCCTGTGGAATTCCTGGGATGGTTGATATTCGAGATGGATGTATATCAGGTGACTGAGTTAGCTAGGTGTCAATTGTTGGCAGCAACATTCAGGGAGAGTGCACAATAGTGGTTTGAGAAACTTGGTCCAGGAGTAATTACGTCTTTGCAGGTGATGAGGAATCTGTTTCTAACCAAGTTCCAGGCAGCAGTGAAATATGCTCCTCCTGTCACCACCCTGGCTAACATTAAGCAAAGGGAAGGAGAAAGTTTGCAATCTTATTTCAAGAGATTCAATTCAGAGTCTACTTTGGTTCGAGGAGCGACAGACGAAACGCTCAAGAGTTTCTTGATAGCTGGATTGTTTGTGGGGACTGATTTTTGGAAGCATCTTCAAGGACGAGATCCACCTACTTTGGCTGATGTGTTTGCCCAAGCTGAGTCCTTCAAGATAGTAGAGCAATCCTTGGCAGATAATCGAAAGACAGACATGCAGGGAACTTCTAAAGGAAGAGCTAATAAGAGAAAGGACAGGTCTGTAAGTCCTACACATCGTACGGGGATTGGTGCTAACTGGGTGAATGCAGCTGAAATGGGAAACCATTGGGGACCTCCAGATACGTACACTTATGATAGGAGGCCGAATAATTATACCCCTCTGGCAGCCCCCATTGAGCATATCTTTGAGGTGAATAAAGACAAAAGACTCTTCAGGAGGCCGGATCCTTTATCTTCTTGGAAAAGCAGAGATAAGAAGAAGTATTATGTGTATCATGAGTCAACAGGGCACCATACTCATGAATGTCACCAATTGAAGGATGAAATGGAAGACCTGATCAAAGAAGGATACTTGACTGATTGGATTCTTAGAGAAGTAAAGAAGCATAAGGAGAATCCTGACAAAAGAGATGGAGGGCGCGCCCTCCGTGGTGATGACAAGCCCGAAGAGAAGAAATTTTTCAAAGAAGGTAGTATCCACACGATTTTTGGAGGACGACACCTGGGGGGTGATAGTAACCATGCTTTGGAGAGATACGCAAGAGAAGCAAGGTATAGACCTCTCACTAATGTGAACAGTTTGGAATTTAGGCCGCCCAAGTTATTCAAAGGAGAGTGTGTGGATATCACTTTCACTGAGGAAGAAGTTAGATGGGTGCACCATCCTCATAATGATGCTTTGGTGGTTGTAATCCAGATTGGTTCCAAGAATGTACACCGGGTCCTTGTCGACAATGGAAGTTCAGTAAATATTCTATACTACAGCACTTACAAGAAGTTGGGACTTCTAGATAGGGATATGATTCCAGATAGTGGTTGGATCTATGGTTTTTTGGGCGAATCTATGAAAGTCATGGGGATGATCAAACTACCAGTAACCCTTGGTGAAGGAGTTCTTTCTGTGACTCAGATGATGGATTTTATGATTTTGAATATAGAATCATCTCACAATGCCTTGGTAGGGCGCCCCTTGTTGAAGGAAATGAAGGTTGTGACCTCCATCTACCATCTTGAAATGAAATTTCCTACACCTAACGGTGTAAGAACTGTACGAGGATCTCAACATGATTCAAGGGACTGCTATCACAAGGCAATAAAGGGTTTAGGAAGCAGCGGGATGGAGAACGTGCTTTGAAAGAAAAAAGTTCAGAAAGGGATATGAGCCTTGTCCCGGGGGAAGTAAAAGTCCATTACTTTGTCCAAGAAATAGAGGAAATGCCCCATTATAAGGCACGCCCTGAAGAGTTGCAGAGGGAAAACACTCAAGTACTTGACAATTTACAGGAGGGAATTCTGGAAGAAATTGAGGAAGATTCAGAGGATGTTATTTCCATCAATCTTAGAGGTGGGCAGGTTGAAGGAAGGCGAATGTTGCTTGAAGGTTTGGTGCATAACCTTGTTGAGGAAGACTTCCCTCTTAAAGAGGACACGCCCTCTAAGGATGAAGTGCCGGTTGAAGACCCTCGAAGCTTTGATTTTGATCTTGATCGAAGGACACCACCATTGGTTGAGAAAACTGGTCCTGCCTAAGATACAATTTAGATTATGGTGGATAAAGGTGATCCGGGTAAGTTTTTGAAGATCGGGTCTCAACTGAATTCTAAGTTAAGAGGAATGCTCACTAATTTTCTCTTGAATAATCTGGATGTCTTTGCTTGGAGTCATGCCGACATGGAGGGTATTGATTTAGAGGTTATGTGTCATCATTTGAATATAGATCCTACTAGGAAAGGAATCCGCCAGAAATGCCAACCAGTAAGTGGAGAGAGAGCCATAGCATTGAAGGAAGAGGTTGATAGACTTCTAGATGTTGGACTGATTAGGGAGTCATATTATCCAGATTGGTTGGCTAATCCGGTTCTTGTCAAGAAGCATAATGGAAAATGGAGGACATGTGTGGATTTCATTGATCTGAATAAGGCATGCCCAAAGGATAGCTTTCCACTTCCGAGGATTGATTAGTTAGTAAATGCTACGGTTGGCCATTCCCTGTTGAGTTTCATGGATGCCTATTCGGGCTATAACCAAATTCCCATGTATGGACCCGATCAAGAACATACATCTTTCATCACGGATAGAGGGTTGTATTGCTACATTGGAATGCCATTTGGTTTGATCAATGCCGGAGCAACTTATCAGAGATTGGTGAATATGATATTCAAGGACCTGATTAGAAAGACCATGGAGGTGTATGTCGATGATATGCTTGTTAAATCCCTGAAGGCGGAGGACCATATGAGGCACTTGGAGTAGATGTTTGAAATCTTGAGGAAGTTCAGAATGAAGTTGAATCCTAAAAAATGTGTGTTTGGAGTGGAATCTGGAAAGTTCTTGGGATTTATCATCAATCATTGAGTAATCGAGGCGAATCCAGCAAAGATCAAGGCATTGTTAGACATGAAGTCACCCTCTAGTGTGAAGTAGGTTCAAAGCCTGGCCGGAAGAATTACAGCACTGAATCGTTTTGTGTCAAAGTCTTCTGATAGATGTAGAGAATTCTTCAAGGCAATCAAGGGGGCAGTAAAAGATTTCATATGGACTTCTGAATGTGAGGAATCTTTTCAAAAAATCAAGGAACAGTTGCGGAACCCTCCACTCTTGACCAAGCCTGTGGAGGGGGAAACCTTAATTCTATATTTGGCGGTTTCGGAGTATTCCATCAGTGCGGTGTTGGTGAGGGAAGAGGTTGATCATCAATCTCCGGTTTACTATATGAGTAAGCACTTGCTTGATGCAGAAACCAGATATACTAGCATGAAAAAGTTGGTTTATGCGCTAATACTGGCATCGAGGAAGCTTCGTCCATACTTTTAAGCTCATAAGATCGAAGTTCGCACGGCCTATCCGTTGCGAGTAATTCTTCATAGGCTGGAAAATTCTGGAATAATGTTAAAGTGGGCGATTGAGCTGGGTCAGTTTGATTTGGAGTATACACCTAGGACAGCCATCAAAGGTCAAGCCTTAGCAGATTTTATTCTGGAATTCGAGTCCGAAAATGAGGAAAAGTCACTTGTGCTGTTTGAGCCTAGAATTCCTATCGAGAGGGCGCGCCCTCTTGTGGAAGTTCCTCAACCTTGGTGGAAGTTGCATGTAGATGGAGCTGTGAATAATGGAGGAGCTGGTGCAGGTATAGTTTTGGTTACTCTAGAGGGGAATCAACTCATGAGTGCAATTCACTTCAAGTTTCAGGCAACTAATAACGATGCAGAGTATGAAGCCTTGATTAATGGATTGAAGATGGCCTTGGAAATGAAGGTTACGAATTTGATCGTTTCAAGTGATTCTGAGTTAATGGTCGGACAAGTTAACGGTGGATTTCAGTGTAGAGGTCCACGGAAAGAGCTTTACATGAAGTGTGCTCAACGGTTAATTCAGAAATTTCATGAAGTGAGGTTGGAATGCATTCCTAGGGATGAGAATTGCAATGTAGATGTATTAGCTAAGTTGGGATCACAGAAGGATTCCATGTTGTTGGGAACAGTTCTTTTGCAGATTCAAGAAGTGCCAAGTATTCCAGAGGTAGAAGTCATGGAAGTAGAATTGACTCCACAAGTTACTTGGATGACTCCTATTCACGAATATATTCAGGGAGGGATACTTCCAAGTGAGAAGCTTGAAGCATGGCGGCTTCAGTATCAAGCAGCCATATTTGTGGAATATGATGGAATCCTATATAAGAGGGGTTTCAACCAGCCACTTCTCAAGTGCACAGATGGAGATGAATGCAATTATATCCTCAGCGAGGTGCATGAAGGGATATGTGGTAATCACTCGGGGGGTGGTTCGTTGGCAATGAAGGTGTTGAGACAAGGTTATTATTGGCCCACTATGAAGAAGGATGCCTATGAGTTTGTTAAGGCATGCGATAAATGCCAGAGGTTTGCCAACTACTCTACCAGTCCTGTTACTAACCTGACTTCCATGATGAGTCCATGGCCGTTTGCTATGTGGGGAATATATCTCATTGGTGAACTCCCCAAAGCTAAGGGAGGTGTGAAATATGTTGTTGTTGCTGTGGATTACTTTATCAAGTGGGCGGAAGCAATGCCCTTGGCCACAATCACTGCGAAGAAAATACGGGATTTTGTTTTCAATAAACTTGTATCAGATAATGGAAAGCAGTTCGACAGCAAAGAGTTGCAAAAGTTGTGCAATGACTTAGGAATCAAAAAGGAATTTGCAGCTGTGTATCATCCTCAAAGTAATAGGCAAACAGAGGCTATCAACAAGATAATAAAGCATACATTGAAGACGAAGTTAGAAGAAAGCAAGGGGAATTGGGCTGAAGAACTTCCCATGGTGTTCTGGTCATACAACACAACTCCAAGGACTACAACTGGGGAATCCCCTTTTATGTTGTCTTATGGATGTGAGGCAATGGTTCCAGTAGAGATTGGAGCGGGATCATTCAGGAGAGATTTCTATGACGAAGAAACCAATATGGTAAATCAAAGGCTGAGTCTTGATTTTCTGGAAGAAACAAGGGCTAATTCACAGTTGAGGTTGATGACTTATTAGCAAAGAACTGAAGGTATTACAATAGGAAGGTGAAGACTCGTCCTTTTAAGGTGGGTGACTTGGTTCTTCGTAAAGTCAAGCCAAATACAAGGGTAGCAGCTCATGGAGTTTTTGGTCCAAACTGGGAAGGACCTTACAAGATCAAGTCCATCATTTGGGAAGGCACATATCATCTAGAAGACTTGGATGGGAATGCAATCCCGAGAGCATGGAATGCGGAGCATTTGAAGAAGTATTATCAATAGGGTGCAGCTTTGGCCCCCTATCTTATGAAGGCTTATATTTAAGTTATAGACTAGTATCAATAATTATTCTCCTAGTCTAGGGGGTAGTGCATATACGCCTTCCTTAGTTCTAGTCGAGACTTGCTTGTTTTTTACACTTTTCAATAATTATTCTCCTTACCCAGGGGGTAATGTATGTACACCTTCCCTTGTTCTGAAGAGACTCAAATTTAATGAAGATTTTCAAGTTTTTTCAAGATTTTCAATATTTTCAAGAATTGTTAGAAGAATATCGGCTGTTGAAATACAAAAGACCGCACCCTAATTCAATAGGGCGCGCCTTGTGTTTATACTGCAGAATTTACAAGGATTTTTAATTAATGAAGATTTGAAGATATGCAGATTGAAGTTGTATAATTTAAAATTTCTCAAAGAAGTCACGCCTTTACAGTTGGGCGCGCCCTAAGTTATATTTGAAGATAATTTCAAGTTAAATCATGTTTTGACAAAATATATAGTTCGCGGTAATTTCAGAGTAAAGGCATCAATTTTGTTTAAAGTTGGCGAAAGCATAACGAAACATAATTCCATCAACAATTAAAAGTCAAAAAGATCAAATTCGTATTACAACTTGCAGGGTTTTACAAAGGACCCGTGCCTTAAGGATTAATCAACAGCTTAAAGTTTAGAGTTATGATTTTTAAGGCATGTCCTTTGAAGCAGTAGGGGATGCGCCCTAAACATCATCAGGTTGAGCAAGAGGACTTACTACTTTAGGAATAGAATCCTGGTTAGAGGTTGTCGTAGGAGGAGGCAGTTGGTCGTAGTTGGTTGCAATTTGAAGGACTTGTTCATGATTCTTAGGAACATCTTCTGTTGAGGGCGCGCCCTGAGGGCCCTCATCCAATCCCAACTCGATTCTTTTTGCCTTGATGGCATCGGTTTTTTTGATTTTGAAGTTAGCCATGTCCTCAGCACAGCCGGGCCGAACCTACTCCAGTCATACTCAGGGTCATTGACTATAAAGCCAAGAAGATAGAAATCAAATCCTGCTTGGAAGTTACGACCTTCCATAGCTTGTTTTTCATCTTTCAAGCAATCAGCTCACTACACCATAGATGACTTTACACAACATTTTTGCATGGTGTTGCCATCTGAAAAAGTGATGCCGTAGCTATTTTCATCCTTACCTATTACAACATCAAGTATTTGTGTTAGCTTAGACATGCAAAGTGTTGGCGTAGATGTTTTATAATGTACTATACTATTATGTATGTATTTATTTTTCTTTTTTTATTTTATATTATAATGCTGAGTGGGCAATGCTGACTATGCGCCAACGTGACAGTGGGCCCCACACTACTGATTGGACTTTGCTGATGTGGCATGCTGAAGTGGTAGTGGGCCCCACCCTGCTGACGTGGTAACTTATGTGGCAATGGGTCCCACCCCTTGCTAACGTGGCAGTTGACTGGACAGGTGGTTGCCTGCTGACATGGCAGTGGGGCCCGTAAGGCTAATTTTTTAATTTTTTTTTAAAATTAAAAATAATTCACACAATAAATAACATTTTACATAAAGCAATAAAAAAATTGTGAAATGATTTTATTTGTTATATCAAAAACAATGATAGGGATGAAAATGATGATTTTTAATTTTTTTAAAATTAAAAATAATTCAGACAATAAATAACATTTTGCATAAAGCAATAAAAAAATTGTGAAATGAATTTATTTGTTATATCAAAAACATTGATAGGAAAGAAATTGATGATTTTTTTGAATAATCATTAATAAACTAAATTTTTAGTTTTTAATTAAGAAGTGTATAATTATTTAAAAATTATATTTACCTTTAAATTAATTCATTTCTATTTTCCAAATAAATGAGTTATTATTTTTAAATATTTAGAGTATTTATTTATTAATTTTTTCAGTTTCTATTTATTTATTAAATTTTAAATGTACACCTAGATCGATGAAACTTTGTAAGCGGGAAAAAATACCGCCATTGAAATTTCAGTCTTACCACTTAAACAACCTTAGAAAAAAAAAACACATTTGTTATTACAATCTCTCGCTCTCGGCTCTCACTCCAAACTCTCTTCCAACACTCTCAATTCTTCTTTAATTTTCTTCAAGTTGCAGGTTTTTGGGTTCAAATTAGAGTTTCTCAACTGATTAGGGCTTGGATTTGAGGCTTTGACTTCTTCAAATTATGGCCTTTTCAGATTAGGGCTTTCTCAAATTAGGGGTTCTTGGTTTTGAGTTCAATTGATTCGATTTCTTCACTTAAACTTCAACTAATGGATTTCTCTTTTCGATTTCAGGGCTTTTTCGCTTTGGGCTTTGGATTTGGGGCTTGTTTAGTGGATTTAGGGCTTCAATTTGGAGGTATTACACCCCTGGTTGAAAGATTTATCCCCAGGTTCTTGAAATTTATAATGTTTTGATATTTATGTTAAAGATTCAATCTTTCTTGTGATTCTTGGTTTTTAATTGTTTAGAAGTGTTTTGTAGATGTTGGTTTGATGAATTATTGCCAAATAACCAGCGAACAACGACAAAGTTTGATGGTACGTATATGATTTTTTCTTTTCTCTCATGCTTAGCCTCTAGATCCTTTTGAAACATTGCTTTCTCAACTTTAGTTTTACAGCTACTTCATTTAATTTTGCCACTTGGCCAATTTAACATTGAAGGTTCTTATAAGTTATAAGGTTATATGGATCTATTCTGATATGTCTTCTGTGTATATAGGAGTGGTGTCAAGGAAGGGGGCATGAGGATTTTGTGGCCATTCCATACATTTTCCTATACTCGCTGTGTTGCAATATGGGCAAGAATCTGAACTAATTTTGTTTTCTGTTTGACATCTTTCAGGGAGAGAAAGAATAATATTTTATAGGCAGCCCAGGTCTCAATGTTACAAGTAAATTTGGTTATCTTACAAGTATATTTTATAGGCGCTTTACTTGTGTATGATGTCACTCGAAACATCACTTTTGAAAATATTAAGAGGTGGTTGAAAGAGTTGAGAGATCATACGGACCCCAACATTGTAGTAATGCTGATTGGCAATAAATCAGATCTTCAGCACCTTTCTGCTGTTTCAACTGAGGATGCAAAAGCGTTTGCAGAGAGGGAATCTCTTTACTTCATGGAGACTTCTGCACTAGAGGCCACTAATGTTGAAAATGCTTTCAAGGAAGTTCTCTCATAGATATATCAAATTGTCAACAAGAAGGCAGTTGAAACTGGGAATAAATCTGCTTCTTCCCTTCCATCTAAAGGAGAAACCATCAATGTCAAAGACGATTCATCCGCTCCCAAGAAATCTGGTCCATCAATGTCTAAGGAAGCAGGGGTACTCATGTAATTCCAGCTTTTATTTTGGAAAGAATCTAGTCCATAGCTTTCAGATTGGTTTAATCTCAAATGGTAAGCCTCAATTATACTTATTTAAAAGGGTCGCATGAATTCAGAACAAATTTCTAATAAATTATCTAACAGTTATGTTAATGCAGAAAATGAAGCAGCTAATGAACTGTCTATTAATTTTAAGGTTTTTCGATATCGCAATATATTATGATATATTAATCTGTTTATAGACCTGATGCGATTAACTCTGGTTAATTACTAAAAATTTATAGCTTAGAACTTAACCTGGTTAATGGCACTTCATTAGCTTAGATATCCAATTGAAGAGATGAACAATGAAAATATACTCTCAAGTCGCAAAACAGGTCAAAACAAGTTTGTTCTGACATTCAATGTTAAGCAGAGAAAATCATATATTTATCCATGTTTTGGAAGTGAATTATACTCAGCACCAAGTTATATAGAATATTAGTGTTTCTTTGGTAAAGGCAGCTCTGCCTTTGTAGGCATTGATTATTTTAATGTGGTAGGTAACCTTATCTTTAACTTACAAGACTTCATAAGAGTAGGACAATGAAGTTCACAAACTGATTCCTTGTAAAATTGAAATGCTTTTTATTATCAGTAAGTTTTACTCTCTTTTTTCCTATTTTTCAAATAACCCATAAATTCTATAGAATTGTTTTCCTTTTTACAGTAAACACTTGTTAAGCTTGACACTTGTTTTCTAATCTGTTGTGCTGTTTTTTTTTTGGCAGGTGGCTGGGAATTTACAGAAGTATCACATTTGTTATTTTTTTGGTATGTGGTGGTCGAGTGGCCATGTACCTTCAAGTGTATGGTTTTGTACTCCAACAAACACTTATATATGGAGGTTGACAAGAAAACAGGACAAAGCAAAGTTCATGAAATTGAAGGTTCAAGATGAAGTGGATACAAAGGTGAATAAGGTTCAAGACCATTTCTAGTGACAATGAAGATGGTAGGCCAATCATCGGACGCACTAGCTTTTAGTTAGATATCTAAGTTATGATATTAGTATGATACTAGCTCTTAGTTAGATATCTAAGTTATGATCTTAGTTAGTATTTGATGTTTATGATATTTATGTACTAGCTAGTTATGGTATTTTGTGATGTTGATCATATGCACTGAATTATGCTGGTATGTTGGGGTTGAACTGAAAACAGGTTGTAAGTACTAATGTACTGGAAAAGCATATGTATAAAATGTACATTTTTTATTTTGCATTAAAAAGGTGTTGCAGTAGCTTTAATATAATGTTGCAGTACTGTATGATAAATGTTGTAATAGACTAATAAGGTGTTGCAATAGCTTTGACAAAGTGTTGCCACCTGTTAGTAGGCCCCACCTGTCAATGGGTCTAGCCACGTGTCAGTGGGGGTCCAGCCACGTGTCAGTGACCATTTACAACAAATGTGTATCCTACGGCAACACATTTTATCATGTTGCTGTAGGTGTAAAAGTGTTGCAGTTGACCCTATGCCAACATCAAAAAAGCTAACACCCGAAAAGTATTGCCGTAGAGATTTTTGAGGCTACGGCAACAGTTTTTGGGCCTTTGGCAACAGTTTTGAAGTGTTGCCGAAGGCCATCTATGGCGTAGTGGCTTTTTCAATTTCTATAGCATCTCGCTGCACTTTCAGTTCTTTCATCTCCTTCTCCAATTGATCATTTTTATCATATTGGAGTTGGCGGTGATCAAATGATTCCTTTAGATCGTCCTTTAGTGAAGCAATGTCAGTAGCCTTTGCATCCAGATCCTTCTTCCACTTGTTATCGTTCTCAATAACCATTTTCAAAAGCCTTTTGTTTTCTGTGTTGAGTTTGTTTAGTTGAAGCTTTTCCTTATGCACTCTCTGGGCGCGCCCTAGAGATTGGACTAGTAGCTAGGTAGAGGCTTTGATCATAGACTGGGATTCGTCTTCGGCATTCATATTCTGCCACAAGTCAATCTCATCTTCACTAACAAAGGGCGCGCCCTCGGTTCTTGGTTTCTTGCCCTTGTCAATGACAGGTTCTTGAGTCTCGGCATTTCTCTTCAAAGACTCTGTGGATGGAGGGATAGTGTCGCTAGAATCCATCTTCTGTGAAAGGCGCGCCCTGGAGTCAGAGGTACCGGCTTGATCGACTTTCTTTTCCTTGTCATCTTTTTTCTTTGTAGCTCCGAAGCCACGAGGAATACTGGGAGCCATATCTGCACAAGACAAACAAAAAGGTTAGGTCGCGCCCTCAATAAAGGAAGTTTTAAACAAACAAGTTATGAAGTATAGCACATCAAATAAAGAAAACTTAAAAGGCTAAGGCGCGCCATAGTCTAATAAGTTATTTACCATCTTTTTCGGAATCAGAATCTTCATTTTCATTACAGCTGGATGAGGATATGGGGACGGCAACACCATTTTCAAATTTTCTAAATCTGCAAATAGACCTAACTTCGTCAAATCGAATCCCAACCCGTTTTAGATTCACTTCAATGATAAGGGTTTGGAGGTTAAATTTTTCTGCAGCAGGTTTTAGAGCAGCCCTGGCCCTAGAGGCGGCCGCTTCCTGAGGATTTTTTTGAATCCTCTTCTGTTTAAAGTAGAGATTAGTAAATGGTATATTAGGAGAATAAAGAGAAAAAATTAAGACGTGCCCTAACTTACGTGGTGAAGTATTGAATTGTAGTCTAACTCGAGGAACATCCCATACATAAAAATAAGGCTCCTTCCAATTCTTGATGTGACTAACTCTCCCCTCAGAGAAGCCTTTGTTGTTGTGTGGTTTATTGAATATACGAGATAGTAGTAACCAATATTTGATTGCCTGATGCTAAAAAAATAACTCACCTTGGGCATTGAGGGAGCTTCGAATCCGAGGTCGTGATAGAGAATGAATAGACCTAGAACGAGTTTATAGCTGTTGGGGGAAATCTGGATAGGTGATATGTCATACCACTCAATGACTTTTTTGAGGTATGGATGAAGGGGCGCGCCTACACCAAGGGCCACAAGCTTGGGACTTAAAACCATTCTTGGAATTCTGAAACTTCCCCCATAGTTGAATACATGAGGACGATGATGAGGGTGATGGATCGCCCAAAGACGTTCTTGACCATAGTATTTCATGCTCCATTTTACCTCATCCTCTATAGCATTATTGGTGGTTCCTACACATGCTAATTTGCCTTCTTTTTTCCTAAGTTGGTTCTTTTCCTTTTCGGACATGGCCTCGAATCCTTCCCAATTTATATCAATCTCTTCATTAAGTACTTCCCAGCGAACGAAAGAAATAGGAGAGGGAGGTGGAGATCTTGGTTCAGAATTGACTATTGGTGAAATAGAGGAAGCTGAAGGAGCGCCCTCAACCGAGTAAGTATCTGAAGAATGTGAATCACCAGATGTTTCTGAGTTGGGAATGAAATCACTATCGTCCTTAGAATTATAAGAATTGTTTATTTTGGAAGGAGTCTGGGATTCCTTAGAAGGTTGATCATAAAAAGTGGTATGGTTGAGGGAATCTTTACTAGAGAAACTCATTTTGATTTGGAGGGAGAGGAGCTGGTAGAGGAGAGTAAATCCCAATGCGTCTGTTAAGTTCCTTAAAGGGATCGAATGGAGAAGGCGTGCCCTCCAGCTGCAAAATTAAAAGTAGAAGCACTAAGGGCGCGCCTAAAAAAGGGGACAAGCAGAAGGAAATTTTCTACAAGTCATGGTTCAGAGGCATCTAAATAAATATTTTTGAACCCTAAAGTATGTCCTAAAGGGTTATAATCGTTGCTAAAATTATATGAAGAATGAATTTATTCGGAATTATGGTATCAGAGAGATTCAAGGCGCACCCTGTGTTGAAGACGCGTCCTAAAGTTATTGATGGTTAGCATTTGAGGAGACATTTTGACAGAAAAGACCTTAAGTAACTATGAAACTGTAAGCCTTAGAGCACGCCCTGGGTTTAAGGTATGCCCAATAGATTGATAGAATTATGTTATTAGAATTCACAAACATGATTTTTACAATGTTTGTATGAAAATAAAGATCAATTAGCGATACATACACATATACATACAGCAAAAAATGAAGAACACAAAGAAACCAAACAGTCAAATTGCAATATCGAACGAAATACACGGTCCAAATGCAAAGTAAAGGTATAAAAATGTACCTTTTGAGTTCTGACTTAAGGCTTGTTGAAGAAATTCGTAGAAAACACAATGAAAGTAGTCGGATTTTTGATCTGAAGATAGATGCCGACAGAATGGTGTTCTTCGCGGAGAGAGGGAGAGTAAAAAGAGTATAGTAAACATGAGTGGGGTATTTATAGAGGTTTGAAGAGATAGTGAAAGATAGCTGTCAACCACCCGGGCGAGGTGTTGTGAAAGAATTTTATATTTTTAGGGGAAATTCCACATTTTATCTTTGATTTTATACAGAATTGGGGGGTAGTTATTATAGCCAAAATTCGGTCCGGGTATTCTAAAGTGAATTCGGGTCAGATACGAGTTCAATTTGGGGATTTATTAGACGAATTAGGGTTTTGATAGTATAACAAAGACTCCGGCCGCGCCCTTTCCTTCCCTACGGTTAGGGCGCGCCCTCAATGATGAGATTATGATAAAGGATTCTACTCAAGTTGGTTTTTCAAGGATTATTGAAGAATTCCCTCCTGTCGTATCTCATGAGGGGGATGTCCGTCGTAGAAGGCCTCCAGGGGTTTTCCTGGATTTGGGGACCTTTCTTATACACTGAGGGCGCGCCCTCTTTGGAGGAAAGATAGGTCTCTCTTTGGTGTGTACTTTGGAGCTCTGTTCCTGTACTCAATATAAAGCCCCCTAATCCCTTACCAGGAATCTGGGTCATCACAACCTTAACCATATACATGCATACCTTTGCGGAATGTTCAATCACCTGGTCATAATATAATATACAACAATATTCATAATAAACTTCATAATCTACTCCACAGGTTATAGTCTTAGAACATAACATAAATTCTCAAAAGTTATTACAGATCAGAGTATCCTCCAGAATCTCGGTACAACTTCTACCTAGAGTTATTACAATACTCATCCTTCTATTTTAAAGCAACAACATAAAACCTTACGACTTTAAACAGTGAGTCTACTTAGCACATAACAAAAGTCCGTCCAACTTATTCCTAGCCTTCCAGCATTTTATCTAAAATTTGGATCAACTGCAGGACCTTTCCACTTATCACGGTTCGCCACACTAGTGCCAGCTCTGGTTGCCACTGTTTTATAGTATTTGAAATAGCAAGAATGAGCAAAAAAAATGCCCAGCAAGTTTTATATACCAAAATCATATATATATACTCAGAGTTATAATATGCACTTTATTAATGTACTATTAAAATCATTCCGAAAATATTTCTCAAATTGATACTTCAATGAACATTTGAACCCTTAGGTTATCCTACTTTTGACAATTCTCATATATACCAACAAAACTTCTTCAAGAAATGAACTCCCATATTTTCTTTAACATACTAAAATTTACTCACAAGAACTGAGTGAGGACATATCTTTCATACTGCAATTAGTACCCACCTTTAGTATTAATTACACTTATCAAATACTGCTGATGGACTATATTCAGGAGATTCTTATCCGCTTGGCTGTAATGGATGATCAGTCCATACATCTATTAATTTACTACCGGTAGAAGGATGAAGCGACTGGCTCGGACCTCACCCTAGGATGAGCCGACTGGCTCAGACCTCACCCTAAGCTGCATCCGGGATTTCTTATATATTTATTGGGCTGGCCACCGTACCAGTCTTTTACGTTATCTCCAGTCCAGAACCTGGGGTACCAGAGTACCCCTGGCCACCTACTACACTTATCATCTTAGATGTCATGTATAATTACACGTGCACCTCAATTCATAATAACTATTATCGTTCGGAACAATGAACGATTACTACTTCCAATAAATCACTTTTCCTCTCGAAAGATAAGAGGAAATATATGAACGACTATTTTGATCATGGGTTCGAATAAAATGATCCAGATCAAATCTCTCATCACCTCCAATAATTAACAAGATAGTTTTTCAAAACATTTATCTCCCTTCGAGTACGAACAATGTACCTCGATACTTGTCCCAATCATATGGACCAATAACTCTTATACATACTACTATACTTATATACTATCCGGATAACATTCACAACAATAATATATATACATGCATTCAATTGCATCAATATCCGGTAGTTGAGTAACGAGATGAAATACTTGCAACTTGTAAAGAAACATTTTGAACTAACATATACCATACATTAAAACATATATACTCTGAACAATAGAGTTGGGTTTAGTACACTTGCCTGGTGCTCCGGAGGTAGTAGGGGCTTGTGGCAGAATCCGACAATCTAATCAAAGTCAAGAAAACACGCGATTAATCCCCTATATGATCCGCTTATAACTCAACGCACAGATACTTAAGCCAATCACAAACAAGGACCTAAGGGTCCCTCTAGGCTCATACTAAGTCCATGCTAATCAACGAACACCTTAATCATAATTCTAGTCCGAAATCGATCCTCAAATTCAAGTTATAGTTAAACACTTATAAGTTTGGTTTCTAAGTCGTGCTCTTTGGGTTTTTCAATTGCGCAATCCCGACTTACGCATTTTTATAAAATTGGAAAATAATCAATTGGACTCGAAACCTTTTTAAAAACCTTTCTAATGACCTAGTATTTATCCTCAAAATTTCATATTATAAATCGACTATTAATGGTCTAAAACATAACCACAAATTTGGTACTTTTCTGCGACATCATTCCTTGAATCACTTTCACTAAAATGGTCATAACTCATAAACCATAAATTCTTTTGACACGATTCTTGCGGCCACGTAAACTAGAAACCAAAAGCTACAAAACCTTATGTAGTGGTTAACCTTTAAACAATTTTATGGTCTCGGGTTTCAACTGTTAAAGAGGTTTACAAAAATCGGGCATTACGACAGCTCTAAATCGAACATTACCATTTTGTTTCATCTCAAACAAGCCACACAAGGCAACCCATACTCTAATATCACAAACCAACACTCATACTAGGCCTCTAAGGGCAGTGGTAAGGTCCAATGACCACCACTCAACATATACACCTCAAAACAAAGCTAAACAATCATATAAACTCTTAACATGAACTCATCTTTACAATAACATCAAAACTCCACCAAAACTTATATAAATAAAAGGTAAAGTTGAGGTTTATACCTTCCTTTATACTCTCACAACACTGAAAAAGGTTTGTACACCTTATAATAGCCTTGGGTAGTCTTAACAAAGCCTTAAAGCCATGAACAAAACATGAAAACAACTTAAAACACTATTCATCATCAACTTTGTAAAATCTATATAAAATCGAAATATTAGAGATTGGTTCTCAAATTTTTACCACACCTTCTACTCTTCAAGGGATTTCTTTTGAACTATAGATCACAAGATTTGGTGCTCGGTTGCTAGGGTTTTGAGCCTCTTCTTCCTGCTAGGCAGAATCGGAAAAATGGTGTGTTCTTGGTTTTCTTGATCTTTTCTTTCTCTCCCTCCAATCTTGACTTGTCAACTTTACTTTTGATGATAATATCTTGATATTATCAGTTGTTATGGCTGTGTTCAATTCCTTGGTTCTTGTGCAAGGTGTGCTTAAGAAGCTTGGTTGATATTTGTTATGTTTTGGATTGGATTTAAGTGATTTAAATCACTTAAATCCTAAATTGTTTTGTTTTAATCCTTGAATTAAATCTTTTATTCCACTTGATATAATTCTCTTGATGATCATGTTTGGGGTTTAATCTTGTTATGAACTCAATCCAAAATCCATAATTTGTTTGCTTTATCGCTTAATCTCGTTATAAAGTTCTAGCGATTCTTAGATCGTTCGTTATATTAACTCAGGGGTTTCGTTCTAAATCCTTAAATCACCTTTAATAAAATATAAAATCCTTGAATCCTCAAATTAAATAAGTCACTTATCTTGGTCGCATTGAAATGCTCTTCACTGCTTCATCAAGTATTACCTAAAAATAAAGTTTGGATTTTCTGAATTTCGATTGTTTTTACATACACTTATTTACGTCGTAGATCACTAATATAACCTCGAAATATTCATTTCCTATCCCGTACATAGGGTGACATGAAAAATTTTCTCCATCCTCAAAATCACTATTCATCCATAATTTCACTATTCATCCATGCAAAGCACTATTCATCCCAAAAATGAGAATTTCTCTCAAGTACAGAAATTAGGGTTATTACACTCAATGGGCGCGTTCTCATTGGGGAACTTTGGGGTAATCCTGCACTTTGCACCCAAAAGCTCTGGATCACCTGTCCTGCTATCTGGTGGGTGCTTCTTATTCGGGGGACAGCGATGCGTTCTGCACTTGGGGTAAGCCATGACTATACCTGCATCCTTGAAATCAAGAAATAGCTGGTAGCGGATGGGACTAGTCCTCGACGGGGGAAGTTTCTTTATCTGTGAAGTCTTGAGATCTTGGATGAGGCTCGGGCCTTTTGTGGTTAGACCTCATAGTAGAACATTCCGGATGTTGGACCGACAATCCAAGCCCATTTGGGTTTCTTGCTCTCCAAGAACTACGTATGGCTTGATCCCTATAAATACCAGGGTACATAGGCCGATTGAGGGGCTGGAAGTCAAGAGCTCTGAAATGGCCGCCACTAACCCTATCAATCTCAGTCACCAATTACAAACAGCCACCACACACCACCACTCTTTTTGGCAAAGAACCACCGCTGTAGATCTTGCTTCCGGCGAAGTCCCTCGAATTTTGTTCCCAAATTCCTCCGTCAACACTTACATAAGAGGCTTATTCGATATATATACAGGCTCTCACAATCGCGCCAAGCTGAGATCAATTGTAGCATTAGAACAAGGAAGAATAAATTTTCCGCCTGTACGTTTATTCTATATATATGTTTATATGGAAAATGCAAGAGTGTACGAAGAAGTTACAAGGAATGTCTATATACAATGCATAGTTACTGTCCACGGGAGCAAATGACTAAACTCGACTGGCCTGTCAAGTTTCCAACTGATTAGGTACTAAACTGTTTTCTTCTACTTGAATTTAATAACAGACTAACTTTTTTTATCTTAAGAGATAGATCATGAAAATGTAATTTATTATATTTAAAAATATGATAGAAACAAGTTAATTAGAGAATAACATAAAAATATTATCGAACATGTTCTGTACCAACCACATGATGTCCACCAGCATAGCATACGACTACAAGATCAATATATGAAGACATACCAGGTTCACGATAACTCCGGCTTTTCTAGCAGAATTCCATTTTAGAAAACTGCACCAGCATAAAATATATGATCCAATTGATAAATCAAGGAACTAAAGTTTTTCCAGCAGAATTCCTTCTAAGGAAAAATTGTACCAGAAGAAATATATGATCCACTTGATAAACCAAGGAATTGAAATGTGAATTTTGACAGCTACGTCTATTTTCAAACAATGAAATCAGTCTTGAATTGGATATATCTCCCATAGCCGCGATTCTAAGCCACTCCTTAATGAAGTAGGATGACGCAGTTGGAAGTTTCTTACTGAAGTGAGTGATAGAATTACAAGATATTCTCTTAGTCTTTCAATCATATTTGCTCTTAGTCTTTCAATCATATTTTCATTAGAATAATTATGCTTATGTACCTATTATAAATCTCGAAATAAGACATGCACATGAGTTCATCACATATCTTTAACAAATATGATTGTACAGAAACAATGTAGAAACCTCTAGATCTTTTGTAAATTTTTATTAAGGTGTCTACGTGAGATTTATATAGACATTTTATCAAATAAGGTAGTCCACAATTCTTAATGTCGTAGTATAATTATAGCTAAAGCCAAATAGAAGAACCAGTACCCCTTTGCATTATGGTTGTTAAGGTAAATTTGGTTGTTGCTTACTAAAGTTGGTGTTCGCATAAATATCCATTCCTACCTTATAATTATAAAATTAGCGTTTTACCACATTCAGACCAAAAATTATAGGCATGCAAAAAATGATATTTATTTGGAACTATTATTTCTTCTCTTTGGCAGAAATGAGAATACTTGGAAAACAAATATTTTTTGGATGATATTGGATGACACGCGTGCACCTCATATTGTTTTTTTTTTGAATAATTAGGCTTATATATATGCCTTACAAAGTGAGTATCTGTTCTAACAAATCTCGGGAATGAGCGAGAGTCGAACCCAGGTGCTGGGACGACAAGAGATAAAATCTTTACCACTTAAGCTATCATGATATTTCTAATGCAAAAGATAATATAAGCTTAAAATTCAATTATAGACTCTTTTTTGGGACTTAAAAAGCAGACTTTTTTTTATTCCTTGTATAATTATATAAGAAATAGTAATGTGTTCAATCGAAGAACCCTAAAGGTTATAGGCAGCAAGATGATAGATAATAATCTGAAAAATAGCACACATGCCAAAGTTGAATGATTCATCACTTTTAAGTAGAAATTTCTATTTTAACCATAAAAATATTAACATATATTTTAAAATTAAATAATTTTTGCACACCCTGGAGTTCGTTTCTAACTCCGTCACTGCTCACCATCAAGATATTAGTCAGTATAAGAATTTGATGAGTAGATTAAAACATACCCCAAGAGTGCATTGAACATCGAGTGATCTTACAAGGAGGTTATCTTTAACCATTAGCTTGAAACCGGAGTATCGAAGTCAAGCAGATGGTCTCTCAAACTGAAGAGTAGAAATGTCACTTTCACTCAAACTACTGTCTACAAACGACAATGTTTACTTGCTTGGACAAATATTATGGGAGTGGCTAAATATACACTGGGATGTAGATGTATCAGCACTAACAATTGTACAACCTCCATTGCAGAAGTAAATGTTCGGAAAAATAGTACCTTGGGTTGTAGAAACATGGAATATTTTGTTTCCAGAAACTGCATCAGCCACCTAATGAAGAATATTGTGTTTAGAGTTCTGGTGCATAACTCGGGCAGGTCTTCTAATCTCCAGTCTCAACTCTCTCTCCATCTTCACCTTTACAATTAATTCAGATTATTAGATCGATAAAGATTCATTAAAAAATTCCAATGCAAGAAGATATTATTTTAGCATCCTCTGTAAGCTTTAGCACTATACTATTATAGTGTGTCTATCTAGTATATTTTTTAGGAGCAAACCACTTCCAACATTATCACACTAAAAAGATAAACACAACTTACAATTTTTTCCCACATTTCCCTCTCAATAAAAGAAGTTAAAGGCACAATTCACATTAGAATTACTCAAGTTCCTTCGATAAAATAGCTGCAACTACATAATGTTCTTTATCTATTCGCTACCTGATATTCTGAGCTAGCCTCTATGAATATCTATCAGCACGTGATATTCTAAATTGAAATTAATCAACTTCAAGAAGAATTACTTTATGAGTCGATGACTTTCTCAAGTTCTTTCCATAAAATAGCAGCTACTTTGTATTATCCTTTATCAGCTTGCAGCTTGATTCAAAATCTTTCAGCTCGAAACCTCTGGGGCCCATGAAAGGTGTGTTTATTACATCAAATGAACAAGATATTTATTCAATAAAGATAAGAAAGAATGATGATTCAAGAAACTGTACTAACTACAAAATATGCCATTGAGAGCCAAGTATCTCCGAATATAATTCCAAAATATCAACCGAATTATGAAAGCATTGAAATATTAAAACGTAGGAATTAGGATCACTATTTCATTTCGAGGCTTAATGTGATTGGAACCAACTATGTTTTAGTGTGGGTCTCAAAAATGACCAAGGTATGAATGAGAATCATTACCCAATTAGTGGAAAGGCTGAATGACAAGCAGCAAAATAGTTTAAATTTTAGCATAAAACAACACTGGACCTTTGAGACTTTGTAAACAATATGACGGCAGACCGTGAGTGCTTCTGAAATGAACAGTTGCAAACGTAAGCACGATGATTCAGGCAAGGTGATACAACATAAATGGAATAATTATATATGTGGCAACCAACATCCCACACTCTTTCCGGTATTCACCATTCAGAAGTGTATGTATTGTAATCATGATAGCTATCAGAAATTATACCCCGTTCTCTAAAATTTTTTTTATAGATATTGTATTTGTACTACAAATCAATCTTACAATTGAGACGGCAATTGAATAAGAAAATTCAAAAAAAATTGGTGAACCTTGTGTTAAGGAATACATTCTTTTCAAAAGTGAACTGATTAGATTGGAGGGCAGGAAAATAGCAGAAGCCAAAATACGACATGACAGCTTTTTCCTAGGAAGACGTACCAAGTGTATGGATGGTAACGATCAACACCATTGATAAGAGAAAAGAAAAGACTGATGAGCAGTTTGATGGAGTTAGGGGGAAGACAAAGAGATGAAGTGTAGAGTTATGTGTGTATATATGTTATTATGTGACGTGGCAGGTAGCGGGCTGATGTGAGGATGATGTGGCCGGACGAGGTGGAATAAAATGGCTCATGTTGTGCTAATAGATTTTGATAAACTATTTCTTAAATTATTTTTGAATCATAAAAATAATCTATGGTTTTCAAGAGTTTAAAAACTAAGACTGTCGTAAAGGATGACTTAGTAAACTAATTTAAATGCTAATCATCACTTCAAACTTCATTCATTTATCACAAAAGTACTTATTTCACAAGTATCCTAAGAAATATCTTGAAAATTTTGTGAATATCGAAGACAAATATGCAACTTTTATGTCTGAAAGGGATTCATCAATGCTATCATCTATGTAGTAGAAACAAATTAGACAAGATAGATCTCAATTGCTAGCTGTTTAAGAAACACAAACATAAATCATAGTTCCAAAGCAAAATGAAGTCCCAAATCAAACACAACTCATCAAACAACAAAAACACTTCAGAGAATGAAGATTTGACTCATTAATAAAATTACAAACACACATAGAATAAAAAGGCTTATTGGATTATGCATCACAGTTTTGAAGATGATAAATTTGATATTCGTGTCAATTTGGTAACTTGTTAGAAATGGCCATTTGTGCGGGTTCAAAACGCTCAATTGGGACCGACTCATGTTTTAATCTGAATTATTCAGTCTGAATTGAGCCGGTTCAAAAATTGTTCAAACCTTAGTTATATTAGCGTCGATTACGATTCAATAATATTAAACTCGGGACCGAAATCGGCCCGGCTCGCCAGCTCAAACCGGCGTGCCCAACCCGTAGCTCGCCACATAACACCGTAGTTATATTATTGTTTTCTCAACATTTATACTTACAAACACATACATTTGATACATTCACATGCTTATTGTGATTGATTCTCCTACCCTTTTTTAACACATACACAACTCAACTCACTAGTTTTCCACACTTGCTTTTTTGTATTATTTATTATTTTAAACTAAAGTTCCAGTACTTATGGATTTTTTAATTTTCTCCTTTTCTCCAGCCACGATTTCTATTGTTAATAAAATATCCTCAGATACTCTCGTGCATATTCCGACCCATTATCAGTCGGCTTCTTGCAGTAGATTACTGTTCTCTGATTCTCGTCGATGTTTTGTGGCTCTTCTTTCTCCGATTCAGCAATATGTGGCTCGAATTATTTGTAACCCAAAAGAACCCGGCCCACCCCAATCCACCCAACTCGCTCGGCTCGCCCGTCCCAACCCGAAGTGCCGATCTTGGTCTCCTTTTTTCCAGTTTAAGCCTGATCCGGGCTCGACTAGCTCAGCCACAATGCCGGTTCCGTGCTCGTGTCCGGCGAGCCTGACCCGTGGCCAACCCGGCCCGCACAAGTTGTCGGCTCTACTTGTTGTGTTTAAATTAGTGACGAGAAGAAAGTTGTTGTTGAGGTCTATATCATAGTAGTTTACGAAGAAACCTTTATAATTCAATACAAATTCTACATAACATAATACTTTTATTATTAAATAAATTACAGTAATATTTTCTTTTGCATAATAATTACTTGATACATTTTATAAGAGTTAAATATAAATTATAACTAGCATGATAGCCCGTGCAAGGCACGGGCACCATTTAAATTCGTCTAATTTAATTGTTTTGATTATTAAGATAGATGATTCGTAATTTCTAATATACTACGCCAAACAAAACTCGAATTTGCACCAAAGGTTTCGTCTTTAATGGTCACAGATGAAAGAAGGTGGGATGAAGACTTGGTTAGGGATATTTTTATCCAGCGAGATGCTAACATTATCCTAGCCACGCCATTATCAGAAACTAATAAGGACAGCCGGTACTAGAGGAAAGAAAAAAGTGGAAACTACTCAGTCAAGACAGCTTATATTCTAATTCAAGAAACTAAGACTATAGTGAATCAATGTGCCACTCCTTGCTTCTGGAAAAGAATGTGGAATCTAACAATTCCACCAAAAGTAAAGAACTTTATGTGGCGTGCTATTACGGGATGTCTCCCAACAAAAGATATGCTTCGTATAAAGCAAGTTAATGTTAATATTCTTTGCTCGTTGTGTAACAGGGAAGCTGAGTCTACAAGTCATGTTTTATTAGAGTGTTCTTTTGCCAAGCTGTGCTGGGAGATGGCAGGTGTTCCTCTTGATGATAGTGCATACGATTCTTTTCAAGGATGGGCTGTAAATGTATTTAATGAGTGGAATGTAACTAAACTTCAAATTGGAGCCATGCTTTGTTGGATCATTTGGAAGTGCAGAAATGATTTAATATGGAATCAGAAATGCTTGGAGGTGCAAGAAGCTGCAATTTCAGCTAGAGTGGTACTTAGTCAATGGAAAGAAGCTCAAGACAACTTATTCGATCGTTCCTGGGGACTGTTAAACCAGAATGATGGGGATGAGCGATGGACCTTACCAACAGAAAATCAGACTAAGGTAAATACTGATGCTGCAGTATTCGTATCTTCTAATTATTTCAGTTTTGCGTTTCCTGCAAGGAATCACAAGGAAGAGTTAGTAGAAGCTCGATCGAGCTGTAAGATGGGAACTATCTCTCCAGACTGTGCAGAGGTTATGGGGATCCGAGAAGCTCTAAGCTGGATCAAGTTTAAGCAGTTGGAGGACATGGTAGTCGAAACGGATTGTTTGGTTGCAGTCCAAGCAATTGGAAGTAGTGCTACAATGAGCTCATACTTTGGTTCTTTGATCCAGGAGTGCAGAGATTTATTAAAGTTAGTGAAAGACAAAGGTGTAATCCTTAGGTTCGTTAAGCGATCTGCGAATAGCTTAGCTCATGCTTTAGCTAGCTGTAGTTATTTTGTAGCTGACCACATCTGGAAGGCAAATGAAACCTATCCGGAAATCATTCATGTACTCAAAAATGATTTGATTTAATGGAAGTCTTTTCTTTGTTGGCAAAAAAAAAATGATTCGTAATTTTTGAAATTTAATAGATAAAAAGTGTAATACATTTAACAAAATATTTTAAAATATATTATAAAAATAAATAATTTTACAAATATTAAAAACATGTTACATTTTTTACATATTATATATAAAGATTGATTTCATATATGATCGTAACAATTTACTTAATAATTTCATATGATCGTAAAAATTTACTTACATTTAGGAATTTATATGATTTTTTATAAATAATTTAGAAAATGTAACTTAGAAAGATAGAACAATAACTGATTTGAAAAATCTATCCTTGAATTAGTATATTCACGTGTAGACGTTTATAGATAAGTGCTCAAATGATTACTTATATTATAATGAGAAATGAAAACTAATCTCATGCTCAAATGTATAGTGTGTGCATATGTACAACATCTTCACTTAGTCATTCGTTCTTGTCACCAAATTGATCATCATTCTAGTAATAATTTACGAACACTTTTGTTACCGAGTTTCAATCACATTCCCGACAACACAATTCGAGAGCTTATTCATCCCATTTTCATCCTTGCACAATAAAAATGAGTTTATAAATGCCCACTGGTGTCGTTTTCACCCACTATACCACCATTAATGCCATCACCAACACCTTCGAATACTATCAAAATTTTAGATCTTAAATTTTTTGGTAATTTGTTCAAAACTTTTAGAATAATCTGTGTTCAAACATTGGTGATTCAAGTTAAATTTTCTTTGATCCTGGTTAGATTTTGGTGGTGTAAGTGGTGGTGCACATTCAAATGTAATCTACATCTCCAACTTTACCCTACTTCCTCTGCAATTTTTGACACTTTTTTTACACCATCTTCGACCATACACTAACGTTATCACCACCTCTTCCCCACTTGTACATTGTGTGTAAACATATATAAACCATTGTCACTCAACAATCCTTTCGTGTCACCAAATCGACCAACACTCTAGAAATAACTTTCAAACACGTGTGTCATGAATGCCAACCACCCAACACCTCCGCTCGCTCATTCATCTCACTTTTCGTCCTCTCACATAAGATCCGAGTTTATAACCCATTGATGTCGTTTTCACCCACTGTACTACTGTCAGCACCAGCACCTTCGAACACTATCAAATTTTCAGATTTTGGAAATTTTGGTAATTTGCTTTCAAAATTATAGTGATTTGGGTTCAAATTTTAGTTATTTAAGTTGAATGTTCGGTCGTTCTACTATCATTTTGATTTTTATTGATGTAAAGGCTGATGTTGATTTGATTGTAGTAAAAATTTTAGTGATTTCATTCGTGATTCTAGCGATTGTGTGTGGTGGTGGCGATGTGGTGGTGGTATGACCGTGATGGAAATAGTGGTGTTAACGATGTGTTGTTAGTGTTGATATTGATAATGATGTATTCATAGAAAACACATGACTTATATATATTTTTTGGTTACAAATTGAACGATAATATGAAATATATGATCTATGATTTTAGTTACGTATTATTTATAATTTTATAGTTAATTCTTTCTTAAAACTCCATAAGTAACCAATAATAATTATATAAATGTGTACACGTGTAGTCTTATTTTGTGGTGTTAGTGTTGATATTTTATTTTGTGGTGTTAGTGTTGATATTGATAATGATGTTTTTATAGAAAACACATGACTTATATATATATATATATATATATATATATTGTTTCTTACAGATTGAACGATAATATGAAATATATGTTCTATGATTTTAGTTACGTATTATTTATAATTTTATAGTTAATTCTTCCTTAAAACTCCATAAGTAACCAATAATAATTATATAAATGTGTATACGTGTAATCTTATTTTAAAAATTCACTATTTTAACCTAAAATTTAAATTTCTTTTAAATACTATGTAATTGGTTATTTTTTGAATTGATTTTTTAAACTCAACTAATCGATCATTATACTTTATGTATTATATATACAATTTAGTATTTTTTTTTAAATATCTATCTTTCATTAACATAACTATACATCTTAATCTCATAATTAATTGTATAATAATTATATAAATGTGTATATGTGTAATCTTATTTTAAAAATTCACCGTTTTAACCTAAAATTTTAAATTTCTTTTAAATACTATATAATTGGTTATTTTTTGAATTGAATTTTTAAACTCGACTAATCGATCATTATACTTTATGTATTGCATACACAATTTAGTATTTTTTTAAATATATATCTTTCATTAACATAACTATACATTGTAATCTCATAATTAATTGTATTCCATCTATAATCAAATTTATAATGTGTCATAATCCAAGTCCAATTATGTTTTTTATATTTAATTAAAAATCAATACAATGTTTGTATCTCATATGTAAATTATTTAATTAATCAGAAAATCATGTTTTAAATTAGTATAACGGGTATATTGAATTTTTTATAACTCGTCAAAAATCATTTTGACATATACTAAACATAATACATAAACAACATAGATCATTTGATGCTTTACTAAACATAATAGATAGAGAACATAATTCATTTGATTAAATTTTTTAATTCTCAACAAGGTAGTAATATTAAATAAAATAGAATATGTGAGTTATTTGTGCATGTAGTAAATGGTTTTTAAAAAGTGAACATAAATTCTTCTTTGGTGTAGTGGTTGGAGATAGTAATATCATTCATTTCTAATCCAAAGAATGTGGGTTCAAACCTCGTTACCAACATTTTTTAATATATTAAAATTGTTGAGGGGTAAATAAGTAATTTACTAAATAACCTTGAAAGACCTTGTTGGGCTATAATATATATAAAGGATACAAAAAATAATTTTTCTTTAAAAATATTATATAACTTAATTAAGAAAAAATATTGTGGATTCCAGAAGTACATCAAACTTTATATTTACAAATAACATATTGTGTTATGTAGTAGCATAAGAAATATGTTGTACTACAATAACACAAATTTATATGCACGGTTGATTAAATGAAATCTAAAACTTATATCGGTTTCAAGTTTTAACTTAAAATAATATAGAATTCAAGAGAACCACCATAAAATACATATATCTATATCTTTTTTGTATGAAATATAATAATAAATCTTAATTAAAAAACTAAAAATAAAATTACACAACTTTTCTTTTTAGAAAATCATTCAAAATTAAATAATTCAAAGCAATTCTACCATAAAATTAAATTTATCCAAAAATGATTATGTTGTAAAATCAAATTCAAATCAAGTTTTTTGTTCAAATTTTATGTATTAAATCCTTCATAAAGTTTATATGATGTTATTATTCTACATGTAGAATCAAATTTTATGCTTTTAAAAATTTGATTATAATTTATTATAAAATTCTATGATAGAATTAATGTTTCTCTCCGGAATTCTATATATAAGAAAGTTCTTTCTAGAACAATAAACTACATAAGTGTGTGTGTGTGACATTGCAATTATAACGAGAGTAGTGACGGAACCAAGATTGATTTGCAGGGGGGCTGAAAAATGTGTTGGCTCTCGCGCAAAGCGCAAATTTTTTTTTTTTTTATAGTTCGAAATCATTGCTTATCTTGACTTATATAAAAAAGAATAAGAAAAAATAATAAAGAACTACCTTTATAAAGTGGTGAATCTCTTATTCTATGAATTTGGATGAGATTGTGTGAAGTTATTGGCTTGACCAAGGCTTGGAATTCTAAATTTCAAAATTTAACCCAGGCTATTAAAAAATACATATAGTCATTTTTAAAATTAACCCCGTGCTAAAAAAAAAATTTATTTAAATTTTTCGGTTCAACCCGGGCTAGTGCCCGGACTAGCCCCTAGTTCCGCCCCTGAAGTTGTGAGTTTAACTAAAAAATTGTTGAAAGGTTTTATGAAGTAGGATTTGGGTCTTCGAAATTGATTGAATTTAGAAGAAAAGGGCGACTTGAATAGGGTTTTCAATTGAGCAGTTGTAATTTATTGAATGGATCGGGTCGGGTTATAGTTGAATCAGGATTCAGGACTGTAGTGACAATTAGACACAACTGTCCATCTCTTATGTTACTAGCCATTAACCCGTGCAAAGCACGAGATATTATATATTATTATTATAAATTAATATATTAATTATTTGATTTAATATTAAAATTTATTTTATTTTAGTAAATTTTATAATTAACTTTAAGTTTACATATGTTTCATTCTTAATTTCATGACATAATAAGTATCATCAATTTAAAGTTATTTTTAAATTTATTATTAAATATCTTATTAATTCCATAGATATTTTTTAAAAATTATTTATTGTAAATTAAAATCGCAGAAGAAAGAATCGTAGGAAGAAGTGTGTGCGGACGATGATTCTAATTGAGATATAATTGAAAACAATATATAGTTTAAGTGAATTTGGAATTTTTAACACTTTTTATTGATTTTTTTAAAATATATTTTTGTGCCTTCTTGGTAAATTTTGTTGTTTATAATAAATAATTTAATATTTTTAATATAATTTTTTTAACTTGTTATTTTTAAAAAGGTGTTGTGGAATAAAAAGTAGGATATATTTATTGCGTATTAACTTCTAGGGTTTGTGGGAGCTTCGAGCTTTAATGGCTGCGCTTGTGTTTCGTGACTCAATTCTGGTCCTCACAAGATGTCTACGTATCTCTGTATTGCTAGAGAATCAAGCCAAGACGTAGTTCTGAGAATGAGGGGTCAGGCCCTTATATAGGCTGAGAAGCCTTAGAATCGTAGTAGGGTTAGGTGACTTGGTGGGCAAGTCACCGCCTTTCAGGAAGGTTCTAGACTCCTACCTTGTAGGAGTCTGTTTCTATGTATGACTGTGTGCCTTGTAGGCTACTCATAAAGATATTGTATCCTTATTTGATTCTTATTTGCAAGCTGTTAATTAGCCCATAATATTAATTACGAAATTAATGTTTAATTGGGGCTTCGGGCTTCATCTTTGGACCAGCCCGGGTCTAATTAATGCAACATTAATTGTGTCTTTATGGCTTATTTCTAGCCCATATCATTTGCCCCCAACTTCTAGAAAAACTGATCAGGTTTCGTAAAAGTTATATTTGCCTTAATCGAGACTCGAGGTCATTTTTATCCCTTACCTGGGACTTCTTAATTTTCCTACCCTTATATGGGGATTTTGGTTTACACTAGTATTTCACATATATCGCCTTATTGTAAAGTGTGGAGCGACCTACACATTTACGACGATTGGCCTTATTCGAGACTTTTAAGTAGTGCTTGCTTTTAGCAATTTCGGCACTTTCATAGGGCTTTTATGCATTATTAGCATAAATTATTACTCAATTTGTCAAGAAAATATTTCTATAATTTTCCTCATATTTTTCTGTACTTTTCCTAATATTTGAGGAATTTCCATGCACCCACAGGTATTTATTTCAATTATTCCTAATATTTTAGGATTTTTCTTCCACCCACAGGTATATTTCTTTATTATTCCTAATAATTTAAGAATTTTTATATACCCACAGTTATTTTTCATAATTTTTCCTAATAATTTATGAATTTTATTGTACCCACAGGTATTTTCCTTTATTATTCCTAATAATTTAGGAATTTTTATATACCCACAGGTACTTTTCGTAATTTTTCCTAATATTTTAGGAATTTTATTGTACCCACGGGTATTTTTCTTATATATTCCTAATAATTTAGGAATTTTTATATATCCACAGGTAGTTTTCGTAATTTTTCCTAATATTTTAGGAATTTTATTGTACCCACGGGTATTTTTTGGATCATTCTTGAAAACTTAAATATGCCATTCATGAATTATTTGGTCTTATATGAGAATTAAAATAATTTATGGGATCTCAATCCTACAAAATTTAGAAATTTCGTAGTTTTTTGGTGTCATCGGACAATTTCTTGAAAATATTTTCGAATATTTTAATCGAAAATATTAGATTTGTACAACCGTGCATTTTGTAGGTGCATTTTCGCAATTTTACAAGGATTTTTCTGTCAATTAGAAAAGTTCAGGGGGCTTTTTGTTAAATTGTAAAGTTCATAAAGAACTTTATCCATTTTCAAACTTCAGGATAGAATTTGTAAACTTTTAAATTTCAGGGACAAATATGTCAGTTTATAAACTTTGGGGATCAATCTGTAAAGCTGAGGTACTAAACAATACTTTTTCCAGAACGACTTCATTTCAGCTCGTCTAAGCAGGGGGATGTTCGTGCCCTTTTTCGAGGTCATATGCGACCTCATTTGAGGTCGTCCAACCCCTCACTTTGGCAGTGGTCGTAGGTTGGCCGAGGTCAATTTGCGACCTCACTTGAGGTCATGAATTTTTTTATTTTTTTCAAATAATATTATTGAATAATATTATTTATTTTATTCAAATTTTGAATAACTTTTATACCCAAATCAGGGGTGTCCTATTCGGATAAAATTTCGTTTGAATAAAGTCTGATCAAATTTTATTATTAAATAATAATAATTTTACAAATTATTATTTAATAATAATATTTTCTTGTAATTTTGTGTGGGGGTCCTAGCCCTGATAGACCTGAATTGAGATCTAACTAAGCCCCCAAATTATCCAGATCTGGGGTCTTCAGGACCTCAACTCTAAGGCCTGGTTTGAGGTCGCCACATGACATTCATTTATTCTAGGTCTTGAGTTCTAGGACCTCAATTATGACCTAGATTGAGGTCTTGAAGTGCTTAGACCTCAATCCACGACCTGGATTGAGGTCGTGTAAAACCTTCAATTTACGCTGGTCGTGAGGCTTACGACCATATTCCACGACCTGAATTGAGGTCGTGTAAGGCCTTCTTTTGACACTGATCGTAAGACTTTAGACCTAAAATCAAGAGCTGGATTGAGGTCGTGTAAGGACCCAAAATATCAATGGTCGTAAGGTCTACGATCTCAAAGCATGACCTGGATTGAGGTCTTGGAATGACTCAATTTTACCTAGATCTTGAGGTTCTACGACCTCAATTACGACTTTGATTGAGCTCGCCACAAGGCTTCATTTTTGGCTGGCCGTGGGACTTACAAGCTCCATCCACGACCTGGATTGAAGTCGTATAAAGGCCCCATTTTTGACTGGTCGTGAGGTCTACGACTTCGTTCTACGACCTAGATTGAGGTCGTATTTTGCCTCAATTTTACATTGGTCGTGGGGTGTGTGACCTCATTCGATGACCTCGATTGAAGTCTTTTTAAAGCCTCGTTTGTCCTAGGTCATGGGTCATCATAACCTCACCTTTGAGACCTAGAGGAGATCAATCGTGACTTGAAATTCCTACCCCTGAAGACATGGATTGAGGTCACATTTTTATCCTTTAACTTGATTATTAGGACCGCTTATTCCGTAAGTATTGAAAAAACCATATCTTTTTGCTCGTTGCTCCGATTTGAGCTTACAATATATCGAATCGAAGCTTGTTTCGAGCTCTAACTCCTTATTTAATGCATTTTTTGAGCCTTCAAATGGATGGTATGTGGCCTTTTCGAGCCTTTGGTTGGACGAAACACGGCCTCTACGAGCCTTCATTTGGAAAGAATGGGGCCTTCACGAGCCTTCAGTCGGATGGAACGTGGCCTCTTTTAGCCTTTAGTTCCTTACAACTAGCTTCCCTGCCTCCGTGGCATCATTTGGCAACCAGCCATTCTCAAGGTGTGCTTTGACAGGATCTACCCAGCATCCTTCTATCCCGATAGGAGCAACAAGCTTAGAATCAATTGTAGGGGTTCTCAAAACTTGGAAATAGACGCTCCCAGAATGGGTCTAGACCTCTGAAGAAGTATACTGAGATAAGGCATCGACCTTTGTATTCTCCTCCCGTGGGATATACTCAACGTGGCACTCGTCGAACTGGGCTATCGCAGCTTTCACAATCCTCAAGTATTTGGCCATATTCTTTTCTCTAGCCTCAAACTCTCCATTGACCTGTGAGACTAACAGCTTTGAGTCTCCACAGACTTTTAGGTTCTTCACCCTAAGGGCTCTTGTCAACCCAAGGCCGGCTATCAGAGCTTCATACTCTGCCTCGTTGTAGGTTGTTTGGAAGTCCAACTTCAAGGCATACTCAACTACGAACCCATCAGGACTTTGCAGAACTGAACCCATCGAATTCTCCTAGTTCGATTTCTCACTTGGTGAGCCTTCAATTACATTGAACGCGGCCTATTCGATCCTTCAATTGCATGGAACATGGCCTATTCGAGCCTTCAATTACATTGAATGTGGCCTATTCGAGCATTCAATTGCATGGAACATGGCCTATTCGAGCCTTCAATTCCTTAGAGCTAGAAGCTTGTGGTTTCATCAAACCTTATATCTACTTAGTCTGATCAGGTGGAGTGTCCTAACCGGATGCTCAGATACGATAAACCTTGAGGTTTGGGGTGTGCCAAGTCTAGGCACGACATTTCTTTCAAACAATTCCAGCTTGTAAGAGCCTCGCTTTTGAATTATGATCCATTTCTGGCTACAAGGATTGGTGGAAGTCCATATCTACGTATCACATGTTCCCACAGGAATTGTATCATTTACTTGGTGGTTATCCAGGCTTGAATTTTGGCCTCAGTCTACTTCATGAAGGTATCAATTGCAACTATTAGGAACTTCCTCTGGGCATTTGCCATTGGGAATGGTGGAACTGATGGTTTTCAACATTTCAGGGGATTGATCAACAGTTGCGTGTTTTTGGATATCGATCACACATAACTTCTAGCATCAGCCATCATGCCTGGCTAGTAGAATCCAAATCGGGTCATCTTTTGGGCAAGGGTCCTGCCCCCATATTTCTAGATGAGTTTCTTTCAAGGATAAATTCGCGTTTTGAGGCCTCAGTGTTCTTATTGACAACTTTCGTGCCTCCAAGGCATTGTCGGGTAACCAACCGGTTTCCTGGAGAGCCTCTGTAGGATCTATCCAACGGCTTTTCATACCTATAGGTGTTATCATCTTTTCTATCAATGCTTCGGGTCTCCAAGACTTGGAAGTAAGAACTTTCAACATAATTCTCTATCTCTGAGGATGCAAACATAGATAGGACATCAGCCTTTACGTTTTCCTCCCTCGTAACACTCATTGAATTGAGTTAAGTTTCAAGTATTTTGTCACGGTTCTAGCCCTGGCCTCGAACTCACCATTCACTTTTGGTACTACTGATCTTGAGTCTCCACAGACTTTAAGGTTTTTGACCCTTGGGGCTCCGGCCAAACCAAGTATGGCTATCACGGCTTTGCGTTCAGCCTCATTGTTTGTCGTTGGGGAATCATGAACCCATCGGGGTATGTTCTCACTTAATTTTTGTTTTTGATTCTCCATCAAAATTGATCCAATACTCATTGAGTACCGCTTCTGGATTCTCCTTCTCTAATCCTTTGCCCTCCTAGGGTACTACCTCCTGCCCCCCGACTTCTTGGTTGTCAATGGTGTATTCAACCACGAAGTCAGCGAGTGCTTGGGATTTATTTTGGTTACTCTATCTCATACAAGACCTTTCTCACGTAACAGATGGGTTTTCGAGAACCTTGTCTTCCTCTTTCACGAAGATGACACTCAAAGCTGTGTCAAATACAGCCAAGTATAGATACAGTAACTTTCCATAATTTGGTTATGTCAACACGTGAAGGTTCCGTGTCAAGGAATTATGGTCCTATTTACCGACCTAACATGTTGAATCGTGTTACGTGTCTAAGGGATATACATACAGATGTGATTGGGATGGATCAGTATATGCCTTACCTTTTATTTCTTCAAGCAACAACCGCTCATCACTCCTACAATTCGACCAACAACTCCACATCCCCTTACCTTTTATTTCTTCTCCATCCACCTCCTTCTACAACCGCACGTTCACCTTCACCACTCCGTCATCCTCCATTGCCTTCCTTTTCACTCCATTCGCACCCATCTTTCCTCCCACCTCGCTATCATCCACCTCCCCGCCCTCCCCTTTCAAACGCAACCGTCGCACCTCCAACACCGCCGTCTACAACAAACCATTCATATGTTTTCCCTGGCCACCAACTCCTTCCGCAGTCTCTCCTCCGTATCTCTCTCTGCTCCTCTCCTCTATCTCTCCCCCTTTTCATATTTTTCCCTGGCCCCGCAGGGGCGTCAACCATCACCTCTCTATCTCTCTCCCCACCGTAACCATCACCCATTTTCGACGAGAGAGATTTTGGGTTTCAGTATCATAGTACTGACTTTTTTAAAACTTCCCGAACTGAAAAAGGGGTCTTCAAATGCTTATATAAGATGAATTAATTGTATAAATTTGGCATTGTAATGAATTAGTTGTATGTAATTAGTTGTTCCCCAATCGGAGTAAAGAATCACGTATCGAAGTAGATTACGCCGGAAGAGATGGCGTAAATATCTGTAATACGGAGCACGTACTAGCATATCTTGGGTATATCACGTTTCACGAAGAGGCGTATTCTGAGAATACGGTTCACGAAGTAGCGTGTCTATGGATATGGTACACGCAACAGCGTGTTCAGTCGGTATTTAGAACCAAATATTTGGAGCTCAGTATTTTGGACAAACACTATTTATTTTTGATTATTTAGGGTCTTCACCCTATAATTAATCTCTACATTTTGAGTTTAATAATCCAGTTGCAAGTTAAGCATGTGTTTAATTATGATTCTGCAATTTAACCCACTTAATAATCATACAACATAGCTTATCTTGAAAATCTAAATAAAATTAAAATGCGTACAATGTACGATTTTAATGCTAATAATTAATTTTGATTAATATTATAAATTTAGCAATGTAAATTATGTTATAAGTTATATATATACGTATGAAATGTAACAATACATCTATTAATGAAAGTGAGTTATTATATTATATAATGTATAATCGTACAAAATTATAAATATATATTTAAATTATCGAACATGACTTGTAACTAAAATTGGATTGAGTTGGGTTTACTAAACAACAAAGAACTCGAGTTGGACGGACTAAATAACATAGAACTCGTACACAACACATGTAATATGGTATGAATATTTTTGTTTAGGTCAATCATGTATCAGGTTTTTTTTTTATCGATTTGATCAATCGAAAACTTGATCGAGTTGGTTCGATTTGATCGGGTTTGTGAACGTATGAACAATCTTGGTTGGAGATGCAGGATGACAGTTTGAAGATATTAAGAGAAACAGAGAATTGATTCAATTGTATTTAAGAAACCATGTTCCAGAAAGTACCGTGCAACTTCAAATCTTAGTTGATTGAATATTGCCCATAAACCAGAAAGCAATACATGGAGAAAGAATCAAAGAATGGATTGAATTGGATATGGTAACAGAAGTGGAGGTGGACCAAACGTATCATTTTCTACTCCAGTTTGCTTCTTTGGATTTTTGATGGAAATGTCTCGGCTCGCTTGCATTTCTGGTATATCAGTGAGTTCAAGTTTCTTTTATGGTACATTTCGTTCAAGTTTTTCAGTTCTGGTATAGCTGTGAAAAAGTAATGGAAATCGCCACTTGAAGTGGCGTTTTCTGTTGAAATTCAACAGAAAACGCCACTTCAAGTGGCGATTTCCATTGCCCCCTTTTTTTTTTCCTTCCTGCAGTTAGCATTTTTTTTGCTAGGAAATATAGTTTTCTGGTATTCATTTTACATGACTTTGAAGATGTACTTGTAAATAAATTTTTTTTGTGTTCTCTAATATATATTAAAGAATTTACTTCCTACTTTGATACAATACGAAAATCTCCAAAAATTATTATGTCTAGCTATGTTATTTTTTGATCCGAATATGTTAACTCCACATACGTTTCTTAACAATTCCTTCGTCAAGTCATGTTTAGGGCCATAAAAAACATATTTGTACATGTTTTTCTTGCGTTTTTTTTGTTCCCTATTGAAGTATTGATGTTCTACTTTGGTGTAAGAACAAAAAAATTAATATATCATATGTGTAACTATGTTTTTTTATGGCCCGAAAATGACAAAAATTTCCAAATTTTGACAGAAAATTTTTATTCAAATGAAGCAAACAAAGTACAAGAGATGAAGCACACTAAAATTAAAATGCAAACATAGAAATTTAAAAGCATAGATAAAATAACCAACAAGTTCTTAAATTCGAATTAGGCCAACTGCCTAATTCTCGTCGCTACATTCCTCAATTTCCTGGAGGAAATTGACGCTTCCTTGCTTTATATTCGTGAACATAGTCTTCCATTTCCGCCTCCTCAGCGTCGAACAATTCATCATATTTTTTGTGCATCCGATTAGCCAGCAGTTCCACCTGAGTGTACCATTCCTCATCAGAAATCTTTTTATCTTTCAATTCTGCATCTAGCTTTTTACGACCATCAGAGAACTCAGTCGCGAAATCATCATTGTAGAAGTCGAAGTTAAACATCTCGTCATTAGTTTTGACCCAGTCTTTTCCCTTTCTCTCCTCCCTGCTCTTAAAAATCTGCATCTTTTTGATGAACAAGGACTGCTCACCAGCCCGTACAATCCCAGCCCTCCTCTTCTGATGGTCGTCTTCTTTGTTTTTATCCATGTCGTCGTAGAAACTTGTTTCTGGCACTTGTTAGTAGTATTTTTGTGTGTTCGTTCTCAGGGAAGGACTGATATCAATTCTAATTCTGAGTCTTTTATCTCAAGCAGTTCAGAAGTGTGGAAGAATAGATTGGTGATTATGATTATTAACTAAATTAAACTAATAAACAAATAAAAACTATATAATAACGATGAGAGAAAATAATCCAAGATTTGGGGTTCTTCAATTGACTACCAAGAATGTCTAATTTGTGTCTCTTGTTCGTTAAAAACAATCCTTCTAAAGTTTATAAATTCCTCTCCCAAGGTAATTCATAATGCCTACAATCATCCCCTAATCGCCACTCACATGGTCAATCAAAGTATAATCATAAACTATTAAAACCAAGGATTAACAGTTTCACAATTCTTTTATTAATCTCCCGATTCAATAATTAAATTGTGTCTATCATGTCATGTACTAGAATTACAACTCTTCTCCCGATTCGTTATAATCCTTACAGATTCAATCAAAAGTTAGCTACTCTTCTAATTGAATTAAGCCCTCACTGACAGATTAACAATAACAAGAGAAATCAAACAAACTCGACAAATCAACGAATACTACCCAACTCTTGGATAAAGGGAATTAACTACTCATAATTGAACAAAACAAGTATATATATAAAAACCACAAATCATGAGTTTAGAATTTAAGAACAAAGAATACAAATCTTGAAGTGTCTTGAACTCCGGACGAATCCCTTCGCTCCTTCCTTCAATCTTCTTCTCCAATTGATTCTCTCCCTTTTCTCTCCAATCTCAAAATAGTTCTAGATCTAAAGTATGAATAGTACTGAAAATAGGTTATGAATTACCTCCTAAAATAATACCCTAGATGTGTTTATATAGGGCTCTAGACATCTTGCCCAGCAAGAAAATACCAAAACAGAATTATAATAGAATTTCTGCAAAATAAGTTTCCTAAACTGATTCTGTTTTTTAAGGAAAATTCGTAGCTGACTTTTCTTCAGTATTTCTGGAACGTTCCAATCATAATTGGACCTCTGGACCACCTTAGAATGATAGAGAATCTTGTTATCTTCGCGTGGACTGCTTACGGGCCTCAAACGGACTTGTAGAACTCAAGATATGGCCAAAACAAAATCCGAAATTCTGGCTGATTTTCTCCCGCGCCCCCTGGCGCCTGATGCACCGTTTTGGCGCCTGATGCACCGGCACAATCTGCCCAAAAACGGCTGGAAGCCCCCGGCTTGGTCCCGTTCTGCGAAAACTGATTTTTCTTGCCTTTTTTCGCCTTTTCTTCTCGTTCCTTTTGCATAAGCTACCGTATTTCATTCTTAATGACTTGTATACTTCTTAGGAGTTGACATTAGCCACCATTCTTCATTCCATATCATCAATCAACTCCACAAAACGCTCCAAAAACGACGGAAACTACACCTTTTATCGATATTTCTTCCACCCTGCACAATTGAACAAAACACATCAAAAATACAACCAACTTGAGTCCAAAACAATCAATTTAAGCCAAACTGAGGCATTCCAAGTGGATATAAAATCCACTTATCAGCACTTTCCCCTTCCCCTTCCTCTTATCCATTTTGATGCAAGCGCCTTGAAAAAAAATAATTGGATCAAAATTAATGTGAGAAGAAACCAGTGAGTTGTGCATATGAATAAGAAAGCAGAACCTATTTATAGAGAATTTTGTAGTTGTCTTCGTTAATAATACACAACAACAGCTGTAAATAATGAAATATATGTTACTGTTGACGGGACTACACTACTTTATACAGACTCTGGGCAATTTTTGAATTTCACATAAATTTTCAGCTTTGTTTCAGAGTATTGTACAGCTTATTATAGTGCTTTGGCAATACTGCAAAGATTCGTGTGTTGTTTTTCATGTGCGTTCACGAGATTGTTGTAATTATGTTACTGTTGACGGGACCTCACATCTTTTCACAGACTAGCATCCTTGTTTTCAATTCGACAAGAAATTTGATTCATCTTTCTACAGCGCTTTTTAAGGACTGGCAAGATTCTTGTTGTTTTTTTCCTGTGCACTCACGGGAAGCTTAAAACAGCAATGGTAAAATCATATCCCACTTGAAATAAGAAGATGTGACAAGGCATTTGTTATCGTTACAGAACTTTTCAGTATTTGTTGCAGATTACTGCACATGCACGAGATTCTTCACTATGTGAGTAGAAGATGTGGGTGCAATGCCTACAAATTTAAATTATTTGTTCCTGTGATTTGTCGGTGGTAGCTAAAATAATGCAAGTGGTGGATAATAATCAAAGTGGGAAAAAACAGTCCGTTTGACTATAAATATGTAACCGAAATAATTATCATCGACACAAAATGAAATACTCCTGGTGATATTTTTTGAGCTATGGGTAGGAGTTGGGTGTGTGAAGATGAATTTGCTTTGTAAATGATTTTTTTTGAGCCGTCTCCACGAGTGCATCCTCTTGCAGGTAGGGAGTTGGCCCTTGTACATGAAAATTCAGAATATGACAACGCTAGTTCAAGTAGTGAGGATTTGGACTACCGTAGCAGTGATGATGACGAATATGTATCGGAAGACGAGGCCGAAGAGGAGGTGCCTAGGACGGCTGTGATTGAGACGGCTATCATTGAGGATGGGAGGCACGTTCCCAGAGCACCTTGGTTTGAAACGGAGGCGTATACACCGATTGTGTTACACAACCGGGATGCAAACTACAATATTGTAGATCCTGAAAATGAAAATCTTTATGTCGGTCAGATGTTCAGTGACAAAACTATGCTTGTCAATGCAGTGAGAACAGTGCACATTAATAGTAATCGGATGTACATCGTGGTGAGGAGCAATCCCGATCAATTCATTGCAAAGTGCACCGTGCAGAATTGTCCATGGAGACTGAGGGCTGCAAAGAAAAAAAGGCACGGTTTCTTCGAAATCACAAAGTACACAGAACACATATGCTTATGTGATCATCCTACGCAGGACCACAAAAAGATTACTGCAAGATTAGATGGAGATATTGTCAAGCCACACGTACGTTTTTCATTTTCAGATCTAATGTAGGTCATTTTTAATAACTTTGGAGTAATGACATGTTTTCTTCACATGTTTGACAGGTTGGAGGCTCACCAAATCTCCCAATCAAGAATGTCTTGAGCTTGGTCACTAAGGAGTTAAATCACAATGTGAAATACATGAAATCATGGAGAGGGAAGCAGTTGGCAGTTGAGGATATATATGGCAAGTGGAGCACAACATACGACATACTACCACAGTTCTTCATGGCCATTGCCCATTCCAACCCTGGGAGTGCTGTTGTGATTAACGCAGTACCAGATGAAAAAGTAGCACATCAATCCATTTGCAAGCGTGTTTTCTTCTGCCTTAAAGCAGTGATGGACGGTTGGCAACATGCCCGACCTGTACTTTCAATTGATGGTACATTTCTAAAGGGCAAATACAATGGGAAGTTACTCATTGCCATGGGTGTTGATTCCAACAATCATCAATACCCCGTCTGTTATGCGTTGGTTGAGGAAGAGTCTGAGGATAACTGGGGTTGGTTTTTAGGCCTGCTGCGTGAACATGTTTGCAAGGACAGGAAGCGTGTTTGCATAATATCAGACCGTGCTGCTGGAATTCTCGCAGCAATATCGAATCCGGGCAACGGCTTTGCACCACCTTATGGGATTCATAGATGGTGTCTACATCATTTCAGAAGTAACTTCTCTATTAAACATCCCGGGGGGACTTGAGACGCTTGATGTAGTTAGCTAGAAGTACCCCGCAGGTCAAAAAGCACAATGCCTACATGAAAAGAATAGGGGAGATATCACCAGCTGCTTTACAGTGGCTCTCTAACGTTTCTCCCGAATTGTGGACCATTAGTCATGATCGGGGCGGTGCTCGTTACGGACAAACCACTACCAACATCATGGAAGGCTACAATGGCAACATACGAATGGCTCGTTTCCTTCCTGTTACAGCAATGATGGAGTACATATTCTACAGAAATGTTAGAATTGTCAACACACAGAGGAACCAAGCCGTTGCTGCCCTACATGACGGCCAACAATTCTGTCAAAGGACGAATGACATGATAACAAGATATACGGAGAAGGCTAAAGCACATTTCGTGACAACACATAGTCGTCAACTTGGCATTTTCACAATCGTCACTCAACGCTATCGGGTGAAAGGTTGCACGAAGGGGGGAAACCAGCAAAATGTTGACATAAGTAAGAAAACTTGCACTTGCGGAAAATGGAAATGTCACCATATGCCTTGTTCTCATGTAATGGCTGGTTGTTTAGTGGACAATATTGATTGGAAGCAGTGGGTTGGACCTTACCACTACTCGTCCAAATTGCATAAGTTATGGGAACTCCTGATATTTCCACTGCCAAGCACGGACTTGTGGAACTACGTTTTACCCGAAGAGTGGCAAGTGTTTGGAAAATTGATACCAAATCCGGCCTACAAGAAGCTGAAGAAAAAGAGTGGCACAAGGGGACAGTCTGTAAGAATTCGAACTGAAATGGACCAGTCAAGATTGGGGATAAAGTGTAGTCGGTGTAAGCAAGAAGGACATACAAAACGTAGCAGACTTTGTCCACAGCGTCCCCCGGAGCCTTCTACTTGATGATATCAAGTCTTTAGATGTCTAATGTCATTTTACTTCATGCTGCTAGTTTGTTTATCCTAATTTGATTTGGTGTGATTTTATTTTTTCCATGTACTTTGCCTCGTAATAGTTGTATTTGTGTGCTTTATATCAATTTCATTTCAATTATGAAAACATGGCAGTTTTCTTTTATGTAGAGGCATATATGATTTTGTGTTTGAAACATAACAAATTCCAGAAATTATGAAATCATAGCAATTGCATAAATTAACACACTTCCAAAAATAAAATTACAATAGTCTACTCCTCGTCGGACATGTCGCAGTCCGATTGATTTTCAGGACTTATGCTCCATTGATGATATTGTCTAGCTTGTAGGATGTCTCCGTCCTCTACACACATCCTCGCATCTTCTGCTAGGCTGTATCGTCGTGCGCGCAAACGCATTCGATTTTCCTCCTCACGCGCACGAAATAACGCGGCTTCCAGTTGTCGAGGAGTGTTACGTGGCATGGATTTAGCGCGCTGTTTTACTACTCGTAGCCCATTTGTTCGACATTGTTCGACACAAATTTCAAGAGTTCGTGCACGCCATTCCCACTCCCTCTGCATTGTTGCTACTGAAAGAGTTGAGTAACGATGATTAGGTTTCAAGGAGTAAGCAAATTCATCTTCACACACCCAACTCCTACCCATAGCTCGAAAAATATCACCAGGAGTATAAGTCATTTTGTGTCGATGATAATTATTTTGGTTACATATTTATAGTCAAACGGACTGTTTTTTCCCACTTTGATTATTATCCACCACTTGCATTATTTTAGCTACCACCGACAAATCACAGGAACAAATAATTTAAATTTGTAGGCATTGCACCCACATCTTCTACTCACATAGTGAAGAATCTCGTGCATGTACAGTAATCTGCAACAAATACTGAAAAGTTCTGTAATGATAACAAATGCCTTGTCACATCTTCTTATTTCAAGTGGGATACGATTTTACCATTGTTGTTTTAAGCTTCCCGTGAGTGCACAGGAAAAAAACAACAAGAATCTTGCCAGTCCTTAAAAACCGCTGTAAAAAGATGAATAAAATTTCTTGTCGAATTGAAAACAAGGATGCTAGTCTGTAAAAAGATGTGAGGTCCCGTCAACAGTAACATAATTACAACAATCTCGTGAACGCACATGAAAAACAACACACGAATCTTTGCAGTATTGCCAAAGCACTATAATAAGTTGTACAATACTCTGAAACAAAGCTGAAAATTTATGTGAAATTCAAAAATTGCCCAGAGTCAGTATAAAGTGGTGTTATTTAATTATTTACAGCTGTTGATGTGTATTATTGACGAAGACATCTACAAATTTCTCTATAAATAGGTTCTTCTTTGTTATTCATAATCACAACTTATTTCTTTCTAAATAACATAAATTTTGATCCAATTATTTTTTTTCAAGGCACTTGCATCAAATGGATAGGAGGAAGGGGAAGGGGAAAGTGTCAGAAACAAGTTTCTATGACGACATGGATAACAAGAAAGAAGCCGAGGCACAAAAGAGGAGGGCTGCGTGGCTCAAGCATTGTGAAGAAGACCACTTCATCAGAAAGATGAAAAATTTTAAGAGCAGGGAGGAGAGAAAGGGAAAAGACTGGGTCAAAACTAAGGAGGAGAACTATGACTTCTACTTGTACAATGATGAAATTGTGAATGAGTTCTGTGATGGTGTAGCAAAGCTAAATGAAGATTTTAAAGATGGGAAGATCTCGGGAGAGGAATGGAACCATTTGATGCGTGGCCTGCGTGCTCAAACTCACCAAAAACGGGATGACATGTTTGCAGCTGAGGAGGCGGAAATGGCAAAGTATGTTCAAGAATATGAAGCAAGGGAACGTAATTTTCCTCCAGAAAAATGAGAAATGTAGCAAAGATAATTAGGCAGTTGGCCTAATTCAAATTTAATAACTTGTTTTTGATTTTATCTATGCTTTTAAATTTCTATGTTTGCATTTTAATTTTAGTGTGCTTCATCTCTTGTACTTTGTTTGCTTCATTTGAATAAAAATTTTCTGTCAAAATTTGGAAATTTTTGTCATTTTCGGGCCATAAAAAAACATAGTTACACATATGATATATTAATTTTTTTGGGCTTACACCAAGGTAGAACATCAATACTTCAATACAGAACAAAAAAAACGCAAGAAAAACATGTATAAATGTGTTTTTTATGGCCCTAAACATGACTTGATGAAGGAATTGTTAAGAAACGTATGTGGACTTAACATATTCGGATCAAAAAATAACATAGCTAGACATAATAATTTTTGGAGATTTTCGTATTGTATCAAAGTAGGAAGTAAATTCTTTAATATATATTGGAGAAAACAAAAAAAATTTATTTACAAGTACATCTTCAAAGTCATGTAAAATGAATACAAGAAAACTATATTTTCTAGCAAAAAAAATGCTAACTGCCGGAAGAAAAAAAAAAAGGGGGCAATGGAAATCGCCACTTGAAGTGGCGTTTTCTATTGAAATGAATTTCAACAGAAAACGCCACTTCAAGTGGCGATTTCCATTACCTTTTCTCATCTATACCAGAAATGAAAAACTTGAACGAAATGTACCATAAAAGAAAATTGAACTCAGTGATATACCAGAAATGCAAGCGAGCCGAAATGTCTCTATATAGTATATAGCACATCCATTATCTCTATTGTATCTAGAAAAGAAAAGATGTGTAGATATATATTGGCCACTTTATTCAAAAGCCTTTTGGCTGCATTTAGATTAGGTAGATTCCTACTAACTTCATTTAACAATAAGAGTATGCAGATGCAGAATTGAAAACACTATCTAATGAATCAACGAACACAGGGATTATGAAAATGAGATGGGTACTAAACAAAAATTGCTGAGGCTTTGTGATTCAGCACTCCCTCACGAATGATGACAGTTGGGCCTCTTTGGCAAACACAATTATAAGTCAACTTTTGGCTTATAAGTTTATTTCAACTTAGGAAGGATGTTTGTTTGTCAAACTTATTAACTCGATTTATAGCTTACTAGATTATAACCAATAACGCATGGCTTCATTTTTAATATCTATAATTATAATAATTTTTTAATTTTATATGTTATTACTTTACATATCAAATTGTTGTTAAAAAATTGATTATATATATATATATATATATATATATATATATGTAATTTTACATATTCGAATTAATATTTGTACACTATCTTGAATTATTAAAATTTAATTCGGACGATTTTACAGTCCACGTGAAATTAACAAAATAATTTTTTAATGTAGTGATGGTTTAACAATTATTTTACAGTCAAACCTGCGCAGAAACAAAAAAGAGAGAATAAATTGAAGATTTTTTACGATGAATCTATTCGATTTATGAATTCCACTAATAATTGGTATTGATTATCAAAATACCCTTGTTATTATTTGAAAATAGTTCTACTAACAACCAAATACGATTTTAATAATAAGTACGAGAGATTTCGTCCAAACTTTGATAATCGGTGTCTGCTCCTCTATACGATAAAATAAATAAGAACCGTTAGATCTTAAAATAAATAGATGAAAACCATTGGATCTAGCATAAAAAAATATTTTATATTTTAATATGTTATAAACTAAAAATTGTATTCATCTTGAAATACGAAAAGGTGTATGTCAATGATTTAAATCATATATAATTAGTTTTCTACATTGAATAGCATTATCAATATGGGTCTTCTACATTGTATATGATAACTGCAAAAAATCGTAATTATATTTTCTCTTGATTACCCTTACTTAGTCATTTTTTTACTTAATTTTCTATATTTTGATACATATTTATTTAATAGTTATAGGCAATTTTATTTAATAAAACAAAATTACGATATTATAACTCCTAATATCTAAACAATTATCTTTGTTAGCTAAAATACAATTTCTTTTCTAAATTTTTAACCAAACCTCTCCTTTTCCAAAATATCATGGGTCATTCTATTTAATAAAATAAACTAATAATATTATAACTACTAATAACTAATTGATTACATTTTTCTTCAAAAACGTAATATTCTAACTAAAATATACCTTATTCTAAAAATATCATAGCCAACATATATATAAATCTATACAATTAAATTAAAGCCGAAATATCGAAAGTTTGTAGGTTTGGTTTTCGATACGGTTATCCTAATTATTAAAATAAATAATAATATAAAATAATTAATGGTAGTTAGCCGATTCCTTTTTCATATTTACTTTTAATTGAACATATTACCTTTAGAGACATCTAAAAATATCAATCGTACCATATCTTCCAATCATTAACATTTTCTTTTTAATTAAAACAAATTTTTTTATTTAAAACTAATTTAGAATCATTAATATATACCCGAGAATATCACACATTATTTTCCAATTATTAATAAAATATATTAAAAATCCATATATGTTGTTTATAATAAGAAAACATTAGTATAAAAAACATGAGTTTATTAAATTACATAAAAATAAAATTAAAAAATTATCAAAAAATGATCTTATAAAAACATAATTGTAATATTAAATAAAATTTATAACATAATAAAAGAAACCGGTGCATCGCATAGGCATTGAAAGTTTGTCGGTTCGGTTTTCGGCACGATCATCCTAATTATTAAACTAAATAATAAAATAATATAATTAATGATAATTAACCGATTGTCCTTTTTAATTAAATGACGTTTACTTTTAAAAAATGATATTACCTTTTATGAACACCTAAAATATCGTTTCTTCCAATCAATAATATTTCTTTTCTAATTAAAACAAGTTAACTTTTATTTTAAAACATAATCTTGCAATAATTAATATATACCCAAAAAATCACACAATATCTTCTAATCACTAACAAAATATAATAAAAATCCGTATACAACGAATAATGATAATTAGATTTTTAGTAATAAATTAGAACCTCTAGAGCTAATAATTGGATACTCCCTTTTGTAAAAAACACACATATTAAGAGAAAGGTTAGTTGGATAAAATTTTCCAACTAATACTCTTAATTAATACATTGAAAAATGAGAATAAGTTTGAAAAAAGTCAAATTTTAGATACAATAACTGTAGGGATGGTTCTGGAAAACTACCCTTAAGTTTGTATTGAAAGAAGAAAAGGGACATGTAATTTGGGCCAAATTCCTTTTTCAAAAGGGACATGTATTTTGGGACGGAGGGAGTATATTACATGATTAAATTAATTTACTAAAATTTCAAGCCTCCAATTCCGTCAACGACATATTTATTTTTAGATTTTATAATATAAGTTTTAAAACATGCATATCATTAGTTAAATTTATATTAAATTATTTAAATTAAAAATAAAATTAATTATTAAAAATAATGATTACATAAAATATAATTGCAACATAAAATAAAATTTATTACATATCAAAAGAAATCTGTGCATCGCACGGGTTATAAGCTAGTAAGGATATAATATGTTGATAAGTTGAAAGTTAGTAACGACGTACTTTTTTCCAACTTATTTCTTATTACTTGACTTTTTTACTTGTTTAATATTTTATATTTTTTACATTTGTATTTATAAATGTCACATGTATGTATTGAGATTATTATATTAAATAATTAATATACTTTTAATTTAATAAATATTTTACTAACTTATAAGTAAATTTATCCAAACACTTGTATAATTTATAAGAATTCTTTACTTATCACTTATATGACGCTTATTCATTAAGTTATAAGTTACATATTTTAAGATACCCCAAACATAAACAGCCCGATTTTTCGGACTATTAATTCTAAATCGAAACTAAAAGGAAATACAATTTAATTTATTAAAAAGTATATTACAAAAGGTACTTATTACAAGAGCGCAGCTAACGACGATCTACTTCGAACCTAAGATCCTTGAACTCCAATGATATCACACTCGATCTTACACCAAACCTGAAAATGGTAAGTAAATGAGCTATACAGCCCAACAAGTAACCAATCGATCTAACCAGCCATACAAAGTAACGTATAAACACATATAGAATAATACAATAATCGATACGATACAATACGATATATAAATCAATCACTTTCGATACACATATTCTTATTCGATACGATACGATACGACACCACATAACAACAATAACTTGAAACCCATAATTCATACCATGACCACTACAACCCGGTGATAACGGTCCTAAATTTTCAGAAAACTATCACTACAACCTGGTGACTAGGTCCTTATTCTTATTTTCGCAAATCATGGTATAAATCAGAGTCCCAAAACTGTCGTTTACACATAGCACATTATATCCTTATATATAATAAGCATAAGAGGGATTTTATCCAAATTTTTGGTCTGGTCACTGTACTATAAATAGATGATCAAGATTAAGATCACAGTAAAAATAAAATTATGATCTAAAAAGGATATAATTAGAAAAAGTTGTATTAGAAGTGAATTTAAAAAAAAATTATAATCTAAAAAGGATATAATTAAAAAAGGTTGTATTATAATTGAATTTTTAAAAGAAAATTATAATCTGAAAAGGATATAATTAAAAAAGGTTGTATTATAATTGGATTTTATTTATTTATTTATGAGAAAAAGGAACCTGAGATATATCTTAGGTAACTTTCCTAAGTTATGAATAAAATCCTTTAAAATTTATTGGGCCCGCAGGGCTAATTAATAAAATTTTAAACAAATCTTGATTTTACAAAATTGCATACCCCATATTTACATATAAAATACATATATCTCAGGGAACTTACCTAAGATGTATCTTAGGTTCCCTGCTCTCTTTATTTATTAGCATTACCCCTAAACTACTTTTCGTTCCCGATTCTTGATTCGATTATTTTGAAATGGAATTTCGATAATCGAACCGTATGGGAGTCAAGATCAATCTTTTTAAATGTTATTCCAAAATTTTAAAAAAATAATAAATTTATTTGATTAGGTAATTTAACGGTCAACTAGTAATTTGACTTTAACCCCTAAACTAGTTTTCGTTTCCGATTATTTATTCGATTATTTTGAATTAGAATTTCGACGATCGAACCGTACGGGAGGCAAGATCAATCTTTTTAAATGTTATTCCAAAATTTTAAAACAAATAATAAATTTATTTTGGTTATGTAATTTTCAAAATTGGAGACAAAACTTATAACCTACCGCAAGTCACTAGGAAATGATAATTCACGAAAAATTCAAAATGAGCGCCTAAACGAAAATTTTGAAATGAGCGCCCAAATCAAAATGGCGCCCAATGTCATTTCCTACCGCAAATTGGTAGGAAATGTAAAAGATATTGGTGGGAATTCAAAATTTCATAAAAATTTAAAAATGGCGCCTAAACCCAAATTTTCAAAATTGGATCCCAAACTTATAACCTACCGCAAGTCGGTAGGAAATGGTAATTCACGAAAAATTCAAAATGATCGCCTAAACCGAAAATTCGAAATGACCGCCCAAATCAAAATTCAAAATGCCGCCCAAAGTCATTTCCTACCGCAAATTGGTAGGAAATATAGAAAGTGCGGTAGGAAATTTGAAATTCAGATTTATAAAACAAACACTTTCTTCATTCCATTTAACTTCAACTCTCTTCTCCTCCTCTCATCTTATACCACTGAAAATTTATAGTTTTAATATCATCTCTTTCATTTTTCACATCTTCATTATTAGGTAAAAATTATCTCTTTCATTTATATTTTGTTGTTTGATTTTTTCACATCCTTGTACTACTTACTTATTATTGCTTGTTATGTTAATTGTAGGTACTTGATGAGGATAACAAGGCTATTATAACTTCATGGATGAAGGCAAAGACAAAGTGGATGAAGGCAAAGACAAAGTGGCCAAGGAAATTGGTATAAAGACAATGATGGTGGACGAAGATAAATGTTGCTAGAATGATGAAGATAAGGACAATGATGTTGAAGACAATGGTTAATTAAGTTTGTATAAAATGTTCTTGATTTCTTCTAGTTATTGTAGAACAATTTTTAAGTTTTGAATATTATTATTGTGATAAGAAAGAATGATTTTTTATGGTTATATGATAAATGTTTTAATTTCTTTGTATGATGAATGCGTTTTTTCTGTGGTACTTATGATCTAGATATTGGTTTGTAGTTTTCATTATGATTTAAGCATTTTGTTGTAAAAGAAAATCAACAAGACCAATTTTTTTTATAAAAAAAACCCAGTAATTCTTACCGACCTTACCCATTTCCTACCGACCTTACCATTCAAAACCCAGTATTTCCTACCGTTTTCATGTTTTTTCCTACCGCATTCAAAAGGCACAGTAGGAAATGATAAACGGCGGTAGGAATTGAGCGGTTGGAAATGAACGGTAGGAAATGCTATTTTACAATGCTCCTGGAACAATTTCTACCGATTGGTGCAAAAGGAGTCGGTAGGAAATGGCTGTTCATTTTCCAAAATTTCCACGTCGGCAACTGACGTGGCTGGTGACGTGTGCGGGGCCTGCCCGCGTGTCATACTACATGGCATCTGACGTGTTGCCACGTCATCGTCCATGTCAGGCCGAATACACACTAATAATCAATATTAGATAAGAGAATAACAATTAAGATGATTATGCACTTTATATCTTCTGGTATTAAAAACCCTCTTCGTGATGTAAACTATCACAAAGAGCTGCTAGGTTACAATAAAGATAGTTCGATGCACGATACCCTTCCAGGGTTAACCTAACTGTATTTATAAAACATACAGCTGCTATACAATCGCTAATTGATATTCCTAATAATCAGCTATACAATGATATCAATTACAGATTGTCACACATCTCCTAAGTCAACTCGATCTCTTTGATAGCTATCCAATCTCCAAAGATCTCGCTTCCATATTAATCTTCAATTGATCTCTAATATCTTCTGTTGACCTCGTACGCGCTGCTTCCAGACAGACTTTACTAAACTCTGTCCAGCTTCCGTCAGTCAGACTTTACTAAACTCTGACTTCCTTCCAGTTAAACTCTGATATTTCACTGTTACACTTAAACACTGAAACATTACATCAATTATATCTAACAATCTCCCCCAACTTGTTCATTAGCAAAAATGCACAAGTTAATAGATAATTGATGATGTCAAAAACAAATAATCATATACAGTGTTTAACAACTAAACAGAGTTTAAACTGTTACTTAACAAAATTACAGAAAATATGAAAAACTTACAGAGCATAAATTACTTAATCCTTTCAACATCACATGCTGTCTTCAAGTACTCTGTTAGCAATCTCTCTTCTGCAGTTTCAAGTGCTCTTTCCATCTGTAACTTGATCTCTCGAAGCTTAGGATCTGTACCATTTGTCTAATAAATGGCTGACCTCAGATCATAGATGTTGTTCTTCTTCATTTCATTTCCAAGTCTGATAAAATATGACTTTGCTGATTCTGAATTAAATTCAAGCACAGTGATACCCAAATCAGTTCTCAGCTTAGCACTGTTTCTCTTCATTTCAACCATTCTTCCTTTGTAATCTAAGTACTTTGGTACATATTCAGACTTGTCTTTAATTCCACAAATCATCTTTGATCTTTCCATCTGGTATCTGAGCACTTCTGCCGCTCGGTAAGTAGGACTGTTATTCACCTTGAAAATATGTAAGACATACTGCAGTTCTTCACACATTTTCAAATGAATATCATGCTCTCCAACTTTGTAAACAGTCCCATCCTCCATGAAATACAACAGAAAGTCTTTATTTAGACTTCTTTGATGAATCAACTGTACTGATTCCAGCTTGTCCAAATTAACTTGAAGGACACCCTTTCCTGGAGCAGCCAGTGATGAATGATCTCTAGGAGTAATATTCAAAGTCCTTTCTCTGTTTGACCCTAAACCAGCCAAATCATGAGGTTGCTTAGCAATCATTGCTCTACTTTGAAAAATATCACCTCCTTGAACTTTCTCAGTATTATCAGGAATAGTAGGTCTCACAAAACCATGAATTGGAAGAGTAGTTTGTACAACATGTGTAGAAACAGAGGTTGTAACTTGCCTTGACTTCTTTAAACTCTTATCATCTTCAATAACTTTTTATTTAAGCTTTAATCTAGCCTCATCTGCTGTTGGCTTTCTTGAATAAGACAATCTCTGATCAGCATTGACATTTTCATTGATCTTAATGCCTTTAAGAACAGGCCTTGATTCCTTTTCAACTTTCTTCTTGAATTTCCCAGACTTAAGCTTTTTCTCATGTTCAGCTTTAAGTCTTAGCTCTTCAGCCTTTACATCTTCTAGAGTGACATCATTTCCATGTTCTTCAAGAAACATGTTTGCAGCTAACTCTGTATCATTCTGTGAACCTCCAGCAGTGTTTGCTTTAGCAGAGTTTGCTTTAGCAGAGTTTACTCTAGACCTTGTAGTTGCCATTTTGGTTCTATCAGATCCACCTCCATCTGCAGCATCATCCTTCCTCTCCAAGGATTGAAATTGTTTGTAAGCAGTGTTTGTAACTTTCTCCCCCTTTTTGACATCATCAGGAATCAGGATGGAGGTTAGCAACTCCAAAGAGTTTGCAATGGAATCTAATTTGGTAGCCATCAGAGTTTGATTTTCTTCCACCTTGGCCAATCTAGCTGAATAAGTTTGATGTCTAAGAGTAGCTTCCTTCTCCCTCTTGAAATCAAATTTAGTAATATCTCTTCGAAGACCATTAATATCTTCTGCAGCATCAAATCGTTTATTAAGAACTTTGACCTGAACAACAGTTGCCTTCAAACATGAAGCAATGTCAGGATTTTTAATTTCATCTGCAGCCTTTTTCACAAAGTCTGCTGCCCTGCCAATTGGAAAAATGCAATCTGATTGATACCATCTAGCAGCTGATCTTTCAAAATGTTCTCTTTCAAGATCATGACATGTAGGAACCTCAGGACCAGACACAGGATAGGCTTGCACCTTGGCATTAATTTGTACTGGTGCACTCAGAAAAGAATCAGAGTTTGCACTGCTTTCATCTTCAAGTTCAACACTTGCAACTTTAGCATTGTCAGCCATAGTTTCTACAATTTCTTCTGCAGCCTTGTCAAGATTTTCTTCATGTTGCTCAGGCTCAGCAACAGAGTTTGCATTTTTGTCATCAACAGGCATAGGCTGAGAAGTAGCCTTGGTTGCTTGATCAACCTCATCACCTCCTTCAACAGTCTGGTGAGCATCTGAGAGTAACTCTGTATGTGATGCTACAGTTTCAGAAATGACAACTGTAGGTTGATTAGCTGCACCAGTTTCTTCAGATTGAGCAAAAATAGATGAGATAGGATCAGAGAATGGCATGAATGAATCAAGATTATCATCCATTGGAGAAAAGCCATCTCTATTATCCTCTTCTGCAGGCATTTTATCCTCTGCAGGCATTTCAACCTCTGCAGGCATATCAACCTCTGCAGGTATATCTTTTTCAGCCTCAACAGTAGGTGTTTGCTGTGAAACCACCTCTGGAGCTTCAACATTTTCACCATCAGAATCAGAGATTACTAGTTTTCTCCTCTTAGCTAGAGGCACTTCATCTGAATCCTCTTTACTAGATTCTGCCACCACAGAGGGTGATTTAGGTCTTTTTTCTCTTTGAATCTTTCCTCTAGCATAAACAGCTCCAGGAGATGTCTGTTTTGCTTTTGTTTGTTTCTCTACTGTCTTCTTAACTCTTGCATGTCTTTCAGTAGTTGCTGCTGATTGCTTCACTCTGCCTCTTTTTGCTTTAGGCTGTGGTTGTGGTTGAGATTGTGATGGTTCAGTGTTTAGTTGTTGAGTGTGTGAAGATTGTTTTGTGATTGGAGATTGAGGATTTTGGGTTGGAGCAGTGTTTGTGATTGGTGATGGAGTGTTGTGAGTGGATGCAGGTTGTGGTTCAGGGATAGATGTTTGGTTTGAGGTTGCAGGTTGTTGAGTAAGTACAGTGTGGGTAGGTGATGTAGGTGGTTCAGTGTTTAAGGTTTGAGTATGATTAGTGTTTAGTGGTTCAGGTTGTGGTTGTGGTTGTGGTTGGTCTTGAGGTTGGTTGAGAAAATTCTGCAAAGCAAGTGGCAGAACAAAGACAGGTAGGTTTTCTTTACCAGCATCCTTATTAGTCATATCAGAGAATATTCTCTTGTTGACTCTAAAAGGCTGAATCACATCAGCTTCAACAATCTCTAAACCAGATACACAAGCAGTGAATAGCATTTGACAAAATCGAGCAAAATAAACTGTAGTAGACTCTGACAGTTTATCACCTAGATTTATTAGAACATATCTACCGAAATCAAAATTACTACCATAAAGTAGAGAATACCCGATTTGTAGACTGTCCATTGGAATAGCATCCCAGTTAGTAACCTTCTTCTGGAATGTTCTTGTGATGCAGTCGAAGAAAAAATTCCATTCCTTCCTGAGATTAGGCCTCTTTACACTGCCAAGCTTTTCAAGAGAATCCATGTAGCATATCTCCTGTAGCATCTGTCTCAATTGAGGTTCACCAACATAAGCATAAGAGGTGTGTGTATCAAAACCCATCGTTTCTCTAACAGTTTGTGGAGTAATCACAAACTCTTGTTCATCATGAGTGAAGATGATGTTTGGAGTCCCATTCTCTCCTCCATCCACATAGACTGAGTTTCGCCAAAAAGTGGCAATTTCAGATGCAGAGAGAGTACTAGGTTCAACCAGAGCATGTCCAATCTCTGAGTCTCTTAAGAAATTCTGCATAAGATGAAACGCTTCTGGAACACGTTCATGATTGAGTGGGGCTGCATAATTGTTAGGGACAAAACGTAGACCAAGAACAGTGAATGATTTAGAAGCCATTAAATCAAGAAACGAGCAAGAAATCACAATGAAAAGTGTATGTAGGAAAAGTGTTTGCGAAAATGCGCAAGTGAAAACTGAGAGAACTGTGAGATGTAAAAGTGAGTGGGTGAAAGTAAAACTCAATCGTTTGTACACAAAAGTAATTAGAGTTGTAATTAAAAATTAAAACTCAATCGTTTGTGTATTCAAACACTCAACAGTTCCTAGATTAATGTGTGAGTGGGACACAATAATGAGTGAGTGAGACACGTGTCATACATGCAGTGGATCAATTAATCATGCGCAGTAAAAATAGCAATTATCACCGCTGTATTCTCTTTCCTATTTCCAAGACACTTTAACACAATACACTTATTAACAGTTGTCAAAAGCACTATTTACTCCAAAATTTTCAAATTATCCAAATGAAAATTTACCTTAGAGTACTAACCACAAATCAACAGCGTTTGTCAATTCTCCAACTTCATCACCGAAACCCTTTCAAAAATTGCACAGTTGTGAAAATATGTGTGTGTGTAGCAGAGTTTACCAAATCAATTTTTAGAGCATCTAATTTTTCATAAAATCCATAAGGTAAATCAATAAACACTGGATGCACAAACTCTCATAGTAAACACTGACTGTATGATGAAAGCTAAACTCTATAGTAATCAATCTATATACAGTAACATTTAATTTATTTTATACCCCCTCTATTGCTAATATATATATATATATATTTCCAGTAATTAGAGGTTGGAGCCAGTCACCAAAAATTCAAAAAAATTTAGCCCTTATCACTTTGATAAGTTCCTGGGTCATCCTAGTCTTTGACTAGTCACCAAAAATCAGAGAATTTTAGCCCCTATTATATACCAATAAGTTCCTGGGTCATCCTAGTCACCAACATAATCTCAAAGGAGTATAGCAACCTATATACATTTTCTTTGGGGGTATTGCAGTAAGCATTTTAATCTACCAGAGTATAACTACCAGAGTTTGGAGTTCATCAACATCAGTATTTATTCATGAGAGGCAATGCACACATTATTTATAGACTCAGAGTTTAGGACAAAATAAACTAAGAGATGCTATAAATATGAACCAGTATCATGCTGTGTTAACTTTCTGCACAATCTAAGATTAGACCACAATAACTCAGAAAGATTCATGATTAATTGCTGAGAATCATGCTTCATACATATTTCTTCATTGGTGTTTCCATTCAGACAATAATCAACTCAGAGTTCACAGAGTTTATCAAACTTATTACCAGTGTATGACATACAGGCATGCTGACAGAATTTAACAGAGTTTGACAGTGTTTACAGAAAAACATATTAACAGAGTATGCATAACAGAGTTTAATCAACAGAGATCACTTAGCACTTAACAAATCAGGGAAATATGAGCAACACTTTACATAAGTAAAGTTTGAATCTAACCAACATTCCTAGTCAAAACCAGAGACCATTCCTAGTTCATTGACCAGTCTTGTAAATGTAGCTTCACTCAATGGTTTGGTGAAGATATCTGCAAGCTGTTGTTCTGTAGACACAAAATGTAGTTCAATATTCCCTTCTTTCACATGTTCTCTGATGAAATGGTACCTTATGTTGATGTGCTTGGTCATTGAATGTTGTACTGGATTACCTGTCATAGCAATAGCACTTTGATTATCACAGTAAATAGGAATCTTACTGTACCTCAATCCATAATCCAGCAATTGATTCTTCATCCACAAGATCTGTGCACAACAGCTACTAGCTGCAATATACTCTGCTTTAGCTGTAGATGTAGAAATTGATTTCTGTTTCTTGCTGTACCAGGAGACAAGTCTGTCACCAAGAAATTGACAACTTCCACTAGTGCTCTTTCTGTCTATCTTGCAGCCTGCAAAGTCTGCATCAGAATACCCAAGTAGCTTGAAATCTGATTCTTTGGGGTACCACAGACCTAATGATATGGTGCCCTTGAGATACTTGAAGATTCTTTTCACAGCTGTCAGATGTGGCTCTCTAGGATCTGCCTGAAATCTTGCACAAAGACAGGTTGCATACATGATGTCAGGCCTACTAGCTGTCAAGTAAAGAAGAGATCCTATCATGCCCCTATAGTTTGTCATATCCACTGAAACTCCTGTGTCTTTTTCCAATTTAGTTGTTGTTGCCATGGGAGTTGATGCAGATGAACAGTCAAGCATACCAAATTTCTTGAGAAGATTTCTGGTATATTTTGCTTGATTAATGAAGATACCATCATCTGTTTGTCTCACCTGTAGGCCTAGAAAATAACTAAGCTCTCCCATCATGCTCATTTGATATCTGGACTGCATGAGCTTGGCAAACTTCCTACAGAGTTTATCATTAGTAGACCCGAAGATAATGTCATCAACATATATCTGAACTAAAAGCAAGTCACTCCCAGATTTGAAATAAAACAGAGTTTTGTCAATAGTACCTCTGTTGAATCCACTTTCTAAGAGAAATTGAGCCAAAGTTTCATACCATGCCCTTGGTGCTTGCTTAAGTCCATAGAGTGCTTTATCCGGCCTGTAGACATGGTCTGGATATCTTGGATCCACAAATCCTGGTGGTTGTTCAAAAAACACTTCTTCTTCAAGCTTCCCATTCAGAAAAGCACTTTTCACATCCATCTGGAACACTTTGAATTTCTTGTGAGAGGCATATGCTAGAAAAATTCTGATTGCCTCCAATCTTGCAACTGGAGCAAATGTTTCATCATAGTCTATTCCTTCCTGCTGTGAATAACCTTTTGCTACCAGTCTAGCCTTGTTCCTTGTGATAACACCTTCACTGTCAGTCTTGTTTCTGAAAACCCATTTAGTACCAACAATAGATCTGTTCTTTGGCCTTGGTACAAGGGTCCAAACTTCATTCCTTTCAAATTCATTCAACTCTTCCTGTATTGCTGTTATCCAGTCAGCATCTTGAAGAGCTTCTTCCACTTTCTTTGGTTCATTTGATAAGTGGATTTTATATCCACTTATTATGCGCTAAATGGACCTATATTGATGGTTTATCCTTAAGTATGTTGTGTCTTTTAATTCAATTTTTGTTAATTAAGTTTTTGTTGTGCAGATCTCGTAACTTTAGGTAGTGTGGCGATAAAAGGCTAAAAACGGTGGATTTCTATCTCAATTTTATCAAGAGGACTGGCTACGAGGAAAAAAAGAATTATCATAAAGAAATTCTGAGTGATATATTCTTAAATCTGGAACCCCGGTTGGAATTGATATATTTTTCGTTTCGCAAAAGGAATCCAGTTTCAGATCCTCAGCAGGCCATAATTTACACCTGAGCGAGCAAGGAGAAAATAGAATTATCACAAAAAGATGGAAAGTGATATATTCTTAAAAAGAAAGTCCTGGTTGGAATTGATATATTTTTCGTTAAGGAAAAGAAGTTCGGTTTTTGGTCCTCAATTTACCGCAACTCAGGATTTAAAGATTCATTTATATTAACAAATATTTTATTTAATTAGAAAATTATATTTTTATAATTTCTGAATTAAATTAAATATTTGTTAATTAAAAATTATAAGTTAGAAAAAAAAAACAAGAAGAAAGAAACGAATATTCTGCAAATTATTTCTAGCAGGTGGTGAGCCCAGTTCACAAAGCAAGTGCTGTGTCGGCATTGAATATGAGCATTAAAAAAAAATTGTGTCAAAGTTGCAAGCTGTGGTTGGCATTAAAGAAATAGAAAAAGAGAAAGAAAAATTAAATAAAATAAAAGAAGCAAAGAGAAGTGGAAATCAAGATTACAAATGCTGCTGTCGGCTGTTCAACTTGAGGTGTCACGCACTTCTCAGCGCGTGGGCGACACGCGCCTGGCCTGAGAGTAAGGAACTGCTGGCGGCTGGAGGCAGTAGTGGAATGGGTTTGGTGTGTTGGTTTTTTTCGGCAGATTGTGCTGATTGTTTTTTTATTTGTTTTAATTTCTTGATTTCTTTTTATTTTTTTTTCATTTTTATTTTATTATTTTTGTGTTCAAATTTTTGCTATAAATAGGCCTAGATCTTGAGCTTATTGCCACACAACATTTTGGAGAGTAACATTCTCTCTTGTAATTCTCTCTATATTTTCTTTGTAATTTTAGTGTGATTTTATACACTTAAATTTTCTACAATTTTAGCATAAGTTTTATTTTGGTTGAAGAAATTACGGGAATCATTTGGAGTGCTCTTCTCTTCGGTGGAAGCTATTTCGATTTTATTTTCTAATTTATTATTTTACAGGGAATTATCGGAGTGCTCGTGGAAATTATTTCGGTTTTATTTTCTAATTTCTTATTTTACAGGGAATTATCGGAGTGCTCGTTTCGTGCAAGTGGAAATTATTTCGGTTTTAGTTTCTAAACTCTTATAATTTTCATATTTAATTTATCGTAATTTTTAATTTAGTTTTATTATTGTTGTTATTAGTATTATTATTATTATTATTATTATTATTATTATTATTATTATTATTATTATTATTATTATTATTGTTATTATTGTTATTATTATTATTATTATTGTTATTATTATTATTATTATTATTATGATTTCAATTAATCCCATGATGACGATTCGTTTAATTATGAACTAATCGCCGTCATGGGATTCTAATGGATTTATTTACGTAATTTAGTAATTCGATGCCTTAATAAATTGTGTTATGATAAAAGTTTCTGATTGCTAAACGTGGTTGTGCTTAATTTATTAGATGCGTAGCTATCATCTAAATTATTAATTCTTAATGAATGCGAAAGTGAATTTGAGAATTTAGAATTTGCCATGTTAGCACAGGTTCGTAATTTTCATATATAATTACGATTAGTGGTAGGGTTTTGGATCACATCGCCCTGTGTAGCCAAAAATAAGGAATTTATTCGTAAACCAGTTATGTTTTCAAATCTTATAGACATATAGGGTCTAGACATAAATGGTGTCCACGCAACTTCTATCTTTTTAAGTGGATGTTTGTATGGTTTGATATAAGTTAAGGCTGAAAGGCGCTTATATTAGTTTCGTGTTCCCGGCTAGCTTTCATAATTATCAGAATCACTTTACATTAAGGCATCAATTCTAAATGAAATAAATAATGAAATTAGAATCCCATGTTTATCTCATATATAAAATCTTTATCATATTATTTTTAGTCGTTATTTCATTAATTAATTGTGATTGAACAAACCAACCATTTTGTTGTTCAGGCTTCTATAATTAACCGAACGTTGTTGAATAAACATATTTACTTAAATACACCAAGTCTTCGTGGGAACGATCCTTATTTCCCTATATTGCTTTTGGACTGCGTATACTTGCGTAGAGAAAATACCGAACAAGTTTTTGGCGCCGCTGCCGGGGACTCGGTGTTATTTTTTTTATGTGTTTTACTACAATAGAAGTTAATTTGTTTGACTTGAACATTTTATCTTATATTTTGAAGTGATTATTTGTGTTCAGATACTTGGATTTTTATGCTAACACGTGCTAAAGCATTAAAGGCCAAACATGTACTTAAACTAGCAAATACTCACAAGATGGACGGAGAAGCCGAAGTAGTTGCACCTGCAGCAGCAAGGGCTTTAATGGACTACTCACAACCAAAGATTGATGACATTCAGTCAAGTATCATTCGTCCAGCAATTGCAGCTCCTACATTTGAAATTAAATCCAGCACTATTCAGATGGTGCAGAATCAAGTACAGTACGGAGGAACTGCAACGGAAGATCCTAACTTACACATCAGGAACTTCATAGAAATATGCGACACATTTAGATTCAACAATGTGTCAGATGATGCTGTGAAGTTGAGACTCTTCCCGTTTTCCTTAAGAGACAAGGCCAAAGGTTGGTTACACTCTCTGCCACCGGGATCTATCACCACTTGGGCTGATCTAGCTCAAAAGTTTCTTAGCAAATTCTTCCCCATGGCAAAGACTGCAGCTATAAGGAATGCTATCACGCAATTTTCTCAACAGTCTGGTGAATCTTTATGTGAAGCGTGGGAAAGATACAAGGAAATGCTTCGGCAATGCCCTCATCATGGCATGCCAAATTGGATGGTCATAAATTGTTTCTATAATGGACTAGGAATGCAATCAAGGCCAATGGTAGATGCAGCTTCAGGAGGAGAATTATGGGCTAAAAGTTATGAGGAGGCCTACGATCTTATCGAGATGATGGCAGCTAATGAAAATCAAAACCCAACTCAGAGAATGCCACAACAGAAGGTAGCAGGAATTCTTAATGTCGACACAGCCACTTCCTTAGCAGCTCAGCTAGAGGCTTTGAACTTAAAAGTAGACTCTTTGACAGCACGAGGATTTCATCAAGTTGCCAGTGTTTGTGAGTTGTGTGCGGGCGCACATGAATCAAACCAATGTGCCATCTCAAACGAGTCGGTTCAATTCGTAAGCAATTTCCAAAGACAGCAACAGCCAGCTCCAAATTCCTACCATCCGAACAACCGAAATCACCCAAATTTTAGTTGGAGCAATAATCAAGGAGGAGCGCAACAATCAAATCATCCCTACCAACAATTTCAAAATTAGCAGTTTGGAGCTAAGCCATATAATCCATCTGGATTCCAGCAACATCAAGGGCACCAATATCAGCAACAATATGCCCCACGACAATTTCATCCTCCAGGATTTCAACAACAATCCTATGGGAATTCTGGGCAATCAGCTTCTAGTGAAAAGACAGAATTGGAGGAATTGAGGTTGGCATCAAAAAGCCAAGCATCTTCGATTAAAAATCTGGAAACTCAATTGGGACAACTCGCTAGTTTCATGATGAGCCGACCACAAGGAACACTCCCAAGTGATACTGAAGCTAATCCGGGGAGAAAGAACAACCAAGAGCACATTAAAGCCATCACTTTAAGATCGGGAAAAGTCACAGAAGGCACTGAATTGGAAAGAGCAAAAAGAATTCTGCCCGATGAAGAAACAGTGAACGTGGGAGATACCGAGGACAAGGGTAAGGCTCCAATTTCAAGCACGGAGGTAGAAGAAAGTGTACCACCTCCTAAACAATCAGTCCTTGCACAGAAAGAAGCAGAAGAGCATGTCTATCCACCTCTGCCATTTCCTTGACGTTTGCAAAAACAGAAACTGGACAAGCAGTTTGGCAAATTTCTTGAAGTCTTAAGAAATTACATATCAACATTCCATTTGCTGAAGCCCTGGAACAAATGCCGAGTTATGCCAAGTTCATGAAGGGCATTCTATCAAGAAAATTAAAACTTGAGGACTTAGAAACTGTTGCTTTGACAGAGGAGTGTAGTGCAGTATTGCAACAAAAGTTACCGCCTAAGCTAAAAGATCCTGGCAGTTTCACCATACCATGCACCATTGGGAATTTGTCTTTTGACAAATGTTTATGTGATTTAGGAGCAAGCATCAACCTCATGCCATACTCAGTTTTCTTACAACTTGGCCTTCCTGAGCCAAACCCGACGAACATGTCACTTCAGTTGGCTGATCGCTCTATCACTTATCCTCGGGGAGTTGTTGAAGATGTCCTAGTGAAAGTAGACAAACTTATCTTTCCAGCTGATTTTGTCATACTTGATTTCGAAGAGGACAAGAAGATTCCGATCATTCTTGGTAGACCATTCTTGGCGACAGGACAAACGTTGATTGACGTCCAAAAGGGGGAACTTACAATGAGGGTGCATGATCAAAATGTCACTTTCAATGTTTTTAAAGCCATGAAGTTTCCAACAGAAGAAGAACAGTGTCTGAAGGTAGACTTGATTGAGTCTACGGTACAAGAAAAGTTGGAACACATGTTCATGAATGACACTTTGGAAAAGGCCCTTAGTGGAAGGTATTCATTAGATGAAGATGACATAGATGAACAATTGCAATATCTGGATGCTTTGCCGTGGCAAAGAAAATTTGAAAGACCAGTTGAATCATTGGATCTGCCAGAACTAAAGGGGCCGCATCAGCAAATGAAACCATCTATCGAGGAAGCTCCAACTCTAGAGCTCAAACCACTTCCTAATCACTTAAAGTATGCTTCTCTTGGTGAATCATCTACCTTACCTGTGATTATATCTGCTAACCTTTCAGACTCTGAGGAAGAAAAGCTTTTAAGAGTCCTGAGGGAATTCAAAACAGCCATTGGTTGGACCCTAGCGGATATCAAAGGCATCAGCCCAGCTTATTGTCAACATAAAATTCCATTGGAAGAAGGTAGTAAACCAACAGTGGAGCATCAAAGGCGGCTAAATCCTCTTATGAAAGAGGTAGTGAAGAAAGAAATCATCAAGTGGCTGGGTGCAGGGATTATCTATCCCATTTCTGACAGTGCATGGGTGAGTCCAGTGCAATGTGTGCCGAAGAAAGGAGGCATGACTGTGATTACCAATGAAAAGAATGAACTCATCTCTACTCGCACAGTCACCGGTTGGCGAATCTGCATGGACTACCGGAAGTTGAATAAAGCCACAAGGAAGGATCATTTTCCCCTTCCTTTCATTGATCAGATGCTAGATAGACTAGCCGGCCATGATTATTACTACCTTCTGGATGGTTATTCTGGATATAACCAAATCTGCATTGCTCCTGAGGATCAGGAGAAAACAACATTTACATGCCCGTTCGGCACTTTCGCCTTTCGGCGGGTTTCTTTTGGCTTGTGTGGAGCACCTGGTACTTTTCAAAGGTGCATGATGGCCATCTTCTCAGACATGATTGGCAAGACTGTTGAAGTCTTCATGGATGACTTCTCGATATTCGGTCTATTTTTTGATGAATGCTTGCAAAATCTTGGCTCGGTGCTGAAAAGATGCGTGGAAACTAACCTAGTGCTCAATTGGGAGAAGTGCCACTTCATGGTACAAGAAGGAACTATTCTCGGGCACAAGGTGTCAAGGAAGGGTCTAGAAGTGGACAGAGCAAAGATAGAAGCTATTGAAAAGCTGCCGCCACCTAATTCAGTGCGAGGGATTCGCAGTTTCCTTGGGCACGCTGGTTTCTACAGGCGTTTTATCAAAGACTTCGCAAAAAATTCCAAACCTTTGTGTCAGCTGCTGGAAAAAGATATTCATTTCAAATTTGACCAAGCATGTCTTACAGCGTTCGAGACTCTGAAGAAGAAATTGATTTCAGCACCCGTGATCATTGCTCCAGACTGGAGTGATCCTTTCGCTATGATGTGTGATGCTAGCGATTACGCAGTTGGGGCCGTTCTTGGCCAAAAGAAAGATAAAATGTTTCATGTCATCTACTATGCAAGCAAAACCCTCAGCGATGCTCAATTAAACTACACTACCACTGAGAAGGAGTTGTTAGCCATAGTTTATGGTTTTGAAAAATTCCGTTCATACTTGCTTGGCACGAAGGTGACTGTGTACACTGATCACGCGGCTATCAGATATCTGCTCTCTAAAAAAGACTCCAAACCTAGGTTGATTCGATGGATTCTTCTGCTGCAAGAATTCGATGTGGAGATCAAGGACAGAAAATGGACAGAAAACCAAGTAGCCGACCATCTCTCACGATTGGAAGACCTTGGGAAGACATCCCAAGACAAAACCGTCATTAATGAATCCTTTCCTGATGAACAGTTGTTTGGGATACAAGAAGAAGAGCCTTGGTTTGCAGACATTGTGAACTTTCTGGTGAGTCGAGTGATTCCTCCCGGGCTCTCTTTTGCACAAAGAAAGAAATTCTTGCATGAAGTCAAATGGTATCGTTGGGACGAACCATATCTGTTTAAACAAGGAGCCGATCAGGTGATTAGGAGATGTGTACCATGCAGTGAAACATAGGCTATTCTTAGGGATTATCACGCCACGACATATGGTGGCCATTATGGAAGTGAAAAGACCGCAACTCGAATTCTTCAAGCGGGATTTTATTGGCCATCTCTTTTTAAGGATGCCCATCAGTTTGTACTAAAGTGTGATCGTTGTCAGCGTGTTGGTAACATATCTAGGAGGAATGAGATGCCCCTCAATATAATGATAGAGGTGGAAATCTTCGATGTTTGGGGCATCGATTTCATGGGACCATTCATTTCCTCATGTAGTAACCAATACATCTTGCTGGCCGTTGATTATGTTTCCAAATGGGTTGAAGTCAAGGCACTCCCGACCAATGATGCCAATGTCGTACTCAATTTCCTTCACAAAAACATCTTCACAAGATTCGGCACTCCTCGAGTAATCATAAGCGATGAAGGTACTCACTTTTGCAATCGCAAATTTACTAATCTTATGGCAAGGTACAACATCAACTACCGGGTAGCTACGGCATACCACCCGCAAACCAATGGCCAAGCCGAGTTATCTAATCGCGAGATTAAGCGCATTCTGGAAAAAGTGGTGAATCCTTCGAGAAAGGATTGGTCTTTAAAACTCGATGAAGCCGCATGGGCTTATCGTACAGCATATAAAACACCCTTGGGCATGTCACCATATCAGCTTGTCTATGGGAAAGCTTGCCATTTACCGGCAGAATTGGAACACAAAGCTTATTGGGCTTTGAAGAAGCTAAATTTCGATCTTAAGGCCGCAGGTGAGAAAAGGATGGTGCAACTGAACGAGATGGACGAGTTTCGATTGCAGGCATATGAGAACAATAAGCTCTATAAGGAGAAAGTGAAACGATGGCATGATTGTCGTCTTATTCAAAAGGTATTCGTTCCTGGTCAGTCGGTCTTATTATATAACTCTCGTCTTCGATTGTTTCCAGGGAAGCTCAAATCGAGATGGTCAGGGCCATTTGTTGTCAAAACTGTGTTTCCACACGGAGCGGTGGAAATCTTTGAGAAATCACTTGATCAATCGTTCAAAGTGAATGGGCAGAGATTGAAACCCTATTTTGGTGACACGGTGAACCGTGAGGCTGATACCACCAAGTTGGCCACCACATGATTCTCAGTATAATCGTCAAGCTAGCGACAATAAATAAGCGCTTCATGGGAGGCAACCCATAGGTTTGGTATTTTTATGTGTGGTTTGATTTTGTGTGATTTTTTTTTTTTCAGTTTGCAGGCCATTGGCGAGTTGCAGGATTAGCCTCAGGTTGGAGCTCATTTCCACCACTTGATTCACCACCCGAGGAGGGTGACGATGCCGACAGTTAGGGGAGTTCTCTGTTATCCTTTATCTATACCTTCAATGAGGACATTGAATATTTTAAGTTTGGGGGTGAGATTTAGGATAATTGATTAATTGAGTCATAGTATGCATACAGTTCATGTAGTTCATAATATACCATGCTAGTATAATTCATATAATTCATATATATATAAAAAAAAAATTTGCATATTCATGATTACTTGCATATCATATTTTCCTTGATCCCGTAGCGCTTGGCGGTTCCGTTTAGTAGTCCATGATGAATTTGAGTGTTATAATAATGGATAGAGGGCTGATTTAAATACTTATGAATTGACGTGCATGTTGTAGAAACACAATCTTACACAACTCATCGGTTACTTTTGGGCTAGGTTAAGGTCATGCTTGTTTGGTTGTTGAAATTTAATCACCTGATTATATTTGGAATTTTCTTTATTCCCTTGATAGCGTAGAATCACTAAATATAAGTTTGGGGGAAACCAGGGTTCATGCTAGTTTGTGTGTATTTGTTAATAATGGATAGGTGTCAATTGGCTAGTAGCCAGCTCATATTTATATGAGTAGTCTAGGGTTGGAATTAAGAATTCTCATTCCAGATTGCATATAAAAAAAAAGGAAAAAGAAAAAAAAAAGTGTTTATGAGAGTGTGAGTATGCAGAGTTGGCCAGGTTGAGCTCTTTAATACTCGAGCAATTAAGTTCTAGGGGACTCAAGCCTAGTGACCTAAGACTTTTCCGGTCTGGGATCCACTAACCTAACGCTCGCTACATGGGTATTATTGTATAAGCCTTTTGGGGTCTCATCCATTGCACAGTCAAATAAGCATGTGTGTTGTGTATAGTATTATGCGTCATAGTTGTTAATAAAGCATGAATTCCTGTCTAACTCAAATGATGATAGAGGTGTTTCTAGGTTATGAAGTGTCTAGCGTCCATTCTATTTATAAACTTGTGATTGTTATGACGAAGAATATGTATGGTTTTGATCTAGTGCTAAGAGTAATTCTGATGAGTAATGCACACACGCACGTTTCTGTACTTGTAAATGTTAATATGCTGATTTTTAGTCGATCTCTATTTTGGAGTTATCACATTCTCTGAGACACTCTGCTAAATTGGTTATTGCTTTGCCTATGGGATCCTTGCATCGTTTGCATTCATGCATTTAGAGGTAGACGAGTCTGTTTTCGCTTGAGGACAAGCTTCAGTTTAAGTTTGGGGGTGTGATAAGTGGATTTTATATCCACTTATTATGCGCTAAATGGACCTATATTGATGGTTTATCCTTAAGTATGTTGTGTCTTTTAATTCAATTTTTGTTAATTAAGTTTTTGTTGTGCAGATCTCGTAACTTTAGGTAGTGTGGCGATAAAAGGCTAAAAACGGTGGATTTCTATCTCAATTTTATCAAGAGGACTGGCTACGAGGAAAAAAAGAATTATCATAAAGAAATTCTGAGTGATATATTCTTAAATCTGGAACCCCGGTTGGAATTGATATATTTTTCGTTTCGCAAAAGGAATCCAGTTTCAGATCCTCAGCAGGCCGTAATTTACACCTGCGCGAGCAAGGAGAAAACAGAATTATCACAAAAAGATGGAAAGTGATATATTCTTAAAAAGAAAGTCCCGGTTGGAATTGATATATTTTTCGTTAAGGAAAAGAAGTCCGGTTTTTGGTCCTCAATTTACCGCAGCTCAGGACTTAAAGATTCATTTATATTAACAAATATTTTATTTAATTAGAAAATTATATTTTTATAATTTCTGAATTAAATTAAATATTTGTTAATTAAAAATTATAAGTTAGAAAAAAAAAAGAAACGAATATTGTGCAAATTATTTCTAGCAGGTGGTGAGCCCAGTTCACAAAAGCAAGTGCTGTGTCGGCATTGAATATTAGCATTAAAAAAAAAATTGTGTCAAAGTTGCAAGCTGTGGTTGGCATTAAAGAAATAGAAAAAGAGAAAGAAAAAAAAAAAGAAGCAAAGAGAAGTGGAAATCAAGATTACAAATGCTGCTATCGGCTGTTCAACTTGAGGTGTCACGCGCTTCTCAGCGCGTGGGCGACACGCACCCCTGTTTGTCCTATAATCTTCGCGCGTGTGTAGCACGCGCCTGGCCTGAGAGTAAGGAACTGCTGTCGGCTGGAGGCAGTAGTGGAATGGGTTTGGTGTGTTGGTTTTTTTCGGCAGATTGTGCTGATTGTTTTTTTATTTGTTTTAATTTCTTGATTTCTTTTTATTTTTTTTCATTTTTATTTTATTATTTTTGTGTTCAAATTTTTGCTATAAATAGGCCTAGATCTTGAGCTTATTTCCACACAACATTTTGGAGAGTAACATTCTCTCTTGTAATTCTCTCTATATTTTCTTTGTAATTTTAGTGTGATTTTATACACTTAAATTTTCTACAATTTTAGCATAAGTTTTATTTTGGTTGAAGAAATTACGGGAATCATTTGGAGTGCTCTTCTCTTCGGTGGAAGCTATTTCGATTTTATTTTCTAATTTATTATTTTACAGGGAATTATCGGAGTGCTCGTGGAAATTATATCGGTTTTATTTTCTAATTTCTTATTTTACAAGGAATTATCGGAGTGCTCGTTTCGTGCAAGTGGAAATTATTTCGGTTTTAGTTTCTAAACTCTTATAATTTTCATATTTAATTTATCGTAATTTTTAATTTAGTTTTATTATTGTTGTTATTAGTATTATTATTATTATTATTATTGTTATTATTATTATTATTATTATTATTATTATTATTATTATTATTATTATTATTTCAATTAATCCCATGATGACGATTCGTTTAATTATGAACTAATCGCCGTCATGGGATTCTAATGGATTTATTTACGTAATTTAGTAATTCGATGCCTTAATAAATTGTGTTATGATAAAAGTTTCCGATTGCCTAACGTGGTTGTGCTTAATTTATTAGATGCGTAGCTATCATCTAAATTATTAATTCTTAATGAATGCGAAAGTGGATTTGAGAATTTAGAATTTGCCATGTTAGCACATGTTCGTAATTTTCATATATAATTACGATTAGTGGTAGGGTTTTGGATCACATCGCCCTGTGTAGCCAAAAATAAGGAATTTATTCGTAAACCAGTTATGTTTTCAAATCTTATAGACATATAGGGTCTAGACATAAATGGTGTCCACGCAACTTCTATCTTTTTAAGTGGATGTTTGTATGGTTTGATATAAGTTAAGGCTGAAAGGCGCTTATATTAGTTTCGTGTTCCCGGCTAGCTTTCATAATTATCAGAATCACTTTACATTAAGGCATCAATTCTAAATGAAATAAATAATGAAATTAGAATCCCATGTTTATCTCATATATAAAATCTTTATCATATTATTTTTAGTCGTTATTTCATTAATTAATTGTGATTGAACAAACCAACCATTTTGTTGTTCAGGCTTCTATAATTAACCGAACGTTGTTGAATAAACATATTTACTTAAATACACCAAGTCTTCGTGGGAACGATCCTTATTTCCCTATATTGCTTTTGGACTGCGTATACTTGCGTAGAGAAAATAGCGAACATCATTCTTAGACAAGAATGCATGAAACAAACATTCACTTGCAGTGACACTTCTTGTTCTCACTTTTGCATCTGGATCACCAATTATCAAATCAGGTGTATGTGATTTAGTCCATTTCCTAGCAGAAGGCAAATGACTTCTGTCAGCATGTGATCCTCCCCCTTGATCCATGCTCTCCTGATTTTGTTGTGGGCTTTCTTCATTTTCTGAGACTCCCCCTGAACTTGACTGCCCAGAGTCAGAATTTGAATTTTCAGAGTTTGAATCATCAGAGTTTGATCCAGATTTTTCAGTTGACTCAGTATCAATGTTTGAGTCTTCATCTTGATCATGCTCCCCCTCAACTGGTTCTTCCCTTTGTTGTGACTGAGAAGTTTCTCCAGTGTTTACCAGTAGAGGTTCAGAGTCTGTTTCAACAGAGTCTGTCAGAATAGTTTGATCAGAGTTTACTTCAACAGAGTTTAAATCTTCATTTTCAAAGTTCAGTTGATCATATTCATCTATGTCTTCAAGTCCAGTTATTTTCTTGTCATCAAAAGACACATGTATAGATTCCATGATCACTTTAGTTCTCAGATTGTAAACTCTGAATGCCTTTGTTGACAGTGGATAGCCAACAAAAATTCCTTCATCTGCCTTTAGCTCAAACTTGGTCAACAGTTCAGGATGAGTCTTCAGAACAAAACATTTACACCCGAAAATATGAAAGTATTTCAGGTTAGGCTTCTTTTTCTTCACCATCTCATATGGTATCTTTCCATGCTTATTGATCAGTGTAGCATTTTGAGTAAAACAAGCAGTTTGAACAGCTTCTGCCCAGAAATAAGTTGGCAATTTTGCTTCATCAAACATAGTTCTGGCAGCTTCTATCAAGGTTCTATTTTTCCTTTCAACTACACCATTTTGTTGTGGTGTACCAGGTGCTGAAAATTCTTGCTTCACTCCATTGTTCTTGCAGAATTCTTCCATTGTTGCATTCCTGAACTCAGTTCCATTATCACTTCTGATGATTCTGACTTTGTTACTTGATCCTTTGTCCAGAAGCTTCACATGCTCCATCAGAGTTAATGTAGTTTCATCCTTCTTTGCTAGAAAATACACCCAAGTGAATCTGGTGTATTCATCAACAATGACTAAAGCATATTTCTTCCTTGCTATAGACATAACATTTACTGGACCAAAGAGATCAACATGCAGAAGATGATAAGGATCAGTGATTGAAAATTCTGTCTTGCTCTTGAAAGATGACTTCCTTTGCTTGGCCTTTTGACATGAATCACATAGGCCATCAACATTTAACAGAGCCTTTGGGAGTCCTCTTACAAGATCCTTTCTGATCAATTCATTGATGTTGTTCAAGTTCAAATGTGAGAGTTTCTTGTGCCACTTCCAACTCTCTTCACTAGACATTCTTGTAGACAGGCAAATAGCTTTTCCAACAGAGTCTATTAAGAGCTTGATTTCATAAATGTTGTTTTGCCTATGACCAACTAGAACAACCTTTCCTGTAGATTTGCTGATAACTTCACAATATTCAGGTTGAAAATCTACATTATATCCCTTGTCACAGATTTGACTCACAGATAGCAAGTCATGCTCGAGTCCTGGGACATGAGCTACATTGTTGATGATGACATTTCCAAGATTAATATTGCCATATCCCAATGTTCTTCCTACATTGCCATCACCATAGGAAACTTTTGGGCCAGCCTTCTCCTCATAGTCTGATAGCAGGGCTTTATTTCCAGTCATGTGTCCTGAACATCCACTGTCCACAACTAGGGTTGCCTCCCTGTTGCCCTGCAATCACAAGCAATTACTGAGAGTTAGATTTAATGATCCAGACTTGCTTGGATCCTTTGACATTCTTAACTTTGTTAGCTTTAGCAGCGGAATTAACATTATCAGAGTTTGAGCTAACAATATCAGAGTTTACACTTGCAGTATTAACTTTAACCCATTTCAGATTGGGTTTCAGTTCATAGTAATTATGATAGATAGCATGATACTCTCTGCAAGTATAAATGGAATGCTAAGTGCTTCCACAGTGTGTGCATAAAGTTTGTGGCTTAGTTCTAGCAAAATCCTTCTTTACCTCAGACTTGGAAGGTAAAGAATTTATATTTTTGTTTTTCTTGCAGAAATTTGCAAGATGCTTAGTACTACCACAATTATGACATGTCTTTCTTGGAGCATAACTAGCAAGCATTGGTTTATTTCCTGAAGTGATGCCTACTTTTCCATTTTTGTTCTTATTTGACACTCCCTGTTTCTTAACAGATTTTAACTCCTTCAGTTTATGTTTGAGTTGTTTATCTGTCATCAAACCAATATTAACCTGTTTAGCACAAGATTTTACTGGTTTGACCTTAACAGTTTCTTTTTCAGTATCAGACAAAAATTTACTGGCTCCATGTACAAAATGAGGTCTGATTTTAACTTGACTTTGAAATCTTAGTTCATCTCCCTCATTATAACCTAGACCAACAGTGTCCTTTCCAGAATTAGTCCAAGTCCTAATTTTCTTATTTGCTTCCTCCAACTCAGATTCTAGTTGTTTATATTCCTGAAGCAAATCCTGTTCTATAGAAACAGCATCATCTCTCTCTCTTTCTGAACTTGTTGCATATTTTTTAGCTTTTCTTCAACAATTTTATTTCTCTCTTTGAGTTCAGAATCCTCAGATTTAATCCTCTCATTCTCTAAAGTCTGATCCTTATAACTTATATGCAATGACTTAAGATAAATTCTTAATTGAGAAATGTCATCAATATTATAAGCATAGGTAGTTAGAGGTACCTGATTTTCAGAAGTTTCTGATTCAGTAGTAGCCATAAGAGCATAGTTGACTTCCTCATCTGAATCTGAAGTGTCTGCCCAATCTCTGCCTTTTGTGATGAGTACCTTTCCAGTTTTACCCTTCTTGCACTCAGGAGCATAGTGACCCATCTCCTTGCACTTGTAGCATTGAATTTCAGACTTATCCTTCTTCCCAGACTTGGTCTCTTTTCTTTCAGACTTCCTGAAACCTTTTCTGTCTTCATTTGAATTTCTAGAAAACCTTTTCCCTTTCTTGAAATTCTTGAAACCCATTTTCTTGAAGGTCTTCACCATCAACACAGCCATTTTTCTCATTTCTTCTTCATCATCCTCAGAGTCAGATGATTCAGAAGAGTTTGAATCACAATCAGAGTTTGATGATTCACTTTCTGAGTGTATGACCAAAGCTTTTCCCTTCATTTTCCTTCTTGATGCCTCTTTCTTCTGAGGCTTCTCTTCAACCTTAAGAGCAACAGACTTTGCCTTCCTGCTTGATCTTCTGTTTCTCTGCTCCATTTCCAATTCATGATTTTTGAGCAGCCCATAGATTTCATCAATCTCTGTTTCAGAAAGTTCATAGTTGTCTCTAATAGTGGTTGTTTTCACATCCCACTTTTCAGGTAGAGAAAGAAGAAACTTGAGATTTGAGTCTTCTAGATCATACTCTTTGTTGACCAATGACAGATCATTGAGCAGTTTACAGAATCTATCAAATGTTTCTGTCATGGTCTCTTCAGGTTTAGCCTCAAAGTGCTCATACTCTTGTGTGAGTATGTTTCTCCTATTCTTCTTAATAGCAGCAGTTCCTTGACATCTGACTTCAAGAGCATCCCAGATCTCTTTTGCAGTGGTGCAGTTAATCACTTTGTTAGACATAACATTGTCTAAAGCACTATGCAGTAAATGCCTAACCTTCGCATCCTTAGCAATTGATGATAGATCTTCAGGAGTCATGTCCTTCTTTTCCTTTGGAACTATTTTAGCTTCTTCACCAGCAGTTGCAGCAGATAGCTTTGTAGGATTGTGAGGGCCTTCATTAATCCTGTCAAGATATTCTGGATCTATAGCCTCCAGAAACATAGTCATCTTGACCTTCCACATGGCATACTCTGATGGCTTGAGAATAGGAACCCTGATTTGTTCATAACGACTCACAGTAGTAGGAGCCTTTTCAGAACTAGTAGATGTTGGTGGAGGAATTGCTGACATGATTATTGTTGTGTTTGGATCTTAAACTGTAATAAAGTAACAGATAAGCTCTGATACCACTTGTCAGGCCGAATACACACTAATAATCAATATTAGATAAGAGAATAACAATTAAGATGATTATGCACTTTATATCTTCTGGTATTAAAAACCCTCTTCGTGATGTAAACTATCACAAAGAGCTACTAGGTTACAATAAAGATAGTTCGATGCACGATACCCTTCTAGGGTTAACCTAACTGTATTTATAAAACATACAGCTGCTATAAAATCGCCAATTGATATTCCTAATAATCAGCTATACAATGATATCAATTACAGATTGTCACACGTCTCCTAAGTCAACTCGATCTCTTTGATAACTATCCAATCTCCAAAGATCTCGCTTCCATATTAATCTTCAATTGATCTCTAATATCTTCTGTTGACTTCGTACGCGCTGCTTCCAGACAGACTTTACTAAACTCTGTCCAGCTTCCGTCAGTCAGACTTTACTAAACTCTGACTTCTTTCCAGTTAAACTCTGATATTTCACTGTTACACTTAAACACTGAAACATTACATCAATTATATCTAACAGTCCAAGTTGGCATGTGGGTCCTCGCCATGTGGCATGCCACGTCATCATGTGGACCCGACGTTGATCAGGTCAGTATCATTTCCTACTTAAGCATTTCCTACCGAAGGGGGCCGGTAGGAAATGTCACATTTCCTACCGAATTTGGGCCTTTTCCTACCGATTTGACGGTAGGAATCGGTAGGAAAAGCCCGTTTTTCTTGTAGTGTAATCACGGATCATCTTATGCGATATTATCAAGGTTACATTAACTGTAGTACGGAAGCGTACCTAATTCCATGACGGTAGATATCAATACGGATTATGGGACTTGATCTTCCACAGACTTGATTCGCCTCTAGCCGTATCTCGCTTTGACTAATGGGAATAGAGAAGTAGAGGTTGTGAATAGCCTTGGGGACCAAGACCCTATTGTTTTCTTTATATAGTACTCTAATTAGACCCCATTAATCTTAGACAATCTGTGATATATACAAACAATATAATATTTGTGCGTGTATGAGTAACAGTTATGTGTATAATTAAAACAGAAAAAAGAGGAGACAAGGAACGAAAAACCCGAGTCCAGTGCGTGACTGTCTCCTTAAAGCGTAATTGCACTCACCGTATGTGTGAACGAATCGCCTCCCAGGATAAAACGGATTGCAGTGAGGCTACAGAAGAGCGTCACTCTCAGCGAGCTTGAGACGAGCAAGAACTATCACCAGAGGAAGAGAAGAGGCTGTATATGAGAGGAGGATGTGTATTTTCGAGTGAATAATCCTAATGCTCTAGATGAGTATTTATAGGATGAGAAGACTTGTGCGCTACACAATTGCCTTAATTAATTAGCCGCGCTAATCAATTAAATCGATGGCAATTTCCTTAATTAATTAACCATGTTAATTAATTATGTTAAGGCGGTGGCGAAAAATCCGTAGTAAAACTGGAATTGATTTTACCGAATCAATGAATTCAAATTATAATCGAATCCATATTCCAACAATCCCTTACATGGATGAGATTGATATCGTAGTAGCACACACCAGACAGACAGACACAGAATTTGATGTGGTGATAATTCTTCGATCAGATATAGCATACGATAGGTAGAGGTTTGCTCCTTGAACCTTCGCTTGAGTAAGCATACCGACCTTACTGGTAGACAGTGGAGGTTTGCTCTTTGAACTATTCGACCGTTTGTGTAAGCGATGATATACTTATCACTATATCATTTCTGACTTGTTCAGCTCTCAAGATTATGTTCATTTTGGCCATGGAACATCGTCCTGGTTCTGCAGGAGTTCCTAAAGAATTGTGCCTCGCAATTCTCCTTTGAAGCGGGCCCACTTCTCTCCCACATAGGTGATCTTTATCTTATAGAGTAACCCACGTTTACTTAACTGAATTCCATGCGTTCAAATATTGAAATCCATGTATTCATCGAAAGATCATTAAAAGCTTAATAGCTTACCCTCGTACCTTACGAGTCTCACTGTTTCCTCATCATAGGAACAGGTCAGGGGTTACCCCCACAGTGATTTGGTCATCATGATTTAGTTGGCCCATTGAACCAAGTTCTTGGGATCTCCAGTCAACAATGGTTGGGTGTCCACCATGACGCCGTTAAGCAATAGGCTTAAGGCCCATCCCTCTCGATGATTTTACAACTAACTCTCAATATAACCAGATTCTCTTGGCTCAACCAAATTATCTTAGTTTAGCCATCCGGTTAGTGGATCCACAACATTATCATTTGACTTTATAGAGTCAATCCTGATAATTCTCGTTGAGAGTAGTTGTTTAATGATATTATGTCTTCGTCATAGAGGCGAGACATACCATTACACACACAACAATGTAATCTCCCAATTTGCCAATTATTCACATAAAATATGCATATTGAAGACACATTTTCTTGTCATTTAGGAATATCCTTTACAAAGTGACTACCACTTCACCCTCTTACATGCATATACATTATGCAAAAGACTCGTATTTCATCATGAATCGAACTATGTTTAATCTTCTATATAGGATTTCCATGACATGGCTGCTTACGTTAATGTGAAATAAATTCACTAATAACTTTAAAGTGCTTAAAGTCAAACATCTAACATCCATACTATATCCACATAGTACAATTAGATATCGTTTGCAATGTAGCCCAAACTCACGAGTATATCTCAAACAATCACTTTCAAGAGACCAATTTCGATTTGACTCGTGCATCTACTCAGTTTATCCACTGTGTGGCCTATGTCTAATTTTGTACAATTTTAAAATGTACAACAGACTTTCAATCATTCTTGAGAGATCCTTGCTCATCTATACTTGGATAGATACATCATACATATTCATTCTAGCTATACTAGATTAAGTTACGTTGATCTCTTCAAGATTCACATCACCAACGTGTGACATATATCCTCTAAGACTTTTTAAAGTTATTAAGATTTTAATTTCCAAAATCAAAACTTTAATCCTCATCCAAATTGCTAGAGATGATCATCTTGTCATTACTTCTCGTAATGATCAGATCACTCACGTGCAATTACAATAATTTTATCATCTCATGTGTAAAGAACATATACACACTTGTCAATTCACTGATTTTCTATCAATTTGATATCTCAAAATTGGCATATGTCACATTTTGGTAATTACTTTACCATTCATCAGCTAATGCTTCAATTCGTCATTGACATTACCAATTTTTAGCGTTCCAAAAATTAGTAATTTCAATTTATCTCGTTACCAAGTTTAAGCGTCCCTAAACTGGCAATACTCATTTACTCAGATACCAAATTTGAGCGTCCTCAAACTGGCAATCATATCATTTTTTCATGAAGCCATAGCATATCACAATAATATCAAATTTTATATGCCAAATTTTCGTATCTATGTTGCTTCAAACAACATAATCACCGACTTTCTACTCTTGCCTTAGCTAGAGAAACCAAGAAAGACTGTTCCAAAGTTCATTGATGTACTTCTAAATTTCACAATGCCGACAATTTAAGTATCATCTTGATGAACCATATTCTCGTAACTCAAGAATATATCATAAAGTAAGTTAAGTCTTCACTCTTGACTGTAAGCTTTTATTACACATTACAAAGCCCATACCGAATAAGATGTTATTGCACCCTTTATTTTAGACCACATAATTAGTCCAAATATAGAATAAACATTAAATATAATTGTCATTAATTTGTAAACCCATAAATTATTATTAGATTATAATAATAATCTAACAAACAGGACTTAACAGGTGTGAAATTTTTTATGTATTTAATAATTCAAATGAATATGTTTTTTTTGGTTTGTGAACTAATTAAAAGTTTTTTCAATTAGGTGATCCAATTGCAAATTTTTAATCTGTTGAGTGAGTGCCGATATTAATTTATAAGATAGATTTTTCTTGAAGGTATGTCAAAAATATCTATATTTTATAAATTATTATGAATACCGAAATAATTGCTTTTATCACGATCTCTTTCAATAATTTATAATTATTTTATTTATATTTAAATATATTTTATGAAAGTTTTAATGTAAATAATAGATTACACTAATTTACTTATTTACATAAAATTTCACATCAGGGGCAATAGATAAAATTATAAAACACCTGCGCCACCAATGCCTACACGGCGCAACAACTCAACAGAACTCAAGTATTTTATCCTCAACTACACACACGAACAAAGAAAAATACATCATCAGCTCAGCTGCTCAGAGCCTTTATCAGGTGAAATCCTTCATGTCCTTAATAATATTCACTTAGATAATGCTTTTGTAGCAGTAATTAGTTCGTACTACTTTGTGGCATCACTCTTTGTTTACCCAATATTTGTTTGTTCATGGTCATTTACTAATTGCTAAAGTATATAGCTGTTCTGTTCTTACTTTATAACCAAGTATGACTGAACTTTTAAAGGGTTCAGTAGCCATTTTTATGAATTGTAATGGATGGGACAGCTACAAACATCAGTTATCTGCTTCAAGATTTCATGACTTGCGAAACCCTTTTCGGGTTTTCGATTATTGGTCGTATTTTCGTTTAGAAATAAAAGCAAACACAATGCGTGCAAAGTTTAATGGCAAGAATTATTTTGTGCTTGATGGGTTGCATTTGAGAATGCCCCGAACCAATAAGCTAGCTAGGGCTCCATGTATGGATGATGTGAATATAGTAAATCATAATGTTGGTAGCTTTAAGAATGCAATCGTGGAAAATGAAGAAGATAATTTTGATATTGAGTCTGTGAAATGTGAATCACCTCCGTGGGGAAATTTGGCTATAAAAGGGAATTCTGAGTCTGTGTGTGACGATGGTTTGAGTGAGGCGTCAGTGAAACATGAAGGTAAAGTGGTTAAGATAACAAACATGTTGTATTTTTTAGAGGAAACAGATGAAGAGATTTTGTCGAATAGAATATTGAAGCTTAGCAGGTCGAATAAGGTTGCAAGTGCTTTGAGTTTGTATAGGTCCATGGAATTTTCTGGACTGCACCCTAACTTACATGCGTGCAATTCTCTTCTCTCTTGCCTTGTGAGAAATCAATTGCTTGATGAAGCGTTAAAAATCTTTGAGTTTATGAAAGAAAGTGAGATGACTACAGGCCATACGTATACAGCTTGATACTTAAAGCAGTTGCAAATGCTTGGGGTTGTCATGCTGCACTAGATATGTGTGAAGATTTATTGGGAAAAAGTTGTGTTAAGAAAGAATTTGATACAATTGTGTATAACACAATGTTGTCAATTTGTGGAAAAGTGAATGACTGGGCATGCTGAGAGAATTTGGAGAAATTTGAAAGATAATGGCCATGCTGGAACAACAGTGACTTACCGCTTGTTGGTCTGTATTTTTGTTCGTTGCAGCCAGAATGAACTAGCACTTGATGCTTATCGTGAGATGATTCAGAATAGTGTGGAACCAACTGATGATGTGATGCAAGCTATCATTGGAGCATGCTCAAAAGAGGGGGAATGGGATATGGGTCTAAGTGTCTTCCACAATATGTTGAACCAAGGGATGAAGCCGAATGCAGTTGCATGTAATGCTTTGATTAATTCGCTGGGGAAAGCCAACAAGGCTAACTTAGCTCTTGAGGTTTATGGTATTATGAAATCTTTGGAACATGTACCTGATGCGTACACATGGAACGCATTACTTGGGGCTTTGTACAGGGCAGATGAACATGCTGATGTTCTTCGGCTCTTTCAAAATCTCCAAGCTGCACAAAAGTCTAAAATAAGTTTACAGATGTACAATACTGCCCTAATGTCTTGCAAGAGACTCGGATCATGGGATAGAGCTCTGCAGCTACTATGGCAGATGGAATCCTCTGGCTTACCCATCTCAACTGTATCATATAATCTTGTTATCGGAACTTGTGAGGTTGCAAGGAGGCCACATATAGCATTACAGGTATACGAGCGCATGATTCACCAGCATCACACCCCAGATCTATTCACTGTACTATCACTACTAAGAAGTTGCATCTGGGGTTCTCTTTGGCATGAGATGGAACAAGTACTTAATGTGAGTTTACATCTTCTTTTGTTTCATGTACATTACATCATAATTTGTTGTCCGGCCTTTCTATCAAGAAACTCTTGCTGCCTTTCATTTTTTTCAAGTTTATCGCAGTTCATGTTTCTGGAAGTACTTTGTCACTCTTAAGATCAAAAGGAGAAATTTGGTGTCCGTAATATAACAAAGTATTGTTCACCTAAACTCTATATATTTTCAATAATTTGCAGCAGGTTCCGCAAAATGCATCTCTTTACAATGTTGCTATACAAGGGATGCTCTTAAGGGGCAAGATTGACTCCGCAAAGAAGTTATATTATGAAATGCAAGAAAATGGTTGTGAACCTGATGGTAAAACTCGGGCATTAATGCTTCAAAACATGCGGAAAAACTCCGTTAAGCGGGCAAGAAGGTAAATATCTCATCCTGAAGCACAAGTATTACCAGTCTTCTCCACATATTGGCTAGAATATTTGTATAACTTCCATCCTTAAGGTAATTTCAACGTGATTGATGCAGGAGGAGATTAACCCAATGGAAAGTGTGAAGGGGACCTCAAATATATATATATATATATATATATATATATATATATATATATATATATATATATATATATATATATATTTGCAGCCATTTAGAAGTAATATGCATATAGGAACCACCGCCTTGGACAAGTTGATTCCACCAACTTAATATTTGACAGGTTTGATCTTATTGATGTGTTGTTCCCAACTCCACATATTTCACTTTCCTAAGAGAGTCACCAGCATGAATCCCACCTGGCCACCACTAGTTGACCACACACAAGCTTGATATTTTGTAATTCTTGTTTGCTTTGCAGCAGGGTGCACTGACATTTTCTTTAATAGTGAGTACTCGTGGAGAAGAGAATATCAGGCTATGGTGAAGAAACATACTTGTGGAGCTAGTGATACACATAGCAATCCTAAACTGAATGCAACAGTAATCCTCCGAATTCAACCATGACTGATAAATCTACTAAAGAATAAAGCCAGAGACATAACTTGGGATCACTCTCTTGAAAAGACCTCCAGCACAGATTTAATCCTCAATCGTCAGTTAAAAAGAGTCTTATTTTATTTGTTGTTGCTGGACGTGCTATCAGGAGGTTAAATGTCGTAATATACTTTGTAGATTGACGTACTAATTTTGTAACATATATTATGTCAATTGATCTGCTTAGATTGTTTTTCTTTTTAGTTTGGAATATTCTGGGGGGACTTTGGAAACAAATTTGTAATTCTAGGTGTAGAATAGTAAGGAAAGATGTAGCCATCCCTATTGCGGATGCATGGAAAGATATACCCAAGACTGCATTCTGGCTAAAGTTGTTTTATGAGATTAATAATTTTATATTATTGTGCTTCAATATAAGATAAAAATACAATGATACTAATGACCTCTCCTGTAGCTATTACAATCATATTAGTATTCACATAGACGATATCTTTCGTGGACAAGCCCCTACTGGCTAACAGTCCTATATTTCAAATAATTATAAGCTCTGGCTCAAGGCAGATGCTATAGTTGCAGACATTACTCTTAATGGCCATTGTAATCTCCCATCTTATAAATTAATATTTTATCAGCATCATTATTATCCTGAGCTAGCTAGCTGGATTGATTTCTTCTCTTTAGATACTCTTTTTGATCCCTCTAATCAAGATGTGATCCCCTGGAATGGAGCAGACAATGCACTACAAGCTTAATTTAAGAAGATTCTAGGGAAAAAGCCTCTCTATGTTCCCTGGTACTGGGCCACTGAGGCAAACTGCAGGTAGGAAGGCAATGTTTTATCATTTGGTTAAATAATCTTGGCAGGCTTCCTGCCCTAGATCGACTGCAAAGATTTGACATTATCTCTTCTACCTGTTCATTGTGCATTGCTGGAATGGATCCTCACTCGCATCCATTCAGGTTGTTGCTCTGTATTGAATAATGCAGTGGTGAGAAAGCTGTGGTTCTTAGCTCTCGGAGAATCTCCAGTGCATGAGACCCCCTACCTATATTATTGCCATGTAGACAAATTTATGGATTATATTTGAAAAGATCAACTCTAACCATGCTAGCCCTTACGAATAAATTTTAAAGTGAGAGAATGAGAAACCACCACAAACACCTAAAATATGTCACATCATCAACATAGGTAACGGACGTAGGTAAGTATCATCTCCCAACCATGGTACCTATTGAAACATAGGTAATGTATGAATACAGGTAACCTTATTCCAGTAAAACAGCTTTTTACAACCCCGTATTTTAATGCCCTTTGGGATTGCTTCAAAGTCCAACCTTCACTTTTCGTATTTGGAGGTGCTATTAAAATTCTTAATAAAGGTCATCATTGGCCCAGGTCAGTTGCTCCAGAACGTCATCCAGGATGTTAAATGCAGGTTGCCTTCTTCAGTACCGTTTACAAGGAATCTCGAGTACTCTTTATTGCAAAATTGGTCTCTGCGTGGGTTGGTCGTAGCTGTGTTGGACTGACTGTTGGTAATTAATTACACCTCTGTTTATATTACCGCCTGTAATTATTTGATTTAAGCTGCACCTTGCAGTTTTCTACCACCAATCTGCCTTATCAGATTGTTTTTAGATAGCCTTTGTGGAAAGGCCAGCTTTGATGTTGTATTCTTTTTTCCTTTAATATACTCTACTATTAAGCAACAAAAAAGTATTAGAGAATTTATAACAATACACGAAGTAGAGCCACAATATACTATTTGCAGTAGTAGCAACCCAAAACCAACAAACAGTAACATACCTACAAAACCAAGCAGCACCGACCACAAAAGCCCCAAACAGGCAACTACTACAAGATAATGATAATAATAAACAAACAGACCAGGATTATGCAGACATCAAAGAGACTACACATTTTAAAAGCAAGCAAACTGCCAGTTTGCCACTACCAAGATCTTCTCATAGATAACAGTGCCAACATTCAGCACTTGAAACGCATTAAAAGTAAAAAGTACAAGTAGACTCATTTTGTTAACCAAACATATATATCAGCAGACTACTTATTTTTCAACTTCACACAGCCCAGAATGGCTTTGATGCTATTTGCGTATTTGAGTTGGCCTTTAAGTAGAGCCGGCAATTTCGTACACGACACGAAAACACGATACGAAAACGACACGAAAATTACGGGTTTGGGTTGACCTTTACGGTACACGAACACGAAAGTATACGAACACGAAATTACACGGATGAATTTAGTGTCGGTTTTGGGTTTACCCTTGGGTACACGACACGAAACGAAAATACACGAAATAAATAAATATTTAAATAATTTTATTAAAATTATATGAATACATATTTTAAAATGATATTTTATATATAATTTTTACATAAGATAAATACAAAATAGTTTCAAATCTTAGTTTCACAATACTTAAGCACATTTCATTCCTTATGACATATTGACTTAAGACTGGACTAGTAAAAAATTAATATTTAAATATTTTTATTTTTATTCAAAAATTACACGAAATACGACACGAAACGTACACGAAATGAAGGTACACGAACACGCAACGAAACGAATCCTTAACGGGTCGGTTTTGGATTTAGCATTACGTACACGAAACACGAAAGTACACGACACGAAAGTACACGAAATGAACGAATTGCCAGGTCTACCTTTAAGGTATCACCGGTAATTTCTTCAAGGTCATCGTCTTCATCGTCATCACCATACTCCATCAGTTGGATTAGTGTATCTGAAACAATTTAAATTACTATAACTTAGTATTGTAAGCATTTTGTAATTCAATAATTTAGATACTTTTACTAAATGATGGATGTCTAGGAGTATCAAATCCTACCCCAATAATACATCACAGAAAACTAGCTTCTCAATTTCAACAAGTGACATTAAAACATATCTATGTGTTGGGCTTTATTTAATCTTAAACCATATCAGTTTATTGGGCTTTGTCATTAGGTTAATGGGCATGTTTTCCAGTTGACGTAGTTTTAATAAGAGTAAAATTCAGGGTGGTGGCTAAACTTTATCCCAATTTTCAAAAAATTGACCGTGTTATCAGATTTTTAAAATGTTGGCTGATGTTCCCCTCCGCATTTCAAAAAGATGTCTCCCGTTAAGTATGCGCCGTTATCTTTAAATAATCATGAGTAAATTTCATGGTGGTGGCTAAACTTTACCCCAATTTTTAATATGTTGGCCGTATTATAAATTTTCAAAATATTGGCTGATGTTTTCTTCCGCATTTCAAAAAGAAGGGATGCATGTTGTACAGAGATAAAACAAACCCAATTCAAAAACTACCCAACAAATCACAAATCAAATTACCAAACTTGATCTTAAAGTGCCTACAACTTCAGGATAGAATCTTTATTTAAAAAAGAAAAAGGGCTTCTCTCAATCACTTCAAATTCAATTCTACATCAAAAATCATAAAAATCCCAGCTCCTCATCTAACAATTTTCACATTCACAAACCAAGAAAACATACAAACATATATACACAAGAAAAGAAAAGAAGGGTCATACCAAATTTTGGAGAGAAAAGGAAGCAGAGGCATTAGAAAGAGTCAAAAGAGAAGTGATGGTAGAAACAATTAACCTGAATAGTTGATAAATAGACAAGTGACACAGCTTTACTTGAATGATGGTAAACATAATAAAATCTTGAAAATTGAATGATGGGAAACATCAGCCAACATTTTGAAAATCTATAACACGGCCAACATTTTGAAAATTGGGATAAAGTTTAGTCACCACCATGAAATTTACTCATGATTATTTAAAATTAACGGCGCATACCTAACGGAACTTAATGGGAGACACCTTTTTGAAATGCGAAGGGAAACATCGGCCAACATTTTGAAAATCTGATAACAGGGCCAACATTTTGAAAATTGGGGTAAAGTTTAGCCACCACCATGAATTTTACTCTATTAATAAAGAAGTTGAAGTAGTCAGCTGTTAGGTCGAGATTATAGGATCGTGGTATTGGTTATGCAGTAGTGGTAGAAGTTTGTTATCGTTCGTGTCCTAGTTATTAGCTAAGAAGTTCATGGAGTCTGTTTGTATATATTTGCTTCACATCTAATGAAAAACGCAAGTCATTTGACAAGCAATACATGCTCTTCTTTTTTAGTTTATATCATAGTTAGCTATAATATTTACATCAAATATTAAACTACACTTGGTATCAGAGCGAGAAGTTCTTTGTGAATGTCAAAAGCATCAGAAATGGAGAAGGTGAAAACAGGCTCCATCGGTTTGAGCTACCCAATGTTGGCCAGGAGTAACTATACTACGTGGGCACTAAAAATGAAAGTGTACATGCAAGCTCAGGGGGTCTGGTGTGCAGTGGAGTCTAGCGATCTAAAAGCACAGGTGGAAGAGAAGACAGACAAAGTTGCCATGGCCATGATGTATCAGGGAATACCTTAAGATGTTCTGCTGTCTGTGGCGGAGAAAAGGACAGCAAAGGAGGTCTGAGAGACCATAAAGACTCTGTGTCAAGGAGCAGAAAAGTTGAAAGCAGCTAGATTTCAAACACTCAAATCCGAGTTTGAGTCCATGAGCATGAAGGACAACGAAATGGTTGATGATTTCCACATAAGGCTAAATGGAGTTGTGACAAACATAAGGGCTCTGGGAGAAGAAATGAAAGAATCCTACATTGTGAAGAAACTATTACGTGCAGTTCCCACAAAGTTTTTGCAGATCACATCCGCCATAGAACAATTTGGCAATCTAGAGACTATGAGTGTGGAAGAGGCAGTGGGATCTCTCAAAGCACATGAAGAAAGATTAAAAGAGAAGGTAGAACATAAAGAAAGTCAATTGATGCTCACAGAGGAGGAGTGGACAAAACGTGAAAGTGGTGAAGGAAAACTGTTGCTTACACGTGAGGAATGGCTGAAGAAATCAAACAAAGGAGGCATGGATAGCACATCTGGGTCAAAGGGACGTGGAGGTCTAAACAAAAGCAAGGTAAGATGCTATAATTGTGGCATCTATGGACATTTTGCAGCTGATTGTCGAAAGCCAAAACGCAGCAGAGAACAGAGACAAGAGGCTAACATGGCCCAAATTGAGGATGAGGAACCAGCGCTATTACTAGCAAAATATGAGAAGAACGAGTCAAACCTGATGTTGGTAGATGAAAACAAAGTGGTACCTGCACTACGGTCAGAAGGGGGAGACAAAGTAAGTGAATCAAATTTATGATATCTTGATAACGGAGCAAGTAATCATATGACAGTTTGCAAGACGAAATTCTCAGTTCTAGACGAAAGAGTGACAGGGCAAGTACGTTTTGGTGATGGCTCAACTGTGAGAATCGAAGGAAAGGGTACGGTGGTGCTTATGTGCAAGAATGGTGAAGAACGAGCTCTGCATGATGTCTATTACATTCCATGTCTGCGTAACAACATTATCAGTCTTGGACAAATGTCTGAATAAGGAAATAGAGTCGTGCTTAAGGGAGACTTCTTGTGGGTATATGATAATCAAGAAAGGCTTCTTATGAAGGTCAAACGCTCATCGAACAGGTTATACAAGCTCATCATTGAGTCAAATCGTCAAGTGTGTTTGCTATCAAACGTAGAAGAGGTGTCAAGGTTGTGGCATGCCCGTCTTGGACATGTCAACTATCGAGCTATGTCAATGATGTCTAAGCAAGAATGGCGACGGGACTTCCAAAAATAACTGAGCCAAAGAATGTTTGTGATGGGTGTTTGATGTCCAAGCAAGTCATAAAATAGTTTCCGAAGCAAACGGAATATAAATCAAAGAAGGCACTCGAACTAGTCCATGGTGATCTCTCTGGACCTATCTCTCTAGAGACTGTATCAGGTAAGAAATACTTTCTCCTTTTGGTTGACGATTTCAGTAAATTCATGTGGGTCTATTTCTTGAAAAACAAAGATGAGGCATTTGCTACTTTCAAGATTTTTCGAGCACTAGTTGAAGCAGGGTCAGAAAGGAGGATAAAAACTCTCAGGACAGACCGGGGTGGCGAATTCACATCTAATGAGTTCAAGTCATATTGTGAAGAGGCTGGGATCCAAAGGCACTTTACTGCTCCGTATACGCCCCAACAAAATGGTGTGGTGGAACGTCGTAACCGAACTGTGGTGGAAATGGAGAGAAGCTGTTTGAAAGAGATACAACTACCTACAAAGTTCTGGGGGGAAGCTGTGAGACACTCAGTGTATTTGCTGAACAGGCTGCCAACACGAGCCTTGACAGAATTAACACCTTACCAAGCATGGTTTGAAAGAAAGCCAAATGTCAGCCATGTGAGGGTTTTTGGGTGTAAGGCACATATGAAGGTTCCAAGCAGTTAAACTCTAAAGCTGGACGATCGAAGTAAACAAGTTGTCAACCTCGGAAAGGAACCAGGATCAAAGGCATATCGTCTTTATGATCCAGTGAATGAGCGAATTCATGTGAGCAGAGATGTGATCTTTGAAGAAACAGAACCTTGGCCATGGAATCAACAAGAAAATGAAGGTGAAGTGCACAACTCCTTCTCAATTCTGAATGAGCACATAATTGATGAAGACAATCAAGCCAATTCTGGAAACTCAGACGGGAAAGGTGATGATGACATCAACCTAAGGAGCTCGAGTTCAGTGCCACAGACACCCACATTGAAGTTGAATCCTGACGATTACGATGATAGTGCAGAACCAAAGAAAACCAGGCCACTGAATGAACTGTATGATGATTCTAAAATGGTGGAGCTGGACGAGGAACTGTACCTCATTGGAGTTGAAGAACCAGCCAATTACAAGCAATCCATACAGGATAACAATTGGAAGCAAGAAATGAGGAGAGAAATCAATTCGATAGAAGAAAACAACACGTGGAAGCTCATAACATTACCAGTTGGACAGAAGGTCATTGGCCTGAAATGGATATTTAAATTGGAAAATGATGCGGATGGGAAAATCATAAAATACAAGTCGCGCTTGGTGGCAAAGGGGTATGCACAGAAACACGGCATTGACTTCGATGAAATATTTGCACCTATCACTCGACTTGAGACTGTGCATTTATTATTGGCGTTGTCAGCTAAAAACAATTGGGAGGTGCACCACTTAGATGTGAAAACAGCATTCTTAAACGGAGAGATAAAGAAAGATGTTTATGTTAATCAACCTGAAGGCTTCGAAATCGAAGTCCAGGAACACATGGTTTACAAGTTGGTGATGGCCTTGTATGGGATTCACTCGATGTCCTTACGAGCACGCAGTTTACACAAGAAAGGAAGGAGGAGAATGTTTGATTATAGTTGTGTATGTGGACGACATTCTTTTCACTGGTTCGAGCAAAGATATGATCAAGGTTTTTAAACAACAGATGAGTTAGACATTTGAGATGACTGACCTAGAAAAGCTGAGTTATAATTTTGGAATAGAAGTGGAGCAGGGCAAAAGGTACATTGAACTTAAACAGGCTGGATATGCAAAGAAGTTCTTGAAAAAGTGGGAATGGCAGAGTATAATCCTACCAAATTCCCAATGGACCCAAAGGAAATGATCAACAGAGATGAAGATGGGGAAGCAGTGGATGCAACGATGTTTAAAAGTATGATTGGTGGTCTTAGATATCTGGTGCACACACGCCCAGACATTGCATATGCGGTGGGTATTATTAGCAGGTATATGGAGCATCCAACAAAACTTCATCTTAATGCAGTTAAGAGAATTATGAGGTACGTACAAGGCACTATTCAGTTTGGATTGGTTTACTCACAAGAAGGGGGAAACAATGTCCTAACAGGTTACTCAGACAGCGATCTAGCTGGACATTTGAATGATAGATGAAGTACTGGAGGCATGGTTTTCTATCTGAATGAATCTGTGATCACATGGGTCTCTCAGAAACAACGTTGTGTTGCTCTATCGTCTTGCGAGGCGGAATTCATGGCCGCTACTGCTGCAGCATGCCAAGGTATTATGCTGTGTAATGTGATGAATCAATTCACAGGGAAGGACATTGGGCCAGTAACAATCTGTATCGATAATAGGTCAGCAATGGATCTTGCCAAGAACCCTGTATTCCATGGGAGGAGCAAACACATTGATGTTCGTTATCATTTCATCCGGGAATGCGTAGAACGTGGAGAGATTATGCTTAAACATGTCAATAGTGAGGAACAGCGTGCAGATGTCTTGACGAAAGCTTTGTCAACGGTGAAATTCGAGAAGATGCGTAAATTGCTGGGAGTTAAGAACTTGTTCAAACAGGTTTAAGATTAGGGGGAAAATCTTGGGCTTTATTTAATCTTAAACCATATCAGTTTATTGGGTAGGTTAATGGGCTTGTTTTCCAGTGATGTAGTATTAATAAAGAAGTTGAAGTAGTCAGCTGTTAGGTCGAGATTATAGGATCGTGGTATTGGTTATGCAGTAGTGGTAGAAGTTTGTTATCGTTCATGTCCTAGTTATTAGCTAAGCAGTTCATGGAGTCTGTTTGTATATATTTGCTTCACATCTTAATGAAAAACGCAAGTCATTTGACAAGCAATACATGCTCTTCTTTTTTAGTTTATATCACAGTTAGCTATAATATTTACAGCAAATATTAAACTACACTATGCTCACTTCTCAATTTGCGTCAATCTCTATATTAACAAATACGAAAGAACATGTACCAGGGACAGCTTTAGATGTCGTTTTATCCTGACCATGGTTGTCCTTTGGGATGTTCATAACTGGTGATGTATTAGATTTAGGAGGCGGTGGCAGCATGCTCTTAGGAGGAGGAGGTGGTGGCGGCATCGTGCTCTTGGGAGGGGGCGGAGAGAGACCATTGGCTGCTTACTGCGTCAACTTCTTTGGTGATGGCATGTTTGAAACATTTCTCCCATTTGATGATAGGCGTTGCTTTGAAAATTCTGGGTCCTGCAACATATTCTGTAAAAGAACAATCCAACCAAATCCTTTAATAGCTCAATTCAATTATGATATATGAGGCTTAAAAAGCACATCAATGTCGTTTACGAATTTTCTTAATTAAGTGGGAAACTAATAAATATTGTTCTAAATGTGCATATATTATGTTACAATTGTGGGCACACACATAACACTGAAAGTGGTAAACATGAAAACTAGAGGACCAGAAGCTGGGGTGAAAATCGAAACTGGATTCATATGAATTTTGTGTATGCAGGTACCAAGGTCGACAGTTCATTGGAGAGAAAACTTAATGGGATGAAGATGATGGATTAAATCTTTTATCATGTTTACACATGAAAATATAATTAAAGCAGAACTATAGTACTAGTCAACTATGAAAGAAAAATATGTATATGAATGTGATGTACTTACTAAAGAGAAAAAGTTTAGAGATCGTAAAGGGGTTCCAGCAAGTATTGAGAACAAGCTTTGTATTTTGTGTGCTTTTTCCACTAGAATTTCTTCTCTATTTATAGGCTTCTTCAAACATCTTCCAACCCTTTACTTGTAACTGCCCCTTGATTCTTTCACCAAAATAAATAAGAAATGTGTAACTCCCACATTCAATTTGTAACTCCTACAATTGTAACTCCCACAATTGTAACCCCCTCCATTACTTTTGTAACTCCCAATTCAATATATATCAAATATATTTTTCTTGTAATAAATTAAATATATTTGCAACCACACAAACATATTTTATTTATATTTATCAAATTAAGTCCATTTACAACATCTCCCACTTGACTTATGTGATAAATATATATAAAATATGTTTGTGTGGTTACAAATATATTTAATTTATTACAAGAAAAATATATTTGATATATATTGAATTGGGAGTTACAAAAGTAATGGAGGGGGTTACAATTGTGGGAGTTACAATTGTAGGAGTTACAAATTCAATGTGGGAGTTACACATTTCTTATTTATTTTGGTGAAAGAATCAAGGGGCAGTTACAAGTAAAGGGGAGGAAGATGTTTGAAGAAGCCTATAAATAGAGAAGAAATTCTAGTGGAAAAAGCACACAAAATACAAAGCTTGTTCTCAATACTTGCTGAACCCCTTTACGATCTCTAAACTTTTTCTCTTTAGTAAGTACATCACATTCATATACATATTTTTCTTTCATTAGTATCAGAGCAGAAAGTTTGATTGTCGGCGAGTACCTTGCGGTTTCTTGTAATTGCTTAAAGCTGTTTTGTCTGGTTATTTCTGCGTTGCATATGTTTTGTGGCGACACAAACACTTCTCTATTGTGTTTGGAACTGTATCCACCCATATAGTCTATTTTTACTATAGTATTTTGTTTTATCTAAACTTCATGTCCAGTCTTGGTTTATGTGCTCTCATGCAGTCCTGCTTATTTTTCAAAGTTTTTTTAGTATTATATTGTTTTGTCTTTTTGTATATCTTTTATGTGAGTTCCTTTTCCACTAATTGCATGTCCAGTCAATGAATAGTTTATAAATTATTTTTCTCGTTGTCAAGATCCTGAACTGCATATGCCGGTTTTATTATCGGTGTACCGCCTGTTGTGCAATTTTTTTTAATTTGTTTTACTATATCATTTATATATATCCTTGTTTCAGCGATGTTAGTATCAAACTATCGGTAATGTTAATTGTTTTTTATTGTTGTAATCAATTTATCCTGTTGCTTAGCCTCGAATTTTCTAGACGCCAGTATTACTCCTCTGATTGTTACATAATTTTTTTGTTCGCAAATGTTATAGTTGCGTTTCTTTTTATCTGTAATGTATAGCATCTTTATATCAATTTTTTCGTAGAATTTTTTTTGAAGCATGCCATTATTTATGTGTGGCTTATATATCTTTACATTTTTTCAGTGTTAAGTTGTTTTTGATAGATTGAAATGACGAGCAAATTGATTGCATCTGAATTGGCGAAAATTGAAATATTGAATGGCAATAACTATGATACGTGGAGCCGAAAAATCAGATATGGTTTGATTCATGATAATTTGGAAAGTGCCATTGAAAAGGATGGTCCGACTTTGGGAGAAAAATCTAGTGATGCTGAAAAGGAGGAGTACGAGCAATGGAAAATTTGTGACAAAAAGGGGAAGAGTCTCATGTTGATGTTTATGGAAGATAACTTGAGACGTATGAAAGTGCCAAAAAGCTTTGGGATTCGCTCAAAGAAAAATATGATACCATTTCGGATGTGAATGTGCAACTTCTTTTGCACAAGTACAATAATTGCAAGATGAGTGAGAACGATAATGTAATTGACCATTGTAACAAGATGCTAGTGATGGCCAAGGATTTGGCAGCGGCTGGAAATGAGCTATCCGAGAATATGCAAATTGCTGGGATTTTGAATAGTCTCCCGAGCTCACTTAACATGGCTGCAACAACTTTGAGGTTGAATGGAACTATCAAAAGTGCATCTCAACTTTCTGCGGCTTTGACTATGGAACATGATTAATAGCCGAAGGCGGTTCGAGTTGAATATAGTGCAAGATGAGGAGCTTAACTTAGCTCAAGAAAAATTTAAGTCTAGCTATCAAAACAAGGGACAAGGAAGACTAGGTCCTTCGAAAGGAAGAGTTTTTAAGCCACATCAGCAAAAGAAGAAGTTTCCACTTGGAAGTTGTTATGCTTGTGGAAAGTATGGACATTTCAAAAATGAATGTCCCGAGAATCAAGAAAGAGATGAGGGCAAGGGTCAAGATCAAAAGGGGCAAAACAAACGTGAGTTTGTTGGGGTTATTGAATGCAATACTGGTCATGTAGCCACAGACATTGATGGATGGTGGATTGACTCTGGAGCAACCCACTATATTGCGAAAACTAAGCAAGGCTTGACCGAGTTTGAGGAGTTGAAGAAGGGTGAACAAAGAATTTTTATGGGGAATAACACCTACTTGGATGTTATGGGAATTGGTTCTTATAGGTTGGATCTTGGGGATAGTGTAATGGTCCTCAAGAATGTGATGTTTGCTCCTGGAATGAGGCACAATCTTGTTTCCATTCCTGCACTGCTCAAGAATGGATTGGAAGTACGGTTTTATAATAATCGAGTTTCGATCGGAAAGGATAATAAGGTGTATGCTATGGGCAAGTATGAGTCCGATCATGAGTTGTTCAAGCTTTGAATATGTAACTTTATTTTATGAATAATGGGCAAGTGTGGGCCCGGTAATGAGTTGTTTTTGAGTTTTATATTGTGTTTTGAGTGTGTTAATAATGGGCATGTATGAACCCATGAAATGTTTGAGATATTTGAGATTTTTGTTGAAGTATCATCAATGATAATAATATACGGTTTTATTGTTTGAATTGTTTTTGTGTTATTTTACAAGTATATGTATGACTTGTAAGTTTGAGATGTTGTGAGGAAATAAATAAATTGTCGCCTATGTTAAGAGTTTTAAGGTTGCAACCAAGAAGTTAGATTTATTAAAGGCGAACAAGTTGTTTTAGAGACTATCGAATCTCTATTTTTGCAAAAGCGTTTAATCGTTTGGGATGCAGAATTGCAGTCTGGCCCCAATCTTGTTGATCATGGAAAACGATTAAAGTATTGCAATGTGAATCCATGTACTTGGAAGTTTAATGTTTGTTAAGTAACAAGATGAAATCGACATGCTTTATGTTATCACTAGTGATGTTTTTTTTAATTGATGAGAGAATTTAACTTAAATCATATTTTAATATGTGAGAAAAGTGGGAGTTACATAGATATCTTGTAATAAATTAAATATATTTGTAACCACACAAACATATTTTATTTATATTTATCATATTAAGTCAATTTACAACAAACTGTGCATGCAACAAGCTGAAACCATTATTAGTGTAACTATATTGAGGATAATGCATGTTTCTGGTTCTAAAAGTCCATGCAGATGTCTTGTAAGGGAATTGCACAGAATAAAAGACTTGTTTACATCCAGAAAAAAGCATCACATGTCACATCAGTCATTTCCCAAAGCTCCGCATTGCAAAACCTTGTAAAAAAAAATACAAACTCCCAACATAGATGTCCAGTATCAGCCTATTAGCTTCATACAAGGTCAGAGAAAATACCTGAAATATAGTGGTAAAGTCAGAAATAATAATAATAATAATAATAATAATAATAATAATAATAATAATAATAATAATAATAATAATAATAATAATAATAATAAATTAATATTAATATTATTCATATTATATCAACAACATTTTTGTCCTTCAGACTTTGAGAAAGGAAAGTCTCTTTATGTAAAATTATCAAAGAAACAATAAACCACTAATTTATGAACAAAACCAAAGTTGAATACATACATGTGTTTAAAGTTTGTCTCCATGAACATCAGTAATTAAGATAAAAAAGTTACAGTTTATTTCTATGTTACCTGGACTCGGGTATGGGTGTCGTACATGGGTGCGGATCCAAGTGTCAGACTCTTAGTTTTAAAAAAATTAGGATTCGTGGATATGGATCCGAAACTGGACACGGGTGCGGGGATTCGACATATAACCTTCACATATGTGAAGTTATACGTACTTTTTATATATTTTATAATTTCAGATAGTCTCTTCTACCAATAAAAAAATATAAATAATTGTTTATGTCAAATTTACAGCATAAATCAAAGGATAACATGGAAACAATGATCTATGGACATTGCTTTCTAGAAACAAGTTGTTATGGGGTCTCGTAAATAAAAGACCGTATATAATAAATTGCCGGGTAAACAAAAGTATCAAACTTCTTATGAAATAATATCCTCAATCACAGCTCTTAAATGTTCACATAGACAACGTTTTACCCCAATACCCTTATTAAGTATCGAAAGCTAACCTAGTCAACTTGATCAAACCAAACCTAGTCAACTTGGTGAACCAAACATAGATGCACAGCCAACGCTCAAATCAACAAAATAGATTTGGCTCACCTCACAAGTAGAGGTGGCCAACCGTGCGGTTCAGCTCGGACCGCACGGGACCAGACCGGGATTTTAACCGTATTTAATCGATCCGTACTAAACCGGCACGAACCGGCACGAACCCGTTGAATTAATCGGTCCGAATACGGGTTTACAAAAGCTGAACCGGAACTGGAACCGGCCGGGCCCGGAACTACACGGCACGTCTGAACCGGCTAAACCGGCCCGCACGGAACCGCACGGCCCGAACCGCACATTTCCTTTTTGCTAAGTTCATTTGCAAAATATTAATATTCATGAATGAATATATGTATGAAATTTGACATAATTAAGTAGAAAGCTCATTGGGTGTTTGGAAATCATCGAAGAGCTAGGCTTTTTCTTAAATAAATTGCAAGTAAATCTTATCTTATGTCTAAAAAACATTTCAAGATGATGTACACTAGAACTTCGATAAATAAATATTCGATAAACGAATAATTTCATCAAATAAATAATTTTTATCTCATCAAATAAATAATTTTTCCGGTTCCGACATAATAGAAATAGTGTATTTTCGACCTCGATAAATGAATAATCTCAATTAATGAATAAAATTTCCAGTCCTGAACGTATTCATTTATCGAGGTTTAACTGTTACAATATTAAAAATATTATGCTTAAGGTTATAGTAAATCTTACATAATTAATCCTAACACTTCAACTCATTTACTAAAATAAGTAAATACTTCATATTTACAAAAAAAACGTTATAAATTTGTTAAATGCGTTATAAAATTATTAAGAATTTGACGATATTAAAAAACTCATGAATTTGGATGAATAATAAAAATAAAGTAGTTTAAAAAAATAATAAAGCAGAGCCCGTGATATGGGTGAAAAGTAACCCTTAAAGACACAATTAATGTGACATTTATTGGCCCGTAAATATGGCCCGAAACCCTAGTTGGGCACTAAATTCGTAATTAATGGTCAGGCCCAAAAGAACGGCCCAAACTGGGGACGCCCGGTAAAAGCCTATCTCTAACATGGGTCTGATCCACAAACCAGGAACGTTCTAGGAGCTAAGAACGTCCTAGAATATCCCCAGGATATTGTGTAGCCTCCAAGGCACCAAATTCGACATGGAAACTAATTCCTAAAAGGAAGGAGTCAGAACCTTCCTCAATTACGGTGACTTATCCATCAAGTCTCCAAAACCTACTATAATTCTAAGGCTTCCACAGCCTATATAAAGGGCCTGACCCCTCATCTCAGAACTACGTTGGCTTGATTCTCAACTCTGAGATACGTAGGCATCTTGTGAGGACCCGAATTAGGTCACGATAACACAAGTGCAGCCATTAAAGCACGAAGCTCACGAACCCCAGCCGCAATTCGATAACCCTACTTTTTATTCCACAACATTTGGCGCCGTCTGTGGGACAGGATATCAACCATGGTTAACACACGAAGAACGTCAACCGAGAACGTTCCTGTTACATCTGACCCACCAATCGTCTCCTCTACACTACCCGTTGTTACGGAGCAGGGGCTTGTGCCCCCATCGACTGAGACTATTACACAACCTCAAGTTTCTCAGACTACAGGGACGAATCCCCATGCTGAGAGAACCTTACCGGTGATTGATCACCCGGGACAAGAGACTAACCAACGTCAGATGGTGGTTGCTCCATTGACTAGCCGTCCACCGCCCTCAGGAGTTCAGATCTCCACCACTACACTCCCCGTGAATACCGATCCGTTATACGGGTTGCCAAACTATCCCCCAAATCGAAGGGATCCTGGACCAAGTGGACACGCTCTACGGATACCCGAGTCATATCAGCCACCTTATATTAGGGGTCTAGCCCCCCCTGAGCAAGGATATTACGATTATTCTGGACCTTACTCCGATGATTCATCATCCGAGGATGATGAACGTGATATAGCCCCGAGGAGGCGACGTACAAGCAAAGAACCCATGAGGAGGACTCAAAGGATCAATGATAGACCCGTTCAAACAGCTGCTGAGAGAATCAAGGCTTTTGAAGCCGAGATCCAAAAGCTGAAGGATGATATAACCAGAGAACAAGCAAGGCAAAATCTGAATAGGCCTCCTCCAATCTCAAGGGAGATCCCCTTCATTGATTTGGAAGGGTCCTTAAGAAGACCGAGAAGGGCTGATGCCCCAACTGGAGGAATTACGGGGTAGAAACCCCTAGGAGTGATCCCAAAGACCTGATGCCACTTGGGGACCCTGACGACCCCACACCTCCATTCACGGACGAAGTGATGAACGCTCATGTTTCCCGAAAATTCAAGATGCCCACGATAAAAGCATATGATGGGACGGGTGATCCTTCGAATCACGTTAGGACATTCTCGAACGCTCTACTGTTACAACCCGCTAGTGACGCTCTTAAGTGTAGGGTGTTTCCTCAAACCTTGGCAGGCATGGCTCAAAGATGGTACAGCCGATTGCCCGCAAACTCGATTGGTTCTTTTAAGGAGTTGAGTACTGCCTTTATCAATCAATTTGTTAGTGGAAAGGTCCACGAAAAAAGCTCTGCTTCTCTCATGCAAGTAAAACAAGGAAAGAACGAGAACCTGAGGGATTACCTCAAGCGTTTCACTAAGGAGACGTTGAATGTCCCGGATCTGGAGAACAAAGTAGCTATGATAGCCTTGGAGAATGGAACGACGAACCCCTACTTTCAGATGTCGTTGGCAAAACATCCCCCTGAGAGCATGACTGAGCTCCAAAGGAGGGCAAGTAAATACATAAAAGCAGAAGAAAGCATGAAGAAGACGGAAGCTCCCACCACTAATGGAGGAAACGGAAACTCCCGGAAACGAAGGCAAGAACAGGAGTATGACACAAGGGACAAATACCCCCGAACAAGCAAGGACTCCGATTCTGCTTCCAAGAAGAATTTGGGGCCAAGGTTCTCTGAATATGCAAGGTTGAATGCTCCTCGAAGTCAAATCCTTATGGATATTGAAAAAGATGCGGATTTCCGATGGCCGAAGCCACTTAGGGGTGATCCCGCAAGGAGAAACAAAGATCAATACTGCAGGTTCCATAAGGACGTTGGACATGACACTGATGACTGTAGACAGCTCAAGGACGAGATTGAATTCTTGATTCGCAAGGGAAAGCTGAGCAAATTCACAAAGGGTGAAGGTCGTGGGAACCAAAATGGAGATTATGATAGAAGAGATTATAATGATAGAAAGGATAACGATCGTGATCGCAACCCCCAGCCACGAGGGCCTGCAATCAACATGATTTGGGGAGGTCCTACTGCGGCCGGAACAACAAGGAACTCTCGAAAGGCATATGCCAGGGAGGTGATGCATATCGTGGGAGAAGCCCCGAAAAGGGCAAAGACTGAAGTAGTGATCGGATTTGATGACTCGGACTTAGAAGGGGTAAAGTTCCCCCATGACGACCCGTTGGTCATAACTCCTGTAATTGGAAATTCGGAGGTGAAGCGAGTCTTGATAGACAATGGTGCTTCTGTTGACATCCTGTTTCATGATGCGTTTGTGAAGATGGGATACAATGATTCCCAGCTGACCCCAAATAACATGCCCATATATGGGTTCAATGGAGTCGAATCTGGCGTTGAAGGAACTATCCAACTCCCGGTTACTATTGGAAAAGAGCCTAAGGAGGCCACACAGATGTTGAACTTCTTGGTAATTAAGGCCGCCTCCACATATAACGCGATCCTCGGAAGGACCGGACTCCACGCGTTCAAGGCTGTTGCCTCTAGTTATCACATGAAAGTCAAGTTTCCAACCAGGAATGGTGTTGGAGAACAGAAGGGTGATCAAAGGATGGCCCGAAGTTGTTATGTGGCCGCGTTAAGAGCTGACGGAGTCGGGGGGCAGGTCCTCCCGATTGAGGACATGGATATTCGGGATGACGAACACCGGGGGAAACTAGCAGAGGATTTGGTTCCTGTACCCCTGGACAGTAAGGACCCTGAAAAGGTCACGTACATAGGAGCGTCGCTGAAAGAACCCATGAAGGGCAGGATAATTGAATTCCTACAAGAAAATAAGGATGTGTTCGCTTGGACAGCAGCTGATATGCCAGGGATTGATCCCCAACTCATAACTCACAGGTTGAATGTCGACCCTAAGCGGAAGACCGTTAAGCAGAAAAAGAGGAACTTTGCTCCAGAAAGGCAAGAGGCCATTAAACAAGAGGTGGACAAACTCTTGGAGGCTGGTTTTGTTGAGGAGATTCAGTTTCCTGAATGGTTGGCTAACCCTGTGATGGTCAAGAAAGCTAACGGTAAGTGGAGGATGTGCATAGACTTCACTGATTTAAATGATGCGTGCCCTAAGGACTGGTTCCCTCTGCCAAGGATCGACACGCTAATAGACGCTACGGCAGGACATGAGATGCTAAGCTTCATGGATGGTTTCAGTGGTTACAACCAGATTAAGATGCACAAGGATGACATCCCAAAGGTATCTTTCATAACTGACTTTGGTGTTTTTTGTTACCTTGTCATGGCTTTTGGACTAAAGAATGCAGGAGCTACTTATCAACGACTGGTAAATAAGATATTTGCCCACCTGATTGGGAAAACCATGGAGGTATATGTTGATGATATGTTGGTCAAAAGCTTGCTTACAGCTGACCATATTGAACACCTAAGGGAGGCGTTTGAAGTGCTGAGGCACCATAAGATGATGCTGAACCCAGCCAAATGTGCTTTTGGCGTTGGGTCAGGGAAGTTCTTGGGCCTGATGGTCTCAAAAAGAGGCATTGAAGCCAACCCAGATAAAATCAAAGCAATTCTCGACATGGAGTCACCACGTTCCGTGAAAGACGTGCAGAAATTAACTGGTAGAATAGCTGCCTTGGGAAGATTCATCTCAAAGTCTGGCGATAAATGTTTACCTTTCTTTCAGGCCTTGAAGAAAGTAAAAAATTTTGAGTGGACATCAGAAAGCCAAGAGGCCTTTGAACAATTGAAGGAATACATGACCAAGGCCCCGTTGTTGGCCAAACCTAGTTCTGGAGAGACCCTATACCTGTATCTGGCGGTATCTGAACAAGCACTGAGTGCCGTCCTCATTCGAGAGGAGAACAAGGTTCAGAAACCCATCTACTACGTGAGCAAGGTGCTGCATGGAGCTGAATTGAATTACTCGACCATTGAAAAATTTGCTCTCGCACTAGTGACAGCCTCAAGGAAACTACGACCTTATTTCCAGGCACACAAGATTGAAGTCCTGACGGACCAACAGTTACGAAGTATATTGCATAGCCCGAAGGCCAGTGGAAGGCTAATCAAGTGGGCAATCGAACTCGGGGAGTTTGATATCACGTATAAGCCTAGGACAGCCATTAAGGCTCAGGTTTTAGCTGACTTCGTGGTTGAATGTACCATCAACCAAGAAGTCGGGGGGCAAGAGGTAGTATTAAACAAGGAAGATGAAGATAAAGCTAAGGAGCTTGAACCTGATCAGAAGGAGTATTGGGTGCTCTATTTTGATGGAGCATCAAAAACAAAGTCTAGTGGTGCAGGCTTAGTCTTGCAAAGCCCTGATGGGTTCTTAGTAGAATATGCTCTGAAGTTGGACTTTCCAACGACCAACAATGAAGCTGAATATGAAGCCTTGATAGCCGGATTAGGCTTGGCCAGAATACTGAGAGTCAAGAACCTTAAAGTCTGCCGGGACTCGAGGCTCGTAGTATCACAAGTGAATGGTGAATTTGAAGCCAAGGATGAAACTATGGCAAAATACCTAAGGGTTGTGAAAGCTGTTATGACTCAGTTTGATGAATGCTGTATAGAGCATATCCCAAGGGAGGAGAATGTCAAGGCCGATGCCTTATCAAAGTTCGCCTCTTCTGAAATAGAGAATTATGCAGGGAACGTCTATTATCAGGTCCTGAAGGCCCCTACCATCAACTCAAAATTGGTGGCACCTATTGAAGTAGGAAGCTGTTGGATTGATCCTATCAAGGCTCATCTGGAAACTGGTTGGCTCCCCGAAGATGCCTCGGAGGCACGAAAACTATCGGTGAGGGCATTGAGATATGCTTTGATTGAAGGCATCCTTTATAAGAGGTCTTTTGTTATCCCGTACCTGAAATGCTTGAGGCCTCAAGAGGCGGAAGAGGCATTAAGGGAAGTTCATGAAGGGATCTGTGGGCAGCACCTGGGGGGCAGGGCCCTAGCTCATAAGATCACCCGCCTGGGATTTTATTGGCCAGGAATGTTGGCTGACGCCAAAAGCTATGTTAAAAAGTGTGACAGATGCCAGAAACACGCTCCAATTGTTAGGCAGCCACCAGAGATGCTAACGTCAATTAACTCTCCCATTCCGTTTGCCATGTGGGGGATGGACATACTTGGTCCTTTTCCCGTGGCCTCAGCGCAAAGGAAGTTCCTAATAGTGGCTATCGATTATTTTACCAAGTGGATTGAAGCCAAGCCGCTAGCAAAAATAACCACCCAACAAGTTGCCCAGTTCTTCTGGGAGAACATAATTTGTAGATATGGGATCCCACGAATCCTAGTGACGGACAACGGACGCCAATTCAACAATGAGGAATTTAAGAAATACTGTGAGGAGAACGCCATTGAACTTCGTTTTACTTCAGTAGCTCACCCCCAGGCTAATGGCCAAGCTGAGGTAGCAAATCGAATTATCCTTGATGGACTTAAGAAGAGGGTCGAACGATCTCGAAACACGTGGGTTGATGAATTACTGCCTATACTGTGGGCGTATCGTACTACCTGCAAGGTAACAACAGAAGCTACTCCATTTTTGCTAGCCTACGGGGCAGAAGCAGTTGTCCCTTTGGAAATTTCGCACGTATCTCCAAGGGTGGAAGCATATGAGCAAGAAACCAATGAGGAAGGCATGAGACTTGCTCTTGATTTAATCGATGAGGTCAGAGATGAAGCAAATGCCCGTAATGTTGAGCACCAAAAAAGAGCAGCCTTTCACTACAACCATAGGGTTAAAGGAAGGTTCTTCAAACAAGGCGACTTGGTTTTGAGAAAAATTGAAGCCTCTGGAGTTGGACAGACAGGAAAGTTGGCCCCTAATTGAGAAGGACCATATAGAGTGAGAAAGACGTTGGGAAGAGGCTCTTATAAGCTGGAAACCGTGGATGGAAACGAGGTACCCCGCTCCTGGCACGCCTCGAATCTCAAGGTTTACTATGTTTAAAGCTCTCCTATTAAGGACTTAGCTTTTAGCCTATCTAATAGAAGTAGAAATAAGGTTCATATGAAACCATTGCAGAGCATGTTGCTCCTAGTAGGACATAATATTCTATGTAAGGGCTGAGCCCATTTTGCGTTATCAATACAAGCTTGTTTTCTGTTCTATGATTCTGTAAATCCTTGTGATATATCAAGCACCAGATGTGTGTAAGTCTAAGATGACCAAGTACCGAAAATAAAAGAACATATGGAACATAGAAAACAAGCACGTAGATAAAATACCCAGGAGGGCACAATCAAAGTTTAAGTTACACACATACGAATAAAAGTACAAGTTCATGAAAGACCATAATCGAAGACGGGATATTAAAAGAACTAAAGCCACACGAGGCTAACACAGGCCATGCAAGGCTCAATCACTTCTTGATAGAAGCAGTCTTCACCAACCGCTTCTTGGTTTTTGGAGGAGCAGTCTGAGCAGGGACTTCTTCTTCACCCTCTTCTTCGCTCCGGGAAGTTGAGGTTGAGGAGCTACTGATACTAACCGACTTGGGTTCACGGATTCGTCCCGCTAAGGGCCATTCTGAACTCCCGCTCTGATGGGATCTTGAGGGACGTCTCCCAGAACTAGACCCTGCTTGTTGAGGAATGCCTTTTGTCCCAGAACCAGAAGCACGTTTGCTCACAGGGGAGGTCCCAACACCTTCAACAAGGTCATCGTCTTCTGTCACCTTCCATGGACTCGGATAAAAGGAAGGAAAGACAACTCCCTTATGATCTTGGCTAATCCTGTTCACAGCCTTCTCCCAACCTATGGTCATGCTGTCCGGCTGGACCTCCCTGTCATGCTCATCAATGAAGGCAAGAAAAGTGTCTGAACCTAAGTAGTTCTGAATGATGGAGTTCTTATTATTCTGGGTACTGTTTTCCAGAGCCGCATACTTTCCCCTAAGGGATGAGAGTTGGTCCTCCGAGGTGAAATACTTAGCCTCCCACTCTTCAGACTCCTTCTGAAGCTTCTCTACAGCCTTAAGGGCAGTTCTCTCCTTGTCCTTATAAGATCTCCCGAGTTGGATAGCATTCTGGAAGTGAGCATTTAGCTACCAAAACAAAAACGCCATAAGAAAATGTGTTAAGCCACGACGGCCAATATACAACCATAACAATGAAAAGGAAGAGGAGATCGACTTACGTTATAGGCATGATATGCCCCCATGCTTTCATTTTCCTCTAAATCTGTTGCTGTTGCAAAATGGACCTTGTCGGCCGGGGCTATGGCGTTCCGAGACCACTCTCGAGCAAGGAGGTGGCTGTCCCTGATAGCATCCTGCTCACATATCCCCCAATCAGGCATGAATGCTGTCTTCATGCTCCCATCTGAACTCCTAATTCTCTTCCCCGCCTTCGAACAATGCTGAAGGAACTCAGGGGCCGGTACGTCTTCAGGATTAGCTTCTTTCTCAGCTTTCTTAATCATCCTTTTGGTGATATGGGGAAGTCGGCTCGGATGGTTGTCAATCTCCTCAGCAACTGCAAACAAAGCAAAGGAAACGATGTTGGAATAAGAACAAGTACGACGAAAGAAAAGAAGTTAAAGTAAGAATTACCCTCGAGAGGGATATAAGTAAGCCCGGCCTCCAACAAGGCACGTTCAGTCACAACTTCACGATAGTGGGTTTTCTGAAAGACTGAAATAAGCCAATCCCGTTGGGATATTTCTTCAGTTGTGAGTTGAAGCTCACTAACACCCTCATCAGTCACGTGATTGAATTTAGACCTGAAAAAGTTACCCCAATCACCTCCTTTCCATCTAAGGATGAAAAATTCGTGCCTCCAGTTATGACAAGAATCAGGCACAGAAGAAGCGTCAATAATCATCCTAGATTTTATGCGGTGTTGGATGCTCACCCATCCTTTCCTAGTGATAGGGCTATTCTTAAAAGCAAATAGATGCCTAAACAACGGGATGCTAAGGCGGATGCCTCCTCTGATGCATTCAACCATGAAAATGAAGATGAATTTCCAGGAGTTGGGGTATAGTTGACAGGGGTTGATTTTAACCTCAGCTAATAACCTAACAAGCCAAGGGTGAATTGGAAACCTAAGGCCAGCATCAATGGCACCTTTGTACACAAACAAGTTCTCAGGATGCCAGTTACAAGTTCTGTCCCCTGGTGTGGGAATTCTAAGCTTCATCTCAGCAGGGAATTCATATTTGAGTAAGTTCCTGATATCTCCCGCATCCAAAGTACTAGGGAACATAAAAGAGTCGAATTCCGCGTTGTTCGGAAACACATCCCCGGGCTCATCTAAGAGCTCAGATAAAGATAATTGATAACGAGGAGGAAAGACCTTACCTTTTCTGTTCTTGTCTTTGGTTCTCCTGTTAATCGCCTGAAGAAGGCCTTTGGAAGGAACTAAGGCGTTCTGACCACCCTCACTTGCCATTACAGCCTTGTCTGAAACTGAAAGAAGTGCTTGAAACTTGAGAGCTCATAGAAAGAAATTTTCTTTGAAAGAAGAAGGAAGTGTGAAGAATGACTTCAATTCACACTCTTTTATAAGGAAAATGATGACCCTCAATAGCAGGTCGTCTTTCCAACGACCCGCGTTTACAGGTTAAATAGCCGAAAATAGCAGGAAAAGGGCTCTGTGAACCCGGAATTGGGTCAAATAAACGATCTAATTCGTAAAATATGTGAAAGAAACGAATGGAAATACAGGGAGGAGCAACAATATAGTTAACAACCTCCCAGGTTGATTAATATATGCTTATCAAGCCTAAACAGGGGATTAAGCTAAAAACCATGATTAGAGCCACTAAGCAGGATGATTAGCTAAAAGGCTAACATCTTTAAGGATATGAGAAGACCTACTCTGGAGTATGGAATGTGGGTTTTGGATCCCAGCACAAAATATAAGCCTAGATGGCCAACGAGGTTGATTGTCCTGAATCAAGCTGATTGCTTAAGCCTAAGGCCTGAGGCTAGCCTAAGGATGATGAGCTTAAGATAGGACAAGATCCTACAAACAAGGAAGGAGATGTGAAGACCTTAAGTTTAAAACCTAGGATGAGAAACTAACTACGATATCCTAGACTCGAAGTCAGGTGTTGAAAACAAGGGAAGTCCCCACATCTTCAAATAAAGAAGTAAAGACCCTCAACACAAGGGGGGCAAGGCTAAGGTTGTTTAAAACACTCTATCATAGGTACATGAGAATGCCTGGAAGCTAAGGGATACAGTTTAACCAAAGGTTATTTGATATCAAGAGTTCAAGAAAGGTTTAGACCCGGAAGGTCCTAAAAACCAAGAAGTAGGTTGTTTGAGGCCAAGGGTCATCAAACCAACCAAGGTATCACCAAATCCTTTCTAGGAACAAGGAAGGGAGTTTAAGACAAGTTTTGATTTTGGTCAAAGTCAAAGTCAAAAGTCAAAGTCAAAAGTCAAAGTCAACTAGCCAAAAAATGGCCAAAATTCAAAAAAAAAAAAAAATTGAGGGGGGCCCAGCCGACCAGCCCTAGCCGACCAGGCTCCATGGGCCGAATGGCCGACCAGGGTGAGCCGACCAGGCCACCTTGGTAGGGTGTTCGGAAGGCTTTCGGGGGACCTGGTGTTTTCATGACCCTCCAGAACGCTCAAAAACGCTCCGTTTGAGCTCAAATTTGAGATTCAAGAACCTTGTGAGGCCCTCTACAAGCCTATGCAGGTGGCCAAGTGTTTCCATGAAATTTGGAAGGTGTTATGATCACGTGCGAGACCAGGTCTGAAAATCAGCTAAAAATGGGGTATTTCGCCTCCAGAACGTTCAAAAATGCATGTTTTCATGTGATTCTTCTTTATACCAGGAGATTATAAGAATCCCCATCATATAAGCTCAACTTCAAAGTTTGGGTTTGGTGATGCCAGGGGTGTTTAGAAAACCAGGGATATTGAAAGACCCTGAAACACCTTCTAGGGGATAGTATTTCTTCCCTAGACAACTCAAAAATGAGAATTTTCACGCGATTCTTTTTGCAACCAGGAGGTTATAAGAAGCTCTACTTAACTAACTTGACTCCAAAATTTGGGGTTAGGACTTCGCTAATCGCAATTAGGGGGTGATTAGCCTCAATTATCAACGTTTAAGGACTTCCACTCAAGAATTAACCTATCCAAAGGTTAAAAGTGGATATCCTAATAGTAATTACATCAAGTATGAACTTGTTGGCCTAAATCAAGACCTTTATAACCCCGTTTATGGTTGTTTAGCCCCGATTAGGGCCAAAATAGCGTCTTCTGCTTAAAAATTAGCCCTGATCAAAGCTTATGAGCAATGACTGCCTGATATTGACCCTAACTTAGATAAGTTGAGGGAAATAAAGCACTAATGAATTTGTGATAAAGGATCCTATGCACGACTTGCACTTGGATTAGTGTCTACGAGCTCAAAACGACACTAATCCTATTCCCGAAAGGCCCAGAAACCTTAAGAAAAAAGGTTCGAGAGGCCAAGGAACGTTTAACTTTCTTAAGTATTAACTTGGGAGAGAATTTTAGTCATTGTGAATGTGTAGGTCGCTCCACACTTCACTGTAAGACGATACCCTGGTAGGGCCGGTATGACCTTAAACTTCTACGAAATCAAGTTTTCCTAGAAGTTGGGGGGCAAATGATATGGGTGAAAAGTAACCCTTAAAGACACAATTAATGTGACATTTATTGGCCCGTAAATATGGCCCGAAACCCTAGTTGGGCACTAAATTCGTAATTAATGGTCAGGCCCAAAAGAACGGCCCAAACTGGGGACGCCCGGTAAAAGCCTATCTCTAACATGGGTCTGATCCACAAACCAGGAACGTTCTAGAAACTAAGAACGTCCTAGAATATCCCCAGGATATTGTGTAGCCTCCAAGGCACCAAATTCGACATGGAAACTAATTCCTAAAAGGAAGGAGTCAGAACCTTCCTCAATTACGGGGACTTATCCATCAAGTCTCCAAAACCTACTATAATTCTAAGGCTTCCACAGCCTATATAAAGGGCCTGACCCCTCATCTCAGAACTACGTTGGCTTGATTCTCAACTCTGAGATACGTAGGCATCTTGTGAGGACCCGAATTAGGTCACGATAACACAAGCGCAGCCATTAAAGCACGAAGCTCACGAACCCCAGCCGCAATTCGATAACCCTACTTTTTATTCCACAACAGCCCGCATAAACCGCACGTGCCGGGCACGAATCCACCAACCATGAACCGGGACCGGCCCGAGACCGGCCCGGATTAAATACGTGCCGAATACGAATCCACCAACCGTGAACCGGGACCGTGCAAAGCCCGGCCCGGCTCGCACGGCCCACACGGTTGGCCAGGTCTACTCACAAGTTAGTGCTCTCATGTAAGGAAAGATGCTAGTAATAACAAATGCTTTTAAAAATAAGAAAATGCTACAGCAATATATGGTGTACATCTAGTTCATATAGGACGGATGGCATTCTTCTCTAGTAGGGAAAATAAAGAGAAATTCTTTTTTCTGTTAACCAAAACAAACTCAGGGATCCCGTTCAGCATCCCGGGAAGGTAAATGTACGTAGACCTTCCTTCTACTCCAATCTCGGGAGAGTAAAATGCATGCAAACCTTAACTTCACTCTAATCCAAAAAATAGAGAGGCATTTTTTAATTTTTTTACTTCATTCATGGTCCTCAGGAAAAAAGATACTATATTTCCACCACTGTATCTGGAACACTTAATATTAATTAATCAATTTTTTAAAGTTGCTATAGCCATTCCCCATTCAGCCCCATTCCCATAATAATCAGTGCATTTCAAACATCTCAAGTTCTCCTAAATAAAGAGCGTGCCGACACTAGGGGATCGCTTTAACCAAAGAGTGCGCCAATATTACACCATCATCAACAAGTAAGCATAGAGTTATTGATGTCTTCTCTTCCTTTACTATTAGGTTGTACTTATGATAACTTCTCCATCACAATATGAGCTGTTGCAACGCATGCAGTGATTATATTAATACTATATACTGTAATGCTTTAGCAAGATGATGCAAAAGTAAATTTGAGGGTGGTTTGTGCCAGATCACGACAACTGGTTCCGATGATTTCAAATCTCCTGGTCAGAATGTTGTAACATCCTTAATGTTGTTTACTACAAACATTAGATAGTTATAATACTAAGGGGCTTTATGCAATACAATGTCTTCTCAGTTTCTTAACGCAAGCTTATTGCAATACCTCCAACTTAATGTCTGTCGAGATTACTCAAAGGCTGAGAACACAATACCTGGTAGGGTTTTGCAGGTCCCTTGGAATTAGCAAGCAATTCTTGAAACTTCCTTTTCTGTCTCCTTTCCCTTTCAGAAGAGAGACCTGTACTTGATAAGGATGGTGAGCTTGCTATTACCATTACAGGAAAAACCGTAGAACTGACGGGAGAAGCTGAGTTTTAAGTGCCAAGGAAACTTGTTGCAAAGGAGTGGCTTGTAGATATATCCCACCATAGCCATTATAGCTTGTACCACCACTAACAGACGGTTGAGAATAGCTACCTATGCTAGGCTGAATTTGCCCACAACTCATAAAACTCACAGGTTGTGGTGTACTCCCCTGATAAAGGAATGTAGTGCTCAATGGAACTGTAGGTGAGGGACTTGCTGGAACTGGTACAAAGCTCGGAGTTGAAATGGTGGGTGGTATAGTGGGCAACAGCTGCTGCGGCGAGGGCACTGCGCCATAAACGTTGCATGATGAAACCCTGTATCATGTTAAAATACTTTGTATAAACAGCATACTAGTATGAACTATTGTTGGATTATTATGGTCAGGGGTTGTTGATAGTTGCATAATTCTAGTTAAGTTCACACGTTTTATTCAAAGTAGTATAAGACTTTTTGTACATTACATAGTCTATATATTTGGCTCTTGCTCATGTAAACAATTAAACTACTCAATTCAATGTAGTCTTCAACATCAATACAAAGCAACACAAGTGTTTATTAGTTTCTCTTACATTGTTTTCTTGATTCTTCATTTTGAAATCATATATCCAATCTAGTTTTATCATGGTATCAGAGCAGGTTTCTTACCTCCATTGTTCCGCTGCCTTCATCTTTTCCGGTCATCAAAATAATTTTCCGACCAACTTTGTTTTTGAGACATTTAACCGAACAGTTGGTGGCTTTACATCTTACTCAACTCGCAAACCACCAATCACACACATCTCTGCCCCTTCTTATGAGTTCCATCAGTCACACACAACTCACAAACCACCATTAATTCCGGTGCTGCCATCTCTCTCTGTCTCCGGCAATAAACCATCTTTTCCGGCAAAGCTAGTTCTTCCGGTGCACCCAATTTGGTGACTCCTGTCCGAGTCAACTCAGTAACTTGCCAAACTCAGTAGCAAGTTAACTTAGTGAGTTACTCATCTCACTAAACACGTATCACCAGATTGCTAAACCAAGTTATCATTCACAACTGGTTCTGTTTTAAACATTTTGGTTATTTTACGGTTAAGTACCCCAGCCTTTACTCATTTTGTTAACAATATCCCAGTCTTTACTTATCTTCTAAACATAACCTTGAATTTTGAAAGCATACATTTTAGTCCCAAAATTTTCATGAAAAAAAAATCCAATTATTTTCTTCAAACATGACAGATTCTTGGGACAGAACGTAGCCGCGAAAGGTTCTAATCGACATTCAATCTCTATATCACTCATCACACACATATATACATATTATTTGTGATATATGTATCGCTCGTGATTTCAACGCATCACAACATAGCACACATATATATACACATCACTGTTAGGAATCTGCCCGATTCCAGGCGAATGCGGAAGCGATTTGGTAAATATGTGTGCTTAGATCCCACAAATATATGTGATAGTAATGAAGCAACAAACCAATAATACAGTAAAAGAGACAAGAGATTTAACGTGGTTCGGCCCAGCCTACATCCACAAGAGCAACAACTTCACACTAGATAAAAGAGATTACAATATCCGGGTATCCGGACCCTGAATTTTATACACAAATTCAGCCCTACGATACCTATTATGTATATACCCAACTCACTGAAGTGTTTATCTCAAAACCTCCCCTTATCACTGTTTCCCGACAACCTTTCCTTCTCTCCCTCTCCCAACCCAGACAGTGCCACACAACCTGATAGAAAGACCCCTGCAGCGGGACCACCTCCGACGGCTGCAGTCAGACCCAAGTACCCTAAGGAATAGTTTAGGCACGAGGACCTTCTATCCCGACACTTCCTGAAAGCGGGCTAAACCGGCTCCCCTACTAGACAGACTATCTAGCAGCTATATAGAGGGAGAAGAGAGAATTATGGTGTATTTGATAATGAAGGAGGAGAGGAGTATTTATAGTAGGTGGGGGTTGGTGGTATGGTTGGTGAGGTTGGTGGAGTTTGGAAAAGAAGAAATATGGCTGCTGCCTAACAATGGCTGCTGCCTAACAATCTCCCCCTCTTTCCAAACTCACAGATCTTCACTTGCATTCCATACCAGCACCCTATTGGCACAACTCCAATTTTTCCTCGATCCATATCATTCCCTACGACAAAACTCCCCCCGAGTCCAAGACTCCAAACTATACCCTAGTTTGCACATTTATTCTCGAATGCCCACTTGCTATACGCACAAGTGTTCCATTGACCTCTATTTGTCCAACTACATACATGTGAAGCAATCTGTTGTATACACACGTACTCATTTGATTCACGTCGGCCAATCCCATATGTAGTCCATCACACACGCAAGTGTGACCATCACACACGCAAGTGTGACCATCGATCTTTCATTTACTCCCCAACTACATATCAAACAAATCAATCTGTTGCATGGTTCAATTCTCACTTGATTCGTGTTGATCGATGCCCATATGCAGCTGAAACACACCAACTACTCGTTGATGTCGTGGAAGCCCTTCGACCATGCATCCATCCCAGCAATTATTGCACCATCGTCTAGACTGGAAGGTAATACAACTGCAGCAGTATCCTTCAAGTCACTCTTCCCTCATGCACGAGATAACCAGATTTTTGAAGTTCCAGTATGTTCTGGCCACGTACTAATCAGACGATATATTCCCCCATGTAGATCTCTCTTCATCCGAACCACACGGCCTCTTTTAATATTCAAAGCTCCTTCTACTATAGAGCATCTATAGCCTTTTGAAGCTAACTGACCGATAGATATTAGATTCTTCCTCAGCTTAGGCACATATCTTACCCCGTTCAAGCTGCGAACTATTCCATCGAACATTTTGATTTTCACAATTCCAATCCCCTTGATCTCATAAGTAGATCCATCAGCCAAAGAAACTGTTTCATTCTTTGTATCTTAGAATTTGTCAGAATACCCCCTCTCGGAACATACATGGTAAGATGACCCTGAGTCTAATATCCATTCTCCTGGAGAACTAGTGCCTCGATTGAAGACGGTGCAAACATCTTCACAATCGAGAGTAACCACAGCCAATGATGCATCAAGATCCTTCTTATTAAGCGGACAATTCGGCCTAATATGACCCTACTCCTTGCAACCAAAACACTGCATGCCCTTTTCACTGTATCTGGATTTACCCCTGCTATTGGTAGATCCTCTCACAGCACCCCTTCCTCTATTATTTTGACTACGCAAAGCCAAAACTGTCATTCCATCCTTGTCACCATCCTGGTTCTTCCTTCCAGCATTTGACAAAAGTGCTGACTGAACCTCCTCCATTTTTAACGTGTCCTTTCCGTACAAAATGGTTGTGACCAAATGATCGAATGACTCCGGAAGCGAAGTAAGAAAAATAAGTGCCTTATCTTCTTCCTCCAATTTTACATCAACCTTTTCAAGTTTATCAACAATACCATTAAACACATTCATGTGCTCAATAACATTGCCTTGAGCTGCCATCTTCAGCTTGTATAACTCGTGCTTGAGATTTAACTTTGTAGTCAAGTTCTTCCCGAGATACAATGTCTCCAACTTTGACCATAATTCCTTCGGCGTACTTTCGTCAACAACATTATTTATAATGTTATCAGCAATGCATAGTCTGATGGTACTCATGCATTGCGACTCAGCATCCTCCCAATATTCATCGCTCATCTTTGTTGGTTTTCCCTCCTTCCCCTTCAAAGCCCTTGCTAGGATGTCCTTTACCCTTCTTTGCCAAAGAGTAAAACTTCCTTTACCATCATATGGAGTCCCCTTGAATCCTCCCATACTTGCAATGATCTCCGTTTGCACACACAAACCAATCCAAACAACTAAATCAACTGGCCAAGTAAGTGTAAGAAACAATGGGAGTACTTCCGTCAAAACGGTGCCAAATTAGACAACCACTTTTCTAAACGACTTTCCTTAGGCACCAATAATTTAGACACAACTAGCTCTGATACCAACTGCTAGGAATCTGCCCGATTCCCGGTGAATGCGGAAGCGATTTGGTAAATATGTGTACTTAGATCCCACAAATATACGTGATAGTAATGAAGCAACAAACCAACAATACAGTAAAAGAGACAAGAGATTTAACGTGGTTCGGCCCAGCCTAGATCCACAAGAGCAACAACTTCACACTAGATAAAAGGGATTACAATATCCGGGTATCCGGCCCCTGAATTTTATACACAAATTCAGCCCTACGATACCTATTATGTATATCCCCAACTCACTGAAGTGTTTATCTCAAAACCTCCCCTTATCACTGTTTCCCGACAACCTTTCCTTCTCTCCCTCTCCCAACCCGAACAGTGCCACACAACCTGATAGAAAGACCCCTGCAGCGGGACCACCTCCGATGGCTGTAGTCAGACCCAAGTACCCTAAGGAATAGTTTAGGCACGAGGACCTTCTATCCCGACACTTCCTAAAATCGGGCTAAACCGGCTCCCCTACTAGACGGACTATCTAGCAGCTATATAGAGAGAGAAGATAGAATTATGGTGTATTTGATAATGAAGGAGGAGAGGAGTATTTATAGGAGTTAGATGTAGTAGGTGGGGGTTGGTGGAATGGTTGGTGAGGTTGGTGGAGTTTGGCAAAGAAGAAATATGGCTGCTGCCTAACAATGGCTGCTGCCTAACAATCACAATTTTATACATATATGTCCACTCATAGCACTTATATATATATATATATATATATATATATATATATATATATATATATATATATATATATATATATATATTATTGTGATATACATATATATTTGCTTGTGATTTTAACGTATCACAACATAACACACATATATATACACATCACAGTCATATACATATATATATCCGCTTTATTTTCATAGCACACATATATATACATATTATTGTCATGTTCATATATATTCGCTCGTGATTTCAACGTATCACAACATAGCACTCATATATATGCATATGTCATTCGTATGAATATATATATTGGCTCATATTTTCATAGCACATATATATACTAATTTTCCCAATTATATATTTTTGCTTTGTGATTTCAACGTATCACAACATAAGCACACACATATATAAATATCACAGTTACATACACATATATTTGCTTGTGTTTTCAAACAACACACATAAATAGAGATTGATTGTCATTTCATCCATCAACAAGTGGTAAAGGGCATGGTCCATCCTCATGCTGTCTCTAGTACTGAAAATGCTGCAGATATTTTTACGAAAGCTCATTCTCCTGGTAGCTTTCGGGCTTTCATTTCCAAACTCAAGTTGTTTCTTCAATCATCTTAAGTTTGAGGGGGGTGTTAAAATACTGTGTATAAACAGCATACTAGTATGAACTATTGTTGGACTATTGTGGTCAGTGGTTGTTGGGGTTGTTGATAGTTGCACAATTCTATTTAAGTTCACACGTTTTATTCCAAGTAGTATAAGACTTTCTGTACATTACATAGTCTATATATTTTGCTCTTTCTCATGTAAACAATCAAGCTACTCAATTCAATGTAGTCTTCAACATCAATACAAAACAATAAAAGAGTTTATTAGTTTCTCTTACATTGTTTTCTTGATTCTTCATTCTGAAATCATATATCCATTCTAGTTTTATCATCAAAATCACAAAGGGAAAGTGTAAAGAAATGTTCATTTAATTAAATAGAAAGAATGTATTGTAACACAGCACATAAGAAAATCATCGTCAATTCCAAACTTGTATATCTGTAAAATAATGAATTCTACTGTTGTTAAGATTACAACTTACAAGTCTCTCCTTACATACAAATATTTTTAATAATGATAGCATGTGAGTACCCTCAAGTCCAAATCTAGAATAAGTAAATGGATAAGGGCACTATACTAAATATTATTCATCCTTTTCCTAGTTCTTAGTTAATCATGTGTTTTAAGGGAACCACTTAACGTTCCTCCTTGTCCTGTTGTTCATCATATAAATTGTTGTATCCATCTTCCTTTCCTACTGGCGCTTTAAATTCTCTCAAGCATAAGTTAAACCCTTCAATCCAATGGAAATCAATAAATGTTTTTAGAATGTGCTGCTGTTGTTCCCTGGTGCTGGCACGTGGTTCATTCGATTTTTGGTTCTCTTACGAACTTTTAGTTTGTTCAGTCCCTTTAATGAAGGCGAAGTGTGTTTAGTGCAATTTCTTAACCCATAATTGATTGCTGCATCTGATCCTCCAATTTGTTTTTTTTACTTTGGAAGGAGAATATTTTGCTCCAGAAATGAGTTCCCTATGCAAGAATTTCATGGCAGTTAATACTTTCTCTGTTTCTCCTTTGATGTGTTTCGTAAGTATAATCATATCAGACAAGCACTAAACACATAATTTGGTTCTCCAACTTGACATTTTGTGAAACTTTAAGCAAGGTAGGTGATGTAGGACGAGAGATTAAAGTGAATATTAAGCAAAGATTTATATGATCCCAAGAATAATTAATCAATATTATTCCCAAAAAAATGTATAATCAAAGCATAATAATATGTGGGGATTGCATTACTTATATAGGAAATAGAAACCCTAATTGTAAATACCTAATGGACTAAGGCCCAAAAAAATTGGGCTTTATTATAAATAAACTACTTAATAAATAACTCCTAGCCCCACATATAAAACGAATAGATAAATACATTATTTATCTCTATACTAAACAAATATAAACTACTTAATAAAATATATATTACTTTGTGGGGAGGGGGAATCAATTATGATCCTTAACTGTTTGAAATCAATCAGGTGGTGGCATGGTTTCTTCTATTTACTCCTCACTAGCAACCTTTGTATCCTCAACTTGTTTATCTTCCGTAGCAGCTTCTTCAACATGCTGCTCAATTTTCTTTGCAATTTCATCCCCTTTGACTTTTTCTCATTTTCCAAATGTACAAAACATTCAACCTGAGATGTGAGAGTCTCGAGAGTCATATGTACTTCCTCCTTTGCACGTTTGTAACTTTCTTTACAAACCTCAATTGTGTACTTCTTTTCCAACCTTTTAAGTTCAATATATTGATTATCTAACTCCACCAACATAAGCTCATATCCAATTAACCTACGTTCACAATGACAAACATAGACTTCGTGCAACACATCACATTCCTCAAGATAACAAATATAATCTTTTACTCACTCAATTATAGATTTAATGTGCCTAGACATGGCTTAGAACATGATGCACATGCAAAAAAATTTAAGTTTAGGGGCTGAACTATCAAAATTCAGAAGGGATAGGGTCTGAGCTGTCAAAATTCAGTGGTCAGAGGGGCTGAATTGTCAAAGTTCTGTAATTCAGGGGACTAGTTTGTGATTTCAGAAACAGCAATGGACCAGTTGTGAACTCAGAAACAGTTAGGGACCAGGTTTCTTAAATTCAAGAAGTACCAGGTACTAGAGTGCAGTTCCACAAAAACAATTACCAATAGTTGGGCTTCTGTTATAACAAGATTCTCTCTCAATTATAGATTTAATGTGCCTAGACATGGCTTAGAACATGACACACATGCAAATTTTTTTAAGTTTAGGGGTTGAACTATCAAAATTCAAAAGAGATAGGGGCTGAGCTGTCAAAATTCAGTGGTTAGAGGGGCTGAATTATCAAAGTTCTGTAATACTCAGGGGACCAGTTTGTGATTTCAGAAACAGCAAGGGACCAGTTGTGAATTCAGAAACAGTTAGGGACCATGTTTCTTAAATTCAGGAAGTACCAGGTACTAGAGTGCAGTTCCACAAAAACAATTAACAATAGTTGGGCTTCTGTTATAACAAGATGGGCCAGATTATAACATAACAGGTCTAGAAACAGAACTTAAACAGATTAGGGTTCACCACTTGTACACAACAGCTATACAAGCAGCAGGTTGAAGTTCTAGCAAAAAACGGCTGGTGGCTGAATTGGAAACAGTGGTGCAGAAACTCCTCTATTTAAATATAAAATCTGATTTCTTCTTTTTGATTATACCTTCTTCTTCCCTCGATAATTTTCTCCAAACTGATTTAAGCCACAAACAATTTGTTTCTCGCAGTAGCTTATGGTGGTGTATGAAACTCCTAGGTTTTGATGATAACAAATGGAAAGTCATTTGGCTTACTTTCAGATATAAAACAGCCTACCATATGTGTATGTTCTAACTTGTTTTGCAGGGAACATAGCATACTGATTGAGTAATCAGTCTGTATCAAACAGCAAGCCATTTGCACAAATGGCGTACCAGTTTCACAAAACAGCATGCTGATTTCGTTCTGGCAGTTTTACCGAATATCAAGAAATCAGAGAACATCAAGTATATACATTATTAGGAATATTTGTAAGGGCCCTCTGAGTATAATTAAATATGCAAACTATCATAACATATACATATAGGGAGTCAAACATATTCCTTGAGTTAAATTAAGAAAAGTAAAGTTCTACTTTTCATTAATTTAATGTCTCACCACACCTCCACTCAAAGACAACACATGGGACTCATCATAGCAAATATTCTCTCCATATTATTAACTCTATACACGCTCCACCACTTCTGATTTTGCAGATTACTCAAACTCCTCCACTTCTTGAAAAACAAAACATCTCTAACGGTCTCTTTCTTTTTCATACCGTTGGAACTTCTTGAAGCTTGATTTTAAACATTCTTGTTTACCTATATAAGGGCTGGTTTTTCTCAGTTCTAATATCGAAGATTGAATATCCATTGAAGAGCAGAAAAACACGATACACAAACAACTACAAGCTTTCATTGCAAAATCCTTTTCAATCTTTCAAAACCCTTTACATTCGTACATATTTCTATATATTCAGAGGGTCATAGATTGAGTTGTAATATTCAAACACTTTTATTATTCAAATTGTATCTATTTGTTGCTGTACAAGGTTGGCTTCGAGTTTAGGGTGAGTCGAACTATACTAGAGAAGTATACTTGGGAAGTATTACTTAGAGGGTTAGTTCACCACAGGAAACAGCAAGCCATTTGTAAGCAGCAGGGTGTAAGGGAGATATATTGTTGTATCTTGTAATCGGTTTATAGTTGATCAATAATATATTCTCTTACCAAGTTTGGTAAGGGACCAGGACGTAGACCATAGGGGATTAGGGGTCGAACCTGGCTAAAAGATTGTGTGTCACATTTTGCTTACTGTTTATTTCATTCTGCATGCATATTAGACACAAACAGCGTGCCATTTGTAAACTGTGTTATTACAAACAGCAAGCTGTTTTTGGTAATTTTCAAAACAGGTCATAACTAAGCATTGTTAGCCATAAACACCTATTCACCCCCCTCTAGGTGTTGTTTTTCAATTGGTATCAGAGCAAGGTTTACTAACAATTCTATAACAGGAAAGTATCGATCATGGCTGAACATTATCTTGAAGCAAAAGCGGATTATAGAGCACCTCTCCTCACTGGATCAGAAAATTACAACTGGTGGAAATGTAGAATGGAAACATTTTTGTCCAAAAGGCCACTGGTATTAAGAGTTGTGCAGAAAGGAGACTACCAGTTTTTGGATGATAAAAACCAACCGAAAGATGTTGATGATCTCACCATGGATGAGATTATCAAGTGCGGTTTCAATGGAGAAGCTAGAAATTCTATAATGAATGCATTAGATCAAGCTGAATATGACAAGGTCTCCTCTCTAAAAACGGCAAAGGAAATGTGGGATGCCTTGGAAACTTATCATGAAGGATCGACCACTTTGAGAAAGGTGAAGCTTAGCAAGCTAATGAACGATTTTTGAAATTTCAAGCTCAAAGATGGTGAAACAATCAAGGAAGGACAAGCAAGGTTTCAAGTCACTATAAGCTCTTTAAAGAGACTTGGAAAGGATATTCCACAAGATAAAATTAACATGAAAGTGTTAAGTTCCTTACCATTTATTTATGAAGCTAAAGTCACGGCTTTGGAATCATCTTCAACAATCGAAATCATGGATCACCTAGCTGTATTTGCTGAGCTAGAACAATTTGAAAGCAAGATAAATAAAATCCAGGTGGAAGATGTTCGGGCTCCTCTAACCAAAATGAAGAATTTTGCACTTCATTTTACAAACAGCAAGCCAGCCGCCACAAACAGCAAGCTGATTTCATCTGATGAAGAATCTGATGAAGAAATTGCACTAATCTCTCAGAAGATTAAGAGGCTGATTGAAAGGAAAAACAGAATGAAAAAGGATAGAGGAAGTTACAACAAGAAGGCCAAGGAACAAACATGTTTCAAATGTGGCAAGCCAGGCCATCTTAAGAAGGACTGTTTCAAGCTAAAGTCAAAACAGCAAGCTGTTTTCAAAGACAAGAGAAAATCGAAGGCCTTACTGACCTGGAGTGATGATGACTCAGACTCCAGTAATGACTAAAGTGAAGACATGGTGAATTTGGCTCTCATAGGTCTAAATGATGAAGAAAGCTCTCAAGGATCCGTAAAAGAAGATGGTTTGGATAGTGATTATTCAGATTTAGAAGGAGATGCAAGTGAGGTAAATTCTACTGACTCTGATTTACTATCCCCTCCTGACATGCTAGAAGAACTAACCATGCAGGTACAAAATAATGTATCCATAATTGAATTTATGGAACTAAAAAATAAGAATGGCAAGCTGGAAAAAAAAACACTCAATTAAGGAAAATCATTTAGGAATTAATGGTTGAGAAGGATCTTGAAATCAATCATGATGATCTTATTGCTGATCTAAAGGAGAAAATTGTTCAATTCGAAAATTGTTCAATTCTATAAAGGAATGAAGCTCTCATGAAAGAACTCAGGGATTTGAGATCACATATTGAAATCAAAGATGAATGTATTAAATCTTACAAGCTCAAAGAATCTAGTCAAGCTGAATCCTCAAAATCTGCGGAGAAGAGAAAACAGCAAGCTGAATGTGCAGACAAACAGCACGCCATATTGATCAAATAGCAAGCTGAACTGATCTCTCTCCTGGAAAAAGAGGTCAAGGATCTCGAGAAAGGGATGGAAACATTTATTCAAGGAGAAGACAGCTTAAAGACAATGATGAAGAAGGCAAATGTCCCCTTGGTTAGAGAAGGAGTTGGCTTAAACTCCAACAAAAAGCATGGTGTGCTTAAATATGATGGAAGAAATGGCATACCTTACAACTATACTATGCCTTGGAAGACATGCAACAAGTGTGGTGGAAAAGGCCATTTGGAAATACATTGTGTGGCTCAAGGAGATCATAAAGCTAAAACAGCTTACCAGAATGGACCAGTCAGGCTACAAACAGCACGCCAGAATGCTTTTGTCAGAAGGAAAACAGCTTACCATCAGTCACCAAAAGTGATCCAAATGTGGATCAAGAAAGCTGATTTAAATGTTTTATATTATGTTACTAACCAATTTGGACCCAAACCTATATGGGTGCCAAAACATTGAGTTGGTGTTTGTTTGTTTTGTAGATATGCCTTGCCGCTAAAATGAAGTCAAAACAATGGATTTTGGATAGCGGATGCACTAGACATATGTGTGGAGACAAATCTCAGTTCATTAGTCTCAGAATGAAGAAAGGAGGAAGAGTTACAATTGGCAATAGCAAGACTCTTCGAATCCTTGGTATTGGTTCTATTGGTAATAGTAATATTTCGATCGATAAAGTTCAATATGTCAAAGGTCTTTCATATAATTTACTTAGTGTCACTCAATTATTTGGTGATGGACATTTTGTTCAGTTTGGCATAGATAAAACTATTATTACTATTGGTGCTAACAAAATCCCACTAGTTGCTAGAAGGGAAGGAAATATATATGTATTAGACTTCGAATTGCAGGAAACAGCATGCTGTTTGGCTGTTTTTGATAATGATCCATATATATGGCATAGAAGGTTGGGACATGCACACATGGACTTGATCAATAAACTTTCAAGCAAGAATCTGGTCAGAGGACTACCAAAACTGAAATATACTAAGGTTGAAGTATGTTCAGCATGCCAATTGGGTAAACAAATTCGAAGCACTCACAAAGCAAAGAAAATGGTATCTACTTCTAAACATCTAGAGCTTCTGCACTTAGATCTTTTTGGTCCAGAATCTTATAAGAGTATTGGAGGTGAAAGAGAGAGCATGCAACCTCAAATCACTGACAATCAGCAAGCTGGAAGTGAAAATTAGCAAGCTGGAAGTGAAAGTCAGCAAGCTGGAAGTGAAAATCAACAAGATGGAAGAACAAATCAGCAAGCTGGAAGTTCTAAACAGCAAACTAAAGATATAGATGACACTGAAAGTCATCAAGCCAAGAAGGATGCAGATTATGACAAACAGCAAGCTGGAAGATCTAAACAGCAAGCTGGAATGGAAGATACAATCTCCAAAATAGCAAAAATGACTCTGGAAGGTCCTAGAGGTTCAAGGGCTACTGAGAAACAACCTATCTATGATGGAGAACATCAGTTACCACCAGCAAAGATAAGGAAGACAACTCATGAAGAAATAGCTCAACATTCTTTACCGAGGTCAACAAGAGTAGTAAAGAATCATCCCCCAGAGTTAGTTATTGGTGATATTACTGATGGAATTACTACAAGAAGAGGGAAAACAAATTATTGTGCTAATGCAGCCTTCCTAGCTCAAGAAGAACCTAAAACTATAAATGAAGCTCTAGAAGATGAAAATTGGATCATGGCTATGCAAGAAGAATTAAATCAATTTGAAAGATGTGATGTATGGGAACTTGTCAAACCTCCAGAAGATGCTTCAATTATAGGAACAAAATGGGTGTTCAAAAACAAAGTTGATGAATTTGGAACCGTTACTCGAAATAAAGCAAGATTTGTAGCTCAAGGTTACAACCAACAAGAAGGCATTGACTTTGATCAAACATATGCTCCTGTTGCTCGTTTGGAATCAATTAGAATGCTTCTAGCCTATGCATGTTTCAAGAAAATCAAGCTATATCAAATGGACGTGAAGAGTGCATTCCTAAATGGCGTGCTGGAAGAAGAAGTTTTTGTCAAACAACCTCCTGGATTCGAGCATGATCAATTTCCAAACTACGTATTCAAGCTAAAGAAGGCTCTCTATGGATTAAAACAGGCCCGTAGAGCTTGGTACAAAAGGCTTAGTAAGTATCTAATCCAAAATGAATTCATTCGAGGTAAAATCGATCCCACATTATTTATTATGCAAAATGGTAAAGACATTTAATTGTTCAAATATATGTGGATGATATTATTTTTGGAGCTACTAATGAAACAATGTGCAAGTGGTTTTCAAAGTGTATGCATAGTGAGTTCGAAATGAGCATGATGGGTGAGCTCAATTATTTCTTGGGTCTTCAAATCAAGCAATCTAAGGATGGAATTTTTGTACACCAATCCAAGTATACAAAAAGTCTACTGAAAAGATTTGGTTATGAGGATGTTAAGCCAAAATCGACTCCTATGATCCAAAACAGCAAGCTGTTTGCTGATGAAAATGGTAAGGCTGTCGATATAAAAAGGTATCGAGGTATGATTGGTAGCCTTCTTTACTTAACTGCTTGTAGACCTGACATAATGTATAGTGTTTGTGTTTGTGCAAGGTTTCAATCAAACCCTAAAGAGTCTCACTTAAATGCTATTAAAAGAATATTTCGATACTTAAGTGGTACCATTTCTCTTGGTTTGTTTTATCCTATCACAAATACTTTTGATCTTGTTGGGTATAGTGATGCAGATTATGCAGGGTGTCTAGTTGATAGAAAGAGCACTAGTGGTGTTTGTACATTCCTTGGACAAAGTCTAGTTTCATGGCAAAGCAAGAAACAAACCTCGGTTCCTTTATCCACTGCAGAAGGGGAGTATCAAGCAGCTGGGAGCTGTTGTTCTCAACTACTATGGATGATTCAAACACTAAGGGACTTTGACATCAAGTGTAGAAAGGTTCCAATCAACTGTGACAACACTAGCACCATTAGCATTTCTAAAAATCCGGTGAATCACTCAAGAACGAAGCATATTGATGTTCGACACCATTTCTTGAGAGATAATGTGGCTAAGGGCACGATAGAATTGATCTTTGTTCCAACAGAATTTCAACTAGCTGATATCTTCACAAAGCCCCTTGCTGAAGAAAGATTCTCAGTCATTCGAATGCAACTTGGTATGTGCTCTATGTAAAACAGCATGCTGGATGACAGGTATTAGGCAAAATGGCTTACCATTTGTCTTAATCACAGGTTACAAATGGCATACTGTTTGTCATTTTTCTAGCTTATCACTTAAGTGCAAATAAATGTTTCATGATTTTTTATGTGATTGAAATTATTTTTGATAAGTTCTGAATTTATATCCTACAGGGTTATCAATATGTTATGTGTTACATGCCTATATAAACTCTTTTATTTTATCATGATTTTTTTTAAATAGATATTTCATGAATAATGTGATTCGTATTGATGCTAAATAGGTATATGTGGTGAAAAATGATATAAATAGTTTAGAGAGACATGTACTTAAATTTTATAATTACATTATGAGCCGAATTGAGTTTCCAATTTAGTTTTTAATTAATTAACTCTAAATTCTCCCCTATTGTTTAATCAAAAACAAGAGAGACGGGTCATATCCTCAACACAAACATTTCAATTAGGGTTTTGTTCTCTCTCTCTCTCAAAGCGGCGATTTTTCTCAAAAAAAAACCAGGGCTTGTACTCGTGGACGAAAATTTGGTCTCCAAGCAAATCAAACACCTTCTAAGAAAGATGAATCAGTTGTTGATCTTGCTAGTCCTGGAAATTTCAGTGGTGACGAAGTATCACAAACTCCTGAATCGAAGAGGCTCAAAGGGGTTCCAAACTTCGCTGGTCCTGAGTTTGAATCGAGATACACGGATATGGAGCTAGGCACTCGTCAATTAATTCATGGGACTCCACTCTCTGGTAAGCTATTTCCATTGTTAACTGAGTGTGGGGTTATGAAGTTGTTTAATGATATTGGGCTTGGGAATTTTATGTTAGATCTACCAAAAATCTATTATCCTGATCTTGTGCGTGAGTTTTATGCTAATTTGCATGAGGATTCCTTTGGAAATGTGATATCCTCTGTTCGAAAGAAGAAAATTCAGTTAAACCCTCCCCTGCTAAATTCATTTCTATCAATTGAGACTAAGAGCAATGAAAATATTTATACTGCCCAAAGTGCTGTTACTCTACCTGATTTTTCAGTACAAGACCAATTAAAAATTCTCTATGATACTGAGGATTCAATAACTGCTACTTCTCATGCTACCACCAATGTGTCTCCTCTAGCTCATCTCATATTCAAGCTTGCTAGATCTCATATTTGTCCTCGTTTAGGAAACAAATCTAGCTTCACTAACCAAGATATTATTGTGGTTGCCATGATTATCTCTGGTAAACCTTTTGATCTGTCAACCCTTATTCTGAAAAAGATGGTTGGGACAGTTGAGAAAGCTCACACTGGCATTCCATATGCTCAGCTTCTTACTAGGGTTTTTGAAGGTTTTAAGGTTGATGTCATGTCTGCTATAAAGCTAACCATCAAAGACAACTTTGATCAAAAGACCTTAAGCCAAAACAATCTTCAACTTGATCATGGAGAAGTGTCTAGGATTATAACCTCTTCACCAACTGAGTCTATCCCTGACATTGGAGAACCTTCCAACCCCACTCCTGGTGTTACTGATTCTGTCTCTACAGATATGCTATTGTTAAAATCAATTCAAACTGATGCTATGCTCAACACTGGGAACATTATTGAGATTAAGAAAGACATAATGGAAATCAAAAGTGATCTTCAAAATGTCAAAGCAGATTGTCAGACAATCAAGACAGTTATGAAGGGGTTTATCAGTGATATGAAAACTTTGAAGGATCTGATGATGAAGACAGGTGGAAATACCTCTACAACCCATTCTGCAATGGATCATGAACACAGCCTCGATGACTTGGCTACCGCAGCTGCTAAAGATGGAGATAACCAAGATGGTGACACTGAAGCAACCAACACAGATGAGGATGTTGATGATAAGGCCCCTAAAGATCCTTGATTTTTTTGATGAATTAAGGGGGAGAAAAATTTGGAGAATTGCTATGTTAAATTATCTGAACTAATCTTGTTTTGGGTGAACTTGTTTAATTTTCAGCTTATGTGAACCTATGTGAAATTATGTGAACCTTGATGCTTAATTGCTTTGTTGGATATTGCTAGTTTTATGGTTCTATGAATGTGTTAAGTGGCTACATACTTCTATTATTATTATTATGGTTTTATATCTAACATTGAGTGCAGGGATTTAGGGGGAGTGTTAAAATTCTCCTAAATTGGTTGTAATAATCAAAAAGGGGGAGATTGAAACTCCTAGGTTTTGATGATAACAAATGGAAAGTCATTTGGCTTACTTTCAGATATAAAACAGCCTACCATATGTGTATGTTCTAACTTGTTTTGCAGGGAACATAGCATACTGATTGAGTAATCAGTCTGTATCAAACAGCAAGCCATTTGCACAAATGGCATACCAGTTTCACAAAACAGCATGCTGATTTCGTTCTGGCAGTTTTACCGAATATCAAGAAATCAGAGAACATAAAGTATATACATTATTAGGAATATTTGTAAGGGCCCTCTGAGTATAATTAAATATGCAAACTATCATATCATATACATATAGGGAGACAAACATATTCCTTGAGTTAAATTAAGAAAAGTAAAGTTCTACTTTTCATTAATTTAATGTCTCACCATACCTCCACTCAAAGACAACACATGGGACTCATCATAGCAAATATTCTCTCCATATTATTAACTCTATACACGCTCCACCACTTCTGATTTTGCAGATTACTCAAACTCCTCCACTTCTTGAAAAACAAAACATCTCTAACGGTCTCTTTCTTTTTCATACCGTTGGAACTTCTTGAAGCTTGATTTTAAACATTCTTGTTTACCTATATAAGGGCTGGTTTTTCTCAGTTCTAATATCGAAGATTGAATATCCATTGAAGAGCAGAAAAACACGATACACAAACAACTACAAGCTTTCATTGCAAAATCCTTTTCAATCTTTCAAAACCCTTTACATTCGTACATATATCTATATATTCAGAGGGTCATGGATTGAGTTGTAATATTCAAACACTTGTATTTTTCAAATTGTATCTATTTGTTGCTGTACAAGGTTGGCTTCGAGTTTAGGGTGAGTCGAACTATACTAGAGAAGTATACTTGGGAAGTATTACTTAGAGGGTTAGTTCAGCACAGGAAACAGCAAGCCATTTGTAAGCAGCAGGGTGTAAGGGAGATATATTGTTGTATCTTGTAATCGGTTTATAGTTGATCAATAATATATTCTCTTACCAAGTTTGGTAAGGGACCAGGACGTAGACCATAGGGGCTTAGGGGTCGAACCTGGCTAAAAGATTGTGTGTCACATTTTGCTTAGTGTTTATTTCATTCTGCATTGCATATTAGACACAAACAGCGTGCCATTTTTAAACTGTTTTATTACAAACAGCAAGCTGTTTTTGGTAATTTTCAAAACATGTCAAAACTAAGCATTGTTAGCCATAAACACCTATTCACCCCCTCTAGGTGTTATTTTTCAGTGTATGGGGAGATGCACTGGAATATTTTTATATATGCGTGTGTGGTCTTGGTGGATAATTAGAGTTTATGAATGCGGGTCGGGTCAGATTGTAATTGGGTTAGGTAAATAGGGTTCTGGGCAGTTGAAGTAAGCAACGATTTTGGGTTTTCTGGCGGTATGGTGGCTGTGGACTGGTGGTAAAGACTAGGTTTCAGTCGTGATGCATTAGTGGTGTGTTGTGGTGGATGGAGGTTGATTAGGAAACAGATGAACAGTAAATGCGGCTTGAACAGTAAAAAGTCAATCGATGAACGGTAACAAAACTACAAGTAGGGATGGGCATTCACCCCGGCCCGTCCGATCCTCATCCGATCCCCGCACCGAACAGGGCGGGGAATCGGGATTTTTTCGGGTACGGGCCGGGCAGCGGGGACAATTTTCAAAAAAAATCGGGGAGCGGGCCGGGGGCGGGATTTTATGTCTCCCCGTCCCGATTTTCAATCCTCGATATATATATATATATATATGATAATCATATATTAATATATATGAATTTCTAATACTTTATATTGAAAAGAAAATAATATTTTAATCTTATATGTTTGTCTTTCTAGTAGTTAAATAACTTCATTTCCATGTTATTTATAATTGTTTATTTAAGTAATATTTTTTTATCTTAGTTTAGTGCTTGAAAAATTGTTTCAAACTCACTAGTTAGTGTTTAAAATTGTTTAAAATGTTATTTTTTTTGTTTAAAATGAAATTCCCCGATTCCCCGCGGGGATCCCCGTTACCCGTTTGGGCCGGGGACGGGGAATAAAAAATAATCCCCGACGGGGATCGGGCCGGGGACGGGGATCAGGTTTGAATTCGGGGATGGGGGCGGGGATAACACTCCCCGGCCCCGAAGTGCCCCGATGCCCATCCCTAACTACAAGAACCTGGCTGTCATGCCAATTGATGTCGGCCAAGAGATTAAATTGAATACTAAGCAAAGATTTATACGATCCCAAGAATAATTAATCAATATTGTATAATCAAAGCTTAATAATTTGTGGGGATTGCATCACTTATATAGGAAATAGAAACCCTAATAACAAATACCTAATGGGCTACGGCCCGTAAACAATTGGGATTTATTATAAATAAACTACTTAATAAATAACTCCTAGCCCCACATATAAAACAAATAAATAGATACATTATTTATCTCTACACTAAACAAATATAAACTAATTAATAAAATATATATAATTCTTTATTTCCGCTCCTCTTCATATATTCTAATTATGATTTGTTCTCCATATCCACCTTAATAGAACACTCCAGTTTCCTAAACATAAGAAATAAGAAACTAATTTCTAAAAGATTTGGTGACCAAATTCTTGTGTAAAATTGTTGCATTCTACTAATTAGATCCTATCAACGCTATATTATCACATTGCAAAAACATGGTGAAGTCTTCAACAATGTTATTGTTAAAATAATATATGATGCTATTAAGTCCTACTAACACCTTAAGTTTTAAAAGAAGAAGTGGTAACTGAACATGGTATAAGATCGCAGGTCGGCGGAAGCCTCAAGTTCGATTCCCTGCCAACATACGAAGGCAAATTGTTGACTCAAAGATGGGTGCCCGTGAACTCGTTGTCCACTCTTCGATCCAAAAATGGGCTTTCGAGTGAAGGGGAAGTTAGAATAATATAAGTTCTTATTATGTCGTCTTAAGTGTTAAAATAATGTAAGTTTCTACTAATTCCTCCTAACACATTAAGAGGTTTTAGGAGAACCGGTAACTTAACAGTTATTTACCATTAATGAGAATCTATTGTTGTCTACTATAAGCTCCAATAATCAACCCCAAGAAATTCACTTCAACTGAGTTTAGAATGTGACCCTTATACAACAGAAATACCCATAAAAAACTACCTGGAGGCCCCACATTCTGAACATATTGTATCCAGAAGATTTTCAGCCAGAAGTTTTGCATGCTCGAGACCTTTGGCATTACTGCTTGATAATAGTAGGTGTAATGGTTGCTGTCCTTCTACCAGAGGAAACACAAGTACAGTTCACGTAAAGCATCACTTTCTTATTTGGTTAAATTTACATTTTCCTAAGTGATTATATGGCACACTACCTTCACCCTGTTCCCTTTCAGGATTTCCAGAACTACGTCCTCTTAGTAATACAGTTCCTGTTTCATTTACAATGTGATTTACATACTGATCCTGCAAATACAAAACCCAACAGCAGAAGCACAAAAAATCTCTCCCAATCATATGGAGATGTCAGAGAAAAGCTTCAAACATTAGAATTCCCATCTCTGTTGGAGTAAAACTTAAAAATGAACTAAACGGAATGCAAAATATAAGAATAAACGCCCGCAAGGTTTGTCTCAGTTGGTTAAAGAGAGGCCTTCTCACCTCTTGGTCACAGGTTCGACTCCAATGGGAGGCGGATTTGTGATTATGCCATCCTGGGATAGAACCTGTCGCACTTGTGCAGTTTGCCTTGGATCACGTGGTTGCGGTTTGTCTTGGATCACGTGGTTTGCAGACTATTGCGTGAGCCCATGGGTTTACCCAGAGCGCACCCGAAGGGTAACGGCTGCGGATTCCCATGTTAAGAAAAAAAAATATAAGAATAAACAAAGTGGTTCATGATACAATAGCTATGCATTTTAAGACAAAGTACGAAACATGCATAGTTTTTTAAAACAGTTGAAAACGAGTTCAATTGAGCTCATGTAGATCCCAAGATTAAAAAAAGTTACAAACAGAGCCCAAAAGAAATTTCTAATGTCCCCACACAACTTTCCTTAAAAAAATATAGAACAGGTCTCAAATATATATTTGGACCTCAAAAGAGTAACAAAAGGTAAAGGCACAAATCTAACTCTAGTAGGGAATGTTTTTTCCACTCCTACTCTGTCAAACCCCAGAGAGGCAGAAAGAGACTATAAACCTTGTAACAATCATTTGGATAAATAAACATGAAATAAAAGTATATATAGACAAAAAAGGAAAAGGGCAACTCTAGAATGGATATGTTTATTGTTGCAAATAGATTTTTCTACAATCTGCATACAGTAAGCCAAATATTTCATTATTCTCTCTAAAGTACTACTGTATATTTGTACATACTTTTGTACACATTCTTAGGTTAATATATCAGCATTATTATTTGGTATGACGTACTTCATTTTAGCCTAACCTAATACGAAAAAAAATACGACTTTAGTAGATCACTGAAACCTTCACAACTATACAACGACCAAATAGTTGGGATGATATTCTAAGGGTTAGTTACAAGATGGCCAAGTCTTGGTTGCGTCATGCTCTACATTTATGAAAAGCAACTTTAGTGAACTTGGTCTTTAGGCATAAACTTATTACTTACGTACCAGCTGAGTAGTCAGTTGTGTAGACCAAAGATACACTTACATTTATCATGTTTCCTTCTTAGCGGACCAGTTGCAGAAGTTTTGGAAAAAAATTGATAAATTCCATATCAAACAAGAACCTAACAGTAAAGCTATAAAAATAGAAGGCTAGGAAGTAGGGTGATTTCACAAGTCATACATACAGCGTAGGACTCTGTTGATACTTGGAGAACCGTGAGAAACAAATATTCTGCACTTTTTTTATGTACTCGTTCACCAAAATTTGTTGCGCAGAGCCAGAACCTATGATTCTCACAGGTCCTCCAGTTGTCCAGTGGCATTTGAACCAAAGCCATACATACGTGTATAGGCCATTATTCTAGAGAGGACCTCCTTATATGGAGAATATGAGAGAACTACCAATTTTATGATTCTATAATAGAATCAAAGTTCTAATTTTTTGGTTCTATAAAAAAAATACCAATTTTTTTGGTTCTATAATTAAAAAAAGACCAATTTGTTGATTCTGTAAAAGAACCAAATTTTTTTTTTTTTAAAAACTTTAAATTTTTTTTTAAAATTTTTTTTATAAAAAAGTCTGCTGACGTGTGGCGTCGCTGCTGGCGTGGGCGACGCCAGCAGTGCTGACGTGACACTGCCACGTCATCAGTGACGTCAGCAGTGATGCCGTGGCACTGCCACGTCAACAATGATGATGTCACTGCTGACGTGGCAGTGACACGTGGCAGTGCCACGTCATCACTGCTGACGTGGCAGGTCAGAATTTTTTTAAATTTGAAATTTAAAAAAAAAATTGCAATAAAAAATTAAAAAAAAAAATTGGTTCTACTGTAGAATCAGAAAAAATTATATGGTTCTCTCCAATTCTCTATCTAACAAGTTCTCTCTAGAAGGGGACTCTACGTGTATATATATACACATATAAGTACATGATAAATATATCTGTGTGTAGCTGTGTGTATATAATTCAAGATAAGTACTACGAAGATAGCTGCCTAACTCATTAAAACAACAAATGGCAAAAACTAACCAAATAAAAGAATAAGTATATAAGTTAAGTAAAGTGTACAGCCCCAAGAACACCATTAAATGTAAATTCATTAGTCATCCACTTAATAAATAATAAGGATCAAATACATACATGAGCTCCAGCAGAGATGTGAAGATATAAAGGTTTTTCACCATCAGATGGTCCATTTGGTGGTCTATATCTACCCCTGAGAAAGTGCATTCACACAAATTAACACTATATAAAATCTGTAACAGATAGTAGCTATGTTAATAAAACAGAAAAGGCCACTAACTTAGTTATTAATACAGAACCTGTACACTGTTGATGGAGGAATTTGGGAACAACAAATTTTAAGGTACGTCGTCGGAAATAAGATCTGAGACGGTGATTCTTTGCCGGAAAAAGTGGTGGTGCGCAGTAACTTGTGGTTGCTGATTGTAATTGGTGGTTGAGATTGATAGGGTTAATGGCGGCTATTCAGAACTCTCGACTTCCAACCCCTCAATCGGCCTACGTAACCCGATATTTATAGGGGATCAAGCCATACGTAGTTTTTGGAGAGAAAGAAACCCAAATGGGCTTGGATTGACGGTCCAGCTTCTGGAATGTTCTACTATGAGGCCTAATGTCGAGGTGAAACTAGGAAACTACAAAGGGACAACCCAGCACTTTACGAAGAGATCTAACCCTGAATGGAAACAAGTCTTCGCGTTCTCAAAAGATAAAATTCAATCTTCAGTTCTTGAAGTATTTGTGAGAGACAAAGATATGGTTGGTAGAGATGATTATTTGGGAAGAGTACGAAGGCCCAAGGCTCATCCAAGATCTCAAGACTTCACGGATAAGGAAACTTCCCCCGTCGAGGACTAGTCCTGTCCGCTACCGCTATTTCTCGATTTCAAGGATGCAGATATAGCCATGATTTACTCCAAGTGCAGAACACATCCCTGTCCCCCGAATGAGAAGCACCCACCAGATAACAGGACAGGTGATCCAGAGCTTTTGGGTGCAAAGTGCAGGATTACTCCGAAGTTCCCCAATGAGGGCGCGCCCATTGGCTACAGGAATAGAGTTCCCCAATGAAGTTTCGAAGTTCCCCTCCTTCTAGCGCCAATTTGTCGATAAGTTGCCAAACGTAACTGTGAGTTGACCCATGCTTCTTCCAACAAATCAAGATTCAACCTTTGATTTACCATGTTTGCTTCTTCGTCATAAAAATCTCTACAAAACGAACCTGCTCCAATCTCCACAGGAACCATCGCTTCACATCTATAAGATAACATAAAGGGAGACTCACAAGTTGTTGACCTTGGAGTCGTGTTGTACGACCATAGAACCATGGGAAGCTCCATGGGCCAACTACCCTTGCTTTCTTCTAACTTCGTCTTCAATGTATGCTTGATGATTTTTTTAATAGCCTCCGTCTGTCCATTGCTTTGAGGATGATAAATAGCAGCAAACTCCTTTTTTATACCCAAATCATCACACAATTTCCGCAACTCCTTGTTATCAAACTGTTTTCCATTATCTGACACAGGCTTATATGGAATCCAAAACCTGCACACGATGGAGTTAAACACAAAATCTATGATTTTCTTTGCTATGATAGTGGCCAAAGGCATGGCCTCCGCCCATTTGGTGAAGTAATCAACAGCAACCACAGCATACTTAACACTTCCCTTGGCTTTGGGGAGCTCTCCAATAAGATCTATCCCCCATATAGCGAATGGCCATGGACTCATCATAGAAGTCAAAGTAGTAACAGGAATAGTCGAATAGTTGTCAAACCGTTGACACTTATCGCAAGCTTTTGCAAAATCATGAGCATCCTTTTTCATAGTAGGCCAGTAATAACCATGTCTCAACACCTTCATGGCCAATGAACCACCCCCCGAGTGATTGCCACAAATCCCTTCATGAACCTCTCTAAGAATGTAGTCACATTCGTCCCCATCTATGCATTTGAGAAGTGGTTGGTTGAAACCTCTCTTGTAGAGAATTCTGTCATACTCTAAAAATCTCGCTGCTTGATACTAGAGTCGCCTTGCTTCGAATTTACCTCCTGGTAGAGTCCCTTTACGAATATAATCTTGAATTGGAGTCATCCAGGTAACCTGTGGAGTGATTTCTACTTCCATGACTTCTATCTCTGGAATACTAGGCACTTCTTGAATCTGTAGGGGAACGGTTCCCAATAGCATGGCATCCTTCTGAGATCCCAACTTGGCTAGAACATCTGCATTGCAATTCTCATCCCGAGGAATGCAATCTAATCTCACTTCACAAAATTTTTGGATCAAACGTCGAGCATACTTCATGTAAAGCTCCGTCCTTGGACCTCTACATTGAAATCCACCCTTAACTTGCCCAACTACTAAGTCGGAATCACTTAACACAATCAAATTCACTACTTTCATCTCTAGAGCCATCTTCAACCCGTTAATCAAATCTTCGTATTCCGTATCGTTGTTGGTTGCTTTAAACCTGAAGTGGATTGCACCCATAAGTTGATTTCCTCCAGGGGTAATCAAAACTATACCTGCACCAGCTCCTCCACTATTTACAGCCCCATCAACATGGAACTTCCACCAAGGTTGGGGAACTTCTTCAAGAGGGCACGCCCTTATGATAGGAACATCATGTTCTACCAACACAAGTGATTTTTCCTCATTTTCCGAGTCGAATCCCAAAATAAAATCAGCTAAAGCTTGACCTTTGATGGTAGTCCTAGGAGCGTATTCCAAATCAAACCGACTTAGTTCAATAGCCCACTTTAACATCCTTCCTGAAGCCTCTAGTTTATGAAGAATTACCCCCAACGGATAAGATGTGCGAACTTCAACCTTATGCGCTTGAAAATAAGGACGTAGCTTTCTTGCTGCCAAGATTAACGCATGAACAATTTTCTCCATGCTAGTATAGCGAGTCTCCGCATCCAATAAGCGCTTGCTCACATAATAGATGGGAGATTGGTGATCCACTTCTTCTTTCACTAGCACAGCGCTCACTGAGTACCCCGACACAGCTAAGAACAAAATCAGAGTTTCCCCTTCATCCGGCTTCGCCAATAATGGTGGATTTCCCAAATGTTCCTTGATTTTCTGAAAAGCTTCTTCGTACTCAAGAGTCCACACAAAGTCACTAGAAGCACCTTTAATTGCCTTAAAGAACTCCCTACACTTATCTGAAGACTTCGAGACAAAACGATTAAGAGCAGCTATCCTCCCCGTTAGACTCTGGACTTGCTTCACACTAGATGGAGACTTCATGTCAAGTAGAGCCTTAATCTTTGCGGGATTTGCCTCGATTCCGCGATGATTGAAAATAAATCCTAAAAACTTCCCGGACTCTACCCCGAAGACACATTTTTCAGGGTTTAGCTTCATCCTGAACTTCCTCAAAATCTCAAACATCTGTTCCAAATTCTTTACATGATCCTTTGCCCTCAAAGATTTTACTAGCATGTCATCTACATAGACCTCCATAGTCTTCCCGATCAGATCTTTAAACATCATATTCACCAGTCTCTGATAGGTCGCCCCAGCATTGATCAAACCAAATGGCATTCCAATGTAGCAATACAGCCCCCTATCTGTGATGAAAGAGGTATGTTCCTGATCAGGTTCATACATTAGAATCTGGTTGTAACCAGAATAAGCATCCATGAAACTCAAGAGAGCATGACCAGCCGTGGAATCCACTAATTGATCAATTCGAGGAAGATGAAAACTATCCTTAGGACAAGCCTTGTTCAAATCAGTGAAATCTACACATGTCCGCCATTTTCCGTTAGGCTTTTTGACCAGAACCGGATTGGCTAACCAATCTGGGTAATAAGACTCATTGATCAAACCAACATCTAGAAGTCTATCAACTTCCTCCTTCAATGCTATAGCTCTCTCTCCACTTACAGGCCGATGTTTTTAGTGAATTCCCTTTTTGGTGGGGTCTATATTCAGATGGTGACACATGACCTTTGGATCGATTCCCACCATATCTGCATGACTCCAGGAAAAGACATCCAGATTGTTCAAAAGAAAATTAATAAGCATTCCTCTCATTTTGGAATTCAGCTAAGATCCGATTCTCAAAACCTTACTTGAATCCTTCTCATCCACCACGATTGAAATTGTATCTTCTGCAGGACCAGTCTTTTCCACAGGTTGTGATGTTCTTGGATCTAGATCAAAATCAAAACTCCGCGGATCATCCACCGGTGCTGCACCCTTGGAGGGCGCGTTCTCTTTATGAGGGAAGTCTTCCTCTACAAGGGTATGCACCAAACCTTCCAATAACATTCGCCTTCCTTCAACTTGCTCTCCTCTAATATTGACAGACATTACATCCTCTGAATCCTCCTCAATTTCCTCAAGAATTCCTTCCTGCAAGTCATCAAGTACCGGAATGTTCTTCTCAGGGCGCGCCCTATAGAGGGGTGCATCCTCCTCTAGTTCTTGGACAAGATAATGAACTTTTACTTCTTTCGGAGTGACGCTCATGACTCCTGTATTACTTTCACAATGGGCACGTCCTCCATCTGGTTGTCTTCTAAACCCCCTGACTGCCTTATGATAACAATCTCTGGAATCATGTTGAGACCCTCTTACAGTCCCCACACCATTGGGTGTTGGGAATTTCATTGCAAGATGGTAGATAGAGGTCACAACCTTCATTTCTTTCAACAGAGGACGTCCTACCAAAGCATTATGTGATGACTCCACATTCAGAATCATGAAATCCATCATTTGAGTTACAGAAAGAACTCCTTCACCAAGAGTTACCGGTAGCTTGATAGCTCCCATGACTTTTACTGACTCGCCTGAAAACCCATAGATCCATCCATTGTCTTGAATCATATCTTTATCTAAGAGTCTTAACTTCTTGTAAGTGCTGTAGTATAAAATGTTCACCGAACTCCCATTGTTAACGAAAACCCGATGTACATTCCTGGAACCGATCTGAATTGCTACCACCAGAGCATCATTTTGAGGATGGTGTACCTACCTAGCATCTTCTTTAGTGAAAGTGATATCTGCACATTCTCCCTTGAACAACTTAGGCGGCCTTAACTCCAAGCTATTTACATTTGTAAGAGGTCTATACCTTGCTTCCCTGGCATACATCTCCATAGCATGATTGCTATCACCCCCAGGTGATGTCCCCCAAAGATGGTGTGAATACTTCCTTCCTTGATGAACTTTTTCTCTTCAGGTTTATCATCACCATGGAGGGCGCGCCCTCCATCTCTTCTATCCGAATTTTCCTTGTGTTTCTTCACCTCCCTGACAATCCATTCTGTCAAGTACCCTTCCTTAATCAAATCCTCAATCTCCTCCCTGAGTTGGCAGCACTCATGAGTGTTATGCCCTGAAGAATCATGGAATTCACAGTACTTCTTTTTATCTTTACTCTGCCAAGAGGTCTGAGGTTCCGGCCTCCTGAAGAACCCTTTGTTCTTATTCACCTCAAAGATGTGCTCAATAGAAGCTGCCAAAGAAGTATAGTTACTCGGCCTTTGATCGTAAGTGTATGTATCGGGAGGACCCAAATTCCTTCCAGATTCGGCTAAATTCACCCAATTTGCACCAGTTGCTAAACGGCGAGTAGGACTAGGAGACCTATCCTTCCTCTTACCGGCCTTTCCCTTAGAGCTGTTCTGACTGTCAGTTTTCAATTATCTGCCAAAGATTGTTCCACAATCTTGAAAGTATCAACTTGTGCAAACACATCAGCCAACGTAGGTGGATCTTGTCCTTGAAGGTGTTTCCAGAAATCAGTTCCTACTGACAATCCGGCTATTAGAAAACTCTTGAGCGTTTAATCAGTTGCTCCCCTAACCAAAGTAGACTCTGAATTAAATCTCTTGAATTAAGATTGCAAACTCTCCCCTTCCCTTTGCTTAATATTAGCCAAGGTCGTGACCGGAGGGGCGTATTTCACTGCAGCCTGGAACTTAGTCAGAAACAAATTCCTCATCACCTACCAAGATGTAATTACTCCTGGCCCGAGTTTCTGAAACCATTGCTGAGCACCTTCCCTGAAGGTTGCTGCCAACAACGACATCTAGCTAGTTCCGTCACCTGATATACATCCATCTCAATATCGAAGCATCCCAAAAATTCTACAGGATCTGCATTTCCATAAAAGTGAAGATCATTAGTCATAGACCTATACCCAGTGGGAAAATGTGCCTCTCTGACTTCAGTCGAGAATGGAGAGGATGTTTGTGCAGTAGCGGATATCCTTCCTCCATCTAAATGGGCTAAAAGCTTCTTCAAAACATCCACACTGAATGTTCCCACTCCAGGAATATTCTGGATATTTGGTAGTGCCACAATCTGAGTACCCTTCGGGGGTGGAGGCGACGGTGGAGCCGCTATCTGAGTGCCTCCTTGAACCCCTGCTTGTGGTTGAATCACAACGTCCTCTTAAGTTTGAGTTTGCTGACCCTCAGGATTTCCATGAGGTTGTGAATTCCCTTGAGAACCTCTCTGATACTGTTCTCCTGAGTGAGGGTGCGTCCTCGACCTGGACTCACTGGAGGTGCTTGAGGGAATTTGATGGATACGGGGGGATCTTCCACCTGAGGGCGCGCCCTGATTACGGGGGCGCCCATTTCCCTGATACCAATCCATTTATATATCACCGTTATCACGGTTTCCTCTTCTTCCAGTGTTGTCATGATGAGGAGCTTGTTTAAATCCAAGGGGCCGCGACCTGTTGTAAACAGGGGGTGCGCGCCGTGGATTATCATTGCGAGCAAGAGATCGCTCATGTCCAAGGGGCCTCGACCTGTTGTCAGGGGGCACGCACTGTGGATCATGACTCTGTGGAAGGGCTCGTCATGTCCAAAGGGCCTCGACCTGTTGTCAGGGGGCATACGCTGTGAATCATGACTCTGTGGAAGGGCTCGCTCATGTCTAAGGGGCCTCGACCTGTTGTCAGGGGGCACGCGCTATGAATCATGGGGCCTCGATTCCATATATTTGTCTTTCTTCTGAAGCTCGAGGAGTACCATCCTTAAATCGTCATCATTAAGCCTTATTAAGGCGTTCCTTCAAGCTGGCAAAATCTCTCCTCTTTCTAGCCATTTGCTCCCCATCCCCTTGAATCTCACTAGGAGTGCGCCCTTAACGGTGAGGATGAGGGCGCGCCCTTTCTTGAGGATTCGACAACCTGTGCTCAGAATTATCTTCACTACGATGTTCAAAAGTAGGATCAGAATAATCTAACCTTCGAGGAGTGACCAGCTGAAATCTCCTTTCCTGATTTTCCTCCCTCCTTCGAGAATCTTCCTCAATCTGGGGGGATTTCCCTGATCGGCGATGATTTCGTGGGATACTCCGAGATTTTCTCCTTGATTCTTGCTCTTCCTCCACAAAACCCAATCTCGCCCCGAAACTATTGATGGCATCTTGCATAATATACAACTGTTCCATTAATGCCGAATTGCTGATAAGAACGGGCGGCTGTCCACCGACGGCGGTCGGAGTTCCATGATGTCGTGGAGGAGCAGCAATATTCTCTGGAACATAAGCTTCATGACGTGCTTGGTTATCTCCCAAGCTGTCATCAGAATCGTAACCATCTTTTTCTCGAGAACCTCTTCTTTAATTGTGAGACATCTTTTCCTCCTAAGATGTAGATCTTGATTGGCGGCCCCTCCTTCTAGCGCCAATTTGTTGATGGAGGAATTTGGGAACAACAAATTTTGAGGTACGTCGCTGAAAACAAGATCTGAGACGGTGATTCTTTGCCAGAAAAAGTGGTGGTGCGCAGTAACTTGTGGTTGCTGATTGTAATTGGTGGCTGAGATTGATAGGGTTAGTGGCGGCTATTCAGAGCTCTCGACTTCCAACCCCTCAATCGGCCTACGTACCCCGGTATTTATAGGGGATCAAGCCATACGTAGTTCTTGGAGAGCAAGAAACCCAAATGGGCTTGGATTGACGGTCCAGCTTCTGGAATGTTCTACTATGAGGCCTAACCACGAAGGCCCAAGGCTCATCCAAGATCTCAAGACTTCACGGATAAGGAAACTTCCCCCGTCGAGGACTAGTCCTGTCCGCTACCGCTATTTCTCGATTTCAAGGATGCAGGTATAGCCATGATTTACCCCAAGTGTAGAACACATCCTTATCCCCCAAATGAGAAGCACCCACCAGATAACAAGACAGGTCAGAGCTTTTGGGTGCAAAGTGCAGGATTACTCCGAAGTTCCCCAATGAGGGCGCGCCCATTGGCTACAGGAACAGAGCTCCCAAAGCACACACCAAAAAGTCCCCATCTTTCCACCTTAGGGCGTGCCTTTTGTGTCTAAGACGGGTCCTTATATTCAGGCATTCCCCTGGAGGCCTTCTGCGACGGACATCCCCCTCCTGAGATACGATAGGAGGGAATTCTTCAATAAAACCTAACAAAATAATTCAAATAACATTCCAAGTATAATTTACCCAAAGAGGGCGCGCCCTCATGGTAAAATAGAAGGAGAGGGCGCGGCCCTATTGCTGTAAAACCAACCAAAACCCTAATTAACTTCAAGAATCCCTAGATTGAACCCATTATTGACCCGAATTCATCTTAAAATACCCGAACCGAATTTTGGCTATAATATACACCTCTGGATCTGCAAGATGCAATAAAAATCTTGAATCATATATATAAATATAAGATACCAGATATGTATATAAACTTTGATATATATAAAAACAGAGAGAGCAGTTTTGTGATTTCACCTCCTCCTGGGTTTGTCGTTTGGTGAGTTTGTTCCATATAGAAGACTCGGCATCATTTATGACAATTTCTCGAGCTATTAACTCCTCCTGCAATTTCGTCTATACGAAAAGGTTGATAATTGTTTAGAAGTACATTATTAAAGGAAGCTCAATACTGTAGTGCACACTTCCGTATTATGCCAACAAATTAGTATGATACGCTACACAAACAACCTAACAATTACTCAGAGTCACATCCACATCTACATTAGACGACTACTGAAGATAAGCTATGATATCCCTACAATGAAATAGTCATCGTGGTTCAGTCTAGATAATTGTAAAAGAGCATGCAAGCAATATCCACATCTAATTAGCTGCTAGCGTTTGGAAAGACTCTGATAAAAACCTGGTGTCTGGAATGAGTTGGTTCCATATTTTTACGACACATGTGTGGGGACACAAAATTCATTAATAAACAAGCCCATTAGACATGATAAATTAGCAACGTATAACAATAAAACTCAAATTAAACATGATTTTGTAAAGTATATTGTAAACTTAGGTATCATCCTCTATTCCTCTTCCTTCTCTTCTCATTTCCCACTTGTTTCCTTCTTGTCATATTTTTCTTTTTGGCTTTTCGCATTGCAACTTTAACTCATATGTGGACTTTCACTTCGTCAGACTGTCTCCACATTTCAGTCAAGGCTGTCCAGAAGGCAAACCCATTGGAAGCAAACTTGAAAGTACCTAGGTAGCACTGAAATTCTTCTGCCAGCAGCTTGCCTCACTTTGTCCTAAAACAGATTTACATACATGCAAATCAGCTTTCATAATGTCTGAGCAGACCAGATATGACGGGGGAGCAAACCCAAGAAGATCCAAGGACTTGGAAAATTTTCTTGCGTCAGGAGTCATCATTCCAGGTGCTGTTGCTAGGACTTTGCCCTCTGCAGATCACAGTAGAGACTGATTCTCTGATGGTGGTTAATGCGTTGCAGAAAAACAGTAGGAACCAGCTCGAGGTGGGGAATGTTTTGGAGGCTTGTCAAACAGCTTTGTCGGGAAGGAGTAATGTTAGAATAGGTCATGTTAAAAAGCTAGCGAACAAGGCAGCACACTTAATGGCTAGATTAACTTGTTCGCTTAATAACTACAGTGTTTATGAGTCCCCTCCACATATTATGTTGACATATTGTGTTGGAGACAATTGTGTATGATTCGCGCAAGTTTTAATGAAGTTTCTTTTGGTTTCAAAAAAAAAAAAACATCCTTCGTCTCGTCTTCTTCTAAATTTTAAAACTTTAATTTTACTGTTGTTAAAATAAATTAAAAAAATTATATTGTATATACTAAATTTAGTATATTTTTCTATGAAACTTAATATAAAATAATGAAATTTAAATATTAATATATTGTATATACTAAAATTTATAGAAAAAATTATAACTACATTGTAGTAAAATTTAGAATATTTACCAAAAATATCACTTTTTCTAAAAAAAAATTGCGATTTTACCATCTTCTCAAAATATTTGCAAAAAATATTTTTTTTAAAAAAATGCAAAAATATCAACTTTTATAAATTATTTGCAAAAATACGTTCCGCAACCAAAACAACCACATGTTGGTAGACTTTAGTTGATTTTACTTGAATTTGCCGGATGCGCAGCTTACATGCAATTGCATATGTGTTTGCAAATAAATGCATTTGATTGCAAAATGTATTTTTGTAAATATTTTATAAAAGTCGATATTTTCGCAAAATATTTTTCTTAAAGTATGTTTGCAAAAAAAAAAAATCTGGTCTTCTGTATTTATGAAAAAACCTCTATAATTTAACAAGTTAAAAAATATTAAAAATTGATATATATAATATATATTAAAATTTATATTTTAAAATATCCTATTTTTATGTCGAGTATTCATTCCGAGTACTTTCCCACTAATTCGAATATTCATTACTCGATAAGCGTATCGAATCGAACCGATTTCCAATTTTTAGAACATTATTTAGTTTAAATTATTTAAAATAATATATTAAATTAAATTATTCAAGTTTTAAATGAAGATTTATTTATCAAAATATTAAATTAATTATTTTATTTTTGAATTTTGTCACATCAAAACATATTACAATTGCCTAAAAAGAAAAATTCATTTTTTCGAAATGTATTTAACATCCTTACTTGGTCTCGTCTTCTTCTAAATTTTAAAACTTTAATTTTACTTTTGTTAAAATGAATTAAAAAAAAATGAGAATGAAATATATATATATATATATATATATATAATATTATTCGCAAAATTGATTAAGATATTTAATGTATTTGAGCTCATAACATTCAAATATTGACAAATACTAATTTATGGCATTTAATTTAAAAATTGATTAACTCAATGAAAAAGATGACACCATCTTTTAAAAATATGATCTAATTAATTATAATTTGAACATTATTTAAAAGGATTGTGAGATTTTATTTTTGCAAGAGGAGTTGATTTGATCTCTCTAATCATTTGATTTCACCTTCAAACCAAAAAGTAAAAACATCATTAAAATTATATACACTATGTAACAAAGTCGTGCTACGCACGGCACGAAAATATTTTTAAAAATTATATACATAACATCATTGTTCGTTAAGTTTTATTATTTCGAAGTTGATATGATGAATTGAAACTTGTGTGTAATATAATTAAATTTGAATGTTTAAGAAATATAGAGAAAAGAATTAGCAGAAAAAAAACATGTTTCAGTTAAATTCTTAAGTATTTTGACGACACCTATTTTATCGCATAAAAAATGATTTTAAAATCCAATTGAAAAAATTTGGCATTAGATAAGTAAAAATAACATTTTTGAATCTTTTTAATTATTGATGGCATTATGAGAGATGTGATTGCTTAGTTTGTTAATAAATTTGATTGTATGATGAAAAGAAGCTGAATGTAAATATGAGAAGAGGTGTGATTGACTTAATTTGTCGATAAATTTAGTTGTATGACAAACAAAACAGAATTCAAATGCATTTTTCTAGTCATGCATCATATTTTTTGGAGTGATCTAACATCCGTATCTCTTCATTTAATTAATGTTTTTTTAGCATTTATAAGAACTTTTTTGTAGGTAATATTAAATTTAAATTCAAGGACAAATTTGCATTTTTTAAGTCGTGCTTCATATTTTTTGGAGTGATCCAACACCCATATCTCTTGATTTGATTAATATTTTTAAGCATTTATAAGAAATTTTTTGTACGTAACATTAAATTTAAATACATGGACACATGTTCAAAATGGTACTCACAAATTCTAATACTCTTATATTAAATCTTATAATAAATATGTACGTGTAATTATTTTCTATCTCCAATTTAATAATAAATAAAATTAAATTTAAAAATCATTGGAATCTGAATAAATACTAAGTCGTTTAAAAATAATTATATAGACAAAACGAAGATCCTCTAACATATTATCAACTTCATCAACTCCACAAAGTCCTATTACTTTTTTTCATAACAAATTACAATGTCAACATTAACAATTAATAAACATTAAATATAACTAATTAACGTTCTTAAACGTCAACGCCCGTCTCCTAACATACATGCATGATTTATTGATTAATAATAGTATAAGAATGTGCTTAGTAAGAATATTAATTTATTCTAACATAATATAATGGAACAACGAATGTATGGCTTTTTTATTGATTTAAATAGTGAAAAAATGGGTTGGTTTGTTCAATTTAATCGATCACACAATGTATGTAATTTGTCCAAGTGTAAAAGTAAATTCTACAATATTACTTGTATTTAAATCGTGGATGTTAATTAAAAATCTATACATACTTTCGTATCTTATCATGATTCTCGTGATCACTGATTACGAATTTATTGAAAAATTAAAATTGTTTATTTATTGTTGCCACAAAAAATTGCAACGATTTTGAACAAGGATTAGAAATGGACGATGTAAATAATTATATTTTATCGTTTTACCTTGAAATAATTATACTTTTATATAGATAATAAAAATTTTATATTTAATATAAACTAAAGTGTATTTAATATATATTCATTATGTACAATTAATGGCTTAATAAAAATTATTAAATGCAAGCAAATTATTTTAATAAAAAATGTGAAAAATACTAGGCAACTTAGCCGCGCTTCGCGTGGTTAATAAAATTTTATTTTAAACTACTAAAAAAAGATAATTAACATAAAAATTAATAAGTATTTTAAAAATTTTCCTGAAAAAAGTGATTTAAAACAGGAGAGAATTACCAAATGGACCATCCACAGAAGTTTGGCCCTCACCTGTCCCCCTAATGTGCAGTTTTGTGTGCCGTATCTGCTTTTTCAAATTTTTATCCCTGTTTCGTTGTTTCGTATGCTGTATCATGTAGCATTACTACCCACGGTGTGCCGTATCAGGCCTAATGCTGCACATGAAATGTCGCATTGGAGGCCTAACATGGCAGACGAATTAGCATGTCACGTGTTGTGCCATACGAAACCCCGTATCTATGAGATATTTTATATCATATTTTTGGAATGGGGTAAGCAGGACCATGAAAACTGGAAATGGTCCATTTTGGACCATCACCCTTAAAACAGTTTGTATGAATTATTAGTTGAAATAATACTCTCATTTTATTAATCTTAAAAATATTATAAACATGAAAAATAACAATTACAATATTAAAAATAATTAAATAACGTTTTTAAAACCGATACCCCTCTTATAATATACATTATCAGTAATAGGAAAAGAATCTATATAATTAGAATATAAATTGATTTTGTCACAATATGTTAAAGCAACATGTGCATGACATTTTGACACAATAAAAAATGACGCAATGCGAACAATTTTAAGTCATTAATTTACATAAAAATAATTTTAATTTTATGCATATAAGTAATATTTTATATTAAAATAATAATTATAATACTCAAATAAAGTTTGTCAATCTTTTATATAAATAATATGAAGTAAATTTAATATATATTTATTTATTTAGTATAATTAATGATTATTAAAATGTTATTAAGATGCCATTAATCTGCTACTTAATGCAAGAAAAAAATTTAACAAAAAATCAAAAAAGTGAGAATTCAAGAAAAATATCTTAAACGCTTTTGATGCATTTCCGATCCCCAGGCATTATAATATACTAGGTAACAAAGACGCGCTATGCGCGGCACGAAAATATTTTTAAAAATTTTACACATAAGATTATTGTTTGTTAAATTTTATTATTTGAAAATTGATATGATAAATTAAAAATTATGTGAAATGCAATTAAATTTGAATGTTTAAAAATTAAAGAAAAAGAAGTAGGTGAAAAAACATGTTTCGGTTAAACTCTTGAACACTAATAATAATAATTTCGAAGATATTGACGACACCTACTTTGTCGCATAAAAAATGCTTTTGAAATCCAATATTGATAGACATTTGCAAAGTTTGACATTGAATAAGTAAAAATAACATTTGTGAATCTTTTCTATTGTCGATGACATTATGAAAGACGTGATTGGTTAATTTGTTAGCAAATTTGATTGTATGATGAAAAGAAGTAGAATGTAAATGTGATGAGAGGTGTGATTGACTTCACTTGTCGATATATTTGGTTTTATGGCCAAAAAAATAGAATTCAAATGCATATTGTAAGTCATGCTTCATATTTTTTGGAGTGATCCGATACCCGTATCTCTACATTTAATTAATTTTTCTGAGCATTTTATAAGAATTTTTTTGTTTGTAATATTAAAATTATATTCATGGGCACACGTTCAAAGTGATATTCACATGTTCTAATACTCTTTTATTAAATTTATAATAAATATGTAAATATAACTGTTTTTAAAGCCGATACCCGTTTTATAACACCCTTACTCAAAGCTCAGAAAGTGAGAATTTGTTTAAAATAACAAAAATCAACTTCTTAAAGACCTCTTACTTTTTTCCATACCAAACTACAATGTCAACATAATTCCTATAATAAAAATTTGTAAATATTAAATATAACTAATTCACGTTCTTAAACACCGTCTCCCATCTCATAACATACATGCATGATTAATTGATTAGTAATAGTATAAGAATGTGTTTAGTTAGAATATTAATTTTTCCAACACAAGATAATCAAACAACGAATGGGTAATTAATAGACAAAAAAAAGGGTCGACTTGATTCAATTTAATCGAATTGGTTACACCCCGTGTGTAATTTGTTCATGTATAAATAAAATTCTACGATATTACTTTTATTTAAATTATGGATGTTATTTGAAAAATATTTATACTTATGTATCTTATCATGATTCTCACGATCATTGATTACGAATTTATCGAAAAGTTTAAATCATCTATTAATTGTTGCCAAAATTTTTTTAATGATTTTGAATAAGGTTTAGAAATGACACAATAAAAATTATTTTATTTTTTTGTTTTACCTTAAAATAATGGTACTTTTATATTAATCATTAATATTTTATAACAAAATAACAATAATAATGTTCTATTAAAATTATTAAACTTTTATATTAAATATGAAATAAATTGTATTTAATATATATTTAATAGGTATAATTAATGATTAATTAAATGCAAAAAAAAATTTTAATAAAAAAATCAAAAATTTAAAATTTCAAGAAAAATATTTTGAAACTTCTGAGTGCAAGCCTCTCCAATCTCCTGCGCGGATCATAAATTTCATTTTAAAATATTGAAAACAGATGAATTATTTTTTATTATTTTTAAAAATTGATTAGTCTCTTAAAAAATTTTAAAAAAATTTGATTCAAAACAATTTACATAAATTATAATTTTGAATATACTCTCTTTACATATCTAAATTTTTCGTAATCTCAAAAATATCAAAAACATAAAAAGTAGCAATTATAATACAAACGTAGTCTTTACAATCAAAAGTTATAATTATTATATATAATAACACTTTTTAAAGCTAACGTTCCTCTAATATCATACATGTTCAATAGTTGTGTAAGAATTTATTTAATTAGAATATTAATTTATTTCGACATAATATAATGATCAACGGGTGTTTAACTTTTTATTGATTCAGTCTACCGATAAAATTGGATTTTTTCAATTTAATCGGTTTGGTCATAACCCATGTGTAATTTACTCACGTGTAAAAATAAAAAATTATTTTTATTATTTTTATTACAATTTTAAGCAAATATTTATATACTTCTATAATTTATTATGATTTCCATAATCACTAATAATAAAGATTGCTTGAGAAGTTAAGGGTCGTCTATACTACAATTGTCCGAAAAGAAATAGAGTGGTATTCGATAGGGAATAAAGAAGGTCGCAATGTAAACAATTTCTAGTCGTCATTTTCCTTAAAATAAACTTAATTATATATGTAATTAATATTTAATATTGTAATAATAATTATAATGCTCAAATAAAGTTTGTATTTTTTTAAATAAATTTAATACATATTTATTTGGGATAATTAATGACTAATTAATATGTGATTAAGAGCTATTTAATGCATGAAAATAATTTCAATAAAAAAATTTTAAAACACCAAAATTCAAGAAAAATATCTTGAACGCTTCTGGTAACTTTCCGATCTCCAGGCATTATAATATATACTAGGCAATTTAGCCGCGCTTCGCGCGGTTAATAAAATTTTATTTTTAGCCACTAAAAATAGATAAATTAATATGCATTTTAAAAATTTCCTAAAAAAATGATTTAAAACAGTTTGTATGAATTATTAGTTGGAATAATACTCTTATCATATATAAAGAATTTTAATAATCTTAAAAATATTATAAACATGAAAAATAGCAATTACAATATTAAATAGAAATAATTAACATTTTCAAAGCCGACGCCCCTCTCACAATATACATGTTCAGTAATAGTATAAGAATTTATATATTGATATGGGCTAAAATTAAGTCCTAAAGGCACATTTAATGTTGCATTAATTAGGCCCGGTATGGTCCAAACGTGGGGCCCACCAACAGGGTCCAAAACCCTATTTAAATATTAATTTCGTAATTAATATTGAGGGATAATTAACAGCTGGGAAGTACAAGTCAAATAAGGATATTATCTCTCCAAAGAGTAGCCTCCAAGGCACATAGTCATACAAGGAAACAGACTCCTACAAGGAAGGAGTCTAGAACCTTCCTCATGGCTCAATTGCCCATTAAGTCACCTAACCCTACTATAATTGGGCCAGACCCCTCATCTCAGAACTACGTTTTTGGCTTGATCTTTGATATTCATCAAAGTACGTAGGCATCTTGTGAAGGCAGATTCAGCCACGAGCACAAGAGCAGCCATTAAAGCTCGAAGCTCCCACAAACCCTAGTAGTTAATACGTAATAAATATACCCTACTTTTTATTCCACAACATTTGGCGCCGTCTGTGGGAAGACAAAAAAATACCTGTTGGTACATTAAAAATTCCTAAATTACTAGGAATAATTACGAAAAATACCCGTGGGTACATAAAAATTCCTAAATTATTAGGAATAATTAAGGAAAATGCCTGTGGGTACATAAAAATTCCTAAATTATTAGGAATAATTTAGAAAAATACCTGTTGGTACATAAAAATTCCTAAATTATTAGGAAAAATTTAGAAAAATACCTGTTGGTACATAAAAATTCCTAAATTATTAGGAAAAATTAAGAAAAATACCTGCTGGTACATAAAATTCCTAAATTATTAGGAATAATTAAGGAAAATACCTGTGGGTACATAAAAATTCCTAAATTATTAGGAATAATTAAGAAAAATACCTGTGGGTACGTAAAAATTTCTAAATTATTAGGAATAATTTAGAAAAATACCTGTGGGTACATAAAAAATTCCTAAATTATTAGGAAAAGTACAGAAAAATACGAGGAAAATTATAGAAATATCTTCTTGACAAATTGAGCAATAATTTATGCTAATAATGCATAAAAGCTCTATGAAAGTGCCGAAATTGCTAAAAGCAAGCACAAATTAAAGCCTCGAATAAGGCAAATCGTCGTAAATGTGTAGGTCGCTCCACACTTTACAATCAAGACGATACTCGTGAAACACTAGTGTAAACCAAAATTCCCATATAAGGGTAGGAAAATTAAGAAGTCCCAGGTAAGGGATAAAAACGACCCCGAGTCTCGATTAAGGCAAATATAACTTCTACGAAAACCTGATCAATTTTCCTAGAAGTTGGGGGGCAAATGATATGGGCTAAAAATAAGCCCTAAAGGCACATTTAATGTTGCATTAATTAGGCCCGGTATGGTCCAAACGTGGGGCCCACCAACAGGGTCCAAAACCCTATTTAAATATTAATTTCGTAATTAATATTGAGGGATAATTAACAGCTGGGAAGTACAAAGTCAAATAAGGATATTATCTCTCCAAAGAGTAGCCTCCAAGGCACATAGTCATACAAGGAAACAGACTCCTACAAGGAAGGAGTCTAGAACCTTCCTCATGGCTCACTTGCCCATTAAGTCACCTAACCCTACTATAATTCTCAGGCTTCTCAGCCTATATAAAGGGCCAGACCCCTCATCTCAGAACTACGTTTTTGGCTTGATCTTTGATATTCATCAAAGTACGTAGGCATCTTGTGAAGGCAGATTCAGCGACGAGCAAAAGAGCATCCATTAAAGCTCGAAGCTCCCACAAACCCTAGTAGTTAATACGCAATAAATATACCCTACTTTTTATTCCACAACATTTGGCGCCGTCTGTGGGAAGACAAAAAAATACCTGTTGGTACATTAAAAATTCCTAAATTACTAGGAATAATTACGAAAAATACCCGTGGGTACATAAAAATTCCTAAATTATTAGGAATAATTCCGAAATAAAAACCGGAATTGATATAAATATATTTAATATATAAATATATTATATAAATATAAATATATAATAATTTTTATATATTATTTATATATTATAAATTATATAATTATATATATATATGTAATTTATAATATATAAATAATATATAAAAATTATTATATATTTATATTTATATAATATATTTATATCAATTCCGGTTTTTATTTCGGTATTGGTTTTAACCAAAATATTAAATTCCTTTTGGTAAAATAACCGAAATTATTTCAGTTTTTAATTCGGTTATGATTTTGAGCTTATTCGGTATATCGGTTATTTTGGTATTCGGTATTTCGGTTCGGTTATAATCGAATAATCAGTCGTACCTCTCATACCATACATGTTCAATAATAGGATAAGAATTTATTTAGTTAGAATATTAATTTATTTCGACATAATATAATGAAATAACTGGTGTGTAACTTTTTAATTGATTTAAACTTCCGATAAAATGGTGGGTTTTATTCAATTTAATTGGTTTGATCATAAAACTTGTGTAATTTATTAATGTGCATAAGTAAAAATCTTCCTGTATTATTTGTATACAAATTCCAAATATTAAACAAAAAAATATAGATTTCCATAATTTAATACAATTTCCACAATAATTGATAATAAAATTTCTTGAGAAGTTAATATCGTCTTTTACAATTATCCGAAAATAAATTTCAATGTTCTTGAATAGAAAATAAAAAATGATGTAATGTACATAATTTTAAGACGTTATTTTACCTTAAAAAATTAAATATATATAATTAATATTTAATATTGAAATAATAACTATAATGTTCAAATAAAATTTACTAAAATTTTAAATATATAAAATAAAGTAAAATTAGTATATATTTAATAGGTGTAATTAATGACTAATTAAGATGTCATTAAGAGGTATTCAAAGCATGAAAATAATTTTAATAAAAAAATTCAAAAAAATGAAAATTCAAGAAAAATATCTTAAACGCTTCTGGTACGTTTCCGATCTCCAGGCATTATAATATATATAGATATAGATAGATATATAGATAAGAATATTTTATTTTAGTTCAAATTATAAATTTAGCACATGATATTGGGTTTATGTACATTTTCTTGGCATTGGCCGAAAATTTACATCCACTTAGAAAAACCCTGCACAGGGGACAACAGCTTCTAAGAAAACAAGGTCCAAGTCTCTTTTTTTTTTTTTTTTGGTCAGGCCCAAGCCTCCTTCTGTTTACTCAATCATAGATATGTTAATCGATACTTTGTACAGTAAAACATCGTTAAATTAATACTTGCTAAATTAATAATCTTTTTAAGTTAATAATTTCCTCCGATTTCAGCTTGGGTCAGTTTAAAAAAAGATCAATTTCGATAAAATAATTAGATAATAATTTTTTGAAATATCCTATATAAATATATGGTCTCAATAATATTATAAATTAATAAATCCTTTATAATCATAAAAATATAGGTCCTTTTGTAAAATATGATTCTATGGTTCTTAAAATTTGAATCTACATGAAACTCATCATTAACCCTCTTTGTTGCATCAGAAAGTTCGAATGTGGTATTTTTGTAAAACATTAAAAAGTTATTAATCAATGTTTTTGATTGTTTTTGATTTCTTGAGTGCTCAAAAGGTTCCAAAAATGTTGTTTTATCTTTGATATCATCTAAATATACATTTTTTTTTAAACTCATCTAAATATACATTAATCTTTACTTTGAATCTCGCTAATACGCACTGAATTTGTAAACAATGTATATTGAATTAATTGAATTAAGTATAAAACATAAATTGTACAATTCAATCAATTTAAATGTATATAACTGGAAATTTATTTTCTTTGACGTCAAAAATCATTATAATTAATTAATATCTCTCTAAATTAAGAAAAATCATCGGTCCCAACTATATTAATTTATAGAGGTTTTATTGTACTATGTACTATGCTATACATTAAATTTGGTATAACATTAGATTTTAAGATAAATAAATAAGAAATGTAATTATGTTCTATTATATAATTATATCATATTATATCCTATTATATAATAAGAGTAAAAGGGATAATAAGTGAGTACTACCATAGGTCAAGGGTTCGACTCTCACTAGCAACATAATTAAATTTAATATTTATAACTCTAAATATACTAATAAAACATATGATAAAATTCACTTTTCAAAACTCATTAATCGTCTATTAAATTTAATATTAGAAACTCATTAATCATCTATTAAATCTATTTAAGTCTGTTTAATATTAGTACACACCAAAAATTTAATTTACAAGTTCGCATTGAAAAATTGCGAGTACATAAATACGAAGCAGCCCTCATCTCTTCTATAGAAAATTACTACGCCCTGGCTTTCGCGAAACAATCCAAAATAAAACATATGATAAAATTCACATTCAAAACCCATTAATCATCTATTACATTTAATATTAGAATTTACATGATCTCATTGAAAAATTGCGAGTACATAAGCACGAAGCAGCCTTCATCTCTTCTATAGAAGACTACTATGCCCTGGCTTTCGGGAAACAATCCAAAATAAAACATATGATCAAATTCACTTTTCAAATCTCATTAATCATCTATTAAATTTATTATTAGAACATCATTAATCATCTATTAATTTTGATATTAGTACACGTCAAAAATTTAATGTAGGAGATAGCATTGAAAAATTGCGAGTACAAAAACACGAAGCAACTCTCATCTCTTATATAGAAAACTACTACGCTCGGACTTTCGGGAAACAATCCAAATCAAACCTGACTTTAAATACTAAATAGTTCCGGTTCAAAACAAAAATCATTTTTGTCTTTGTACTTCATATGTGCATATAATTTACGTCAATATTGAAAAAAAAATTAGGTAATAATAAGATGTAACAAAAAAGTCAAAGAACAACTTATTATTAGTTATATATAATTTTTTTACAAAATCTATACTATCCACACACCAAAAATTTAATTTACAAGATAGCATTGAAAAATTGTGAGTACATAAGCACGAAGCAGCCCTCATCTCTTCTATAGAAAACTACTATGACCTGGCTTTCGGGAAACAATCCAAATCAAACCTGACTTTAACTACTAAATAGTTCTGATTAAAAACAAAAATTCATGTTTGTCTTCTATACTTCATATGTGCATATAATTGACGTTAATATTGAAAAAAAAAATCAAGTAATAATAAGATGTAACAAAAAAGTCAAAAAACAACTTATTATTTATTATTAGTAACATATATAATTTTTTTACAAAATCTATACTATCCATATCTATACTATCTATATTATATTATAATAAACGAAAGGGTTATAAGCTAGTACTAAAAGAATATTATTATTAATATTTAAAATATTCTAATAGGTTCAAGATTCGTATCCCCTTAAACATATTATTATTAAACATTTCTATTTTCTTGTAAACTACTCCCAAAATTTTAAGGTTCGATTCTCATTAACAACATATCATAGTTAAAAATTAATATTATTTAGTTTCACCATATTATTTTATAGACTACTCTTAAAAGTTTAAGGTTCAACTCTCGTCAACAATAGATAATATTTAAAAACATTTAACTATCTACGCATAAACTAGAGATGCACAAAAAGTCCTTCGGGCCGGGCTTTATCCGGACTGTTTAAGAATTGGGTCGGGCTAGGTTTTTTTGAAATCGGGCCGGGCTTTTTTAATTTATATATATGTAATTTTTGTCTTTTTTTGCAAAGCTAATATATTAGTATACAAAAAAAGAAAATCTTACAAAAGAAACAATCTCTAAAGAGTTACGTCCTTGAATTTTATAATCCAGAATATATAAAAAGAGACACCACGAAATCTAATACTAAAAAATTACTAACACAATACTCCCTCTGTCCCATTTGATTATATACAATGGGGGACGAGGGCGTGACACGCATTTTAAGGCTTCTAACTACTATAGTTCCATAACTTATTTTTACAATATTCTTCTTCTTTTTTGTATAAAAATAGAACAATTCTATTTTTATACAAAAAAAAAAGAAAATTTTAAAAATAACTTATGGAACTATACTAATTATGCACTTTAAAATGCGTGTCAGACATTCTAAAAAAACGTATAGAAATGAATGGGATGGAGGGAGTACTTGTTTTATCATAAAACATCACTACAACTCAAGAAATTTTTACTCATAATCTACTTTATGACTTAATGCGACCTTAAGCCATATAAATCTCCTCGTATATGACCATTTCGAGAAGCACATCCTCGACACTCAATTAGTCTTATTGAAAGAAGAGTTTGTCTTGTATATTGTTGATTCTTCCTAGCCTCACTATCATTCACATTCCCTCTATTGCTAAGTTTAATATTCTTGAAAGTTATTAAAAATATTATATATTTTTAGATTTTATCTATAAAAAATCGAATTTTATCCGTATATCTTAAAAAGCCCGGGCTTTTATCTGGGCCAAACCGGGCTCTATCCGGGCTTTTCAAAAGCCCGGGCTTTTCACCGGACTTTTCGGGTTTCGGACCGGGCCGGATTTGATGAAAAATAGGAGGCCTATCTTAGGCACTCGGACCGGGCTTTTTGGGCTTTATTGCAGATCGGATCGGGCTAGATTTTAGATTTCAGGTTTTTGAACATCTCTAGCAGAAACTATAGAGCTCATCTACAAACTTGTCTTACTTAGGTAGATTAGTAAATGACTGCAAATCTTTGATGTTTTCATGGAAGAACGTAATATTAGGTTGTATTTTTTTAAACGTTCCACGAATAAGGTTGCTCACTATATAGCGGGAACATGAATTCATTAGCTGAACGTATATGGAAGAAAGGGGATGCCCTTCCGGATTTCTGCCATGTAATGATGGATGATTTGAAATTTAAATGAATTTTCTTCTTTAGGCAAAAAAAAAAAAAAAAAAAACTATAGTGGCTGGCTCGTGCTTCTTATATTTGAACAAAAACTTAGTATCACATTACTAGATAAGATTTATTATGCTAGTTGACCTCCCAATCCGCTTCGTACATAGGATAGAAGTCCTCCACTTAAACTTAAAGGAAGCACAAGCCTATTTGCTCTGCTAGTCAAGTCTGATGATCATTGATCAAGACTTTGCACTGCACATAAACTTCCTTATCAAATATATATCATATACATCCTTCATTACTACAATCTGCTACAATTTAACCAATTCCACAGAACACTATAGAATCACTTTTACTTAACCAAAAAGAAGTAGTTTCGATTTTCTATGTTTTTTTTACACTTGGTAGTCCTGCATTCTAATACCACCCTAATTAATTTTGTTGCCACACTACGAACCTTTAAATTAAAATGCCTTCAAACAATACAAATGCTCTACAACAATGTAGGCACTCTCAACTAGAAACAAAACCAAAACAAGGTAGAAGAATGAATATACAAGAATGGGTATAATAAATAAGTGGGAGTTGTAGTAGACCAAGCTAGAGAGAAGCCCAAATAATGAGCAACAGAGCTGCCATAAACCCAACATGCAAAACAAATAAAAGCACCCAAAGAACCAGCTTTCTTAACAAAGTCAACACAAACCCAAGATTCAAAACCAGGGGATGACCAAACAGATCAATTTCAGAAAAAATAGAAGGGGTGAAGTAGAAGATCACAAGGGAAGTGAATGCAGTTGGCCATACAAAAAGCATGTGTATGAATATATAACTGGGTTGCTGTGGTATGCTCCAAAAAAAAGCAAAGTGTTTCTAAAGAATAAAGATCAAACAATTCTGTCTGCCCCATTTTTGTAATTTGAATCAAGAAAATCAAGAAATACTACAAAGGAAAGCAGTGGGAGTAAGGAATAAAAATATTACTGAATTCAAATTTTTGAATCTGAAACGGAAGAATTCAAAATTTTATCTATTATTTTTATATATTAAACTTCAACATAAGGACAAAATTTATCATTTTAATGGTTGTGAAGTTACTATTTTACCCATGTTTTTTAAAATATTAAAAAAATGCCATACTTCAGTAATTATGTGAAAAATAGTAAAATTATGCTTGTGTTGGGATTCGAACCACTAACCTTTTAGTCTCAAATTCATGCCTTTACCAATTGTGCTATAGTTGATTTTGAGTTTTGTTTAAAAATCCTATAAGATAAACCACCTCTCTTCTCTTTTTGTCTCATCCTTTTTTTTTTGATTAAATGAAAATTTGGTTCATATTATTTCTAAAATTTTAGACAGATAAAATTATAAAAACGATTTTAATCGACTCAGAATACTATGCAATTCTTTTTTGCCATTTTAGATAATTGATATAGAAAAAAAAATTAGACTATACATAATGTAACCGAGTCCAAAAAAAATAATATTTATTTACATACGCCTCCATGTAGATGTTAAATTATTTAAATAAAAAATAAGATTTGGTTTTAAGAAATATGTAAATTTTAGTTATCAAATCATATATAATAAATAATTACATCAAATAACTTTTACGTTTATAAAATTTTAAATATGTGAGTCATATTAGAGGGTTTTGGTCGACCAACTATTTAGACTTTCAACGATTTAAATATGTGATTGTTCTAAAAACATAAATATTTAAATATATACGAAAAATAATTGAAATTATGTTAAAAAATGAAATCTTTAAAAATATGATCTATATTATATACAAAAAATAAAATAATTAATATTCAAATTAAATCAAAAAAGATATAAATTTTTCAAGCATAAATATTACAAAAGTACAATAATTATTTAAAATGATCAATTAGATTATAACTCGACTATAAAGTATGGTACATATGAATTTTTGTATAATATATTGATCAATATAATATATAATGGTTGAGTTATAATATATGTTTAGATCAATATATGATAAAATCAAAAAATTGGTTTTAGATTTCATATACATGCACGGGTCATTAAGGTTGTCATATTTTACATCAATTGAAATATTTAGAAAATTTTAAAATTGAGTTTAAAAAAAATTCAAAATTATAATATATAAAATAAATTTCTTACCCAATTTTTTTTTGAACTTCTATATAGTGTAATAAATATTGGACGAAAACTAAATATTTAAGTTTAAAAGTGTATAAATGTATATGTTTAGAAAAAAATGATTTGTAATATGTCTCAAAATATAGTCTTACATATACAATCAATTTTTTACAACAAAATGTGTCTTGTCTTTTGACATGAGTCTTGTCTTTTGACATGAGTTTGTAAGTCCTTCGTTAGTCTGTTTGTAAGTTTCTGTTTTGTTATCTGTTTCGTAAAATGGAGGGTATAACTCAAGTAATGAATAACATAACTTTGGATGAAGAAGAGGAAGAAGTTTTGGCTTTTGAGGAAGACAATGTGAACGAACAAGGGGAGGCTCCGTTTGTATGTGATGCAAGGTTATGTCTGGTCGGACGCTTTCTTACTGAAGGAATAATGGATTCTCAAGCAATACAACAGACACTAGCAGCCTTATGGAGACCAGGGAAGGGAGTGTATATCAAAGAATTGGACGTAAATCTCTTTCTGTTCCAATTCTATCACGAGATTGATATCAATAGGGTGATCGAAGGTAGTCCATGGACTTTCAACAGGAAAGTTCTCATCATCTCACGAATGCAGGAAGGGGTTAATCCCAGATGCGTTCCTTTGAATACGGTCGATTTATGGGTCCAGATTCATGATTTGCAACCAGGCTTTATGTCGGAGAAGATAATCTCAGAAGTGGGCAATCAGGTTGGTAAATTCATATGCTCATGTCCTTCAAACTTTAAAGGAGTGTGGAGAGACTACATGCGAGTTCGTGTCACGATGGATTTATCAAAACCTCTGAAACGTCGAATGAAACTAAAAAAGGCTGGAAATGAATGGTTTTGGATTACGTTTAAATATGAGAATGTCCCTGTTTTCTGTTTCATATGTGGATTATTGGGTCATTCTGATAAGTTCTGCAGCCAGTTGTTTGTTAAACCAGAAAACGAGATTGTTAGGCCCTATGGTACTTGGATGAGGGCCCCTATGAGAAGGCAGACTAAGCTGATCGGTGCAAAGTGGTTGCGTAATGGAAGAGAAGAATTCATGGCGGAGACGGGCACAGGGGAAAGCTCGAGGAAACAGAATCCTAAAGTCTCGGGGGAGGGAGAAAATTTGGGTGCTAAGATCACGGACATGAATGTTGACAATAACAGAATTGAAGGTATCCCGGATAACATGCAGTTGGTTGGCAACAATTCAGCTATTTCAAATTTGAATGCCCAGATAAATGTAGAAAATATCGGGAAGGCGGGGAAAAGAAATATTACAATTTTTGAAAATAAAAAAAGAAGAACAAACTCGGGTCACGTCATAGGCCCAAATGCTGAGTTGGATGTGGATTCAGAAGGTGAGGAATGGGAAAATATGGATCAAGAATCTGGAGTTGGGCCAAAAAACGTAAATGGGGCGGGTTCCGAAGATCGGGCCCGCCTAGCATTATGAGTGTCTTGAGTTGGAATTGCCATGGGCTTGGGACCCCATGGGCTTTTCAATTCCTAAAGGAACTAGTTTTCCAAAAGAAACCCAGTATTATTTTTTTGTGCGAGACATTATGTAAGAAAGGTAGAGTAGAAGGGGTTCAGAAACAGCTAGGGTTCGAAGGCATGGTAGCAGTAGATTGTCAAGGACAGGGGGGTGGATTAGCAATGTTGTGGAGATCAAAGAACGAGGTTGCAATCAACTCTTATAGTATAAATCATATAGATGCAGTGGTGAGTGTTCATGGATGGAGAAGGTTTCGGCTTACAGGACTATATGGCGAGCCTAACAGAACTAGGAGAAGATCAACATGGGACCTCATTCGACATCTAGCAATGGACAACAATCTTCCTTGGTGTCTTATAGGAGATATGAACAACGTGTTAGGTCAAGTTGATAAGAGGGGAGGTCGTTTATATCCGTCATGGTTGATCGAAGGTTTTCAAAACGTGTTGGATGATTGCCAGTTAATTGATATGGACATGCAGGGCTACCCATATACCTGGGAAAGGGGTCGTGGTACGGCTAATTGGATAGAAATAAGGTTAGACAGAGCATTGGTGTCGAAAGAATGGGTGGAAACGTTTCAGGATGCAAAGCTTACTAATATCGAAGTATCAACATCAGATCATTGCCCTATTTTCCTCGAACCATCGACAGAAAAGGTTGTCCTAAGAACAAAAAGGTTTCGTTTTGAAAATGCGTGGTTACGTGAGCCGATGTGTAAGAAAATTGTAGAGGAAGCATGGGACAAAGCTCAATCAGGTACGTTTCAAGATAAAATTAACACGTGCTCAGAAGTATTAGCAAGTTGGGGTAAAGAGATAACTGGGAGTTTCAGGAAGAGAATATCCCACTGCAATAAAGTTTTGAAGGCAACTAGAGGGCGTAGAGATGATTTCTCGGTTCAGCAATTCCAGGAAGAAAGTAAAAGGCTTACTGAGGTCTTAACACAGCAAGAAGTATTTTGGAAGCAACGATCAAAACAACTGTGGTTGAAAGAAGGGGATCAAAATAGTAAATTCTTCCATGCTACTGCTAAGGCAAGAAGGAAATCGAATCAAATTAGAGCTCTAAACGATGACGCAGGCAATAGGGTGGAGTGGGACAATGGGCTAGAAGATCTCATGACTGCATATTTTGATAACTTATTCAAAGCCTCAGAAACAGAGTGGGAAAGCGTAGTGGATTATATGCATAGCTCAGTCACAGAGGAGCACAACACCCATATGTTGAAACCAGTCGAACAACAGGAAGTCAAGGAAGCTCTCTTCCATATGCATCCAGACAAATCCCCGGGTCCGGATGGGATGAGTCCTGGATTCTATCAAAAGCACTGGGCCATAGTTGGAAGCGATATTACGAGATTGGTTCAGCGGTTCTTTGAAACTGGAGAATTCGAGGAAAGAATGACTGACACGAATATCGTGCTTGTCCCAAAGAAATCAAATCCGTTGTTGATGTCAGATTTAAGACCAATTTCTTTGTGCAATGTGGCATACAAAGTGGTTTCCAAAGTAGTTGCAAATAGGTTGAAGGAAGTGATTGGTCTAGTTATCTCGGAGACACAGAGTGCATTTATCCCTGGTAGGTTGATAACAGACAACATTATGGTTGCCCACGAAGTGATGCACTATATGAAGAGGAAGACAGCAGGCAAGCAGGGTTGGATGGCATTAAAGCTCGACATGAGTAAGGCCTATGACAGGGTTGAATGGGGGTACCTTCGTGCTGTAATGAGTAAACTGGGCTTCAATAATAACGTAGTGAATTTGATTATGCAGTGTGTTACGTCCGTTAGATACAGAATATGCCATGCTGGACGGGAATTCGGAGATATTGTGCCTAGTCGAGGACTCCGTCAAGGGGATCCTTTATCTTCTTATTTGTTTCTAATTTGCACGGAGGGTTTTTCAGCAATTATGAGAAGATATGAGCAACATGGTTTACTTGGAGGAATTCGAGTTGCTAGAGGTGCACCAGTCATTTCGCATATGCTTTTTGCCGATGATTCTTATATTTTTTGTAAAGCATCCACTGATGAGGCGTCTAGGGTTGTGAATTTGCTACAAAGCTTTGAAAAAGCTTCTGGTCAGAAGGTCAATCAACATAAGTCTAGTGTGTTTTTCAGTCGCAATGTGGATACTCAGTGCAAGCAGGAGATATGTGAGGTTTTGCATTTTGCAGAGGCAGATGAAACAAGTCACTACTTGGGCCTTCCCAATTTCATAGGTAGAAAGAAGTCGGCTATGTTGGGCTATTTAAAGGATCGAGTACAGGGAAGGATTCAGAGTTGGGATGGGAAGCTGTTAACAAAGGGTGGGAAAGAAATCTTATTAAAAACAGTAGCGCAAACGATTCCAAATTATGCTATGTCTGTTTTTCTGTTACCACTGGAAATGTGTAGAGAAATGGAGAGAATGATGTGTAAGTTTTGGTGGCGAACGTCAGCTAAAAAGAACAGAAGTATTCATTGGATGGCGTGGGAGCGTATGTGTCAACCCAAGTCAGCAGGGGGTCTCGGTTTTAGGCATATGCATGACTTTAATGTTGCATTGTTGGGCAAACAAGGGTGGAGATTGTTGACAAAACCAGATAGTCTAGTGGCGAGAGTTTATAAATCTCGTTATTACCCTCACAGCACTTTCATGGCTGCTACAATCGGTGGTAGCCCAAGCTTTGTGTGGAGAAGTGTGTTGGAAGCTCAGAAGGTCATTAAAGCAGGTGCTATCTGTAGAGTGGGGTCTGGTGAGTCCATTAACGTGTTAAACGACCCGTGGTTACCTGATGCAAATAATGCCTTTGTAGCTACTAGGAATGCAGCGCTAGAAGGTGTGACTGTGTCATCTTTATTAGTAGCAGGAGAGAATAGATGGGATGAGGAAGTGATTCATGACATGTTTGAGGAAAGGGATGTTAATTTAATTCTTTCGATTCCTTTAAATCAGAATGAATCGGATGTATGGTACTGGAGGAAGGAAAGGCTTGGTGATTATTCAGTCAAATCTGCTTATGTGTTGCTGCAGGAACAGAAGAATCTCCATGTAGTCAATGCTGGTGATCGTTCTTGGAAAAGGCTGTGGGCTCTAAAACTCCCTCCTAAGGTTAAGCATTTGATTTGGCGCGCTGCAACGGGGTGTTTGCCTACTAAGGTTCAGCTTCAGACTAAACACGTTAACATAGATGCTATGTGCCCGCAATGTCAGGTGGAACCAGAGACAATAGCACACGCAATGCTGAACTGTTCATTTGCTAAAGACTGTTGGTATAAATTAAGGGGTAGTTCAGAGGGTGGAACATACGAGTCGTTTATGGAATGGCTGTCAGTTGTATTCGACAGATGGGATACAAAACAGAGGCAAGAGGCAGCAATGTTGTGTTGGTCCTTATGGAAATGTAGGAATGAGTTGGTTTGGAATCAGCGAGGGACAGATGCAGTAGAAGTTGTGGTATCAGCAAGAGTGGTCTTTAACCAATGGCATCAAGCTCAAGACAAAACATTCGATAACTCTCTTAGTCATATGACTAGTGCGGATGGTTCTGAGCATTGGACTTTACCAATGGAGAATAAGGTTAAAGTTAATTCTGACGCTGCAATTTTCGAGGCTTCAAACTGTTACAGCTATTCCCTGGTTGCAAGAAATCATAAGGGCGATCTGCTTCACGCTAAGTCGAGGTGTTGTTTGGGTCAGTTAGCTCCAGACAGTGCAGAGGCCATGGGCGTTCGTGAGGCATTGAGTTGGTTAAAGGGACAGCAGTACAGGGACGTGGTGGTGGAGACGGATTGTCTCGTCGTAGTTCAAGCACTGAGAGGCTCTGATGTACTCCTTTCTTACTTCGGACGGATTATCGACGAATGCAAGAAACTCCTCTGGGAACTTAAGGATAGAAATGTTAGTGTTAATTTTGTTAAACGGTCTGCAAACAAGGTAGCTGATTTCTTAGCTAAGTCTACCTGTTATGTAGCTGATCGTACTTGGCGGGTGTGTGATAACCACCCGGGATTCATCGATGTATTGATGAATGACTTGATTTATTAATGGAATCAATTTCCTTCTTGGCAAAAAAAAAAAAAAAAAAAAATTTACAACAAAATCAATGAGTTTACATACGCCTTTATTATAAACGGCAATTTTATTAAGATTATTATTAATATTATACTCAAATGTTCAAATTGATAAAGTTCATTTCATGCAATTGAAAATTAAATTAATAATTTAACAATCATAAGTATTCATGTGATTATTCTCGTATGAATATTTATCCAAAATTTATGAAATATAATCAAATTATAAACTATATGGATCAAAAAATTGGTATGTAATATTATAAAATAACTATAAAAATATTCAATAGATCGAAATCCTATCATTTATCATATTTTTAATTACAAAATTGTTTCAATATATACAGTTTTAAACGAAAAATTACTTCAATGGCATTTACGTTAATTAGGTCTAAAATTGCCAAGTGCAAGTCAAAAAAGTCAAATGTATGAACATGATACAAATTGGAACATTATACAGGATACAGTTTTGATGATTTTTATGTTAAATCCGATCAATCAAAATCTTAACAAAAAAATCAAGTGAAATTGAGATCAACCAAATAAAAGTGAGTGGACTCAAATTCAATCAAGTTAAAAAAAAAAAAAAAAAAAAGTTTGGTCTTTTTATTTTTTGTTAACCCACGTTTGTTCATTTTAATTGTTCTATCAAAACAAATTACAGTGACCTAGAATATTTTATTTTTAGAATCCGAATTGGGTTCCTAGAATATTTTATTTGAGTTTGGAAAAAAGAAATCAAGTATTTTGTTTTATTTTATTTTATCGAGTTAGTATTGTTTCCAGTTGCAGGAGCATGGTTACCAGGCAGACTGCAAAAGTATAAATATCAAGGAAGTTGTAACCACCAGCGCGATTCTACCACCATATTTTATGCAACTCAATTTATCTTTTGCTTCTGCGTCCTGTTACGTAATTTCCAATTTAGGCGTTACATCTATGTTTTTCTTGGTGCATAGGCGTTACATCTATGTAACTGACATTGTTTACTATATATAACCATCGATTCATCAAACCTTTTTTGTTTTTGCTAAGTATCGATCATCATAACTTAATCTACCATTTCAGTGGAATTAATTTTGGGAATTAAAATAACATGAAACTTATGAAACACTAGAATCTTTAGAGCTCAAACGTTATTTTTATCATTTGTTTCTGATTTGCACTCTATTCACATAAATGATAAGCCGTGTGTTGAATAGTGTATGATTATGTTAAGTTCTTCCTCAGATATTTTAAAATTTTAGAAAAACAGGTTACTTAAAATGTGTAATAACCATTTTTCACTTTGAGTTTTGACTTTGAGGTAGACATTAAAATCTGAGAAGAACCGCAGAGACCATGCATGCTGTTAAGCAAAATACATCACTTGGGATATCCTAAAGAACCTTTACCTAAACGGCTAAACGTGTCCGTTTCAATTTATTAATATAAATAGAAAGTAGACGATGAAACTGTCGCAAGAAAAAGGCAAAAAACGAAGAAGATTAAAAAGGTAGGCTTGTACTGTGTATAGACGATTTCCATGCAGAAAAAGCAAAGTATTATGGCGGCAGAGTAGCCTTCAAGTCCAAATTGTCTTCATCATATCACATTTTCAAATTGCTTTAGTTCACTTGCTCACATTGTAACACCAGTGCAAATTGTGCAATACCTTTTTACAGTCTTATTCGCCTTGAAATTTCCGTTTTGCCCTTACCCTCCTCTATATAATCTCCATTAATTTTTCCTCCCCTTTCTCCATCACAAGTTCACAAATCTTCTCTTCATCTAACCGGAAGGTTCGCTATGCATTATATTATTCTAATATCTTGTATTTTTAATTTAAAAACTAAAATTTTAAAGTTTGAATTTTGTTTATAATTCTTGACAATTAGCAATATTTTTGGTTTGTAAAGCTGAACTTTTTATTTTAAATTAATGTTCCATGAATTTTGTTTCAAAGTAAAATATAGTACAAAACTATTTTTTTTTTTTTTTAGTTTTTTAAGAGTTTCAGAATTTAGGTTTGGATAAACTCGAAGCCCATCCGAAATTCGATGAATCAAATTTGGATTTCGATTTTAAAACTCAATTGGATTTGAATTTGAAAAAATGATTTGAATTTGAATTTAAATAACTCATAAATCCAACCCGATTCGATCTGTTACCATACAATATTTAACTCTCTATTAAGAAGGACATACAGAAAAACCCATTATAAATTTTCGGTCCACTGAAAAATTAGGTAAGCCCCAATTTATTTTAAATCTCACTATCTCTTTCAAATACACTACACTTTAAATTTGCACTTCCTCACCCCTCCACCGCCTACATCACTCACTCCACACCTCCTCACCACTCCGTACATCACCCATCGAGACGACTAGTCAGCTTGACGTGGCTGGTCTTATTAGTCTTTTCAGAAGATATAAGGCGTGAAACTTGAATGATGCACATGCAGTGCAGCCGGTGGAGTTTACAAGTTTCTCTATTAGCACTTTCTTAATCATTATTGTGTGAGTGATCAGGATTTCTTTCATAGGTCGGTCTTTTTTGTTTTTTTTACCATTTCCTTATGCACCCTCAAAAGGGGATCCGAGACATAACACAAAAAACACACACCTATGACATTGATAGCTTTATTTGGAAGCAAATGTGAAAGATGTTAGGAGCGGAAGACGTCTTGTGGGCAGTATGACTACTTATGCTTTGTATCGGGAAAGTCGACTTGAGTATGTGATATAAGTAAATCAGGTGTTATCTCAACCCACATTTTTCAGTGATAGTTAGTCTAATTTGTTAATAAAAAAATTATGTTGATGGTGAACTGTTTAATTAAAATTTTCTTTTATTTTTTTGCATCATGTAATGATGTTAGAAATTATTTTTATTTATCGTCACACAAACTAAATTCTGAAAGATATAATTATAATAAAAATTATTTTACTACTGTACTAAAAGTAACACAAATGTATCCAAAACAAAAGTAGAGACAAGTCACTATCGTATTGGCCCTACATATGTGTTGTCAGTAAATATAATATTAGGGGGGTTAGATTTGTGAAGGTCGTTACTTCTCTCTCTCTATATACATTGTTCATCGTAAATCAATGTGATGATCAGGTACTCACTACTAAAAAAACTGCAATAAACATCAGTTTCTGGCCGATGTTTTTGAACTTTTCTGTCTGATGTCTTTGTCGGTGATGTCTAAAGTCCCAATCTTGGACATCAATTTTTGGCCGATGTCTTACATAACTTATAACATCAGTTCCTATAAATAGACCTGTTGTGTTAGTGTATGATTGACATCGATTTTTATAACAATATATGTTATTTTATTGTATGATAGACATCAATTTTATAAATAGAACTAGTGTGTTCGTGTTTAATAGACATCAGTTTTTATAAATAGAATTGGTGTGTTAGTATTTAATAGATATCATTATTTCTAGTTATAGTTGATGTTTTAGTCTGTAATGGACATCAGTTTATTACAAATATAAGATGTTAGAATTGCATTTTCACAATATTAATCTACTTCATACACATCATTTCCAGCAATATTTGTGCATAACAATAACCAAACTAAAACAATACCAAGTCAGAACTAACCAAACACATATATTAACCATTGTCATTCAAACAACCATAATCCAAACATTCATACCATAATCCAAAACAGTATTCTATAATGTATATGGAACTAGCCTAACCCAAAGCAACAACACTACTACACATTAAATTTACAAAACCAACATAAATGTTTACTACTAGCTACCAACCCCAAAAACCTTCGACTGAGCTTGTCTCATCCACTTAATGCAATCCTTAGCAGACCTGCATTTCATTATTATAACATAGGGGATTAAAACAGGATAATTATAATTGCGGATTTGCAGACAAAACTGAATGGAGACCAGAGGCATAGTAATTGGAAAAGAAGCAAGCTAGATGTCATTCCGGAGGACTAAAGTCTCAAAGGAGTAAAGAGGACAGTTACTGCAACTTTGTATAGCAGCTAGCCATATAAACATGTAATAATAAATAAAATTGTGCTCTTGAGTAAAACATGACGACTTCAGCAGTGATCAACTCTGAGTAACAAAAGAAGACAGTAACATACCTAACTGCAAATGGGGTGAGTGGGACACTACCATGACCCATTCCCACCAGGCAAACCTTTCCTCCCGAGTCCTGAACGAGTGGCAGTCAATGCCCTTGACATTATTTTAGTGAAACCAGAACAATCAACAGATACATCAAGTACAATCCCCATAACCTTCTGAATCTATTCAACTTATGGAGTAACATCCTGTAGAAACAATTGCAAATTTCAGGTCAAAAACTTGTGTGCTATAGGCTACACATACTAACTCTAAAATTAACACTTGTAAGGATTTTAAACTCCATATAATAACTTAACGGCAGGGAAGTACTAAGCTAAATTCACACAGATATTGTCCAGTTGTTTATCTGGATGTGCAAGATGGAATGCAAACTTGATTAGTTGACACTTTAATGTCTGCATCAGCGCCTTTCCAAGAGATAGATGGCAATCATCTACATTCACAAGAATGGGCACCAAAAGCAGGTGGAACAAGCATAGGAACTAGGCCAATAGGTCGAGCTCCAGATATCAGTACATTGGTTTCACCCATAGTTACAAATAGAAGAAAATATGACATGATAAAATAGGTACCGTGACATTCATATTAAACACGCAATGTGCGGCTATATAACCTGGCTGGTTGCAGCAGTATAAATTTTTTCTTCAAATCTCACAGCATTTTTCTCGATCTCTTGCAATCCCTCTTGTCCAGAGAAAGGAAGATGCCTCTTCAAAGTGTCCATTCTACACATAAAAAAATAAAACATTACATGAGTCAACAAACTGTGAAAATTAATAATATAGGTCTAACAAAACTTTGAACCCTCACATTAAAAGAATATAGAGTAAAATGAAATTATTTAAATAATATCCTAGATGAAAGTATTGCGTACATGTTATCATTTCATTTAAAAGAATGACTTCGGTAAAATGAAATTATTTAAATAATATCTTAGATAAAAATATTACAAAAAAAAAAATCAAATGGAGCTATGTTGAGTATGAAATACACACAAGAAAATACAGAGGGGGTGAATGTATTTTCAAAACTTTCTTGATTTTCTTTGGCTAGACAACCTATTGAGAATCTGTGTATGTATTTGTAGCAGAGTATGTGTGTGTGAAACAAATATTATGTGCGAAAATAAGAACACATGCAACTCACTTTAATATAATATTTTATTAGAATGAAGATTTGCTACAATCTGGAAATACAAATGTTAGTATTCTGAGCTTTGTTTCTCAGAGAGATATTTTCTATGAAATTACAATGAAAACTTCACTTACTAAAGAAGTGAGGTTGTGCACTTATAGAACATGTTCACAGTCCACTTGCTACAAATTTAGTAACAGACAAATTCACTTTCTAATTTGTCTATTCCTTTTTGGTACAAGACTAGGCATCATGTGATACAATCTGATTTCTACTCTACCTAGATCCGCTTCTTCAGCTGTCTATTCCTTTGAAGATCTCTACATGCTTCTTTGTGGATTTTCCATGTACACACACACTGAAGTGTCATTGTTGGTGTCTTGGTTTGTGTAGATTTTCTGACTTGAATATCTTCAGTAATTTGTCTTCAAGAATCCATTCGAGAAATGACTAAGTACTAGATTAGAGAACTTGGGTTGAATAGTTAGATAACTCTGAGTTTTCGAACTAGTTTTTCCTGACATATAAAATCATTTCTCGAATGAGCCTTTTATTGTAAAGCCCTTGAGTTGTCGAATAGTGCCTTTATTCCTTGAATCGTTGAGATATCGAATGCGATATCGAATAGCTTCTGGGTCCTTGAGATATCGAATATGTCTCTTCACATGTGACGTCTTTGAGATATGCAGCATTGCCTTGTTGACTTCTTGAGATATCGAATAGTGACTTTTGACATATCGAATGCTTGACATCTCAAACTCCTGACTTCTTTAATAGTGCAAATTACTTCTCAAATGAGTACTTGATGATAAGAATTTGATGATAAGAATTTGGTTGGTGTACGTAGTGTGATTCATGGTTAAATATTTTATGGTTTGATACTGCAATTTCCAAATCAAAGAAGTGATGAATTAATTTTGATTTTTAAAGACTTGCGTACTTTGCTGATGGGAGAAAAAGCTAGGCAAAACGATTGAAATTTCGAGTGTTTAGCTAGTAAGGGGTATTATATTATCTACTCGAAAATGTAGTTTGCAGGAGCCTGACTTTACTAGTACAAAATGATAAATGTCATGAAAGTTGTAACCACCAGCGCGATTCTACCATATTTATTTAACTCATTTATCTTTTGGTTCTTCATGCTGTTACGTAATTTCAATTTAGGCGTTACATATGTAACTGACATTAGTTACTATATATAACCATCGAATTATCATTACTTTTTTGTTTTTGCTAAGGGATCGATCATCTCTTGTCAAAAAAATAAATAATAAGTATCGATCATAGTAACTTAATATACCATTTCAGTGGAATTTATTTTGGGAATTAAAATAAAATGAAACTGTATGAAACACTAAAATCTTTGGAGCGATCGACTTTATTTTTATTATTCATTTCTCTACCTAAACATGTCCGTTTCAATTTAATACAAATAGAAAGTAGATGATGAAACTGTCGCAGGAAAAAGGCAAAAAACAAAGTAAAAACGAAGAAGAAAAAGGTAGGCTTGTACTGCGTACACGATTTCCATGCAGAAAAAGCTAAGAAACATAGCGGCAGAGTAGCCTTCAAGTCCAAATTGCCTTCATCATATCACATTTTCAAATTGCCTTGTTCACTTGCTCACATTTTAACAGCAGTTTAATACTTTTTTTTTACAGTTTTATCCGCCTCGAAATCTCCGTTATACCCTTACCTTCCTCTATATAATCTCCATTAATTTTTCCTCCCCTTTCTCCATCTCAAGTTCACAAATCTTCTCTTCATCTAACCGAAGGTTCGCTATGCATTATCTCTCTTCCCTCTATAAACGACATTTATTCGTATAACAAAATTTTTGGTGTGTCCGAATGAAAGTGTATACTAGTAGTTCTTGTTCATAGTTAATAGCAGTTGAAAACATCTTAAACGGATCAGTAGTAACTAACTAAACTAAACTTTGTTTTGGTTGTTTGCAGGAATTAAATAGAGGAATTTAAAATAAAACAAAATGTCCTGCAGGCTTGTATCTACTCTAGGAGGCATTCTGTGTCTTCTTTCACTTGTTCATGGATTTGATGACAGAAGCTGGATGCAGGGCCGTGCTACCTTTTATGGAGGTGAAGATGCTTCGGGCACTATGGGTACGTATAAATTACTTATTTTTTGTTTGTTTTTAATGATTTGTGGATATTATCGACATGAGCTTAATTAATCTATTTATTAGCTGATTTATGAAATATTTTGGGGCATTGGCAGGTGGATCTTGTGGTTATGGAAATTTATTCAGCACAGGGTACGGGACGGATACTGCAGCACTAAGCACTGTGCTTTTCAACGATGGGTATAGTTGTGGAGCTTGCTTTGAGCTCAAGTGTATCAATGACCCGCAATGGTGCCAATCAGGGTCAATTATTGTCACTGCGACTAATTTTTGCCCTCCTAATGATCCTGGCAACTGGTGCAATCCTCCCCAAGCTCATTTCGACCTTTCTGCGCCTGTCTTTAAAAAAATTGCCGACTCTACTGCTGGAGTCGTTCCTGTGTCTTACAGAAGGTATTCAACATAGCATTTGGTCTATAAATTTTTTTATAATTTATGTGTTAATTTATGTGCATTGGTATGTATTTTTTCTTGATTAGGGTGCCTTGCGAGAATAAAGGAGGAATAAGATTCACTATAAACGGGCACTCATACTTCAACCTAGTACTGATCACAAACGTTGCAGGGGCGGGTGACATTAAAGCTGTATCGATAAAAGGTTCAAAAACAGATTGGCTAGCCATGTCAAGGAATTGGGGACAGAATTGGCAGAGCTACACTCTACTCGATGGGCAGTGTCTGTCTTTCAGAGTCACGAGCAGCGATGGTCGCACTCTGCAGTGTAACAACGTAGCCCCTGAAGGCTGGTCTTTCGGCCAAACCTTTAGTGGTGGACAATTCTAAATCCTCTGTCCACCATGCCCTCTGCAGCTGTAGATTATAATTAGTCATGTATGCATGTCCGTCCTTAAATTTTGTGGACCTGTGGAGTACCGAAAGTGAGAATTATGGACTCATATTAAGAGGCTCATTAGTGTTCTCTCGAGTTACGTGTTTGCTGTTTAGTTCTTGATTTAGAGATGGTAAAAATGGGAGTGGTGAGAATATTTATTACCACCCTGCCTGCCTGCCTGCCAGGCCGCTGGTACTTTGGAGGCAGCTAGGTGCTAGAGGAGTCTGTTGGTGAAGATGGTGACGGTTGGTTTTCTTGGGGTTCCGGATCAAGTCAACAAATGCGATTGCTGATGTTAAAAAAGATGTCGAGATTTAGAGTAATGATGATAGTTTGTGTATTTGGCATGTATATTTGATAATGACAAAATAAAGCAGAGGGCCTTTGTTTTTTAAATTTGCTATTTCCATTCAATCCTCTTTTCTTTGTAAAAGGACAGAAACACCATCAAAACTCAAAAATAGCGCCTGCACTGAGAATGCACTAAAGCTTATACACAAAGAATAATACGATGATGGTGCATGCAACTTACAGTAATTTATCTGGGACATATCACGTAAAAGGGAGATAATTGGGGTATCAAAAATACTAGTAAATTTAAGCAGCCAACTCGAACTCGTTTAACAAGGCTTGACCCATTACCTTCTTCCACCACCTCTTATTTTCTTCAACCGATAACTGAAGCACGGCATAAGTTTATACATTCTGGACCAGAACATTTATAAATCACTTCTTCACTTTCTATATATAACAGAGCAATACAGGGGGTAAAATGAGCCAATAAACCCCCTGTTACAGCCATTGAGCTAAATAAGCTTTTGAGTTTGAACTAAAAAACATATTACTTAAACCTCTGGTCTCGACCTTTTCCTATATTTGCTATCAATTTAACTTTTAAGTAATTATGTAAATGACAACTTATATTATTTATAAAATTTTGTATTTTAATTACCAAAAATATCGTATATGATTATGTATATAACAAATTTTTACATATTTTTAATATCAAATTTTATTATGTCCTTTTATCTTTCTTCAAAAAGAAATTGTGTTATAACCTATATAATATATTTATATGCTACAAAACATACTCTTTTTAGTGCTCTTGTGATCTATACATAAATAAAATAATCCATAAATTAAAATAATGATATTATAATATATATATGAACAGAAAAGGGACAATTGAATTCAAAAGTATCTTTTAAATTACGAAAAAACACAAAATTTATATCGATTACTAGAAGATGCCCCGTGCCTCGCACGGGTTATTATGCTAGTACTCTTTTATTTTACAAGCACATTGTAGGAAGTAAATTGTATCCACTCATGTTTGTAAGTTACATTGAATGAAGAAAAAGGTCATATTATGTTTGTTTTTAGAAAAAGGTCATGTTAAAAGCATTTTCATACTAATTTATCAGAAGTAATTTCACACATTATTTGTTTGGTTCGATGTATGAAATACTCGATGAATATATGTGAACTAATTTGTATTTCATAAAGTTTTCTAAGACACGTAATTCTATCTAGTAAGGGCATAAAATTTATTTTAAATTATGATAGAGATATAGGAGAAAACTAATTACAATATAATTTTATAACTTATTAATAATAGAGTAGCAATTCATGTAGTAGAAAATTTTGCAGGCCTTCCCTTCGGGGTGCAATCGTAAGTTGTTAGGTGTCCGTAACTACATGTAACTAGCATGATAGCCCGTGTAAAGCACGGGCCATATAATAATTCATAGAATTTTTTCGTATTAGTCTACTTTACGTATTTCGATTTATTTAAGATGTTATAGTTTCAAAATATTATTAGATTCTGAACCGCGAAAGTTATATTTTTAGTTATGTTTGGTCAGTGTAAGAAGAATGACCAAATAAAAACTATAAGTAAGAGTTAATTAAATACCAAGTATTACCACAATAATCTTGTTGTATTGAAATAAATGAGAAAACAGCTGGCTTATTTATTTTGGATGGATGAAGAATTAAATATTATATTATTTCTAATTTAATATTGTAAGAAATAATGTAATGTGACGAAAAAATAAAAGTAATAGAGTCATATAATTCTGTTGATAAAATCTCAGCGCATATTTCCAATTTTGGATTTCAGCGCACATTTCCAATTTTGGATCCTTTTCTCCGACCAATTTCGAAGAACAAGGAGAATAACAAATTTATTCTAATAGTTGTGCACGTTCAAAATAAATAAGTGATGTGTGCTTTTCTAAGATCATGGTATTTGACCATCGCAGATGTATCCTTTCAATAGCAAATTGACCATAACAAAATCTTTTCTTCAAATACATTGTACTATATATCTATTCTCAGAAGTGAACTTTCAAAAACCCAAGGTAATATCTCAAATTTCAAGACAATCCATATTTAGACATGTACAAATTCAACAAAATACACGAGTAACTAAAATTAAAGTGTCATAACTCATACCGGGTTTTTAAAATGAGATGTGTTAATGTATGCACCGAATGAATTATGTTGTAAAAGTTCATATGTACAATAAAATTCAATCTATGAAAATAAGATATACATAACTACGATAATGAAGCATCCCGAATATCATTTTAATTTGAGGTAACAGCAAAATGATAGCCGAAAAATAAAAAAATACACATACCACATCCGTGATCATAAGACATTGTATACATCAGCAATTTTCGAGTTTATTAGTCTCACACCGGGTTGAAACTCGCATTGGAGTTTAAAATTCAAGTGAAATTGGCATATTACTATCTTATATATGGTTGTAAAACTCATTTTGTATGAAGTTAATAACATTAGCATATTACGAAAATGCAGCAAAAATAAAGTGCAAGGGACAATAGATATCAAAACCATAATTAACATTTTTTTACCAAATCCAAATCCCATATGTAAATTATTTCTTATTTTTAATATTTTAATCTATTTTGTTAATCAATCTATAAATTACCCGATGATAATAGGATTAACCGATATAGTGCAAATATACTTAAAATAAAATATTATACTGATATCGAGTATAAATATATTTTACACCTTATTTATCATTTTTTGTATTCTGACCATTCGACTAATATAGACATAATTGTTAAAAGAGAGAAATATTATAATAAATTTTTATATATCTATTTTTACTTCCGCCCGTTTACCTACTTGAGATAACTTCTACTAATTTTCCATCACCTACCGCCTCACTTTGATTTTTTTTTTTTTTACCAATTTTCGGCCACCTCAGTACCTTTCATACATAAAATAAAATATTATAATGATACCAAGTAAAAATATGTTATACACTTCATCCATCAATGTAACAATTTAATAATAAACATAATCTAGCCATTTGACTAATATATAGATATAATTATTAAAAAAGAGAAATATTATAATACAATTTTATAGATCTATTTTCACTTTCACCCGTTTACCTACTTGACATAGACGTCTACTTATTTTTCGTCACCTACCTCCTCACTTTGATTTTTTTTTTGACCAATTTTCAGCCACTTAGTACCTTTCTTAATTCTGACTTCAACGATATCATATTTGTCAATTTATATTTTCCCTCCCCGACTACCATCTTTTACTATTATATGTGAAAATATTTTAATGATTTTATCCCTAATAAATCATAAAAATAAACGTGAGCATAAATTTATGAGTATATGAATGGCATTAATTATTAAAATTAGTAAAAATTACTATCTTATATATGGTTGCAAAACTCATTTTGTATGAAGTTAATAACATTAGCATATTACGAAAATGCTGCAAAAATAAAGTGCGAGGGATAATAGATATCAAAACCATATTGACATTTTTTTACCAAATCCAAATCCCATATGTAAATTATTTCTTATATTTAATATTTTAATCTATTTTGTTAATCAATCTATAAATTACCCGATGATAATAGGATTAACCGATATAGTGCAAATATACTTAAAATAAAATATTATACTAATATCGAGCATAAATATGTTTTACACCTTATTTATCGTTTTTTGTATTCTGGCCATTCGACTAATATAGACATAATTGTTAAAAGAGAGAAATATTATAATAAATTTTTATATATCTATTTTCACTTCCGCCCGTTTACCTACTTGAGATAACTTCTACTAATTTTCCGTCACCTACCTCCTCACATCGATTTTTTTTACCAATTTTCGGCCACCTCAGTACCTTTCATACATAAAATAAAATATTATAATAATACCGAGTAAAAATATGTTATACACTTCATTCATCAATGTAACAATTTAATAATAAACATAATCCGGCCATTTGACTAATACATAGATATGATTGTTAAAAATGAGAAATATTATAATAAAATTTTATAGATCTATTTCACTTCCGCCTGTTTACCTACTTGACATAGACGTCTACTTATTTTCCTTCACCTACCTCCTCACTTTGCTTTTTTTTTTTTGACCAATTTTCAGCCACTCAGTACCTTTCTTAATTATGACTTCGACGATATCATATTTGTCAATTTATATTCCCCCCCCCCCACTACCATTTTTTACTATTATATGTGCAAATATTTTAATGATTTTATACCTAATAAATCATAAAAATAAACGTGAGCATAAATTTATGAGTATATGAATGGCATAGTTTTAATTATCAAAATTCAAATTATTAAAATTAATAAAAATTTTGTGGGCAATTTTATCTCGAATAAATTATAAAATAAATATTGCTAATAGGTGAGTTATTTAAGCATGTAGTGTATGAGTTTAAAAGTAGTAAATGAGTTTAAAAAGTTGCTCAAAGAAGTGATTTGGCTTAGTGGTTGAACATGTGAACACAAAGTTACAAGTGTTGGAAGGTCATGGGTTCAATTCCTTCCAACTTCAAAATTTTTAGATTTCATTTGAATCTAAGGACAAATTAGTAATTTACTAAATAGGCACAAAACCCATGTTGACCTATAATAGATATAAAGGATATGTTAAATAAAACAATCGTTGTGTCTATCCAAGATCCCCATATTTATTTACTATTATTTATATTCTATATGTATATTCATATTTATTACATCACATTCTCATAGCATAACAAGGATATTATGGTATAATAAATATAATGATCTTTTCAAAAATACCTATGATTATAAAGTTATTTTTTCAAGAAATACTATGTTTTTTAAAATTATTTTGCAAAAATATGATTTTTCAAAACTTTTTCACTACAAGAATTAAGAAAATTCGCATTCAGTGACGGAAAATTACGTCGCCAACATTCATATTCCGTAGGTATTTCAAATCGCGACGGAATTCGCGACAGAAAATTCCGTAGCTATAATGGTTGTAGGCAAATGTTTGGCTACGGAAATATTTCCGTCGGCAACTTACCAACGGATTTGCAACAGCTTGTCAACGAATTTCTTACATGTTTGACCATTTTACTCCTACTACTTGCCTACGGAATTCCGTCATAGATTTTGACAGATCTGCAACGGAATCATTAACAAGAATATCTCCATTGCAGATCCGTCAGTAAAATATATTTGAATTAGTTTATAAAATCAAAGGTTTATTATAAATGTATCATTATTCAAATTATTTTCTTTTTGACATGAAATACCTGCTCTCTACAAGTATATTTGGAAAAAAAAAATAAAGCTCAAAACATGTAGAAAATGTAAGTTACCAAAGTCAAGCATACATTCTTAACTTCAAATGTTCAAAAGTCTGACATTACACATTCGAATACAAGTAGAAATTTAACAGTCTAGGAGATTAAGATAGCATCCTAATGATTGTTTGATACAAGTCAAAAGCTAATTAAAATATCATAGTTAAATAACAAGCCATACAAGATTCTCATACTAAACAAAACAAGCAGCCAGTTCAGTGCTATCCATAAATACCCAGAGATCTCCAGAGTTCACTCTCTTCAAACTGTCAAGACAAAAAAGGCAGGCCTTTCAATGTTAAAATAGCTAGTCCAGTAGCATTAAATTTTAAAAAAAAACAACGATATGTGCAATCATGCCATTCTATGTCCACTTACCATTCTATGAGTTCTGATTATTAGTCATCATTGCTAACTGACTCCTCATTTGCTGTTGCATTTCATCCATCTGTCTCATTCTTTCCTTCATCTCGGTGAGTTCGGCTTCAAGCTTTTGATAATTTTAAGCGTTAGGCTGGAAGCTACTGAAATGTGAGAGATCAGTGCTACTTGGATCATAATAAATATTCTGCGTTGAGCCAAGTCCATAGATCTTGTTCTTCTAATTACGTCCACCAACAGCATCATAATACAATCTATTTTCATCAACAGATTGAGGTACTCCATCAATAGGCTGGGAACGCTCAACACGAAGATTCACAATTGTTTCCTGTAAAAATTAAGATTAAGTCAGACTTATTCTATCTAATACAACATTTAATTCGGCAGAAAAAAAAGACTTAGTAACATATTAAGTACTATTTTTGGTGTGTGCTGCTATATACTCACATTTGTTTTTTTTGCTTTTTTCGTCAACAAATGTCACATTATCGTGGTTTCTGGTGTGCGCATAAGTAAACAAAGCAGAAGAAGCCGGATCTCCCTGCACAACATATTATTGCAATGATCAAAATATGAAATTTTCCAAAAATAAAATAAAATGTCGAAGAGGCTTACCAAGCGAGTTGCAAGAAGTCTATGAGAAGCTGAACCACTTGTGTGTGTTCCTGCATAGGGGACATCACCCTCAACTCCACCCTTCCGATTTAGCTTCTTTATTTCAGATTTACGTTTAAATTCTGGGGATTTCCAATCCTCTATCCAACTAAGCCACACATCCTGTCAAATTCTGTTATTTAACTTGCCCTTTTCCCATTCTCTACGAGCACTAGACCGTAAATCAGTAAAACACTGTGCAGCACTTTTTAACCATACTGCATATATCACATTGTCTGGTTGCCTCTATACAAATCATTTCTACAATATTAAGATTTATAGAATCACATAATTGAAGTTAGATAAGTGTTACAACTGTTGTAAAAAGAATGGCATAAACATCAAGTAAGTTAATGAAAAAGTTTAGGTTTAAAATTAATCCAAAGAAAAGATATAATTATTATATTAAATAGAATAAAAAGGCTTCTCCCAGGAGAATAAATGTAGGTTTTGAGTGTAATTTCAATAGTTGATTACAACATTTATAATTTCAACATGTAAACACGTGCTTCAGATTTCATCCATTTTAAAACAATCCTAGATAGATAGTACTTGCTGCTTAACCTTATAAAACCAAATACATAAACATGATGAACAAGAAAGCAATTCTAGCTAATCAGCTTAAACATTGGTTTAAGCTTAAATTGTAATATATATATATATATATATATATATATATATATATATATCAAAATTGCTTTTTATTACTGTCATCGTATTATGCATCTGGTTATAGGTACCAGACTTTTTAAATATATAACCAAACTTTGGCTGAAACTGTTTTAATACGAAACTTTCCTGTTGAGATTGTAATTTGATTTTACATAACTTGTTTTATTTACTTATTTTCTGCACTAAGCCACATTTTTTGTGAAAGGCTCTTATTTATCTTACAGGATAATAAGATTTGGTGAAAGAAAGTTCACCATTGAAGTTTAGGTGCCCATTGTCTTGGCTTTCATTGGAAGGATTTTGATTTAGTAACATTAGTATTATATACACTAGTAAGGAGAATTATGGATGTATATATCTCATACTGTGCCATGTGTTCTGGTAAATAATTGAACTAGTTAGCAGGTGTGACTTGATCATTGTAAAAATGAGCATAAAACTATCTTTAATACATGCTGTCAGAAATTAAACTCTTTATGTTTATTATACATTTCAGCAAATAGCTACTTTGCAATAACAAAATTCTGCAACAATAACTAAACATTACAGTTATAAAAGCACCTTAAACTCCTCAAAGTAGAACTCTTTAGCTTCCTTGGACATTTCCTTTCAAGTGAACCCCTTAGGTTCAAGCCTTTCGTACATGATTGCTCTCGTCTTGCTAGAGCATTTGCCTGATGGCTCCAACCTTAAAACATAAATAATTATTAGTGAGATGATGTTCGGAGTATTTTAAGATTCTGTTTGGAAAATAAAACTTACACTACTTTAATAACTTCAATTTTTTAACGCCCATCGCTGTGCATTGCTCCAACTCTCCATAAATCAGTATTGGAACTTGAGAATTCGTTCTGTATGTTTGGCTCAGGCGTTTGTCTCGGTGATTGTTGTGGCGTTTGGTCTGGTGTGCGCTCTTCTATTTGTTGGTCAGGTATGTGCTGCAGTGTTCGGTCTGGTGTGCGCTCTGTTTGGTCTGGTGTGAGCTGTCGGTTATGGCGCACAGGCATTCTCATTATTTTCTATAAAAAGCATAACCATACAAACAAGTTAATGTTAGATAAGTAATACAAGTGAACACTTAAATTAAAGCAAGCTATTAACATGTTTATCATATGGTAGGTAAGTGTTCTTAAATTATAATCATATTAATGCAGAGTAGCATTTTGGTCATGGTAAAAAACAGTCCAGTGTTCTGCTATACATAGATATTTTTCATATTAGGAGACATCTTTTAATGCTATATATCATCAATCCAAGTTCCTATTATTGCGTAATTAGCTAGCTGCAAACATGGCTGTACTTGGTCTCCTGGTACTTAAATGAATTCATGTTATTTGCTCACATTAATTCTTTGCTTCAAGAGAAGATCGGATGGTACATTTTGAAAAAAAAGGAGACATTTATAGGTATTCCTTCTGCAAATGCTTCATGTTGTCTAAACTATTTTACTGGTATTAATGTTGACTGTGTTATCAAACATCTATAACTCTTCCAGCAAATAAGTGTGAACATACAACACTTTCAGCCAAATACATGAAACAGATGGTCTTTTTTCGAAACACAAGAATCCTATCAGCCAAATCTTAAGAAGCTGCAAATTAATATGAAACCTCTATTAACCATGCTTCAACACTGAATACACACATATACAAAATCAATTTAAAGTAAATGCTATTAAATTACAAGAATCCTATCGACTTCATCTCTCTCCCTATAGCTTTATCTCTGCAAATTACACAAATTACACATATACACATTTCTGAATTTACTCCCTCTCTAGCTTCATCTCTCTCCCTATAGCTTTATCTCTCTCCATATAGCTTCATCTATTATTTAATGAAACTAGAATTACATATTCCTAATGTCAAACAGAAGAATTCAAAATTTAGATTGAACTCTGGGCGATTGTAACCAATTAACCATATTTGTTATTACTATCTGTTATCTATTCTCATGCCTTTAATAAAGAAAAATTAATACCTACTATATCTAGTTATCTAAACACAAGCAAATAATCAAATATAACCCCCAAATTAACACCGATTAAACCCCCAAAATAACATATATATATATATATATATATATATATATATATATATATATATGATTGATATATACATAGAGTAAAACATACACGAATTTATTTATATATATGTATATGTATGCGTGTGTGTGTGTGTGTATGAATTGAGAGATTACCACAGATTTGGGTTTCAGAGAGAAAGTGATGCAAAGTGTTCGCCGCTTTGAGAGTGAGAGAGGCTGCAAGGTTAGTTTAAGAGTTAAAAAACCCTAACACGAATTTATCTACTTCCTTTCGCTAAGTGCCGCTCTTTTTTTCACTTAACCGCTCAATTTTTCACTTGGCCGCCCATTTTTTTTAATTTTTTGGTGAAATATTATTGCATTAATACAATTATTTAAATGATGCTAAAAATAACGTAAAAATAATTCTAAAAATTTTGAAAATCTTAAAAGACATCTGACTCATAAGCATAACTATCATCTGTTTTTGAAAATTCATCTTCATCCGAATCAATTTCGATTTCTTCTTCTGGAGATCCTTCATCATCATCTAAATCTATCGATGCTCCTTCTAAATCTTTTAAATGTGTAGTAATATCATCTGTATTAATCGCATTTAAATGTTCGGGAAAGTCATCTTGAAAGGCATCTTGATTACGTGATTCGGATATTTGAGGCAATTCAACAAGTGGGCGAGCTTTCACTTTGCATACAACCAACCAATCTACCTTCTTCGATTCACTTCGACTATATTGTAGCGTTGATGAATTCTTGTTCCAACATTAAGGGTAGGATCAAACCACTCACACTTGAACAAAACTGTTTTCTTGAAAATATAGAAAAATTTCCCAAAAAAACTTTCACCGCCTCCACTAGAATCATTTCGAGGAAATTTTATGTGTTTGGTCTCAACATGTTGTTCAAAATAATGAGAACAAAAAGTTGAGGCTTCCTCAACTAGAAAAGCATTGCATATAGATCCTTCTACCCGGGCCTTATTTTTCACAGTGTTCTTCAAGTGGCGTAAGAACCGCTCAAATGGATACATCCATCGATATTGTACGGGACCTGCAATACGTGCCTCATATGGCAAATGCACCAAAAGATGTTCCATTAATTCAAACAGTGCTGGTGGAAATATACGCTCTAGCTTGTAAGTATGACCGGAATCTGTTCCTCAAGTCTACACATATCACTAACCTTCAAAGTTGTCGAAGTAAGATCTTTGAAAAAAAAACTTAATTCGGTCACACATTCCCAAACATTAGTAGGAAGAAGTTCTCGAAAAGCAATTGGAAGAAGTCTTTGCATAAACACATGACAATCATGACTTTTCATTCCAAATAACTTGTATTTTTGCATGTCAATGCAACGCCCCATGTTCGATACATATCCATCTGGAAACTTTACATCTTTCAACCAATGGCATACTGCTTCTTTACCCTTCTTGTCTAAGCTGTAACATGCTTTTGGATACTTTCTTGTCGACTCATCAAAATGCTAACTCAGGCCTTTGACAAATGGATGCAATATCAGCTCTTGATTTAGCATTACCTTTGGTTTTACCTTCGATGGCCATAATTGTGTTGAAAATATTTTCAAACACATTTTTTTCAATGTGCATAACATCAAGATTATGCCTAATTGATAATGTCCTCCAATATGGTAAATCCCAAAAGATACTTCATATTTTCCATCCACATTTATAAGTCTTGATGATTTTAGCATTGTGTTCATCACTTCCCAATTCAGTAATTTTCATCAATCAAAGTGACTCAATCTCATGTAACACATCTTCACCTGTTTGTATAAACACAATAAAATGAATTATTACAAGTGTATCACAACTAAGATTTGAAGATAAAATTATGTATAGGGCCAATTTTACCTGTTCGTATAGGTGGGGCCGATTCAAACATTGTCTTTCCTTTGGTAAACCAATTTTTATTCTTCCGAAATGGATGATTGGCAGGTAAAAACTTTCGATGATTATCAAACCATGTTGGCTTCCCACCATGTGAAAGATTGTAAGCATCATGATCGTGAGCACAATGAGGACAGGCTAAATGACCCGCAGTAGTTCATCCTAACAACATTGACAAAGCAGGAAAGTCACTAATAGTCCATATCAACGCAGCTCGCATTTGAAAATTTTGTTTCAAAGAAATATCCCATGTCTCAACTCCAACTTCCCATAACATTTTTAGCTCGGCAACTAATGGTTAGAGATAAACATCTATCTTCTACTTTGGATTTTTTGGTCCTGGAACAAGTAAAGACAAAAACATATATGGTCCTTTCGAACACATCCATGGGGGCAAGTTATATGGGGTCACAACAATTGGCCAAGAAGAATACTGACCACCCATTTTTCCAAATGGTTGGAACCCATCAGCAGAAAGCCCGAGCCTGACATTTCTTATCTCCGAAGAAAATGAGGGATGTGCTCTGTCAAATCATCGCCACTCCTCTGAATCTGAACAGTGGCGCATCACATCGTCTTCCTGATCATGCTCAGCATGCCATCTCATATGAACTGCAGTCGCAGATGATGCATATAACCTCTGTAATCTCGGGGCTAATGGAAAATAGATCATCCTTTTAACAGCTATTTTCTTCTTCTCTCTAGTGGATCTATCTACTCTAGTTTTGTATCTCGACTGCGAGCAAAATTTACATGACTCCATATCAGCGTCTTCACCCCAGTATATCATACATCCATTAACACAACAATCGATTTTTAGAAGGAAGACCCAATCCTTCAAAATGCTTTTTTGTATTGTAAAAGCTATCAAGAAATGAGTTATCTGGAGGCAAGACTGTTAGGTCCAATATGTTTGTAGAAGGGGGGGTTGAATACAAACAGTACTGTTTAATCGAAATTTGTCTGGATAAATTTAATTTATATTTTGACAAATTTGAGCGGAATTAAATGAAAAAAAATTCAAGTTGAATATAAAATTATATTAACTTAAGGGGTTTGTTACAAATACAATACAGAAATTATATCTAGTTAATAAAAACAAATTAGAAAATTCAACATGAATTATTCTAGATTTGTTAATAAAAATCGAGATATAGATTAGGAGTAAAAACTCGTTAATAGTACAAGAGACTCAAGTAAACAAGTTCTATCGGATCAGATATTAAAAATATGATGAACTTGATTTTCTATGAATTTTTCCAGCTCCTGCAGTTTGTGTTCTTGATGAGAGAGAATGGTTGTTCTTGTTTGAAGATGATATATTATGTGTGTTGTTTGATCTGGCCGCCTGTATTGAATTATATACTCTTCTGCCTCTTTTCTTTTTCATTTGTACTGCCAAGACAATCGGCAAGACAATCTGTTCTTACAAGACAATCAGATTTGTACTGTCAAGACAATCGGCAATACAATGGGCAAGACAATCCAAGCTTACTAATACAATCGGCAAGACAATTGAGATTGGCTTGTTAAAATTAAATAATTCGGCTGTATGATTGAATTGTAAACAAAACATTTCTGCTGCAAACGAAGACCAGTCTCAGGAAAGGAGGGTGGAGTGCACGAGCGGCTTGTTAAAGCTTTTGCTTCCAGCGCGTGAGTTTCACGCGCGCCACAGGCGCGTTTTCTTCCCGACAACCACCCAGCATGTGCATGTGATGAACTTTCCTACATAACTCATTTTTTTGTTTCTAAAACAATTCTGCCGACATCTTTTCACAGTTAATTGAACAACGTACAAGCTTTTTCTTTCTTTTCCTTTTTTTTATTTGTTTTGTTTCTTTTGACCTAATTAAATTTAATCAATTAATCATTTAAGTAAATAATGATTAATTAATTAAATAATTAAATCAATTTAGATTAATACATTAATTCAAAATTAATTAACATGATAATTAATTTAATAAATAAATTAATTCAGAATGAATTAATTAATTCAGAATAAATTAATTCAGAATGAATTAATTTATTAAATTAAATCAATTACATAATTATATTAATTAAAAGAGAATTAATATAAATCTTTTGACAGCTCAAATCTTTTTCTTGAACCACTGAAAGTAATAAAGAATTACCACTGAATTTTTGTTGACGCTCGATGCACGGTTTGGTTCATGAGCAACTAACTCCAACGGCTTTTCTTTATTTTTGACTCTATGATTTGGTTCCTTTCTTCTCTGAGCATACCAGTCTTGACAGCTTGAACCACTGAAGTTAATGATGAACAACCACTGTTTAATGTTGACACTCGATGTACTGTCTGGTTCATGAGTGACTAACCGCAATGACTGTTCTTCATATATTGACTTTAAAATCTGGTTCCTTTTCTTTTCTCCTCTCTCTATTAATTCTTCTGTACTGTCTCTGTCACTGTCGAAATCTCTGTCACTTTAAATGAATCCACTTCTTTAACGAATACTTCACTGAGGCTTGATCAGATGTCTGAACTTCTTTCAATGTAGTAATTCCTCAAGTATATAGATTGACCTTGATCTTTTTCTTCTGACAGATAATACAATCTCAGATTCCTTGTGACAGTCTATATACTATTTACTAATACAATCTTGTTTAAGTTGAGTTGTATCCTCGAAATACAAATAGGCTACATCATATGCCTTTCAAAGACACTTTTGATGAACTGGGATGTTTGATACCAAATTGTTACCGATTTATATCAATCGTTAGAGTACATTGAAATCAATTGATAAAGCTTTGTTAGAAAGGAAGTTTCATTTTCATCCTCACTGTGAGTGTGTGATAGTGTTTAGTGTACCTCACAAGTGTTTCACTCTTCTCTCCACTCATTTGTGTTGAGTGTCTCACTTCTCTCTGTGTTTACACTCTTGCTCACTAGTGTTTCACTCATATCACTCATAGCTCCAACATCCATTAGTGTACCTTCAAGGAAAAATCACCATAGCCCCTTCTAGAGAGGTCACTGGTGGTGCAATGGGAGTTCGCAAATCCCAAATCTTCGTTGGACTCGTCAGACGAATCTGAGTCATAATCTACAAGTTGTTATTTTCCTTCTAAAGGTTCCAGATTTGAATTCTGGGAAGGTAAACAATGATCTATAAATTTAGCATTGAAATCAATGTTCCCTTCTAATGTCTATGAAGACATTGCCTTGTTAAACTCATCAGGTAAAATCTGAATCATAGTCTACAAGTTGCCGATCCGCACCTATGTCAGATCCGTTACCCGTAGGATCAAGATATGTTCCCTCTGGGGAGTTAGATAATGATCTTGTTGAATTTTGCATTTGAGATCAATACCTTCTCTCGAGGTCTGTGAAGACTCTTAGTTCATTAAAGAACCTTTAACTTATAATCCTAACCGTAAAATGGTTGGATTACAGGTTTCCGTCAATTCATCCTTAGTGTGTGCAATCTCACTTGTGCATATGAAATATTTTGATTAGTGTATAAGGTAGTGGCTCTCCAACTGAATATCCCACACATCCTTGTTTGCTGCATCAAGTGAAGTTACTCCCTGGTGACCTCTAGTCTGATAGGTTACTTCCATTTAGGGGGTAAAATAGAATGTGTTTAAGTTTGACTGTAGTCTGGGATAAAAGTTGGGTTTACAACCTTATTACTAAACGTGTGAGAATACAAAATTCCATGTAGATGAACCTGCATCACAGAATATGAGCAACATAGAGATAGAATGCATTTTTAACATTGAAAAGTTTTCTGAGAAAATATTGCATTTATCTTAAGAGAATTGATGTACAGTTGTGATTTCAAAAGGTTTACAATGTAAGCAATCACAGCTGTAGAAAGATATTTTGAGTTAGGAAGATAAAGATCCTGAGCCGGTTTTACTAAACAAGAACATAGGCACAAATCCAATTAATAAATATTAATCGAATCAATGTATGTTAATGTTTAAACCAATACAACCAAAACTATTTTATCATGTTTTAGGTCCTGCATGATAGATACCAACTATTAGAAATTGTTAGTACATGATAGGTCTTGTCTTTCAATTGTTAGATCATGAAAATCAAATGTTTGTTCCTAAACAAATGAATTGACATATACCAATTTGATACCAACAATGGTCTATTGTTAAGTCCTTAACATGAAGGTCTGTTAACAGCAATCACAAAACAAAGATTTTTACTTAAACTGCAGGTTTTGTGTGTGTTAAAAAGAAGAGCAACAAAAGAACCAAGTACAGGGATTTGTTTGTAAGTTTTGAAAGTATAGTGACTAAACTGTAAAAACTATACAAACTATTTATATACACATGAAAAATAATATTCAAAAATAAGAAATAATATACATAATAATTATACAAAATAAAAACTATAAGAAAAGAAAATTTTGAATCAAAACAAAAAAAATAGTAAAACTATACATAAATTAATAATTTACAAAAATTTGACATAATAATATACAAACAAATTTTTATTTTTATTATTTTTTATTATTTTTTTTATTTTTATATTCAAAAATAACTGTATTAATAATATTTACAGAATATTAAAGATAAAAGATAATAATTTACAAAAATATCTACAACAATATAACTACTTTAAATAACTAAATAGAAAATATAAAATACTAAAAATACCATAGGTTGTCCTTTTGACGGAATTAACACATTAATAACAGAAGAACAAACAATACAAAATATTGAATAAAATATTAACTATTTACATAAACATTTGTAGCAAATTAATAAATCTATATATATTTTCGAATAAAATAACTTTCTTATCAGAAAATTATTTTGAAAGAAAATATGATTTATTAAAAGATCACAAATATTCATAAAGAATTTTCAACAAAAATAGATTTCTCACTAATTTCCACTTGTAAAATTTGAGAAAAATATTTTTAGAGAAAATAAAATTATTCTAAAATTAAAAGAAGTAAGTAGGAAAATATTAAGAAGATAATGATAATGATTTAAGAATTAACAAGCAAGATTATAAGTTGATAAAATAATTATACAAGTGATTTAAATCAACAAATATTCACAAAATAATCACTTGTAAATTATTAAAGATCAAACCTCAGATATTAACTAGTTTAATTACTAGGACGGTTTAACATACCCAATTCATCAACAATTCTTGTGAATGTGGATTCGTCAAGAGACTTAGTAAAAATATCTGCTGTTTGGTATTCCGTGGGTACAGAAAGTAACTCCACGATACCATTCATGACATGCTCTCTAATAAAATGATACCTGATGTCGATGTGCTTGGTTCTCGTATGCTGCACAGGATTGTTGGAGATTGCTATGGCACTTGTATGATTACATAATGTAGGAATATTATCCAGTACAAAGCCATAGTCTCTCAGCTGATTCCTAATCCACAAGATTTGAGCACAACAGCTTCCGGTAGCTATATATTCAGTTTCCGCTGTTGAGCTAGAAACTCTTTGTTGTTTCTTGCTGTACCAGGATACCAATCTGTCACTTAGGAATTGACAACTCCCGGAGGTGCTTTTTATGTCTATAACACTTCCTGTATAATCTGAATCTGTATATCCAACAAGATTAAAACCAGATACTTTAGGGTACCAAATACCTAAGTTAGGTGTACCCTTAAGATATCTCAAGATTCGTTTAACAGCAATGAGATGCACATCTCTAGGATCCGCTTTTAACCTTGCACACAAGCATGTAGCATACATAATATCTGGTCTACTTGCAGTAAGGTAAAGTAATGAGCCTATCATACCTTTGTAGCTTGTGACATCTACCTTGGCAGAATTTTCACATGCTCCAAACTTGACAGCAGTAGATGATGGTGTCTTTGCTGAAGATGAGTCCTCCATTTGATATTTCTTGAGGAGCTCTCTGACATACTTGGATTGACAAATAAATATTCCATATGTCCTTTGACTTACTTGTAATCCAAGAAAGAACTTCAGTTCACCCATCATGCTCATCTCAAATTTACACTGCATTAGCTTAGCAAATTTCTTGCACAAAAGATCATTAGTAGACCCGAATATTATATCGTCCACATAGACTTGGACTAATATTGTATCATTCTTATGTTTCTTTGAAAAGAGAGTTTTATCTATGACACCTCTAACGAAACCATTTTCAAGTAAAAATTCAGAGAGAGTGTCATACCATTTTCTTGGCGCTTGCTTAAGACCATAGATAGCCTTTAAGAGAACGTAGACATAATCCAATAGATCTGGATCTTCAAAGCCAGGGGGCTGTTCTACATACACCTCTTCATCCAGCTTACCATTCAGAAAAGCACTCTTGACATCCATTTGATAAACTTTGAAGTTTGAAAATGCTGCGAATGCCAAGAATATTCTGATGGCCTCAAGTCTTGCCACTGGTGCATAGGTTTCATCATAATCAATTCCTTCAGCTTGATAATAACCTTTAGCAACCAGTCTTGCCTTATTCTTCATCACTTTGCCATCTTCATCAAGTTTGTTTCTGAATACCCATCTAGTGCCTACTACTGTTCTGTTTGTAGGTCTGGGTACCAGCTTCCATACTTCTTGTTGTTTAAATTGATTGAGTTCATCTTGCATCGCAATCACCCAATCAGGATCAGAAAGAGCTTCTTCAGTTTTCTTAGGTTCCATTTCAGATAGAAACCCTGAATAATTACATTGATTTTGGACAGCTCTTCTAGTTTTTACACCAACATCTGGATCACCAAAGATTAGCTCAAAAGGATGAGCTCTATTCCAAACAATCTGTCTGGGAAGATTTAATCTTGATGATTCTCCTTGTTCTTCATTGTGATGTTGAGTATGACTAGTTGATCCCTCATTAACTCCCCCTGAGTTGTTGCCAGGTTGACTAGATGAATGTTCAGGAGTGTCAGTGGTATCTTCAATATTATCATTGTTTCCACCACCATTACCCTGATCATCCTCATCATTATCATTGTTGTCATTAGCATCAGCAAAAACATCAGGTGGATTGTCATCATCTGAATCTGGATCTGTCATATCCTCAAAAGATAGCTTTTCAGATGAATCTTCAGTTTGGATACTAGGGAGTTTAGTGTCATCAAATGTTATATTGACACTTTCAATCAAAGTCTGTTGATCAATCAAGTACACCTGTAAACTCTTCTTGTATAACCAATAAAAATTGCTTCATGTGCTTTGGTCTCAAATTTTCCACCTTGTTCATCTCCTTCTTTAAGCACAAAAAATTTCGCCCCAAATACATGAAAGTATTTGAGTGTTGGTTTCTTTTCAGTAATAGCTTCATAAGGTGTCTTCATCAAGTCTTTATTGATAAGAGTTCGATTCTGGGTATAGCAAGCAGTGCTGACAGCTTCAGCCCAAAAGTACAATGGAAGACTTGATTCACTTAACATAGTACGTGCAGCTTCAATTAAGGTTCTATTCTTTCTTTCCACTACCCCATTTTGTTGAGGAGTTCTTGGAATTGAGTATTGTCTGGTTATACCCTTTTCAGTGTAGAAATCATTCAGAACTGAATTCTTGAATTCAGTTCCATTATCTGACCTTATAGCTCTCACTGGATACTTAGAATCCAGCTCAATCACCTTGATGTGATCAATCACCAGTTGTGGAGTCTCATCTTTAGAATTTAGGAACAGGACCCATGTGTATTTTGAAAAATCATCAACAATCACAAGAGCATATCTTTTCTTTGACATTGACATCACATTAACTGGACCAAACAAATCCATGTGAAGTAGTTGTAAAGATTCAATTATTGAAGATATGTCAGTGCTCCTGTGAGTTGCCCTTTTTAACTTGCCTTTTGACATGCATCACATAGTCCTTCCTGTGTAAATTCCATAAAAGGTAAACCTCTCACCAACTCTCTCTTGACCAAAGAGTTCATCGTCTTGAAATTTAGGTGAGAAAGTTTCTTATGCCATAGCCAACTTTCATTTGTGGATGCTTTAGAATAGAAGCGGTTGATTTCTTTAGTGCTTCCAGTGTTCATATTGGCTACGTACAGGTTTCCTTTTCTGACTCCTGTAAGAGATGGTTGTTCACTTCTCTTGTGTGAAATCAGACAATTCTTCTTGTTAAAGTAGACTTCAAATCCCTTATCACAGAACTGACTGATACTGAGCAAATTATGCTCAAGTCCTTTTACAAAGGACACTTTCTCAATGATAACATTTCCAGCTTCAAGTCTGCCATATCCATCAGTTCTACCTTTGCTGTTATCTCCAAAGGTAACTACTGGGCCGGCTTTCTCAACCACATTTGTCAGTAGGGTTCTGTCTCCAGTCATATGCCTTGAACATCCACTGTCCAAGATCCAGGTTACTCGTTCAACCTGTTCAATACCCTGCAATGACAAACGGATTAAACCTTCTTTGGAACCCAAATTTGATTACCATTAGTCAATAAATATTTTACCCTATAAACAGATTTGACAATCTTTTGTTTCAGTTTATGTATCCATGTTTGTTTAGTAACAATATCATTGACTGGACATTTGACTTTGTAAACAACCTTCATAAAACTTTGTTTAGGCTTTGGTACAAATGTCTCTCCCCTAACATAAGGAGGACTAGCAGTCTTTGATCTAACATTATTCTTGTTCATATGTTGTCGAGGAGCAGTCTTATTATCACATGCATGATTACCATTAAAGTAAGCAGACATCACATTAAAAGCACAAGACATACAGTTGACAACACCACATGCTTTATGATTAGAATCAATAATAGGCATGGTACTCATGTTAGACATGTTATTGTTCTGCTTCAACTTGTTACCACCTAATCCAGTCTTAGAAGAACTAGTTGTTTCAACAACCTTGACTGGCACTTTAGGTACATCTTTATTGAATGAAACATTCTTTGGATTAGTGTCCTCAACAGATTTAGCCTTAACAAATCTATTTTCCAATCTATTTTCCCTGACTTTCTTAGTTCCCTCGTTTATTGTTATAATGGTGTCCCAGATACGCTTGGCATCTTTACAGTTAACAACATGGTTGCACATGATCGCATCTAGGGATTCCACCAAAATTAATTGTACATTAAGATCAAGGGAAATATCCACTTTGTCATCATTTGTATAAACACTAATGTCCTTTGGATATGTCCTTGCGGGAACTACAACAACTCCTTCCACGATTATTTCCTCTTCAGTAATCATAGGAACTATTGGCCCGGTTTTCAATATTCCTAAATATTTAGGATTGGCCACTTGTAGAAAAAGGATCATTTTCTTTTTCCATAGTTCATAATTCTCCTTGTCAAATATGGGTATCTTAACAGTTCCAATTTTTGAAGACATGATGAATTATTAAGTGAATTAAAAATTCGAAATGGATTTTTGATTGAATAAAAATAGGATCTTGATTTGTGTATCAATCAATAGGCTCTGATACCAATTGTTAGGTCCGATAAGATTGTAGAAGGGGGGGTTGAATACAATCTATACCAATTTATCGAAATTTGTCCGGATAAATTTAATTTATATTTTGACAAATTTGTGCGGAATAAATTGAAACAAATTTCAAGTTCAATATAACAATATATTAACTTGATGGGTGTTACAATTTCAGTACAGAAATTAATCAAGTTGATAAAAACTAATTTAGAAAATTCGACATGAACTTTTCTAATTTAGTTAATAAAAATCAAGATTAGAACTAGGAAACTTAATTCCTTAGTAGTACAAGAACAATAAATAAACAAGTTCCACCGGATAAAATATTACAAGAGAGATGAACTTGATTTTAGAGAAATTAATTTGTTCTTGAGCTTGGGAGAGAAAATTCAGCTGCTGGAATTTTTCTGATATTTTCTGGACTGTTTTTGCTGTGCCTGCTGTTGTATTTATAGCCATTTAAGTCTTGTACTGATCTGGTATGACTTAAACTGCTTCAAGACATAATAAATCAGCTGTCAGCATGAATTAAACTTGCTCCAAGACATAATTTTCCTTAGGTATGACTTAAATCTTGGGCGGTATGACTTAATAATGTCTCGGTATGACCTAATCTTCAACAGCCAGTGGGTATGACATAAAGCACTTTGTCGGTATGACCTAATTTGCTTTTCAGAAATATCTTCAAGTCGGTAAGACTTAATCTGCTCGGTATGACCTAATCAGTCTGAGTATCTTCGGTATGACTTAATCAGTCTGAGTAGATCAGAATGACTTAGATCAGTATGACTTAGATCAGTATGACTTAATCAGTCTGAGTAGCTTCGGTATGACCTAAGGATAGGTCATACCGACCTCCATTAAGTCATATTCGCTGAGCAGAATTGTTTTAAGTCTTTAAACACTTATATTAATTCTGATTTAATTAATTAATTGATTAATTTAAAGAATAAATTAATTCTGATTGACTTAATTCATAAAATAAATTAGCCAACTAATTTAATTTAATTAAAAGAGAATTAATATGAACTCTTTTGATAATTATATTAATTCCAACTTAATTAATCTTTTAATTAATCTATAGAATAAATTAATTCGAATAGAATTAATTTATCACATAAATAAATCTAATGACTTAATTAATTAAGAGAAAATTAATATACCTCCTTGTTTGATAATTATATTAATTCTAAATTAATTAATCTTTTAAATAATTTACTAAATAATTTAATTCGGATAGAATTAATTTATCAAATAAATAATTTAAATGACCTAATTAATTAAGATAAAATTAATATACCTCCTTGATAGCATAACCCTTGTGGTCTTCCATGTTTTGATAAATCTAATCCTCCACAAAGATTATTCCTTAGCCAGTCTTGATTGCAAAACCATTGTGGTTAATTAATTTAGTACCTCTGTTGCTTGCACAATGATTTTTTCCCATACCAGTCATGATAGCTTGAACCACTGAAAGTAATAAAGAATTACCACCGAATTTTTGTTGACGCTCGATGCACGGTCTGGTTCATGAGCGACTAACTCCAACGGCTTTTCTTTATTTTTGACTCTAAGCTGTGGTTTATTTCTTCTCTCAACATGCCAGTCTTGACATCTTGAACCACTGAAGTTAATGATAAACAACCACTGTTTAATGTTGACACTCGATGTACTGTCTGGTTCATGAGTGACTAACCGCAATGACTGTTCTTCATATATTGTCTTTAAAATCTGGTTCCTTTTCTTTTCTTTTTCTTCTCTCTCTATTAATTCTTCTGTACTGTCTCTGTCACTGTCGAAATCTCTGTCACTTCAAATGAATCCACTTCTTTAACGAATACTTCACTGAGGCTTGATCAGATGTCTGAACTTCTTTAAATGTAGTAATTCCTCAAGTCTGTAGATTGACCTTGATCTTTTTCTTCTGACAGATAATACTATCTGAGATTCCTTGTGACAGTCTATATACTATTTACTATTACAATCTTGTTTAAGTTGAGTTGTATCCTCGAAATACAAACAGGCTACATCATATGCCTTTCAATTATCTATGGAATTATATAGACTACGAATCAACTCAGTGTCAGTAAGAATTACCGGAGTACTATATAGAGTTGATGTATCAGCATTTACCACCAGCGTAAAATCCTCAACTTCATCTTCATCACTGTCAGTGTCATCCCAGGTTTTGCCTTGTACCACATAGGCCGTGTCTGTGTTCTTCTTACCAGATGCATACTCTCTCCTTGCATCTTGTTGAGGTTGATGACACTCAGTTGCAAAGTGTCCAAGTTCATTACATTTAAAGCACCTAATCCTGCTTCTGTCTACCATTCCAGTTTGGTAGTGTGACAACCCGAATTTTCAAAATAAATTATTATTATTTAATTATGTTAATTAGTATTTAAAAGATGGAATTGGATTTGAGAATATCGTTGTGGGGTCCAACGATATTTAGTATCGAGTTTATATGAGTATATTTGGATTCATGTGTGCCCCAATATTTTTATTTGTATTTTAGTGATTTAAAAGTATTTAAATCAAGTATTATTGATCTTCAAAAATCTTTATTAAGTTATTGGAGTTGGATAAAATCACGAAATCTTTTGTGATATTATCTTTATGATATTATTTAGTTTTTAAAATTTATTGGAGAATTATTTTGGGTGTTTAAGTATTTTAGAATGATTTTAAGAACTTTATTGTATTTAAAGGATCAAAACTTTGAAAATTCGTATTTAATTCAATTTTTATCCTAAAAATATTTTAAAAATATGTGGGTGTTCATAATTTTACACTCTTTGTTTTAAAAATGAAAATCTTAATTTTCCACCAATTTTCTATTGGATTTCAATTTTTAAAAGTGTGTAGTATTTAATTGTTTTACTTTTAAATTGGATTGGGCCCAAGGCCCATTAGGTTTCTAAACACTAACACAGCAGCCATACATACACACACAACACAGCAGCCGCACAGAGTTTTCAGCAGGTAGAGAGGGAGAGAAATAGAGAGAGAAAGAAAGAGAGGGAGAGATGGAGAGATAAACGCAGGAGAGAAAAGGCTGGAGAGATTATTGAATATTGGGAGAGATGAAGAAATATTTCAGAGGGAGCATCACGGAAGATAGAAGAAGGGATTTACATGGAGAGATGTCAGAGAGATGTAGGCAGATGGGAGAGAAAAATCGGTGAAGATGGAGAAAGAGAGAGAGAGAGAGAGAGAGAGAGAGAGAGAGAGAGAGAGAGAGAGAGAGAGAGAGAGAGAGAGAGAGAGAGAGAGAGAGAGAGAAAGAAGAGAGATTGTTTGGGGAGCTTGAAAATCGAAGAGGTATAATTTTATGTTCCGGTGTAAATTGTTTAGTTTGCATATTAGAGTAATTATTTAAATTGTTGTATTTTAATTAGATTTAATTTGTGAGTATATGGGTATATTAGTTATTTTCTGTTCTGATTAAGCAGTTCGTTATGTGGCCTGTTCTTGTCGGATTTGAAAACTGATTGCATATTCAGAATCCTTGCGAGAAAATACATGGAATGCATTCTTGAATCATGTAAATCGGATTAAAAATGAGTGAGTTATAACCGGTCAAAGTTAGACCATTAGAGTTGACTTCGGGAATTTGTAGTTAAATCTTAATTTTCGAAGTTGGATTCAAGTTTTTGGAAAATGTTAATTATTATTTTTCGGGAGTCCAAAATTGGGATTTTTGGAGAATATTAGAGTATTAATAGTTTGGATAATTGTTGGGTTTAATTGTGAGTCCGATTAAATGTTCGAGTTAATAATTGTTAATTGTTAAATTGTTAGTTGCTAATTGGAATTGTGAGATTAATTGTGGTCTCGTTAATATTCGAGTTTAATAGTCGGAGTGGATGTTAGATTTAAAGATTATTATGATTCGTTTTAAATGAATAAAATGATTAAGTGGTTATATGGAATTGCTATGCTTAATTGATTAAATGATAATCGAGTTAGTCAACAATCGAGTTTGACCATAGTATTTGATAAATGTCTTATATGCGAGAATTAGATTTAATCGAGTCGATAATTAAGGTTACGTGACTTACTTGTAATATGTGGTCATCAATAAATGTTTACGTGCTAAGTGTTGTAAGTCGAATTATGGATATTGGTGGATGGTGATGTTGGTATTGTTTGTGGAGTTATATGAATTGACTAAATGGTAAGTATGGGAATACATGATACATGTTAAGTGTTAGAATTTTATAATAATTAGAACTGTACTAGGGGTTACGAGAAGATCACAAGTTTTTAAGTGTCAATATTTAAAGGACTTGTGTAATTCTTTTCGACTGATCCCTAGGGCTTACGAATATCCATGATTAACTATCACGGGTATAATTCATATACTTATGTGGTGTGATCATCGATATAGCGTAAGTAATAGTTAGTGCTAGGGGTTGTTCCCTAGGGCTTACGAACATCAATGATTGATTTTCACGTGTATCATTAAAATGCGTGAGAAATACGATCATTGGTGTAGCGTAAGTAGTAGTGTAATGTAAATTATTATGTGCTATGTGCCGCATGTCTAGGCGGATACTTTTCCTTATGTGCTAGGTGCCGCATGTCTGGGCGGGTACTTTTCTTACTTGTTTACTTTTATCTTGCTGCAAGTTGAGGCAGCTTTATTTTTATAAAAAAAAACAGGGTTGTATTGTAATTGAGGGGCTGTGCCCATAGTCCGATAAACGAATAGGTCATGCCGAAATTTTCTGAAAATCTCCTGCATTTAAATTTATTTAACTTATTTGACTTTAATGGTCTAAAGGCATGTTTTGGGGTGCTAAATGTGTTATGTGTACTAAGTGATAATAGAATAGTCAACTATAGGGAGGACACCTATAGTTTGACTTTATATGATTTAGTGACAATTCCAAGTTGTGTTTACTCGAGATACGAGGTAGGACTGACACGTCTCGTAACTATTTCAGTACCATTAGGGTATAAACAAGTTGGAACGACGTGCATCAAAGAGGAAAGATCGGGGCGTCGTATGAAGAGAGGTAAGTTACCTCCATGGAATTGCTTGGACATGGTGCGAAGGATTTATTCGCGATTTTCTGCTTTATGCTCAGGACCAGAGGCAAGTTTATTTATGCATACTCTATCGTTCAGAGTATCCGTATTTTGAAATATATGAAATGTGCGAACTAGATTTAAATCCATAATTGCAAATTATTTAATTTATGTTCTATCGTTCAGAGTATATCTTATATTGAAAGTATGATGCATGTATTGCAAGTTTACTAACCCGTACTCCATCGTTCGGAGTATTTATATTGTTATCTATATATCGTATGCTGATTAAGCTTCCGATATTCAAAAGCAAATATTCTTTCTAGTGGTTTATACCAGATTTTATCCATGCAATTTACATGCATATATATATTATTGTTGAGCTGTTTATTACACGAAATGTTTGCAATTTATTTTATAAGTTGGTTGATATTGTTGAGACGTTTATCGAAATACTTCATTTGTATTCGTAGAAGAGATGATAAAGATATATTTAATAATATTTCCATACTACAGAATATTTATATTTAAAAGTGCGATTATATATATATATCGATATATATATATATATAAAGTAAGTTGTGATTTATTGCTTCTAAAAGCAAAAGTGACCGGAGTAACGCACCGGCCCAACGGTTACATATAAAGGGTGAAGGGCCGAGAAAGACGGCTCATCCTTCTGAGAAGTTATTTTTGGGTGGTTTGAGACGTCGACCATCCTTTCTATCGATAGAAAATGAGATGTGGCAATGGACTGATCATCCATTACTTGAGAAGGCGTTTTGAGAAGAAGTCAAATCTTAGATACCTTAGACTGTTAGCGGATGCCTTTGTGGTTCTGTTAATAGTAGAGGGTGTTGATCCGAGAAGTTATTAAATTATATTCGAATGGTATTTTGAGAAGTTATTGATTTATCTTTGAGCAGTATTTTGAGGAGTTATTGATTTATCTTTGAGCAGTATTTTGAGAAGTTGTTGATTTATCTTTGAGCAGTATTTTGAGAAGTTGTTGATTTATCTTTGAGCAGTATTTTGAGAAGTTATTGATTTATTTTCGAGTAGTATTTTGAGAAGTTATTGAGATATATGGGAGTAGTATTTCGAGATTTATAAGAATTTCTGAGTTGATCTCTTTTCAAAAGTAATTATATTTATAAGTCGTATGGAGTAGTAAAAATATATTTTGAGTGAGTAGTGGTAGTATTTTAGTATACTCTATTATATTACTTGCTGAGCGCCTCTTTCGCTCATTCTTGCTTTTGTTTAAATCTTATTTTACAGAGATAGATAGTGGATGCAGTTGACTTAGTTTAGCTCGAGGCAGGGCAAGTCATGGATCGAGTTGATGTTCGGCTCAGAGTGATTCTGTATTTTGAGTTTGTCTACCAGAGGTTTAGTTAGACTGGTATGGTATTCATATTCCTGAGATTGTAATATTTGTTGTATTTGAATATTGTGGTTGTTGTATACCTTATGTCAAGGTGATACTAACAACATAAGACTGTATAAGAGATTGTTGTACCAAGAGTTGTAAGTTATTATAAGTGTTTTCAGATTTCTTGTTTCCAAGTCTATAACCTATAAAGATTCTTGGTAGTTAGGGGTCGGATGTCATGTTTTAGATTTTTTATTGGCAGTTGATTGATTGGTTGTTAAGGTTTTCCGCGGTAGCGACCCATATCCCTGACCCCGGATTTGGGGGCGTTACAGAATGGTATCAGAGCAAAGGTTATAGAAACTAGAAACAAGTGAGAGCGTAGGATTATATATTTAGTGAGGGTGTCTGAACTCACATAGAGTTCGTGTTGGATTATCGGATATATTCCAATGAGTAAGTCGAGATTAGGATTCTACCTTGGGATGATGGTTCCGAGCCAAGTAGAATTCCTTGTGATTGGAGATAGTGGCAGTAGAGTCTTTTAAGACTGCTATGAGTTGTTATCGATGTAGGGTATCGTGTATCTTAAGACGTTGCGAAGAGAGTTTAGAATTGATTGATCGTTCGTCAGAAGAGCCTACCGAGGATGCATCTGTGGAGATCGCGGCAATATTCTTTTTCATCCATAATTTATTTGATACTCCCTCATTGGAGGATTGTGTTAGAAGATATTTTCCGTCTTCTAAGTTATAGTTCTTTTAAACATTTGTATTCACCCGAATGTTGGGTTTCGATTGTGTCAGAGGCTGTCATGATACCTATTTTTCAGGTTTTTCTGAAGCCCTGATAGGTTTGTTCAAATTGAACTTCCGCCTTAATTTTTCTAATGGTGGATAAATTTTATTCGTGGTACAGTACTACTTGCTCGTCATGTGCTAGTATCCTCTCCCGTTAAATCTTTCTTTCGGGATTAACACCTTTGGAACTTGTTTAGTTTTGTCCAAGGTGTACGTTTGAAAGTTTCTTGCTATAAGATGCTATTTAATTATTTAACTAGAAATTTCTTTCCAAAACTCCTCACTCTAGCTGAGACAAACAACCCTATTATATAGGGGACACAAGGACTATCTGTCTGTGTGATAGAAGTTGGATGGGGCGCCATCGCTTGTGTGTTGTGCAATACAGAAAGGCTAATTACCTTTAGTAATGTCTTAACTGAGACACGCAACGTTGAGTTTCTTGGATCATATTGATCTCTCAGTTATTCTTTTGTAACCTTTAATGGTTGCCTAAAGCTTTTTAATCATGGTCACATTGTGTGACATTCAAATTGATAAGGAATCTCTTTTATTCAAGGATTCCGTCACTTCAGTTGTTTTCATTATTCTTTTGTGTCTTAACAAATGGCGGCATGGTGTTCGTGTTCTAGCATTGTTGCTCGATAAACAGTTGAATAAGGAATAAATCGAGATCTTCCGATTGTTAGGTTCCTCGATCGACATTGTACGTTGAAAGTGGGATCATGGCTATTAGGGATTTCTCGAAATTCTTTTCACGGTTTAACCCGAAGCACTATGGATATGAAGAATTCGAAATATGTGTACCGAATCGTCTGAGTCGCGAGATAGCGAAGTTGCGGGGATTGCCGTAGGCCTTGGGAATTTCAGTCGGAAGGAAGCGGTGCGTCTTAGAATCCCGTTCTTTCTTCTGCGGATTCCGGGGACGGAATCCTGTTAAGGAGGGAAGACTGTGACAACCCGAATTTTCAAAATAAATTATTATTATTATTTAATTAAGTTAATTAGTATTTAAAAGATGGAATTGGATTTGAGAATATCGTTGTGGAGTCCAACGATATTTAGTATCGAGTTTATATGAGTATATTTGGATTCATGTGTGCCCCAATATTTTTATTTGTATTTTAATGATTTAAAAGTATTTAAATCAAGTATTATTGATCTTCAAAAATCTTTATTAAATTATTGGAGTTGGATAAAATCAAGAAATCTTTTGTGATATTATCTTTATGATATTATTTAGTTTTTAAAATTTATTGGAGAATTATTTTGGGTGTTTAAGTATTTTAGAATGATTTTAAGAACTTTATTGTATTTAAAGGATCAAAACTTTGAAAATTCGTATTTAATTCAATTTTTATCCTAAAAATATTTTAAAAATATGTGGGTGTTCATAATTTTACACTCTTTGTTTTAAAAATGAAAATCTTAATTTTCCACCAATTTTCTATTGGATTTCAATTTTTAAAAGTGTGTAGTATTTAATTGTTTTACTTTTAAATTGGATTGGGCCCAAGGCCCATTAGGTTTCTAAACACTAACACAGCAGCCATACATACACACACAACACAGCAGCCGCACAGAGTTTTCAGCAGGTAGAGAGGGAGAGAAATAGAGAGAGAAAGAAAGAGAGGGAGAGATGGAGAGATAAACGCAGGAGAGAAAAGGCTGGAGAGATTATTGAATATTGGGAGAGATGAAGAAATATTTCAGAGGGAGCATCACGGAAGATAGAAGAAGGGATGTACATGGAGAGATGTCGGAGAGATGTAGGCAGGTGGGAGAGAAAAATCGGTGAAGATGGAGAAAGAAAGAAGGAGAGAGGGAAAGAGAGAGAGAGAGAGAGAGAGAGAGAGAGAGAGAGAGAGAGAGAGAGAGAGAAGAGAGATTGTTTGGGGAGCTTGAAAATCGAAGAGGTATAATTTTATGTTCCGATGTAAATTGTTTAGTTTGCATATTAGAGTAATTATTTAAATTGTTGTATTTTAATTAGATTTAATTTGTGAGTATATGGGTATATTAGTTATTTTCTGTTCTGATTAAGCAGTTCGTTATGTGGCCTGTTGTTGTCGGATTTGAAAACTGATTGCATATTCAGAATCCTTGCGAGAAAATACATGGAATGCATTCTTGAATCATGTAAATCGGATTAAAAATGAGTGAGTTATAACCGGTCAAAGTTAGACCATTAGAGTTGACTTCGGGAATTTGTAGTTAAATCTTAATTTTCGAAGTTGGATTCAAGTTTTTGGAAAATGTTAATTATTATTTTTCGGGAGTCCAAAATTGGGATTTTTGGAGAATATTAGAGTATTAATAGTTTGGATAATTGTTGGGTTTAATTGTGAGTCCGATTAAATGTTCGAGTTAATAATTGTTAATTGTTAAATTGTTAGTTGCTAATTGGAATTGTGAGATTAATTGTGGTCTCGTTAATATTCGAGTTTAATAGTCGGAGTGGATGTTAGATTTAAAGATTATTATGATCCGTTTTAAATGAATAAAATGATTAAGTGGTTATATGGAATTGCTATGCTTAATTGATTAAATGATAATCGAGTTAGTCAACAATCGAGTTTGACCATAGTATTTGATAAATGTCTTATATGCGAGAATTAGATTTAATCGAGTCGATAATTAAGGTTACGTGACTTACTTGTAATATGTGGTCATCAATAAATGTTTACGTGCTAAGTGCTGTAAGTCGAATTATGGATATTGGTGGATGGTGATGTTGGTATTGTTTGTGGAGTTATATGAATTGACTAAATGGTAAGTATGGGAATACATGATACATGTTAAGTGTTAGAATTTTATAATAATTAGAACTGTACTAGGGGTTACGAGAAGATCACAAGTTTTTAAGTGTCAATATTTAAAGGACTTGTGTAATTCTTTTCGACTGATCCCTAGGGCTTACGAATATCCATGATTAACTATCACGGGTATAATTCATATACTTATGTGGTGTGATCATCGATATAGCGTAAGTAATAGTTAGTGCTAGGGGTTGTTCCCTAGGGCTTACGAACATCAATGATTGATTTTCACGTGTATCATTAAAATGCGTGAGAAATACGATCATTGGTGTAGCGTAAGTAGTAGTGTAATGTAAATTATTATGTGCTATGTGCTGCATGTCTAGGCGGATACTTTTCCTTATGTGCTAGGTGCCGCATGTCTGGGCGGGTACTTTTCTTACTTGTTTACTTTTATCTTGCTGCAAGTTGAGGCAGCTTTATTTTTATAAAAAAAACAGGGTTGTATTGTAATTGAGGGGCTGTGCCCATAGTCCGATAAACGAATAGGTCATGCCGAAATTTTCTGAAAATCTCCTGCATTTAAATTTATTTAACTTATTTGACTTTAATGGTCTAAAGGCATGTTTTGGGGTGCTAAATGTGTTATGTGTACTAAGTGATAATAGAATAGTCAACTATAGGGAGGACACCTATAGTTTGACTTTATATGATTTAGTGACAATTCCAAGTTGTGTTTACTCGAGATACGAGGTAGGACTGACACGTCTCGTAACTATTTCAGTACCATTAGGGTATAAACAAGTTGGAACGACGTGCATCAAAGAGGAAAGATCGGGGCGTCGTATGAAGAGAGGTAAGTTACCTCCATGGAATTGCTTGGACATGGTGCGAAGGATTTATTCGCGATTTTCTGCTTTATGCTCAGGAGCAGAGGCAAGTTTATTTATGCATACTCTATCGTTCAGAGTATCCATATTTTGAAATATATGAAATGTGCGAACTAGATTTAAATCCATAATTGCAAATTATTTAATCTATGTTCTATCGTTCAGAGTATATCTTATATTGAAAGTATGATGCATGTATTGCAAGTTTACTAACCCTTACTCCATCGTTCGGAGTATTTATATTGTTATCTATATATCGTATGCTGATTAAGCTTCCGATATTCAAAAGCAAATATTCTTTCTAGTGGTTTATACCAGATTTTATCCATGCAATTTACATGCATATATATATTATTGTTGAGCTGTTTATTACACGAAATGTTTGCAATTTATTTTATAAGTTGGTTGATATTGTTGAGACGTTTATCGAAATACTTCATTTGTATTCGTAAAAGAGATGATAAAGATATATTTAATAATATTTCCATACTACAGAATATTTATATTTAAAAGTGCGATTATATATATATATCGATATATATATATATATATAAAGTAAGTTGTGATTTATTGCTTCTAAAAGCAAAAGTGACCGGAGTAACGCACCGGCCCAACGGTTACATATAAAGGGTGAAGGGCCGAGAAAGACGGCTCATCCTTCTGAGAAGTTATTTTTGGGTGGTTCGAGACGTCGACCATCCTTTCTATCGATAGAAAATGAGATGTGGCAATGGACTGATCATCCATTACTTGAGAAGGCGTTTTGAGAAGAAGTCAAATCTTAGATACCTTAGACTGTTAGCGGATGCCTTTGTGGTTCTGTTAATAGTAGAGGGTGTTGATCCGAGAAGTTATTAAATTATATTCGAATGGTATTTTGAGAAGTTATTGATTTATCTTTGAGCAGTATTTTGAGGAGTTATTGATTTATCTTTGAGCAGTATTTTGAGAAGTTGTTGATTTATCTTTGAGCAGTATTTTGAGAAGTTGTTGATTTATCTTTGAGCAGTATTTTGAGAAGTTATTGATTTATTTTCGAGTAGTATTTTGAGAAGTTATTGAGATATATGGGAGTAGTATTTCGAGATTTATAAGAATTTCTGAGTTGATCTCTTTTCAAAAGTAATTATATTTATAAGTCGTATGGAGTAGTAAAAATATATTTTGAGTGAGTAGTGGTAGTATTTTAGTATACTCTATTATATTACTTGCTGAGCGCCTCTTTCGCTCATTCTTGCTTTTGTTTAAATCTTATTTTACAGAGATAGATAGTGGATGCAGTTGACTTAGTTTAGCTCGAGGCAGGGCAAGTCATGGATCGAGTTGATGTTCGGCTCAGAGTGATTCTGTATTTTGAGTTTGTCTACCAGAGGTTTAGTTAGACTGGTATGGTATTCATATTCCTGAGATTGTAATATTTGTTGTATTAGAATATTGTGGTTGTTGTATACCTTATGTCAAGGTGATACTAACAACATAAGACTGTAAAAGATTGTTGTACCAAGAGTTGTAAGTTATTATAAGTGTTTTCAGATTTCTTGTTTCCAAGTCTATAACCTATAAAGATTCTTGGTAGTTAGGGGTCGGATGTCATGTTTTAGATTTTTTATTGGCAGTTGATTGATTGGTTGTTAAGGTTTTCCGCGGTAGCGACCCATATCCCTGACCCCGGATTTGGGGGCGTTACAGGTAGCCACCCCTTGTGCTACTTGAGGAAGAACCTCCTCGCTGGAATCTATTGTAGTTAGATTTGAACTTGAACTTGGGATTCCTCCTAAATCTGAAGTTACTGAATTGCCTCACTATCATAGCCATTGACTCATCTTCCAACTGATCCAGCTCTTCCAATGAGTAGAAATCTCCATCATCCTGACTGACAGGTGTATGACCAATCTTAACTTCAACCTGTTCCTTGCAGCGCTGCAAGGTTGAACAACCTTATCTTCCACTTCCTTTGGAGTCTCAACCACTAGAGCTGTAGAAGAACTTGGAACTCTACCTTCACCATGAATATCTTTCTGTTGAACTTGTTCCAACTCATAGGTTTTCAAAATGCCGAAGAGCCTTTCAAGAGTAATTTGATTCATGTCTCTGGCTTCTCTAATGGCAGTTATCCTATGTTCTAGGTGAGTAGGCATGGTCAGTAGAAACTTCATGTTAATCTCCTTTTGTGTATATTGCTTGCCATGGATTTGCAAGTTGTTGATTATTTTATTATACCTTTCAAACACTTCCTGAATGCCTTCATTAGGGCCAGCTCTAAAGTGTTCATACTCAGAGGTTAAAATTTGAAGTTTGTTTTCCGTGACTTCATCAGTTCCTTCATTAATAGTCTCAATAGTTTCCCACATGTGCTTTGCAGTTTTACAATTCATCACATGACTGTACATCACATCATCTAGGGAATCTAATAGTATGAGTCTCAAATTCTTGTCTAGTCCTGCATCCTCTTTTTCATCAGGAGTATAAGACGCAGGGTCTTTTTCATGGGTTCTAGCAGGTGTTGTAACAACTCCATCAGTAATAACTTGTTGTTCAATAACCATAGGAATTTTAGGTCCATTTTTCAGAACACCCAAATATTTAGAATTTTTAACATCAAGAAATAGCTCATTTTATTTTTCCAATATTATAATTATCTTTATTAAAGATAGGAATCTTAACAATGACTTTTGAAGACATGATGAATTTTTAAGTGAATTAAAAATTCGAAATGGATTTTGACTGAATAAAAATAAGATCTTGATTTGTGTATCAATCAATAGGCTCTGATACCAATTGTTAGGTCCAATATGTTTGTAGAAGGGGGGTTGAATACAAATAGTACTGTTTAATCGAAATTTGTCTGGATAAATTTAATTTATATTTTGACAAATTTGAGCGGAATTAAATGAAACAAAATTCAATTTGAATATAAAATTATATTAACTTGAGTGGTTTGTTACAAATACAGTACAGAAATTATATCTAGTTAATAAAAACAAATTAGAAAATTCGACATGAATTTTTCTAGATTTGTTAATAAAAATCGAGATATAGATTAGGAGTAAAAACTCGCTAATAGTACAAGAGACTCAAGTAAACAAGTTCTATCGGATCAGATATTAAAAATATGATGAACTTGATTTTCTATGAATTTTTCCAGCTCCTGCAGTTTGTGTTCTTGATGAGAGAGAATGGTTGTTCTTGTTTGAAGATGATATATTATGTGTGTTGTTTGATCTGGCCGCCTGTCTTGAATTATATACTCTTCTGCCTCTTTTCTTTTTCATTTGTACTGCCAAGACAATCGGCAAGAAAAAGAAAAATACCTAGAGGATAACTCAACTACCTCACTTAAACAAGAAAAAAGATAAAACTTTTAAGAATTAAGTAAATAATACAAAAAAATTTCTCTGGTTTAGATTTAACAATTCCAGAATCTTCAGTTGATGAAATGATAGATGATTGTTCCTCTAGCACTGAACTGATCTTCAATAGATAACTCATCTTCATTTCTGATTCTTCATATCTCTGCCTGATAATCCTTCACATCTTACATTGGTGATTATCAGCAGTTCTTGATTTACAGTCACTTCCCATTTCTGACACAGCTTTTCTCACTAAAGAAAAACAGTTGTTCCTACTATGTAGACATTGGTGAATCAATACCATTTCTATAACTTCTGGTGAATTTTCTACTCTTCCACTTAGCCTTTATACATAGTACATTGAAAGACTAATAGAATAGTATTGTGATGTAATTCTCCTTATATCTCCCCTTGCTTCTCCATCTAAGGCTCCCCCTTAGAAACTAGACTTGCTTCTCATCCTAAGCACAGTCTTTACTTCTCCCCCTTTCTAACTCACTCTTCTTTTACTTGTACCCCATACTTCTCCCCCTTAGTTGAGTATATCCTACTAAGGTAAGCTTTAAGCTTGAAGATATCTTTTTCAATATATCTCTCCCCCTTAGTTGAGGAATCCTCCATTCAACTAATTGACAAAGTAGTTGATACCAAATTGTTACCAATTTATACCAATCGTTAGAGTACATTGAAATCAATTTATAAATCTTTGTTAGAAAGGAAGTTTCATTTTCTTCCTCACTGTGAGTGTGTGATAGTGTTTTGTGTACCTCACAAGTGTTTCACTCTTCTCTCCACTCATTTGTTTTGAGTGTCTCACTTCTCTCTGTGTTTACACTCTTGCTCACTAGTGTTTCACTCATTGCTCATAGCTCCAACATCCGTTAGTGTACCTGTAAGAAAAAATCACCATAGCCCCTTCTAGAGAGGTCACTGGTGGTGCAATGGGAGTTCGCAAATCCCAAATCCTCGTTGGACTCGTCAGACGAATCTGATTCATAATCTACAAGTTGCTAATTTCCCTTTTTAGGGTTTTCAGATTTGAATTCTGAGAAGGTAAACAATGATCTATAAATTTAGCATTGAGATCAAGATTCCCTTCTAATGTCTGTGAAGACATCACCTTGTTAAACTCATCAGGTAAAATCTGAATCATAGTCTACAAGTTGCCGATCCGCACCTATGTCAGATCCGATACCCGTAGGATCCACAGATGTTCCCTCTGGGGAGTTAGATAATGATCTTGTTGAATTTTGCATTTGAGATCAATACCTTCTCTCGAGGTCTGTGAAGACTCTTGATTCATTAAAGAACCTTTAACTTATAATCATAACCGTAAAATGGTTGGATTACAGGTTTCCGTCAATTCATCCTTGGTGTGTGCAATCTCATTTTGTGCATATGAAATATTTTGGATAGTATAAGGTAGTGACTCTCCAACTGAATATCCCACACATCCTTGTTTGCTGCATCAAGTGCAGTTACTTCCTGGTGACCTGTAGTCTGATAGGTTACTTCCATTTAGGGGGTAAGATAGAATATGTTTGAGTTTGATTGTAGTCTGGGATAAAAGTTGTTGGGTTTACAACCTTATGACTAAACATATGAGAATAGAAAATTCCATGTAGATGAACCTGCATCACAGAATATGAGCAACATAGAGATAAAATGCATTTTTAATAATGAAAAGTTTTCTGAGAAAATATTGCATTTATCTTAAGAGAAATGATATACAGTTGTGATTTCAAAAGATTTACAATGTAAGCAATCACAGCTGTAGAAAGATATTTTGAGTTTAGGAAGATAAAGATCCTGAGCCGGTTTTACTAAACAAGAACATAGGCAAAAATTCAATTAATAAATATTAATCGAATCAATGTATGTTAATGCTTAAACCAATACAAACAAAACTATTTTATCATGCTTTAGGCCCTGTAAGATAGATACCAACTATTAGAAATTGTCAGCACTTGATAGGTCTTGTCTTCCAATTGTTGGATCCTGAAAATCAAACATTAGTTCCTAACCAATTGTATAGACACATACCAATTTGATATCAACATTGGTCAATTGTTAAGTCCTTAACACGAAGATCTGTTAACAGCAATCACAAAACAAAGATTTATACTTAACCTGCAGGTTTTGTGTGTGTTAAGAAGAAGAACAACAAAAGAACCAAGTACAATGACCTATTTGTTAGTTTTGCAAGTATAGTGACTAAACTGTAAACACTATACAAACTATTTATATACACTTGAAAAAGAATATACAAAAATAAGAAATAATATATATAATAATTATACAAAATAAAAATTATAAGAAAAGAAAAATTCAAATTCGAATTAGTATAGAAACAAATAAAAATAGTAAAACTATACATAATTTAATAATTTACATAGCTTAAACTATAAACGAACATACGACTAAAATAAGAAGACAAACACTACAAAACATGTTAAATAAGATTTACATTTAAAAAATTACAATACATGTACAAAAACATTAAGTATATACAAGAGTATTTATAATAGGTTAGCAAATCCATATATTTTCTGACAAAACAATTTTCTACTAGAAAATTATTTAGAGAGAAAATATGATTTAATAAACTATCATAAATATGGCAGCTATTTTAAAATAATAAAATTTTCAACAAAAATAGCTTCCTCAAAAATTCTAACTAGAGAATTAGAGAAAAATATTTTTAGAGAAAATTATTATTCTAAAATAAAGAAACATGGATTAACGCATTAGAATGATTATGACAATTCTTTTTAGAAAGATGACAAGATAGAATTCGAAAAGAATGTCATACCAGTTACTTGGCGCTCAAACCTTGGCACCAACTTCCACGTTTCTTGTTGTTCCAGATTCACAATTGCTTTCTCAGATTCCTTAGATTCTATACCTTGATTCTGAGAGACCCTTTTTGTTCTTACTCCAACATCTGAATCACCTTGTTCTTCATTGTGATGTTGTGTTTGACTAGTGAATCCTTTGTTTACTTCCCTCGAGTTGTTGCGAGAATGACTTGAAGATTATTTTCCAGTGACATTGGTATTGCAAATAACAAAATTGTTTCCACCACTATCACTTGGATAATTATCATCATTAACATTTTAATCTTATGACTTCAAGGCAACTCCTCGATAACAACAATTGTTAACTCTTAACAACTGTTTGTTGGTAGACAATCTTGGTTCTAAAAATAAAACTTGATTACCAAGACTGTCTTGTCTGCAATCTTAGAAATAATTTTCTAAGTCCAATACACCTTGATCCATAGTATAAAACATTTATTATCAAAGTGATTTGAAGCTTGCAAATAAGCATAAAAATTATTCAAAGTAACTGAACTATAGTCTATTTAGATATTTCAATATCCATAGTTCTACTTAGAGAATTTGTATACCATGTATAATAATATGAGTGAATTATAAAAGATATAAAAATCATTACTTAGAGGAGTTCTAAGTAATTTCACACATACCAATACATCTCACAATTAGTTAGTAAATAGAATTCTAACTAAATATCATTAACTGATATAAGTCAAAATTTCAATACAACCAATTGTTAGAATCATGATATTAATTATAGTGAATTTCTGAAAATGGAGCATTGATAAAATTCACTAGAATTAACATCTCACAACTAATTAAAGACCAATACAGAATAGGTCCAAATTAGTTATGTTGTTTATTTATTTTAATAAATATAAGGTACAGAGCAAATACTAAATTGAATTGTTTCAAGTCCGTAACCCATATAAATCAAAATAAATAATTAAATAATTAAATACTAAATCTCTATGAGTTAGATTTTAGCATTTAAGTATTTAAATTATTCTTAAATAATCACCACTAAAATATATTGCAATTATACACATGGCAATCATTCAACAGATAATTTTCAGTGTGAGGTCTGGATGTAAATAAGTTCACAAGTCCTTTCGATACAGACAATTGAATACTTGTGAGCTTACTTAAGAATTACTTAACAGATGGGATTTACAATCATATAGCATTAATAAAATCCCAAGTTTACAAACCAATCTTGAAAAATTAATTTCATCAAGTGATTTATCTGTAAGTTAATTTTAATGAAAGACAAGCTCTCGAAAAAGAATTGATACCTTATACAAGTTGCTTAGCCTTGAGCATTCCACAGAGTTGTTGGAGATGAAATTGATTCCTTGTGTTCTCCTGCTTTCGTACAACTCATTTGATCTGTCTCTATGTAGCAAAACATGTCAGAACTGATGTCTCTAGGGTACCATCTCCGTAGATTTGGGTCCAACTTAAGACATCTGAAAATCAAGTGTAATAACTACTAGAATAGATTCTCTAGGTTCCACTTGGAGCCTTGCACATTTTCGTATTGAGAATAAAATATGTGTGTAAGTGATCTATTAACAATTGAATAAGATAATGAGCTGATGATTCCTCTATAGCCTGAATAGGTCCTAATTAGTAGATCCTGAACTTGTTGGGTCAAATATCTCTAGAGTACCATTTCCTCAGATCCGGGTCCATCTAAAGATTTTTGATTACCAACTTGTTAGATCCAAACTAACAGGTCAAAAGCTAGCTATAGTGAGGTGTTGGCATGTAGTCTTGACAGGTCTAGAATCTTCTGAATAGAAACAAAAGATCCTTGACTTATTTTTATTGTCATCATTCTTTTGGATTACTGAAGTAAATCAAAAGAATTACAACTTTACCAACATCAAAACAGCAAATATCTTGATACCAATTTATAGCTAGTAGACCAACATATAATATAATCAAGATATCATTGCACATATATATCATTTATGTTTGTGCCTAAAGATGTAGAGAGTTCTATAAATATGACACTAATTGTTAAAAGATACAAACTGTTAAAGATTTATACCAAATATTAAATTATAGTTAGGGTGTCATACCATGTCTTCCATGCTTGCTTGAGTGATGATACCAGTTTATACTAACCTGTAGAGATCTTTCATTATCTCACCAACCAGGAGTGCACTTGTTCACATTCCTCTAGCATCCAGATTCAGTAGATCCAGATGTTTATTATGATCATGAATGTACAACAGGTGCCTGATATCCTCAAGTCTTGTCACTGGTGCTTCTTGTCAAATATACTGTTTGATCAAATTGTAACCTAGCATCCAGTTTGGCTTTGTCCCTCATAACAATGCCTTGACATCATCCAGGTAGACTTCTGGTTATCCTTGTACCAATTACAGCCTTGTTGTTTGGTCTGGATACCAGCTTCCCTTCAATCTGCCTTTTATATTGATTGAGATCACCTTGCATTGCAATCACTCAACCTGGATCTTTCAAAGCTTTTGTAGCTTTCTTAGTTTCTTCTAAAAGAAAACTAAAGAAATAATTATTAGTACTTGAAGCTCTGCTAGTCTTTTACTTCCACCATTAGAAACACTAAGAACTAGGGCAAAGAATTAATTGAGTCAACATTCTTTGTCTTGGCAGACATGTTCTCATCGTGTCTTTTGACTTTCAGTTTGGTGTTGAGTTGACTAGTTGATCCTTTAGTTGCTCCCCCAAGCTGTTGCTGGGTTTACATGAAGATTCTCAATATTGACATTGCTTGGATCTGAATCATCATTACCATTGACAGCTGGGAGCTAGAGGTTATTGAACATCACTAAGACTTTCAATCACCTTCTGTTGATTAATAACAATCACCCTATAGGCTGTTGACTCCATTGAGTAACAAATGAAATTATCCTCTTGAGCATTAGTTGATTGCTAGGATGCTCACTTTCGATTTAATATTGCAAAACAATTTCCTTCATACTTATGGGGTCTTCCTAAAATTCTTACGAATCAGGGTTTAAGATGTGATCAATCACCATCAGTGGTGTCTTGTCTTCAGATTGTCTGAACAACAACTTGTTTCTTGAGAGAAGTCATCAGTCATCATCACTAAGGTATATTTTACATTGATGTAGAACTTCTGTGTGATGCTTCTTTGACTTCTCTTTATGACATGCCTCATAATTTTATTTTACTTTAATTCCAGATGAGGCAGTCTCCTTTACTGATTCGATTTCCAGGAAAAAATCTCTTGATATGACATTCAGGTGAGAGAGCTCCTTATGTCATAGCTGAACTCATGTCTGATGAAGCTTTAGATTTGACCTTGTTGACTTCACCTTTGACTGAGATTCCATGTCAGCTACAAATAAGTTCTCTTTCCTTAATCCTCGAACAGTAGACTCTTCATCTTGTAAAAGATGCTTTAATACTGACAACATTCCTTAGCTATTGAATAGCCTTGACCCTAGGTCATACCCTTGCTGTTGTCTCCAAGGGATGAACCACTTGGCCAGTTACCGTCACCACTCTTGATAGCAGGGCTCTATCTTCGGTCATATGCCTTGAACATCCACTGTCCAGAATCCACATAACACGATGTACCTGTTACACACCCTGCAATGCCAAAACGGTTAAACCCTTTTTGGGACACAAATTTGATTGGGTCTGGAATACTTGAAGTATTGGCCTTTGTCAGGCAAAACAACATTCTTAATCTTCATAACAACATTTTTCAAGGGGACTGGACATTTAACCCTATAAACAGCTTTGACAATCTTTGATTTCATCTTGGGTATCCATGTCTTTTTAGCAGCAATAACATTTGTTTCACTGACTGGACATTTGACCTTGTAAACAGCCTTAGTAAAACTTTGTTTAGGCTTTGGTACAAATGTCTCTCTCCTAACATAAGGAGGACTAGCAGTCTTTGATCTAACATTATTCCTGTTCATATGTTGTCGAGGAGCAGTCTTATTATCACATGCATGATTACCATTAAAGTAAGCAGACATCACATTAAAAGCACAAGACATACAGTTGACAACACCACATGCTTTATGATTAGAATCAATGATAGGCATGTTACTCATGTTAGACATGTTATTGTTCTGCTTCAACTTGTTAGCACCTAATCCAGTCTTAGAAGAACTAGTTGTTTCAACAACCTTGACTGGCACTTTAGGTACATCCTTCTTGGATGAAACATTTTCTGGATTAGTGTCCTCAACAGATTTAGCCTTAACAAAGACTGTGACATCTTTCTTGGATGAAACATTCTTTGGATTAGCGTTCTTAACAGATTTATCCTTAACACATTTATCCTTAACAAAGACTGTGCCATTTGCACTATCCTCATTTCTCATTTCTTCCTGAATAACCATAGAAAGAATATCTGGTGGTCCAGCATCAGATTGTTTAAATAGAGGTTCTTTAACATTCTTGAGCACATGTGGTATTCCCCTTTCTTTAGCACTAACAGGATTAGGGGAATTTATGCCCAATGATCCAACAGCTTCATTGTAGCCATACCCTATACCTGTTGTTCGTTCTACAGATTGCTTGTTAAAAAACTCTTTGGAAACTTTAACAGAATTATAACAAGCCCTGATCTGTGTTTCAAGTTCTTTAATCCTGATGTCTTGATCAGCAATCCTATCAACTTGTTTTACCATGTATTCTCCTAACGACTTATCTCTGTAGTTAAGTCGAGCTATTTCTTCTATATTCTTATCTTGATTAATCTGCACCTTTTTTAAATCTAACACTTCATTTTCAAGTTTAGTGTTAACAAGACTTATTCTCTCGTACCCTTTTTGTGCATTAGTCAAGCAATTACGTAAACTATGAATTAACTCAGCATCAGTAAGAGTTACCGGTGTGGTGTAATAAGTTGATGATTCAGCATTTGCCACCAGTGCAAAGTTTCCAACTTCTTCATCTTCACTGTCTGTGTCATCCCAGCTTTTGCCTTGTACCAATAGGCCGTGTCTGTGTTCTTCTTACCAAATGCATACTCTCTCCTTGCATCTTGTTCAGGTCGATGACACTCAGTTGCAAAATGTCCCATTTCATTACAGTTGAAGCACCTGATCTTGCTTCTGTCTACCATTCCAGTCTCGTAGCCAACCCTTGTGCTACTTGAGGATGAACCTCCTTGCTGGAATTTGTTCTCAGTAGACCTGAGTCTGAAATTAGGATTTCTTCTAAATCTGAAATGATTAAACTGTCTTACAACCAGTGCCATTGATTGATCCTCCAACTGCTCCAGCTCCTCTGATGAATAAAATTCTCTACAACCCTGACTTGTAGTTGTCTTCCCATACTCTGCTACAATCACTTCCTCTTCAGAGCTGTAAGGTTGAACAATCTTAGCTTCCAATCTATTTTCCCTGACTTTCTTAGTTCCCTCGTTTATTGTTATAATGGTGTCCCAGATACGCTTGGCATCTTTACAGTTAACAACATGGTTGCACATGATCGCATCTAGGGATTCCACCAAAATTAATTGTACATTAAGATCAAGGGAAATATCCACTTTGTCATCATTTGTATAAACACTAATGTCCTTTGGATATGTCCTTGCGGGAACTACAACAACTCCTTCCACGATTATTTCCTCTTCAGTAATCATAGGAACTATTGGCCCGGTTTTTAATATTCCTAAATATTTAGGATTGGCCACTTGTAGAAAAAGGATCATTTTCTTTTTCCATAGTTCATAATTCTCCTTGTCAAATATGGGTATCTTAACAGTTCCAATTTTTGAAGACATGATGAATTATTAAGTGAGTTAAAAATTCGAAATGGATTTTTGATTGAATAAAAATAGGATCTTGATTTGTGTATCAATCAATAGGCTCTGATACCAATTGTTAGGTCCGATATGATTGTAGAAGGGGGGGTTGAATACAATCTATACCAATTTATCGAAATTTGTCCGGATAAATTTAATTTATATTTTGACAAATTTGTGCGGAATAAATTGAAACAAATTTCAAGTTGAATATAACAATATATTAACTTGATGGGTGTTACAATTTCAGTACAGAAATTAATCAAGTTGATAAAAACTAATTTAGAAAATTCGACATGAACTTTTCTAATTTAGTTAATAAAAATAAGATTAGAACTAGGAAACTTAATTCCTTAGTAGTACAAGAACAATAAATAAACAAGTTCCACCGGATAAAATATTACAAGAGAGATGAACTTGATTTTACAGAAATTAATTTGTTCTTGAGCTTGGGAGAGAAAATTGAGCTGCTGGAATTTTTCTGATATTTTCTGGACTGTTTTTGCTGTGCCTGCTGTTGTATTTATAGCCATTTAAGTCTTGTACTGATCTGGTATGACTTAAACTGCTTCAAGACATAATTAATCAGCTGTCAGCATGACTTAAACTTGCTCCAAGACATAATTTTCCTTAGGTATGACTTAAATCTTGGGCGGTATGACTTAATAATGTCTCGGTATGACCTAATCTTCAACAGCCAGTGGGTATGACATAAAGCACTTTGTCGGTATGACCTAATTTGCTTTTCAGAAATATCTTCAAGTCGGTAAGACTTAATCTGCTCGGTATGACCTAATCAGTCTGAGTATCTTCGGTATGACTTAATCAGTCTGAGTAGATCAGAATGACTTAGATCAGTATGACTTAGATCAGTATGACTTAATCAGTCTGAGTAGCTTCGATATGACCTAAGGATAGGTCATACCGACCTCCATTAAGTCATATTCGCTGAGCAGAATTGTTTTAAGTCTTTAAACACTTATATTAATTCTGATTTAATTAATTAATTGATTAATTTAAAGAATAAATTAATTCTGATTGAATTAATTCATAAAATAAATTAGCCAACTAAATTAATTTAATTAAAAGAGAATTAATAGGAAGTCTTTTGATAATTATATTAATTCCAACTTAATTAATCTTTTAATTAATCTATAGAATAAATTAATTCGAATAGAATTAATTTATCACATAAATAAATCAAATGACTTAATTAATTAAGAGAAAATTAGTATACCTCCTTGTTTGATAATTATATTAATTCTAACTTAATTAATCTTTTAAATAATTTACTAAATAAATTAATTCGGATAGAATTAATTTATCAAATAAATAATTTAAATGACCTAATTAATTAAGATAAAATTAATATACCTCCTTGATAGCATAACCCTTGTGGTCTTCCATGTTTTGATAAATCTAATCCTCCACAAAGATTATTCCTTAGCCAGTCTTGATTGCAAAACCATTGTGGTTAATTAATTTAGTACCTCTGTTGCTTGCACAATGATTTTTTCCCATACCAGTCATGATAGCTTGAACCACTGAAAGTAATAAAGAATTACCACCGAATTTTTGTTGACGCTCGATGCACGGTCTGGTTCATGAGCGACTAACTCCAACGGCTTTTCTTTATTTTTGACTCTAAGCTGTGGTTTATTTCTTCTCTCAACATACCAGTCTTGACATCTTGAACCACTGAAGTTAATGATAAACAACCACTGTTTAATGTTGACACTCGATGTACTGTCTGGTTCATGAGTGACTAACACCAATGACTGTTCTTCATATATTGTCTTTAAAATCTGGTTCCTTTTCTTTTCTTTTTCTTCTCTCTCTATTAATTCTTCTGTACTGTCTCTGTCACTGTCGAAATCTCTGTCACTTCAAATGAATCCACTTCTTTAACGAATACTTCACTGAGGCTTGATCAGATGTCTGAACTTCTTTTAATGTAGTAATTCCTCAAGTCTGTAGATTGACCTTGATCTTTTTCTTCTGACAAATAATACTATCTGAGATTCCTTGTGACAGTCTATATACTATTTACTATTACAATCTTGTTTAAGTTGAGTTGTATCCTCGAAATACAAACAGGCTACATCATATGCCTTTCAATTATCTATGGAATTATATAGACTACGAATCAACTCAGTGTCAGTAAGAATTACCGGAGTACTATATAGAGTTGATGTATCAGCATTTACCACCAGCGTAAAATCCTCAACTTCATCTTCATCACTGTCAGTGTCATCCCAGCTTTTGCCTTGTACCACATAGGCCGTGTCTGTGTTCTTCTTACCAGATGCATACTCTCTCCTTGCATCTTGTTGAGGTTGATGACACTCAGTTGCAAAGTGTCCAAGTTCATTACATTTAAAGCACCTAATCCTGCTTCTGTCTACCATTCCAGTTTGGTAGCCACCCCTTGTGCTACTTGAGGAAGAACCTCCTCGCTGGAATCTATTGTAGTTAGATTTGAACTTGAACTTGGGATTCCTCCTAAATCTGAAGTTACTGAATTGCCTCACTATCATAGCCATTGACTCATCTTCCAACTGATCTAGCTCTTCCAATGAGTAGAAATCTCCATCATCCTGACTGACAGGTGTATGACCAATCTCAACTTCAACCTGTTCCTTGTCAGCGTTGCAAGGTTGAACAACCTTAGCTTCCACTTCCTTTGGAGTCTCAACCACTAGAGCTGTAGAAGAACTTGGCACTCTACCTTCACCATGAATATCTTTCTGTTGAACTTGTTCCAACTCATAGGTTTTAAAAATGCCGAAGAGCCTTTCAAGAGTAATTTGATTCATGTCTCTGGCTTCTCTAATGGCAGTTATCCTATGTTCTAGGTGAGTAGGCATGGTCAGTAGAAACTTCATGTTAATCTCCTTTGGTGTATATTGCTTGCCATGGATTTGCAAGTTGTTGATTATTTTATTATACCTTTCAAACACTTCCTGAATGCCTTCATTAGGGCCAGCTCTAAAGTGTTCATACTCAGAGGTTAAAATTTGAAGCCTGTTTTCCCTGACTTCATTAGTTCCTTCATTAATAGTCTCAATAGTTTCCCACATGTGCTTTGCAGTTTTACAATTCATCACATGACTGTACATCACATCATCTAGGGAATCTAATAGTATGAGTCTCAAATTCTTGTCTAGTCCTGCATCCTCTTTTTCATCAGGAGTATAAGACGCAGGGTCTTTTTCATGGGTTCTAGTAGGTGTTGTAACAACTCCATCATTAATAACTTGTTGTTCAATGACCATAGGAATTTTAGGTCCATTTTTCAGAACACCCAAATATTTAGAATTTGTAACATCAAGACATGCCAAGGGACCATCCCTCCGGCCACATCAGGATGCTCAAAAGGAACAGGTGGCATAGCAACAGTAGTAGCAACCACAGTGGGCTGAGCAGGAGCAGGTGCAGGTATGGTAGGTGCAGATGGAGTAGTATCACAAGCAGGCATGGCACTGACAGGTGGAAACATGTAGTCAGGCACGGTAGGGACTGTCGGCGTCGAAGCATAGACGGGAACAGGTAAAGTAAACAACTCGGCAAGAGCTGCTACTCCGGTAGGTGTATCAACTCCGGATACTGGGGCTGACAAGCTAGGTACAACCTCAATACGGACGGGTGAAAGCTGGCTCTCGTCAACTGGATCAGTAATCTCGGGCACTGGGGTCTCAGCTCTGAACGTCTCAGGGGTAGGAGCCTCTAAATCAATCACTGGTAGAGGAGAATCGGCTATCTCAATGATCTGGTCAGGAGAATCTACTAAATCTATCACATGTGGAGGAGAAGGTGTAAGGATCTGAACCGAAGAATCCTCCGTGTCACTATCCATCAGCATAAACTCTTCAGACGGGTCACTGTCTGAACCTGAGCTAGGATCTAGTGGTCCATGCGGGTAAGGTGTAGGAGATCTATCTCGGGTAGAACGATAATCAGCTGGTCTGGAAGTAGACATCTACAAAAGTACGAAAAATCTCGGTCAGGCTTCAATCGACTAGATATGCCTATATATATAAAGGCGTAAGACGCTTAGTGCCAAAATCTCAACATCGTATCATATCTCTAAATTCTCACGTCGCGTTATAGTTCTAGGTTCGTATTATATCTCTAAGTTCTCGCATCCGGTTATACTCCAAGGCTCGTACGATTCCTAAAAATATAACTATGGCTCTGATACCAAAACTGTAACGCCCCCAAATCCACCCTGACAGGGGACCCGGGTCGTCACATTGTCTCAATATGTTAACGCAATAACAATACCAAATTTTATTACAACGGAGAATAAAATGTCCCACTCCGCAGGTCCAATATTCGTCTTCACAACATAGTACAAACCAACTTGATACATCTCGAAATAATATATTACAAAAGTTCACCACAGTAGAAATATAAAGATTCCATCTGGATCTTCTAATTAATGTCGCCATAGCCTTGCGCTTTCCCTTTGCCCTTATAGCCCTGGCTGGACGTCTCGCCTTTTTCCGTTTTCACAGCTGAACAAAATGTTGTAAAGCAAGAATGAGCAACTATAGTGCTCAGCAAGTTCTCTTCTCGCTCGGTATATAAATATAATAAGGTTTACCGAAATAAGTACTCAAAATTTTAATATTGAAAATCACAATAAGATTTGGCTCAAATTCATCTTGAAAATATCATACTCGAAAAGGCTCAAAACTCATCTCAAAACAGAATACTCAAAAGACTCATTTGATATAACTCTGATAACTCATGATTTAAGAATGAACTGGTCTTCCACCTCTCCGTATCTCGGTGGGGCGATCAACTAACCAACCAAGAATACCGGCCTCCAATGACACCGCACTTCGCCCGATCACGGCTACAATACGATATCAACTATAATATATATGTATGAATGCTAGCATCATAATGGTTATCAATTCAACCAAGGCAACGAATGCCTAAAATATTCTCGGGTCCGTAAAACGGTACACGAGTCTCTCTTTCTCTATAAAGGGCCTCTTGCCCAAAATTGACCAGTAGAATACAGAATTCCCGAATATTTGGGGTACAGATAACTTGGGATAACTCTTTCAGAAAATATTTACAAATCTGGCGGACTGCCAGTATGACTCAATTTTACCACCAACCCGAACAATGGACTGATGTAAATTCTCAATAATAATTTATCGGTTGACATGAACAAAATGCCAAACCTTGACAATAAGATCAACTATCTCGAATTTATGAGAATAGTCTTAAGATTGAAGTAATTGGGAGTCGTACTGAACAAATAGTACTTCTCAATATTTATAATACTCAACATTGATGAACGTTTAGATAGAATATTTTTCACTTGATCGACGAATAAAAATCTCTAACAATTATAATTTTAAACTCCTATTGGTTAGTTCGAACGAGGAACTAACTAAAAGATAATCAATAAATAACGATTGAATTTGTACAATAAATTCAATCGAAAAGAATAAATTTAGCTATCTCGGACGAATGAGATTAGTTTCACTGAATTAAAATAATAGTCGTCTCGAATTAATGAGATCGACCCGATGTCAACTAAATTGTTTCTACGCTTATAGGGATTATAATTCTCAAATAAACTAACTTGACAATATAATAATATTTAACAAGAAATAATTCTCAAAAGAAATTATCGCATCATATAGAGCAACAAATAATCTCAATATATAATATCTCAAAAATAATTAAGGAATTAAATAACACGAACAGAAATTCACAGTTTCCAAAAGTTAGGGTAAGAACGAACTTGCCTCGATCTCGAAGTACGAATGAATGAAGCTAAAATATATACTCTACCCGTGAACTTGGCGTCGATCTACGTCTCGAGAATTATTTTCTAAAAAATAGCAACCAGAAATACGTGAGCGATTCTTCAGAATAAAATACTCCCGATCCGATAATCTAATTAATAATAATATAATATCTCATAAAATCCCCGGAATAAATAACAGAAATAAATTCCGGGATAAATAAATATTTATCCGAACACAGGAATTAAATCTGGGGAATATATCCTATTTTTAATATCTGGAAATCTAAATTCTTACTCAAAATGAAAAATTCAAACATTCGTTTTTATTCAATTTAAATCCATATTTAGTATTCTCATTTTTAAACTAATTATCAAAGAATTCTAATTTTTAAGAAATCTCACAAATTCTAATTTACTAAACTCTTTAATAAAACAAATTTTAAAATCCCTAAATTAAATCCGACTCGATCCGGTTAATAAAATAATCTGAAAATATAAATTATCAGATTAAAATCATATTTAACTCTATTTTATCACAATTATACCCCTTTTATTGATAAATTAATAAATCTCTAATTTGTTTTCACAATCATAAAATATTACTACTTAATTACTCAATTAATAAACTCCTAAATTATGTTTAAACTTTAAAACTCTAAATAATTCTATTTAATTAATAAAATCAATAATTCTAAATTATATCTAAAATCTTATTTAATTAATTAACTAAACCATTTTAAATAAATTATTAATTACTAACCAAATTAATTAATATTCCACTTTTAACAAAACTTATTAAATCCCGTTTTATTCGTTTGACAAAAATCCCGATTATAAAACCCGAACATCTACGTTAATATTTTATTATATTTTAACAGCAACTACACATCGATGTGGGTCCCACCGTGTGGGCCCCACCTGTTTCTTTCCCTCCCCTGCATCTCTCTCTTCGACTCTCTCCCAGTCTCTCTCTCTCTCTCTCTCTCTCTCTCCCTCTCCCTCTTCCCCGAATCCATCTCTCTGCACACCCGGTTATCCATCCAAAATCTCGACTCCACATCAACAACAACGCAACATAAATCCTCCCCTAAATCTCTCCCTACTCTATCTCCCCGTCTCCCCCATCGACACCTCCATCTATCTTCTCCTCCTTTTCTTTCCAACATCACTCCTTCACCTTATACCTCCGATTACAACAATCTCCTTCATCTCCCTCTTCGGACGACACCAACACCACACAGCAACACAAGACTCCTCACTCCACCACACACACCACTTATCTCATCTCCTAAACTCGACCAAAGTCGAACCCAACAACACCCAAATCCCTCATCACAGCATCACTCATTCCTCTCTCGTGCCTCTCTCTCTCTCTCAACCAAAAAGCGAACCAACCCACCACACAAAACAAATACAATTCTACCCGATATCAACACAAAACAAAACAAACGAAATCGAAGAATTAAAGAAATTAACAGGAAGAAAAAATAATCTCCTACCCTGTGTTTATAGCTGCGATTATGCGAATATAAGAATGGGTTTGTTGAAAAAAAAAAAGAAACTAGTCTGGTTTTTGATTTTTGGTTAAAAAGGGACAGGACTTGTGTTTGTATGCATATATATTGAACCGTGTTTTTTTTTGTTTAGAAAGGAAAATAACAAGCTGAGCTGTGTCTGTTTTGGGTGAAGTAAATTGGCCCGGTTTGGTTTTTCTGTTTTAAAGGGCAAGTGTTATGGTAGTGTAATAAAAAAAGAAAGGTGGGTGTGTTTGTTTGGTGTTTAACACATTTTAAGAAACCAAAATGTGCAGTCAAAAAATGATAATGCCCTGAAAACAAGGGTCTTGTTTTCAGCCGATTTTTGTGGTAATGGATGCTGTCTCAATCAGCAATAATAACGATTTCTTCCCAGCTAGTTAATTAAAACGAGACTCAAAAATTTGGCTAAAAATTAAAAATAAAAATAAAAATCTATTTAAAAAATTCATGGTTATTACAGTCTCCCCCCCCCCTTATAGGATTCCGTCCTCGGAATCAAAACTATGCACTAAATAATTCAGGATATTTATTCCGCATTTCGTTTTCTAATTCCCACGTGGATTCCTCAACTTGGTGGTTTCTCCTCTTTTGATTTGCATACTTCCTCTGTCGATCTTGAGCTGCAACTAACCTTTTTCGAATAACCTCGGTTGCTTGCTTAGTTTGTTGAAGTAATTCCGGTCCTAGTATCTTTCTTTCTCCTACTTCATCCCAATATAACGGTGATCTACACTTCCTTCCGTACAAAGCTTCATAAGGTGCCATACATATGCTCGAATGGTAACTATTGTTGTAAGCAAACTCGACTAGGGGCAAATGTTCATCCCAACTTCCTTTAAAATCAAGTGCACAGGCTCTTAACATATCTTCAACTGTTTGAATCGTCCTTTCACTTTGTCCGTCGGTCTGTGGATGATATGCAGTGCTCAGATTTAACTTCGTGCCAAGACATTCTTGAAAACTTTTCCAAAACCGAGAAGTAAAACGGGCATCTCTATCAGATACAATTGAAACAGGTACTCCGTGACGAACTACAATCTCCTTCAGGTATATGTTCACCAATCTCTCAACGGAATACTTATCACTAATTGGTAGGAAATGCGCAGATTTAGTGAGTCGGTCGACAATAACCCAAATAGCATCGTGGCTGGCTCTAGTTCGGGGCAATCCTACGACAAAATCCATGGTAATATGCTCCCATTTCCACTCGGGTATCTCTAAAGGTTGTAGAAGTCCACTTGGTCGTTGATGTTCTGCCTTCACTTTCTGACATGTCAAACACTTACTTACCCATTCTGCAATCTCCCTCTTCATGTTGGGCCACCAATAATTCAACTTGATGTCTTGATACATTTTTGTGCTCCCTGGGTGAATGGAATATCTCGAGTTATGCGCTTCGCTCAATATTTCCTCCTTCAACTCTGTAACATTAGGAATCCATATTCTCGATGCAAATCGCTTAATTCCCTTTTCATCTTTTGAACTTAGAAATTCTTCTCCGGTCAACTCTGATCTTCTTTCTTCCATCACCTGCTCTTGACAACGTCGAATCTTCTCGAGTAACTCCGGTTGAAACTGAATGCTGTAAACTCTTTCATTGTTTTGGACTGGGACCTTGACTTCTAATTCCATCTTCTCAAATTCTCTAACCAATTCTTCTGAGGCTGTCAACAGGTTTAGTCTCTCCTTTCTACTTAATGCATCAGCTACAACATTAGCCTTCCCTGGGTGGTAGTTTATCGAGCAATCATAGTCCTTGATCAATTCTAACCATCTTCTTTGTCTCATGTTTAATTCCTTCTGCGTGAATATATACTTTAAGCTCTTGTGATCCGTGTAAATCTCGCATTTCTCTCCATAAAGGTAATGTCTCCAAATCTTGAGTGCAAAAACAATAGCAGCAAGTTCCAAATCGTGAGTAGGGTAACGGGACTCATACTCCTTCAATTGTCGAGAGGCATAAGCTATTACTTTTCCGTGTTGCATCAAAACACATCCTAAACCCTTGTGAGAAGCGTCGCTGAAAATTACGAAATCGCCTTTCTCATCGGGTAAGGTCAACACCGGGGCAGTAGTTAATCTCTTCTTCAATTCTTGAAAGCTATCTTCGCATTTGGGGGTCCATTCGAACTTTTCACTCTTTCTGGTAAGTCGAGTCAGTGGCGTAGCTATCTTTGAGAAATCCTTCACGAATCTACGATAGTATCCAGCCAATCCAAGGAAACTTCTAACTTCGGTTGGAGTCTTGGGTCTCTCCCAATCTGCTACGGCTTCTATCTTTGCAGGGTCTACAGAAATCCCTTCGCCGCTTACAATGTGTCCCAAAAATTGAACTTCTTTTAGCCAGAATTCACACTTTGAGAATTTCGCATATAACTTTTCCTTCCTCAGCGTTTCCAGAACTAAGCGGAGGTGTTCAGCATGTTCCTCAGGAGACTTCGAGTATATCAGGATGTCATCAATAAATACAATCACGAACTTGTCCAAGTACCTCTTGAACACACGATTCATCAAGTCCATAAAAGCAGCTGGCGCATTCGTCAATCCAAAAGACATGACTAAGAATTCGTAATGTCCATATCGGGTCCTAAAGGCAGTCTTAGGAATATCCTCAGGCTTGATCTTTAGTTGATGATAACCGGATCTCAAATCAATCTTTGAAAAACATCTAGCTCCCTTAAGTTGGTCAAACAGATCGTCGATTCGAGGTAAGGGGTACTTATTCTTGATGGTCATCTTGTTCAACTCACGATAATCAATGCATAGTCGCATAGATCCGTCCTTCTTCTTCACGAACAGCACTGGAGCTCCCCACGGGGATACACTTGGTCTGATTACGCCTTTGTCAAGTAATTCTTGCAGTTGGGTAGCCAACTCCTTCATCTCAACTGGAGCCATTCTGTACGGTGCTTTGGAAATTGGTGCAGTTCCCGGGGCAATATCGATATTGAATTCTATTTCTCTGTCGGGCGGCAATCCAGGTAACTCTTCAGGAAAAACATCTTCGAATTGATTCACTACAGGGATTTCATCAATGGCAGGGGCTTGCTTCTCGTTGTCAACCACATAAGCTAAGTAGGCTTGACACCCACTCCTTAGTAGTTTCTTCGCTTGAATCAAAGTCAGAAAATTACTAGTAGGTTTCCTTCCGCGAAATTGTATTCTTTTGCCGTTGGGTCCCTTTAAACTAACCCACTTACGCCGACAATTGATTTGAGCATCATAACGTGTCAACCAATCCATTCCCAGAATTATATCAAACTCCCCTAAATTAAAAGAAAGAAGGTCTGCTTCGAAACGTTGTCCTTGGATTTCGATTCCACAATCTGGACATATCTGATCTACAGGGACTTTTTCCTGATTTGCTACTTCTATAATCAATGTCTCCCCTAATGGTACGGACTGAATATCCAATTTATTCCTAAAATTCTCCGATATGAAAGATTTTGTTGCTCCCGAATCAAACAAAACACATGCATCTACAGAATTGACTAAAAGTGTACCTGCAATCACATCACTATCAGCAATAGCATCCTTCACCGTCATGTTGAAAGTACGAGCAGTTGGCTTGTTACTGGGAGGTGCCATGAGTCTAGGTGCATTTGTCTCCTTTGGTGGTGACTTGCAATCTCGTGCAATATGTCCTTTCTTTCCGCAATTGAAACAAGTAACGGCCTTATCCTTGCAGTGAGAAGAATAGTGCCCTTTTTGTCCACAGTTGTAACAAACAATGCTGGCCAGATTACATGGTCCTGGGTGCTTCCTTCCACACGTTTTGCATTCGGGTAGCGGTGGTCTTCCTTGAATTAGATTGGCTGCCTGAGTGGGTCTGGACTTTTGATTGTTTCCCCTAGTGTCTTGATTCTCAGTTCTCTTTGTATCATTGCTTCTGTCTTCCCACTTCACAAAAGGTCTCTTCCCATTCCGATCGTTCGGCTTCCTCTCAAAATTATTTCCACGATTCTGAAACTTCCTTTTCTTCATATCCTTGTCCTTTGAGTACAACTCAGATCCACTTTCCACAATAGATGCTTTTTGAACCACTGTAGCATAGTTGGTGATTTCTAGGACCGCAACTCGATTCTGGATCCACGGCTTCAGCCCTAGTTGAAAACGTTTAGCTCTCTTTTCGTCTGTATCCACATGGTAAGGCACAAACCTAGAGAGTTCAGAAAACTTGGCTTCATATTCAGCTACAGTCATGTTGCCTTGCTTGAGTTCCAGAAACTTGACCTCCATTTGGCTCTCCAAGTATTTAGGAAAATATTTCTCTAAAAATAGTTGCGTGAACCTGGTCCAGGGTATGACTACGTTCCCTTCCATTGCTCTCTTTGATTCCCACCAATAATTCGCTTCACCTTTTAACATGTAGGCCGCAAAGATGGTTTTCTTCTCTTCTTCTACCCCTACGATCTCAAAAGTCTTCTCTATTTCACGTAGCCAGATTCTAGCTTCCACTGGGCTAGTGGTACCTTTAAACTCAGGTGGACTCAAGGATTGGAATGATTTGAAACTCACAGTAGTTTGGGTCAGTTGAGCTGGAGGTGGATTCCCTCCTACATTTTGGTATAGCTGAGGCTGAGGGTTCTGGGTATGCTGAATAAGAAAGTTCATAAGTAGACTCATCGGGTTATTTTCTTGGTTGGGACCTCGAGCGAGTTGTGGTTCCGGGTTTGGAACTTGGTTCTGAGGTGGAACCTCATTCCCTGGATTCACCTCGGGTTGAGGACGAGGATTTCTTGCGGGTCTTCCTCTCTTTGGTGGCATCTTTTTCTATAAGAGCGAAAACAATAAGGTATGTTATATTTCGGATATGCAATTCTCAAACACCATTGCTGGCACAATTGAAATTGGTATTCATAAATATCTACTCGGTCAAAATTTATGGTTCCTCACAATACTCACAATCACGACTCTCTCTTGTTTCTTTATAAGCAGTTACTCTTATTTCTCGATATAAAAAGATTTTAGATACTCGCGAAGATTTATCTCAATTTAACTGGCAGTTCTCAAAAATTCAATCATCATAAATCTCTGGTTTTCGAAAATTCTTTTTAAGCCGTAGTATCGGAAAAGAAATTGTTAACTAATTCAGGGGTAACATGGAAATTATTCTAACATGCTATTCTAATATAACACAGATCTATAATAAACAAAATGAGATAACGGTACTATAGCAGATCACAATATAATACTGATAAGATTCTATACTAGTGAAATCCAGGTCATGGTACTGAATACAAACTGGTCGCTGATAATAAGTACATCGTAAAAGTGACTAGCCAACATACTAGTCTAGTAGAGATAACAAAGGTTACTACCCAACAGGCTGGGCATCAAGTCTAAAATACAAGGATCAACATAATATATGCACCCTACTACAGAAGGGTCTATCTCGACGTCATCACTGAAGAAACATCTCACCCACTCTCCTATGGAACTCTCTGATAATGTCTGAAACCATGGTGGCAACTCTAGTCTGATCAATCTGTCCTGTGCTGGATGATGGTAATGCGGCTAAGTCAGTCTGAAGCCCGGTCAAAACAGTCAGGGCAATCTGGTGCATAATCTCCATGGGTACGTCTCTTACCAACAGACTCCCTCCATGATGCACGGCAAGAGGTTCTGAAACTGACAACAGTCGAAGAATACTATCCCTAGTAGTAAAAATCTCCTCATAACGTGCCCACAACCAACGGTAATGCTGGAATAGTGTATGGTGGACATGCCAAGGGACCATCCCTCCGGCCACATCAGGATGCTCAGAAGGAACATGTGGCATAGCAACAGTAGTAGCAACCACAGTGGGCTGAGCAGGAGCAGGTGCAGGTATGGTAGGTGCAGATGGAGTAGTATTACAAGCAGGCATGGCACTGACAGGTGGAAACATGTAGTCAGGCACGGTAGGGACTGTCGGCGTCGAAGCATAGACGGGAACAGGTAAAGTAAACAACTCGGCAAGAGCTGCTACTCCGGTAGGTGTATCAACTCCGGATACTGGGGCTGACAAGCTAGGTACAACCTCAATACGGACGGGTGAAAGCTGGCTCTCGTCAACTGGATCAGTAATCTCGGGCACTGGGGTCTCAGCTCTGAACGTCTCAGGGGTAGGAGCCTCTAAATCAATCACTGGTAGAGGAGAATCGGCTATCTCAATGATCTGGTCAGGAGAATCTACTAAATCTATTACATGTGGAGGAGAAGGTGTAAGGATCTGAACCGAAGAATCCTCCGTGTCACTATCCATCGGCATAAACTCTTCAGACGGGTCACTGTCTGAACCTGAGCTAGGATCTAGTGGTCCATGCGGGTAAGGTGTAGGAGATCTATCTCGGGTAGAACGATAATCAGCTGGTCTGGAAGTAGACATCTATAAAAGTACGAAAAATCTCGGTCAGGCTTCAATCGACTAGATATGCCTATATATATAAAGGCGTAAGACGCTTAGTGCCAAAATCTCAACATCGTATCATATCTCTAAATTCTCACGTCGCGTTATAGTTCTAGGTTCGTATTATATCTCTAAGTTCTCGCATCCGGTTATACTCCAAGGCTCGTACGATTCCTAAAAATATAACTATGGCTCTGATACCAAAACTGTAACGCCCCCAAATCCACCCTGACAGGGGACCCGGGTCATCACATTGTCTCAATATGTTAACGCAATAACAATACCAAATTTTATTACAACGGGGCATAAAATGTCCCACTCCGCAGGTCCAATATTCGTCTTCACAACATAGTACAAACCAACTTGATACATCTCGAAATAATATATTACAAAAGTTCACCACAGTAGAAATATAAAGATTCCATCTGGATCTTCTAATTAATGTCGCCATAGCCTTGCGCTTTCCCTTTGCCCTTATAGCCCTGGCTGGACGTCTCGCCTTTTTCCGTTTTGACAGCTGAACAAAATGTTGTAAAGCAAGAATGAGCAACTATAGTGCTCAGCAAGTTCTCTTCTCGCTCGGTATATAAATATAATAAGGTTTACCGAAATAAGTACTCAAAATTTTAATATTGAAAATCACAATAAGATTTGGCTCAAATTCATCTTGAAAATATCATACTCGAAAAGGCTCAAAACTCATCTCAAAACAGAATACTCAAAAGACTCATTTGATATAACTCTGATAACTCATGATTTAAGAATGAACTGGTCTTCCACCTCTCCATATCTCGGTGGGGCGATCAACTAACCAACCAAGAATACCGGCCTCCAATGACACCGCACTTCGTCCGATCACGGCTACAATACGATATCAACTATAATATATATGTATGAATGCTAGCATCATAATGGTTATCAATTCAACCAAGGCAACGAATGCCTAAAATATTCTCGGGTCCGTAAAACGGTACACGAGTCTCTCTTTCTCTATAAAGGGCCTCTTGCCCAAAATTGACCAGTAGAATACAGAACTCCCGAATATTTGGGGTACAGATAACTTGAGATAACTCTTTCAGAAAATATTTACAAATCTGGCGGACTGCCAGTATGACTCAATTTTACCACCAACCCGAACAATGGACTGATGTAAATTCTCAATAATAATTTATCGGTTGACATGAACAAAATGCCAAACCTTGACAATAAGATCAACTATCTCGAATTTATGAGAATAGTCTTAAGATTGAAGTAATTGGGAGTCGTACTGAACAAATAGTACTTCTCAATATTTATAATACTCAACATTGATGAACGTTTAGATAGAATATTTTTCACTTGATCGACGAATAAAAATCTCTAACAATTATAATTTTAAACTCCTATTGGTTAGTTCGAACGAGGAACTAACTAAAAGATAATCAATAAATAACGATTGAATTTGTACAATAAATTCAATCGAAAAGAATAAATTTAGCTATCTCGGACGAATGAGATTAGTTTCACTGAATTAAAATAATAGTCGTCTCGAATTAATGAGATCGACCCGATGTCAACTAAATTGTTTCTACGCTTATAGGGATTATAATTCTCAAATAAACTAACTTGACAATATAATAATATTTAACAAGAAATAATTCTCAAAAGAAATTATCGCATCATATAGAGCAACAAATAATCTCAATATATAATATCTCAAAAATAATTAAGGAATTAAATAACACGAACAGAAATTCACAGTTTCCAAAAGTTAGGGTAAGAACGAACTTGCCTCGATCTCGAAGTACGAATGAATGAAGCTAAAATATATACTCTACCCGTGAACTTGGCGTCGATCTACGTCTCGAGAATTATTTTCTAAAAAATAGCAACCAGAAATACGTGAGCGATTCTTCAGAATAAAATACTCCCGATCCGATAATCTAATTAATAATAATATAATATCTCATAAAATCCCCGGAATAAATAACAGAAATAAATTCCGGGATAAATAAATATTTATCCGAACACAGGAATTAAATCTGGGGAATATATCCTATTTTTAATATCTGGAAATCTAAATTCTTACTCAAAATGAAAAATTCAAACATTCGTTTTTATTCAATTTAAATCCATATTTATTATTCTCACTTTTAAACTAATTATCAAAGAATTCTAATTTTTAAGAAATCTCACAAATTCTAATTTACTAAACTCTTTAATAAAACAAATTTTAAAATCCCTAAATTAAATCCGACTCGATCCGGTTAATAAAATAATCTGAAAATATAAATTATCAGATTAAAATCATATTTAACTCTATTTTATCACAATTATACCCCTTTTATTGATAAATTAATAAATCTCTAATTTGTTTTCACAATCACAAAATATTACTACTTAATTACTCAATTAATAAACTCCTAAATTATGTTTAAAACTCTAAATAATTCTATTTAATTAATAAAATCAATAATTCTAAATTATATCTAAAATCTTATTTAATTAATTAACTAAACCATTTTAAATAAATTATTAATTACTAACCAAATTAATTAATATTCCATTTTTAACAAAACTTATTAAATCCCGTTTTATTCGTTTGACAAAAATCCCGATTATAAAACCCGAACATCTACGTTAATATTTTATTATATTTTAACAGCAACTACACATCGATGTGGGTCCCACCGTGTGGGCCCCACCTGTTTCTTTCCCTCCCCTGCATCTCTCTCTTCGACTCTCTCCCAGTCTCTCTCTCTCTCTCTCTCTCTCTCTCTCTCTCTCTCTCCCTCTCCCTCTTCCCCGAATCCACCTCTCTGCACACCCGGTTATCCATCCAAAATCTCGACTCCACATCAACAACAACGCAACATAAATCCTCCCCTAAATCTCTCCCTACTCTATCTCCCCGTCTCCCCCATCGACACCTCCATCTATCTTCTCCTCCTTTTCTTTCCAACATCACTCATTCACCTTATACCTCCGATTACAACAATCTCCTTCATCTCCCTCTTCGGCCGACACCAACACCACACAGCAACACAAGACTCCTCACTCCACCACACACACCACTTATCTCATCTCCTAAACTCGACCAAAGTCGAACCCAACAACACCCAAATCCCTCATCACAGCATCACTCATTCCTCTCTCGTGCCTCTCTCTCTCTCAACCAAAAATCGAACCAACCCACCACACAAAACAAATACAATTCGATTCTACCCGATATCAACACAAAACAAAACAAACGAAATCGAAGAATTAAAGAAATTAACAGGAAGAAAAAATAATCTCCTACCCTGTGTTTATAGTTGCGATTATGCGAATATAAGAATGGGTTTGTTGAAAAAAAAAGAAACTAGTCTGGTTTTTGGTTTTTGGTTAAAAAGGGACAGGACTTGTGTTTGTATGCATATATATTGAACCGTGTTTTTTTTGTTTAGAAAGGAAAAGAACAAGCTGAGCTGTGTCTGTTTTGGGTGAAGTAAATTGGCCCGGTTTGGTTTTTCTGTTTTAAAGGGCAAGTGTTATGGTAGTGTAATAAAAAAAGAAAGGTGGGTGTGTTTGTTTGGTGTTTAACACATTTTAAGAAACCAAATGTGCAGTCAAAAAATGATAATGCCCTGAAAACAAGGGCCTTGTTTTCAGCCGATTTTTGTGGTAATGGATGTTGTCTCAATCAGCAATAATAACGATTTCTTCCCAGCTAGTTAATTAAAACGAGACTAAAAAATTCGGCTAAAAATTAAAAATAAAAATAAAAATCTATTTCGAAAATTCGTGGTTATTACATTAATTAACATGATAATTAATTTAATAAATAAATTAATTCAGAATGAATTAATTTATTCAATTAAATCAATTACATAATTATATTAATTAAAATAGAATTAATATAAATCTTTTGACAGCTCAAATCTTTTTCTTGAACCACTGAAAGTAATAAAGAATTACCACCGAATTTTTGTTGACGCTCGATGCACGGTCTGGTTCATGAGCAACTAACTCCAACGGCTTTTCTTTATTTTTGACTCTATGATTTGGTTCCTTTCTTCTCTTAACATACCAGTCTTGACAGCTTGAACCACTGAAGTTAATGATGAACAACCACTGTTTAATGTTGACACTCGATGTACTGTCTGGTTCATGAGTGACTAACCGCAATGACTGTTCTTCATATATTGACTTTAAAATCTGGTTCCTTTTCTTTTCTCCTCTCTCTATTAATTCTTCTGTACTGTCTCTGTTACTGTCGAAATCTCTGTCACTTTAAATGAATCCACTTCTTTAACGAATACTTCACTGAGGCTTGATCAGATGTCTGAACTTCTTTCAATGTAGTAATACCTCAAGTCTATAGATCGACCTTGATCTTTTTCTTCTGACAGATAATACAATCTGAGATTCCTTGTGATAGTCTATATACTATTTACTAATACAATCTTGTTTAAGTTGAGTTGTATCCTCGAAATACAAATAGGCTACATCATATGCCTTTCAAAGACACTTTTGACGAACTGGGATGTCTGATCATAACATGCTTCTGACCAATGTTGATCAGATTTCAAACTCAACATGCGAGTCATGGCAGACAACTGAGAAGTTTCACAACCATCATACAACTCTTTCCCCGAATAATGTAATATGTCATATATTTTTTGTGCTCCTTGATTCGGTATATCTTCAGAATGTGGATCAAAATTTGGACCAGCAGCATCCATCGCCATATCATACATTAGGTTATTCCTATTTCCTTCTCCAAAATTATTAGAATGATTTGTCGAGGACTGTCCTGCACTTTCTCTAGCAATGTATGGCTCTCCATGTCGATTCCACTGATAATAATCTTCAACAAATCCTTTCTTCAACAAATGCAACTTTAATGTATCTGCATCCCAAAATCTTTTATGTTTGCACTTAGAACAAGGACATTGTATGTTAGTCCCATTCAAGGAAGATAGTTGAGATATAGCATGTTCCATAAATTCTTCTAACCCAACAAGAAAAGCATCATTTAGATTCCCCCTTCCATCCTTTCTTTGATACATCCATAACCGATTATTATTCATATTCATGCTAATAATAATCTACAAAAAAACATTAAATTTTACCAATATAAATTAGAATATATATCATAATAGAGATAAAATTAGCAATTAGCATGATCGATCAAAAAATTATATAAATTAGCCAATCAATATAAACAAGATACACATGATATATTTTAAAAATAAGGTAATCAACATGAATAATTATCAAATATGAAATAACTAAAATTACAAAAACAAACAAACAATTATTTGAAGATACATATGTAATAATGTCAACATATGTATTTTACCATAAGTTAATAAGTTACATAAACATACATGACATAAACAAATTAAGAAATGAAAATACAAAACAATGACCTGTAAAATGAGGTAACCTTATATTTTGGAACAAGATAATGTAGATTTGTGGAATTTTTGCCAAGTTAGGTAGGAAAATCGGATGTTGAAAAGAGAGAGATAATATGATAGAAATGAGTTAATCAAAAGAGTGCAGAAGGTTTTGGTGTGGCAAATTAAATCTGTTAGGTTTAGCAACGGAATAGCTACGGAAATAAACACTACAGATCTACTTTAGCAACGAACTAGCTACAGAAATAAAGTACTCCCTCTGTCCCCCTTGGTTGTATACATTGGGGGACATAATTCAGGCACGGATTTTAAGGTACATTTTGCGGATAGTTTCATAACTTATTTTTAAAATTTTCTTTTTTTGTATAAAAATAGAATTGTTCTATTTTTATACAAAAAAAGAAAATTTTAAGAATAACTTATAGAAGTATACTTTTTAGAAGCCTTAAAATGCGTGTCAAGCAGTGAAAAAAAATGTAAAGAAATGAGAGGGACAGAGGGAGTACTATGGATCTACTTTGGCCACGGAATAGCGACGGAATTAAAGTACTATGGATCTACTTTAGCGACATCTACTTTAGCAACGGAATAGCGACGGAAATTGGCGCTAATTTGGGCTATCAAATTGGCACAAATAATTGCTACGAATTATTTCCGTTACTATTTTCCGTCGCTAATCCATTGCAAATCCCTTACAAAAGGGCGGTGTTTTTGGGTGGGATGTTTTAGCGCCACTACTTGCTACGAAAAATTTCCGTAGGTAAATATCCGTTATTCTCTTGCAAATACTGTTGACTTTTACTAGCTTGTTTTCCGTTGTTAATCCGTCGGGGGTTTGGCTACGGGTGTTGTTCTGTCGCCAAATAGCGACATCTGTCGCTATTTGGCTACAGAATGTTTCCGTCGCTAAATTCTGTTGGTAAATTCGCAGTTTCTTGTAGTGTTTTTACAAAAAAACAGTTTGCAACCATATTTATTGCTGATATCAACCAAAATCAATCATAAATGCAATTTTAAGATTTTAGTAATTGAAATCATGCATTATAGATTGCTTATCAAGTTGCACTGATTTTATCAAATACAACCTCAAATGCAATCAAAATTAATCCCAAATGCAACTAAAAACAATTTCAATTATTTTTCATAAAAATGTTAAAGCAAGTTGCATTTGATTGATTTGGTTGCAAACTGTATTTTTCAAATATTTTCAAAAGATAATAACATTACAAAAAAAAACTTTAAAAATATATTATTTTGGTAATTTCTCTAAAATATAACTATAGAAAAAAAGGAAAAAAGAATCTAAAGACCACAATATAAAAGTTTTCTATCACTGCGACTTTGATTCGTAATATTTAGACCTTTAATTACAAATCCAATCGTACAAATGTAATTATCAAGTGAAATAAATATGTAAATTTTCAAATAAATGGTAATTTATTTTTTTTTGACATAAAATGAATGATAATTTAAATCAATCACTTTTTAACAAAAAATAATTGATCAATATTTATCGTTAATATTATAAAAGAAAATAATATTAAAAAAACTTTTTCTCTCCATTAAAAAGTTTTGAGGGGACTTCCATCGGTTTTTACCGGTGGAAAGCCCCAATCCATTTTCGTTTTCTTGTTTCATATCTATTTTCCTTTAATAAGTTTCCAATTTATTTGGGTTTCAATAAGTTCCCAATTTATTTGGGTTTTGTTAGTCTCTCCTTGAGAGAGTATGGTTTTTCGCTTTGATTGAGTTTTGGTGTTTTCCATGGCCGAAGTGATAGATCAACAAGATTTTCATGTTTTCAATTCAGGGATGAAGGTTATTATGGGATCGCATATATGGTCATTTGCACAGAACAGTCCGATGGAAATAAGTACATACTTTCAATCATCTCCAAATCGCTTGGTTGCCTCGAGGAAGGATTCAACATCGATCCCCTTAAGCGTATGTCCTTTCGATTGTATTTGTAGATGCCGTATGGCTTTTATTTAATGAATTGATTCTTTTTTAAAAAAAAGAAAAAGAAAATAATATTGTTATAAAATCAGTGTTCTACAACTTAATTTTCTCAAAAAATATTCTAAAACAATATTTTTGACACAATTTTCACATTTCTAAGATTGAATTATTGAAAATATTCAGCAAATAGCTTATCAGTGCATGAGATATACTGAAAAACAGAGAAAAAAAGGGGTTAATTGGCAATTTCATAATTGAACTCGTGCTCAACTTGCAGTTGGGTAATCGAACTCAAAAAACTTGCAATTGGGTGATTATACTAATAAATGATTGCGATTTAATCATTAAACATGAAATAACTTGCACAGCCGTTAACTCGCATTGACTTTTAATGGTGCCCCGTTAAATGTCGCCACATGTGATGCCATGTTATTATTTTAACTTAAAATTAATTTACTTATTTCCTTTTCTTTTTTCTCTCCTCTTTCTTCTCTTTCTCAACTGACTCTCTCTCTCTCACTCGTCTCTTTCTTCTCCCTCTTTTTCACCTTTCTTCTTTCTCTCTCTCAAGCTTCACCACCACCACCTAAAACCACCACCAAAGTGCTGATTTTGGAAACCAGACAGCAAAAAAATCGAGTCTCAGCCCTCCCCATCGAGTAATAACCGAAACCGATAACCTTTAAATTCATTATGAATTGGGGTTTTTCTATTTCTATTGATGGAGGTGAACGGAGGTGGGTTAAAGGAGGAGGAAGGCTGTGGTTGTTCGAGGTGGGTAGAGACGGCGGTTGGTCGTGAAGAAGAAGCAATAGTGGTGGATGCGAGGTGGTTTGGTAGTGAATGGGTGGGTGGAGGGGCGGTAGAGGCGGAACGGAGGCGGCAGTTTGGCAAGGTGGTGTCGGAGAAATGGGGTTAAATAAGCTAGGTTTATCATATTTATTTAAATAAAAATGTTTTTGAGGAATTATTTTTCTAACATATCAGCACACCACGTCAGTTTTCCGTCACAGACGTTACATGGAGTTGACGGCGGTTATCCAATTGCAAGTTTTAATTGCTTTAATGAGTTAATTGCAAGTTTTTTGAGTTCGATTACCCAACTACAAGTTGAGTACGAGTTCAGTTATAAATTTGCCAATTAACCCGAGAAAAAAGTAGATGATGGTAAAGGACACATTTAGCGAAAAAAAAAAAAAGGACAAGTTTTTGGTGTTGAGACATACGCATGTATTCAATTCATCCTTTTCAGTTCAATAAAGAGGGTGAAGACCCAACATAACTGGCCCAACTCTTACAATATATCCTTTTCATCAGATTCATTCAGAAACATCTATTTGACATCAGACAACAGGAAATTTCGGTTAAAGTTAAAGCCGGACACTACACGAAAATACAAAACAAAATAATATAAAAATTTAGTGTTTATATTTACATTTGAATACATGACATGAAAGTACATGATCGAAATTTGATGTTGATTTTGTGTTTATCCTTTGGATATCCAACACGACACGAACTACACAAAATAAATAAATATTGATATAAATAATAATATTTATATAAGATTTATACTAAATAAATATTTAAATAAATATTTATTATAGTATTATACATAATTTTATAATGTTGTCTATAAATATGATGTAAATATATATATATATATATATATGTTATGAATAATTTCACTAAAAATATTAGTATTTAAATATTTTATTAATTTATTTTTATTTGGATTATGTTTGAATTTAATATTTAAGTACACATAATTACACCACACGAAAATACACCACAATGAATTGTTAGGTCTAAATGTCTAATTAAAGTAGCAGCATGTCATACGTGTCAACACAGGTGGATCCTACAACCTTCTCACAACCAATGAAAACAATGCAATATATATGAAGATCATATACAACAATGGCCAAGATAAGGATAAGGACCTCGTAGCACGATTGGTCAATCCAAAATCATAACATCAAATCACAACCGCTGGTTTCCGAAAGTCCAACTGTCTGATTTTTACGTTGAACCAAAGCCACAAGAATGGTTTGTAAATAATGGCAACAAGAAATACACACTGAAATCACCAGCATCCATTCTCAACCTATATCTTGGTAAGAAAAGGATAATGGCTGCAGTCACCACCCAAGCTTCCATTGCCGGTCTCAGGCCAAGTGCCTCAAAGACAAGGTTCCTCACTGGATCATCCGGCAAATTAAACCGTGAGGTATCATTTAAACCTGTAACTTCAGCCTCATTCAAAGTTGAAGCTAAGAAAGGCCAATGGTTACCTGGCCTAGCTTCACCCGGTTATCTCGATGGCAGGTACTTTCATGGAATCTTATTTTTTTGGTACATAGTATATTTTTTGAAAAAATGTTTCCATACATGTGATGCGTTGATATTTTGTGACAAGACTGCTCCCTTCCTCTGTTAACAGACAGTGATCTTGTACATTTCACTTAAATAATGTGTGATTAACTACTGTAATTTACATCTGTTATTGATGCAGTCTCCCCGGTGACAACGGATTTGATCCTTTGGCACTAGCTGAGGACCCTGAGAACTTGAAATGGTTCGTTCAGGCAGAGCTTGTTAATGGACGATGGGCTATGTTAGGTGTTGCTGGAATGCTATTGCCTGAAGTTTTTACAAAGCTTGGTCTGATCAATGCTCCGGAATGGTTCGATGCTGGAAAATCCGAGTACTTTGCATCGTCATCGACCCTATTCGTGATCGAGTTCATCTTGTTCCACTACGTAGAAATCAGGAGGTGGCAAGACATTAAGAACCCTGGAAGTGTAAATCAAGATCCCATCTTCAAGAGCTACAGTTTGCCACCAGGTGAAGTTGGTTACCCAGGCGGCATCTTCAACCCTCTGAATTTTGCGCCTACTGAAGGGGCTAAAGAGAAAGAGCTTGCCAATGGTAAGTCTTGTAAACTATATTTTAAAGTCTAGAAATTTTAATTTGCATCCATTAAAAATCAAACTAATTCCTGTGTTCTAAATTTTACAGGAAGACTGGCAATGTTGGCATTCTTAGGGTTTGTGGTTCAACACAATGCGACTGGAAAAGGACCATTTGAGAACCTTCTGCAGCACCTATCTGACCCATGGCACAACACAATTGTTCAAACTTTCAGTGGTTGAATATAGGTTGCCTTTTCCAGACAGGAGTCAATTTAAGAAAGAAAATCATGCTACTTTGTTTTGTAAACCATGAATACATGATTTTGACTGAGAATTTGCTTTTATTGTGTACCTTCAATTCAATGTACATAAATAAGATTGCAATATATTTTTTACTCTAACAAGCACCTTCAACAAGTAAAACACATTGAAAGCAAAAGTACGAGTATTCTCCCTTTTCTACTCAACAATAGTATACAAATGCTATCACTTAGAGCTGCAACACGCATTAAAGCCTGCAATTGCAACTAAAGCTTGGTGCAGGAAAATAACAAACAATATAATCTTGTGCATGGTCTATAGTTTCTTAAGGCCTTGCACCACCTAAAACATTGCAGAATGTGTTCTAAATTCTAGCAAAACCTTTACCATCAATGTCCAAGAGTGTTTGTTCATATGATGCAGACCCTAAAAACATGTACAATATGTAACCAGTAGAGTTGACGAGAACAACATATCATTTATCCTAGAGTATATTATTTGGGTGATTGCACGTCTTGTTTCTAGAATAGATACTAGATAAGAAGATGAACAAAATTTATAATCTTCAATTCTCTTACTAGATTCAAGTCAACCTCCAACATCACAGGTTGACTCAGTCATTACTCATTACAAAAGTCAACTATATGAACATAATGTAATATGTCAAAGTTACCTATTTTTTCCTACAAGAACACGACAAAATCAGATGCTACAAATAATTCAGAACTCAAATTTCTTAAAAGAAACAAGAAATTTAAAATTCCTCTAAATCCGCCCTGGATTAATAGATAATAAAAGAAAACATACCCACATGACAGTCAGCTATCTGAAAGCAACCCTATTATTTTGAACTGACAGACGCTAAGATATATGAAACTAACGCATGTAAAGAACCCTTACAGAATATACTCAAATGAAAACTAAGTAAAAATTATAAGCTGCGCCAGAATAATATGAAGAATTCAGAAAGTATATATACACGTACTTATTATATAACTATAAGTATATGTGTGTATGCTACATAAGCACGCTTCTTCCTGTATATATGCACAATTATAGTCATCCCTTACATTACAAAGGTCGGTTGTTACTGTGGAAAGCTTCTGAATTCAGAACCAGGAAGAGGTAAAAAGGCCAAACGAGATCCAGGGTAGGGTTAGCAAGGTATTTTCAACCCGTAAATTCCCCCATAGTTTTAATTTATGTTAATTATTTCATTTGAAATCACAATAATAACAACTTAACTACTCAGGGAGCATTATATCCACACAACTCTCGCACGAAAGAATTCCCCGGAAATTTTTAAAAAACAAAAATCCAGTAAGTATTGTATATAAAATAACAATTGTGTCAATATATATCAACATCAGCTACACAAAATATGTAGTTTTAATCACAGTGGATATTAGTTTCAATTTTCAAATCATTCAGATCAGAATGAAATATTTACCTTTTATGTATTGTGAAACAAAGAAATCAATATCCAGTGCCTTTCTCTTTCTGTCTCTATCTCTGGCTTAGCTACCCAACTCTACAAAGCTAACTAACAACGAGTAGGTTGTCTCCTAAAGCAGCTTCCTCCAGTTCCCGCTCTGTTAGTACTTTTGAGGAATGAACAAACTTCGTATCGGGAGAAGACTCGACTGCTTCCAAGTCTATGGTTTTAATAGAAAACTCGCCTTCAAGTGCATCAACAGTTCTTGAGATAAAATTTGTCCTTGGCATATATTCTTTCATGCGACATATAAAATCCGAATGATTCCTGGCCTGAACATAAATTGAAGTATACTCACGTACAGAAAACTTTCAAGGTAATGTTCATTGCAGAACTATAGATAGCATGTAATGTTCACTGCAACTACAAATAGCATTCCTGTAATAAAAAAGCCTACACAAATACAAGTGACCAGCATATGCCCTTATGAGACCATAGGTTTGCATCCATTTGAAATAGTTAGGTGGATTAAAGGAAGACAGTACTCAGTACGGATGAATTGATTATTATGGTAGATAGTAATCATATTACCAATATATAGTTGGAACTTTTGACAGGAACAATCATTAATATGCCCATGGAAGTTGATAATTTGTTCATAGCTTAGTGGCAGGGATTCCCCCACCCCTGCATTGATAATATGGAACATACTATAACAAGATCATATGCCCTCAAAAGCCTGACGTAAATTTTAGTGATATTACACTCGTTCTGTTAGGAATATATGCCCTCTTCGTACCAAAAGTATGTCCAACTATATGGCACTTAATTTTTTAAGTGAAATAAAACACATTCTGCAAGTCCAATGAACTTAAAATGTATATACATAATACATATCAATCCGTTATATATGTGCACTATGTTACATTTGTCTAGAAATATAATGACATCTCCATATATATAAATATCCATCCGTTATATATATGCACTATGTTACATTTGTTTAGAGATATAATGACATCTCCATTTATAACGAGTGATGGAACCATTTAGATACTGAAGGTGTGAAATGTAATTAGTCTACCAGATAGTAAAAGCTAAGAGATTGCTAACATACTTGTCTATATTCAGGAACTCGTTTCGGATGCTTGAGATAAGCCATGTTCTTGATCTCATAGTCCCACAAAAATGATGTATGATGGATCCAACGATTTTTGGTGATAGATTGAGCATTCCCACCAAACTTGCGGTTGCCAAAAGCATAATCTACATCACACAATAAAAATAATGAGTAACTTAAGTCACAGAGAGAATTACATCGCATGATAAGAAAATGAAGGGGGTCATAAACCGCTGAATTGTAATCAATCAATTACAACAACAAATATTAAAGTCATTCTAATTATCACCTCAAACGTAGTTTGTGAGTTGTCGGAAAACTATAAACAAACTTCGTATTTGATTAGAAGCAATATAGAGTGAAATGTACATACCATTTTCACGGAGCACAAAATCACCAACACCCTGAAACACTTTGCTGTACAACAAGCTACTCCAGGACATGATAGGTCGAGGATACGGTTGAACTTCCGGAACATCATCCTTATTGCATATAAATGTGACGAATATCGTACCAGGATCAACTATAACAGTACCTCCACCACTAAATCTTCTGATCACAGGAACTTTATCTCTTAAAACAGAATTAATTTCAACAAGTTCCGCAGGTTTCCTAGAATAATCATATAACAATTAATACAAACTTAATTCCAACAAGTCTATACTTCACTTAATTTTAATTAACAAAAAATAAATACATACACATTAATGAATATTCGATAAACAAATAAATTCCATACACAAATAAAATTTATCAAGATTATCCATTTATCGAGATTCAAGACGTAGAGTGAAGAAAGAAAAGTACCCAGAAATGCCCATAACAATGGAGGGGAGATTAGTGCCGTCATTAATAATACACCAATTGTGAGGGGAAGTACGAAGCAAACGCTCTTCTAAATGTAGTTGTTGTAGTATTGGAACTCCTTTAAGCCTTATAAGTTTCATTAACGGAAGCGCCGTCATTCTAATTGACGGCGTTAATGCCCTTGGCTATTTGACGGCGCCGGAAAGATGATTGGGTCGCCGGAGATCCGGACTGTAAATAATGGATGTAATATTTCTGGGTTTGATTTTGGGTCATATGGCCACTTTGGGTCTTTTATTTTCTTTTGGGTTCACCTTTGGACTTGGGCCTCTCAAGTATGGAGTGTCAAGAATTTTTTATATTTTTTTTTCTAATTTTTCGAGTGTCAACTGTCAAGATTATTCGAGCTTTAAAAAACAAAAGGATCGGAATATCGAATCGTTTAATATTTAGAATGTGATTATTTGTAAAGAGAAATATAATTTGCTTGTTTTTTAATTACTTACTAGCTTAAAATCCCAGCGATGTACCAATTTTTTTTAATACTATATGCTTTTATCCTTAATTTGAATTGATTTTTTAAGATTTATTTTGTATGCTTAAATTTTTGGGTGAGATACCAAACTACCCACATTTCTAATCCATCTGCCCAAAATGCCTATATTCAGAATCGTCCGCCCTTTTTACCCACGGACCACACATTTTGGACGTGCGTATAGGGCATACGCATTCCAAAATTGCGTGGCCACGGACCACGCATGTTACCAATGCGTGCCCTTTGTTAAATTCAATTCAGGAAGCGTGAACAGTAACTATGAATACGCATGATGATAATGCGTGGGGAGGGATACGCATTCTGAAGATGCGTAATCGAGGACACTGTTCATCGTTTTCTTCCCCGTCGCCGGTCATTTTTTGCTCCATTTTTTCAACCATTTCGTGTGCTCTCTACATGCATCGAGCAATTGCATACTATACACAAACGAATCGTATTTTCATCCTCTACAACCCTATAATTCTCAATTTCAGTTTGTTTTATCGAATTAAAAAGTCACAAAACGAAGGTTGTTTTCGATTTAATTTTCCGATCTACTTTTACACGCCCCTGCGGGGCCAAACAACAACAAACGAACGGGGGAAAAGGAAGAGTACTGTTTGGGCATCATTTTGATGTCCTCAAAAGGACCGGAGGTTGCCAGATATGGGAGAACGAAAGGAGGCGATCGCAATGACGATTTTATGTCCGTCAGATCGTCGGAGATGCAATTGAAAGAATGACGTCAACTGACGTCAATACGCAACCTGGAGATGCGTATCTCAACATACGCATTATCATCATGCGTATCTCAGCCTACGCATGCTGAACATGCGTCGTCCGTGGGCAAAAAGGGTAGGCTCTCTTGAATATCAGTATTTCGGGCAGTTTCCACAGAAATGTGGTGTAGTTTGGGCAATTTCTCTAAATTTTTAGATGATATGATTTGATAATAATACTAAAATTGCCTATGGTATTTCTAGAAAAGAGCGAACTTTAGTTTGAAAATATAAAAAAGGATGATACATTTAGCTGAAAAGGTAATCGACTAATTATTAGTACTTATAATATTAATATTTTATTAAATAGAAATGTTCATGATATAATTAGAAAAAAAAATATTTTAGTTAAAAATAGAAAAGGTAGCGTGTTAAAGCTGAAATGGTAATTGGTTAATTAATAGTAATTACAATATAATATAATATAATTATTTTATTAAACTCAATAGTGTTTCTACAAAAAGAGAAATTTTAGTTAGGTAAAATATAAAAGATAACGTGTTTTACCTAAAAAAGGAAAATACTTAGTTATTAAAAAATTAGAAAAAGTTATATATTTAACGATAAAGATAATTAAGTAAGTAAAGGTAATTAAATAAAAATAATATGTATCGATCGATCGATCAAACTTTTACAATTTCGTTCATTATAATATAATATAGTATAGTATAGATTTATGAAATTAATATTTTTTTATGCATATAATGAATTTATTTTTCAAGCATGCATAAATAAATTATGGTAGTAATATATGCACACCTTGCACACACTATTTATTTAAATGACTTAAAGAATTTTCATTAATTTAATAACCGTTGATTCACTTTAATATTTTTAACAAAATTAATTCATATTTTTTGTTATATGTTTTTAGTCACAAACGGTGGATGATTATAACTTAATTTAAGATTAAAAAAAATTCTATTAAAATATTGAAATACAATTAAATTATAATCTATATTAACCATTTTTTATTCCGCTATTAATTTGATTTGTACGCTCTGTGATAATTTATAACTGAAATAAAAGTTGTAGGAAAAAAAATTAAAATATTTCACTTTGACCAAAGAAATTAAATATATAATTTGAATAAATATTATTATTAGTTTCATTATTAATTGTCATCACCACTATATAAATTAACATATATTTTAAAATAATGTTTTGCTGATTCCATGTTTATAATTAATCTACGTATTAATAATTTATTTATTATTTTTATATTTATTAATTATCTATTAAGTATTTAAATATTATAATATAACATAACTAAAAATTATGAAAAAGTCTAAATCAATAAAAAGTAATAGATTAAAATAAAAAAATAAATATTTTAGTAAAATAATGAAAAAGGATGTGAACAATCAGATTTGGATATACATATATCACCGCCCATAAATTATCATTTTTGTACACTTATGTTCTTTCTTATGTATTATTTCCACCCTTATCTGTTTTTACCAATTTTATTACACATGCACCCATATTTCATTTTTATATTACACTGAATTTTGGTGGACGACCCCACCAGAATTAGATTATCAACTTTTATTTGCAGAACAAGAGTAACCGGGTAGGAAGACACAGACACACAGTAACAAGAGTACAAGGCACTTGAATGCTTTGGATATGGCACGGTGACTTGAATGCTTTATTTTATTAGGTTGTCAAATTCAGCCTATCCCTGTCCTATCCCTGTCCCTGACTGAAACTCTCCTTAAACTTGAAAATATAACAAGAGTCTGTTTTTTATGTGTGATTTTTCTGTAAAATAATCGGTGCAAATTTCTATTCAAGTCCTGCTAATCTAGAGAAATCAATGATAGCGTTATCCTATGTTTCAATAGTTAAACACACTCACACACCCAATCTTATTTTTGATAAGGTTCGGATCCACAACATATTGTAGAGGAAATGATGTTGATAGCGCTGGTACAAGAGTTCGTTAAATAAAACTCTATCATTTCGAAATTTTAGTTCCACCAATGTTATCAGGGGTTCCACCAATGTTATTAGGGGAAAAATGCATGCATGGCGTTTAATTCTTTTAAGTTATCTGGCTTTATGTTCAACAAACTGATATATGTACAAATCTCGGAAGAATATGAAGAAAAAAAACACCAAAAAAACAATCCGTACATATTCATATGATCATAAACATATACATGCAAGTGTATACTACATGCTCATAACTAATATGCAGTATGTCATGAAACTAATACTTGGTTTGTGGATTTTTATTTTGTTTAGGCTGCACTTATTGACAGAAATATCATGAGGAATGAATTTGCTGATATGCTACGCTTGTAGTACAGGCGTCAAGCATTCCTTATGTGCAGATCAACTGAGATAGTGCAGGTAACCAGCCCACTCTTCGTTCTGATCCCCTTTTCCCCTCTAAATTTTGCATATTAATCTAAAGAAATTGAAAAGAGATAAAGAACCCTTAATGAAGATGTAACAGAAAAGAGCAAATGTTGTTAACAAAAGCTGTCCTCCACAAGCTTGCAAAACTCGAAGAAATCAATTAGTCCATCCCCATTCCGATCATAAATTTTAATCATCCTCTGGCATTCTGTCTTTGAAAATTCTTTCAAACCCAGTCTCTTGAGGACATTATCTAGCTCCGTTTCGTCTATATAACCATCACAATTCTCATCAAACAGATCAAAAGCTTGCTGGACTTCCCCTAGGCTTGGCTCATCTACATTGAACATATTTGCAATTTCATGATAACTAAATTTTTCTTTCTTGTCACAACTTGGGTTGCAAGACAGTCCTAATCTTTTCATTACCATCTCAACTTCTTCTTTTAAAATCCACCTAGTGCCTCTGTGATCTTCATCGTCGTGATTAGATTGAGGACTCGTGATTGAACCTTTTACTTGTGAATTCAGGCTCTTGGCAGAACATTTCCGTGTGACAGAGAGGAAGTCTAGTGAGGGACGAACTATAGATAAATAGATATCATCATATAGTTCTATTAAACAACATAGTACCATAAACAATACGCTAATGCTTACAAGTGATGTGAGGCTAGCTGACTTAATTCCGATCAAGATTATCCCCCCTACTGAAATTGGATTATTCATGTTTGTTAAAAGCTGGTTCGAGATGGACGAAAGTTAATATAAATGAGAGCTGCAAACAAGTGTTCACTGAGCCGTTGAATGATGTTAGTGCTTATGTGAGATGTGCATATTAATTGAATTGCCTTGTAGCATTTATATATAGGTAGTCTCGCAATTATCTAAAATTTCTTGTAGGGGTATACAACATAAACTGGCTTTTGTGAACCTTACTTGAAGTTTGAGGAAACTGCATAGCAAATCTGCAATAGTTGATTTAAGAAGCTTTCGGCTAGGAGCCTAGGACCAGCACGCATGATGCACCACCCTATTTTCTTTTAACCACACATTATTAAAATTATTTTTTTTCTTGTCTACGAAGTAAAGGAGAAGTCTACGGTCCCTATTTTTTATGATGAAATTAATAATCTCATTGGATTTGAGTACTACTAAAATCTTATACGTTTGTAACCTACTCGGATATTTAATTTAAAGTAAGCTAAGAACTTCTGTATTTACACTCTTTACCTTCTTATTTAAAAAAAAAAAAAATATGTTTACGTTGTTAAAACTCGGACACTCAACCTCTCTCGTTATGAAGAATCTGTATTTCATTACATAATTAAGAATTTAAGATAAAAAATTTATTACATATATGATTTTGTATGACTAAACATAAAAAGGGTAAAAGGACATTTTCATCACTGTACTATTTCTGGAATTGCAATTGCACTAGTGTACTACAAACGGACTACTGTACTTTAGCGTTTTTAACAAATTCACCACTCCCGTCAGTCAAATTATAACAAATTCACCACTACTGTTTTACAATTTGACTGACGGGAGTGGTGACTTTGTTAAAAATGCTAAAGTACAGTAGTCCGTTTGTAGTACAGTAGTGCAATTGCAATTCCGGAAATAGTACAGTGGTGAAAATGTCCTTTTCCCTCCCCAACATAAAAAACAATAGATCAACCAAATCCAAGCGTGGAATGGGACAGGTCGAAGAACTTTCCAGGAAATTTCTTGCATGTTGTCACTTGTACATTTCACTATAAGCTCATATGTCAAATGTCTAAGAGTTGTTTTTGCGGCTCTGCCCATGATTATTCTCTTTTCTCACTGAATCTTATTAAACTAGTTCAGATAGTACTTTCCTTTCTGCATAACACAAATAATTAATAACTCCTTTAATTATAATCCTGACTTTTAATTTAATGTACAAAACAAAAATGTTGCTATCATTACGTGAATATATGCGCATGCTACACAATTACAAGGAAATTGCAGGATGTAGAATATTGTAAGATCTATGGAAGAAGCCACGAAGTTGATAAGCATTTATCAGATTCCTTGTCATCTCAAAGCAAGCAACTGGATCAGTGTGTATTCCGTGTAGAGCATAGAATTATTTAACATTGTTCCTCATTCTATTGTCATAACTGGCTCACTTGGCTTCATGAAGAGCTATTAAATTATGTCTTGGTAACTAAGGAACATCGAAATGCCTAGAGCCATTTGGATCAAGCTATTCTGTCCGTATGATCACATCTCGTCGATATTAAATTCTTTAATTTGTTGACCTAATGACAGAAAGAAGCAAATGGAGGAAGAGGATTACCGTGACTAACCTTATGTGAAATGCATAAAATTAGCTTCCTAACTTTGTAGTTCAAGAAAATGTTGTGATGATGATATTGTTTATTCTTAACAGATGCACTTAAAAAAAATTGAAATTTTTGGACAAAGTCTATATCTATGAGAAGTTGGACATGTTTTCAGTCAATGCTTCTGCGCGCACTGCTAAAGAGCTAGATGGATAACAATGCCTCTGCACTTGTCTTAATATATCTAAAACATTTGTTCTGAAACTCATAAGAAACATAGCAGTAACTGATTGGCCAAAGAACCTTATCACCTCTTTCCTAACGACAAGAATAAATTGAGTCGACGAAACAATGAAATTTGGGTATCAAACTGCTCTTGATTGGAGGGCTACCATACTTCTTTGTTTGAAAGCTGGTGCTTACTTTCTTTTTCTGAGTACATTCGCAAGAGTCATTTTCTGGTAACATTTACTCATTTGGATGTTAATCATGGAGTAGTAAGAACTAGAGCAAAATAATTTCCATTGTGTTAATTTGATCTAAAGTAGATAGGAGTACGTGTTTGGAGTTCACTTTCTCAACCTAAAACTAACCTGTGGAATCATTCCCAGTAAAACTTAGTTCATTGTTCAAATTCGGTTTTTATATTAAAAAAAAAATTGTTCGTCGGATTTTCTTAATTTCATCGACTAGTACTCTTGTTGTATACTAGCATGATAGCATCTAGTCATTTTTTTAGAAAACTACATAAAATCACTAATTTAATTCAAAAAATATGCAAATAAAAAATTCAATTATCAATTTCAAGTAGAATATATTATCAAATTTGTTAACTTTGTGTGAATTGTCAAATTCACCGTTTGATTAATAGTATAACATATCTACTTTGTAGTGGATTGTCTACTCAATGTTAATTTTCACTGTACTGTCTCTTCAAGAATGCGTCTCGTCTATCTTTTATCTGTGTTAGTTTCGGAATGAATTGGTGGTGCACTTACCTATATGTTGACGGAGGAATTTGGGAACAACAAAATTCGAGGTACGTCACCGGAAACAAGATCTTAGACGGTGGTTTTTCTCCGGAAAAAGTGGTGGCGTGTGGTGGCTGTAGATAATTGGTGGCTGAGATTGATAGGGTTAGTGGCGGCTATTCAGAGCTCTCGACTTCCAACCCCTCAATCGGCCTACGTACCCCGGTATTTATAGGGGATCAAGCCAGACGTAGTTCTTGGAGAACAAGAAACCCAAATGGGCTTGGATAACGGACCAACTTCCGGAATGTTCTACTATGAGGCCTAACCACAAAGGCCCAAGGCTCATCCAAGATCTCAAGACTTCACGGATAAGGAAACTTCCCCCGTCGAGGACTAGTCCTATCCGTTACCAGCTATTTCTTGATTTCAAGGATGCAGGTATAGCCGTGGTTTACCCCAAGTGCAGAACGCATCCCTGTCCCCCGAATGAGAAGCACCCACCAGATAGCAGGACAGGTGATCCAGAGCTTTTGGGTGCAAAGTGCAGGATTACTCCAAAGTTCCCCAATGAGAGCGCGCCCATTGGCTACAGGAACAGAGCTCCCAAAGCACACACCAGAAAGTCCCCATCTTTCCACCTTAGGGCGCACGGATGCCTCCCTTAGTGTCTAAGAAGGGTCCTTATATCCAGGCAAACCCCTGGAGGCCTTCTGCGACGGACATCCCCCTCCTGAGATACGACAGGAGGGAATTCTTCAACTTATGGAATTCAAGCTTGAATGGAATCCACACTTGAGTGGAATCCTAGGAGAGATTTCTTCAATGCCTTCTCAGAAAATTAACTTGAATAAATCTATCCCCATATTTCACATTTAGGGCGCGCCCTAACTATAAGGAAAGCCAGGGCGCGGCCTCATTTCTCCAACTTAAGTCAAAATCCTAACTTATTCTAGAATTCCCCCAAATTGAACCCACATTTGGCCCGAATCCATCTTGAAAATACCCGAACCGAATTTTGGCTATAACAACTACCCCCCAATTCCATACGAAATCAGAGATGATGTATAGAATTTCTTCTAGAAAACCCAAAATTCCCTCAAGATTTCCTTTAGGGCGCGCCCTAAAATAAGGCGCGTCCTGAGGAATTCCAAACGATTTTTACAGCTGTCATCCACCATTTTCAAATCTCTATAAATACCTTCCTTCTCTCTTACTTTACTCTTTTTCTATTTTCTCTCCCAAAAAACGAACTCCGGCGACTCCAACATTTAAACATCAATCCGGCCGTCTCCGTCACGTTTTCTGTCGTTTTCATCACCAAATCGCATTCCAGAACTTACAAGGTACGTTTTCATGTCCTTATTTTTCATTTTGACCGTGGAAATTGTCCATTCCGACGTTGCAACTGTTCACATACCCTATGTTCTTCGTTTTCCGTTGTATGTATATATGTATATATATATGTTTTGATCTTGTTTTGCTGCTATAACCTCTTCAAAATATGTTTCTGATAAATAGATAGGATTAATTAAACTTCAGGGCGCGTCCTTGACACAGGGCGCGCCTTGGATTCTTCTGATACCATAATATAGCTTTAGAAACCTAATTCTTCATGACCCTTTCATATTGCTTAACACCATACACTAGTATACGCCTTAGATTTTTAGAATATTCATCGCATGTCTAATATCCATTTATTAAACTCCTGGGCGCGCCCTAAGTCCCTTTTTATTAATTTTTTGCAGCTGGAGGACAAGGGCGCGTCCTCTCCCTTCCATCCTTTTAAGGAATTCAACAAACGTCTTGGAATCTATTCTCCCTTGCCATCACCGCTTCCACCTAATCGCTACAGACTTCCTTTCTCATTCATCTCTCCAGAAGATAGGACGCGCCTTATTCAAGAATTTGAAGACGGCACCATGAGTTTTTCTAGTGAAAACTCCTCCGACGCTACCACATCTGATCAACCTTCCAATGAATTTGATGCTCAACCGTCCAAAGAATCTCAAACACCCCCTGAGGCGAACCCTTCTTACAACTCTATAGAGGATAGTGATTTTGCTCCAATCTCGGAAACATCAGGGGACACTCATTCTTCAGACACATACTCAGCTGAGGGCGCGCCCTCAGCCTCTTCCATTTCTCCTCCAATAAATTCTGAACCAACATCTCCACCACCTTCCCCAACTCCCTTTGAACACTGGGAAGTTCGTGACGAAGAAATTGACCTCGAATGGGGTAGGTATGGAGATATAACTGAAAAAGAGAAGAATTCACTCCGAAAGAAACAAGGCAAACTGGCTTGTGTAAACATGTCTTCTACTGCAACAAATGACGAGGTAGAATGGGCCATGAAATACTACGGTCAAGAAGGACTTTGGGCCATTCCTCATTCTCATCACCGTCCCCACATTTTCAACTATGGTGGAAACTTTAGAATTCCAAGAATGGTTTTGACCCCTCGACTCGTAGCCCTTGGTGTGGGCGCGCCCTTACACCCATACCTTAGAGAAATCCTTGAATGGTACAATCTGGCCCCAATCCAACTTTCTCCCAACAGCTACAAACTTGTTCTAGGTCTGCTAATTCTCTACCGTGACTTGGGGTTCGAAGCACCCTCGATGCCAGAAATTAGCTACTTCTTCAGCATTCGCCAATCAAACATTGGCTATTACTATCTAGTAATTAACAAGCTTCACAACAACAAAGGCTTTTCTGACGGAAGGATTAGCCATATTAAACGGTGGAAAGAACCCTACTTCTTTGTCTGGGATGTTCCTAGAGTCCGTCTTCAATTCAACACAAACCCATGTAAGTGAGGGCGCGCCCTACACTCCTCTTTTCTTCCATCTTTATTAACTTTTTATTAATCTTTTAAAAACTAAAACAGATAGAAGAATCCAAAAAACTCTACAAGGCGCGGCCTCAACTCGAGCTACTGCCGTCCTTAAAATTGCAGCTGAAAGATTCAATCTTCAAACCTTAATCACTGAAGAAAACTTAAAAAGGGTTGGAATCCTTTCTGATAGGGTTGGTTCAATTTGTAGATTTAGAAAATTTAGAAATGGTATCGCCGTCCCTCTATCCACTACTAGTGACAACGAAAATCTTGACTCTGATCAGGATGAAGGTATGAAATCTCAAATTAGGGCGCGCCCTAACCTTCCGATTTTACAGCCTATCCTTATTGTATATCTTGTAACCTGTTGTATGAGTTACTTATTCCTTGACTTAACATTTTTATTATTTTTTCTCTTGCAGATATGGCCCCCCAAATTCCACGCGGCTTTGGATCCAAAAAGAAAAATGACAAGGAAAAAGCAACTGACAAAGTGGGTTCTTCTGACACTAGGGCGCGCCCTAGTCAAATTCAGCATGAACCCAACCCAACAATTCCTACTTCCAGATCCTTGAAGAGGAGTACTGAAGGCCAAGACCCCCCTGTTGACAAGGGCAAGAAGCCAAGAACTGAGGGCGCGCCTTCGTACGCTGAGACCCTCATTGGTCCAGCTGCTGCATCTCTTGTTGATGACAAAGAGGTTGATCATTGGCAAAACATGAATGCTGATGATGAAACAAACTCTATGATTAAAGCCTCTGCTCAACTTCTAATTCAATCCCTAGGGCGCGCCCAAAGGATTCACAAAGAGAAGCTTTACATCAACAAACTCGAAGGGGAAAACAGAAAATATGCAAAGTTGATTGTGGAGTCTGACAACAAATGGAAGAGTAAGTGCGATTCCAAGGATGCTACTATCCAGGACCTCAAAAATGACTTGCAAGATGCCGCCAATCATCGCCAACTCCTGGCCGACAAGAATGACAAGTTGGAGAAAGAGAACGAAGATTTGAAGGTGCAGCGGGACACCCTTGAGATCGAGAAAGCAGATTGCTGGAAAGATGAGAAACAAGCCATAGAAGATAAAAATTTCCAATCTGGGTTTGATTTCTATCTTCTTGGTTTTCTTGCCAATGACCCAGATTACAACTGGGAAGAAAAGTTTGGTCCAGAAAGTGCTGAGGACATCAAGCAATTCAAAATGCTGCACGCGGATGCCATCTTGGCAAAGAGGATCGAGCTGGGATTGGATAAGGATCCACAGGGCGCGCCCTCAACTGAAGAGGCTCCCCTGCAATCTGAACGAATCGAAGATCCAGAAATCCAAACCGTCGATCCTTCCAACCAAAACTCCATTCCTGAAATGATCTCTCCTCTCACTGTTGTTCCCCCTAGCGATGCTAAGGACGCGCCTCCTTCTCCCCCCAAGGACGCGTCCTAAAATTTACCTTCAAGTTTATCCGAATTTATTCTAACTTTCAAGGCGCGGGTCCTTTGTAAAACCCTGCAAGTTGTAACCTAACTTTTGAACTTTATTTGCACCGTTAATGACCTTAATGTTAATTGCCAAATTACTTTTGCCGTAAAACAGCTATAGGGCGCGCCCTAACACATAGGGGGCAACCTTCGTAAAATTTTCTTTATTACTTGTTAAAACACATCTTCAAAAATTTTCAGATAATTCTTCTGTGCAAACATCATATGATGTGAAAAGTTGTTAGCTAAAATACTTGTAAACTCTTCAGTATAAATACAGGGCGCGCCCTTTATTTGAGCGCGGCCTCTTGTGTTTTATCAGCCAATATTCTTCCAACTCTTGAAAACGTTGAAACACTTAGAATAAAAAATCTTCATTCATATTGAGGGCGCGCCCTAAGGCATTACCCTTTTTCCAATATTCCTTTTACTTGTCAATTATTGCTTGGATTTAGACAGAATTTCACAGGGCGCGCCCTAAGGCATAGAGCACGACCTCTTGTAATAAAAAGAATCTTCAAAAACTTGAAAGAATGTCTTGATAAACTTTATTAATTCTCCAAATAAACTCAAATCTCAACAGAACAGGGGAAGGTATACATGAACTACCCCCCGAGCTAAGGAGAATAAACTTCGAAAAAGCGTAGAATAAAAACAACAAGTCTCGACTAGAACTAAAGAAGGCGTACGTGTACTACCCCCCTAGACTAGGAGAAGATTTATTTATGCTAGTCTATAACTTAAATATAAGCCTTCATACAATAGGGGGTCAAAGCCGCACCCTACTGATAATATTTCCTCAGATGCTCTGCATTCCATGCCCTTGGGATTGTGTTGCCATCCAAGTCTTCTAGATGATAAGTCCCTTCCCAGATGATAGACTTGATCTTGTAAGGTCCTTCCCAGTTAGGACCAAAGACTCCATGCGCTGCTACCCTTGTATTTGGCATAACTTTCCGCAGAACTAGATCACCCACCTTAAAAGGTTGAGCCTTCACCTTCTTGTTATAATACCGTGCAGCCCTCTGCTGATAAGTTGCCAATCTCAACTGCGAATTAGCCCTCATTTCTTCTAGGAGATCAAGATTTAATCTTTGATTAACCATATTTGATTCTTCATCATAAAAATCTCTTCGGAATGACCCTGCTCCAATCTCCACTGGCACCATTGCTTCACATCCATAAGACAATATGAAAGGAGATTCTCCAGTTGTGGTTCTTGGAGTCGTGTTATACGACCATAAGACCATGGGAAGTTCTTCAGGCCAATTCCCTTTGCTTTCTTCCAACTTCGTCTTCAAGGTGTGCTTGATTATTTTGTTGACAGCCTCTGTCTGCCCATTACTTTGAGGGTGATACACAGCTGCAAATTCCTTCTTTATCCCCAAATCATCACACAATTTTCTCAATTCCTTGCTGTCAAACTGCTTTCCATTATCCGACACAAGTTTATACGGAATTCCAAACCTGCACACAATAGAGTTGAAAACAAAATCTCGAATCTTTCTTGCTGTAATTGTGGCCAGAGGCATTGCCTCCGCCCACTTGGTAAAGTAATCCACAGCAACAACAGCATATTTCACTCCTCCTTTGGCTTTAGGGAGCTCTCCGATAAGATCTATTCCCCACATAGCAAATGGCCACGGACTCATCAAAGAAGTCAAAGTGGTAGCAGGGCTGGTAGAGTAATTGGCGAACCTTTGACACTTGTCACATGCCTTAACAAAGTCGTAAGCATCCTTCTTCAAGGTAGGCCAATAATATCCTTGCCTTAACACCTTCATTGCCAACGAACCACCCCCCGAGTGATTGCCGCATATACCTTCATGAATTTCCCTAAGAATGTAATTGCATTCATCTCCATCTATGCACTTGAGAAGTGGTTGATTGAAACCCCTCTTATATAATATCCCATCATACTCCACGAATCTTGCTGCTTGATACTGAAGCCGCCTGGCCTCCAGCTTTTCACTTGGAAGTATACCTTCTCGGATATATTTTTGAATGGGAGTCATCCAAGTAATATTGGGAATAGATTCCACTTCCATGACTTCAACCTCCGGAATGCTAGGTACCTCCTGTACTTGCAGAGGTACTGTCCCCAATAGCATAGCGTCTTTCTGTGACCCCAACTTGGCTAACACATCTGCACTACAGTTCTCATCTCGTGGAATACACTCTACCCGTACTTCTCGGAACTTTTTGATCAATCGTTGAGCGCACCTCATGTAAAGCTCTGTCCTTGGACCTCTACACTGAAATCCACCTTTTACTTGTCCAACCACTAGTTCTGAATCACTGAACACAATGAGATTCACTACTTTCATCTCCAAAGCCATCTTTAGCCCATTAATCAAGGCTTCATACTCGGCATCATTATTGGTCGCCTGAAATTTAAAGTGAATAGCACTCATAAGTTGATTCCCCTCGGGGGTAAACAAGATTATTCCTGCTCCAGCCCCTCCATTGTTGACAGCTCCATCTACTTGTAACTTCCACCAAGGTTGAGGAACTTCTTCAAATGGGGTTGCCCTCCTAAGCAGAACTTCAGGCTCAATCAATACAATTGATTTTTCTTCATTTTCCGACTCGAATTCAAGAATGAAATCAGCTAAAGCTTGACCCTTTATAGCTGTCCTTGGAGTATATTCCAAATCAAATTGTCCCAACTCAACTGCCCATTTTAACATTCGACCAGAGGTTTCCGGCTTGTGGAGAATTCCTCTCAATGGATATGCCGTACGAACTTCAATCTTGTGAGCCTGAAAATAAGGACGAAGCTTCCTTGACGCTAAAACTAAGGCATAAACCAACTTTTCCATGCTAGTATATCTGGTTTCCGCATCAAGCAAACGCTTACTCACATAGTAAACCGGAGACTGATGATCAACTTCTTCTCTTACTAATACCGCACTAATAGAATGTTCTGAAACTGCCAAGTATAGAATTAACGTCTCTCCTTCCACGGGCTTAGCTAAGAGAGGAGGATTTCCCAAATGCTCCTTTATTCTCTGAAAAGCTTCCTCACACTCAGATGTCCATGCAAAATCTTTGGCTGCCCCCTTTATCGCCTTGAAGAATTCTCTGCATTTATCCGATGATTTTGAAACGAAACGATTAAGGGCTGCTATCCTTCCCGTTAGACTCTGAACTTGCTTTACACTAGACGGAGATTTCATGTCAAGAAGAGCTTTTATTTTTGCTGGATTTGCCTCGATTCCACGATGATTAACAATAAATCCTAGAAACTTCCCGGATTCTACCCCAAAGACGCATTTTTGAGGATTTGACTTCATCCTAAACTTCCTCAAAATCTCGAACATCTGTTCCAAATGCTTTACATGGTCTTCTGCTTTTAAGGATTTAACAAGCATATCATCCACGTATACCTCCATGGTTTTCCCTATCAAATCCTTAAACATCATGTTCGCCAATCTTTGATAGGTTGCGCCAGCATTGATTAACCCGAAAGGCATTCCAATGTAACAATACAATCCTCGATCTGTAATAAAGGAAGTGTGCTCCTGATCCGGCTCATACATAGGAATCTGGTTGTAACCAGAGTAGGCATCCATGAAACTTAAAAGAGCATGTCCTGCCGTGGCATCTACCAACTGATCAATCCTCGGGAGTGGAAAGCTATCCTTCGGGCATGCCTTGTTCAGATCAGTGAAATCCACACAAGTTCGCCATTTCCCATTTGGTTTTTTCACAAGAACCGGATTAGCCAACCAATCTGGATAATATGACTCCTTGATTGGCCCAACATCTAGAAGTCTATCCACCTCTTCTTTCAAGGCTACGGCTCTCTCTCCACTTACTGGCCGGCGTTTCTGGCGAATTCCCTTCTTGGTGGGATCTATATTCAGACGGTGACACATAACCTTCGGATCGATCCCAACCATATCAGCATGACTCCAAGCAAAAACATCCAGATTGTTTAAAAGGAAATTAGTGAGCATGCCTCTTAACTTGGAGTTCAACTGCGATCCAATCTTCAAAACCTTAGTTGGATCCCTCTCATCCACCAAAATAGAAATTGTATCCTCTGCTGGACCAGTCTTTTCCACTGGTTGCGGTGTCCTTGGGTCAAGGTCGAAATCAAAACTTCGAGGATCTTCAACCGGTGCTACGTCCTTGGAAGGCACGTCCTCTTTAAGAGGGAAGTCTTCCTCGACAAGGGTATGCACCAAACCTTCAAGCAACATTCGTCTCCCTTCAACCTGCTCACCCTGGAGATCAAACGAGATTACTTCCTCTGCATCTTCCTCTATTTCCTCCAAAATTCCTTCTTGAAGCTCATCAAGAACCGAAGTATCATCCTCAGGGCGCGCCCTATATAGCGGTTCTTCCTCTTCAGGTTCCTGGACAAGATAATAGGCTTTCACTTCTTCTGGGACAACACTCATGACTCCGGAACCACTCTCACGCAGGGCGCGCCCTCCATCCTGCTGCCTTCTGAACCCTTTAATCGCCTTATGGTAGCAATCTCTGGAGTCGTGCTGAGAACCCCGTACAGTTCCTACACCATTTGGCGTAGGAAATTTCATCGCGAGATGATAGATGGAGGTCACAACTTTCATTTCCTTCAACAGGGGTCGTCCTACTAGAGCATTATGTGAGGAATCCACATTCAAAATCATGAAATCCATCATTTGCGTCACGGAAAGGTTTCCTTCCCCAAGAGTTACCGGTAATTTGATAGCTCCCATAACTTTTACTGATTCTCCTGAGAAACCATAGATCCATCCGTTGTCTTGAATCATGTCTTTGTCTAAGAGTCCCAGCTTCTTATAAGTACTGTAGTAGAGTATGTTCACCGAGCTTCCATTGTCCACGAAAACCCGATGGACATTCTTCGAACCAATCTGAATTGCTACTACCAGAGCATCATTATGAGGATGATGTACCCATCTAGCTTCTTCTTCGGTGAAAGTTATGTCAGCACATTCCCCCTTGAACAACTTAGGTGGCCTCAATTCCAAGCTATTCACATTTGTGAGAGGTCGATACCTCGCTTCCCTGGAATATCTCTCCATAGCGTGATTGCTATCTCCCCCTAAATGGTGTCCTCCAAAGATGGTGTGAATACTCCCTTCTTTGACGAATTTCTTCTCTTCCGGCTTACCATCTCCGTTGAGGGCGCGCCCTCCATCTCTCCTGTCGGGATTCTCCCTATGCTTCTTTACCTCCCTAACAATCCATTCCGTCAAGTATCCTTCCTTAATCAGATCCTCAATCTCTTCCCTGAGTTGACGACATTCATGAGTGTTATGCCCTGAGGATTCATGGAATTCACAATACTTTTTCTTATCCTTACTCTGCCAGGAGGTCAATGGTTCCGGCTTTCTGAAGAACCCTTTGTTCTTATTCACCTCAAAGATATGTTCAATAGAAGCTGCTAAAGGAGTATAGTTACCCGGCCTTTGATCGTAAGTATATGTATCAGGTGGACCCCAACTCCTTCCAGTTTTAGTTAGATTTATCCGGTTCGCACCAGTTGCTATACGACGGGTAGGACTGGGAGACCTATCCTTCCTTTTACCAATCTTTGCCTTAGAACCGTTCTGACTGTCAGTTTTTCGGTTGTCTGCCAAGGATTGTTCCACAATTTTGAAAGACTCAGCTTGTGCAAACACATCAGCCAACGTAGGTGGGTCACGTCCTTGAAGATGTTTCCAGAAATCTGTTCCCACCGACAATCCAGCAATTAAGAAACTCTTGAGTGTTTCATCTGTCGCTCCTCTCACCATAGTGGATTCCGAGTTGAACCTCTTGAAATAGGATTGCAAACTCTCTCCTTCCCTTTGTTTGATGTTGGCCAAGGTCGTGACCGGAGGAGCATATTTTACCGCAGCCTGGAACTTAGTCAAGAACAAGTTCCTCATCACCTGCCATGATGTAATTACCCCTGGACCAAGCTTCTGAAACCATTGCTGGGCACTCTCCCTGAAAGTTGCTGCCAACAATCGACACCTAGCCAGTTCTGTAACTTGATAGACATCCATCTCAATATCGAAACGTCCGAGGAATTCCACAGGGTCTGCATTTCCATGAAATCGCAAATCATTAGTCATTGATCTATACCCAGCAGGGAGCTGCGCCTCTCTAACCTCAGTTGAGAAGGGAGAAGATGTTGGAGCAGTTGCAGATATTCTTCCTCCATCTAGGTGAGCAAGGAGTTTCTTTAAGTCATCCACATTAAATGTTCCCACTCCGGGAATATTCTGGATATTTGGTTGTTCCACAGTCTGAGTACCCCCCGGGGGTGGAGGTGGCGGTGGAGCCGCCGTCTGAACACCTCCTTGAATTTCAACTTGTGGTTGAATCACAACCTCTTGAGTTTGAATTTGATGACCCTCGGGATTTCCATGAGGTTGTGGATTCCCTTGAGAACCTCTCTGATACTGTTCTCCCGAGCGAGAGTGCGTCCTCGACCTGGACTCACTGGAAGTACTTGAGGGGATTTGATGGATGTGAGGGGATCTCCCACCTGAGGGCGCGCCCTGATTACGGGGGCGCCTATTTCCCTGATGCCAATCCATTCTTCTGTCTCCGTTATCACGGTTTCTTCTTTCGGTATTATCACGATGAGGAGTTTGGTGGAATCCAAGGGGCCGCGACCTGTTTTGAACAGGGGGCACGCGCTGTGGATTATCATTTCGAGCAAGAGTTCTCTCATGTCCAAGGGGCCGCGACCTGTTGTCAGGGGGCACGCGCTGTGGATCATGACTCTGAGGAAGGGCTCGCTCATGTCCAAGGGGCCGCGACCTGTTATCAGGGGGCACGCGCTGTGAATCATGGGGCCTCGACTCCATATATTTGTCTTTCTTCTGAAGCTCGAGGAGCACCATCCTTAAATCATCGTCATCAAGCCTTATTCCAAGGCGTTCTTTCAAGCTGGCAAAATCTCTCCTTTCTTTAGCGATTTGCTCTTCGTCCCTTTGAATCTCATGAGGAGTGCGCCCTGAACGGTGAGGATGAGGGCGCGCCCTCTCTTGAGGATTCACCAACCTGCGCTCAGAATTATTTTCACTAGGATATTCAATAATAGGATCAGAATAATCTAACCTTCGAGGAGTAACCAGCTGAAATCTCTTTTCATGACTTTCCTCCCCCCTTCGAGAATCTTCCACGGTCTGAGGGGATTTCCCTGATCGGTGATGATTTCGTGGGATACTCCGAGATTTTCTCCTTGATTCTTGCTCTTCCTCCACCGAACCCAATCTTGCCCCGAAACTATTTATGGCATCTTGCATAACATACAGCTGTTCCATTAATGCCGAATTACTGATGAGAACGGGCGGCTGTCCGCCGATGGCGGCCGGAGTTCCTTGATGTCGCGGAGGAGCAGCTATATTTTCCGGGACGTAAGCTTCATGTCGCGCTCGGTTATCTCCCAAGCTATCTTCAGAATCGTAACCATCTTCTCCTTGAGAACCTCTGCCATGATTGTGAGACATCTTTTCCTCCTAAGATGTAGATCTTGATTGGCTCCCCTCCTTCTAGCGCCAATTTGTTGACGGAGGAATTTGGGAACAACAAAATTCGAGGTACGTCACCGGAAACAAGATCTTAGACGGTGGTTTTTCTCCGGAAAAAGTGGTGGCGTGTGGTGGCTGTAGATAATTGGTGGCTGAGATTGATAGGGTTAGTGGCGGCTATTCAGAGCTCTCGACTTCCAACCCCTCAATCGGCCTACGTACCCCGGTATTTATAGGGGATCAAGCCAGACGTAGTTCTTGGAGAACAAGAAACCCAAATGGGCTTGGATAACGGACCAGCTTCCGGAATGTTCTACTATGAGGCCTAACCACAAAGGCCCAAGGCTCATCCAAGATCTCAAGACTTCACGGATAAGGAAACTTCCCCCGTCGAGGACTAGTCCTATCCGTTACCAGCTATTTCTTGATTTCAAGGATGCAGGTATAGCCGTGGTTTACCCCAAGTGCAGAACGCATCCCTGTCCCCCGAATGAGAAGCACCCACCAGATAGCAGGACAGGTGATCCAGAGCTTTTGGGTGCAAAGTGCAGGATTACTCCAAAGTTCCCCAATGAGAGCGCGCCCATTGGCTACAGGAACAGAGCTCCCAAAGCACACACCAGAAAGTCCCCATCTTTCCACCTTAGGGCGCACGGATGCCTCCCTTAGTGTCTAAGAAGGGTCCTTATATCCAGGCAAACCCCTGGAGGCCTTCTGCGACGGACATCCCCCTCCTGAGATACGACAGGAGGGAATTCTTCAACTTATGGAATTCAAGCTTGAATGGAATCCACACTTGAGTGGAATCCTAGGAGAGATTTCTTCAATGCCTTCTCAGAAAATTAACTTGAATAAATCTATCCCCATATTTCACATTTAGGGCGCGCCCTAACTATAAGGAAAGCCAGGGCGCGGCCTCATTTCTCCAACTTAAGTCAAAATCCTAACTTATTCTAGAATTCCCCCAAATTGAACCCACATTTGGCCCGAATCCATCTTGAAAATACCCGAACCGAATTTTGGCTATAACACTATATATCCAGGTAAATCTAAATTTATACAAGCTTCTAGGCAGATCAGGGGACAATTAAGTACATGATAAGTCTTTCTACATATATTTGAGACATATGTCTTCCAAAGGCTTCTCACCTATAAAAGAGTGCATGTATAACTGCTATGATCTCTCCTTGTATAGTTGTATGTTATTGGATATATATTAATCTATAGCAGTTTTGGAACTCCAGCATGGGACAATTATCACCTTCGCTGTTTCTAAAGCAAGTTTCAATCTCTACAATTCTTCTGCTACGTATTCGATGAAATTTTCTTGATGAAGATACAATTTTTAGTTCTTCTGATCTATGTGTCTAGAACAGAATATTGGATCAGTACATTTTAGGAATGAAAAGCTTATAATTGTATCCTCCGAATTAGCTAGACTCGGGTTTGCTCCCCCCTTTCTTGATAGACAACAATCAATAGACAAAAGGAAATAGCATCGACTATCGAGACACCTAAAGCTGTTCTAATTAAGGGAAGTTCTGATTCCAGAGTTTTTAACTGCTGTATAACTAACCTGTCAATATGATAAAATGAACTTGGCCTTCTTACAAGGATCACTAAAGAGAAAAACAATGCATCAGACAGGTTATTTATGGCTAATTGGCTATAACCTAGATAGTGCTTTGTAGCACAAGTTTTGAATGTAATACTCTTGTTGTGTTGAATACTTGAATTTGTGGTTGTCCATGTCGGTATATGAATCTTTGTGAACTATCTGTAAATGGCAATGTTGTCAAAGACAATATGATAAGCTCAAGAATTCAGTAAAGCATTACTGTTGAAGTTGTTTATAGTAAAAGAACTGTAATTGTTAATGTTGATCTATTGAAATGGTTCTGCAACAGGTTCAGTAACATCATCCAGTTCAGATTGTCACACGACGCTGGTAAGAATTATCCGGACCATGTCTCAGTTAAATTTATGTAAAAGTAGTAAAGTACCTACATTCAACAAAGTTACCATAAATACTATGTCCAGACAATCCCGCGTGCTGCCTAAATTCTACTGATACGGGAATATTGTGTACTTAAAATAATACTAGAATTTGAAGCAATACGATCGTAGAACAATAAAATTTACGGAAAATGATATCCAATAATTTTACTAGATGAATAACTATTTTTCACTCTAAGGAATTGACTTCTGATATCCAAAATGGATTACTTGTCATCAACCAACCATAACGTCCCTGTACTCCCATTTTATACTGCTAGTCCCAAAGTGTCTCTCCACCATTAGGCACAAGTAAAATAAAGGAGTTCAGTTGGATTCCCAACTGACTTTTTTTCATGTACCTCTATAAATTATGCCTTGAAAACCACTTTTTCTTCCAATAACTTTTTCAAGCACTGATTATTCCCACAACCCACAAACAAAGAAAATATCTACTTATACATGATTAATTTGATTGACTTTAAAAACATAGTCTACAATTAAGTTTGACTAGGTTAGTTTATATTCGAGTTTTTCAGTTTTTGAGGTGACAGGAAAATGTATGTATCAAATAAATATATAAATAACAGGTCTGAAGAAATTTGTGTCCCCTTATTTAGCTAACATATTCTTGTAGAAATTTGTATTATGGCTGCGTGGTAGTGGGACAGAAGATTAAACCATAGTTCTGTTTTAATTGAAAAAATGCACCTGATAGGCTGATTAGTGCCTAAAATAAGAAGCCTGCTTTATTCCTAAAAGTAAAAAGAAGTAAAAGAGAGTGTATGATTGCCTAATGGCTACTGCTGTAACTTTATAAGTGGCTGTCTTCGTTACAATTATATATTTGGACGAAAATGAGCGAGAATTCGAACACATTATATGATACAAGAATGATACTTAAAAATTTACTTGTTAAAATTATACTTGATTCATGAAATGTATGTCAGTGATAGATTTTGAATTTGCATCTCCTGCTATTAGAATGTTGCGGCTGTATTTTTGAACTCAATTGTACGTATAAAAATTTAATACTCACGCACACATTCATGTCAAGAAAGAAAGAGAATAGAGATACTGTGACAGAATGGTACTTCATGAATTCTTTACCTTTCAGAATGAGGTTTTTAAGATACATTTTAAGGGTAATTCCATAACTTATTTTTAAAAAAAAAATCTTTTATATAAAAATATAATGTATATATGTTTATATCAGAAAAGAAAATTTTAAAAATAATTATGGAATTATCCTTAAAATTCATCTTAAAATACGTGTCAGAAAATGTAAAAAGAAAAGGTAAATAATTGGTTGGGAAAGAAGAAGTACTACGAAGCTTTGTGTGCAATGAACATCCACATCTTGACTATTTGTTTATGGTAATTTTGTCGATCACTTAAAATTATTTACAATATAACGTGCTCAAGTACATAACAAAAGGATAACAAAAAAATCTACAACAATGGGCTTTCTCATTTCCATGCTAGACGACATGTGGTCCTTTAAATTCACGGCTGCTAATGATCTAGAATTAAAATAGATATGCTAAAGAAAAAGATGTATATACATATATAGGGTATGACAATCAAGATTATAATCTTTAAGTTTCAAATCAGTACTCCACATTAAAAAAAAAAAAAATGTTTCAAAATAGTTGTATCACTTCTATTTTTAAAATAATTTTTTACTTAAATTTCTCGTAATATCCTTGAGTTTTAATTTTCAAGATTAAATTTGTGTACTTATTTTTCTATCCATTGCAATAAATATAGGTACATATGAAATTAGATCATCAATATTTTAAATTTTTTAATAAGCATAATTTTTTGAAAATGAACTAGTACTAATTTAAAACGAATGAAGTATTAATCTTTTGTAGCTGAGCGCACAAACAAAATTACATATCCTAATATTTTGTAGAAGAGTGGCTAAGATTAACTCATACTATTCAACTTGAACATATTCCAACTAACTCTGCACCTACACCTTGTAAATGATAAAAGCAAAGTTTTGGCATTTGCATTGAAGTGGGTAGCTTTTGTGCCTTTTTCAAAGGGGAAAAAAGAAGAAAAAGTGGGAGAAAATGAAATGGAAAATCAGATACAAAACACTGAGTCAATTTCATGACCTACCAATATCAATTTGATACACAACCAGTTGTGGCTCAGATTTGTTGGTCACAACAAAATATCTATGGAGTTTCTTCTCTCTTTGAACATGGTACACATATTGTTACTCCAAGAATCAAGTGGACAAATTTTTGTAGAATATATCCAACTAGATTCACATGGGACAACAGTTTTTGTTTGTATTGGATCAACTGGTTGGTTACACTGCATTGTCATCACAGATATGAGAGCTTAGATTTCAGTTCTTCGTGCTGAACATTTATGATCCGATCAAGTCCTCGTTCTTATACATTTGAGATTTTAGGAGAGTCGTAAATTTTACATGATAACCTGCTATTCGCAATTGATAAGGTATATGATCAAATCTGGTTTACCTCCCAACACCGTAAGGTTAATATGATCCAATTCGGTCCTCCTCCTAACACCTCTAATTTTCACGTGAGCCGGTAACTTTTCACTCCGGTAGTTCCCCCCCAATAATATAATTATACAGCATGCATACTTTGTTTAAGATAATGATTTGTATAGACAACTGAGAGGCCTCTTGAATCTCCAGTCTCCCATGGTAACATTTCTAATCATCACTGATAGCCCCTGGAAGACTAACAAAAACAAGGTCCAACCTTTTAAAGTTATTGACCATTAATGGTTGCAATCAACAAGACATTGATACTATAACACAGATATTCATTATTTATCATCCTGTCAAGGAAACTGAAATTTTACATCTTTGAACATCTGGAATACTGGAGGCTTTAAAAACGTGTAGCTCTTGTTACTCCTAGTGTCAGCAAGTTTTGACACGCACACACAAAGTTTAGACATAGTCTTCTGAGATATGTACATCAAAGCTAAAAGGCTAAAATACTCACCAAGGTAAAGAAGAAAATTTTTTGCATTAATCAGGAAGCATGAAGTTGGTTCCTTCATGCAGCTTGTGGGAGCCACTTCCTACATTCCACAGAATAATTTCCCAAAAATCTTCTGCATTAATTTTTTGCGGGCTAGATCCTGATGTCAGCATGAATCTTCTCTGATAACATAATTATCCCAGACTAAATCCACCGGATTGATATAAACATGTCAATACTGACAACATAGTTTGAACATGCTATAGTTTAGACCCTCTCTTGGAATTGGAGGGACCTTGACATAGCTGCAGGGTTAGCATGTAAAATTGGCGATGGTTTAAGTAAGTGATCCTTTTCATCTTTCTTTGGTTGGAAGGCCTTGCTAATGGAATCATTCTTTATTCCAAGGCTAGCAAAAATTGAACCCTTTGCTGTTTCATCAAGGTCATCAATTCTCAAACTTTTTGGAACTAAAACAGATCTTTCTGAATCATTCTGTTTACAATGTTCATTATCTTCGATATTGATTGGTCTGAGCAAGTCACCTTCCCTAGAATGCTTTCCTAATACTTGTGATTTTGACTCATAAACTGGCGCATCTTGGTTTGTCACCTGAGGTGGAGGCGGCAACCAAGGGATACTCCAAGAACCTGGGACACCATAATTCCAGTAAGGTGTTGGATAGTATGGGAACGGAAATCCAGAAGGGTAAATGGCTTGTACCGGAACTGTAGAGTTCCAAGGACAAGGCCAAGGTAGCGCAGGATGAAATGGAACTTGAGAAGGGAAACCATGAATATTTTGTACCTCCGGCTCTGCAGTTCCATCTTTCTTCCCTTCGATATTTGAGTTCAGTTTTTTGATGGAAGATCCACTGGAGCAATCATCAACATATTCTCCTCCTTTGCAAGGGATTGCAACTCCTTGTTTGTGAAACCCATTTTGAAAACTGTTAGAGACTTTTTTCTCAGCAACAAAAACAGAAGACATGGATTCACCAAGGGGTGGATCCGCACCAAATGAGAGGACTGTTTCATTGTTTTTTATCGTGCCATTGTGGATTCCATTTGAAGCATCAATTCCAGCTGCACGGAGTGCTACAGATACAGTCATATGACGACAGTGTGAATCAGAACTCTTGTTCTTGCGACGACCAGCACCGACAGGCATGTTCCGCATTGTTCCTCCAGCAGTCCAGTATCTCTGGCAGCTCTTACAAAAGTGTCTGGGTTGGCTAACATTGTAATTGTTGTAATAACAAAACTTTGTATCCATGCTGTTACATCGAGGACAAGGAAGAATCTTGTCTGGCTTCTTCAACGTCTTCTCTTGCAAGTCAGTTGCATCACTCTGCTCATTTTCCGTATTCGGAGGTTTTGATGTTGAATTTTCTTCATTTATTGAGGGAGTTTTAGGGCAGTCACCTCCCCCTGTCGATCCTTTTGATTCATCTGTGATTGGCAACACTGCTTTGTCTTGTGTTTTATTCTCACTCTTTTCTTCTACAAGATCCTGAAATCCAGCAGGAATCAACATCAGTAGCAGTACAGTAGCAATAGTATGACACAATTCAGATGAATAATTCTACTAGCTAATAGCCAACACTAACATATACTGATAATGACTACTGCACATCTAATAAGACAATAATACAACAGAGGACATCCTTTTCTATCCAATATCTTACTTGGGGAAAATTAAAGCGCTAAATCTCTCCAAGTTATCGATCTTCACCAAAACAGCCTCTCTACTACTACTCTACTCTGAGTAGGTGCAAGATCGATAATAAACCTACTCTATTCTTATTTCGAGAGACACGTAATGAGTGTATTCGGTATTGTACAAGGACATCATTACCAATCTAACCTTAAATCTCTCGTAAGTCATAACAATGAATATCTTCAATTAAGATCGTAAAGACAGCAAAACCTCAAGATTTTAAAAATTGACTAGTACAAGGATTGATTAAGGGCAAAAAACAAAAATCTGTAAGAACTGCCAAGAATATCAACCCACAAGTTCAATCAATTTCATTCTATAATCTTGTAGAATCAACTTATGTAGTAATCCTGTATTATTAATTCTATCAAAATCAAAACCCCCAAAAAACCCAAGAAAATAAAACTAGAATCAAGAAAGAAGATTGAACAAAAACTAACTGTTTGTTTCATCAAAAAGGCCAATCCAAGAAACCCAAGAAAAATTATAAGAAACAAGATTAGACAATTTACAACTTATAAGTCCAATCTCAACTTAAAGTTCATACCTTTTGAGCCTCTGATCCATCATCACCTCCAAAGTTCCCATCTTTACCCTCTTCTGACCGGACCCCGCCGGAATCTTGGCCGGAGCTCGCCGGATTTTTTTCATTTTCAGTCAACACAATCTTTTTCCCAAACAGCTTGATACCCAGATCTTTTTCTTCACCCATTTCTCAAAAAAAAACTCGCCGGAAAATTACGACGGCGTTCAGTTCATATAAAAAAAAATACTTATTTGTATGTATATATGGAGAGAGATTTTTGTAAGTCTTTGCTGGCAGGGAGGGGAAGTAAGAAAATGATCCACTTGGAATCAATAAAAAGCACCACTGCAATATGTGGATCCCACGTCAGCACAAGATGGATTTTTCTCAGCCACAAATTATTTTAGGTTCTTTTATCTGAATTTACATTTTTGCCCTTTGTTGCTTTGTAAACTCAAAAGTTTCAAGAACAAGAACAACTTTGTTGCTTTACAGGTGGGTTGGTTTTATTGGTTTGGGTGAGGGTAAAATTGTACTTTAGAAGAAATATCCAGATCTTGAAAAAGGTGATTGGAGTATCTGGTCTATGAGGTATCCAATAGCAATGCTCACATATCCAGCCTGGCATGATTTTGTTACACTGGATCACTGCCCAATATTTTTAAAGAAATTAATAAATGATGTACATAAAAAAATAATTAATTTACTCATTTGGGCAAGCAATGCTTCTATTTACAAACTTTTCAAATAAAATGACGGGTGCAATAGCAATATCAACGAAATGGGTAACACCAAAAAAAATTTATCAACGAAATAGGAGTATAAAGGTGTTTTTTCTAATATGTCCCATTTTAAAAGATCATTTATAATTATGTTCCATGTTTATTTGTAACTAGCTTCAATTCCCGTGCAAGCCACGGGATTGCTCTATTTTATAATTGATATTGTAGTTTTTCTCATTACGCTTTGATATTAATATTAGCAATTGATATTGTGACGCTTAAAATTCTTTAGTTTGTCGCGTTCTTTTTTAATCAACGTTATTTTGTTCCCTTTTCAAGATCTCTCATTTTGGTTAAAACATTCAGATGTGCCATTAATTAGTTAGATATAATTAATTGCAATGTAATAAAAAGTGTTATAATTAAGTAGATAAATTAAATAAACATATTAAATACGAATTTAATTGATATGTATTAATGAATGTAGAAGGTCAAAATAGTAATTTAAAATGGATTAAAATAGTACATGTTGTGGTATTATATATATAAGAGATTACAAATTGTTATGCCCAAGTCTGGCATAATAATTATCATGATTTAATTAGCTAAATTAACGGTTCATAATTGATTATGGGCCTAGAAGATGACAATTGGGTCACTAAAGTCCACTATTGGAATCAGCGCGGCACAACTACAGGACCACCTCGCTCATGATCCGGTCTAAGGGATCGCTTCGCTGATACCCCCTCTCAGGGATCGCTTCGCGCTATTATCACATCTACAGGCTAAACGAGAACGCTATCTCATTCTCTACTAGAAGGCTCGTAGCTAGGCCCCTCGCGGTCATATGAGTAATTGGGCATTTGGGACCGCTTCGCATGGCCAGGCCCCTCGAGGTCGCATGCTAGGCTCTACTTCACTTCTCTAACCATGCGAGACCATCGGTTTCCTTCTATAAGCCATGGATCATGGATAGAATTAAGGACTCATTGCCACATCAGCCCTACACGAGTGGGCTTGGGCCATGACTTATCTTCTAAAACCCTAGCCCGTCCAGGTAACTTGCTACCCAAGAACTACGTACGACACCTTGATACAGATGAGAAACAGTTCACCCCTGCAAACACCTATCAAGCTCAGCCACATCTAAACACACAAACCCTAATCCCCTGTTCTTCTTTCATTAGCAAAATATCCGTATTTTGCTCCGTTAATCCAGCAAACCTCCAAAACATTGTTATACAATATTCTCCCTATAACATTTGGCGCTAGAAAGAAGGGCAGTCATTGAACTGGGAGAAGCGATGACTAAATCACACAAAAAGAAGAATGATGGAGAGACTCTTGGGTCGCATAGGGTTAACAGGGATGATCCCCTGACGAGAGACCCCTCAGAGGACGAGGTGTCCAAAGACAACTCTAAGACTAGGTACAAAGAGGAGCAAACACCCCCAGTACAGAAGGTGGTGTTGACCAGCGAGGTAATGTCTTTTCTAAAAGGCCTCGGCGATCAAGTGACCGCTGTACATGATAGGGTCGCAAAAGTGGAGAAGCGTTATAGTTCTAGAGGATCGAAGAGGAATGCAAGGACAAGTGGTCGAACATATCAAGGGGAAGGAAGCAAAGTCCCTGTAAAGAAACTTATTGATGATTTCGAGGATGTTCTAACAGATCAAACGAACCCTGACTGGAATGAGGAGGAGTATTCGCTCGAAAAGAAAGGAGGATCGAGTGACAAGGTCGCTTCATCTGAGGGGAGATCGGTTATTGTTTTTGACCGTCTCGGAAAGAAGCTAACTGAACACGACATCCGTCTCAAATTAGAAAGGATTGATATACCTCGGAATGAAGAATCTAAGAATAAAAGCAAGGGCCCTCATCGACCATTGTCTCCACATCGAGATCGCGAGCGGTCATATCGTCGCGATGACAGACCCCCCTCTCACAAAGAGCGTGAACGGTCCTATCGTCTCGATGACAGACCCCCATCTCATCGAGACCGAGAATGATCCCAACACCATGAAGAGGATCGTAAAAAGAAGGATCGCAGGAATGACCAGGAGGAGTCTAGCGTCCCAAAAAAGACTCAGTCACACCATGGGAGTACTGGAGAGAAAAAGGAGGGGGACAAGGAGGCCAAAGTGGGAGACTATAAGCTGGAAGAGTTGAAAAAGGCCTTGGACGCAATGAACAATGAGAAAGGGATCTTTAGCACTATGGGCTCTTCTTCGCCCTTTACCCACGAAATTCGAACTGCGCCACTCCCTGCGGTGTTTCGTGGGCATCATTCAGATATGACCTATAATGGAGATACTGATCCAGCTGAGTTCGTAATTCGATTTAACAACGAGATGGATGTATACCAGGTCTCGCAGCTAGCGAGGTGTAGGTTGTTCGCCGCCTCGCTAAGGGGAAGTGCCCAGCAATGGTTTTCAAAACTAGGGGCCCTGCTTACCATCGACTCATGGGAGCAATTTGTTGACATCTTTATCAAGCAGTTCCAATCTTCGATGCTCTATGCACCCCCTGTATCTACCTTGGCGAACATAAAACAGAAGGAAGGAGAATCTCTTCATGACTATTTCAAGAGATTAAATGCTGAAGTACCTCGCGTACGGGGGGCAAATGATGAAGCTGTAAAGAATTTCCTTATCGCTGGAGTAAGGGAAGGGACTGAGTTCTGGAAGAAACTACAAGAGCAAACCCCTAGCACCCTTTCTGAGTTGCACAAGGTCGCTGAGCCTTTCAAGCGCGTTGAGAAGTCACTTGCAGATCTAAAAAAGAATAATGAAAGGAGTAGCAGTTGGAGTAGAAACAGGGGAGTGAAAATGAAGGACTCCAGGAGACCGAGGCGAAGACGTGATCGAAGTCGGAGCCCCAATCCAAAAAGAAGAGAGCGCGATTCACCAAAACGATCCCCGCCTCGAGCTCGCCCTGCAAGGAGTGAAGATAAATATGTCCCTCTGGTCGCCCCAATTGATCACATCTATGCAGTCAATGCGCACAAATAGGTATTCAGGTGACCTGCACAAATGGGTCCGAAAGGAACTGCAGACACTGGCAAATATTGTGCCTTTCATGAACAAACAAGGCATGATACAACGAATTGCCGGGAGCTTAAACAGCAAGTGGATCAATTAATTCGGAATGGAAAGTTAACTGAGTGGGTGGTTCGAGAAGTGAAGAAACATAATCCCAAGTCTGGCCTTGGTTATAATCAAGCTCCGCCACCTGAACAGAATCCAGTCATTAAGGAAAGGGAAACGCGAGGTGGAAGTATCCATGTGATAATTGAAGGACCCCACATTGGGGGAGACAGTAATAGGGCCAGAAAGAGGTATGCTCGCGAAGCTAAGGAGCGACCCCTCATTAACGTTCATCACCTACAGGAACGACCCCCAAAGCTTTTCAAGGGGGAAGATACGAATATCATGTTCATTGAAGAAGATGCGAAATGGGTCCACCACCCCCACTCGGATGCCCTCGTTGTCCGAGTTCGCATGGGATCACAAAATGTTTATAGGGTCCTTGTGGACAATGGAAGTGCAGTGAATGTTCTAACATACGAGGTCTATAAGAAAATGGGGTTCGTGGACAGAGACCTTATCCCTACCGTAGGACATCTTTATGGTTTTACTGGAGCTTCAGTCAATGTCAAGGGACTCGTAAGGCTCCCCGTTACCTTAGGGGACGAGCCCTGTATAACTACAGTTGATCAGCCCTCGGCCTATAATGCTATTGTGGGGAGGCCAATTCTAAAAGAAATGAGGGTGGTCACTTCTATTTACCATCTCTCTATGAAATTCCCTACCCCAAATGGAGTCGGATGTGTTAAGGGAGCGCAATATGAATCTCGTGAATGCTATAACAAGGCCCTTAGGTCAGCAGAAAAAGGGAGTAACTCTATGATTGATAAGATGGAATGCGAAGAGGAAGACAGGCCTCGCAAGATAGCCCTCATATCTTCACCTAATTGTAACATGATCTCAATCGAGGAGCTTCCAGATGATTACTTTGATAACTTGGGTATCCAGGTAGAACCGGTCCCAGGAGCCCTCACGATGGAGGCCTCGCAACCTGTGATGGTACTCCAAGAAGGAATTGTAGAAGAAGCTAGTGACGAAGGAGAAAGCCCAGAGCAGGCAGCTGTGCGAGCCCGAAAAGGTAAATGGGTTCGCAAGGAAACTTCCACACTAACAGAGCTACCAAGCGGAATCATACAAGAAACAACTGTTGTAAATGAATATGGACATGTGGGTGCAACCCCAATGCCGGAGGATGGGATCGCGACCCCTCAATATGAAAAAACTAATACCTACGAGGCCGAGCCAAGCCGGGCTCGCGAGTATGATCTAGACCTTGATCCTCGCATCCCAGAACATGTAGAGCGGGCTGGAGCAGCGGAGGATACTATTCCTATTCCCGCTGATGTACAAGACCCTTCTAAGGTGTTGAAGATAGGGTTGCAACTCAACCCTAGTTTAAGGGAAAGGCTTGTCGCTTTTTTGAGAGCTAACTTGGATGTGTTCGCCTGGTCCCACGAGGATATGGTTGGGATTGATCCTAACGTTATGTGTCACAGGCTCAATCTCGACCCCAGCAAGAAAGGAGTCAGACAGAAAAGGCGACCTATAAGTGGAGAACGAGCCCAGGCTCTCAAAGAAGAAGTGGATAGACTCCTCGAGGTCGGGCTCGTTAGGGAATCATTCTACCCTGACTGGCTCGCAAACCCAGCCCTCATGAAGAAACCCAATAGAAAGTGGAGGACATGTGTAGACTTCACTGATCTCAACAAACACTGCCCAAAAGATAGTTTCCCATTACCGAGGATAGATCAATTGGTGGATGCAACAGCGGGGCATGCGCTCCTTAGCATTATGGATGCTTACTCTGGGTATAATCAGATACCCATGTATGGCCCTGACCAGGAGCACACCTCGTTCATCACAGATAGAGGGCTCTACTGTTACATAGGGATGCCCTTTGGCCTCCTTAATGCTGGGGCGACTTATCAAAGGTTGGTCAATATGATGTTTGAAAAGCAAATTGGAAAGACAATGGAGGTGTATGTGGATGATATGCTGGTAAAATCCATGGAAGCTGGGGACCACATCGCTCACCTGGCAGAAATGTTAAGTATCTTGAGAAAGTATAGGATGAAGCTCAACCCACAAAAATGTGTATTTGGGGTCGAGTCTGGGAAATTCCTTGGGTTTATTGTCAACCATCGGGGTATCGAGGCCAACCCCGTAAAAATAAAGGCTCTAATGGAGATGAGGTCGCCAAGATGTGTGAAGGAGGTTCAAAGCCTAACAGGGAGGATAGCTGCTCTCAACAGGTTTGTCTCGAAATCATCAGGCAAGTGTCATGAATTCTTTAAAGCTATCAAAAAGGTGGGAAAGATAACAGGGAGGCTTTTCAGAAAATCAAGGAACAGCTAGGCTCGCCACCTTTGCTCTCTAAGCCCAAAGAGGGAGAGACACTCATTGTTTACCTCGCTGTGTCAACGCATGCGGTCAGTGCAGTATTGGTTCGTGAAGAGGAAAAGGTTCAATATCCTGTCTACTATGTCAGTAGAAGAATGTTAGATGCTGAGACTCGCTACACAAACATGGAAAAGCTAGCCTATGCCCTGGTGCTGGCCTCGCGAAAGTTAAGGCCCTACTTTCAGGCTCACAGCATTGAGGTTCGCACCGCCTACCCACTGAGGCAAGTAATGCACAAGCCGGAGTCTTCAGGGAGATTGTTAAAATGGACAGTAGAGCTTAGTCAGTTCGACATCGAGTTCAAGCCTCGTGGCCCCATAAAAGGACAAGCACTTGCAGATTTTATTTTGGAGTTTCCTCCCTAATCTAAGGGAGATGACTGGGCTATCATAGCAGCTCCAGAAATAACAGCTAGCGAGGACAAAAAAGAAAATCAGCCTCGTGGTGTGAGCTATACTTAGATGGGGCATCTAACAAGGAAGGAGCCGGGGCTGGCATCGAGTTGGTAACTCCAGAGGGTCGTAAGATACAAAGTACAGTACACTTTGCCTTCGAAGCCACCAATAATGCAGCAGAGTACGAAGCCCTCATTATTGGTCTCAAACTGGCATTGGAAATGAAGGTGGAAAACCTCACAGCTTACAGCGATTCTATGCTGATAACATATCAACTCTGGAGTGGGTGCCAAGCTAGAGGTGAACAGATTGAGCTATATCTGTGATGTGCATAAAGGTTGATCGAAAAGTTTAACAATGTCAAGGTGGTTCATATCAGAAGAGAAAAGAATCAAGGAGCAGATGCACTGGCAAAATTGGGGTCGCGTCGCGAGGCCACATTATTTGGAATTATCCCATTGGAAATTCAGACAAAGCCCAGTATACCAGAGGAGTTCATTATGGAGATAGCGACCCCAGGGTTGACTTGGATGACCCCAATATGGGAATATGTCAAAAATGGAGCTCTGCCTCAAGATAATAAAAAAGCGAGGAAGATCAAATATCAGGCTGCTCGCTATGCCATTTATGATGAAGTCTTGTATCGAAGAGGATTTAACATCCCACTTCTGAGGTGTGTAGATGGGGAAGAGTGTAATTACATTCTCAGAGAAGTCCATGAAGGGATATGCGGCAATCACACGGGGGGTAGCTCGCTAGCCCAAAAAATTCTTCGCCAAGGGTATTATTGGCCTACTCTAAAAAGGGATGCATTTGAGTTTTCAAGAAAATGCGATGCCTGTCAGAGGATCACCAACTTCAGTAACGTCCCTGTCTCTCAGCTTACCTCGCTAACGAGCCCATGGCCCTTTGCTATGTGGGGTATCGATCTAATTGGAGAACTCCCAAAGGGTAAAGGAGGACTTAAATATGCAGTAGTGGACGTTGACTATTTCACCAAGTGGGCCGAGGCCGAGCCACTTGCAACTATCACTGCAAAGAAACTCAAGGACTTCGTGTACAGAGCAATTGTGTGTCACTATGGGATCCCATATCAACTCATTTTGGATAATGGGAAGAAATTTTACAGCAAGGAAAGGAAGGAATTCTGTGAAAATCTGGGGATAAAACAGAGTTTCTCAGCTGTGAGCCATCCTCAGACGAATGGTCAAACTGAGGCCATAAACAAAATCATAAAACACACTTTGAAATCCAAACTGGAAGAGAGCAAGGGTAATTGGCCTGAGGAGTTACAAAGGGTTTTGTGGTCATACCATACGACCCCAAGGTCGACCACAGGGGAAACACCATTTTCGCTTACTTATGGATGTGAGGCCATGGTGCCAGTCGAAGTGGGCTCAGGGTCGTTTAGAAGAGAACATTACGATCCCGAGGCAAACAAGGTCAATCATAGGCTTTATTTAGACATGATAGAAGAAACTAGAAGCAAGGCCCAGCTACGCCTCGCAGCCTATCAACAACGGACAGCGAGGTACTATAATGGAAAGGTCAAAGCGCGATCTCTACATACAGGTGACCTAGTACTTAGAAGAGTCATGCCTAACACTAAGGTCCCGGGTCATGGAGTTTTTGGCGCTAATTGGGAAGGACCTTACAAGATCTATGCTACTCTTTCAGAAGGGACCTACTATCTCACTGATATGAAAGACAAAGTTATTCCGCGAGCTTGGAATGCGGAGCATTTGAGAAAATACTATCAGTAAAGGCCTCGCCACTGGTAGCCTCTTTTTACTACTACTTAGCATGAATAAATCATACAAAGTAGTGGGGGGTAGTGATCATATAGACACCTCCCCTTTATGATGTAATGACTTTCGGGCCTCGACCCTACTTATCAACTACTGGGCCTCGCCCCACTCATCAATACATGAGTTCGTTTGCTTTATAAATTACTTTATTGTGCATTCAAAATTTGTTTGCTAGCATTACATTTTAAGATCCAAGTCATCTCAACGATGCTGGAATCACACTTGAAAACATCTCAAAGTAGCTGCTCACATTTTTAACTATCTACAACAATCAAAGGAACACATGTTTGAACTACTCAAAGCACTTCGCATCTGCGAGCACAATCTATATTCTAATGATCCGTGAGACAAGTTACTTATGTAGTATGCTAACGAAGATAATCTACATGAAGATTTAAAGGAAAAGAATACTTCTACAAGGCTAAATGAAACGGGAACAAAAGCAATGATATTGAATGAAGCAGAGATGAAATTAAAAGTTAACAGATCGCTACGCAATCCCAGAATTCTTGACCAGCAAAAAATATTGTTACAACTTGCGAGGCATTAAAAGGGAGCCCAGATCCCAAATTCAAGAATTGAAATTGTTATTACAAAAGTGATTCAAGAAGCCGTTTCATTCTGATTGGCATTAGCAGCAGCCTCGCTTTCCAGCCTCGTTTCCTCTGCCAATCTCGCCTCCTCTGCGAGCCGCTCCTCCTCAGCATCTTCATTAGCGATTTCTTTCTTCAAGGACTCCGCAAAGTCAGCATTTCCTGGCCCAAGCTGGTCCCAGTCAAAGTCAGGGATCGTTCGGATGAATCCTTTCATAAAAGAGACTTGCCCCTTGGCCAGGAATGTTGCTTCAGCAGTTGTCAGCTAGGCCTGCGCAGCAGCTAGATCGTTCTTTAACTTTTCGATCTCCTCCTCCTTTTTCTTAGCAGCTTCTTCGCTGGATTTTTAAAATTCCATGAAGGACTTTTCAAAATCGTTCCTCTCTTTGTGAGCATTCTTCAGATCTGTTCGAATTTGAGCGGTGTCTTGGGAAAGTTTCTTCTTGAAAGTTTCCTCCAAGGATCGCTTGTCTTCAACCTTCTGGAACTCAAGCACCTTGTTTTTTTATCAAGCTGGAAGAAGTGTTTGGTGTGGGCAGCTTGGCGAATAAAGGCTTCAGCTAAGCACTTGGTCAGAGCAGTATCGTTCTCTTCTGGGGTCGCTTTCCACCAACCAGAAGCTTCAGCTTCTTCAGAGTATTTTGATCCTAGGGTGGCGAAGAGGTGGTGAGAGGCTATAGCAGTAACGACCCCTACAGGTGGATGGGTCGAACCGTAAAATGGCCCATCTTTCTTAGCCCGTTTAAGAGGGCTTTGGGTAGCGAGATCCAAGGCCTGATCCCCAGCGGTGCCAGTCTGAGATGACGGATCATTGATGATTCTCTGTTGAGGAGCTGTTGGAGGAACTTTCAGAGCAGAGGCTGCCTTCAAAGCAGAACCTTTCTTAGCACTTTGCTGAAGAAAGGGAGGAACAGGGCCACTACGGTTCGACATTCCTGTACAGGAGAAAAGGATGAGTTAGAAACAGCTTAATAAATCAGTGAAGTACGATAAACCAAATGCGAAGACAAATGACATGAAAATATGTATGAAGCCAATAAAAGGAATGCAATGCAATGTGTAATAATTGTGGATCGCATTATAATTGAGGAGTACCCTCATCATCAACTATTTCTACATGAGAAAACGAAGCTTCTTCTCGCGCTTTTCTCTTCCGCGAGGACCGCCTCGCAGTGGAAGGCCCTTCCTCAGGGGTGGCACCCACTCCCTCCTTGAGGAACTCGCATTCAATCAAATTTTCTAAAGTGAGCAGGGTTCTAATATTTCTCTCCTCTTTGGTGGATTTCGATAACACCTCGTCAGCTCGCTGTTTTTCTTCACCTTTTAAGACGGTGCGAACTGGACCGACTGCGATGTCAATGGAGTTGTTAGTTTTGAAAAATATGAAAGATGACAAGAGAATGGTGATCTTAAGTGGTAAGTTACCTGGGAGATAGTTGAAACTTGTCTTGACTCTGGGGACTTCGTGGATATAAAGAAAGGGCTCTTTCAACGAGCCTGCATTACTTATTCCACCAGTAAGAAGGCCTTTCCTATTGATTTCTGGCCACACGGAGAAGTAGACATAGCAAAAATCTTTGGCCCCACATCGTTTAAGTTGGAGAAAATAGCTCATCGTCCTTGCGTCCATGCGAGGGTACCCAAGCTTGTGATAGAGTATGTACAAGGCGATCATGGATCGATAACCATTTGTGCTAATCTGAATGGGGGTTAGAAAATATGTCTCGCAGACATCTCGTATGAAGGGGTGAAGAGGCGAAGAGATGCCAATTTTCATTAAGGGAACCGTCAAGACCATTCTAGGCACCCTGCCTCCATTCTCTTTATGGTTGAAGCGATAACATCGCATGTCTTTTTTAGGAAGGATGATTTTGCCTTCAGGCCTAAATCTAGCGACCCCTTCTGTAATGGTTTTCACTGTCAAGGTTGAGGACATGTCGCGACATACGAGTATGCGAGGCTCACCGGGCTTCATCTTTGAACCAGGTGGGATTTCTTCAGGGCGAGGCCCCCTACATATATAACGCCCTCGAGCTCTGGTTGTGGGGTTGGAATGTAAGGATTAGGCGAAGCCTCCGGGACATAATCATAGTCCTTGAAATTCACAACTCTTGACACCTCGTCAAGACCCCCATCATCTGAAGACGGTTCTTCGTAATCATCATCATCGGAGTCGACTTCGTTATCTGCACCTCCTTCAACGTCATAGTAGGCATCGCCTAATGAATCTATCGGAGAGTCGCTTATATGGATGGGCGACATTGCTTGAGGAGGGGGTATTCTAGCAAGGATTTGTGCTGCTTGCGAGCTAAATGCCTCTCCTTTCTTCTTCAACGCTTCAATCTCACGTTCGGTATCTATCATCTCGATTTGGGGCTCGTTCTGAGATGGAAGTACATCTAAGGATCGATCACGTGGGCTCGCAGGGCGCTTGAATCGCCAATTATCTAAGGGTACCTCTCTGGTATAATCTTCATGCGACCATTGCGAGTCGAAATATAACTTAAAGGAGCTTTCGCTCGTACTCGCGGCCCTTGCGATGTTAGCAGCAGCCTCCTCGCTGATTTGAACATTGGGCATAGGAGAGGGCGTCCTTGAACTGTCATCGTTCGACATCTGAAAAGGAGGTGAGAAATTAAGTATGTGCTCTTACAGAAAGCAAATGGAGTAAAGGAAGAAAAGAATAAATAAATGAGAGGGGCTCTATGTGTTCACGCATCACTCACAGGGGAAATATTGGGAACGCAATTCTAGGTAAAAGAATATGTCCCATTTTAAAGTATAACCATGATTAATTTATTAATCACACATTTACAAAAGACAATTTTGTCCTCCTTTATTAATTACATTTTATTAAATCTGATACATGTACCTGTGATCATTAACGCTAAAATATTAACTCTAAAATTTTGGCAACTCTCGTGTACCATTAAGTCATCAACAGTAAAATATAGACTAACTTATTCTAGTAGAACCGGCAAACAGTTACAAAAAATCTAAACCTGAAGCAGTTTAAAAAAAATTAAAACTGGAAGCAATACAAAAAAAAATTGTTGTTCAAACTAATTCAAATGTTGTGCCCCTGCGGGGCCGGGAGGGAGGGAGGTGGGTCGATGGGTGGGATAAAAAGAGAAGGGGTATTCTAGTCTTATTTAATATTAATATATATGTATAATTATATATATATATATATATATATATATATATATATATATATATATATATATATATATATAGTTGCACTCCATAGCAAACACCTTATATAACAAACAATAAAGAACACCTCATATCTAATATAATTTAAGAGTTCCGTCATAGCACTCAATACAAAAAGTTGTTATTTTTTACCCTCTAGCAAACCAGCAAAAAAAAAATTTGAAAATTTACTATTCATTGATGACGTCATCAGTGACGTCATCAGTGAACAGTAATTTTCAAATTTTTTTTGCAGACTTGATAGAGGGTAAAAAAATAACAACTTTTTGTATTGGGTGCCCTTGGCGGGGCCAAAGGATCTAATAGATCTAAGGTGTTCTTTGTTGTTTGTTCTATAAGAGCGTTCTGTATGGAGCAAAGGCATATATATATATATATATATATATATATATATATATATATATATATATATATATTATCAAATCATATCATTTAAAATTTTAAATCGATAAAATTCATGTCATAAAATTTTTAGTTCAAATTAAAAAAAAATCTATTATATTAAATAGCATCTGTGCATCGCACGAGTTTTAAGTTAGTTAATATAATACATGTTTTGTGTAAATAATATTGAGGATATATATTAGAATGAAAAATAAGGAAGAATGAGAATTAGTGAAAGAAGGTAAAAAGGAGAGTAAGAGAATTAGTGGAAGGGGATATTGGGAAGAGAGAGAGAGAGAGAATTAGTGGAAAGAGAATGAAAGAAAAACTTGTAAAAAATGAGATTTAATTAGAAAAAGACATGTATCAAATTAATATTACGACAACTAATCTTCGATGACATCAGCTTTCTTTTATTTTAAAATAAATAAATATAGATTTGAGATTTATGTTTCTAATATTAAATGTGAAAAGAATTTGAAAAAATATTTTATCATTATATCAAATCACATGTAAGCTAAGCATCATTGTTTTCCAACTGAATCGCTAATTATGACATTCGTGTAACTAATCACAACAGTCCATTACTAATATCTTATGAGAGTGGAGTAAAACCTAGCCGCCGGCCCCCCTCCCCCCTCCCCCCTCCCCTGTCCTTCATACTTCCATCTTCATCCTCTTTTCCTCTCCTTTTTAATTATCACAGTTTTTTAATTCAATAAAGTTCCGAAAATTCCTTCGAATTTTCTCAGATCTGTTCCGATCTTGAGCTAGTTTGTGCAATTAAAACTCATTTTTATTGGGTTTTCGTCTCGCCTATTGGCATGTGTATCGCTTTATGTGCGATTATTATCGTTTATGTTTCTGTTTTTGTTGGTGCCGTTATTGGCTCCACTGAAATTGGTTTATTTGGCATTTTGGGAGATCTTGAACACTTGCATCGATGCTACTTGCGACATGTCTATAGCTGATTTTTGGCATGTAGATAGCTGGGGTATCGGTAGGTCTATAGCTGTTTTACGGCAGGTAGATAGCTGGAGTATTCTTGAGATGGTAGTGGAATTCACAAGAGCTCACCTTTCACAATTAAAGTTTGTTCCGGTTACGGGGGTTTATGCTTCCCCAACTTCAGTTGAAGGTTTGGAACATTGGACTTCAGTACGCATTTATGTGAGGGTCAATTGTGCTACTACGGATTTCAGGGCTGATGCTGGTAGGATTGATCGGGATACCATTGTAACCTTTTTTAGTTCGAAGAATTTTAATATTCTATCTGTTAAGTGATCTGAAAACAGAACGGCTATTTATTTAGTTCGGTTATCTGTTTACTACTCAGATTGTAATGTCAGTACGGGGGTTTGTCCCGACTGAATGCCGTTGTTTTAATGAATCCATTCTTTTTGTCAAAAAAAAAAAATCACATGTAATGTTTTTAAATAATTCAATCACAATCGTAAATAATTAGTATAGATTAAGGTTTTCATAGTCGATCTCGAGACCCGGAACTGAGAACCAATCATTTACTTTAACTTCAGAAGAGAAGAGTATGCTTAATTGGCCTTCAAATGTCATTTGAGCACCACAAATTTTTGGTGCAAAACCATCTTAATATCGTAAAAATTGAAGAATGATAAACTCATCACTTATGTAATCTCTTCATGTACAGTCTAAAGTTTAACTTAAGTTGTTTCTTTTTCTTTTTTGAAAATATTTCTAACTTAATTGGCTTTTCGGAGTAAAGTTGAGTAAAAAAATTCTACTAACTTAAATTAAAAATTTATCTAAATTCGAGTAGCAAACCGCCACTTACTTAAATAAATAAATATATTACCTAATCACTAGTTCATGTAATTCATAACAATATCAACATGCATGATGCATGTTTAGCCATTCGGCTTCATATATTTTTTGCTAATAATAAACAAAATTTAAAAGCATATGATATATACTTATATGTAGGTATCCATGAAATGTAGACGATAGACTACGGGCATGCCCCCTTAAATCTAATAAATCTAATTTATAAGTTACTTATTTTTGAAAAGAATACGTATTTATATATTTTCCCTAAAAAATAATTATTTATAGGAAGTTTGATATTCTTTATTTTGCAAAAATAAATTATTTATTTTTAAAAGAATACATATTATTTTTTCCAAAATAATTAAATTATTTCTAAAAAATAAGTTAAGTCAAACGGCCTACATATAAAAGTGTGAGCTTGGTAAATGTTTTAGATGTTACGATTGCTCTCAATAGAGTTCTTAGTTGTAGTCTTGTAGATCGCATCTTTAAATAACTACTCCGTTGTTTAAGAAATGCAATCAATCTAATTAAGATTTTGGAGAAAATTAAATACACATATCTAACATTTCTCTTATTCTTGTTAGAGAATATATCTTGATTTAATTGCAATGATGATATGAATATTTGAATCAAATTATATATAATATATTTTTTACAAAAATAATAATAAGGCTTTGAAACACGAGTATATTTTATTTCTTTTGCTAATTTAAATGTTATATTGAAAACACAGATACAGTTCAAAAGAATAATCAACGATTATAAGTATAATTTTCAAAATCGTTACTAGTTTAATTCAAATATCAAGTGGATTACTCATTGTAAAAATGATTTTATTTAATTTTGAATTTAAAAATATGTATCATTTATTTACTAAAAAGTTAAAATTTTATTTTAATTTAATCATTGCCAAATGATCTTTTTAATATAAATTTTAAAATTAATGATTAAATCGAATTATTTTTATAATGAATAACTCATGTAAAATACTTAAACGAAAGTAGGCCTGTCAATGGATCGGATATCCGACCTGATCCGATCCGTAGCTAAATTAGCAGGTGGATCCTTGCAAATAAAAATTTGATCCGTGAATGATCCGATAACGAGCGGATATGGATTTTGTATGATCCGATCCGAATATATTATTTATTTTATATATTTATGTAATAATATATATATATATATATATATATATATATATATATATATATATGAACCATATATCATATATAAAATTTTATATAAATAATATTATTTTGAAATATAAATTTGGATTTGTCAATGTATATGTCATAATTTTTTTTTATTTTGTCAAAAAAATTTAAAATACTATTTTTTTAATTAAAAAAAATATTTTTTTAAAATTTATTAAATGGATCGGATGTCCGATCCGATAACCCGAAATCCGAACGGAACGGATACGGATCGACCTAAAAAATCCGACTCCTGATCCGGTCCGATCCAATCTGAATCCAAAAAATCTTAATAGATTCGGATATGGATTTAGGGTGATCCGATCCGAATCCGACCTGTTGACGGACCTAAATGAAAGGAATGATAAATATGATATTATCCCACTCAGTTATAAGCTCATGATTCTTACAATAATTTAAGACAAAAGAAAGTAAGAAGCGAAGGCTCCTATCCAGCAGCAAGCTCCTTCTTTTGGTGGTAGATCAATTTTTTTTTTGTAAACATGAACCTATAAAACACCTGCCCAAATTGGAAAAGAACATTGTCATAAGCATACTGCAATTTAGTATACAATATTAAAATTTAATATTAGTATTTGATGTTTTGGTACACATACAGTTAGAGATGTTCAAAAAGCCTAAAACCCGAAATTCGGCCTGATCCGATCCGAAAAAAAGCCCGGCCCGAAAAAATAATATCACGACTGCAAAGCCCCAAATACTTACGACTGCAAATCAATACAATCATTCCAAAATACTTACGACTGCAAATCCCTAATGTCACGACTGCAAAAATCCCTAATTGCTAATCCTTACGACTACAGTCTGCCAAGGTTCAATCCAATCCCTAATTGTATACATGTATATGTGAGTGTGTATATATTTTATCGTCTATAGAATTATAGCCGTTATTTTGTCAACTGATTAGAATATAATCGTTGATTTATAGATGTTTGATTTATAGCTGTAGCTTGCTTTTTACATGGGCTATATATTTACAAGAACTTGTTATGTGTTTACAACTACAATCCTATTTTGTGTGCTCCGTCAACTACAATCGTTATTTTATAATCGTATATACTTGCTGCTTATTTTGTGTGGTTTGTTATTGTGTTTCTCCGTTAATTTTCTCTTTGTTATGGCTTCTTCAAGTCACCAAACCATTGATCTTACAAGAGCAACTTCGACTCCGACAAGTGGTTCCGCTCATTCAGTGCTTTCCCATAATCACAAAGCAAACTGTTGGAAGCATTATGATCTAGTGAAGTTGAATGATGGAGCAGGAATAGAGAAGGCAAGACATCGACTTTGTGGAAAGTTTTTTGGTTTTAAAGGAAATTCAACACTAAGAAGACATCATCCTATTTGCGAGTCAAAACAAAATCCTGAATTTACTCAAGAAAGAATTGACAAAACGGGCCGCACCTGGACTTATGATCAAGCTTTACAAAGGGATTTGCAAATGAAGTGTTTGATTTCCCGAGGATGGCCCTATAATTCCTTCGAAAATGATGATACAACGATGTACATACATCGGGGTATGCAACCATGTTATCAATGGGTTAGTAGAAGCACCACTCGCCGTGATGCAGTCAAAGGCTATTTGAAGGCAAAAAGAGCTTTAATCAGGTAATTCAACAAATTTGAAGGTAAGTTTAGTTTAACATCTGATGTTTGGTGTGCTGGTCAGAATTTAGGTTTATCTTATATATGTATCACATGTCATCGGATTGATCCCATAACATGGGAAATGTCTAAACGCATAATTTGTTTTGAATTGTTTAAACTTCCCCATACCGGTCAATCTATTTATCAATTAATAATGTCGTATCTAAGAGAATTTAGAATAAAAGATAAAATTATGAACCTTTCTTTTGATAATGCAAGTAATAATGATTCGGCTATTGACATGTTAAAAAGAGATTTAGATCCCTTTATAAATGGTGAATTTTTTCATAGTAGATGTGTATGCCATGTTCTGAATAAGGTTGTTCAAGATGGACTTGATATGGTTAAACCTATTACTTCAAAAATTAGGCAGTTGATATTATATTGTTATGGAAACAACAGGAGAAGACAAGATTTTAGTAAATTTGTGCATGGTCAAGGCATTAAATACTTAAAACCTGCTATTGACATGCCTATTAGATGGAACTCAACTTACAAAATGTTAAAATGTGCATTTAGACAAAGAGTTGTTTTACTTAAATTTCATAATTCAAGGAATGGTCTGGTTAATAATGTAAGTAATGCAAATTGGGCAAGAATTGATGAGGTAATAAGTATTCTTAAATGTTTTTGTAAGTCAACGAAAAGATTGTCCGGGGTTTATTATCCTACAACTCCTTTAGTGTTAGGAGAATTTTACTTCTTAACAATGACTTTTATAAATTGGCATAATGATGATTTTTGGGCACCCGTTATTTATACAATGCGTAATTTAAAAAAAAATTATGAAGAAATGCCACAAATGTTTTGTTGTGCCGGGGCTTTAGATCCTAAGATTGGAATTGATGAAGTTGAAAGTCTTATATAATGTATTAATGGTAACTTAGGAATTGGTAGTGATGTACCAATTGCTAGTATTCAAAAGTTTAATGATACATTAAGTGCATTTTATGACCATTATGAAATGTTATATGGAGCAAAATCACGTGATATTCCTATTGAAACTGGTAGTAGTAGAGATGTTGCACTTTAGTTGCCTATTTCACGTAAAAAATCAAAAACCATAAGTTCAACTAGTGAATTAGCAAAATATAAAATGACAAATTTTGTAAGTGAGCAATCAGATATATTAGAATTTTGGAAAACTCGATCTTGTCATTATTTGTTATGGCCATAATGGCTCGTGATATTTTAACTGTCCAAGCTAGCACGGTAGCTTCGGAATCTGCCTTTTCTTTTAGTGACAGGATTTTGAATGAAAGAAGAACTCGTTTAAACAATCATTAGAAGTCTGCATATGCTATAAGGATCATCTGGATGCGGAAAAAAGGATACAAGATGTTGCTTCTTCTGAGAATAGTTCATCATCGGATGAAGACTTTTCTACAAACGAAAAAGATTCATCTTAGGTCTAGTCTGCACTCTGTGCACAAACATCAGGTAATATTCTCAATATATGGTAGAAATATTCTAAACAACAGAAGATGACCATTAGTTTTACTTGATTGTTTGAACTGAACTGCCTTTGTAACTAGCAGATGCATGTAACTGTAAGTAGTAAATGATACTACCTTTGTAACCTATCTGAACTCTCCCTACCAGTTTTTCTATTGGCCAGTTATCAACTCCTATACAAATCCAGAAAAAGAGCAGTAATTGATTCTTGATTAGTATTAGCAATCAAGTTTACCAGCAAGTGCAGTTTCTTGATACTCGATAGTTGCATTATGTGTTGTGTGTGTGTCTAAGAGCTAGGCTTTTTATGTGAGGCAGTCTACGGGAATTTTATGCACCAAATTACAACTAACAAGCCAACTCTGTGCACAAACATCTTAGTATTATTGTAATTTCTTATTAGCTGATCCTGAACTGCTTATAGATAAACTGCTTATAAAATTTTAAAAAGTGATGGTAACTATTTTTATGTTGAAAGAAAATTTGTTGTCTAGTCAGTAACCAGTTTGTTCAATTTTCTGCCTTGTGCTGCAATTTCCTTGGTAAAGTTTTAGTAGTATACTTCCACTCTCTGTTTATTTGCTTTATTAATTTGCAGGTATTGCTTTATTTTATATACTGTGTTAGGAATAATTCATGAGTTTGATGTGTAGAATAGAATAACATTACACTTCTTGTAATACCCTGATCTTATAAAGGGTTTAGCATTTGATTAAGGATGAATTAGTTATCCAAGATTTGCAGAACTGTGAACAGTACTCGATCAGATACTAGAGTCACGGACTACAAGTTCCCAGGGACTATGACAGACCCTGACTGAAGCTGCAGAATTGGAAAGTGCTATTCTATAGGATCTGATATTCAGAAGATGGAAAGAAGTGTGCATGAAGAAAGGAATCGACTATCAGTGGAAACTATCAACTAGACGGCAGTACATTACCATGTATCAATCATTACTTTCTGTTATTAGTTGATAGGTAGCATTATAAGTACTCTCTCTATAACATTGTAATATGTGAGAGATTTGTGATCATCGTGAGTATACGAGTGAACAAACAGAGAGAGATTTGTATTGAGAGTAGCTGCTAAAGGTATTTGTACACCTTTGGTAGTGTTAGGAATATGTTGTACTTGATGATAACTTCAGAATCAATCAAATTGTATAAGGTTTTGTAGCTGTCAACGGATGAGGATTTATAACTCTATCCGTTGACAGGTAGCTCATCAACGGATGAGGTTTTGTAGCATACTGCAGTATCTCTATGTTATCAATTGATAGTGTTTTTATCCACAGTCATGTTGACCATCAACGGATAGGCAGAATAGGGTAGCCAATTGTAAATAAGCTATGCTATGTAATTCTGTCTAAGTGAAAGTGTATCAACAGATGAAGACAAAACTCTATCAACGGATACAACTCAAATCCACTCTATCAACGGATACAACTCAAGTCTCAATATCAACGGATACAGCTCAATACATCATCAACGGATGTCAGTGTACAATATCAACGGATAATCATTGACACTGTCTTCTATGCTAAGCTGGGGATTAGAAGTTGATAAGGACAGGTTTGACTGACAGATCACATGGGTTGATAGTAGATACAAAAAGCAGTATGGCAGCCATACTTTGGAAACAAAGAAGAAAGAAGCATTCCGTTTACACTATGAATACAAGAAAGGTGCAGGAGACATGTCTGTTCACAAGGACAACCTTTCGGCTACATGTGTATTTGGAGTGTAGTAGCAAGTCAACTAGAATTAGATTAATATTATCTTATTCCAGTAGTACTTGAAAACTTGGGATTTATAACCAAGTGTAGCAACTCTTTTAGAAGCTAAGAAAACAGATACATTTGCTTAGAATGTGGTATTGACAGGCTTTAGAAAAGGAAATGTTTACATAGCTGACTTCAATTCAGCATGCTCAGAATCCATTACTTGTCTCTTCAGCAAAGCAAGTAAGGATGAGAGTTGGTTATGGCATAAGAAGCTGTCACATTTGAATTTTAAAGTTATGAATGATTTGGTAAGAAAGGATCTTGCTAGAGGAATCCCTCAATTGGAATTTGTCAGAGATGGACTGTGTGATGCCTGCCAATTAGGGAAACAAAAGAAATCATCCTTCAAAAGCAAGACAGAGTCATCCATTGTTAAACCTCTTCAATTGCTGCATATGGACTTATTTGGTCCAGTAAATGTCATGTCTATTTCAAAGAAGAAATACTGTCTGGTGATTGTAGATGATTTTTCTAAGTTCACATGGACCTTCTACCTGCACTCCAAGGATTGTGTAAGTGAAATCATCATCAATCACCTCAGAATACTAAACAATGGTTCTGAAGACAGAGTACAAAGAATCAGGAGTGACAATGGTACTAAATTCAAGAATTCCACAATGAAGATTTTCTGTGAAGAGAATGGAATTGTCCATGAGTTTTCTACTGCCAGAACACCTCAACAAAATGGGGTTGTTGAAAGGAAAAACAGAACTCTCATTGAAGTAGCTAGAACAATGTTAAGTGAATCAAGGTTACCAACATATTTCTGGGCTGAAGCTGTCAACACTGCATGCTTTACTCAGAATATTTCCTTGGTCAATCAAGCTAGAGGAATGACTCCTTATCAGTTGTTAACCAACAAGAAACCAACTTTAGCTTTCCTTCATGTCTTTGGATGTAAGTGTTTTGTGCTAAGGAATCATGGAGATAACTTGGGCAAATTTGAAGCAAAGGCAGATGAAGCTATTTTCGTTGGATATGCAGCAGGGAAAGCCTACAAAGTTTACAATCTAAGAACCAACGTTGTTATGGAATCTGTACATGTTGTGTTTGATGATCAAAAGATTCTAGGCCTAAATGATGAAGGCTCCCATGAAATGTTGGAATTTGAGAATGAAGGTGAAGGAAGAATGTACTATGATGATGATGAGGAAGATGAAGATCATGACCACAGATATCCACCAAGAGTTGTTGTACCAACTAGAAGTGATGCTTACACTGGAAATGAAGCATCCGTTGACAGTCATTCTGGAGCATCCGTTGACATTATTAGAGATGCATCCGTTGACAGAGATTCTCAAGCATCCGTCGACAGGCAAAATGATGCATCCATCGATAGTCAACTTCATAATTCAGCAAGGACAACAAACTCAGGGGGAGTTTCTCAAGGTCAAAATTCAATGCTAAATCAACATGATCATGCTCATGGAAATGAAGCAACCTCATCAAGATCAAACCTTCCACCTGCAAGAAAATGGACTAGAGATCATCCATTTGAGTTAATCATTGGTGAATTAAATTCAAGAGTCCAAACTAGAAGGGCCACTCAAGCAGAATGTCTATACAGTAGCTTCCTGTCTCAAGAGGAACCTAAGAGAGTGGAAGATGCCCTTCTAGATCCAGATTGGGTCTTAGCAATGCAAGAAGAGCTAAACCAATTTGAAAGAAATAAAGTATGGAAACTTGTGCCCAAACCTGATGATAGAAGTGTCATAGGTACTAAATGGGTTCTCAAGAATAAGACAGATGAAAATGGCATAATTGTGAGGAATAAAGCTAGATTAGTGGCAAAAGGCTACTCTCAAGAAGAAGGAATAGATTTTGATGAAACTTTTGCTCCAGTGGCAAGACTTGAGGCAATAAGAATCTTTCTAGCCTATGCAGCACATGCCAATTTCAAAGTCTATCAGATGGATGTCAAAAGTGCCTTTCTAAATGGGGAACTGGAAGAAGAGGTCTATGTCCATCAACCTCCTGGATTTGAGGATCCAGAATTTCCAGAATATGTATATCTTCTCATGAAAGCACTTTATGGTTTGAAGCAAGCACCAAGAGCCTGGTATGAGACTTTATCTCAATTTCTTTTGGAGAACCACTTCACTAGAGGTACAGTAGATAAAACCTTATTTCATAGGAATATCAATGGCTCTTCAATACTTGTTCAAATCTATGTAGATGATATTATTTTTGGGTCTACAGATGTGAAGTTTTGCAAAAGGTTTGCCAAACTTATGCAAAGTAGGTATGAAATGAGCATGATGGGTGAATTAACTTACTTTCTTGGCCTACAAGTAAAGCAAGTTAATGAGGGAATTTTCATCAGTCAAACAAAATATATTTATGATCTCTTAAAGAAATTTGACTTAATGGACTGTACCTCTGCAAAAACACCTATGGCCACTGCAACTAAGCTTGAGTTGAATACTAAGGAAAAGTCTGTGGACATCTCAAGCTATAGAGGGATGGTAGGTTCACTTCTATACCTAACAGCTAGTACACCTGATATAATGTTTTCTACTTGTCTTTGTGCTAGATTTCAAGCTGACCCTAGAGAGTTTCACTTAATAGCTATTAAAAGAATTTTCAGGTATCTCAAGGAAACACCAAACCTTGGCATGTGGTACCCAAGAGAATCTGGTTTTGATCTAACTGGCTATTCAGATGCAGATTATGCAGGTTGCAGAGTTGATAGGAAAAGTACTACAGGTTCCTGCCAATTTCTAGGAAACAGGCTTGTTTCATGGTTCAGTAAGAAACAGAACTCAGTCTCCACTTCTACAGCTGAAGCTGAGTACATTGCTGCTGGAAGCTATTGTGCACAGATTCTATGGATAAGAAATCAACTTATTGACTATGGTCTAAAAGTTGAGAAGATTCCAATTTTCTGTGACAACACAAGTGCTATTGCCATCACAGGGAATCCAGTGCAACTTTCGAGAATCAAGCACATTGACATCAAATACCACTTCATTAAAGAACATGTGATGAATCGTACATTAGAAATGCACTTTGTGCCAAGTGAAATGCAGCTTGCAGATATCTTCACCAAGCCTCTTGATGAATCCACATTCACAAGATTGGTAGGTGAGCTAGGTATGCTTAACTTGTCATAATTTCTAGTGATATTTGATTTTACTGCATTGCAGCTAGGAATGTGTTTTGATTTACTTGAGAATTAAAAACTCTCAGAAAAATTTTCTTTAGAAATTTTGTCCAAGGCAAAATTATCTTATCAACGGATATCCTTTTACCCGTTGATATCATAAACACATTCCTAGATTTTTGTATATCAACGGATAACAGCTTATCCACGTCATCAACGGATAAACTGTTTCTCAACTGTTCATTCCATATCCGTTGATATACATATTTTCTTTTAAATATAACCGTTGGTAAACGTGTATCTATATAGGACTGGTTATATTTATTTTCTTTTATTATTTGACAGTTACTTTTGACCAATGGGAAATTACTTTTAATTATTTCATTTTCAATTCTTGAAAAGTATAAAAGGCTGTCTTGTGCTCTCACATCTCACTTTTATCGACTTTCAAGATTCTCTTAAATAAACTACATATTCTTCTTCACAAAAACTCTCTACAACAAAAGTTCAAACTCTTTGTAAGAACCCCAAATTTTGGATATAATTAAAACTTTTTATTAAGTACTGATAAAATGAGGAACAATGATTCCGACAACAAGGTCACCAGCTCTAATGAATGAATGGAATGGATATGGATTCAAATACTTATATGTCATGAAGAATGCTAAAGGGTGACAACATAGGTAAGAATAATCTATCTCCTAAGGGAATAAGATATGGCAATTCCAAGCAGGAGAATATTCTCATGTCATCCAGATAGATAGCGATTAATCCAGTGGTTCCGTAAAAAGGTTAAGGAACGATCGAAAGAGAATACGGACAATTGTACAACCCTAGATGAATAAGTAAAGAATAAGGATGAATAGTGATTTTGGTGTAATTGAGAATATTATTAGACGACGCTATATAGAAGTATTCGGAACGAATTTCCGAGTTCGTATTAGTGATCCAGGGGGAAAATAAGTGTATGTAAAAGCTGTCGGATTCTGAAAAACCGCACTTTTATTTTTTCCGAGAGTTCCCTGGACACTGATAGCCTTAAGTATTTAACGAATGGATTTAAGGATTATAAATTGGAAAGTTAGAATGAAAGATGGAGAATGATAGTATTAATATTAAGAGGATTCCCGGTAAACCCTAATTAGAAATCCGTGAAATATTCCTACGAACGATCAATCAAAACGGGTAATAACCAGACACAGAATCAAGCAGAGGAAGCAAGATACATGCATGTACAAATGATAAATATCTAGTAACTAGTATGGTTAGAGATTAACTAATACTTAGCAAATCAAACTACTAGTTGCATGTAAACCATCAAAATCTTAACACATGTCCCTCCATTTTCATCATCCATTACATCACTACTTTAATAAAGTAGCTTTACACAATATCTTCCACTACACACTTGAATTAGTGGATGAAAAGTAGCAAGGTAAAATACACCACAAAACCAACCAAGGCAAAGAAACTCTCCATTTTCTCTTTCCTCTCAAACTGATCAGCTAGAGCAACCATCAAAGAAAAAATCATAACTCCATTTCCAACCATGATAAAATCACCAAAATTTGACCATAGCTTCTCCACTCCATGTATAACATTCGTACAAAATTTCATAATTTTTGAAGGTCGTTTGAATGGGTAAATAAATTCAAGAAGATCACCCTGTTTTTCCTCTCAAAAACAGGGCATTCGAATTTTGCATAAATTCAAGGATCAAAATCAAGCTTCCACCCCTTATTTGATCTTCCAAATTTTATGGTGAGTCCTATATTTCATAAAACTAATCTCCATGAAATCTTAGCTTCAAATTCCTTTGTTAGCATTTTCAAATAAATCAACAAAGATGAGAATGAATAGTGTTCTTCAAGATTTAACTTTGTTTTCTTTGATTCTTATGGTTGATCTAGCTACTCTAAGGCCACACAAGGGTAGATCAAGGCTTAGTAGGGCTTTAGAACACTCCAAGGAAGGTAATCATCACTTGAAACCCTAGGTCTTACCTTGAGATTTTGCATGCTTTGGATGGATTTAGTATAAGTGATGTTATTAGCTTGATTAGTTAAGTGGTTTAGTTAATTTAAGAAGCATGATGATTTTGATGATAAGATCAGTAGCTTCTGGACTTGTTGAGATGAAGATCATGTGTATAAGTTGGATTTGTGCCCGGTGTGGCTTGGTATTGTTGTTATGATTTTTGGAATGTTCGATTTATAGCCGTCGTAATGCAAAAATTTCGTTAAGCTTAAGAAAACGATTTTGACAGAACATGTAACTCCCTGTTTGGCTTCGTTTTCTGCCATGATAGGATAGATCATGTTATAAGCTTCGTTTTGATATAAAGATCGTGTGAAACGGACTTACGGTTTAGGAGTTACGGTCGGTTTACTAAAAGTAGTTCGAAACCGTAACCGAGAATTCGTAATTAAAAATGAACCCTCGTAAAATACGTAAGTCAGTGGCGAATCTTGGTAATTAAATACTAGAGGTAAAAAGGGAGGTGTGAGAGAAAACCTCATGTGAATCGGATCATTTTTCGATTTTATAAAAATGTTCGAATATAGGTTAAACGCGAACGAACCCCTTAAAAGTATAACTTTTGTTATAACGTAGAAAACGAGCGATAAAACTCGAGATATAATCTTGGTTCGTAATCGATCAAATTTAGAACTTATACGAAGTATACACTAAGTGTGAATACGATGACATGTCTTAATGACGAACAAATGTCAAATCGTATCGGTAATAAAAAGAGTTACACTAAAAAGGGGTATAACGAGATAATTCGAAAACATGTTTCGACTTAAGTTAATACTTAACCTTTTGAAAAATGTTAAGTGATTGATTAATCTCGAATTTCTTGACTATTATAGATCGCCGAGCTGACTCGGGACACCCTACCACTACCCCCACCCGTGCTCAATTACCAGGCAAGTGTTCAAACCTTTGAACCTGTTGTTGTGATAATATATGTATATGATTTCTGTTTTACATATGCCATCGCATGCATGCCTGTTTCCAATTATATTGTGACTCTGGTTTTTTTTTTTTTTTGTGATACTTGTTCCCTGAATTGATATTGGCTTATAGACTAGATACGATTTATCAGTAATAAGCCGGATTGTTTTGGTAAGACCCTTAGCGAAGGGCATATGATATTCATTCTAAATATAGACCGGGAGTCGGTATTTTGAGTTATAGATAGTCGTGGAAACCCGGAGGGATTCCAACGACAGATTATTATTTATCTGAGGAAGGTTATTGTTAAACGTTATTATATTCCATAAAGTATCAATTACTTGGAAATATTTCGAGGAATGTTATTCGAGTATTATCTTAGTCGAGAGATAATAAATGAATGTTAATTTTGAATATTCATTTAGAGTTGATATTTAATGAATATTATTTTGATATTCTTTAGAATGTTATTTATTAAATGAATATTACTTTCGAATATTCATTTAAGGTTTTATGTACTTAATGAATATTATTTTAAAATATTCATTGGAAGTTCTATTTACTTAAGGAATATTATTTCGATTATTCCTTTAAAGTTTTGATTACTAAATGAATATTATTTGGATATTCATTTAGAAGATTATTTATTAAATGAATGCTATTTGGATATTCATTTAAAAGAGTAAATATTAAATGAACATTATTTTCAAATATTCATTTAAGGTTTGAATTTTTTATTGAATACTATTTTAAATATTTATTGGAGTTTAATTATTTAATGAATATTATTTCGAATATTCATTTAAGGAGGGATTTATTTATTAAATAATTCCATATATTCATTCGAGGATTACTTACGAGCAATATTATGAATTAATAATATTCCATAATTATTATTGAGTAAATAAATATTCTTGGAATATTTATTTAATTCTTTTAAAATTCTTTTTAAAATAATTTATATTATTCGGAGATTACCTTTCACCTCCAGATATTATGTAAAATATTTCGGAGTCTTTTTACGACTAATTTATCAAGGAAAGGTTCCCAACTCTTTCATTTTCATTTAAATCTATCTTAAAAGGATTTAAATGCTCGCTCAAACTTCCATATTATAGGGGAACTTACTTGAGCAATGTTATTTATCTTGTTGACTTCCCGGTCATAATTTATCCTCTTCACTCGCAACTTGGTTGCTATGGACTCATTAAGTCTGTGTTTACCTTCTCATCTTTCGAGGGGTAAGATTGTTGGAACAAGTTGATGTTCGTTACCAAGCAATAGCTTGGAAGTTATTGGTGAATTTTCCTTTCCAAATAGATACGACTACTTTGTAGAGTCTTATCAACAAGTATTATACTTGGGGAAAGGGGGACGAACGTTACATTCAGAATCATGAATTCTATTGGAACTAGGAGTCGTGTAAGAGGCCGAGTAGCGCCGGTCCATCCCCTTTGGCCCAACCGTTGGCCTGGGAGAGCTAGTAAGGCGGTAGACAAGTAAAGCCGTCAGTTCTTCCTTCTACCGGTAGTAAATCTAATTTGAGCTGTACGATCTTGACTGATCATCAAGATTGGAACAGCGGGCGCGGTGAATACTCCATCATTGGTTCATCATCCAAACTTATTTATTTCCTGCAATATGATTACTGTTGGCAGAGCTGGAAAAGTGTTCGTAACTGGAATTGCAATATTTTCCTTGCAAGTTCCTCTTTATAATATCTTGCTTATTTTCGACATAGCAGATATTCCCTCATATATTTACATTTTGAGTTACCTTGTAACTTCATCGTTCATATTATACTGGCATCATTTCCGTAAATGCATGGCATATGGTTTGAAAGATACTTTTGAACTGTTATATATTATCGTTTAGTTAAATATTATTGTTGGTGGGCTATTGCTCACCCTTGCTTTATTATTATATCACAACAACAGCTAGACCAGATGACTCGCACAAGGCGCACTCGATGCTGGCGAGGACGATGAGACTACCAGAGCCGAAGAGAAAGCTATTGGTAGGATAGATTTATTCTTTCAGTACCAAGTATATGGTCCAGTATGACTCATGTAAATGGATGGCAAAGAGTATGTATTTATATTAAAATTCTTTTGGGTTGTAAGAACTCATAATGTGTTTAATAAAATTTGGTTGTTACTCTGATTTCATCTCTGGGACTATAACGGGTGTGTTTTATGTTATTGTTTTGGGTTACAAGGTTGTAATTTAATATTTATGTTGAACTGTGGATGGGAATTGAGACGGTAACGACCAGATCCCTGACCCCGGATCTAGGGGTGTTACAGAAGTGGTATCAGAGCCTACGTTATAAACCCCAGAGATGAGGCGACGTTAAAACAATAAATTCACTAAGATAACAAGAACTCTTGCCAAGTTCATAGTCGGACTACTTAATGTAGTGATGACCTATAAAACTCTTATGGGAACTATTAAGTATCATGATAGTAACTTAGCTCGATATCCCATCGACAAGTAAGGCAACAGACCTTGAGGCATACGAGCAGCAGCGCGATGATGCTTTATTATATGTTGAAGATCAACGGGTAAATTCAATAGAGTACCCTACTGGAGACCCGGAAGAGGTTCCAGCAGATAAGAAAAATCTTGTTAGGATAAGGAACTTACCCTCGAGGAATGAGGACTGTAGCCAGAAAGACTGAGATGATTAAGGTATGGAGCTCAGAAAAGTGGGCATAAAGAACTAAGCTATTAGCAAGAGAACTAAAGATTCATGTTGGATTCGTGGCTGGACTAGTGGAGGTAGTACCAGCAAGTAAGACGGATTGGAAGAATTACTTGAGATCTTATACGGGAATAGATGAGAATCATTAGAGACTTTCATATTAACGGCATCGATATAAGGCGAGGAGCAGAGTCCCTAGGAATAGTTGAGAAGAGGCAGTAAGTGCCATATCATTTGATAAATGAATAAGTATGAATATTGTCAGTAATAATTCGCCATGAGAAGGCAGATGTCATAGGTTGTAATTTATTGAACCAAATTGAGGTTGATGAAGTTGTTTTATTCAAGAAAATGTCCATTTTATGAATGAATCAGTTAGAAAGTGAAAACATTGGGAAGTGACAGCATGATTGGATAAAGTTATATAAGGAAGTAGTAAGCAAGACAATGATCTCAGAACCTACCGGAAGATAAGACCAGTGAGTCAAGACGAACTCGTCATGAGACTATTGTCAGGGACTAAGTATAGGGTTAATTTAACTCAGTGAAATGATGAACCAGAAACGTTAGATGCATGTGACTCAGAGGAATATTAAATTCTTTCTTTTCTTTGAATGGATTATAGTAGTTACCTTAAGTTTACTCCGACGCGGAATTATAACGGATCAAGTAATACGATTAGCAGTTAAAGAGAAAAATGTGAGAAAATCTTCCTGGAGCTAAAAGATGAAATTGGTAATGACCAAGAGTTGGCATTGTTTAATGGAAAAAGGGAGACTTTGTGCTTCCAACGACGCTTCGCATAAAAGATTAGGATGTGTGCTTGCGCAGCACGACAAAGTACTTGCGGATGCATTCGGACAGCATGGTTCACCAGGTTCGGATGGCCTTAGTAGTGCCAATTTTTGTGGAACAACCAACTCCGACGGTAATGTTCCTTCTGAGACTGGTAGTCAGGTAGACTGACATTTGGTAATATTGAATATCAGGACGTATAGGTATCAGGACGTTGTGACAAGTTTCAGTTTAAAACTGTTAATTCCCTTCTAAGGGATGTATATATTTGGTTCCTCTCCAGGGGTTAAATTTCCAACCCGATGACGATTATTTCGTTAATTATGACTGCTTACGGTTCTACCTACTAGGAGGTTCATAGAACTATTCTTCAGGTTTCGAAACTGGTCTCCTTAGTGTTAACAGTCGATGGATAGATTGACCAAAATTTCCCTAATTCTGGGAAGAACTTCAACGAATTTTGGCAAACCTTGTCTTTCTGATTATCAGAGAACATCATGGAAGAGAGTAGAAACTGTGGCAAACCCCGTGAATTGGGTAAGGTAGCCGCTACATGGGTTGGTGGACAGACCCCGGTTATCGCGATTGATTGTAGAAATACAATGATGAAATGAGATTGGACGAAATCAGGAAATGTAAGTAAGAAACCAGCCGGACTGAGAAACTCCGAGATTGACTTAAGTGAAAAGGCTGTTATGCCAGGAATGGTAAGCTTGCGTGGCACGTGGTAGTGATAAGAATAGTTGAAAAGATAAAAATAGAGGAAAGGTGACCAGAGACGGTGCCGAGAAGTCGATTAATACTTATATGGAGTAAAGTTTTGGAAAGGTAGAAAGGTATCAAAGTAGAAGGCACTATGCCAGCAATTGCTAGAAAAGTAATGCTAAATTAGCCAACCCCTAAAATCATATATAATTTTAGTGTGGCCAGTTGAGGGCAAGTCACAAAGGATTATCAAGTGACTAGACCAGCAATGAAAGAACAAAGCAGGGTTGCTTCTAAGAAAGCACCGACTGCAAGGCCTTCTGATATAAAAGGAAACATTAATGAGATCGTAGGAATCTTCTGCTGAACAGCCCATGTTTTGATTGGGAATTCACTAGACCTTTTTGGGATGGGGTCACCCGTACTAAAGTGACTCATGTGTATATGGTTGTCCAAGATTACGAGTAAAATGGAAGTATAGTGACTTGAGATGTATGATGTTAGGGTATCGTAAATACCATGAATATATTATGACGGAGGAAAGTAAACAATGAAGGTATATGAAGAGAGTATAGAAATGGTCAGAAATTGAACAATATGCTGTAGGAACTTTCTCTGAGGCAAGTACCTTGCGAAGAACGATAAGCACTAGGAAATTCACGTTGAACTCGACCAATATCTTTCAGAACATCCTTGCTACCATTAACAAGTTCTGTAAGAGAGCAGATAGACCTACGTTGTCTTTTGGAAGGTCAAATAGGTTGACCACTATCTGAAAGAAGAAATTAGCAGTAAGCTACCAATCGATTATCAAATAAGAATGATTGAAAAGAGACCCTTATTAAGGATACATGATTTGATTGCCAGTTATAGGATGCAGGAATTCCTTGGCAGTTGAATTAAGGATAAGATATCCATAAAGTAAGGCAAACCCTGGGGAATGCACAAGGGATGGCACTAACCCTAATAAAGACATTGTGAATTCAGATGATATGAGTTGGATTTGCTAAGGCAACAATGACCTGTACAGATTATTAAAAAGAGTTCTGGAAAGAACAGAGATAGAATTATTAGGGTATTGATCAAAGACGTTTTGATGTACCCTGTACCTAGAAAATACAGGAGGAATGATGAGGACGACCTAAGAAACCTTACAAAGAAAAGCTAATATTCTGAGTTTCCAACTAGAAGTTTGGAAGAGAATGTAAGACACGATAACAATATACCAGATGATGCATGTATGAAACCCTGAGGGAGTATGGACTGAACCTATAAAGGTTGAGATTATCCTAAGATAAGGAAAGAACTAAGAAAAGAAGTATCCTAAGTAGGATTGGGAATAAACGTGATAAAGTTCCCACGGGTAGTTGGAAGGAATGACTTATGGAAAAAGACTGATAGATTTATTTTTCTCCTTCAGCAGAGCTTAAGGGAGAATGCTTTCACCCAACAGTGATGAGAATGAGAGAAATTACTATTATTAGGAAAGGCCAATGAGGTGGCCGACAGTCTAAGTATAAAGGAATAATTACAAATGTTCATACCGAAGAAACAGATTAATATTTGGAAGAACCTTGAAGGTCATATCGGAATGGAGGAATTTACATTCCTTCTGATGATTGTGCAAGAATCGACGGTAATAGTAGTTTAAGTAAAGATTCGATTCCTGATGGGTCTTAAGCATATTACATACCTTAGAAGGTCCCGTTTTGTGGCAAACCAGGACCATGATACAAAAAAATTGAGGAAGTAAACCATTAAGTCTCCAGTCTTTTATGGAAGATGCATAAGTGATAGTTTCATCAACCGGACCTAGCTGCGATGCTTGAAACTCTTCTGCAATTCTATCTACTTCATGTAATATCTACATCAAGTTCAGGAAGTGTTCCTTATGGATAAGGAATAGTGATTACTTTGTCTCCCTAAAGGATTGAAACCCGTACCGTTAGCTATTAAGGCACTACGTAAGCAACAAGCGATGGTGATTCTTCTAAGAAAGTAGATGACAACGTAAAGATAAAGAAAGTGCTGCTATTGATAAGCTAAATGGCATGATGATGAATGACAAGCAAGTTTGTGTTAGTGTACTTCTGCGCAAACAAGATAGAGAATATGAGGTTGATGATTCATGATGCTAAATGTATTCCCGTGGAAAAAAAAAATTAATGAGACTTAGAGAGAAGGGCAGTTGAGCCCGAGACTTATTAGGCCACCTGAGGGTTTAAAGTGTTCGGAAGGTGGCATTCGAGCCAGTTTTACCCCCAAAGCTTATAGCATGGTAGTAACGTGTTTCTTGTGGCAAAGCTACACCAGTAAAATGCAGATGCTCAACAGATGATAAGAGTGCGAGCAGGTAGGTGTACGACCTGGTCTGACTTACGAAAGACAACCTGTGAAAAACCGTGGGTAGAAAAGAATAAGTGATGAGAAACAAGTTGACAGAAGTAGATTATATTGGATCTAAGCTAAAGAAATCGGCCAGATTCATTTCGGAGGTTTTAAATTTGAAATAATGTGATGATTATAGAGTAAATGTGACGGGATACCAATAAGGAGGTGCCAAGTGCAAAAGATGTCTCAATAAAGAGATGAAGGTGGAAGTAAATAACAGAGGTAAATAAATATCAGATAATAAGAAGGATGTGATTGATAAAGAAAAGACTGGGAAAACAACTATGGAATGTGAAGTAAGGAATGTTATGAATGGATTAATAAATGGGTTTCTGATGAATTATCGGGATGACAACCTGATAGTGTTAATATAATAGATATGAAAAGCTAGTAGCGTGACATGGAATGTCAGTAACAATGATGTCCAGCGAGAAACCTAAGATTTAACCTGAGAGGTTGAAAGATTTTTCCAAAAGTGTTGCTAAGATTGAACCAGAGTATAGGTGCATAGAATAATGGACAAAACAGCAAGATATGTTGACACGTGAAATTGCGATCAAATGGTATTGGATATAATCATGATTATTTTCTTCTTTGATGAACCTCTATAGTTCAGAGGTAAATTCTGAGTATGATATTTTACAAAAAAAAAAAAAAAAATTCTATAATCCTTTAAAATTCTTTTCTTTTCTTCTCTCTTATTCATCTTCTTTATGAATTGAGAAGAACAACCCTTTAAGGAGGGGAGGTACTGCTACGTGACTATCTGTCTACGTGATAGAAGTCTAAGTGGAATACCATAACTTGTTTAATTGCTTGTCAAGTACTAAAGGCTGGCCCCCTTCTGTACTAACTATGCAATATAACAAATGTTCAATTGATCATAGTGATCTCTCAATAAATCTTTCCACTTCTCTATATTGATCGAGATTACGAAGATTAAGGCGATCAGGAAATGCATAGTGCGAGTGAGGTTATCTCCGAATTCGCAATGCGATAGTGATACCGAAGTCACTGTAGATACCAATAAGGGTGATATTATATGAATGAGTAAGAGCAGAACCAGGATAGTGTGATGTGCAAAAGTAGAAAAGTTGATAAAAAGGAAAAAGAGAGTACTGTAGCACTACGGAGATGTGCTGTAAACGGGTTGAAATGATTAAGGATCAACCGAGGACTGGAAAGCTAGATGACAAACAAGAACCCGATTGTTTCCTACCTGATTCCGGGACGGAATCCTTTTAAGGAGGGGAGACTGTAAGAACCCCAAATTTTGGATATAATTAAAACTTTTTATTAAGTACTGATAAAATGAGGAACAATGATTCCGACAACAAGGTCACCAGCTCTAATGAATGAATGGAATGGATATGGATTCAAATACTTATATGTCATGAAGAATGCTAAAGGGTGACAACATAGGTAAGAATAATCTATCTCCTAAGGGAATAAGATATGGCAATTCCAAGCAGGAGAATATTCTCATGTCATCCAGATAGATAGCGATTAATCCAGTGGTTCCGTAAAAAGGTTAAGGAACGATCGAAAGAGAATACGGACAATTGTACAACCCTAGATGAATAAGTAAAGAATAAGGATGAATAGTGATTTTGGTGTAATTGAGAATATTATTAGACGACGCTATATAGAAGTATTCGGAACGAATTTCCGAGTTCGTATTAGTGATCCAGGGGGAAAATAAGTGTATGTAAAAGCTGTCGGATTCTGAAAAACCGCACTTTTATTTTCTCCGAGAGTTCCCTGGACACTGATAGCCTTAAGTATTTAACGAATGGATTTAAGGATTATAAATTGGAAAGTTAGAATGAAAGATGGAGAATGATAGTATTAATATTAAGAGGATTCCCGGTAAACCCTAATTAGAAATCCGTGAAATATTCCTACGAACGATCAATCAAAACGGGTAATAACCAGACACAGAATCAAGCAGAGGAAGCAAGATACATGCATGTACAAATGATAAATATCTAGTAACTAGTATGGTTAGAGATTAACTAATACTTAGCAAATCAAACTACTAGTTGCATGTAAACCATCAAAATCTTAACACATGTCCCTCCATTTTCATCATCCATTACATCACTACTTTAATAAAGTAGCTTTACACAATATCTTCCACTACACACTTGAATTAGTGGATGAAAAGTAGCAAGGTAAAATACACCACAAAACCAACCAAGGCAAAGAAACTCTCCATTTTCTCTTTCCTCTCAAACTGATCAGCTAGAGCAACCATCAAAGAAAAAATCATAACTCCATTTCCAACCATGATAAAATCACCAAAATTTGACCATAGCTTCTCCACTCCATGTATAACATTCGTACAAAATTTCATAATTTTTGAAGGTCGTTTGAATGGGTAAATAAATTCAAGAAGATCACCCTGTTTTTCCTCTCAAAAACAGGGCATTCGAATTTTGCATAAATTCAAGGATCAAAATCAAGCTTCCACCCCTTATTTGATCTTCCAAATTTTATGGTGAGTCCTATATTTCATAAAACTAATCTCCATGAAATCTTAGCTTCAAATTCCTTTGTTAGCATTTTCAAATAAATCAACAAAGATGAGAATGAATAGTGTTCTTCAAGATTTAACTTTGTTTTCTTTGATTCTTATGGTTGATCTAGCTACTCTAAGGCCACACAAGGGTAGATCAAGGCTTAGTAGGGCTTTAGAACACTCCAAGGAAGGTAATCATCACTTGAAACCCTAGGTCTTACCTTGAGATTTTGCATGCTTTGGATGGATTTAGTATAAGTGATGTTATTAGCATGATTAGTTAAGTGGTTTAGTTAATTTAAGAAGCATGATGATTTTGATGATAAGATCAGTAGCTTCTGGACTTGTTGAGATGAAGATCATGTGTATAAGTTGGATTTGTGCCCGGTGTGGCTTGGTATTGTTGTTATGATTTTTGGAATGTTCGATTTATAGCCGTCGTAATGCAAAAATTTCGTTAAGCTTAAGAAAACGATTTTGACAGAACATGTAACTCCCTGTTTGGCTTCGTTTTCTGCCATGATAGGATAGATCATGTTATAAGCTTCGTTTTGATATAAAGATCGTGTGAAACGGACTTACGGTTTAGGAGTTACGGTCGGTTTACTAAAAGTAGTTCGAAACCGTAACCGAGAATTCGTAATTAAAAATGAACCCTCGTAAAATACGTAAGTCAGTGGCGAATCTTGGTAATTAAATACTAGAGGTAAAAAGGGAGGTGTGAGAGAAAACCTCATGTGAATCGGATCATTTTTCGATTTTATAAAAATGTTCGAATATAGGTTAAACGCGAACGAACCCTTTAAAAGTATAACTTTTGTTATAACGTAGAAAACGAGCGATAAAACTCGAGATATAATCTTGGTTCGTAATCGATCAAATTTAGAACTTATACGATTTAAGTATACACTAAGTGTGAATACGATGACATGTCTTAATGACGAACAAATGTCAAATCGTATCGGTAATAAAAAGAGTTACACTAAAAAGGGGTATAACGAGATAATTCGAAAACATGTTTCGACTTAAGTTAATACTTAACCTTTTGAAAAATGTTAAGTGATTGATTAATCTCGAATTTCTTGACTATTATAGATCGCCGAGCTGACTCGGGACACCCTACCACTACCCCCACCCGTGCTCAATTACCAGGCAAGTGTTCAAACCTTTGAACCTGTTGTTGTGATAATATATGTATATGATTTCTGTTTTACATATGCCATCGCATGCATGCCTGTTTCCAATTATATTGTGACTCTGGTTTTTTTTTTTTTGTGATACTTGTTCCCTGAATTGATATTGGCTTATAGACTAGATACGATTTATCAGTAATAAGCCGGATTGTTTTGGTAAGACCCTTAGCGAAGGGCATATGATATTCATTCTAAATATAGACCGGGAGTCGGTATTTTGAGTTATAGATAGTCGTGGAAACCCGGAGGGATTCCAACGACAGATTATTATTTATCTGAGGAAGGTTATTGTTAAACGTTATTATATTCCATAAAGTATCAATTACTTGGAAATATTTCGAGGAATGTTATTCGAGTATTATCTTAGTCGAGAGATAATAAATGAATGTTAATTTTGAATATTCATTTAGAGTTGATATTTAATGAATATTATTTTGATATTCTTTAGAATGTTATTTATTAAATGAATATTACTTTCGAATATTCATTTAAGGTTTTATGTACTTAATGAATATTATTTTAAAATATTCATTGGAAGTTCTATTTACTTAAGGAATATTATTTCGATTATTCCTTTAAAGTTTTGATTACTAAATGAATATTATTTGGATATTCATTTAGAAGATTATTTATTAAATGAATGCTATTTGGATATTCATTTAAAAGAGTAAATATTAAATGAACATTATTTTCAAATATTCATTTAAGGTTTGAATTTTTTATTGAATACTATTTTAAATATTTATTGGAGTTTAATTATTTAATGAATATTATTTCGAATATTCATTTAAGGAGGGATTTATTTATTAAATAATTCCATATATTCATTCGAGGATTACTTACGAGCAATATTATGAATTAATAATATTCCATAATTATTATTGAGTAAATAAATATTCTTGGAATATTTATTTAAATCTTTTAAAATTCTTTTTAAAATAATTTATATTATTCGGAGATTACCTTTCACCTCCAGATATTATGTAAAATATTTCGGAGTCTTTTTACGACTAATTTATCAAGGAAAGGTTCCCAACTCTTTCATTTTCATTTAAATCTATCTTAAAAGGATTTAAATGCTCGCTCAAACTTCCATATTATAGGGGAACTTACTTGAGCAATGTTATTTATCTTGTTGACTTCCCGGTCATAATTTATCCTCTTCACTCGCAACTTGGTTGCTATGGACTCATTAAGTCTGTGTTTACCTTCTCATCTTTCGAGGGGTAAGATTGTTGGAACAAGTTGATGTTCGTTACCAAGCAATAGCTTGGAAGTTATTGGTGAATTTTCCTTTCCAAATAGATACGACTACTTTGTAGAGTCTTATCAACAAGTATTATACTTGGGGAAAGGGGGACGAACGTTACATTCAGAATCATGAATTCTATTGGAACTAGGAGTCGTGTAAGAGGCCGAGTAGCGCCGGTCCATCCCCTTTGGCCCAACCGTTGGCCTGGGAGAGCTAGTAAGGCGGTAGACAAGTAAAGCCGTCAGTTCTTCCTTCTACCGGTAGTAAATCTAATTTGAGCTGTACGATCTTGACTGATCATCAAGATTGGAACAGCGGGCGCGGTGAATACTCCATCATTGGTTCATCATCCAAACTTATTTATTTCCTGCAATATGATTACTGTTGGCAGAGCTGGAAAAGTGTTCGTAACTGGAATTGCAATATTTTCCTTGCAAGTTCCTCTTTATAATATCTTGCTTATTTTCGACATAGCAGATATTCCCTCATATATTTACATTTTGAGTTACCTTGTAACTTCATCGTTCATATTATACTGGCATCATTTCCGTAAATGCATGGCATATGGTTTGAAAGATACTTTTGAATTGTTATATATTATCGTTCAGTTAAATATTATTGTTGGTGGGCTATTGCTCACCCTTGCTTTATTATTATATCACAACAACAGCTAGACCAGATGACTCGCACAAGGCGCACTCGATGCTGGCGAGGACGATGAGACTACCAGAGCCGAAGAGAAAGCTATTGGTAGGATAGATTTATTCTTTCAGTACCAAGTATATGGTCCAGTATGACTCATGTAAATGGATGGCAAAGAGTATGTATTTATATTAAAATTCTTTTGGGTTGTAAGAACTCATAATGTGTTTAATAAAATTTGGTTGTTACTCTGATTTCATCTCTGGGACTATAACGGGTGTGTTTTATGTTATTGTTTTGGGTTACAAGGTTGTAATTTAATATTTATGTTGAACTGTGGATGGGAATTGAGACGGTAACGACCAGATCCCTGACCCCGGATCTAGGGGTGTTACACTCTTCAATGGCGCCTATTGTTAAGATGATGTCTTCCACTGGGTTCACCTATGAGAAGAACAATTTCGTGGCCTATGTCGATACAGTGAATGCCCCAGAAGCTTATCACACCATGATGAATTTTGTGAAGAACTGTAAACTTTCGTATGCTATGACTGCCACCACTCCTCTAATCCACGAGGTAATCGAAGAGGTGTGGGCATCTGCTGAGTACAATGGCACGGACGGTACAATTGCTTTTTCTCTAAAGGGTAAAAACTATGTAGTTAACTCTGATGTGATAACTGCTTGTTTAAAATTGCCTGAGAATAACTGTCTAAAAGTACCCAGTGATGTTGAAATAGTTGCCATGCTTAATTCCATAAATTATGCCCTTAGTACTGATAATTTAGGAAAAATTGCTAGGAAAGGGATGGTTAAAGAATGGAGTTATTTTTGTGATGCCTTCATTAAAACTTTTTCAAGCAAAATTAGTAACTTTGATGTTGTTACCCATTCCATGCTAGTTATGCTGTGTATGCTTCTGACTGATAAATTCTATAACTTTGGCATACTAGTCATGTATGAGATAGCAGCAAAATTAGGTAAAAAGGAAACTAGGGGCAAGAATATCTATTTTGCTAGATTTTTGATGCTCTTAGCACTGCATGTATCTGAGAATAAGCTATCCATTGCTAACCCGAATAGCAAGTTCACATGTTTTGTTCAGGAGAAGAGAGTCTTAAGTGATTTAATTCGAATGAACTCCAATGCAGAAGTACAATTGGTATATCTACCAATTGTTCAGGTAACTCTTTGTAACCTTGAAACTCCTATCTCTAACCCCCAAATTTCTTTGCCTTCCTCTGTCACAATGGAGTCTGTAGTAGTGACCAAACAGGCTCCTACCCAAGTGACTAAAACAAAAGTTTCCAAACCAAAATCTAAGAGACAAACCTCAGGTGTTTCTCAAAAAGCATCTGTTGCAAAAACTACCACAACTCTTGAGGGGAGTGTGAAGGAGGTAATGAGTGGTGAGGGACAGGGTGCAAGCCCTAAGAATAAGGTAGGTGAGGAAAGTGCACCAAATAGCCAAGCCCAAGTTACATCCTCCCAACAGGGAGTGACTACTAGTTCTACAGCAACTCTACACAAAAGGGTAAGGGACACTAGCCCTCACTCAAAAACCTATGAAAGAAGAGTAAAAACTAAAACCATAAGGGAAGCACAGGGTGCACACACAGTACATCAAACTGTACCTTCTCAAATTCAGTTTGATGTGACTTCAATAAATGTGGAGTCACAACCCCTTGATCTTAACCTTCAAATCGATACACATTACAATCCACCATCACCAACTCCATCTCTGGATGTGGATATGATATCTACATCAATTCCTGATTCTCCATCTTTAAGATTCTTGGAGAAGCCCCACTCTACAATTGGTGGTCATCATTTTTTAGATGATTTGTTGGGCCATCAACCTTCCATTCCTGAATTCACAACAACATCTGTGGCCTCATCTTTAAAATCAATCTCCACAGATTCAGTGTTGGTTTTCACTTCAACGGATATTATCATTCCTTCATCAACGGATATCCTTCATCCGTTGACAGGTGTTTCTCCATCAACGGATGCGCCTATGTCTAGCCATCCGTTGACAGCTATAACTACTCCATCAACGGATATCCCTTATCCGTTGATAACTCACTCTACCACTGCTATATCTGACATTCCTGTGTCAAGTGTGGAGGAGTTCTCAGTAGTTGAAACACTTTTAGGATTGAGGGAATGGAGTGAGAGGCTGCCTTGTGAGCAGGCAAAAGGAGAGGCAAATAATGAGAGGCTGACCATTTCTTCAGGTCAGGCAAAAGGAGAGCAAGAGAGTTCCACCTTAGTAGGTGAAGGTGAGGGTGTGAGAGGTGTGAGCCAGGGGGAGCCCCTGATGCAAGAAAAGAGAGATGAGTGGAGAGAAGGGACTACAGGAGAAATAAGGCAGGAAGATCCAGCCATTGCAAGTGAGTTAATGGAGGTTAATGAAGCTTCTAAAGAGATGGAATTTCGACAAAAATATCAGTCAATCATTGACTCCATCTCTTTGGATCCTGAAACCTTTACTCATCCTGTTTCTGCCTATCAAGTCATGGCACAACAGGGCAATGTGGAGGCAGAGGAGGCAATGCACCTAGTGCACACCTCACAATCTCTACAAAGAGCAAAGGAAGCTTTGACAACTCTGCCTTCAAATGCTGACAGTGAAGAGTTTGGCAATGATGACAGTGACAGCACAGCAAATGATGAAGAAGTCAATGTGGCTGATACACCAGACTGGCTATTTTCTACTGCCACTGTGGATGGTGACTTCAATGTGGAGATTGTGAAGCAATATCAATCTGCTAGGGCTGAGCACCAAAATGCAGATCCACAGAGAAAGGCTGTCCTTCAGCAAATAATGTACTCCCTGAAACTTCACAAAATGCACATGGTCATTCAAAGAACACAACAGGAGGAGGTCCAAACTGCAATTAGAGAAATGAAAGTGGAACTAGATGCCAGGATTGAGGCACTAGCCCCTACTACCACTCAGAAGGTGCTGACTAGCAAACTATTGAAGGAAGATAGCCTGGCCAAATCTGTTCAGCATCTCTCCTCCAGAGTGGATGGTATGGAATCTCAAATGCAGACACTCATTGCCAATCAAGCCAAACAGACTGAGCTACTGGAAAGGCTGCTTGTAGCCTCATCTCCAGTCCTTGATACTAACAAAAAGGGGGAGAAAAAGGTAAAAGAGGTTACAGCTACTTCTAGTCAAATTCCAGCTTCCAGTAGCAAGATAGCACAAATTGAGGGGGAGCAACAGCCAATGATAGTGGTCAATCCAAAAGAATTTACTATAGAGGCTTCCCCTGTAAAGAAACAAAAGGCTTTGCCTGTGATTCCTGACTTATCAGAAATCTCAGATGGTGAAAGGCAAGCCAGAATAGAGGCCTTAGAAAAGATCAACAAGGAGGCAAATGAAAGAATGATGAGAACAGAAAGGATGATCAATGAATCAATTGTATCAAATATGTTCTCTACTAAGTCCCCAGCTCCAACAATATCAACTACAATTCTGAAGGTGCTCACTCCAGAGATTGTAGCTCCTACATTCTATGATGCTGAACCATCTTATGTCAAAGAATATGAACCATACATAAAAACCAGAGTCTACTCTCCACCAAAGGCAAATGGGAAGAACAAGTTACAATTGGACTTTCCATTTCCCAAGGATGATGAAGGGAAGCTAATGGGAAAGCAAATTAAGGAGTTCAAGGAAAATGCCAATAGGAGTGTAAGAGAATGGATGGCTGTAATTATAAGGAATGGAAAAGTCTTAAATATATCCAATAGCCATCATAGATTTGTTGAAGCAAAAAGAGAGGAGACCTCCAGACTTCTCAGGGAAGCTCATCCAAGTGAAGAAAATCAATATGAAAACTCAGATGAGAAGCAAGCCAGGCTAGCTCAAGAGTTAATGGATGAGGTAGAGGATGAAATGAGGGAACCTGAGGAAGTCCCCAAATCCAAAAGGAAAGTGAAATCAGTCCCCAAATCCAAATCTAAGATAGTGAAATCAAAGGCAAGGAGGCATGTCTCTCCAGAAATTGAAAGAAAGGATACAGTTGGCTCATCACAACCTATTTCTGTAAAAGTATTCAACCCAGCTATGAATTTCCATGGTGATCCTATAGTACCTAAAGAGGAACCAATGAATCTTGACTCCATTGAGGTTCCTTCATTCTTGCTGAAGCCTCAACAGAAGTGTAAGAACCTTAATTTTTGGTAATATTCCCTTTTATTTAATATCTTGTGACATTATCATTATGGAACCTTTCTAGTCATCCCTGTTAATTTATAGAATTGATTGTCTGAGAAACTGCGTTGTTGCATTTATGATATAAGATATACAGAGAGATTGTGAAGGCAAGAGTCCTATTGTTAGTAATATTTATAAAACTTGGAATTTGAGAATGGTTAGAGTATTAAAGGATTTATTAAGAATTATGACGAGGAATTATGGACATTCGAGGAATTTACACGATTAGTACTTAAGGAATTATAGGGGAAATCTCTACGTGACGAAATATTATTACGAGAGAATAATTAGGATACGATACGAAGTAAGGATTAAATGACAAGCATTGGTGGGAGAATAATATTACAAGGAAAGAAATTACATGCAAGTGCCATGTAACTAGATAGTTAGAAAAAGGAACTAGAAAACATAAAAGCAAATGTGAATAGTGACTAGCATGGTGGATGATGTACTAGGGGACAATAGGGCATGGATGCAACCTAGGCTAGCTTGGCAACATGTGACTACTTTTTCTACTAACCATAATAATACAAGTCATTCTAGCATTTCTTTTTACCTTTCCAAAACAAAACAAGCAAAAACACTCCCCCCCCTTGAAAGAAGCTCTCGGCCGAACTCCTTGAAGAGAGAGGGAGAGATTTTCTCTCCACCATTTCTTCATCTACAACCTTCCTAGGGCTTCCTTGCATCTTAGTAGAGGTATGGTATAAATTTCAAAGCCTTCCATCCATTGGTTCTTGAGTTATAAGTGTTGGAAGTTTAGAGAAATGTTAACATAAGTTTATTATCTTTTAGATCTTGCATTGTGAGTGTTGTAGGAGGCCATCTAAGGTGATTTTAAGTTGTATAAAGATTGTTCAAGGTCTCTAGGAGCTCAAGAAGGTATGAAATCTCAAACCACCCTTGGTTATGTGTTGTTCATATAGTATGGTAGTAGATCCATGCATTTTAGGGGTTATCTTGAATGTATATGTATTTGATAGCATGGATCTTGGGTTTTGATGTTGAGATTGTGAATTTTATGACTATGGTTAATATATATATCTCCATGAGTGTTATGAGTCATGATCTAAGTGTTTTAAGTGGTGTTTATGTTATGGAAGTATGGAAAATGGTTGATCTAAGTGAATTGAGCTTGCTGAGTTTGTCCAGGAACTTTGATCTGTGTTGTAGCACGATTTTGAACACCCAAATGATGTCCCCTGATGTCCTACCTTATATTGTTGGAAAGATAATTGAATGTAGTTTCTGTATATGTAAGATTCATAGCTAGGTGATGTGTGGATTTTTAGTTATGGCCGGAGGAGTGAATTTTGTTTCTGGACTATGGACTGCATTAAGTGACCCCCTTGTGAACCTTGTTTAAACACCTTAAAATATGTTTGGGATCATGGAAAAATTTGAGAATGTAAGTAATGCAGTGGTGAAGACCACCCAAAAGGAATTGGATTAAAATATGAATTTTTAGATTTTATAAAAATGCTAGAGTAAAATTCGCGCAAGGGAAAAAGTCGATTAGTGGAGCAAAGTTCTAGGGTTAGTGATTATGATTCGAAAGTGGTAATTAAATTAAGTCGAGTAAGTGACGAGCGTAATCGAGTGATGACATGGACCTATAGTGGGGCTAGAGAGTCATAAGACGAAGTCGTTAAGTTAATTTCGTACCCCCCTAAACCCCGTAATTAAAAAGATATTGTTAAGGTACTAACGAACGATTATTGCTTATGTATAAATCGTTCGAATCCGCACGCTCGACCACCCCAACCAAACCAAGGCAAGTTTACTTTTCAAAACTTATCCATATACAAGGACTTTCACTGTTGTGTTTGTAGTTTTCAATTATATCAAATGCTATGTTTATCGAAGTATTGATGCAATTGAGATTGAATAAGTACATATATGCTTATACCCCTTGAACTTAGATTGAAATGTTTTCTTCGGACAACGACTCTAGCAATAGAGGTCGTAGCGGTCCGTATATACTATTGACCGGGGAGCGGTATATTATTATATCGTATCTAGTTTGTGAAAACCCGAAGGGTCATTCGGGTAGTATCGTATACTCAAGTAACTATTGTTATATCTTCGTAAATACTCGAAACCCTATCTTGGATTAAAAGTTTATTTTATCGAATAATTATTTTATTAATTATTAATATTAAATCTTAAAATATTATTTATTAATCATTGTCATTATTTAAAGACAAAGTTAATCCAAGATACCTTTTAATACTTTCAAACTCGAACTAATTCGAACTCAAAACGTTTTCAAAAACCCCTGGTCAGATTCTGCTTCTTGTATGATTTCAAGAATCATCCGTCGACTGATGTCGGACCTCAACTACCCTGTTTTCAATCAAAATCAAGTTTTAAAAGAAAAGAAGAAGGGACTCTGGCAGGTGTGGGAACCGTTGACGAACGATTCCCGGGATGTGTAAGCGGCCGTGAGCCAGGCGGTCCATCACTTATTATTCCGGCCCAGGTGTTGCCGAAGGATGATTACGGATGTAGTTTTCATCGAGGGTGATTACGGATGTAGTTTTCACCCGAGGGATAGTTACGGATGTAGTTTCTATCCTTCTACCGGTAGAGAAGACCCGCGGATTATTGGACTTGGATGTGGCGACTGATCATCGTCAATCCTTGTCAGGTTTTTGTGTTTTCTTTAAGTCCCATTCCTCCATTTTGGAAAAATGCTTTGACACTGCTCCTTAGGCTTTTGTGCCAAGTTGCGGATAGTGTTCTATTTTGATGAGAAAGAGGTTGATTCAATGCAGTATCTAGAACTGCAAGTTTATTTTGAAAACAAGGGCACATATTATTGCACCTTCGAGATTTATCAACTGTGACAAGTGATTTTATAACTGATTGATACAAACAAATATATCAACTGCCAATCATATGAGATGTATATTGCTTATCTTATATACATATTTCTTGCTGAGCTATAGTTGCTCACTCTTGCTTGTTTTCAAACTTTACAAACACAACAGCTAAGCGAAATGGCAAGACCCAGGCAGACTGCTCGAAAGCAGGTGACTAGGCCCGAGCCTCCACTTGAGATTCCACCGGTAGGCCCCATTAGCCGGATTGGTTGGCAGCTTTTGTTAGTACGTTTTATTTATCAGCATGACCTGTGCAAGGCAGTGTATCGTAACAAACTTTCAAGCCGCCAGCTTCGCTTCATATCGGAGTGTTACTGGTAGCATAACTACTATTTAATTCGGTCTGTAATAACTCTGATAACTTTATTACTGTTTAATCAATGTGTGACGTTTCTGAGGCTCTAACCTGTGTGTGTGAGTGTGGTGTGAGTTTATCGTGGGGTCGATGGCTGTGTTATGTATATTGTGTGCAAGAACAGGTATGTTATTTATGGAAAATGGACCGTGAGCGCCTAGATCTCCGACCCCGGATCTGGGGGCGTCACAGAAATGGTATCAGAGCGAGGTTACAGTTCTCAGAAATGGTAGTAATTTAAGAAAGCAACCCTAATAATAATAACAATAACGATAACCCTAATAACAACTTTAATAATACTTAGAACTCTCATCGAGTTTGTGGTCGGGTTATCGGATATAGCCCTGACTTTAAGGCCCGTGAGGGAACTACTCCTAAACCCTTCTTTTATGGTTAGTGACCCACCTTATTTCCCTTGTGTAGATGGAGGAGATACCAGACCCTGAGGCTTTCGAGAGAGAGCATGATGAGGCACAGATGCGAGAGACCGAGGATCCTGAGGAGGATATGGGTGCTGACTCCGAGCTTGGCCCCTGGATTACACTGATAGAGGATACTGATGATGAGGATCCCGTTGAGGAGCCCTTTGAGCCTGAGCCTGTTACCCCATCTCCTGTAGCTACTGATGAGGAGAGTGTGAGATCCTGTGAGGGTCGTGTTGTGTCACCCCCACCTTCTCCACAGACATCTAGCCCTGTTTCATCGGACGATGACTCTGAGGATGACACTTCTGGCGAGGAGGAGCTTGACCCTACCCCTGCTACTGCTCCTGCTCCTGCTGCTGCTGCTGCTGCACCTACTCCTGTTCCTGTCATACCACCTCCACCGATGGATCTACCCCCAGTGTCTGGTACTGAGCATGCTTATGTGGTACAGTTCCTGACCCGAGACTTACTATCTGCAGAGGCCCGACTTAACGAGGCGAGGCGGGCACTAGTGGAGGAGCGCGAGGCGCGCTTGAGGATCCAGGCTGAGATGAGGACCACTGTTGCTAGGAGGACTAGGGCTCGACTCCACCGGATCGAGATGAGGAGTCGCGATAGGATTCTTGGTTTAGGGATCCGCGGGGGCGGAGTGATCCAAGCTAGGGATGCTAGGCGTGTTGTGCGTCGTGCATTTACCCGAGTGAGGACCTTGCTCCGTCGCGGCGCGGCCCCGTGATGTGTTACTTATAGCTCAGTCCCCTAGGTTCAGATGACATTAGTGTGTCGATATTGCGGGATAGTTGACTTGTGCAGTGGTATCCTTCTGACCAGTGGATGAGTAGACTGACCTACAGATATGTAGATGTGACTTCGGGTAGTATGTATGGATGTAGCCCTACTTTTGTGTAGCCTGACTATTCGGATGATGTATTTGTATTTGTTCCACTTTTGCTAGACTTTGACATCGGAACTATGTATTTGGCTCTAACATCCAAACTTTGTGATGACCCTTGTACCGTACTTATTTAATTTCAGTTTCTTTAATATTGCCTCAACTGCTTTACTTTCCGATGCCATGCTTTACTGTTTTGATATACAACTGTGATTATACAATTGCTACAAGCCACAAATACAACCATACTGTTTCCAATTTACGATATGCGATTTCAAATTGTTTTCTACAATTTCCAAAATGTTCCTACAATCTTTAAAAATAAATTTTTTCTGAAATTTTGAAAAATATTTTTGAGGTTTCGAAATTTTGAAAACTCTTGTAAATGTTTTCGCATCCCAAAGGGATCTTTTCCCCCAAAAATGTTTGACATTTTATCTCCAACAACGGATTATTAAAACTTTTGCACTTCCACCCTTATGAGGAGGAACGATACGCTCCTGACCCGTGCAAACGCTGTCAGGTAATTGGAAAACCCTAACCCCCTTCCTTGTTTTATTATCAGAATCATGCCACCCAGAAGAATGAACACCCGAGCCCACCCGATCAGTTCTGAGGGCCAGGGTAGCCACCATGGAGCCGGAGGCCACCAGAACCGTGAAGGGGAGAATGTCAACCTGAGTGATAATGAGGGCAACGATCATAACCTGTTTGACGACTCTGAGTATGAAGAAGAAGAAGCCGGTGATGATACCCGAGAGGTAGAACATCCTAGGGGAGGCCCTATGGAACAGTTCATGGAGTTACTTAGGCAGAACTTGGACCGACCCCCAGTTCAGCAACCACCCCAGAATGCTAATGCTTTCCGGAACTTCAAATCCCTGAAACCCCCAGAATTTAAAGGAACTGCCGACCCTGTCGAGGCAAGGGCCTGGCTGAAGGAAATGGAAAAATCTTTCGAGATACTAGGTGTCGCTGAAGAGCAGAAGACTGTTTTCGCCACTTACCTTCTGAAGGGTGAGGCGAACTATTGGTGGGAAGCTAAGAAGAATTTGGAAGGAAGAGGTGTGGTAACCTGGGAGAGATTTAGCGAGCTGTTTTTGGAGAAGTACTTTCCTAGGTTCATGGAGACGCAAATGGAGCTAAAGTTTTTGGAGCTGAAACAAGGAAACATGACAGTGGCCGAGTATGAGGCCAAATTTACTGAGTTGTCAAGGTTTGTGCCGGAGTATGTGAACTCTGAGGCAAAGAGGGCCCGAAGATTTCAATTAGGGCTAAAACAATGGATTCAGAATCGTGTGGCGGTTCTTGAGCTGACAGACTATGCCACCCTTGTACAGAAAGCGTCAATTGTTGAAGCTGGGAGTGAACAGATGCAGAAGGAGAGAGAAGGAAAGAAGAGGAAGTTGGATAGCCGAAAGGGAAACTCTGCTGGTGGGAGCTTTCCGAGCAAATTTAAGCGGGGAACAATGTCCCAACCAAGCGGGAACTTTGGAACCAAGAGAGCTGAAAGTTGGAGTGTGGGCCAGGGCGGCCGACCGCAGGGATCGTCTTACTCTACCCCATCCCGAACCCAACCCCCAGAATGCAACAAATGTGGAAGGAAACATGCGGGCGTGTGCAACCTGCAAGATGTGAAATGCTTCAAGTGTGGGCTGACAGGGCATTATGCTAACGCCTGTCGCGGAACTAGTAACAACCCGAGTGTCGGAGGTAATTGCTTCAAGTGTGGGAAACCAGGGCACCGAATGAGGGAATGTATGTCCTCTGGGCCAGCTGCATCAAGAGTGAGTGGAACTGCTTCTAACAAGGCCCCTACTGCAAGAACTTTTAACATGACGGTGCAGGATGCCGTGAGGAACACGGATGTGATTGCAGGTACCCTATTACTCAACTCAGTTAAAGCAAATGTTTTATTTGATTCGGGAGCTACCAAGTCCTTCATATCTCTAGATTTTGTATGTCGGTTAGGCCTTAAGACTGAACCCTTGAAAGACAGATTGCAAATAGAGATAGCTAATCATGAAATTATTCCCGTTAGCCGAGTATGTCCAGGTTGCGACCTAGAAATAGGAGGGCGACACTTTCGGGTAGACTTAATACCTTTTAAACTAGGGGAGTTTGACGTAATAGTAGGTATGGATTGGTTAACAACCCACGGAGCCCAGATTGATTGTGTCAAGAAGAAAGTAAGTTTGAGACTGCCAGGGGACGAAGAAGTAGTATTTAGTGGGAAACGGCAAAGCCAAAAGTTCCTGACTATGATTCAAGCTAAGAAGTTGTTACGTAAAGGATGCGAAGCCTATTTAGCCTACGTGAAGGATACCAAGAAGGAGGCACCAAACCTGCAGGAAATCCCTGTCGTTAATGAGTTCGCGGGCGTATTTCCGGACGATCTTCCCGGACTACCACCCGATAGGGACATCGAGTTTGCTATAGACTTAGTTCCGGGTACGGCCCCAATTTCGAAAGCCCCATATCGGCTAGCCCCAGTGGAAATGAAAGAGCTGGCCACTCAGTTACAAGAATTGTTGGATAAAGGGATGATAAGACCTAGTGTGTCACCGTGGGGAGCCCCGGTGTTGTTCGTGAAAAAGAAGGACGGCAGCATGAGATTATGTATAGACTACAGGGAGTTGAACAAGGTGACTATCAAGAATAAGTATCCCTTGCCCAGGATAGATGACCTGTTTGACCAATTGAAAGATGCAGTTTATTTCTCTAAGATTGATTTGCGGACCGGGTACCACCAGTTAAAGATCAAACCAGAAGATATACCAAAGACGGCCTTTCGCACCCGGTATGGACACTATGAGTTCCTAGTGATGTCATTTGGGCTAACGAATGCCCCTGCAGCTTTCATGGACTTAATGAATCGAGTCTTCAAGAAATACTTGGACAAGTGTGTTATAGTCTTCATCGATGATATCTTGATTTATTCCAAGACGAAGGAAGAACATGCAGAGCACTTAAGGATTGTATTGGGAGCATTGAGAGAAGAAAAGTTGTACGCTAAGTTCTCGAAGTGCGAATTTTGGTTGAAGGAAGTTCAGTTTCTAGGGCATGTGATCAGCGAACAAGGTATTCTAGTGGACCCAGCCAAAATAGAGGCTGTATCAAATTGGGAGAGACCAACCACTCCGACGGAAGTGAGAAGTTTCATAGGACTGGCTGGTTACTATAGGAGATTTGTCCAAGACTTTGCAAAGATAGCAGCCCCTTTGACCCGACTAACTCGCAAGACCGAGAAGTTTGTGTGGACTGAAAAATGCGAAGAGAGCTTTCAAGAGTTGAAAAGGAGATTGGTGACAGCACCAGTACTAGCCCTACCTGATGATAAGGGAGATTTTGTGATTTATAGCGACGCATCCCATAAAGGTTTAGGGTGTGTGCTTATGCAGCACGGTAAGGTGATTGCGTATGCGTCCAGACAACTTAAGGAGTATGAGATAAGATACCCCACCCATGATTTGGAATTAGCAGCGATAGTTTTTGCTTTAAAGATCTGGAGACATTATCTGTACGGAGAAAAGTGTGAAATCTACACGGATCACAAGAGCTTAAAGTACATATTCACTCAGAAAGAGTTAAACATGAGGCAGAGGAGATGGTTAGAGCTAATTAAAGATTATGATTGTGAGATTCATTATCACCCAGGGAAGGCCAACGTGGTGGCCGATGCACTTAGCCGAAAGGAGAAGCTTAAGATGATAACGTCAGTGGACGAATTGATCAAGGACTTTGAGAAACTGGAGATTGAAGTGAGTCTACCAGGAATTGGACAAGAGAGTCTAATGGAAATAAAAGTCCAACCACCGTTATTGGAGAAGATTAAGTTATGCCAGGAAAAGAAGATAGAAGAAGAAAAGAATTCGATGGAGAAAATTTTGACTGGAGAGGAAATTAAGTGTGAGAAGGACGGGAATGGAATTATGAGGTACGCATCTAGGATATGGATCCCGAACGTTCAAGAATTAAAAGACGAGATTTTGCAAGAGGCTCATAGTTCGAGGTACTCAATTCACCCTGGAGGCACTAAGATGTATAGAGATCTGAGAGAATATTATTGGTGGCCTAATATGAAGAAGGACGTGGCAGAGTGGGTAAGTAAGTGTTTGACATGTCAAAGAGTAAAGGCCGAACACCAGAGGCCCAGTGGATTGTTGCAACCCTTAGAGATACCCGAGTGGAAGTGGGAGCAGATTGCGATGGACTTTGTGGTCGGATTACCAAGGACCAAGACAAATCATGATGCCATTTGGGTAATTATCGATAGGTTGACCAAGTCAGCACATTTTCTTCCAATCAACGAGAGATATACTGTCGACAAGCTGGCAGATATTTACCTAAAGGAGATTGTGGTTAGACATGGGGTTCCTGTGAGCATTGTATCAGATAGAGACCCAAGATTCAACTCCAGGTTCTGGAGAAGTTTTCAGGATTGTGTGGGGACTAAGTTAAACATGAGTACTGCATACCATCCCCAAACAGACGGACAGAGTGAGAGAACCATCCAGACCATCGAGGACATGTTGAGGGTATGTGCCATTGATTTTAAGGGAAGTTGGGATGACCACTTGCCGTTGATCGAATTTTCCTACAACAACAGTTACCATGCGAGTATAGGCATGCCCCCATATGAAGCTTTATACGGACGAAGATGTCGGTCTCCCTTGTGTTGGGAAGAAGTTGGAGAGCGGAAGATTTTAGGGCCTGAACTGGTACAACAGACAAGAGAAACTATCGAGCTCATAAGAGGACGGCTGGTAGCGGCCCAAGACAGACAGAAGAAGTATGCGGACCAGACCCGCAAGGACAAAGAATATGAAGTAGGAGAGTTTGTGATGTTGAAGGTATCGCCGTGGAAGGGATTGATGAGATTTGGTAAGAAAGGAAAGCTAAGCCCGAGATTTATTGGACTTTTTGAGATCTTGAAACGAGTTGGGAAGTTAGCCTATGAATTGGCTTTACCCCCGAGCTTACATCAAGTACATAACGTGTTCCATGTGTCCATGCTACGACCGTACCATACCGACTTCCGACATGTGATAGAACATGATCAAGTGGATCTGCAACCAGACTTAACATATGTAGAGCAACCCGTAGAGATCATGGATAGAAAAGAACAGGTGCTGAGGAACAAGGTTGTTAAACTAGTGAGAGTCTTGTGGAGGAATCAGAATGTCGAAGAATCAACATGGGAACTAGAGAGCGCGATGCGTGAAAAGCACCCCCAACTGTTTTCAACCTGATTCCGGGACGGAATCCTTTTAAGGAGGGGAGGTTGTAAGAACCCTAATTTTTGGTAATATTCCCTTTTATTTAATATCTTGTGACATTATCATTATGGAACCTTTCTAGTCATCCTTGTTAATTTATAGAATTGATTGTCTGAGAAACTGCGTTGTTGCATTTATGATATAAGATATACAGAGAGATTGTGAAGGCAAGAGTCCTGTTGTTAGTAATATTTATAAAACTTGGAATTTGAGAATGGTTAGAGTATTAAAGGATTTATTAAGAATTATGACGAGGAATTATGGACATTCGAGGAATTTACACGATTAGTACTTAAGGAATTATAGGGGAAATCTCTACGTGACGAAATATTATTACGAGAGAATAATTAGGATACGATACGAAGTAAGGATTAAATGACAAGCATTGGTGGGAGAATAATATTACAAGGAAAGAAATTACATGCAAGTGCCATGTAACTAGATAGTTAGAAAAAGGAACTAGAAAACATAAAAGCAAATGTGAATAGTGACTAGCATGGTGGATGATGTACTAGGGGACAATAGGGCATGGATGCAACCTAGGCTAGCTTGGCAACATGTGACTACTTTTTCTACTAACCATAATAATACAAGTCATTCTAGCATTTCTTTTTACCTTTCCAAAACAAAACAAGCAAAAACACTCCCCCCCCTTGAAAGAAGCTCTCGGCCGAACTCCTTGAAGAGAGAGGGAGAGATTTTCTCTCCACCATTTCTTCATCTACAATCTTCCTAGGGCTTCCTTGCATCTTAGTAGAGGTATGGTATAAATTTCAAAGCCTTCCATCCATTGGTTCTTGAGTTATAAGTGTTGGAAGTTTAGAGAAATGTTAACATAAGTTTATTATCTTTTAGATCTTGCATTGTGAGTGTTGTAGGAGGCCATCTAAGGTGATTTTAAGTTGTATAAAGATTGTTCAAGGTCTCTAGGAGCTCAAGAAGGTATGAAATCTCAAACCACCCTTGGTTATGTGTTGTTCATATAGTATGGTAGTAGATCCATGCATTTTAGGGGTTATCTTGAATGTATATGTATTGGATAGCATGGATCTTGGGTTTTGATGTTGAGATTGTGAATTTTATGACTATGGTTAATATATATATCTCCATGAGTGTTATGAGTCATGATCTAAGTGTTTTAAGTGGTGTTTATGTTATGGAAGTATGGAAAATGGTTGATCTAAGTGAATTGAGCTTGCTGAGTTTGTCCAGGAACTTTGATCTGTGTTGTAGCACGATTTTGAACACCCAAATGATGTCCCCTGATGTCCTACCTTATATTGTTGGAAAGATAATTGAATGTAGTTTCTGTATATGTAAGATTCATAGTTAGGTGATGTGTGGATTTTTAGTTATGGCCGGAGGAGTGAATTTTGTTTCTGGACTATGGACTGCATTAAGTGACCCCCTTGTGAACCTTGTTTAAACACCTTAAAATATGTTTGGGATCATGGAAAAATTTGAGAATGTAAGTAATGCAGTGGTGAAGACCACCCAAAAGGAATTGGATTAAAATATGAATTTTTAGATTTTATAAAAATGCTAGAGTAAAATTCGCGCAAGGGAAAAAGTCGATTAGTGGAGCAAAGTTCTAGGGTTAGTGATTATGATTCGAAAGTGGTAATTAAATTAAGTCGAGTAAGTGACGAGCGTAATCGAGTGATGACATGGACCTATAGTGGGGCTATAGAGTCATAAGACGAAGTCTTTAAGTTAATTTCGTACCCCCCTAAACCCCGTAATTAAAAAGATATTGTTAAGGTACTAACGAACGATTATTGCTTATGTATAGATCGTTCGAATCCGCACGCTCGACCACCCCAACCAAACCAAGGCAAGTTTACTTTTCAAAACTTATCCATATACAAGGACTTTCACTGTTGTGTTTGTAGTTTTCAATTATATCAAATGCTATGTTTATCGAAGTATTGATGCAATTGAGATTGAATAAGTACATATATGCTTATACCCCTTGAACTTAGATTGAAATGTTTTCTTCGGACAACGACTCTAGCAATAGAGGTCGTAGCGGTCCGTATATACCATTGACCGGGGAGCGGTATATTATTATATCGTATCTAGTTTGTGAAAACCCAAAGGGTCATTCGGGTAGTATCGTATACTCAAGTAACTATTGTTATATCTTCGTAAATACTCGAAACCCTATCTTGGATTAAAAGTTTATTTTATCGAATAATTATTTTATTAATTATTAATATTAAATCTTAAAATATTATTTATTAATCATTGTCATTATTTAAAGACAAAGTTAATCCAAGATACCTTTTAATACTTTCAAACTCGAACTAATTCGAACTCAAAACGTTTTCAAAAACCCCTGGTCAGATTCTGCTTCTTGTATGATTTCAAGAATCATCGATCGACTGATGTCGGACCTCAACTACTCTGTTTTCAATCAAAATCAAGTTTTAAAAGAAAAGAAAAAGGGACTCTGGCAGGTGTGGGAACCGTTGACGAACGATTCCCGGGATGTGTAAGCGGCCGTGAGCCAGGCGGTCCATCACTTATTATTCCGGCCCAGGTGTTGCCGAAGGATGATTACGGATGTAGTTTTCATCGAGGGTGATTACGGATGTAGTTTTCACCCGAGGGATAGTTACGGATGTAGTTTCTATCCTTCTACCGGTAGAGAAGACCCGCGGATTATTGGACTTGGATGTGGCGACTGATCATCGTCAATCCTTGTCAGGTTTTTGTGTTTTCTTTAAGTCCCATTCCTCCATTTTGGAAAAATGCTTTGACACTGCTCCTTAGGCTTTTGTGCCAAGTTGCGGATAGTGTTCTATTTTGATGAGAAAGAGGTTGATTCAATGCAGTATCTAGAACTGAAAGTTTATTTTGAAAACAAGGGCACATATTATTGCACCTTCGAGATTTATCAACTGTGACAAGTGATTTTATAACTGATTGATACAAACAAATATATCAACTGCCAATCATATGAGATGTATATTGCTTATCTTATATACATATTTCTTGCTGAGCTATAGTTGCTCACTCTTGCTTGTTTTCAAACTTTACAAACACAACAACTAAGCGAAATGGCAAGACCCAGGCAGACTGCTCGAAAGCAGGTGACTAGGCCCGAGCCTCCACTTGAGATTCCACCGGTAGGCCCCATTAGCCGGATTGGTTGGCAGCTTTTGTTAGTACGTTTTATTTATCAGCATGACCTGTGCAAGGTAGTGTATCGTAACAAACTTTCAAGCCGCCAGCTTCGCTTCATATCGGAGTGTTGCTGGTAGCATAACTACTATTTAATTCGGTCTGTAATAACTCTGATAACTTTATTACTGTTTAATCAATGTGTGACGTTTCTGAGGCTCTAACCTGTGTGTGTGAGTGTGGTGTGAGTTTATCGTGGGGTCGATGGCTGTGTTATGTATATTGTGTGCAAGAACAGGTATGTTATTTATGGAAAATGGACCGTGAGCGCCTAGATCTCCGACCCCGGATCTGGGGGCGTCACAAGAAGCCTATACAGAAGAAAAGGATATCAAGGAAGCAACCTTCAAAGGAACCAATTCAAGTTGCTAGGGTACCTGCTATTGTCAAACAGCCAATCTTGGAAAACAAGGATGATTTTATCTATCAGGCAGATATTGAAGAATACTCTGGCATGAATCTGTATCTGGATGAATTGTCAGAAGTTAGAGGAATTGACAAATATAAACATTTGCCTGAGAGACTGGTCTTTGTATACAAGGGAGGAAAGGAAAGGAAATGGCCACTACAGAGGGTTCTTGGAGAAAATTATCTGACCTTAACCAAAGTGTTCTCTGCAATCAAGAGATACATAGGGTTCTCCAAGATAGCAAAAGGGGAGATACTGGACAGAATAGAACAGATAAGGAGAGAATGGAACTCACCATCAAGTCTACCAAGGAAGATGAAAATCCCATACAATGGACAGAAAATCCACCTTCAACCCTTCTGGATGATGGAGTTCAGGGATGAAGATGGTAACAGGAGATTCTTCGAGTTAGAAGACCAACTATCAAAGGCTAGTTCTCAATACCTGAGATGGTTACAACAAAAGCTAAATCCAAAGGTTGATGAAGAAGATGCCTTCTATAGGCAACTCCAAATGCAGATTGAGTCCAACTCTGCCAAAGAAGGAAAATTAAGGGTGATGCCAACAAGAGAAAAGAAACAGTCTTAATCTGCTCAGTCTAGAGGAGCACTTCTCTATAAATTTCTCAAACTTTCAGTTTTTAATTTTTGTAGCTTAATACAATTTTTGCATTGTTCTATATATATATCTTTAGGAATATTTTGTTATCATCAAGGTCCTGAATTTATGCTTTATTGCCATCAAGTATAAATTGGGGGAGATTGTTAGGAATATGTTGTACTTGATGATAACTTCACAATCAATCAAATTGTATAAGGTTTTGTAGCTGTCAACGGATGAGGATTTATAACTCTATCTGTTGACAGGTAGCTCATCAACGGATGAGGTTTTGTAGCATATTGCAGTATCTCTATGTTATCAGTTGATAGTGTTTTTATCCACAGTCATGTTGACCATCAACGGATAGGTGGAATAGGGTAGCCAATTGTAAATAAGCTATGCTATGTAATTCTGTCTAAGTGAAAGTGTATCAACAGATGAAGACAAAACTCTATCAACGGATACAACTCAAATCCACTCTATCAACGGATACAGCTCAAGTCTCAATATCAACGGATATAGCTCAATACATCATCAACGGATGTCAGTGTACAATATCAACGGATAATCATTGACACTGTCTTCTATGCAAAGCTGGGGATTAGAAGTTGATAAGGACAGGTTTGACTGACAGATCACATGGGTTGATAGTAGATACAAAAAGCAGTATGGCAGCCAAACTTTGGAAACAAAGAAGAAAGAAGCATTCCATTTACACTATGAATACAAGAAAGGTGCAGGAGACATGTCTGTTCACAAGGACAACCTTTCGGCTACATGTGTATTTGGAGTGTAGTAGCAAGTCAACTAGAATTAGATTAATATTATCTTATTCCAGTAGTACTTGTAAAACTTGGGATTTATAACCAAGTGTAGCAACTCTTTGTAGGCTAAGAAAACAGATACATTTGCTTAGGGTTTTTATTGAATATCCTTAGAAAGCAAAGAGTTGTAAAACAGAAGCTGTGTACTTTTGTATCACAGAGTTTTCTTCGAATAAAAGCTTCAGGTGGTGCATTTAACCACCTAATTGTTTATGTGTTTGTGCATTAATCTTTCTACAGCAATTATCTAAGTATAGATTTCTGGAGTTTTTATCAGAAATTTATAAATATCAAGAATTGTATTCAAACCCCCCTTCTACAATTATACAAGTGTGTAATCTGGGAATAACAGGTAGAGTTTGTATTTGATCTTATTAATACAAACAAGTTTTGAGTTATTCGTTTGTTATTGTTATTTACTAAAGCAAAAATCAGACACGATTACTTCACTTGTATTCAACCCCCCTTTACAAGTTATTCGAGTTAACAATTGGTATCAGAGCAGGTTGATTTCGAATAATCAAAAAGATCTGCAATCATGTCTAGTTACAAGGATGGCAATACTAAGATCCCTATGCTCAAGAAAAACAAGTATACTCTTTGGGAAGTGAAGATGTTGCACCACCTGGAGGCAACAGACCCTAATTATCTTGACAGGATAAGAGATGGACCTTTTGTTCCAACGAAAGTGATTCCTCAAGAAACTGTTGAAGGAAAGGTTATTCCAGAACATACAGGAGAGAAACCTAAATCTGAATGGTCAGATAAGGATAATGAGAACGTTCTTAAGGATGCTAAAATGAGAAACATATTATTCAATAGTCTTGATTCTGTTCTCACTAACTATGTTCTTTCTTGCAAAATTGCTAAGGACATATGGGACAACCTGAAGGTTCATTGTGAAGGAACTAAACCCGTCAAGAAGAATATGAGGGCACTTCTCATACAACAGTATGAGTACTTTGAATCCAAGTCTGGTGAGTCACTTATTGATACCTTTGATAGGTTTACAAAACTCATCAATGAGATGGCTATGCATTGCAAGTATTATGACTTGGAGGATATGAATGCAAAGTTCATGAATGCCTTGCCTGATTTCTACAATGAGAAGATATCTGCCATTGAAGAAGCTAATGATCTGGATGAATTATCATTTGTGGTAGTTTATGGAAAATTGAGGGCTTATGAACTTGATAGACAGCAAAAGAAGAGCAGAAGTGAAGGCAAGTTAAAAATCGTGGCACTCACTGCTCAATCTGAATCACAGAAGCTTTCAGAAGAACAGTATGTTGAACCTACTGTAAAATATACAAGGAAGAAGAAAAGCAAAGAAAGTTCTAAGTCAGAGACTACGGATATAGACTCTGACAACACTGATTCTGAAACAGATATGCAGGAACTCTTTACTATGTTTGCTAAAGCTTTCAAGAAAGGAAGATTCAACAGGAGAAGATTTAGCAAAGGAGCGTTTCCAAAGAAAGAAGTGAAGAAGGATGATAAGGGCAAGAGTACAATCATCAAGCTTGACAAAGCAAAGATCAAGTGCTTTAACTGCAGCAAGCTTGGACACTTTGTGTTAGGTCCAAATGTGTTGTAGAGGGGGGGGGGGTGAATACAACTTTTCGAATATGAGAAGCAATAAATACGATGCAATAAATGAACACACAGATTCAAGGAATATATGTCTTATATATAACTTGAAAGGGTTGCTACAACATTCATTACAAAGTATAACAGAAGTTTAGAGAGAAGTAAATGATACTAAGCTCTGTGAATGCACTCTCTCTCTTTTTCTTGTGTTTCTCTCAAATATTGCTATCATACTAAAACATTACACAAGTACTTCTATTTATACTACATATAATCTATGTCCTGTAGTCTTCAAAGACTAAGATGTACGTGGCCCAATGATGTCCACATAAATCTTGCCTTAACTTGAAAGCTTGGAAATCTGCCAATCAGAAGATGCCATGTGTCATGTTGAAGCTGCACTCTAAGTAGAACTTCTACTTGAGAATTTCTACTTAGCCATCTCGAAGTTCTAAGTAGAACTTCTACTTAGAAACTTCTACTTGGCCATCTAGAATATTTAGTACTTAGAAAATATTCTGGTCTTCAACTTGAAACTTCAATGCACATCTTGAACTTGTGATATCTTCATGTCTTCTTTATTCTTCACCAAGCTCTTGAATATGGATCTTTATTACTGACATAAACTTGCTATCAATGTCCTGACACTTGATGCAACGGTCTGGTTCATAAGTGACTAGTCTTGATAGGGTTTTTGCTTCTTGAATAAATTACCATATCCAATTAGTAATATGGCTTTCCAATATTTGCTTTCCTTCTTGTTCACTTGAAATCAATTGGTCTTATTGATACTGATAGTTATGATCTTGATTCTTGGCTTTTCAAATCACTGAGGCATGAACAACTTTGACTTGAACTTCTCTCAATGATTTCTTCTTGGCTTGATCATAGTTAACATGTTGAATTGTATCAATTACCTTGTCTTCATTTAGTGTTGATTTCTTGTGACTTCTTGTTCTTGATTGTCTTCTGGTTAAGTATCTTTTCCTTTAGTTGAGTTACATTAGTTATAGTGTTACAAGTTTATACACTCTGCCTTTCAATCTCCCCCTATTTGATTGTCTAACAATGACATTCAAATAAATGAAGGATAACTCAACTAAACAATGAGACGAGAAAAGATAATTAACATTACAGTCTTGAATAATATACAATTGAAAAGTACTTGAAAACAATACAAAGAACTTAAACTAGAAACAGAATTCGAACTTCGAATTAAAGATCATTTGAGTGATTCCTATCACCTGGATTATTTCATACCTTTTAGTCAAACTTGTATCACCTTATTGGATTCACTCTAAGGTGAATTTTCCTCAAGTGAGTTAAAGCAACCGAAAGACATGAAGTTTTTCCAACTTCAAGTTCACACCACTCTGACCTTTAACCCTAATTCCGTTTCCTCTTTCTAGCTTCAGCAGCTTGGTCTTTCTCTTCTTTCTGCCTTTTGCGCTTCTCCTTCTGCTGCTGTTCTTTCTTGTACACTGGATCACGAAGCTGCTTCCACCTAGCATTCAACAGACTTACAGCTTCCATTTCTAGAGGATTCCTGGGCTCTGGATAAGGATGTTTGAAAAGCCTTCTGAGTTTGTCCACCTCCTGAGTAGTTCTGATCTTTGGAATGTCCTCAAAGTTCTTCATTATGAGCTGAGGTTTCCAGTGAAATTTATCAGCTTTAAACTGACAATAGATCATCTTGGGGTAGCCCTTGACACGGTCAGTATTGTGGACACTGGCCGCATCTCGCTCCATTCGCTTCTTTTCCACTACTACTTCAGACAGGTAACTCATGAGTCTCTGCTTTTCTTCCACATACTTGTCTTCCACTTCGCCCCATTTGAATACATATAATACTCTCTCCAGAAATGCAGCATCTTGAGTCCGTAGCAGCCATTTTCTACTCATATGCAAGATTGTTTGATTCTGGTCTGCATCTATGAATACTAAGGCATCAGCTGTATCTTCAACATAAGCGTGTATCCAGTATACACTATCACTTCCTGGAACACCAATAGCCTCCCTTATTTCTCCTTGTTCTAGTGCTCCAGAAGGAAGAGTCAGAGCTTCATCTACATTCTTCATGGCTTGAAGAATATTCCATTTCTTCTCTATCAGCTCCGGCTCAATCTTCACGTCATCAAGAGGGTTTGGAGCAATGACATCACACTTCCACACCTCATTGCTCTTCTTGAATATAACTCTTTCAATGATCTTCACGGATTTATCTTTAAGCTCAGAAGCGAATCCCTTACTCATCATTTGTCTACAGACAGCTTTGAGAGATTCCACTGAAAGCTCCGTTAAGTCATTTTCCTCCATGCTAACCCTCTTCATTTTCCCGTCAACTACCATCCGGACAAAATTTGGATATGCTGAGAATTCTGGACCCTTGTCCTCTGCTAGCTGCATTAACTGATCCCTGTACAGAATGCTTAGCTCCTCAGATTGAGAGTATTGAATTTTAGTCGCTAGCAAGAACAACTCTGACGCAGATCTTCTCATTATGAATTGGTCATCCACATATAGGAAAGATGTTGGGACTCCTTCTACCAAGGAAAAAATAACCTGCCACTGCTTAAGTGTTGCATTGTATCCAACCCTGACTTTAGAAATTAATCTCTTCAAAGCATTTATATAGTCCGCAGTCATTGGATTTTGCAAATTCAAGTTGTAGAACATATCATCTGCCTCCTTGTTATGAACTCCTTTCGCACAGGATCCCATCAATATCTTCCTTGCTTCATCCCATTTCTGTCCTATCCTTCGTTTGTCCAGATCAACTTGAGGATCAGCTAGCCTTGCAAGCTCATGATCGTACTGCTTCCCTTGTAGCTCCACTTTCTTTTCTAGGAAGGCAGCACGTTCTTGCATCATCTTCATTTTATGGAACTGAGCTTGTTCCAAGGCTAACTGTTGAGCTTTAAGGGTTTCCTCATCAACAGGAATTTCTTCAGGCATTCCGGAAGACATCCCAGCACCTCCACCTTGTTCCTTCAAAGATCTTTTTATAGCATGTGCCAACGGTACGTCTTCCATATCAGAATCTGAGTCAAGTACCTCCTGTACTGTTTCCTGATGACTCAGGTCAACGAATGGTTCATCAACCATCATTGCCTTACCCTTTCTCCTCCTCAGAGCCTCTTCATCAACAGACGACTCAACTTCTAGTTCCTTGACAAGATCAGCGGGTTCTTCAAATTCTTCGATGTGAACTGCCTGCTGTCTCGTCTCCTTTCCACTCTCCCCCTTAGGTGAGTTATCCTGAGCTCCACCTTGGTCTCCAGATCCACCAGTTGCATAAGAACCTCCAAAACCAGAACCAGAGGCTCCCGCTCCACTAGCACCACCTGCACCAGCATCGGGTGGAGGTTGTTGGGACTCGAAACACTCCGGGGGCACAAAACTCCTGACTGCGAACATCATTCTACTGATCTCCACAGCCATTGTATGAATTGTAGACTCCATTGCCCCCATCCTCTCATTGAGAGTGCTTCCCAAGACACCACCAGCATGGCCCAAGTCATTGACCTTATTTGTCAAATCATCAAAAGCTGTAGCTTGACTTGCCATTCTTGCTGCGTAGTCGTCTAGAGCCCGTTGATTGTTTCCAATGTTAATCCCGAACTGCCCCATCGTCTGCCCGAACTGCCTCATCTGATTTTCCATTGAAGTCATACGAGTATCAAAATTTTCAATATTAAGGGACGGTGTTTGGTTTAGGTGACCTCGCTCTAATACTCGTTCTGTTGGTATTTGGCGCTCGGTTTCGGGCCTTAAAAATGAAGGTCCCTCTCTCCTTAACCTCTCACACACACTCCCTGTCTGACGCTCGTGTATGTCTTCAATTATTGATCCGAAATATGAAGCAGTACCTGCAGAAATTGGATAAGCAAAATAATTGGCAGTTATGGGATCTATGTCTGTTTTGTCCTGAGTTGGAATCTCAGGCTGAGCGGCTGCAAAGTGTTCTTGTACGACATTAGAACCGATCCTCTTTGCAGCATCAGTACGTACCGGTGAAGGTATGGCTGAAGTTGTTAAAACTCCATGTCCTTTTGAAGAAACAGGATCTTCAAAAGGTACATAATTGTCATCAAAATCCCTATGTGTAGACTGTTTAAAGGGAGAACCACTCTCGTGAGGTGGAGTGGTTGCGTGTGACACACTAGGGTTTGACTGGGGTTTTGAAGTAGCAGCATGAAAAAGTTTGGCTTTCTTTCGAATAAGTTGCTGCTCTTCGGGTTCACTCTCCTCATCATCTCCTACATATATACGTGCTGGCTTTCTGACTTCCGTTAACAAGGGTGAAAGAGAATAAGAATGTGTATCAGTCTCAGAAATGTAGCTCTCACCCTGGGATAGATTCTGCGGGTTAGCAGTCTCTTGGGTCTCGGAATCAGATACATAGGAGGAGGAATGAGTAGTATGCAGGGAGAGATTACCTTGTTCATTACCTTGTGCCTCATCGCTTTGCTCATCAGGAATCTCATCAAATGCCTCAGCATGAGCAGATGGATTCTGAGCATATGATGAAACTTGCGATGATTCCCCCAAATTGGTAACTCCTGCATCATATCTAAGCCACATTTGAATATTTTCAGGAATTGACATAGGTTTACCTTGATGTTTATCCTGATTAGCAATGGTTGAAAGTGACTTAGTGTTAGGTCCAAATGTGTTGTAGAGGGGGGGTGAATACAACTTTTCGAATATGAGAAGCAATAAATACGATGCAATAAATGAACACACAGATTCAAGGAATATATGTCTTATATATAACTTGAAAGGGTTGCTACAACATTCATTACAAAGTATAACAGAAGTTTAGAGAGAAGTAAATGATACTAAGCTTTGTGAATGCACTCTCTCTCTTTTTCTTGTGTTTCTCTCAAATATTGCTATCTTACTAAAACATTACACAAGTACTTCTATTTATACTACATGTAATCTATGTCCTGTAGTCTTCAAAGACTAAGATGTACGTGGCCCAATGATGTCCACATAAATCTTGCTTTAACTTGAAAGCTTGGAAATCTGCCAATCAGAAGATGCCATGTGTCATGTTGAAGCTGCACTCTAAGTAGAACTTCTACTTGAGAATTTCTACTTAGCCATCTCGAAGTTCTAAGTAGAACTTCTACTTAGAAACTTCTACTTGGCCATCTAGAATATTTAGTACTTAGAAAATATTCTGGTCTTCAACTTGAAACTTCAATGCACATCTTGAACTTGTGATATCTTCATGTCTTCTTTATTCTTCACCAAGCTCTTGAATATGGATCTTTATTACTGACATAAACTTGCTATCAATGTCCTGACACTTGATGCAACGGTCTGGTTCATAAGTGACTAGTCTTGATAGGGTTTTTGCTTCTTGAATAAATTACCATATCCAATTAGTAATATGGCTTTCCAATATTTGCTTTCCTTCTTGTTCACTTGAAATCAATTGGTCTTATTGATACTGATAGTTATGATCTTGATTCTTGGCTTTTCAAATCACTGAGGCATGAACAACTTTGACTTGAACTTCTCTCAATGATTTCTTCTTGGCTTGATCATAGTTAACATGTTGAATTGTATCAATTACCTTGTCTTCATTTAGTGTTGATTTCTTGTGACTTCTTGTTCTTGATTGTCTTCTGGTTAAGTATATTTTCCTTTAGTTGAGTTACATTAGTTATAGTGTTACAAGTTTATACACTCTGCCTTTCAATCTCCCCCTATTTGATTGTCTAACAATGACATTCAAATAAATGAAGGATAACTCAACTAAACAATGAGACGAGAAAAGATAATTAACATTACAGTCTTGAATAATATACAATTGAAAAGTACTTGAAAACAATACAAAGAACTTAAACTAGAAACAGAATTCGAACTTCGAATTAAAGATCATTTGAGTGATTCCTATCACCTGGATTATTTCATACCTTTTAGTCAAACTTGTATCACCTTATTGGATTCACTCTAAGGTGAATTTTCCTCAAGTGAGTTAAAGCAACCGAAAGACATGAAGTTTTTCCAACTTCAAGTTCACACCACTCTGACCTTTAACCCTAATTCCGTTTCCTCTTTCTAGCTTCAGCAGCTTGGTCTTTCTCTTCTTTCTGCCTTTTGCGCTTCTCCTTCTGCTGCTGTTCTTTCTTGTACACTGGATCACGAAGCTGCTTCCACCTAGCATTCAACAGACTTACAGCTTCCATTTCTAGAGGATTCCTGGGCTCTGGATAAGGATGTTTGAAAAGCCTTCTGAGTTTGTCCACCTCCTGAGTAGTTCTGATCTTTGGAATGTCCTCAAAGTTCTTCATTATGAGCTGAGGTTTCCAGTGAAATTTATCAGCTTTAAACTGACAATAGATCATCTTGGGGTAGCCCTTGACACGGTCAGTATTGTGGACACTGGCCGCATCTCGCTCCATTCGCTTCTTTTCCACTACTACTTCAGACAGGTAACTCATGAGTCTCTGCTTTTCTTCCACATACTTGTCTTCCACTTCGCCCCATTTGAATACATATAATACTCTCTCCAGAAATGCAGCATCTTGAGTCCGTAGCAGCCATTTTCTACTCATATGCAAGATTGTTTGATTCTGGTCTGCATCTATGAATACTAAGGCATCAGCTGTATCTTCAACATAAGCGTGTATCCAGTATACACTATCACTTCCTGGAACACCAATAGCCTCCCTTATTTCTCCTTGTTCTAGTGCTCCAGAAGGAAGAGTCAGAGCTTCATCTACATTCTTCATGGCTTGAAGAATATTCCATTTCTTCTCTATCAGCTCCGGCTCAATCTTCACGTCATCAAGAGGGTTTGGAGCAATGACATCACACTTCCACACCTCATTGCTCTTCTTGAATATAACTCTTTCAATGATCTTCACGGATTTATCTTTAAGCTCAGAAGCGAATCCCTTACTCATCATTTGTCTACAGACAGCTTTGAGAGATTCCACTGAAAGCTCCGTTAAGTCATTTTCCTCCATGCTAACCCTCTTCATTTTCCCGTCAACTACCATCCGGACAAAATTTGGATATGCTGAGAATTCTGGACCCTTGTCCTCTGCTAGCTGCATTAACTGATCCCTGTACAGAATGCGTAGCTCCTCAGATTGAGAGTATTGAATTTTAGTCGCTAGCAAGAACAACTCTGACGCAGATCTTCTCATTATGAATTGGTCATCCACATATAGGAAAGATGTTGGGACTCCTTCTACCAAGGACAAAATAACCTGCCACTCCTTAAGTGTTGCATTGTATCCAACCCTGACTTTAGAAATTAATCTCTTCAAAGCATTTATATAGTTCGCAGTCATTGGATTTTGCAAATTCAAGTTGTAGAACAGATCATCTGCCTCCTTGTTATGAACTCCTTTCGCACATGATCCCATCAATATCTTCCTTGCTTCATCCCATTTCTGTCCTATCCTTCGTTTGTCCAGATCAACTTGAGGATCAGCTAGCCTTGCAAGCTCATGATCGTACTGCTTCCCTTGTAGCTCCACTTTCTTTTCTAGGAAGGCAGCACGTTCTTGCATCATCTTCATTTTATGGAACTGAGCTTGTTCCAAGGCTAACTGTTGAGCTTTAAGGGTTTCCTCATCAACAGGAATTTCTTCAGGCATTCCGGAAGACATCCCAGCACCTCCACCTTGTTCCTTCAAAGATCTTTTTATAGCATGTGCCAACGGTACGTCTTCCATATCAGAATCTGAGTCAAGTACCTCCTGTACTGTTTCCTGATGACTCAGGTCAACGAATGGTTCATCAACCATCATTGCCTTACCCTTTCTCCTCCTCAGAGCCTCTTCATCAACAGACGGCTCAACTTCTGGTTCCTTGACAAGATCAGCGGGTTCTTCAAATTCTTCAATGTGAACTGCCTGCTGTCTCGTCTCCTTTCCACTCTCCCCCTTAGGTGAGTTATCCTGAGCTCCACCTTGGTCTCCAAATCCACCAGTTGCATAAGAACCTCCAAAACCAGAACCAGAGGCTCCCGCTCCACTAGCACCACCTGCACCAGCATCAGGGGGAGGTTGTTGTGACTCGAAGCACTCCGGGGGCACAAAACTCCTGACTGCGAACATCATTCTACTGATTTCCACAGCCATTGTATGCATTGTAGACTCCATTGCCCCCATCCTCTCATTGAGAGTGCTTCCCAAGACACCACCAGCATGGCCCAAGTCATTGACCTTATTTGTCAAATCATCAAAAGCTGTAGCTTGACTTGCCATTCTTGCTGCGTAGTCATCTAGAGCCCTTTGGTTGTTTCCAATGTTCATCCCGAACTGCCCCATCGTCTGTCCGAACTGCCTCATCTGATTTTCCATAGAAGTCATACGCGTATCAAGATTTTCAATGTTAAGGGACGGTGTTTGGTTTAGGTGACCTCGCTCTAATACTCGTTCTGTTGGTATTTAGCGCTCGGTTTCGGGCCTTAAAAATGAAGGTCCCTCACTCCCTAACCTCTCACACACACTCCCTGTCTCACGCTCGTGTATGTCTTCAATTATTGATCCGAAATATGAAGCAGTACCTGCAGAAATTTGATAAGCAAAATAATTGGCAGTTATGGGATCTATGTCTGTTCTGTCCTGAGCTGGAATCTCAGGCTGAGTGGCTGCAAAGTGTCCTTGTACGACATCAGAACCGATCCTCTTTGCAGCATCAGTACGTACCGGTGAAGGTACGGTTGAAGTTGTTAAAACTCCATGTCCTTTTGAAGCAACAGTATCTTCAAAAGGTACATATTTGTCATCAAAATCCCTATGTGTAGACTGTTTAAAGGGAGAACCACTCTCGTGAGGTGGAGCGGTTGCGTGTGACACACTAGGGTTTGATTGGATATTTGAAGTAGCAGCATGAAAAAGTTTGGCTTTCTTTCGAATAAGTTGCTGCTCTTCGGGTTCACTCTCCTCATCATCTCCTACATATATACGTGCTGGCTTTCTGACTTCCGTTAACAGGGGTGAAAGAGAATAAGAATGTGTATCAGTCTCAGAAATGTAGCTCTCACCCTGGGATAGATTCTGCGGGTTAGCAGTCTCTTGGGTCTCGGAATCAGATACATAGGAGGAGGAATGAGTAGTATGCAGGGAGAGATTACCTTGTTCATTACCTTGTGCATCATCGCTTTGCTCATCAGGAATCTCATCAAATGCCTCAGCATGAACAGATGGATTTTGAGCATGTGATGAAACTTGTGATGATGCCTCCAAATTGGTAACTCCTGCATCATATCTAAGCCACATTTGAATATTGTCAGGAATTGACATATGTTTACCTTGATGTTTATCCTGATTAGCAATAGTTGAAAGTGACTTAGTGCCCATCCCTAGCGATTCAGATGTTGGGCTTCTGGCAAATCCCTGTCTAACAGCAAGAGCATCCTTCGGTATTAAGTCATTAATCAGCATTTGTAGGAACCGAGGAAACCAGCAGACAACATCAGTTGTAGTGATATCTCTGCTTGCAGGAGATCCCATTGAAGCCACTATCTCAGAGAGAACTATGCGTCCATAATTTATATCCAGTTCTCTTGCTAGGGCAACTGCAAAGGTTTGCATTGGAATTGGAATTTGATGAAAATCTTTTTCTCGTGCCCGAAAACATCTAGTGATGGCCTCGAAAAAGTAATTCCATTCCACATGGAAGAATTGTTTTTGGATATTTCCTATGATTGGGCCTTTGGGAGGATAACATCCAATTTCTTCAAAGAAGCTGAGGCGTTCTGCAGCTGTAGGTTCTGGATCATAAACATCTTTGATTGGGAATCCCAGAACCCTATTGACAATCTCTTCAGTCACCTCATATTCCTGACCCGCTAAGGTAAACCTGAAACCGAAGGGGGTTGATTTGCTCCCAAAAGTAACCGCACTAGTCCATAATTGCTGTAAAGCATCATGTACTAGTGTAGGTTTAGCAGTAAAAGCATGGCTAGCTTTGGAGTACAAATCAAGAAATCGTATCCAAAACTTAAACCGCGGGAGTTGATCACCAATTTCCGTAGAAATATTATAAAAATTGTTTTTAGCAAGTGAAAATTGGTGAGCCATTTTAATTTAAATGTTTTTTAAAAAAAATGTGAAATAATTTAATTTTCTTTTTAATTTTGAAAAACAAATAATTTACGAATTAAAGATTATACCACTTTTAATTTTTCGAGAAATATCAAAAGACAATCTGAAAAGTTAAACTACGGGATATGAACAGGTGCCAATTACTAGATCTGAATTATTCAAAGAAGATGAATATTCGTGTGTATACCAGTAAACTCGTGTGTGTGTATGGATGAAGAGTGTGGAAATCGTGTTTTGTGAACAGTTACACAAACAATATATGTTCGTGTGTATGTATATGCGCGTGTATGAATGGTCACTAAACACAGTATCACAACGATTAATGATAACACAGTGAATCTCAGTCAAGAAATTGGCAGTAATTCGTGATTAGTACGAGTTTAATCACAAAAACACGGATTAAAGGTATGTAATTAGTGAAATCGCACTGTTTTTGTGAAACGGCTGCTGTGAAAATGAAATTAGGTAAAGTGAATTAGGCATCGAGTTAGAGATGTATATATAGATGAATGTGAAATGACAAAAATGTCCCTGTTAAAAAGAGTGTTAAAGAATAAGTACATACAGGGAGGACTTAAGTCGAACTCTATCTCGAACATTTCTATCTCGAACATCTCTATCTCGAACATCAAGTCGAACTTCGAGATGAAGTTCGAGATAGAGGTTAACTCGAACAATTAAGCACAAATAAGCACTTTAACCAATTTTACAGCAGAAACTATAGGGAAATCCTATCTCGAACATTATTGATTTGTAGTAAATTTGGAAAATTCCCTTCTAGAAAAAACAGGGAAATTCGAGATACTTTTCGAGTTAGAAGTTTAACTCTATCTCGAACATCAAGTCGATATTCGAGTTGAGTTTCGAGATAGACTAAGAACTCTATCTCGAACATCAAGTCGAAATTCGAGTTGAGTTTCGAGATAGACTAACTCGAAATTAATCTCAAATTCTTTCCAAAATACCCCCTTGAAGCAAAAAGTACAGGGTAATTCAAGATATGTTTCGAGTTAGGAGTGTAACTCGAAAAATTCCCTTTAGCTTAACTGAGAACTCTATCTCGAACATCAAGTGGAAATTCGAGTTGGGTTTCGAGATAGACTAACTCGAAGTTAATTCTCAGTTCTTTTCAAAATATTCCCTTAATGGAAATCTCATCTCAACCTTTGAGATAAAATTCGAGATAGACTTTATCTCGAATATTTTGAAGATAGAACTAGGCACTGGTAACTCGAACTCGAACACAAAGTCGAATTTCGAGATAGCCAACTCGAAATTCTTCCCAGACTTAGAATTTTTCAAAAACTTCACTCTGACAGCTTAAGTCGAAATTCAAGTCGAATTTCTAGATGATTTTCGAGATAGAACATAACTCGAAATTTTGAAGTTTTTTAATTCTAAGGCCTCTAATTACATGAAAATCATAGGTAAATTCATCTAAAAATCATGCAATATTTAGAATATTATGAATTTAACTCCCCCTATGATCATGCAATCTAACAAGCATAAATTCACAGATTTGTGCTATAAAAGACACTTAAAACACAAGGAATTTATGCAAAAACACACTATATGCAACCTATAACAATCATTAATTAGGCATTTTAAAGTCTAAGCACATAATGATTGAGTAGCTTGCACAAACAAACATAAACATGGATTTTACAAATAGAAGGTTTTACTAAGTTGTGTTAAGCATTCCGAATTCACCAACCAATCTATTGAATGTTACTTCATCAAGAGGTTTGGTGAATATATCTGCAATTTGTTGCATTGTGGGCACAAAATGTAGCTCCACAGTCCCCTCCTCGACATGTTCTCTTATGAAGTGATACCTGATGTCGATGTGCTTGGTTCTTGAGTGATCTACAGGATTGTTGGTTATGGCAATGGCACTTGTGTTGTCACACATGATTGGAATTTTCTTGTGCTCCATGCCATAATCCTTCAATTGGTTCCTCATCCACAGTATTTGAGCTACACAGCTTCCAGCAGCAATGTACTCAGCTTCAGCAGTAGAAGTAGATACTGTATGTTGCTTTTTACATTGCCAGGACACCAATCTTCTGCCAAGAAATTGGCAAGCACCAGATGTGCTTTTCCTATCAATCCTGCAACCTGCATAGTCTGAATCCGAATAGCCAATAAGATTAAAACCTGTATCTCTTGGGTACCAAATCCCTAGATTTGGTGTGCCCTTGAGATACCTAAAAATTCTTTTGACGGCTACGAGATGTGATTCTCTAGGATCCGCTTGGAACCTTGCACACAAACAAGTTGCGAACATTATATCGGGTCTACTTGCAGTTAAATAGAGGAGTGAGCCAATCATACCTCGATAGCTTGTGATGTCAACTGATTTACCTGATTTGTCTTCATCAAGCTTCGTGGCTGTTGCCATGGGAGTCTTAGCTGCTGATGCATCTTCTAGATTATACTTCTTGAGTAAATTTCTGACGTACTTGGATTGACAGATAAAGATACCATCTTTTCTCTGACTGATCTGTAATCCAAGGAAGAAGGACAGCTCTCCCATCATGCTCATCTCATATTTTTCCTGCATTAGCTTAGCAAATTTCTCGCACAATCGCTCATTTGACGGCCCAAAAATAATATCGTCCACATAGACTTGAACAAGTATTAAGTCATTTCTTACAATTTTATAGAACAATGTTTATCAATTACTCCCCTAGTAAAACCATTTTCAATTAAGAATAAAGATAGGGTTTCATACCATCGCCTTGGGGATTGCTTGAGGCCATAGACAGATTTGAAGAGTAGATACACAAAATCTACATGTTCTGGATCAATGAAGCCGGGCGGCTGTTCCAGATACACTTCTTCTTCTAATTCTCCGTTCAGGAAGGCACTTTTCACGTCCATCTGGAAAACCTTGAAGTTCTTATGTGCTGCAAATGCCAAGAACATCCTGACTGCCTCAAGTCTTGCAACTGGTGCATAGGTTTCATCATAATCAATTCCTTCTCGCTGAGAATAACCTTTTGCAACCAAACGAGCCTTGTTTCGTGTTACAAGTCCGTTTTCATCCAGTTTATTTCTGAATACCCACCTTGCTCCAATTACGGATATGTTCTTTGGTCGGGGTACCAGTTTCCAAACTTTCTGCCTTTCAAACTGATTGAGTTCCTCTTGCATTGCAATCACCCAATCAGCATCACCAAGAGCTTCTTCTATTTCTTTAGGTTCAAGCTTGGATAAGAACCCAGAATATACGGAGATATTAGCCATGTCAGCTCTTGCAGTTCTTCTAGTAGTCACACCAGCATCTGGATCACCAATAATTAACTCAAATGGATGGTCTCTATTCCATACCCGTTCACCTGGAAATTGTCTTGATGATTCAGCTTGACTTTCTGAGTTGGGGTGCTGACTACTTTGATTATTTTCACTAACTCCCCCTGAGTTAGTGCCAGCTCCTACAGAACTAGAGTCAACTCGACTCGAGCCTTGAACAGTAGTCCTTGAGCTGCTATTTACTCCCCCTGAGTTGTTGCCGGTTCGTACTGAAGAAGTCTCTCCTGATCTTGTAGAATTAGCTTGTTCACTAGACTCAGGTTCTTCATGTACACTTGGAACGTTTAATGGAGCAACCAACTCAGGTTCATCTTCAAGATCTTCTAAGTCCAGATTCTGAAATTTTAGGGACTCAGTTTCACTAGAATCTCTTGAATTTGATGAGAGTTTGGTATCGTCGAATCTGACGTTGTAGCTTTCAGTCAATTTTCGATCATTCACTAAGAACACTCTATAAGCTGCCACCACATCTGTAGAGTAACCAACAAAGATTCCTTCACGAGCTTTTGCTGCAAACTTGCCTAGATTTTCATCATCTATAAGCACATAGCATTTTGCTCCGAAGACATGAAAGTATTTGATTGTTGGTCTTCTGTTGTTCATTAATTCACATGGTGTCTTTTCTTTATCTTTTATGATCAAGGTTCTATTTTGAGTGTAACACACGGTACTCACTGCTTCGGCCCAGAAGTACAAAGGAAGTTTTGAATCATACAACAAAGTTCTTGCTGCTTCAACCAAAGTTCTATTCTTCCTTTCAACTACTCCATTTTGCTGTGGAGTTCTCGGGGCTGAATACTGACGACGTATTCCTTTAGATACACATAAGTCATTCAGCACTGCGTTTTTGAATTCAGTGCCATTGTCTGATCTAATCGTCTTCACAGTAAGTGTTGAAACATTCTCAATTTGAGTGATACGATCAATGATTAAGAAAGGTACTTCGTCTTTCGTCATTGCGAACAATACCCATGTATACTTGGAGAAGTCATCCACGATTACCAAAGCATATCTTTTCCTAGACAAAGATAGGACATTCACTGGGCCAAACAAATCCATATGAAGAAGTTGCAGAGGCTCAGTAATACTAGAAATTTCTTTGCTTTTATGCGATGCTCGCTTCGACTTTCCCATTTCACAAGCTTCACAGAGTCCTTTCGGAGCGAACTCCATTTGAGGTAGATCTCTCACCAATTCTTGCCTCGCGAGAGCATTCATCGTTTTGAAGTTTAAGTGAGATAACTTTTTGTGCCATAACCAGCTTTCATCATCCGAGGCTTTGCTGTAGAAACAGGTGACCTCATTCTGATTTGCTGAATCCATATCTGCAACAAAAAGATCTGCCTTTCGAACTCCTCTCAAAGCTAGTGAGCCTTCCTTGATGTGAGTGATTGATACACCTTTCTTGTTGAAGACAATTTCGTAACCTTTGTCACAGAATTGACTGATACTCAACAGATTGTGCTTCAGTCCCTCAACATAGGAAATATCTTCTATGATGACATTGCCAGTTTTCAGTTTGCCATATCCCTTAGTCACACCTATGCTGTCATCTCCAAAGGTAACATAAGGGCCAGCCTTCATAACCAACTCTGTAAGCAGGGACTTGTTTCCAGTCATATGCCTCGATGTTCCACTGTCTAGCACCCATATGACTTTATTTCTATTCTGCTTAACGCCCTGCAATGACAGATTGGTTAGACATTCTTCGGAACCCAACTCTGATTGGGCCCGGCTTTTCGATAAGATCGAGAATCAACAGATTTAACAACAGGAGATGCACTTTTCTTCACATTACTAGAGCTTTCAACTATCTCCTTTCCTTTCTCAGACTTGAGAGATTTGTCAGTCTTAGGAGAAGGTTTGTCACTCCTAACTTTAGGAGGACTGACAGTCTTGGCTCTCCCATACTTTTTCTTGATGTTTGAACTAGCAACAGTATTTGAGCATGACTGGCTAGATGCATTCATTAAATGCACAAAATTTTGCATGATGTTAAAATTGCATGGCATACAATTAGGTTGACCACACTGTGCATGATTCTGATGCAGATTATTCATTGTATGTGTGGTAGGCATGGCATGTGCAGCAGGAACATTCATGTTTGCTTTGCATGCATAAGAAAGATGTTCAGTAGATTTACAATGATAACATGCTTTCTTTTATGCCTTTTTCTTTCTTTCCTTGTTGTTTAACAGCCTTAGCTCCTAATCCTAGTCTAGATTAATCTCTAGGAAAATTGATTTTAACTTGTTTGATAGGAGTTATAGGTTGTGCTTTCTGGCGATCTTCCATCTCAATCTCATATCTAGCTATCAATTCAGTCTCTTCTTCTTCTATTCTAGGAACAAGGTGTTTGTACATAGGTTTGACAGCTGATTTAAGAATGCTAGGTGTTTCCTTTTTAAGATCAATGGAACTAGGGTCAATAAGTCTCTTTCCTTCTTTCTTAGGAAGATCAGAATAATCAAGTCCTACACCTACTCCAGTTATCCTCTTAAATGTGTCATTATCTACATACACTTTACTAGCAGCTAGTTTGTAAGCTTCACATTTTGTTTCTAACTCAGCTAGGTTGTTCCTAAGACATGCTTCTACTTCTTCCTTAAGGACGAGCTTGTGTTCCAGAGATTTAATAAAGTCTCTTAGGGAAGTATCTACAGTGCAAGCAGCCTCTAGCTCTTCCACTTTTGCCTCAAGCATTCTGCATTTGGCAACAAGTGTTTTCTGTTCCTTTTGAGAAGAGTCTAGGCTTTTGCACAACATATAGATCTCTTCACTAAGAGCCCCGTTCTGTTCCTTATAATCATCAATAGACATTTCTACTTTAAGAGTCAGAACTGGTACCTCTGGTTCCTCTGATGTCTCAGCCATGAGGGCAAAGTTTGCTACATGAGTAACATCTTCCTCATCTGAATCATCCCAAGCTCTTCCTTCTGTCACCAATAAAGCTCGTTTTCCATGTCTTTCCTTCACCAGTGCTTCATACTTGCTTTTGAGGGCTTCATATGTCTCTTTTGGATAAGTCTGTTTAGGCTTTTTGCAGTCCGAGGCAAAGTGTCCAGCTTCACCACAATTATAGCATTTGAACTTCATTTTGAAATCCAATGGAGATTTGTAACTGGTATTCTTGCCTTTACCTTGGTAGCCTGACGAACTACCACCACCCTTAGCAGCCCGATAGAAAGATGAAGAATTTCTTTGTGGTCGGTTGCTCTTTCTAAATCTCATGTTGCTGAACTTCCTTGCCATGTATGCCACGACACTATCGTCCATGTTGTCCAGCTCTTCTTGGGTGTAGTAGTCATCATCACTATCAGATGCGCACTCGTCATCATTATCAACTTGGTGTGGTGCAAGTGATGATTTAGGCTTTGCTGCAACCATTGCCTTCTTAGACTCTTCCTCATCAGGAACTAATCCTGATGCAGTTTCTTTTCCCTTTGAATCATTGTCCCATGCTTGATCTTGAAGTGTTTCCAGCTCATAGGTCTTTAATATTCCATAATACTCTTCCAGAGAAGTTGTATGCAAATCTCTGGTTTCTCTTATTGCGTAGACCCTATGTTCAATGCTTTTTGGCTGGTTCCTCAGATATCTCGTATTAGTCTCAACCATGGGGAGAGTTACACCTCTCAGATTCAAATCCAATACCAACTGACTGAATCGTAGATAGACATCTGTTATGCCTTCTCCTTTCCTTATTCTAAAGGTGTCATACTCCATCTTGAGTATGAGTGTCTTGTTACTTCTAACCTCTGCAGATCCTTCCATGACAACTTCTATCTTGTCCCAAATCTTCTTCGCTGTAGTCAGACCTTTGACTATGTTGAACATTTCATGATCAAGAGATTCCATCAAGGTTTGTCGAACGGCAGTATCACAAGCTATTTGTTCCTTGTCAGCATCCGAAAAGTCCGCTGCCTTTTTGGGCTCAGACCGAGGTGCTATAACCACCCCTCCTTCCGTATGTGCAGGAATAACCACCATTGGAACAAATTTACCCTTGTCAAGGACTTCCAAATATTCAGGGTTAACAGTCTCTAGATATAGTCTCATTTTGAAAACCCATTCTTCATAGTGATCTCGGTTGAACATTGGGATCTTGAATGCATTTTTAGGAGCCATTTCAATTCTGGTCACTAAAAGTTTCTAAGTACCCAAGACTAGGCTATGTAGAATATATATGTAGAACTTTTGCCTAAGTCGAAATTTCACTAAGTCGAAATTTTGCTCAAGTCGAAATTCACCAAGTAGAAATTGTCCAAGTCGAAATTCTATGTAGAAATTCTCAAGTAGAAATTCTATGTAGAACTTTTGTCCTTAGAATAATTTTTCTGCAGGTTACTTTAATATTGAATAAACAATATTATCTCTTTAACACCTTTTGACTTTGAATGCTTTACTCACCTAACCCACCTAACACATGTGCTAGGTACTGAGTATGTCTTGTTTCACTTTCGGCCGTGAATAATGCAAATCACAAAGTCCAAAAACACCTTTTTTTATTCTTTTACTATTTTTCTGTTTGAAAAGGAGATCAAAAAGTTGTTGGGTTGTCTTCTTTGATAAGAACAGATGATGAACACTCAAGAACACCAAATATGAAAGTACCCAGATTAATTCACAAAAATTAATTAAAATACACCCAGGCTAAATAATCACACCTGGAGTATTTAAATAATTTTTCGGATGAGTTTTCACTACAAACGAATTAAAGCCCACTTTTCGAGAAAATGAAAAGTAGATCTAGAAAATGAAAACTCACGATTATTCTACTCAACACAAGGATCTATGTTTTGTATGTTAAACATATAGCTCTGATACCAATTGTTAGGTCCAAATGTGTTGTAGAGGGGGGGTGAATACAACTTTTCGAATATGAGAAGCAATAAATACGATGCAATAAATGAACACACAGATTCAAGGAATATATGTCTTATATATAACTTGAAAGGGTTGCTACAACATTCATTACAAAGTATAACAGAAGTTTAGAGAGAAGTAAATGATACTAAGCTTTGTGAATGCACTCTCTCTCTTTTTCTTGTGTTTCTCTCAAATATTGCTATCTTACTAAAACATTACACAAGTACTTCTATTTATACTACATGTAATCTATGTCCTGTAGTCTTCAAAGACTAAGATGTACGTGGCCCAATGATGTCCACATAAATCTTGCTTTAACTTGAAAGCTTGAAAATCTGCCAATCAGAAGATGCCATGTGTCATGTTGAAGCTGCACTCTAAGTAGAACTTCTACTTGAGAATTTCTACTTAGCCATCTCGAAGTTCTAAGTAGAACTTCTACTTAGAAACTTCTACTTGGCCATCTAGAATATTTAGTACTTAGAAAATATTCTGGTCTTCAACTTGAAACTTCAATGCACATCTTGAACTTGTGATATCTTCATGTCTTCTTTATTCTTCACCAAGGTCTTGAATATGGATCTTTATTACTGACATAAACTTGCTATCAATGTCCTGACACTTGATGCAACGGTCTGGTTCATAAGTGACTAGTCTTGATAGGGTTTTTGCTTCTTGAATAAATTACCATATCCAATTAGTAATATGGCTTTCCAATATTTGCTTTCCTTCTTGTTCACTTGAAATCAATTGGTCTTATTGATACTGATAGTTATGATCTTGATTCTTGGCTTTTCAAATCACTGAGGCATGAACAACTTTGACTTGAAATTCTCTCAATGATTTCTTCTTGGCTTGATCATAGTTAACATGTTGAATTGTATCAATTACCTTGTCTTCATTTAGTGTTGATTTCTTGTGACTTCTTGTTTTTGATTGTCTTCTGGTTAAGTATCTTTTCCTTTAGTTGAGTTACATTAGTTATAGTGTTACAAGTTTATACACTCTGCCTTTCACTTAGTGCCCATCCCCAGCGATTCAGATGTTGGGCTTCTGGCAAATCCCTGTCTAACAGCAAGAGCATCCTTCGGTATTAAGTCATTAATCAGCATCTGTAGGAACCGAGGAAACCAGCAGACAACATCAGTTGTAGTGATATCTCTGCTTGCAGGAGATCCCATTGAAGCCACTATCTCAGAGAGAACTATGCGTCCATAATTTATATCCAGTTCTCTTGCTAGGGCAACTGCAAAGGTTTGCATTGGAATTGGAATTTGATGAAAATCTTTTTCTCGTGCCCGAAAACATCTAGTGATGGCCTCGAAAAAGTAATTCCATTCCACATGGAAGAATTGTTTTTGGATATTTCCTGTGATTGGGCCTTTGGGAGGATAACATCCAATTTCTTCAAAGAAGCTGAGGTGTTTTGCAGCTGTAGGTTCTGGATCATAAGCATCTTTGATTGGGAATCCCAGAACCCAATTGACAATCTCTTCAGTCACCTCATATTCCTGACCCGCTAAGGTAAACCTGAAACCGAAGGGGGTTGATTTGCTCCCAAAAGTAACCGCACTAGTCCATAATTGCTGTAAAGCATCATGTACTAGTGTAGGTTTAGCAGTAAAAGCATGGCTAGCTTTGGAGTACAAATTAAAAATCGTATCCAAAACTTAAACCGCGGGAGTTGATCACCAATTTCCGTAGAAATATTATAAAAATTGTTTTTAGCAAGTGAAAATTGGTGAGCCATTTTAATTTAAATGTTTTTCTTAAAAAAAATGTGAAATAATTTATTTTTTTTTAATTTTTAAAAACAAATAATTTACGAATTAAAGATTATACCCCTTTTAATTTTTCGAGAAATATCAAAAGAAAATCTGAAAAGTAAAACTACGGGATATGAACAGTTGCCAATTATTAGATCTGAATATTCAAAGAAGATGAATATTCGTGTGTAAGTGTGGAAATCGTGTTTTGTGAACAGTTACACAAACAATATATGTTCGTGTGTATGTATATGCGCGTGTATGAATGGTCACTAAACACAGTATCACAACGATTAATGATAACACAGTGAATCTCAGTCAACAAATTGGCAGTAATTCGTGATTAGTACGAGTTTAATCACAAAAACACGGATTAAAGGTATGTAATTAGTGAAATCGCACTATTTTTGTGAAACGGCTGCTGTGAAAATGAAATTAGGTAAAGTGAATTAGGCATCGAGTTAGAGATGTATATATAGATGAATGTGAAATGACAAAAATGTCCCTGCTAAAAATAGTGTTAAAGTCTAAGTACATACAGGGAAGACTTAAGTCGAACTCTATCTCGAACATTTCTATCTCGAACATCAAGTCGAACTTCGAGATGAAGTTCGAGATAGAGGTTAACTCGAACAATTAAGCACAAATAAGCACTTTAACCAATTTTACAGCAGAAACTATAGGGAAATCCTATCTCGGACATTATTGATTTGTAGTAAATTTGGAAAATTCCCTTCTAGAAGAAACAGGGAAATTCGAGATACTTTTCGAGTTAGAAGTTTAACTCTATCTCGAACATCAAGTCGAAATTCGAGTTGAGTTTCGAGATAGACTAAGAACTCTATCTCGAACATCAAGTCGAAATTCGAGTTGAGTTTCGAGATAGACTAACTCGAAGTTTATTTCAATTCTTTCCAAAATACCCCCTTGAAGCAAAAACTACAGGGTAATTCAAGATATGTTTCGAGTTAGGAGTGTAACTCGAAAAATTCCCTTTAGCTTAACTGAGAACTCTATCTCGAACATCAAGTCGAAATTCGAGTTGAGTTTCGAGATAGACTAACTCGAAGTTAATTCTCAGTTCTTTTCAAAATATTCCCTTAATGGAAATCTCATCTCAACTTTTGAGATAAAATTCGAGATAGACTTTATCTCGAATATTTTGAAGATAGAACTAGGCACACTGGTAACTCGAACTCGAACTCGAAGTCGAATTTCGAGATGAATTTCGAGATAGCAAACTCGAAATTCTTCCCAGACTTAGAATTTTCAAAACTTCACTCTGACAGCTTAAGTCGAAATTCAAGTCGAATTTCTAGATGAGTTTCGAGATAGACAATAACTCGAAATTTTGAAGTTTTTTAATTCTAAGGCCTCTAATTACATGAAAATCATAGGTAAATTCATCTAAAAATCATGCAATATTTAGATATTATGAATTTAACTCCCCCTATGATCATGCAATCTAATCAAGCATAAATTCACAGATTTGTGCTATAAAAGACAATTAAAACACAATCAATTCATGCAAAATGACACTATATGCAAACTATAACAATCATTAATTAGGCATTTTAAAGTCTAAGCACATACTGATTAAGTAGCTTGCACATACAAACATAAACTTGGATTTTACAGATAGAAGGCTTTACTAACTTGAGTTAAGCATTCCCAATTCACCAACCAATCTATTGAATGTTACTTCATCAAGAGGTTTGGTGAATATATCTGCAATTTGTTGCATTGTGGGCACAAAATGTAGCTGCACAGTCCCCTCCTCGACATGTTCTCTTATGAAGTGATACCTGATGTCGATGTGCTTGGTTCTTGAGTGATCTACAGGATTGTTGGTTATGGCAATGGCACTTGTGTTGTCACACATGATTGGAATTTTCTTGTGCTCCATGCCATAATCCTTCAATTGGTTCCTCATCCACAGTATTTGAGCTACACAGCTTCCAGCAGCAATGTACTCAGCTTCAGCAGTAGAAGTAGATACTGTATGTTGCTTTTTACTTTGCCAGGACACCAATCTTCTGCCAAGAAATTGGCAAGCACCAGATGTGCTTTTCCTATCAATCCTGCAACCTGCATAGTCTGAATCCGAATAGCCAATAAGATTAAAACCTGTATCTCTTGGGTACCAAATCCCTAGATTTGGTGTGCCCTTGAGATACCTAAAAATTCTTTTGACGGCTACGAGATGTGATTCTCTAGGATCCGCTTGGAACCTTGCACACAAACAAGTTGCGAACATTATATCGGGTCTACTTGCAGTTAAATAGAGGAGTGAGCCAATCATACCTCGATAGCTTGTGATGTCAACTGATTTACCTGATTTGTCTTCATCAAGCTTCGTGGCTGTTGCCATGGGAGTCTTAGCTGCTGATGCATCTTCTAGATTATACTTCTTGAGTAAATCTCTGACGTACTTGGATTGACTGATAAAGATACCATCTTTTCTCTGACTGATCTGTAATCCAAGGAAGAAGGACAGCTCTCCCATCATGCTCATCTCATATTTTTCCTGCATTAGCTTAGCAAATTTCTCGCACAATCGCTCATTTGACGACCCAAAAATAATATCGTCCACATAGACTTGAACAAGTATTAAGTCATTTCTTACAATTTTATAGAACAATGTTTTATCAATTACTCCCCTAGTAAAACCATTTTCAATTAAGAATAAAGATAGGGTTTCATACCATCGCCTTGGGGATTGCTTGAGGCCATAGACAGATTTGAAGAGTAGATACACAAAATCTACATGTTCTGGATCAATGAAGCCGGGCGGCTGTTCTAGATACACTTCTTCTTCTAATTCTCCGTTCAGGAAGGCACTTTTCACGTCCATCTGGAAAACCTTGAAGTTCTTATGTGCTGCAAATGCCAAGAACATCCTGACTGCCTCAAGTCTTGCAACTGGTGCATAGGTTTCATCATAATCAATTCCTTCTCGCTGAGAATAACCTTTTGCAACCAAACGAGCCTTGTTTCGTGTTACAAGTCCGTTTTCATCCAGTTTATTTCTGAATACCCACCTTGCTCCAATTACGGATATGTTCTTTGGTCGGGGTACCAGTTTCCAAACTTTCTGCCTTTCAAACTGATTGAGTTCCTCTTGCATTGCAATCACCCAATCAGCATCACCAAGAGCTTCTTCTATTTCTTTAGGTTCAAGCTTGGATAAGAACCCAGAATATACGGAGATATTAGCCATGTCAGCTCTTGCAGTTCTTCTAGTAGTCACACCAGCATCTGGATCACCAATAATTAACTCAAATGGATGGTCTCTATTCCATACCCGTTCACCTGGAAATTGTCTTGATGATTCAGCTTGACTTTCTGAGTTGGGGTGCTGACTACTTTGATTATTTTCACTAACTCCCCCTGAGTTAGTGCCAGCTCCTACAGAACTAGAGTCAACTCGAATCGAGCCTTGAACAGTAGTCCTTGAGCTGCTATTTACTCCCCCTGAGTTGTTGCCGGTTCGTACTGAAGAAGTCTCTCCTGATCTTGTAGAATTATCTTGTTCACTAGACTCAGGTTCTTCATGTACACTTGGAACGTTTAATGGAGCAACCAACTCAGGTTCATCTTCAAGATCTTCTAAGTCCAGATTCTGAAATTTTAGGGACTCAGTTTCACTAGAATCTCTTGAAATTGATGAGAGTTTGGTATCGTCGAATCTGACGTTGTAGCTTTCAGTCACTTTTCGATCATTCACTAAGAACACTCTATAAGCTGCCACCACATCTGTAGAGTAACCAACAAAGATTCCTTCACGAGCTTTTGCTGCAAACTTGCCTAGATTTTCATCATCTATAAGCACATAACATTTTGCTCCGAAGACATGAAAGTATTTGATTGTTGGTCTTCTGTTGTTCATTAATTCACATGGTGTCTTTTCTTTATCTTTTATGATCAAGGTTCTATTTTGAGTGTAACACACGGTACTCACTGCTTCGGCCCAGAAGTACAAAGGAAGTTTTGAATCATACAACAAAGTTCTTGCTGCTTCAACCAAAGTTCTATTCTTCCTTTCAACTACTCCATTTTGCTGTGGAGTTCTCGGGGCTGAATACTGACGACGTATTCCTTTAGATACACAGAAGTCATTCAGCACTGCGTTTTTGAATTCAGTGCCATTGTCTGATCTAATCGTCTTCACAGTAAGTGTTGAAACATTCTCAATTTGAGTGATATGATCAATGATTAAGAAAGGTACTTCGTCTTTCGTCATTGCGAACAATACCCATGTATACTTGGAGAAGTCATCCACGATTACCAATGCATATCTTTTCCTAGACAAAGATAGGACATTCACTGGGCCAAACAAATCCATATGAAGAAGTTGTAGAGGCTCAGTAATATTAGAAATTTCTTTGCTTTTATGCGATGCTCGCTTCGACTTTCCCATTTCACAAGCTTCACAGAGTCCTTTCGGAGCGAACTCCATTTGAGGTAGATCTCTCACCAATTCTCGCCTCGCGAGAGCATTCATCGTTTTGAAGTTTAAGTGAGATAGCTTTTTGTGCCATAACCAGCTTTCATCATCCGAGGCTTTGTTGTAGAAACAGGTGACCTCATTCTGATTTGCTGAATCCATATCTGCAACAAAAAGATCTGCCTTTCGAACTCCTCTCAAAGCTAGTGAGCCATCCTTGATGTGAGTGATTGATACACCTTTCTTGTTGAATACAATTTCGTAACCTTTGTCACAGAATTGACTGATACTCAACAGATTGTGCTTCAGTCCCTCAACATAGGAAATATCTTCAATGATGACATTGCCAGTTTTCAGTTTGCCATATCCCTTTGTCACACCTATGCTGTCATCTCCAAAGGTAACATAAGGGCCAGCCTTCATAACCAACTCTGTAAACAGGGACTTGTTTCCAGTCATATGCCTAGATGCTCCACTGTCTAGCACCCATATAACTTTATTTCTATTCTGCTTAACGCACTGCAATGACAGATTGGTTAGACATTCTTCGGAACCCAACTCTGATTGGGCCCGGCTTTTCGATAAGATCGAGAATCAACAGATTTAACAACAGGAGAGGCACTTTTCTTAACATTACTAGAGCTTTCGACTATCTCCTTTCCTTTCTCAGACTTGACAGATTTGTCAGTCTTAGGAGAAGGTTTGTCACTCCTAACTTTAGGAGGACTGACAGTCTTGGCTCTCACATGCTTTTTCTTGAGGTTTGAACTAGCAACAGTATTTAAGCATGACTGGCTAGATGCATTCATTAAATGCACAAAAGTTTGCATGATGTTAAAAGTGCATGGCATACAATTAGGTTGACCACACTGTGCATGATTCTGATGCAGATTATTCATTGTATGTGTGATAGGCATGGCATGTGCAGCAGGAACATTCATGTTTGCTTTGCATGCATAAGAAAGATGTTCAGTAGATTTATAATGATAACATGCTTTCTTTATTCGTTCAGCCTTAACCTCTTTTATGCCTTTCTCTCTCTTTCCTTGTTGTTTAACAGTCTTAGCTCCTAATCCCGGTCTAGATTCATCTCTAGGGAAATTGATTTTCACTTGTTTGATAGGAGTTATAGGTTGTTCTTTCTGGCGATCTTCCATCTCAATCTCATATCTAGCTATCAATTCAGTCTCTTCTTCTTCTATTCTAGGAACAAGATGTTTGTAGATAGGTTTGACAGCCGATTTAAGAATTCTAGGTGTTTCCTTTTTAAGGTCACTGGAACTAGGGTCAATAGGTCTCTTTCCTTCTTTCTTAGGAAGGTCAGAATAATCAAGTCCTATACCTACTCCAGTTATCTTCTTAAATGTGTCATTATCTACATACACTTTACTAGCAGCTAGTTTGTAAACTTCACATTTAGTTTCTAACTCAGCTAGTTTGTCCCTAAGACATGCTTCTACTTCTTCCTTAAGGACGAGCTTGTGCTCCAGAGATTTAATAAAGTCTCTTAGGGAAGTATCTACAGTGCAAGCAGCCTCCAGCTCTTCCACTTTTGCCTCAAGCATTCTGCTTTTGGCAACAAGTGTTTTCTGTTCCTTTTGAGAAGAGTCTAGGCTTTTGCACAACATATAGATCTCTTCACTAAGAGCCCCGTTCTGTTCCTTATAATCATCAATGGACATTTCAACTTTAAGGGTTAGAACTGGTACCTCTGGTTCCTCTGATGTCTCAGCCATGAGGGCAAAGTTTGCTACATGAGTAACATCTTCCTCATCTGAATCATCCCAAGCTCTTCCTTCTGTCACCAATAAAGCTCGTTTTCCATGTCTTTCCTTCACCAGCGATTCATACTTGCTTTTGAGGGCTTCATATGTCTCTTTTGGATAAGTCTGTTTAGGCTTTTTGCAATCCAAGGCAAAATGTCCAGCTTCACCACAGTTATAGCATTTGAACTTCATTTTGAAATCCAAAGGAGATTTGTAGCTGGTATTCTTGCCTTTTCCTTTGTAGCCTGACGAACTACCACCACCCCTAGCAGCCTGATAATAAGATGAAGAATTTCTCTGTGGTCGGTTGCTCTTTCTAAATCTCATGTTGCTGAACTTCCTTGCCATGTATGCCACGACACTATCGTCCATGTTGTCCAGCTCTTCTTGGGTGTAGTAGTCATCATCACTGTCAGATGCGCACTCGTCATCATTATCAACTTGGTGTGGTGCAAGTGATGATTTAGGCTTTGCTGCAACCATTGCCTTCTTAGACTCTTCCTCATCAGCAACTAATCTTGATGCAGTTTCTTTTCCTTTTGAATCATTGTCCCATGCTTGATCTTGAAGTGTTTCCAGCTCATAGGTCTTTAATATTCCATAATACTCTTCCAGAGAAGTTGTATGCAAATCTCTGGTTTCTCTTATTGCGTAGACCCTATGTTCAATGCTTTTTGGCTGGTTCCTCAAATATCTCGTATTAGTCTCAACCATGGGGAGAGTTACACCTCTCAGATTCAAATCCAATACCAACTGACTGAATCGTAGGTAGACGTCTGTTATGCCTTCTCCTTTTCGTATTCTAAAGGTGTCATACTCCATCTTGAGTATGAGTGTCTTGTTGCTTCTAACCTCTGCAGATCCTTCCATGACAACTTCTATCTTGTCCCAAATCTTCTTCGCTGTAGTCAGACCTTTGACTATGTTGAACATTTCATGATCAAGAGATTCCATCAAGGTTTGTCGTATGGCAGTATCATAAGCTATTTGTTCCTTGTCAGCATCTGAAAACTCCGAGGCCTTTTTAGGCTCAGACCGAGGTGCTATAACCACCCCTCCTTCCGTATGTGCAGGAATAACCACCATTGGAACAAATTTACCCTTGTCAAGGACTTCCAGATATTCAGGGTTAACAGTCTCTAGATATAGTCTCATTCTGAAAACCCATTCTTCATAGTGATCTCGGTTGAACATTGGGATCTTGAATGCATTTTTAGGAGCCATTTCAATTCTGGTCACTAAAAGTTTCTAAGTACCCAAGACTAGGCTATGTAGAATATATATGTAGAACTTTTGCCTAAGTCGAAATTTCTCTAAGTCGAAATTTTGCTCAAGTCGAAATTCACCAAGTAGAAATTGTCCAAGTCGAAATTCTATGTAGAAATTCTCAAGTAGAAATTCTATGTAGAACTTTTGTCCTTAGAATAATTTTTCTGCAGATTACTTTAATATTGAATAAACAATATTATCTCTTTAACACCTTTTGACTTTTGATGCTTTACTCACCTAACCCACGTGCTAGGTACTGAGTATGTCTTGTTTCACTTTCGGCCGTGAATAATGCAAATCACAAAGTCCAAAGACACCTTTTTATTCTTTTACTATTTTTCTGTTTGAAAAGGAGATCAAAAAGTTGTTGGGTTGTCTTCTTTGATAAGAACAGATGATGAACACTCAAGAACACCAAATATGAAAGTACCCAGATTAATTCATAAAAATTAATTAAAATACACCCAAGCTAAATAATCACACCTGGAGTATTTAAATAATTTTTCGGATGAGTTTTCACTACCAACGAATTAAAGCACACTTTTCGAGAAAATGAAAAGTAGATCTAGAAAATGAAAACTCACGATTCTTCTACCAAACACAAGGATCTATGTTTTGTATGTTAAACATATAGCTCTGATACCAATTGTTAGGTCCAAATGTGTTGTAGAGGGGGGGTGAATACAACTTTTCGAATATGAGAAGCAATAAATACGATGCAATAAATGAACACAAAGATTCAAGGAATATATGTCTTATATATAACTTGAAAGGGTTGCTACAACATTCATTACAAAGTATAACAGAAGTTTAGAGAGAAGTAAATGATACTAAGCTCTGTGAATGCACTCTCTCTCTTTTTCTTGTGTTTCTCTCAAATATTGCTATCCTACTAAAACATTACACAAGTACTTCTATTTATACTACATATAATCTATGTCCTGTAGTCTTCGAAGACTAAGATGTACGTGGCCCAATGATGTCCACATAAATCTTGCCTTAACTTGAAAGCTTGGAAATCTGCCAATCAGAAGATGCCATGTGTCATGTTGAAGCTGCACTCTAAGTAGAACTTCTACTTGAGAATTTCTACTTAGCCATCTCGAAGTTCTAAGTAGAACTTCTACTTAGAAACTTCTACTTGGCCATCTAGAATATTTAGTACTTAGAAAATATTCTGGTCTTCAACTTGAAACTTCAATGCACATCTTGAACTTGTGATATCTTCATGTCTTCTTTATTCTTCACCAAGCTCTTGAATATGGATCTTTATTACTGACATAAACTTGCTATCAATGTCCTGACACTTGATGCAACGGTCTGGTTCATAAGTGACTAGTCTTGATAGGGTTTTTGCTTCTTGAATAAATTACCATATCCAATTAGTAATATGGCTTTCCAATATTTGCTTTCCTTCTTGTTCACTTGAAATCAATTGGTCTTATTGATACTGATAGTTATGATCTTGATTCTTGGCTTTTCAGATCACTGAGGCATGAACAACTTTGACTTGAACTTCTCTCAATGATTTCTTCTTGGCTTGATCATAGTTAACATGTTGAATTGTATCAATTACCTTGTCTTCATTTAGTGTTGATTTCTTGTGACTTCTTGTTCTTGATTGTCTTCTGGTTAAGTATCATTTCCTTTAGTTGAGTTACATTAGTTATAGTGTTACAAGTTTATACACTCTGCCTTTCACTTTGCTAGTGAGTGTAAGAAGCCTAGGAGTTCTGGAAAGGGTAACGCACTCATGGTCACAGAGAAAGATTAGGCAGATTCCAGTGATTCTGAAGATGAATTGGATTATGACAACATTGCTTTAATGGAAAGTGCTTCGGACAAACCTGGTTCTCCAAAGAAAACTTCTTCATCTTCTAAGGTATCAATTCACTCTCTTGATTCATATGATTGCTTAGATTCTGATGATATTAGAAATATCCATGTTGAGATTAAGAATCTTATGACTAACTTCAGAATTCTTACTAGTGAAAGAGATGATCTTAAGATTAAGAATGATGAATTAGTTGATAGGAATAATTTTTTAGAGTCTGAGCTAGTTCAAATGGAACATTACAGGTTAAATTCTGATAAGGCTAAGCATGATTATAGTGTTATTCTTGAGGCTTATGACTATGTCAGAAAAGAACTAGAGGAAGAGAGAGATAGGTTTCATACATGGAATACCTCTTGCAAGAAGACTCATGACATTATTAACAATCAGAATCTTGGTAAGGTTAATGGCTTAGGTTTTGACAAGGCTAATGAAGTAGCTATTGTCATTGATGATGGAAAAGTAGAAGCTAGCACATCTAAATCTGAAGGTAAGAAGATAGTTTCTGAACCTAAGCATGTTAAGTTTGTTGATTCCAATGGTACCCCAATTGTGCTTAAAAGAATTGACAACACTAATTCAGATAGTAAAGTGTTAGATAAACCTAAGAATGTTAATATAGGCTTTCTGTCTAAGTCTCAGTTAAAACAGAGACTTGAAGGTCTTTCAGAGTCTAACGAAACCAAGAGAAATAGGAATGGAAAAGAAGGTATTAATAAAGAGAATAATTACAAGAATGTACCTGATGCACCTAGGAAGAAATGCTATAAATATGGTAATCATAATCATTTGGCCCTAGACTGCAATCAAAAACCTTCTTGGAAAACTGAGTCCAGATTCCCAAGACTCGGAAAATTCAGTACCAACCACAAAAAGCTTGTTATCATTGTGGTAGTTTACTTCATTCCATTTATATGTGTAGAGAATATCATGAACTGTATTATTACTATTATTCTCCAAAATCTGAAACTCCTAGTCACAAACAGTTTGTGAAATCAGAGTTTAAAATTGACTCTAAAACAGGTAACTCAAAAGGAAAATCTTCAAAGCATGTTGTTTCTAAATCTAGTAAGATCCTAGTAAGAAAGGATCCAATCAAGGTTGGGACTCAAAAATTTCTAACTAGTTACTTTTTGTTTGCAGGGCACAGGAAAGAAGCATTCAATTATCCTGGATAGTGGATGCTCTGGATATATGACTGGAAAGAAGTCCATGCTTACAAAGTTTGAGAAGAAAGTTGGCCGAGTAATATCTTTTGGAGATGGCAACAAAGGAGAAACTCTGGGATATGGCTCAATTGTTTTGGGTAATGTCATCATTGAAAATGTAGCACTAGTTGAAGGCTTGAAACACACTCTTTTAAGCATAAGTTAACTAGGTGATAAAGGTTACCAATCAATCTTTGACAGTGTAGGATGTAAAATCATGAATATGAAGAATGGTGACATTGTTCTAACTGGTCAGAGAAAAGGTAACATTTATGAAGCCAGCTTAAGTGATTCAACTAGAGGAGTTGTCAGATGTATTTACAGTAAGGCATCAACTGATAAAAGATGGAATTGGCATAAGAAGCTCTCACATCTCAACTTCAAGAATTTTAATCAACTTGTTAAACACAATCTTGTGAGAGGCCTACCTCAGGTGAATTGTGCAAGATGGACTTTGTTATGCTTGTCAGCTTGGTAAACATAAAAGAACTACTTTCAAGAGCAAGACAGAAAATTCAATTACGGAACCATTTCTTATGCTGCATCTTGATTTATTTGGTCCAGTGAACATTATGTCTATCAACAAGAAAAGATATGCTCTAGTTATAGTGGATGATTATACAAGGTTCACATGGGTGTTCTTTCTCCACAAGAAGATGAAGCTCCTCAGCAAATCATTGAGCTTGTCAAGTGTTAGATATTGATTCAAGTGATGATCAGGATCTGGACTACTGATCAGATACTGATGCTGACGTCATCAGTAATGCACCGTCAGTATTAGGTTATCATCAGGATTGGAGGCTGATCAGGATTACATGAGGATATACATCAGTCCAGGAATCAAGGGAGATTGATATGTCGGTTCCTGATTTATAGGAACGCAGCTATCATTCAAGATATGTACTAAGAGACGTGTGTAATTGATTTGATATATCTTGTAATTGATAGTGCAACTGTGTACGCTATATAAACACAGTTTAGGTTTTACTTAATTGTAATCGCTTACACAAGTTATCTTGTAACCTAGCAGCTCTCAAGAACATCAGAATTTCTTGAGAGAGTTTGTAACAGTTTTATATCAGAATTAATAAAGCTGTTATTTATTCATACTTGTGTTATTATTTCTGCTGTAAGTCGAAAATCTTATACAATTGTATTCAACCCCCCTTCTACAATTGTTCTTTACTGGGTAACAATTGGTATTAGAGCAAACTGATAAATTACAATTAGAAATGATCTTAAGATGTCGACAAGCAAGTATGAAATTATTAAAATCCTTGTTCTCAAAAAGGCTGAATACCCCACATGGAGGGTAAAGATGTTGATGTATCTGGAGGTAACTGATCCTAACTATCTCGATCGAATATATGATGGTCCATATATCCCTAAGAGACTGGTTGCTAGAACAGATACTATACCTGAGCACTATGTTCAGAAGACAAAGGCTGAGTGAACTCCTGGGGAAAAGGCTGAAGTACTCAGAGATGCAAAGGTGAAGAATATTCTTCATAATAGCCTTGATGCTATCATGTCAAACAGAGTGATAGCATGTAAAACTGCTAAGGAGATCTGGGAAACTTTGGAAACTCAATTCCAGGGTACTGAATCTATCAAAAGGAATAGAAGGGCTCTGTTGATTCAAGAGTACGAACAGTTTGATGCAAAATCTGATGAGAGCCTCACTGATCTGTATGATAGATTTCTGACATTATTGAATAATCTATCGCTGGTTGGTAAGAGTATGAGCCAGAGGACTCGAACACCAAGTTTCTTAGAGCTTTACCTGAGGAGTGGGATACTCAAACCTCTATCATTAGGCATCCGTATAATCTTAATGTTGTGTCTCTTGATGAAGTCTATGAGATGCTAAGAACCCATGATCTTGAGGTTCAACAAAGGAAGAATAAGAAAACCAGCAAAGCAAAAGCTGTTGCTTTGAATGTTGAATCAAAATCAAAAGGAAAAGCTGTGGAGGTTTCAAGAAGAAGAAGTAGAGTAACTGAGTCCAATACTGATGACTCATCATCAGATCCTGATGCCAATCCTGATAGTGATACTGATGATGACTCTACTAATTCTAACATGATGGAAATGGTTGCTATGATAGTCAAAGGCTTCAAGAAGATGAAGTACAGAAAGGCTAGAAGACAAGGCAACTTTCAGAAGAAACCTTTCAATACTGACAAGAACAGGTACAAGAAGAATGAAAGCAAAGGCGGCAAGTTTGACAAGTCAAAAGTCAAATGCTACAACTGTGATGGAATGGGTCACTTTGCAACTGAATGCAAAAAGGCCAAGACCAAAGCTCTTATCTCATCAAGAAAGGATTGGATGGACTCTTCCTCAGACTCTGAAGAGGAAAAGGTGAACTATGCATTAATGGCAAATGTGGATGAGATTGCTGCTCCTGAAAATAAGGTACCTGAAGTTGTTTTTGATTTTGATACTGATAATGTTTCTGAGCTTATATCTTTCTTAAAGTCTCTGCATATTAGATTTAAAAGGCAATCTCTTGAAAATGCTAGAATAATATATGAGATGTCAGAATTGACTAAAAGAAATGATCATCTAGAAGCTGAGTTACTCTTTATGCAAGAAGCACAAAATGAATGTGATAAGGCTAAGCACATGAAGCTAGAAATGGAGTTTAAATGTACTGCACTTGAAAAGAAACTTAATGATGCTAATGAGAAACTCAGAACCTGGACACACTCTAGAAAGAAAACACACGATCTTATCACAGATAAGAACTGGAAAGAGGGTCTAGGTTATAAACCAGAGGACAAAAAGAAGAATAAAGGTAAAGTTGTTACTGCTGAAACAACAAAACCAGGAAGAGTTGTTGTGAATGAGTCAACAAATCCAAAAACCTATAGACATGTTATAGACATAACAAAGACTAAGTTAAAACCTTTTAAGTATGTGTATCCAGAAAATCCCAAATCTACTTTAGAAAAGGGATCTACTTCTACACAAAATTCTGAGTCTAAATCTGTCAAAAATATATAGGTCTTTTGTCTAAGAAACAAATGAGAGACAGAATCTGTGAAGTGACAGATAGAGAGAAAACCACAACTGCTAAGAGGAACAGGAATGGTAAAATTGAAATAAGCAAAGAGAATAATTATAAGTATATTCCAAATGCACCAAGGAAAACATGCTTTAACTGTGGTAACTCTAATCATCTTGCTATTGATTGTAGGAGGAGTAAAAAGAAGGCTACTGTAGTTCCTAAGTCTGACATTAGGAATAGATCAGTATTTTATAAACCACAGAATCCTTGTTTTCACTGTGGCAGTAAATGGCATTCTATTTATACATGTGAAGAATACCATAGTTTGTACTACAATCATTATGATCCGTTGCCAAAGTTTAATAAAAGTGCAAATTTTGGTAAAACAAAGAGTCTGAATACTAAGCATGCATCTGTTAATTCTGATAATGACAAAGCAAATTCTGATGGATTTAAATCTGACATAACTGCTTTTGTTAAAAAAACTTCTGCTGCCAAAAATGTTAAATTGCATGCAAAAAGAACCCAACAAGTGTGGGTTCTTAAAAATTCTAACTGAGCTCTTTGTGTTTCTGATTGCAGGGTAAAAAGAAAAATGTGCTGGCCATGGATAGTGGATGTTCTGTTCACATGACTGGAGACAAAACCTTGCTATCAGAATTTGAGGAGAAAGCTGGCCCAACAGTGTCTTATGGAGATGGCAACATTGGATAAACTTTGGGATATGGCAATATAATCATTGGAAATGTCATCATTGAAAAAGTAGCTCTAGTGAGAGGACTCAAACACAATCTACTTAGTGTTAGTCAAATCACAGACAGAGGTTATCATGTCAACTTCGATGGTACTCACTTTGAAGTGATCAGTAAACATCTGGAAGGATTGTTTTAACTGGTCAAAGACGTGGTAACATTTATGAAGCCAACGTCTACACCAATACTGATGGTCCCTCAACATGTCTCATCAGTAAAGCAACAGTAGATGAAAGTTGGAATTGGCACAAGAAGCTTTCTCATCTCAACTTCAACAACATCAATGAGTTGGTTAAGAAAGATTTGGTGAGAGGATTACAAAAGGCGTTGTATACTCCAGATGGACTCTGTGATGCTTTTCAGAAGGCTAAACAGAGGATGACATCATTCAAGAGTAAATCTGAATCCTCAATTGAAGAACTATATCACATGCTACACCTTGACTTGTTTGGACCAGTCAACATTATGTCCATCAGTAAGAAAAGGTATACTCTAGTCATTGTTGATGAATATACTAGATTTACCTGGGTGTATTTTCTGCACAGAAAAGATGAAACTGCTGAGATACTTTTAGACCATGTGAGACTCATTGAGACTCGCACAAAATACAAAGTCAAGATTCTAAGAAGTGATAATGGAACTGAATTCAAGAATTCAGTAATGGAAGAGTTCTACAAGTACAAAAGAATAGTTCAACAATTCTCAGCTCCTGGCACACCCCAGCAAAATGGAGTAGTTGAAAGGAAGAACAGAACTATTATTGAAGCTGGCAGAACAATGTTGGAGGAAGCTAAACTACCTACATATTTCTGGGCAGAAGCAGTCAACACAGCATGCTATACTCAGAACATACTTTAATCAACAGACATGGTGTCACCCCTATCAAATGATTAAATAGAAGAAACCAAGTCTAAAACATCTACATGTGTTTGGCTTCAAGTGATTTATTCTAAGACCTCATCCTAAACAGCTAGGAAAGTTTGAGACTAAAGCTGATGAGGGAATCTTCATTGGCTATCCATCAACAAGAGCCTTTAAAGTCTATAACCTAAGAACAAGGACAGTCATGGAGTTTATTAATGTTTCTTTTGATGATAAGAAGATAACAGGAATTGCTAAAGACTCACATGACAGTTTGATCTTTGCAAATGAAGCTACCAAGAATTCTGATGAAGTAATGTCAGATACTGATACTCCATCAGATCCTAACGATCGACCAATGCCTGATGAAACACCAGTTACTGATGATAATTCAAATAATGCAAATGTTGAGGGGGAGCAACAGCAAAATACCATCAGTACTGATACAACTCAAACATCAGGAGGAGATTCATCAGTAACAGATTCAGGTGATAATCCTGACAACACTTCAGGAGGAGATAGCACTATCTCAGGGGGAGCTTCTAATGATTCCAGTTCTTTTGAAGATAACACCAATCCAGAGGGAGCATCCAATTCAAGGAATGATTTACCATCAGCAAGGAAATGGACCAAAATTCATACTCCTGATTTAATTATTGGGAATCTTGATGCAGGTGTTAATACAAGAAATGCAACTCAGAATGAATGTTTATATAATAAATTTCTGTCAAAGGAGGAGCCTAAGAAAGTTGAAGATGCACTAAAGGATGCTGATTGGGTTACAGCAATGCAAGAAGAACTAAATGAATTTGAAAGAAATGAAGTCTGGAAACTTATACCAAGGCCAAAGGGTAGATCAATTTTTGGTACAAAGTGGGTGTTCAGAAACAAGACAGATTCAGATGGCACTATTGTGAGGAATAAAGCAAGGCTAGTTGCAAAGGGGTCCTCTCAACAGGAAGGAATAAACTATGATGAGACTTTTGCTCCTGTTGCAAGGTTAGAAGCCATCAGAATTTTTCTGGCATATGCAGCCCATAAGAAATTCAAAGTTTTCCAGATGGATGTTAAAAGTGCTTTTCTAAATGGAGAATTGGAAGAGGAGGTATATGTTAAACAACCTCCTGGCTTCATTGATCCTAGATATCCAGATCATGTCTATAGACTGGATAAAGAACTTTATGGACTAAAGCAAGCTCCAAGAGCCTGGTATGAAACTCTGGCTCAATTCTTACTGGAAAGTGGTTTCAAAAGAGGTACAATTGATAAAGCCTTATTTTATTTGAATCATGGTAAGGATTTGTTGTTAGTTCAGATTTATGTTGATGATATCATTTTTGGGTCAACTAACTCCAAATTGTGTGAGAAGTTTTCAAAGCTAATGTAGTCTAGATATCAAATGAGCATGATGGGAGAAATGAGCTATTTCTTAGGTCTGCAAGTTAAACAGACTGATGATGGGATCTTTATCAATCAGTCAAAGTATACAAAGAATTTGCTGAAAAAGTTTAACATGCAAGACAGTTCTACTGCTTCAACTCCTTTAGCTACAGCTACAAAACTTGATCCTGATCAAGGTACTGAAGTAAATGTAACTAACTACAGAGGTATGATTGGCTCACTCCTGTATCTAACTGCAAGTAGACCAGATATCATGTATGCTACCTGTCTATGTGCAAGATTTCAAGCAAACCCCAGAGAACCACATCTCATTGCTGTTAAAAGGATTTTCAGATAATTGAAAGGCACTCCATCACTTGGCCTTTGGTATGCTAGAGAGTATGACTTTAATCTATGTGGTTATTCAGATGTTGATTTTGCAGGATGCAAAATAGACAGGAAAAGTACTGCAGGCAGTTATCAGTTTCTTGGAGGAAGACTAGTTTCTTGGTTTAGTAAAAAGCAAAAGTCTATATCAACATCAACTGCAGAAGCTGAGTACATTGCTGCTGGAAGCTGTTATGCTCAGATAATGTGGATGAGAAATCAGCTAATGGACTATGGTTTGTCATATTAAAAAATACATATTTATTGTGATAACCAAAGTGCTATTGCTATGACAGGAAATCCAGTCCAGCATTCTCTTACTAAGCATATCAGTATCAGATATCATTTCATAAGAGAACAAGTACTGGAAGGAACAATCGAACTCCACTTTGTTCCTACTGATCAACAGCTAGCTGATATATTCACCAAGCCACTTCCTGAAGCTACTTTTATAAAATTGGTGAATGAATTGGGAATGGTAAACTATGAGAGTTTCTGAGAACAAGGGAAGACCAAATACTGATGATTGTCATATCCTGATGCATGTCGAATAATGACGAAAAAGTCAATCCTGACTTTAGTCAAACATCAAATCCTAATGCAATGGAAAATAAAAAGTGAAGTCCAAACCACCCCATTGCTAGCAGCCATCCCAAATCCCATCTTTGCCACTTTGTTTGGGTGGAAGTTGAAAGGGATAAGGTTATTTTTACTGATATATTCATTAACAATGGTTGGTGGTGTTGGATGAGGATGCCTTAGAGGAAAGCCATGCAAATGTTGTTTGAAGAGCAGCATCGATGTCGATCACTCTTGCAGGTCTTTCTCTCTCGATTTCTTCAAGACCAGCATCCATCTGCAGCCACAAAGTTTCAAGTTGCCTTTCCCAGTCAAAGGCATCAAACTCTTCACGTGTATAACTGAAGATATCTCTCTTCTCTACGAGATGGAGATTCTTTTCCTTGATGGTAAGTTTTGACATTGTTTTAAGGTTTGTTGTATGAAGGGTTTTTGATTTTCAGGAGAGAATGAAGAGTTAAATGGATAGTGGACAAGTCTCTAAGTGTTAAATAGAGATGGGAGAGTAACGAAGTCAAGAAATGCTTCATATTCTGGTTTTTAACGGTACCAGGTATTTTGAGATAGTGATATTTAATTTTTTAAATTAAATATTTTATTGTCATATTTTTAATCATTATCACGAATGCATTTCTTGGATAATACGAGAGCGTGTGTTTTATTCATTGATACATATAGATACACATCGTAAGTCGTCTCGCGTGCGGTTATCACCACTCTCTCACGTAATTTGGTCCATTACTTATTTTGCACAAATCGATTACTGACACCTGTCTTTGAGAAATCATTAGTTTGTCTAAAATTAATTTAGTTTTCTAAATTGATTCATTATTCTCAAAACTATCAGTATTGCCTTTTCTCTGTATCACTGTGCGAACATAAACCCTAATTGCTAAAAAATTTCAATCTCTCTCAGTCACAACAAAAATGGAGAATTCATCGTTTGTAAACAATAAGGTTGTTATCAATGGTGTCACTTTTGCTCCTAACAACTATGTTGCTGTTCTTGACCATCAGGAACTATCGAATGAATTTCACATCATTCAGGATTTCTTGGCATCTAGTCTGATTAAGTATGCTTTAACGGCACCCGCCAAAGTTTCTTTCAAGTGTGTAATGCAGGTATGGAATACCGCTGTTTTTGGTGTATGTGAACCCTCAGGAAGGCCTAACTTGTCCTTTACATACAATGGAGTTACACATCATGTCACTCCAGAAGTGGTTGTTGAAGCTCTACAATTACCCTCTCTCAATGGTATGCCTCCAGCAACAATTACTAATGCTTCTTTGTTGGAGTTTGCTACGAGTCTGGGTTATAATGGACAACCAAGAAAGTTTGGAGAGTTATACAGAACCAAGCTTAAGAAGGAATGGAATTTCTTCTGTCATACCATCAGTAGGTGCTTCTTGAACAAAGTCTCTAGCTTTGATGCACTACCAACTTCTTCAGTTCACATTGGGTACTCTCTAATCCATGATACTTTGTTTGATTATGGGTCTTTTATTTTGAGAGCATTAAATGCTAGGAAAACAGATAAATGTGGTTATGTCTATTTTATTAGATTTTTTTCAATTAATTTTCTCTCATTTATGTCCCAATGTTGAATTTGAAAATGATACAGTTTTGCCTATCTTTAAAATTTCTGAAAAGAATATCAAATCTTTGGTTAAATCGGATAAGGCAAATGGTTTTGAGGGAAATCCTTACATTCCTGATGGGGTCTGGGTTATCTTGAAAAAGAGATTGCCTGCACTTTATGCCCAGCCACAAGTGCTATGGAACATGACCAAACACATTCTGTTCCTGACACAAGCACATCACACATACACTTATCTAAACAGTCAACCACCTCTGGTGTCTCCCAAAGGACATCAGTTGTAAAAGAAAAGAAGTCAGCTAGATCTGATGTATCTGGCAGACAATCAGGATCAAAGCACTTCTCCACTACAACCCTCATTAAACAGAAGTCACAAGGGGGTGCACACGGGGTCCTGGTATTGGAGAAGTATGATCCATAGGTTGCTAAGTCCTTGGTTGAAACTGGAGTATCTAAAGAAACAGGTGGGAAGAGAAAGTTTTTGCAACAGGATTCTGATTCTGATAGTGATGATGATAAGACCATCTCGATAATTATGAAGAAAAAGGAAGTTGCTGCTCCTGTTACTGATGAATTGGCTAAGCCAGTAAAGCCAAAGAAAAGAAGAAAGATAGTAAACAAGAGTCAGTATTACATTCCTGAAGAAATACAGCATCTTAATGATGATATTAATCTTGATGAGTCATCAGTTCCTGACACATCTGTCATTCCTGATATCTCTACTCCTGATACACCTGTGAAGACTGTTAAGATTTCTGATTCTCCAGCACCTACATCTCCAAATAGAAGAATAATTGAGATGTCTGTGGATGAAGTAAATGTTATTGCTGCTCAGCTTGGTCATAAACCAACACCTCTTCAGATAAAGACACAAGCTGAAGCAAAGGTTTTTCATAGACAGAAGAAACAGAGGATCACTTCACCTCTGAAAGGATCAAGCCCACAAGAACCTGAACTTCAAAGGAGTTCAGCAGCTATTGAAGATCCAGTCCCACAAGAACCACCCACTTAAAGTGTGGGTGCAGACATTGTTGAAGGAATGGTCCCACAAGAACCATTTTCTCAAAGGGAAGGTGAAGACAAGAACATTCCTGCCCCACTTTCTTCATATGCAGGCATAGATTCTACAGCACAGGGGGTTTCTGACATTGCTCTAGAGATTCCTGAACTGGATGTTGTACACATAGAAACTGTTTTTGAGGGAAGCACGCAAGAACCTTCAGCTCAAAGTGTTGAAGAAGCTTCTGAACCTCTGGCTCCATAAGAACCATCAGTAGCAAATACTGATGCAAGCCCCCTTCCTTATGAAAGCATAGCTCATGATGAGACTGTTGATACCATTCCTGATGATACTCAACCTATTCTGGTACTACCACTCTAATCAAGACCAATGGAATCTTTTACTACTTCATCAGGTAGCATTTCTATCTCTACTTCTTTTACTACTGATAGTATGATTAAAGATAGACCTGAGACAAGGGATACCTCTATTTGTATGACTTCAGACCACTCTTCTCAGCCACCTCTTATTTCTTTGAATTTGTTGAGCCAGAACTTTTCTTGTGAGAAAGAGAGTAAACACTTAGAGAAAAAGAAGAGTGAAGAGATGCAGTCTCCTGAACTGGCAAAAGGAGAGGTAGAATAGAGTGAGAAGTTTCAAACTTCTAGTGAGGTAGCAGTTACTATTGAAAGTAACTTAGGTGATGTTGTGAGAAGTGATGAGATCACTTTAGAAAAACATGGAGATATAGGAATTGTTTCTAATCTGAATGCAGGATTTCAGGATACAACACTACCATCTGCTGTTGATTTAAAATTGAAAGGAGTTATGAATCCTGAAGACAATGTGGATGATAGAATTCCTGAGGCTAATGATAGCTCAGATGATGATGATGATGATGATGATGATGCTGATAATGATCCGGAAGCAGCTCAGCTGAATACTGTCATGAAAGCAAGTCTAGAATCTACTTATGGTTCATCCAGCAAGTTTATGGAGTCTATGGGTAAATCTACAGCTACTCAAGTTGAGATTAGAGGAGATTATAGTGATCTTATTCCTGAACATATTCAAGCTCTCAGGCGATCTGAATGGTATACTGAGTGGAATCATCCTACTGCTGATATAAATTTCAATAATGCTTTTTTTCACTCCAGTCATATAGCTATTAAGCTTTCTGATCCTAATCCAAAACTCATATGAAGACTACAACTATTCTGGCAAAAGGTTTGAAAGATGAAATTAACTCTGTCAAGAGTGATAATGAAAAATTTCATGCTCAGTTTGTTAAGGATTATTCTGAGATTGCCACTGCTAAACAGCTTCAACGTTTAAGCACTGCCTTCACCACAAGGATGGATACCTTGGAAGATAAGGTTGTTACTTTGTCCTCAAGGATGATTAATATTGAAGATTCTCTCCAATTGATTTTATCCTTGTTGACTGATCCTACTGATGTCAAAAAGGGGGGAGAAGGTAGTCAAAACAAAATGCACACCTGATCTAGTTGTAAGAAAGGATGATGATACTTCTGGAAATGATAGTGGTGGTGCTCAGCCATATGCACCAGGAACCTCTGATGCTGTTTTGGTAAGAAGGAGAAGTTTTTCTCAAACTCAAACCAAGCAGTCAACTCATGTTTCTAAATCTGGGAAGAGAACAGTGAGAACAATGGTGCAATCTCAAATTCTGACAGAGGAACAATCTCAACTATCTGGTCAGAATCAATTACTTCCAACAATTACTGAAGAAGATGAGGATTTGTTTATTGCTGAGATAGAAGATGCTCCACATCTCTTTAAGAAGATTACTTCCAAGTTAGGTGAGAGTGAAATTGTATATCACAATGATATTAAAGTTCAACAGCATCATGCTAGGGAAGCACTGGCTTTGATCTCTGCAGAGAATTCTGACATGAGTACTCAAGAGATCTTAAAAGAACAAAAGAAGATTCTTGAGGGAATTGCTAAACAGAAAGAAGCTCCTGCTGCAAGTAGAGGGAGAGGCAGAGGAGGTAGAAGCAGAGGCAGAGGAAGAAAGCCTGTTCAAACAAGTTCAAGACAGACAAGGTCTAGTGGAATCACAATTGAGGAGATAACTAAAGATCCTCAGAAAGTAAAGAAGAAGAAATCTCCACTACTTCTTACACTGACCCCAGATAACAAATTCAATGTACCTGAAGAAGCTGCTGATGAAAGACCACAGTTAGCTAAAAGAGGTAAAGTTACTGTGAGAGCGCGGAATGTTGCTGTTGGAACTACTCAACCTGCTATTCCTGATTCTAATGAAGCTGAAATCTTGAAAGAACTTGAGGTCATGATTCTTACTGTTGTAGTTGAATTTCATAATCTAGATGTTGATGATATGAACTTGAAGATTGACCAAGAAAGATTCAGAAGATTTGAAAAAGAAAGAGAAATCAGGATAAAAGCAAGAGATACTGAAAGGAAAGCGACCAGAGATTACATGAAAAGAGTTTATGAATCTGATAAGTTGATATGGTATGACAGAAGTAGACCTGTTCCAGAACATCAGCAGAATTATACACCAGTAATAGAAAAGAAAAGCAAGAAATGGAAGAACAGAGTTTGCAACTGTAATGAACCAGTTGTTTTCAAATCTATTGGACTGATTACTGGACCTTCAGTAATTGAGCCTGATGAATCTTCATTGATTGCTGAAGCTGAATTTGTTAAGTCTGCTGAATCTTCACCATTGTGGACAAGTATGCAATCTGGTTTGATGGGTTTGGAACCTGGAACAATAGGAGGTATTGGATTTCATAATGCAGAGGTTGTTTTTACAACACAAACTGATCAACATAATCTAGTTGACAAAATTGGTGATGAGTTAATTGTTGCTCATCTTTGGAAACTTGAATCTGTTGATATCATTGCTGACTGTCATGCTGGTGCTAAGAAGATAGAGACATTGTTGTACTTCATGAAAGACAAGACTGTAAAAAAGATGGCTATTCATGAGCTGCTATGCAAATCTGCAAAAGAATTGAAATATGTTCTTTATTTGCTCAAGAATAAAAGTGTCAGTGCTAAAGAAAGAGAAGTCTATAACAATCGGTCTTCTATGATTCACACAACTATCAGACGAAGATTTCTGGATGGAGGATCAAGGTATGATGGTAATTATACTCCCATGTACTTGAATACAGTAGGACAAGAAGTTGAAATGCAAAGGGGTTCAGCTGTCAAAGAAGTGATATTTTATTAAGAACAATTATCTCTGAATCCTGGTGGGAAAGAACTTGCATATTTACTATTGGGAGATTTAGATTTACCAAGAAGCTGAATTCAAAATCTCAGGTATTTATCAGATTAATGAGGAAGATGAAGAACTCAACAATCTGAAGAAGAAATTGATTTTAATTCTTGAAAGCAAGGAAGAAGAGTTATTGACTAACTTCTTGAAGACGAATCTTTTCTTTCAAAGACTTTCTGAAACTGTTCCTGACGATTTCTAGGAGGTATTTTGTTTTGAGTTTTTGACATCACTGAATCAAGTAATTTGTGCTTTATTTCACAAAGAACAAATTGGGGGAGATTGTTAGATATTGATTCAAGTGATGATCAGGATCTGGACTACTGATCAGATACTGATGCTGACGTCATCAGTAATGCACCGTCAGTATTAGGTTATCATCAGGATTGGAGGCTGATCAGGATTACACGAGGATATACATCAGTCCAGGAATCAAGGGAGATTGATATGTCGGTTCCTGATTTATAGGAACGCAGCTATCATTCAAGATATGTACTAAGAGACATGTGTAATTGATTTGATATATCTTGTAATTGATAGTGCAACTGTGTACGCTATATAAACACAGTTTAGGTTTTATTTAATTGTAATCGCTTACACGAGTTATCTTGTAACCTAGTAGCTCTCAAGAACATCAGAATTTCTTGAGAGAGTTTGTAACAGTTTTATATCAGAATTAATAAAGCTGTTGTTTATTCATACTTGTGTTATTATTTCTGCTGTAAGTCGAAAATCTTATACAATTGTATTCAACCCCCCTTCTACAATTGTTCTTTACTGGGTAACATTAAGAATATTCAGAACAGCTCCAAGTACAAAGTCAAGATACTAAGGAGTGACAATGGAACATAATTTAAGAATTCTATAATGGAGGAGTATTGTATAGACAATGGAATCTCTCAACAATTCTCTGCACCTGGAACACCTCAGCAAAATGGGGTAGTGGAAAGAAAGAACAGAACTCTCATAGAGGCAGCTAGAACCATGCTTGCAGATGCAAAGCTTCCAACCTACTTCTGGGTAGAAGCTGTCAACACTGCATGTTTCATTCAACATTGCACCTTGGTGAACAGTCATGAAAAGACTACCTATGAGATGATCAAAGGAAAGAAGCCAAGTGTGAAATATTTTCACATCTTTGGATGCAAATGTTATGTCCTAAAAGTTCATCCAGAACAATTAGGAAAATTTGAAGCCAAGTCGGATGAAGCAATCTTTCTAGGATATTCTGCATCAAATGCCTTCAAAGTTTATAATCTCAGAACTCACATTGTTATAGAATCAATTCATGTTGCATTTGATGACAAGAAATTTGTTCTGCAAACTGATGAAAGCCATGACAAGTTGGAATTTGAAAATCTTAAGGATTCTGAGATACTCTCCAGTGATGATGAAGGTTCTCCAGAAGAAATTTCTATTACTCCTCAAGGGAATGCTACTGTTGAGGGGGAGCAAAACTGTTAGTGTAGGTGCCCTAGAGGCAAAACATTTCAGTTTATTAAAACTATGTTATTGACATTTATGTTCTATTTTGATTATATTGATGATTTATTATGCTTTGTATTTACTGCGATATAATTGTTAATATAATAAATGTCCTTATATTATTGATACGAACTATATTAATATGAGATAATATACAGTATAATAATCTTAAATATCCTTAGTCAAGTATTATTGTTATTGGGACAATAATAATACATCGAGACAAGTATGTTGATTGACTGATGATCACTTCTCATTGATCATAAGTATAGTGATACTAAAGTCAATGCATAGGTACATGTATGAGTACGATGTACTGGATAGACCCACTATGAGATTCGACATGGAATGAATAAATGTGTCATTATGAATCTCAATGTGATAATGATGTAATGATCCTTAGACCTGAAGTCATTACATTTCTATACGAAAATTAATACATTTTGATTCTATCAAAGGTTATCTTTAAACGGGTAATGATAAAGGTAGTCTTGGGTATATTATGAATCGTATGAGAAATGTGAATGATCTAGATGGAATTTAACCCTCCTTAACATATAGGAGTGATATTGTTGGCTTCTTGTTTGAGTGAGACTATGAAATGCATGGTCGTGCTCAAATAGTGATTTGTTTGAATAGTCTACCCATCGATCAAGAAAATAAAGATTAAATTATGACGATAATGACACATTCCATGCCTCCAGTTTAATCTATAATATTATGGTTAAAGGGATTATATTACATAGAACATTGTTCACGAAAGGCGAAATCGATTCACCGATTTAAGTATTATTATTTGGGTAACAATGATGTATTACTAGATGCCGCTCATTGTTTACGATTTTATTTATTAAATAAAATTGTTGCCAATATAATAATAACCTATAGGGTCACACACAAGAGCGCTTGAAGGATAATTTAATTTAAATATTCGGATTTAAATTTAGATGATAAATCGAATTGTTAATTAATTAATTAAGTATTGACTTGATTAATTAAATAAACAAAATTCGAATTAATATAAATTCAATATTCAGTAGCTTGCATATTAAGTAAGACTTAATAAAATGAAAATTAACAGAATTTGGATTTATACAAAACTCTAAAAGAGATTAGAGTTGAATTTCGTTTTTATCTCCAGCTATATAGCTCTCTCTTGGTAGGCTGCTAGGTTACACATTTTTATTATTAAAAACATTAAACCCTAACAGCAAAAAGGTGAGAGAGAAAGAAGAGGAGAAGATACGAGTTCTTGGTGCTAGTACACTGCAATTCCTTCGAGAAAGCGTTCGTGTGGATACCATATAGGCGTACATCGCTCGTGCAGGATACGTTGTGATCGAACAAACCTTTCTTCACTCTCAGACATCGAAAAGCTCTTTAAGGTATTGATTTCTGATACTACGAATTAAATATACAATTCTCGCATGGATCCTTGCGGTGGATTTCAGTTTTATTTTATTTTTCATGTTTTTTCTGCTACGTTTGATTGCATGAAACCCAACAATGGTATCAGAGCCAGGTTGCGAGAGGTTATTTAATTCGTTTATGTGTTTAAGCTTTCGAATATATGTATGTATGTAATCTGTCTTGATTGCTGTTTATGAATATTCTGATATTATGCATGCTGTATATACTATTCTGGTTTTGTTGGCTGCTTTGATTGATATGTTGATCAATCTGTTGGATGATGCCCGATCGATATGTATACTGATACATGTTTTTGGTAACTGGGATTTGGGTCGTGTGTATATTGATACATGCTAATGGAATTGTATACTGATACAGGATTTTGTATGTATTCTCATACATGATTTTGAAAATTTTCGCCATCGGGGGGCGCGCTGCCCCCCCTCCGAACCCCCCCAGCGATCCGCGGTTTAGGGTTTTGTTTTAATTTGTGCTTGTGACATATTATATCATCTTTATATGATATATTATGATATGATAATGTGATTTATGATGTTCTTAAGTGTTAATTGAGCATGGTGATTGGTTATGGCCTTGAGACCCATAGGTTAGTGGTTTTAATTATTATGGTTTGGTTTTATAAATACAACTTGCATGTCGTTTTCTTTTTCCTTTGTAATTGTTCATCTCAAATGTAAATCGAGTTCTTATGTAATTACATTAGTATAGTTATGTTTTATATTCTATGTAATAAGAAGATCATTGGAAGCATGCAATGAAGGATCAATGGAGATGAAGGCAGTTGACACAAAGAAAGACATGAAGACATGTATTTATGAAGACCAACTATGTACTAATTTAGTTTTACAAGCCACCATAGATTGACCTAGATTTTTCCATTAGCTTGGAAAGATCATATAGGATTAGGCCATAACCAAGCACGATTTTAATATTCATGCACTTTACATATGATGATATGCATGCGTAGTGATAGATATGCATGCTTAATTAGATCAAGTAGAATGTATGTATGTATTAGATACGTCATCCATGCCATGCTAAACAAGATAAAATCCGTAACGATTTAAGATGAAGATTAAACAAATGATCATGAGATTACCGTGTTTATGAAACACAACAATTAAATATGAATTATTATAGTTCAAGGATTAAATGATTTTGTCAACAACGAGATTAATTTCTTGTAAGGTTAAAAGATGTCAATAATGCCATTTGTGCGTTAACCTTTCTACCTGGAAATCATTAATTCAGCGAACTATGATTTGAAATATTTAATTCAACGAAAAATTGGGGATCTCTTTATGATGGGATCATGGTAATTTTAATTAAAAATCCCTTAATTAAATATTAAGTTATTAGATGCTTTCCAATTGAATAACACTCATCAAAGCCTAGATCATTAGGAGTTGGTTGCCAAAGTAAAGCATTCCTAATTATCGTGGTTAGGTGCGAAAGAATAAATGTGATATTCGACATGTTAATCAATTGGGTCTAACTTAACTAAGTTATCACAATAGGATTGTGAAATGAGAACTAAGAAGCATAGGTTTGGCGGAAAATTTATTTGCTAAATTAGAGCAATTGTTGTTCACCAAACTGTCCAAGAATTATATACGAGATATAATTGACAAATGTTGTCTACCTAAATAGTTGTGTTTTGGGAGTATCGGCCAACGCTAACCCAAGACATAATAAAATATGGATCTTGGCCCACTAGAAAGTAAAGTTTCGCATAGGCTTTCCGAGTTAATAGTGAGGGATATTAATTTGATAAAAAAATAGTGGGAGGTATATTAAGTTGAATGTACCATAATCACTTGAACATAATTATTGTAACAATCTAACTTATCTTATGCATTTTATAATTGTAGATAACAAATGGCATAAAACACAAACAACACTTTCTCTGTGCGATCAGTCCTTAAGAAGGACAAGCTGACAGGATCAAACTTCCTTGACTGGTCTAGGAATTTGAGAATTGTTCTCATGCAGGAAAAGAAATCTTATGTGATTGATAATCCTCAACCGGAAGCCCCTGTTGCCAATGGCACTCGTGCTCAACAAAATGCATATCAGAAGCATATTGATGATGCGAACGATGTGGTTGTCTTATGCTTGCTACAATGAATGCTGAGCTTCAGAAGCAGCATTTGCATATGAATGCACATGCTATGTTTGAACATCTTTCAACGATGTTTCAATCACAGGCTCGTGTGGAAAATTTCAACACGAGCAAAGCACTTTACTCATGCAAGCAGGGCAACAGACCAGTCGGACCACATGTTCTAAAGATGATTGGGCATTGTGATTACCTTGCTCGTTTGGGTTTCCCGCTTCAGCAAGAGGCTCAAGTCGATATAATCTTGCAATCTTTGAACAGCGACTATACTCAGTTTATTATGACTTTTAATATGACTGAGCAAGATAAGACTCCTATGGAATTGTTGGCCATGCTGAGGACCACTGAAGCAAATATGGTCAAGGCACCTGAGAAATCTCCCATAATGATGGTGGGAAAGAAAGGTGCTATGGGAAAGGGGAAATGGAAGGGCAAGAAAAAGGTTGCATCAAAAGCTCTTGCTACTTCAAAACCCTCTTTCAAAAAGGCTGGAAAGCCGAAGGGAGATGTCGCAAAGGCTGACAAGGGTGATTGTCACTATTGCAACAAGCCTGGTCACTGGAAGAGAAACTGTCCTAACTACTTGAAGGATCTGAAGAAGATGAAGTCTGTCAAGATTTCTACTGATTCAGGTATTTATGTTATAGAAGTCAATTTGTCTATTTCAACATCTTGGGTATTGGATACTGGATGTGGTTCTCACATTTGTATTAATGTGCAGGAACTGCGAAGAAGTAGGACATTGGCAAAGGGAGAGGTCGACCTACGAGTAGGCAATGGAGGAAAGGTTGCTGCTTTAGCCGTAGGGACTTACTATTTATCGTTGCCCTCTTGGCTTATTTTAGAACTTGATAATTGCTATTACGTGCCTGCAATTTGCAGAAACATTATTTCTATTTCTTGTTTGGACAAGAAGGGTTTTTCATTTACTATTAAAGACAATTGTTGCTCTTTTGGTTTGAATGATTTAACTTATGGCATTGCACACATGTTTAATGGTTTGTATGTTCTAGATTTAAATTTTACTCCTGTCTATAATGTTAATAAACGCCTTAAAGCAAATGACTCTAATCAAACCTTCCTACGGCATTGTCGATTAGGCCATATAAATGAGAATCGCATATCCAAGCTCCATAAAGATGGATTTTTGGATAAATTTGATTTTGAATCATACGATGAATGCGAAGCTTGTTTGCTTGGTAAAATGGCAAAGGCCCCTTTTAACAAATAAGGTGAAAGGGCCACTGAACGATTAGAACTAATACATAGTGATGTATGTGGTCCAATGCGTTCTATGGTAAGAGGAGGCTTTTATTACTTCATAACATTTACTGATGATTACAGTAGATATGGATATGTGTATCTAATGAAGCACAAATCTGAATCTTTTGAAAAGTTCAAAGAATACAAAGCAAAAGTAGAAAAGCAAAAGGGTGAGAGTATTAAAACTCTTCGATTAGATCGAGGAGGTGAGTACTTAACCCTGGAATTTAAGAATTTCATAAAGGAATGTGGTATTGTATCACAACTGACTCCTCCTGGAACACCACAATGGAATGGTGTTTCTGAAAGGAGGAATCATACTTTGTTGGACATGGTACAGTCGATGATGAGTCATGCTGATCTTCCAATAAGTTTCTGGGGTGATGCCCTAGAAACCACTGCATATACACTAAACCGTGTTCCATCAAAATCGGTTCAAAAGACTCCATATGAGATATGGACTAGAAAGCGTCAAAGCATGTCATTTATGAAAATATGAGGATGTGAGGCGTTTGTAAAACGCTTGATCTCTGACAAGCTTGGACCCAAATCAGACAAATGTTATTTTGTGGGGTACCCAAAGGAAACTAAGGGTTACTATTTCTATAATCCAATTGAGAACAAAATAGTTGTTTCTTGAAATGCTGTATTTCTAGAAAGAGAATTTGTCTCCAGAAGAAATAGTGGGAGGAAAATAGATCTCGATGAAGTTCGAGAACCACAAAATAACATTGAATCGGAAATGGAACGTGAGCAAGATATTCAAGATAATTTTGAAGAGAATATTGCTCAAGAAACACAAGTTGTTCGTTGATCTGGTAGGATTCGCCATGAGCCTGTGAGATATTATGGATTTCTCCTAGTCGATAATGGTGATATAATGCTCATGAATCAAGATGAGCCTCCTACTTATCAAGATGCTATGAACAGTCCAGACTCTTAGAAATGGCTAGAAGCCATGAAATCTGAAATGGATTCCATGTATGAAAACAAAGTATGGACTTTGGTTGATCCACCTGAAAGGGTAAATCCCATTCGGTGCAAATGGGTCTTCAAGATGAAGACTGACATGGATGGAAAAGGTTGGTTGCAAAAGGTTTCAAACAAATTCATGGTATTGACTATGATGAAAATTTTTCACCAGTAGCAATGGTCAAATCCATTAGGATTTTGCTTGCGATAGCAGCTTACAACGATTATGAAATCTGGCAGATGGATGTCAAGATAGCCTTCCTTAATGGAATCCTTAAAGAGGATGTATATATGATACAACCTGAAGGTTTTGTAAATCTAAAGGATGCTAGAAAGATATGTAAGCTAATCAGGTCCATTTATTGACTAAAGCAAGCTTCAAGGAGATGGAATATTCATTTTGACCAAACAGTCAAAGAGTTTGGCTTCGTTCAAAATGAAAATGAACATTGTGTTTACAAGAAGGTTAGTGGGAGCACTGTGGCATTCCTAGTTCTATATGTTGATGATATATTACTGATTGGGAATGACGTACCTTCTCTACAGGCTGTTAAGGCATGGTTAGGAAAGAATTTCCCCATGAAGGACTTAGGCGAGGCTTCTGTTAGGCCGAATACACACTTATAATCAACTAAGTATGAGAGAATAACAATAAGTTCTTTTAAAAACTTTAAAAACTGTTTGAATTAACTTCTCTCTCAGTGATGTAAATTATCACAGAGAGCTGCTTAGGTTACAATGAAAGATATTGTATTACACGATCGATACCCTTCTAGGGTTAACCTAACTGTATTTATAAAGTATACAGCTGCTATACAATCGATAATTGATACTCCTATAAATTAGCTATACAATTGATATCAATTACGATTGGTACTCGTCTCCTTAGTCAACTCAATCTCTTTGATAGCTATCCAATATTCAAAAATATTGCTTCCATAATTATCTTCAATAATTCTTCAAACACTGTTGACAAGTAGACGCTTCCTCTAGACAGAGTTTAACAAACTCTGTCGAGCTTCCAACTGTCTGCGTATAACAAACTCTGTTCAGCTTCTAACTTTCAGAGTTTAACTAAACTCTGACTGCTTCCTGTTTAAACTCTTTTTTTTTCCTGCAAAACTTAAACACTGATATTAACCATATCAATTATAATTAACAATCTCCCCCAACTTGTTCATTAGTAAAAATTCACAAGTTAACAATAATTGATGATGTCAAAACAATTTCATACAAACACAATGTTTATTAAAATAGGCAGAGTTTAAACTTGACTTAACAAAAGTCTACAGATAACAAGAAAATTCTTACAGACTTTAATCTCTAATCTCCTCAAGATCTGGCGTTGTTCTGAGATAATCTATGAGCAATCTTCTCTCTGCATTTTCAAGCTCAATCTTCATAGCTTCTTTAATCTCTCTTCGCTGAGGATCACTCTCATCTGTCTAATAGATAGCAGATCTAAGATCATAGATTTTGTTTCTCCTCATCTCATTTCCCAGCCTAATAAATTTGACTTCTTCTGTCTGTGAATTGAAGTCAAGTACTGTGATTCCCAAATCAGTCTTTAATTTTGCAGTACCCTTCTTCATTTCAATAAGATTTCCATTCCAATCTCTGTACTTAGGAACATATCTGCTATTGCACTTCATCCCGCTGATTGCCAAATTCTTGAGCATTTTCTGTCTGAGCACATTTGCAACTGATTGAGTCCTTTGACTATTCACTTTGAAAAGATATAGAACATATTCTAATTCTTCCTAATATTTCAAGCCAATATCATTCTCACCAAATCTAAATACCGTCCCATCAGCCATGAAGTACAAGAGAAAATCCTTCTTTAAACTCTTCTGATAAACTAACTGTACTGATTCCAGTCTGTCCAAACTCTCTTGAGTGACACCACGACCTGGAACAGCCAGTGAAGAAGGATCTCTGGGACCAGTATATTGCATTTTATCTTTGTGTGAGCCTAGACCACCCTTATTGTTTCCAACCTTACCAGACAAAGCTCTTCCATCAGAAAAATCCATAGAAACTCCAGATAATAGATTTGGATCATGAAGTGTTCCTTTCCCAAAAACTGATTGCAACTGAGAAGATAAAGGTCTAGACACAACTTGCGTAGCAACAGAGGTTGTGTTTTCTTTCTTCTGTACAACTTGTGTAGAAACAGATGTTGTAACTTTCTTCTGTGAAATTTCTCCATCAATGTCTTTCAGCTTGAGTTTAGCTTCTGCTGCTGTTGATTTCTTTGATAACTGTGATCTTTGACTAACATCAGCACTTTCCTTGATCACAATGCCTTTAAGAACAGGCCTAGGAGCTTTTCCTTTATTTAACTTTCCAGACTTTAAAGCTTTGAGATGTTCTTCTTGTAAACTCTTTTCTTCAGCTTTAATGTCTTCAATTGTAGCTCCTTCCTCATTTTCTTCAATAAACAACTTAGCAGCCAACTCCTTATCAGTCTGTGGATTAGAAGATAATAGTAAACTCTTGGTCTTTGAAGTACCTTGAGTATCAGTGTTTATCCCAACAAACTGTGATTTAGAGGACTTGCTAGTTTTCAGAGTTTGAAGTTCTTCAGTTTTACCCCTTCCTTTATTACTTGTTCCTCCATCTCCAGCATTATCCTTTCTGATCAGAGTTTGAGATTGCTTGCATTTGTCTTTAGCAACTCTCTCCCCCTTTTTGACATCATCAGGCATAAGAATAGATGTGATTAACTCCAAGGAGGTAGCAATAGAATCAATCTTTAAGGACATAGCATTCTGATTTTCTTCAACTTTGCTCAGCCTGTGAGACAAAGTTTCTTGATTCTGAGTAAGATAGTGAAATTTGTTCTTGTTGTCAAGTTTAATCATATCATCTCCTCTAACAACATCACCTCGAACATCAGAGATTGCCTTTTGACAGAGATCAAACCTAGAGTTGAGAGTCTTCACTTGTACAACTGTAGCCTTGAGACAAGATAGAATCTCTGGATTTGTAATTGTTCTGGAGGTTCTCTTGACAAATTCAGCTGCTCTTGCAGCAGGAAAGATACAAGTGTCCTTGTACCAGTCATTTGAAAATTGTTCATAGTGTTCTTCTTCAGCATCTGCTTGATTTGAAGGACCAGCAAAATCCTTAACCTTAGCATCAGTCTGGACTGGTAAACTCTGAGAAGAGCTTGACTCAGTATTCCCTTCAGTTTCATCTCCAATCTCAGCTTCAATATGATGAGTGGATTTAGGAATTGGAATAGATGCATCAACAGTTTCAACAACATCCTCTGCAGGAGTTTCAGCAGTAGGTTCAACAATAGGCTGTATAACAGGCTGTACAATATCCTCTGCAGATTGCACAATAGGCTCAGAGTTTATCTCCTTAGGTGGTTGATCAATTTCCTCACCCTGTTCAACAGAGTGATGAGCATCAGAGATTAACTCAGTATGAGAAGCCACTGTTTCTTCATGTACCAAGGTGGTTTGATTGACTGCATCAGTGGCCTCAGAGAATACAGCAGGTGAAGAGATTGGAATTTCCATGTTCTCAGAGAATGGGAACAATGGTTCAACAATTTCATCCATTTGAGCATCAGCATTTCCACCTCTTTCTATCTCAACAGCAGGTATTTCCTTAGAAATATCTTCTGGAGCTTCAACATTCATATCTTCATCAGATTCATCAATAATTAATCTCCTTCTCTTAGCTGGAGGATTCACTTCTGCTCTCTCGTCTGCTGAGATAGAATCATCAAGTATAGAAGGAGACTTAGGTTTGTTAGCCCGTTCCTTTCTAACCTTCTTTGGCTTAGAAGCTTCAGCCATCCTATGTTTTCTTGATGGCCTTATAGCCTTGCTTTTCTTTGGCTTCTTAGGTTTTGATTATGGTTGAGGTTGAGGGTGTGATGAAGATTGTGGTTGTGGAGATGTAGGTTTAGTGATTGGCTCAGTGTTTATGGTTTGAGGTGGGTCAGTGTTTGTGGGTTGAGGTGGTGACTGTGGAGGTTCAATGATTGGTTCGTTTTGTGGTTCTTGTTGTTCTTGTGGTTGGTTGAGAAAGTTTTTGAGGGCAAAAGGATAGATAAACTCTGGTATTTGCTCTTTGTTAGCATCCTTATTTGTCAAATCAGAAAACATTCTCTTATGACATTGGAAAGGTTGTATAACATCCTCATCAGCAATTGTCAAATTTGGTAAACAAGCAGAGAATAAACATTGACAGAAACGTGAGAAATAAACAGTTGTACTAGACTCTGTAAGTTTTTCACCTAAATTCATAAGTACAAGACGACCAAAATCAAAGTTACTCCCATTAAGAAGAGAATACCCGATTTGAAGACTTTCACCAGGAATTGCATCCCAGTTGGTGACCTTCTTGCCAAATGCGCGAGTAATGCAATCAAAGAAGAAGCTCCACTCCTTCCTGAGCCCTGGCCTTTTGACATCCCCAATCTTATCCAAAGAAGCAGAAAACCGTATTTGTTGTAACATTTCTTTTAATTGACCCACACCAGCCACAGAGTATGAAGTGTGAGTGTCAAAATCCAAAACCTCACGAACAGTTACAAGAGTTATTACAAACTCTTGATCTTCATAGGTAAACACAATTGATGGAGTCCCATTCTCTCCACCATCATTATAAACCGAGTTTTTCCAGAAGATTGAGATTTGTGTGGCCGAGAGTGTCTCTGGTTGAACAAGAGCCTTACCAATTCAGAGTCTCTTAAGAAGTTTTGAATCATATGAAATGATGTTGGGGCTTTAGCAGTGTCTAGGATTGCAGCATAATTGTTTGTAACAAAAGTTAATCCCTAAGCCACAAAATTCTTGGTTGCCATTAGAACAGTATAGTAGAGAAGAGAGTGTATGGAAAAGTGTTTGTGAAAATGCTTAAGTGAAAGTAACAGAGAAATTGTGTGTGATGTTGTGTGTTCGTGGTTGTAAAGATGAAAAAGTGAATAATGAAATGATTTTGATTAGATCTGTAATTGAAAAACAAAACCCAATCGCAACCAATTTCTTGTTAAGTGTGTGAGTGGGACACGTGTCACATAAACAGTGGAACAGTTATTTACACGCGCAGTAATAATGCCTATTATTACTGCTGTTCTCTCTCCTATTTCCAATAAGCTTTAACTGTCTGACACAATTAATAACTGGCAAATATTACATGCAAATGTCAAAAACTCTTTGTGTACTCCAAGTATATGTTCTGTCTGAAATAAAATATTACCTTAGAGTACTCAACAAAATCCAACAGTGTTTATCAATTCTCCAACTTAATTACTGTTATCCTTTCAAACACTGCACAGTTGTGAATATACGTGTGTGTAGAGCAGAGTTTACTAGATCAGTATTTAGAGCATCTAGTATTTCATAAAATCCATAAAATAAATCAGTAAGCACTGGATGCACAAACTCTCATAGTAAACAATGAATATATGATGAATGCTAAACTCTGTAGTAAACAGTTTATATACAGGAATAATTAACCTATAAACCCCAATTTTTTTTTTCGGTTTTCTCCAGTAATCAGAGGTTGAAACTAGTCACCAAAAATCCTATAATTTTAGCCCTTATCAATTTGATAAGTTCTTGGGTCTTCCTAGCTTTCGACTAGTCACCAAAAATTTGATAAGTTCCTGGATCGTCTTAGTTACAAACATGATCTCAAAGGAGTTCTAACGATCTATATATTTTAGCTTTGGGGTTATTCTAATAACAGAATCTAATTTAACAATGTATAACTAACAGAGTTTAGAGCTCATCAACATCAGAAATTATTTATGAGAGGCAATGCACACAGTATTTACAGACTCAGAGTTTAGGATAAATAAAGTAAGAGATGCTATAAATATAGAGCAGTATCATGCTGTGTTAAATTTCTGCAAAGTTTAAGATTAAATCACAGATAACTTAGAAAGATTCATGACTAATTACTGAGAATAATGTTTCATACATGTATCTTCATCAGTGTTTATGTTCAGAAAGAAGTGTTTATGTTCAGAAAGAAACATTATCAGAGTTTCTCAGAGTTAACTCAACAGTTAACAGTGTATAACTTAAAAGCATGCTACCAGAGTTTAACAGTCATTGAGCAGAGTTTGCATATCAGAGATTAACATACCACAGAAATATGAGCAACACAGTACATAAGTAGAGTTTTGAGTCTAACCAATATCTCTAGTCAAAACTAGAGACCATTCCTAGTTCATTTACCAGCCTTGTAAATACAGCTTCACTCAATGGCTTGGTGAAGATATCTGCAAGCTGTTGTTCTGTAGACACAAAATGAAGCTCAATATTCCCTTCTTCTACATGTTCTCTGATAAAATGGTACCTTATGCTGATGTGCTTGGTCATTGAATGTTGTACTGGATTACCTGTCATAGCAATAGCAGTTTGATTATCACAGTAAATAGGTATTTTACTGTACCTCAATCCATAATCCAGTAATTGATTCTTTATCCACAGAATCTGTGCACAACAGCTACCAGCAGCAATATACTCTGCTTCAGCTGTAGATGTAGAGATTGATTTCTGTTTCTTGCTGTACCAAGAAACAATTATATTACCAAGAAATTGACAACTTCCACTAGTACGTTTTCTGTCTATCTTACAGCCTGCAAAGTCTGCATCAGAGTAACCAAGAAGCTTGAAGTCTGATTCTCTTGGATACCACAAACCTAAAGTTATGGTTCCCTTAAGATATTTGAAGATTCTCTTCACAGCTGTTAGATGTGGTTCTCTTGGATCTGCCTGAAATCTTGCACAAAGACATGTTGCATACATGATGTCAGGTCTGCTAGCTGTTAGATAAAGAAGTGACCCAATCATTCCTCTATAGTTTGTCATATCCATTGGTGAACCTGTGTCTCTATCCAACTTTGTTGCTGTTGCCCTAGGAGTTGTTGCAGATGAGCATTCAAGCATGCCAAATTTCTTTAGAAGATTTCTGGTATATTTTGCTTGATTGATAAAAATTCCATCATCTGTTTGCTTCACCTGTAGCCCTAGAAAATAACTGAGCTCTCCCATCATGCTCATTTGATACCTAGACTGCATGAGCTTGGCAAACTTCTTACAGAGTTTATCATTAGTAGATCCAAAGATTATGTCATCTACATATATTTGAACTAATAACAGATCACTACCAAGATTGAAAAAGAACAAGGTTTTATCAATTGTACCTCTGTGGAACCCACTTTCTAAAAGAAATTGAGCCAGAGTTTAATACCATGCTCTTGGTGCCTGTTTAAGTCCATAGAGTGCCTTGTCAAGCCTGTAGACATAATATGGATACTTGGGATCTACAAATCCTGGTGGTTGTTCAACAAACACTTCTTCTTCAAGTTTTCCATTCAGAAAAGCACTCTTCACATCCATCTGAAAAACCTAGAATTTCTTGTGAGAAGCATATGCTAGAAAGATTCTTATTGCCTCCAATCTTGCAACTGGAGCAAAAGTTTCATCATAGTCTATTCCTTCTTGTTGTGAATAGCCTTTGGCCACAAGTCTGGCCTTGTTTCTTGTAACAACCCCATCACTGTCAGTTTTGTTTCTGAAAACCCATCTAGTACCAACAACAGATCTATTCTTTGGTCTAGGTACAAGAGTCCATACTTCATTTCTCTCAAATTCATTTAACTCCTCCTGCATTGCTGTTATCCAGTCAGCATCTTGAAGAGATTCTTCCACTTTCTTTGGTTCAGATTTGGATAGAAATGCATGGAACAGACATTCATTTGTTGTAGCACTTCTTGTCCTAACTTTTACATCTGGATCTCCAATGATTAAATCTGGTGTATGTGATTTTGTCCATTTCCTAGCTGTAGGTAAATGACTTCTGTCAATCGTTGATCCTCCCCCTTGATCAATGTTCTCCTGATTATCTTGATGCCTTTCTTCATTCTCTGAGGCTCCCCCTGAATTTGATCTCTCAGAGTTTGAACTGTCAGAATTTGGATTTTCAGAGTTTGAGTTATCAGAGTTTGAATTTGATCCAGAATTTTCAGTTGACTCACTATCAGAATTTGAGTCATCACTAAGATCATGCTCCCCCTCAACTGGTTCTCCTCTTTGTTCAGACTGTAGTATTTCTTCTGTGTGTACCAGTAGAGGCTCTTAGTTTGCATCAACAGAGTTTGTTGGACTAGTGTCATCAGAGTTTATTTCATCAGAGATTAGATCTTCATTTTTGAAATGCAATTGATCATGTTCATCAACATCTTCAAGTCCAGTGATTTTCCTGTCATCAAATGACACATGAATAGATTCTATAATCACCCTTGTTCTCAGATTATAAACTCTGAATGCCTTGGTTGACACTGGATAGCCAACAAAAATTCCTTCATCTGCTTTCAACTCAAATTTGGTCAACTGTTCATGATGAGTTTTCAACACAAAGCATTTGCACCCAAAAATATGAAAATATTTCAGGTTTGGCTTCTTTTCCCTCACCATCTCATATGGTGTTTTTCCATGCTTGTTGATCAGTGTTGCATTTTGAGTAAAACAAGCAGTTTGAATGTGACGCCCCCAGATCCGGGGTCGGAGATCTAGGCGCTCACGGTCCATTTTCCATTAGTAACATACCTGTTCTTGTACATAATATATATATCACAGCCATCGACCCCACAATAAACTCACACCACACTCACACACACAGGTTAGAGCCTTAGAAACGTCACACATAGATTAAACAGTAATAAAGTCATCAGAGTTATTACAGACAAAATGAAGTAGTATTTATGCTACCAGCAACACTTCGATATGAAGCGAAGTTGGCGGCTTGAAAGTTTGTTACGATACACTGCCTTGCACAGGTCATACTGATAAATAAAACGAACTAACAAAAGCTGCCAACCAATCCGGCTAATGGGGCCTACCGGTGGAATCTCAAGTGGTGGCTCGGGTCTAGTCACCTGCTTTCGAACAGTCTGCCTGGGTCTTGCCATTTCGCTTAGCTGTTGTGTTTGTAAAATTTGAAAACAAGCAAGAGTGAGCAACTATAGCTCAGCAAGAAATATATGTATAAGGTAAGAAATATAACATTTCAGATGATTGGCAGTTGATATACTTGTTTGTATCAATCAGTTATAAAATCACTTGACATAGTTGATAAATCTCGAAGGTGCAACAATATGTGCCCTTGTTTTCAAAATAAACTTGCAGTTCTAGATACTGCATTGAATCAACATCTTTCTCATCAAAATAGAACACTATCAGCAACTTGGCACAGGAGCCTAAGAAGCAGTGTCAAAGCATTTTTCCAAAATGGAGGAATGGGACTTAAAGAAAACACAAAACCTGACAAGGATCGACGATGATCAGTCGCCACATCCAAGTCCAATCATCCGCGGGTCCTCTCTACCGGTAGAAGGATAGAAACTACATCTGTAACTATCCCTCGGGTGAAAACTACATCCGTAATCACCCTCGATGAAAACTACATCCGTAATCATCCTTCAGCAACACCTGGGCCGGAATAATAAGTGATGGACCGCCTGGCTCACGGCCGCTTGCACATCCCGGGAATCGTTCGTCAACGGTTCCCACACCTGCCAGAGTCCCTTTTTCTTTTTCTTTTAAAACTTGATTTTGATTGAAAACAGAGTAATTGAGGTTCGACATCAGTCGACCGATGATTCTTGAAATCATACAAGAAGCAGAATCTGACCGGGGGTTTTCGAAAATGTTTTGAGTTCGAAAGAGTTCGAGTTTGAAAGTATTAAAAAGTATCTTGGATTAACTTTGTCTTTAAATAATGAACAATGATTAATAAATAGTATTTTTTTTTGCTAAATAATAAATAGTATTTTAAGATTTAATATTAATAATTAATAAAATAATTATTCGATAAAATAAACTTTTAATCCAAGATAGGGTTTCGAGTATTTACGAAGATATAACAATAGTTATTTGAGTATACGATACCACCCGAATGACCCTTCGGGTTTTCGCAATCTAGATACGATATAATAATATACCGCTCCCCGATCAATAGTATATACGGACCGCTACGACCTCTATTGCTAGAGTCGTTGTCCGAAGAAAACATTTCAATCTAAGTTCAAGGGGTAAAAGCATACATGTACTTGTTCAATCTCAATTGCATCAATACTTCGATAAACATATCATTTGATATAATTTGAAAACTACAAACACAACAGTAAAAGTCATTGTATATGGATAAGTTTTGAAAAGTAAACTTGCCTTGGTTTGGTTGGGGTGGCCGAGCGTGCGGATTTGAACGATCTATACATAAGCAATAATCGTTCGTTAGTATCTTAACAATATCTCTTTAATTACGGGGTTTAGGGGGGTACGAAATTAACTTAACGACTTCGCCTTATGACTCTTTATCCCCCTATAGGTCCATGTCATCACTCGATTATGCTCGTCACTTACTCGACTTAATTTAGTTACCACGTTCGAATCATAACCACTAACCCTAGAATCATGTTCCACTAATCGACTTTTTCCATTGCGCGAATTTTACTCTAGCATTTTTATAAAATCCAAAAATTCATATTTTAATCCAATTCCTTTTGGGTGGTCTTCACCACTGCATTCCCTACATTCTCAATTTTTTTCAGGATCCCACATATATTTTTAGGGGTTTAAACAAGGTTCACAAGGGGGTCACTTAGTGCAGTCCATAGTCCAGAAACACAATTCACTCCTCCTATAAATTAGCTATACAATTGATATCAATTACGATTGCTACTCGTCTCCTTAGTCAACTCAATCTCTTTGACAGCTATCCAATCTTCAAAGATATTGCTTCCATAATTATCTTCAATAATTCTTCAAACACTGTTGACAAGTAGACGCTTCCTCCAGACAGAGTTTAACAAACTCTGTCGAGCTTCCAACTGTCAGCGTATAACAAACTCTGTTCAGCTTCTAACTGTCAGAGTTTAACTAAACTCTGTCTGCTTCCTGTTTAAACTCTTTTTTTTCCTGCAAAACTTAAACACTGATATTAACCATATTAATTATAATTAACAGCTTCCTATATATTATGGATCAAGATCTATAGAGATAGATCAAGAAGATTGATTGGCCTAAGTCAGAGTACATACATTGACAAAGTATTGCATCGTTTCGGGATGCAAGATGCAAAAAGGGGATTTGTCCCAATGTCTCATGGGATAACGATCTCAGTTAAAGATAGTCCTAAATCGAAAGATGAAAAGGACAGCATGAGTAAGATTTCATATGCTTCTTCAATTGGATCTATCATGTATGCAATGATATGTACTCGTCCTGATGTATCGTATGCTTTAAGCATGACGAGTAGGTTTCAGTCTAATCCAGGTGAAGCTCACTGGACGGCTGTCAAGAACATTCTAAAGTACTTAAAAAGGACTAAAGATTCGTTCTTGGTGTATGGAGGAGAAGAGGGACTAGTTGTAAAAGGTTACACTGACTCTAGTTTCCAAACAGACAAGGATGACTATATATCCCAGTCTGGTTTTGTGTTTTGTCTCAACGGAGGCGCTGTTAGCTTGAAAAGTCCGAAACAAGAAACAGTAGCTGATTCTACAATGGAGGCTGAGTATATTGCTGCTTGTGAAGCAGCCAAGGAGGCAGTTTGGATCCGAAACTTCATTACTGAGCTTGGTATGGTTCCATCGATAGCAGATCCCATTGATCTCTATTGCGATAATGTTGGAGCCATAACACAAGCAAAGGAACCAAGATCGCACTCCAGGGTGAAACATATACTTAGAAGATATCACTTTATTTGTGAAATTAACGAGCGAGGAGATATACACATATGTAAAGTGCATACCAATGATAACGTTGCTGATCCACTGACTAAGCCTCTGTCGCAGCAGAAGCACGAAAGTCACACTAGTTCCATAGGTATTAGGAATATGAATGATTGGCTCTAGTGCAAGTGGGAGATTGTTAGTGTAGGTGCCCTAGATGCAATACATTTCAGTTTATTTAAACTATGTTATTGACATTTATGTTCTATTTTGATTATATTGATGTTTTATTATGCTTTGTATTTACTGCGATATAATTGTTAGTATAATAAATGTCCCTAGATTATTGATACGAACTATATTAATATGAGATAATATACAGTATAATAATCTTAAATATCCCTAGTCAAGTATTATTGTTATTGGGACAATAATAATACATCGAGACTAGTATGTTGATTGACTGATGATCACTTCTCATTGATCATAAGAATAGTGATACTAAAGTCAATGCATAGGTACATGTATTAGTACGAGGTACTGGATAGACCCACTATAAGATTCGACATGGAATGAATAAATGTGTCATTATGAATCTCAATGTGATAATGATGTAATGATCCTTAGACCTGAAGTCATTACATTTCTATACGAGAATTAATATATTTTGATTCTGTCAAAGGTTATCTTTAAACGGGTAATGATAAAGGTAGTCTTGGGTATATTATGAATCGTATGAGAAATGTGAATGATCTAGATGGAATTTTACCCTCCTTAACATATAGGAGTGATATTGTTGGCCTCTTGTTTGAGTGAGACTATGAAATGCATGACCGTGCTCAAATAGTGATTTGTTTGAATAGTCTACTCATCGATCAAGAAAATAAAGATTAAATTATGACGAGGATGACACATTCCATGCCTCCAGTTTAATCTATAATATTATGGTTAAAGGGATTATATTACATAGAACATTGTTCACGAAAGGCGAAATCGATTCACCGATTTAATTATTATTATTTGGGTAACAGTGATGTATTACTAGATGCCGCTCATTGTTTACAATTTTATTTATTAAATAAAATTGTTGCCAATATAATAATAACCTATAGGGTCACACACAAGAGCGCTTGAAGGATAATTTAATTTAAATATTCGGATTTAAATTTAGATGATAAATCGAATTGTTAATTAATTAATTAAGTATTGACTTGATTAATTAAATAAACAAAATTCGAATTAATATAAATTCAATATTCAGTAGCTTGCATATTAAGTAAGACTTAATAAGATGAAAATTAACAGAATTTGGATTTATACAAAACTCTAAAAGAGATTAGAGTTGAATTTCGTTTTTATCTCCAGCTATATAACTCTCTCTTGGTAGGCTGCTAGGTTACACGTTTTTATTATTAAAAATACTAAACCCTAACAGCAAAAAGGTGAGAGAGAAAGAAGAGGAGAAGATTCGAGTTCTTGGTGCTAGTACACTGCAATTCCTTCGAGAAAGCGTTCGTGTGGATACCATAGAGGCGTACATCGCTCGTGCGGGATACGTTATGATCGAACAAACCTTTCTTCACTCTCAGACATCGGAAAGCTCTTTAAGGTACTGATTTCTAATACTACGAATTAAATGTACAATTCTCGCATGGATCCTTGCGATGGGTTTCAGTTTTATTTTATTTTTCCCATTTTTTCCGCTGTGTTTGATTGCATGAAACCCAACAAAAACAATCAAGGAGAACATAGTACCAGTCAGGAGCAGAACAATCATTCAGAGTCTATTCCTTTAGGGACTAACTCATCAGAGTCTAACGAAGATAGTTCAGGTACTAGCAGCAGTATAGAGTCTACTGATTCTACTGTGATCAAGGGGAAACTTTTGAAGGTAATGAATGTAAGAACCCCAAATTTTGGATATAATTAAAAACTTTTTATTATGTACTGAGGTAATGGTGAATAGTGATTACGATTACGATGTAACGATTGAGATAATGAATGAAAGGAGTAGATTTGGATTCAAATGCTTATATGTCATGAAGAATGCAATTGGTTGACAATCTAGATAAGAATTATCTGTCTCCAAGGAAATTAAGATTTGATCATTCCAAGGGGGAAGGTTATTCTTATGTCAGTCCAGTGGTTCCGTAAAAGGGTTAAGGAACGATTGAAAGAGAACCGGGACATTTATATAACCCTAAAAGAATAAGTAAAGAATAAGTGATGAATAGTGATTTTGGTGGACGTAGGAATATTATTAGACGACGCTATATAGAAGTACCCGGAACGAAATTCTGAGTTTGTATTAGTGATCCAGGGGGAAAAAGAGTGTATGTAAAAGCTGTCGGATTCTGAAAAATAGCACTTTTATTTTTCCCCGAGATTTTCCTGGACACTGAAAGACTTAAGGAATTATTGAAGGGATTTAAGGAAAATAGGTTCAAGAATTATTAAAGAGAATGGAGGATGATAGTATAAATATTAAGACGGTTTCCGGTAAAACCCTAACTAGAAACGAATGAGTTATTCCTCCGAACGATCAATCAAATTAAGTAATAACCGGACAAAGAGACAAGCAGAGAGCCAAGATACATGCATGTGCAAATAGATAAGATCAAGTAACTAAGTAGTTACAAAGTAACTAGCATCTTTAGAAACCAAATCACTTAGTTAGCTTGCATGACACCTTTCCACCACAAAATCACAACACTTGTCCCTTGGATTGCATCATATATGAGCAAAGCACTTTAATAAAGTAGCTTTATGCTAGATATTATCATCAATAATGTATTTTGGACAAGGATGAGATCAAAGCAAGCAAAACAAACTCCATTCCTCTCATTCTCTCAAACTGTCCAGCAGAAACACTCTCCAAAGACAAATTCATATCTCCATTTCTATCCATGATAAAATCACCAAATTTTAACCATAGCCTCTCCACTCCATGGGTAATATTCGCTCAAAATTTCATGTCCAACAAAGTAGTATAGCCTAGTAAAATCCATGCTCAAAGTTGAAGAAGCCAAACTGATCTGTGCTTGACAGTTTCTGTTCAGAGGAGAAAGGGGGCTCAAAACCCTAGCTAGGAAGCTTCAAATCTGATGATCAAGGACTCAAAACAAAGCTTATGAAGAGGCAAAGATGTGGTAAAAATTTGAGAGACAAACTCTTATTTTTCTATTTTCTATGATTTTTACAAAAGTGATGATGAATAGTAACCCTTAGAAACTAACTTTGTTTTCTTGGTTTTCTTTGTTGCTCTAAGCTATATTAAGGTGATCCAAGGACTAGATCAAGGCTTGTTAGACTCCTAGACACACCAAGAAAGGTATAACTCTCTTGAAACCCTAGGTTTTACTTTAAGTATATGCATGATCTTGATGAGTTTTAGTATAGTTATGATATTAGCATGGTTATAAGCTTGATTAGCATGATCTTGTAGTGGTTGAAACATATGATGATTATAAGGATGAAGTGATATGATCTTGGACAGATTTGGATGAGAATCATGTATATAAGATGTGTATTATGCCCGGTGTGGCTTGGTTTTGATGTTATAATTTTTGGAACGCTCGATTTATAGCCGTTATAATGCCAGAATTTCGTTACACCTTGAAACTCGTGCATAGCAGTAGCTATTATTCACTGATCTGGTTAATTACATAACATACCCTTATAGATCTTGAGTCGTAGATCATTTTGGAAAAAGAATCGAATCAAACAGACTTACGGTTTAGGATTTATGACCGATTTACTAAAAGTAGTTCGAATCCGTAAACGAAAGTTCGTAACTGAAATTGGACCCTCGTAAAATATGTAAAGTCATGACGAATCTTGGTAAATAAATACTAGAGGTAAAAAGGAAGGTGTGAAAGAAAACCGTATGTCAAAAGGATCGTTTTTCGATTTATTAAAAATATTCGAGTCGAGGTTAAACGTGAACGAACCCCTAAAAGACGACTCTATTATAACTTTGGTAAAACACTTAGAAAACGGGCGATAAAACTCGGAGTATAATATTGGTTCGTAACGATCGACCTTATAACTTGTATGACTTAAGTATGTCCCAAGTGTAAGTACAGTGACATGTCCTATTAACGAAGAATGTCGGGTCGGATCAACGATAAAGGGAATCCACAAAAAGGGGTATAACGAGATAACTCGAGAACGTGTTTCGATTTAAGTATAACTTAACTTTTAAAATGTTAAGTGATGAATCCCGAATGACTTGGCTATTTATAGATCACCAAGCTGACCCGGGACCCGCTACCACTACCCCTTACCGTACTCGACTACCAGGCAAGTTTCAATTCCCTTCTTTTAGGCTGTTGTTGTGATTGAATATATATATATATATATGTTTTCTGTTATACATATGCCATAGCATGCATGCCTACTTTCAAGTTATATCGTTATGCTTGTTCCCTGATTGTTTATTGGCTTATAAATTAGATAGCTAACGTATCAATTATAAGCCGGTTATTGTAAGACCCTCATAGAAGGGCGTATTCTTCTTATTCATCAAATATAGACCGGGAGTCAATATTTCTTGACATATCGAGATTACCTCGAAAGAAAATATCTAAGTAAATATTTTCCATTATTAGGGCGACGAATATTATTTGAATATTCGTTCGAGATTATTTATTTAACGATCCCTACTTCAAATAATTATTTGAACGTAACTATTCGACGAATAATATTTTTTTAATATTCATTCAGAGTCGAATTATTTATAGATTATTATTTCGAATATTCTTCTAAAGGTTGGACTACTAAATGAATGTTATTTGGATATTCATTTAGAATATTATTCATTAAATGAATATTACTTTTGAATATTCATTTAAGATAGTAATTACCTGATGAATATTATTTTAATGTTCATCTGAAGCTTGATTTATTTATCGAGTCTTATCTCGAATATTCCTTTAAAGTTGGATTACTAAATGAATATTACTTGATATTCATTTAGAATATTATTTGATATTCATTTAGAATATTATTCATTAAATGAATATTACTTTTTCAATAAACATTTAAATTCCTAATTAATTATGAATATTATTTTGAATATTCATCCAGGGTTCTATTTAATCATCGAATATTATTTTAAATATTTTAAATATTCCTTTCAGGTCTTATTAATTACTGAATATTATTTTGAATATTCATTTGAATATTTAATTATGCAATAAATATTCTCTCGATATTTCTTCAAGGATTATTTGAGAAATACTCTGATTAAAGATATTCTTTCATATTCCTAAATATTCTGTAAAATATTTTAATTCAATAAATATTCTCTGAATATTTATTCCATACTTAGAATAACCTCGATAAGGTTTATCTTCTTCGATTATTACAGAAAATATTTCGGAGTCATATTATTATTAATCATATATCAAGAAAGGTTCTCAGACATCATTCTTCTTTGAGTCTATCTCCCTAATAATAAGGGAACCTTACTTGGAAAATGTTAATTATCTTGTCGACTTCCCGGTCATAAAGTATTCTCTTCACTCTCAACTCGGGTGCTATTGACTTATTAAGTCGTTGTTTACCTTCTCATCTTTCGAGGGGTAAGATTGTTGGAACAAGTTGAGATTCGTTACCAAGCAGTAGCTTGGAAGTTATTGGTGAATTTTCATTTCCAACTAGATACGACTACTTTGTGGAGTCTTATCAACAAGTATTATACTTGGGGAAAGGGGGACGAACGTTACATTCAGAATCATGAATTCTATTTGAACTAGGAGTCGTGTAAGAGGCCGAGTAGCGCCGGTCCATCCCCTTTGGCCCAACCGTTGGCCGGGGAGAGCTAGCAAGGCGGTAGACAAGTAAAGCCGTCAGTTCTTCCTTCTACCGGTAGTAAATCTAATTTGAGCTGTACGATCTCGACTGATCATCAAGATTGGAACAGCGGGCACGGTGAATACTCCATCATTGGTTCATCATCCAAACTTATTTATTTCCTGCAACATGATTATTGTTGGCAGAGCTGGAAAAGTGTTCATAACTGGAATTGAAATCTTTTCATGCAAGTTCCTCTTTTTAATGACAATGAGAATATCTCGCTTACTTTTGATGTAGCAGATATTTCTACAAACAAATACTTTGAGTTACCTGGTAACTTCATCCTTTATATTATACTGGCAATAACCTCATTAATGCATGGCATATGGTTTCAAAGGATATTTTGAACTGCTGTATATATGTATCACTGTTCAGTTATATTATTGTTGGTGGGCTTTCGCTCACCCTTGCTTTGTTCATATTATGTCATAACAATAGCTAGGACAGATGGCTCGCATCAGGCGCACTCGGCGCAAGCGGGTTACCCGACCCACCGGACTCCCCGCTGAGATGCTAGCCGCCATTGCTGAGGTAGCTTAGTTAGACAGCTTTTAGTTAAACTTATGATGTTATCCTTTTGGGATTGTAATAACGTTTATTCGTAACCCTTTAATGTAAGACTTATTTCAATTTCATCTCTGGGACTATAACTGTTGTGTGTGTGAGTGGATATTATTGTGGGGTCACAACATGTGATTTATTTATTGTGGACTCAAGTCAAGTATTATGAATGGATGTAAGACCGTAACCACCAGATCCTTGACCCCGGATCTGGGGGTGTTACAATGAACATTCTTCTACAAGAGATACCACTAACTTAGGGGGAGAGTCTAGCAGGAGAAATCTACCACCTGTTAGAAAATGGACAAGGGATCATACTGAAGACTTAATTTTTGGTGATCCAAATAGTGGTATTCAAACTAGAAGATCAGCTCACAATGAATGCTTGTATAGCTGCTTTCTCTCAAAGAATGAACCTAAGAAGGTAGAAGAAGCTTTACAGGATCCTGATTGGGTAATTGCAATGCAGGAAGAGATAAATGAGTTTGAGAGGAACAAAGTCTGGAAATTAGTACCAAGACCTAAAGATAGATCTATTGTTGGTGCAAAATGGGTATTCAGAAACAAGCTAGATGAATCTGGTATGATTGTAAGAAACAAGGCAAGACTGTTGGCCAAAGGATACTCACAGGAAGAAGGAATTGATTATGATGAAACCTTTGCCCCTATTGAAAGATTGGAAGCAATCAGAATATTTCTTGCATTTGCAGCTCATTCAAAATTCAAAGTATACCAGATGGATGTGAAGAGTGCTTTTCTAAATGGTAAACTTGATGAGGAAGTATATGTGGAGCAACCACCTGGTTTTGTTGATCCAAAATTTCCAAATCATGTCTACAAACTTGACAAGGCACTCTATGGACTAAAGCAGACACCAAGAGCATGGTATGAAACCTTATCTAAATTTCTTCTTTAAAATGGCTCCACAAGAGGTACAATTGATAAAACTCTTTTCTTTAGAAAGGTAGAATGTGATTTGCTTTTAGTTCAAGTTTATGTTGATGACATTATATTTGGTTCTACTAATTATGTGCTAAGTTTAGCAAGCTTATGCAGTCTAAGTATTAGATGAGCATGATGGGTGAACTAAATTTCTTTTTAGGCTTGCAGGTCAAACCGACTGAGACTGGTATTTTCATTAATCAGTCTAAGTATATCAAAGATTTTTTAAAAAGGTTTGACTTTCAAGACTGTGCAATTGCAAAGACACCCATGGCAACAACCACTAAGCTAGACTCTGATCCTAAGGGAAAGAGTATTGATAACACTAGCTATAGAGACATGATAGGCTCGTTGTTATACTTAACTGTGAGTAGACCAGATATAATTTTTTCTACATGTTTATGTGCTAGATTCCAAAGTGATCCTAAGGAATCTCATTTAATTGTTGTGAAGAGAATTTTTAGATATCTTAAGGGAACTCCAAACCTTGGGTAATTGTATCCTAGAGAATCTGATTTCTCACTAATTGGCTATTGAGACTATGATTATGCAGGGTGTAAAATAGACAGAAAAAACACTACAAGTACATTTTAATTCTTGGGAAATAGATTGATTTCTTGGGCAAGCAAGAAACAGCAATCTGTCTCAACCTCAACTGCAGAAGCTGAATATATTGCAGCAGACAGTTGTTGTGCACAACTCCTTTGGATAAGAAATTAGTTGATGGATTATGGTATGACACTTAGTAATATTCCTATGTTTTGTGATAATACTAGTGCTGTTGTTACGACCAAACTCAACACGCAAGTGCACATGATCTCAAGTAATATAGATAGCAAATAAGATTCGTTCCTACAGGGACTCGTTGTATTGTCTAGTTAATTCACTCACCAATGTATGATTATTATTCGATGCTAAAACAATTTAACAATTGGATTTTTGTTTATCACTACAATTACTCTAAGAATTATAACTAATGATCAACTACTTGAACTAAGAATTATATCGAATTACTTATGCGAATAAAACATGGGATTTTAACTTCATTAAACAATCCATCTATAGTCTCCACTTCTCTAGCCTTTTCATGTGATTTGTTAATACCTGATCGAATAAACAAAACTGATATAAGCCAACTTTCGTTGCACAAATACCATCCTAAATAACATCCACAATAAAGATAGAAATCACTTAGTCTCCCAATCATGCTTAATCTGCATATGTCTATAAAGATTGAAACATAATGGTTGAAGTACAAGCATTCAATTGATCACATAGTCGTCATAAAACGGTTAGAGTTACGACACTAATTATGAATGATATTCTCACGCATAAACCTATGCTAGCATGGCAAGTTCTAAACTCTTAGATCCACTTTCGCTTCAATAAGAATTAACACACAATTACAGGAGTTAGCTACTCTCCTATAACGAATTAAATCAACCATGATAGGATATCACATTAATCACACTATAGGCATCGAGAAGATTCAACAAATAAACTTCATGAATAAATCCGCTAAAACCCCATGACAACGAATTAGTTCATAATCAAACTAATCGTCACCATGGGTTCCAATGTAAACATGATAGAAGAAAACGAATAATGATTTAAATAAATAACAAGGGTTCTAAAGAATACACCCAAACCAAGCATCCACAAACTAGGAAGAATACAAGAATAAATTGAAAACTATCTTCTTCCTCGCTTCTTCGTGCTTCAAAACTCCGTAAATACAATACGTGGTCCGACCTCTTTCTATTCTAGGGTTTTTCTTCATTTATATAGGCCTCCAGGTGCAAGAAATTCGAAAGGAATTTAATTTTGGACTTTATCTCAAAAAATCAGCAAAACAGGAGTTTCCCTTCAGACGAACCGGCGCTGCCGCGCCATCCAAGAGCTACAGCACGGCGCTGCCGCGCCTCTTCAGATATCCCAGCGCTGCCGCGCCCAAAACAAGCACAAACACGGCGCTGCCGCGCCGTGCCTTCTGCTCAGCAACTGGATTTTTTCCTTATTTCTTCATTACAACTCCAATTTGTTCTCCGATTGCTTCGCTGCATTCCTTGAACACCTGTGATTAACATTCCTGCACAATACCCTTAAAAGAGATCAAAAATACCACAACTTGAGTACAAACATTCGTTTTAAGCCAAATGGAAACGTTTTAAGTGAATAAAATACCCACTCATCACACCCCCAAACTTAAACCGATGCTTGTCCTCAAGCATAAACAGACAATTCATGTACAACTAACTAGTACCACTTCCGTAGGTGATCACGGTTGCATTTGGCTTATGCAACAAGCCCTTTAAACCCCTAGGCAGCCCTAGTGGACGAGTAAGGTCTCGTGAGGGCCTATAGTGAATGTACCCACAAAATCCGATCTATAATGCAACTAACAATGCAACTAACTATATGTATGCAACTACATGAAAAATGCAAGGATCCCCGTTAAACTCACCAAAACCAACTAACAAGCAACTATCTCAAAGAATGCAACAAATCCAAATAGAGCTCGACTAAGCCCCCGTATACTAACAATGCATGAACAGAAACGTGCGTGTGTGCGCGATGCTCATCAGAAATACTCCCAAACTAGGTCAAAAATCATACATGCTTTCAGTCAGGACAATCACAGGTTCTTAACTAGAATAGACTGTAGACACTTCATAGCCTAGGAAAACCTCCACCCTTATCCAAGGTAGACAGAAACTCATGCTTTATTACTATGACACATAATACTATATACAATACACATGCTTATTTAACCGTGCAATGAATGAGACCCCGAAAGGCTTATACAATAATACCCATGTAACGAGTGTTGGGTCAGTGGATCCCAGACTAATAAAAGCCTTAGGTCACTAGGATTGAGTCCCCTCAGACTTAATTACTCGAGTATTAAAGAGCTCACTCTGGTTAATTTTGCATTTCACAATTGACACTTTTTTTTTCTTCTTTTCTCTTTTTTTTCTGTTTTTTCTTTTTTTTCTTCTTTTTTTTTCTTTGCATGCAATCTGGAATGAGCCTTTCTCATTTCCAACCCTAGACTACTCATATAAATATGAGCCGACTACTAGCCATTTGACACCTAGCCATTATTAACAAATATTTACAACTAGCATGAAATTCCTGGTTTCCCCCAAACTTAGATTTTAGTGCTCCTACGCCATCAAGGGAATAACGAAAATTCTAACTATAATCAAGCGATTAAATCTTTAAACATCCAACAAGCATGACCCTAACCTAGCCCAAAAGCACCCAATGAGTCTGTGTAAAAGTTTTGTTTCTGAACACGCAAGTCAATTTCATAGGCACTATAATTCAACCCTCTACTCATCATCATCACACTCAATTAGACACCTACCTACCAGTCAGAATTAGCAAGTTCTATGGGATCATGAAAATGCATGCCATGCTCATGCAACTATATGAACATAAATACCACAATAACAGAATGTCCTATATGGCATACATAAAAAAACAAAATGCTCTAACTAACATGCAAACATGCTAACATACAAATATGCTTCTAACATGCACATATACAAATATACAAATGCACCTTGTATCCCCACCCCCAACTTAAAAATTTTCAATGCCCCCATTGAAAGTAAGAATAACAAGTGTGCAAGGCATACCTACTCGTCGTCCGAACCACTCCCATCGGGAGTGTCCGGTGGCGGATAGACAACGCCAGCTCCAAAGGACAGAAAAGTCACGTCCACTCCACTCGCACGAAAAGTCGTGCCCAACGCCTGTGCAAACTGAGTAAAATCTGCTGCAAAACCTGCCTGCATATCGTGCACCGCATCGATACGCCTCGTCAACCGCGTATACTGTCTCTGAGTAATAAAAGAACCTCCTCCCTGAGGCTCCTCCTGCTGCTGCTCCTGTTGCTGCTGCTGTTGCTGCTCTACTACATAACCAAGACCCCACCAGTCCAGCTCACCTCCATTCCACTCAGCCAACCTCCGAATACTCTGATGATCCAGCGCCTCCTGTGGCTGCTGCACAACCTCCTCTGCTGACCAACGAGCACCACAATCCCTAGCCAATCTAGCAATGATCGAACCATAAGGCATCGCTGCAGTGGTACTACCTTGCATAAAACGCATAATCCCCTGATGTATCAAATTGCCCACATCCACATATTCTCTGCTGCAGATAGCATACAACAGGATAGCCCTCTCAACTGTGACCTCATTCGAATGCCTCGTAGAAATGAGATTGGCACAAATGAACAAGTGCCAAGTACGCCCATATCTGTTCAGAGCCGTCGACAAAAACGAAGTAGGCTCAATAGTGCCTCTCCTCAAACGCCACTCTGTACCAGGCACACACAACCGCTGAATAACCATCTGAAGATCCACAACATCCCGAGTCTTCCCCGACCAATCCTCTTGACCCCTCCTAGGAGCCGGAAGCCCAAGAACACGACGAATAGCAGGCGGCTGATAATCCACACGAAACCCACGAACCTGGCTAATCCCATTCCTCTCCACACTAGCGTTCGCATAGAACTCGCGAACCACAATCATCGGAACAGGCTCCGGAACCTCACAGAACTGCTCCCAATGCCTCTCCAGAATATTCTCCAACATGTTCCCATCCGCTGCATTAGGCAAAAGACCCCTCTCGCGAGCAATAGGGCGCCCCAACAACCGATTATACTCATCACGAGCCCTGTTATTAATAAACTGAGGCCCACCATTACCTCCGTCAGAATCAGATGAAGATGAAGAACGAGGGTTCCTCCTACCAGTCCCACTACCACCGGCACCCTCACTACCACCACCAACAACCCTCTGTTACTTGGAAGCCATTGATTTGATTGAAAGAGATGCTTAGAGTGTTTAGAGAATTTAGAGAATTTTGAGATATGTAAGTGTGTATGTATAGGTAGGGTTGTGTAATGGTATGTATATATAGGAGAAAGTAGGGTTAGTGGGGTTAAATTGTGGGCTTGGGTCGTAGGGCACTAATAACAACAACCAACAACTTTTTTCTTCTTTTTTTTTTCAAAATTTGCTGAAAATTTTTTTCTGAACAGCCGTCGCGGCGCTGCCGCGCCAGGAATATTCTGCGGAATGGCGATGCCGCGCCGTAGCTTCTGTTTTAACTTCTTCTTTTTTTTTTCAACAACAATTCACGTGGGTTGCCTCCCACCAAGCGCTCTTTTCACGTCATTAGCTTGACGTAGCTCCATCTCCTTACGTTGCGCAAATTAGAACCGCAGTCTCAACTTCGCGATTCAACTTCTCTCCAAAATATGGCTTTAACCGCTGACCATTGACCTTGAATGACCGCTCCGGTAACTTGTCAAAAATCTCCACTGCCCCATGCTGAAAAACTGTTTTGACTGTGAACGGACCTGACCAACGTGACTTCAACTTCCCAGGAAATAACCGAAGTCGAGAGTTGAACAACAACACCAATTGTCCGGGCACAAACGTCTTAAGAACCAACCGACGATCATGCCACCTTTTTACTTTCTCTTTGTATAGCTTGTTGTTCTCATAAGCTTGCAATCGAAACTCGTCCATTTCGTTCAACTGAACCATCCGCTTTTCACCTGCTGCTGTAAGATCAAAATTCAGCTTCTTCAATGCCCAATAAGCTTTGTGTTCTAACTCAGCTGGAAGATGACATGCTTTCCCATACACTAGCTGAAATGGTTACATTCCCAAAGGTGTTTTATAGGCTGTCCGATAAGCCCACACCGCTTCATCAAGCTTCAATGCCCAATCCTTCCTAGAAGGACTAACTACCTTCTCAAGAATCCGTTTAATTTCCCGATTAGACACTTCGGCTTGCCCATTGGTTTGAGGATGATAAGCTGTAGCAACTCGATGATTGATGTTGTAGCGTGCCATAAGAGATGTAAACTTTCGATTGCAAAAATGCGTACCTTCATCACTGATGATCACCCGTGGAGTGCCAAACCGAGTAAAGATATTCTTGTGAAGAAAATTGAGTACCACCTTAGCATCATTCGTGGGAAGTGCTTTTACCTCCACCCACTTAGACACATAATCCACAGCTACAAGAATATACTGATTACCACATGACGGAATGAACGGTCCCATGAAGTCGATTCCCCACATGTCAAAGATCTCTACCTCCAACATGACATTCAGAGGCATCTCGTCCCTACGAGAAATATTACCAACTCGTTGACATCGATCACATCTCAACACAAACTGATGAGCATCCTTGAATAGAGTCGGCCAATAGAAACCTGCTTGAAGAATACGTGTGGCTGTCTTTTCACCCGCATAGTGGCCTCCATAAGCTGTAGCATGAAAATCACTAAGAATAGCCTCGGTCTCACTGTAAGGAACACAACGTCTAATAATCTGATCAGCTCCTTGCTTGAACAAAAACGGTTCATCCCAAATATACTGTTTGACATCGTGCAAGAATTTCTTCCTTTGAGCATAAGAGAGCTCAGGTGGAATGATGTTACTTACTAGATAATTCACAATGTCGGCAAACCATGGTTCATCATCTTGCACTTTGAATAGTTGCTCATCAGGGAAAAACTCATTAATAACTGTGTTGTCCTTAGGTGACTTTCCACGATCTCCCAATCTAGAGAGATGGTCAGCTACCTGATTCTCCGTCCCCTTTCTATCCTTGATTTCCACATCAAATTCTTGCAACAGAAGATCCCAACGAATCAACCTCGGCTTAGCATCTTTCTTTGCAAGGAGGTAGCGAATAGCAGCATGATTCGTGTAAACTGTCACCTTGGTACCAAGCAGATAAGAGCGAAACTTTTCAAACCCAAAGACAATAGCAAGTAGTTCCTTCTCAGTGGTGGTGTAATTCAACTGAGCATCATTGAGAGTTTTGCTCGCATAATAAATAACATGGAACATTTTTTCTTTCCTTTGGCCTAGAACGGCCCTAACTGCATAATCACTAGCATCGCACATCAAAGCAAATGGTTGGCTCCAATCAGGAGCAGAAAATAGTTTCTTCTTCAAGATCTCGAACGCATGTAAACAAGCCTCATCAAAATTGAATGGCACATCTTTTTCCAAGAGATTGCAAAGCGGATTAGAAATTTTTGAGAAATCCTTTATGAAGCGCCTGTAGAACCCTGCATGACCAAGAAAGCTACGAATACCCTTGACTGAGATAGGTGCAGGAAGATTCTCAATAGTTTCCACCTTTGCCTTGTCAACTTCCAAACCCTTACTCGAAACCTTGTGTCCCAGAATGACACCTTTTTGTACCATGAAGTGGCACTTTTCCCAATTAAGAACAAGATTGGTCTCCACACAACGTTTTAAAACCAAACTCAAGTTTTCCAAGCACTCAACAAAAGAATCCCCAAAGACTGAGAAATCGTCCATGAATACTTCCATATTAATTCCAATCATGTCAGAGAAAATGGCCATCATACACCTCTGAAAAGTAGCTGGTGCACCGCACAACCCAAAAGAAACACGTCTGAATGCAAATGTACCAAATGGACAAGTGAATGTAGTCTTCTTTTGATCCTCGGGTGCTATGCAAATCTGATTGTACCCAGAATACCCATCAAGCAAACAATAGTACTGACGTCCAGCCAATCTGTCAATCATCTGATCAATGAACGGGAGTGGAAAATGATCTTTCCGAGTTGCTTTGTTCAACTTCCGATAATCCATGCAAATTCTCCAACCAGCAACTGTTCGCGTCGGAATGAGCTCGTTCTTCTCATTAGTAACCACTGTCATGCCCCCTTTCTTAGGCACACATTGCACCGGACTCACCCAAGAGCTATCAGAAATCGGATAGATAATGCCCGCGTCAAGCCATTTAAGAATTTCCTTCTTCACAACTTCTTTCATGACAGGATTCAGTCTCCTTTGATTATCGACTGTAGGTTTGGCTCCCTCTTCCAAAGGAATTTTGTGCATACAATAAGAAGGACTAATACCCTTGATGTCTGCTATAGTCCACCCAATGGTTGATTTGAATTCCATTAAGATTCTCAATAGTTTTTCCTCTTCTATGCCTGAAAGCTTAGATGATATAATAACAGGTAAGGTAGAAGAATCACCAAGATAGGCATACCTTAGATGTTCAGGCAATGGCTTAAGTTCCAAGGTAGGTGCTTCCTCAATGGATGGTTTAAGTCTAACATGAGACTTCTTCAATTCTGACAACCCCAATGATTCAAATGGAATCCCAAACTTCTTCCATGGAGATGCATTAAGATATTGCAAGTGTTCTTTATCCTCTTCGTTCTCAACCTCCGAGTCGTTAGTAAGAACTCTTTCCAACACATCCTCTTTTATCAAGTGTTGAGTCGCGGAGTTAACCACCTTGTCGACCATATCAATTTTGAGACACTCTTCATAGTCAGTTGGAAGCTTCATTGCATTGAAAACATTAAAGGTGACGTTTTGATCGTGCACCCTCATAGTGAGTTCTCCCTTTTGGACATCAATAAGAGTTCGGCCCGTAGCCAAGAATGGTCGTCCCAAGATAATAGGAATCTTCTTGTCTTCCTCGAAGTCAAGAATAACAAAGTCGGCTGGAAAGATAAGCTTGTCGACCTTCACCAAAACATCCTCAACTATCCCTCGAGGATAAGTAACTGAACGGTCCGCAAGTTGTAGAGTCATGGCAGTTGGCTTTGGTTCTGGAAGACCAAGTTGCATGAAAACTGATAAGGGCATGAGATTAATACTTGCACCCAAATCACACAAGCATTTGCTGAATGAGAGATCTCCAATAGTACATGGAACGGTAAAGCTTCCAGGGTCCTTCAACTTAGGCGGCAACTTTTGTTTCAAGATGGCACTACATTCCTCCGTCAAGGCGACGGTCTCAAGCTCCTCAAGTTTCAATTTCTTCGAGAGTATGCCCTTCATAAACTTCGCATAGCTCGACATTTGCTCAAGAGCCTCCGCAAATGGTATATTAATCTGAAGCTTCATGAAGACATCCAAGAACTTAGCAAATTGCTTGTCGAACTTTTGCCTTTGAATTCGTTTTGGGTATGGAGAAGGTGGAAACACCTTATCTTCTACCTCTTTCTGAGCATTATCATTCTTACAAGTTATAGGAGTCGAGGGAGTAGCATTCGGTAGCAATTTAGGACCAGATTCGTCCCCAGCATCAAAATCAACTTTTCCATCCAGAAGTTGCGGCGCTGCCGCGCCAGTATTGTACTGGGAAACGGCGCTGCCGCGCCGTGCTATCTGCTCAGAATTTCTGAAAGGCAGAGTGTGTAAACTTGTAACACTATAACTAATGTAACTCATCTAAAGGAAATGATACTTAACCAGAAGACAATCAAGAACAAGAAGTCACAAGAAATCAACACTAAATGAAGACAAGGTAATTGATACAATTCAACATGTTAACTATGATCAAGCCAAGAAGAAATCATTGAGAGAAGTTCAAGTCAAAGTTGTTCATGCCTCAGTGATTTGAAAAACCAAGAATCAAGATCATAACTATCAGTATCAATAAGACCAATTGATTTCAAGTGAACAAGAAGGAAAGCAAATATTGGAAAGCCACATTATAATTTGGATATGGTAATTTATTCAAGAAGCAAAAACCCTATCAAGACTAGTCACTTATGAACCAGACCAGTGCATCAAGTGTGAGGACATTGATAGCAAGTTTATGTCAGTAATAAAGATCCATGTTCAAGAGCTTGGTGAAGAATAAAGAAGACATGAAGATATCACAAGTTCAATATGTGCATTGAAGTTTCAAGTTGAAGACCAGAATATTTTCTAAGTACTAAATATTCTAGATGACCAAGTAGAAGTTTCTAAGTAGAAGTTCTACTTAGAAATTAGAGATAGCTAAGTAGAAATTCTCAAGTAGAAGTTCTACTTAGAGTGCAGCTTCAACATGACACATGGCATCTTCTGATTGGCAGATTTCCAAGCTTTCAAGATAAGGCAAGATTTATGTGGACATCATTGGGCCACGTATATCTTAGTCTTTGAAGACTACAGGACATAGATTACATGTAGTATAAATAGAAGTACTTGTGTAATGTTTTAATCAGTGAGCAATTCTTGAGAAAAACACAAGAAAAAGAGAGAGAGTGCATTCACAGAGCTTAGTATCATTCACTTCTCTCTGAACTTCTGTTATACTTTGTAATGAATGTTGTAGCAACCATTTCAAGTTATATATAAGACATATATTCCTTGAATCTGTGTGTTAATTTATTGCATCGTATTTATTGCTTCTCATATTCGAAAAGTTGTATTCACCCCCCCTCTCCAACACATTTGGACCTAACAATTGGTATCAGAGCTATATGTTTAACATACAAAACATAGATCCTTGTGTTGAGTAGAAGAGTCGTGAGTTTTCATTTTTTAGATCTACTTTTCATTTTCTCGAAAAGTGAGCTTTAATTCGTTTGTGGTGAAAACTCATCTGAAAAATTATTTAAATACTCCAGGTGTGATTATTTAGCTTGGGTGTATTTTAATTAATTTTTGTGAATTAATCTGGGTACTTTCATATTTGGTGTTCTTGAGTGTTCATCATCTGTTCTTATCAAAGAAGACAACCCAACAACTTTTTGATCTCCTTTTCAAACAGATAAATAGTAAAAGAATAAAAAGGTGTTTTTGGACTTTGTGATTTGCATTATTCACGGCCGAAAGTGAAACAAGACATACTCAGCACCTAGCACGTGTGTTAGGTGGGTTAGGTGAGTAAAGCATCAAAAGTCAAAAGGTGTTAAAGAGATAATATTGTTTATGCAATATTAAAGTAATCTACAGAAAATTTATTCTAAGGACAAAAGTTCTACATAGAATTTCTACTTGAGATTTTCTACATAGAATTTCGACTTGGACAATTTCTACTTGGTGAGTCGACTTGAGCAAAATTTCGACTTAGAGAAATTTCGACTTAGGCAAAAGTTCTACATAAAATTCTACATAGCCTAGTCTTGGGTACTTAGAAACGTTTAGTGACCAGAATTGAAATGGCTCCTAAAATGCATTCAAGATCCCAATGTTCAACCGAGATCACTATGAAGAATGGGTTTTCAGAATGAGACTATATCTAGAGACTGTTAACCCTGAATATCTGGAAGTCCTTGACAAGGGTAAATTTGTTCCAATGGTGGTTATTCCTGCACATACGGAAGGAGGGGTGGTTATAGCACCTCGGTCTGAGCCTAAAAACGCCTCGGAGTTTTCGGATGCTGACAAGGAACAAATAGCTTGTGATACTGCCGTTCGACAAACCTTGATGGAATCTCTTGATCATGAAATGTTCAACATAGTCAAAGGTCTGACTACAGCGAAGAAGATTTGGGACAAGATAGAAGTTGTCATGGAAGGATCTGCAGAGGTTAGAAGCAACAAGACACTCATACTCAAGATGGAGTATGACACCTTTAGAATACGAAAAGGAGAAGGCATAACAGACGTCTACCTATGATTCAGTCAGTTGGTATTGGATTTGAATCTGAGAGGTGTAACTCTCCCCATGGTTGAGACTAATACGAGATATCTGAGGAACCAACCAAAAAGCATTGAACATAGGGTCTACGCAATAAGAGAAACCAGAGATTTGCATACAACTTCTCTGGAAGAGTATTATGGAATATTAAAGACCTATGAGCTGGAAACACTTCAAGATCAAGCATGGGACAATGATTCAAAAGGAAAAGAAACTGCATCAGGATTAGTTGCTGATGAGGAAGAGTCTAAGAAGGCAATGGTTGCAGCAAAGCCTAAATCATCACTTGCACCACATCAAGTTGATAATGATGACGAGTGCGCATCTGACAGTGATGATGACTACTACACCCAAGAAGAGCTGGACAACATGGACGATAGTGTCGTGGCATACATGGCAAGGAAGTTCAGCAACATGAGATTCAGAAAGAGCAACCAACCACAGAGAAATTCTTCATCTTATTATCGGGCTGCTAGGGGTGGTGGTAGTTTGTCAGGCTACAAAGGAAAAGGCAAGAATACCAGCTACAAATCTCCTTTGGATTTCAAAATGAAGTTCAAATGCTATAACTGTGGTGAAGATGGACATTTTGCCTCAGACTGCAAAAAGCCCAAACAGACTTATCCAAAAGAGACATATGAAGCCCTCAAAAGCAAGTATGAATCGCTGGTGAAGGAAAGACATGGAAAACGAGCTTTATTAGTGACAGAAGGAAGAGCTTGGGATGATTCAGATGAGGAAGATGTTACTCATGTAGCAAACTTTGCCCTCATGGCTGAGACATCAGAGGAACCAGAGGTACCAGTTCTAACCCTTAAAGTAGAAATGTCCATCGATGATTATAAGGAACAGAACGGGGCTCTTAGTGAAGAGATCTATATGTTGTGCAAAAGCCTAGACTCTTCTCAAAAGGAACAGAAAACACTTGTTGCCAAAAGCAGAATGCTTGAGGCAAAAGTGGAAGAGTTAGAGGCTGCTTGCACTGTAGATACTTCCCTAAGAGACTTTATTAAATCTCTGGAACACAAGCTCGTCCTTAAGGAAGAAGTAGAAGCATGTCTTAGGGACAAACTAGCTGAGTTAGAAACTAAATGCGAAGCTTACAAACTAGCTGCTAGTAAAGTGTATGTAGATAATGACACATTTAAGAAGATAACTAGAGTAGGTATAGGACTTGATTATTCTGACCTTCCTAAGAAAGAAGGAAAGAGACCTATTGACCCTAGTTCCAGTGACCTTAAAAAGGAAACACCTAGAATTTTTAAATCGGCTGTCAAACCTATCTACAAACATCTTGTTCCTAGAATAGAAGAAGAAGAGACTGAATTGATAGCTAGATATGAGATTGAGATGGAAGATTGCCAGAAAGAACAACCTATAACTCCTATCAAACAGGTTAAAATCAATTTCCCTAGAGATGAATCTAGACTAGGATTAGGAGCCAAGGCTGTTAAACAACAAGGAAAGAAAGAAAAAGGCATAAAAGAGGTTAAGGCTAAACGAATAAAGAAAGCATGTTATCACTGTAAATCTACTGAACATCTTTCTTATGCATGTAAAGCAAACAGGAATGTTCCTGCTACACATGCCATGCCTATCACACATACAATAAATAATCTGCATCAGAATCATGCACAGTGTGGTCAACCTAATTGTATGCCATGCACTTTTAACATCATGCAAACTTTTGTGCATTTAATGAATGCATCAAGCCAGTCATGCTTAAATACTGCTGCTAGTTCAAACATCAAGAAAAAGCATGTGAGAGCCAAGACTGTCAGTCCTCCTAAAGTTAGGAGTGACAAACCTTCTCCTAAGACTGACAAATCTGTTAAGTCTGAGAAAGGAAAGGAGAAAGTCGAAAGCTCTAGTAATGTTAAGAAAAGTGCATCTCCTGTTGTTAAATCTGTTGATTCTCGATCTTATCGAAAAGCCGAGCCCAATCAAAGTTGGGTTCCAAAGAATGTCTAACCAATCTGTCATTGCAGGGCGTTAAGCAGAATAGAAATAAAGTTATATGGGTGCTAGACAGTGGAGCATCGAGGCATATGACTGGAAACAAGTCCCTGCTTACAGAGTTGGTTATGAAGGCTGGCCCTTATGTTACCTTTGGAGATGACATCATAGGTGTGACAAAGGGATATGGCAAACTGAAAACTGGCAATGTCATCATAGAAGATATTTCCTATGTTGAGGGACTGAAGCACAATCTGTTGAGTATCAGTCAATTCTGTGACAAAGGTTACGAAATTGTTTTCAACAAGAAAGGTGTATCAATCACTCACATCAAGGAAGGCTCACTAGCTTTGAGAGGAGTTCGAAAGGCAGATCTTTTTGTTGCAAATATGGATTCAGCAAATCAGAATGAGGTCACCTGTTTCTACAGCAAAGCCTCGGATAATGAAAGCTGGTTATGGCACAAAAAGCTATTTCACTTAAACTTCAAAACGATGAATGCTCTCGCGAGGCGAGAATTGGTGAGAGATCTACCTCAAATGGAGTTCGCTCCGAAAGGACTCTGTGAAGCTTGTGAAATGGGAAAGTTGAAGCGAGCATCGCATAAAAGCAAAGAAATTTCTAGTATTACTGAGCCTCTACAACTTCTTCATATGGATTTGTTTGGCCCAGTGAATGTCCTATCTTTGTCTAGGAAAAGATATGCATTGGTAATCGTGGATGACTTCTCCAAGTATACATGGGTATTGTTCGCAATGACGAAAGACGAAGTACCTTTCTTAATCATTGATCACATCACTCAAATTGAGAATGTTTCAACACTTACTGTGAAGACGATTAGATCAGACAATGGCACTGAATTCAAAAACGCAGTGCTAAATGACTTCTGTGTATCTAAGGGAATACGTCGTCAGTATTCAGCCCCGAGAACTCCACAGCAAAATGGAGTAGTTGAAAGGAAGAATAGAACTTTGGTTGAAGCAGCAAGAACTTTGTTGTATGATTCGAAACTTCCTCTGTACTTCTGGGCCGAAGCAGTGAGTACCGCTTGTTACACTCAAAATAGAACCTTGATCATAAAAGATAAATAAAAGACACCATGTGAATTAATGAACAACAGAAGACCAAAAATCAAATACTTTCATGTCTTTGGAGCAAAATGCTATGTACTTATAGATGATGAAAATCTAGGCAAGTTTGCAGCAAAAGCTCGTGAAGGACTCTTTGTTGGTTATTCTACAGATGTGGTGGCAGCTTATAGGGTGTTCTTAGTGAATGATCGAAAAGTGACTGAAAGCTACAACGTCAGATTCGACGATACCAAACTCCCATCAATTTCTAGAGATTCTAGTGAACCTGAGTCCCTAAAATTTCAGAATCTGGACTTAGAAGATCTTGAAGATGAACCTGAGTTGGTTGTTCCATTAAATGTTCCAAGTGTACGTGAAGAACCTGAGTCTAGTGAACAAGCTAATTCTACAAAATCAGGAGAGACTTCTTCAGTACGAACCGGCAACAACTCAGGGGGAGTAAATAGCAGCTCAAGGACTACTGTTCAAGGCTCGAGTCGAGTTGACTCTAGTTCTGTAGGAGCTGGCACTAACTCAGGGGGAGTTAGTGAGAATAATCAAAGTAGTCAGCACCACAACTCAGAAAGTCAAGCTGAATCATCAAGACAATTTCCAGGTGAACGGGTATGGAATAGAGACCATCCGTTTGAGTTAATTATTGGTGATCCAGATGCTGGTGTGACTACTAGAAGAACTGCAAGAGCTGACCTGGCTAATATTTCCTTATATTATGGGTTCTTATCCAAGCTTGAACCTAAAGAAATAGAAGAAGCTCTTGGTGATGCTGATTGGGTGATTGCAATGCAAGAGGAACTCAATCAGTTTGAAAGGCAGAAAGTTTGGAAACTGGTACCCCGACCAAAGAACATATCAGTAATTGGAGCTAGGTGGGTATTCAGAAATAAACTGGATGAAAACGGACTTGTAACACGAAACAAGGCTCGTTTGGTTGCAAAAGGTTATTCTCAGCGAGAAGGAATTGATTATGATGAAACCTATGCACCGGTTGCAAGACTTGAGGCAGTTAGGATGTTCTTGGCATTTGCAGCACATAAGAACTTCAAGGTTTTCCAGATGGATGTGAAAAGTGCCTTCCTGAACGGAGAGTTAGAAGAAGAGGTGTATCTGGAACAGCCGCCTGGCTTCATTAATCCAGAACATGTAGATTTTGTGTATTTTCTCTTCAAATCTGTCTATGGCCTCAAGCAATCCCCAAGGCGATGGTATGAAACCCTATCTTTATTCTTAATTGAAAATGGTTTTACTAGGGGAGTAACTGATAAAACATTGTTCTATAAAAATGTAAGAAATGATTTAATACTTGTTCAAGTCTATGTGGACGATATTATTTTTGGGTCATCAAATGAGCGCTTGTGCGAAAAATTTGCCAAGCTAATGCAGGAAAAATATGAGATGAGCATGATGGGAGAGCTGTCCTTCTTCCTTGGACTACAGATCAGTCAGAGAAAAGATGGTATCTTTATCTGTCAATCCAAGTACGTCAGAGATTTACTCAAGAAGTATAATCTAGAAGATGCATCAGCAGCTATGACTCCCATGGCAACAGCCACGAAGCTTGATGAAGACAAATCAGGTAAATCAGTTGACATCACAAGCTATCGAGGTATGATTGGCTCACTCCTCTATTTAACTGCAAGTAGACCCGATATAATGTTCGCAACTTGTTTATGTGCAAGGTTCCAAGCGGATCCTAGAGAATCACATCTCGTAGCCGTCAAAAGAATTTTTAGGTATCTCAAGGGCACACCAAATCTATGGATTTGGTACCCAAGAGATACAGGTTTTAATCTAATTGGCTATTCGGATTCAGACTATGCAGGTTGCAGAATTGATAGGAAAAGCACATCTGGTGCTTGCCAATTTCTTGGCAGAAGATTGGTGTCCTGGCAAAGTAAAAAGCAACATACAGTATCTACTTCTACTGCTGAAGCTGAGTACATTGCTGCTGGAAGCTGTGTAGCTCAAATACTCTGGATGAGGAACCAATTGAAGGATTATGGCATGGAGCACAAGAAAATTCCAATCATGTGTGACAACACAAGTGCCATTGCCATAACCAACAATCTTGTAGATCACTCAAGAACCAAGCACATCGACATCAGGTATCACTTCATAAGAGAACATGTCGAGGAGGGGACTGTGGAGCTACATTTTGTGCCCACAATGCAACAAATTACAGATATATTCACCAAACCTCTTGATGAAGTAACATTCAATAGATTGGTTGGTGAATTGGGAATGCTTAACACAAGTTAGTAAAGCCTTCTATCTGTAAAATCCATGTTTATGTTTGTATGTGCAAGCTACTCAATCATTATGTGCTTAGACTTTAAAATGCCTAATTAATGATTGTTATAGTTTGCATATAGTGTGATTTTGCATGAATTCATTGTGTTTTAAGTGTCTTTTATAGCACAAATCTGTGAATTTATGCTTGTTAGATTGCATGATCATAGGGGGAGTTAAATTCATAATATTCTAAATATTGCATGATTTTTAGATGAATTTACCTATGATTTTCATGTAATTAGAGGCATTAGAATTAAAAAACTTCAAAATTTCGAGTTAGGTTCTATCTCGAAACTCATCTAGAAATTCGACTTGAATTTCGACTTAAGCTGTCAGAGTGAAGTTTTGAAAATTCTAAGTCTGGGAAGAATTTCGAGTTGGCTATCTCGAAATTCATCTCAAAATTCGACTTCGAGTTCGAGTTACCAGTATGCCTAGTTCTATCTTCAAAATATTCGAGATAAAGTCTATCTCGAATTTTATCTCAAAGGTTGAGATGAGGTTTCCATTAAGGGAATATTTTGAAAAGAACTGAGAATTAACTTCGAGTTAGTCTATCTCGAAACTCAACTCGAATTTCGACTTGATGTTCGAGATAGAGTTCTTAGTCTATCTCGAAACTCAACTCGAATTTCGACTTGATGTTCGAGATAGAGTTCTCAGTTTAAGCTAAAGGGAATTTTTCGAGTTACACTCCTAACTCGAAACATATCTTGAATTACCCTGTAGTTTTTGCTTCAAGGGGGTATTTTGGAAAGTATTGAGAATAACTTCGAGTTAGTCTCTATCTCGAAACTCAACTCGAATTTCGACTTGATGTTCGAGATAGAGTTAAACTTCTAACTCGAAATGTATCTCGAATTTCCCTGTATTTCTTTTACTGGAGGGGAATTTTCCAAGTTTACTACAAGTAAATAAAGTTCGAGATAGGATTTCCCTGTAGTCTTTGCTGTAAAATTGGTTAGTGATTATTTGTTCGAGTTAACCTCTATCTCGAACTTCATCTCGAAGTTCGACTTGATGTTCGAGATAGAGTTCGACTTAAGTCCTACCTGTATGTACTTAGACTTTAACATATTTTTTAACAGGGATACTTTTGTCATTTCACAATCATCTATATATATACATCTCTAACTCGATGCATCATTCACTTTACCTAATTTCATTTTTACAGCAGCCGTTTCACAAAAGCAAGGCGATTTCACAAACTTCATACCATCAATCCGTGTTTTTGTGATTAAACTCATACTAATCACGAATTACTGCCAATTTTTTGACTGCTATTCGCTGTGTTATCATTAATTTTTTGTGTTGGTGTATTTTGTAACCGCATATACACGCGCATATACATACACACGAACATATATTGTTTGTGTAACTGTTCAAAACACAATTTCCATATTCTTCATACATATACACACACGATTTCACTGGTATACACACGAATATTCATCCTCTTTGAATATTCAGATTTAGTAATTGGCAACTGTTCATATCCCGTAGTTTAACTTTTCAGATTGTCGTTTGGTATTCTCGAAAAATCAAAAGGGATAAAACTGTTAATTCGTAAATTATTTGTTTTTCAAAAAATTAAAAAAAAAACATTTTCACATCTTTTAAAGAAAAACATTTAATTAAAATGGCTCACCAATTTTCACTTGCTAAAAACAATTTTTATAATATTTCTACGGAAATTGGTGATCAACTCCCGCGGTTTAAGTTTTGGATACGATTTCTTAATTTGTACTCCAAGGCTAGCCATGCTTTTACTGCTAAACCTACACTAGTACATGATTGTAACACCCCCAGATCCGGGGTCTGGGATCCGGTGGTTACGGTTTCCAATTCTGTCCACAACACTTGAACTTTCCTTAACATAAAATAAATTACGTCTCTATAACCCAACACAATAATATAAAACACACCCGTTATAGTCCCAGAGATGAAATCAGAGTAACACTCAAATTTTTATTAATCACATTATGAGTTCTTACAATCCAAAAGAATTTCAATATAAATACATACTCTTTGCCATCCATTTACATAAGGCATACTAGACCATATTCTTGGTACTGAAAGAATAAATATACCCTACCAATAGCTTCTTCTTCGGCTCTGGTAGTCTCATCGTCCTCGCCCGCGTCGAGTGCGCCTTGTGCGAGTCATCTGGTCTAGCTGTTGTTGTGATATAATAATAAAGCAAGGGTGAGCAATAGCCCACCAACAATAATATATGACTGAACGATAATGTATAACAGTTCAAAAGTATCTTTCAAACCATATGCCATGCCTTTACGGAAATGATGCCAGTATAATATGAACGATGAAGTTACAAGGTAACTTAAAGTATTTGTTTGTAGAAATATCTGCTACATCAAAGTAAGCGAGATATTCTTATTGTTATTAAGAAGAGGAACTTGCAAGAAAAGGTTGCAATTCCAGTTATGACCCTTTTCCAACTCTGCCAACAGTAATCATGTTGCAGGAAATAAATAAATTTGGATGATGAACCAATGATGGAGTATTCACCGCGCCCGCTGTTCCAATCTTGATGATCAGTCGAGATCGTACAGCTCAATTTAGATTTACTACCGGTAGAAGGAAGAACTGACGGCTTTACTTGTGTACCGCCTTACTAGCTCTCCCCGGCCAACGGTTGGGCCAAAGGGGATGGACCGGCGCTACTCGGCCTCTTACACGACTCCTAGTTCAAATAGAATTCATGATTCTGAATGTAACGTTCGTCCCCCTTTCCCCAAGTATAATACTTGTTGATAAGACTCCACAAAGTAGTCGTATCTAGTTGGAAAGGAAAATTTACCAATAACTCCCAAGCTATTACTTGGTAACGGATATCAACTTGTTCCAGTGATCTTACCCCTCGAAAGATGAGAAGGTAAGCAACGACTTAATAAGTCAACAGCACCCGAGTTGCGAGTGAAGGGAATACTTTATGACCGGGAAGTCGACAAGATAAATAACATTTTCCAAGTAAGGTTCCCTTATTATTAAGGAGGTAGACTCAAAGAAGAATGATGTCTGAGAACCTTCCTTGATATAGGATTAATAATAATATGACTCCGAAATATTTTTCGTAATAATCGAAGAAGATAAACCTTATTGAGGTTATTCTAAGTATGGAATAAATATTCAGAGAATATTTATTGAATTAAAAATATTTAAAGAATATTCAGGAATATGAAAGAATATCTTTAATCAGAGTATTTTTCAAATAATTCTTGAAGAAATATCGAGAGAATATTTATTGCATAATTAAATATTCAAATGAATATTCCAAATAATATTCATTAATCAATAAGACCTGAAAGGAATATTTAAAATATTTAAAATAATATTCGATGATTAAATAGAACCCTGGATGAATATTCAAAATAATATTCATAATTAATTAGGAATTTAAATGAATATCAATAAAGTAATATTCATTTAATAAATAATATCCTAAATGAATATCAAGTAATATTCATTTAGTAATCCAAGCTTTAAAGGAATATTCGATATAATATTCGATAAGTAAATCAAGCTTCAGATGAATATTGAAGATAATATTCATCAAGTACTTAATACCTTAAATGAATTTTCAAAAGTAATATTTATTTAATGAAATAATATTCTAAATGAATGTCCACATAATATTCATTTAGTAGTCTCATCTTTAGAAGAGTATTCGAAATAATAATCGATAATCAATTCGACTCCGAATGAATATTGACGAATATTATTCGTCGAATGATTACGTTCAAATAATTATTTGAAGTAAGGATCGTTAAAATAATTAGTCTCGAACGAATATTCAACTAATATTCGTCGCCCAAATAATAGAAAATATTTACTTAAATATTTTCCTCCGAGGTAATCTCGATATATCAAGGAATATTGACTCCCGGTCTATTTTTGATTAATAAGATGTATACGCCCTTCTATGAGGGTCTTACAATAATCGGCTTATAACTGATATATAACTATCTAGCTTATAAGCCAACAATAACATTCAGGGAACAAGTATATCACTTCAACTTGAAAGTAGGCATGCATGCAATGGCATATGTATATCAGCATATATATATATTTATTCAATCACAACAACAGCCTAAAAGAAGGGAATTGAAACTTGCCTGGTAGTCGAGTACGGTAAGGGGTAGTGGTAGCGGGTCCCGGTTCAGCTTGGTGATCTATAAATAGCCAAGGCATTCGGGATTAATCACTTAACATATTAAAAGTGCATTTATACTTGGGACATACTTAAGTCATATGAGTTCTAAGGTTGATCGTTACGAACCAATATTATACTCCGAGTTTTATCGCCCGTTTTCTAAGTGTTTTACCGAAGTTATAAAAGAGTCGTCTTTTAGGGGTTCGTTCGCGTTTAACCTCGACTCGAACATTTTTAATAAATCGAAAAATGATCTTTTTGACATACGGTTTTCTTTCACGCCTTCCTTTTTACCTCTAGTATTTATTTACCAAGATTCTCCATGACGTTACATAGTTTACGAGGGTTCAATTACAGTTACGAACTTTCGTTTACGGATTCGAACTACTTTTAGTAATTTGGTCATAAATCCTAAACCGTAAGTCCGTTTCATGCGATCTTTATATCAAAACGAAGCTTGAAACATAATCTATCCTATCATGGCAGAAAATGAAGCTGTACAGTGAGTTATGGCTACTGTGATGCTCGGTGTTTAATAGTCTAACGAAAATTCGGCATTACGACGGCTATAAATCGAACGTTCTAAAATTCATAACAATCAATCCAAGCCACACCGGGCATACTACACATGGTTTTCATCTTAACCAGTCCAAGAAGGTTTCAATTAACCATCATAATCATCAAAACTCTTAAATCATCACTACTAACTACATAATCATGCTTTTATGCATATAACAACACCATAATCTTAACTAATCTAAAACCATCAAGAACATATATAAAACTCAAAGTAAGATCTTGGGTTCTTAAGAATTATACCTTCCTTGGAGAGTGTACAAGCTATAATAACCCTTATATAGTCCTTGTATGGCTTTAACAAAGTTTAAATCATCCAAAGAAACCAAGAAATCAAAGTTAGTTTCTTGAAAACACCATTCACCCTCATCTTTGAGGATTTATTTGAAAATGGAAAACATGGAGTTTGAAGTTAAGATTTCTAGGAGATCATTTTTATGAAATATAGGACTCACCATAAAAATTTGGAGATCAAACAATGGTTGGAAGGTGGATTTTGAAATCTTAAAACTCCAAAATTCGAAGTGCCTTGGTTTTGGGGGAAAAACAGTGAACTTCTCGAATTTATTTACCCATCCAAACGATCTTCAAAAATTATGAAATTAAATCCCCAACTTCACCTTGATGTGTAGAAGCTCCATGAATGTTTTCATGATTTTTAGATGAGTAGATCTAGGTGAAAAAAAATGGCAAAGACCCCTGCCCTGGAAAATGCAACTGCTGGAAAAATGGGGGAGAGGTGGTGTTTGCTTGGCTAGTTGTCAAATGATATTTGTGATATGTATAAGTGGGTATAGCTGCTAATACTCCTCTTAATACATGTGTCAAAGGTTTATGGTGTGTTAGAAAAATTGATGATGTGAAGCCTTGTTGTTTTCTTCTTGTCCATCCACCTCATTACTTCCTTTTTCATTTCTTTTCTTCATTTCATTTCCACCAAATATTCTTATATATAACCCCAGCTGATCAAGTAGGGTTTTTTTTTTATCTCGTTACGTATTTAATCCGTAATTTCTTTCGCGTTTGCTTGATCGCTTAATCTTGTTATAAAGTTCTAGCGATTTCTAGAACACTTGTTATTCTAACTCAAAGGTTTTCATTCTAAATCCTCAAATCATACTTAATAAATAAAATCCTTGAATCCTTAACATTATAATACTCTTGTCTTGATCGTATTGATAGGCTCTTTACGGTTCGGTCAAATATTGTACCGAAAAAGAATTTGGAATTTCTGAATTCCGATCGTCTCTGCATTCACTTATTTCCTCCGCGTATTACTAATATGACTTCGAAACATCCATAACACGTCCCGTACATAGGGTGGCGTGAAAAGTTTTCCAACTTACAAAGTCACTATTCATCCACCAAATTACTATGCACGTACGGGAAATACTATGTACGTATGGGAAATACTATGCACGTATTCATTTCTCTTCAAGGATCCATTAGCTCCTTCCTGGATGGTAGATTATTCTTATCTAGGTCCTCAACCATCGAATTACTCTATTCTGACAATATACCAATGCATCAGGATCATTGTCCAAAGCAATATCCATTCATTACAATCATTGTTCTTTGAAACCACCATTCATTAGAGCTGGTGACCTTGTTGTTGGAATCATTGTTCCTCATTTTATCATTACTTAATAAAAGTTTTAATTATATCCAAAATTTGGGGTTCTTACAGTCTCCCCTCCTTAAAAGGATTCCGTCCCGGAATCAGGTAGGAAGCAAAGAGTCGTTTGCCTGTCGTTCACTCTTTAGCTTCCCGGTCAATTCTTATTCGTTCTACCCTTCCTCAGCACATCTTCTAGTGCTACAATTCATACTTTATCCTTTTTCCATCAACGTTGCTACTTTTCGTACAACTCACTATCCGGGTTATACTTTTACTCAGTCTTATCCTTATTGATACCTGCAGTAACATTGGTATCACTATCACCCTACGATTCGGAGGTAACCTCGCTCCTACTGTGCATTTCCTGATCGCTTTAATCTTCGCAATCTAGATCAATATAGAGAAGTGGAAAGATTTGTTGAGAGATCACTATGATCAATTGAACATTTATTATATTGCATAGTTAGTACAGAAGGGGGCCAGCCTTTAGTACTTGACAAGCAATTAAACAAGTCATAGCATTCCACTTAGACTTCTTATCACATAGACAGATAGTCACGTAGCAGTACCTCCCCTCCAAAAAGGGTTGTTCTTCTCAATTCATAAAGAAGATGAATAAGAGAGAAGAAGAGAAAAGAGTTCTAAAGTATTATAGAAAGCTTTCATGATTGTAGAATATCATACTCAGAATTTACCTCTGAACTATAGAGGTTTATCAAAGAAGAAATTAATCATAATTATATCCAATACTATTTGATCGCAATCTCACGTGTCAACATATCTTGCTGCTTTGTCCATTATTCTATGGACAAATACTCTTGTTCAATCTTAGCGATACTCACATTCGGGAAATCCTTCAACCTTTCAGGTTAAATCTTAGGTTTCTCACTTGGCATCATTATTACTGACATCCCATATCATGTTACTAGCTTTTTCATAACTATAGTATTGACACTATCAGGTTGTCATCCTGAGAATTCATTAGAAAACCCATTCATAACACTCCTTGCTTCTCATTCCATAGTTGCTTCCCCAGCCTTTTCTTTATCAATCACATCCTTCTTATTATCTGATTCTTATTTACTTCTGTTATTTACTTTCACCTTCACCTCTTTATTGAGACACCTTTTTGCACTTGGTACCTCCTTATCGGTATTCCGTCTCATTTACTCTATAATCATCACGTTATTTCAATTTAAACTTTCCGAAATGAATCTGGCCCGATTCCTTTAACTTAGATTCATATAATCTACTTCTGCCAACCTTGTTTCTCATTACTTGTTCTTTTCTATCCATGGTTTTCCACAGGTTGTCTTTCGTAAGTCGGACCAGGTCGTATATCTACATTCTTGTACTCCTATCATCTGTTGAACATTTGCATTTTACTGGCGTAGCCTGGCCACATGAAAACCCGTTCTATAATTTTGGGGGTAAGGCTGGCTCGAATACCACCGTCCGAACATTTTAAACTCTCAGGTGGCCCAATAAGTCTCGGGCTCAACCGCCCTTCCCTCCAAATCTCATTAATTCTTTCCATGGGAATATCTTTAACATCATGAATCATCAACCTCATATTCTCTATCTTGTTTGCGCAGAAGTACACTAACATAAACTTGTTTGTCATTCATCAACATGCCATTTAGTTAATCAATGGCAGCACTGTCTTTATCTTTACATTGTCATCTACTTTCTTAGAAGAATCACCATCGCTTGTTGTTTACGTAGTGCATTAATAGCTAACCCTACGGGTTTCAAATCCCTTAGGGAGACAAAGTGATCACTATTCCTTATCCATACGAAACACTTCCTGAACTTGATGTAGATATAACATGAAGTAGATAGAATTGCAGAAGAGTTTCAAGTATCGCAGCTAGGTCCGGTTGATGAAACTATCACTTATGCATCTTCCATAAAAGACTGGAAACTTAACGGTTTACTTCATCAATTTTGTACCATGGTCCTGGTTTGCCTCAAAACGGGACCTTCTAAGGTTCGTAATATGCTTAAGACTCCATCAGGAATCGAATCTTTACTTAAACTATTATTACCTTCGATTCTTGCACAATCATCAAAAGGAATGTAACTTCCTCCACTCCAATATGACCTTCAAGGTCTTTCCAAATATCATTTTGTTTCTTCGGTATGAACATTTATAATTATTCCTTTATACTTAAACTGTCGGCCACCTCATTGGCCTTTCCTGATAATAATAATTTCTGGTAATCCTTGTTCCTTGGATATATTCCAATTCAAACATTTCTACCTCATTCCCATCATTTTTGGGTGAAAGCATTCTCCCTTAAGCTCTGCTGATGAAGAAAAATATATTTAACAGTCTTTCTCCATAAGTCATTGCTTCCAACTACTCGTGGGAACTTTATCACGTTTATTCCCCATCCTACTTAGGATACTTCTCTTCTTAGTTCTTTCCTTATCTTAGGATAATCTCAACCTTTATAGGTTCAATCCATACTTCCTCATGGTCTCATACATGCCTCATCTGGCATTACTGTTACTATGTCATACATTCCTTACCAAACTTCCATTTTGAAGTTCGGAATATTACCTTTTTCCTTGTAAGGTTTCATAGGTCATCCTCATCCTTCCTCCTGTATTTTCTGGGTACAGGGTATATCAAAATGTCATTGATCAATACTCTAATAATTCTATCTATGTTCTTTCCAGAACTCTTTTTTTTTTTCTAATAATCCTTACCGGTCATTGTTGCCTTAGCAAGTCCAGCTCATATCATCTGAAGTCATAATGTCGTTATTAGGGTTAATGCCACCCCTTGTGCATTCCCCAGGGTTTGTCTTAATTCATTGATATCCTATCCTTAATTCAACTGTCAATGAATTCTTGCATCTTATAATTGGCAATCAGATCATGTATCCTTAATAAAGGTCTCTTTTCAATCATTCTCATTTGATAATCGATCGGTGGCTTAATGCCACCCTCTTCTTTCAGATAGTTGTCAGCCTATTTGGCCTTCCAAAAAGGCAACGTATGCCTATCTCCTCTCTTACAGAACTTGGTAATGGCAGCAAGGATGTTTTGGAAAATATTGGTCGAGTTCAACGTGAATCTATTAGTACTTATCGTTCTTCTCAAATGTACTTGCCTTAGACAAAATTTCTACAGCATACTGATCCATCTCTGACCATTTCTATACTCTCTTCATAAACCTTCGTTGTTTACTTCCCTTAGTCGTAATATGTTCATGGTATTCATGATACCCTAACATCATGCATCTCAAGTCACTATACTCCCATTTTACTCAAAATCTTGGACAACCATATACACATGAGTCACTTTAGTACGGGTTACCCCATCCCAAAAAGGTCTAGTAAATTCCCCATCAAAACATGGGTTGCAAAGGGTTTAGTAGAAGACTCCTACAATCTCATTAATATTTCCTTTATATCAGAAGCCCTTGCAGTCGGTGCTTACTTAGAAGCAACCCTGCTTTGTCTTTTCATTGCTGGTCTAGTCACTTTATAGTCCGTTGTGACTTGGCCTCAACTGGCCACACTAAAATAAAAATATATGATTTTAGGGGTTGGCTAATAGCATTACTTTTCTAGCAATTGCCGGCATAGTGCCTTCTTCTTTGATACCTTTCTACCTTTCCAAAACTTTACTCCATATAAGTCTTAATCGACTACTCGGCACCGTCTCCGGTCACCTTTCCTCCACTTTTATCTTTTCAACTATTCTTATCAATCCCGCGTGCCACGCAAGCTTACCATTCCTGGCATAACAGCCTTTTCACTTAAGTCAATCCCGGAGTTTCTCCGTCCGGCTAGTTTCTTACTTACATTTCCTGTTTTCGTCCAATCTCACTTCATCATATTATCACTACCGTCGATTGTAATGCTCAGGGTCCGTTTACTAACCCATTTTATAGCAACCTTACCCAAATCACAGGGTTTGCTCCAGTTTCTACTCTCTTCCATGACATTCTCTGATTATCAGAAAGACAAGGTTTGGCAAAATTCACCGAATTCCTTTCCAGACTCAGGGAAATTTTGATCAATCTACCCACCTACTGGTAACATCAAGGAGACCAGTTTCGAAACCTGAAGAATAGTTCTATGAACCTCCAAGCAGGTGGAATCATAAGCAGTCATAGTTAACGAAATAATCATCATCGGATTGGAAGTTTACCCACTGGAGAGGAATCAATTATATCCATCCCTTAGAAGGGAATCAATAATTTCAAACTGAAACCTGTCACAACGTCCTGATATTCAATACTACCAAAAGTCGGTCTACCTAACCCTTTATGCGAAGCGTCATTGGAAGCACAAAGTCTCCTTTTTCCATTAAGCAATGCCAGCTCTTGGTCATTACCAATTTCACCTTTTAGCTCCAGGAAGATTTTCTCACATTTTTCTCTTTAACTGCTGATCGTATTACTTGATCTATTATAATTCCGTGTCAGAGTAAACTTAAGGTAACTACTATAATCCATTCAAAGAGAAGAAGGAATTTAATATTCCTCTGAATCACATGCATCTAACGTTTCTGGTTCATCATTTAACTGAGTTGAATTAACTCTATACTCAGTCTCTGGCAGTAGTCTCATTACGAGTTCATCTTGACTCACTGGTCTTATCTTCCGGTAGGTTCTGAGATCATTGTCTTGCTTACTACTTCCTTATATAACTTTTACCCAATCATTCTATTACTTCCCAATGTCTTTACTTTCTAAATGATTCATTCATAAAATGAACATTTTCCTTAATAAAACCACCTTATTAACCTCAATTTGGTTCCATAATTTACAACCTACGACACCTGCCTTCTCATGGCGAATTATTACTGACCATATTCATACTAATTCATTTATCAAATGATATGGCACTTACTGCCTCCTTCTCAACTATTCCTAGGGACTCTGCTCCTCGCCCTATATCACTGTCCTTGATAATCATACATCCCTCTAGCTCTTTCTTTGTTAAGATGAAAATCTCTAAGGATTCTCATCTATTTCCGTATAAGATCTCCAGTAATTCTTCCAATCCTTCTTTCTTGCTGGTACTACGTCTGGTAGTCCGGCTATGAATTCAACATGCATCTTCAGATCTCTTAATAATATATCAGTTCTTTATACTCACTTTTCTGAGCACCATATCTTAATCATCACAGTCATTCTGGCTGCGACCCTCATTACCCATGGGTAAGCTCCTCATCCTAACAGGATTTTCCTTATCTGCTGGAACCTCTTCCGGGTCTCCAGTAGGGTACTCCATCGAATTACCCGCTGATCTTCAGCATATAAAGCATCATCGCGCTGTTGCTCGTATGCCTCAAGGTCAGTCACCTTACTCGTCGATACGATATCGAGCTAAGTTACTATCATTATACTTACGAGTTCCCATAAGGGTTTTATATGTCATCACTACATTAAGTAGTCCGACTATGAACTTGGCAAGAGTTCTTATTATCTTATTGAATTTATTGTTTTAACGTCACCTCATCTCTGGGGTTTATAACGTACGCTCTGATACCACTTCTGTAACACCCCCAGATCCGGGGTCCGGGATCCGGTGGTTACGGTTTCCAATTCTGTCCACAACACTTGAACTTTCCTTAACATAAAATAAATTACGTCTCTATAACCCAACACAATAATATAAAACACACCCATTATAGTCCCAGAGATGAAATCAGAGTAACACTCAAATTTTTATTAATCACATTATGAGTTCTTACAATCCAAAAGAATTTCAATATAAATACATACTCTTTGCCATCCATTTACATAAGGCATACTAGACCATATTCTTGGTACTGAAAGAATAAATATACCCTACCAATAGCTTCTTCTTCGGCTCTGGTAGTCTCATCGTCCTCGCCCGCGTCGAGTGCGCCTTGTGCGAGTCATCTGGTCTAGCTGTTGTTGTGATATAATAATAAAGCAAGGGTGAGCAATAGCCCACCAACAATAATATATGACTGAACGATAATGTATAACAGTTCAAAAGTATCTTTCAAACCATATGCCATGCCTTTACGGAAATGATGCCAGTATAATATGAACGATGAAGTTACAAGGTAACTTAAAGTATTTGTTTGTAGAAATATCTGCTACATCAAAGTAAGCGAGATATTCTTATTGTTATTAAGAAGAGGAACTTGCAAGAAAAGGTTGCAATTCCAGTTATGACCCTTTTCCAACTCTGCCAACAGTAATCATGTTGCAGGAAATAAATAAATTTGGATGATGAACCAATGATGGAGTATTCACCGCGCCCGCTGTTCCAATCTTGATGATCAGTCGAGATCGTACAGCTCAATTTAGATTTACTACCGGTAGAAGGAAGAACTGACGGCTTTACTTGTGTACCGCCTTACTAGCTCTCCCCGGCCAACGGTTGGGCCAAAGGGGATGGACCGGCGCTACTCGGCCTCTTACACGACTCCTAGTTCAAATAGAATTCATGATTCTGAATGTAACGTTCGTCCCCCTTTCCCCAAGTATAATACTTGTTGATAAGACTCCACAAAGTAGTCGTATCTAGTTGGAAAGGAAAATTTACCAATAACTCCCAAGCTATTACTTGGTAACGGATATCAACTTGTTCCAGTGATCTTACCCCTCGAAAGATGAGAAGGTAAGCAACGACTTAATAAGTCAACAGCACCCGAGTTGCGAGTGAAGGGAATACTTTATGACCGGGAAGTCGACAAGATAAATAACATTTTCCAAGTAAGGTTCCCTTATTATTAAGGAGGTAGACTCAAAGAATAATGATGTCTGAGAACCTTCCTTGATATAGGATTAATAATAATATGACTCCGAAATATTTTTCGTAATAATCGAAGAAGATAAACCTTATTGAGGTTATTCTAAGTATGGAATAAATATTCAGAGAATATTTATTGAATTAAAAATATTTAAAGAATATTCAGGAATATGAAAGAATATCTTTAATCAGAGTATTTTTCAAATAATTCTTGAAGAAATATCGAGAGAATATTTATTGCATAATTAAATATTCAAATGAATATTCCAAATAATATTCATTAATCAATAAGACCTGAAAGGAATATTTAAAATATTTAAAATAATATTCGATGATTAAATAGAACCCTGGATGAATATTCAAAATAATATTCATAATTAATTAGGAATTTAAATGAATATCAATAAAGTAATATTCATTTAATAAATAATATCCTAAATGAATATCAAGTAATATTCATTTAGTAATCCAAGCTTTAAAGGAATATTCGATATAATATTCGATAAGTAAATCAAGCTTCAGATGAATATTGAAGATAATATTCATCAAGTACTTAATACCTTAAATGAATTTTCAAAAGTAATATTTATTTAATGAAATAATATTCTAAATGAATGTCCACATAATATTCATTTAGTAGTCTCATCTTTAGAAGAGTATTCGAAATAATAATCGATAATCAATTCGACTCCGAATGAATATTGACGAATATTATTCGTCGAATGATTACGTTCAAATAATTATTTGAAGTAAGGATCGTTAAAATAATTAGTATCGAACGAATATTCAACTAATATTCGTCGCCCAAATAATAGAAAATATTTACTTAAATATTTTCCTCCGAGGTAATCTCGATATATCAAGGAATATTGACTCCCGGTCTATTTTTGATTAATAAGATGTATACGCCCTTCTATGAGGGTCTTACAATAATCGGCTTATAACTGATATATAACTATCTAGCTTATAAGCCAACAATAACATTCAGGGAACAAGTATATCACTTCAACTTGAAAGTAGGCATGCATGCAATGGCATATGTATATCAGCATATATATATATATATTTATTCAATCACAACAACAGCCTAAAAGAAGGGAATTGAAACTTGCCTGGTAGTCGAGTACGGTAAGGGGTAGTGGTAGCGGGTCCCGGTTCAGCTTGGTGATCTATAAATAGCCAAGGCATTCGGGATTAATCACTTAACATATTAAAAGTTAAGTTATACTTAATTCGAAACACGTTCTCGAGTTATCTCGTTATACCCCTTTTTGTGGATTACTTTTATCACTGATCCGACCCGACATTCGTTCGTTAATACGACATGTCATTGCATTTATACTTGGGACATACTTAAGTCATATGAGTTCTAAGGTTGATCGTTACGAACCAATATTATACTCCGAGTTTTATCGCCCGTTTTCTAAGTGTTTTACCGAAGTTATAAAAGAGTCGTCTTTTAGGGGTTCGTTCGCGTTTAACCTCGACTCGAACATTTTTAATAAATCGAAAAATGATCTTTTTGACATACGGTTTTCTTTCACGCCTTCCTTTTTACCTCTAGTATTTATTTACCAAGATTCTCCATGACGTTACATAGTTTACGAGGGTTCAATTACAGTTACGAACTTTCGTTTACGGATTCGAACTACTTTTAGTAATTTGGTCATAAATCCTAAACCGTAAGTCCGTTTCATGCGATCTTTATATCAAAACGAAGCTTGAAACATAATCTATCCTATCATGGCAGAAAATGAAGCTGTACAGTGAGTTATGGCTACTGTGATGCTCGGTGTTTAATAGTCTAACGAAAATTCGGCATTACGACGGCTATAAATCGAACGTTCTAAAATTCATAACAATCAATCCAAGCCACACCGGGCATACTACACATGGTTTTCATCTTAACCAGTCCAAGAAGGTTTCAATTAACCATCATAATCATCAAAACTCTTAAATCATCACTACTAACTACATAATCATGCTTTTATGCATATAACAACACCATAATCTTAACTAATCTAAAACCATCAAGAACATATATAAAACTCAAAGTAAGATCTTGGGTTCTTAAGAATTATACCTTCCTTGGAGAGTGTACAAGCTATAATAACCCTTATATAGTCCTTTTATGGCTTTAACAAAGTTTAAATCATCCAAAGAAACCAAGAAATCAAAGTTAGTTTCTTGAAAACACTATTCACCCTCATCTTTGAGGATTTATTTGAAAATGGAAAACATGGAGTTTGAAGCTAAGATTTCTAGGAGATCATTTTTATGAAATATAGGACTCACCATAAAAATTTGGAGATCAAACAATGGTTGGAAGGTGGATTTTGAAATCTTAAAACTCCAAAATTCGAAGTGCCTTGGTTTTGGGGGAAAAACAGTGAACTTCTCGAATTTATTTACCCATCCAAACGATCTTCAAAAATTATGAAATTAAATCCCCAACTTCACCTTGATGTGTAGAAGCTCCATGAATTTTTTCATGATTTTTAGATGAGTAGATCTAGGTGAAAAAAAATGGCAAAGACCCCTGCCCTGGAAAATGCAACTGCTGGAAAAATGGGGGAGAGGTGGTGTTTGCTTGGCTAGTTGTCAAATGATATTTGTGATATGTATAAGTGGGTATAGCTGCTAATACTCCTCTTAATACATGTGTCAAAGGTTTATGGTGTGTTAGAAAAATTGATGATGTGAAGCCTTGTTGTTTTCTTCTTGTCCATCCACCTCATTACTTCCTTTTTCATTTCTTTTCTTCATTTCATTTCCACCAAATATTCTTATATATAACCCCAGCTGATCAAGTAGGGTTTTTTTTTATCTCGTTACGTATTTAATCCGTAATTTCTTTCGCGTTTGCTTGATCGCTTAATCTTGTTATAAAGTTCTAGCGATTTCTAGAACACTTGTTATTCTAACTCAAAGGTTTTCATTCTAAATCCTCAAATCATACTTAATAAATAAAATCCTTGAATCCTTAACATTATAATACTCTTGTCTTGATCGTATTGATAGGCTCTTTACGGTTCGGTCAAATATTGTACCGAAAAAGAATTTGGAATTTCTGAATTCCGATCGTCTCTGCATTCACTTATTTCCTCCGCGTATTACTAATATGACTTCGAAACATCCATAACACGTCCCGTACATAGGGTGGCGTGAAAAGTTTTCCAACTTACAAAGTCACTATTCATCCACCAAATTACTATGCACGTACGGGAAATACTATGTACGTATGGGAAATACTATGCACGTATTCATTTCTCTTCAAGGATCCATTAGCTCCTTCCTGGATGGTAGATTATTCTTATCTAGGTCCTCAACCATCGAATTACTCTATTCTGACAATATACCAATGCATCAGGATCATTGTCCAAAGCAATATCCATTCATTACAATCATTGTTCTTTGAAACCACCATTCATTAGAGCTGGTGACCTTGTTGTTGGAATCATTGTTCCTCATTTTATCATTACTTAATAAAAGTTTTAATTATATCCAAAATTTGGGGTTCTTACAATGATGCTTTACAGCAATTATGGACTAGTGCGGTTACTTTTGGGAGCAAAACAACCCCCTTCGGTTTCAGGTTTACCTTAGCGGGTCAAGAATATAAGATGACTGAAGAAATTGTGAACAGGGTTCTGGGGTTCCAAATCAAAGATGCTTATGATGCAGAACCTACAGCGGAACAACGCCTCACATTCTTCGAAGAAATAGGATGTTTTCCTCCGACTGGCCGGATCACTGGAAACATCCAAAAACAATTCTTCCATGTGGAATGGAATTACTTTTTCGAGGCCATCACAAGATGTTTTCGGGCACGCGAAAAAGATTTTCATCAAATTCCAATTCCAATGCAAACCTTTGCAGTTGCCCTAGCAAGAGAACTGGATATAAATTATGGACGCATAGTTCTCTCTGAGATAGTGGCTTCAATGGGATCTCCTGCAAGCAGAGATCTCACTACAACTGATGTTGTCTGCTGGTTTCCTCAGTTCCTACAAATGATGATTAATGATTTAATACCGAAGGATGCTCTTGCTGTTAGACAGGGATTTGCCAGAAGCCCAACATCTGCATCGCTAGGGATGGGCACTAAGTCACTTTCAACTATTGCTAATCAGGATAAACATCAAGGTAAACATATGTCAATTCCTGAAAATATTCAAATGTGGCTTAGATATGATGCAGGAGTTACCAATTTGGAGGAATCATCGCAAGTTTCATCATATGCTCAGAATCCATCTGCTCATGCTGAGGCATTTGATGAGATTCCTGATGAGCAAAGCGATGAGGCACAAGGTAATGAACAAGGTAATCTCTCCCTGCATACTACTCATTCCTCCTCCTATGTATCTGATTCCGAGACCCAAGAGACTGCTAACCCGCAGAATCTATCCCAGGGTGAGAGCTATATTTCTGAGCCTGATACACATTCTTATTCTCTTTCACCCCTGTTAACGGAAGTCAGAAAGCCAGCACGTGTATATGTAGGAGATGATGAGGAGAGTGAACCCGAAGAGCAGCAACTTATTCGAAAGAAAGTCAAACTTTTTCATGCTGCTACTTCAAAACCCCAATCAAACCCTAATGTGTCACACGCAACCACTCCACCTCACGAGAGTGGTTCTCCCCTTAAACAATCTGCACATAGGGATTTTGATGACAATTATGTACCTTTTGAAGATCCTGTTGCTTCAAAAGGACATGGAGTTTTAACAACTTCAGCCGTACCTTCACCGGTACGTACTGATGCTGCAAAGAGGATCGGTTCTGATGTCGTACAAGAACACTTTGCAGCCGCTCAGCCTGAGATTCCAACTCAGGACAGAACAGACATAGATCCCATAACTGCCAATTATTTTGCTTATCCAATTTCTGCAGGTACTGCTTCATACTTCGGATCAATCATTGAAGACATACACGAGCGTGAGACAAGGAGTGTGTTGACTCGTAAACACGCAAGTATACGCGATCACAAATAGCAAGTGATAAATAAGATTCGTTCCGCAGAGACTAGGTGTAATGTCAATTTTAGTGCGTATGCAACAGTGTATGGTTACTTCTTAATGCTTGAACAATTATCAAAATTGGTTGTTGACTACTAGATTTGCTAAATAAACAATTATTAACTAAGATTAAATTAACAAACGAGATTACTTATGTATGAGAAAACATGGAGTTCCAATTTCCTCGAAAACTTCACTAAAGGTTGACACATTAATTAGACACGGGTGACAGACAAGATAATTAATCAGATAACACTACGATAATACGAGTTACCTTTCAATATACTCATATCAAACCACTTAACATCCACAACAGATAGAAATCAAGAGGACACCACATTACGATCAAATCATATATGTCTATATAATCTGGAAAAGTAATTAGTTTAAGCACGAGTTATCTTTTATAATTACATGGGCAATATGCATTGGTTAAATCATACCACTAATCATGAATAAACAAATTAATTCACGAACCCATGCTAGTATGGCAAAATCTCAACTCTTGAATCCACTTTCGCAATCAACAAGAATTAATAAATTAGATGCTAGCTAAACATCTATCAATTAAATCAACCACACTAGATTATCAAAATCAAATCACCCAACAATCAATCACATGTCAAACACAATAATTACGAAATCGAATCCATTGGAACCCCATGATAGTGATTAGTTCATATCCAAACCCTTCACCATCATGGGTTCAATTGATAACATAATTAAAACACAAGAATTGAAACAATTAATGATTGAGAATAGAATACTTGAAAGATAATTCAATAGTTAACAAAGTATAAAGTTTAGAAGATTCAGAAAAACAATGAAGAAAAAAACCCTAGATCTTGAACTTGAGCGATTCTCCCTTGCTGTCACCTTGGAAGTGTTTTTTATTTTCTCCTCCTCTTCTCTATATGACGTATCTCGCTATTTTCAATGATATAACGTGTTATTTTTTTAAAACATAAGCCCTAGAGGTTTTATTCCCACAAGAAATAGCCTAAAAATACAATTTTTATTCCAACCAGGCAAGAATTTCGAGACTTTTTAGGGAAATTTCTGCACGGATCAGATTGCTCCCGAGGCCACATCCTGAGATCTTGAGGCCACGGCCTCAAGTCCATTCTGCCGGGACGTTTTTCAGCATGTATTTCCTTCGTTTTCCCTTCGTTTTGCCTCCGTTTCCTTTAGTTCTTTTCCTCAAAGCTTCCATACTTCAATTCCTTGCCTTGGAATCTTCATGTTGGCCTATAACAAGACTCCATTATTCATTCCAAACTCCATTTAAACTCCAAGATCCACGAAGAACGCTCATCCCAACCGATAATTACAAACCTGCACATCTACACAAAACACATCAAAAATGCAACAAACTTGAGGTCAAGTGAATCAATTTAAGCCAATATAGGACGTTCCAAGTAGATATAAAATCCACTTATCAGAGTGTGTGTGAGAGGTTAGGGAGAGAGGGACCTTCATTTTTAAGGCCCGAAACCGAGCGCCAAATACCAACAGAACGAGTATTAGAGCGAGGGCACCTAAACCAAACACCGTCCCTTAATATTGAAAATCTTGATACACGTATGACTTCTATGGAAAATCAGATGAGGCAGTTCGGGCAGACGATGGGGCAGTTCGGGATTAACATTGGAAACAATCAAAGGGCTCTAGACGACTACGCAGCAAGAATGGCAAGTCAAGCTACAGCTTTTGATGCTTTGACAAATAAGGTCAATGACTTGGGCCATGCTGGTGGTGTCTTGGGAAGCACTCTCAATGAGAGAATGGGGGCAATGGAGTCTACAATGCATACAATGGCTGTGGAGATCAGTAGAATGATGTTCGCAGTCAGGAGTTTTGTGCCCCCGGAGTGTTTCGAGTCGCAACAACCTCCCCCCTTAGGATAACTCACCTAAGGAGGAGAGTGGAAAGGAGACGAGACAGCAGGCAGTTCACATCGAAGAAATTGAAGAACCCGCTGATCTCTTCAAGGAACCAGAAATTGAACCGTCTGTTGATGAAGAGGCTCTGAGGAGGAGAAAAGGTAAGGCAATGATGGTTGATGAACCATTCGTTGACCTGAGTCATCAGGAAACAGTACAGGAGGTATTTGACTCAGATTCTGATATGGAAGACGTACCTTTGGCACATGCTATAAAAAGATCTTTGAAGGAACAAGGTGGAGGTGCTGGGATGTCTTCCGGAATGCCTGAAGAAATTCCTGTTGATGAGGAAACCCTTAAAGCTCAACAGTTAGCCTTGGAACAAGCTCAGTTCCATAAAATGAAGATGATGCAAGAACGTGCTGCCTTCCTAGAAAAGAAAGTGGAGCTACAAGGGAAGCAGTACGATCATGAGCTTGCAAGGCTAGCTGATCCTCAAGTTGATCGGGACAAACGAAGAATAGGACAGAAATGGGATGAAGCAAGGAAGATATTGATGGGATCCTGTGCGAAAGGAGTTCATAACAAGGAGGCAGATGATCTGTTCTACAACTTGAATTTGCAGAATCCAATGACTGTGGACTATATAAATGCTTTGAAGAGATTAATTTCTAAAGTCAGGGTTGGATACAATGCAACACTTAAGGAGTGGCAGGTTATTTTGTCCTTGGTAGAAGGAGTCCCGACATCTTTCCTATATGTGGATGACCAATTCATAACGAGAAGATCTGCGTCAGAGTTGTTCTTGCTAGCAACCAAAATTCAATACTCTCAATCTGAGGAGCTAAGCATTCTGTATAGGGATCAGTTAATGCAGCTAGCAGAGGACAAGGGTCCAGAATTCTCAGCATATCCAAATTTTGTCCGGATGGTAGTTGACGGGAAGATGAAGAGGGTTAGCATGGAGGAAAATGACTTAACGGAGCTTTCAGTGGAATCTCTCAAAGCTGTCTGTAGACAAATGATGAGTAAGGGATTCGCTTCTGAGCTTAAAGAAAAATTCGTGAAGATCATTGAAAGAGTCATATTCAAGAAGAGCAATGAGGTGTGGAAGTGTGATATCATTGCTCCAAACCCTCTAGATGACGTGAAGATTGAGCCGGAGCTGATAGAGAAGAAATGGAATATTCTTCAAGCCATGAAGAATGTAGATGAAGCTCTGACTCTTCCTTCTGGAGCACTGGAACAAGGAGAGATAAGGGAGGCAATTGGTGTTCCAGGAAGTGATAGTGTATACTGGATACACGCTTATGTTGAAGATACAGCTGATGCCTTAGTATTCATAGATGCAGACCAGAATCAAACAATCTTGCATATGAGTAGAAAATGGCTGCTACGGACTCAAAATGCTGCATTTCTGGAGAGAGTATTATATGTATTTAAATGGGGCGAAGTGGAAGATAAGTTTGTGGAAGAAAAGCAGAGACTCATGAGTTACCTGTCTGAAGTAGTAGTGGAAAAGAAGCGGATGGAGCGAGATGTTGCCAGTGTCCACAATACTGACCGTGTCAAGGGCTACCCCAAGATGATCTATTGTCAGTTTAAAGCTGATAAATCTCACTGGAAACCTCAGCTCATAATGAAGAACTTTGAGGACATTCCAAAGATCAGAACTACTCAGGAGGTGAACAAACTCAGAAGGCTTTTCAAACATCCTTATCCAGAGCCCAAGAATCCTCTAGAAATGGAAGCTGTAAGTTTGTTGAATGCTAGGTGGAAGCAGCTTCGTGATCCAGTGTACAAGAAAGAACAGCAGCAGAAGGAGAAGCACAAAAGGCAGAAAGAAAAGAAAGACCAAGCTGCTGAAGCTAGAAAGAGGAAACGGAATTAGGGTTAAAGGTCAGAGTGGTGTGAACTTGAAGTTGGAAAACCTTCATGTCTTTCGGTTGCTTTAACTCACTTGAGGAAAATTCACCTTAGAGTGAATCCAATAAGGTGATATAAGTTTGACTAAAAGGTATGAAATAATCCAGGTGATAGGAATCACTCAAATGATCTTTAATTCGAAGTTCGAATTTTGTTTCTAGTTTAAGTTCATTGTATTGTTTTCAAGTACTTTTCAATTGTATATTATTCAAGATTATAATGTTAATTATCTTTTCTCGTCTCATTGTTTAGTTGAGTTATCCTTAATTAATTTGAATGTCATTGTTAGACAGTCAAATAGGGGGAGATTGAAAGGCAGAGTGTGTAAACTTGTAACACTATAACTAATGTAACTCATCTAAAGGAAAAGATACTTAACCAGAAGACAATCAAGAACAAGAAGTCACAAGAAATCAACACTAAATGAAGACAAGGTAATTGATACAATTCAACATGTTAACTATGATCAAGCCAAGAAGAAATCATTGAGAGAAGTTCAAGTCAAAGTTGTTCATGCCTCAGTGATTTGAAAAACCAAGAATCAAGATCATAACTATCAGTATCAATAAGACCAATTGATTTCAAGTGAACAAGAAGGAAAGCAAATATTGGAAAGCCACATTATAATTTGGATATGGTAATTTATTCAAGAAGCAAAAACCCTATCAAGACTAGTCACTTATGAACCATACCAGTGCATCAAGTGTGAGGACATTGATAGCAAGTTTATGTCAGTAATAAAGATCCATGTTCAAGAGCTTGGTGAAGAATAAAGAAGACATGAAGATATCACAAGTTCAAGATGTGCATTGAAGTTTCAAGTTGAAGACCAGAATATTTTCTAAGTACTAAATATTCTAGATGACCAAGTAGAAGTTTCTAAGTAGAAGTTCTACTTAGAAATTCGAGATGGCTAAGTAGAAATTCTCAAGTAGAAGTTCTACTTAGAGTGCAGCTTCAACATGACACATGGCATCTTCTGATTGGCATATTTCCAAGCTTTCAAGATAAGGCAAGATTTATGTGGACATCATTGGGCCACGTATATCTTAGTCTTTGAAGACTACAGGACATAGATTACATGTAGTATAAATAGAAGTACTTGTGTAATGTTTTAATCAGTGAGCAATTCTTGAGAAAAACACAAGAAAAAGAGAGAGAGTGCATTCACAGAGCTTAGTATCATTCACTTCTCTCTGAACTTCTGTTATACTTTGTAATGAATGTTGTAGCAACCATTTCAAGTTATATATAAGACATATATTCCTTGAATCTGTGTGTTCATTTATTGGATCGTATTTATTGCTTCTCATATTCGAAAAGTTGTATTCACCCCCCCTCTACAACACATTTGGACCTAACAATTTCCATTTACTTCCTCGGTTGATTTTTCTTTGTCCTGACCTTGTAGAATTCTTCCTGATCGTAATGTTACTGCCTGGACCTGTTCCTTGTGATCCTTCTTGCCTGGATTCATCTCTGTGTCACTCGGAAGCGTTCCTGGTTGACGGTTCAACAATGCATTGGCCAGTTGACCAATTTGATTCTCTAAAGTTTTCAATGACACCGCCTGACTCTTGTACATCATTCAAACCTCTTCCAATTCGGACTTCTCAGACTGATTCAATGAATTCCCTTGAGATGGTTGAAATCCCGGTGGATTGAATGGTTGCCTTGGAGCATAAGGTGGCGGTTGATAGTTCTGATTATAAGGCCTTGCATTGAACTGCTGATTTTGGGGTTGCTGAACACCACCCTGATTGCTGCTCCAACTGAAATTAGGATGATTCCAATTGTTGGGATGATAAACATTAGGCACTGGTTGCTGAGCTCTTTGAAAATTACTAACAAATTGTGCGGATTCAGATGAGATAGCACACTGATTCGTGTCATGAGCCCCTGCACACAATTCACACACCATAGCAACCTGGTTAGTCCCATGATTAAAAAGAGAATCTACCTTCATTGTCAACGCCTTGAGTTGAGCAGCAATAGCAGTAGCTGCATCCAAGTCCAGAACTCCGGCCACTTTAGCAGGTGGCAAGCGTTGAGTAGGATTCTGAAACTCATTGGCCGCCATCATTTCAATAAGATTATATGCATCCTCATAGCTTTTTGCCCATAGCGTACCTCCAGAAGCTGCATCTAACATAGGCCTGGACTGAGTTCCCAACCCGTTATAGAAATTGCTGATTATCATCCAATCCGGCATCCCATGATGAGGACAACGTGCCAATATCTCCTTGTACCTTTCCCAAGCTTCCCCCAAAGATTCCTGAGGTTGCTGAGCAAACTGAGAAATAGAATTCCGATAAGCTGCTGTCTTCGCCATGGAGAAATACTTCGTCAAGAACTTTTGAGCACAGTCTGCCCATGTTTTAATAGAGCCTGATGGCATGGAATGTAACCAACTCTTGGCTTTATCCCTAAGAGAGAAGGGAAACAGTCTCAATCTGATTGCGTCATCTGTAACTCCGTTGAATTTGAAGGTGTCACAGATCTCAAGGAAGTCCCTAATATGAGCATTGGGATCTTCAGCAGGACTACCCCCAAACTGTACTGTATTCTGAATCATCTGAATGATGTTTGGCTTAAGCTCGAAATTATTAGCCCCAATAGCTGGGCGAACAATACTGGTATGGATATCCTCCACTTTTGGCTGAGAGAATTCACTCAAAGCCTTCGCTGGTTGTGCTTGATCTGCCATTTCTTCTATTGATTCAAGATCGTCTTCTAACCCGATGTTCTCAAAATCAATTTTTCTTCTCGCTAGTTCTTCTCTACGTGCTTGAGCTCGTGTACGCATACACTCTCAAAAAGTACCTGAAATTCACCAACAAGAAATTTGGTGAGGAACGTCTTAGTCACCGAACTTTAATGACCACTGATGGCAAATACTGAAACTAAACAAATAAAACCGCGTCCCCGGCAGCGGCGCCAAAAACTTGTTACGACCAAACTCAACACGCAAGTGCACGTGATCTCAAGTAATATAGATAGCAAATAAGATTCATTCCTACAGGGACTCGTTGTATTGTCTAGTTAATTCACTCACCAATGTATGATTATTATTCGATGCTAAAACAATTTAACAATTGGATTTTTGTTTATCACTACAATTACTCTAAGAATTATAACTAATGATCAACTACTTGAACTAAGAATTATATCGAATTACTTATGCGAATAAAACATGGGATTTTAACTTCATTAAACAATCCATCTATAGTCTCCACTTCTCTAGCCTATTCATGTGATTTGTTAATACCTGATCGAATACACAAAACTGATATAAGCCAACTTTCGTTACACAAATACCATCCAAAATAACATCCACAATAAAGATAGAAATCACTTAGTCTCCCAATCATGCTTAATCTGCATATGTCTATAAAGATTGAAACATAATGGTTGAAGTACAAGCATTCAATTATTCACATAGTCGTCATAAAACGGTTAGAGTTACGACAATAATTATGAATGATATTCTCACGCATAAACCTATGCTAGCATGGCAAGTTCTAAACTCTTAGATCCACTTTCGCTTCAATAAGAATTAACACACAATTACAGGAGTTAGCTACTCTCCTATAACGAATTAAATCAACCATGATAGGATATCACATTAATCACACTATAGGCATCGAGAAGATTCAACAAATAAACTTCATGAATAAATCCGCTAAAACCCCATGACAACGAATTAGTTCATAATCAAACTAATCGTCACCATGGGTTCCAATGTAAACATGATAGAAGAAAACGAATAATGATTTAAATAAATAACAAGGGTTCTAAAGAATACACCCAAACCAAGCATCCACAAACTAGGAAGAATACAAGAATAAATTGAAAACTATCTTCTTCCTCGCTTCTTCGTGCTTCAAAACTCCGTAAATACAATACGTGGTCCGACCTCTTTCTATTCTAGGGTTTTTCTTCCTTTATATAGGCCTCCAGGTGCAAGAAATTCGAAAGGAATTTAATTTTGGACTTTATCTCGAAAAATCAGCATCTTCAGATATCCCAGCGCTGCCGCGCCCAAAACAAGCACAAACACGGCGCTGCCGCGCCGTGCCTTCTGCTCAGCAACTGGATTTTTTCCTTATTTCTTCATTACAACTCCAATTTGTTCTCCGATTGCTTCGCTACATTCCTTGAACACCTGTGATTAACATTCCTGCACAATACCCTTAAAAGAGATCAAAAATACCACAACTTGAGTACAAACATTCGTTTTAAGCCAAATGGAAACGTTTTAAGTGAATAAAATATCCACTCATCAGCTGTCAAAATTGTAGAAAATCCAGTTCAACATTCAAGGACTAAGCACATTGATGTCAGGTATCATTTTATTAGAGAACATATTGAAAATGGTACTGTGGAACTTCATTTTGTTCCTACTGACAAACATCTTGCAGATATTCTAACAAAACCACTTGATGAGAACACTTTCATTAGGTTGGTAAGTGAGTTAGGAATGTTAAATTTCTAGATCTTTAACATCTGCAAAAGTAGCAAGGTATGTTGTTAAGCTTATATAATTGATAATCTTATCAGTGTCTATATCTTTCATTTAGACTATTAAGCTGATAACAGTTTGCCTTGATAAACTGTAGTATGAGTAAACTGTCATTAAGAACTAGACTCTGAACTTTTAGTCTCTGACTTAGTAATTTAGGTTCTGAATTACTTAGTTGTTATTTCTAATGATTGTTGCATGTCCTTGTTAATTCAACATATTCATACTAACAAGAGAATGCAATAAACAGGAAATAGACAAGATAAATAAAAAGAAAAGCTTGTATTTTCATTAATGAAAAGCAATACATACATGGAAATGAAATACATTTTTTTTTCTTTTTGCCTAATAGTTACTACTAATCATGTTCTTGTCTAATGTTGTGCCTGTTGGAGTTGTCTTTTCCACGAATCTTCAACAATCAATTCGTCAACTCCCAGGGCATGCCAAAATCCATTTGGAGGATGCAGGATCAACCATCTGCTCTTGAATTCCTTCTCTGAGCGATTTCAAACGGTGACCCTTGGTATCCTATAGTCCCATGTTTATTGAGGACTGATGGATAAATGAATAGCATCTCCATCAACATCAGCCCCAGGCTCTTCACCAAATTCTTCTTCCTCAAGATGTGAAGAGATTATAGGAAGATTTTGTTCAACTGGTAGATGTTCTAGAGGAGGATTTTGGACATTACATGGATCGATTTCAGCCATATCTAGTTCGATGAGAAAAGTCATCTCTTCAAAGAGATAGTCCATTTGTTCTGCATTGTTAAGAGCTAGGTACTCTTGAGGAGAAAGGAATCTGAAGTTAGGGTTCATGTGAATATCTGGGTTAAAGGCCATTGTGTTTAAAAAAATTCTTTGTATTTAGAGAGAGTGTTTACAAGGTTTTTGGAATGGAGAAAAACATATGACACCAGGAGTCTATATAGGAAAGATTGAGAAGCTGGACGGTCTTTTGAAGTGTTCAATGCAGCAATATCATCATTACTTCGCGCGTGACTGGACTTCTCATATTTCCAAGATGTTTTGAAATCTAACCAAAAATATTTTGCTTGGATTACTGGTGTTTTTATTTTCAGGATAAAATCTGACATGCCACATATGTGACTCCATTTTAGTCTCTGAAAATCAGTTCAAATTCAACTTAGACCCTGATTTTAATTAAAATCAATTTTGGATTTTATTTCCAAAAATCGTGGGTAATTACACTTTTTCAGGGACTATCACATATCAATCTACGTGTGAACTTGGGTTAGTGGGTCTGAAGGAATTTTGAGTATATCATTATTTTGAGACTATGATTGTTTATTGCTTTCTTCATATTTGAATTTTCTAAAGCAAAAACTGATTCAAGTTCTTAAAATCTCTAATCAATTTCAAAGATTTCTCAAGTTCATTTCAGATCAAAAATCAATGGCTGCTCAAAGGAAGCTACCCAAGTCAGTTGCTTTCAAGTTTGGTGACTTCGATTTTATGACAAAAAATCATGTTGCAGCTATCACCAACAAGAAAGGGGTATCAACTGATTTTCACCCAGTTATGGACTTTATGGCTATTGGACCTCTGCGTTATGCACTGAAAGCATCTCCAGAGATTAATCAAGCTGCTATTTCACAAGCTTGGGAGAATGCTGAGGTAGTTGATCCTGTTCAGGGTCAACCAGGTAAGATTGTTCTAAACCTAGGACAAGATTCTTTTGATATTACTGAATCTGTGATTAATTCAGTACTTCACTTACTTGTTAATGTGAATTATGTTAGTGAACCATCTGATGATGATGTTGGAACTATGTTATTCTAGCATTAGGTTATAGTGGACCTTTAGATAACATGAGCCAGTTAAGAAGACCTTTTCTCAGAAAAGAATGGTCTTTCTTCTTTGATCAATTAGCTAAATGCTTTACTGGTAAATGTAGTTCTTTTGAACAAATTACTTATGTTACTTCTCACATTGGATATACTTTACTTTATAACAGAGTAATTAACATTGGCCACATTATCTTAAATCAGATGAGTATCAAACTTGGGTCAAGAGATCATGGAAGGAAGATGGTTTATTATCATAGATGTATGCAGTTATTCATTAACAATTTTATTCCTAATGCTAATACCAGGTTTGGTAGACAACATTGTGCTCCTTCTTATATACAGCAAAAGAGAATTTTCTCTAATACTGCAAAGAAGGATAGTGAGAGGAATTCAGATGAGATACCTACAATGTGTTATCTTCAACATGTACAGGTATTTCTCAGAACTCATCTTTCTACTCTTTACAATTCTTCTTTCTTTAATGGTGAAATGACTCAGGAACCTCAATTGGTGGAGGACCTCCCTGTGTCTACCAAAGTAACCCAACACTCCACAGTCTCTAAAACAATTCTAGAACAAACTCTTGTACCACATCCTATTGTTTCAAAGAAACCAACCTTTGATGTTTTTCGAAAGGCATCAGTTGTAAGGAAGAGAAGATATATAGCTCTTAGTTCTAATAGTTCTAGTGAAGATGATGATAATATACCTCTTACTGAGAGAGCAGATTTGAGGGCTGCAATTCAACTCTCTAAGCTTGGAGAAAGAGATTGAAAGGCAGAGTGTATAAACTTATAACACTATAACTAATGTAACTCAACTAAAGGAAAAGATACTTAACCAGAAGACAATCAAGAACAAGAAGTCACAAAGAAATCAACACTAAATGAAGACAAGGTAATTGATACAATTCAACATGTTAACTATGATCAAGCCAAGAAGAAATCATTGAGAGAAGTTCAAGTCAAAGTTGTTCATGCCTCAGTGATTTGAAAAACCAAGAATCAAGATCATAACTATCAGTATCAATAAGACCAATTGATTTCAAGTGAACAAGAAGGAAAGCGAACATTGGAAAGCCACGTTACTAAGTGAATATGGTAATTTATTCAAGAAGCAAAAACACTATCAAGACTAGTCACTTATGAACCAGACCAGTGCATCAAGTGTCAGGACATTGATAGCAAGTTTATGTCAGTAATAAAGATCCATGTTCAAGAGCTTGGTGAAGAATAAAGAAGACATGAAGATATCACAAGTTCAAGATGTGCATTGAAGTTTCAAGTTGAAGATCAAAATATTTTCTAAGTACTAAATATTCTAGATGACCAAGTAGAAGTTTCTAAGTAGAAGTTCTACTTAGAAATTCGAGATGGCTAAGTAGAAATTCTCAAGTAGAAGTTCTACTTAGAGTGCAGCTTCAACATGACACATGGCATCTTCTGATTGGCAGATTTCCAAGCTTTCAAGATAAGGCAAGATTTATGTGGACATCATTGGGCCACGTATATCTTAGTCTTTGAAGACTACAGGACATAGATTACATGTAGTATAAATAGAAGTACTTGTGTATTGTTTTTGTTAGAGAGCAATTCTTGAGAGAAACACTTGTAAAAGAGAGAGAGTGTATTCACAGAGTGTAAGAACCCAGATTTTGGGTGGGATTAAAACTTTTATGTATTTAATGATGTAAGAATGAATAGTGGTTATGACTGCGATGTAACGAAGATCTATTAAATAAATGGAACGGATTTGAATTCAATTACTTACATGTCATGCAGAATACTTTTGGTTGACGGCATAGGTAAGAATGATCTATCTCCTAAGGATATAAGTATATTACTTCAAGTAAGATTATTCTTGTGTCATCCAAATCAATATCTATTATAAGTCCAGCGGTTCCGTAAAAAGGTTAAGAAGCACTCGAGAGTGAACCAGGTTCATTTTCCTAATTATAGGAATTAAATAAAAATAAGTGATGAATAGTGATTTTGGTGGAATTTGGAATATTATTATAATAATGATATACCCAGTATTCGGAACGGATTTCTGAGTTCGTATTAGTGATCCAGGAAGAAAATAAGTGTATGTAAAAGCCGTCGGATTCAGAAAAAGAGCACTTTTATTTTCTCCGAGATTTCCCTGGACACTACAAGACTTAAGGAGTTATAAAAGGGAATTAAGGAATTTAAATTCGAGAAGTATTAAGTAAGATGAAGAATAGTATTAGAAATATTAAGAAGGTTTTCGGTAAAACCCTAACTAGAAACGAATGAGTTATTCCCTCGAACGATCAACGAACAAGCAAGGAAATTGAGTAATACTCGGACAAAGGAACGAATAAATAACCAAGAGACAAACAAGTGCAATTGGTGGGAAAAGGAGAAACCCAAGTAACATCCTTATAAGTCAACTACAAGATGAGTGGTGTAATTGCATTCTTGCAAAAATGGAGTTGTTTGTTGTAGTGCCAACACTTGGCCCAATGAGGAAGCAACAAGTGGCACCATTGGATTGCCAACAACACATTAAAAGAGATGCATCCATTATATATGCAAGGGTTATACATGTATTAGCCATAAATCACCAAAACAAAACAAACCACCACCATTTTTCTCCATTTCTTCATAAAAATCTGCCCATTCTTAGCTAATTGGAAGTCCAACTTCCAACCATCACTTGTTCCTCAAATTTTTATGGTAAGTACTACATATCATGTTAATGATCTCCTAGAAATTTCAGCTTCAAATTCATCTTTTATCATTTTCAAATAAATCATCAAAGATGATGATGAATAGTGTTCTTCATAAACTAACTTTTATTTCTTGATCTCTTTTGATTATTCAAGCTATACTAAGGCTAGATAAGGGCTAAACAAGGCTTGATAAGTTCATACATACACCAAGGAAGGTATACCACTCTTGAAAACCAAGCTCTTAGTTTAAGTTTTGGTATTTTAGATGAGTTATATGGATTTAATGCATGTTTAGGACCTTAAGATTATGATTGGGATTTATTAAATGTGAAATTAGTTTAGATGAACGGAAAGACATTGCTTGGTCTTAGTTCATGGTTGAAATAACATGTAAATGTTGTTTGGAGTGGAAACTATAATTATTGGATGGTTTGAACTTTGGAAATCATGTAAACATAGCCGTCGTAATGCCCGATTGTCGTTAGCCTTAAGAAACCGTGATTAGCAGTAGCATGAACACACTGTCCAGTCTCGGATTTTGCCATGAAAGGCTAGATTATGTTATAAGCTTCGTTTTGATATAAAGATCACGTGAAACGGACTTACGGTTTAGGATTTATGACTAAATTACTAAAAGTAGTTCGAATCCGTAAACAAAAGTTCGTAACTGAAATTGAACCCTCGTAAGCAATGTAACGTCATGGCGAATCTTGATAAATAAATACTAGGGGTAAGAAGGAAGGTGTGAAAGAAAACCGTATGTCAAAAAGAGCATTTTTCGATTTATTAAAAATGTTCGAGTCAAGGTTAAACGCGAACGAACCCCTAAAAGACGACTCTTTTGTAACTTTGGTAAAACACTTAGAAAACGGGCGATAAAACTCGGAGTATAAGATTGGTTCGTAACGATCAACCTTAGAACTCGTATGACTCAAGTATGTCCCAAGTATAAGTGCAGTGACATGTCGTATTAACGAACGAATGTCGGGTCGGATCAGTGATAATAAGTAATCCACTAATAGGGGTATAACGAGATAACTCGAGAACGTGTTTCGATTTAAGTATAACTTAACTTTTAATATGTTAAGTGATTAATCCCGAATGCCTTGGCTATTTATAGATCACCAGGCTGAACCGGGACCCGCTACCACTACCCCTTACCGTACTCGACTACCAGGCAAGTTTCAATTCCCTTCTTTTAGGCTGTTGTTGTGATTGAATAAATATATATATATGATTGCTGATATACATATGCCATTGCATGCATGCCTACTTTCAAGTTGAATTGATATACTTGTTCCCTGAATGTTATTGTTGGCTTATAAGCTAGATAGTTATATATCAGTTATAAGCCGGTTATTATAAGACCCTCATAGAAGGGCGTATATATCTTATTAATCAAAAATAGACCGGGAGTCAATATTCCTTGATATATCGAGATTACCTCGGAAGAAGATATTTAAGTAAATATTTTCTATTATTTGGGCGACGAATATTATTTGAATATTCGTTCGAGACTAATTATTTTAACGATCCTTACTTCAAATAATTATTTGAACGTAACTATTCAACGAATAATATTTCTCAATATTCATTCAGAGTCGAACTGATTATCGACTATTATTTCGAATATTCTTCTAAAGATGAGACTATTAAATGAATATTATTTTGGATATTCTTTTAGATTATTATTTTATTAAATCAATATTACTTTTGAATATTCATTTAAGATATTAAATACTTGATGAATATTATTTTAATATTCATCTGAAGCTTGATTTAATTATCGAATATTATTTCGAATATTCCTTAAGGCTTGGATTACTAAATGAATATTACTTGATATTCATTTAGGATATTATTCATTAAATGAATATTACTTTTGAATATTCATTTAAATTCCTAATTAATCATGAATATTACCTTAAATATTCTTTTCAGGTCTTATTAATTAATGAATATTGTTTTGAGTATTCATTTAAATATTTATTTATTCAATAAATATTCTCCTGATATTTCTTCAGGGATTATTTTGAGAAATACTCTGATTAAAAATATTCTTTCATATTCCCAAATATTCTTTCAATATTTTAACTCAATAAATATTCTCTGAATATTTATTCCATACTTAGAATAATCTCGATAAGGTTAATCTTCTTCGATTATTACAGAAAATATTTCGAAGTCATATTATTATTAATCTTATATCAAGAAAGGTTCCCAGACATCATTCATCTTTGAGTCTATCTTCTTAATAATAAGGGAACCTTACTTGGAAAAATGTTATTTATCTTGTCGACTTCCCGGTCATAAAGTATTCCCTTCACCCGCAACTCGGGTGCCGTTGACTTATTAAGTCGTTGTTTACCTTCTCATCTTTCGAGGGGTAAGATTACTGGAACAAGTTGATATCCGTTACCAAGTAATAGCTTGGGAGTTATTGGTAAATTTTCCTTTCCAACTAGATACGACTACTTTGTGGAGTCTTATCAACAAGTATTATACTTGGGGAAAGGGGGACGAACGTTATATTCAGATTCATGAACTCTATTTGAACTAGGAGTCGTGTAAGAGGCCGAGTAGCGCCGGTCCATCCCCTTGGCCCAACCGTTGGCCGGGGAGAGCTAGCATGGCGGTATACAAGTAAAGCCGTCAGTTCTTCCTTCTACCGGTAGTAAATCTAAATTGAGCTGTACGATCTCGACTGATCATCAAGATTGGAACAGCGGGCGCGGTGAATACTCCATCATTGGTTCATCATCCAAATTCATTTATTTCCTGCAACATGATTACTGTTGGCAGAGTTGGAAAAGAGTCATAACTGGAATTGCAACCCTTTCTTGCAAGTTCCTCTTCTTAATAACGATAATAATATCTCGCTTACTTTGATGTAGCAGATATTCCTTCAAACAAATACTTTAAGTTACCTTGTAACTTCATCGTTCATATTATACTGGCATCATTTCCGTAAATGCATGGCATATGGTTTAAAAGATAGCTTTGAACTGTTTTAAATTATCGTTCAGTTATATATTTGTTGGTGGGCTTTCGCTCACCCTTGCTTTGTTTATATTATGTCACAACAACAGCTAGGACAGATGGCTCGCGTCAGGCGCACTCGGCGCAAGCAGGTTACCCGACCCACCGGACTACCCGCTGAGATGCTAGCCGCCATTGCTGAGGTAGCATAGTTAGACAGCTTTTGTTTCCTGTTTAACTATATGTATAATTAATGTAATCAACGGCAAAACTTTTAAACCTATGATGTTATCCTTTTGGGATTGTAATAACTTTTATTCGTAACCCTTTAATGTAAGACTTATTTCAATTTCATCTCTGGGACTATAACTGTTGTGTGTGTGAGTGGTAATTATTGTGGGGTCACAGCATGTGATTTATTTATTGTGGACTCAAGTCAAGTATTATGAATGGATGTAAGACCGTAACCACCAGATCCCTGACCCCGGATCTGGGGGTGTTACAGAGATGGTATCAGAGCGAGAGTTATATATCCCAAGAGATGATACGACGTTATATAATAATAAATTCAATAATATAATAAGAACCCTTGCCAGGTTCACCTAAAACCCTTACGGGAACTTTTTAAGTATCATGATAGTAACATAGTTCGTCTTGTGTAGGCGAGCGACTTGTCGGCCCAGGAGGCAGCTGCGAGACAGCATGATGAGGACATGTTCCGGACTAGGGACCCATACTATGAGCACTTGCCTGAGGATGATACTGAGCCTGAGGAGGAGGACGCTGAGGAGGTCCAGGTTGAGGCTGATACTGATGTGATCGAGTCTGAGGAGGAGGACCCTGAGGAGGTCCAGGATGATGCTGACACAGATGTTGTTGAGACTGAGGGGGAGGAGGACCCGGAGGGGGTCCAGACAGGACAGGACGCTGAGTTAGTGGTTGAGGATGATGATTATTGGGTTATGACTGAGTTCAGGACTATGGGAGATGACACTGACATGACCACGGATCAGGTGGTGCCGGTGGATGAGGGTGTTGAGGGAGATATAGATGAGCCAGTAGTTGGTGCTGTAGGGAGTCCTGGACTTTTTGTGCCACTCCTCCCTGTTGAGAGAGCCCCTACCCCACCACCACTACCTGTGAGCCCCTACCCCGACGAGTTTGAGGAGCTTACCCCAGAGCCCCAGCAGACAGAGACTGCCGCTCCAGCTGAGCCATCCACCCCACCTCATGCCCCGATAGGAGGAGTCCCAGTATGTGTTCACAACTTGATTGTGAACGGGCTTTATAGAGAGTTGTCTGTGGCAGATGCCAGGTTGGCAGAGTCTAGGAGTGAGTTAGCAGCAGAGAGAGCCGCCCGGATGAGGGTGCAGGGCAGGAGGACTATCAGTGACAGAGTTGGGTATAGGGCTGTGACCCGCATCGAGCTGAGGGCTCGGGTGAGGGTGCGACAGTTGCCTACTGATGGGCATGGTAGGGTAGACAGAGCAGCGGCTGAGGAGGTTTTCCGCATCGCCATGGGGAGGGTTCGGAGGATGTTTCGTCGTGACGGCTGATTTCAGATGTAGTGATGCAGTGGTCTAGTTGTCTAGTCATGTACGGACATAGTGGTGCCGGCTTTTGTAGGGATGGTTTTCTTGTACTTGTTTTCCCTTTTTGCAGACTAGACAGATAGACAGCATATTTCACTTTTGACTTGTTGTTGTTGTTAGGATGGTTGTACTTTAAACTATCGTTGTAACTCGGATGTTGTACCTTTTCGGTACCTGGTATATATTTGTTTCCATTTCAGTCATTACAATTTTGTTGGGATGTGATCACGAGTTTATTAGCATATGTATTACTTTTCGATTAAGTTGCCATGAGATATAAAACTGTGGGATTTTAAACCCAATCATGTAAAGAAATGTGCAAGGAAAAATCCTCTAAAACAGATCAGTGAACCTAATGTATAACTTTCCAAATTTTCAGTAAAATGCCTCCAAGACGAATGGGCACTAGGGCTAACCCCCGCGAATCTACTGACCAAGAAAGTCACAACCAACACGAGGAAAACCGTGGAAGTAGTGAGGAACAAGATCAGGACTATAATGAGCAAGAAGATTCGCAGTATGGAGCAGAGGATGAACCCCTGTACTCTGAAGAATTTGAAAGGGAAATAGAGGGTGGAGAAACTGAAGTAGAACAGGAAGGGGAGAACCAGGGCGGAAACCCCATGGGCCAGTTTATGGATCTACTTAGGCAGAATTTGAACCAATACCCCCAACCACCGCCAAGCAACAACACTTCAGTGGCAAATTCCTTTAGGGCCTTTAAGTCCCTTAAGCCCCCAGAGTTCCACGGATCGGCTGATCCCGTTGAGGCGAGGGCCTGGATCAAAGAAATGGAAAAGTCTTTTGAGATTCTGAGTATCAATGAGGCTCAGAAGACTGTTTTTGCTACTTACCTACTAAAGGGAGAGGCCAATTATTGGTGGGAAGCCAAGAAAAACATGGAGACTGATGCTGTCATAGCCTGGGAAAGGTTCAAACAATTATTCCTGGAGAAGTACTTCCCGAAGTTCATGAAAACCCAGATGGAACTTAAGTTCTTGGAACTGAAACAGAACAATATGTCAGTGGCTGACTATGAGGCTAAATTTACTGAGCTATCAAGATTTGTGCCAGAGTTTGTAGACACAGAAGAGAAGAAAGCTAACAGGTTTCAACAAGGGCTGAAACAGTGGATCCAGAATAGGGTGGCTGTTTTAGAGATTACAGATTATGCCACCTTGGTGCAGAAGGCAACCATTGTGGAGGCTGGTAGTGATCAGATGCAGAGAGAGATAGAGAAAGGGGGGATAAAGAGAAAGCATGTTAGTATGGGCGGAAGATCCGCTGGAGGAAAACCCCCAACCAAGTTTAATCGAGGAGCGGTTTCCCTACCAGGGAGGAGTGTAGGGTTTAAACCATCTGCGAGTGTGAGTGTGAGCCAGGGCGGCCACCAATCAGGAATGTCCCGTTCCAACCCTTCTCGACCTCCATTGCCATTGTGTGCTACTTGTGGGAAGAGGCACTCCGGGGTGTGCAGCCTGAAGCAGATAAACTGTTATAAGTGTGGGCGAGCTGGGCATTATGCTACCGCTTGCACCACGGTCATCCCTAACAGCACAACCTGTTTCCAGTGTGGACAGCGAGGGCACATGAGGAAGGATTGCCCAAAGAGCAAACCAGCAGCATCAGGAGCAAGCAAGGTTGCCTCAAATAGGCCACCAACTGCTAGGACTTTCAATATGTCAGTACAAGATGCCGTGAGGGACACAGATGTGATAGCAGGTACTTTTTCTCTTAATTCAGTCAGTGCAAATGTCTTATTTGATTCAGGAGCAACTAAGTCTTTTATATCTAGAGATTTTGCGCATAACTTGAAACTTAAAACCCAGCAACTAAGAGATTCCTTACAAGTAGAAATAGCTAATCAGGAAATCGTACCGGTTAATCAAATTCACCCCGATTGTAAGCTAGAAATAGGAGGACGATCCTTCTATGTCGATTTAATTCCTTTTAAGCTAGGGGAATTCGATGTCATTTTGGGTATGGATTGGTTGTCTCGCAATGATGCGCAGATAGATTGTAAAGGGAAAAAGGTTAAGTTGAAAACCCCAGGGAAGAAAGAAATAGTGTTTAAAGGGATGCGACAGACCCAGAAAATTCTGACCATGGCGCAAACCAAGAGATTGTTACGAAAAGGGAACGAGGCTTATTTAGCCTACGTTATAGATACTCAGAAGGAAGTGCCAAGATTGCAGGACATTCTGGTAGTTAATGAGTTCGAGGACGTGTTCCCACAAGATCTTCCTGGACTACCACCTGATAGGGTAATTGAGTTTGCCATCGAATTAGCCCCGGGGACGGCGCCAGTTTCGAAGGCCCCGTACCGACTAGCCCCAGTAGAAATGAAGGAGCTAGCTAAACAATTACAGGAATTGTTGGATAAGGGCATGATAAGGCCCAGTGTGTCGCCTTGGGGCGCACCAGTGTTGTTTGTTAAGAAAAAGGATGGAAGTATGAGGTTATGCATCGACTACAGAGAATTGAACAAGCTAACCATAAAGAATAAGTATCCATTGCCCAGGATAGACGATTTGTTTGACCAGCTAAGAGGAGCTGAATACTTCTCTAAGATTGATTTGAGAACGGGATATCACCAACTGAAGATCAAACCTGAAGATATCCCGAAGACTGCATTCCGCACCAGATATGGACATTATGAGTTCTTAGTTATGTCGTTTGGATTGACCAACGCCCCAGCAGCCTTCATGGACCTAATGAATAGGGTGTTCAAGGAATATTTGGACAAATTCGTGATAGTTTTCATTGATGATATTCTCATCTACTCAAAGACAGAGGCAGAACACGCTGAACATTTAAGGATAACCTTAGAAATACTCAGGAAGGAGCAGTTATATGCCAAGTTCTCCAAGTGTGAGTTTTGGAAAAATGAGGTACAATTCTTAGGGCACGTGATCAATAGAGAAGGAGTGTTGGTTGACCCCTCCAAGATAGAAGCAGTTTCAAACTGGGAACGGCCAACTACTCCAACCGAGGTGAGGAGTTTCATTGGACTGGCCGGATATTACAGGAGATTTGTCCAAGACTTTGCGAAACTCGCAGCTCCAATAACTCGACTTACCCGTAAAACCGAGAAATTTGAATGGACTGAGAAATGCGAGAAGAGTTTCCAGGAGTTAAAGAAGAGGCTGGTGACAGCCCCAGTGCTGGCATTACCTGATGGAAAAGGAGATTTCGTGATTTACAGTGACGCTTCGCATAAAGGACTGGGATGCGTGCTTATGCAGCACGGCAAGGTAATAGCGTATGCGTCTAGGCAATTGAAGGATTATGAAGTCAGATATCCCACGCATGATCTAGAACTAGCAGCCATAGTCTTCGCTTTAAAGATTTGGAGACACTACCTGTATGGGGAAAAATGCGAGATTTACACAGACCATAAGAGCCTCAAATACATTTTCACTCAGAAAGAGCTTAACATGCGCCAGAGGAGGTGGTTAGAGTTAATCAAGGATTACGACTGTGAAATTCGATATCACCCGGGTAAAGCCAATGTGGTGGCTGACGCCCTTAGTGTTAGTCACAGAGGCATGCCTGAATACATCTAATAACAAGCCTAAGTATGTGTAATGCTATGCATTACCTACATGACCTCTTAACTGAGGGAACCTCTAGTTGTAGAGTTTCTATTTGTTCTGTACTTGTAATAGGCATCAAATTCTATCTGTGTAACTGTACCTACTAAGTCAAGAATAAAGCTTGAAAGAAGTTCTAAGGTTCATGCCTCAAGCAAGGGAATGAAGACTGCCAAATAATCACAGTTGGGATTTGAAGAAATGAAGAATTTGCCTAAGTACCAATTCGAGAAGTACATTTGTCTATTCGAGAAGTCTAGCATTCGAGAAGTCTGAAGTTCGATATCTCAGAAGACACTATTCGATATCTCTCAATATGCTATTCGATATCTCAGGGATTCGATATGTCAAAATGCTCTATTCGATATCTCAAGGAGTCCCAGAGAAAAGAGCTATTCGAGAAGTGATTCGATATGTCAAGATAACACTATTCGAGAACTCAGAGTTATCGATCAAGTCAACTCCAGTTCTCGAATCACTTACTTAGTCACTTCTCGAATACATTCTTGAGGACAAAATACTGAAGAATTGTACAAGTCAGAAACCTGCAACAAGCCAGGATACTTTATTTGACTCTGTCCTATAAAGCATGCTGGAAAGCCTACAAAGAAGCTTGGAGAGATAAGACAAGGGACAAGGAGCTGAAGAAGTGGATCTAAACAGGCTTTTCAAAGTCAAATCTGTAGCCGTTTGGACTCTTACTAAAATGAGATAGACAGACTGGAAAGTGCTTTTGTTTTTTACCTACCTCATTTGTAGCAAGGGGGTGTATCCATGTCTATAAGGATACAGCCTCACTTCCTTAGCTGAAAAGGTTTTGAAGTTTCTCAAATATATCCAGAAAATATCTCTCTGAGAAAAACGAAGCTGAGAATACTATCATTTGTATTCACAGATTGTAGCAACATCTTAATCTAATAAAATATTAGATTAAAGTGATATTGTGTTGTGTTTGTGTTTAATTATCCGCATCTTCATATCTCACACACTCATCACTTATCTTGCTGCAAAGATTCAAAACCGAAGAAAAACTCAAGAATCCATTCACCCCCCCCCCTCTGTATTCTTTTACTGTATTCAATACTCAACAAGTGGTATCAGAGCAGGCTGTTTAATCTAAACAGAAAACGATCATGAGTTCGAATACACCAAAGACTACAGGTACGGTAAAGGTCCCTAAATTCGACAAAGAAAATTACAACCTCTGGAAAATAAAAATGCTGTTGTTCATCAAAGCTGCCAATCCTCTCTACCCTGACATTCTCAAGAATGGTCCATTCATACCACAACAAGAAGTTGCTGAATCCACAGTGGGCGCAGTAGTCATTCCTAGATCATATGTTCCAAAAGAGCCATCCAAATGGACGGACTCAGAGAAGGAAAAGATTGCCCTAGACAGCCACCTCATGTTGTTAATCATAGACTCCTTGGATATGTCGATGTTTGCCAACGTAGCATCATGCAGATCAGCCAAGGACATGTGGAATCACATCGAGGTGTTATGTGAAGGGACAGAGGAGGTAAGAGAAAATAAGAAACAGATACTGGTCACACAGTATGAGGCGTTCATGGCACAGCCCAAGGAAAGTATCACTGATGTGTTTGAAAGATTTCACAAGCTGGTGACTGAGCTCCAAATGAATGGGAAGGTTTACAGCACTAAGGAATTAAATATGAAGTTTCTACTATCGTCACCAAACCATCTAGAGCAAAGGGTCATATCTCTAAGAGAAAGAGATTTGAACAAAGTCACGTATGATGTGCTCTATGGGGTTTTAAAGACACACGAGCTTGAGTTGCTTCAAAAGAGGGCTATCCAAGCTAACCAAGGCAGAATGATAAACACATCCTGTGCCTTGATTGTCAACAAATCTATTCAAGACCTGGAAGCATCTGCAAGTCAGCTGAGAATAGAAGAGATAGTAGATGATGAAGAAACTGAGGAAGTAGTGACTGAACCTTCTGATGACAAGGAAGAAGATGAGTTCTACACTCTTGAAGAGCTGGATGGCATGGAAAATACATCATATGCTTTTATGGCTAGAAAATTTCCAAACATCAGATTCAAGAGGAATCAGCCCTTCAAGCCTAGACCTCAAAATCATTCATTCAACAAGGGCAAGGCACCTATGAAAACAAACAAGAACAGATTCAAAACCAGCTATGTGGATAGGTCATCTGTAAGATGTTATAGATGCAATGACCTAGGGCATTTTGCCAGTGAATGCAAGAAGCCTAAAAAGAAGGATAAGGAGTTTCTTGAGCTTGAAGCTAAGTATGAGGCCCTTCTAAAGAAGCAGACACCAGGTAAGGCTTACATAGCTGAAGGGAAGTGTTGGGATGATTCTGACAGTGATGGGGAAGAACAAGAATTCTGCAACTATGCCTTGATGGCCAATTCCAAGGAAGAACCATCTGCATCAGACTCACAGGTACCATCTCTCACTACCATAGACATGTCTGTTTCTGAATATAAATCTTTGGTTGAACAACTATCCGTTGAGATGTTTAACATTCATACTAGTATGACTGCTGCTAATGAAGAGATTGCTAAACTGTCTACCAGGAATGAACTGTTAAATAAGAGAAATGAGGAACTAGAGCTAACTACTGTGCAAATAGAAAATCTTAAACAAGAGATTGAGTATCTAAAGAACAAAGTTCTATGTGCTAGTCAAGTTGAGAAAGCTCTTAGGGATGAATTAGCTGAAAATGAATTTAAGTTGAAAACATTTAAGAATTCCTCTAGTCTATTGCAGTCTTATCATGAGAAAAATCTAGCTAGACCTAAGGCTGCCATTGGACTTGATTATGACACTCTTAAACAGAGGAAAGGCTATGCAGTCATTGAAGATGACATTGTTGTTCAAGAGGAGGTGCCTCAGGTTTTGAAAAAGACTGAGAATCCAATATTTAAAACACCAACACTTGAGATTGATGAGGATGCCTTACTCATCAAGCAAATGTTGGAGGATGAAGATGAGGCACAATCAAATGAACAACAAGCATCCTCTGAGAGTAAGAATGTCAAAACCAAAGCCAAGGAGCCAGTAGGAGGTAGACCTAGACTTGAGAAACCTGTAAAGTTTGTTTCAGCTGGAAATTATGAGACTAAGAAGAAAGTGACTAATAAGAGACCAAACAGGAATGGCAAATTAGGGATTAACAAAGATAACAACTATGCTTATGTGCCAAATGCCCCTAGGAAAGTTTGTCAAAACTGTTTTAGCTCTAATCATTTGACTCATGCTTGCAAGAAACCATCTGGTAGTGTTGCTAAACCATTCTATGATTGCTCTGTGCCTTTAAGACATAGAGACTCTCCTTTCTGTGATAAACTTGATTGTATGCCATGTAACATGAATGTGATGACTAGTTGTTTTAATTTGAGAAGACAATTCATGGAGGGCTGTATCAATCATAATGTTCACACACACTACACAAGGACAAAGTCTTCAAGTCCTCCTAAAGTTAGGAAGGTACCTCTGTCACCTAAGTCTAAGAACCCTGATTCTAAGACTCCCAACAGTGACAAGAAGACCAACATCAAGAAAACTGATAAGCATGCTGATTTTGATAAAACTGTCACTAAGTCACATGGACCCAAACTCGTTTGGGTACCAAAGGAGAAGTAATACTTTTGTGTTTGCAGGGCAAAGAAAGTAAAAAGAAGGTCATGTGGATTTTGGACAGTGGATGCTCAAATCATATGACTGGTGATATGGCCCTGCTATCACAGTATGAGGAAAAGGCTGGCCCAATGGTTGCTTTTGGAGATGACAGCATCGGCAACACACTGGGATATGGCAAGTTGGAAATTGGAAATGTCATCATTGAGAATGTAGCACTGGTCAAGGGGCTCAAGCATAATCTACTGAGTGTTGGTCAATTCACTGACAGAGGCTTCAAAGTGAACTTTGACAAAGATGAATGTTTGATCACCCACAAGAAGACTGGTGATTTTGCTCTGTCTGGAGTAAGGAAGGGAAGCCTGTTTGTAGCCAATTTGGACTCTGCAAGCAAGGACACAATTTGTTGCTTCTACTCAAAAGCATCAAATGAAGACAGTTGGCTGTGGCACAAGAAGCTATCACACCTGAACTTCAAAGCCATTAATTCCCTAGTCAAAAGGGAGTTAGTGAGAGGCATGCCCACACTTGAATTCTGTCAAGAAGGAGTGTGTGAGGCGTGTCAAAAGGGAAAAATGAAAAGATCAAGCCACAAGTCAAAAACAGTGACATCTATAACCAAGCCCCTGCAACTGATTCATATGGATTTGTTTGGGCCTGTCAATATTATGTCACTAGGAAGGAAGAAGTATGCTCTAGTGATGGTTGATGATTTTACAAGGTATACATGGGTAGAATTTCTGGCATCAAAGGATGAGGCTCCACAAGTAATCATTGAGCACATAAAGAAAGTTGACAAAGAAGCAAAGGCCATAAATGCAAGTGTGATTGCATTAAGAAGTGATAATGGGACAGAATTCAGAAATGCCATGCTTGGAGCATTCTGCAAAGAAAATGGTATTTCTCAACAATTCTCAGCTCCAAGGACTCCACAACAAAATGGAGTTGTTGAGAGAAAGAATAGGACTCTGATAGAGGCTGCTAGAACAATGCTACTTGATGCAAAGATGCCTACATGTTTTTGGGCTGAGGCTGTGAGCACTGCATGCTACATCCAAAACAGAACCCTCATCAACAAAAACACTGGAAAGACACCTTACAACTTGATGACTGGAAAGAAGCCTACTCTAAAGTATGTTCATACTTTTGGAAGCAAGTGCTTTGTGCTAAAAGATAATTCAGAATATGTTGGTAAGTTTGATGCAAAGGCATTTGAAGGAATCTTTCTTGGCTATTCTATGGAAAGAATTGCATACAAAGTTTATGTCATTTGTCAAAAGAAAGTAATGGAGAGCACAGATGTAACATTTGATGACAGCAAACTACCTGGATTAGAAGAAGCCAACAATGAAGATAAAGATCCCTTGAAGTTTGACAATCTAGATGATTCTGATGAGGAGATTGAAAGTGAATCTGAACTCATAATCCAACAAACTCAAGTGAATGAAGAACCTGTGTCAACCAACAATGAAGAAACAAGCATCCAAGATACACCTGTGAGGAGTGACAACTTCACAGGGGGAGGAAATGTAGATGATCATGATCTAAATGATGAAGCAACATCAAGGATGAGAAATCAATCTGAACATACAAGGAAATGGGATAGATCACACACTGCAGATCAAATAATTGGAAATCCAAATGCAGGAGTAAGGACAAGAAGAGCAACTATAAATGAATGTCTCTATGGCTGCTTTCTATCCCAAGTTGAGCCTAAGAAACTTGATGATGCATTGTTGGATCCTGACTGGATAATTGCTATGCAAGAGGAGCTAAATCAATTTGAAAGGAGCAAAGTATGGGAACTAGTGCCTGCACCAAAGGATAGAACCGTTGTTGGAACTAAATGGGTTCTAAGGAATAAGATGGATGAAAATGGTGTAGTCATAAGAAACAAAGCAAGGTTGGTTGCAAAAGGATACTCTCAACAGGAAGGTATTGACTATGATGAGACCTTTGCCCCTGTTGCTAGACTAGAAGCCATCAGAATTTTCTTGGCATTTGCTGCACATTCTAATTTCAAGGTCTATCAAATGGATGTCAAGAGTGCATTCCTGAATGGGGAGTTGGAAGAAGAAGTATATGTGCAACAACCACCTGGCTTTGAGGATCCACAGTTTCCCCACTTTGTCTACAGATTACTTAAAGCATTGTATGGACTCAAGCAAGCTCCTAGGGCATGGTATGACACACTATCACAATTTCTACTGGAGAATCAATTCACTAGAGGCACTCTGGACAAGACACTGTTCTACAAGAAACATGGTGATGATATTATCCTAGTTCAAATCTATGTGGATGATATCATATTTGGCTCTACAAATGAGAAGCTGTGTGAAAAATTCTCTAAGCTCATGCAAAGCAGATATGAGATGAGTATGATGGGAGAATTAACATTCTTTCTTGGACTGCAAGTGAGTCAAAGGAAGGATGGCATTTTTATAAGTCAAACCAAATACATTAAAGATTTACTGAAGAAATTTGATTTGGAAGAATGCTCACCTGCGAAGACACCCATGGCCACTGTCACCAAGTTAGATGATGATGCTAAGGGCAAAAAGGTAGATATCTCAATCTACAGAGGCATGGTCGGTTCTCTACTCTACCTCACTGCTAGTAGGCCAGATATCATGTTTGCTACATGCTTATGTGCAAGGTTTCAATCAAACCCAAAGGAATCACACATGATAGCTATAAAAAGGATCTTCAAATATCTGAAAGGCACACCAAACTTGGGGTTATGGTATCCTAAGGACACAGGGTTCAATCTGGTTGGTTATTCTGATGCTGATTATGCTGGATGCAGAGTGGATAGGAAAAGCACATCAGGTAGCTGCCAGTTTCTTGGCCAAAGGTTAGTCTCTTGGTACAGCAAGAAACAACAATCTGTGTCAACTTCCACAGCTGAAGCTGAATACATAGCTGCTGGAAGTTGCTGTGCTCAAGTGCTTTGGATTAGAAACCAACTTAGAGATTATGGACTTGTGTTGGAAAGAATTCCTATCATGTGCGACAACACAAGTGCAATCTCTATAGTTGCCAATCCTGTCAATCATTCTAGAACAAAGCACATTGACATCAGATATCATTTCATAAGGGAGCATGCAACTAATGGAACCATTGAGTTACATTATGTTCCCACAGAAAAACAACTAGCTGACATATTCACTAAGCCATTAGATGAAGCCACCTTCACTAGGCTGGTCAGTGAGATTGGAATGCTGAATTCTTCGAATTCTGGCTAAGTGAATATATCAACTAGATTGTTGCAGCAGTAAATACTTACCTTATCAAATGCTCAATATTTTTAAAAGTAAGTATTGGCTGGAGTATGATGTATAAATATTCCAATGCTGCACATGTTGAAAATCATACATCTTTAGCTTGAAATTTCTGTGAAATTTTGAGAAAATCACTATTTAATTTAGTAGAATATTCTTCAGTGAATATTTCTGGTAAATTTTAAAAGATAGTGAAAATTGAATTTTATGAGTGAAAAGTATAGTTCGATAAGTCAGACTTCTCGAATGGTTCATTGTTATGTCTTGGCTCGAGTTCTCGAATAGGCCTATCTAGAACCCTCTTGAGTTCTCGAATAGTGTCTTTTAGAGAAATCGAATAGCACACTTTGAGTTCTCGAATAGAGTATTTTAGTTCTCTAATGATAGAGTTCTCGAATACTGCATTTGAGTTATCGAATCATTTGAAAAGGCTGATCTTTCGCTGACACTTAATCGCTTTTTGGATTTATATTCAAAACTTCATTTCACTCATAATATTCTTAACTTTGAATTTTCTTCTGAGTTAAATCACTGCCAGCTGTGAGTTAAAAACTGTCTGAGATATCGAATAAGCCTTTCTTGACTTCTCGAATAGTTGTTTCATACTTCTCGAATGACTTGTCGCTACAGAACACTTATCTATCGACAACTCAAGACATTCATACATATACATTCAACTTCACAACTATTCAATTCTTTTCGTTCGATTTCTCAAGCACCTCAACTCCTGAAACCTCTGAAAAACCCTAACTGCGAATTTCTTCTTCAATCCTAATTCTCTTTTCTTCTCTACCCAAATGGCAAACCCTAAACTCACCATATCATTCCAAACTAATTTCATCGCAATCACCAGTGATGTGGAAGCACCGAATGCCAATTTCAAGTGCTTTGTTCGGTGGTTGTCTGAATCATACATCAAGAGTGCGCTCTCAGCCAACCCAACTCTGTACATAGATCTATTGGAACAATTCTGGAGGACTGCTACTGTGGAGGTCATCGCTCTTGAGAATGCTATCACTTCTTATATTGTTCACTGCAAGATTCAAGGAGAGGATATCACTATCACCACTGCAGACATGAATCAAGCCTTGGATATGCAGCAAGAGACGTATGATGCTCTGGCCTCCAATGATGAGTTGGAAGAATTCTTTGACTTCATCAACTACTCTGATACTATCAAGCTGGGAAAGTTGAATAGGAAGTTCTTAAGGAAAGAATGGAGCTTTGTATTTGCTACACTCCTTCATGTATTCACTGCACGGAAGTCAAGCTTTGATCAGATTAGTACACCCGTGCAGCAGCTTGCCTATGCCTTGGCTCATGGGAGAAAGATAGATGTTGGACTTCTCATCCTACAGGAACTCTATGGGAGACTTGGTCAGACCACAGCCAAGAGAGGTAATGAAATTTTCTTTCCTCGCTTTATTCAATCAGTGCTTAACTTTAAAAATGCTTCTTTGATTGAATTGCCTGGAGTAGATAAGAGTAAAATAGGCTATCCTAGGTCCATGACCAAACTCATTTTTGGTAATTTGGAGACTAGGAATGATGTGGATGTAAGACTTAGCATAACTCCCCACATGGAGGGTTTGTTTAGGTCTTACCCCCACAACATGCCAATATTTGATTCTAAATCTCAGTTAGCACAGCCTAAGCAAGGAGAACAAAGTGCTAACCCAAGGCCTGCTAACCAACCCCCTCAGCCAAACACTCTATCCAGCAAAGAGCCAACTGCATCATCCTCTCAAAAGGGTGATGTTAGTAAAAAGAAGAGAAAACAGGTTGCTTCTGAACCTTTAGAAATCTTAACTGAAGCAGCCTTGGCTGTAGAACTAGGGTTAGAAAGTGAGAAACCTGAGTCACCTATCATAAGCCTAAAGAAGAAGAAGAAGTCTAAAACCACCTCTTCAGTCACTCAAATGGCTGAAGTTGTAAAATCAGGGGCACACAGCTCACTAGATGTATCCTCTCAACAGGATGCATCTATAGAATCAAGCATCCTCCCCAATGCACCTATCTGTAAAGAGTCAGCACAAGGGAGTGATAAGGCTGGCACAACACTGAGTGGAGAGCACATCATAACTGAAACTCCCTCTATTTCTCAGGGGGAGTTGCCAAAATCTTGTCTACAACACACTTCTCTTTCAGAATCTACCACTCATATTTCTTTGAAGCCTGCAACTCAAGCAATTGAGGAGCAAGGCATTGATCATCAAGAATTCTTTTCCTTTGATGAGCCAATGAATTCAAGTGACTTGGTGCATGACACCTTGCTCACCACCCAGGTACCACATTTGGATGGTCAGGGAATGCATGCTGGGGCATATCCTAATGACACCATCACAAACACAGAGGATTCACTAGTTCTTACTAGAGACTCTGTGCCTGTGTCAACTACTGTTGTAACTCATCCCACTTCTGTGGAGACAACAGTAGTAGAGTCTGTTCATCCGGTTGCAGAAGTTGCATCTGTAACTGAGGAGCCTAGCAAGCCTAGCTCTAGCTCTAACTTTTTGTCTCAATGGCTGAAGCCTGTGCAACATGACAGTGCTTCAGGATCAGGGTCTGTTCCACCACAATTGACGGTTGAAGCACTTCAAAGCTTAGTTGTGGATCAGATCCCTGAGTTCACAAAAATTGCTCAGCACCTTCTCACTGCAAACATGCCCAATCCAGACTATGAAGCTATTCTCCTATGTCACAAAGAGGATGTAGAGCTACAGAAGGAGAAAATCATAGATGAAACTGAGAGAGATGGGAATATCGATGCTTGGCTGCAAGGAACCAATTCAATCCCTCTCTCAGAAGGTCTCCAGTATCTCAGAGAAGAGTACATCACTTCACTAGGGTCCAATGCCAAATCTCTCAACCCTACTGATGTGTTTGAAGCAGTGAATGACAGCTATAAAGGCATTCTCAAGGCTGCACACTATCTTGGTAAAGGCTTAAAGACAGAAATTAATGAAGTGTGTTCAGCTACAACCAAGGAGGTGCATGAGATCAAGAGGACTTTTGATGCTAAATTCCCTCAATTGGAGACTGTGCTCAAGGACATTCGAACCTGCAATGCTACTTGCACCAGGATGGACAATGGTTTAGCTATTCTCAAGGATGCTGTCACAGGTCTGGGGCACAAATTTCAATCCTTATCAGATCAGACAACTGATGCCAATGCCATGCTCAGGACCCTCTTTGCAAATCAATATGGAGACAAGCTGGTCACTGAGGTTCCTGTGCATGAGATGTCAAGGTTCGAAGTGCAGAGACTGAAGGATCAATCCCTATCTGGTTTTAAGGCCAATGAACTCTTCACTAAAGTGGATACTCTTGAAAAGGAGGTAGTCTCTCTCCACAAGTCCAATGCTCATCTTACAGACACTGTGACAACTCTGACTGAGCAGTTGAACACTCAAGCCACCACCACAGCTGATGTCCTTCTGCATCAACAATCAATGTTGTCTGCAATGATGAAGCACATGGGTCTTCCCCTACCTGATGAATCTTCAACTCCAAAGGTGCATCCTACAGTCCCTGTGTCTGTCAACAAGCCTAAGGGGGAGAAGAGGATATCAAAGAACTCAAATCCAAAGGGGGAGAGATCACTAGAAAAGGGCATCAAGATCACTGAGGGTGGCCATCAGAGAACTTTGAAATCTACTACTCATGTGCCTGGAAAAGGAAAGGACAAAGTTGATGTGCCTCCCACTTCTCTGCCAGTTGTCACTCTACCAACTGTGCACATCACTACTCCTGATGGTCAAAGGCAGTCTATTACAACCACAGTGGTTGCAGGGAGTATGCCATCTGACAAGCCTCAAATCTCAATATCTAAGAGTGCCAAGCCAGTAGAAGTGAAGGTGGTCACTGAGGCCAAGCTACAAGAAATTGCAAACTCAAATGTCTATCATGATGATGCATTCTTGGAGCTTCTGAAAGTCTCTAGAGAACAGGCTGGTGATGCTCTGCTATATCATGAGAGTTTGAAGAGTCAGATTGACTGTCTCACTGTAGTACCAAGGAGGCTTAATGATCTATGGCTCAAGGAGATATTGATGGTAGGAAAGAACAAGATATGGCACTTAACCATCAATACTCTACAGAGTCTAAAGCACTCAGAAGTGAATGTGCTCCTTGGACTAATTGAGAAGGGAAATGAGAACAACAAGAGTCTTCATGATGAATTGAAGAATGGTCAACCTTCAAGGCTACCTGAAGTTTTCACAGATCCTAGAACTATTATCTACCAGGCTGGAACAAGAATTGAAGATATCAAGCAGCTGGTCATTCCTAAGCATCTAACTCCTCAAAATAAAAATCTCATCATAGCCATCATTGAGAAACTGATCAAGAAGAAGGGATCTAGAACAGCAGAAGAATTAGAAGCTATATCTTATCTCAGGTCATATATTGCAACTGGCATTGTATCTGAGACTGCTAAGTTCAACCCAAGCAAAGATCAAGACAAGGATGAAGATAAAAGTGATGGAAGGAGAAGATATCACAGGAGTAATAAGGGTGATGAAGACAAGAAGAAGAAGAAGGATGATGAGAAGAGGAAGAATGATGATGATCAAGGTAAAGGCTCTGAGAGGAAAAGTGGAAGACAGCAAGCCTCAGGCATTGCTGACAGTAACCTCACCACAACACAAGACTCTAAGTCTAGGGTGAATGCTGCCAGTAGTGACCTTTCAAAATTTGCATCTATGGCTTCTGCAACTGTCTTGCCACCTCAAGAAGAGAAGAAGATTCAAGTCAAGAAACCATCTGTATGTTTCAAAAAGCAAACTGCTAATGGAATACTACAATGGTCTACAAACAAAGGTCACATACTGCTGCCAAGTAATCATGTAAAAAGAATCAAGTTCAAGCAAGCTGCAAGGAAATCAAAGCCAACCATATCAAAAACCCTGACAATCTATCCAGGCCTAAAACTCCAACCACTAGATGAAGATTATGATGTAGACCAACTGCAATTTTTGCAAGCTCAAAGAATCTATCATGTTGCCATTGTTGATAATTGCCTTGAGATTAAATATTCGGATGGAAGGGAGGAGAAATTCAAACAAGGAGGATGTCAACACTGGGGCAAGCTATATGACATAGAGAGAATCATTGCACTGTTGAGCTCAGAAGATAAAGTGGAGAGAGTATGGAAACTGGAGCTAATTGATTTTGTGAAAATGAAGAGAGATCATGAAGAAAAAGTCAGAAAAGAGTGTTTTGAGAAATGGCTGGCAAGGGAGAAAGAAATTGAGAGACTGGAAAGTGAAGCAGAAAAGCTGAGGAAAAAGGGTTTGTGTAGAGTTCAGTTCAACCCCTACATGGTAAAGTATAGGAGGAGGAATGGAAATCAAGTCAACATCAGAATGAATCTACTCAACCACTATCCTGCAAATATTCTGGAACCAGTACTTGAAGATTTCAAAGACTCAATTTTGCTTGAAGAATTGGATGCTATGGCAGAAATAATAAAAGCTATGGATGAGAATACAAGGAAGGAGAAAGAAAGAAGAGAGAAAGAATATGATGAATTTCAAGCCAAAGCTATGGAAAGGGAATCAAAAGACAATGGCTAGTTCTTCATCATAGGCTGTAAGATTACTCACTCTGTAGTTCTATCCAAATTGCTGATGGAAATTCATACCTGTACTGTCAAGTTTTATCTTTATGTATGATAGGCTTGTTATCAGACATGAAATTGTGACTAAGGGTCTTACTCACAATTTGGGGGAGATTGTTAGTCACAGAGGCATGCCTGAATACATCTAATAACAAGCCTAAGTATGTGTAATGCTATGCATTACCTACATGACCTCTTAACTGAGGGAACCTCTAGTTGTAGAGTTTCTATTTGTTCTGTACTTGTAATAGGCATCAAATTCTATCTGTGTAACTGTACCTACTAAGTCAAGAATAAAGCTTGAAAGAAGTTCTAAGGTTCATGCCTCAAGCAAGGGAATGAAGACTGCCAAATAATCACAGTTGGGATTTGAAGAAATGAAGAATTTGCCTAAGTACCAATTCGAGAAGTACATTTGTCTATTCGAGAAGTCTAGCATTCGAGAAGTCTGAAGTTCGATATCTCAGAAGACACTATTCGATATCTCTCAATATGCTATTCGATATCTCAGGGATTCGATATGTCAAAATGCTCTATTCGATATCTCAAGGAGTCCCAGAGAAAAGAGCTATTCGAGAAGTGATTCGATATGTCAAGATAACACTATTCGAGAACTCAGAGTTATCGATCAAGTCAACTCCAGTTCTCGAATCACTTACTTAGTCACTTCTCGAATACATTCTTGAGGACAAAATACTGAAGAATTGTACAAGTCAGAAACCTGCAACAAGCCAGGATACTTTATTTGACTCTGTCCTATAAAGCATGCTGGAAAGCCTACAAAGAAGCTTGGAGAGATAAGACAAGGGACAAGGAGCTGAAGAAGTGGATCTAAACAGGCTTTTCAAAGTCAAATCTGTAGCCGTTTGGACTCTTACTAAAATGAGATAGACAGACTGGAAAGTGCTTTTGTTTTTTACCTACCTCATTTGTAGCAAGGGGGTGTATCCATGTCTATAAGGATACAGCCTCACTTCCTTAGCTGAAAAGGTTTTGAAGTTTCTCAAATATATCCAGAAAATATCTCTCTGAGAAAAACGAAGCTGAGAATACTATCATTTGTATTCACAGATTGTAGCAACATCTTAATCTAATAAAATATTAGATTAAAGTGATATTGTGTTGTGTTTGTGTTTAATTATCCGCATCTTCATATCTCACACACTCATCACTTATCTTGCTGCAAAGATTCAAAACCGAAGAAAAACTCAAGAATCCATTCACCCCCCCCCCTCTGTATTCTTTTACTGTATTCAATACTCAACACTTAGTCGGAAAGAGAAGCTCAAGATGATAACTTCAGAGAAAGAGCTAGTGAAGGATTTTGAGAAGTTGGAAATCGAGGTTAAGTTACCTGAAGAGGGCCAAGAAAAGTTGATGGAAATTAGAATCCAACCTCCATTGCTAGAAAAGATTAGACTGTGCCAGGAACGGATGATGGAGGAAGAAAAGAACTCCACAGAAGAGCTAATGACCGGGGAGGAAATTAAGTGCGAAAGAGACAAGGAAGGGATCATGAGGTACACGTACAGGATATGGATCCCAAATGTTCAGGAGCTCAAGGATGAGATTTTAAATGAGGCACACAACTCAAGATACTCAGTGCACCCCGGTAGCACTAAAATGTATAGGGATTTGAAGGAGTATTACTGGTGGCCCAATATGAAAAAGGACGTAGCAGAGTGGGTAAGCAGATGCTTGACCTGCCAACGAGTGAAGGCAGAGCACCAGAGACCCAGCGGACTTCTACATCCCTTAGAGATTCCAGAATGGAAATGGGAACATATAGCCATGGATTTCGTAGTAGGTTTACCCAGGACCAAGGCTAATCATGACACCATATGGGTAATTGTAGATCGACTGACGAAATCGGCTCACTTTCTCCCGATCAACGAAAGGTACACGGTCGATAGACTAGTGGACATCTACTTAAAAGAGATAGTGGCGCGACATGGAGTCCCAGTCGCAATAGTATCCGATCGAGATCCTAGATTTAACTCCAGGTTTTGGAGAAGTTTTCAAGAATGTGTAGGGACCCGGCTGAACATGAGCACAGCCTACCACCCCCAGACAGATGGGCAAAGTGAAAGGACCATCCAAACACTAGAGGATATGTTGAGAGTCTGCGCGATAGACTTCAAGGGGAGTTGGGATGATCACTTGCCATTGGTTGAGTTCTCCTATAATAACAGTTATCATTCAAGCATTGGGATGCCACCTTATGAGGCCCTTTATGGAAGAAAATGTCGATCTCCCTTGTATTGGGATGAAGTTGGAGAGCGAAAGATGCTCGGGCCCGAAGTGGTCCAACGAACTAAAGATGCAGTAGATCTAATCAGAGGACGGTTGGTAGCAGCCCAGGATCGACAAAAGAAATATGCCGACTTAGCTCGGAAAGGCAAGGAATACGAGGTAGGGGACCTAGTGTTCTTGAAAGTGTCACCTTGGAAAGGTTTAATGAGATTTGGGAAGAAAGGAAAGCTGAGTCCCAGATACATTGGACCATTTGAGATCTTGAGACGGATTGGGGAACTAGCTTATGAACTCGCATTGCCCCCGAATCTACAGCAGGTGCACAATGTGTTTCATGTTTCGATGCTGAGGAAGTATAATCCGGATGCAAAGCATATTGTAGAGTATGAGCAAGTGGATATGCAACCAGACCTGACCTATGTGGAGCAACCTGTGGAAATCATAGACCGGAAAGAGCAAGTGCTCCGAAACAAGGTCATTCAGCTAGTCAGAGTTTTGTGGCAGAACCACAATGTAGAAGAATCCACCTGGGAACTTGAAAGCGCAATGCAAGAAAAGTACCCCCACTTGTTTTCAAACTGATTCCGGGACGGAATCCTTTTAAGGAGGGGAGACTGTAAGAACCCAGATTTTGGGTGGGATTAAAACTTTTATGTATTTAATGATGTAAGAATGAATAGTGGTTATGACTGCGATGTAACGAAGATCTATTAAATAAATGGAACGGATTTGAATTCAATTACTTACATGTCATGCAGAATACTTTTGGTTGACGGCATAGGTAAGAATGATCTATCTCCTAAGGATATAAGTATATTACTTCAAGTAAGATTATTCTTGTGTCATCCAAATCAATATCTATTATAAGTCCAGCGGTTCCGTAAAAAGGTTAAGAAGCACTCGAGAGTGAACCAGGTTCATTTTCCTAATTATAGGAATTAAATAAAAATAAGTGATGAATAGTGATTTTGGTGGAATTTGGAATATTATTATAATAATGATATACCCGGTATTCGGAACGGATTTCTGAGTTCGTATTAGTGATCCAGGAAGAAAATAAGTGTATGTAAAAGCCGTCGGATTCAGAAAAAGAGCACTTTTATTTTCTCCGAGATTTCCCTGGACACTACAAGACTTAAGGAGTTATAAAAGGGAATTAAGGAATTTAAATTCGAGAAGTATTAAGTAAGATGAAGAATAGTATTAGAAATATTAAGAAGGTTTTCGGTAAAACCCTAACTAGAAACGAATGAGTTATTCCCTCGAACGATCAACGAACAAGCAAGGAAATTGAGTAATACTCGGACAAAGGAACGAATAAATAACCAAGAGACAAACAAGTGCAATTGGTGGGAAAAGGAGAAACCCAAGTAACATCCTTATAAGTCAACTACAAGATGAGTGGTGTAATTGCATTCTTGCAAAAATGGAGTTGTTTGTTGTAGTGCCAACACTTGGCCCAATGAGGAAGCAACAAGTGGTACCATTGGATTGCCAACAACACATTAAAAGAGATGCATCCATTATATATGCAAGGGTTATACATGTATTAGCCATAAATCACCAAAACAAAACAAACCACCACCATTTTTCTCCATTTCTTCATAAAAATCTGCCCATTCTTAGCTAATTGGAAGTCCAACTTCCAACCATCACTTGTTCTTCAAATTTTTATGGTAAGTACTACATATCATGGTAATGATCTCCTAGAAATTTCAGCTTCAAATTCATCTTTTATCATTTTCAAATAAATCATCAAAGATGATGATGAATAGTGTTCTTCATAAACTAACTTTTATTTCTTGATTTCTTTTGATTATTCAAGCTATACTAAGGCTAGATAAGGGCTAAACAAGGCTTGATAAGTTCATACATACACCAAGGAAGGTATACCACTCTTGAAAACCAAGCTCTTAGTTTAAGTTTTGGTATTTTAGATGAATTATATGGATTTAATGCATGTTTAGGACCTTAAGATTATGATTGGGATTTATTAAATGTGAAATTAGTTTAGATGAACGGAAAGACATTGCTTGGTCTTAGTTCATGGTTGAAATAACATGTAAATGTTGTTTGGAGTGGAAACTATAATTATTGGATGGTTTGAAATTTGGAAATCATGTAAACATAGCCGTCGTAATGCCCGATTGTCGTTAGCCTTAAGAAACCGTGATTAGCAGTAGCATGAACACACTGTCCAGTCTCGGATTTTGCCATGAAAGGCTAGATTATGTTATAAGCTTCGTTTTGATATAAAGATCACGTGAAACGGACTTACGGTTTAGGATTTATGACTAAATTACTAAAAGTAGTTCGAATCCGTAAACAAAAGTTCGTAACTGAAATTGAACCCTCGTAAGCAATGTAACGTCATGGCGAATCTTGATAAATAAATACTAGGGGTAAGAAGGAAGGTGTGAAAGAAAACCGTATGTCAAAAAGAGCATTTTTCGATTTATTAAAAATGTTCGAGTCAAGGTTAAACGCGAACGAACCCCTAAAAGACGACTCTTTTGTAACTTTGGTAAAACACTTAGAAAACGGGCGATAAAACTCGGAGTATAAGATTGGTTCGTAACGATCAACCTTAGAACTCGTATGACTCAAGTATGTCCCAAGTATAAGTGCAGTGACATGTCGTATTAACGAACGAATGTCGGGTCGGATCAGTGATAATAAGTAATCCACTAATAGGGGTATAACGAGATAACTCGAGAACGTGTTTCGATTTAAGTATAACTTAACTTTTAATATGTTAAGTGATTAATCCCGAATGCCTTGGCTATTTATAGATCACCAGGCTGAACCGGGACCCGCTACCACTACCCCTTACCGTACTCGACTACCAGGCAAGTTTCAATTCCCTTCTTTTAGGCTGTTGTTGTGATTGAATAAATATATATATATGATTGCTGATATACATATGCCATTGCATGCATGCCTACTTTCAAGTTGAATTGATATACTTGTTCCCTGAATGTTATTGTTGGCTTATAAGCTAGATAGTTATATATCAGTTATAAGCCGGTTATTATAAGACCCTCGTAGAAGGGCGTATATATCTTATTAATCAAAAATAGACCGGGAGTCAATATTCCTTGATATATCGAGATTACCTCGGAAGAAGATATTTAAGTAAATATTTTCTATTATTTGGGCGACGAATATTATTTGAATATTCGTTCGAGACTAATTATTTTAACGATCCTTACTTCAAATAATTATTTGAACGTAACTATTCAACGAATAATATTTCTCAATATTCATTCAGAGTCGAACTGATTATCGACTATTATTTCGAATATTCTTCTAAAGATGAGACTATTAAATGAATATTATTTTGGATATTCTTTTAGATTATTATTTTATTAAATCAATATTACTTTTGAATATTCATTTAAGATATTAAATACTTGATGAATATTATTTTAATATTCATCTGAAGCTTGATTTAATTATCGAATATTATTTCGAATATTCCTTAAGGCTTGGATTACTAAATGAATATTACTTGATATTCATTTAGGATATTATTCATTAAATGAATATTACTTTTGAATATTCATTTAAATTCCTAATTAATCATGAATATTACCTTAAATATTCTTTTCAGGTCTTATTAATTAATGAATATTGTTTTGAGTATTCATTTAAATATTTATTTATTCAATAAATATTCTCCTGATATTTCTTCAGGGATTATTTTGAGAAATACTCTGATTAAAAATATTCTTTCATATTCCCAAATATTCTTTCAATATTTTAACTCAATAAATATTCTCTGAATATTTATTCCATACTTAGAATAATCTCGATAAGGTTAATCTTCTTCGATTATTACAGAAAATATTTCGAAGTCATATTATTATTAATCTTATATCAAGAAAGGTTCCCAGACATCATTCATCTTTGAGTCTATCTTCTTAATAATAAGGGAACCTTACTTGGAAAAATGTTATTTATCTTGTCGACTTCCCGGTCATAAAGTATTCCCTTCACCCGCAACTCGGGTGCCGTTGACTTATTAAGTCGTTGTTTACCTTCTCATCTTTCGAGGGGTAAGATTACTGGAACAAGTTGATATCCGTTACCAAGTAATAGCTTGGGAGTTATTGGTAAATTTTCCTTTCCAACTAGATACGACTACTTTGTGGAGTCTTATCAACAAGTATTATACTTGGGGAAAGGGGGACGAACGTTATATTCAGATTCATGAACTCTATTTGAACTAGGAGTCGTGTAAGAGGCCGAGTAGCGCCGGTCCATCCCCTTGGCCCAACCGTTGGCCGGGGAGAGCTAGCATGGCGGTATACAAGTAAAGCCGTCAGTTCTTCCTTCTACCGGTAGTAAATCTAAATTGAGCTGTACGATCTCGACTGATCATCAAGATTGGAACAGCGGGCGCGGTGAATACTCCATCATTGGTTCATCATCCAAATTCATTTATTTCCTGCAACATGATTACTGTTGGCAGAGTTGGAAAAGAGTCATAACTGGAATTGCAACCCTTTCTTGCAAGTTCCTCTTCTTAATAACGATAATAATATCTCGCTTACTTTGATGTAGCAGATATTCCTTCAAACAAATACTTTAAGTTACCTTGTAACTTCATCGTTCATATTATACTGGCATCATTTCCGTAAATGCATGGCATATGGTTTAAAAGATAGCTTTGAACTGTTTTAAATTATCGTTCAGTTATATATTTGTTGGTGGGCTTTCGCTCACCCTTGCTTTGTTTATATTATGTCACAACAACAGCTAGGACAGATGGCTCGCGTCAGGCGCACTCGGCGCAAGCAGGTTACCCGACCCACCGGACTACCCGCTGAGATGCTAGCCGCCATTGCTGAGGTAGCATAGTTAGACAGCTTTTGTTTCCTGTTTAACTATATGTATAATTAATGTAATCAACGGCAAAACTTTTAAACCTATGATGTTATCCTTTTGGGATTGTAATAACTTTTATTCGTAACCCTTTAATGTAAGACTTATTTCAATTTCATCTCTGGGACTATAACTGTTGTGTGTGTGAGTGGTAATTATTGTGGGGTCACAGCATGTGATTTATTTATTGTGGACTCAAGTCAAGTATTATGAATGGATGTAAGACCGTAACCACCAGATCCCTGACCCCGGATCTGGGGGTGTTACACAGAGCTTAGTATCATTCACTTCTCTCTGAACTTCTGTTATACTTTGTAATGAATGTTGTAGCAACCACTTCAAGTTATATATAAGACATATATTCCTTGAATCTGTGTGTTCGTTTATTGCATCGTATTTAATGCTTCTCATATTTGAAAAGTTGTATTCACCCCCCCTCTACAACACATTTGGACCTAACAATTGGTATCAAAGCTATATGTTTAACATACAAAACATAGATCCTTGTGTTTAGTAGAAGAATCGTGAGTTTTTCATTTTCTAGATCTACTTTTCATTTTCTCGAAAAGTGAGCTTTAATTCGTTTGTAGTGAAAACTCATCCGAAAAATTATTTAAATACTCCAGGTGTGATTATTTAGCTTGGGTGTATTTTAATTAATTTTTGTGAATTAATCTGGGTACTTTGATATTTGGTGTTCTTGAGTGTTCATCATTTGTTCTTATCAAAGAAGACGACCCAACAACTTTTTGATCTCCTTTTCAAACAGATAAATAGTAAAAGAATAAAAAGGTGTTTTTGGATTTTTGATTTGCATTATTCACGGCCGAAAGCATAAAAACATACTCAGTACCTAGCACGTGGGTTAGGTGGGTTAGGTGAGTAAAGCATCAAAAGTCAAAAAGGTGTTAAAGAGTTAATATTGTTTATTCAATATTAAAGTGATCTGCAGAAAAATTGTTCTAAGGACAAAAGTTCTACATAGAGTTTCTACTTGAGATTTTCTACATAGAACTTCGACTTGGATAACTTCTACTTAGTGAAGTTCGACTTGAGCAAAATTTCTACTTAGAGAAATTTCGACTTAGGCAAAAATTCTACATAGCCTAGTCTTGGGTACTTAGAAACTTTTAGTGACCAGAATTGAAATGGCTCCTAAAAATGCATTCAAGATCCCAATGTTCAACCGAGATCACTATGAAGAATGGGTTTTCAGAATGAGACTATATTTAGAGACTGTTAACCCTGAATATCTGGAAGTCCTTGACAAGGGTAAATTTGTTCCAATGGTGGTTATTCCTGCGCATACGGAAGGAGGGGTGGTTATAGCACCTCGGTCTGAGCCTAAAAAGGCAGCGGACTTTTCGGATGCTGACAAGGAGCAAATAGCTTGTGATACTGCCGTACGACAAACCTTGATGGAATCTCTTGATCATGAAATGTTCAACATAGTCAAAGGTCTGACTACAGCAAAGAAGATTTGGGACAAGATAGAAGTTGTCATGGAAGGATCTACAGAGGTTAGAAGTAACAAGACACTCATACTCAAGATGGAGTATGACACCTTCAGAATACGAAAAGGAGAAGGCATAACAGATGTCTATCTACGATTCAGTCAGTTGGTATTGGATTTGAATCTGAGAGGTGTAACTCTCCCAATGGTTGAGACTAATACGAGATATCTGAGGAACCAGCCAAAGAGCATTGAACATAGGGTCTACGCAATAAGAGAAACCAGAGATTTGCATACAACTTCTCTGGAAGAATATTATGGAATATTAAAGACCTATGAGCTGGAAACACTTCAAGATCAAGCATGGGACAATGATTCAAAAGGAAAAGAAACTGCATCAGGATTAGTTGCTGATGAGGAAGAGTCTAAGAAGGCAATGGTTGCAGCAAAGCCTAAATCATCACTTGCACCACATCAAGTTGATAATGATGACGAGTGCACATCTAACATTGATGATGACTACTACACCCAAGAAGAGCTGGACAACATGGACGATAGTGTCGTGGCATACATGGCAAGGAAGTTCAGCAACATGAGATTCAGAAAGAGCAACCGACCACAGAGAAATTCTTCATCTTTCTATCGGGCTGCTAGGGGTGGTGGTAGTTCGTCAGGCTACCAAGGTAAAGGCAAGAATACCAGCTACAAATCTCCTTTGGATTTCAAAATGAAGTTCAAATGCTATAATTGTGGTGAAGCTGGACATTTTGCCTCGGACTGCAAAAAGCCTAAACAGACTTATCCAAAAGAGACATATGAAGCCCTCAAAAGCAAGTATGAATCGCTGGTGAAGGAAAGACATGGAAAAAGAGCTTTGTTATTGACAAAAGGAAGAGCTTGGGATGATTCAGATGAGGAAGATGTTACTCATGTAGCAAACTTTGCCCTCATGGCTGAGACATCAGAGGAACTAGAGGTACCAGTTCTAACCCTTAAAGTAGAAATGTCCATTGATGATTATAAGGAACAGAACGGGGCTCTTAGTGAAGAGATCTATATGTAGTGCAAAAGCCTAGACTCTTCTCAAAAGGAACAGAAAACACTTGTTGCCAAAAGCAGAATGCTTGAGGCAAAAGTGGAAGAGTTAGAGGCTGCTTGCACTGTAGATACTTCCCTAAGAGACTTTATTAAATCTCTGGAACACAAGCTTATCCTTAAGGAAGAAGTAGAAGCATGTCTTAGGGACAAACTAGCTGAGTTAAAAACTAAATGCGAAGCTTACAAACTAGCTGCTAGTAAAGTGTATGTAGATAATGACACATTTAAGAAGATAACTGGAGTAGGTATAGGACTTGATTATTCTGACCTTCCTAAGAAAGATGGAAAGAGACCTATCGACACTAGTTCCAGTGACCTTAAAAAGGAAATTCCTAGCCCTCTTAAATCAGCTGTCAAACCTATCTACAAACACCTTGTTCCTAGAATAGAAGAAGAAGAGACTGAATTAATAGCTAGATATGAGATTGAGATGGAAGATCGCCAGAAAGCACAACCTATAACTCCTATCAAACAAGTTAAAATCAATTTCCCTAGAGATGAATCTAGACTAGGATTAGGAGCTAAGGCTGTTAAACAACAAGGAAAGAAAGAAAAAGGCATAAAAGAGGTTAAGGCTGAACGAATAAAGAAAGCATGTTATCACTGTAAATCTACTGAACATCTTTCTTATGCATGTAAAGCTAACATAAATGTTCCTGCTGCACATGCCATGCCTACCACACATACAATGAATAATCTGCATCAGAATCATGCACAGTGTGGTCAACCTAATTGTATGCCGTGCACTTTTAACGTCATGCAAACTTTTGTGAATTTAATGAATGCATCTAGCCAGTCATGCTCAAATACTGCTGCTAGTTCAAACATCAAAAAGAAGCATGTGAGAGCCAAGACTGTCAGTCCTCCTAAAGTTAGGAGTGACAAACCTTCTCCTAAGACTGACAAATCTGTCAAGTCTGAGAAAGGAAAGGAGAAAGTTGAAAGCTCTAGCAATGTTAAGAAAAGTGCATCTCCTGTTGTTAAATCTGTTGATTCTCGATCTTATCGAAAAGCCGGGCCCAATCAAAGTTGGGTTCCGAAGAATGTCTAACCAATCTGTCATTGCAGGGCGTTAAGCAGAATAGAAATAAAGTTATATGGGTGCTAGACAATGGAGCATCGAGGCATATGACTGGAAACAAGTCCCTGCTTACAGAGTTGGTTATGAAGGCTGGCCCTTATGTTACCTTTGGAGATGACAGCATAGGTGTGACAAAGGGATATGGCAAACTGAAGACTGGTAATGTCATCATTGAAGATATTTCCTATGTTGAGGGACTGAAGCACAATCTGTTGAGTATCAGTCAATTCTGTGACAAAGGTTACGAAATTGTCTTCAACAAGAAAGGTGTATCAATCACTCACATCAAGGAAGGCTCATTAGGTTTGAGAGGAGTTCGAAAGGCAGATCTTTTTGTTGCAAACATGGATTCAGCAAATCAGAATGAGGTCACCTGTTTCTACAGCAAAGCCTCGGATGATGAAAGTTGGTTATGGCACAAAAAGCTATCTCACTTAAACTTCAAAACGATGAATGCTCTCGCGAGGTAAGAATTGGTGAGAGATCTACCTCAAATGGAGTTCGCTCCGAAAGGACTCTGTGAAGCTTGTGAAATGGGAAAGTCGAAGCGAGCATCGCATAAAAGCAAAGAAATTTCTAGTATTACTGAGCCTTTGCAACTTCTTCATATGGATTTGTTTGGCCCAGTGAATGTCCTATCTTTGTCTAGGAAAAGATATGCATTGGTAATCGTGGATAACTTCTCCAAGTATACATGGGTATTGTTCGCAATGACGAAAGACGAAGTACCTTTCCTAATCATTGATCACATCACTCAAATTAAGAATGTTTCAACACTTACTGTGAAGACGATTAGATCAGACAATGGCACTGAATTCAAAAATGCAGTGCTGAATGACTTCTGTGTATCTAAGGGAATACGTCGTCAGTATTCAGCCCCGAGAACTCCACAGCAAAATGGAGTAGTTGAAAGGAAGAATAGAACTTTGGTTGAAGCAGCAAGAACTTTGTTGTATGATTCGAAACTTCCTCTGTACTTCTGGGCCGAAGCAGTGAGTACCGCTTGTTACACTCAAAATAGAACCTTGATCATAAAAGATAAAGAAAAGACACCATGTGAGCTAATGAACAACAGAAGACCAACAATCAAATACTTTCATGTCTTTGGAGAAAAATGCTAGGTACTTATAGATGATGAAAATCTAGGCAAGTTTGCAGCAAAAGCTCGTGAAGGAATCTTTGTTGGTTACTCTACAGATGTGGTGGCAGCTTATAGGGTGTTCTTAGTGAATGATCGAAAAGTGACTGAAAGTTACAACGTCAGATTCGACGATACCAAACTCTCATCAATTTCAAGAGATTCTAATGAACCTGAGTCCCTAAAATTTCAGAATCTGGACTTAGAAGATCTTGAAGATGAACCTGAGTTGGTTGTTCCATTAAATGTTCCAAGTGTACGTGAAGAACCTGAGTCTAGTGAACAATCTAATTCTACATGATCAGAAGAGACTTCTTCAGTACGAACCGGCAACAACTCAGGGGGAGTAAATAGCAGCTCAAGGACTACTGTTCAAGGCTCGAGTCGAGTTGACTCTAGTTCTGTAGGAGCTGGCACTAACTCAGGGGGAGTTAGTGAAAATAATCAAAGTAGTCAGAACCACAACTCAGAAAGTCAAGCTGAATCATCAAGACAATTTCCAGGTGAACGGGTATGGAATAGAGACCATCCGTTTGAGTTAATTATTGGTGATCCAGATGCTGGTGTGACTACTAGAAGAACTGCAAGAGCTGACCTGGCTAATATTTCCTTATATTCTGGGTTCTTATCCAAGCTTGAACCTAAAGAAATAGAAGAAGCTCTTGGTGATGCTGATTGGGTGATTGCAATGCAAGAGGAACTCAATCAGTTTGAAAGGCAGAAAGTTTGGAAACTGGTACCCCGACCAAAGAACATATCAGTAATTGGAGCTAGGTGGGTATTCAGAAATAAACTGGATGAAAACGGACTTGTAACACGAAACAAGGCTCGTTTGGTTGCAAAAGGTTATTCTCAGCGAGAAGGAATTGATTATGATGAAACCTATGCACCGGTTGCAAGACTTGAGGCAGTCAGGATGTTCTTGGCATTTGCAGCACATAAGAACTTCAAGGTTTTCCAGATGGATGTGAAAAGTTCCTTCCTGAACGGAGAGTTAGAAGAAGAAGTGTATCTGGAACAGCCGCCTGGCTTCATTGATCCAGAACATGTAGATTTTGTGTATCTTCTCTTCAAATCTGTCTATGGCCTCAAGCAATCCCCAAGGCGATGGTATGAAACCCTATCCTTATTCTTAATTGAAAATGGTTTTATTAGGGGAGTAATTGATAAAACATTGTTTTATAAAAATGTAAGAAATAACTTAATACTTGTTCAAGTCTATGTGGACGATATTATTTTTGGGTCATCTAATGAGCGCTTGTGCGAGAAATTTGCTAAGCTAATGCAGGAAAAATATGAGATGAGCATGATAGGAGAGCTGTCCTTCTTCCTTGGATTACAGATCAGTCAGAGAAAAGATGGTATCTTTATCTGTCAATCCAAGTACGTCAGAGATTTACTCAAGAAGTACAATCTAGAAGATGCATCAGCAGCTAAGACTCCCATGGCAACAGCCACGAAGCTTGATGAAGACAAATCAGGTAAACCAGTTGACATCACAAGCTATCGAGGTATGATTGGCTCACTCATCTATTTAACTGCAAGTAAACCCGATATAATGTTCGCAACTTGTTTATGTGCAAGGTTCCAAGCGGATCCTAGAGAATCACATCTCGTAGCCGTCAAAAGAATTTTTAGGTATATCAAGGGCACACCAAATCTAGGGATTTGGTACCCAAGAGATACAGGTTTTAATCTAATTAGCTATTCGGATTCAGCCTATGCAGGTTGCAGGATTGATAGGAAGAGCACATCTGGTGCTTGTCAATTTCTTGGCAGAAGATTGGTGTCCTGGCAAAGTAAAAAGCAACATACAATATCTACTTCTACTGCTGAAGCTGAGTACATTGCTGCTGGAAGCTGTGTAGCTCAAATACTGTGGATGAGGAACCAATTGAAGGATTATGGCATGGAGCACAAGAAAATTCCAATTATGTGTGACAACACAAGTGTCATTGCCATAACCAACAATCCTGTAGATCACTCAAGAACCAAGCACATCGACATCAGGTATCACTTCATAAGAGAACATGTCGAGGAGGGGACTGTGGAGCTACATTTTGTGCCCACAATGCAACAAATTGCAGATATATTCACCAAGCCTCTTGATGAAGTAACATTCAATAGATTGGTTGGTGAATTGGGAATGCTTAACACAAGTTAGTAAAGCCTTCTATCTGTAAAATCCAGGTTTATGTTTGTATGTGCAAGCTACTTAATCATTATGTGCTTATACTTTAAAATGCCTAATTAATGATTGTTATAGTTTGCATATAGTGTCATTTTACATAAATTCATTGTGTTTTAAGTGTCTTTTATAGCACAAATCTGTGAATTTATGCTTGTTAGATTGCATGATCATAGGGGGAATTAAATTCATAGTATTCTAAATTTTGCATGATTTTTAGATGAATTTACCTATGATTTTCATGTAATTAGAGGCCTTAGAATTAAAAAATCTTCAAAATTTCGAGTTAGTTTCTATCTCGAAACTCATCTAGAAATTCGACTTGAATTTCGACTTAAGCTGTCAGAGTGAAGTTTTGAAAATTCTAAGTCTGGGAAGAATTTCGAGTTAGTGTCTATCTCGAAATTCATCTCGAAAATCGACTTTGAGTTCGAGTTCGAGTTACCAGTGTGCCTAGTTCTATCTTCAAAATATTCGAGATAAGGTCTATCTCGAACTTTATCTCAAAGGTTGAGATGAGGTTTCCATTAAGGGGATATTTTGGAAAGAATTGAGAATAACTTCGAGTTAGTCTCTATCTCGAAACTCAACTCGAATTTCGACTTGATGTTCGAGATAGAGTTCTCAGTTGCTTAAAGGGAATTTTTCGAGTTAAACTCCTAACTCGAAACGTATCTCGAATTTCCCTGTAGTTTTTGCTTCAAGGGGATATTTTGGAAAGAATTGAGAATAACTTCGAGTTAGTCTCTATCTCGAAACTCAACTCGAATTTCGACTTGATGTTCGAGATAGAGTTAAACTTCTAACTCGAAACGTATCTCGAATTTCCCTGTATTTTTTTTTGGAGGGGAATTTTCCAAGTTTACTACAAGCCAGTAAAGTTCGAGATAAGATTTCCCTGTAGTCTTTGCTGTAAAATTGGTTAAGTGCTTACTTGTTCGAGTTAACCTCTATCTCGAACTTCATCTCGAAGTTCGACTTGATGTTCGAGATAGAGTTCGACTTAAGTCTTCCCTGTATGCACTTGATATTTTCACTCTTTTTAACAAGGACACTTTTGTCATTTCACAATCATCTATATATACATCTCTAACTCGATGCATCATTCACTTTACCTAATTTCATTTTTACAGCAGCCGCTTCACAAAAACAAGGCGATTTCACAAATTACATACCACTAATCCGTGTTTTTGTGATTAAACTCATACTAATCACGAATTACTGCCAATTTTTTTGACTACTATTGTCTGTGTTATCATTAATCTTTGTGTTGGTGTGTTTTGTAACCACTCATATACACGCGCATATACATACACACGAACATCAAGTGTTTGTGTAACTGTTCAAAACACGATTTCCATATTCTCTATCCATATACACACACGATTTCACTGGTATACACGCGAATATACATCTTCTTTGAATATTCAGATTTAGTAATTGGCCACTGTTCATATCCCATAGTTTAATTTCTCAGATTGCTTTTTGGTATTCTCGATAAATTGAAAGGGATAAAACTGTTAATTCGTAAATTACTTGTTTTTCAAATTAAAAATTTCACATCTCTTAAAGAAAAACATTTAATTAAAATGGCTCACCAATTTTCACTTGCTAAAAACAATTTTTATAATATTTCTACGGAAATTGGTGATCAACTCCCGCGGTTTAAGTTTTGGGTACGATTTCTTAATTTGTACTCCAAGGCTAGCCATGCTTTTACTGCTAAACCTACACTAGTACATGATGCTTTACAGCAATTATGGACTAGTGCGGTTACTTTTGGGAGCAAAACAACCCCCTACGGTTTCAGGTTTACCTTAGCGGGTCAAGAATATTAGGTGACTGAAGAAATTGTCAACAGGGTTCTAGGATTCCCAATCAAAGATGCTTATGATCCAGAACCTACAGCGGAACAACGCCTCACATTCTTTGAAGAAATAGGATGTTTTCCTCCGACTGGCCGGATCACTGGAAACATCCAAAAACAATTTTTTCATGTGGAATGGAATTATTTTTCGAGGCCATCACAAGATGTTTTCGGGCACGCGAAAAAGATTTTCATCAAATTCCAATTCCAATGCAAACCTTTGCAGTTGCCCTAGCAAGAGAACTGGATATAAATTATGGACGCATAGTTCTCTCTGAGATAGTGGTTACAATGGGATCTCCTGCAAGCAGAGACCTCACTACAACAGATGTTGTCTGCTGGTTTCCTCGGTTCCTACAAATGCTGATTAATGATTTAATACCGAAGGATGCTCTTGCTGTTAGACAGGGATTTGCCAGAAGCCCAACATCTGCACCGCTAGGGATGGGCACTAAGTCACTTTCAACCATTGCTAATCAGGATAAACATCAAGGTAAACCGATGTCAATTCCTGAAAATATTCAACTGTGGCTTACATATGATGCAGGAGTTACCAATTTGGAGGAATCATCGCAAGTTTCATCATATGCTCAGAATCCGTCTGCTCATGCTGAGGCATTTGATGGGATTCCTGATGAGCAAAGCGATGAGGCACAAGGTAATGAATCAGGTAATCTCTCCCTGCATACTATTCATTCCTCTTCCTACGTATCTGATTCCGAGACCCAAGATACTGCTAGCCCGCAGGATCTATCCCAGGGTGAGAGCTATATTTCTGAGCCTGACACACATTCTTATTCTCTTTCACCCCTGTTAATGGAAGTCAGAAAGCCAGCACATGTATATGTAGGAGATGATGAGGAGAGTGACCCCGAAGAGCAGCATCTTATTCGAAAGAAAGCCAAAATTTTTCATGCTACAATTCAAAAGTCCAATCAAACCCTAGTGTGTCACATGCAACCACTCCACCTCACGAGAGTGGTTCTCCCCTTAAACAATCTGCACATAGGGATTTTGGTGAGGATTATGTACCTTTTGAAGATACTGTTGCTTCAAAAGGACATGAAGTTTTAATAACTTCAGCCGTACCTTCACCGGTACGTACTGATGCTGCAAAGAGGATCGGTTCTGATGTTGTGTACAAGAACACTTTGCAGCCCCTCAGCCTGAGATTCCAACTCAGGACAGAACAGAAATAGATCCCATAACTGCCAATTATATTGCTTACCCAATTTCTGCAGGTACTGCTTCATACTTTGGATCAATCATTGAAGACATACACGAGCGTGAGACAGGGAGTGTGTGTGAGAGGTTAGGGAGAGAGGGACCTTCATTTTTAATGCCCGAAACCGAGCGCCAAATACTAACAGAACGAGTATTAGAGCGAGGTCACCTAAACCAAACACCGTCCCTTAATATTGAAAATCTTGATACACGTATGACTTCTATGGAAAATCAGATGAGGCAGTTCGGGCAGACGATGGGGCAGTTCGGGATTAACATTGGAAACAATCAAAGGGCTCTTGATGACTACGCAGCACGAATGGCAAGTCAAGCTACAGCTTTTGATGCTTTGACAAACAAGGTCAATGACTTGGGCCATGCTGGTGGTGTCTTGGGAAGCACTCTGAATGAAAGGATGGGGGCAATGGAGTCTACAATGCATACAATGGCTGTGGAGATCAGTAGAATGATGTTCGCATTCAGGAGTTTTGTGCCCCCGGAGTGTTTCGAGTCGCAACAACCTCTCCCCGATGCTGGTGCGGGTGGTGCTAGTGGAGCGGGAGCCTCCGGTTCTGGTTTTGGAGGTTCTTATGCTGCTGGTGGATTTGATGAGCAAGGTGGTGTTCAGGATAACTCACCTAAGGGGGAGAGTGGAAAGGAGACGAGACAGCAGGCAGTTCATATCGAAGAAATTGAAGAACATGCTGATCTTGTCAAGGAAATAGAAATTGAGCCGTCTGTTGATGAAGAGGCTCTGAGGAGGAGAAAGGGTAAGGCAATGATGGTTGAGCAAGATGAGCCATTCGTTGACCTGAGTCATCAGGAAACAGTACAGGAGGTACTTGACTCAGATTCTGATATGGAAGACGTACCTTTGGCACATGCTATAAAGAGATCTTTGAAGGAACAAGGTGGAGGTGCTGGGATGTCTTCCGGAATGCCTGAAGAAATTCCTGTTGATGAGGAAACCCTTAAAGCTCAACAGTTAGCCTTGGAACAAGCTCAGTTCCATAAAATGAAGATGATACAAGAACGTGCTGCGTTCCTAGAAAAGAAAGTGGAGCTCCAAGGGAAGCAGTATGATCATGAGCTTGCAAGGCTAGCTGATCCTCAAGTTGATCTCGACAAGAGAAGGATAGGACAGAAGTGGGATGAATCAAGGAAGATATTGATGGGACCCTGTGCGAAAGGAGTTCATAACAAGGAGGCAGATGATCTGTTCTACAACTTGAATTTGCAGAATCCAATGACTGTGGACTATATAAGTGCTTTGAAGAGATTAATTTCAAAAGTCAGGGTTGGATACAATGCAACACTTAAGGAGTGGCAGGTTATTTTGTCTTTGGTAGAAGGAGTCCCAACATCTTTCCTATATGTGGATGACCAATTCATAACGAGAAGATCTGCGTCAGAGTTGTTCTTGCTAGCAATAAAAATTCAATACTCTCAATCTGAGGAGCTAAGCATTCTGTATAGGGATCAGTTAATGCAGCTAGTAGAGGACAAGGGTCCATAATTCTCAGCATATCCTAATTTTGTCCGGATGGTAGTTGACGGGAAGATGAAGATGGTTAGCATGGAGGAAAATGATTTAATGGATCTTTCAGTGGAATCTCTCAAAGCTGTCTGTAGACAAATGATGAGTAAGGGATTTGCTTCTGAGCTTAAAGAAAAATCCGTGAAGATCATTGAAAGAGTCATATTCAAGAAGAGCAATGAGGTGTGGAAGTGTGATATCATTGCTCCAAACCCTCTAGATAACGTGAAGATTGAGCCGGAGCTGATGGAAAAGAAATGGAATATTCTTCAAGCAATGAAGAATGTAGATGGAGCTCTGACTCTTCCTTCTGGAGCACTGGAACAAGGAGAGATAAGGGAGGCAGTTGGTGTTCCAGGAAGAGATAATGTATACTGGATACACGCTTATGTTGATGATACAGCTGATGCCTTAGCATTCATAGATGCAGACCAGAATCAAACACTCTTGCATATGAGTAGAAAATGGCTGCTACAGACTCAAGATGCTGCATTTCTGGAGAGAGTATTACATGTATTCAAATGGGGCGAAGTGGAAGATAAGTATGTGGTAGAAAAGGAGAGACTCATGAGTTACCTGTCTGAGGTAGTGGTGGAAAAGAAGCGGATGGAGCGAGATGCGGCTAGTGTCCACAATACTAACCGTGTCAAGGGCTACCCCAAGATGATCTATTTTCAGTTTAAAGCTGATAAAACACATTGGAAACCTCAGCTCATAATGAAGAACTTTGAGGACATTCCAAAGATCAGGACTACTCAGGAGGTGGACAAACTCAGAAGGCTTTTCAAACATCCTTATCCAGAGCCCAAGAATCCTCTAGAAATGGAAGCTGTAATTCTGTTGAATGCTAGGTGGAAGCAGCTTCACGATCCAGTGTACAAGAAAGAACAGCAGCAGAAGGCAGGAAGAAGAGAAGGACCAAGCTGCTGAAGCTAGAAAGAGGAAACGGAATTAAGGTTAAAGGTCAGAGTGGTGTGAACTTGAAGTTGGAAAAACTTCATGTCTTTCGGTTGCTTTAACTCACTTGAGGAAAATTCACCATAGAGTGAATCCAATAAGGTGATATAAGTTTGACTAAAAGGTATGAAATAATCCAGGTGATAGGAATCACTCAAATGATCTTTAATTCGTAGTTCGAATTCTGTTTCTAGTTTAAGTTCTTTGTATTGTTTTCAAGTACATTTCAATTGTAAATTATTCAAGACTTTTATGTTAGTTATCTTTTCTCGTCTCATTGTTTAGTTGAGTTATCCTTCATTAATTTGAATGTCATTGTTAGACAGTCAAATAGGGGGAGATTGAAAGGCAGAGTGTATAAACTTGTAACACTATAACTAATGTAACTCAACTAAAGGAAAAGATACTTAACCAGAAGACAATCAAGAACAAGAAGTCACAAAGAAATCAACACTAAATGAAGACAAGGTAATTGATACAATTCAACATGTTAACTATGATCAAGCCAAGAAGAAATCATTTAGAGAAGTTCAAGTCAAAGTTGTTCATGCCTCAGTGATTTGAAAAACCAAGAATCAAGATCATAACTATCAGTATCAATAAGACCAATTGATTTCAAGTGAACAAGAAGGAAAGCGAACATTGGAAAGCCACGTTACTAAGTGAATATGGTAATTTATTCAAGAAGCAAAAACACTATCAAGACTAGTCACTTATGAACCAGACCAGTGCATCAAGTGTCAGGACATTGATAGCAAGTTTATGTCAGTAATAAAGATCCATGTTCAAGAGCTTGGTGAAGAATAAAGAAGACATGAAGATATCACAAGTTCAAGATGTGCATTGAAGTTTCAAGTTGAAGACCAGAATATTTTCTAAGTACTAAATATTCTAGATGACCAAGTAGAAGTTTCTAAGTAGAAGTTCTACTTAGAAATTCGAGATGGCTAAGTAGAAATTCTCAAGTAGAAGTTCTACTTAGAGTGCAGCTTCAACATGACACATGGCATCTTCTGATTGGCAGATTTCCAAGCTTTCAAGATAAGGCAAGATTTATGTGGACATCATTGGGCCACGTATATCTTAGTCTTTGAAGACTACAGGACATAGATTACATGTAGTATAAATAGAAGTACTTGTGTATTGTTTTTGTTAGAGAGCAATTCTTGAGAGAAACACTTGTAAAAGAGAGAGAGTGTATTCACAGAGCTTAGTATCATTCACTTCTCTCTGAACTTCTGTTATACTTTGTAATGAATGTTGTAGCAACCACTTCAAGTTATATATAAGACATATATTCCTTGAATCTGTGTGTTCGTTTATTGCATCGTATTTATTGCTTCTCATATTTGAAAAGTTGTATTCACCCCCCCCCCCTCTACAACACATTTGGACCTAACAGAGGTGAAGGACCAAGTCACAGCCAGGCTGCAGTCTCACAAAAGACTGTAGTTCTTAAAAAGGGAAAACAGTTACTAGGTACAGTCTCCCAAAAGGCTGTGTCTATTGAAAAACGATCTCAACCCAAGATCACTACTGAGACTGCACCTCTTGAGTCTTCTCAAGATAAATCTGTTGCTCACTATACCAGGAGAATAAGGAGAAAGATTCATTTGTCACCTACACGCACAGAGTCTAGTCCAACTAACATCTTGCAGGTCTCTACAACTATAGTTGTATCCAAGTCAGAATCTGACAAGAGAGGCCTTGATATTGATTCAAGTTGGGAAACCACATTGACATACAGGTTGGATATGAAGGTAATCTCTATGAAAGTCAAGCTTTCCAGGCCTGTTCTAGACTTTCTGATTGAAAGAGTACCCAAACTTTCTCATCCTGAAGAATATGGACTTCTATATCAAAGACTTGCTCTTATGAAGATGTATTTCTATCAATCAATCAGAGGAGAATTGAGAAAGAAGTTTGGACTTTCAAAGCATGGTGCACTTCAATCATTTCACACATATCTTTTTCATAAAGACTACATTGTTGAAGATGCTCCAGCATTAGGTGAACAAAAGAAGGTAGTACATAAAAAAAAATCAGTCAACAGAAGATACTATTGCACCAGTGGTGGATAGTAGGACATATCAGATCACAGTCACTGCAACACAAGAACCATCTAGTCAGAGGTTGGATGACTTTGGAACTGTGATGGCTGATGCTGAAAGGTCTTTTGTGATGACTGAAATAGCAAGTGAGATACCCAGTGATATGGGAGGAATGACTTTGATTGATTTTCCTGAAGATCAACCAAATTTTGTTCAGTCAGAGTCTATCCACTTTGAGGGTGTGTCTCAGCAAACAACACTTAAAGATGGTGACACACAAACTTTGGTGCCTAATGAAGTTTTACTGAAGGCATCAGAGTCTAGTGTAGACCCTGAAAGTGGTATACTGGAGCCTCTAGTCTCTGAAAGGACAGTAGATGTTTGTGAGGGTTCAGAGACTATAGTTGCTCACTCCATGGAGAAAACCTCAAGCTCCTTTCCAAATGAGGAACCCTCTCTCCATGTGAGTTCAGGTATATAACTTCTTCTAACCCCTATTTTTCTGTAGGTCATGAGAGCACTTTTCCAAATCTGAGTGAAACACTTGAAAAGATGGATATAGATCCACAAACAGATAGGCTGGCTCCTGACCAGGCAAAATGAGAGGTAGAAAGATTGTTGACTTTAGTAAGTCACAGTGAGAATGAGAGTATGGGTGACCAACCCCATAGTGAGGGAGAGATAACTAGGAAAGAACCATCTTTTGATTTCTGGGATCAAGTTTTTCTTGAATCTTGGTCTGAGAATCTGGGTATGGATGCTGGTACTTATTCTTTCATCAAAATGTATGAGAAGCAGGACTTAGCCAAGCATAATTCAAATCCTGAAGTTAAAGCTCAAAAATATTAACAAAGGCTTGTGGATGCTATCAATCGAAGAGGAGAAAGGCTAAAAGATTCGTTTTCTCAAACAGTCCCGGCAGATTTACCTAATGATCCTAGTGTCCCTCTGTATGTGCAACCAATCTCAGCTAGGATTGAGACATCTACAGGTGCTGATCACTCTATGGAGGAGTCAGAGTCTATGGATGTTAGCACACAGGATACTGGTTACAGAACCTACATTTGGTTACTTTGATCAACATTGGCCAACTACTTTGGTAGAAGCTCATGCTTTGGGTATTGATTCTCTGAATTTTACGTTTATTCAATTGCTTTAAGCTAATGACAGAGATCATGCTCTTCAGAAAGCTACACCTTTGCATCTTGATTTTTACAATCAGATTGATGATACGATATCTGTTCATTCTGATGATGAATCTGAAGAGAAGGAGACATTTACTTATTAGGATCAAGAGTTCCCTACTGAACTTGCTCATAGTCATTTCATTACTGATCCTGATTCTTTCACACTTATCAAGCACATTGGAAAGATTGAGAATACAGGGGCCAAGGACAAACGGGCATTCTTTAATAAATATGGTATCTATCCAGATGAAGTATCAGATCCTAGAGCTTTAGCTCATGCCAAGGAAATTGCAGAATTTACTTATGTAAGTGAGCTTAGTGCTGATTCTCATCATATTTCAGATGCTGATTTTTCTTCTGTGAACCGGTCTGTTCAAGGTCTTGCTACTCAGGTTGCATGTATTGATACTGCAATTCAGGCTACCAATGATGCTATGAAGATTACTACTTCCAACATTGATGCTCATTGTATTCGCACAAGAAAATTCTTGAGAATGTTCAATAATCTCAAACAGATGTTCATCACAGACTTCAAACGATACAAGACAACCAAGTCACTATCATGGAAAAGTAGGCTGTTTTAATGAATCTTATTTGTTCTCTTACTGAAACTCTTGGAGGCACTGTTGTTGATGTCAAAAAGGGGGAGATAAAAAAAATTAAAAGGAGGCAAACAGGAATAGTCATCAGAGATTCTTGCAAGGCTGATGCTACTAAGGACAGTTCTGATAGGAAAGACAATGGTGATGGTGGTGGCAGTGGCAGTGGTGGTTCGAATGTTGGAAAAGGAAAAGGTAAGATAGGTACAGGCACTGAAGCTGGTAGATCTGTTCTTTCAAGATCTAAGGGGAATCAAGTTTCTAACCAGTAAGAGTCTGTAACAAAGAAAGCTAAAACTCTTCAGGTACCGGGTACTGCATCAATTCTTCTACAGGAACAAGTTGTAAAAGATGTAGTGTCAGGGACTACTATTAATTTGAAGAATGTGGGATTTACATAGGAGGAGGTGATGAAGTCACAAAATGTTCAATCTAATATTTCTGGTGTAAACAAACAGGTTCATTCAACAATTAAGGAACCATCTTACTGGACCATGAGTCAAATTTTACAATCTCTAATTCCTCGAAAAGGGATTGGACTTGGTCATAGTTCGATGGATAAACATACCACAGATGTTCCAAAGTTGCCAGCTGATCCTCATTCATTTTTGGACATGGTTGGTGAAAAGCTGACTCAGAAACATCTTAACAGGTTGATTTCTGCATTTCTTGTTCATAGAGTGAAGACATATCAAGAGTATGATTCAAGAAGAGGGTTAGTTGACAAAGAAGAGAAAGAAGTTTTTCTGTTATACTTCTTGTCTGATGGTATAGTGAAATGGATGAATTTATCTACATTCTTATATCATAAAAAGGAGGGAGAGTTAGCTTATGTTCGATTCTTGTACAGAAAAATGCTGAAGTTACTCAGAATTATAATACATCACTTATGAACTGGACTGATGAGATTGATAAAGCTTTGAAGAGATTGTATGGAGCAAAGAAGGAGAATGTACCACCTTTCAAGCTATATTATGTTGATGATGATGGTAAAGACAAAGAGATTGAATTGAAATCATTGGAAATCAATATTGATGATGTGGATCATTTGTCTATTATCAAGCTATGGAAGGAAAGTATGATTCTGTTTCTATTCAAAATCTTGATCAATTCAGATATAGGCCAGATAAGCTGAGAGCTCTGCATTATCAAATCATTACTGATAATGGTGACATGTTAGATCTGAAGCAGAGTGTTGGTGAGGTCTTAGCTAAAACTGAAGATGCTCTACTTGATGAATTTCTCAGAGATAACCCACAGTTCAGAAGAATTAAGGCAGATTGAGTATCTGAATCAACTAGACGGCAGAACATTACCATGTATCAATCATTACTTTCTGTTATTAGTTGATAGGTAGAATTATAAATACTCTCTCTATAACATTGTAATATGTGTGAGATTTGTGATCATCGTGAGTATACGAGTGAACAAACAGAGAGAGATTTGTATTGAGAGTAGCTGCTAAAGGTATTTGTACACCTTTGGTAGAGTTTGTATTTGATCTTATTAATACAAACAAGTTTTGAGTTATTCGTTTGTTATTGTTATTTTCTAAAGCAAAAATCAGACACGATTATTTAACTTGTATTCAACCCCCCTTCTACAAGTTATTCGAGTTAACATACTGGGATTCACTTCCCGACTTTGAAGAGCTTAATGGTTTGAACTCGCACTGAGGAGTGGGCTTCAACTGTGATGTTCCGACATGCTTGCAGCTGCTGACCTATATGCATCACAATTGAACTAGCTTCTTACTTAGCCACTTTAATATTCAGATTTAAATTTTTATAAGTTGTATTTTGTATTTTTAGCTTTAAGGTTTTAAGTTGTAATTTAAATGAGTTCTTCAGATTTGTATGCATTTTTATTTTTAGTATTCATGTTGTAATTTTTAATTAAGACCAGGTTCATTTTTTCTTTGAAATCCCAGATTTTTACACATATTTTAGAAAAAACAAGCTTTTTTTTAAACCAGGCCCGGATAAAGCCCGGTCCGGCCCGCGGGCTGAAAACAGGCCTCATATTTTCCTAATAGCCCGGCCCGGTCCGGTTTTTCAAGATTAAAGCCCGAGCTTTTTAAGGCCTGGATAAAGCCCGGGTTTTTAAACAATCGAGAAAAAAGCTCGGTTCGGCCAGCATAAAAGCCCGGGCTTTTTAAGAAATACGGATAAAAATCCGATTTTTTATAGATAAAATCTAAAAATATTTAATATCTTTAATAAATTTCAAGAATATTAAACTTAGCAATAGAGGGGATGTGAGGAATTATGAGGTTAGGAAGAATTAACAATATGTAGGACAAATCCTTCTTTCAAGAAAACTTATTGTGTGTTGAGGATGCTTCTCGAAATGGTCATATACGACGAGATTTATATGACTTACGGTCGGTTTAAGTCATAATACAGATTATGAGTAAAAAGTTCTTGAGTTGCATTGATGTTTTATGATAAAAACAAAAGTATTATGCTAGTGGTTTTTTAGTATTAGGTTTTGTGGTGTCTCTTTTTATGTATTATGGATTCTAAAAGTTCTGGGGTGTAGATCTTTAGAGGTTGTTTTTTTTGTAAGATTTTCTTTTTTATATATTAATACATTAGCTTTGCAAAAAAGACAAAAATTATGTATATATAAATTTAGGAAAAAAAACACGAATAAAAGTCCGGCCCGACCCGAGAGCCTAAAACGGGCCTCATATTTTAGAGAAAGTCCGGCCTAGCCCGAGAGCCTAAAAAATTGTCAAGTTTTCGAATTCTCTAATTTGATGAACAGTTTTTATTTTCAACTTTTAAACGAATGGATCTCATTAATTTGTAAACTTGTAAGTGAGTTATTCTTTTATAAAGATCCTAAATTATAAAATTGAATGATTATTAAAACATCACAAAATAACACACGACTCACAATGTTAACTTCAGATAAAACTGATGTATACTATTACTACTATGAAGGTTGACAAAATTTTGAGACTCTTAAAATATTTCGGTCCAGGACGGTTGATCGGGCTAGATGATGGGGCAAGAATCGCCAGGAATTTGGATAATTTTCTGTGGGATATGAAACAATCAACTATAATCATTAATAAAAATTTATATAAAATTAAATTAGATTGATATTTACGAAAAATTAAAATTATTAATAAATAAATAAATTAAAAAAATACAACATAATTTTTTTATAAAATTACTTCGTGCATTGCACCATAAAGCTAATTTTGATAAAGTACTTGTCACAATAAATCGAATCCAACTCTTTAGTTCTTAAAAAAGAGCCTAACCGTGCTTCTGCTTTCGGTGTAACGACCACCTTCCCTTTAACTCTTTATCCATCCACTTTTTTTGTCTTTTACATTGGATTTACTTGTAAATTTGTCAATTTTTTTTCATTAATAAACTTATTAAACTTTTCAGTTAATCTATGTCAAAAGCATTGTTGGCTGACACGTATACTCGTGAATAAACATTAACAAATGACGATTATTTCATTTCTGATACGGACATATTTGTCTTTACACTAAAAAGTTAGTCACGGTTATTAATTAATTTATTAAAGGTATACGGCATATGAACTACGATTACAATGGCTGAATATTTAACAAAAAAAAGATTACAATGGTTGAATGACAAGGTTAGCCGACCAGATAAGATGATAAAATATATTTAACCGTTGACAAGATTAAAAAAAATAATTATTTTAAAAAAAAAAAGATTAAAAATAATAATTACCTTATATTTACATATTTGCGATACAATAGATGTCTTGATTTTAGGGGTATTTGGGGAAATTAAACTTATTTTAAGTTGAAAGTTAAGATTCTTAACTTTCCAGTTTATTTTTCAACTTATTTTTACAAATTATTGAATCTTAAACATACATTAAATATTTGTATAAAAAAATTATCAAAATATAAAATTTTTATCCGAAAATAAATCCATAAATCCTTAAAAAAGCTGAGCTAAACAGACACTCTATTTGAAAACTTTGCAACTTTTCAGAGGAGAAGGAAAAAAATATGAGAGAGACAGAGTAGTTAGCCACGTGTTTTTTTTGTTTGTCAAAATGTTTATGAGAGCTTGTAATTTTATTTCGTTTAAATTTTATTTTTTTGATAGATATCTCCTTTGGATTAAACAGTATTCTTTCTCCTTTGCTCATTGATTAACAGTATTCTCTCAGTCCATCTCATTTCTCTACCCTTTCATTTTTGGGATGTATTTCTCAATTTTTTAGATTTCAAAATTTACTCAAGATAGTAAAGTTTTGTAATATAAATAATAACTCCATTTACCTCCACTAAATTCATTTTATTACATAAAATATTGATTGGTTCCAATACTTTACCCATTTTTCTTACTTTTCTCCATTATTTTATATTTTTTTTAACCTCCCTATCCAACGCATTTATAAATAAATGAGAGGACCGGAAAGAGTAATCTTGAATTTAAAATGTAAGAATATTATGGTCATTATTCTAGAGAGGACCTCCTTATATAGAGAATAAGAGAGAATCAATCTAAACCATTTATTTCTTAGGGCCCCGCCAGGGGCATACAAAATTAAAATGCACCATCACACATTACATTTAAAAAAAATTTAATGAACAGTGCCTGCTGACGTGGCATGCCACGTGTCATGCTACGTTGCACAGCCACGTCAGCAAATGGTCCCACATTTGTTGACGTGGCAGTGCCACGTGGCATGCCATGCCAGCAAATACCACGTGGCACTGCCACCTCAGCAAAAGTGGGACCACCTGATGACGTGACATGCCGCGTCAGCAGGTACTGTTCATCGGATTTTTTTTATTTTTTTTAAAAAAGTATATAATATTTTAAAAATGGGTTGGGTTAGCGTGTGTGAAGGTGCATTTTAATTGTGTGTGGGTGTATTAAATATGTGGTTTACAATGGTTCTTTCTAATTCTCCATATAACATTTTTTCTCTAGAAGGGGACTCAGAATATTATAACACTATGTATATGACTAGATGAGATTTATGTGAGTATATGTCATGTTTACTTCACTTGGAAATAACTAATTTCAGTTATTTTGAATCAAATTGGATCAAATTGTTTGAAACATAGAACATAAATTAATAATGATAAGGGGTACATAAGGATGATGTAACGAACAAGAGGCTCTGTTATCAGATTCTTCATTTTATCTCGAAGTATTTGTTAGTGTAAGAATTTTCACATTCTGTTGACGACATGATTTTACACTGACGACTAGGGGTGAGCATGGTTTTCCAAAAACCGACCAACCCGACCAAACCAAACCGACCAAACCGAAAATTTAGGGTTTTTTTCGGTTTGGTTTGGTTATGGTTTTATATTTTTAAAAACCGAAAATTTTGGTTTTGGTTAGGTTTCAGTAATTTACCCATCCGATTAAACCAACCCGACCATCAAATCGTATAAAAATATTATATATGTGTATATATATATATTGTATTTTTTGTGTGGTTATTTCTTCAACACACCTATCTTCAACACACTTATAGACTATAATATTATATGCCTTAACCATGCTTACGTGTGTGCACGTATGTTTTGTATTTCGTTAGATTTATAGTGGTTAACTTGTTTTATTTCATATCAAAAACCAGTTAAAAGAAGAAAGTACCAAGAAGCTATATATAAGACTTTTGAGACTTATTTTATTATTTAATGAAAATATTTGAGGAGTATAATTTATTTTATAACTATTTTGATGATATTTTGTGCTACTATTTGTGCATTTATTTTGTTGGCTCTTTTAAAATAAAATTGAATCTTGTATTTAGTGTTGGAGAAAATAAATAACATCAAGAATAAATATATCTATACTATATTATAATAAGCGAAATAGGGTATAATTTGTAGTTGGTTACCCCTTATTTTTGGTTATCCCCTTATTTTTGGTTATCCTCATTCACAACCGTTAGATCTTCAATTCAAATAGATCATGACCGTTAGATACAACAATACTAAAAATTGAAGGTCTAAGGTTCGAATCCCGCCAACAACATTTTAATATAAAATTAATACTAGATTGTGTTATATAGAAAGGTTGAAGGTTCGATTCCCACCAACAACATATTAATTTAAATTTAATACTAAACTAAAAATAATGTTTAAAATATTATATATACTAAACTATAAACAAATTAAAAAAAAATAAAAAATAACCCGTGCCTTGCACGGGCTATAAGCTAGTATATTTAATAACGGTTTTAAACAGAAATCGATCAAACCAAACCGTTATAATTTGGTTGGTTTTTTTAGAATGATATGGTTTTTGGTTTGGTTATGGTTTGAAAAATTAAAAACCCAAAATTTATGGTTTGGTTGGTTTTGCAGTCCTAAACCGCCCAAACCACCCAATACACACCCCTACTGACGACAAGGATTCTTGTTGACGAATATGAGTAATGTAACATCCCGACTTTTCGGGATATTAATTCTAAATACGAAAATTAAATGAATGGAATTCTTTATCTAAATAATCCAAAATTAACAAAAGTCAAATGCAGCGGTCAAATTCAATAATTCAAAAAGATAAAAACGGAGACGCAGCTCCATAAATCCAATATTTATAACAATCTTTATTCTAATAATGTAAAGAGTCTAATCCAATAAAGGCATCTAACAACTAGCACGAAAGTCCACAAAATTCACATCCTTATTCTCATTAAGCTTCCAAGATTGAAACCTGAAATATTAGAAACGAATGAGCTACACAGCTCAGCAAGTACAAATTGACTAACAGATATTCTTAAAAATCAATGGGCGTTTTAATAAAACAATTTTCAGAATCAAATATAAGTTTGCAAAACATTTACGAAAACAATTCCAACCCAAAGTTTTATATTTTCAAAATACAGAATTTAAAATAGAAACAGAAGCAGAAACAAAACGAAAAATCAAAAATACCACAGTCTTGCTCTACGGTCACACTTTGCCAGTGACCGGCATCTTATTCTTATTCTTATTCTTTTGCCACACTTTGCCAGTGACCGGCATCTAAAGTTCAATAATTACGCGCCCTTAATAGGTATCTAAAGTTGCACACTTGTGCGCCTAATAAGGGTATCTAAGGCTAGTTCCGGAACTATAGCGTAAATTACGAACGGGTTCAAAACGTAGAGACTGAGTTCTAAAATCAAATACTTATATCTTATAAAGTTCGAAACAGAATTCTTATATCTTATACGAAAATCGAAATTTATAGAATCAAAATATACTTTTCGAAATTAAAAGTAAGTCAAAAAGTACTTACCTCAAAAGCGACTAAACAGTGAATATCAAGGTAATGCACGAATAAATCCTAAATATTAAATAACCAACAATTAGCAAACTGGCAAAATCAATTTAAACTAAACAGAAGACACCACATTCTGATTCTACACTAACAGGAGTAATAATATGCATTCATAGACTTAAATTTATCAAATCAAATGAAATGGGTCAGATTCTGTAAATCACATAAAGTAGACAAAATATATCTAAAATGGGCTTAAGGCCAACATGGCACACACGGTCTTATCCAGTTAATATGTAAAAGTTGCAGAAAGTCAATACCGTTTACTAGCTCTTAACATGTGTATTGACATGTACACTTAAATCACTACTCCACTTATTAAATTAATAAAATTATGAAGAACACTCACCTGTAGTGGACCATGCGGCACACTAAATTCATGGCCAAATTTATTTAAAACCAACCTTTTTTTTTATATCAATTTAAAATAATCGACAAATCATATATAAATTATAACTTGACTCAAAATCAATAAACTTTTACGATATCAATAATGAAATAAAGCAACACATAATTAAACCACTGATTTTAACATAAAAGGGTCATTAATAATTAATTAATTTATTAAATCAATACTTGCACCAGAGACAAGAAAGCAAGAAATGGATCAAATAAACATATATAGCTAAGCACCAAGTCTGGACATAAATAATAAATAAAAGTTTACTTTTTAATAATGTAACAACACAGTGTACACTCAAATTAAATACTAGTTTTACTGCACATGCATAAAATGGATTTGCGAACTAAAAACTACCCCGCATGTACATAGCAAATAATGCTGAAAATTAGTTTTGACTACCAAACAAATACTCTCGGTTAAGTGAAATTAACAATAATACCTATGTTTGTTTTGATTATTATAAACAAATGAATCATATTGGTGGTTACTATACAATATAGATAAATAACGTATAATTTTAAATATTAAAAGCATAATAAACTAATTTAGTGTATACGTAGTGAACCATTGAATTAACAATCATAATAATTATAAAAGCGTGGCACACAATCTTTAGAATAGAATTTACCCATCACCAGTTACAATACAAGTATGAAACACAACTAAACAAGAAAACAAATTTAAGTTGTACTACACATCAAAACAATAAAACCCAAACATGCAGGCATTTATACAGTGATCAGTTCCATGGCATACTCTAAATTAATCAAATCCTGGCAAGTAACAATCACATCATAATTAATAATATAATTTCTCTGTGCATGTTATAGACATGATCATGTAACACATAATCAGTGATCACATATAATATCGCATGTAATTTAAAAAAACACGGCCCGAAAACATACCTGCTGTTGCTAAGCCGCTAAGGTGAGATCTGTACGAGTCTCAAAGTATTCTAAGGGGTTTTTATATAAGCACAAAACCCTATATTAATTAAGGAAAATCTTAAATCTTTCGTACAATCTCTCCAAGTAATATGTAAATTAAAATATTCTAATTCACATATATATCTTAAATTAAATGATACTGATTCTCTAAAATATTTTCACACTTCTTTCCTTTAATAACAAATATCATCCTTACTCAAAATATCTTGCACAAAAAGAATTCTAAATATTACTAATTAACATAACTAAAATAACTTAAAATCTAATATCTAATAATAAAAATAAAATAAATAATAATAAAAATAACGGGGTTTTACATTCTTCCCTCCTTAAAAGAATTTGGTCCCCAAATTCGCAATAATAACATCAAATAAGTTACAAGTAAAAGGAAATCATACCTTAATTACGATTGTTTGCGCGACTTCCCGTGAGCATAAATACACGTCCAGTGGTCTTGTTATCTGCTTCTTTCCTTGGTGGTGGATTATGTGGGCACTCAGAAATCTTGTGTCCTACTTCTCCGCAATGAAAACAGGCACCCCTATTCCATCTGCAGTCCTTGTCCGGATGATTCTTACCGCACCTCGAACACTTCTCTCGATCACCCTGTCCTCCGATATTATCGTACACGTGTGGCTTTTTGAAAGGTTCTCTTTGAGACGAAAATCCACCAGTTGGAGCAAACCTCTTCTTGTTCCAATTACCTGTTGCCTTCTCAGATTCTGCCAAGCCTCTCTCGATCACCAAGGCCTTGTTGAGCACAGCTTCGTATGTTTGAAGTTCAAACGATGCCACAGAATTTCTGATGTCACTTCGAAGTCCCTCTTCCAATCTTCTTGCTCGGCTAGTCTCATCAGCAACTAATGTCGGCGCATACTTTGCAAGCTTTGCGAATTCTGCTTCGTATTCCACAACGGACTTTCCTCCCTGCTCGAGCCGAATAAAGTCTCTTTCTTTTTGCAGACGAATGGTTCTCGGAAAGTACTTGTCTTCTAGTGCCTTCTTGAACTTTGCCCATGTGTACGGTCCAGGATCTCCCGCAGTGGTTGCAGTCTCGTTCTTTCTTTGTTCCATGAGCCACCAATCGTAAGCACTTCCTTGCAGTTGATACACAGCTAAAGTGACCTTCTGTTCTTCATTGCTCCCTAACAGTCCGAAAGCTTTCTCCATCTCTTGTATCCACATCTCGACTATGGCCGGATCAGTTGCCCCATCGAAAGTTGGTGGGTTCAAACGCTTGAACTGAGAGACGATATTCTGCTGTCTGGGTTGCTGATTCACTAGTGTAGCTAGAGTCTCAGCTAGCTGGTCGAATACATTTCCACCATCACCATTATTGTTGCCATTCTGATTGTCGTTGCCTTGATTGTTATTGTTGTTGCCCTGATTGCCATTGTTGTTGCCTTCTCCGTCCATCTTTCTAAAAACAACAAACTTTCAAACTTATAATCAATGATCAAAAACCACAAAAGTCAAATAGGTCAAATAATCACACAAACAAGTGCCCTAAATTCAAAATAATTTACAAACTTAAAGGTCAAACCTATACAATAATCTGTAGGATCGCATCCTAGGGAATGTACTAGTCCCATACCTAATACACTCCGAAGGAAAACCTGGCTCTGATACCAACTGTAACATCCCGACTTTTCGGGATATTAATTCTAAATACGAAAATTAAATGAATGGAATTCTTTATCTAAATAATCCAAAATTAACAAAAGTCAAATGCAGCGGTCAAATTCAATAATTCAAAAAGATAAAAACGGAGACGCAGCTCCATAAATCCAATATTTATAACAATCTTTATTCTAATAATGTAAAGAGTCTAATCCAATAAAGGCATCTAACAACTAGCACGAAAGTCCACAAAATTCACATCCTTATTCTCATTAAGCTTCCAAGATTGAAACCTGAAATATTAGAAACGAATGAGCTACACAGCTCAGCAAGTACAAATTGACTAACAGATATTCTTAAAAATCAATGGGCGTTTTAATAAAACAATTTTCAGAATCAAATATAAGTTTGCAAAACATTTACGAAAACAATTCCAACCCAAAGTTTTATATTTTCAAAATACAGAATTTAAAATAGAAACAGAAGCAGAAACAAAATGAAAAATCAAAAATACCACAGTCTTGCTCTACGGTCACACTTTGCCAGTGACCGGCATCTTATTCTTATTCTTATTCTTTTGCCACACTTTGCCAGTGACCGGCATCTAAAGTTCAATAATTACGCGCCCTTAATAGGTATCTAAAGTTGCACACTTGTGCGCCTAATAAGGGTATCTAAGGCTAGTTCCGGAACTATAGCGTAAATTACGAACGGGTTCAAAACGTAGAGACTGAGTTCTAAAATCAAATACTTATATCTTATAAAGTTCGAAACAGAATTCTTATATCTTATACGAAAATCGAAATTTATAGAATCAAAATATACTTTTCGAAATTAAAAGTAAGTCAAAAAGTACTTACCTCAAAAGCGACTAAACAGTGAATATCAAGGTAATGCACGAATAAATCCTAAATATTAAATAACCAACAATTAGCAAACTGGCAAAATCAATTTAAACTAAACAGAAGACACCACATTCTGATTCTACACTAACAGGAGTAATAATATGCATTCATAGACTTAAATTTATCAAATCAAATGAAATGGGTCAGATTCTGTAAATCACATAAAGTAGACAAAATATATCTAAAATGGGCTTAAGGCCAACATGGCACACACGGTCTTATCCAGTTAATATGTAAAAGTTGCAGAAAGTCAATACCGTTTACTAGCTCTTAACATGTGTATTGACATGTACACTTAAATCACTACTCCACTTATTAAATTAATAAAATTATGAAGAACACTCACCTGTAGTGGACCATGCGGCACACTAAATTCATGGCCAAATTTATTTAAAACCAACCTTTTTTTTTATATCAATTTAAAATAATCGACAAATCATATATAAATTATAACTTGACTCAAAATCAATAAACTTTTACGATATCAATAATGAAATAAAGCAACACATAATTAAACCACTGATTTTAACATAAAAGGGTCATTAATAATTAATTAATTTATTAAATCAATACTTGCACCAGAGACAAGAAAGCAAGAAATGGATCAAATAAACATATATAGCTAAGCACCAAGTCTGGACATAAATAATAAATAAAAGTTTACTTTTTAATAATGTAACAACACAGTGTACACTCAAATTAAATACTAGTTTTACTGCACATGCATAAAATGGATTTGCGAACTAAAAACTACCCCGCATGTACATAGCAAATAATGCTGAAAATTAGTTTTGACTACCAAACAAATACTCTCGGTTAAGTGAAATTAACAATAATACCTATGTTTGTTTTGATTATTATAAACAAATGAATCATATTGGTGGTTACTATACAATATAGATAAATAACGTATAATTTTAAATATTAAAAGCATAATAAACTAATTTAGTGTATACGTAGTGAACCATTGAATTAACAATCATAATAATTATAAAAGCGTGGCACACAATCTTTAGAATAGAATTTACCCATCACCAGTTACAATACAAGTATGAAACACAACTAAACAAGAAAACAAATTTAAGTTGTACTACACATCAAAACAATAAAACCCAAACATGCAGGCATTTATACAGTGATCAGTTCCATGGCATACTCTAAATTAATCAAATCCTGGCAAGTAACAATCACATCATAATTAATAATATAATTTCTCTGTGCATGTTATAGACATGATCATGTAACACATAATCAGTGATCACATATAATATCGCATGTAATTTAAAAAAACACGGCCCGAAAACATACCTGCTGTTGCTAAGCCGCTAAGGTGAGATCTGTACGAGTCTCAAAGTATTCTAAGGGGTTTTTATATAAGCACAAAACCCTATATTAATTAAGGAAAATCTTAAATCTTTCGTACAATCTCTCCAAGTAATATGTAAATTAAAATATTCTAATTCACATATATATCTTAAATTAAATGATACTGATTCTCTAAAATATTTTCACACTTCTTTCCTTTAATAACAAATATCATCCTTACTCAAAATATCTTGCACAAAAAGAATTCTAAATATTACTAATTAACATAACTAAAATAACTTAAAATCTAATATCTAATAATAAAAATAAAATAAATAATAATAAAAATAACGGGGTTTTACAAGTAAGATGGACAACTATGATCTGGACGAGTATGCTATAAGAACGGTTTGATATAAAAAAGAGATAATTCACAATTGCAACGTACAAATGAATAGAAAAGACTAAGCAAGCATTGACCCGATCAAATAAGAACAGAAATAAGCTTGATAATTGAGAAATACAAAGACAGGTACAAGAAAGCTTGGAGAACAAGTCTACTCGTCAGCTAATAGCCCTGGCAAGTGGCAAGTAAGTAAGAGCAAAAACAGAAAAAACTGCTATCATGAAGGAAACGTGGTCAAAACCACTACCTAATTAGTAGCAACGTGGAAGTTGAAGATAAGGAGTATAAATACAATCAGAATAGGAGAGTGGGATGGTTGTTGATTCTTACTTAACCAAATACTTATAGATATTCAAAATTATTGAGTACTGGACGAGTAGGAACTACATACTAGACAGATAGGCAGAAACATTTTATAACATTACTTTTTATACTTGTAACCTCAAATGTTAACGATTCTAGTGGAGATTCTTGGTTGGGACATTCCAACCCGCGATTTTTAACCTTCTTAAAGGGGTTTTCCGCGTCACCAAAATGTTTTTGCCTTGTTTCTTTTTTTCTTTTTACATATTAGTCGTTCTTGCTTTCAATCTGCTCATTAATCTAGAGATCCATTAACCTTAGCTATTAACCCTATAAAATTTTTCCAAAACAGTATCCGTGTCAGTCATCGATATGGACACATATATGGATACTTGTACACTTACTTTATGTTGGGAGTTGTCCCACATCGTTTATGGGAGGGGTAGATTGCTAGTTAATAAGCAACCAGTTAATTTCATTAGTAAGAGAGCGCATATGGGCTTCCGGTATACATAGAATTTCCGGTATGGGATCGATCCCCATAAAGACACAGATTCGACAAGTATCGAGCCCAGAGAGAGATTATTGGGAATAGCCAGCCGAATTCGAAAAAATACTGGAAAGTTACAGGAGAATAGTGCATATATATTAATGATCGACTTAGCACATACTTCGGATGGATCGCTACAAGGTCTTGGTGTTCATTCAGTCCGAAAACAATAACAATGGAAAAATATTCAGTAGAAGCTCACATCGCCTGTTAAAAACCCCCAACTCGTTTACTTTAGTCGACTGGTAATAAATTTTAGTTAGTAATATTGTTTAAGGAGTTTGAACTAAACAATCAACAAGCTAGAAGTAATTTAATTATAACACGAGATTGGAGTACTAGGCCACCAAGCACAAGCAGATAGCCTGTGTTGGAGTTTTCAAGGCCAAACCATTAAGAATATTGCAGGTTTTCTGTATAGTATTTAGACTTTAATCTGTTACCTTTCCATTTATTTCCAGGTAAAGTAGCAATGAAGTACACTGTACTACAATCAAGCTTTCGAGAAATGATAATTTAGGTAATAATTCACTTGTTTTCATGAAAAAGTTTCCACTCTATACTTGACTTTTATGCATATACTCCACACATCATTCAACTGTCAGCTTCCACTTAAAGATGGTGTTCATCTTTTTGCTCGCAAATTGACTTAATTTAAGGCATCATTATGTCTTCCACTTAATTCCGTGAATTGCACCAGAGGGGGATATGTAAACGCGTCTCTTTTTCGACAGATTTTTAATTCCTTTTGACTTTAGGTATATGCATCTGGGAGTAAATATATATATATATATAGGTAAGTGCTAAAATACAAACCACTTTTAAAATACAAACCTACAAACCAACACTAAATTAATTATATTTCATTTATTCTAAGGTTCCCGCCAAGGGTACCTTCACAAAAAATGCTTAAAATAATTGGCTCTATCCAAAAAAAAAAAAAAAAAACTTGCCGTGGAAATGCGAAGCATTTAAGACAGTAAACGGATGAGTTAGGTAGTCATGAGGGCCGAAGGCTCTCGACACACCCGTCAATCGTCTATTGCCTTTACCATTGATTGCCATTCCTTACAACTTTAGAATGATAAAGGCGCGAAGCGCCGTACAAGAAGGTGCGAAGCACCGTTAACCAGTGAAATCCACTGCCATGTCATCACGTGAACAGTGAATTTATTTTTTATTTATTTTTTATTTTTTTATTTTTTTTGTTGGATAGAGCCAATTATTTTAAGCATTTTTTGTATTGGGTTACCCCTAGTTTGGTCATTAGATTAGCTTGAAATATTAGATTATGCTTGATTTGTAGGTTTGTATTTTAAGGAGGTTTGTATTGGAGTAGCCCCCTATATATATATATATAGAGTCCTACTCTACTACAAACTAAAATTAACTACAAACTACAAACTAAACACTAATTCAATATTTCATGCTAATCTAATGATCAAACTAGGGGTACCCCAATACAAAAAGTGTTTAAAATAATTGGCTCCATTCAGCAAAAAAATTAAAAAAAAAAAATTTCACTGTTCACGTGATGACGTGGCAGTGGATTTCACTGGTTAACGGTGCTTCGCACCTTCTTGTACGGCGCTTCGCGCCATTATCATTCTAAAGTTGTAAGGAATGGCAATCAATGGTAAAGGCAATAGATGATTGACTGGTGTGTCGAGGGCCTGCGGCCCTCATGACTACCTAACTCATCCGTTTACTGTCTTAAATGCTTCGCATTTCCACGACAAGTTTTTTTTTTTTTGGTGGATAGAGCCAATTATTTTAAGCCTATATATATATATATTGGCTTTTGCTCAAATACAAACAAATCCTTAAATACAAACTACAAACTAACACTAGATTAATTATATTTCATTTATTCTAAGGTTCCCGCCAAGGGTACCTTCACAAAAAATGCTTAAAATAATTGGCTCTATCCACCAAAAAAAAAAACTTGCCGTGGAAATGCGAAGCATTTAAGACAGTAAACGAATGAGTTAGGTAGTCATGAGGACCGCAGGCCCTCGACACACCCGTCAATCGTCTATTGCCTTTACCATTGATTGTCATTCCTTACAACTTTAGAATGATAAAGGCGCGAAGCGCCGTACAAGAAGGTGCGAAGCACCGTTAACCAGTGAAATCCACTGCCACGTCATCACGTGAACAGTGAAATTTTTTTATTTTTTTTATTTTTTTATTTTTTTGCTGAATGGAGCCAATTATTTTAAACACTTTTTGTATTGGGGTACTCCTAGTTTGATCATTAGATTAGCATGAAATATTGAATTAGTGTTTAGTTTGTAGTTTGTAGTAGAGTAGGACTCTAATATATATATATATATGGATCACTTGTTGGCCACTTGGGTTCAAGAAAATGTCACAAATGAAGGAAACAGTGTTTGCTACAAAAATGAGAGGCAATTTTCTTCGTCTACTGGTGCTGCTATTAGCATTTTCTCAGCTTCTTAGCTTGAATGCTGTTCCTGTTACAAGTAATTCCTCTAACTACTCCTTTAACCCTGTCATTTTTCGGTCTGGTTAATTTTCTTGATAATGATGATCATTGGTTTCTTTTTAATTGCTTGTTCTTTAGGACTCAGGAGTCTTGAGCATAATCTTCATGGTCATGTAGTTATGGAGGACAATCACTCGGTACATTGCAAACCTTATGTCAATTGCTAGAAAAGAACTAGCTCCTTACTGTGCCATGTTCTGTGTTCTGATATTGATGAAATCATATATTTTTTGACAACCAGGCACACTTGGAAGAAAGAGGGAACATGGAAGGCATAAATGGAAGAATGAACATTGAGGTCAATGACTATCCAGGATCCGGTGCTAATAACAGGCATACCCCGAGAAGAGGCTGCATCGATTGCTAATTTCTATAGGCAGTGATATTGTTGTATCTTGTGATGAAGCAATATTGTGCTAAGGAAATGTTTGTACTTGTAGTTAAATAAAATCATTGTATTGCATGTTAAGTAAGTTTCAGGAAGACAATAGAAGTAGAATGTGAACTGTATGGTGTATGGAGATGTCATGGCAGAATCAGGAAGCAGTGAGATAATATGTGAATAATATCCAAGCAGATTTCGCACAATTAACTATGGAAACGTTGGACCATGTTTGATATCTATATACAAGTGCAGTCAGTGGCGGAACCAGGATTATAAAATAGTCAAATATCGTTAATTTTTAAAGGCTAGACGGTACTTAAAGGGCTAAAATGAAATATCCCTAACTTTTAGAGGTTAGCTGGTATTTAAAGTAAAATTTCTACTGACTTTAACTAAAAATCATGGTTTTATAAAAAATTTCTTACTAAAATTTTCAGTTTAGTCGATGCTTCAAACTTAGGTTAGCAACTCATGATTCCGCCCCTGAATATAATCGTTTGTTTTCATATATGAGTTTCATCTTTCCATCTGTGTGACTTGTGGTTTGTAAACAAAACACAAATTCTTGCATGTTATAATGTTGTCATGCGACTTGTGCCTTCAGTTTTACTAGGGAAATGTATATAGACATGTGCTTAAATCTTAGAATTAGAGAAGAGATGCAATGATATCCCACATCGAAAGGTTTAGTAGAAATGACAAAGCGCCGTGCTTTAAAAATGTGACTTGGGCCTCGTTGAAAATCATGATCCTTCAGGCAGTTAATGGGATATGATGAGTGGTCATAATATTGCACTTAAAAATGCATTATGGGTGTCTAGCCCAAAGCCTGTTACGACAACATAGGCACTCTCATCTTGAACCAATCTGATCCCTAGCCCATCTTTAAACCTTAGTTTAAACTTTTTTGTTTTTATATTTTTTTTTGAAAAAATTTTCAGTTGTCTAAAATTTAAAATTAAAGATATTTTTGGACTCTGAAAATTTATTTATTTATAATTTTGTAAGATGTAAATTTTGTTTTGATAAATTTTAGGTTCTGTTTGTCATAAATTTAATTATCATGAAGATTAATTTATGGAGTCACTTAATTTCACAAAGAAATTAATGAAAATGGTTGAGAAAATATTTAATTTGAAAACTGTTTTCTCTTTTAAAATCTTGAATTTGAAAAATGTTGTCCTTTTTTTGAATTTGGAAGTCATTTTCAGGAATTCATACTTCCTACTTCGTGTATTTCGGTGTGGGATGCCTGGTTTTTACAAAACAAATTTTACAAAACAAATTCGAGTAATTCGGGTTCGAATTCGGATTCAAAACAGTAAGAAAATATTTCATGCAAATTGTGAACCAACATAACATATAGCCAAATCCAATGCAAATCAATCCTTATTGTAAATTCTAAACATAAAACTCTGCCACTTGTCTCCTCGCACATATGCAAATGCAATCAAGATGGAGCATCAGCTGGTGCTGGAGACGGGCTGATATTGTTTTCATTAACCCGTGTAAAATTAAGCTTTTTGATGATTTCATCAGCAATCAGCTCGTTTGCGCTATCTGATGGGTGATACTCGTCCCAAAACAGATACTTGCTTCTGTCTTTGCACAATGTGGATGCAGGAACACAGGTAAGGGCTGGTCTAATTCTTCCAAACGAGCAGCATGGCGAATCAGAGTTCTCAAATCCTGCATATACAAAAATATATGTAACGCACACTATTTAGGCAATGAAAATGCACAATTAACTTTTTTTTTCAATTTGATAAGGTGACGCACCATATTTTGTAGGATTTTTTATGACATTGTTAACAACATCATAACCGTCTCCAAATCTATAGCTTGCATTTGGAAGGTTTTTTGACAAATCTTCGAGAAGATTGTTTGCAGCCTTGTTGTAAGCAAGTGCCAAGTTATTGGTCTTCTCTTGGCATTCACCAGAACCCGATATACTAAGAACTCTTTGAAGTGGAATGCAACCCATAGGTCCTAAACCAAACACCATTAGTTTTCGTGCCCCTAGCTCATGCAAGACCTTGATTCATGAAAAATGTAAAGTCCAGATGTTAATTCACTTTTAATTTAGCAAAAAATAGGTTTCGACAGAAAGCATACCCTTAGCTGTGCTCCTAGTGTTTCTATCAAATAAGCAATGAAGCCTTCATCGTTGTATGTCCATGAATCACGATAGATAGGCATCAAGTAATTATTGATAAAATCGTTGCTTCCTAGGGCTACAACATATTGCGATTCTTGGAAAAATTTATCTGCTGCTGCTGTCCCCAATTTGGCTTTAATTAGTTCTTGTGTTCCTTGAAACAACTCGATTTGCTTGTAAAGTGAGAACCGTTGTATCTGCAATAATTTTGTGTCACATTTCTTCACCTCCAATTTAAAGATGTCAATTAAATATCTTTTGGTTTACAACTTACGAATAAACCACCAGTTTCATTCAAGATTCCACCACCTCCAGAGGCAAAATTCACACCATTCTCCAGGATCACATCTTCTGTTAAAGATGGGTCAAGAAAAGCCGGTGGCCTTGGAAGCCCCATTTTATCCCCTGCATTCATAAGCAACTTAATGTAGAATGCAATGTCACAAAATAAATGTAGTATGTCTATTTATATGTGCATGAATCAAATGAATATATGCTATTAACGTACCTATGATATCGGAAACAGTCCGACCATTAGTGAACCTGCCATTAGGCATGCCATTTCCAAAATCAATGCCATACCAGGGAAGGTTAGCGCGAGCTAGGCTCTTGGAGAGTCTGTCATTGTTACCGACATCTGACAAGGAGTCTCCAAAGATGAACTGCACAACTTTGCAGTTGTAACCGTCAATACTAATCACCAACAAAGTCGCAACTATTGCAAATGGTACCAATAACGTCATGCCTAATTCTCTAAGAAACCCGCAAGTGCTTAGCTATTGGAAGAAGTGAATACGAAATGTTACCAATTGAAGGCTGGATTATAAGCATGTAAGAAATGCGAAAGTCATGTTGAGGAGGTTGGGACTTGATCAACGTGAAAAATTGTTTTGTTTAGGAGAGAAAAGAGACAGAGAGTTTGATAAACCAACTGCTACTGATTCTAACCTACTGAATCTAACTTTTTTATTTTTGCCCTTTTTGTTAATCTTTTGTAAGAGATTACTGTAGCAAATTTGGAAACAAATAAACAGAATGCAGTAAAACATAGATAAAATTAAGATTACACTGCTTCCAAACAAACCAAAATAAAATTGTTTGTTGTGGTAAGTTGCCAACTGAATGAGTATAAGAATTCCATTTGAGAATATATTCAAAGCAAAAGAAAACAGTTGTTATTTGTAGGTAAGGGTTGGTGGATAATTAGCACCCGTTAATTTAGTACCTCATATTATACTGTCTTATTTCTTTTATTATTGTTCCTCTGTTCTCGTGCCTGTGTAACTGTGTTTCATATTTGTGATTGTAACATGAGATTGAGGCATCTCATACCCTTCTACGAGCGGAATATACCGAATATGTTTGATTTGATTAAGTTTACCATTTGTCAACTGATCTCCAGATATTGCTGCTAGTTCTATACTTCTGCTGATCCATCTTACTGTGCCAAATATTGGCAAGGAGAACTGGTGAAGAGAGGAGATGATCAAGATAGCCCATTTTGATTTTATTCAAACTTGTACAACATACCTTCATATCTTCACTTCTTCAGTTTCACTATACCTAACAAACAATACGGACCAAGTCTTAAGCCCACAGTACAAATTCCCAGTTCGCATTGAAAGTAATTCTATTTTATTGGCCCAACTATATCTTTTTTGCTATGTATTGGCCCAACTATTGAATTTGAACAAGACGAATTTAAAGCCACAAGTAAGTTGCACAACGCGTCACTTTCTGATTCACATACTCACATGCAGTATCTTGGTTTTCCACACTATCACTTGAAGAACTCGAATGAAATCTATCCCTCATTATCCACACCCCATCTCAGCCATCCACCTGTACAATCCAACGGTCCATAACTCCCCATATCAGCAACCATATCCAACAAAACAATAAAAACAGACCCCCCATCCTCAACACACTCCCACCGCAGACACACACGCAATGGCCACTTCTATTGCCCTCAAAACCTTCACCGGCCTCCGTCAATCCTCACCGGAAACCACCGTCATCTCCCACCGTCCCACCACGCTCACCTACCGTCCTCTACGCGTCTCCGCCGGTAAATTCAGCCCCAAAGTCACTGGCCGTAATCTCCGTGTTGCTGTCATTGGTGGTGGCCCTGCTGGCGGCGCAGCCGCCGAAACTCTCGCTAAAGGAGGCATTGAGACGTTCCTTATTGAGCGTAAGATGGATAACTGCAAGCCTTGTGGTGGTGCAATTCCGTTATGTATGGTTGGGGAGTTTGATCTTCCGTTGGATATTATTGACAGGCGTGTTACGAAGATGAAAATGATTTCACCTTCGAATGTGGCAGTTGACATTGGTCAAACACTTAAACCACATGAGTATATTGGAATGGTTCGTCGAGAAATTCTCGACGATTACCTTCGCACCCGAGCTTCTGACTCGGGTGCCTCCGTAATTAACGGATTGTTCCTTAAAATGGACAAGCCTGTCGATAAGACAGCTCCGTATGTGCTTCATTATACTAAGTATGATGGAAAGACGGGTGCGAGTGGAAAGCGTGAAACCCTGGAAGTCGACGCGGTTATTGGCGCTGATGGTGCCAATTCCCGTGTCGCGAAATCAATTGGCGCGGGGGATTACGAGTATGCTATTGCTTTCCAGGAGAGAATTAAGATTCCCGATGATAAAATGAGGTATTATGAGGATCTTGCCGAGATGTATGTTGGTGATGACGTGTCACCTGATTTTTACGGATGGGTGTTTCCGAAATGTGACCACGTGGCGGTTGGTACTGGCACGGTTACTCACAAGGGTGATATTAAGAAGTTCCAGCTGGCAACTAGGTTGAGAGCTAAGGATAAGATTTTGGGAGGGAAGATTATTCGTGTTGAGGCTCATCCAATTCCCGAGCACCCACGCCCGAAGAGACTAGCCGACCGTGTCGCCCTCGTTGGCGACGCGGCTGGATATGTCACGAAATGTTCGGGCGAGGGAATTTATTTCGCAGCCAAGAGTGGGAGAATGTGTGCTGAGGCGATAGTGGAAGGCTCGGAGAACGGGAAGAGAATGATTGATGAAGGGGATTTGAGGAAGTACTTGGAGAAATGGGATAAGGCATATTGGCCAACATACAAGGTGCTTGATGTTTTACAGAAGGTGTTTTACAGGTCGAACCCGGCCAGGGAGGCTTTCGTAGAGATGTGTGCTGATGAGTATGTGCAGAAGATGACATTTGATAGTTATTTGTACAAGAAGGTTGCGCCGGGGAACCCATTGGAGGATATTAAGCTGGCTGTGAATACAATTGGGAGTTTGGTGAGGGCTAATGCTCTTAGGAGAGAAATGGACATGATTAGTGTATGAAAACTGAGAAGAAGATGATCATCGATTCGGACTCCAATTGTTCAGCATTGTTGTTTTTCTAAATATGCTTTTAATCTCAGACCATTGTAGTCCTGTGTACTATATTTGTGTAACTCCGTTTCCTCAAGCAATTAAGAATCAAATATTTAGAATGTAGCAAGAAAGTACTGTACGAAACTACGAGTAAATCTTGCTTTACTTTGATCAATATACATTTTAATCTAATCTTTTTGTTAGAAGTTTAGGATTTCTTTAGTGCATCACCCTCCTTTGTACCTGAAGAAAAACATCATATAGTCTGTTCAACTTCGTTGAAATGTTGTGAGGTTGAGATAGTAGTATGCCGAGGGTCTTGAACTTGGACAAGAAAGAATGGCCTTTGGTCCCAAAACAGGCTGTCAGGAAAATGAGAAACATTTTCTTAGAAAATGTAACACTAAAATGTTAGTATATTCAATTCACAGTTATACTTTCTCTTATTCGATGACAAGTATGGAAGATAGAAAGAGAAATATCGATATTTAATTTATTATAGTCGGGAGAATATGGATACACTGTGTGAAAAACGAAGCAAATATTCTCTATAGTATCTTATTATTATTATTATTATTATTATTATTATTATTATTATTATTATTATTATTATTTTATTTTATCCAAAAAATAAAATGATTTAAAATATGCACTTCGTTATTTACTCTCAGATGATAACCCGTCGAGAAAATTAATTAAAATTGATCATTTATTTATTATTTTGAATGATTTAAAAAAAATTGTTATTGATACAACTCGGTATATTAGAATAAAGAAACAATTATATTTATAACAGAATTTCAACAATTCTGTAAGATATGAATTTTGGAGTGAAATCAAATATGGAGACTGAATTATTATTATAACGGGTTTTTTACTTATTAATAAAATTTATTATTAATTTAAGATTATTATAAGAAAATCATGAAAGTATGACAAATACGATTCTTATAGATTATTTTGTAACTAAATACGATTATAATAAAAAAATTGCAATATTTTTAAGATTATAACAATTTTACTATTTTATTAAAGACAATATGAAATCCTAGAAGAAATAATATGAGTAAAGGGTTAGAAAGAACTGCAATTGTTCTAGGATTATAATAATTTTATTAAAGATAATATAGAAATTTAGAAGAAATCGGAATAAAGGGGTGAAACAAAAAAAAGGTGGAACCAAATTTGGTTCAGTAATACAATTTAAAAAAGGATTTTGCTTATTAATTAATATGAAAGAAGGTAATATGATCATGATGAAAAGCTAATATATTGCAAAGATTTGAGTTTTCATGAAAATTTATCTAAATATAATCAGGCTAATGATGAATAAATAACAGTTCATTAAAGAGCATGCACATGGACATAATTTGGCTGGATAGAAAACGCTTATGTTGAAAAAAATTAAGTTGCCATGAGATATAGAATCTTTACCTTTTCACAAACTTGATTAGTATCGTTTTTTATTTGTAAGTAGATTGTACTCCATTGGTGTTTTATTCCGTTGGTGATTACTTCGTGTTAGTTAAAATAATTACAAAAAGAGAATTATAGATATAAAAGGTTTTTTATTTTTTTAATTAAAAAAACAACATAAAATTTTGATAGAAATAGGAGTTTAGGGGTGATCAAAATATAGTGCGACCCAAAAGTAGTACCATTAAAACGGTATTTCGCTTATTAATAAAGGTTATATAGATAGATATTTCAATTTTCAAAATCATAATAAATATGTTGGGAAATATTCTCTATATGTTGTGTACCATTTACTTTTTAGTTGATGCAAATATTTTCGACTTTTACTGTGTGATCCTTAAAATACGAAAGTAGCTCTAATGAATGGAAAAGTTTTTTTTTTTTTACAATTTAAAAAGGGATTTTTTTTCACAAATATCAAAATTCAGAAATATTTTTGTAAAAATATATTTTTAATTTTTTTTGTAAAAATATCAATTTTTACAAAAAAATATTTTTAAAAATATGTTCTACAACTTTTACAACCATATTTGAAGCCGACGTCAACTAAAATCAATCATAAAATGTAACTTTAAAAATTTAATAATTTAAATCATCTTTGATTACATAATAATTTACTTAAATTGCATCCGTTAAATCAAATCTAACTAAAATCAGGCTCAATCAATTTCAAATTATTTTTCACAAAAATGTGAAAACAGGTTTTATTTGGTTATTTCGGTTGTAGAAGATATTTTTTGCAAATATTTTTAAAAAATGGTAAAATTATAAAATATCTTAAAAAAGTGATATTTTAGATAATTTCTCTTTAAAAAAGTTAAAAACAAACAAGTACTAATATTCAGAAATTAATGTTTATATGGGTTTTTGTGCCTATAAAGGGTGTGACGTATTTTTTTTTGGTTTTTGGATCATTTAACGGTGTGTTGTCAAATGACGAATTTATTATCATTTTAGATGATTTTCTATTAGATTTCTTATGATAAATTGGTTTTATATGCCTAATCAAAGGGGACCCTTTGGTTAGATATATAAAACTGTTAAGTTTTATTATGTATATTGTGTATAATAATTATTTAATGTTTATTCCGTTAATGGTTCCTTAACATTGTTTTATAATGATGTACTCTTATATTTAGTAGGGTACTTTTTTTTTCTTCGCTTGAGTTTGTTTTCCAAAGAATTTTGCTCTCGTGGGTTTTTAACGAGGCCTTTTTGGTGGATGTAAAGGTTTTATTATCTAAATTTTCGGGAAATCTCTTTCTTATGGGTTGTTAGACCTATGGATTGATTAAGCATACTTTTCGACTAGATGATGAGCTTTTATTATCTCTACAAATATATTATCTGTTATTTTTCAGGAATGAAAATGCCATTCCTGTAAAAAAAAAAAAAAAAAAAAAATTAGAGGATTTCACAAGAAAAATAACATGGAGCATCATATGTTTTATTTATATGTTTTAAAAAGTAACAGCTGTTAAAATAGATTCTGGATACTATGTCCCCTTCTTCGGTCCCCTTCTGTGTCTCCTGTAAAAAAGAGTGCCCTGGTGGGGCCCTTTATTAAAAAAATATTATTATTATTATTTTTTAATAAAGAAGCACACGGCACTCTTTTTGTACAGGGAACCCAGAAAGAGACACGAAAAGGGGAGATAGGCCCGTTAAAACAGTGGCGTTAAAAACAATGCGAGTGAGAGTAATTTAGTTCGCTTCAGAATAATCAGATTCATTTTGTGTAGATATCTTCAAGGCGGTGAGGGTGAGGGCGACTCATACACACACAACAAACTTCTACGACGCCGTTTCTTCAATCCTCTTCCACCTAACAACAAAGGTACATCATTTCACACATCCTATCTAATCTCTCCATTTTCACTCTTCGAGATCTGAAATTTAATCCAAAAATTAATTCGTTTCTGTTAATTTGTGTATATATGTTTATATTTTTTATATTAATGATTATTCTAGGTTAATTAATTGCTTCCTGTGCGAAATGTTGGTAATTACTTGTTAAATTAATGCTTGTGCTAGTGTATTTGCAGCTGATTTCATGAATTACATGATTTTGTTGTTTTAGCTTATCGTAATGATGTGCTGTTGGTAATCACTGCTTATGCTAGTATTATCTATGATTGATTGCGTTTTGCTCGTGATAGAATCCGCTTATACTGTGAAAACTCGATACATAAGCTGATGTGGATTATTTTATTTGCTGTGTTACTGAGTTTCGAATATATGAATTGGCTCTGTTTACTGAATTTTCAGCTTATGTGATTTATACATTGTAGATTACATGTGTTATATTCGACTTTTGTTTTATAGTGGTGTTTTTTTTTAATCTTTATTTGCTTGTTAATTTGTGATAGAATTGGTTTCTACAGCTGATTTTGTTTCTCGAAGAACTTTTTGTTTATTTAGATTACAACAGGTTATTCTGTTCAGTCACAACCTTTGTTATCTTTGATTGCTTGTGACGAGTCCACACTGCTTGTGAACTTATCTGCTCTGCACATCTTTTCTCTATAAGACTATAACAAGAAATAACTTTGTTATAATTTGCCACCATGCACTTCTGTTTGTCTTTTGTTTAGTGTCGGTTCACAATGGATTCCGATTGTTGTCATATTCTTTTGCGTTCACTTTTTTTTTTCCTTCAGGCATGGTTAACTTTCTGCTTTGTAACCATTCATTTAACTTTATGTATTAGATGACTAAATTGAAGATAACTAAATTATTGATTATGTAGTTACTATTTGAGGTTTAGGATATGGTTGTTCTATTTGGTTGGACATAATCAGCTAATTTTTTTGCACTGGTGACAAATCTTGATACCAAGTTTACTGTCTATGCAAAATACACCTCATCCACCTGTTTTTTTTTTGGTTATTAATTTTATGTGTTGCATATGTGCTTGCGTCTTAATAATTATGAAATATGGGATCTGTAAAATATAACTAAAGAAGGCTCTCCCAATAAGTGGTTATTCTGTAAGTGACTTCGTGAACAGCCGCTTCATATCATAATGACTGTTATGTGATTTTATGTGATATTCTGGATAGATGGATAGTATTTCATTTGGATACTGCATCTGCTTTCTGGAAAGATGAACTAGAAGATTCTTCCTGAAATATTTTCCCCTACTAGTAGTAGGAAAGCAATGAACACCAAAGGAGACCTGCTTCTACTTAATGTAACAATTGCTAATTGAAACCTTTAACAATAAAAACAGCATACTGGTTCATTGAGTAACACATGATCTTTTGAGGCCGCAATTTTTATGACCTCTGATCTGAATGACTCATAAAAGTACCTTAATATGTATACAATTAACACAAGAATACCAAGTCTTAATTCAGTTATCTATTTGATAAATTTCATCCGTTCATTTGCTTGTCCCAGTCTGATTATTGCTTTGTGATCCTGGTCCCCATGAGAACCAGGTACTAGCCCTGATATTTATTATTTGCGATCCCCATCAGAGTGACTTAAAAAGATTTGTTGGTTCCATGAGCAGAAGACAGTTGCATGTCTAATTGTCTGTTATTATTAATTTGCTACGTTTGGTTTATGTATAGGTAAGGCGCTGTCATAGCTCACCTGTTTCCAGATTTTGCTGTATTTTATGAGGTTTTGCTAATCTATTGATAAATACATATCTAATCTGTTATGGAGTATCGGAGATGATCTAAATCTTCTGATAAGTTATCAATAAGTTTTTAATGGTCAAACTAAGCCATACTTTTTTTTTCTCCTCAGATGGCAGCAGCAACAGCAAGTACCTTTTCTGTTGGATCAACATTACCATGTGGGTCAAAAATGAGTCCACTTTCGCAGTCAAAGATCGCAAGTGTGCAATGCAACATCAACAACAAGATCAGAAATTTCAGTGGCCTCAAGGTTGCTACGGCATTTAGCTGTGAGTCAGAGTCGACCTTCTCTGGCAAGGACAGCAGGGCTGCGCTTCAAGCCTCATTTTCTTGCAAAGCACATAACGAGAGCCAGAGTTATTTAGCTAACAATCAGATCAGGTCCTCTTTCAAAGTAGCAGTTCTTGGAGCTGCAGGTGGTATAGGCCAGCCATTGGCACTACTCATTAAGATGTCTCCACTAGTTTCGACGTTGCATCTTTACGATATAGCAAATGTCAAGGGAGTTGCAGCTGATCTTAGTCATTGCAACACACCCTCCCAAGTGTTGGACTTCACAGGAACTCCAGAACTGGGTGATGCATTAAAAGGCGTAGATTTGGTTGTCATACCCGCTGGTGTTCCGAGGAAGCCTGGTATGACACGAGATGACCTCTTCAACATCAATGCCGGCATAGTGAAAACCTTGGTTGAGGCTGTTGCTGACAATTGTCCAGATGCTTTCATCCATATAATCAGCAATCCAGTTAACTCTACTGTACCAATTGCTGCAGAAGTGTTGAGGCAGAAGGGTGATTATGATCCCAAGAAGCTTTTTGGTGTGACAACTCTAGATGTTGTCAGGGCTAACACATTCGTTGCTCAAAAGAAGAACCTTAAACTTATTGATGTTGATGTTCCAGTAATTGGAGGACATGCTGGAATCACTATTCTTCCTTTGCTGTCAAAGACAAAACCGTCTGTAAGTTTCACTGATAGAGAAGTGGAAGAGCTTACAGTGAGGATTCAGAATGCTGGAACAGAAGTTGTGGAGGCCAAGGCTGGGGCAGGATCCGCTACCCTGTCAATGGCATATGCTGCTGCAAGATTTGTTGAGTCCTCCCTTCGTGCTCTAGATGGAGATGGTGATGTCTATGAGTGTGCTTTTGTCCAGTCTGAATTGACCGAGCTTCCTTATTTTGCATCAAGAATTAAGCTCGGAAAGAAAGGGGTTGAAGCTATTATTTCCTCTGATCTTCAAGGACTGACGGAATATGAACAAAAGGCTCTGGAGGCCCTTAAGCCTGAGTTGAAGGCCAGCATTGAGAAAGGGGTTGCATTTGCACAAAAGCAAGCAGTAGCTGCATAAAGTTGACAAGTGAAGCCACCAGAGGAGATGAAGACCATGCATGTTAGGCATTTTGATATAAATTCATCAGTGCATCAACATAATCATTTTTGTAGACTATGAATTTCCAGTTTCCTGGTTACAGTTTTATGCGGATGGGCTCCTATGCTGAAGAGCGAGTGAATGCACCCTTTTTAGAATTTTGTTCTCATTGACAGTAATATGTAATAGCAAGTATAACATTACCCCGTGCTCTGTGGCATTAGATATCTGGAGCATTCTCTATAATGAAGTGACATTTATCACTAGGTTACTCTATTTTATTTATTGTTTGAAATAATTGTTGTATTTCTGCTAGTTATATTTCAGCTGCCCACATCAGTTTTTTTTTTTTAAAAAAAAAAACTTTGATTTTACTAATCGAGCACAAGTTCTCTCGTTCCTTGCAGTCTTAAGTACTAATATTTAAAACTGAAGGAAGCTTGCTCCATGTAGGCCTTTAAGGAAACTATTGACCGGCTATTTGCCACATCTGTATTACCATTTACCACTATGTTGTGGAGTGCGGACTTACGTTTACACTAGCACAATATCTATCTAGAAGATGATTGTGCATCCTTGCAATTATATATTTTAAGATACAGCTTTGTATCTGATGATGGAAAAAAAAAACTTCTTCCGTAGAAGGCTACCAATTTCCGTTGCAAGAGCAACGTCCTTCGCGGAAATGATGAAAGTGGGTGCGATCTGTGATTACCACCTCCCGGTTATAAACCCCAGAAAATATTTCTGCAAACTTATGGCAGTCAGCACAGGTCCTTAGATTCTTCGCAACTCTAATCTTTGTACCAGGTGGAGTCACGAGAACTCCAAAAGCAATGGCCAACTTCTCACTGTGATAAGAAAACCTAAACTGATTTCCTGCAGGTGCTGCAGCATCCATTTTATGTAATTTGGTTGTAATTTCAGTAACATAACCAGCAAGTTTCAGTTGTTTTTCTATCTCTTCAAGCATATCATAGATCTCTTTCTTTCTGGGATGTGAAGTATCATCAGTAACAAACGAATGTATTTCTCCTTTCAGCTCAATCGTACAAGAAGCCGGGGTAGTTTTAATTCCTTTTTCCTTCATCAATTTCCTAACTTCTAACACCATTTCCTGGTCACCTGTGAACGAATATATATTGAGAAGCAATAGATAATCACCCGCCTTTTGAGCCTTAAGCTTAATTAGCTGTCCAACTATTCGTTCTCCAAGTTCTACTTGACCGTGAATTTTACAAGCCCCAAGTAAAGTCCTCCACATAACTGCATCTGGCTTCATACTCATAGAGAGTATAAGATTGTACGCCTCTTCAAGCAAACCTGCTCGACTCATCAGATCAACCATACATCCATAGTGATGAAGATTAGGCATTATTCCGAATTCTTTGCTCATTTGATTGAAAAACATAAGACCTTCATCAAGCAGGCCAGAGCGACTACAAGCAGAAAGTATACCAGTAAATATTTGCTTGTCAGGGGCAATACCCATTTTCTGCATCTCCCAAAACGCTTCAATAGCTTCTCGTCCAAATCCATTCTTAGCCAAACCCGATATCATTGCGCTCCACGAAACTACGCTTTTATTATTCATCCCCTTAAACACTTCATACGCCTTCTCCATATCTCCACACCTAGAATACATTGCTATAAGACCATTACAAATATTTTTAATTTTATCATACCCATTTTCTCTAACATACTTATGAACTCTTTCACCAAATTCAAGCACCCCTAAATTCGCACACGCCTGAAGAACGAGCAAACAAGTGGCCTCATTCGGATTCCCCTCACATTTCGACCTCTCCATCCTATCAAACACATCCAACGCATCCCGTGTACGTCCATTCCTAGTTAAACAAGAAATCAACACATTCCACACCACAGTATCTCTCCTAGTAATTTCGTCAAACACCTTACAAGCATCACCAAACACGCGAAAACTCGAATAAAAATCCATCAAACCAGTCATCAAAAGGCTATCCAATTGATGCCCATCTCTCAAAACCCTCCCATGAATCTGTAATCCACCTAACAATAACGACCCTTCAACACAAGCCTTAGTAACAAACGAACAAGAAACAGGGTCTGGTCGAATGTTTTTTCGCAACATTTGTCGAAACAAAACAAAACCCTCAACTGGGTCTTTGCTCACTGAATAAGCTCTAATAATAACATTATAATGAGAAATATTGGGTTTTTTTACCTGATAAAAAATGCTGCGAGAATGGGATATATCATTACAAGGAGAAGAACAGAAACGAGATAACAAAGAGAATGAAACAGTGGGGTTTTGAACAAAAGATGTAGAGATGAGATGGGCATGTAACTGAAGCAATAGTTGTTTTTGTATTGTTGGTGATTTTATGATTGAAATGATGGTTTTTTCTTTGTGGGGTGATTGGTTTATCAATGCTTGTAAAGATTGAGTTTTCATCACTCTTTTGTCAAGCTTTGACTAGGAGAATGGTTGTTAATTTATATTTTTAAGTTTGGCGCCCAATTTTAGATACTACTACCTTTTATTCATTATACAAGGGCATTTGATTTTTTACACCTAATTTTAGGTGCTTTAATTATATACTAAAAATTATTATTTTTCAATATCATTTTTGAATAAAAATATAATATTTTAATTTTTATTTAGAAAAGGAAATTTTAAATAAAAGTAATAATTTTAGCTATGTAGTCAAATCACCTAAAGTTACGTGCAAAAAAATCAAACGCCTTATATAATAGATCGGATGAAATATTTTGATTGTAAATAGGGAGGGAAAATACTAGGTACCCCGAAACAGTTTTCATATATTTTTCCAAATGTTGATATGTTACTCATGTTAGCTATATATTAGGTAATTTTTCGATAATGATATGGGATTTCGTCTGTATTTATATGCACCCACAAATTAAAATCAATCATCATTCAGGAAATTTTTTGAAAATATATTTGAGATACGTAGCATACTCGAAAGTAACGAATTCATTTGAGAAATAAAGATGAGGCGAGCGAAAATCGAAACTTTGGTTCGTAATTTTTAACGATCCATTCCTGAATGAGGCATACATATTTTGGTGGTTCGTAAAAAGGAAAGAAAATATTAATCGAATTTTATAAAAAGAAAACAAAATATTAATTGAATACAAATTATTAATATAAATTAATTTAAAATCTGTGCATCGCACGGATTTTACTTAATATTATGTATACTTTTTTTTAATTTGAATTTTATTTTTTAAGACATGAATTTTGTAAGTTAAATTTTTATATGATATAATTTAATAGTAATAATTGTATAAATATTGCCCGTGATGCTTGTAGAATATAAGGAACTTTAATTAGAAAATATAGAAAAGATGATACGTTTTAGTTGAAAAAGGTAATCGATTAATTATTACTAATTATAATACTATTATTTTATATTATTAAATAAAATTTCCCGTGATATAATTGGAAAATAATAGGTTAGAGTTAGAAAATATAGAAATGGTAACGTGTTTTACCTGGAAAAAATAATTGATTCATTAAAAATTATTATAATATAATTATATTATTTTATTAAATAGAATTACCTGTAGTATTTTTAGAAAAGGAGAAATTAATTAGATAATGAAAGATATAAAAGATAATGTGTTTTACCTAAAAAAGTAAATTAATTAATTATTAAAAAATAAAAAAAATAATATGTTTAACAGCAAAAAGAAAATTGATTAGTTATTAATAGGTATCGGTATCGTATCGACCAACAAAATTTTTAATATTTCGGCTATTATAATATAGTATAGGTAAACGAGCTATTTGGTCACTGTACTGTTCAAAAACTTCAATTGGATCACCAACCCAAAAAAAAAATTTCAGTCGCAAAATAAAACACTGAAAACATTTCAATTGGGTTTCTGCCGTTACTTCCGTTAAAAAAATGGACGGAATACTTTCAATTAGGTTACTGGAATGAAGTTTAACAACTAATCAATCACTGAACTTTATATCAATTTCAATTAGGTCATTGATTTTTTTTTGAATTTTTAAATTTTTGAATGAATTTTAAAATTTTCAATGAAGTTTAAAATTTTTTAAATTTTTAATTATGAACATACCCATTCAATTTATATATGTATAAATCGATACATGCGAACAAATACTTTAAGTTATCACGCTTTTTCAATTCAAAGTGATTTTTTTTTGAATTTTTTAATTTTTTCGAATGATTAGAATTTAATTAAATTAAAATATGATAAATTTTAAAAAAATTTCGAATGATTAGAATTTAATTAAATTTAAAAATTAACATACCTCTAGAGATACTCTGAAAATAAGTGTATGAATATCCAGTTAATTTTCTAACATTCTTACTTTATTAAGTTATAACTCGTAGGAGTTGTTATAAATTTACAAATAATAAATGTAAATATTTAGATATTTTTTGAATGTCAAAACAATTATACATTTGAAGATGACAGCAAGGGTATATATCTAAGGGATACGGCTGTTTAATTTTTTAAGATATTACAAGATATGCGTATAAATTTTTTTGAATAAAAAAATTTAAATTTTTTCGAATTAATGCGTATAATTTTTTTCAAATTAAAAAATTTTAATTTTTTTCGAATTAAAAAATTTCAAACTTTTTCGAATTAAAAAATTTCAAATTTTTCAAGATATGAGTATATTTTAATTTTTTCAATCTAAAGTTTAATTTAATTTCTAAACAAATATTTTTAATTTTTTCAATCTACAGTTTTTTTTTTTTTTTGGTCCAGTGACCTAATTGAAAGTTAATAAATAGTTTAACATCTCTCCGTCAAAGTCACGTTATTTTTATCGGCAATGAATTACTTTATAGTATAGTGTTATGATTGAAAGTAATTAAGTATTTTATTATGTGATTGAAGTGGGTTGGTGACCCAACTGAAAGTTTTTGAATAATACGATGACCAACCTGCTAACTTTCACATTTTACTCGAATAATTCAATTTCTTTCCAATTTATCTTCTTTCATAGTTTGAAGAGGAGAAGAAAAAAAAAACTTTATTCATTCATGTACTACAAGTATAATAATGGTAATTTAACATGTAATTTAGATCTTGTGATAATACATAAAAGTCTGTCTCAATTTTGATTCGTTTTTATTATATTACTAGTTGATAAAGCCGCGCTTCGCGGCGGCATTACAATTTTTATTTTTAAAAAAATTCAATACATTTACGTTATATTATAATATAAATATTAAATTTTAATAATTAAATAATCTTCTCTAATGAACCAATTTTTTGTTAAATACGATTCTGTCGATTGAGCCGCTCTCTCGTTAAAACCGAAATCCCAACTTTTTAACATATATTATAAACACTTATATAATATTTTTTTTATCCATAAAATCGAACCGTAAAAATAAAAAAAATTATGACTACAGTATCAAATTCTAATAGCTAATACAATCTTTTCTAGCGAGCCCTCTTCCCGTTAAATACGTTTCGAGCCGCTCTTATTTGAAACCGAAATTCTAACTTCACTATATAAAGAGAGTAAATTCCAATTTTTATATTCTTTAAACTTTCTAATATTTATAGAGTTTTAAAAGATGAAAATACATCTTATATTTTCTGTATATTATAGGTAAACTTGTATAAAAAAAGTTAAAATAAAGGATTTTTAGGAAAAAAGATGTATAATTTTAAAAAAATCGTATATAACGTCTCCACCGTCCTCGTATTCTACTTCCAATAAAACATTTTATTTTATGTATTATATATTTAAACACTTTTTATACGGTCCTATTTAATGAACCGCTTTCTTGTTAAACACGTTTATTACTATTGATCCGCTCTCTCGTTACGACCAAAAACCTAACTTTTACATATATTACTTGTATGATAATGTTTATCCATAAAAATCAAATCCTAAAAAAAAAAAAAAATTTATAACATCAATATGGTATTTTAATAGCTAGTACAATCTTTTTTAGTGAGCCGTCTTCCCGTTAAACATGTTTCGAGCCGCTCTCGTTTGGGATCGAAATTCCAACTTCATTACATATTATTGATGATACTTATTTTATACAACAATTTTTTTCCTTAAAATCAAAACCTAAAAAATAGAGTGAATTCCAATTTATACTTTCTCTAGACTTTCTAAAATTTTTGGAGTTTTAGAAAATGAAAACACATCTTATTTTCTCTTTATATTATAGATACTCCTGTATTTATTTAGGATTCTTGCATGATATTGTTCTTTTATTATGTTAACACATCAATTCTTTTCTTTTTAAATACGGTGAATTATGTTAACACATCAATTCTTTTTTTTTTTTTTAAATACGGTGACTTTTTTTATGACAATAGTATTGGATTTATGAATAAATTTTCCTAATATAAGTATAAATAACTTATATAAAAAATATATAATTTAAGAAGATCGTACTTTCTATAAAATATTTAATTATATTTCTGCTCTATACATTCAAACACATATTCTACTTCTAGTAGAACGTTTGTTTATATATTTTTTCGATAAATTCGAACTCTTATTCTTTACAAATTCGAACTCCTATTTTACTTCCAATAGAACTTTTAATCGTATGCCTTATAAATACTTATTATACTTACAGTAGAACTTCTAATCATATGTCTTCCCTATAAATTCGAACTCTTCTCCTTTATAAATTCGAACACCTATTCTACTTGTAATATGTTAATTGATATTTTTGTATTTATTAGTGTTTAAAATTCTAAAATTCTAGAAAATTAGAAAAATAGATTGAGACGATCTTAGAGCGCCACCTAAACTCCCGCTATCCTCCTTTATATATATATATTGATGATTGATGATCGTGAAATATTCAGGAGCAAGATGCTTAATAATAATTAGGATAATATGATTTGAATATGTAATTTTATTAATAATGATCTCATAATCAACGTAAAATTCTCTTCTTTACAAAGTTTCATCCCCTCTCAAATAAAGTGGAACAATTACTATATTTACTAGCTTATAGCCCGTGCAAAGCACGGGTTACTTTTAATTTTTTATAATCAATATATATATATAAAGGAGGATAGCGGGAGTTTAGGTGGCGCTCTAAGATCGTCTCAATCTATTTTTCTAATTTTTTAGAATTTTAGAATTTTAAACATTAATAAATATAAAAATATCAATTAACATATTAGAAGTAGAATAGGTGTTCGAATTTATAAAGGAGAAGAGTTCGAATTTATATGGAAAACATATGATTAGAAGTTATATTGGAAATATAAGAGGAGAAAAGTTCGAATTTATAGCAAAGATATAGAATTAGAAGTTCTATTGGAAATAGAAAATGTATTTAATACCTACAACTACAACAAAGTCTATTTAGACTCAAAGTCCAGTCACCCAAAGTCTATCCAAGCAGAGTTGAGATAGAAATCTAATTAAAACCTGAATTTAATCAAAGAGTTAGAACATGAGCTGCTGCGCCTCGGGAAGCGTGAATGGAGGAGACTCCCAGGTCGTCACTAATCTAAAGAAAAAATAATAGTATAAAAATAAAACTCCACAAATTTTAAAAAAAACGCCTCCAAAAAATATTTAAAAAACAAAAAATACCTTTAGTAAAAAACACTTTAAAATATTTAAAAAACATATCCAAAAAAACCTAATTCTACTTCGTAAACAATACCGTCTGCAACAAAATCCTACTTAATATCTTAATGTAGAATCGTACTTAATATCTTAATGCATTCTACCACCTTTATCAAAACTCATAAAATCATGTACTACTTAGAAATCCTATTCCGGGCTTACAACTAATATCAGAATCTCTATATATACACGTACATGCAACCAGAATAATATAACGAATTTATATCTCTGTCCTTAAGGTTTAACAAACAAAACAGCTCTTTTTAAACATGGAGTACTCTTTTCTCAATGATCTCAACAATACTCACGATAACTGGAGAATTAGGGTTAGAATTTGCAGAATGTGGGAATCAACCAATCCTCAGAAAAATGATGAACCGATTAGTATTGACATGATCCTGATTGATGAAAAGGTAAGTAGGTTTGACATATATTTTTAGGAGTAACTATTTTCTTAAGTTTTAGATGCTTTATCTTTATTTTGTTACAGGAGAATCTCATGCATGCATCAATCCGTACGCATCTGGCTTCCCGTTTCAAACATCTTCTACAAGAAGGGACCATATATAGCATGAGAAATTTGAAGATTGTACCGGTCACAGGTAGCTATAGACCTCTCTCATGTGATGTCAAGACTCTCTTTTTTAGCTACAACTTCTCTTCAAAGGTTGGATGAAGAAACAGTTAAGATACCATTGCACGGATTCCAATTTATAGTACCTGATGTCATTGAAACCCGTTTGAATGACAAGACTATACTCTCAGGTATTCACGTATCCAATTTATTTACCGAAATATATACAATTTTGGAGAATATATATTTAAAAACCCATCTTCCATATACATAGATTAATTTATTTTATTTGACAATTCTGCAGATGTTGTGGGACATTTGACTGCCATCGGTGGCATTGATATTGTTAGCAACAACAGGAAAAAGCGAGATCTTGAGATTATAACAAATCAGTAAGTCATTTATTAACGAGAAGACGGCTCACTAGAAAAAATTGTATTAGCTATTAGAATTGGATACTGATGTCATAATTTTTATTTTTATTTCTAGGATTCGATTTTTATGGATAAAAATTATTATATAAGTCTTTAGAAAATATGTTAAATGTAACGAAAATCTATATTGAATTTTTTTAAAAAAATTGTAATGCCGTCGCGAAGCGCGGCTTTATCAACTAGTTTATTTATAATATAATATTATAAATATTAATTTAAATATGTTATTGATTCGAATCTTACATCTTTATATATAATAATTTTTAGTATTAAATATAAATTAATATTTTATTGGCGGGAATCGAACCTTGAACCTCTGCATATAACAACTTTTAGTATTATTATATCTAACGGTCATGATCTATTTGAGTTGTTGATCTAACGGTGATAAATGAGGGATAACCAAAAATGGGAATAACCAAAAAATGGGTAACCAACTACAAATTATACCCCATTTTGCTTATTATAATATAGTATAGATTGGAGATCCATGTGGGTCCTCCTATAACCACTTTACTTAGAGCATCTCACCAAAGTTGCCAAAAGTTGGCAACTTCCACATTTAATTAAAATACATACAACTCCCCAAAAATTTATTTAATTTTACCTTTTTTTATATCTCCCATATTTTATTATCTCTTTAAATGTTTTATTTAAATATCTCACATATCTAATATCATTAATGCACATGAGACGAAAAGAAAAAATATATCATTTTTTTGCACTATTTTCATTTAATCAAATAAAAATATCTTATATTGATGTAAAGATAATATTATTTTATATTTAAAAATTTAAATTATTTGATATTTGATATTTATGTAATGTCAAAAAAAGGAAAAAAATCATTACGGGAGGGAATTAAGTATTTTAAATATCCAAATTTTCAATTTTATTTAGAATATATAATATGTATTTATAAGATAATATAAAATTGATATATGGGACCACATTGACAACTTTTAAAGTTGTCAACTATTGGAGTAGATTTGTAACAAAAGTTGTCAACAATGAGATGTAGGAGAGAAGAAATAAAAAAGTAATATATGTGATGATGTGGTAGAAGTTGGCAACCATATTGGCAACTTCTGTTAGAGATGCTCTTATGTTAAGATTATTTTACAAGATTGAGCTTCAAGCCCCATCAAAGAAATTATATTTATTTAGACCTAACTACAATCTACATCTAATTGGACCTAATTACAATCTCTTATCATAACCTATTTTCTAAGCTAATATCATGGCCGAACAATTATTTATATTTTGATGTTATACTATTAAAATCTTATCTATACTATCTATCTATGCTATTTATACTATACTATAATAATCGAAATGGGGTATAATTTGTAGTTTGATTAATCTTTTTTGGTTATTTCCTATTTTTTGTTATCTCACATTCACAAACGTAGATCTTCAACTCAATAGATCATGACTATTAGTTACAACAATACTAAAAGTTGTTATATACAGAGATCTAAAGTTCCATTCCCGCCAATAACATAGTAATTTGTATTTAATACTAAAAATAATATAAACAAATATAAAATTCGAATTCATCCAATAACATATTAAAATTAAAATTTATAATATTATTATACTAAACTATAAACAAATTAAAAGCAACCCGTACTTTGCACATATTTTGCACGGATTATAAGGTAGTAAGGGATAATATGAAAAGTAATCATATTAAACACAATTTTTTGTCCTCTCCTCAAGGACTAAATTGATTTTAAAATTTCATAACTAAGTTATAAACACTATAGAAATACTAATAGAATATTATTTAATTTTTAATTGTAAACAGAGACATTTATTTTTAAAGTAAACAGAGACACATTGTACCTTTGCACTGTGTTTAAATTCATTTATCATTTAAGCCAATAATGATGCAATATTCGACCACATTATCAATCTGCGTCTCCCTTGCAATGCATATCATGAAAGTCCTTGTAAAAAAACCAGTCAACTTAGATGTCAGGTACATGTAAAATTACCATGTCCAAATCTTGTAGATGCATTTCATTTCATTGATATAAATAAGCATGTAGTATAATGCTAAGGAGTAGATCCTAAATTGTGTTTGTAGGAGATGTCTCACAATCCAAAAAAAGCGACTCCATCTCCAAGTCATCGACATTGAAATGTTCTCCGGGGCTTGTCCAGTGATCATTTGTAAAGTCCGCACTGATATAGTGACCAGTACTGCTGGAAGAAGATTGATCATCGGCAGGAGAGTACTTAGGATTGCTGCTATTATCATCCATGATCATCATCAGGATATCATCTCCTTCTACATTAGTTGCAGACTTTCTCCTCTTGTAGTTCGCTTTAAAACAAGCTTGTCGAAGCCTCTTTGTTTTGTCTGCAATTTTAACATCTGGATTTTCTTCTATCCGCTTTCGCTCTTGTTCCAGTAATTCTATTGCTTTCCTCAGCTTCTCATTGTCACGCGCATCTCCTCCTTGCTTCCCCAGTTCCTACCACCAGATTGAATTAATTAATCGTCCCTATGATAATGTAACAAATGCAATGCAGATATGTAAATAATGTTCTACTAAAACCTTTTACTGTTAAGTAGTAGAGGCTGATCTTGATACTATTTAACTCTAACAACGAAGACAATCTCACCACGGATCAACCAAAGGACCACAACCCCACTAAAAAACACAATCTTACTAAGAGTCAACAAACAAACAAAGGTGTCCACGACTAGAATATTATTATTGGAGAACACTTCTAGCGTGAGAACACGTGAGAATAATTATTGACACATGAGCGTGAGGTTGTTCAAATATCATCTTCTAAACATATTATAGTGTTAAATTAGAGCAAGTCCAATGCAAGATGTTAAATTGCAATTGTTATAATATAGAACCAACAAGTGAATTTCGGTGCTAAAATAAAACTCACACTCCAAAGGTAGTTCTATAACTAGTTTCAAATTTAACCAACTCTTTTAACTTTTACCTAACTCTTTTAATTTCTATTAAATATTCTCAACAAACTCATCTCATTCTAGTTAAATGATGATATAGCATGGATGCATAAATTAATCTTTGGTTTCAAATTTAGCACCAAGGATGCATAATATAGCAATAGCACCAAGTATGCATCCAACTATAGCACCCCTTTAAAATCGGGTTTTTAACACTTGGTACTATAATATAGCAATATCTTGCATTGGACTTGCTCTTAGGGACTGTCTTTAAACTTAATTTTTTTAGGAACCACGAATGTATTGTTATAAATTTTGACACTAGAATCATTTGGCTATAATAAAACACTGACAATTCACTAATTGTGTATATCATTTCACTTCTTCTGAGAAAAAGTTAACATTTAATCAAACACTTGAAAACATCACAAATGAATACCAAAATTAAAGAAACCTGGACATTATTGATGAGCGATTGAAGGCTCATCAGCTTTCTATGTGGCCACCTTCTGATTCCAAAGTCTCTGCACCTTCTCTTAAGACATGTTAAACCAACATTGAGTTCCTTGGCTGCCTGTGTAATGGGCATGTAAAAGTGCCGCGATATTACTTCTTTCGTTAACAGATTCGAAGTATAGTTCCCTTTCTGTCCTCCAGCCGCAGATCTGCAATTCCTCACCTGATAATTTTCCTCCTCTTCACTATCATTTACCACGACAGCACTTTTGCCACACAACAGTAAAGGTTGCACTTGCTCTTGAGTACTATAAAAATTATTCGTCGTCTCATCAGCAATCCATTTAGGCCATTCCCCAAATCCACTTCCATGAGTATCATCATGTCCATAAAAAAACTCATCTGGATAAACAATTAAACACAATAACGACCGAAATCGAGAATTTACAAATTACTTCCATAAAACAACATTTAACACACATTTGACACGCACACACACACACACACAAACACAATATGCAGACAATTTATTGATCATCACCTTTAATGGGTATGTTTTGGTTTGGCACTACCCAAGATAAAGGCTCAATAGCCTCTTGAACTGGCATATCATAAGGATTGCAATCCAACTCCGAAATTCCACTTGAAATCACAACAAAAAGAACTTAATTCATTAGTTTCAAGCTTAACCAAACAATTGCAAATAAAATCCAAAAAATAATACACTTCGAAAATATATTCTGATCATACACTACGAGTCGATAAAAAAGAACCAAGTACAAATTTACAATGATATTTGCATGTGTGTGTGTGTGTACCTGTAATCTAGAGAAGGGAGGGTGAACATATCTTGACTATCCATAGTTGTGAAATTGTTCTCTTCTTCTTCCCCTGCACCTGCACTAACTTCAGAATTTGACCATGCTTTGACAGAGCGAGTCTCCATGTTTTTTTGGTGAAATTCTATTATGATTTCAAGGGAAAGAGAAATGAAACACTCCAACGTAGAACTTATGTGGGAAATGGAAAGGATTGGCCATTAATATAGATGCATTCAATAATGTGAAAGCAATTTATTAAAAGGCCAAGTCACTTAAAATTGGAAATCAATTATAGAGTGTTATCAATTCTAATGACTATAATCAGTTAAAGAAAACAAGTGCCTCTTCATTCAACAAACTGCCCTATGTAGTAATTTATTTACGGAGCATGTTCATGCATGCACCATATTTTTAACAAATATTAACCAACACTATGCGTCACAAGTTCCTGGAAAATATGGGTAAAATATGTGTCATGGAGCAGGGGACATATCCGTAATTTTGTGAATGATTTCCTCAAATGATGTGTCACAAGTTCGATTTTCCCCTCCTATAATTTTTACCGTTCTCATACATTGGAATTATTTAGTTAATCTCGTAAAATATAATTTCGGATCCCCCTGTTTTACTAGAGTATACCGTGAGTACCATCTTTTGCTAGATACAATATTTAGGTGTCAGAACTGTTTAATATACACATTACCTCCCTTGGCCTCTTGCTACTTACTAGCAGTGTTCTAAAAAGAGGTAATTAATCGGGGTTAATCATCGATTAATCGCTGTTCGATACCTTTCCGAGTGGATTTTAGCAAAAATAGACGGATAATTCGGTCAAAAAGCGATAAATTCGATCAAAAAGCGGTCAAGTTCGGTCTAAATTTTTTAAAAATATATTAAATTTAAATTTTATGAAATATTTATAAATATTTATGAAATATTTATTTAAAGGATGTATTATATGTATTAAATAATTAAATAAAAAATAATATTAAATGGATTTCGAATAACAATTAATCTCCGGTTATCCGATTAATCCCTATTCCGTGTCTTCACCCTTTGTTCCGAATTTTGGTTTTTATAACACTATTGAATACTGATTTCGACTGTCAGAATTGTCTATTTATATGAAAATGGATTTTAGTGAATAGTGAAATCTCATTAATCATTATTGAGGACTTGAGGTATTAGCTATTTAGCTTAGCTGCGCGGACTTGATAAGAGACAGTTGCCAAAACTGGAAATATCTACTAATTTTTCAGAGGAAATTAAATAGTTCTGGGCTTCTGGCAACCTGTACTTTTACAGGCTAATTGACCATTAGAATTAGATATCTTGAAATAGGCCTTTTTGCATAAAGAGCTAAGGTCTTGCAGACTTGCAGTAGTACTTAAATGATGCATAGTTACTGTCCATCAAGCTGTCTCATACACAAAAATATATCAATATAAGTGCTTTACTACTTTTCTATGACTATTTTGCATCCTCTCAAAGATGATACCTCAAAATATATTTACAGTTTTTGCAGAACTTTGCTTTACAAAAATACCTTAAATAGTGATTTTGGTTGTGTTTGTGCTTCCTTTACACTTTCACAGAATCACAGGTGTATGATATTTAGACCTGGCAATTCGTTCGTTTCGTGTACTTTCGTGTCGTGTACTTTCGTGTTTCGTGTACGTAATGCTAAATCCAAAACCGACCCGTTAAGGATTCGTTTCATTTCGTGTTCGTGTACCTTCATTTCGTGTACGTTTCGTATCGTATTTCGTGTAATTTTTGAATAAAAATAAAAATATTTAAATATTAATTTTTTACTAGTCCAGTCTTAAATCAATATATTATAAGGAATGAAGTGTGCTTAAGTCTTGTGAAACTAAGATTTGAAACTATTTTGTATTTATCTTATGTAAAAATTATATATATAATATCATTTTAAAATATGTATTCATATAATTTTAATAAAATTATTTAAATATTTATTTATTTCGTGTATTTTCGTTTCGTGTCGTGTACCCATGGGTAAACCCAAAACCGACACTAAATTCATCCGTGTAATTTCGTGTTCGTATATTTTCGTGTTCGTGTACCGTAAAGGTCAACCCAAACCCGTAATTTTCGTATCGTTTTCGTGTCGTGTTTTCGTGTCGTGTACGAAATTGCCGGCTCTAATGATATTGATATCAACTTTATGTCTATGTCTTTATAAGCTCTGTGCTAGCACAGTACTAGGTTAGTCCATGTCAATAGAATAAGGTTGAGCAGCCATTAATTATATAGACTTTGGTTCAATTAAGGATTAGAAAAAGGTGACAATAGTGAGAATGAGAATCAATGGTTCTGCGTAATAAATTTTGGTTTTGCACAAAACAAAAAAAAAAAGCCAAGTTTGTTTAGTTTTAATAGTTGTCACTATCTTTTGTTCACATTGAATTTAATTATATACATATAAAATATGTGAATTCGACATTGTCACGGTCAAGAGGAAAGATGACCGGAAGTTCTAGAAATTTACCGGATCCTAGTCAAACTCGATTTATGTACCTCTACCCGAAGGGAAGAATGAATATTTGCAAAACTGCAACCATTATGTTTTGAGTCCTTTTTTCTACCAACTAACAAAAATTAATTGCAACCATTACTTTTGGAATGTATGAAATACGTAATCCTGTTGGTCTTCATAAACTATCCAACCAAGAAGACTAACAACCAATATTCTTATTCGATTCTGGCTCATCCCGAAATTTGTTACAAAAAACATATAAGCCTAACTTTCTAAAAAAACAACCGAGGTCAATGCCATGACTGATGACTACGCGTTTACTCCAACAATGTTATGTAACGTCATGTACCAAGAAAGAGAACCGAGAGACATGTGAAGAAAGCTTTCGGCCTTTCGCATTGATCCAAAGTCAAGGAGCAGGTTTTGGGCTTTGAAAGCTGGTAGATAAGAGAAAGCCCAATGCGATTCGAAAATAAACTCCCAGGTTTTGTTGTAGGCTGAATAAGCTGTTGGCGCAAATATATTTCCAGGCTTCAAAGTTAAAACAGAAGGATACAATACAGGGTGTTTCACAATTTTTTTCCCCAAAATAAGTGTTTATTATTAAAAAAAAAATTAGCTTATAACCCGTGCAACGCATGGTTTCTTTTTTAACATCTATAATTATATTAGTTTTTTTTAATTTAATATATTATTAATTTATATGTCAAATTGTTGTTAAAAATTGATATATATGAAATTTTACACATTCGATTTAATATTTGTACTCTATCCTGAATTTTTAAATTTTGATTTGGACGATTTTACAGCCCACATGAAATTAACAAAATAATCTTTAATTTAGTGATGATTTAACAATTATTTTTAATTAAACTACGCAGAAACAAAAGAGAGAAGAAATTGATGATTTTTACGTTGAAAATTATACTCGATTTATGAATTCTACTTATAATTCATTTTGATTGTCAAAATACCCTTGTTATTATTTGAAGATAGTTCTACTAACAACCAAACACAATTTTACTAATAAATGTAGGAGAGATTTTGTCCAAAACTTTGATAATCGGTAGTCTGGTCCTCCGTACGAAAAAATAAATAAGAACTATAAGATTTTAAAATAAATAGTTGAAACCGTTGGATCTAGCAAAATTTTTTTTATATTTAAATATGTTATAAACTTAAAAGTGTATTTATATTGAAATACGAAAAGGTGTATGTCAATGATTTAATCATATATAATTAGATTTTCTACATTGAATAGTATTATCAATGTAGGCATTCTACATTGAATAGGATTAATGCAAAAATTCGTAATATATTTTCTCTTGATAATTTGAGTGTTTCCATTTGAATAATATTTATTAAATCATCACTAAATAAAAGATAATTTTATGAATTCTGCGTGAATTGTAAAATCATCCAAATATGAAATAGTAAATATGATTTTTTTTTAAATACGAATAAAAAAAATTCAATTTTATTACAACCTTTTTTAATTATATATTTTTTAGATTATATATATATATTTTTAAATTCAAGTCTAATAAAACCATTTTTAATTATATCATTTTTAGATTATAATTTATTTTTAAATTCACTTATAATGCAACCTTTTCTAATTTTATCCTTTTTAGATTATAATTTTCTCTTTTAATATGGTATAATCTTGATCATCTATTTTTAAAAATATTAGATTCGACGGTTGAGATTATTTTGGTAGTACAGTGACCAAAATTATGGATTAGATCACTCTTACGTTCTGGGCATCTCCTTCAACTGGGTAGTATTTATTCGGTCTTAATCGCCCGGAATCCTTGCAAATTCAATCCAAAAATAGCCACAATCATCATCCGGTTCAAGGCATTTGAACCCCGGACTTGGTACACAAATCCGCCTTCGTGGTCAAGTTTTACGTGAATTCTCCGTTCTTCCCGCAATTAACTCCAAAAAGTGTTGTACCAAATTTCCCTCGCAACAATACTAAACTACCAAAATCCTTAATAAAACTAGCGTTCTACCCGTGCTACGCACCGATTGTTAAATTATATTAATTAATTAATATAAATATATTATTTTAATTATTATTTAGAAAAAAATATAATTTTATTGGAATGTTAATTAACTTAAGTATAAAAATTACTGGTCGGTAAATTCATACCAATTTATTTAATATTAATATTATGAACCAATCATCAAAACAAATACAACCCTCATTGAAAAGTTCAAAACCCCTCTTTATTGTTTTTTTTTAAAATTTAGCTTCCATTTTATTTCTCTCTTTATTAGTAAATATTTCTAAGTGTAACGCCCCCAAATTCGGGTCAGGAGATTTGGTCGTTACCTGAGAATCCTCAAAATAAACATCACCACTTTAATAAAACATTATTCCGTGTAATTGTCGAAAATTGAAATATAATCTCTGTGACCCAAACAATCCAAGATCTTTTAGGTTATAGTGCTAGAAACAAGAATCCAAATTCCATAAAATAGCAACTTTCAGCTTTACCACATTCTCTTAAATCAAAACCTAAATCACTGGTATAACTTCGACAAGAAGTATACCAGACCAACAGTACATAATAATAATTATTAGAGTTTAACTATATTAAATAGACCTTACTCTGGATCAGGACATCCCGTGTCAAGTCATCTTCAAGATAGCGTCTGCTTCTTCTCTCTTTGAACCGTGCGAATATGTCTCGCCAAACTACCTTACTGAAAAGTTATGGTTTCGAAACAAACAAGTATGAGCGGAAGAAATGCTCAGCAAGTGTGTAGTAAAATAGGAATAATAATAAATCATTGTTAATGAAAACAGATATCATCTATCAAAACTCAAATCACAAGAGAAGTATTTCGAATCAAAAATCTATCAACACAGAATGGATTAAAATAAAGTGTGAAATGGGTATTCGGACATGATAAGTTCAGTGCTCTACTAGTGGGATCCCGACTACCTAAACATTTGGTTTAGTTGTACTCCTAACAAGGAGGCGTCATTAAGGAAATAATAGTCTCAAAGGTTATCGACAAGTTCGATACAGTAAACGGGGTATAAATTGAATAAACAAGAATGACAATAAATGTCGATAATAATACCATAATAAGCATATTTAAAATAATCTCACTTGAACAAGAAGTGAAGGGAAAACACTTGCCTCGAATTCTCAGCTATCATGAAATGTCACCGTAATACTGCTTTCATCTTCTATCTTACGGCGTCACAATCTCCTAATTTGATCATTATTTGGTTCAACGCTCTTACGGTTGCCACGAGTCTAATCCGCCGATATCGAGCTCGCGCGCCAATTCCAATATCAAACATAAGATGATACTTTAGTCTCTAGACGACAATTCTAATAGTTTCTATAAACGCTTATAAACTCAACTTGAACGTATTAACCATACTCACCAATTTCTCTGTTGGAAGAAGATAATCGAAGACGTCCCCTCTGAACATATATGTTTTTCCGTTGGAAAACGCCTCACAGTGAATCCAACAACCACAACCAAAACCTCATCCCTCTTCATCCTTCCTCATTTAACCCTCACTTATATCCGCCGACAATTCTGAGTCAACTTCCCACTAAATCCCCGGATAATTAAATCTTCTCCGAATTCAGGAATCCAATTTAAATCCATAATTATTATTCTCACTCTTAACCAAAAATAATTTATCAGAATAATTTTACTTTTAATCATCCTCACAATTCTAATTTATTTTACTAATTTTTAATATTAATCCGATTTTAACCTCTAAAATAATTGGTTCATACAAATCTCAAAAACAATTCTCATAAAAGCTCTACTTCAATTAAATCCATTTTAGGGAATAATAATATTATAAATCTCTATTTATTCTCAAAAGCAAAGAATACATTTTTATTGGAACAAGGGTATAAATCTCTATTTTATTCCAGAAATAAAATAATCCACGAATTCATTTTAATCGTGTAAATAATTTAATAATTTCAATCTGACTCGATCCGGTTAATTAAATAATCCGGGAATACTGAATATAATCTTCCAAAATTAAAACCATATTTTCCTCTATTTATTCAAAATTATTCTCTTTTATCGACAAATTATTAGATTCTCTTTTTCGTCCAAAAATCTCAAAATAATTCTTTTTAAATAATTAATTAATAATTATACCATTGTTATTAAGCTCTTTATTTCTCACAATTTTTTTAAATAACACCCCAATTTTGTAATATCCAACTTAATTATCAACCAACTCAAATTTTATTATTATCAATTATTCTTCATTCCTTCATTTCTTTATTATTATTTATTTCATTTTTATTTCTCACAAGTTAAATAATAAACCCATTTTAATAATTTCACCCTTTTCATTTTATTATTAATACCCGAATAAACATTCGATCACCAATTTTATCACTATGCTATTATTTTATTATTATTATAACTGCACAATACAGTGGGACCCACCTGCAACTATCACCACGCGCCACGCCCCTCCCCTGCGTTCTCTCTCCCGATCAATCTCTCCGATCGTCTCTCTCTCTCGCTCCTTGTCCCCTCACAATCTCTCCACTTCTCCCTCTCTGTACTCTCTCTCTCTCTCTCTCTCTCTCTCTCTCTCTCTCTCTCTCTCTCTCTCTCTCTCTCTCTCTCTCTCTCTCTCTCTCTCTCCGCCTCTATCTCTACCCCGTTTCAAACTCTTCTCTACCACTCCCCGTCTCTCTCTCTGGTCTACAACACAAAAGAACACCACCACAATCAATCTCTCTTCTTCGCCTCCTCTAACCATCGACAACAACAAAAACAACATCGACACCTCTCTCAATCTCTCATCTCTCTTGACCTCCCCATCTCTTTCCATGTTCTCTCTACCGCCGCCTCCTCCTTTTCCTCCCTCAAACAATCTCTCTCGCTATCTCGCCTCCCTCTCTCCCCTTTCCTCTACTCCGACAACACACGGCAACACAATACAAACCACTAATACAACACCAACATCACAAAACCCAACCTCCGATTCAAACTATAACCATCCCACACATACTACACAAACCTCTCTGTTTCGTCCTCTCAATCAACCCCTCTCGCAACTCCCCTTTCTCCGATCCCCTATATCCGTCCTCTTACCTCCCTCTTCTCTTAACTCCATATCTCCTCTCTCTCTTCGGTTACACTTTAACCACCACCACCACCACTAATCGGTGGTGGCTGTCTTCTCCAGTCCATCAACATCGACCCATCTCTCTCCTTATCAATCTCTCTCCCTATCACTCCCTCTTTCTCATCGTATCACCTCTCCGTTCTCTCCAATCGCCACAGTTTGGTGGTTCTCCGACAAGAACCAAACACCGCCCCCTTATAACTCCGATCTCTGTCCTCTCTCTATCTCTCGAACACACCCCAACAATCTCTCAGTCTCCCCGTGCATCTCCTCTTTCTCACCTTGGCTGTGGTTTTTGCCGAGAGAAAAAAAATATCCTCTCCTGCAGTTACTTGGTTTTCCTCCTTTGTAGAGAGAAAAGAAACCCATTTGTATAGCTTTGCCGTGTATCACTAATACTCTCTTTGTGATAAAAATAAATGTGGCCCGGTTCTTTATTCTGTTTTGTAACTATAAGGCTCATTATTGTCTCTTAAAAAAATAAAAATAAAAAGGGTATCAGAAAAATAGGAAAGAAAGGAAAGTGGTCATATCTGTTTTGTGAAAAGAAAAGAGTGATATACCTGTTTGTGTTTAGTTGATTTAGAAGGAACAAAACGTGGGGACAAAACAAAAAGAACGTGCTGGAATGTTTCGTGCTTTGTAAAAGAATACTCGTGTTCTGTAAAAAGCGGTTCGTGTTTTGTGAGAATAAAACTCGTTTTCTGTGATCGAAAAATGCTGTCTCTTTGTCTCTTTCTCGTGTTTGACGACCCGATTAGTCGAAACCGTAATAATAATCTCGTTTTCCCCCGCTGGCCAAGTAAAACGCGATTTTAATTTCGTTCTCAAAAATAAATTTTGGACATTAACTAAATAATATCAACCGAATAAAAATTTAAAATCCTATTTTCCTAAATTTTCCTGATTTTAGTAAATACCAAATAAACATAAATAAATAATTATAATATAATATTTACTCCCAAACGAATATATAAAATATTAAGATTCTACAAAAGCTCGCTAATTAACATATACTAGTGCATCGCTCTTAAATAAAATTCAAATATCACGTAAGAAAAATTATTCGAAAATTCGCGGTTATTACAGTCTTCCCCCCCTTATAGGATTCCGTCCTCGGAATCAAAATTACGCACTAAACAAATCAGGATATAAATTCCGCATTTCGCTTTCTAATTCCCACGTGGCTTCCTCAACTTGGTGATTTCTCCAAAGTACTTGTACTAAATTTACTTTCTTAGTTCTTAACTCTTGCACTGTGTGATCTAGGATCTAGGCTGGCTTTTCTTCGTATGTCAAATCAGGAGGGATTTCCACTGGTTCGCAGGTTCTAACCAGTCTGAAATCAGAATGATACTCTCCTAACGCAGAAACATATCGTGGACGATATGCAATGCTTAGATTTAATCTCGTGCCAAGACATTCCTGAAAACTTTTCCAAAATCGAGAAGTAAAACGACCATCTCTATCATATATAATTGAAACAGGCACTTTATGCCGAACCATAATTTCCTTTAGGTATATCTTCACCAATCTTTCAACGGAGTACTTATCACTAATTTGTAGAAAATGCGTAATCTCATAAAAAAATAGTCTCTGTTTTAACATCAATTCCTCAAACTTGATCAACCCATTCTCTGTCGACGTGAAGGTATATTGGACCCTAAAAAAAATCAACATGTCTGTCTTTACTTCTCTTAATCACTGATAACTTTAGGAATCAGAAGGGTTTATAACAAAACGAATCGTATATGCACAGCTCATCTCCAATTGAAGTATAATTGTTCGTCAAATAAAATATGGTGCCAGTAAAACAAATAAGAACAAAATGAAGGTTAAATCTCCTAAGACGATCTTACTCCCAACACGTGCTAGTAATCGTATTTCGCATCTTGTTTGCAGCCTTTTTGTACTCTCCATAATGTTCGCTACATAATTAAAATCGTAGAATAAACTTCCAGAAGGTACATGCGGATATCTAGGTGGCGTCTCCCTAATTAGTAGCTTCGGTTGCTCAGTTAGCTCATGCGGCTCCGAATCAGCTGGTTCGTCCATAGCCACATCTTCGGATGAATCTAACCCCTACTCGCGTGATATGTCGGGATACCTAATAGCATTGCAACACTCGTCATCCGATCTAAACTCTTCTTCTGCATGACCTAAGTTATCAATACCTTACATTGACGTCAACTCGTAATAATCTCTAAAGATCCCACAATAGACATCCTCAACCGCGTGAAGTTCTATTCAGTTTTAGCCTAAAGCATCTCAAGTGAGCACGTCACCTTGACTCATAATAGTATTTCCTTTAATTCCTCGAAACTTTCCTAGTCATCACACCTCCGTTCACGTAAGGCTTTATTATACAATCACAGCTAAAACAACATTCTTCTTTCCTCTAGTCGAAAGACTCATTGTTCTCACATTTCACTGTTGGAAACATTATAATGATAAACAAGGGTGAGCACATAGAATGTTTGGCAAGTTCATTATCCCAAATCTTACACAAGATTTTTTTTTTAAATTCGACGATAATGAAAGATAATGCTAGAATGGAAAAGAGACTCATATAATTTTCAATCACGAAAGCCGTATAGGCAACTTCTCAATGTTTGTGAGAATAATAAAAACTTCTTTCAAAATCTCTGGTAACTCAAGAAATTTAACTCATCTCAACCACAAGATCATCAGAAACGAACTTCTCAAAAATTTCAAGAATTTCAAGGAAATCATCAACTTATTAGGTATCTCAGAATTTAAGAAAAGATCACTGGTCTTCCACCACTCGGTATCCCCCACGGTGCGATCAACTACCATGTCTCAAGGTACCGTCCTCCTGTGATACCCCACCAAACCTGATCAGGGCTATGATGTGGTACCACCAAATTTTCTCTTTGCTAGCATAAAATGGGTTGTTGTTTTCAACCCTGGCGACATTAATGCCAAAATAATTATTCGCATTCACGATACCCCACAGCGTGATCAACCGCTGTGTCTCAAGTACCAATATATCTCTTTGCTAGCAAAAGGTTGGTTGAAAAGTCAACCTGAAATATTTCTCTTTCGATACCACGGGTCTATTCCTCGTGTTGATCTGAAAGAAAACCCATGGGCCATCTCCCATGTTGACCAGTGGATTATAAGATTATTCCTCCGAATAAAAATTGATTGATTTGGATTCCTATTCGCTTCTGGCCAATCGCCAATCTAAACTTTGTATGAGACCGACCGGAACAATAGGTCGTCGTAATATTTTCAAAAGAAACTAATTTATTATATTGACACAAACAATATGTCAATTCCAGACAATAAAGTAACAACCTTGAACAAGAAAGGTTCACTGATTAGAATAAATCCCGTGGAGTCGTCTTGAAATAATGAAAACGACTCGATTCAAAAAGAAACTTCCAAATACGCTAGAGTAGGTATTTTTAGAGGGAATTCTGACGATAAGATGTTCTTCGGTTCTCTATTCTGAATGTATCTATCCCGATTCGAACAATGAATCAATTTTGAATATTGAAACAAAATTCATCGGATATGAACAATAGATCCGATGAAGTCAATAAAATTTAAACTACCTCGATGTAGGAGCGTAGTTATAACTGAAATAATCTTTAAGGGTCATCTTGAACAAATAAGACGCCCTAGATTTCAATCTAAGTACGTTCTCTGAATTTATCAAGATTTTGGGAAAGCAACTGAAAAATTTTCAACGATTTAAGCAAAGTAGACACTTCAAGAAGTTTAACTTGATTATCAAGAGATGAAATAATAATTGTTACCTTTTTAATAAATGATCCGAACTATGAACCATTGCCCAATGTCAAGAAAAGCAGTTGAATTTGAGGGATAATTTCAACTGGTAGAAATAAATATTTAGCTATCTCGAAACAATAAAACAAGTCTCAGCCGAATCAACTTAAAGAGTCGTCCCGATCCATGAGACCGAATAATAATTTTTTTTTCCCATTGATAGATAAAATCAATCCAACATTTGAAGCAAATATTTGAGTGCCCAAAAATTTCACCACAAATTTTCACCACCATGATAAAATCCTTGAGAACAATAATGTTTATCGACATATCATAAATTCTTTTGGAGATAATGAATGAACTTGCCTCAGTCTTTGTGCTTGCTCAAACCCACTTCAGACTTACTCTCAAAAAAATTCGTAGTAGACACCTACAGTCGCAAGGTGTTTTATCTAATTTAGCGTAACCATCTCACGCGAACTCTCAATTCTTAACCTACTGATTGGTACTATATCCCATAGTCCAACATGAACTCTATATGAGCTCAGACGTTCCTTACTTAGCTATACACACTTCCTACTCACTCTCGTTTCTAGTTTACTATAACCTCGCTCTGATACCATTCTGTAACGCCCCCAAATCCGGGTCAGGAGATTTGGTCGTTACCTGAGAATCCTCAAAATAAACATCACCACTTTAATAAAACATTATTCCGTGTAATTGTCGAAAATTGAAATATAATCTCTGTGACCCAAACAATCCAAGATCTTTTAGGTTATAGTGCTAGAAACAAGAATCCAAATTCCATAAAATAGCAACTTTCAGCTTTACCACATTCTCTTAAATCAAAACCTAAATCACTGGTATAACTTCGACAAGAAGTATACCAGACCAACAGTACATAATAATAATTATTAGAGTTTAACTATATTAAATAGACCTTACTCTAGATCAGGACATCCCGTGTCAAGTCATCTTCAAGATAGCGTCTGCTTCTTCTCTCTTTGAACCGTGCGAATATGTCTCGCCAAACTACCTTACTGAAAAGTTAGGGTTTCGAAACAAACAAGTATGAGCGGAAGAAATGCTCAGCAAGTGTGTAGTAAAATAGGAATAATAATAAATCATTGTTAATGAAAACAGATATCATCTATCAAAACTCAAATCACAAGAGAAGTATTTCGAATCAAAAATCTATCAACACAGAATGGATTAAAATAAAGTGTGAAATGGGTATTCGGAAATGATAAGTTCAGTGCTCTACTAGTGGGATCCCGACTACCTAAACATTTGGTTTAGTTGTACTCCTAACAAGGAGGCATCATTAAGGAAATAATAGTCTCAAAGGTTATCGACAAGTTCGATACAGTAAACGGGGTATAAATTGAATAAACAAGAATGACAATAAATGTCGACAATAATACCATAATAAGCATATTTAAAATAATCTCACTTGAACAAGAAGTGAAGGGAAAACACTTGCCTCGAATTCTCAGCTATCATGAAATGTCACCGTAATACTGCTTTCATCTTCTATCTTACGGCGTCACAATCTCCTAATTTGATAATTATTTTGTTCAACGCTCTTGCGGTTGCCACGAGTCTAATCCGCCGATATTGAGCTCGCGCGCCAATTCCAATATCAAACATAAGATGATACTTTAGTCTCTAGACGACAATTCTAATAGTTTCTATAAACGCTTATAAACTCAACTTGAACGTATTAACCATACTCACCAATTTCTCTGTTGGAAGAAGATAATCGAAGACGTCCCCTCTGAACATATATGTTTTCCCATTGGAAAACGCCTCACAGTGAATCCAACAACCACAACCAAAACCTCATCCCTCTTCATCCTTCCTCATTTAACCCTCACTTATATCCGCCGACAATTCTGAGTCAACTTCCCACTAAATCCCCGGATAATTAAATCTTCTCCGAATTCAGGAATCCAATTTAAATCCATAATTATTATTCTCACTCTTAACCAAAAATAATTTATCAGAATAATTTTACTTTTAATCATCCTCACAATTCTAATTTATTTTACTCATTTTTAATATTAATCCGATTTTAACCTCTAAAATAATTGGTTCATACAAATCTCAAAAACAATTCTCATAAAAGCTCTACTTCAATTAAATCCATTTTAGGGAATAATAATATTATAAATCTCTATTTATTCTCAAAAGCAAAGAATACATTTTTATTGGAACAAGGGTATAAATCTCTATTTTATTCCAGAAATAAAATAATCCACGAATTCATTTTAATCGTGTAAATAATTTAATAATTTCGAATTTAGTCTCTAAAATAATCTGACTCGATTCGGTTAATTAAATAATCCGGGAATACTGAATATAATCTTCCAAAATTAAAACCATATTTTCCTCTATTTATTCAAAATTCTTCGCATTCACGATACCCCACAGCGTGATCAACCGCTGTGTCTCAAGTACCAATATATCTCTTTGCTAGCAAAAGGTTGGTTGAAAAGTCAACCTGAAATATTTCTCTTTCGATACCACGGGTCTATTCCTCGTGTTGATCTGAAAGAAAACCCATGGGCCATCTCCCATGTTGACCAGTGGATTATAAGATTATTCCTCCGAATAAAAATTGATTGATTTGGATTCCTATTCGCTTCTGGCCAATCGCCAATCTAAACTTTGTATGAGACCGACCGGAACAATAGGTCGTCGTAATATTTTCAAAAGAAACTAATTTATTATATTGACACAAACAATATGTCAATTCCAGACAATAAAGTAACAACCTTGAACAAGAAAGGTTCACTGATTAGAATAAATCCTGTGGAGTCGTCTTGAAATAATGAAAACGACTCGATTCAAAAAGAAACTTCCAAATACGCTAGAGTAGGTATTTTTAGAGGGAATTCTGACGATAAGATGTTCTTCTGTTCTCTATTCTGAATGTATCTATCCCGATTCGAACAATGAATCAATTTTGAATATTGAAACAAAATTCATCGGATATGAACAATAGATCCGATGAAGTCAATAAAATTTAAACTACCTCGATGTAGGAGCGTAGTTATAACTGAAATAATCTTTAAGGGTCATCTTGAACAAATAAGACGCCCTAGATTTCAATCTAAGTACGTTCTCTGAATTTATCAAGATTTTGGGAAAGCAACTGAAAAATTTTCAACGATTTAAGCAAAGTAGACACTTCAAGAAGTTTAACTTGATTATCAAGAGATGAAATAATAATTGTTACCTTTTTAATAAATGATCCGAACTATGAACCATTGCCCAATGTCAAGAAAAGCAGTTGAATTTGAGGGATAATTTCAACTGGTAGAAATAAATATTTAGCTATCTCGAAACAATAAAACAAGTCTCAGCCGAATCAACTTAAAGAGTCGTCCCGATCCATGAGACCGAATAATAATTTTTTTTTCCCATTGATAGATAAAATCAATCCAACATTTGAAGCAAATATTTGAGTGCCCAAAAATTTCACCACAAATTTTCACCACCATGATAAAATCCTTGAGAACAATAATGTTTACCGACATATCATAAATTCTTTTGGAGATAATGAATGAACTTGCCTCAGTCTTTGTGCTTGCTCAAACCCACTTCAGACTTACTCTCAAAAAAATTCGTAGTAGACACCTACAGTCGCAAGGTGTTTTATCTAATTTAGCGTAACCATCTCACGCGAACTCTCAATTCTTAACCTACTGATTGGTACTATATCCCATAGTCCAACATGAACTCTATATGAGCTCAGACGTTCCTTACTTAGCTATACACACTTCCTACTCACTCTCGTTTCTAGTTTACTATAACCTCGCTCTGATACCATTCTGTAACGCCCCCAAATCCGGGTCAGGAGATTTGGTCGTTACCTGAGAATCCTCAAAATAAACATCACCACTTTAATAAAACATTATTCCGTGTAATTGTCGAAAATTGAAATATAATCTCTGTGACCCAAACAATCCAAGATCTTTTAGGTTATAGTGCTAGAAACAAGAATCCAAATTCCATAAAATAGCAACTTTCAGCTTTACCACATTCTCTTAAATCAAAACCTAAATCACTGGTATAACTTCGACAAGAAGTATACCAGACCAACAGTACATAATAATAATTATTAGAGTTTAACTATATTAAATAGACCTTACTCTGGATCAGGACATCCCGTGTCAAGTCATCTTCAAGATAGCGTCTGCTTCTTCTCTCTTTGAACCGTGCGAATATGTCTCGCCAAACTACCTTACTGAAAAGTTAGGGTTTCGAAACAAACAAGTATGAGCGGAAGAAATGCTCAGCAAGTGTGTAGTAAAATAGGAATAATAATAAATCATTGTTAATGAAAACATATATCATCTATCAAAACTCAAATCACAAGAGAAGTATTTCGAATCAAAAATCTATCAACACAGAATGGATTAAAATAAAGTGTGAAATGGGTATTCGGAAATGATAAGTTCAGTGCTCTACTAGTGGGATCCCGACTACCTAAACATTTGGTTTAGTTGTACTCCTAACAAGGAGGCATCATTAAGGAAATAATAGTCTCAAAGGTTATCGACAAGTTCGATACAGTAAACGGGGTATAAATTGAATAAACAAGAATGACAATAAATGTCGACAATAATACCATAATAAGCATATTTAAAATAATCTCACTTGAACAAGAAGTGAAAGGAAAACACTTGCCTCGAATTCTCAGCTATCATGAAATGTCACCGTAATACTGCTTTCATCTTCTATCTTACAGCGTCACAATCTCCTAATTTGATCATTATTTTGTTCAACGCTCTTGCGGTTGCCACAAGTCTAATCCGCCGATATCGTGCTCGCGCGCCAATTCCAATATCAAACATAAGATGATACTTTAGTCTCTAGACGACAATTCTAATAGTTTCTATAAACGCTTATAAACTCAACTTGAACGTATTAACCATACTCACCAATTTCTCTGTTGGAAGAAGATAATCGAAGACGTCCCCTCTGAACATATATGTTTTCCCGTTGGAAAACGCCTCACAGTGAATCCAACAACCACAACCAAAACCTCTTCCCTCTTCATCCTTCCTCATTTAACCCTCACTTATATCCGCCGACAATTCTGAGTCAACTTCCCACTAAATCCCCGGATAATTAAATCTTCTCCGAATTCAGGAATCCAATTTAAATCCATAATTATTATTCTCACTCTTAACCAAAAATAATTTATCAGAATAATTTTACTTTTAATCATCCTCACAATTCTAATTTATTTTACTCATTTTTAATATTAATCCGATTTTAACCTCTAAAATAATTGGTTCATACAAATCTCAAAAACAATTCTCATAAAAGCTCTACTTCAATTAAATCCATTTTAGGGAATAATAATATTATAAATCTCTATTTATTCTCAAAAGCAAAGAATACATTTTTATTGGAACAAGGGTATAAATCTCTATTTTATTCCAGAAATAAAATAATCCACGAATTCATTTTAATCGTGTAAATAATTTAATAATTTCGAATTTAGTCTCTAAAATAATCTGACTCGATCCGGTTAATTAAATAATCCGGGAATACTGAATATAATCTTCCAAAATTAAAACCATATTTTCCTCTATTTATTCAAAATTATTCTCTTTTATCGACAAATTATTAGATTCTCTTTTTCGTCCAAAAATCTCAAAATAATTCTTTTTAAATAATTAATTAATAATTATACCATTGTTATTAAGCTCTTTATTCCTCACAATTTTTTTAAATAACACCCCAATTTTGTAATATCCAACTTAATTATCAACCAACTCAAATTTTATTATTATCAATTATTATTCATTCCTTCATTTCTTTATTATTATTTATTTCATTTTTATTTCTCACAAGTTAAATAATAAACCCATTTTAATAATTTCACCCTTTTCATTTTATTATTAATACCCGAATAAACATTCGATCACCAATTTTATCACTATGCTATTATTTTATTATTATTATAACTGCACAATACAGTGGGACCCACCTGCAACTATCACCATGCGCCACGCGCCTCCCCTGCGTTCTCTCTCCCGATCAATCTCTCCGATCGTCTCTCTCTCTCGCTCCTTGTCCCCTCACAATCTCTCCACTTCTCCCTCTCTGTACTCTCCCAATCTCTCTCTCTCTCTCTCTCTCTCTCTCTCTCTCTCTCTCTCTCTCTCTCTATCTCTCTCGCACCTCTCTCTCCGCCTCTATCTCTACCCCGTTTCAATCTCTTCTCTACCACTCCCCGTCTCTCTCTCTGGTCTACAACACAAAAGAACACCACCACAATCAATCTCTCTTCTTCGCCTCCTCTAACCATCGACAACAACAAAAACAACATCGACACCTCTCTCAATCTCTCATCTCTCTTGACCTCCCCATCTCTTTCCATGTTCTCTCTACCTCCGCCTCCTCCTTTTCCTCCCTCAAACAATCTCTCTCGCTATCTCGCCTCCCTCTCTCGTCTTTCCTCTACTCCGACAACACACGACAACACAATACAAACCACTAATACAACACCAACATCACAAAACCCAACCTCCGATTCAAACTATAACCATCCCACACATACTACACAAACCTCTCTGTTTCGTCCTCTCAATCAACCCCTCTGGCAACTCCCCTTTCTCCGATCCCCTATATCCGTCCTCCTACCTCCCTCTTCTCTTAACTCCATATCTCCTCTCTCTCTTCGGTTACACTTTAACCGCCACCACCACCACCACTAATCGGTGGTGGCTGTCTTCTCCAGTCCATCAACATCGACCCATCTCTCTCCTTATCAATCTCTCTCCCTATCACTCCCTCTTTCTCATCGTATCACCTCTCCGTTCTCTCCAATCGCCACCGTTTGGTGGTTCTCCGACAAGAACCAAACACCGCCCCCTTATAACTCCGATATCTGTCCTCTCTCTATCTCTCGAACACACCCCAACAATCCCTCAGTCTCCCCGTGCATCTCCTCTTTCTCACCTTGGCTGTGGTTTTTTCCGAGAGAAAAAAAATATCCTCTCCTGCAGTTACTTGGTTTTCCCCTTTTGTAGAGAGAAAAGAAACCCATTTGTATAGCTTTGCCGTGTATCACTAATACTCTCTTTGTGATAAAAATAAATGTGGCCCGGTTCTTTATTCTGTTTTGTAACTATAAGGCTCATTATTGTCTCTTAAAAAAATAAAAATAAAAAGGGTATCAGAAAAATAGGAAAGAAAGGAAAGTGGTCATATCTGTTTTGTGAAAAGAAAAGAGTGATATACCTGTTTGTGTTTAGTTGATCTAGAAGGAACAAAACGTGGGGACAAAACAAAAAGAACGTGCTGGAATGTTTCGTGCTTTGTAAAAGAATACTCGTGTTCTGTAAAAAGCGGTTCGTGTTTTGTGAGAATAAAACTCGTTTTCTGTGATCGAAAAATGTTGTCTCTTTGTCTCTTTCTCGTGTTTGACGACCCGATTAGTCGAAACCGTAATAATAATCTCGTTTTTCCCCCGCTGGCCAAATAAAACGCGATTTTAATTTCGTTCTCAAAAATAAATTTTGGACATTAACTAAATAATATCAACCGAATAAAAATTTAAAATCCTATTTTCCTAAATTTTCCTGATTTTAGTAAATACCAAATAAACATAAATAAATAATTATAATATAATATTTACTCCCAAACGAATATATAAAATATTAAGATTCTACAAAAGCTCGCTAATTAACATATACTAGTGCATCGCTCTTAAATAAAATTCAAATATCACGTAAGAAAAATTATTCGAAAATTCGCGGTTATTACACTAAGTACCATGTTAACAAATTTTTCACCCATATTATGAGAATTCGGTATATTTATTCAATATCGGATCCTTAAAATATTTATTATATTAATACATTTAAAAAAATTGTATGGTCGTGGTTAATTTTTTCGATTACATATTAAAAATGTATAGACACTCAATCCTCATGACTCCAATAAATCATTAGACTATCTTTCAAAGAAAGGTTGCAGCGATATGAAAAAGGATATCTACTGTGCAAGATACATGAAACGAATGTAGTTATAACAATAGAAACTTTCATCTAATCTAGTTTGTTATGTGATCGTTCAATATCTTTTTAACAAATTATATGTCCTTTTATTAATGAATTGATTTACTATTGAAAAATAAATATTATCAACTAACCAAACAAATTCAATATATCGCGCTCTTGGAATAACGTATGATTGTTAGAGTTTATGGTGATTGACCTTAGCTTATTTGTAAATGTTAGGTTAGGGGACTTACACAATCCGATATTCACCAACCACAAACACAGAGCACACACATAACCAATCGATTAGTTGACAAGATCCACCAAAGCGCGGTCAAACACTATTCAAGTATTACTTCTACTTCTATCAACAATAAGTAAAAGCAAAACAAGAACACTGAAAGGCAGAGTGTATAAACTTGTAACACTATAACTAATGTAACTCAACTAAAGGAAAAGATACTTAACCAGAAGACAATCAAGAACAAGAAGTCACAAGAAATCAACACTAAATGAAGACAAGGTAATTGATACAATTCAACATGTTAACTATGATCAAGCCAAGAAGAAATCATTGAGAGAAGTTCAAGTCAAAGTTGTTCATGCCTCAGTGATTTGAAAAGCCAAGAATCAAGATCATAACTATCAGTATCAATAAGACCAATTGATTTCAAGTGAACAAGAAGGAAAGCAAATATTGGAAAGCCATATTACTAATTGGATATGGTAATTTATTCAAGAAGCAAAAACCCTATCAAGACTAGTCACTTATGAACCAGACCGTTGCATCAAGTGTCAGGACATTGATAGCAAGTTTATGTCAGTAATAAAGATCCATATTCAAGAGCTTGGTGAAGAATAAAGAAGACATGAAGATATCACAAGTTCAAGATGTGCATTGAAGTTTCAAGTTGAAGACCCGAATATTTTCTAAGTACTAAATATTCTAGATGGCCAAGTAGAAGTTCTACTTAGAACTTCGAGATGGCTAAGTAGAAATTCTCAAGTAGAAGTTCTACTTAGAGTGCAGCTTCAACATGACACATGGCATCTTCTGATTGGCAGATTTCCAAGCTTTCAAGTTAAGGCAAGATTTATGTGGACATCATTGGGCCACGTACATCTTAGTCTTTGAAGACTACAGGACATAGATTACATGTAGTATAAATAGAAGTACTTGTGTAATGTTTTAGTTAGTGAGCAATTCTTGAGAAAAACACAAGAGAAAGAGAGAGAGCGCGCATTCACAGAGCTTAGTATCATTCACTTCTCTCTGAACTTCTGTTATACTTTGTAATGAATGTTGTAGCAACCCTTTCAAGTTATATATAAGACATATATTCCTTGAATCTGTGTGTTCATTTATTGCATTGTATTTATTGCTTCTCATATTCGAAAAGTTGTATTCACCCCCCCTCTACAACACATTTGGACCTAACAATTGGTATCAGAGCTATATGTTTAACATACAAAACATAGATCCTTGTGTTGAGTAGAAGAATCGTGAGTTTTCATTTTCTAGATCTACTTTTCATTTTCTCGAAAAGTGAGCTTTAATTCGTTTGTAGTGAAAACTCATCCGAAAAATTATTTAAATACTCCAGGTGTGATTATTTAGCTTGGATGTATTTTAATTAATTTTTGTGAATTAATCTGGGTACTTTCATATTTGGTGTTCTTGAGTGTTCATCATCTGTTCTTATCAAAGAAGACAACCCAACAACTTTTTGATCTCCGTTTCAAACAGAAAAATAGTAAAAGAATAAAAAGGTGTTTTTGGACTTTGTGATTTGCATTATTCACGGCCGAAAGTGAAACAAGACATACTCAGTACCTAGCACGTGTGTTAGGTGGGTTAGGTGAGTAAAGCATCAAAAGTCAAAAGGTGTTAAAGAGATAATATTGTTTATTCAATATTAAAGTAACCTGCAGAAAAAATTATTCTAAGGACAAAAGTTCTACATAGAATTTCTACTTGAGAATTTCTACATAGAATTTCGACTTGGACAATTTCTACTTGGTGAATTTCGACTTGAGCAAAATTTCGACTTAGAGAAATTTCGACTTAGGCAAAAGTTCTACATATATATTCTACATAGCCTAGTCTTGGGTACTTAGAAACTTTTAGTGACCAGAATTGAGATGGCTCCTAAAAATGCATTCAAGATCCCAATGTTCAACCGAGATCACTATGAAGAATGGGTTTTCAGAATGAGACTATATCTAGAGACTGTTAACCCTGAATATTTGGAAGTCCTTGACAAGGGTAAATTTGTTCCAATGGTGGTTATTCCTGCACATACGGAAGGAGGGGTAGTTATAGCACCTCGGTCTGAGCCTAAAAAGGCCTCGGAGTTTTCGGATGCTGACAAGGAACAAATAGTTTATGATACTGCCATACGACAAACCTTGATGGAATCTCTTGATCATGAAATGTTCAACATAGTCAAAGGTCTGACTACAGCAAAGAAGATTTGGGACAAGATAGAAGTTGTCATAGAAGGATCTGCAGAGGTTAGAAGCAACAAGACACTCATACTCAAGATGGAGTATGACACCTTTAGAATACGAAAAGGAGAAGGCATAACAGACGTCTATCTACGATTTAGTCAGTTGGTATTGGATTTGAATCTGAGAGGTGTAACTCTCCCCATGGTTGAGACTAATACGAGATATCTGAGGAACCAGCCAAAAAGCATTGAACATAGGGTCTACGCAATAAGAGAAACCAGAGATTTGCATACAACTTCTCTGGAAGAGTATTATGGAATATTAAAGACCTATGAGCTGGAAACACTTCAAGATCAAGCATGGGACAATGATTCAAAAGGAAAAGAAACTGCATCAGGATTAGTTGCTGATGAGGAAGAGTCTAAGAAGGCAATAGTTGCAGCAAAGCCTAAATCATCACTTGCACCACACCAAGATGATAATGATGACGAGTGCGCATCTGACAGTGATGATGACTACTACACCCAAGAAGAGCTGGACAACATGGACGATAGTGTCGTGGCATACATGGCAAGGAAGTTCAGCAACATGAGATTCAGAAAGAGCAACCGACCACAAAGAAATTCTTCATCTTATTATCGGGCTGCTAGGGGTGGTGGTAGTTCATCAGGCTACAAAGGAAAAGGCAAGAATACCAGCTACAAATCTCCTTTGGATTTCAAAATGAAGTTCAAATGCTATAACTGTGGTGAAGCTGGACATTTTGCCTCGGACTGCAAAAAGTCTAAACAGACTTATCCAAAAGAGACATATGAAGCCCTCAAAAGCAAGTATGAATCACTGGTGAAGGAAAGACATGGAAAACGAGCTTTATTGGTGATAGAAGGAAGAGCTTGGGATGATTCAGATGAGGAAGATGTTACTCATGTAGCAAACTTTGCCCTCATGGCTGAGACATCAGAGGAACCAGAGGTACCAGTTCTAACCCTTAAAGTTGAAATGTCCATTGATGATTATAAGGAACAGAACGGGGCTCTTAGTGAAGAGATCTATATGTTGTGCAAAAGCCTAGACTCTTCTCAAAAGGAACAGAAAACACTTGTTGCCAAAAGCAGAATGCTTGAGGCAAAAGTGGAAGAGCTGGAGGCTGCTTGCACTGTAGATACTTCCCTAAGTGACTTTATTAAATCTCTGGAGCACAAGCTCGTCCTTAAGGAAGAAGTAGAAGCATGTCTTAGGGACAAACTAGCTGAGTTAGAAACTAAATGTGAAGCTTACAAACTAGCTGCTAGTAAAGTGTATGTAGATAATGACACATTTAAGAAGATAACTGGAGTAGGTATAGGACTTGATTATTCTGACCTTCCTAAGAAAGAAGGAAAGAGACCTATTGACCCTAGTTCCAGTGACCTTAAAAAGGAAACACCTAGAATTCTTAAATCGGCTGTCAAACCTATCTACAAACATCTTGTTCCTAGAATAGAAGAAGAAGAGACTGAATTGATAGCTAGATATGAGATTGAGATGGAAGATCGCCAGAAAGAACAACCTATAACTCCTATCAAACAAGTGAAAATCAATTTCCCTAGAGATGAATCTAGACTGGGATTAGGAGCTAAGGCTGTTAAACAACAAGGAAAGAGAGAGAAAGGCATAAAAGAGGTTAAGGCTGAACGAATAAAGAAAGCATGTTATCACTGTAAATCTACTGAACATCTTTCTTATGCATGCAAAGCAAACATGAATGTTCCTGCTGCACATGCCATGCCTATCACACATACAATGAATAATCTGCATCAGAATCATGCACAGTGTGGTCAACCTAATTGTATGCCATGCACTTTTAACATCATGCAAACTTTTGTGCATTTAATGAATGCATCTAGCCAGTCATGCTTAAATACTGTTGCTAGTTCAAACATCAAGAAAAAGCATGTGAGAGCCAAGACTGTCAGTCCTCCTAAAGTTAGGAGATGACAAACCTTCTCCTAAGACTGACAAATCTGTCAAGTCTGAGAAAGGAAAGGAGATAGTCGAAAGCTCTAGTAATGTTAAGAAAAGTGCATCTCCTGTTGTTAAATCTGTTGATTCTCGATCTTATCGAAAAGCCGGGCCCAATCAAAGTTGGGTTCCGAAGAATGTCTAACCAATCTGTCATTGCAGGGCATTAAGCAGAATAGAAATAAAGTTATATGGGTGCTAGACAGTGGAGCATCGAGGCATATGACTGGAAACAAGTCCCTGCTTACAGAGTTGGTTATGAAGGCTGGCCCTTATGTTACCTTTGGAGATGACAGCATAGGTGTGACAAAGGGATATGGCAAACTGAAAACTGGCAATGTCATCATTGAAGATATTTCCTATGTTGAGGGACTGAAGCACAATCTGTTGAGTATCAATCAATTCTGTGACAAAGGTTACGAAATTGTATTCAACAAGAAAGGTGTATCAATCACTCACATCAAGGAAGGCTCACTAGCTTTGAGAGGAGTTCGAAAGGCAGATCTTTTTGTTGCAGATATGGATTCAGCAAATCAGAATGAGGTCACCTGTTTCTACAGCAAAGCCTCGGATGATGAAAGCTGGTTATGGCATAAAAAGCTATCTCACTTAAACTTCAAAACGATGAATGCTCTCGCAAGGTGAGAATTGGTGAGAGATCTACCTCAAATGGAGTTCGCTCCGAAAGGACTCTGTGAAGCTTGTGAAATGGGAAAGTCGAAGCGAGCATCGCATAAAAGCAAAGAAATTTCTAGTATTACTGAGCCTCTACAACTTCTTCATATGGATTTGTTTGGCCCAGTGAATGTCCTATCTTTGTCTAGGAAAAGATATGCTTTGGTAATTGTGGATGACTTCTCCAAGTATACATGGGTATTGTTCGCAATGACGAAAGACGAAGTACCTTTCTTAATCATTGATCATATCACTCAAATTGAGAATGTTTCAACACTTACTGTGAAGACGATTAGATCAGAAAATGGCACTGAATTCAAAAACGCAGTGCTGAATGACTTCTGTGTATCTAAAGGAATACGTCGTCAGTATTCAGCCCTGAGAACTCCACAGCAAAATGGAGTAGTTGAAAGGAAGAATAGAACTTTGGTTGAAGCAGCAAGAACTTTGTTGTATGATTCAAAACTTCCTTTGTACTTCTGGGCCGAAGCAGTGAGTACCGTGTGTTACACTCAAAATAGAACCTTGATCATAAAAGATAAAGAAAAGACACCATGTGAATTAATGAACAACAGAAGACCAACAATCAAATACTTTCATGTCTTCGGAGCAAAATGCTATGTGCTTATAGATGATGAAAATCTAGGCAAGTTTGCAGCAAAAGCTCGTGAAGGAATCTTTGTTGGTTACTCTACAGATGTGGTGGCAGCTTATAGAGTGTTCTTAGTGAATGATCGAAAAGTGACTGAAAGCTACAACGTCAGATTCGACGATACCAAACTCTCATCAATTTCAAGAGATTCTAGTGAAACTGAGTCCCTAAAATTTCAGAATCTGGACTTAGAAGATCTTGAAGATGAACCTGAGTTGGTTGCTCCATTAAACGTTCCAAGTGTACATGAAGAACCTGAGTCTAGTGAACAAGCTAATTCTACAAGATCAGAAGAGACTTCTTCAGTACGAACCGGCAACAACTCAGGGGGAGTAAATAGCAGCTCAAGGACTACTGTTCAAGGCTCGAGTCGAGTTGACTCTAGTTCTGTAGGAGCTGGCACTAACTCAGGGGGAGTTAGTGAAAATAATCAAAGTAGTCAGCACCCCAACTCAGAAAGTCAAGCTGAATCATCAAGACAATTTCCAGGTTAACGGGTATGGAATAGAGACCATCCATTTGAGTTAATTATTGGTGATCCAGATGCTGGTGTGACTACTAGAAGAACTGCAAGAGCTGACATGGTTAATATCTCCTTATATTCTGGGTTCTTATCCAAGCTTGAACCTAAAGAAATAGAAGAAGCTCTTGGTGATGCTGATTGGGTGATTGCAATGCAAGAGGAACTCAATCAGTTTGAAAGGCAGAAAGTTTGGAAACTGGTACCCCGACCAAAGAACATATCCGTAATTGGAGCAAGGTGGGTATTCAGAAATAAACTGGATGAAAACGGACTTGTAACACGAAACAAGGCTCGTTTGGTTGCAAAAGGTTATTCTCAGCGAGAAGGAATTGATTATGATGAAACCTATGCACCAGTTGCAAGACTTGAGGCAGTCAGGATGTTCTTGGCATTTGCAGCACATAAGAACTTCAAGGTTTTCCAGATGGACGTGAAAAGTGCCTTCCTGAACGGAGAGTTAGAAGAAGAAGTGTATCTGGAACAGCCGCCCGGCTTCATTGATCCAGAACATGTAGATTTTGTGTATCTACTCTTCAAATCTGTCTATGGCCTCAAGCAATCCCCAAGGCGATGGTATGAAACCCTATCTTTATTCTTAATTGAAAATGGTTTTACTAGGGGAGTAATTGATAAAACATTGTTCTATAAAATTGTAAGAAATGACTTAATACTTGTTCAAGTCTATGTGGACGATATTATTTTTGGGTCGTCAAATGAGCGCTTGTGCGAGAAATTTGCCAAGCTAATGCAGGAAAAATATGAGATGAACATGATGGGAGAGCTGTCCTTCTTCCTTGGATTACAGATCAGTCAAAGAAAAGATGGTATCTTTATCTGTCAATCCAAGTACGTCAGAGATTTACTCAAGAAGTATAATCTAGAAGATGCATCACCAGCTAAGACTCCCATGGCAACAGCCACGAAGCTTGATGAAGACAAATCAGGTAAATCAGTTGACATCACAAGCTATCGAGGTATGATTGGCTCACTCCTCTATTTAACTACAAGTAGACCCGATATAATGTTCGCAACTTGTTTGTGTGCAAGGTTCCAAGCGGATCCTAGAGAATCACATCTCGTAGCCGTCAAAAGAATTTTTAGGTATCTCAAGGGTACACCAAATCTAGGGATTTGGTACCCAAGAGATACAGGTTTTAATCTTATTGGCTATTCGGATTCATGTTTTCAGCAGAGTAAGAACGTAGATGTCACATAGATATTGAATGTGCATTGAAACCAAGTGAAGAACCCCAGTTCTTGGATTGTTTTCCTCATATATTTTATTCTCAATTGATAATTAGTTTAATTTAGTTTATAAACAAACCAAACATTCTTCTACACTTCTAAATTATGAGAGATAAAATACTTGAACTTGATTCAACATATTAGTCCTTCCCTGAGAACGAACTACAAAAATACTATTAACAAATTGGCGCCGCTGCCGGGGAAGGCAGTATAGTTGAGTTTAGGTTAATTGTTTCTTATTGTTTAGATTTTAATTGGTTCCACAAGTTGTTTTGTTGGTGATTTTCAGGTGTATGCGACGTTCTTCGTGCGCTAGAAAATTGGAATTTGACCCTGAAATCGAACGTACTTTGAGAAAGATCAGAAAAGAGAAAGCTAAGATGGGAGATGCGGAGAATCAAGCTGTTAATGTTGATCAATCTTCTATTTGGGACCATGAGACACCGAATCCAGCCAATTGCATGTACAAAACTCCAGAGATTGGTGCAACTCAGTTCCATATTAATCCGAGCTTAATTCAGATGATCAGCAATCAAGCTTTTGAAGGAGACATTGAATTAGAAGACCCACACAGACATCTAGAGCGTTTTGTGCAGATGTGTGTCTCATTCAGAATCACTGGTGTTACGAGTGATCAGATTCGTCTCCATATGTTTCCCTACTCTATTAAGGGAAGAGCTTTGGAATGGTTTCAGCAACTTCCAAACACTACGGTTGCTACATGGGAGAGTCTTTCTACTGCATTCTTGTCCAAATACTATCCTTCTGACAAGACGCAACAGTTGAGGACTATGATTATGAGTTTTAAAGCACAACCGGGTGAAGGTCTACATCAGGCATGGGAGAGATTCAAGGCACTATTGAGGAAGTGTCCACATCATGGCTTAGAAGATTGGCAGATCATTAGTACTTTTTATGGGGCCATGAATGCAGATATTCGTTTGAGTTTGGATGTGGCTGCTGGTGGAAATTTCAAGAAGGCACCAACTACACAGGCTAAAGCACTCCTTGAGGAATTAGCATCTAATAATTATTCATGGGCACCTAGTGGGACGAGCTCAGTAAAAGCAGCACAAGAATCTGAGATGATCAACATGCTGGCTCAAAAGTTGGATACTCTAACTCAGGAGGTGCGAGGACAAAAGGTAAATGTGAATGCTATTTCTTCACCTATGGAAGGGTATCATGATTATGGTGCTAGTCAGAACTCGTATGTTCAACAATTTCCAGAAGAAGCATCTTTTATTCAAGGAAGACAGCCTTGGCCTGTGCAGAATAATTCTTACTACAATCCGAATCAAAGGCCAAACAACAATCTTTCTTACAACAATAATCATGCAGCTAACCCTTCCTATGCATTTCAAAGGCAGAATCAACCTCCTGGTTTTCAGTCACGACCGCCATATCAAGCACAGCAGCAGTATCAACCTCCACCAAAGAAAGAACCAGCTGAGTGGGAGGTTGCACTAAATAAGATTATGCAAGGGACTTCTGGGGCATTGGCTAATATGGAATCAATAATAGATCAGATGGCATCATCTCAAAAGATGCTAGAAACACAGATTGGACAGATTGCCTCAAAGATGGGTGTTCGTGAGCAAGGGTCTCTTCCTAGTCAACCCGACCAGACTGGTAAAGAGCAATGCAAAGCAATTACTTTGAGGAGCGGAAAAGAGTTGCCCGAGGTTGAGGCTCTTGAACCTAAAGAGAGGGATGCTGAGAAAGAAAATGAGATAGTAGAGATTCCTGCAGACACGTTAGAAAAAGAAGATGAAGAGAAAAAGGAAGAAGAGCCAGAAAAGCCATATGTTCCTCCACCACCATATGTTCCTCCTATTCCATTTCCACAGAGACTTCACAACAGGCAGTTAGAGAAGCAGTATGAGAAGTTCTTGACTATGTTCCGGCAGTTGCATGTTAATATTCTGTTGGCTGAAGCTTTGAATCAAATGCCACTTTATGCTAAATTTCTTAAGGAGATGTTGACAAAGAAGAGGAAACTTGAAGATGCAGAAACTATTACTTTAATGCAGAATGCAGTGCAGTCATCCAGAAGGCTATTCCTCAGAAATTGAAAGATCCGGGAAGCTTCTCTTTGCCTTGCACTATTGGGAAGATAGAAAACATGAAAGCCTTGTGTGACTTAGGGGCAAGTGTGAGTTTGATGCCATATTCAATCTGCAAAAGGCTTGGTCTTGGAGAACTTAAAAAGACACGGATTTCACTTCAGTTGGCGGATCGTTCTGTTAAGTATCCATTGGGGGTTATTGAAGATGTGGTTGTTAAAGTGGATAAATTTGTCATACCTTGTGATTTTGTGGTGTTAGAGATGGATGAAGATGTCGAGATACCCATTATCTTGGGACGGCCATTCTTGGCTACTGCTGGCACTACAATCGATGTTAAAGCTGGAAAATTGACATTGAATGTTGGCAAGGACAAAGTGGAATTTGATCTGAACAAAGCAATGAAGATACTTCCTTTTGGAGCAACTTGTTTTACCGTTGACATAGTTGATGAAATTGTGCAGCTCGAAAATGAACACTTCGTGGGAGCAGAACGGGTGTTAGATGATAAGGAAGAAGAAATTTTTGTTCAGCCAGTTGAGTCGGAGAAGCACCTTAGAGGTGTGAAGAAGAAAAAGAAGAAGATTTGGTCGTTTGGTAGTAAAATCAGGTTGAAGTCTGTTGGAAAAGAATTTTGGAAAGCAAGCAACCAAGATGTCAACGTTCGTATGAATGGTCTTTCTGTTGAGGGCGGGTCAGTTATTCTTTTGAAACCGCCATGAGTTGAGGAAGTAATGTCGGGCTAACGACATTAAACAAATGCGCTTCGTGGGAGGCAACCCATGTGTTGTGAGTATTTTCTTCTTTCTTATATATTGTATAATTCATTGTTTAGTGTGTCGATGAGGACATTGCCCCATTTAAGTGTGGGGAGGTGTTTTCATTAGTTGTAATTGTAAGTATTAAAAAAAAAGTAATACGCAATATATGTAACATTGTGTTCATATAGATATCATGCTTTGTATATTATTAGTAGTAATTCATGCATATATGTTCGTATTAATTATGTTTGTTTCATATAGGACATTCTGTTTTTATTTTTCGTATACCATGTGAGTTCATATTCGTTGCATTTGCATAGCATGCATTGTTCATGATCCCTTAGAACGAGCTGATTCTGATTGGTAGGTAGGTGCCTAATTGAGTGTGGTAATGATGAATAGAGGGCTGATTTATAGTTTCTATGAAATTGACTTATGTGTTTCGGAAACAAAACTTTTAACACAGTCTCATTGGGTGCTTTTGGGCTAGGTTGAGGTCATGCTTGTTTGGATGTTTTGAGATTTAATCACTTGTTTATATTTAGAATTTTCGTTATTCCCTTGATGGCCTAGAACATTTAAGTCTAAGTTTGGGGGAAAACAGGGATTTCATGCTATATTGTCAATAATGGCTAGGCGTCAAATGGCTAGTAGCCGGCTCATATTTATATGAGTAGTCTAGGGTTGGAATTGAGAATTCTCATTCCAGATTGCATAGAAAAAAAAATAAAAAAAAACAGAAAAAAGAAAAAGAAAAAAAAAGAATCAAAAGTTTCAATTGTTTTTATGCAAAATTAACTAGGGCGAGCTCTTTAATACTCGAGCAATTAAGTTCGCGGGGACTTTGTGCCTAGTGACCTAAGACTTTTATAGTCTGGGATCCACTAACCCAACGCTCGCTACATGGGTATTATTGTATAAGCCTTTCGGGGTCTCATCCATTGCACGGTTAAATAAGCATGCTTGTATATATGTGTCATAGTAGTTAGTAATAAAGCATGAATTTCTGTCTACCTTGGATAAGGATGGAGGTGTTCTTAGGTTATGAAGTGTCTACAGTCTATTCTATTTATAAACCAGTGATTGTCTTGGCGAAGGATATGTATGATTTTTGACCTAGTTTTGGGAGTATTTCTGATGAGCATTGCACACACGCACGTTTCTGTTCATGTAATGTTAGTATACGGGAATTTGGTCGAGCTCTATTTGGATTTAGTTGCATTCTTTGAGATATTTGCTTGCTAGTTGGTTTTGGTTAGTTTGAAGGGGATCGTTGCATTGTTCATACTAGTTGCATTCATGCATTGCATTGCATTAGGTTAAATGAATTTTGTGGGTACATTCGCTATAGGCCCTAACGAGACCTTACTCGTCCACTGGGGCTGCCTAGGGGTTTAAAGGGCTTGTTGCATATGCCAAATGCAACCGTGATCACCTACGGAAGTGGTACTAGTTAGTTAGTTGTAATTGTTTATGCTTGAGGACAAGCATCAGTTTAAGTTTGGGGGTTTGATAAGTGGATTTTGTATCCACTTGGAATGCTTCAGTTCGGCTTAAATTGATTGTTTTGGACTCAAGATGTTGTAGTTTTGATGTGTTTTGCTTAGTTGTGCAGATTTACGAGAATGTTGAGTAAAGTTAATGCTTCTATTGTTTTTGGAGATTTATTTGATTAAAATTTGGATTTTCCGGGAAGGCTGCGCAGCTTATACTGTTTTGGCCATATCTGGAGTTCTAGAAGTCCGTTTTCAGCGATCTTACTCCCCACGCGAAGCTTGAGAGATTTTCTATAACCTGGGATAGAAAGCACGTGCAAGGAATGTGATGATTAAAGCCGCGCACGTTTTCTTATAAAAGAAGGCCATGAATTTACTGTTTTGCCCTTTTTCTAATTCTAATTGTATTCTGGGCAGTTTTGGTACCTTCTTTAAATTCTAATTGTAATAGAAGGTAATTTCTTGTTGGGCAAGATTAGGAGTATCTATATAAACACATCTAGGGATGGGAAAAACGTTGTTCATTGTTAGAGAGATACAATTTGTACGCAGCTTTTAGGATTTTTTCTGGAGAACCATTATTTTCTTTGAAGATTGAAGTTAAAAGGTTTCTTTTCTATATTCTTCTAATTATGATTTCTTCTATTAATTCTTATTTTGTTAATTTAATCATGTGTAACTAATTCTCTAATCTGAGAATTGGGTAGTATTCCTTGGTATTCATGCCTATTTAATTATCTGTGATTTTCTTGCTTTGCTGATCTGTTATTGAGGGCTTAATACAATTAGGGGAGTCATGAACCTTTGATTGGATTTTAGGGATTGTAATAACTTGGAAGAGGAGTTGCAATTTTAGTACACGATTTAACAGACATAATTCAAGTATTTGATTGGAAGATTAATATGCGAATTGTGAAACTTATAATTCTTGGTGCTTATTAGTTTATGATTGTACTTTGATTGTATCACGGAAGTGACAATTAAGGTGTAGTTGTAGACACTATATTGTATCTTGGAAGAGAACATTATAACCTTAGAAGAATTGTTTTCAGCAGAGTAAGAACGTAGATGTCACATAGATATTGAATGTGCATTGAAACCAAGTGAAGAACCCCAGTTCTTGGATTGTTTTCCTCATATATTTTATTCTCAATTGATAATTAGTTTAATTTAGTTTATAAACAAACCAAACATTCTTATACACTTCTAAATTGTGAGAGATAAAATACTTGAACTTGATTCTACATATTAGTCCTTCCCTGAGAGCGAACTACAAAAATACTATTAACATTGAGATGATTTTGAATTGTAAAGGGAATATGATGATTACGATGATAAAGTGGGTGTGTATTCTCAAATGGGAGATACATACAAATGATGATGAGTAAGTATATGTGTGTACTGAATTCCTGTTGATTTCCGACCGTGAGGGATATCTTGATTTTTGATTGATGATTTTTGGATGAGAATTTAGTATTCTTACATTGATATCGTGAATTGTTGATGCTTCCTTGTTGGAAGTAAAGCTTGACCGGTTGGTTAGCTGGTCGGGAACCCCATTAGTAGAACTTGTGAACCTATCATGTCTGAATACTCATTTTCTTAATCCTTGTGTGATGATTGTGATGAATTATTGATGATATTCTTTTGAAGATTCTTATATTATTTTAGAAGAAGATTAAGGCCTATAGCTCATGTGAAGAGATTGTATTGGTGAGAAATGCTGCAGAGCAACTTTCAGGTTGGAGAGTCAACCAGGAATTGGATTATGAACCGATAGGTGTTCAAGAGAGTTTAAAATTTGAGAAAACCCCGTAAAGACTATGATTGACAAGAGCAGATGTTAAGAATGAAGGTTGTACCTTTGATGAATTTTGTGTGAGATAGTCATAATGTTAAAGAAGAAATTGGAGACCAGAAGGCAGTATGAAGGGGGAAGTATCCCACTTTATTTTGATGAGACCAGGTGCGCTCAATTTCGAGGACGAAATTTTTCCAAGGGGGGAAGGATGTAACATCCCGATTCTGAAAATATTAATTATGATTATTTTATTTGGAATAAGATTTATTGCGATTAAATTTTGAACCGATTTGGAGATAATAAAGAAATTAGAGATCGAGACAATAAATGGTGGATTTTGAGGAATAATTTATTTTATTGGTTAAGGATTAAATTATTATGTCAAATATTAATTATTTGACGTTGGATAACTTTTAGGATTTATTCCGGGAAATTTGCAAGTGGACTCGTAAATTATTTAAAATACGAAATTTTTGGAGATTTGATGATTTTATTTTATTAAGTTAAAGAGTATAATTATCTTGAAAAATTTGTGAGATAATTGTTTTATTAAAACAATTATAAGTGATATAAAAAGGAGATAAAATATGAATAAGTAGTGTTTTATTTGAGCCTGATAAGTAGTGTTTGTAGTCGATAAAAGAAATTTGGCCAAGTCCAATAACATTCCAAAAAAAAACAAAGAGAATCGAGAGAAAGGTAGTCGGGGAGAGAGAAAGGAAAAGAGGGGAAAGAAATTAGGGATTTAGAGAAACAATTTGGGGGAAATTTGAATTGGGGGTTTGAAGTGTGATGAAAAGGAGTGTGTATATGTGCTGTGTACTGCATGTGTGAGGTGCGTGGTTGTTGTTGTGCAGCTGGGGTCACCGGAGAAGACCACCACCGGTGGTGGTGGTGGCAGTAGCGGGAGGAAGGCGGAGGAAGGCGGAGGAAGGAGAGGACGAAATTGAGGGAGGAAGAAGGGAGATGGTGTGTAGTTGTGTGCGTTTTTGTGTGTATATATGTGTATGTATGTGTTTTGGTGGGTGTGTGTATATGTGTTGTGATGGCAGCGGTGAAGGGGAAGCCACCACCGAACGGTGGTGGTGGTGGTGGTGGTGACAACGGTGTTGGAAGAGAGGAGGGAGAGAAGAGAAAGAGAGGGAGAGATGGAGGGATAAAAAAAAACGCTGCAGGAAAATACGGGAGAGATTGTTGAATATTTGGAGAGATGCCGAGATATTTCAGATGAAGCGTTACAGAAGGTAGAAGAAGCAATTTACATGGAGAGATGTCAGAGAGATGCAAGGAGGTAGGAGATAAAAATTGGAGAAGGGGGAGGTAATGCGTGGTCGTGGAAATGGCAAAGGTTCGCGAATATAAAAATGTATGTGGCGACGTTGGTAATCGTCGGAGAAGCGTATTGGGTTCGATTATGGAGCATGATTTTACACCGTAAGTGGGTGTTTTAATTTCGTTATTTTTGAAGATAGAGCTTTATTATTTTCGAAGTTATATCTGTGGACTCATCAAACATTATCGTTATGACTTATGGAGATTGATTTGGGATTGTGGTCGAATATTTAGAAGTTAGATTTCCGTATTTAATTCGGGAATTGGTGGAATATTGGAGTTATTATTTTTGGAGTTTAATTTAGAGACTTGTTGAATAGTAGAGTTATGGTTCGAGTTTAATTTTGAGAACTCGAATTATTGCAGTTTTTAATGTTTTAAAGTCGTCGATTTTTATTGAGAAATTGGACTTGGATTGTAAAAGTGGATTTATAAGATTTGTAAAAGTTGAGGTTTAGAAATTATTAGTGATTTGTTTGGGATTATTGTTGAGGTGCTGTGACACCGGGAAGTTCTATTTCCGAAAAGGTCATTCTCGATTTTTTTTGTAAAAAGGACTATGACTTGAGCTTAATAAATGTGTAGGATTTACGAGATTTGTAAACATAGTATTAAGCATGAACTTTATAAATTCGGATTTCAAGGAATAAGCTGTATAATAGTTGGACTATCGTTTAATAAGCAATGGAAGCTTATTCAGTAAATTTTGACTTAAGAAGACGTCATTGATTTCAGTGGATATTCGTAGAAACGAATCAAGTTGTAGAATGTGATCATTTAAGATTGTTTTGCTGTGTAAAGTCTGAGTAGAATGAATTGAGAATATACGATTGAAGAGTTGTTGATGCTTGTCCAGGTTATTGGAGAAGTGGAGTAAAGAATGGTTGGACTGCTCGGATAGCGGTGGTTGTAAGTATATCTTGCTGTGATAAATTGAAGATAATGCGTTATATTTTTGTTAACATATTTACTGTGTTTAAAACCCTATGCGTATTCTGTTTTATGCGCGTATAAATGTGAATTTGTCGATTTTAGAAGAAATATATATTTTTCAGTAGAAATGTGAATTTGTGGATTTTAAAAGAATTATATCTTTTAAATTGAGGTGTTTAAAGTGTGATTTTTATAATATTATGAATACTCGTTAAATTGTTTTAACTAGTATATGTTGATATGTGATTTGAGGAAAACTGAGCAGACTGGCATTGATAGTGAGTCACCTCCAGAAATGGAGATTTGGTAGAACCTCCAGAAATGGAGATTTGGTAGAACTTCCAGAAATGGAAACTTTGTGAGCTTCCTGAAATAGGAAGTAAAAGCTGGGGACCCCCACTAGTAGAACTTGATGAGCTTGTCGTGTGTATTCTGCCCAGTTTTCCTAACGAAATTTGTGAAGTTTATATTTTTATTATAAACTGTGAAATGTGAAATGATGATGATTGCTTATATGCAATATGGTGAAAATGCCTTAAGATTCAGTGTATAATGAAATTGTGTTGAGTTTCAGATTATTGGGAAATAAAACTGTTTACAAAATTATTTTTCAGTTTTAAATAGATGAATATTGTTGCAGAACTGTGATTCTGGTGTGAGTTTATATTTTATTATAAACTATGTCGTGCTGACATATTGGCAGAACTCTGATTTCGGTGTAAGTTTATATTGTTATAAACTGTATTGAGATGAATACTTGGGCAGAACTCTGGCTTCGGTGTGGGTGTATATTTTATTATAAACTGTGTAGTGATGATGGTTTCCAAAACGAAATTATTTTATAAAACTTCAGTGGATCACTACAAAATATACTTGCTGAGCTTTATAGCTCATTCTTCTATTTTTATAAATTATCACAGGAGATATTGAAGATTTCAGAAGAATACTGGAGAAAGTAGAAAGAAGTGATGGACCAGCAGAGCTGGTGTTTGATTTAGTAGTCGTACTTCACATACTGAAGTCATAGGTTGACTTAAGATTGAAGCGCTGGTTGTGGGCTTTGGTCGTCTGTTGATGTGAAGTAAGTCAGGACAGAGTTGGTCTGTAGTTGTACAAAGTACAGTACATGGTAGATAGTAGTTGAGTGAGATTGACTCTTGTTATAGAGTTCAATTGTTGAATTGAAAAATAGGTAGATAGTCCTATTTACGAATATTTCATGCCGAAATTTATAAAAAAAAAATGAGCAGGTTAAGCAGGTTCTGATGTAGTTTTGGCGGACCCTCGGGCCGGTTTCTTTCCAAAGGAAATCAAACCGGGGTCGGGGGCGTCACATGATATCTAATCGGGTACCGAAATTATAATACAAAATGACAATACATGAATTTTTTCGTGTACACGAAATGAAATGAAATATGCGAATAGAAAAAGTATGATAATTACATGAAATGTCACTCTATATCCAAGTTATGTAAATATATAATTATGTGTTTTTGAACAATATTGAGATGTTACAAAACTAAACTATGGGTAGTATGCACGATGTAAAGTCTCCAAAACAAAATGAAACTCTCTTTTTTATTTTTTTCTTAATATTATTTTTGTTAACAAATATCTCTTTTTGTGTAAAATCTTTATACCAAGTTATTGAGTTTTCTTACCCATATTTTATGCTTTGTTGATATTAAAAAAAATTATAATCAACCAACCAAGCAAATTCAATATATGCTCTTAGATTAAGATATGGAAATTGATACGATTACTTTAATTCCAGAATACAAAATTCAAAAAGGCACCCTTTTATTAAAAATAATAAATAATTTATGTGTATCAACCTTTTTATTTATCAATATTAATAATTTTTATAACAAAGACTGTAGTTGTTGCTGCTCGCTCTCTCTCTCTCTCTCTCTCTCTCTCTCTCTCTCTCTCTCTCTCTCTCTCTCTCTCTCTCTCTCTCTTCACCCTCTCCCAAAATATGTTAAACTAAAGTTTAGGAGCTAATATCAGTTTTATGGTTTTTTATATTTTTTTATATTTTTTAATTTATTTTTTAATTTATTTTTTAATAAATAAATCTCTTTATTGAGAGTCTAGTACCTCGTTGCCCGTTGGTGGATTTTATCTATAGAAATATTAGATTTTGTACTATCTCCTTGTGAATGATAAGCCTTATTTTCTTTTCCTTTTTTACTTTGGCTTTCAATAAATATCTCTTTTTGTTGAGAGCCTAATATCATATTCGTGGATTTTGTATACCCATATATTAGATTTTATTATATTAGTTCATTTTTATTTGGAATGTAGAATCATAGTTATCGTCGGTTGTTTGAATACGTTATGACAAATCAGATATACACATTACTCACGTTTATAACAAATTTTTAGATTATCTCGCTGAAAAGGCTGCATAATTTAGAGATATAGATGATGGATGTACCATAATTGAAGACCTGTTCAATGATTGGATAAAGAAATTAGTGATCTATTTTACTATGTATTTGTTCAATTTTAATTATTGTTGTAGGTGTTGTATGCCCTTTTATTGATGATTTTTGCAGGTTTGATTATTTTTGTGGATAACATATGTCCTTTTATAGATGAATTAATTATCTATAAATAAATAGTGATTTATAAGAAAATGTGTGCTAAATTGACCAATTTATTATGGAAATATTCACTAACAATATTTTCATTAACTCTGTAAAAATTTTATTTTTTGATTGATAATTTATACACCAAATAATGTATTGTATTATTTAAAAGTATATATATATATATATTATATATTTTTAATAATTCAAATATATTAGAAGATCAAATTGTTTTTCCATTAATTATTGCATAGTTAAAAAAATTTGTAATTAAAATGTGAAAGATGATTGGTTTAAAATTCAATCTAATGTTTCAATTGGTTGATGCCAGGTTTTTTTTACCAAATTATTTAACACTTTACCTAACTTAAATTTTGAATATGTATTTAGAATAATGTGCTAAATAGTTTTATATTGTTAACAATTTTTAATTCATGATTTTGATTATACCTTATGCTTTTGAATTGGGAGTTTGAGATATCAAAATATCTATTATAGATTTAAAGACTCATATATTAGTGTATTACTTTTAAATTAAATAATTATCATATTTAGAATAAAATTGTTAAGTAATCACTGAATAACAGCGACAACCCAGCACTAGAAAAAACATTATTCTATAGGCACGCCTAATAATGTAAACAAATCAGTGTAATGACAAGTCTGCTACAATTTTTGACAAGTTGCAGCAAATCTGTTTCTTGAACATTTAAACTGTCACGGGTTTGATTGAGATAAATCCCCAATTCAAATAATTCAGTGAGACAGTAGCTTTAGACGCCAAGTCTGCTGTCAAGAGAATGTTCTTTGGTTGACAGTATGAATCCCCGCCAATGTTGCTGTCGGAATTCCAGACTTGCTGTCAAGCTATAAGAATGTTGCTGTCTCATGCTTCCGCCAATGTTGCTGTCCGATTGGATATACTATCATGACTTGCAACATGTTGTCTTCTTGTAACCTTACTGTCAGTTCAATGACAGTAACCTTATTCTTCCTGTCGAGCTGATGCATTTCTTGAGGCTTGAACATTTGAATGAACTTCTTTCAAGACTTATTAAATTTACAATAATTATTCTGGTCACAAGAACACACTCTGGCTGTGACAGTATGTTCTACTTAGAAAAACTAAGTATAGAAATATCTAGTTAAGTTGTCTCTAAGCTATCACCCATAAATCCCAACAATGATTAATTATGAAATTTAATTTGAAATATATAATAGTATATCGTTATTGATTTCAAATTAAAATTGTGAATTTTCTGTAAATATTTTTTGATTTTAAAAATATGTATTTATGGATATGTTTAATAAAACCATTATTGTATTTAAATTAGAAATGTTAACTAACCATGGTTAAAGAGGTAGGTTGATATTGTAAAAAATGAAAACATTTAATATAATATGATTGGTCTAAAATTTAGGAATTAGCTCTGATTGGTTCTAAAATAATTCCTAATTTCTGATTGGCTAACTGTACATTGGTAGACTCAGGTATTATAATAAAGGATTACGTTTACGTATATTATATATAAAAATATAATTTAGATCAAAAAATCTTTCCGGTTCGAGCATATTTTTAATTAAAATTAATAATATTTCAATATTCACAACGTATTACCTTGTAGATTTTTTAACTCTTCGTCTCATCCCACAAGTTCATGTTCGACGATGCGTAACACGCATTAAAGGTTGGCTTGAAATTTAAAAAAACTAAAACTAGGGATGTAAATGAGCCGAGTCGAGCCGAACTATAAAATGTACATGTATCATTTGTTAAGAAATTATCGAACTCGAGCTCGAACTTGAATCGAGCCAAAAAATATGTTTGAGCTCGGTTCGTTAAGATAAAATGTTGTTCGCGAACCGTTCACGAACAGCTCACGAACATGTCTCATGAGCTTACTCACGAACTTTTGCTTTCGAACAACTTATTAAGCTTGTTCCTGAAATCAAGCTCACGAGCTCGCGAACTCACTTACGAACAACTCATAAACTTGTTTTCTTATTTTTGTATACTAAAATCTAACATTAAAAAAATTAATAAGTCCAAAATTAAATAATTAAATTTATGTCTCAACACTTAAAATAAAAATAATAAATCATCAACCAATAAAATTCTCACATCTGCTTCCATAAAATATCATTAGTCATACAAAATACTAATTTTCTTACATAAAATCTATAAAATATTAGTTATACAGAAGTATCGGTCTCCTTACATAATTTTACAAACTTATTTGTAAATTTTGGCATAGATTATATGTTTATAGTATTATCTCATTACATTTTATAAATTTAAAGTATTATAAAAATATTATTATATTTGTAGTGTTTATTTAACTTATTTTGGTCTTTATATTTCATATTTGCAAGTATCTCAAGTTATTATAGTTTCAAATTTTACACAATCATAAACTTATTTTGATATCTTTTTATATATTTAAGTAGTATAAATATATTTATACATCAGTGATATTTAATACTAAAATTTAACACTTAAAATGATGTAATATTTAATTTGATACATATTTTGACAAATATATATTATTATACTACATATACTAATTGTAAGACTTAGTTGGTTAGTTATTATTATTAGTATTTGAAAGTGTTTGTCCTAAATCCAATCATGTATGATGAGTTAGGAAGAACTTTCTTGTATTTTTAATTATTTGATTTCAATGATATTAATAAAAGACTTGTTTTGATTTTATTATGGGCTTTATCTATTTAAATTGTTTTAAATAAGATGTTCCATAGTTTAGAGTAAAGCTTCTATAATTATAATGAGATTACAATAGTGAGATCTAGAAGATGATAACTCTAGACTTAAACATTTCCTGATCATAGGATACCTAATCGGAAGTTAGTGAATCCGCAAAGATTGGTACATACTATGCTTGCTCCCTTCAGGAGGATGTCTGTTCTCATAGGCATTTGTGTGGTGACACTATAGCTAGTATGTAGGTGCTTATTAGGGAATAAGTTCACTGAACATGACTCGATAAATTGGACAACTAATGGAGATTACTCATGTGTCAATAGTTATTCACTGAGTGATAGTTGTGCAAGTGTCCTTAGACTTGAGATCGTTAGAGTAATCTTGTATATAATGAACTATGTTTTGGATTAGTCCTTAGTCTCAAAGACATCCATTTGGTCTATTCTGGGAATTGGGATTTGTGTATGGAGATAGTTAACGGTCAATAAAGAATCTACCCCTTCCAGTAAGGAAGTGAATATCCTATGTTATTCTTAGTATGCGAGTTCTGGAATCTCTGACCAGAGTGTATGAAATTAGAAAGGAGTTTATGATTTGCATTAATATGAACTTTGCATTATGAATAAGAAATCATATGATTAAATTTGATAGGCCTGCCATGAGATCAATGCCTTGTATTTAATCGGGATATTGTAAGGGTATGAGGAATTCATTATACGGTAACTAGCCACTGACAGGTTCTTGGTATTCTAAGCAGTGAATTCATATTATCCGGATAGTCACGATATGTTGAGAAACATCACTCACGATGTAGAATAAATATAATTAATCAGTTAATTATATTTAATGAATTATTAGAATCCATATATATAATAAATAAAGTTTATTATTATTTATTTTTACTACCGGCTTAATATTGAACCTACAGGGTCACACCATTAAAGAATATTTTCTTTTGATGAAAAAATTTAAACTATGAGGGAGAGAGAATTATTTTCTAAATAGTTTAGAAAAGAAATAATGATTAAAATAGTTTTAATTATTATTAAAGCATTTTATAAGATAAAATGTGGGGTTAATATATATATATATAAAGATATATTATTAAAAACCCTAGGAGAGCCCTATAAATAGAATGAGATAGATCATTCTAACAAAAACACTTTTTTTTTTTGTGAAAACCTAAGGAAGGAGCTAGCCTCCATCTCTCTCTCTCTCTCCCCAAAAACTCCATTTTTATAAAAGCTTGGTTTTATAAAAAGCTTCATCGAAGAGGATAATTCTTGGTGGATACCGGTAGAGTGCTTCACACTCTGAGAAGCAACTGCTAGCAACCATCTATTTTAAAGCTTCGATTTTCAAGGTATGGTTACGATTCCTCCGCTCTCGATTTTTATATGCTTTTCTATATGTGCGATACATGGTTTTTAAGGAATAAATGTTATATCACGCTTCCGCTCGTCCGTAAATTCCTTCAGTATTATTATTATAATTATTATTATAATTATTATAATTATTATTATAAAATAAACAATTATAATATCTAGCATAAAATATAAGATATTCTAATTAATGGTAATTAATGGTGTACAATTAATAAGAGATTCGAGACTATATTCGAATAATCAAACATATATTATATATAAGAGATTATCTATCGAACTTGTTTATGAACCGCTAATGAACTCAAATACCGAGCATGTTAACGAGCTCAATTATCGAACTTATTCATGAACATGTTTATGAGCTATGTACACGAGCCTGTTCACGAACACGTTAATCGATCTAATTCGCGAGCTATCGAGTCGAATTTTACCGTGATCAAGTTCAACTCATTTATAAATTGATCCATAAAATCATGTTCAAGATCGACTCATTTGTGAGTCGAACCGAATTCGAACCGAATCCTAACCGAGTTTTTTTCGAATCGAATGCCGAGCCGTTCGCAAGTATATCGGTTCATTTACAGCCCTAACTAAAGCTTTACACTTATTGTATTATGTATATGGGCTAATTCTGCGTACCTAACGATACACTGATGTAAATATAGTTATTTTAGTCACCGTCCGATTACCATGTTTGCTTAAAATTCAATTTGTAAGTACTCATATTAATTAGTCATGGTCTGATTGCTTATAATTCTATGTATAAATATTATATTCAATATGTAGCTAATGAGTATCGAACCTGTGAGTACTTATATATTATTCATCTTACTCTTATTATATAATAGGATATAAAGGATGTAATATTAATTTTTTAACATCTATATGTTATTAATTTATGTATCAAATTGTTGTTAAAAATTGATATATATATATATATATATATATATATATATAAGATTTTATACGTTCAATTTTATATTTGTGCTATACCTTGAATTCTTAAAATTGATTTGGACGATTTTACAGCCCACATGAAATTAACAAAATAATCTTTAATTTTGTGATGGTTTAACAATTATTTTCTAATTAAAACTACGCAGAAACAGAAGAAAGAAGAAATTGACGATTTTTTACGTTGAAAATTTTATTCGATTTATGAAATCTACTTATATTTCATTTTGATTATCAAAATACCCTTCTTATTATTTGAAGATAGTTCTACTAACAACCCAAATACATAAGTCTAAGAGTGATTTTGTCCATTTTGGTAGTCGGTACTCTGGTCTTCAGTACGACAAAATAAATGAGAACCGTTGGATCTAACATAAAAAATATTTCATTTTTTAACATGTAAACTAAAAAGTATATTTATATTGAAATACGAAAAAAGTGTATGTCAATGATTTAAATCATATATAATTTGGTTTTCTACATTGAATAGAATTATCAATGTATGTGTTCTATAGTGAATTGGATTAATGTAAAATTCGTATTTATATATTCTATTGAGATTCTGAGTGTTTCCATTTCGATAATAATTGTTAAATAATCACTAAATTAACGATAATTTTATGACCTTCGCGTGGGCTGTAAAATCATCCAAATCTGATTTCTAGATTTCAAGATATAAGCCAAATAGTAAATATGAACTTTTTTTTAATTTTAATAAAAAAATAAATAAAATTCAATTATATCCTTTTAATTATATCATTTTCATATTATAATTTCCTTTTTAAAATTCAATTCTAATACAACCTTTTTCAATTATATCCTTTTTAGATTATAATTTTCGTTTTGATATGATATAATCTTTTTTAATTAGATCCTTTTTTAGATTATAATTTCGTTTTGATATGATATAATCTTGATCGTCTATTTTTAAACATATTAGATTCGACGGTCAAGATTAATTTGGTAGTATAGTGACCACAATTATGGATAAGATCCCTCTTATGTTTATTATATATAAAGATATAATATGCATTTACATATTTTTCTAAAAGTAAATAATAATTCATGAAAATTAATGTCAGTCAAACAGACTCTATATTTAAACTTTTTGAAAATTTTATTACTTATTTTTTAATAATTTTTGAAAAGAATTATCATACATGTAAATTCATATAATTTCGTTATTTAAATTGTATAAATACGCTTTTTATTGCATCAAAAAAATTGGAAATGACTGATTTGCCCTTCTATTTACTATTTTTTTTAAAAAAATTGTTGGATGGAATTGAACTTGAGTCTCCAAGTTAACTTACACCTTACTTTACCACTAGACCAGTTAACACACATGTGAATTAAATTATACACATTATATGTGTGTGTCGCTTGAGTGAAAGAATACATGACATTTTAATTACTGTGACATATCAACAATTTTTCGTCATGAGTTTATTTTTACATTTATTAATTCGGACTATAATATATTTTATTATATCAATATATAAATTAATGATGTATAATATACAGTTTGGTTATACATTTTTAAATTGTAATGATAATAATAATAACCAAAATTTACTCTATAATGATAACTCCATAACACAACCAAGCTCATGCATACATATTTTCAATCATAAACATCATATCTCTATGTGTAGGCCGCATGAGCAGGACACTATTTAGGTTTATATAAGAAAATGGGTTCAATGGTAGTTAGGTCACTCAATTGATTGAAAACTTTCAGTTGGGTCATCCAACTCAAAAAACTTTTAATCAGGTCACATAACTGATAAGAACTTTCAATCAAGTCACCGGGGTTTACGGACGCTAAAAAAGAGACGGAAAGATGTTCAACAAGAATCAGGTCCGTAAAACCCCAGTGACTTGATTGAAAGTTTTTATCAGTTATGTGAGCTGATTGAAAGCTTTTATCAGTTATGTGACCTGACTGAATGTTTTTATCAGTTATATGACCTGATTGAAAGCTAGCCATTCAGATAAAAGCTAGCCATGTAAGCATGTTGAGTCATCTTTCCGTCTCTTTTTAACGTCCGTAAACCCCAGTGACCTGATTGAATTTTTTTTATTAGTTATGTGACCTGATTGAAAGCTTTTTGAGTTGGATAACCCAACTGATAGTTTTCAGTCAGTTGAGTGACCTAACTACCATTTAGCCCTAAAGAAAATGTAGAAAATGCATAATATATTTTTAATAAATAACAATTAAATATAAGAGCAACTCAATAGCTAATGTATATCAAAACTGTTTACTCTTTTGGACTAACATGTGATGCACTGATATGTTTGGGAGTTGACTATTGTTTGAAAACATTACAATTTTTGACCAGGTTGTAATAAGATTGATTATGGGAGTAAATTTTTACATATTTTTCTCATATTCTACTCATTCATAAAACAAATTGAGATAATTAAAATAAAAACTTGTGACATCTTTAATGGTGACGAGTTCTCGATGAGATAATTACTGGATCAAAATTTATTATGTCATGCAAATTTATGAAAAATAAATTAATTTTTTTATTATAAAATAAAAATATTTTTTTACCAATTAATAGACCTTGGTAAACGAATAAATATCTAAAGATTTGAGATATCAACCTCATTGAAAATATATAAGTTATATGTTCTTATTTAATTAAGACCATAATTCTGTTTAAACATTTGTGATCAAAATTTTGAACTCCATATATTTACTCACTTTAATATAGTTAGTTTTATGCTTTTGGGAATAATTTAATATATAATTTATTAGAAATAATTATATAAAATTTCTAGTAGAGATTTAACAAAGATTAAGAAAATTGCCAAATCTTTTTTCAAAACTTAATTAAATTGAAAAATATTAAATTTGCGGATCATTCAAAATATCATATATACAATTAGTAATGAGTGGTGATAAAAGTCGGGGATAAATGAAATACGCAATAGAAGAAGATTTAGAACATTAAGAAGGCTTCCCGTAATGAAAGATTGAGATGCGAATGAGACAAAAAAAATTACGAAACCTCAACTCAAACATAAATCAAAAGGATCTATAATTCTATTTTCAATAGAAGTTCATGATATAGTCACATTTGAATATATAAGAAATAGAGTTTAATAAATGTTCATAAATATTTACAAAAATCACTAGCAACAAATATTTATAATGGAAAAGATATACTATTATATCAAAGTAAAATTTTACAGAAACATCTACCAATTATATATATATATATATATATATATATATATATATATATATATATATATATATACTAACAATTTTTACATTTTTTAACATATTTCTCCATTGCTTGTATTCATTGAATGAATAAATGATATGTCTTGTCTTATAATAAAATAAAATTAAAAAATTACAAGTAATTTATCCATATGTTACCACTGTCAAAGTAGCACTTGCTCAATCTTAAATTCCTAAATAATTTCCGTATATGATGAAAAGATCATTTAAATTTAGCAATATTTCAGGATCGCTTCAGATGTGTTTAACATATTTAACACAATAAGGACTATACTATATTCTGTTTTTATTAGTCATCTGAATTTGCATAATCTAATTATGCACTGAATATTGAAGTAAGAACAATATAACAACGCGTGTTATGAATGTAAAAAAAGTGGCGAAAATACAAAATCATTATAAACAACATCAATAAATAAATATATATCTATTGCTAGAAAATAATCCCGTTCCTCGCACGGGTTATTATGCTTAGGGCTGCACGAAGGTCCAAAACCGGACCGGACCGGACCGAAGACTGGATTTTTCCAATTTCTTGGACCGGGAAGCGGGCCTGTTATAATCGGTCTTAGGATCGGACCGGAACCGGACCGGTATGGACCGGTTAGTTAATTTCTATATAAAAAATAATTTTTTATAATTTTAATATTTATTTTTTTTAAAGTTTAATTACATAATATAAATAAATTCCTTTGCTAGTTAATATAAGTTCAAAAATGAAGTTCATATCTTATTTTTTGTGAAGTAATCGTAATTTTTAAATATGTGAGTGTCAAGTATTTATCGTATATAGTATGACATTTAATCATTTAGATTGTAATGTTGATCACTACTATTTCATCAATTTATTTTCTACTAATTTGGCTTGTCAAATTATGATGTATTTAAATATTTAATCTCTATATTATATATTTTAAGAAGCAAAGTAATATAAAAATAGCTATATACATAAATTCCGGTTTGGTTCGGGTTTTTTCGGGGGTTGGACCGGACCGGACCGAAGACCGGGTTTATTTGATTTTACGGATCGGAGACCGGACCGGCTACATACGGTTTGGTCCGGGTCGTGGACCAAAAAATACGGTCCAGTCTAATTTACCAATCCAGACCGGAATATTGTGCAGCGCTAATAATTATGCTAGTTTACATAAAGCCAATCCATACGTCAGCCACCTGCTACCCTAAAAGCAAAACAGAACTGCTTTACCGAAGCCCCATAAAACCTAGAGCCCATTGCCATTCAAATTTTGAAAGCATACCACTACTTCTCCCCCCACGGCCCCTACCATTTGTTAACTTTATGTTACTCCCTCTCTTCTCATCCGGAATCTTGGTTTTGTTCATTATATGAAATAAATTATTAATTTATACTTAATCTTTAATTTATAAGATCAAATATAATCATTTTGTTGGATTCGTATTTGTTAATACTTTAATACAGTGAAAATTTTATATTTAATACTAATACTTAATTAAAGATATTAACGTTTAAAAGTGTGCGTTGACTAACGTGTTCAATCCAAACAGGAAAAGTAATAATAGACGGAGGAAGTAACATTTTCGTTTTATAATTTTCCATCCAGTAATTTGATTTTTTTTAAATGATATATATCCTTCTCTAATTTTATTTTTTATTTTAATTTTTTGGGTCCAATTTAAACGTTAAGAAAAAGTACTTTACTCTAACTTATTTGTTGATTACTCCTATAAGTTTTGTGCCTTTAGCATGTATAAAACGATTCCAGGCTCTCTCCAACTCATCTAAAATTTCCTTTTTTTAAAGAAAAGACAATAAAAGTAATCAATTCATTTAAAATTTTTAGGTTTGGATTCCACACTCACTCTCAATCGTACAAACAAACAAACATAACCAGACATATACAGATATCAATACCAAATACCAGACGGATTAATTGTTTACTTAACAAGTTGAACGTGCCAAAGATGTTGTTGTGTATTTTAATTTCAAAAACAAAAAGTAATATGAAGAAAAAGATATATTTAATTTAAATACATAAATGAAATCAACATGAATCAAGCGAGTACGTGAAAACCTTAAACCAGGACTCGTGAGCTTCCAGTTATATACAGAAAGGGGACAGGAATGAAGGGAAAAAAAGTGGGACGGGAAGGTACAGAAAAGCACTTATTGGGATGGTGCAGGCTGAAGAATCAAAACGCACGCACGGTTTTTCTTCTGCTGCTGCTCCTGTACATGGGGGACTCCCAGCTGACTCAATTTGTACTACTACTATTATTCTCTGTCCAATTATTCTCCTTTTTCTGTTAATTATACTGTGGTACTTAATCTTTTTTACTCCTGTTACCGAAATTTGGTTATCAAGAAAATAAACAAGAGTTCATTGTCAAAATTAATATTTATGTACTGTAGATACATGCATGATGCGAATATACATTGTTAGTGGTGGCCAAACGAGCGGGCCGTGTGAGTCGGGCCGGGCTTTGCATGGTTCCGATTCGTGAATGAAGGATTCGTAACCTGAGGTTCAACGGGCCGGGCTCGGGCCGGTCTCGGTTCACAATATGCAAGCACGGAACCGGATCGCGGTTCATGACCGTGCGGGTGGCAGAAGGTGTCGGTTAGCATCAACTCGCGGGTCGTGTCAGGATAGATATTAAAAATGATTCAATAAAAAGGATAGATATTAAAAAATGATTTAAAAAAGATTTTGAAAACAAATGGAAAGACCTTTTTATTCCTTTGAATTTAAATTATTTGAATTATATTATACCTTTGGTTTCTATATTATTTCGATAGAAAAAATAAATCTATGTAATTTGTGCAATTATTATTTTAAATAGCACAACTGTCACATATATCTTTCCTTATGTAAGATTGAAGTTTTTTTTATCTATAGTGTCTCTAAAATTAATCTTTGTATGCTAAGTTAGCTAATTCAATAAAGTCATGTTTAATGTACTAATTTTTAATTGTGTGCTTGTATTTTAAATATTGCAATCTAAACAAATTATTGTATAAATGATAATTCGATAAATTTAATGATTTTATAACTTACAGTGGTTTTTTGTTCAAAAAAAAAAACTTACAATGGTTTAGTTGGGATAAATAGTAGTATAATACAATAAAATAAAAATTATATAGTGGATGTAAAATGTACAGTATTTGTGTAAATGCAAATGAATGCAAGCAGAATGAGTTGCTAAAAATAGATGATGAGAGAGAAGGGAAGATCTACGGAATGCCGTGCCGTGTGGGCCGGTTCGGGCTGATCCGGTTCGTCCGGTTCACGGGCTGGGTCGGTCCAGTCTCGGTGTTTGTTTTCTGAACCCGTATTCTGACCGTCTAATTTAGCGATTTGTGTAGGCTTAAGCCCAGTTCGTTTCGGGCCGAATAACAGCGATTAAATATTCGTACCGATCCCGTGCGGTCCGAGTTGAACGGCACGACTGGTCACCTTTAATTGCTATGTATACGTCGTGGAATGTTGCATGCATGTTCCAAGTTGATACCCTTCTCTATCATGACCTCAATACAGACATGGACAAGGTCACAAGGTATATTTAGTGGTCACCTTTGTTTCTCGATAATAAAAGGTCGATAATTCAATACATGTAAATATGCGTGAGTATTTAAGTTTCGGATATAGTTGCCGCACAAGAAAATGTTTTATCACACGGGGAAACGAGGTATCATTTGGAGGCCCATATCTGTAGATAATTTTTAGTAAGAGTACTTAATTAAGAGATTAGATAGTGAAAGGTAGCCTAGGGTAGGGAGGCCAATGCTTATGCCAAGGGAGTGGGCTAGATGAATTGAGTGAGTTGGCACCACCACTACTCTTTATACTAGTATATTCCATCTTCTCACTCTGCACCATATATTTGTCTTCTTTTAATAATTTTAATTGAAACCCACCACTACTAACTCTCTCTGTCCCAAAATAATAGTCGCTTTAACTTTCTGTACGTGTTTTGAGGTATAAAAAAATGTATTTCTTCAAGTTGTTTTTAAAATTTTCTTTTTCTAAATTAAAATTTAAAATTTATATTTTTATTTAGAAAAAAAAATATTTAAAAATAACATGTGTAAATACCTTTTTTTAACGCATCAAAACACGTGCAGAAAGTTAAAGCGACTATTATTTTGGGACCGAGGAGTATACTACTCCACTCCATTGCTTTGACCATGCAATGTTTCCTTTCACTATCGTTTTCTTGCATCGGAAAAGTATGTAGGACGGAAGACTGCCCTTGCAACTTTACCCTCCCTGCATCTGTGCACATGATCACGGTCTTTTCAACACTGTACAACCTAAATATACACAGATACATGGCCCCGCTCTCTATACGTGGCTGTAATGTATACATAATAATTATAGTATCACAAGAAAATGTCACATTATTGTCCGAAAAATCGGTCGAATTAAAAGTTAAAACGGTCCAATAGCAAATCGACCGTTATTTATCGAATTTATCTTGGTTGGTATTGAACTTGATCGACAAAATATTGACCAATTTTAGACGTCGATCACGTGGACGGGATATCTGATGAATTGTCACACGTTTATATGTCAATGCTATATATGTATTGTGACATATCAACAACTGGGACACCTTTTTAAAAAAAAAAAAAAAAAACAACTGGGACACCTAAAAATTAAACATGTTATACCACTAAATATGACCCGCATATTATTGAATTAATTTTGATCCCTTCGTTTCTAGAGAATTTTAAGAGTGAGCAATACTACGTACCCCGAAATAGATTTTAAATTTGAACACCTATTCCACTTCTAATATATTAATTGATATTTTTGTATATATTAGTGTTTAAAATTCTAAAATTTTAGAAAATTAGAAAAATAGATTGAGACGATCTTAGAGCGCCACCTAAACTCCCGCTATCCTCCTTTATATATATATATATTGATTTGTTTAGATTCCAAATTTGTTCCCGAAACATGATTTATTTTTATGGATTTGTCTGGTGTGTACCCAAGGACACATGTTAAGAATCCGTACTTGATGAGTTCGAAAATTTTGATTGGTGGAGATTTTTGTGCATGCATGAAGGTCCATTATTATTAATGAAATTTCTATCAATCAAAATTTGACAACTAGTGAGCACGGATTCTTAGCATGTGCCATTGAACACACAATAGAAAAATCGTACTAATCAAATATATGACTATGAGGAAAAGGCTGGAATGCACGCAGTCTGCGTAGGTACTAATCAAATGGTAAGTATGCAGTATGGGCTGACTTCACACAATAAGCTCAAATTAAGCTAGTGAAATTAATAGCAACTCTTCAATCCCAAGATTATGACCGTACTTTAAACAAAAGGGGTCTATTAATAACAAATAAACATGTTATGCTACATACTATATATTTTGTATGGCTCCCAGAATCTTAGGGAGGATCTAAGACAAAAACTTCAACGTAAGGGCCGACTCCAAAAATAGGCTCTACCCTATATAGTGAACTAGCTACATTTCAATACCAAAAAAGGTTTTTTTTTTTTTTTTTGGTTTCTTTTAAAGCAGAAGGGGCCTATTTGTAATAAACATGATACAGTGCATAATCATAGTATTACGCAAGGCTCCTAGCATCTTATGGTTTTAGCACAAAAAACTTCAAACATTAGGTGTACCTGCAGCAGTCATCATAATGGTTTCAAAAGATTTTATTAGCCAGATACAGTAAGACAATGACTAAAGACCTAATTAATTATTTGACCATTACATTATCATACATAAATTATATACATAAATAAAGTTAGATACCTTATGAGAAAACATGCATCTAGGACAGAGCCAATTAAGATTGCTACTGCTGCTACTACTTGACAAATGCAGTTCATTGGTGGTGGAGCTAATGCATAAGAACAAACCAACAAACAACGGACCAGACACAGCTCCGAATGAATAGACATACACACCTCTAACTTGGTAGCTACATGAACTAAGAACACATGACATTGACACGTAGACGTATACAGTTATCCGTGATTTCAGCAACTAGTTATAAAGCAAGTTAGTTAGGATGTCACATTTAATGATGATTATTTAGAAACTTATTCTTAATTATGGAGATCTACATTATTGTGAGGATAAGTACTTGACTTGACACATTGACATACACTAAAACACATAAATTTATACAGTAGCGTGACTGAAAAATTGAGCTTCCCCAATTCCGTATACTGAAACTAACTTTAAGAATAGTACTGGAGATAACCTATGGTTCCCTGTCAAAACAAAATGTCGAACCGCTTTAATATGTAATTATGTAGATATATATTAGAAGGAGTATACTTGTTGAAGATATAATAAGATCCGAACACGTTCGGCTCCTAATATCTCGAGATTCTAGGAGAACTGATAACTTAACATGATACATAGGCTATGGTTGTGAATTTAATAAGGAAGTATTGGTACGTGGCATAGAAAATGGGGGAATAGAAAATAAAAAGATACTCGGATCAGTGGAGGCATTGTCTGCCCTGTGGCTTCTTGATCAGAACGCCAATGTGTAAACCACAAAGAGGCCTTATTATATTCATGGAACTAAATGAGTATAACTGATTAAACTATAACAATAGCAAAGTAGATTGAACAGCTAGCTTCACACTATATATAAGGGACATGACAAACCTGTATTGTACCACCATATATGGATGTGATAAATTTTGCATGAAGCTGTAAAATGCTATTTAATTAATTCTCTATGATCATTTCTGTATACACATTACGCAAGTAGAACGTTACTCCTCCAGCTATTCATATGATTAGTGGTGTTATAATAACCAGCATCGAACTTGAACTCAAACTTATATTAACTTAAAACAAGAGATAAATAATGCATATACAAAGTAATTAGCTAGCTTGCCAAGTTGCTATCTACAGCTGCAGATGCCTTGTAATATGAAGCTTGAATACATTTATAAACTCATGTGAGGAAACTTATACATATATGTATATTCATATAGATCTCTTAATTAATCGAGCTTCAGAAATACATGTATACAATATATTCAAACATGATCACACTGATGAATTGAGTATATAAAATAAGTTCACTGTTTCAGCAGCAGTGAAGGTGTAAATTAAATAATGCAATTAAACACGGATTCTTTAATTTGTACAAATATATAGATCTCCTTTCTTTTTCATTTTGTCTTAATTTTGTGGATTAAAGTTGGATCCGATTACGCACCAGTAGTACGGGAGTAAGAATTAGTTGAAAATGACTCAGAAACTACCTCATCCACTTCTCTCCTGTGAAAATTCCTGTGACAACCGCAAGCTGCACAGTTAAGAGCTTCTGTAGAACCTTCATCTCCATTGGCCATAAATTCTCTGCATCCATCCACAGCATAGCCTCCAATATTCGCCGCATGATTCTTCTGGCATTCTCCGTACCTCACGCTTCTCGCCATCGATGCACTGCTACTTCTGCCCGAATCTCCTGATCTTGATCTCACTACCACTTGACGCTTCTTCATCATCTATTGATTTAATGTAACCCTAATTAAAATTTTCGATATGCTACCTAGTTTTTTCGAAACGCAGATCTGTTTATATATGTATACCAGATCTAATTTAGATTTAGCTGTATAAAAATAGTATAGATGAGAACAAGTAGAAGAAGGAAGAAGACGCTAGCTGGTGGGCTTCTTACGCTAACCCTAACATGTTCTGGTATTTACTAAAGATGCACACTAGCTAGTTAGCTAATAAAAATGTTTTTGAGTTCTCAGTACTAGCTAGATGTTTATATTTATATATCAACAGGAACAATTAATAATGAGTAGCCTAATTATTCTATTATCATTTCAAGGCATTTTACTTAATAATCTACCTTGTAAAATGATTATTTCTATATTATAATAATTTAATATCCAGCTTGCTGGCCAATCAAAGAATGCCACCTAATGCTTACAACAATTATATGAAAAGCCAGCACTGAGACACTAAAATTTGTAAGTAGAGTTGAACAAAACGGAAGGTAACACATATGATACTACTATAATTGCTTTTGAGCCCAACTACTTGAACATAAAGGCACTACTGTTTACAAATTGTTTCTACTTTATGTATACAGAAGATAAAATATACATAAATCATGTTTTCGTTGATAGAGATTAGGGAATTATTTTCATGATAATTCTCGACTTAATAAATGATCGAAAAGAAATTATATATTTACAATAATAAGCATACATATATTATTCATTTGAACAAGAACGTGTATAGATACTATTAAATAACCAACTCATCTAAAATCTAAAATCTTAAGATGTTAGGGAATTGGCCTTACTAGGATCATATCCTATATTCAACATCTCATTCACTCGAAGGCCCATTGGGTCAAGTGTGGATCACTAGGTTGTTCGTGGTATTTTGGCCTTAGCGTCGTTTAAGTGAGGATCTCGTTTCTTTTTGGGCCCACCATAGCACACAATTTCAATATTTCAATAAATGAGAATATTAAGGGGTAGGAGAGACTCAAACCTGAGACTTCCCACAACCAGAGTTCTGATACCATGTTAAGTTACCAGTTCTCCTAAAATCTTAAGTTGTTAGAGGAAGGCCCCAACTGGATTACATATTATTGTTGGAAAATGTGGGTGTTAGCCCCATTTTGACGAGTCATTTTGAGCTAAGATTTGAGTAGGTCTTGGGTGCGTGATCGCAACAAGTTATGCTTGGAATATGTTCTACTTCGTGAGAACTTTCCAACACATATTAAAGTACTCAAAACGACTAAGGGATGGATGAGTTGTGATTGTCCAAAGTTGATCCCTTAGAAGTGGAAAATAGAATAGTGAACCTTGTATCCCACATTGATAAGGAAAAGAGCCTTTCAAGGCTTTATATAGCAAGACACTCATGTTGTGTCTAAAAGTGTTAATAATGTATTACTCCATCATCTACGTGCGCGCAGGGGGGGTGCAAATTGTGGGATTTCGAGGGGAAAACGTGGCTTCGCAAGCCTCGGGTTTTCCGCGTGTGCGACCTGCGGACACGAATGCAGCAAAATTTGGGCCGAATAATTCCGGACCAGTTTTGTTAAATTATTCTCCACTGGGCTGCTCAAATAATTGATTCTGTTTTGCTGAAATTAATTCTGCCTCGATTATGAATTAATGATTCTGATTCGATTAAGGATTAATTGATCACTTCCGTTTTTAATTAACGCGTGTAATTAATTGCCTAATTAATTAACGCGTCTAATTATAACTGATTAGCACGCATGTCAGAGCCTATATATTCATCGCTATAGAGTGTAGGGTTATCATCGAAAACACACAGCCTCCTTTATTTTTCCTTCCTCTTCCTCCTGGTGATAATAGCTTGCTCTGTTCTAGCTCGCCGAGAGTGTAGCGCTTGCTTCACTGCACCTTGCTTTATCCTGGGAAGCCTTCGTTCTTGCAATTACGGTGAGGACGAAATAAGCTTTAGGGAGACAGTGTTTGCACTGGACTCAAGGATTATTCTCTTGTATCCTTACGTTATTTGGTCCTCTGTTATTCACGCACCAACACAATTTTATTTGTTTAATTGTTTTTTCGCAGATTATTCTACAATCTTAAAGCTTATTTTATATATATCTGCGACTAACAATCTTCTGTTTTTGTTTGTTTGTTTTTGAGTAACAGATCATGGAGAACATTAGTAAAACCGATGTTGTGACAACCGCTGTGACTATCTCCGACGCACCGGTCATACCAGATGTGGGTTTATCGAACCCTAACGCACTGGTTATGTCGGATGGGAGTATGTCAGGGATTGGACATGCGCCTTCGGGGTATGTGCCTTTCCAAGTGAACGTTGGGCAGATACCATGCTCCTTCGGACTAATCTCGGGTGGATTCGTTCCTCCGACGTTGCAGGCTTCTGCTGTACAGACTCCGCCGTTTGTACATGTGTCTGCTACACCTGTGGCACCTGTTGTGCCTGTGATGCCTACTGCACCTGTGGCACCTGTTGTGCCTCCCGCACATGCGGAGAAGCTGGAGAAGTTTAATGGCACAAACTTCAAGCGATGGCAGCAGAAAATGCTGTTTTATCTGACCACTCTGAATTTGTCTCGCTATCTAAAGGAGGAGGCACCTAAGGTCTCTACTGATAGTGATGTGCAGACTGTGTTTGCTTCTGATGCGTGGAAGCACGCCGACTATATCTGTCGGAATTATGTGCTTAATGGCCTGGCAGACTCGTTGTACAACGTGCACTACTCAAAGCCAACAGCTAAGGACTTATGGGAGTCTCTCAAACATAAGTATAAAACCGAAGATGCTGGAGCCAAGAAATGGATTGTTGGCCGTTTTCTTGAATACAAGATGATGGAATCCAAGACTGTGGTCAGTCAGGTGCAAGAATTGCAAGTGATTATTCATGACATTCATGCTGAGGGAATGGTCATAAGCGAATCTTTCCAAGTTGCTGCTGTGATTGAGAAGCTGCCCCCTGGTTGGAAAGATTTCAAGAATTACCTGAAGCACAAGCGGAAGGAGATGACAATGGAGGATCTTATTCTGAGACTTCGCATTGAAGAAGACAACAGGGGATCTGAGAAGAAGGTCAGTGTTGCCACTGAAAAGGCAAACATGGTGGAGCACGCTCAAAGTTCCAAGAAGGCCAATTCTGGAAAAGGGACAAAGCTGGGACCTAAGGGAGGAGTTTCGAAGCCCTCGAAATTCCAAGGAAAATGCTACAATTGTGACAAGGTGGGTCATAGGTCTTCCGAGTGCAGGAAGCCCAAGAAGCCCAACAAGAAGAAGGAAGCAAACATGGTGAACGATATCTCAAAGAATATGTCTGACATAGACTTATGTGCGACTGTCTCTGAGGTGAACCTGGTGGGCTCTAATCCAAGGGAATGGTGGATTGATACTGGAGCAACAAGGCATGTTTGTTCTGACAAGGCGATTTTCTCTAGCCTCCAAGCTTCCGATGCTGGTGAGAAGCTCTACATGGGGAATTCAGCAACGTCTACTATTGAAGGGGAAGGCACAGTGATTCTGAAGATGACCTCTGGAAAGAATCTGACTCTGAAGAATGTACTTTATGTTCCTGATATTCGCAAGAATCTTGTTTCTGGTTCTCTGTTGAATAAGCATGGATTTCGCATTGAAATTGAGTCGGATAAAGTAATTTTGTCTAAGAGTGGTATGTTTGTAGGCAAGGGCTATGTAACTGATGGGCTCTTTAAGCTCAATGTAATGTCGGTCAACGAAAATAATGCAATGAAGAATTCTTCTGCTTACTTGATTGAGTCTCCTAATTTATGGCATGCTAGATTAGGACACATGAATTATGACTCTTTACGACGATTAAGTGCAAAAGACTACATACCAAAATTAAACATTGATTCGAAACATAAGTGTGAAACTTGTGTTGAGGCAAAATTAACTAGATCATCTTTTAAACGTGTGGAAAGAAATACCAAAGTGCTAGATTTAATACATAGTGATATATGTGATTTGAAATTCGCTCCAACTAGAGGAGGAAACAAGTATTTTATAACATTCGTGGATGATTGTACAAAATACTGTTATGTATATTTGCTTAAAAGCAAAGACGAAGCTATAGAGAAATTTAAAATCTATAAGGAAGAAGTTGAAACACAACAAAAAGAGAAAATCAAAACGATACGTAGTGATCGTGGAGGTGAATATGTCGAGCCCTTCGGGGAATTCTGTTCACAACATGGTATAATCCATGAGGTCACTGCACCATACTCACCACAATCTAACGGTGTGGCTGAGAGGAAAAACCGCACTCTCAAGGAAATGATGAATGCGATGTTATTAAGCTCTGGACTTCCGCAGTCTATGTGGGGGGAAGCCATCTTAAGTGCAAATTATCTTTTAAATAGGATGATTCGCAAGAATAAGAATGAAATTCCTCATGAAATATGGAAGAAAGAGAAGACAAGTTACAAACACTTGAAAGTGTGGGGGTGCCTCGCTAAGGTACTAATCCCTATGCCTAAGAAGGTGAAGATCGGTCCAAAGACGGTGGACTGTATATTCATCGGATATCCACCACATAGCACTGCATATCGTTTTCTTGTATATGAATCAAAGATTCCTGAGATTCAAAAGAATACGATCATGGAATCAAGGAATGCGTCATTCTTTGAGAATATATTTCCTTGTAATCCTGGAATTGAGCGGCCTACTACGTCTAAACGACCTCATGAGTCTTTAGAAGACGACAATGAGAGTGATGAAGGTGAAGACGAAAATGTGGGGGAAGTGAGAAGGAGCAAAAGACAAAGGAAAGAGAAATCCTATGGGTCAGAGTTTCTGACTTATTTGCTCGAAGAAGGTGATCCGAAAACCTACAAGGAAGCGGTGACATCACCTGATGGACCTATGTGGAAAGAGGCCATCAAAAGTGAAGTTGATTCTATTTTACAGAATCATACGTGGGAGTTAGTGGACTTACCAACCGGAAGTAAAACATTAGATAGCAGGTGGATTTTCAAAAAGAAATTGAAACCTGATGGCACCATAGATAAGTACAAGGCCAGACTTGTAATCAAAGGATACAAGCAACAATATGGTCTTGATTACTTTGATACATATTCTCCAGTATCGAAAATAACATCTATAAGAATGATGTTTGCTATCGCTGCAATGCGAGATTTAGAAGTACATCAAATGGATGTGAAAACTACTTTTCTAAATGGTGATATAGATGAGGAGATCTATATGAAACAACCTGAAGGGTTCGTTGTCCCTGGTCAAGAGAGAAAGGTCTGTAAATTGGTGAAATCAATATACGGCCTGAAGCAAGCACCTATGAAGTGGCATGAGAAGTTTGATCAAGTCGTGCTACCAAATGGCTTCAAGACCAATGAATGTGATAGTTGCGTCTACTACAAGGATAACGAGAGTGGCTATGTCATGATGACATTATACGTAGATGATCTGCTTATTGCTGGTAGCAATGATAAAGTGATCAAATCTACAAAAGACATGTTAAAGGCAAGGTTTGACATGAAAGACATGGGTCTAGCAGATGTAATTCTAGGAATTCAGATTTCTAGAACATCTGAGGGTCTGGCATTAAGTCAACCACATTATGTTGACAAAATTCTTGAGAAATTTCTCAAGGATGATGTTGAGACAGCGAGAACACCTGTGGATGTGACATTGCATCTATCCAAGAATAAAGGTGTAGGAGTCTCGCAGCTGGAATACTCACGGATAATTGGAAGTCTGATGTACCTAATGAGTTGTACAAGACCAGACATTGCATACTCAATTAGCAAGTTGAGTAGATTTACAAATAATCCGGGAGCTGATCACTGGAAAGCGATCATAAGAGTACCGAGGTACTTAAGGAGAACTCGAGACTATGGATTGCATTATGGTAGATACCCAGCAGTATTAGAAAGATATACTGACGCGAACTGGATATCTAGCAAGAAGGCACTAAAGTCTACGAGTGGCTATGTATTTACAATGGCCGGAGCGGCAATGTCATGGAAATCCTCGAAACAAACGGTGATAACTCATTCCACGATGGAAGCTGAGTTTGTGGCATTAGATAAATGCGCACGAGAGGCGGAATACTTTCGCCAATTTCTGGAGGATGTTCCAAGATGGACAAAGCCTGTGACTGCAATAGGACTGCATTGTGATAGTCAGTCAGCCATTGGCAGAGCACAGAGCACGATGTATAATGGACAGTCTCGTCACATAAGACGACGACATAGTTCCATTAGACAACTAATATCAACCGGAATGATCACGATTGACTATATACCGTCAAGGGATAATATCGCGGATCCGCTAACCAAAGGGTTATCAAGAGAGCTGGTTGATAAATCATCGAAAGGGATGGGCCTTAAGCCTACTGTTTAACGGCATCATGGTGGACACCCAACCTTGCTGACTGGAGGTCCCAAGAACTTGGTTCAAATGGGCAAACTAAATCATGATGACCTAATCACTGTGGGGGTAACCCATGGCCTGTTCCAATGATGAGAAACAGTGAGACCCGTATGGTACGAGGGTAAGCTTTTCGCTTTTAATGATCTTTGGCAAATACATGGAGTTCAAGAGCTATGAATGCATGGAATTCGGTTGAGTAAACGCGGGTTACTCTTTAAGATAAAGATCACCTATGTGGGAGAGAAGTGGGGCCGCTTCAAAGGAGAATTGCGAGGCACAATTCTTTAGAAACTCCTGCAGAACCAGGACGATGTTCCATGGCCAAAATGGACATGATCATGAGAGCTGAACGAGTTAGAAAGGATATAGTGATAAGTATATCATCGCTTACACAAACGGTCGAACAGTTCAAAGAGCAAACCTCCACTGTCTACCAGTAAGGTCGATATGCTTACTCAGTCGAAGGTTCAAGGAGCAAACCTCTACCTATCGTATGCTATATCTGATCGAAGAAATTATCACCAAGTCAAACTCCGTGTCTGTCTGTCTGGTGTGTGCTAATGAAACATCAATCTCATCCATGTGGGGGATTGTTGGAAAATGTGGGTGTTAGCCCCATTTTGACGAGTCATTTTGAGCTAAGATTTGAGTAGGTCTTGGGTGCGTGATCGCAACAAGTTATGCTTGGAATATGTTCTACTTCGTGAGAACTTTCCAACGCATATTAAAGTACTCAAAACGACTAAGGGATGGATGAGTTATGATTGTCCAAAGTTGATCCCTTAGAAGTGGAAAATAGAATAGTGAACCTTGTATCCCACATTGATAAGGAAAAGAGCCTTTCAAGGCTTTATATAGCAAGACACTCATGCTGTGTCTAAAAGTGTTAATAATGTATTACTCCATCATCTACGTGCGCGCAGGGGGGGGTGCAAATTGTGGGATTTCGAGTGGAAAACGTGGCTTCGCAAGCATCGGGCTTTCCGCGTGTGCGACCTGCGGACACGAATGTAGCAAAATTTGGGCCGAATAATTCCGGACCAGTTTTGTTAAATTATTCTCCACTGGGCTGCTCAAATAATTGATTCTGTTTTGCTGAAATTAATTCTACCTCGATTATGAATTAATGATTCTGATTCGATTAAGGATTAATTGATCACTTCCGTTTTTAATTAACGCGTGTAATTAATTGCCTAATTAATTAACGCGTCTAATTATAACTGATTAGCACGCATGTCAGAGCCTATATATTCATCGCTATAGAGTGTAGGGTTATCATCGAAAACACACAGCCTCCTTTATTTTTCCTTCCTCTTCCTCCTGGTGATAATAGCTTGCTCTGTTCTAGCTCGCCGAGAGTGTAGCGCTTGCTTCACTGCACCTTGTTTTATCCTGGGAAGCCTTCGTCCTTGCAATTACGGTGAGGACGAAATAAGCTTTAGGGAGACAGTGTTTGCACTGGACTCAAGGATTATTCTCTTGTATCCTTACGTTATTTGGTCCTCTGTTATTCACGCACCAACACAATTTTATTTGTTTAATTGTTTTTGCGCAGATTATTCTACAATTATATTGTAACACTTCCCCTCACTCGAAAGCCCATTTATGGATCGAAAAGTGGATCACGAGCGCTCATCTTTGGAGCATAACTTGCCTTCGTGTCCATATTAAAAATTATTGAGAATATTGGGGATTGCAGAGAGTCGAATATGAGACATCTGCATATTGAGATGCATGTTGAGATCTGATACCATATTAAGTAACCAATATCATGTTAAATAACCAACTCATCTAAAACCGTAAGATGTTAGCGAAGCGGGTTTATCAGATTTATATCATATATTTAAGAGATACATATGTCACAAAATGTATCAAATTATCGAACTCTTTAATGATTTTAACTAGTAAAAGAAAGTGTAACAATTTTATGGGAATTTTTTTATCGAGCGAACACGACATTGTGGTGGTCTTATTTTTTTCCTTTAAAATTTTATTATATTTTACAAATAAATATTTATTGAAATAAATACATAAAAATCGATGAGGACCTAGAATAATGAAAAATAAGGTATCATTTAGATTAGAGAATAATGTTTTTGAGGTTAACTCAAAAAACTTACCTACAATTTTTTAATGACAATTTTGTAATAATTGAATATTTTCCCTGTATTTATAAAAATAGTACTATATTTATATTTTTTTTTATAATCTCAAAATTTTTACCTAAGTTAAGCTGAGGAAAAGGGCTGCCCTTTAGATTAACTCATCAATGCATTCGATATTGTGTTGTTTGACAGTGGTGGTGTTAGTTGCCTATCTATATATATTATAATGCCAGGAGATCGGAGAGACCTTCACTCAGAAGTTTCCAAATGTTTTTCTTGATTTTTCACATTTTTGATTTTTTTATTAAAATAATTTTCTCGCATTTAATATCATTTTAATTAGTCATTAATGGTAGCTATTAAATATATATTACATACACTTTATTTTATATTTAATATAAAATTTAAGTAATCTTTATTAGAATATTATAATTATTTTATCATCTATCTATATCTATATCTATATATATTATAATGTCTGGAGATCGTAAATGCACTAGAACAGTTCAAGGTATTTTTCTTGAATTTTCGCTTTTTTGATTTTTTTATTAAAATTCTTTTCTTGCAATAAATATCTATTAATGACAATTTAATTAGTCATTAATTACACATATTAAACATATATTAAATTTTACTATATTTAATTTGTTTAAAAATTAGCAAATTAGTTGAACATTATAGTTATTATTTCAATATTAAATATAAAATGACTACTAACAATTGTTTATATTGCGTTATTTTTTATTCCCTATTCAAGATCACTATAATTTCTTTTCGGATGATTATAGGGTAGACGACCTTAACTTCTCAAGCAATTTTTATTATCAATAATTGTGAAAGTCTTAATAAATTATGGAAGTACAATATATTTACTTAATATCTAAAATTGTATGCAAACAATACAGACAGATTTTTAATTTTGCACATGAACAAATAATACATGAGTTATGATCAAATCGCTTAAATTTAACAAATCCAGTCATTTATCGGAAGATAAAGTTTATTAAAAAAACTATACACCCATTATTTCGTTATATTATGTCAAAATAAATTTTTATTGTAATTAAACAATTTCTTACACTATTATTGAATATGTATATTATGAGAGGGGTGTCGACTTTAAAAAACGTTATTAACATTAACTTCTCAAACAATCTTTATTATCAATGATTGTGGAGTCGTAGTAAATTATGGAAGTACACGGATCTTTACTTAATATCTGAAATTTGTAAACAAATCATGCACATGAATAAATTACGCATGAGTTATGACTAAACTAATTAAATTGAACAAACCCGACCATTTTATCAAAAGATTAAATTGATAAAAAAATTATACACCCATTGTTTCATTATATCATGTCAAAATAAATTAATATTCAAATTAAATAAATTCTTACACTATTATTGAACATGTATATTATGAGAGGAGTGTCGGCTTTAAAAAACGTTATTAAGTTATATTCAATATTTGTAACTTTTAATCGTAAATATTACGTGTATATTATAATTTTTATTTTTATATGTTTGTGATAGTTTTATGAATATAAAATTTTGTATATAATGAGAGTATTTTTTCAATTAATAATTCATGTAAATTATTTTTAAATTATTTTTGTATAGAAAATTCATAAGAGACCAATCAATTTTTAAGAATAATAAAAATTAATTTATCCATTACAATACTTTTATATAAAAATTTATAAACCGCACGAAGGGCGGATAAGTTGGCTAGTATATTATAATGCCTGGAGATCGGAAATGCACCAGAACAGTTTAAGGTATTTTTCTTGAATTTTCGTTTTTTCGAATTTTTTATTAAAAATTTTTCTTGCATTAAATAGCTATTAATGATAATTTAATTAGTCATTAATTACACCTATTAAACATATATTAAATTTACTCTATTTAATTTGTTTAAAAATTAGCAAATTAGTTGAACATTATAGTTATTATTTCAATATTAAATATTAATTATATATAGTTATGTTTATTTTTAGGTAAAATGACGACTAACAATTGTTTATATTGCGTTATTGTGAAAGTCGTAATAAATTATGAAAGTACAAGATATTTACTTAATATCTGGAATTGTATAAACAATACAGACAGATTTTTAATTTTGCACATGAATAAATAATACATGAGTTATGATCAAATCGATTAAATTTAACAAATCCAGTCATTTATCGAAAGTTAAAATTGATAAAAAAGCTATACACCCATTGTTTCGTTATATTGTGTCGAAATAAATTTTTATTATAATTAAACAAATTTTTACACTATTATTGAATATGTATATTATGAGAGTGGTGTCGGCTTTAAAAACGTTATTAACCTTAACTTCTCAAACAATATTTATTATCAATGATTGTGGTGTCGTAGTAAATTATGGAAGTACACGGATTTTCACTTAATATCTAAAATTTGTAAACAAATCATGCACATGAATAAATTACACATGAGTTATGACTAAACTAATTAAATTGAACAAACCCAACCACTTTATTGGAAGATTAAATTGATAAAAAATTTATACACCCATTGTTTCATTATATCGTGTCAAAATAAATTAATATTCAAATTAAATAAATTCTTACACTATTATTGGACATGTATATTATGAGAGGGGTGTCGGCTTTAAAAAACGTTATTAAGTTGTATTCAAGATTTGTAACTTTTGATCGTAAATATTACATTCATATTGTAATTTTTATTTTTATATGTTTGTGATATTTTTAAGATTATCAAAATTTTGTATATGATGAGAGTATTTTTCCAATTAATAATTCATGTAAATTATTTTTATATTAATTTTTTATAGAAAATTCATAAGAGACCAATCAATTTTTAAGAATAATAGAAATTAATTTATCTATTACAGTACTTTTATATAAAAATTTATAAACCGCGCGAAGCGCGGATAAGTTGGCTAGTGACAATAAAGAAATAAATAAAGGTATACACAAATAAGCATCTTTTTCCTTAAGTGGGACAATGTTGAGCTTTTCAATAAACAAGCATTATACTCGTGTTATTTTTTTTTTTGATAAAAGGCGATAATTCAATACATAAAAGCCATACGGCATCTACAAGAATGATCGGATCGATCAAACATAGAACAGGATGACACGCTCGTCTTCATAATCAAAATGAGACAAATAAGCATATGTCTGAATAAAGTGATATATCTATAGATACTCGCTCTACGCTCAATATCTTTCCCAAAATCCGTTTGAGCTGACGACCAAAAATGAAGTTCCGCACAAACTCTTATCGTTGAATCCCGAACACCTCTCACCAAGGAGAGAAAATCACACCTCTCACCAAGGAGAGAACACCAAAACTCTCACCAAGGAGAGAAATCAAACTAAACTTACAAAGAAAATTAAACTAACAAACAATCCTTAAAATTACCAAACAAATACACCCAAACTGGATTATACTTACAAATTTTCAGATCTCCGGAACAAACCCACAAAAACAAGATAACTCAGACTTCTTTCTAGAAGCAATAACCGGGAAGAACGAGAATCAAAAAAGGTTTTTATTCCGTAGATCCGAAGGCTTTAATCTGAAAAAACAAATCAAATCTTTCCTGAAAAGGAAGATTTTTTAGGAAAATCCAAGCTCTATACAAGAAAAACGAAATTAAATAGAGGGATGGGGCTTTCCACCGGTGAAAATCCGGTGGAAGCCCCGGCTGAAAAGAGGAAGAGGATGAAAAGGGAAGGCGGCTTAGAGAGAAGGGAAAGAGTTTTTCTGGGTTGGAATTCAAAATACCCTTCTTATTATTCATTATACTCGTGTTATATATACTAGTATAGTATAACTAGCTTTTATAGCAGGTGCAAAGTACGAGTTATTTTTAATTTTTAAATTTTGTTTATAATATAGTATAATATTATAAATATTAATTTATGTTATTGAACAAATTCGAACCTTACATCTTTGTATATAATAATTTTTATTATTAAATATAAATTAGTATGTAGTTGGCAGGAATATCTTTATATATAACAACTTTTAGTATTGTTATATCTAATAGTCATGATCTATTTGAGTTGAAGATATAACGGTTGTGAATGAGGGGATAACAAAACTACAATTGATACCCCTTTTCACTTATTATAGTATAATATAGATTTTTATATAAACATTATTTCCAATAATTTTTTTAATTTCAATTTTATATAATTTGATATATTCATGTTTAAGTATTATACTTATGTTTTCTTATTATAAAAAATGTATAATTATTTTTAATATATTTTATTAATAATTCAAAGATATTGTGTGATATTTTTGGATATATATTAGTGATTGCAAGATTAGTTTTAAATTAAAAGGTAAAGTGTTTTATTTAGAAAAAAATATTAATGATTGAAAGATATGTATGATTCATGTTCTTAGGTGTTTATTAATGGTTGAAAGATATGGTGCAATATTTTTGGATATATATATTAATGATTGTAAAAAGGTATCATGTTTTAATTAGATAGAAGGTAACATGTTTTAATTAGATAGAAATATTGATGATTAAAAGATACGTTATGATTGACTCCCTCTATCCCTCCAGATTCTTTACAGTTACTATTTTGGGGTGTCCCTCTCATTTCTTTACATTCCAAAAATAGTAAGTTTCTCCCACTATTACACCCACTATCTCATATATTTAATAATAAAAAACACTATTACACCAACTACTTTCCCCCACCATCTCAAATCTATTATTAAATATTAATAGGTCCCACCACCTTACCCACTTTTCATCTAACTTTACTCATTTTTTATACATTTCCTTGGTCTCCGTGTCCATCCCCCATGTAAAGAACCACGGGGGACGGAGGGAGTATGTATTTAGTTATATATATTAATGATTGCAAGATTAGTTTTAAAGAAAAAGATAACGTGTTTTAATTGGATAGAAGGTAACATGTTTTAATTAGATAGAAATATAATGATTAAAAGATATGGTACGATTTATGTTTTTAATTGTTTATAAAGGGTAATATTTTTAACTAAAAGTTAACGTAGAAAAGCCAATCAGCTTATTACCATTAATTATATTATGTTATTTAGGATAATCAAACCGAAAACCAAAACTTTTCAAACTTTCAATATTTCGGCTTTAATATAATAGTATAGATTCGTGTATCACACGGTTTCTTTTGATATGTTATAAATTTTAATTTTATGTTATAATTATATTTTTATATATTTATTATTTTCAATAATTATTTTAATTTTAATTTAATATATTTTAATATAAATTTAATTAATGACATGCATGATTTAAAACATATATTATAAAATTTTAAATTAAATATATCATCAACGGGTTTCGACTCTTGAATATTTAACAAAGTAAATAAATTGTATAATTTACTTTATCATTAGATATAAAGGTTCTTATTTATTAATAAAAATCTAATGATAGCTGCATAGTTGAATTGTTGAACCATAATGCAAACAATTATAATAATTTCTACTTATTATGAACATATATAAACCAAAATTTTTAATATTTCGACTTTAATATAATAGTGTAGATATATACGGGTTTTAAGCATTATATCCTTATATATAATAAGCGTAAGAGGGATCTTATCTTTAATTTTGGTTTGGTCACTTTAGTTTGGTCATTGTACCGCCAAAATAATCTCAACCGTCGAATCTAATATTTTTAAAAATAGACGATCAAGATTATATCATATTAAAAAGAAAATTATTATCTAAAAATGATAGAATTAAAAAAATTCTGTATTAGAATTGAATTTTAAAAAGAAATTTTTAATAGGAAAAGGATATAATTAAAAAAGTATAAAATTGAATTTTTTTATTAATATTAAAAAAAAATTATATTTACTATTTGGGCTCTATCCCGAGATCTAGAAATCAGAGATTTGGATGATTTTACAGCCAACGTGAAGCTCATAAAATTATTTTTTAATTTAGTGATGATTTAATAATTATTTTCAAAATGAAAAGGCTCAGAATCTCAAGAGAAAATATAATTACGAATTTTTACATTAATCATATTCGTGTAGAAGATCTACATTGATAATTATATTTAGTGTAGAAAACCTAATTATATATGAGTTAAATTATTGACATATACTTATTCGTATTTCAATATAAATGGCAGCAATATTATACAAGTATATGAAATATTGAATATTTTCTATCCAACCCAAACAATTCTACACCGAACCATAATTAATGTCTTTCTCATAACTAGATTTTTTTATTTGTGGCTAAGTTGATCAGTTTCCGGCAACCCAAATACTCGATACAAGGTGTACTGCTTAATGTGAAAAAAGGAGAAGAGAGATTGATTTTTTTTAATAGTTTGTTAACAATTAGAAAATTATTCATTACAAGGAGAATGTTCTTTTGCTCATAAGATATTAACATGCTGCAGTGCCTTTTACTTTAATTAAATCATTCAGAATTTTGTTTATTTTTATTTAAATTACGAGAATGATAATTTTTTTTAGAAAAAGTTTTACTTTTCCAAGGAGAGTTCATAACGCGGCGGCGAAGAGTGGGAATACGCGGGAGAGGTTATAGGTGGTGATTCTTGGATCGTCTCAATCTATTTTTTATAACAAAAATTAGAATTTTAAATACTAATAAAAAATATTTTTTAACATATTAGAATTAGAAATAGGAGTTTGATAGGTCCCGAAAGTGGGTTAAATAAGCTAGAGGGGGGGGGGGGGTTTGAATAGCTTATTACCTTTTTTAAAAATTTAAGTTTGGCCTTTTTAAATTTTCCTTCTCTTTTAAAAGTAATTACGTATAAATAAGTAATGTAAAGTGCAGAAAATAAAAGAGAGAAAGATAACACGATCGATTTATCCTGGTTCGCGATGCCGCAATCCCATAACGGATTCGAACACCCCTACTCCAGTCCCCGAGCTCCTCCCCGGACTCGGGATTTCGTCCACTATAAGTAAACTCCTTATAGTAGGTGAAGAAACCTTTACAAAATACAACTATATATTTATCTTGAAGCGTAACTCCCCATTACCTTCTCAAAATATAAGCTAAACTCGATATCTATTGATCTTGGAGCGTAACTCCCCGCCATCTCCTCAAAATATAAAGCAAACCACTAATTATTTATCTTGGAGCGTAACTCCCCGTTACCTCCTCAAAATAATTAGTAAACCACTAAAATATTTATCTTAGAGCGTAACTCCAAGTTACCTCTTCAAAATATTTTAGTAAATCCTAGATAGCCTTGATGCTACCTTTGTAGGTCTTGGATCTTAGGTCTTGGGTCTTTCCTCCTCCTCACGGTGCGAAGACACCCAACTCCCTGTCGGCGTGTCCAAGACTTGGGTCTTAGAGCGAAGATCACCTCACTTCACTTCATCTCACTATAAATATACAACAACAAGCTACAAACAAACAATATGTGAGAGATAATATAATAAAGACCGTGCAAAACTAGTATGTTACGGTACTAGCCACGGGGACGCTATTACGCGTTAAAATAATTGATTCGTTATTAGTTAAAGTCGAGCGAGTCACGACATCAATTGGACGAGCTACGGAACTTTAGTGGTGTGTGCAAGAGTGCTTAATTATTCAACTCACAAGTGTGAGGACGAAATAAAAATATCAACTTGCAAGTGCGAGGACCGTTAAGAAAAATGCTTATTAAACGTTAGTGATTTGTGTAGTGCGGAAAATAGTAAATAACGGCACGGGATAAGTCACACGAGGGACTCATCACACGAGCGGTGATGCAAGACAATAAATTAAACGTGCAATAATTATATCCGTGAATGCAACACACACAACAAAATTTAACTAGTTTATGACCTTTGGCTTTATCCGATGGCTTGGTTGCCTAAAGCAAAGAATTCTCAAATAAGAGGTATTCTCAAATTATACGAACTAGGTTCCGGGACTAGTATGTGTAGATGTACACACACTAAACAACAATGTAACTAAGTTAGAATCACTTGAAGTCTAGAAAGAAATCAAGTAAGACAAGCTAGGATCGAAGCCTAATGACACCAAAACTAGTGGCCGAAATGAGCACCAAGTGAAGGATATTCAAGGGGTTATCAAAGGTGACTCAAGACACAAGGAAGAACACTTTAAGGGCAGGAAAATTCGAGCTAAGGGGTTGCCTAAAGGGTTTGGCCGAGAGGTGTTGTACAAGAGCAAGAAAAAGATCCGAAAATCACCAAAAAAAGCTACCAAAACAAGGCCACCAAGATCAATCAATGAAAGATAATTTAAGGGGGACACAAGGATCCCTAAACCTCTTCCAAAGCACTTCAAGAACCCACTTTAGTCGAGCTAAAGTTTTGTCTTCGAAGTTATCTTGGATAGAATAGTTTTAGAGCAAGAAATGGTGATAAAACACTACCGAAGGGGCCAGATTTGAGCACTTAAAGAAGGGTATGCAAGGAGGGATTAAAGGTGACTCAAAGACACTTGAAAGAAAACTTTAAGGGCTGCAAGAAAAAAGCTAAAGGACTGCCCAAATGAAGCTTGGCCGAAGGTGTGTTTATGGGTAAGAAATGGTGCTAAAACAAGCTTAAAAGGTGTATAAAAAATGAAGAAAGAAGCTTGTTTGCTAGATACTTTTTGAAGAAATTAAAATCTGTAATATGGTGTGTATCTAGAGAGAAAGTAGCAGCATTTCTTTGGCTCTTGAGGCTTGGGGAAATGGGTGGGAATTAGCTTGGTATATATAGACAAAAATGGGAGCTAATGACCAAAATATGGAGCAAGCTACCAACGGACTAGAAGCAAGAAAGTTATTACCCAACTTGGTCACCAAGTTACTTAAAATAATCAGCACACATGTGGGAAATAACAATTATAAAATATAGGAAGCTTCTGTTGATACGTAATTAGCCAATAAATACGATACTACGCGACAAACCCATTTCATTCGATTTTATTCAAAACAATTTGAAAAAATATGAGACTGTTAACACAAAATCACGCAAACGTACGTGGTCACAAGTAATATAGAATTAAGTTGAGTTCGTTCCCACAGAGATCTGGTTTTGTTTCTATTCAGTTAATGTACCTATTCAACAATGTATGGTTATAACTCACTGCTAAGACAAATAACAAATTGAGGTTATGTTTAACTAAATTAACTACTAAGCAAATTAACAATATTACAATTTAACTAATTACGAGAATTAAATTTTGAATTACTCATATGCAAGAAAACATGGAATCCTAACTTCATTAATTACTTCGCCTAGATCTGACGCCTTTAATTACTGCATGCAACAGGTTTTGATATCTGATCGGATAACACGAATTAAGTACACGCTACCTGTCAGTATACGCATACCAAACTACCCATACATCCACAAGATAGATAGAAGATGAATAGACACCAATTATGCTTAGACCCTATATGTCTATAGAATTTTAAAACATAACGGTTGAAGAACAAGTTATCCAATTTGATCACATAGGGCAACATAATATATTTCTATTTATGCTACAAATTATGATGATAAACATACATAATCCTATGCTAGCATGACAAGTTTTAAATCTCAAGATCCATTTTCACTTCACAAGAGATTAACAGATTAGATGTTAGCTACGCATCTAACAATTAAGCATAACCATGCGAGGATATCAGATATACATCACACACAGGTCTTTAAAGCATCAAGATACTAAAGCTCCATAAATAAATCCGTTAGAATCCCATGACAACGATTAGTTCATAATTGAACCGCTCGTCATCATGGGATCTGATGAAACCATGATAATAAACAAAGTCTGAATAAAAACAATAGTGCTAGAGTAATGAGTTAAGAAAACAAATCCCAAAAACATCCAAGAGTATCGCCTAATAGAAGAAAACAATAAGTAGATCTAGATCTCCGTTGCTTGTCACGAGCGTTGGAATCCTTCTCCAAGTCTGAATCTCTGTATCGGCTCTCTCTTTGTGTTATGGAGGGTTAGTTCTTTTTATGATGATAGAATGTGTTTATATAGGCCCCCATGTCTTGTCCAGCAAGAAATTCCATAAAATAGAATTAAAATAGAATTTCTGCAGTTCGGCATAAAATACGTTTCTTAAACGAATTCTGTTTTGAAGGAAAATTCATAGCTGACATTTTTTCAGTATTTCTGGGCCGTTATAATCATATTGGGACATCTGAACCACTTTAGAATGAAAGAGAATCTCGTTATCTTCGCGTGGACTGTAAGATCGTCCAAAACGGACTTATAGAACTCAAGATATGGCCCAAACAGTGAATCAGGATTTTCATGAAAAATTTCGGGCTCGGCAGAATGCTCCCTGCGCTGCAGCACACCTGTACCGTGCCGCAACACGCCATGGAACCTGTTGAAACAGATCCGTCTTCTTCCAAGCTTTCCAACGACTGCTTACGGGCCTCAAACGGATTTGTAGAACTCCAGATATGGCCAAAACAGTGAAGACTGCGCAGCCTACCCGGAAAATCCGAATTTTAATCAAATTAACCTCCAACTCTCTTCCGCGAGTTGCCGTTCTTCATATATTGAGCTCAAAATCACCAAAGCATCATAGAAACACATCATACCTGCCTCAAGCTAGTAGTTCTACACAACTCACAAAAACACGTTAAAAACACAACATACTTGAGGTCAATTAAATCCATTTAAGCCGACAAGAAGCATTCTAAGTGGATATAAATCCACTCATTACACCCCCAAACTTAAACCGATGCTTGTCCTCAAGCATAAAACAGACTCGATACTACCTAATTAGTACCACTTCTGTAGGTGATCACGGTTGCATTTGGCATATGCAACAAGCCCTTTAAACCCCTAGGCAGCCCTAGTGGACGAGTAAGGTCTCATGAGGGCCTATTGCAAATGTACCCACAAAATCCTTCTAACTAAACGATGCAAAAACAATGCAATGCATGAATGCAACTAATATGAAAATACAACGATCCCCTTCAAACTAACCAAAAGCAACTAGCAAGCAAATATATCAAAGAATGCAATTAAATCCAAATAGAGCTCGACTAAGTCCCCGTACTCTAATAATACATGACAGAAACGTGCGTGTGTGCTATGCTCATCAGATATACTCCCAAAACTAGATCAAAATCATACCTATTATTCGCCAAGAGAATCACAAGTTTATAAATAGAATAGACTGTAGACACTTCATAACCTAGGAACACCTCCATCCTCATTCAAGTTAGCCAGGAATTCATGCTTTATTACTACACTACGACACATAATATACAAGCATGCTTATTTAACCGTGCAATGAGTGAGACCCCAAAAGGATTCTACAATAATACCCATGTAGCGAGCGTTAGGTTAGTGGATCCCAGACTATAAAAGCCTTAGGTCACTAGGCACAAAGTCCCCGCGAAATTAATTGCTCGAGTATTAAAGAGCCCACCCTAGTTAATTTTGCATTTAAATAACTAAAACAATTTACATAACATTTTTTTTCTTTTTTTCTTTTTTTTTTCTCTAATTTTTTTTATGCAATCTGGAATGAGAATTCTCAATTCCAACCCTAGACTACTCATATAAATAGGAGCCGGCTACTAGCCATTTGACGCCTAGCCAACAACTAGCATGAAATCCCTGGTTTCCCCCAAACTTAGACTTTAGTGCTTCTACGCCATCAAGGGAATACCGAAAATTCTAAATATAATCAAGTGATTAAATCCAAAACAACCAAACAAGCATGACCTCAACCTAGCCCAAAAGCAAACGATGAGACTGTGTAAAGAATTTGTTTCTGAAGCATGCAAGTCAATTCCTAGGAACTATAAATCAACCCTCTATTCATCAATAATCACACTCAATTAGACATCTACCTACCAATCAGAATTAGCTCATCCTAAGGGATCATGAAATATGCATTCTATGCAAATGCAACTAAAACAAACTCACATGATATACGAAAACAAAAATAACAAAATGCCCTACATGAAACAAACATAAATAATACGCACATACATGCATGAATTACTACTAATATGCAAAATATGATTTCCTACATGAACAAATGACACACTACTACATACTACTACATACCTAACACATGGGTTGCCTCCCACGAAGCGCTTTTCTAGAGTCAATTAGCTTGACTACGTCCAAGCCTCCATTAAGGATGATAATAGTTGGCCTGGTCATCTCTTCGTGAGACTTCATCGTCATCACGGCGGCACACTTTCTGCCCCTTCTCCTCGCTTGACCTATTCGTATAACAACTATGTCCTATTCCAATGCCTTCATCGGTTGACCCAAAATCTTTCAATTTGTAGAACAACACACATTCACGGGCTTCGCTTGAATATAATGGAGGAGGGTAAATGTAAGTTGCTGAAGCCTTTGGTTCCTCAGAGAGAACTTCCTCCATTGGCTCTAATGCGCTACCTCCATCTTTATACTCTGAGAAAAGTAGAAGACCTGCATCTTTCCCATGGTCATCAGCCTCTTGGTACGCACATACCAATTCTTGAAATTTGTGTAGCTCACCAGTGTCTGTCCCAAATAGTGCCCTTTCCAAATCATCCACCATACTAGCATGATCAAATTCCTCACATGGCTTGTGAACGCTCACCTCACCTTGGAATTTGTCTTCCTCAATTATGCATGCAGTACCTTGCTCCAAGTCCCGTTATTTTCTGGAATTGCCTCATAGTATGAATTGCTGTTTCTCTTGTTCCACGGTACTCAAAACTTGAGCAACTAGTGTCTCCAAAGATTTGATAGATTCCTCATTACTCTGTGCAAGCATCCTGATATCCTCCATAACATCAACCTCATCTGACTAAAAAGTAGGAGTAGGTTGCTGATGTTGAAACTCTTCACTACCAAAGAAATATGACATATTTGGAACATCTTGATGGTACTGCTGAGGATGGTATTGAAGATATGGTTGTTCCTCATAAGTGACATATGGATCAACTTCTTCGTGTAACAATATTGTGAGGTCTCATAAACGCCCAAACATTGCTCACATTGCTGAGGCATGGATGTCCTCGAATATGCCCACCATAGCAACTCCTCGCCTACCATTTTCAAACACTCAAGTACCTGAAACACACCGAACTAAACAATATAGGTAAGTAACTAATCTGAGTCAGTGAACTTTAACGACCACTGATGACAAGCACATAAACTAAAATAAAACACCGATGATCCCCGGCAGCGGCGCCAAAAACTTGTTAACACAAAATCACGCAAGCGTACGTGGTCACAAGTAATATAGAATTAAGTTGAGTTCGTTCCCACAGAGATCTGGTTTTGTTTCTATTCAGTTAATGTACCTATTCAACAATGTATGATTATAACTCACTGCTAAGACAAATAACAAATTGAGGTTATGTTTAACTAAATTAACAACTAAGCAAATTAACAATATTACAATTTAACTAATTACGAGAATTAAATTTCGAATTACTTATATGCAAGAAAACATGGGATCCTAACTTCATTAATTACCTCGCCTAGATCTGACGCCTTTAATTACTGCATGCAACAGGTTTTGATATCTGATCGGATAACACGAATTAAGTACACGCTACCTGTCAGTATACGCATACCAAACTACCCATACATCCACAAAAGAGATAGAAGGTGAATAGACACCAATTATGCTTAGACCCTATATGTCTATATAATTTGAAAACATAACGGTTGAAGAGCAAATTATCCATAAAGATCACACAGAACAACATAATATATTTCTATTTATGCTACAAATTATGATGATAAACATACATAATCCTATGCTAGCATGGCAAGTTCTAAATCTCAAGATCCACTTTCACTTCACAAGAGATTAACAGATTAGATGTTAGCTACACATCTAACAATTAAGCATAACCATGCGAGGATATCAGATATACATCACACACAGGTCTTTAAAGCATCAAGATACTAAAGCTCCATAAATAAATCCGTTAGAATCCCATGACAACGATTAGTTCATAATTGAACCGCTCGTCATCATGGGATCTGATGAAACCATGATAATAAACAAAGTCTGAATAAAAACAATAGTGCTAGAGTAATGAGTTAAGAAAACAAATCCCAAAAACATCCAAGAGTATCGCCTAATAGAAGAAAACAATAAGTAGATCTAGATCTCCGTTGCTTGTCACGAGCGTTGGAATCCTTCTCCAAGTCTGAATCTCTGTATCGGCTTTCTCTTTGTGTTATGGAGGGTTAGTTCTTTTTATGATGATAGAATGTGTTTATATAGGCCCCCATGTCTTGTCCAACAAGAAATTCCTTAAATAGAATTAAAATAGAATTTCTGCAGTTCGGCACAAAATACGTTTCCTAAACGAATTCTGTTTTGAAGGAAAATTCGTAGCTGACTTTTTTTCAGTATTTCTGGACCGTTATAGTCGTATTGGGACATTTAAATCACTTTAGAATGAAAGATAATCTCGTTATCTTCGCGTGGACTGTAAGATCGTCCAAAACGGACTTATAGAACTCAAGATATGACCCAAACAGTGAATCGGGATTTTCATGAAAAATTTCGGGCTCGACAGAATGCTCCCTGCGCTTTAGCGCACCTGTACCGTGCCGCAGCGCACCATGGAACCTGTTGAAACAGATCCGTCTTCTTCCAAGCTTTCCAACGACTGCTTACGAGCCTCAAACGGATTTGTAAAACTCCAGATATGGCCAAAATAGTGAAGACTGCGCAGCCTACCCGGAAAATCAGAATTTTAATCAAATTAACCTCCAACTCTCTTCCGCGAGTTGCCGTTCTTCATATATTGAGCTCAAAATCACCAAAGCATCATAGAAACACATCATACCTGCCTCAAGCTAGTAGTTCTACACAACTCACAAAAACACGTTAAAAACACAACATACTTGAGGTCAAGTAAATTCATTTAAGCCGACAAGAAGCATTCTAAGTGGATATAAATCCACTTATCAGAGACTTGTCGTAACTTGTCAATATTTTGGCTAAAATTTTGACTTGAAATATATTCAAATATAATATTCCTCAAATAATAATGACCATGAAGGCCTCGGAATATTTATTTTGAATATTTTATGATTTTATCCAATTAAATAAAAACTGTTAGGGGTTCGAGATAAAATCTTTTTCTGACCTTTCGGCAAGTCAATAAATAAGGCACTTTTGAAAATAATCTTCTGGAAAATATATCAAATATATTTGAGGATAAAATATTTAAAATGAACACTGTTTTGAATAAATCTCTCATTTTATTGTGTAAAAATCAGTGTTCGGGAATATATCGATTTTCTTGTGCCGACTTGACTTTGCCTTTAAAATGTATCATATAGAATCTAGACTAGGATATATAATTGCACGGATATTCCTTATCCAAATTAAATGATTAGGTGCGAGAAAATGTTTTTGTCAAATTGACTCGTTATTTGTTAATCTCACATCGAATAATCCTAGGGGAGGAATTACTGTGTTAGCGAGTAACTTCCTAAACCTAATTTAATTTTCATTTTCGTACTTTGACAAAACACCAAAACCTAAAAGAAAAAGACTGCCTGTCAGAGTTCGAATTTATAAAGGAGAATAGTTCGAATTTATAAAAAAGACATATAATTAAAAGTTTTATTGGAAGTAGAATAAGTGTTCAAACTTATAAAGGAAAATGTTTGAATTTATAAACTTACCGTATTTGTTAGTTAGTAGAACTATCTTCAAATAAAAAAACGGTATTTTGATAATCAAAACGAAATATATGTAGATTTCATAAATCGAATAGAATTTTCAACGTAAAAAATCGTCAATTTCTTCTCTCTTTTGTTTGTGCGTAGTTTTAATTGGAAAATAATTGTTAAACCATCACTAAATTAAGATTATTTTATTAATTTCACGTGAGCTGTAAAACCGTCCAAATCAAATTTTAAGAATTTAAGATAGAACACAAATATTAAATTGACGTGTAATCTTATATATATCAATTTTTTCACAATTTGATATATAAATTAATAACATATAATATAATTATAGATATCAAAAAGGGAGCTGTGCATTGTACGGGTTATAAGCTAGTATATTGATAAATGGATTTTATATCCACTTGGATCGCTTCATATCGGCTTAAATTGATTGTCTTGGACTCAAGTTTGTTGTAGTTTTGATGTGTTTTTGTTTAAATGTGCAGGTTTGAAGAAACGTCGATTAGGGTTGAAGTTTCCGTCATTTTGGAGTTGATTTATGATATGGAATGAATAACGGAGTCTTAATGTCAGCTACCAAGAAGTTTACAAGTCAAGGAATGAAGAACGGGAAGTGGCAAAAAGAATCGGAAGAGAAAACGGATGAGAAATGAAATGAGCAAATTGTGGAAAATTCGGATGGTTGCGCAGTCTACACTCTTTTGGCCATATCTGGAGTTCTAGAAGTCTGTTTTGGACGATCTTCCTATCCACGCGAAGCTTGGGAGATTTTCTTGAAGTTTAGAACAACATCAAATTCTGGACAGGAACTGGTCGCGCAGGGTGTGCCAGAATTCGCGCAGACTGCGCCAGAATTGCTGAAATCAGAAAGTGTTGGGGCAGACTGCGCCAGAAATGTACTTGTAGGCAGAATGACTTGGCGCAGATTGCGCCAAATCCATGCAGGGTGCGCCAGGTTGCGGCCAGAGTTGTAGAAAAATGACTCTTTTGCCCCTGTTCGAGTTCTGATTGAATTTTTAAGTAGTTTCTTCTAATTCTAATTGTAATTAAGGTTATTTTCTTGTTGGGCATGACTTGGAGTGCCTATATAAACACATCCAACCCTTGTAAAAAGGGGGAATTACTTAGAATTAATTAGCTTTGCAAGGAAGAATCACACTCAAGTTCAAGATCTAGGGTTTTCTATATTGTTTATTTTCTGAATCTTCAACTTAATACTTTGTTATCTATTGGATTTTTATCAAGTATTCTATTCTCAATCATTAATTGTTTTCAGTTCTTTGTTTTAATTATGTTATCAATTGAACCCATGATGGTGCTAAGTTCAATCATGAACTAAACACTTTCATGGGATTCTAATGGAGTGTTTTGTGGATTCTAGTAGTTGATAGTTTTGACAACATATGCTTGTGATTGAAAATAAGGTTGCCTAACGTGGTTGTGTTAATTTATATAGATGCGTAGCTAACATCTATTTTGTCAATTTCTAATGAATACGAAAGTGGATTTAAAGATTAGGGCTTGCCATGTTAGCATAGGCTTATGACGGCTTCTCCGCATATCGGTAGTATAGATTCGAAAGAACATTACTCCCCTATGTAGTTGATAGTGGAACTTATGATTAAATTGATTATGTCACCCAATCTCATAGACATATAGTGATTTGGATGTAATTGATGCCCGTAAAAATTCTATCTTAATTTAGATGATTTTATGATTAATAATCACAGTGCATTGAGTCTTGACAGTTAATCTAGGTGAAACAACTCATGAAGTTGGAACCCTGTGTTCCTCTTATATAAGTAAAATCTCCTTAGTAAGTTTTTAGTAGTATAATCTAGTTAAAACAACACAAAAATTGTTACTACACCAAGCAATTGTAATTTAGCCATACATTGTTGAATAGGCACATTTACATAATTCACCGAGTCTTCGTGGGAACGATCCCTATTTATCCGTATTACTTTTGACTGCGTATACTTGCGTAGTTTTTAGTGAAAAAGTTTTTGGCGCCGCTGCCGGGGACTTCGGTGTTATTTTAGTTTATGTGTTTGACATCAGTGGTAGTTAAGTTTTATTGACTTGGATAATCCTCTCATCTATTCGAGTGTCTTGATTGTGTGTTTCAGGTACTTGATCAGTTTATGCTAACACGTTCTAAAGCTAAACAAGCAAAAGAGCAAGCAGAAGCTTTAAGTATGGGAGACGCACCAGCACCACCAACAGTACAAAAGGCTTTAATGGATTACTCTCAGCCAAAAATTGATGATATTCAGTCGAGCATCATCAGGCCAGCCATTGCAGCCAATACTTTCGAGATCAAACCGGGTACTATTCAAATGATACAGAACTCAGTGCAGTTTGGGGGAGCTCAAACTAAAGATCCCAACATGCACATCAGGAATTTCATTGAGATTTGCGACACCTTCAGATTTAACAATGTGTCGGAGGATGCTATTAAGTTGAGGCTCTTCCCATTTTCTCTCAGGGACAAAGCCAAGGGTTGGCTGCACTCTCTACTAGCAGGCTCTATTACTACTTGGGCTGATCTTCCTCAAAAGTTTCTCACCAAGTTCTTTCCTATAGCTAAAACTACAGCAATCAGGAATGCATTGAATGCCCATGGAGAGTCATTTAAGGTGAATGTGCAAAGAGTGAAACATTATAGAGCTGGTGAACCAATTAACGAGGAGGTGGATATTCAGCTGTCTTCCCCTTCTTCAGAATGAATGATGAGACGGTGTTGGGGTAACGACGTTAAACAAATGCGCTACTTGGGAGGCAACCCATGGATTCTGTATACATTGGAGGACTGGTGAAGATTACTTACGTAAATGCACTCATGCATGCTTAGAAATCTTGTGTTTATGGATGCTTTTGATTGAGAAGTGATATGTGATGTTCTTGTGCACACACGTACACTAGCAAGTAGAAACTAGTAGACTTATTGAATGTGTTAAATGATTAGAATGACATGAATATGTGCAAGGTAATTTTGTCTATATGCTTTGAATACAAGTAGGTGCGTTAGAGAGACTGTTACTTTGGGATTGATTATGCTTTGTCACGCCAAGTGAGTTTTGAGCTTATAATGCATATCTTTTGCATGATTATTCGTTTGCTTGAGTGTCCACTTGTCGTTTGCATTGCTAGCACTTGCTTGAAGTCTTTCTTGAGATGCATGACATTAATTGATGATAAGATGATAAAGGCAATTAGGTATAACCTCATATTTCCCATAATTCCAAACCATTTATACATGATCAATTAGTTAACCCTTTGAGCCTAATCCTATTCTTTCGGTGACATACCACGTTACTTACCTATATCCTTTTCTTGTATTGGCCTTACAGTAATTTTTGATCCTAAAATTGTCAAAGGCTAGTATTGTTCGTAAGGGAGTGATAAGGTGTGCAAAAAAAATAGGGGGGGGGGTTTATTGATGATCATAATTTTTGGGGAATATTTGGGGTTTGGTTGTTAGCTTGTTAGTCGAAGTTTAAAATCTTTTGGATCATTGTTCTTGCTATTATTTAGCTTTATTTAGCTCTCTTGAAAAAAAAAATAAAAAATATGAGAGCATACTTTTCTTTTGTGATCCTACTTTGATTCGACTAGTCAAGTTGTTTATAAATAAAAGTTCAAGTGTGGGGAATTATATATATTGGTTTTAATAAGTATGGGAGTTGTTTTAATTTCATTGTCGGGTACTAGCTTTTGGCTTAACCTTCTTTGGCTTTCTTGACGTACCTTGTCCCTAGCCCCGTTACAACCTTATAAAAGACCTTTTGATTGTCATCGACGATGTATGTTGCGTTAAAGGTTAGATTGATAACAAGGACGAAGCATGTTTATGATATTGTTGGAGTTGAGTGAAACACTTACCCTTTGTTTTGAGTGAATATTTTTTGTGAGTGAACGGTGAGTTTTTGCTTTTGGCATAGGAGATCCCAGATTTTGTCTCAAAGATGTGCTCTTGTGTGCTGCAACATGCTGGAAAAAATCCTGAATTTCTCCTATTTCGATTTTAAGTTGTATTTTTGGACTTTTCTTGCTGGAAAAGACTTCTAGGGCCTATATAAACATATCCTACCATTGTAATTCATATCATTACTTAGAATTACTTAGAAACACTAGCATTATTATTATTATTATTATTATTATTATTATTATTATTATTATTATTCAGATCTTGTTTTATTATCATGGCTTCACTTGATCCTATGATGACGAGAGGTTCAATTTTGAACTAATCGTTGTCATGGGATTCTAACGGATTTATTTATGGAGCTTAGTATCTTGATGCTTTAAAGATCTGTGTGTGATGTATATTTGATATCCTCGTATGGTTATGCTAAATTGATAGATGCGTCGCGAACATCTAATTTATTAATCTCTTGTGAAGCGAGAGTGGATCTTGAGATTTAGAACTTGCCATGCTAGCATATGATAGGTTGATGTTTTAACATCATGATTTGTAGTGTAAATAGAGATATTATGCTGCCCTATGCGTTCTTAATAGACAACTTGTTCTTCAATCGTTATGTTTTCAAATCTTATAGAGATATAGGGTCTAAGCATAATTGGTGTCTATTCATCTTCTATCTCTTTTGTGGATGTATGTTTAGTTTGGTATTCGTATACTGAGAAATAGCGTATACTTGTTTCGTGTTGTCCGATCAGATATCATAACCATTGCATATAGTGATTAAAAGCGTCAGATCTAAGCGAAGTATTTAATGACGTTAGGATCCCATGTTACTCTTGTAGACGTAATTCGATTTTATTTCTCGTTAGTTAATTAATTCTTAGTTTGTTAATTTGTTTCTTAGTTAATTTAGATAATTACAAACCCAAATTTGTTTCTTGTCTAAGCAATTGAAATTGATCATACATTATTGCTTGAGCATATTTACATAGAAAAAACCAGTCTCTGTGGGAACGAACTTAACTTATCGAATATTACTTGTGACCAAGTGCACTTGCGTGATTTTGTGATAACAAGTTTTTGGCGCCGCTGCCGGGGACTCGGTGTTATTTTGGTATTTATGTGCTTGACATCAGTGGAAGTTAAAATTATTTGACTTGGACACTTCTTTTCTTATCAATTTTCTTTTTTATTTGTTTCTTTTTTTTTGTTTCAAATGGCAGGTGAGCAGTTGCCATGGTGGGCATATTCGAGGACATCCATGCCTCAGCAATGTGAGCTATGTTCGGGCGTTCATGAGACCTCACAATATTGTTACTACGAAGGAGTTGATCCATATGTCACTTATGAGGAACAACCATATTTTTAGTACCATCCTCAACAGTACCAGAAAGATGTTCCAAATATGTCATATTTTTTGGGTAGTGAAGAGTTTCAAAATCAGCAACCTACTCCTATTTTTCAATCAGATGAGGTTGATGCTATGGAGGAGCTTAGGAGTCTTGTAAAGAGTAACGAGGAGTCTTTAAATTCTGTGGAGACACTAGTTGCTCAAGCTGTGAGATCATTGGAACAAGAGACTTTGGAGGAGATTAGGATGCTTGCAAAGAGTAACGAGGCGTCTATCATATCTTTGGAAACAATAGTTGCTCAAGTTAGGAGTGCCTTGTAACAAGAGAATCAGCAATTCATACCAGAGGCAATTCCAGAAAATAATGGTGAATTAGAGCAAGATACTACATACATTATTGAGGAAGACAAATTCCAAGGAGAGGTGAGCATTTGCAACCCATGTGAGGAATTTGATCATGCTGGTGAGGTGGATGCTTTGGAAAGGGCACTATTTGGGATAGACATTGGTGAGCTACACAAATTTCGAGAATTGGTATGTACGTACCTAGAGGTTGATGATCATGGGAAAGATTCAGGTCTTCTACTTATCTCAGATTATAAAGATGGAGGTAGCGCATTAGAGCCAATAGAGGAAGTTCTCGTTGAGGAACCAAAGGCTTCAGCAACTTACATTTACCCTCCTCCATTATATTCAAGCGAAGCTCGCGAATGTGTGTTGTTCTACAAATTGACAGATTTTGGGTCAACCGAGGAAGGCATTGGAACGGGATATAGTTGTTATACGAATAGGCCAAGCGAGGAGAAGAAGCAGAAAGTATGCCGCCGTGATGATGATGAAGTCTCACGAAGAGAAGACCAGGCCAACTATTATCATCCTTAATGGAAGCATGACGTAGTCAAGCTAATTGACTCTAAACAAGTGCTTCGTGGGAGGCAACCCACGCATTTGTGTTGCATTTTGTTTTGCATATTCCGACAAGTAGGTAGGTTTTTCTACTTTTCCTTATATTACCTTCCATTCAATGGGGACATTGAATATTTTAAGTTTGGGGGTGGTTTGGGGATAAGTAGTATGTGGTAGTTGTTTGTGTCATTGTGTTCATTTAGATATCATGTTTTGCATGCTTAGTAGTAATTCATTCATGTTTTGTTCGTATTATTGCATGTTTGTTTCATGTAGGGCATTCTGTTTTTGTTTTGTATACCATGTGAGTTCATTTTAGTTGCATTTGCATGGCATGCATTTTTCATGATCCCTTAGAATGAGCTAATTCTGATTGGTAGATAGGTGTCTAATTGAGTGTGGTAATGATGAATAGAGGGTTGATTTATAGTTCCTATGAAATTGACGTGCATGATTCAGAAACAAATACTTTTACACAGTCTCATCGTTTGCTTTTGGGCTAGGTTGGGGTCATGCTTGTTTGGATGCTTTGAGATTTAATCACTTGATTATAGTTAGAATTTACGTTATTCCATTGATGGCGTAGGATTACTAGAGTCTAAGTTTGGGGGAAAACAGGGATTTCATGTTTAATTGTAAATAATTGTCAATATGGCTAGGCGTCAAATGGCTAGTAGCCGGCTCATATTTATATGAGTAGTCTAGGGTTGGAATTGAGAATTCTCATTCCAGATTGCATATATGAAAAAAAAAAAAAGAAAAAAAAAACAGAAAAAAAAAAGAGAGAAAAAAAAATTTATGTGAATTGTTAAATGCAAAATTAACCAGGGTGAGCTCTTTAATACTCGAGCAATTAAGTTCGCGGGGACTTTGTGCCTAGTGACCTAAGGCTTTTATAGTCTGGGATCCACTAACCTAACGCTCGCTACATGGGTATTATTATATAAGCCTTTCGGGGTCTCATCCATTGCACGGTTAAATAAGCATGCGTTGTTGTGTATATTATTATGTGTCGTTGTAATAAATCATGAATTCTTGTCTAACTTGAATGATGACGGAGGTGTTCTTAAGTTATGAAGTGTTTACAGTCTATTCTATTTATAAACCTGTGATTGTCTTGGCAAAGAATAGGTACGGTTTTGATCTAGTTTTGGGAGTATTTCTGATGAGCATCGCACACACGCACGTTTCTGTCATGTATTGTTAGTATACGGGGACTTAGTCGAGCTCTATTTGGATTTAGTTGCATTCTTTGAGATATTGGCTTGCTAGTTGGTTTTGGTTAGTTTGAAGGGGATTATTGCATTTTCATATTAGTTGCATTCATGCATTGCATTGTTATTGCATTGTTTAGTTAGATGGATTTTGTGGGTACATTCGCTATAGGCCCTCACGAGACCTTACTCGTCCACTAGGGCTGCCTAGGGGTTTAAAGGGCTTGTTGCATATGCCAAATACAACCGTGATCACCTACGAAAGTGGTACTAGTTAGTTGTATATAATATATTTGTTTATACTTGAGGACAAGCATCGGTTTAAGTTTGAGGGTGTGATAAGTGGATTTTATATCCACTTGGAACGTTCCATATCGGCTTAAATTGATTGACTTGGTCTCAAGTTTGTGGTAGTTTTAATGTGTTTTGTGTAGTTATGCAGGATTATTTCTATCGGTTAGGGTTGAAGATTTCCATTGATTTTGGAATTGTAATTTGAGCTTGGAATGAAGAATGGAAGCTTTACTTATGCTACCTTGTTGATTATAAGCCAAGGGAATTGAAGAACGGGAAGTAACAAAAGAATCGGATGAGAAATGAGCAAATTGTGGAAAATTCGGATTTGCCGGTAGGTTGCGCAGTCTACACTGTTTTGGCAATATCTGGAGTTCTATAAGTCCGTTTGGGGCCCGTAAGCAGTCCACGCTAAGAGGAGAAGATTTTCTGCAAAAGTGAACAGTGACCGACAGCGCAGACTGCGCTGCTACTGCGCAGGGTGCCCTGCAACATGCTGGAAAAAATCCTGAATTTCTCTTATTTCGATTTTAAGTTGTATTTTTGGACTTTTCTTGCTGGAAAAGACTTCTAGGGCCTATATAAACATATCCTACCCTTGTAATTCATATCATTACTTAGAATTACTTAGAAACACTAGCATTATTATTATTATTATTCAGATCTTATTTTATTATCATGGTTTAACTTGATCCCATGATGACGAGAGGTTCAATTTTGAACTAATCGTTGTCATGGGATTCTAACGGATTTATTTATGGAGCTTAGTATCTTGATGCTTTAAAGATCTGTGTGTGATGTATATTTGATATCCTCGTATGTTATGCTTAATTGATAGATGCGTCGCGAACATCTAATTTGTTAATCTCTTGTGAAGCGAGAGTGGATCTTGAGATTTAGAACTTGCCATGCTAGCATAGGATAGGTTGATGTTTTAACATCATGATTTGTAGCGTAAATAGAGATATTATGCTGCCCTATGTGATCTTAATAGACAACTTGTTCTTCAACCGTTATGTTTTCAAATCTTATAGAGATATAGGATCTAAGCATAATTGGTGTCTATTCATCTTCTATCTCTTTTGTGGATGTATGTTTAGCTTGGTATTCGTATACTGAGAAGTAGCGTATACTTGTTTCGTGTTGTCCGATCAGATATCATAACCATTGCATATAGTGATTAAAGGCGTCAGATCTAAGAGAAGTATTTAATGACGTTAGGATCCCATGTTACTCTTGTAGACGTAATTCGATTTTATTTCTCGTTAGTTAATTAATTCTTAGTTTGTTAATTTGTTTCTTAGTTAATTTAGATAATTACAAACCCAAATTTTTTTCTTGTCTAAGCAATTGAAATTGATCATACATTGTTGCTTGAGCATATTTACATAGAAATAGCCAGTCTCTGTAGGAACGAACTTAACTTATCGAATATTACTTGTGACCACGTGCACTTGATAAGAAACAAATTTCGGTTTGTAATTATCTAAATTAACTAAGAAACAAATTAACAAACTAAGAATTAATTAACTAAGAGAAATAAAATCGAATTACGTCTACAAGAGTAACATGGGATCCTAACTTCATTAAATACTTCGCTTAGATCTGACGCCTTTAATCACTATCTGCAATGGTTATGATATCTGATCGGATAACACGAAACAAGTACACGCTACTTCTCAGTATACGAATACCAAACTAAACATACATCCACAAAAGAGATAGAAGATGAATAGACACCAATTATGCTTAGACCCTATATCTCTATAGAATTTGAAAACGTAACGGTTGAAGAACAAGTTGTCTATTAAGATTACATAGGGCAGCATAATATCTATATTTACGCTACAAATCATGATGTTAAAACATCAACCTATCCTATGTTAGCATGGCAAGTTCTAAATCTCAAGATCCACTCTCGCTTCACAAGAGATTAACAAATTAGATGTTCGCGACGCATCTATCAATTAAGCATAACATACGAGGATATCAAATATACATCACACACAGATCTTTAAAGCATCAAGATACTAAGCTCCATAAATAAATCCGTTAGTGTAATAACCCTAACTTCAGTAATGCTACAGTGGTCACATGAATAGTAAATTTCGAGGATTTAGAGAAATGGTATATAGGTACCCTATAATGGAAACATAAAATGAATAAACAGAAACCATATTAGTATTGTACAATGGAAATAAGTGACTCGAAATGACGTTAGATTTCAGAAATTCCTGAAGCATGGATTTTGAGGATTTTGATTTCGAATAAGCTTCTATTGGACATTAAGGAGCATGGAAATATTATAAGAATTATATATTGAGGGATTAGTGAATTTAGATTTGAGCCGGGGGATTATTAAGTTAAGAAAATACCAATGGAATTTGGATTGTTAAATGATTTCAAAAACCACTGAGGTAATGAGGTTTACTCGTAACGAATTACAATTAGACGAGTATGGAAACCAAACAACCAAGATTAATAATATAACAAGGATACTTATTCCATTATCATATACTAATATTCCTAGGATTTAACTTAGAAAAGAAAACCAAGAAAAAGGGATTATGAGGTCACCTACATTACATCACTTTCCACTAACTAAATTTAAGGGTAATTTAGTCTTTAACCAAGGAAATTATCCACTAAACTCTAGATTATTCAAGAGATGAAGAGAAGTTGAGATAAGATCAAGAAAGCAACAAAAATCTCTCCCTTTCTTCTTCATTTCCATTCGGCAAAACCATAGAAAAAGAAAAAAAAAAAAAATCAAAACCCTAGCTAGCTTCAACATTAAATCAAGAGATAATTCATGGAGCTTCTTGGAGGATAGAAAGAGAGATTTACAAAGTTTCATAGCCATCCATCATTATTTATTAAGGTAAAGAAATTCTCAAAGTTGCTTGATGAATAGTGAAATCTTGGAATTAACTTTGTTTTAATGGTTCATCTAGTTGATTCAAGCTATATTAGGAGTGTTTAAGGAGTACCCAAAGCTTATTAAGTGTTCTTCAAGCTTCAAAGAGGTATAACAACCCTTGCCCTTTTATATTTATGGTAGATATTGAAGTGGTTGGTAGTTAAGTGGTGTTAATGTAATGTTTATGATGATTATGTGTTATAAGTGGTTTGTTTTGATGTGAAAATTGTGTTGTGGACTTGTAACCATGGCTGGTGAAGAATACCACATGGTGTAGGTGATGATTATGGTGTTTGATAATTGATTTGGAGGAGTTGGATTTATGGAAAGTATGAAATTATAGCCGTTATAATGCCCGATTTTCGTTAGGATGTAAGTTGCCCTGTTTTGGACCCCCTGCATCCGTACGGTACCCTACTGTCCAGGTTCCTATTTAACTATGAAATGATAGAGCTTAGTTCATAGATCGTTTTGATATAAGGTGCGTTAAAATCTGATGAACGGTTTAGGAGAAAAGTCAGTTTTAGTGAAAGCGGTTCAGAAACCGAGAAACTGTAAATGTATCAAACTTGAGGTTACAATTACCATACTTTAACATTGTTAAAAGTCACGAAATTTTGGGATATGGTAGTAGTGTGGTCAAAGAACTATTTCCAGTTGACATTACATTAAAATTCGAAACCCATATTTTCTGAGAATTTTTACAGTTAAGTGTGGTCGTTAAGGAAAATGGTGAAAACCCCTGAAACTTCGATTTAGGTTATAAACGGTTAAGTTCTGGAAACCTTTGGGGTAATAAGAATACTTTAAACATATATTAAAGTTTCAAAAGGTAATGTTATACAAGAGTGCAGTGAGTAAGAGATGTGGTTCTAACGACGGTCCTTTTGTGTTTATAGAAACTCCGGAAGAGGGACGAGCCATACCGTCAGGATATCGAAACCGAGGCAAGATTTCTTCTATCCCTATTTGTAAAACTACTTATCTTCACAAAGAAACTTGATTTTGTGAAATATATATGTGATGCTATTATTACTATATTGTGAAGAAATTGTCTTCCTTGAGTATTAATATTGAAAAGAAAGATATCTGAAGATGTATATGAATATGGATATGAGTATAAGATGTATATGAATATGAATGAGAGTATGAGATGGATATGTATAAAGATGATTATGCATGAATTGAACATGCCTTATGATTAAGAGAATAAGAGAGAATGGTATCAGTTGTTATCGAGGGTTATATGGTTATAATATTATATTAAAAATGTTCTTATTGAGTATCAGTGGTTTAATAAACATTATTTGATTTCTGAATTTGAAAGAGAGGTCTGAATCATAATCAAAGCCTTATGATATATATATATTTTATAGAAGTAATGTGTGAGAATGGAAATGATATGAGAGAATGATATGTGAAAACGAAAGTGAGAAAATGGAAATGTGGAATGATATTTTAAAAAGAGAATAACGATGTGATAAAGAGGGGGATTGCAACAGACTTGCGTAAGTGGCTGTGTCAGAGCTGTGTGCGACACAGTCCAGCATTTATTATTTTTATTACGGCACGAAGATGCCAAGGGAGGATGTTAGCAGGTGGCCTTCCTCCAGGGATGATTTTCATTCCTTCTACCGGTAGTAAAAAGAGAGCAGATACGATTAGGCGACTGATCATCGTCCTAACGTATCAGGCGACAGCAGATATCCCCAATGTTTTTGAAAAGAAAGTGTAGACAATGGTTTTCAGATTTCTATACTGAAAACAGAATAATGATATGAGATGATGGTATTATGGATACAGATGAAGAAAAACTGATATTTTATTAATATAGATTACTTTCTTATAATAGTGAGTGGATGATGTATTATTAAATAAGAGCTTTACTCTTCCTTAAGGATTTTAATTGTTTCCTGCTATTACATATGCCTATACATATATGTATACTTGTTCACATTCTACATTTTAGTTACAGAATGATCTTGCTGAGCTATTATAGCTCACTCTTGCTATTTATGTATATAGCAGCTAGGTCCCATGCCGATACTACGTACCACACCCCGCAAGAGGGTAAGGGAAAGGCGACCTTTTGAGCGAGTGCTGGCGACCATCCCCGAGGTAGTGACAAGCGAAGGGGCTAAGTATACTTATGTAAATTAAGTGTGTAAGTTGTAATAAACTTTAGTTGTTGAAGTGCTTCCTGTAGAAGCTTTGTTCAACAATGTACTTAGTAAATTCTGGGCTTGTAATAACTGTTAACTTTAAAACTTTTAAATATTGTGGTTGTTGTTCTATGAGCATATGACTGGTGTGTGTGTGTATTAGTGTGGGGTCAACTGCTGATTTATTTATTTATTTAAAAAAAAAAAAAAAACTACAGAGATATTGATATTGATCGGAAATTGGACCTTGACGGCCCGGATCCTTGACCCCGGATTCCCGGGGCGTCACAGATGGTATCAGAGCTAAGAGTCATATGCTCATAAACAAAAGTGATAATAATAAATGTATCAGTTATAATATAAATTGTGAACTTCCATCAAGTTCAGGGGTGGTATATCGCAGGTAGTATTTACTTTAAGCATATATTATAATTTATTAGACTGTTACTAATAGAATTTTATGTTTTATTATAGGGAGCGGAGATGGGTGAGCCGAGTCAGGACCCCCAGTGGCTAGGGAGGTCAGAGCAGGAGCTATTAGATCTTCAGCTGGCCGGGGTAGAGGTCCCCGAGTATGCAGTTGAGGACCTCAGGGAGAGACGCCGGGCGGCGGCTAGAGAGCGATTAGAGAGAGATGAGGCAGAGGAGCAGAGACGGAGAGATGCTGTGGCCCTAGTGCCATATATGGGTAGACCTTCTACAGGATCTGACGAGGCAGGTCCTTCCAGAGTGAGATCGGAGATCCCTGAGGAGGAGAGGCCACTGCGTAAGAGGCCTAGGTTGTCAGTTATACCTGAGGAGCCGATTGAGTGGAGGGATATTCAGATGATTCCCACTCCTGTCCGACCCATCCCGGTGCCGTCACCAGTTCCATCCCCTCTACCTAGTCCTGACCCTATAGATGATCCTTTTGAGCAGTTTACCCCTCCAGGGCATTTTGGTTTCTTTGAGGAGGAGGAGGATCCTTCAGAGGATGCTGAGACAGAGTCGGTTCCTCCATCCCCACCCTTTGCACCACCACCACCTCCACCTGTGGATGCACCTCCCCTAGCTGTACCCCCTCAGGAGGCACCCTTACCGGCGGGTGACTCACTTTCAGCTACCTTATTGACCGAGTACTTTGCTCTTCAGGGACAGTTGGAGGAGTCCCGCAGGACTATAGACACCCTTCTACAGAGGTTAGAGAGAGGGAGAGGAGGGGTTATCCCGGATGGGATATCTCTGGGGATGATCAGTATTGAGCTACGAGCATTAGGAGATATTAGGAGGTTGTTGGGTGATAGGGGAGACCCGGCATGGAGGGCCCAGATAGTTGATACGGTTACTACCATGGTGGTCCAGATACGGGATGTTGTCAGGGCAGGGGTGTGAGCCGGGATAGTAGTTCGTCACTAATCAGACTAGTCATCTTGCTGATGTCATTTTGGGGATTAGTTTAGTTGTCCACTGTTTTAATCCCAGTCTGATTAGAGGACAGTTAGTAGTACTTTTGGTGATATCGGATTAGTATGTACGGCTATGTTTTGGGTTTCGAACCTTGTATTAGATGATGTATATTATTAGCAGTAAAAGATGTTGTACCCAAATTGTAAAATATTTATGTACATTAATGAAGTTTGTGCATTTCTATCTAAATTTTTGCTGCATATTTTTGTATAATAAATGTTGAGACTCAGAAATATTGATGTATAAAAGGTGATTGACTTAATGAAAAGGCTATCGTGTTAAGGGCGATACACTTACCTACTAAAGTTATGGTATAACTAGATGTAAATCGCATGATAAAGATATTGTGATATGCAAATGAGCTAATTAATGATATAATTGTGTATATAGAAATGATGTATATAGTAACCCAAATTCGGGTAATTAATAAGGACTATTGTTATGTACAGAACTATGCCGCCTAGACGTGACAGTAGAGCGAATGCAAGGGAAAATGAGAGAGACGAAAGAAGTCGAAATATCGAAGGTACTAGACTGAACGAAAATGCTCATAATGAAGAAAATCATGAAGAAGGAGAAGAGGAATCAACTGGCCAACAAAGGAATCCGGGTGGTGATCCCTTTGCCCAATTCATGGACTTATTAAGGCAGAATTTAGCAAATCCACAGAATCCTCAACCACCACCTGTTCTCCCCAACCAGGCAGCTAGTTCCTTTCGTGCCTTTAAGTCATTAAAGCCCCCAGAATTCGAGGGAACCACTAACCCAGTAGTAGCCAGGGCATGGCTAAAAGAAATGGAGAAAGCTTTCGAAATACTGAGGATAGAGGAAGATCAGAAAACAGTTTTTGCAGCCTATCTCCTAAAGGGAGAGGCAAATTACTGGTGGGAAGCTAGGAAGAACCTAGAGGAAGCGGGAGTGATAACCTGGGAGCGTTTCACTAAGGTGTTCCTAGAAAAGTATTCTCCTAGGTATCTAGAAAACCAAATGGAATTAAAGTTTCTGGAGTTAAAACAGGATAACCTAACAGTGGCAGAGTATGAAAATAAATTCTCAGAACTGTCGAGGTTTGTTCCCGAGTTTGTGCGTACTGAAGAACAACGTGCAAAAAGGTTTCAACAAGGGTTAAAACCCTGGTTACGAACGAGAGTGGCCCCATTTGAGTTAACTGATTATGCTGCAGTGGTTCAAAAGGCATCAATTATAGAGGCCGAGAGTGAGCAGGCTCAAATAGGTCGAGAGAATAAGAAAAGAAGATTTGAGGGCCCAAAAGGAGGTTCAAGTGAGGGAAGCTACTTTAACAAAGGAGGTAAAGGACAAAAATCTCAATTTGTGGGAAAGTCGGGGGGTAACAAGACTACTAGTGAGACGGTGAGTCAGGGTGGAAAGTCTTCGGGAACATTTCAGTCCAATCAATCACGACCACCATTACCAGATTGTGAGACGTGTGGTAAAAAGCATATAGGAGTCTGTAGAGTGCTGGGAGTAACTTGTTTTAAGTGTGGACAAAAAGGACACTACTTTAACCATTGCCCATCAACTGATGCAAACCCTAAAAGAGATGTTAAGTGTTACCAGTGTGGGAAACTAGGACACTTTGCTAGAGATTGCCGTTCAGGTGGGTCATACGCGTCAGGACAGAGTGGGGCTGCTTCAAATAGGCCTACTGCTAGAGTGTACAACATGACCTTAGGGGAAGCGTTGACAAAACCAGATGCGGATACAGGTACTTGTTTTTTTTATTTAAATTTGGTGTGTAAGTCTTTGGTTAAGGATCGACTTAATCAATTAATGGAATAAATAAGTTAATAAAATAGATAAGGAAAATCAGTATCTGTTAAGGGCTAGGAAACGTTATGAAAAGAAAAGTAGGAGTGTTTTGGGAAAACACAAGCTCGTTGAGACGAACAGGAAATATATATTATAGGTAGTATTTTCTTACAATTGTTTTAAAGAGTATTATTAGAGCTTATTTTCTGGAAAATTTTACAGAGAGGAGCTATAGGAATATTGAGGAATTAATATTTATGTCATGATAGAGATCAGAAGATGGTCAAACCATAAGTGAGATACACTACCATTCAGAAAAGGTCAATGTAGTGGCGGATATCTTCGTCAAAAGAGGAAGGAGAGACGAGATAACCTGGAATGACTGGAAACAGGAGGAGATTTGTGAGGAAAAGACAGTAAAAGGACTGCTATTGATAAACTAAATGGCATGTTGATGAATGACAAGGAAGTTATGTTAGTATATTTCTGCGCAAACAAGATAGATATATTATAGAAGGAAAAAGGATAAAGGAAGTAGTGTGGAAGTTAGAAGATGTGAATGAGAAAGATACTTATGGACATTTCCAACATGATTCCGGGACGGAATCCTTTTAAGGGGGGAAGGATGTAATAACCCTAACTTCAGTAATGCTACAGTGGTCACATGAATAGTAAATTTCGAGGATTTAGAGAAATGGTATATAGGTACCCTATAATGGAAACATAAAATGAATAAACAGAAACCATATTAGTATTGTACAATGGAAATAAGTGACTCGAAATGACGTTAGATTTCAGAAATTCCTGAAGCATGGATTTTGAGGATTTTGATTTCGAATAAGCTTCTATTGGACATTAAGGAGCATGGAAATATTATAAGAATTATATATTGAGGGATTAGTGAATTTAGATTTGAGCCAGGGGATTATTAAGTTAAGAAAATACCAATGGAATTTGGATTGTTAAATGATTTCAAAAACCACTGAGGTAATGAGGTTTACTCGTAACGAATTACAATTAGACGAGTATGGAAACCAAACAACCAAGATTAATAATATAACAAGGATACTTATTCCATTATCATATACTAATATTCCTAGGATTTAACTTAGAAAAGAAAACCAAGAAAAAGGGATTATGAGGTCACCTACATTACATCACTTTCCACTAACTAAATTTAAGGGTAATTTAGTCTTTAACCAAGGAAATTATCCACTAAACTCTAGATTATTCAAGAGATGAAGAGAAGTTGAGATAAGATCAAGAAAGCAACAAAAATCTCTCCCTTTCTTCTTCATTTCCATTCGGCAAAACCATAGAAAAAGAAAAAAAAAAAAAATCAAAACCCTAGCTAGCTTCAACATTAAATCAAGAGATAATTCATGGAGCTTCTTGGAGGATAGAAAGAGAGATTTACAAAGTTTCATAGCCATCCATCATTATTTATTAAGGTAAAGAAATTCTCAAAGTTGCTTGATGAATAGTGAAATCTTGGAATTAACTTTGTTTTAATGGTTCATCTAGTTGATTCAAGCTATATTAGGAGTGTTTAAGGAGTACCCAAAGCTTATTAAGTGTTCTTCAAGCTTCAAAGAGGTATAACAACCCTTGCCCTTTTATATTTATGGTAGATATTGAAGTGGTTGGTAGTTAAGTGGTGTTAATGTAATGTTTATGATGATTATGTGTTATAAGTGGTTTGTTTTGATGTGAAAATTGTGTTGTGGACTTGTAACCATGGCTGGTGAAGAATACCACATGGTGTAGGTGATGATTATGGTGTTTGATAATTGATTTGGAGGAGTTGGATTTATGGAAAGTATGAAATTATAGCCGTTATAATGCCCGATTTTCGTTAGGATGTAAGTTGCCCTGTTTTGGACCCCCTGCATCCGTACGGTACCCTACTGTCCAGGTTCCTATTTAACTATGAAATGATAGAGCTTAGTTCATAGATCGTTTTGATATAAGGTGCGTTAAAATCTGATGAACGGTTTAGGAGAAAAGTCAGTTTTAGTGAAAGCGGTTCAGAAACCGAGAAACTGTAAATGTATCAAACTTGAGGTTACAATTACCATACTTTAATATTGTTAAAAGTCACGAAATTTTGGGATATGGTAGTAGTGTGGTCAAAGAACTATTTCCAGTTGACATTACATTAAAATTCGAAACCCATATTTTCTGAGAATTTTTACAGTTAAGTGTGGTCGTTAAGGAAAATGGTGAAAACCCCTGAAACTTCGATTTAGGTTATAAACGGTTAAGTTCTGGAAACCTTTGGGGTAATAAGAATACTTTAAACATATATTAAAGTTTCAAAAGGTAATGTTATACAAGAGTGTAGTGAGTAAGAGATGTGGTTCTAACGACGGTCGTTTTGTGTTTATAGAAACTCCGGAAGAGGGACGAGCCATACCGTCAGGATATCGAAACCGAGGCAAGATTTCTTCTATCCCTATTTGTAAAACTACTTATCTTCACAAAGAAACTTGATTTTGTGAAATATATATGTGATGCTATTATTACTATATTGTGAAGAAATTGTCTTCCTTGAGTATTAATATTGAAAAGAAAGATATCTGAAGATGTATATGAATATGGATATGAGTATAAGATGTATATGAATATGAATGAGAGTATGAGATGGATATGTATAAAGATGATTATGCATGAATTGAACATGCCTTATGATTAAGAGAATAAGAGAGAATGGTATCAGTTGTTATCGAGGGTTATATGGTTATAATATTATATTAAAAATGTTCTTATTGAGTATCAGTGGTTTAATAAACATTATTTGATTTCTGAATTTGAAAGAGAGGTCTGAATCATAATCAAAGCCTTATGATATATATATATATTTTATAGAAGTAATGTGTGAGAATGGAAATGATATGAGAGAATGATATGTGAAAACGAAAGTGAGAAAATGGAAATGTGGAATGATATTTTAAAAAGAGAATAACGATGTGATAAAGAGGGGGATTGCAACAGACTTGCGTAAGTGGCTGTGTCAGGGCTGTGTGCGACACAGTCCAGCATTTATTATTTTTATTACGGCACGAAGATGCCAAGGGAGGATGTTAGCAGGTGGCCTTCCTCCAGGGATGATTTTCATTCCTTCTACCGGTAGTAAAAAGAGAGCAGATACGATTAGGCGACTGATCATCGTCCTAACGTATCAGGCGACAGCAGATATCCCCAATGTTTTTGAAAAGAAAGTGTAGACAATGGTTTTCAGATTTCTATACTGAAAACAGAATAATGATATGAGATGATGGTATTATGGATACAGATGAAGAAAAACTGATATTTTATTAATATAGATTACTTTCTTATAATAGTGAGTGGATGATGTATTATTAAATAAGAGCTTTACTCTTCCTTAAGGATTTTAATTGTTTCCTGCTATTACATATGCCTATACATATATGTATACTTGTTCACATTCTAAATTTTAGTTACAGAATGATCTTGCTGAGCTATTATAGCTCACTCTTGCTATTTATGTATATAGCAGCTAGGTCCCATGCCGATACTACGTACCACACCCCGCAAGAGGGTAAGGGAAAGGCGACCTTTTGAGCGAGTGCTGGCGACCATCCCCGAGGTAGTGACAAGCGAAGGGGCTAAGTATACTTATGTAAATTAAGTGTGTAAGTTGTAATAAACTTTAGTTGTTGAAGTGCTTCCTGTAGAAGCTTTGTTCAACAATGTACTTAGTAAATTCTGGGCTTGTAATAACTGTTAACTTTAAAACTTTTAAATATTGTGGTTGTTGTTCTATGAGCATATGACTGGTGTGTGTGTGTATTAGTGTGGGGTCAACTGCTGATTTATTTATTTATTTAAAAAAAAAAAAAAAAAACTACAGAGATATTGATATTGATCGGAAATTGGACCTTGACGGCCCGGATCCTTGACCCCGGATTCCCGGGGCGTCACAGTTAGAATCCCATGACAACGTTTAGTTCAAAATTGAACCTCTCGTCATCATGGGATCAAGTGAAACCATGATAATAAAACAAGATCTGAATAATAATAATAATGCTAGTGTTTCCAAGCAATTGTAATTTAGCCATACATTGTTGAATAGGCACATTTACATAATTCACCGAGTCTTCGTGGGAACGATCCCTATTTATCCGTATTACTTTTGACTGCGTATACTTGCGTAGTTTTTATTGAACAAGTTTTTGGCGCCGCTGCCGGGGACTTCGGTGTTATTTTAGTTTATGTGTTTGACATCAGTGGTAGTTAAGTTTTATTGACTTGGATAATCCTCTCATCTATTCGAGTGTCTTGATTGTGTGTTTCAGGTACTTGATCAGTTTATGCTAACACGTTCTAAAGCTAAACAAGCAAAAGAGCAAGCAGAAGCTTTAAGTATGGGAGACGCACCAGCACCACCAACAGTACCAAAGGCTTTAATGGACTACTCTCAGCCAAAAATTGATGATATTCAGTCGAGCATCATCAGGCCAGCCATTGCAGCCAATACTTTCGAGATCAAACCGGGTACTATTCAAATGATACAGAACTCAGTGAAGTTTGGAGGAGCTCCAACTGAAGATCCTAACATGCACATCAGGAATTTCATTGAGATTTGCGACACCTTCAGATTTAACAATATGTCGGAGGATGCTATTAAGTTGAGGCTCTTCCCATTTTCTCTCAGGGACAAAGCCAAGGGTTGGCTGCACTCTCTACCAGCAGGCTCTATTACTACTTGGGCTGATCTTGCTCAAAAGTTTCTCACCAAGTTCTTTCCTATGGCTAAAACTGCAGCAAACAGGAATGCTTTAACTCAATTCTCTCAGCATTCTGGTGAATCTTTGTGTGAAGCTTGGGAGAGGTACAAGGAGATGCTGAGGAATTGTCCTTATCATGGTATGCCTGACTGGATGGTAATTAATTGTTTCTACAATGGGCTTGGATGGCAATCTAGATCGAATGTGGACGCAGCTTCTGGCGGAGCTCTGTGGGCTAAGAGCTATGAGTCCGCTTATGAACTGATTGAGATGATGGCAGTGAATGAGTATCAAAATCCTACTCAGAGAATACCACAGCAAAAGGTGGCAGGAATTCTGTATGTCGATAAGGCCACTTCTTTTGGCTGCTCATCTAGAAGCACTGAACTTGAAGGTTGACTCTTTGGCGAACCAAAGGGTGCATCAAATTGCAAGTGTCTGTGAACTTTGTGCGGGCGCACATGAGACCAACCAATGTGCAATTTCTAATGAGTCAGTTCAATTTGTGAGCAATTTCCAAAGACAGCAATAGCCAGCTCCTAACACTTACCATCCCAGCAACCGGAACCATCCAAATTTCAGCTGGAACAACAACCAAGGTGGTTTCCAGCAGTCAAATCAGCCGTATCAACAGTCTCAGAATCAGCAGTTGGGTTTTAGGCCATTTAATCTTTCTGGGTTTCAACAGCAGCAAGGGCAACAGTTTCAACAGCAGTATGCCCCGAGGCAATTTCAACCACCGGGATTTCAGCAGCAACCTTATGGGAATTCTTGTGAATCTGCTAATTAAAAATTAGAACTAGAAGAATTGAGATTGATGTGCAAGAGCCAGGCCTTTTCTATCAAGACTTTAGAAAATCAGATGGGGCAACTTGCAAATGCTTTGTTGAGCAGACCACAGGGAACTCTTCCCAGTGATACGGAAGCAAACCCAGGGCGGAAAGACAGCAAGGAGCACATTAAAGCCATAACTCTACGGTACGGTAAGGTCACGGAAAGCACTGCACTTGAGAAAGAAGAAAAAAATCGGCCAGAAAGGGAAGCAGAGAAAGAGGATTTGGGAGATTCAGATGACAAGGGTAAAAATTCAGATTCAAGCAATGGAGAAGAGGAACGCGTACTGACTTCTAAAAAATTAGCCCCTGAGACAAAAGATGTGAAGAATCAGGTCTTCCCACCTCCACCATAACCTCAGAGATTGCAGAAACAGAGGCTGGACAAGCAATTTGGTAAATTTCTTGAGGTATTTAAAAAGCTGCATATTAACATACCTTTTGCAGAAGCTCTGGAGCAGATGCCGAGTTATGCTAAGTTCATGAAGGGTATTCTATCGAGAAAGTTGAAATTGGAGTATGAAACTGTTGCTTTGACAGAAGAATGCAGTGCTGTTCTACAACAGAAATTGCCTCCGAAACTGAAGGACCCTGGAAGCTTCACTGTACCATGTACTATTGGTAATCTTTCATTCGATAAATGCTTATGTGACTTGGGAGCAAGCATAAATTTGATGCCTCTATCTGTTTTTGTTCAACTTTGTCTTCCGGAGCCGAGACCGACCAACATCTCTTTACAGCTAGCAGATCGTTCGATCACTTACCCGAGAGGCATAGTCGAAGATGTCTTGGTAAAGGTGGACAAACTTATCTTTCCAGCTGATTTTGTCATTCTGGACTTCGAGGAAGATAAGAAAATTCCAATAATCTTGGGAAGACCCTTTCTAGCCACAGACCGAACACTGATCGATGTTCAGAAAGGAGAGCTTACTATGCGAGTGAATGAGCACAATGTTACTTTTAACGTGTTCAAGGCAATGAACTTTCCAACAGAAGAAGATGAGTGCTTCCGAGTTAACATGGTTGAAACGTCTATAAAAAGAGAAACAGAGCATCTACTAATTTCTGACCCCTTGCAACGGGTTTTGAATGGGGATTTTGACGAGGAAAATGGGGAAGAAGTAGATCAAATTCTGACGTTGAATTCAGCTCCTTGGAAGAGGAGGACGGAGGTACCAATTGAGTCTCTGGGTTTAGAAGCTCTTAAAAAGTCACAAGTGCGCCTCAAGCCATCCATTGAAGAAGCTCCTTCTCTCGAGCTCAAACCACTGCCAGACCACTTGAGGTATGCTTATTTAGGTGCTTTGTCTACGTTGCCAGTTATTATTGCTGCTAATCTATCAGGTAGTGAAGAGGAAAAACTGTTGCGGATTCTGAGGGAGTTCAAATCTGCAATCGAATGGACCATCGCAGATATTAAGGGAATCAGTCCTTCTTTCTGCATGCATAAAATTCTTCTTGAAGAAGGCAGAAAACCATCTGTAGAGCAACAAAGAAGACTCAATCCCATCATGAAAGAAGTGGTCAAGAAGGAGATTCTTAAATGGTTAGATGCAGGGATTATCTACCCTATTTCAGATAGCTCTTGGGTGAGTCATGTGCAATGTGTGCCGAAGAAAGGAGGCATGACAGTGGTAGCAAATGAAAAGAATGAACTCATTCCTACTCGGACAGTCACGGGGTGGCGAGTGTGCATGGATTATCGGAAGCTCAATAAGGCCACTAGGAAAGATCACTTCCCTCTTCCCTTCATTGATCAAATGTGGATAGATTTGCCGGTCATGAGTATTATTGTCTTCTTGACGGGTATTCGGGCTATAATCAGATTTGCATTGTCCCGGAAGATCAGGAAAAGACCACTTTCACTTGCCCATTTGGCACTTTTGCTTTTCGACGGGTTTCTTTTGGTCTGTGTGGCGCACCGACCACTTTTCAGAGATGCATGATGGCCATATTCTCGGACATGATCGGGACTAATGTGGAGGTATTCATGGATGACTTCTCAGTGTTTGGTACTTCTTATGATGAGGCTCTATCTAATTTGAGTCTAGTGCTGAAAAGATGCGTTGAGACCAATCTGGTTCTCAACTGGGAAAAGTGCCATTTCATGGTACAAGAAGGGATCATTCTCGAGCACAAAGTGTCTAAGCGAGGTCTTGAAGTGGATAGGGCTAAATTGGAGACAATTGAGAATCTTCCTCCCCCGATCTCAGTTAGAGGAGTTCGCAGTTTTCTGGGATATGTGATAAGTGCATATTTTTGCATATTTTTATTGCCTATTTATTGTTTGAATTCGTAGTTTAATAAATTATTTTGTTGTATTTCAGGAAATTCAAGAATAAATGAAGAAATTGCAAAATAAAGAAATAAATGTCAAGAAAGAGAAAAAGAAAAAGAAGAAGGACCAAAATAGATGAAAAAGGAAAGATGAGGGGGTTTGGTGAAAAACTTAATTTTTTGAAATGGAGGGTTAGGATTAAACCACACCAAACAAAAATGAATGGTGGGGATTAATCCACACCAACCAAAATCCCAAATAAATTCCTATAAATAGCATTCATTTTCTCTTGTAAAAATCACTTAGAATTAGGAGTAGTAGTAGGACACTCCAAAATTTATAGTTGTAATTTTTATTTTTCTAATTCTTGTATTTTAATTTTTAGTATATTAATTTTCCTGCATTAATTTGGATAATTTTGCAGCAATTTTTCCTCCCCAGTTTATTTTTATTCGAAAAAAAAGCCCAGCTGATCTATCCCTCTATCTTTCTTTCCAACGAACAAAATCTCTCCCCTTTTCTTCTCTCCCTATCCAGTCTCTCCCCTGTTTTTCTTGTTTCAACCCGAGCCTTCTCCATCTTTCTCCCGAAAACAGCAACCCATCTCTCTATTCCCGATTAAATCGAACCACAACCAAACCCACATCTTTCTTCTCCTGTTCTTCGAACATCACACACAAAACACCTCTTTTTTTTTTTTTAGTAAATTTCCTGTTTGGATTCGTTAATTCGAGTTTTGATTTGATGCTTGAAGTTTATTGTTGTAATTGATTCGATCTGAGCTTGCCGAGTTGCGCCATCGAGTCTTTTTCCGAGTTATGTCGAGTTTTCGTAGGAATCTCTGGTTTTGACTGGGTCGTGCAGTTGTGTTATTTCGCCTTGTTAATTAATTAATTAGAGTTGTTAAGTTGTAATCGTTATGTTCCAGTTTTATTGATAAATTGATGATTAGTTTTCGAGTTTTAAGAGTCGAGATTATCGAGTTAATGAGTTGGAATCAATATGTTTAAGTTGTTTGGTTTTGTTAATCATCGTTTTGGTTTATTAAATCGAGTTTCACTGTGTATTAGTTTCAAATTGTTGTTTGATTGTCTTGCTGATTTCGTGAACTCGTTTTGAATGACTGTTCTTCCAGTTGATGTCGCTATGGTCGATGGCTTGGTTCCGTTTTAGTTGTTGATTTACTGTGTTGCTTGGTTGTCGAATTATTTCTGTTGGAGTCCTTCCGTTTTGTTGTTAATGTCGGGTTATAAACTTCCGAATTTTGCTGGGTTTCGTTGTTCAGTCGAGTTCTTTGCCATGGTTTTCTTGTGTTGTTTTCTGCATTGTCCTGTTACCAAGTTCCCTTTGCGTTTTTAAGTTACTGCATTCGTCGAGTTTTGGCTGTTAGTTTCTGCGTGTTTATTCTTGTATTGTGGTTTTTGCTGCTTGTATGGTAGTATCGTTAGTTTTGTTTTCTGTTTGCTATGAGTTTTGAGAATCGCTGAGTCGCTTTGTTTTTATTTTGTGCCGAGTTCTGAATCATGGTGTGTTTGTGGTATTCGACTTGGGAGTTCTTGTTTTGAATTACTGGATTAGGAGGTTTTTATGAGTCTTTTTTCTTGTTTATGAGAGTCTGAGTGTTTGATTTGCGTTGCTTGTTCTTCCATTTGCTGTGAACCTGTGAATCGCATTGTCTGAGTTATCTGAATTGCTGAGTTGACTGGGTCGTCATGTCAAAATTTTCTGTAAATAAATCTTTATAATAAAATCAAATTTTAATTCGAATAAAAAAAAAGAGAAATTTCTTTATAAAAATTAGTATCATCACAAATTTTAGATCTTTTAAAAAAAAATTTAAATTAATTTTAGAGTACTTTAAGAATTTTGACAATAATTTAGAGTTTAGATTTAATTTAAATTTTGAAGTTTTAAATAATAAGGTTTTGGAATAATTTAGAATAATTAAATTTTAATTAGTTAAATAAAATTGCATTAAGTAATTAATTAGTTTAAAATCCAAAATCATCCAAAATTAATTTGTCCTAATTCGATTAAATTGAAAATTAAGGAAGGCGAAATAAATATTAGTCTCTGTGGATCAAATTTTAAAATACTAAAACGATGATCGTGCGCTTGCGATATTAAATTGTCATGTTTTCGGCACATCAATATGCTGGCTTCTATAGGCGGTTCATAAAAGATTTCTCAAAAATCTCCAAACCATTGTGCAATTTACTGGAAAAAGACATCCCCTTCAAATTCGATGAGGAGTGTTTGGCTGCGTTCGAACTCTTGAAAAAGAAGTTGACAACCGCTCCGGTCATTACGGCTCCCAATTGGGAAGAGCCATTTGAGCTCATGTGTGATGCTAGTGATTATGCCGTGGGGGCGGTTCTAGGCCAACGGAAGGTGAATGTATTTCATGTGGTTTACTATGATAGTAAAACCCTGAATGATGCGCAGTTGAACTACACAATCACAGAGAATGAATTTTTGGCAGTGGTCTATGGTTTTGAGAAGTTCCGATCTTACTTGCTTGGCACCAAGGTGATGGTCTATACTGATCATGCAGCCATCAGATATCTACTTGCAAAGAAAGATGCAAAGCCTAGGCTGATTCGTTGGGTGTTATTGTTGCAAGAGTTCGATGTGGAAATCAAGGATAGGAAGGGCACGAAAAATCAAGTGGCCGATCATCTATCTCGGCTAGAGGATCATGGTAAGGATGCCAAGGATAAGTCTCTCATCAATGAGTCCTTCCCAGATGAGCAATTGTTTGCGGTGCAAGGTGAAGTGCCATGGTTTGCCGATTATGTGAATTATCTGGTGAGCGACATCATTCCATCAGAATTCACCTATGCACAAAAGAAGAAATTTCTCCATGATGTGAAGTGGTATCACTGGGATGAGCCATTATTATTTAGACAAGGAGCGGATCGAATGATCAGGAGATGCATTCCGTACAGCGAAACGGAGGGAGTGTTGAGAGATTGTCATTCCACTACTTATGGTGGTCATTATGGAGGTGAGAAAACAACAACTCGAGTACTTCAAGCCAGATTGTTCTGGCCTACGCTATTTAAAGATGCTTATCAGTTTATGTTAAGATGTGATCGATGTCAACGTGTGGGTAATATCTCTAAGAGTAATGAAATGCCTCTTAATATGCTACTTGAAGTGGAGATCTTTGACGTGTGGGGAATAGACTTCATGGAACCTTTCATCTCGTCGTGCAATAATCAATACATTCTGTTAGCAGTGGATTATGTGTCCAAATGGGTCGAGGTAAAGGCATTACCGACCAACGATGCTAAAGTGGTACTCAAATTTTTGCATAAGCACATATTCACGCGCTTTGGAACTCCGAGAGCCATAATCAGTGATGAGGGAACGCACTTTTGCAATCGTCAATTCACTAATCTGATGGCGAAGTACAATGTGACACATCGGGTGGCCACAATAATTAAAATCTTGATATCGTTCTTGATCATAGGTGAAATCTTGAGCATTATTCCAACCACAATAATTATCCATCGTCTCCTGAAAGAGTTAGTTCATGTCTATATCCAATAAACATGTAGACACACACAAAAAAAGGAAAGAAAGAAAAAAAACTATATACAAAGATAAAATTTAAAAATATAAGAAGCAATTAACTCAAAATTAATATTGTTGCCTTCCCCGGCAGCGGCGCCAATTTGAAGGTAGTGTTTTTCGTAAGTTCGTTCACAGGGAAGGACTATCAATATCGATTTCAAGTATATTATCTCTTACAATCTAGAAGTGTGGAAAATGGGGGGTTTTGAGTTTGGTTGAGGTGTTTTATCAAACACCTTGCATACAATAAATAAATTGCTACAAAAATACAACTAAGTTAATGGCAACTATCCAAATTTACCAACACAATGAGTAAATGAGCAAGATAAGAGATATACTTGACCCAAGGATATAGCAAATCAAGCACTTCAACCCAACAAGCAAAATATATCCAACTCTACCTAACCAAGATAATCGGTGAAGCACACAATCATTTATTTCTCTTCTAAAAACACTAATTTAGTGAAGCACAAAAATTAGCTCTCTTGATAATAGCTACCAATAATGAAGCACTACTAGTATAACCAAATCAAGGAATTAAACAAAGAGAGGCTAGGATAAACCCAAGGATGAGAAGCTGAGCAAGATAAGAGATATACTTGACCCAAGGATATAGCAAATCAAGCACTTCAACCCAACAAGCAAAATATATCCAACTCTACCTAACCAAGATAATTGGTGAAGCACACAATCACTTATTTCTCTTCTAAAAATACTAATTTACTGAAGCACATAAATTAGCTCTCTTGATAATAGCTACCAACAAAGAAGCACTACTAGTATAACCAAATCAAGGAATTAAACAAAGAGAGGCTAGGATAAACCCAAGGATGAGAAGCTCAACCTAGGTATTTGTACTTGAATCTTGAAGTTTAGGCACGCCAAACCTTGTGCTACTACAATGAATGTACTAACAATTACGGATTAGCACAACAATTAGCAATTGAAATTACAAGAAGAGCAAGATGAAGCAACTTACAAATCTCCAAGCAAAATCATAAACAATACAACACAAGTATTCAAGATAGAGTGAAATAGATCTTACTTAAATTGAATGGGTTTAGTACAAGAGATGCTTCCTTGAGCCAAATAAATGGAGTTAGTTACTCATAATCAATGCTAGATTACAAGGAATTAATGTCTCCTCTCTATTTCCTACTAACCCTAATTGTGTTCTTGAAGAGGCCAAGAAGAGAGGAAAATAAGATGTGTTAGAAGTTAGATATTAGGTTTTTTTTTTGTTATGTCATGAGCCTTCTCATTTAATACACAGCAGGTTCTGTACGGCCTGCTGAACGGCCGTACAGCTGCCCTTACAGAAATCTGCTCCTTTGAATGGTCTGTCGAATGGCCGTACAGTAGCCCGTACGAGATAAAATCTTCAAGATAATACATTAAACACCTCCCTACATCGCGAGCATGAATCTTCTAACTTCCCTCTTGAATAATCTTCGCTTTCAAGCCCAAAATAATCCATCTTTTCAACAATTAAGCATGAGGCACTGAAAGATGAAAAACATAACAAATATTAATAAAACAACATTCGAAACTAACAAAAATGCAGAAGAATAAAAGACAAAACGTGTATAAAATACACGTTATCAAATCTTCCCCCACTTGAACTTTGCTAGTCCCGAGCAAACTAATATTAACAACACCATATACTCCTAACTAGTACCACTTCCGTAGGTGATCACAGTTGCATTTAGCATATGCAACAAGCCCTTGGAACCCCTAGGTAGCCCTAGTGGACGAGTGAGGTCTCGTGAGGGTTTATAGATGATGTACCCACAAAATCACAAAAGTCACTAACAAACAAAAAATTAACAATACCTACTAATTAAGCAAACAACTACACTCACATGTCCGAGCCGTCTACTTGTAACTAAAATCAAACATATAGAGCTATTCACCTTGTCATCCACTAAAACGAGCTAACAACCAATTCAAGAATCAAGATAACACACCTTGTGCAAGATGTAACCAAGACATTAAAGATAGAATGAATGCACTTCAATCGTGAACACTAGACAAGATGATCACAAAGCATACATGGCCTCGCATTAAGAAGATGAAATTGTATGGTGAAAAATCTCACATCTCTTAATTATGTATCACACAAGTATGGGCTAGAGATTTCACTCAACTCCAAGTCTAAATGCATGCGCTCTACTTGACCTTGCATGTTCACCTAAATTCCGGATTGCACCAAAAACAAGGAATTCATAAAATGGGTTGTAATGAGGGTTGGGTGAAGGTGTGAAAATTTAAGTTCAAGGAAGGTGTAAAAGTCTCGCTAGTTGAGTCAAAATGACGCTTGCTCGCTTCATCCACCAAATTCTCAAAATAAAGAATGTCTTCACTCATTTACAATTACAAAACACAACCACATTTACCAAGAAAATTGAAACAAAATAAAGTATAAAGATTTATTGCTTTTTTTTTCTCTTTTTTTACATCCCCTTTATTATTATTATTTTAGCAAAGGGAATGCATAACATAAATAAATACTACAAAGAACTTTGAACCACATCTAGATATACACATCAAACTAGTTCCCACTTACAATAAATAGAATTCTTCCTCTTTACAATTTCTCCAAATTCACATGCTCATCAATCAATTCTTTCCAAGACTCAACTAGCTCAACTAGGTCGAGAGTGAAGTATTTGGCTTTGACTCTTGTATAAAAGGAGAAAGTGACGAAGAAAAATATGGATATAAGCTTCAAAGGGGTAACTAGGGATTATTTTCATGGTTCACAAGCTAAAAAGGTCAAAAAGGTTATCCTAAATAGAATTTCCTTATTATGGTGCATCCATGAATGAAGGTTTAATGCAAGCCCTAGAGCAACAAACACACATAAAGAGGGAGCAACACACAAGCAAAAAGAATCATCGTTCAAGGCCTCACAAGGTTTAAGTTGTAATAACATCTTCTCGATTTGATTCCATGCATTCTAAGAAATAATCGTCATGCTAACAATTTAATTACAAACATCTAGACTCTTCATGCCATTTTAAGTGAGTGTGTGCAATAAGGTGCATCAAACTTATAGATTCACATCAAATTGATAATGCTAGGCACGAAATAGGAGAAAACAAGACTACAAGCTCACAATGTCATAAATTTTACAAACAAGTAAATACGCTCATGACTAAACTTATTTCCCAAATGCAAACAAAATGAACATCAAATGAAACAAAAGATATTAGTAATACTAGCTACATACTATGCTACAAGGATGAACATAAACAATCCTTCCCCCACTTAAAACATGGTATGTCCTCATGCATGACAAATAAAATGAAGTAGAGATATGAGTGAAAGAGAACTCCCCTAAAAATAAATAACAAGAACCGGGAGCAAAGCCACTCATACTTGTCAAAATCCAACTCCAAATATTGCAAGCCAAGATTTGAACTAATGCCGCAAACCACAAGCAACCCTACAAAATAACCGACACGCCAAAATCCACACCGTCAAAGCTACTACAATATACTAATTAAGAATATATAATTAGTTAAATTTTTTGTTTTTTTTAAAAATAAAATAAAATAAAATAAAATAAAAAAGGAATAAAATAAAATAAATAACTAACCAATTAATAATAAAATAAAAAAATCAAATCAAATTTAAAACTGAAATAATAATAAAAGCAAAAATCAAATTAAAACTAAAACTAAAATAAAATAAAATAATATAACTAAGTAATTAATAAAAAAATAAAAAAAATCAAATTTTAATATCTTTTCAAGTGACTCGTAAGAGACAGAAACAGCAATAAAAGATGTCATGAACCAAGGTGAGATTACTGAGGTGGTATCACAGTCCATTGAAGAGATAAACTCCTGAAGTTATGCCCGCAGCAGAAATGTAGATGGACACACACTTTTTAATTTGCATCAAGGAATCAAAGATGTGACATATTTCTAAAAATTTTAAAATGAAATAATAATTAAATAAAAAATTAAATTTAAAACTAAAATAAAATAAAATAATTACTTAGTTTTAGAAAATTAAAAACTAAAATCAAAATTAAAAAGAATTAAAATTTTGGTTTTTTTGATCTTTTTTTATTTTTTTTATTTTTTTTTAAAAAAAGAAAAGATAAAATAAAATAAAAATAAATCATTAACCAATTAAAAATAAAATCAAAAATCAAAATAAATTAAAATTAAATTCATTTCTGTATTTATAAATAAAAAAAATTAAGTTAGAAAATTAAAAAATCAAAATCAAAATTAAAATGAAAGAAGTAGTGAATAAAAGTAAATAAAACAAAATAAAATAAAATAAAACCAAAGGAACTAACCAAATAATAATAAAATCAAAAATAAAATTTAAAGTCAATATAAATTGATTCTTTGACTTTAAATTTATATAAAATTAAAATAAAAACTAAAATCAAAATTTAAAAAGTGAACAAAAGTAAACAAAATAAAAATAAAACAAAACACAAAAAAGAAAACAAAAACTAAACAAAGAAAAAAAAACAAAAAACAAAAAACAAAAAAAAACAAAAAACAAAAAAAAACAAAAAGGGGGGGGGATAGTCGTGTGTTGAAAGGAAGGGGAGAATGGGCAGTGGTGTCGAAGGTGAGGTGAATGAGATGGAAGGCGATGGGTGGAGGGGCTGTGGAATGGTGGGCGAGGAAATTTGGTGGCTATAGAAGGAGATTGGGGTTGAACAGATGGGTGGCTCGTGAAGTTGGAATGGATGTGAGGCTGGTGTAGATGGGTGAGATGAAGTGGGAGGCTGCAGAAAAGGGAGATGGTGCCGTTGAGGTTGGAGGGCGAGCGAGGCTGATGGCGAGGTGGGGGAATTGAAGGAATTGTGGAGTTGAGATGGACGGCATGGAGGTGTGAAGGGGTGATAAGGAGAGTTGAATGGAAGTGGTGGTTTTTGGTGGTTGCAGTCGAAAGAATTGGTGGACAGAGTTGTAGGAAAACGGTTGTTGGTAGGTTGTGATGTGGTGCTGGGCTGTGAGAAGATGGTGATGGTTTGCAGGCGTGGTGATATGCAGGCGAAAGAAGGCTGCGAATTGGTGTTAAGGGAAGAAGGTGGATTGTTTATGCTCTGTATTGTATATTACATATCTTTTTTTTTTAAAAGAGTTGCACGGGCTGTACAACAAGTGGGTAGGCGAAAAATTCACTCATTTTGCACTAAGTCATTGGCAGACGCTGGAAAAAACTTGCACGGGCTAGTGCACGGTTTGTTGAACGGCTTGCACCCCGTAAGGTAGCCTGTACAGCAACAAAATTTTACAAAAACTATTTTTTTTTTCTTTTTCTTTGTACAGAAAATTTCCACAAATCCTTGAATGCTTGAATAAAATACTAATTCCTGAAAACATGAAACAAACACATCAAAGCACGAGTGGAATAAACTTAAAAATTATAAAAATGAGAATTAACGATACTAAATATTATTGAGCGGGGCATTATTATTACAATAATTTTTTTTAAACTCTATTATAAAATTCATTAATCACACCACAAAAATACATAATAATTATTTTTTTTTGGGTTATTTACTTAGAATTAAAATGGATGAACAATGGAATCCCCTCTCACTAATATTTACATCAATCCTCAAACCCACAATATGCATAACACCATACATAATGTAAGCGAGGAACAAAATCTAACACACGCATAAAAATATATAAATACATACGTACCTTAGGTTGCCTCCCAAAAAGCGCTTTGTTTATTGTCGTTGGCTCGACTTATTTATAACAGTATTATAACTAATGAGGTGAAAAAGCAAATAAATGCACATACCTACGAATCAATAATAAGAATAAGGTGTGCAAATATACCTTTGATCCATAAAAATATAAAAATATTTTTAGGACCTTCACATCTTCAAGAGACTTTGAAAAACCAAAATAGTTAGAAAAATCGTCAGAATAATCATTATAAGCACGGCTCAAAAATTGCTCCCAAATTGGATCCTTATATACCCAAGCAAAAATTTCAACCTCATCAATCTTAAGCTCAAATTCCTTCTCAATCTTAATTGGACATTCATCAATTTTTATCTCATCTACCAATTCATTAAGCTCAAAGGTATTTTCTAAGTTTGGTAGATCCTCAACTGCATCCAATTCTTCATTATCAAGCTTAGGGCAATCTTCAACTAAACAAACAAATTCATCATGCACAACATTTTCATCAATTACAAAACAAGAATCATGATTAGTAGGAGAATTGACCTCCTCTAATCGACTCACGGTTTCGGTTAGTTGATTCATTTGCTTTTCTAAGTTGGATATGCTTTGAGAAGTGTTCTTTTCCAAATTGGATATACTTTGAAAAGTGGTGTTTTGGAATTGGAGGTTGTTTGCCGCCATTTGTTTCATCATCTCCTCTAATGATGATAAGGAAGATGAAGAAGACCCTTGATGGTCTTGGAAATTATAATGCGGATCATAACATTGATTTTCAAAAGCATATGAATAATCGATGCTAGGAGGGTAAGGAGCATAGCATGAGTTTGTAGAATATAAAGAATTCACCTGATACGCATTAAATTTTTTAAAAGAATTAAAATCTTGATATCGTTCTTGATCATAGGTGAAATCTTGAGCATTATTCCAACCACAATAATTATCCATCGTCTCCTGAAAGAGTTAGTTCATGTCTATATCCAATAAACATGTAGACACACACAAAAAAAGGAAAGAAAGAAAAAAAACTATATACAAAGATAAAATCTAAAAATATAAGAAGCAATTAACTCAAAATTAATATTGTTGCCTTCCCCGGCAGCGGCGCCAATTTGAAGGTAGTGTTTTTCGTAAGTTCGTTCACAGGGAAGGACTATCAATATCGATTTCAAGTATATTATCTCTTAAAATCTAGAAGTGTGGAAAATGGGGGGTTTTGAGTTTGGTTGAGGTGTTTTATCAAACACCTTGCATACAATAAATAAATTGCTACAAAAATACAACTAAGTTAATGGCAACTATCCAAATTTACCAACACAATGAGTAAATGAGCAAGATAAGAGATATACTTGACCCAAGGATATAGCAAATCAAGCACTTCAACCCAACAAGCAAAATATATCCAACTCTACCTAACCAAGATAATTGGTGAAGCGCACAATCACTTATTTCTCTTCTAAAAACACTAATTTAGTGAAGCACATAAATTAGCTCTCTTGATAATAGCCACCAACAATGAAGCACTATTAGTATAACCAAATCAAGGAATTAAACAAAGAGAGGCTATGACAAACCCAAGGATGAGAAGCTGAGCAAGATAAGAGATATAATTGACCCAAGGATATAGCAAATCAAGCACTTCAACCCAGCAAGCAAAATATATCCAACTCTACCTAACCAAGATAATTGGTGAACCACACAATCACTTATTTCTCTTCTAAAAACACTAATTTAGTGAAGCACATAAATTAGCTCTCTTGATAATAGCTACCAATAATGAAGCACTACTAGTATAACCAAATCAAGGAATTAAACAAAGAGAGGCTAGGACAAACCCAAGGATGAGAAGCTCAACCTAGGTATTTGTACTTGAATCTTGAAGTTTAGGCACGCCAAACATTGTGCTACTACAATGAATGTACTAACAATTACGGATTAGCACAAACAATTAGCAATTGAAATTACAAGAAGAGCAAGATGAAGCAAATTACAAATCTCCAAGCAAAATCATAAACAATACAACAAAAGTATTCAAGATATAGTGAAATAGATCTTACTTAAATTAAATGGGTTTAGTACAAGAGATGCTTCCTTGAGCCAAATAAATGGAGTTAGTTACTCATAATCAATGCTAGATTACAAGGAATTAATGTCTCCTCTCTATTTCCTACTAACCCTAATTGTGTTCTTGAAGAGGCCAAGAAGAGAGGAAAATAAGATGTGTTAGAAGTTAGATATTAGGTTTTTTTTATTATGTCATGAGCCTTCTCATTTAATACACATCAGGTTCTGTACGGCCCGCTGAACGGCCGTACAGCTGCCCTTACAGAAATCTGCTCCTTTGAACGGCCTGTCGAACGGCCGTACAGTAGTCCGTACGAGATAAAATCTTCATGATAATACATTAAACACCTCCCTACATCGCGAGGATGAATCTTCTAACTTCCCTCTTGAATAATCTTCGCTTTCAACCCAAAATAATCCATCTTTTCAACAATTAAGCACGAGGCACTGAAAGATGAAAAACATAACAAATATTAATAAAACAACATTCGAAACTAACAAAAACGCATAAGAATAAAAGACAAAACGTGTATAAAATACACGTTATCAGATGCCAAGGATAAGTCTCTCATCAATGAGTCCTTCCCAGATGAGCAATTGTTTGTGGTGCAAGGTGAAGTGCCATGGTTTGCCGATTATGTGAATTATCTGGTGAGCGACATCATTCCATCAGAATTCACCTATGCACAAAAGAAGAAATTTCTCCATGATGTGAAGTGGTATCACTGGGATGAGCCATTATTATTTAGACAAGGAGCGGATCGAATGATTAGGAGATGCATTCCATACAGCGAAACGGAGGGAGTGTTGAGAGATTGTCATTCCACTACTTATGGTGGTCATTATGGAGGTGAGAAAACAGCAGCTCGAGTACTTCAAGCCGGATTGTTTTGGCCTACGCTATTTAAAGATGCTTATCAGTTTGTGTTAAGATGTGATCGATGTCAACGTGTGGGTAATATCTCTAAGAGGAATGAAATGCCTCTTAATATGCTACTTGAATTGGAGATCTTTGACGTATGGGGAATAGACTTCATGGGACCTTTCATCTCGTCGTGCAATAATCAATACATTCTGTTAGCAGTGGATTATGTGTCCAAATGGGTCGAGGTAAAGGCATTACCGACCAACGATGCTAAAGTGGTACTCAATTTTTTGCATAAGCACATATTTACGCGCTTTGGAACTCCGAGAGCCATAATCAGTGATGAGGGAACGCACTTTTGCAATCGTCAATTCACTAATCTGATGGTGAAGTACAATGTGACACATCGGGTGGCCACAGCTTATCATCCCCAAACAAATGGGCAGGCAGAGGTTTCTAACAGAGAAATTAAGAGGATTCTGGAGAAAGTAGTGAACCCCTTATGGAAGGACTGGTCGTTGAAGTTGGACGAGGCTGTATGGGCTTACCAAACTGCGTATAAAACACCATTGGGAATGTCTCCCTTTCAGTTGGTGTATGGTAAGGCGTGCCATTTGCCTGCCGAGCTAGAGCACAAGGCATTTTGGGCCTTACAGAAATTGAACTTCGACATGAAAGCTACGGGTGAAAAACGTCTACTTCAACTTAATGAACTTGAGGAGTTCTGTACACAAGCTTACGAGAATAACAAAATGTACAAGGAGAAGGTCAAGAGGTGGCATGATAAAAGGTTGGTGCACAAGACCTTTGTACCAGGTGAATCAGTTCTATTGTTCAATTCTCGTCTTAAACTCTTTCCAGGGAAGCTCAAGTCAAGATGGTCGGGACCTTTTATAGTGAAGACAGTGTTCCCGCATGGCGCGGTTGAGGTTTATGAAAAGTCACCTGATCAATCTTTTAAGGTTAACGGACAGAGGTTAAAACACTACTTTGGTGGAACGGTGAACCGTGAAGCGGTCGTCACCGCCCTTGACACTACGTGATTCAGCGAGGAAATGTCAAGCTAAAGACACTAAGAAAGCGCTTCGTGGGAGGCAACCCACGCGATCTTGCTGTATTTCATGTAAAAAAAAGAAAAGGGAACAGTGGTTTCGGGTATGGTTGATATGGCGGTTCTGGATACTTATTTCCGCGGGATGACTCGACGGTTGGATTCCATGAATAGGAGGATGGTTGCTTTGCATGTCAGTCACCGTCAGTATTCCGAGGACATGGCCGTGGCGTTGGATATAGCTTTTCAGTCACCAGGTACTGCTATTCAGTGGCCTATTTTTGGAGCTCGGACTCCGTATCCTCCACCTGATTCACCCGAGGAGGGTGACGATTCTGATGAGTAGGTATGTTTTATACTATCCTTCGTAATTACTTCCATTCAATGCGAACATTGAATCTTTTAAGTTTGGGGGATAAGTAGTGTTGTATGTTGTATTATTATGTTATTGTATTCATATAGGAAATCATGTTTTGCATGATTAATGTAATTCATTCGTAGTTGTGTTATTTTGCATGTTTGTTTCATGTAGGACATTCTGTTATTGTGTTTTTATATCATGAGAGTTCATTTTAGTTGCATTTTCATGGTATGCATATTTCATGATCCCTTAGGAAGAGCTGATTCTGATTGATAGGTAGATGTTTAATTGAGTGTGGTGATGATGAGTAGAGGGCTGATTTATAGTTCCTAGGAATTGATTTGCAAGTTACGGGAACGAAATTTTTACACAAACTCATTGGGTGCTTTTGGGCTAGGTTAGGGTCATGCTTGTTTGGATCCTTTGAGATTTAATCACTTGATTATATTTAGAATTTTCGTTATTCCCTTGATGGCGTAGGAGCATTAAAGTCTAAGTTTGGGGGAAACCAGGGATTTCATGCTTAATTGTAAATAATTGTCAATAATTGCTAGATGTCAAATGGCTAGTAGCCGGCTCATATTTATATGAGTAGTCTAGGGTTGGAAATGAGAAAGGCTCATTCCAGATTGCATATATATATAAAAAAAATTCAGAAAAAAAAAGAAAAAAAGAAGAAAGTTATGTGAATTGCAAAATTAACCAGAGTGAGCTCTTTAGTAGTCGAGTAATTAAGTCTGAGGGGACTTAGTCCTAGTAAGCTAAAGCCCTTGTGGTTTGGGATTGCTGACCTAACACTCGCTACATGGGTATTATTGTATAAGCCTTTAGGGGTCTAATTCATTGCACGGTTAAGTAAGCATGGTATTGTATATAGTGTCGTAGTAATAAAGCATGAATTCCTGGCTAACTTGAATAAGGATGGAGATGTTCCTAGGTTATGAAATGTCTACAGTCTATTCTATTTATAAACCTGTGATTGTCTTGGTGAAGGATATGTATGATTTTTGACCTAGTTTTGGGAGTATTTCTGATGAGTATTGCACACACGCATGTTCTGTCATGTACTGTTAGTATACGGGGATTTAGTCGAGCTCTGCTTGGATTTATTCACATTCTTTGAGATATTTGCTTGTTAGTTGGTTTTGGTGAGTTTGAAGGGGATCTTTGCATTTTCATTTAGTTGCATTCATGCAATGCATTGCATTAGGTTAAATGGATTTTGTGGGTACATTCGCTATAGGCCCTCACGAGACCTTACTCGTCCACTAGGGCTACCTAGGGGTTTAAAGGGCTTGTTGCATATGCCAAATGCAACCGTGATCACCTACGGAAGTGGTACTAGTTAGTTAGATAATTTGTAATTGTTTATGCTTGAGGACAAGCATCGGTTTAAGTTAGGGGGTGTGATAAGTGGATTTTATATCCACTTGGATCGCTTCATTTCGGCTTAAATTGATTGTCTTGGACTCAAGTTTGTTGTAGTTTTGATGTGTTTTTGTTTAAATGTGCAGGTTTGAAGAAACGTCGATTAGGGTTAAAGTTTCCGTCATTTTGGAGTTGATTTATGATATGGAATGAATAACGGAGTCTTAATGTCCGCTACCAAGAAGTTTACAAGTCAAGGAATGAATAACGGGAAGTGGCAAAAGAATCGGAAGAGAAAACGGATGAGAAATGAGCAAATTGTGGAAAATTCGGATGGTTGCGCAGTCTACACTCTTTTGAACATATCTGGAGTTCTAGAAGTCTGTTTTGGACGATCTTACTATCCACGCGAAACTTAGGAGATTTTCTTGAAGTTTAGAGTAACATCAAATTCTCGACAGGAACTGGTCACGCAGGGTACGCCAGAATTGCTGAAATCAGAAAGTGTTGGGGGCAGACAACGCCAGAAATGTACTTGTAGGAAGAATGACTTGGCACAGACTGCGCCAAATCCGTGCAGGGTGCGCCAGGTTGTGGCCAGAGTTGCAGAAAAATGACTCTTTTGCCCCTGTTCGAGTTCTGATTGAATTTTTAAGTAGTTTCTTCTAATTCTAATTGTAATTTAGGTTATTTTCTTGCTGGGCATGACTTGGAGTGCCTATATAAACACATCCAACCCTTGTAAAAAGGGGGAATTACTTAGAATTAATTAGCTTTGCAAGGAAGAATCACACTCAAGTTCAAGATCTAGGGTTTTCTATATTGTTTATTTTCTGAATCTTCAACTTAATACTTTGTTATCTATTGGATTTTTATCAAGTATTCTATTCTCAATCATTAATTGTTTTCAGTTCTTTGTTTTAATTATGTTATCAATTGAACCCATGATGGTGCTAAGTTCAATCATGAACTAAACACTTTCATGGGGTTCTAATGGAGTGTTTTGTGGATTCTAGTTGTTGATAGTTTTAACAACATATGCTTGTGATTGAAAATAAGGTTGCCTGACGTGGTTGTGTTAATTTATATAGATGCGTAGCTAACATCTATTTTGTCAAGCTCTAATGAATGTGAAAGTGGATTTAGAGATTAGGGCTTGCCATGTTAGCATAGGCTGATGACGGCTTCTCCGCATATCGGTAGTATAGATTCGAAAGAACATTACTCCCCTATGTAGTTGATAGTGGAACTTATGATTAAATTGATTATGTCACCCAATCTCATAGGCATATAGTGATTTGGATGTAATTGATGCCCATAAAACTTCTATCTTAATTGTAGATGATTTTATGGATTGGTGTGAGTTTATTGAAAGATAGCTTGTACTTCCTTCGTGTTCCCACTAGCTACCTTAATAATCACAGTGCATTGAGTCTTGACAGTTAATCTAGATGAAACAACTCATGAAGTTGGAACCCTGTGTTCCTCTCATATAAGTAAAATCTCCTTAGTAAGTTTTTAGTAGTATAATCTGGTTAAAACAACACAAAAATTGTTACTACACCAAGCAATTGTAATTTAACCATACATTGTTGAATAGGCACATTTACATAATTCACCGAGTCTTCGTGGGAACGATCCCTATTTATCCGTATTACTTTTGACTGCGTATACTTGCGTAGTTTTTATTGAACATATATATATAAAGCATACGACGGATCTTATCCAAATTTTTGGTCTGGTCTGGTCACTATACTACTAAAATAATATGATCCTTTGGATTGAAAATAGACGATCAAAATTATATCACATTAAAAAGAAAATTATAATCTAAAAAGGAAATAATTACAAAAACTTGCATTAGAAGTGAATTTTAAAAAGAAAATAATAATCTAAAAAGGTTGTATTAGAATTGAATTTTAAAAAGGAAATTATAATCTGAAAAATATATAATTAAAAAAGGTTGTAGTAGAATTGAATTTTATTTACTTTTTTATTAGTATTCAAAAAAATTGTATTTACTATTTGGGTTTTATCTTGAGATCTAGAAATCAGATTTGGATGATTTTACCATCCACGCGAACCTCATAAAATTATCTTTAATTTGATGAAGATTTAATATTTACTAGCTTATAACCCGTGCAATGCACGGGTTTCTTATATTATATTATAAATTTTATTTAATATTATAATTATGTTTTTATATAATCATTATTTTTAATAATTTTTTTAATTTTAATTTAATATACTCATGTTTATAGATTATACTAATGTTTCTTTATTATAAACAACGTATACGATTTTTAATGTATTTTATTAATAATTGAGAAATATACTATTATATCTTTGGGTATATATTAATTATTGTAAGATTTGTTATAAATTAAAAAGGTAACGTGTTTTAATTATAAAGGGAATATTAATGATTGAAAGATATGATACGAGTGATCTTTTTATGTGTTTATAAAAGTTAATATCTTCAACTAAAAGTAAATGAATCGACTAATTACCATTAAATATATTATGTTATTATTTATTTAAGTGTTATATTTTTCTTGAAAATTATGGTGTGATATTTTCGGGTATAAATTAATGATTGTAAGATTTGTTTTAAATTAAAAAGGTAACGTGTTTTAATTCGAAAGAAAATATTAATAATCGAAAGATATGATGCGATTGATATTTTTAGGTGTTTATAAAAGTTAATATGTTTAACTAAAAGTAAATGTGAAAAAGGCAATCGACCAATTACCATTAATTTTATTATGCTAATGTGAAAAAGGCAATCTACTAATTACCATTAATTTTATTATGTTAATCGACTAATTACCATTAATTATAACGTGTTTTAATTCGAAAGGAAATATTAATGATGGAAAGATATGATACGATTGATGTTTTTAGGTGTTTATAAAAGCTAATATCTCGACTAAATACCATTAATTATATTATGTTATTATTTATTTTAGGTGTATTTATTTTCCTTTATAATTAAGGGTAAATAAGTAAATTCACTCAGTACCAAAAAACAGGTACCAAAACTTTCAATGTTTCGGCTTTTATATAATAGTATAGATTATTCAAATGGAAATACTCATAATCTAAAAAGAAAATATAATTACGAATTTTTACATTAATCATATTCAATGCAGATGTCCTACATTGATAATGTTATTTAATGCAGAAAATATAATTATATATGATTTAAATCATTGATATATACATTTTCGTATTTCAATATAAATACACTTTTTAGTTTATAACATATTAAAATATAAAATATTTTTTATGCTAGATCCACGGTTTTCATCTATCTATTTTAAGATCTTTGTCGCACGGAGGACAATATTACCGATTATCAAAGTTTTGGACAATATCCCTCTTACACTTATTATTAAAATTGTATGTTATTGTTAGTAGAACTATCTTCAAATAATTACAAGGGTATTTTGATAATCAAAACGAATTATAACTTGAATTCATAAATCAAATAGATTTTTTAACGTAAAAAATCGTCAATTTCTTCTCTTCTTTGTTTCTGCGTAGATTTAATTAGAAAAAATTATTAAAGCATCACTAAATTATAGATTATTTTATTAATTTCACGTGGGCTATAATCGTCCAAATCAAATTTTAAGAATTCAAGATAGAGTACAAATATTAAATCGAATGTGTAAAATCTTATATATATCATTTTTTTAAGAACAATTTGATATGTAAATTAATACCATATAAAATTTAAAAAAAAATTATATAATTTCAGATATTAAAAAAGGAGCCGTGCGTTGCACGGGTTATAAGCTAGTATTATATTAAAGACTGGAAGATATGGTAAGATACGGATTTTGTAGGTTTAAAATTTCTATATGATATGATTTAATTATAATAATTATATATATGGTGTGTGTGATATTTTCAGAAGAAAAGGAATTTTAATTAGAAAATCTAGAAATGATAATACATTTTATCTTAAAAAGGTAATCGATAAGTAATTAGTGATTACAATATTTTACTAAATAGAAAAGGTAGTGTTTTAGCTGAAAATGAAATTAGTTTGGTGTATTAATTAAAATATTAGTACTGTATATTAATTAATAGAATTGCCCGTACTATTTTTAATAAGAAAAGAAATTTTAGTTTGAAAAAATGTAGAAGAAAGTGTGTTTTATTTGAAAAGGTAAATTGATTAATTATTGAAAAAATATATAAGGCAAACATGCTTTACATGAAAAAGGAAAATGATTAGTTATTTATAGTTAATTTTTTAATATTTTTTAATATTGGGAATAGTAGTATAAATAGATATAAGTAAGGGTATTTAGGTAAAAACATACTAAAATATAATTAAGTCTAATTAAGTAAAATCACGAAGTACCAAAAAATAGGTACAAAAACTTTTAATGTTTTGGTTATTATATAACTGTATAAATTGTATTTGATCCTGCTCCTATGTAAATAAATATGTAATAGGATGTAATATAGGAATATGATAATAAAATTTATAAATAATCTTGAGTAACTTTCTTAATTACTTTTAATTTTTATAATAAAATTTGAAAGTACATTAAATCAAGAATTAAACTAAATTTTTTAATTTTCAATATTTTTTAACTGCCATACTTTTTAATCTTATTTGTAGAAGCAATAGTGCAATACCCTTCGGCAATCGGAATGGGTAGTGCTCCGAAGTTAAGAATGTTGGAGAAAATTGGAAGTATATGCAGTTTCTCACCGTTTCCGGTAGTAGACCAAACTTGTTAAATTCAGTTTCTTTATCAAGCCACTAAGTAAAATCTGAAGTTCTTATACACGATGATTACCACAAAAAAAATAAAAATGCTATCGAGTATTAATATAAATAGAATTCTAATTGTATTAATATTTTTTATTATTTTCTTAAAAGTTACAAATATTAAATTTTAAATTGTTTTTGGTGAGTATCGAACCCTTGACCTATGCCAGTACTCTTATTATCCGTCTTACTCTTATTATATAATAGGATATAATTTTAATAAAAATGTTATTATATAAATATTATTAATTAAAATATTTTAGATATTAAATTTATTTATTTTAATTTTAAAGTTTGAAAAAAACATTTCATACGTATTATAAAAATAATAATAAATGTGTATACAACTATGAGAAAAATCTCTTTTTTTATATTGAATTATTTGATCTACTTTTGTGTTTTTTTATATTTAGTTAAATTTTTTTATTGAATTTTAAAGTATAATGACATTTGAATAAGAATTGTTAATTTGAAAACAAAAATCCCTAAATTACAGTATTAATTATGTATCTTTACTCACAAAAAAATGTAAACAAAATAACGAGAAATTGACCCAAATACTCCATTTTTCAACATCATCGGCCCAAATTACACTTTGTTTGTGATCACTGTCCTAACTACCCACCTAACCCGCAATCTGGACATGCGTATTCTCAATATATTAATATTACCCATCAATGTGTGGGAAAAATACCTATTTATAATCCTTTTTCAGAAAATGAAATCCCAAAATACCCAAATGTGGGAGGGACCTCCCGCCCAAAATATCCACGGGCTACACATTTAGCTGATGCGTAGTGTGTACGCATTCCTGACTTGCGTGTAGCTTGTATGTGTGATCAACGTTGCCACTGTAGCTTCCCATTCCGACTTCCAACAAACAACTCCAACCCCCCAAAATCATAAACCAAATATAAATATATCATACACCATTAACCAATTAAAAAATATTGAAATCCATATAATTATATCCCAGTCTATGATACATTCAGAATTAAATATGCTAAACAACAAAATAATTCAACCATCCTCAAACTGAATTTGTAATTTCGTGATCTGAAGCCCTGCAAGACACTTCTTGTTTAAAAGATACGGATTTATAAATATTTGAGATTGAAATTGTAAGAGGAAGAAGAAAGAGAAATGATATATATAATATATTGATGTATGTATACACATTGAGGGGTAATATTAATATATTTAGAATACGCATGTCCAGATTGTGGGGTGGGTGGGTAGTTAGGGCACTGATCACCGACAAAGTGTATGTGACGCCCCCAAATCCGCCATGCCCGGGGACCCGGGTCGTCACATCTGATCTCGTTGTCCTGCAGCACACGTTAGCTCAATAATACTAAAATATTTATTACAACGGAGCGGAGCAGTCCCACTCCACAGATCCAAGATCGGTCTCACACATTATTACAATACGATTTATTGCATCTCTGAATGTTATCTTGCACAAGTCTATAAAGTAAAGAGATAACAGGATTTCAGCTGGATATTCTAGTCTTTGTCAGCACTGCCTTGAGCTTCCCTTTTCCTCTGGATCCCTGGTTGGACGTCTCGCAATTCTCCTTCTTGACAGCTGAACAAATGTTGTAAAGCAAGAATGAGCAACTATGGTGCTCAGCAAGTTCTCTCCTTGCTCGGTATATGAATATAATAAGATTTACCAAAATACTTACTTTATTAAATGAATAACTGGATATCAGAAATCTGACACTTTGACTCAAGACTCATCTCAAAAACAGATACTCAAAAGACTCAATTGGTGAAACTCTGATGTCTCATGATAATGAATAACTGGTCTTCCATCCTTTTGGTATTTCGGCGGGGCGATCAACTATCCGACCGGGAATACCGTCCTCCAATGACACCGCACTTCGCCCGATCACGGCTACAATACGATATCAACGAATATAATTTATATGTATGAATGCTAGCATCATAGTGGGTTATTATATCAACCCTGGCATCATAGTGCCTAAAATATTCTCGTGTCCATATAAAGGTACACAAGTCTCTCTTTCTCTATAATGGGCCTCTTTCCCAAAATTGACCAGTAGAATACAGCATTCCCGAACATTTAATGAACTGATATTTTGAGATAAATTTCACAGAAAATTATTTGATTGATCTGGCAGACTGCCAGTTTTACTCAAATGTGCCACCAATCCGAACAATGGATTGATGTAACTTTTAATAAACGTATTTTATTTGGGTGACACGAACAAAATGCCAACCATTGACAAGAAAGGTAACTATCTCGAAATAATAAGAATAGTCTTAAAACAAAATGTGGTGAGTCGTACTGAACAAATAGTACCACTCGAATATCTATAATACTCACAATTGATGAACGTTAAATAAAATGTTTTTCACTTGATCAACGAATATAACCTCTAACAATCCTAATTTCAACACGCTTAGTTGTTGATTCGAAAGATGAACCAATTAAAGATAATCAATAAATTTTGTCAAATTTGTACAATAAATCCGACTGAAAAGAATGAAATTAACTATCTCGAACAAATGAGATTAGTTTCACAGAATCAAGATAACAGTCGTCTCGAAATAATGAGATCGATCCGATAGCAACGAAATTGTTTCTACGCTTATAGGGAATATAATTCTCAAGTAAACTAAATTAACAGTAACGTAATATTTGACGAGAAATAATGCTCAAAATAAATAACTGCATCACGAGAAATAATATGAACAGAAATACAGAATTTCCGAGAGTTAGGGTAGGAATGAACTTGCCTCTGTCTCGACGCTAAATGCTACCAAATAAATAAAAGCGTTACCCACGAGCAAGATTCTTAAGTCTCAGAAAGAATTTCTATAATTAATTATCAAGCTGATTTTAGTACTCAGGTAAGAATTAAATCACGAAGAGTCAAAAGAATTCGATAATCATGTCATTGTTAAACCAAAAATTCTCGAACAAATAATTGGGAATATTCTCTTAAGTTTAAAATCTCATTATTACCTTATTCGCAAAGTATAATAAAGTAAATGGAGGCTCTATTTGATTTTCCTATTAAATTTCAAATAAATCGGGTTTAGGGTATCGCGATATCCGAAATAGGATTAAACGTGAAAGTCTCGCTCTAATTAATCGTAGGGAAAATTTCTCAATTTGAAGGTCTCTAATTATTCATAATAAATATCACTAGTTGATTTATTTACACACACCTCGAATAATTTAAATAAAGAGGGTTCGTACAAGATCGCCCATAATTATCTATATCTCTCATTTTATAACCAAATTCTCAAATTTAAATAAATTATTTAATTCGCACTTTTAAATTAATTTTGCCCTCGAGGATCACATCTCGAAATTAGAAAGGTCATTTATACAATTCTTTTTAATTATCTAATTCTCAAATTTGATTAAGTCTCTAATAGGATAATCTCTATTTTATTCCTTAAATACAACGTGCAAGTGCTCATCTTTATTACATTAAAAATTCTTATTTTTTTTACTAAATTATTCAAGGCTCTTTTATCTTATATTTGAAAATCATTTAAACACTTTTCCACCTTTTCACAAACAAATATTCTAATACTACTTCTAATATCAAATTAATAAACCAACATCTCTTTTTAATTGCAAGAACGATAACCAAACACCCTATTTATTCAATTTAAATCCACAATGATATATCCATTTTTAACGAATGTGACTTTATAAGAAAAACAATTCCACTTTATTAATCTCACTAACTCTAATTTATTTTACCCATTTTAACATTCTTTTAACAAATCATTTGTTTCTTTTTATTCTAATTAACCAAAATTATTTCGTTACAATTTAAATAACTCCGAAAGGTAAACAATAATGATAACGAGCCCCAAAATTCAAACCCTAATCTGTCCAATCTGGAATCCCAACCGCGACAGGCGGTCGCCGACCGGATGCCACGGTGGCGCCGGCGGCAACCTCCACCGCTCACCCCTGCCATTTCTTTCTCTCTCTCTCTCTCTCTCTCTCTCTCTCTCTCTCTCTCTCTCTCTCTCTCTCTCTCTCTCTCTCGCCACTCTCTTCTCTCTTTCTCCCTGCTCCCTATCTCCCTCGACTCCCTCTCCCTCTCTTTCCATCGCTCTCTCTCCTTATCTCTTCTCCGTTCTATCTTTCTCTCTCTACCTCTCTCGATCTCACTCTCCCCGTCTCTCCCTTCCATCTCTCTCGCCCCTCACTCCCTCTTCTCTCCTCTATATCTCTGAATCTCTCTCTCCGTTTCTCCGAATCTCTCTCTACCTCCCTGACTCTCTCTTTTCGCCTCACAATCTCTCTCTCTCTTCGACCCCCACCAACACCGTCTCCGACCATCCCACGAACACCACCACCGACAGTCTCCGGTGCCCTTCTCCGACATGCAACCCGACTGCAACCCCCTCCCAAAAACTCAAACCCCTCTTTAATCACAAAAAAAAAACAATTCAAGCACATCAAAAATCCACAATAACCATCACATTTACACTCTCCTAATTTAAAACATTATAAACCCTAATTGAGAAAATAAAGTCCTCACAAGAATAAATACAGGACATACATTTGTATATATAAAAACATGATTCAAAAGATTTTAAGGGTGTAAATAATACCCTTTTGTGGAAAAATCTGATTTTTTAAAGCTTGATCAAAAATCAAAATCTCGAAACCCTTAATATATATATATATATATATATATATATATATATATATATATATATATATATATATATATATATATATCAATTCGTAGAGCTCGAATCCCTCTTTTCAATTGTATATTTGCATGTAAGATCAAGATTAAATTCTAAGAGATATGGGATTTACAAATTCTTGGTTTTAGAGAGAGAAATAATGGTGTGGGTGTGTTTTTGTCTCGTGGAAATAAAATGGAGGAGATGATACAATTTTGTTGGATTTTCTTTACTTATATAAATTTTATCAATTTGGGCTCTTAGTGGGCCACTACATTATTGGGCTCAACTTACTCAATCCATCCTACTAGAGTATTTTCTATTCAACCCAATTGAATTACTAGTTTCTAAAGACAATCCCTAAGTTCCCATTTATAAAAATAGTAGAAATAATAATAATCACCAATATAATAACCATAAAACACGATTAATAGAAGTGTAGCGCGGTACTAATGAATTATTAGAGCCTCATAGTGTACTAAAAATAAATATCTGCAAGCGCATCTAATAATAATTAAACATAAATTTTAAATCTTAAGAAAATTTATTTAAACGAGACTCGAAATATTATAAGAATTTTATGGTTATTACAGTCTCCCCCCTTAAAAGGATTCCGTCCTCGGGATCAACATTATTAGCTAAACAACTCAGGGTATTTACTACGCATTTCATCTTCTAGTTCCCAAGTAGCTTCTTCGATTTGACGATTCCTCCAAATCACTTTTACTAAATTTATTTTTTTGTCCCGTAGCTCATGTACTTTATAGTCCACAACCTCCACTGGTTGCTCTACGTACGTTAGGTCAGCTTTGACATCGATAGGCTCATATTCTAACACATATCGATGATCAGGATGATAAGTTCTCAGTATCGATACGTGGAATACATCGTGAATGTGCTGAAGATCTGGCGGTAAGGCTAATTGATATGACACGGCTCCAACCTTCTTAAGAATCTCAAAGGGTCCAATATACCTAGGACTCAGTTTTCCTTTTCTCCAAAATCTCATCACCCCTTTCCACGGGGAAATTTTCATCAACACTTTGTCTCCTATCTCAAATGATTTATCCTTTCTCTTCAGGTCTGCATACTTTCGCTGACAGTCTTGAGCGGCAACTAATCTCTTTCGAATCTTTTCTATGGATTGCTTTGTCTGATGGACCAGGTCTGGCCCGAGTAATCTTCCTTCACCGACTTCATCCCAACAAATTGGAGATCTGCACTTCCTTCTATATAACGCTTCATACGGGGCCTTGTCGATATTGGAGTGATAAATATTACTGTAAGCAAACTCTACTAACGGCAGATGATCATCCCAACTTCCCTTGAAATCTAAGGCGCAAGCTCGCAGTATATCTTCTATGGTCTGGATTGTTCTTTCGCTCTGTCCGTCTATCTACGGATGATAAGCTGTACTCAAATTTAGTTTGGTGCCAATGCATTCCTGAAAACTTTTCCAAAATCTAGAAGTAAAGCGGGCATCTCTATCTGACACGATTGACACAGGCACTCTATGGCGAACTACCACTTCCTTCATATACAAACCTACCAATCTTTCCACTGAATACCTTTCGCTGATCGGCAGGAAATGTGCGGACTTCATGAGTTGGTCAACTATAACCCATATGGCATCGTAATTCGCTCTGGTTCGAGGTAAACCTACTACAAAGTCCATGGTGATGTGCTCCTATTTCCACTCTGGAATCTCTAATGATTGAAGTAATCCACTAGGTCGCTGATGTTCTGCTTTCACTCTCTGACATGTCAAACACTTGCTTACCCATTCTGCAATCTCTCTCTTCATGTTAGGCCACCAATAATTCTAATTAATGTCTTGATACAATTTTGTGCTCTGTTAACACTAAAACACGCAAGCGTACGTGGTCACAAGTAATATATGAATAAGTCGAGTTCGTTCCCACAGAGATCTGGTTAAGGTTTTAATTCAGTTATTGTACCTATGCAACAATGTATGGTTATTACGCACTGCTAAGACAAATAACAAATTTGAGTTTTAATTAACTAAACTAACTAAGATGCAAATTATCAACTAAGAATTAAATAACTAACGATAATTAAAATCAAATTACTTACGCAATATGAACCATGGAATCCTAACTTCAATACAAACTTCCTTTAGAGATCATGCCCTTTTATCAATACATGTGGTGGTTACGATAACTAATCGGACAACACGAAATAAGTATACGTTACCTTTCAGTACACGCACACCAATCTACACAATATCCACATAAGATAGAAATCATGCAGGCACCAATTATGCTTAGACCCTATATGTCTATAGAATTTGAAAACATAATGGTTGAAGATCAAGTGTCCATAAGATTACATAAGGTAGTATGAGACGGTTAGAAACACACCACAAACATGAATAACATTCATAGACTTATGCTAGCATGGCAAGTTCTAAATCTAAAGATCCACTGTCGCTTCACTAAAGATTAACAAGATAGATGTTAGCTACGCATCTATATGAATTAAATACAACCCTGCAAGGATATCGCAAATTCACCACACATATATCAAGTTAAGCAATCAACATCTAAATTCCATAAGTAAATCCGTTAGAATCCCATGACAACGATTAGTTCATAATCGAACCTCTCGTCATCATGGGATCTGATGAAACCATGATAAAAACAAAGTATGAAAAGATACAAATAAAACTAAGTAATTGATATGTAATGGTGTGTTGTTTTTCCTGTCCCCCAAGATGTGTATTTATAGCCCCAAGTGTCCTCTTCTCCAAGTAATTGCCTTCTTTGAGTTGGAATAGAAGATTGGCAAATTCCATCTTTGAATCCATGTATAAGTCTGATTCTAGAAGGTTCTGGCCGCTCCAAGCAATTACCATAATGATTAGAAGTAGAATTTGTGGTAATTTCCTTGTTAAAATTGAATTTTGCAGGTTCTGGAAATTTTCTGGCGGTGTCCGGCGCGGCCGCGCTCCATTTTAGTGTAATTCGACCGCCCCCGCGCTATAAACAATTTCTGAAATTTATCCAAGCGCGACCGCGCTGCTTTTTAGTGTATTTCAGGCGCGACCGCGCTGCTTAAAATTCTGACCATTCTGCCAAATTCAAGAAAATTCTCCAAGCTTCGCGTGGACTACTTACGGGCCTCAAACGGACTTGTAGAACTCCAGATATGGCCAAAACAAAGTAGACTGCGCAACCTACCGGCAAATCCGAATTTCCTACAATTTGCTCATTTCTCTTCCGATTCTTTTGCCACTTCCTGTTCTTCAATTCTTGAATTATAAATCCTCATGGTAGCCTAGGGAAATTCACCACCCTTCATTCCAAAGCTCAATTTAAATTCCAAGACCAACGAAAATCAACAATCATAGCTGGCATTTTGCTAACCTGCATAGCTACACAAAACATATTAAAACACACAAATACTTGAGATACAAGCGATCAATTAAAGCCAAAATGAAGCAATCCAAGTGGATAAAAATCCACTTATCACACCCCCAAACTTAAACCGATGCTTGTCCTCAAGCATAAACATAAAAATCTATCTACACTAACTAGTACCACTTCCGTAGGTGATCACGGTTGCATTTGGAATATGCAACAAGCCCTTTAAACCCCTAGGCAGCCCTAGTGGACGAGTAAGGTCTCGTGAGGGCCTATAGTGAATGTACCCACAAAATCCAACTGACACAAACGACACAAACAATGCAATGCATGAATGCAACTAATATGAAAATGCAACAATCCCCTTCAAACTAACCAAAACCAACTAGCAAGAAAATATCTTAGAGAATGCAACTAAATCCAAATAGAGCTCGACCAAGTTCCCGTATACTAACAATACATGAACAGAAACGTGCGTGTGTGCAATGCTCATCAGAAATACTCCCAAAACTAGGTCAAAAATCATACATGCTCTTCGTCAAGACAATCACAGGTTTATAAATAGAATAGACTGTAGACACTTCATAACCTAGGAACACCTCCATCCTTATCCTAGGTAGACAGAAATTCATGCTTTATTACTAACTACTACGACACATATATACAAGCATACTTATTTAACCGTGCAATGGATGAGACCCCGAAAGGCTTATACAATAATACCCATGTAGCGAGCGTTAGGTTAGTGGATCCCAGACTATAAAAGCCTTAGGTCACTAGGCACAAAGTCCCCGCGAACTTAATAGCTCGAGTATTAAAGAGCTCACCCTAGTTAATTTTGCATAAAAACACTTGAAACTTTTGACCCTTTTTTTTTTTTTTTCTTTTCTATGCCATCTGGAATGAGAATTCTCAATTCCAACCCTAGACTACTCATATAAATATGAGCCGGCTACTAGCCATTTGACGCCTAGCCATTATTGACAATTTAGCATGAAATCCCTGTTTTCCCCCAAACTTAGACTTAAGTGCTCCTACACTATCAAGGGAATAACGAAAATTCTAAATATAATCAAGTGATTAAATCTCAAAACATCCAAACAAGCATGACCTCAACCTAGCCCAAAAGCACCCAATGAGACTGTGTAATTTGTTTTGTTTCCGAAACACATAAGTCAATTTCATAGAAACTATAAGTCAACCCTCTATTCATCATTACCACACTCAATTAGACACCTACTTACCAGTCAGAATTAGCAAGCTCTATGGGATCATGAAAATGCATGCCATGCAAATGCAACTATATGAACATACATACCACAATAACAGAATGTCATATATGAAACAAACATAAATAATACGAACATATATGCATGAACTACTACTACTAATATGCAAAGCATGAAATCCTATATGAACACATAATACAACAACTACTAATCCCTCAAACCACCCCCAAACTTAAAATATTCAATGTCTGCATTGAATGGAAGTAAATACGATGGAAAGTAGAAAACATACCTTGGGTTGCCTCCCAAGAAGCGCTTCTTTAACGTCAATAGCTTGACGTTACTTGCAAGCCTCCATTAAGGATGATAATAGTTTGCCTGGTCCTCTCTTCGTGAGACTTCATCGGCATCACGGCAACACACTTTCTGCCCCTTCTCCTCGCTTAGCCTATTCGTGTAACAACTATGTCCTATTCCAATGCCTTCATCCGTTGACCCAAAATCTGTCAATTTGTAGAACAACACACACTCGCGGGCTTCGCTTGAATATAATGGAGGAAGGTAAATGTTAGTTGCTGAAGCCTTTGGTTTCTCAAGGAGAACGTCCTCCATTGGCTCTAATGTGCTACCTCCATCTTCACACTTTGAGTCAAGTAGAAGACCTGTATCTTTCCCATGTTCTTCAGCCTCTTGGTACGCACATACCAATTCTTGAAATTTGTGCAGCTCATCAGTGTCTGTCCCAAATAGTGCCCTTTCCAAATAATCCACCATCCTAACATGATCAAATTCCTCACATGGCTTGTGAACACTCACCTACTCTTGGAATTTGGCTTCTTCAATTAAGCATGCAGTACCTTGCTCCAAGTCACCGTTATTTTCTGGAATTGCCTCTCGTATGGATTGCTGTTTCTCTTGTTCCAAGACACTCAAAACTTGAGCAACTAGTGTCTCCATAGATTTGAGATTCTTCTCATGACTCTCTACAAGCATCCTAATCTCCTTCCTAATCTCCTTCAAATCATCAACCTCATCTGACTGAAAAGTAGGAGTAGGTTGCTGATGTTGAAACTCTTCACTTCCAAAGAAATATGACATGTCTGGAACATCTTGCTGGTACTGTTGAGGATGGTATTGAAAATATGATTGTTCCTCATAAGTGACATATGGATCAACTCCTTCGTAGTAACAATATTGTGAGGGATCATGAACGCCCAAACATTGCTCACATTGATGAGGCATGGATGTACTCGAATATGCCCACCATGGCAACTCCTAGCCTGCCATCTTCAAAAACTCAAGTACCTAAAACACAACGAACTAAACAAGATAGTTAAGAAAAAAAAAATCCGAGTCAGTGAACTCTAACGACCACTATTGACAAGCACATAAACCAAAAATAAAACACCGATGATCCCCGGCAGCGGCGCTAAAAACTTGTTAACACTAAAACACGCAAGCATACGTGGTCACAAGTAATATATGAATAAGTCGAGTTCGTTCCCACAGAGATCTGGTTAAGGTTTTAATTCAGTTATTGTACCTATGCAACAATGTATGGTTATTACGCACTGCTAAGACAAATAACAAATTTGAGTTTTAATTAACTAAACTAACTAAGATGCAAATTATCAACTAAGAATTAAATAATTAACGATAATTAAAATCAAATTACTTACGCAATATGAACCATGGAATCCTAACTTCAATACAAACTTCCTTTAGAGATCATGCCCTTTTATCAATACATGTGGTGGTTACGATAACTAATCGGACAACACGAAATAAGTATACGTTACCTTTCAGTACACGCACACCAATCTACACAATATCCACATAAGATAGAAATCATGCAGGCACCAATTATGCTTAGACCCTATATGTCTATAGAATTTGAAAACATAATGGTTGAAGATCAAGTGTCCATAAGATTACATAAGGTAGTATGAGACGGTTAGAAACACACCACAAACATGAATAACATTCATGGACTTATGCTAGCATGGCAAGTTCTAAATCTAAAGATCCACTGTCGCTTCACTAAAGATTAACAAGATAGATGTTAGCTACGCATCTATATGAATTAATTACAACCCTGCAAGGATATCGTAAATTCACCACACATATATCAAGTTAAGAAATCAACATCTAAATTCCATAAGTAAATCCGTTAGAATCCCATGACAACGATTAGTTCATAATCGAACCTCTCGTCATCATGGGATCTGATGAAATCATGATAAAAACAAAGTATGAAAAGATACAAATAAAACTAAGTAATTGATATGTAATGGTGTGTTGTTTTTCCTGTCCCCCAAGATGTGTATTTATAGCCCCAAGTGTCCTCTTCTCCAAGTAATTGCCTTCTTTGAGTTGGAATAGAAGATTGGCAAATTCCATCTTTGAATGAAATAGAATTGCAAATTCCATGTATAAGTCTGATTCTAGAAGGTTCTGGCCGCTCCAAGCAATTACCATAATGATTAGAAGTAGAATTTGTGGTAATTTCCTTGTTAAAATTGAATTTTGCAGGTTCTGGAAATTTTCTGGCGGTGTCCGGCGCGGCCGCGCTCCATTTTAGTGTAATTCGAGCGCCCCCGCGCTATAAACAATTTCTGAAATTTATTCAAGCGCGACCGCGCTGCTTTTTAGTGTATTTTAGGCGCGACCGCGCTGCTTAAAATTCTGACCATTCTGCCAAATTCAAGAAAATTCTCCAAGCTTCGCGTGGACTACTTACGGGCCTCAAACGGACTTGTAGAACTCCAGATATGGCCAAAACAAAGTAGACTGCGCAACCTACCGGCAAATCCGAATTTCCTACAATTTGCTCATTTCTCTTCCGATTCTTTTGCCACTTCCTGTTCTTCAATTCTTGAATTATAAATCCTCATGGTAGCCTAGGGAAATTCACCACCCTTCATTCCAAAGCTCAATTTAAACTCCAAGACCAACGAAAATCAACAATCATAGCTGGCATTTTGCTAACCTGCATAGCTACACAAAACATATTAAAACACACAAATACTTGAGATACAAGCGATCAATTTAAGCCAAAATGAAGCAATCCAAGTGGATAAAAATCCACTTATGATGCTCCCTGGATGAATGGAATATCTCGAGTTATGCGCTTCGCTCATGATTTCTTGTCCCGTAGCTCATGTAAACTTGGCTTCGTAGTCTCCTATAGTCCTCGTCCCTTGCTTGAGTTCCAAAAACTTGATTTCCATTTGATTTTCCAAATACTTGGGAAAATACCTTTCTAGAAACAACGCTGTAAATCTAGCCCACAGTATAACTGCGTTACCCTCCATAGCCCTCTTCGCTTCCCACCAGTAATTAGCTTCACCCTTCAACATATAAGCTGCGAACACTGTCTTCTTGTCTTCTTCTACTCCCATAATCTCAAAAGTCTTCCCTATCTCTCGTAGCCAGATTCTAGCCTCCACTGGGTTAGTGGTAACTTTAAACTCAGGTGGATTCAAAGATTTGAACGATTTAAAAGTCACCGTAGTTTGGGTCAATTGAGCTGGGGGTGGATTTCCTCCTACTGGGTTTTGGTTCTGCTGAGGTTGAGAGTTCTGGGCATTTTGAAGAAAAAAATCCAGAAGCAGGTTCATCGGGTTATTATTCTGGTTCAGATTTTGAGCGGGTCCTGGTCCCGGGTTTGGAACTGGGTTCCGAGGTGGAACCTCATTGTCTTGATCCACTTCGGGTTGAGAACGAGGGTTTCTTGGGGGTCTTTCTCTTCTAGGTGGCATCTTTTTCTATTAAGAGCAAAAACAATAAGGCAGGTTATATCACTGGTATGCAGTTATATGACATCATTGCTGGCACAGTTATGACAGGCATTCATAAATATTTACTCTGGTCAAAATTTCTGGGTTCTCAAAATAAACCATACTCAAAATCATGATTTCTCTCTCTTGTCTCTTTGAAAAACAATTACTCTTTTTCCTTATTATAAAAAAAAGTTTAAGGTACTCGTAAAAGAACTATTTCAGGTCTTACTGGTGATTCTTAGAAAAACTTTTAAGTTCTAAAACTCAATCGTCGTTTTAAAATCTTAGTTTTCGATTTTTTTTTAAACTCATTTTAAGTCGTAATATCTAAAAAGAGATTTACTATTTCGGGAGTATCATAGGAAATAATCTAACATGCTGTTCTAATATAACACAGTTCTATAACAGATAAAATAAGATAACAGTACTACTAGCATATCATAATATATAACACAGGGTACCATACCGGTACAGTCTAGGTCATAACACTGAATACATCCATCATAGTACAAACCCAAAATCTGAGAGCAAATACATCAGGAGAATATCCTACCGACATACCGAATCTATACGTAAAGATACTAAGGATCACTACCCAACAGGCTGGGCATAAAGTCTACTACGTCTAGTCAAATACATCGATCATCATGATATGTGCACCCTAGTACGGAAAGATCTATCGCGATACCATACAAAAAGCGGGTCACCACTAGCTATAATATACATGCTAACTAAAAGATGGGAATGCGCAATCATACATATATGTCATCCCCTGAAACCAAAAAGACTTTACTAAGTCAACAGCAGCAGCATCAAGTCGAGTCAGCACGGGCGAAAATCTCACCCACTCTTCTATGGAACTCTGTGATGATGTCTGAGATCATGGTAACAACTCTGGTCCGATCAATCTGCCCGATACTGGATGATGGCAAGGCAGCAAGGTCAGTCTGAAGTCCGGTCAAAATAGTCAGGGCAATCTGATGCACAATCTCCATATGTATGTCTCTCAATAATAAACTACCTCCATGATGCATAGCAATAGGATCTGGAACAGACAAAAGTCGAAGAATACCATCCCTCGTAGCAAAAATCTCCTCATATCGAGACCACAACCATCTGTAGTGCTGGAACAGGGTATGGTGGATATGCCATGGAACCATCTCTCCGGCCAAAATAGGATGCTCAGAAGGAGTAGGTGGCATAGCAGCAGTAGTAGCAGCCACAGGAGGCTGAGCGGGAGCAGGTGCAGATATGGTAGGTATAGATGGAGCTGTATCACAAGCAGGAGTAACACTGATAAGCGGAAACATGAAGTCAGGTATAGTAGGGACTGTCGGAGTCAAAGCATACACCGGAACAGGAGCAACAAACAAATCAGCAAAAGCTGATACTCTGGTAGGTATATCAACTCTGGACACTGGAGCAGCTGAACTAGGAAGAATCTCAGTACGGACAGGTGAAAGCTGGCCCTCATCAATCGGCTCAGAAGTAATGGGCTCTGGGGTCTCATATCTGAACATCTTAGGAGTATACAAGAGTGTCGTCTCTGCAGTCTCAGTAGGATCTGGAATCTGAGATGGCTACTCAATCTCTGGAGTAGGAGTCTCTAGGTCAATCACTGGCGTAGGAGCATCAGCTACCTCTACAATCTGGTCAGGAGAATACACCAAGTCTATCACATGTGGTGGAGAAGGTGTAAGAATCCGGATAGAAGAGTCCTCTAAATCGCTGTCCATGGGTACAATCTCCTCAAACGGGCCACTGTCTGAACCTGAGCTGGGATCTAGGGGTCCCTAAGGGTAAGGTGTAGGAGATCTGTCTCTGATCGAGCGAAAGTCATCAAGTCCTGAAGTAGACATCTACAAAAGTACAAGGAATACTGATCACAACAGGTTCTAATAGACTAGATACATATATGGGTATATAAGGTGTAAAGAACTTAGTGCTAAAATCTCACCATCGAATTATATCTCTAAACTCTCACGTAACGTTATAATTCTAGGCTCGTACGATTCCTAAAAATATAACTAACGCTCTGATACCAACGTTGTGACGCCCCCAAATTCGCCCTGTCCGGGGACCCGGGTCGTCACATCTGATCTCGTTGTCCTGCAGCACACGTTAGCTCAATAATACTAAAATATTTATTACAACGGAGCGGAGCAATCCCACTCCACAGATCCAAGATCGGTCTCACACATTATTACAATACGATTTATTACATCTCTGAATGTTATCTTGCACAAGTCTATAAAGTAAAGAGATAACAGGATTCCAGCTGGATATTCTAGTATTTGTCAGCACTGCCTTGAGCTTTCCCTTTTCCTCTGGATCCCTGGTTAGACGTCTCGCAATTCTCCTTCTTGACAGTTGAACAAATGTTGTAAAGCAAAAATGAGCAACTATGGTGCTCAGCAAGTTCTCTCCTTGCTCGGTATATGAATATAATAAGATTTACCAAAATAATTACTCGAAATTAAATGAATAACTGGATATCAGAAATCTGACACTTTGACTCAAGACTCATCTCGAAAATAGATACTCAAAAGACTCAATTGGTGAAACTCTGATGTCTCATGATAATGAATAACTGGTCTTCCATCCTTTTGGTATTTCGGCGGGGCGATCAACTATCCGACCGGGAATACCGTCCTCCAATGACACCGCACTTCGCCCGATCACGGCTACAATACGATATCAACGAATATAATGTATATGTATGAATGCTAGCATCATAGTGGGTTATTATATCAACCCTGGCATCATAGTGCCTAAAATATTCTCGTGTCCATATAAAGGTACACAAGTCTCTCTTTTTCTATAATGGGCCTCTTTCCCAAAATTGACCAGTAGAATACAGAATTCCCGAACATTGAATAAACTGATATTTTGAGATAAACTTCACAGGAAAATATTTGATTGATCTGGCGGACTGCCAGTTTTACTCAAATGTGCCACCAATCCGAACAATGGATTGATGTAAATCTTAATAAACGTATTTTATTTGGGTGACACGAACAGAATGCCAACCCTTGACAAGAAAGGTAACTATCTCGAAATAATGAGAATAGTCTTAAAACAAAGTGTGGTGAGTCGTACTGAACAAATAGTACCACTCTAATATTTATAATACTCACAATTGATGAACGTTAAATAATATGTTTTTCACTTGATCAATGAATATAACCTCTAACAATCCTAATTTCATCACGCTTAGTTGTTGATTCGAATGAGAACCAACTAAAGATAATCAATAAATTTTGTCGAATTTGTACAATAAATCCTACTGAAAAGAATGAAATTTACTATCTCGAACAAATGAGATTAGTTTCACAGAATCAAGATAACAGTCGTCTCGAAATAATGAGATCGACCCGATAGCAACGAAATTGTTTCTACGCTTATAGGGAATATAATTCGGAAGTAAACTAAATTAATAGTAACGTAATATTTGACGAGAAATAATGCTCAAAATAAATAATTGCATCACGAGAAGCAACAGATAAATCTCATAATTTATAGCTCAAAAATAAATAAGGGATAAAATTATATGAACAGAAATACAGAATTTCCGAGAGTTAGGGTAGGAATGAACTTGCCTCTGTCTCGACGCTAAATGCTACCAAATAAATAAAAGCGTTACCCGCGAGCAAGATTCTCAAGTCTCAGAAAGAATTTCTATAATTAATTATCAAGCTGATTTTAGTACTCAGGTAAGAATTAAATCAAGAAGAGTCAAAATAATTCGATAATCATGTCATTGTTAAACCAAAAATTCTCGAACAAATAATTGGGAATATTCTCGTAGGTTTAAAATCTCATTAATGCCTTATTCGCAAAGTATAATAAAGTAAATGGAGGCTCTATTTGATTTTCCTATTAAATTTCAAATAAATCGGGTTTAGGGTATCGTGATATCCGAAATAGGATTAAACATGAAAGTCTCGCTCTAATTAATCGTAGGGAAAATTTCTCAATTTGAAGGTCTCTAATTATTCCTAATAAATATCACTAGTTGATTTTTTTTACGCACATCTCGAATAATTTAAATAAAGATGGTTCGTACAAGATCGCCCATAATTATCTATATCTCTCATTTTATAACCAAATTCTCAAATTTAAATAAATTATTTAATTCACTCTTTTAAATTAATTTTGCCCTCGAGGATCACATCTCGAAATTAGAAAAGGCATTTATACACTTCTTTTTAATTATCTAATTCTCAAATTTGATTAAGTCTCTAATAAGATAATCCCTATTTTATTCCTTAAATACAATTTGCAAGTGCTCATCTTTATTACATTAAAAATTCTTATTTTTTTTTTACAAAATAATTCAAGGCTCTTTTAGGTTATCTTTGAAAATCATTTAATCACTTTTCCACCTTTTCACAACTAAAAAAAAACAATTTCCCTAGCTATTATTTATTTATTTTAAATATTTTTTGTTTGAATTTATTTGAGTCTTAGTAAATGCATAGTCAAAGAAAGTTTAATGAAATTGCATAATTTTGAATAAGTAGATTAACAAACATTTTTAGTTTTAGTCTTAAAATTTTTTGTTTGAATTTATTTGAGTATAAGTAAATATATAGTCAAAGAAAGTTTAATCGTTAACTAATGAATAATATGATCAAATACATGTAGTTAAGTTGTGTGAGATGGTGAGGAAACTAATTGATAAAAAGATTGAATTCGGTTTTGCTATAATAATATTATCCTCTACTATAACTTAACTCAAGAATATAGTTAGCTAACTGTAACACTATTTTATTTTATTGAATGTAATTTAATTAGATACATAATGATTAATGTCAATTTTGATTATTTTATAAATTACAAATTTTAAATATTATAATAAGATCTTGATTAAAGATTTAAAGATATTAAATTTGGATCAAATTTAAAAATGGCAAATGTAAAATATAATGTATCAATAGATGTAAAATTTATTATAATTAGTTTTAAGTTAATTCGGTGTAAAATTATACAAAATGAAAACAAAAAAATCGAAGGTATTGTAGAAGAATTGATTAAGAAGACAAATATAATCGCATTTCAATGGGACATAAATGTCGAGATAAATAAATAGCTGAATACAGTCAGAATTAGCGATCATAAAAACATTATGATAAATTCAATGAACTATCATTTACTATAATAGTAATTAACTTAAGTTAGGTTAGTAACTATATATATTGACTGAATATTAGTACTGATATTAATTGATAATTTTTAAGAAAAAAATGAAAAATGAGAAAAGTTGAAAATTAGCGGAAAATGATAAGAAATTGGACGGGGAGAGAAGGAATATATAATGTGGATGGATAATTAAGAAATAGGGAAGAAAGAGAATTAGTTTAACATCCCTAATAAATACACTTAATTTTAAAAATTCACTAAAAATCGTATAAAACGATACAACTTCTCAAAATCCAATATCTTTCAATCCATAAATTAAAAATACACCTAAATTCTCCAAATATCGCAACTCGCACTCTTCCCAATAAGTAGCCCACCTAAATAAGATCACCTGTCAGGAGGAATAAGAAAAAAAAGAACCGGCAGTGAGTGAAAGGCTCATATACGGATATAAAACGAATCACAAGCTGAACAAATTAAATAGCTGAACAAGTTAAGAATAAAAATGAATATCTGAATAAAAGAACAATGGACATAGAGAATGAGATAATCGAATGTAGATACTCAACTCACAATATAAAAATAAACGCTCTCAAATCAAAATAAACTACTCTAATAAATAATCATATCACATACGCATAATTAACACATTAACAAAACCAAACACATAACCGATAAAATATAATCCGACTCTTACACATACACATAAACTTATAAATAATATTCAAAATAATTAATCTTACCACTTACACATAATAATCACCAAAATTATTATCAAAAACAAAATTTTATTTACTGACATGGGAGATAATCTTACAGGATGTCCTACATTTTCGGTCATCCGGAATATGTAGTCATCAAAACTTACAAGGGTTTGCATAACACAAAGCAAATGCTACCCAAAATCTTACAGGGGCTTGCACGGCAAAAAGCACAAAGCTACCCAAATGGCCAAGCATACACAATAATCATTGAAAATGCACACCTAGAGGGGGGTGAATAGGTGTAAATGGCTAACTATGTTCAACTAAGTCCAATTTTAATAATTACCAGAAACAGCTTACTGTTTTCAATTTATGCAGACACAAATGGTACGCTGAATGTAAATGGTAAGCTGAATGCAGTACAGTGCAGAAAATAAAGTGCAGAAAGATAAAGAACACAAGAGACTTTTAGCCAGGTTCGAGTCCTAATCCCCTATGGTCTACGTCCTGGTCCCTTACCAACCCGGCAAGAGAATATATTATTGATCAAAGAAATAAGCCAATTACAAGATACAATAATATATCTCCCTTTTAACCCAGCTGCTGACAAATGGCTTGCTGAACACCTGTTTCTGAACCTGCTCTCTAAGCTATACTTCCCAAGTATACTTCTCTAGCAACGTTCACCAAACCCTTGTTCCCTAGCCAATATATCCAGCAACTAATCCTTACCAATCCTGCTGACAAATGGCTTGCTGTTTGCTGTGCTGAACTAACTCTCTAAGCAATACTTCCAAAGTATCCTTCTCTAGTCTAGTTCGACCCACCCAAACCCTTATGCCAAACTTGTACAGCAACTATTCAATACACATCGAACAATACAAATCAAGAATAATGAAATCGAGTATTACAACTCAAGATATAAACTCTCTTATATAATATAAGTGTATATAACAATAAAGCTCAGAGTTTATATGTATGGTGTTTGAGAGAGATGATAAAAACGTGTGTTTGCAAGTCTCAAACTTGTAGGTTGTGTTTTGCTTGGGTTTTCTTACAAGAAATGTTGTAAGTGAATATATATGAAAACAAACAAACGGCTAGTTGAAGATTTGATGTATCAAAAAGATTTGATTGCATAAAACACTCTACAATAGCTATATTAGTTAGAGGTTTTGAGATTAAAACGTTTGAAACAATTCAAATCTCTAACAAACTCATTTTGATATATATATGATAGTATATATATGATAAAAACAAATTCCAACAGCTATAAAAAGATATGAACGAATCTGGGCTGTTATGGAATGTTTAGATAAGTAAAAGATTGAGTAAAATCTGTTTTAAAAGAATAAGGAAAGATAAATCACAATCCCACTAAATAAGGAACAGATTTTCGAAAATGATTTGAGCTCTATTAATTATATATACTATATATTATGTAATAGAGTCCTTACATATTTAATCCTAGCCAATCTCTGATATCTTTAAGCAATCTTCAAGAAAACTTCGAGATCAAATTTGACTAAGAACAGCTTCTGGTGAGACCATGTCAGCTTGCTATTTGTGAACTGATAGTTGGAAATGGCTTTCTGTTTGTGAACTGACAGTTGGAAATGGCTTGCTGTTTGTGAGTTCTGAATAAATAATCAGTAGGCTAATTTTCCATGCTACCAAGTTAGTACAATACAGACATAACATGATGCTTTATATCAAACTACAATTAATCAGCTTGCTGAATGTGATCATCAAAACCATAGGAGTATCAGTCGTGACTATACGTGTCCCATAACATCGGCGACACGCCCATACTATTTAAATACACCGCATAGGAGGTGCCAAGCACGAGATTCTCTTCACTCATAACGGAGTCTTACAAATCTCCCAAATCATAATAAAATCATAAATAACTTACTCGAAAAAGAAATGATCTCACAATATCTCCGAATCATACGTACATCGCAAATAACAGATAACACATACTCAAATATCACACACCCAAATATTGTACAAAGTAGACGATTGAATATAAATTTTCAGAACCTGACCAGTCTCAGATAATAACAATTTACTCTATAAAGGTGAACTCAAATGAAAATGTATAAAACACGAAAGTCGTAGAGGATTTCGAGACCTTTCCAGAATGGTAAGGTGTGACAACTCGGGTCAAATCCCGAGCCTTTTTCAAAAATTGGGTCGAGTCCCAATTCCGAATCCGAAATAAGCCAAAGTAAACTGGCCCAAATTCAGCCAACTTGGGTTATCCACAATCCCACCGCAGGCCCCCAAAAGATCATGATTTGTTGGTGCACTTAGTAGTAGTACATTGTCTTATAAACTGAACTAAAGTCCCAAATCTCCTCGATGTGGGATTGGGGTGTTACAAACTCCCCCACTTAAACTCTTGACGTCCTCGTCAGGCCGAACCCATAGGTCCAAGATCGTTCCTCCCTATCCATTGTGGGATAATACCATCTGGCTTCGTGTCCCCACCTCCGGCAACTTGACGAATCAAGCTTTCGAGAGTCGATTCTGATGCCATATGTGACAACTCGGGTCCAATCTCGAGCCTTTTTAAAAAATTGGGTCGAGTAAATTTTTTTAAATTTAAAAAAAACTTTGCAATTGTTAGTAGTCGAACTCTAGACCTTTTCCAAAGGTAACAACCTCTTTACCACTACACCAACTAACCAACCGACAAACCGACAAACCTCTTCATCTCATCTCCTCCTCTAGGTATCTTCTAACTTATACTTACACACACACGCACTACTATATACATTGTTACTCATGATTATATGTACATGGCTTGATTCGTTTATACATGTGGATGGTGTTTATTTGTTTCGTTTTTAGTTAAAATCATGAATTAAATCGAATTATTAGGGTTCATAGTTCAATTTTTAACCATTTTTGGTTTGAATTAGGTTGAAATTAGGGATTTTACCCTCAATTGAGTTGAAATTTGGGTTTCTCATTTTCAATTTCATTACTATATACATTACTCTTTAATTGAGTTGAAAAAGCTTTTCTTTACTTTGGAGTCGAACTCTTGACCTTTTCCAACTAAAACAAACATTTTTCCACTCCATCAACCTGTCTATTTGATTATTTTCATGCAAAATGATCTTACATATTATTTTGCTGCAATGAAGAGTTGCGGCAGTGAAATTTACTGTCGCAATGAAGCCTTGCGGCAATATAAGCTGGACGGCAATATAAGCTGGATCTATTAGATCTAAGGTGTTCTTTATTGTTTGTTATATAAGGATGTTCTGTATGGAGCAATGACCTATATATATATATATATATATATATATATATATATATATATATATATATATATATATATAGTTTTAGAAAAACAATTTTCATATTTTTAATTATTATCGATTATTGTTTTAGATGATCCCTTTGGTTAGAAGTGAGCATTCAAAAAAGTTTAATATTTTAATCTTATATCTTATTTCTTTCCTTATCGGGTTTGTTTTGAGGACTTTGCAGTGTTAGTAGCAATAAAGATGTCTCAGAAAGATTCAGTTTTGACTTTCAAAATGAAGTAATGGTGGAGTCAAGGTGCAAACGAAGGCAAATCTTTGGCATAAGCAAAGGCAAGTCTTTGACAAAAGCTGATAACAATGGGGACTCACAAAAGTAACAAGAAGATTTAGTTATATACATTTTGTATAACGATGTATTCATATTTTTGAGAGCACTCTTTTTTCCCTTTGAATTTTTTTCCCATATGATTTTGCACTTGTGGGGTTTTAACGAGATCCTTCTTTATGGGGTTATTCTTTTCAGACTTGAAGGTGTTATTGTCTAAATGTCCGGAGGTAACATGCGTGCCCTTCGGTTAGATGATGAACTTTCTTGATCGACAAAAACTCCTTATTAGGATTTTGTATTCCCATACAATTCATCTATTAAATATATTTAATTTCCTGACAAAAAAAATGTATATATTCTCTCCATTTCACTTTAAATGTCATTTTTTGACTAGGTTTAAGTATCAGTTTAAGTGTCGTTTTTACATTTTCAAGATAAACAAAAAAAAAATTCACTTAAATTTCTTGATTATAAATATAATAGTAAATATACTCGTTCTCCAAATATTAATATTAAATAGGGATAAATTAAAATTGAAAAATAAAATTACATTAATAATAAAAAAAACTTAATAATTACTATATTTAATAAATATGCATGATCAAAAAATGAAACCTAAAACTATTTTGTCAAAGAGTACGTATTCAGATGTGGGAGCGACTCCTGAACAAGCACTGCCTAGCTACATTTACCAGAGCATTAATCTAGTCATGGGATCTAACGCACGTGAAAAACTGAAAACTCAGTACACTTTTTTAAGTCCGAGTGCGTCTCTTTGCTTTTCCTGAGAGAAAATGTAAAATATATGTTCGATGATAAATTATAAAATTTTAAATTATCGAACATTTTCCTTTCTTAATTTAAATTCTATTTTTTTTAAAAAAAAACATGTTAGCTGCAAAAACCACAAGAATTAGGTACTAGTTAGTTACTACGATTTAGTGGAAAATCTAATTATAATAATTGAAATAATGGAATTAGTGTTTGTGGTGAATGAAGCTATGGTGATTGGAATCGTGATTAGTCGTGATCGAGAGATTTGATAGCGAGGGTGGAAAAAGGCACAAACACAAGGCCCATCCGACCGCACCGTATATATCCTTCCGATTTTGTTGTTCCCTTTGCCAGGAAATTTGTACAAAATAAAAAGGGTTAATTATTTAATTGGTCGTTAAAGTCAACCTCAATTATTAAAGGGTTCTTTTGATAAATAAATAGGAAAAAGTAAATTTTTGCACATTTACTTTTGTTAAGAATAACTATTTGCAATTTTACTAACTAAGTTTCAAAATTGCAAAAATACTAATCCTAACCCTAGCCCCCCTCCCCCCTCTTTCTTTGGCAGACGGCTGTTGTACTTTTTTTTTTTTTTTAAGATGGGGTGCTATTTTGGTTCATTTTGGTTGCAAGGCCCCGCAGGGACATATTCAACTGAATGCAACCACATTCAACTGAATTCAACTACATTCAACTTTTTTTTTTTAAGGTGGGGATATTTTTGTGGATTTGGTTTGCAAGGCCCCGCAGGGGCATATTCAACTGAATGCAACCACATGCAACTAATTGCAACTAAATGCAACCACATGCAACTAATTGCAACTAAATGCAACCACATGCAACTAAATTTCTGATTTTAAGTTCCATTTGACATTTGTCTTTTTCGACCTCATTTTTGAACTATATATATATATATATATATATATATATATATATATATAAGGTGGGTGATATTTTGGTGGATTTAGGTTGCATGGCCCCGCAGGGGCATATTCAACTAAATTTGCAACTGAATGCAACCATATGCAACTAAATTTCTGATTTCATGTTCCATTTTTCAGTTGTCATTTTCGACCTCATTTTTGGACTCTATATATATATATATAGAGTCCAAAAATGAGGTCGAAAATGACAACTGAAAAATGGAACATGAAATCAGCAACTGAATGCAACCATATGCAACTAAATTTATGATTTCAGTTGCATTCAGTTGAATATTGCCCCTGGCGGGGCCTTGTAACCCAAATCCACCAAAATCACCCCACCTTAAAAAAAAGAAAGTTGAATGTGGTTGCATTTGGTTGTATATTGCCCCTGCCGGGGCCTTGCAACCCAAATCCACCAAAATCACCCCACCTAAAAAAAAAAAATTTGAATGTGGTTGCATTTGGTTGTATATTGCCCCTGGCGGGGCCGAGCAACCCAAATCCACCAAAATCACCCCACCTTAAAAAAAAGAAAGTTGAATGTGGTTGCATTTGGTTGAATGTGGTTGCATTCAGTTGAATATGCCCCTGCGGGGCCTTGCAACCCAAATCCACCAAAATAGCACCCCACCATAAAAAAAAAGAAAAAAAAAGTACACAGGCTGAAAGGCAGAGTGTGTAAACTTGTAACACTATAACTAATGTAACTCAACTAAAGGAAAAGATACTTAACCAGAAGACAATCAAGAACAATAAGTCACAAGAAATCAACACTAAATGAAGACACGGTAATTGATACAATTCAACATGTTAACTATGATCAAGCCAAGAAGAAATCATTGAGAGAAGTTCAAGTCAAAGTTGTTCATGCCTCAGTGTTTGAAAAGCCAAGAATCAAGATCATAACTATCAGTATCAATAAGACCAATTGATTTCAAGTGAACAAGAAGGAAAGCAAATATTGGAAAGCCACATTACAAATTGGATATGGTAATTTATTCAAGAAGCAAAAACACTATCAAGACTAGTCACTTATGAACCAGACCAGTGCATCAAGTGTCAGGACATTGATAGCAAGTTTATGTCAGTAATAAAGATCCATGTTCAAGAGCTTGGTGAAGAATAAAGAAGACATGAAGATATCACAAGTTCAAGATGTGCATTGAAGTTTCAAGTTGAAGACCAGAATATTTTCTAAGTACTAAATATTCTAGATGACCAAGTAGAAGTTTCTAAGTAGAAGTTCTACTTAGAAATTCGAGATGGCTAAGTAGAAATTCTCAAGTAGAAGTTCTACTTAGAGTGCAGCTTCAACATGACACATGGCATCTTCTGATTGGCAGATTTCCAAGCTTTTAAGATAAGGCAAGATTTATGTGGACATCATTGGGCCACGTATATCTTAGTCTTTGAAGTCTACAGGACATAGATTACATGTAGTATAAATAGAAGTACTTGTGTAATGTTTTATTTAGTGAGCAATTCTTGAGAGAAACACTTGTAAAAAGAGAGAGAGTGCATTCACAGAGCTTAGTATCATTCACTTCTCTCTGAACTTCTGTTATACTTTGTAATGAATGTTGTAGCAACCACTTCAAGTTATATATAAAACATATATTCCTTGAATCTGTGTGTTCATTTATTACATCGTATTTATTGCTTCTCATATTCGAAAAGTTGTATTCACCCCCCCTCTACAACACATTTGGACCTAACAATTGGTATCAGAGCTATATGTTTAACATACAAAACATAGATCCTTGTGTTTAGTAGAAGAATCGTGAGTTTTCATTTTCTAGATCTACTTTTCATTTTCTCGAAAAGTGTGCTTTAATTCGTTGGTAGTGAAAACTCATCCGAAAAATTATTTAAATACTCCAGGTGTGATTATTTAGCTTGGGTGTATTTTAATTAATTTTTGTGAATTAATCTGGGTACTTTCATATTTGGTGTTCTTGAGTGTTCATCATCTGTTCTTATCAAAGAAGACAACCCAACAACTTTTTGATCTCCTTTTCAAACAGATAAATAGTAAAAGAATAAAAAGGTGTTCTTGGACTTTTTGATTTGCATTATTCACGGTCGAAAGTGAAACAAGACATACTCAGTACCTAGCACGTGGGTTAGGTGGGTTAGGTGAGTAAAGCATCAAAAGTCAAAAGGTGTTAAAGAGATAATATTGTTTATTAAATATTAAAGTAATCTGCAGAAAATTTATTCTAAGGACAAAAGTTCTACATAGAATTTCTACTTGAGATTTTCTACATAGAATTTCGACTTGGACAATTTCTACTTGGTGAATTTCGACTTGAGCAAAATTTCTACTTAGAGAAATTTCGACTTAGGCAAAAGTTCTACATATACATTATACATAGCCTAGTCTTGGGTACTTAGAAACTTTTAGTGACCAGAATTGAAATGGCTCCTAAAAATGCATTCAAGATCCCAATGTTCAATCGAGATCACTATGAAGAATGGGTTTTCAGAATGAGACTCTATTTAGAGACTGTTAACCCTGAATATCTGGAAGTCCTTGACAAGGGTAAATTTGTTCCAATGGTGGTTATTCCTGCACATACGGAAGGAGGGGTGGTTATAGCACCTCGATCTGAGCCCAAAAAGGCTGCGGACTTTTCGGATGCTGACAAGGAACAAATAGCTTGTGATACTGCCGTACGACAAACCTTGATGGAATCTCTTGATCATGAAATGTTCAACATAGTCAAAGGTCTGACTACAGCGAAGAAGATTTGGGACAAGATAGAAGTTATCATGGAAGGATCTGCAGAGGTTAGAAGTAACAAGACACTCATACTCAAGATGGAGTATGACACCTTTAGAATACGAAAAGGATAAGGCATAACAGACGTCTATCTACGATTCAGTCAGTTGGTATTGGATTTGAATCTGAGAGGTGTAACTCTCCCCATGGTTGAGACTAATACGAGATATCTGAGGAACCAGCCAAAGAGCATTGAACATAGGGTCTACGCAATAAGAGAAACCAGAGATTTGCATAAAACTTCTCTGGAAGAGTATTATGGAATATTAAAGACCTATGAGCTGGAAACACTTCAAGATCAAGCATGGGACAATGATTCAAAAGGAAAAGAAACCGCATCAGGATTAGTTGCTGATGAGGAAGAGTCTAAGAAGGCAATGGTTGCAGCAAAGCCTAAATCATCACTTGCACCACAACAAGTTGATAGTGATGACGAGTGCACATCAAACAGTGATGATGACTACTACACCCAAGAAGAGCTGGACAACATGGACGATAGTGTCGTGGCATACATGGCAAGGAAGTTTAGCAACATGAGATTCAGAAAGAGCAACCGACCACAGAGAAATTCTTCATCTTACTATCGGGTTGCTAAGGGTGGTGGTAGTTCGTCAGGCTACAAAGGAAAAGGCAAGAATACCAGCTACAAATCTCCTTTGGATTTCAAAATGAAGTTCAAATGCTATAATTGTGGTGAAGCTGGACACTTTGCCTCGGACTGCAAAAAGCCTAAACAGACTTATCCAAAAGAGACATATGAAGCCCTCAAAATCAAGTATGAATCGCTGGTGAAGGAAAGACATGGAAAATGAGCTTTATTGGTGACAGAAGGAAGAGCTTGGGATGATTCAGATGAGGAAGATGTTACTCATGTAGCAAACTTTGCCCTCATGGCTGAGACATCAGAGGAACCAGAGGTACCAGTTCTAACCCTTAAAGTAGAAATGTCCATTGATGATTATAAGGAACAGAACGGGGCTCTTAGTGAAGAGATCTATATGTTGTGCAAAAGTCTAGACTCTTCTCAAAAGGAACAGAAAACACTTGTTGCCAAAAGCAGAATGCTTGAGGCAAAAGTGGAAGAGTTAGAGGCTGCTTGCACTGTAGATACTTCCCTAAGAGACTTTATTAAATCTCTGGAACACAAGCTCGTTCTTAAGGAAGAAGTAGAAGCATGTCTTAGGGACAATCTAGCTGAGTTAGAAACTAAATGCGAAGCTTACAAACTAGCTGCTAGTAAAGTGTATGTAGATAATGACACATTTAAGAAGATAACTGGAGTAGGTATAGGACTTGATTATTCTGACCTTCCTAAGAAAGAAGGAAAGAGACCTATTGACCCTAGTTCCAGTGACCTTAAAAAGGAAACACCTAGCATTCTTAAATCAGCTGTCAAACCTATCTACAAACATCTTGTTCCTAGAATAGAAGAAGAAGAGACTGAATTGATAGCTAAATATGAGATTGAGATGGAAGATCGCCAGAAAGAACAACCTATAACTCCTATCAAACAAGTTAAAATCAATTTCCCTAGAGATGAATCTAGACTAGGATTAGGAGCCAAGGCTGTTAAACAACAAGGCAAGAGAGAGAAAGGCATAAAAGAGGTTAAGGCTGAACGAATAAAGAAAGCATGTTATCATTGTAAATCTACTGAACATCTTTCTTATGCATGCAAAGCTAACATGAATGTTCCTGCTGCACATGCCATGCCTACCACACATACAATGAATAATCTACATCGGAATCATGCACAGTGTGGTCAACCTAATTGTATGCCATGCACTTTTAACATCATGCAAACTTTTGTGCATTTAATGAATGCATCTAGCCAGTCATGCTCAAATACTGTTGCTAGTTCAAACATCAAGAAAAAGCATGTGAGAGCCAAGACTGTCAGTCCTCCTAAAGTTAGGAGTGACAAACCTTCTCCTAAGACTGACAAATCTGTCAAGTCTGAGAAAGGAAAGGAGATAGTCGAAAGCTCTAGTAATGTTAAGAAAAGTGCATCTCCTGTTGTTAAATCTGTTGATTCTCGATCTTATCGAAAAGCCGGGCCCAATCAAAGTTGGGTTCCGAAGAATGTCTAACCAATCTATCATTGCAGGGCATTAAGCAGAATAGAAATAAAGTTATATGGGTGCTAGACAGTGAAGCATCGAGGCATATGACTGGAAACAAGTCCCTGCTTACAGAGTTGGTTATGAAGGCTGGCCCTTATGTTACCTTTGGAGATGACAGCATAGGTGTGACAAAGGGATATGGCAAACTGAAAACTGGTAATGTCATCATTGAAGATATTTCCTATGTTGAGGGACTGAAGCACAATCTGTTGAGTATCAGTCAATTCTGTGACAAAGGTTACGAAATTGTCTTCAACAAGAAAGGTGTATCAATCACTCACATCAAGGAAGGCTCATTAGCTTTGAGAGGAGTTCGAAAGGCAGATCTTTTTGTTGCAGACATGGATTCAGCAAATCAGAATGAGGTCACCTGTTTCTACAGCAAAGCCTCGGATGATGAAAGCTGGTTATGGCACAAAAAGCTATCTCACTTAAACTTCAAAACGATGAATGCTCTCGCGAGGCGAGAACTGGTGAGAGATCTACCTCAAATGGAGTTCGCTCCGAAAGGACTCTGTGAAGCTTGTGAAATGGGAAAGTCGAAGCGAGCATCGCATAAAAGAAAAGAAATTTCTAGTATTACTGAGCCTCTGCAACTTCTTCATATGGATTTGTTTGGCCCAGTGAATGTCCTATCTTTGTCTAGGAAAAGATATGCATTGGTAATCGTGGATGACTTCTCCAAGTATACATGGGTATTGTTCGCAATGACGAAAGACGAAGTACCTTTCTTAATCATTGATCACATCACTCAAATTGAGAATGTTTCAACACTTACTGTGAAGACGATTAGATCAGACAATGGCACTGAATTCAAAAAAGCAGTGCTAAATGACTTCTGTGTATCTAAGGGAATACGTCGTCAGTATTCAGCCCCGAGAACTCCACAGCAAAATGGAGTAGTTGAAAGGAAGAATAGAACATTGGTTGAAGTAGCAAGAACTTTGTTGTATGATTCGAAACTTCCTTTGTACTTATGGGCCGAAGCAGTGAGTACCGCTTGTTACACTCAAAATAGAACCTTGATTATAAAAGATAAAGAAAAGACACCATGTGAATTAATGAACAACAGAAGACCAACAATCAAATACTTTCATGTCTTTGGAGCAAAATGCTATGTACTTATAGATGATGAAAATCTAGGCAAGTTTGCAGCAAAAGCTCGTGAAGGAATCTTTGTTGGTTACTCTACAGATGTGGTGGCAGCTTATAGGGTGTTCTTAGTGAATTATAGAAAAGTGACTGAAAGTTACAACGTCAGATTCGACGATACCAAACTCTCATCAATTTCAAGAGATTCTAGTGAACCTGAGTCCCTAAAATTTCAAAATCTGGACTTAGAAGATCTTGAAGATGAACCTGAGTTGGTTGTTCCATTAAATGTTCCAAGTGTACATGAAGAACCTGAGTCTAGTGAACAAGCTAATTCTACAAGATCAGGAGAGACTTCTTCAGTACGAACCGGAAACAACTCAGGGGGGGTAAATAGCAGCTCAAGGACTACTGTTGAAGGCTCGAGTCGAGTTGACTCTAGTTCTGTAGGAGCTGGCACTAACTCAGGGGGAGTTAGTGAAAACAATCAAAGTAGTCAGCACCACAACTCAGAAAGTCAAGCTGAATCATCAAGACAATTTCCAGGTGAACGGGTATGGAATAGAGACCATCCGTTTGAGTTAATTATTGGTGATCCAGATGCTGGTGTGACTACTAGAAGAACTGCAAGAGCTGACCTGGCTAATATTTCCTTATATTCTGGGTTCTTATCCAAGCTTGAACCTAAAGAAATAGAAGAAGCTCTTGGTGATGCTGATTGGGTGATTGCAATGCAAGAGGAACTCAATCAGTTTGAAAGGCAGAAAGTTTGGAAACTGGTACCCCGACCAAAGAACATATCAGTAATTGGAGCTAGGTGGGTATTCAGAAATAAACTGGATGAAAACGGACTTGTAACACGAAACAAGGCTCGTTTGGTTGCAAAAGGTTACTCTCAGCGAAAAGGAATTGATTATGATGAAACCTATGCACCGGTTGCAAGACTTGAGGCAGTCAGGATGTTCTTGGCATTTGCAGCACATAAGAACTTCAAAGTTTTCCAGATGGATGTGAAAAGTGCCTTCCTGAACGGAGAGTTAGAAGAAGAAGTGTATCTGGAACAGCCGCCTGGCTTCATTGATCCAGAACATGTAGATTTTGTGTATCTTCTCTTCAAATCTGTCTATGGCCTCAAGCAATCCCCAAGGCGATGGTATGAAACCCTATACTTGTTCTTAATTGAAAATGGTTTTACTAGGGGAGTAATTGATAAAACATTGTTCTATAAAAATGTAAGAAATGACTTAATACTTGTTCAAGTCTATGTGGACGATATTATTTTTGGGTCATCTAATGAGCGCTTGTGCGAGAAATTTGCTAAGCTAATGCAGGAAAAATATGAGATGAGCATGATGGGAGAGCTGTCCTTCTTCCTTGGATTACAGATCAGTCAGAGAAAAGATGGTATCTTTATCTGTCAATCCAAGTACGTCAGAGATTTACTCAAGAAGTACAATCTAGAAGATGCATCAGCAGCTAAGACTCCCATGGCAACAGCCACGAAGCTTGATGAAGACAAATCAGGTAAATCAGTTGACATCACAAGCTATCGAGGTATGATTGGCTCACTCCTTTATTTAACTGCAAGTAGACCCGATATAATGTTCGCAACTTGTTTATGTGCAAGGTTCCAAGCGGATCCTAGAGAATCACATCTCGTAGCCGTCAAAAGAATTTTTAGGTATCTCAAGGGCACACCAAATCTAGGGATTTGGTACCCAAGAGATACAGGTTTTAATCTTATTGGCTATTCGGATTCAGACTATGCAGGTTGCAGGATTGATAGGAAAAGCACATCTGGTGCTTGCCAATTTCTTGGCAGAAGATTGGTGTCCTGGCAAAGTAAAAAGCAACATACAGTATCTACTTCTACTGCTGAAGCTGAGTACATTGTTGCTGGAAGCTGTGTAGCTCAAATACTGTGGATGAGGAACCAATTGAAGGATTATGGCATGGAACACAAGAAAATTCCAATCATGTGTGACAACACAAGTGCCATTGCCATAACCAACAATCCTGTAGATCACTCAAGAGCCAAGCACATCGACATCAGGTATCACTTCATAAGAGAACATGTCGAGGAGGGGACTGTGGAGCTACATTTTGTGCCCACAATGCAACAAATTGCAGATGTATTCACCAAACCTCTTGTGAAAGCCTTCTATCTGTAAAATCCAAGTTTATGTTTGTATGTGCAAGCTACTCAATCATTATGTGCTTAGACTTTAAAATGCCTAATTAATGATTGTTATAGGTTGCATATAGTGTGATTTTGCATGAATTCATTGTGTTTTAAGTGTCTTTTATAGCACAAATCTGTGAATTTATGCTTGTTAGATTGCATAATCATAGGGGGAGTTATATTCATAATATTCTAAATATTGCATGATTTTTAGATGAATTTACCTATGATTTTCATGTAATTAGAGGCCTTAGAATTAAAAAATCTTCAAAAATTTCGAGTTAGTTTCTATCTCGAAACTCATCTAGAAATTCGACTTGAATTTCGACTTAAGCTGTCAGAGTGAAGTTTTGAAAATTCTAAGTCTGGGAAGAATTTCGAGTTAGTCTATCTCGAAATTCATCTCGAAATTCGACTTTGAGTTCGAGTTCGAGTTACCAGTGTGCCTAGTTCTATCTTCAAAATATTCGAGATAAAGTCTATCTCGAATTTTATCTCGAAGGTTGAGATGAGGTTTCCATTATAGGAATATTTTGAAAAGAACTGAGAATTAACTTCGAGTTGGTCTATCTCGAAACTCAACTCGAATTTCGACTTGATGTTCGAGATAGAGTTCTTAGTCTATCTCGAAACTCAACTCGAATTTCGACTTGATGTTCGAGATAGAGTTCTCAGTTGCTTAAAGGGAATTTTTCGAGTTAAACTCCTAACTCGAAACGTATCTTGAATTACCCTGTAGTTTTTGCTTAAAGGGGATATTTTGGAAAGAATTGAGATTAACTTCGAGTTAGTCTCTATCTCGAAACTCAACTCGAATTTCGACTTGATGTTCGAGATAGAGTTAAACTTCTAACTCGAAACGTATCTCGAATTTTCCTGTATTTCTTTTACTGGAGGGGAATTTTCCAAGTTTACAAATCAATAAAGTTCGAGATAGGATTTCCCTATAGTTTTTGCTGTAAAATTGGTTAAATTGCTTATTTGTGCTTATTTGTTCGAGTTAACCTCTATCTCGAACTTCATCTCGAAGTTCGACTTGATGTTCGAGATAGAGTTCGACTTAAGTCCTCCCTGTATGTACTTAGACTTTAACACTCTTTTTAACAGGGATACTTTTGTCATTTCACAATCATCTATATATACATCTCTAACTCGATGCATCATTCACTTTACCTAATTTCATTTGCACAGCAGCCGCTTCACAAAAACAGGGCGATTTCACAAATTACATACCTTTAATCCGTGTTTTTGTGATTAAACTCATACTAATCACGAATTACTGCCAATTTTTTGACTGTTATTCACTGTGTTATCATTAATCTTTGTGTTGGTGTGTTTTGTAACCATTCATACACGCGCATATACATACACACAAACATCAAGTGTTTGTGTAACTGTTCAAAACACGATTTCCACATTCTTCATCCATATACACACACGATTTCACTGGTATACACACGAATATTCATCCTCTTTGAATATTCAGATTTAGTAATTGGCAACTGTTCATATCCCGTAGTTTAACTTTTCAGATTGTCTTTTGATATTCTCGAAAAATTAAAAGGGATAAAACTGTTAATTCGTAAATTATTTGTTTTTCAAAATTAAAAAAAAATTCACATCTTTTAAAAAAAAACATTTAATTAAAATGGCTCACCAATTTTCACTTGCTAAAAACAATTTTTATAATATTTCTACGGAAATTGGTGATCAACTCCCGCGGTTTAAGTTTTGGATACGATTTCTTAATTTGTACTCCAAGGCTAGCCATGCTTTTACTGCTAAACCTACACTAGTACATGATGCTTTACAGCAATTATGGACTAGTGCGGTTACTTTTGGGAGCAAAACAACCCCCTTCGGTTTCAAGTTTACCTTAGCGGGTCAGGAATATGAGGTGACTGAAGAAATTGTCAACAGGGTTCTGGGATTCCCAATCAAAGATGCTTATGATGCAGAACCTACAGCGGAACAACGCCTCACATTCTTTGAAGAAATAGGATGTTATCCTCCGACTGGCCGGATCACTGGAAACATCCAAAAACAATTCTTCCATGTGGAATGGAATTACTTTTTCGAGGCCATCACAAGATGTTTTCGGGCACGCGAAAAAGATTTTCATCAAATTCCAATTCCAATGCAAACCTTTGCAGTTGCCCTAGCAAGAGAACTGGATATAAATTATGGATGCATAGTTCTCTCTGAGATAGTGGCTTCAATGGGATCTCCTGCAAGCAGAGATTTAACTACAACTGATGTTGTCTGCTGGTTTCCTCGGTTCCTACAAATGCTGATTAATGATTTAATACCGAAGGATGCTCTTGCTGTTAGACAGGGATTTGCCAGAAGCCCAACTTCTGCATTGCTAGGGATGGGCACTAAGTCACTTTCAACCATTGCTAATCAGGATAAACATCAAGGTAAACCTATGTCAGTTCCTGAAAATATTCAAATGTGGCTTAGATATGATGCAGGAGTTACCAATTTGGAGGAATCATCGCAAGTTTCTTCATATGCTCAGAATCCATCTGCTCATGCTGAGGCATTTGATGGGATTCCTGATGAGCAAAGCGATGAGGCACAAGGTAATGAATCAGGTAATCTCTCCCTGCATACTATTCATTCCTCCTCCTATGTATCTGATTCCGAGACCCGAGAGACTGCTAACCCGCATAATCTATCCCAGGGTGAGAGCTATATTTCTGAGCCTGATACACATTCTTATTCTCTTTCACCCCTGTTAACGGAAGTCATAAAGCCAGCACGTGTATATGTAGGAGATGATGAGGAGAGTGAACCCGAAGAGCAGCAACTTATTCGAAAGAAAGCCAAACTTTTTCATGCTGCTACTTCAAAAGTCCAGTCAAACCCTAATGTGTCACACGCAACCACTCCACCTCACGAGAGTGGTTCTCCCCTTAAACAATCTGCACATAGGGATTTTGATGACAATTATGTACCTTTTGAAGATCATGTTGCTTCAAAAGGACATGGAGTTTTAACAACTTCAGCCGTACCTTCACCGGTACGTACTGATGCTGCAAAGAGGATCGGTTCTGATGTCGTAGAAGAACACTTTGCAGCCCCTCAGCCTGAGATTCCAACTCAGGACATAACATAAATAGATCCCATAACTGCCAATTATATTGCTTATCCAATTTCTGCAGGTACTGCTTCATACTTTGGATCAATCATTGAAGACATACACGAGCGTGAGACAGGGAGTGTGTGTGAGAGGTTAGGGAGAGAGGGACCTTCATTTTTAAGGCCCGAAACCGAGCGCCAAATACCAACAGAACGAGTATTAGAGCGAGGTCACCTAAACCAAACACCGTCCCTTAATATTGAAAATCTTAATTCACGTATGACTTTTATGGAAAATTAGATGAGGTAGTTCGGGCAGACGATGGGGCAGTTCGGGATTAACATTGGAAACAATCAAAGGGCTCTTGATGACTACGCAGCACGAATGGCAAGTCAAGCTACAGCTTTTGATGCTTTGACAAACAAGGTCAATGACTTGGGCCATGCTGGTGGTGTCTTGGGAAGCACTCTGAATGAAAGGATGGGGGCAATGGAGTCTACAATGCATACAATGGCTGTGGAAATCAGTAGAATGATGTTCGCAGTCAGGAGTTTTGTGCCCCCGGAGTGTTTCGAGTCGCAACAACCTCCCCCCGATGAGTAAGGGATTCGCTTCTGAGCTTAAAGAAAAATCCGTGAAGATCATTGAAAGAGTAATATTCAAGAAGAGCAATGAGGTGTGGAAGTGTGATATCATTGCTCCAAACCCTCTTGATAACGTGAAGATTGAGCCGGAGCTGATGGAGAAGAAATGGAATATTCTTCAAGCAATGAAGAATGTGGATGAAGCTCTGACTCTTCCTTCTGGAGCACTAGAACAAGGAGAAATAAGGGAGGCTATTGGTGTTCCAGGAAGTGATAGTGTATACTGGATACACGCTTATGCTGAAGATACAGCTGATGCCTTAGTATTCATAGATGTAGACCAGAATCAAACATTCTTGCATATGAGTAGAAAATGGCTGCTACAGACTCACGATGCTGCATTTCTGGAGAGAGTATTACATGTATTCAAATGGGGCAAAGTGGAAGATATGTATGTGGAAGAAAAGCAGAGACTCATGAGTTACCTGTCTGAGGTAGTGGTGGAAAAGAAGCGAATGGAGCGAGATGCGGCCAGTGTCCACAATACTGACCGTGTCAAGGGCTACCCCAAGATGATCTATTATCAGTTTAAAGCTGATAAATCTCACTGGAAACCTCAGCTCATAATGAAGAACTTTGAGGATATTCCAAAGATCAGGACTACTCAGGAGGTGGACAAACTCAGAAGGCTTTTCGAACATCCTTATCCAGAGCCCAAGAATCCTCTAGAAATGGAAGCTGTAAGTCTGTTGAATGCTAGGTGGAAGCAGCTTCGAGATCCAGTGTACAAGAAAGAACAGCAGCAGAAGGAGAAGCGCAGAAGGTAGAAAGAAGAGAAAGACCAAGCTGCTGAAGCTAGAAAGAGGAAACGGTATTAGGATTAAAGGTCAGAGTGGTGTGAACTTGAAGTTGGAAAAACTTCATGTCTTTCTGTTGCTTTAACTCACTTGAGGAAAATTCATCTTAGAGTGAATCCAATAAGGTGATATAAGTTTGACTAAAAGGTATGAAATAATCCAGGTGATAGGAATCACTCAAATGATCTTTAATTCGAAGTTCGAATTCTGTTTCTAGTTTAAGTTCTTTGTATTGTTTTCAAGTACTTTTCAATTGTATATTATTCAAGACTGTAATGTTAATTATCTTTTCTCGTCTCATTGTTTAGTTGAGTTATCCTTCATTAATTTGAATGTCATTGTTAGACAATCAAATTGGGGGAGATTGAAAGGCAGAGTGTGTAAACTTGTAACACTATAACTAATGTAACTCAACTAAAGGAAAAGATACTTAACCAGAAGACAATAAAGAACAATAAGTCACAAGAAATCAACACTAAATGAAGACAAGGTAATTGATACAATTCAACATGTTAACTATGATCAAGCCAAGAAGAAATCATTGAGAGAAGTTCAAGTCAAAGTTGTTCATGCCTCAGTGATTTGAAAAGCCAAGAATCAAGATCATAACTATCAGTATCAATAAGACCAATTGATTTCAAGTGAACAAGAAGGAAAGCAAATATTGGAAAGCCACATTACAAATTGGATATAGTAATTTATTCAAGAAGCAAAAACACTATCAAGACTAGTCACTTATGAACCAGACCAGTGCATCAAGTGTCAGGACATTGATAGCAAGTTTATGTCAGTAATAAAGATCCATGTTCAAGAGCTTGGTGAAGAATAAAGAAGACATGAAGATATCACAAGTTCAAGATGTGCATTGAAGTTTCAAGTTGAAGACCAGAATATTTTCTAAGTACTAAATATTCTAGATGACCAAGTAGAAGTTTCTAAGTAGAAGTTCTACTTAGAAATTCGAGATGGCTAAGTAGAAATTCTCAAGTAGAAGTTCTACTTAGAGTGCAGCTTCAACATGACACATGGCATCTTCTGATTGGCAGATTTCCAAGCTTTCAAGATAAGGCAAGATTTATGTGGACATCATTGGGTCACGTATATCTTAGTCTTTGAAATCTACAGGACATAGATTACATGTAGTATAAATAGAAGTACTTGTGTAATGTTTTATTTAGTGAGCAATTCTTGAGAGAAACACTTGTAAAAAGAGAGAGAGTGCATTCACAGAGCTTAGTATCATTCACTTCTCTCTGAACTTCTGTTATACTTTGTAATGAATGTTGTAGCAACCACTTCAAGTTATATATAAAACATATATTCCTTGAATCTGTGTGTTCGTTTATTACATCGTATTTATTGCTTCTCATATTCGAAAAGTTGTATTCACCCCCCCTCTACAACACATTTGGACCTAACACAGGCTGATGCGCAGAAAGGAGAAAGGGGGAAGGGGAAAGGGGGAGGGTTAGGGTTAGGGTTGGTATTTTTGCAATTTTGAAACTTAGGTTGGTAAAATTGCAATTAATTCAAGGAGATGGTATTTTTGCAAATTGAAACTTTAAATCTAGTATTCTTGGTAAATTTCCATTATTAAATTGGTCATTGAACTCAAACGGTCTCAATCAGGTCACTGAAGTCAGCCTGGATTATCAAGTTGTTCATTTTTTTGACGAAAATTACTGTCCGCAAAATTTTGTCCGAAAAATCTCCACCAAATTTTGTGAAATTAAAGTGTGTTAATCTAGATACTATAGGTCTCATAAAACTGGTGTAGATTTTCATTATGAGCTCTAGATTTATATGAATCGAAAAAAAAATTCAAGAACTAGTATTGTTCTTCTTCAAAAACTGAAATAAAACTTATCAATATTGTATCTATTTTGAAGAGAATAATCTGGGTAACACAAATATGGTCTCGGATTTTTTAAATGTTAAGTGAATCTGCAGTTATAAGCGTTTATTTCAATCTGCAGTATGTTTCCGTCAAAAAAATAAAAACTATTTAACGGACCGTACATTTATGTCGAGTAAGTGACCTGATTGAGACCGTTTTGAGTTTAGTGACCAACTTGATAATCCAGGTTGACTTTAGTGATCAATCAGGTAATTAACCCCAAAGAAAAATGAAATTTGTGGACTTGTGTAATACGCGGGGTCTTCAGTTTTTTTTTTTTTTTTGAATAATTAGGCTTATATGCCTTACAAAAGAGCATGAGTATCTGTTTTAACAAATTTTGAAGGTGAGCGAGAATCGAACCCAAAACCTGGGACGATAAGAGATAAACTCTTAACCACTTGAGTACTCTTTTCATTTTGTGTGTATGTTATGTAAAATATTCGTATAGTGTTTAATTATATATGTATTGTAATTATAATGAATAAAATTTTAAAGTTTGAATTTATATATATATATATATATATATATATATATATTTTTTTTTTCATGAAAGAAGAATAAATATATTATATTTATTATCGATAATGTAAAGAAATGAATGAGACAACGGTCACATGATTTGCGTCAACTGCTTGCACGGTCAAGAAGTGAGATGGAATATTGAGTAGCAACAATGCTCCATGATTCCTGCAAAGTTGTACGTTGAAGATGAGAAATAAGAGCAAAAAGAGCCGCAGTGGAATCATCAGAATCAGTCCAAACCATATAAAAATTAATCTTGCTGTAATTAAAAAAAAAAAAAAAAGTTTGTCTTCAAATTATGCAAGAGTTTCTATTAAGCTGTCGTATGTGGTATCTGTAGCTGGAAGCAGCTTGGTCGAAATAACTACTGTACGTTGAAAATTGTAAAATGTAAACTGATGGGACACCATAAAACTAGCAGCATAGATTATCAAATTATGTTTATTTTGTTTTTGTTTTTGTTTTTTGTTTTAGAGTTCATGGTTTTGCCATATTTTTTTTTCTTTTTTAAATTCTTGCAGACCCTACTGGAAGTCTGGAACTGTAGATGATATTTTTTATATTTATATAGGTATTATTTAATTGTATACATGCATATTATTTCTTATTTTTCTTTTACAAAATAAAATTTTACTCCCTTTATCACATAATATTTTTACGTTTATTAAGAAAATATTAATTTGATTATTGTCAAATTATTATTAAATTTTTCTACATATTTGTATTGAAAAATGGAAATAGATATGTATTATGGAAAGAATTCTCTGAATAATATTTTGGTACTGAAGATCTTCATATTTAGAATGGAAAAAAAGTATAGAAATGTATTTTAAATTACACTTTAAAAATGAAAAAAATCAGGCAAACTGCCACTCCTATTTTTAATGATATTAGTAAAAGAAAAATGGTCAACTCAAATACTCAATTATTAGAAAATCTATATAGTTGATTCTGCAGATTTGCAAGAGATCCTTTACTGGATCATGTAAAACATCACCACTTTTTAAAAAAAATTGATTATTAGGAGTAGTTGATGATTGGACTTTTAATTATGATCTTCCATTTTGTAAATAGTTGATGCTTTAACTTTAAAGAAAATTTTTAGAATATTTAAAAGATATGTTTGGATTTTGTAAAAGTTGAGTTTACTAAAATCTCTATAAAATAACGATATTTGTACCATATGATTTTTTTAAGGGATATTTACAAAAATACCTACCTTTTCCACCTTTTTCCGTTTTTACTTTCACACACTTTCTCTTTCAATTCTATAAAAGGGAAAACTGGGCCTGAAGTTGTCCTCAGGGAAGAATCCTGATGTTAAAAGATTTTGTTCCTATAAAACAAGTAGCCCCGCAAGAGCAATTTTGTAAATATAATTTTTTTTACAATAATTTACATATATACCTTTAAATTTATACTGAAAATCTTTTAACCTCAGGGGAGAACCCTGAGGACAACCTCAGGCACATCAAGCCCTTCTATAAATTACTTTTGCAAATATACAACCACGTTTGTTTTTAACTTTTTATTTTTTTTTAAAAATATGTTCCACTCTTTCTCCCTGATTTTGCCTTTGTTCTTTTCTCCACTATCTGTACTTGTTAAATATATATAAGTATAAGATCCTTGGAAGGGCCTTCCCCAACACCTTAAGGTTTTGGGTGAAACTGTTTCTAACATGGTATCAGAGCTTTGGTGTTTGTGGAGGTCTCGAGTTCGAACCCCACCGCCCCTAATATTCTTAATTTAATTTGGCACTAAGGAATTGCTCCAAAAATGGGCTCCTAGTGACCACTCTTACCCCGCAGTGGGCTTGCGAGTGAGGGGGAGTGTTAAATACATATAAGTATAAGATCCTTGGAAGGGCCTTCCCCAACACCTTAAGGTTTTGGGTGAAACGGTTTCTAACAGTACTGCCATGACCACGGTCCTTCTTCTGAGACCAGACCTCCTCTGACTATGTCGTCATCATCGAATCCGATCATCGATATTCACCCCCGCCAGTCCGCCACCCACTTCCTCCTCCATTTCTTTCTACCCCCAATAATACAGTTCTCATCACTCCGATTGTATTCTCCGGAAGAGGCCCCGCAGGGGCACATCGGAGTCGATGTTATTTTTGTGCTAAATTAGGGTGAAATAGATATGAGAAAGTTGTGCATGAAGCATTTGTTGAGGTCTAGGATTATGTGTTTGACATGGGGGACAATCAAAATAACAGTGTTGACTCTCATAATTGGTAAGCGAGGATTTGGATACATTGCCTAATAAAGTTTTAGAGATTACTATGTTCATAACAGTTAATAACAGAATTGTATGTCAGTTACTATGTTATTAACTGTATTATAGAGATTGATTTGTTTCATATGTTAATGTGTGTGTTGAATTGATTGAATGAAGTAGTTTATTTAGAATGTTTACAAAGTGTTTGATAAAATATCACAATGAATTATGAAGTTGCAAATTCTGAATTTTGGTTTCTTATTAAGTTCCAAATTATTTGGAACCATTTAACTATTCGCAAAAATGTTTGTTGAAGTTGCAAACAAGGTTGCTGAAGTTGCAAATATGGTTGCAAAAATTATAACTAATAGAAATAGTTAAATCTAACAATTAAGATGGGTGCCCCTGCGGGACCTGCTCTACGGAGAATCATATTGTCTTTAGAATTACAATTTGTTAAGAGTACTAGTTTCTTTAGCTGACAAGTACTGTATTGAAAGGCATAAATTGCAAATAGGGTTGCATAAGTTGATACTGATGTGTTCATGATATTATTGTGTTTGCGAGTTAGTAATAAAGTGTTAGATACAAATACAGATTATATATTAATTCCATGCTTTATGTGATTCAATCTTGGGAACCACTTGTTTGGTACTAGTCTGTAGTAGCACAAGCCTCCTGTTTTCTTTAGAAGATACTTAATTCAATTTTGTCATCGTTTCCTTATAGATAAAAATGAAATTGATTCAGGGTTATTTAGCAAGAAAAAAAATGAACTAGATTATTGCTTTGTTTGTAGATGGTTGTGGATTTCACGGCATCATGGTGTGGACCTACGGATGGGCATTTCACCCGCCCCGCTCGACCCCGATCCGTTCCCCGCCTCGTTCGGGTCGGGAATTCGTGGAATTTTTCGGGTTCGGGGCGGGGAGCGGGGAATATTTTTAAAAAAAATCGGGGATCGGGGCGGGGTCGGGGATTAGTGGATCCCCGCCCCGATCCTCGATCCCGATTTTAATTTTTAAAAAAATATATATTTATGTATGTATATAATTAAATTATTATAAGTAAATGTATTTACATATATTATTAGTGCTTAAATTTTTTAATTCATTTCACATATTCAAAAGTTTAATAGTAAATTTAATTTGATTATAATAATTTAATTACATGTTTTAGTACAAATAAAAATTAATTCAAAATATTTTTTTAGAATAGATCATTGAATTTAAAATATATATTATATATTATAATTTAGAAAATTAATTTTATAATGAAAGTTGTTTAAGAATGTATAAAGTTTATTTTTTTAATAAAAATAAAAATCCTCGATTCCCCGCGGGGATCCCCGTTCGGGATGGGGATCGGGGAGCAAAATATCCCCCGTTCGGGGATCGGGGTGGGTTCGGGGAGCGGGTAGGGGTTCGGGGATCGGGGGCGGGAATTGCACTCCCCGATCCCGAAGTGACCCGATGCCCATCCCTATGTGGACCAAGTTAAAGATAAAAGGCCCAAGTTAGCCATCCACGATGATCCTGTTCCTATTGATGAGGTATTTCCTTCATATTTCTTCTTGTTTGTGATATCAGTACAGGCCTCGCAGGGGCACTCATCTTAAATGTCTTTTTCTATCAGTTGCAACCATATTTGCAACCTTTGTAACCATGGTTGAAAAGGTTGCAACCATGGTTGCAACTTCTCCAGCCATTGTTGCAACTTCTGCAAACATGGTTGCAGCTTATAATTATACATTTGTAAAAGCTCACACATGTCATCCATAATACTGCAGGGGATGGATTATATTATTCCATTTAAAGATCACAAGTCAGCCAACCATGGTTGCAACTTCTGCAACATGGTTGCAGCTTATAATTGTACATTTGTAAAGGCTCACATGTGTCATCCATAATACTACAGGGGATGGATTATATTAATCCATTTAAAGATCACAAGTCAGCCAACCATGGTTGCAAATGTATGGCTATGAGAGTGAGTCGGACAACATTGCAAAGGCTCCAACAACAAAGGCTCCATCAACAAAGGTTCCAACAACAATGGCATATGACAGATAGAGAAATGCGAGAGATGTGAAGAATTGAGTTGTGTTTTTTATTTTATGATATTAAGTAGTAGAAAAATAATGTTCCTGACATCACTATGTAGTTCTTTTGGTTCGAGAAATTTGATAATTAATGGTTTAAAGTTTATTAGAAACTTTGTTTTGCAACTATGTTTGGTAATGATTCATTGTTATGAGATTTTATGCAATTATTAATGTTTGGTAATGGTTCATTGTTTTGGGATTTTATGATTTTATACAGAATACAATAATTTATGGTCCTCAACTGGTAATATGAATAAAATTTATATTTATGTGGAATAGGCCCCGCAGGGGCACCCATCTTAATAACAAGATTTAACTATCTCTATCAGTTGCAACATTTGAAACATTGTTTACAAAAGTTGCAAACAAGATTTTAGAAGGGGGTTCAGTTGTGGTGGTGATGTCTATATGGGCCTTGTTTTGCAGGCTCTGTACTTTGTTTATCTCCGAATTGCAGGTCTCGTGTGTCTCAGAATTTGTTGGAGGTCTTACGTTATAGGGGTTAGTTTCATGGCCGCAGACAATACTCATGATTTGTTTTCATGTCACCTTATTGGATGTCATAATATGTAGTTCATGGAAATTGCACATTGTTGTAGATGGCAGCTAATAGCTTACTTGCATTTTTTGAGGTGTAGAAATGTTCATTATCAATTATCAATTTGGTGCTCTCATGTATAGCTTTTGGCAATTGTAATATCCAGATTCTGAGAGTTAACTAGTTAAGAGAGTGACATGGTCATACTTGTCAGATTTAACTATTTTTATCAGTTGCAACCTTTGCAACCTTGTTTGCAACTTTTGCAACTTCTGCAACCATGTTTGCAAAGGTTGCAACTATGGTTGCAACTTCTGCAATCATGATCACAAAGGTTGCAAACATGATTGCAACAATTTTCAACCATGTTTTGAAAAGGTATAAACATATATGAAGTCAATCCAGTAATTAACTTGACAAGAGAAGTGTAAATATTTAATCATGTTTTGACAGGATAAACCCTTTTGTTTTGTAAATATCTTTTGATGTTATAAAATTTTTACGAGGGTTCGTCCTCATTTACCAAAAAAAAGAAAAAGAAAATGTTAGTCACTTGTTTAAGGTCTAATGCTATGTTGCATATGCTACATTCTACTATTTCTTGCGACTATAATCTTTGTCTCATCATTCTTTGAGGGCATTGTTGCACATTGTGTTTATTATCCAGTTACAGTTGCAACATATCAATATCAGTTGCAACACAATTTGCAACTTATCAATATCAGTTGCAACACTATTTGCAACTTATCAATATCAGTTGCAACACTATTTACAACTTATCAATATCAGTTGCAACCTTTGCAACCATGTTTGCAACTTCTGCAACCTTGTTTGCAACTTATGCAACCATGGTTACAAAGGTTACAACTGATACATAGAATAATAAATAAATAAATTATTCCAACTCTACATTTGAAACAACTCTAGTTAATATTATGAAGATGCCAATTTCTTAATCAACCTTTTCGCAAATAACTATATTGCAAGTTACGTCTAAATCTTCACAAATAGGATCCTTCAAAGAAGTAAGCCATCATTGTATAACACATGTAAGCTGTAAAACAATTAAGTTACTGAAATACAAAGACCTCAAGTTCATTGATCTTTCATCCTAAGACTATCCAATAGCTATACTAAGCTCAGATTCTAGTACGATTAGAACGGGAAGAAACATTGGTTTCAGAAATAGCTAGCAAACTTGCTTAAGCTTTCTGTTTTATAAGCTGCAAGTGCTGTACTAAATCATCCCTCCTGATCTTTCCAAATGGATCCACTTGTGTATAGTGCTGTTCGACATAGTGTCATGATGACTAGACAATGGAACATCTGGAAGCAAAGAGTCTCCACAGTCAATAATGATATTCTTCGAAACTCAAAGCTTGAAGACGGAGATGCCTGCAACCTTAAAACTCGAAGCTTGAAGATGGAGATGTGCCCCTGCGGGGCCGTAACATATAAGAGAGAAGATTCAGTGATGGTTGCTTTGAATAAAATTTGAGTAACTATTTTAGAGTAGTTGCAACCATGATACATATTAACTTGCAAACCTTTCCATCCAACACTTTCCATTTCCCTCAAGCATTCCCTCAAACACCTTCAACGCATCATCATACATCCCCACCCGTCATCAACCCATCCACCACCACATCACCTAAATCAGTACTTCTCGCATCAACACCAACATAATGAAACACATTCAACATTCAATCCAAACCGTCCAATCACATCCCCAATTCCCATTTACAAAAATCCCAAAATAGGGTTCCTCCAAACCTCCACCGTAACGAGCTATATCCCAAAAACCCACCACACCTAACCGCCAATTCACGAGCTTGATGATGGAGCTTTGAACTTAAAGGAGATGCCCCTGCAGGGCCAACAACAATAGGAGAATATGAAGAGTGATGAAGAAGAAAATGGATTTTTTGAGGTCTAGTTTGCCGGCGGTGGTGATGGGAAATCATAAGGGATAATGTACTGGGCGGGGAGGGGGGATATGGAGTAGTCGGGGGGAGATGGAGCAGTCGGAGGGAGAGGACCGTATATTTGAAAAAATGAAAATGATGAACGTAGCACCCAATTTATAGCCCATTAGTTAAGTTAGGTAGTTTTAAAAGTAACCCTTTTTTAATCTATTATATATCTTATACAGCAACGTACCCTTCTTTGAATGATTTTAATCCACATCAGCACTGTTATAACTCCGTTTATCTATAATTCTCTATTGCCCACTTTGTATGTATCTGCTAAGAACTCGTATGTATACCCATTGCAGCACCTCCACGCCCCTCCGGTCAGTAGAGCCTCATGTTGTTCCCTTATGTTCTACCTAATTCCATCACTATAATTTCGTAGGAAAAAACTTTAATAATTGCTGGAAAGCTTTGGAAGAGGCGTTTGTAATTGCTCGGGATTATGTGACTTCCGATAATGACTGGATGATGTCGACCCGCCCAATCAAGCCGCTTGTCTCCCCGCAGCCCGCTCAGTAAGCTATATGTTTGTTCTTACATTTGAGAATTCCATTTGGGAATTCCAGCAATAAGCATGGAGTGGTATGGTACAAACTGTTCGATAAAATGCCTCAGTTTAGATATTTTTCCCACTATGTCCTTGTTCGATGCACAGAAGTCAGGCAGAAAACAACAGGTACGAAAAGAAATAGGGGATTGTACTCGTGTGGCAATTTGGCTACTGTAAGGAGCTTCAAGGTCAAGAAAGAGGTATGAATTGTCTATCCTTCTTATGTTTATTCTTGCATTTGTTCATTCTTATGTTTGTTCTTGCAGTTATATTATTCTTGTGTATATGCAAACACTTACTATGTACTACCTTTGATCTTTCGTGAAACATTTTATTCTACATCATCTATTTAGCGTCAGTCGTTAAACCCCCGTTATCTACTACGCCCCTGTTTGTTATGCCTCTATAATTGATCTTTTGCAAACCTCCAAACTTTTGAAACAGCCTGCCAGGCATTGAATATATAGGTGCTGAGAAACAAGGAATTGTCATCATTCAGGCATGTACTAATGGCATGAGAATTGAGCCAACATGTTTGACCAAATGTCCAGATGAATTCATCCTGATGAGATTGTCGCCATAGTCTCGACAATTGGCGGCGTCTTCCTGTTAAATTACATAATATAGATAGATTACTTGGTTTGCATCTACTTACAAGACCATGTTTGATTTCATATGTCAATGGACGAGTATCTGACCTTGTCACTGCAGATAAATGTATTTTAGTTTTCTTTCACCTTTTGAATAAAAAGTAAAAGGACATTGAGAAGAATTTGCAACATTAAAAGGTCTCACTTTTGTAAATATATAGAAATGTTCTTTCAGGTGAACCTTTTCATTTTGGCATAACCCCCATTACCCTGTGTTTATTATTTGATTTAGGGCACCATAATTTTATCTCTTAACTAAATCTGAAGCATTACTAGGTTCATGTTAAATTCAGAAATGTTGGTTAGGGAAATTACTAATTACCCTCATTCAAGAAGCTTCCATGAGTTACTATAGAAAATAAGGTACCTCTAATTCTCTACGTAAACATTTTTAGACTTGATATATCGAATTATATAATTTTCAAGTCGCATAATTCCATTATTTTTTATAAGTTGGGTTTAGTTGCGGGGCGAGGATCACGGCTAAAATAATGGGTTCCTCATTTCCTTGTGAGTTATTGATTGGCTACATAAGCCCAGGGCACAAAATAATATGTGCTCTGGGGCTATCAGTGTGGTTGCTAGCAAATATATGAACATAAAGGAATTAATGCATAAAATAACGAGTTTTTCAGGAGAAAAAACGGAAATACCAATTGCTGGCAACATGTGTGAAAAATACCCATTTGGTGACCCAATTGAAAAATGCGTATTGCTGATACGCATTAAGCATATGCGTATCCCAATTATTGTAGCTCGTCTCTCCCACGAAGTCTCCCGTCTCTCTCGGCGATTCGTCGGCGATGTCCTCGTCTCTCCCGTTCTTCCATATCTGAACACCATTCCAACCACCACAGCATCATAACACGATCCCCGAATCACCTCCTTCCTATTTCCCCAATCAATTTCTATCCTCCGGCCCCGCAGGGGCTTACACGAAGCTCGTCGGAACGATTCCGACGTTAAAGGTTTGATTTGGGCGTTTCCATTCCAGCTTATAAAATGGTAAGAAATTTGTATAGGTGTGTAGAGAATTTAATTGCGATTCTAATGGTATGTTGTATGTGATGGGAAAGTTCCGGCTATGGATGAACGGATCGATTGAAAATATCGTCGGAAATCGCCATGGAATCGCCTCTGGAGCTCCCGTTGTTGAAGAACAACGATGACGTTATATGACGTCAGCACGCAGGTCGAAGGTGCGTTACACGGGATACGCAATTCAGAGATGCGTATCCTAGCCTTACCCAACAGCTCCATGCGTATTCTAGGCTTTATAATACATGTATTACCCAATTGAGTCTTGCGTAATCACTATTACCCAACCCTAAAATGCGTATTCCACGTTACCCCAATCCCAAATGCGTAATCAAATGGGTATTTTTAACACCCCTTCCCGAAAAATGTTATTTTTGTTTTTTTTACAGAAAAACGTTATTTTTAACGCAAGCCCAACATAAAGCTGTTTATTTCCTCCAACATTTTCGTTTGGATTTTATACTCGGGGATATTAAGCAATCATGTCAATGATTTAATGCAAGGGGCTTCTGATTTTTCCAAAAAAAGTTGCACGATTTCATTTTGTATATCATCATTCCGCTTAAAATGTTTTAGTATCTATTTTGGTGCTATTTACAACACAATTTTTGTAGATTTTGTATCATGACTTCTGTTATAAATATGAAAGAGGTGGCAATATGTTTTTCTTTTATTTGCATAAAGAGCTTACTCATGCAAAGGAATTACAAATAACAACTTTTTTTGCTTGTAAGGTTGCAATGTTCGTTATCATGTGCTACACTTTTTTTAGTAATAAGAATGGCTTTTGAAAGTTTAACTTCTTAAAATGACATTTACGAGTGATGTAGGTTTAAGTGATGGGAGTAAGCTCGTATATAGGTCTTGCGGTTAGCTTGTCAAACCTTTCACTTTTAAATTTTGTTTTTTGGAATATTAATTGGACATGAATTTTACTACTTGAATCCTTTGTAAATTATATATTTTTTTGATGGTAAGTATTTACTGTAGTCTGTAGCACATACAATACAAGGGTTCTTGGTCGGATTACTAGGAACAAGTACCTTAAAGGATCTGAATGAGGGAACACAAGACTTAAAAAGTAGGCCTGACAAGGTTTGCTCGAAGCATCCACAACTCCAGTTACCTATACCTATGTACGTTTTAGAAACATAAAGATTATGATTGGTCTAATATAAAAATGAAGCTAACAAGGAGAGTAACTTGTAATTAGAATTGTCTTGTACTTTTTTACTATAACAAGAATCACAAAGGAGCAACTTAGTCAAAATTAAGAGAACGCAATAAAACACTTGGGTTTACACAAATGCCTAAGTTTTGATTCTATTTTACCTATATCTAAACAGGTTGATTTAAAAGCACTTAACGATATTTACGGATGCGGTCTTTAAGGTTCTTATACTGATTGTTTGAATCTTTGCAGGCTACTTTAAATGTTTCAGAAGGACCTGGTCCATTAGCACATAATATGAGTGGCATAAGGAAAGGTGAAATTCAGATTATTTGAACCTATTTACAGTAAATTAGAACTTAAAAAGAAATTTAACTTAAAGATTATTTGATGCAGCATTGTGAATTTTCCAATAATCAGACATTGCAACATTAGTTATACATATATGCATGTAACAACTAAAATGGTACATTGAAGGGTAATGAGCCAACCAGGCATCGATCCCTGTTGAGATCCTATTCTTTTATATTATTTTTCACCCTGCTAACCATATAAAGTTATAAACATATGTTCTTTGATCTTTGTTTAATTTTGTGAATATTAATATATGAAATAATATTTAAAATTCACGACAACATACTACTTTCTATAAAACATTATTCCCTCATATTTTTATATTTGTTATTTGACTTTTCTGCATGCATTTTAAAGTACTTTGATCCCATCAAATACTTAGAATTAAGATTTTTTTAAATTTATTTTTTGATGCTAATCACATCACATCACATTACATATTTTTATATTTTTATTTTGTCATTTTTATATTTTTATTTAGAAAAGAAATTAAAAATAATTTTTGTAACTATGTGGTCAAAATACTTTAAAATGTGTGCAGAAAAGTCTTTTCTAATTTCATTATGAAAAATGCTAGGGAACCAAAAAATGTCACCAAAAAAGTTTCCAAAGCAAATCTGATAAGTGGATTTTATATCCACTTGGATCGCTTAATTTCGGCTTAAATTGATTGTCTTGGACTCAAGTTGTTGTAGTTTTGATGTGTTTTGCTTAGTTTTGCAGAATTACGAGAATGTTGACTAAGGTGGATGCTTCTATAATTTTTGGGGAATTAATTGATTAAAATTCGGATTTTTTGAGAAGGGTTGCGCAGTTTACACTGTTTTGGCCATATCTTGAGTTCTAGAAGTCCGTTTGAGGCCCGTAAGCAGTCCACGCGAAGATAACGAGATTCTCTATCATTCTAAGGTGGTCCAGAGGTCCAATTACGTTTGGAACGTTCCAGAAAATCTGAAGAAAAGTCAGCCACGAATTTTCCTTAAAAACAGAATCAATTTAAGAAACGTATCTTGCAGAAATTCTATTATAATTCTGTTTTTGTATTTTCTTGCTGGGCAAGACTTGGAGTGCCTATAAAAAACACATCATACCATGTAATTTGTATCAGATTTTTATTATTGTAACGTAGAACTGCAAGAGAGAAGAGTGGAGAAGGATTCAAGCTCGGTGACAAGCAAAGATCTAGATCTACTTCATCTTTTGTATACTTTGGATTATAGATTTGTTCTCTCAACTCTGGTTTTTATTAATATTATTGCTTCTTTCTTTTATATGTTGTTAATTATCATGTTTTCATCAAATCCCATGACGATGAATAGTTCAATTATGGGCTAAACGTTGTCATGGGATTCTAACGGAGTTATTTATGGAACTTAGTATCTTGATGCTGTAAAGATCTGTCTGTGATGTGAAATTGATATCCTTGTATGGTTAATCTTAATGCTTTTAGATGCGTAGCTAACATCTAAATTGAATTGTTAATCTCTTGTGAAGTGAAAGTGGATCTTGAGATTTAGAACTTGCCATGCTAGCATAGGTTCATAATTGTTTGTTAATATGATTCGTGGTGTGAGATGAAAATACTTATACTACCCTATATGATCTTAATGGATAACCTGTTCTTCAACCGTTATGTTTTCAAATTCTATAGACATATAGGGTCTAAGCATAATTGGTGTCTATTCATCTTCTATCTCTTTTGTGGATGTATGTTTAGTTTGGTATGCGTATGCTGACAGGTAGCGTATACTGGTTTCGTGTTATCCGATCAGATATCAAAACCATTGCATATAGAGATTAAAGGCGTCAGATCTAAGGGAAGTATTTAATGAAGTTAGGATCCCATGTTTATTCTCATATTAGTAATTCGAATTCAATTTCATTAGTTAATTTAATTCTTAGTTTAATATTTGCATCCTAATTTAATTTAGTTAATCAATACCAAAATTGTTATTTGTCTTAGCAGTGGATTAAAACCAAACATTGTTGCATAGGCATATTTACTGATTAAACTTAACCAGATCTCTGTGGAACGAACTTTAATTATATTACTTGTGACTACGTGCGCTTGCGTAATTTTGTGTTAACAAGTTTTTGGCGCCGCTGCCGGGGATCATCGGTGTTTTGTTTAGTTTATGTGCTTGTCATCAGTGGTCGTTAGCGTTCACTGACTCGGATTTCTTACTTAGTTGTTTGTTTCGTTGTGTTTTCAGGTACTTGAACGTGTATGCGAACACGTTTGCAGGCTCGTAAGGAAAAACTGGCAGAAGAAGAACTTGCAGCAGTAAACGAGATGGCAGATTTACCAGCAGCAGTCAAGGCTCTGAAGGACTATTCGCAACCAAAGATTACTGACATACAATCTAGTATTGTCAGGCCAGCTATTGCAGCGAATAACTTTGAGATCAAGCCGAGCACAATTCAGATGGTGCAGAATTCGGTTCAGTTTGGGGGTGGTTCGATAGAGGATCCTAACATGCACATCCGAGACTTTATCGAGATCTGCGACACTTTCAAATTTAATGGTGTGTCGGATGATGCTATCAAGTTGAGGCTTTTCCCATTCTCCTTAAGGGATAAGGCTAAGGGCTGGTTACACTCTCTACCAGCTGGTTCCATTACTACATGGGATGATCTTGCTCAGAAGTTTCTTACTAAATTCTTCCCTATGGCGAAAACTGCAGCAATAAGGAACCAGTTAACTCAATTTCAACAGCAATCTGGCGAATCTTTGTGTGAGGCTTGGGAACGTTATAAGGAGATGCTACGAAGGTGCCCTCATCATGGCATGCCTGATTGGATGGTTATTAATGGTTTCTACAATGGGTTGGGAGCACAGTCTAGGCCTTTGCTAGATGCAGCATCTGGTGGAGCTCTGTGGGCGAAGAGCTATGAGGAAGCATATGATCTTATTGAGATGATGGCTGCTAATGAATATCAGAATCCAACACAGAGGCTTTCTCAAGGTAAGGTAGCAGGTGTTCTTGAAGTTGACACAGCTTCAGCTATTGTAGCTCAGTTGAAGGCTCTTACGATGAAGGTGGATTCTCTTGCTAATTATGGAGTTCAGCATGTTGCTAGTGTTTGTGAGCTATGTGCGGGTGCACATGAGACGAATCAGTGTGCTATCTCTTCTGAATCAACACAGTTCGTAAGTAATTTTCAGAGACCTGCTGCACCAGTACCAACCACCTATCATCCAAGCAACAGGAATCATCCTAACTTCAGTTGGAGAAACAACCAAGGTGCTCAACAACCTCAGCCCTATCAGCAGTTTCAGGGTCAGCAAGCAAGGCCATTCAATCAAGGTTACCAGCAGCAGTATGCTCCAAAGCAATCATATCAGCCTCCTGGATTTCAGCAGCAACAGCCCCAGGCTCATGCGGGGCAATCTTCTAATGAAAAATCAGATGATGTGTGGATAGCGTTAAAGAACCTACAAGCTGGTCAGAAACTCTTGGAAACTCAGATAGGACAGATTGCAAGTGCCTTACTTAGTAGGCCTCAAGGAACTCTTCCTAGTGATATGAAAGCAAATCCAGGTAGGAGAGATAGCAAAGAACAGGTGAAGGCTGTGACTTTGAGATCGGGAAAAGTTACGGTAGGCCCTAAATCAGCAATCGAAGAAGATGAAGATGTTCAGAATCAGCAGGTTGAAAAATCTGCAGTGCCCGAAATTGCTCAATCTGATTTGGTGGCTGATCAGCAAGGTGGTGAAGTAGAGAAGAGCAAGGAACCTGTTAAAAATTCTGTGGAGCAGTCTACAAAGAACACTCAGATCTATCCTCCTCCTCCTTATCCTAGAAGACTCCAGAAGCAGCAGTTGGACAAGAAGTTTGCTAAGTTCTTAGAGGTGTTTAAGAAGTTGCAGATTAACATTCCCTTTGCCGAAGCTCTTGAACAGATGCCGAGCTATGCCAAGTTCATGAAGGGGATTCTATCTCGTAAGTTGAAGCTCGAGGAATTAGAGACAGTTGCTCTAACAGAAGAGTACAGTGCTGTGCTGCAACAGAAATTGCCTCCAAAACTAAAGGATCCTGGTAGCTTTACTATTCCATGCACTATTGGTAATTTGTCTTTTGCGAAGTGCTTGTGTGACTTGGGAGCTAGCATCAATCTCATGCCCTTGTCAGTCTATATGCAACTCGGTCTACCGGAACCAAAGCCTACCAACATCTCTTTGCAGTTGGCTGATCGTTCAGTTACATATCCTAGAGGCATAGTGGAGGATGTGTTGGTGAAAGTTGACAAACTCATATTTCCTGCTGATTTTGTTATCTTGGATTTCGAGGAAGATAAGAAGATTCCCATAATCTTGGGAAGACCATTCTTGGCTACGGGAAAGACTTTGATTGATGTGCAGAAAGGGGAGCTCACCATGATGGTGCAAGACCAAAATGTCACTTTCAATGTTTTTAATGCAATGAAACTTCCCTCTGATGAAGAAGAATGTTTGAAGGTGGATTGGGTTGATTCTGCAGTTACTATGGAAATGGAGAAGTTGCTTAAGTCAGACTCTTTGGAAAAAGTTTTAGTTGGTGACTCTGATTTTGAAGATGAGGAATTAGCCGAGCAACTTCAGCAGCTAAATTCAGCCCCTTGGAAAAGGAGATTTGATTTGCCTTTTGAATCTCTTGGGTTAGGAAAACTTAAAAATTCAGAGGGGCGCCTGAAACCATCTATTGAGGAAGCTCCCACACTTGAACTCAAACCACTTCCGGAACACTTGAGGTATGTTTTTCTTGGTGATGCATCTACATTACCTGTTATTATTTCCTCTAACTTGTCAGCTAGTGCGGAAGAAAAGCTTTTACGAATTCTGAGGGAGTTCAAATCAGCAATTGGTTGGACTATAGCAGATATCAAGGGAATCAGTCCTTCTTATTGCATGCACAAAATTCTGCTAGAGGAGGGAGCTAAGCCTACTGTTGAGCATCAGCGGAGACTTAATCCGATTATGAAAGAGGTGGTGAAGAAGGAAATTCTAAAGTGGCTTGATGCGGGTATTATCTATCCTATCTCAGACAGTTCTTGGGTGAGCCCGGTTCAATGTGTGCCAAAGAAAGGAGGCATGACAGTTGTTGCTAATGAAAAGAACGAGCTCATCCCTACTCGAACAGTCACGGGGTGGAGAGTTTGCATGGACTATAGGAAGCTCAACAAAGCCACGAGAAAAGATCACTTTCCTCTGCCATTCATTGATCAGATGCTAGACAGGTTGGCGGGACATGAGTACTATTGCCTCCTTGATGGATATTCAGGCTACAATCAGATTTGCATTGCTCCGGAAGATCAAGAGAAGACCACATTCACATGTCCTTTTGGTACCTTTGCTTTCCGACGGGTTTCTTTCGGACTTTGTGGTGCTCCCGCCACTTTTCAAAGGTGCATGATGGCTATTTTCTCAGACATGATTGGCTCGAATGTGGAGGTTTTGATGGATGACTTCTCAGTTTTTGGTACTTCATATGACGAGTGCTTGCATAATCTTGGATTGGTTTTGAAACGTTGTGCGGAGACTAACTTGGTGCTTAATTTGGAGAAGTGTCACTTCATGGTGCGAGAGGGAATTATTCTTGGGCACAAGGTATCTGGTAGAGGACTTGAGGTGGATAGGGCTAAGGTGGAAACAATCGAAAATCTTCCTCCACCTATCTCTGTTAAAGGAATTCGCAGTTTTCTTGGTCATGCGGGTTTCTATCGGCGATTCATCAAAGACTTCTCAAAAATTTCTAAACCCTTGTGCAATCTCTTGGAAAAGGATGTTCCTTTCAAGTTTGATGATGAGTGTCTTGCAGCTTTTGAGCTCTTGAAGAAGAAGTTGACTACTACACCTATCATTACCGCACCTAATTGGGAGGAGCCGTTTGAACTTATGTGTGATGCTAGTGACTATGCTGTTGGAGCTGTGCTTGGTCAAAGGAAGGATAGAATTTTTCATGTGGTTTACTATGCTATTAAAACCCTCAATGATGCACAGCAGAACTAACTACTACGGAGAAGGAGTTGCTAGCAGTTGTCTATGGTTTCGAGAAATTCAGGTCTTATCTGCTTGGTACGAAGGTGATTGTGTATACGGATCATGCTGCAATTCGATATCTTATGTTGAAGAAGGATTCCAAGCCTAGATTGATTCGTTGGGTGCTTCTCTTGCAAGAATTTGATGTGGAAATCAAGGATAGGAAAGGCACGGAAAATCAAGTAGCGGATTATCTCTCATGCTTAGAGGACCACGGTAAGGAATTGCATAACAAATCTCTTATTAATGAATCTTTTCCAGATGAGCAGCTTTTTGGAGTGCAAGATGAAGAGCCATGGTTTGCAGATTACGTGAACTATTTGGTTAGCAATGTTATTCCTCCAGATCTTTCGAGTGCTCAAAGGAAGAAGTTTCTACATGATGTGAAGTGGTACCGTTGGGATGAACCGTATCTGTTCAGACAAGGAGCAGATCAAATGATCAGACGATGTATTCCGTATAGTGAGACGGAGGGTGTGTTGCGAGATTGCCACTCAACTGTTTATGGTGGTCATTATGGTGGAGAAAAGACCGCGGCTCGTGTTCTTCAAGCAGGTTTCTATTGGCCTTCCTTGTTTAAGGATGCTCATCAGTTCGTGTTGAGATGTGATCGTTGTCAAAGGGTTGGCAATATTTCTAGAAGGAACGAGTTGCCTCTTAACATGCTTCTTGAGGTGGAGATCTTTGATGTCTGGGGGATTGACTTCATGGGACCTTTTGTTTCTTCATGCAATAATCAGTACATCTTGCTAGCTGTGGATTACGCTAGCTGTGGATTACGTGTCTAAATGGGTCGAGGTTAAGGCGTTGCCGACCAATGATGCAAAGGTGGTATTGAATTTCTTGCATAAGCAAATTTTTACGCGTTTCGGAACTCCACGTGCTATAATAAGTGATGAGGGAACTCACTTTTGCAATCGCCAGTTTACTACGTTGATGGCGAAATATAATGTGACGCATCGTGTTGCCACTGCTTATCACCCTCAGACGAATGGCCAAGCTGAAGTTTCTAACAGGGAGATCAAGAGAATTCTAGAGAAAGTGGTGAATCCGTCTCGTAAGGATTGGTCATTGAAGTTGGATGAAGCTGTGTGGGCGTACAGAACTGCCTACAAAACTCCTCTAGGTATGTCTCCGTTTCAGTTAGTTTATGGGAAAGCATGTCATTTGCCTGCAGAGTTGGAACATAAGGCATATTGGGCGTTGAAGAAATTGAATTTAGATATCACGGCTGCGGGTGCAAAACGGTTGCTTCAGTTGAATGAACTTGAGGAATTTCGTGAGCAAGCTTACGAAAATAACAAGATGTATAAGGAGAAGGTTAAGAGGTGGCATGATAAAAGGTTGGTACCAAAAGCATTTTTGCAAGGTCAACAGGTGTTGCTATTTAATTCTCGCCTCAAGCTTTTTCCGGGAAAACTCAAGTCAAGGTGGTCGGGTCCATTTATTGTTAAGACGGTGTATCTACATGGAGCTATTGAAATTTATGAAACAACACCGGATCATGCTTTTAAAGTGAATGGACAGCGGTTGAAGCATTACTATGGCGGGTCGTTTCAACGCGATAAGGTTTCCGCCGTTTTGGCGTCTACTTGATTCGGGAGAAGAACGTCAAGCTAATGACGTAAAAAGAGCGCTTCTTGGGAGGCAACCCAAGTATTATGCATGTTGTTGTATACCTTTCTTTTTTTTAAAAAAAAAAATCTGTTGTAAAAAAAAAATCTGTTGTGAGAAAAAAAAAACAGAAATTTTCCCGCGCTATAGCGCCAGCATGGCGACGTAGGCTACACATTATTCTGTCCAGGTAGTACTACTTTTTGTTTGTCCGTGCATGGCGTTTGTTACAAAAAAAAAACAAAGTTTCAACAGGCCACCTGGCGCCACATCTTCAACAAATTGCTGTCCATGGGTCTATTACCACGCTGTTGTGCGGCTGCTATTTAAAAAAAAATGTTGTTTAAAAAAAAAAAATTGGCAGAAGTTTTTCCTCGCCTTAGCGCCAAACCAGCGCCTCGTCCTCCAACAATTCCTGTACGAGGTAAGTACTACTTTTCTAGTTTAGCCGTGTATGTATGTTATTACATAGGAAAAAAAAAATTGTTACGCGCCTTAGTATATTGTGTAAAAACAATTCCTGTCCATCCAGGTGCTTGTCTTATCGTGTGTGTGCGTTAACACATATATAAAAAAAAAATTCTTTATCCAATTCCTTTTCTAATTATTTTCTCCACCTAAAATTCTAATTCTAGTCCTATATTTATTCTAAATCATTCCCAATCCATCTCCTATTTGTATTTCTTTTCCAAATCTACACAATTAAACCTCTATATATACACCTATTTATACACACCATCCTACCCCATTCCGATTATATTTTTCTATACAAAATTTCAAGGCTTCAAGATTCAAGTTTGGGGGATTTTTAATTGCAAGCTTCACCTCTCCGGTTCATATTTGGGGTATATTTCTTCCTTTTATTTTGATATTACGAATTGTGTTCTTGCATTATTAGGGTTGTGTGTTCTTGATTATTTGGGGGTTTTGTGCATTCGAATTTTTTGTGGATTTTGGTGAATTTTGTGAGTTGGGTATTGATTTATATGGCACCTAAGCGTCGACGAGGTAGTACTAGTACCCGTCCAACCTCGGATGAGGATGCTAATGGAGGTAATGGGGAGAAATTTATGTCGGTGGAAGCTCAAAACGAGTATGATAGATTGATGAAGAGGTCGATTGCTAGAGAATGGGGGTTTTTGCCGGTTAACCATTCGGAGTTGGTTAGTATGATTCGAGGGCATGGTTTCGAAAGGTTTTGCGAGGCACCTTCTCCAGTTCCTTTGGGTGTTGTTAGGGAGTTTTATGCTAATGCCAAGATGGAGAAGAGTGGTATTTGTATGGTTCGAGGTAAGAAAATAGACTATCGGCCGGCAACTATTCGGCGGGTTGTGGAACAGCCTCCAAAGCCGAGGGGGGTCGTAAATTGGGTAACGAAGACTAGAGAGGATGTTGATTTGGATGCTATTGTGGCTGAGATTTGTGTACCAGGTACAGTTTGGAAATTAAGGTCGGGCACTTTTGAGCAGGTTACTTTTCCGGCCTCGGCTATGAACAAGTTCGCACGGGCGTGGAACTCGTTTATTTGTGCTAACATGTTGCCTTCATCTCATCCGGCCGATGTGACTGTGCCGAGAGCCATTATTTTGTGGGGCATTCTTCAAGGCAAGTATATTGATGTGGCTTATTTAGTACATCAGAACATACTTCTGTTTTTGCAAAGTGGTGGGCAGTCCGCTATTCCGCATGCTTCTATTGTATGGGGTTTGTGTATGGAGGCTGGAGTTAGTTGGGATGCAGATGAGCCGGTGCAGATGCCGGCTAATCCGATTGTTGATGCTACGATTGATGCGATGGTGGAATGGCCTGGCGGCATTCCACATCACCATGGTTTAGGTTATCAGGTTCATGGTCCTGGTGAAGCGGGAGTGGATGTTCCTAGGGTTGCTCGAGCAGGTCCTAGCCGTCGAGGTATTGATATGTCAGGGTTGGATGCTCATTTTCGTGGATTGACTAGGAGATTGGATGCTATGACTAGGAGGATGGATGCTATACATGCTAGTAATCGGGAGTATGCTGAGGATATGGCTACAGCTTTGAGAGATGCGGGTATTCAGGCCCGGTGGCCCGTCTATGGAGCTCGTACACCGTATCCACCGCCTGATCCAGATTCACCCGAGAAGGGTGATGATTTGGACGAGTAGGTATGTTTTCTGCTATCCCTCGTATTTACTTCCATTCAATGCGGACATTGAATATTTTAAGTTTGGGGGTGGTTTGAGGGATTAGTAGTTGTTGTTGTATTATGTGTTCATGTAGGATTTCATGCTTTGCATATTAGTAGTAGTAATTCATGCATGCATGTGCGTATTAATTATGTTTGTTTCATATAGGACATTCTGTTTTTATTTTTCGTATACCATGTGAGTTCATATTAGTTGCATTTGCATAGCATGCATATTTCATGATCCCTTAAGACGAGCTAATTCTGATTGGTAGGTAGGTGTCTAATTGAGTGTGGTAATGATGAATAGAGGGTTGACTTATAGTTTCTATGAAATTGACTTATGTGTTTCGGAAACAAAACCAATTACACAGTCTCATTGGGTGCTTTTGGGCTAGGTTGAGGTTATGCTTGTTTGGATGTTTTGAGATTTAATCACTTGATTATATTTAGAATTTTCGTTATTCCCTTGATAGCGTAGTAGCACTAAAGTCTAAGTTTGGGGGAAAACAGGGATTTCATGCTAGTTGTTGGCTAGGTGTCAAATGGCTAGTAGCCGGCTCATAGTTATATGAGTAGTCTAGGGTTGGAATTGAGAATTCTTATTCCAGATTGCATAGAAAAGAAAAAAAAAAGAAGCAGAAAAAAAAGAAAAAGAAAAGAAGAAAAAAAAAAGTCAAAAGTAGTCAATTGTTTATATGCAAAATTAACCAGGGTGAGCTCTTTAATACTCGAGTAATTAAGTTCTAGGGGACTTTGTGCCTAGTGACCTAAGGCTTTTATAGTCTGGGATCCACTAACCCAACGCTCGCTACATGGGTATTATTGTATAAGCCTTTCGGGGTCTCATCCATTGCACGGTTAAATAAGCATGCTTGTATATATTTGTCGTAGTAGTTAATAATAAAGCATGAATTTCTGTCTACCTTGGATAAGGATGGAGGTGTTCCTCAGTTATGAAGTGTCTACAGTGTATTCTATTTATAAACCTGTGATTGTCTTGACGAAAAGCATGTATGATCTTGATCTAGTGTTGGGAGTATTTCTGATGAGCATTGCACACACGCACGTTTCTGTTCATGTATTGTTAGTATACGGGAACTTGGTCGAGCTCTATTTGGATTTAGTTGCATTCTCTAAGATTTTTGCTTGCTAGTTGGTTTTGGTTAGTTTGAAGGGGATCGTTGCATTTTCATTCTAGTTGCATTCAAGCATTGCATTGCATTAGGTTAAATGGATTTTGTGGGTACATTCGCTATAGGCCCTCACGAGATCTTACTCGTCCACTGGGGCTGCCTAGGGGTTTAAAGGGCTTGTTGCATATGCCAAATGCAACCGTGATCACCTACAGAAGTGGTACTAGTTAGTTAGTTGTAATTGTTTATGCTTGAGGACAAGCTTCGGTTTAAGTTTGGGGGTGTGATAAGTGGATTTTATATCCACTTGGATCGCTTAATTTCGGCTTAAATTGATTGTCTTGGACTCAAGTTGTTGTAGTTTTGATGTGTTTTGCTTAGTTGTGCAGAATTACGAGAATGTTGACTAAGGTGGATGCTTCTATAATTTTTGGGAAATTAATTGATTAAAATTCGGATTTTTTTAGAAGGGTTGCGCAGTTTACACTGTTTTGGCCATATCTTGAGTTCTAGAAGTCCGTTTGAGGCCCGTAAGCAGTCCACGCGAAGATAACGAGATTCTCTATCATTATAAGGTGGTCCAGAGGTCCAATTACGTTTGGAACGTTCCAGAAAATCTGAAGAAAAGTCAGCCACGAATTTTCCTTAAAAACAGAATCAATTTAGGAAACGTATCTTGCAGAAATTCTATTATAATTCTGTTTTTGTATTTTCTTGATGGGCAAGACTTGGAGTGCCTATAAAAAACACATCATACCATGTAATTTGTATCAGATTTTTATTATTGTAACGTAGAACTGCAAGAGAGAAGAGTGGAGAAGGATTCAAGCTCGGTGACAAGCAAAGATCTACTTCATCTTTTGTATACTTTGGATTATAGATTTGTTCTCTCAACTCTGGTTTTTATTAATATTATTGCTTCTTTCTTTTATATGTTGTTAATTATCATGTTTTCATCAAATCCCATGATGATGAATAGTTCAATTATGGGCTAAACGTTGTCATGGGATTCTAACGGAGTTATTTATGGAACTTAGTATCTTGATGCTGTAAAGATCTGTGTGTGATGTGAAATTGATATCCTTGTATGGTTAATCTTAATGCTTTTAGATGCGTAGCTAACATCTAAATTGAATTGTTAATCTCTTGTGAAGTGAAAGTGGATCTTGAGATTTGGAACTTGCCATGCTAGCATAGGTTCATAATTGTTTGTCAATATGATTCGTGGTGTGAGATGAAAATACTTATACTACCCTATGTGATCTTAATGGATAACCTGTTCTTCAACCGTTATGTTTTCAAATTCTATAGACATATAGGGTCTAAGCATAATTGGTGTCTATTGATCTTCTATCTCTTTTGTGGATGTATGTTTAGTTTGGTATGCGTATGCTGACAGGTAGCGTATACTGGTTTTGTGTTATCCGATCAGATATCAAAACCATTGCATATAGAGATTAAAGGCGTCAGATCTAAGGGAAGTATTTAATGAAATTAGGATCCCATGTTTATTCTCATATTAGTAATTCGAATTCAATTTCATTAGTTAATTTAATTCTTAGTTTAATATTTGCATCCTAGTTTAATTTAGTTAATCAATACCAAAATTGTTATTTGTCTTAGCAGTGGATTAAAACCAAACATTGTTGCATAGGCATATTTACTGATTAAACTTAACCAGATCTCTGTGGAACGAACTTTAATTATATTACTTGTGACTACGTGCGCTTGCGTAATTTTGTGTTAACAAAATCGATACCACATACATATAGTAATGAACTAATAAATCATGTATATTAATGTAAGTGAATGATTTTCCTGCTGTCTTAGAATTATCCCTTTTTTTTTGGCATTGGAGAAACAAACAATTTGGCATCATTTTGGTCACTTTAAGACTGAAAGCAAACATAGTTTGGCATATGCACAGTCAAGAGAAAGAACATGTAAACTTGATCAATCATGTATGATCTCCCAATTAAATCTCATTAGTGATGAATAACTTTCCTCAGATCTGTAAATAAGTTTGATGATCAATTAATGATTTTATTACGCTCTATTCACTTCCAAAGCAAGACGTCTTATATAAAGTTAAAAAAGGGTAGTTCATATGAACCAAATGCATATTGGATAACAATTATACACTAATGCTTTATTTTTATATTCAGGCTAACTATTACTTACCTCCTGCCTCCATTTAATTTTATTTTTGAGGGCATATATGCCTGAACTCCTTGAAAACAAACCTTTTCTTAAGTTGAGTATCATCAAAAGCTGCTTTGTTGTCATTTATTTCAATTTTTTCATGAGTATGTTTAACACCACGTCGAATGCAACAAATAAATTCTCCGGCCAGAATATAACCAATAGACTCTTTATATTTACAGCATCCACTTATGAAATATGTACATTTAGAGCATGCATGTGCACGAGCAAGCCCTAAGCTCATGCAAGGCAGCCACATTCCCTTGAAAGGGCCTCGCATGTTTAGAATCTTTAAATTGTGAGCTTTTCTACAACTATATAATCTGCTTATGTAACTAAAAAAGTGACAAGCTCCAATTCTCTTTGGAGTACCCATTTTCTTAAATGACAAAAAAGGGAATAACTTTGAATTATTTATACTATTGAATTATATTTACTATATGCTCATCATGTAATATTAAAACTGTAGCATACTTGGGAAGTTCTTATTATATCTCATAAGTCATACCACATAGGAATTTGTGGGACAATTAAACATAGTTACTATAAAACTGTTTGTACTCTTTACTCTACCGCTCTGTGCTTCTGACTCTAAATATCCACTGTCATGCATAGTGGTTGATGGAGACAACTGATGCTACAAAATACTACAAGTATTTTCCTTAAATTTGGTGCCAATGAGGTTTTCCTTTAGTTCATATATTATGAAATACCTGCTTACTTTATAATTTGTAGCGTATTTATATCGAGGATGCCATCATCATTGTATTTCTATTTACTTGAAATCATTTAGTTGTAGATATAGATAGTCATGAGATGAATAAGAATTTTTTAGTGGAACAATGTTATGATGCCTCAAGGTAATACTAATAAACAAGTTACTTGGTGTGCTTAAAGTATAATTTGTGTCTATATCTCTTCGTGATATATGTAATATAGATCTCATATCAATTTTTCTTTGTTTCGAGCTTTTGCAGATAACAAAATTTTGTGTGTTATAAGTCTCTCATTTGCAGAAGTGCAACTCCCTTGGTACTCGTGAAAGTCACAACAATTGGGGATGATTTATGTGCTGCCGCAAGTTGGTTAGTTTGGAATTCACACAAGTAATGTTACTTTTCTTTCGATGATCAAAATATTTTATTCTTGTCCATTCCAAACCCAGTATATTTTTTGGTGGGTTTTGTTTGTGACTATGCGCGAGTGAGTCTACCTTTCATGTCTTTATATAAATTGTGACCACAAGACTTTTACTTTATAATAATTAATGAACTTAAACTAAAGTTAATAACCAATTCTTTATTTATCGACTTGAGTTTTCATTTTCTGGGACTTAATTCTTATTTCATGCTTTTGTTTTATACTCCTATATTTATTGATCTTCCTAATTTACTAGCCACTTCGCATCAAATTACATCACATAATTATAGGTCTAATAATAATTAAAAGATTAAACATGTATACTGGATTTGCTTAACCTGAGCAATGTATGTATTTTTTAATATAGTGTTGAATATATGCTCTCAAACGGAGACTTAGTACCTTTGTCTTCTGACAACATAGGAAAACTTGAAAATTTTCTTCTATATACCATATAGCATTTCAATGTGATTAAAGGAGTGAGACACATGTTCATTACTGTTGTATATTTGTCGAAGGACCTTTGAATTCAGATATGTTTATGATGCTATCGCCCCATGACTGGATACTATAATTTGTTGGATTTGGACAAAGTTTCTGAAATATGGTACATCTTTTTAACTATTGTTCCCGCTATAATGATTGTAGGTCAATGTTTTGTTTCCTCTCAGATGGCTCAGCTAAAGGAATTTCATCTCAAAAATCGTCCAGCCTTCATTTTGACATCTTGCTGGGAATCATAGCAACCTGAAAATGGTGTCTTGTGTATAAAGCAGATCCATGTCTATATTTAGTCATTAAAACTTGTGTTTAACATGCTACAAACAAAGAGCCATGATATTTTCAGAGCATAGATTGTAAACATTTATAAATGAATTATACAAAAGCATTGAACAACAAGCTTATTTTGAAACCTGTAGCATGATACGAAATGTATTATTAACTCATTTTTTTATATCTAGAGCATGCCCGTGCCTCGCACGGGCTATAAAGCTAGTTAATTTTAAATGTATTAACTAATTGATTGAAGCATTAAAATTTAGGGAAATTACCAAAAATACCACTTTTTGCTATTCCATCATCTTTTGAAAATATTTGCAAAAATACTATTGCAATGAAATGCAACCTGTTTTTATATTTTCTGAAAAATAATTTTAAAATGATTTTGGTTGCGATTTTAATTTTGCATTTGGTTTAACGGATGCAACTTGTTAAGTAATCTATTATGCAACTGAAAATTATTTCAATTATTAAATTTTAAATTTGCATTTATGGTTGATTTTGGTTGACATTGGTTGCAGATATGGTTGCAAAAATTGCAAAACGTATTTTTGCAAATATTTTATAAATATTGATAACATTTTTAAAAAAACCCCTAAATTTTAATTGTTGTAATCATAAAATTGAAAAAAAAAGTATCTTTTGAATTTACTGATTGTTGTTATTTTTGTAGAATTTGTTGAAATCCTTGTGTTTTGATGATTATATTTCACCTAGCTAAATTCCATATTTACTATATGTCACCAAGCTGTTTTAAGTTTTACAAGATACTCTCAGTCAGATTTACAGGTCTATTTCAGCTAGCTAAATTCCATATTTTTGTGTAATGAAGAGGTTGTTCCTCTGGGTGCCCAAACTGAAACAACTTCTGATACAACTCCTATGGGTTCTCCAGCAGCGAAGCAGGTCAAACCACTATTTGATATTGTCTCGGAATCTCTCTCCAATCGGTTCTTCGATAACCATATTGGTACTCGCCCTACTGCCCCTGGTAAGCCTATTACTCTCAAACTCCTTTCTGCATGTGGTGCTATGGACTTAATTAAGGCTGTGGGGATGCGTTCGTTTATTGTTGATATGCCTAAAGTCTACTGTCCCGACTTAGTTCGTCAGTTTTATGCTAATCTTAAAAAAGATGATTTTGGTAATTTAACGACAATGGTAAATAATAAGTGCATGCAATTGAACCCCCTTTCTCGGCACGATTATAGACTTTAATGTCAATTCCTATGTAGATGTGTTTACTCATGGTTCAATTAGCTTTCCTGGCTTTACTGATGTTGATCAATTAAATGTTCTGGTTTCTCCTAATAAGTTAACCGATTTAGCCCCGCCCTCTACTTCGTTGAAAAATCCCATGGCACACTTATTGTTCAAAATTTGTTGTGCTAATATTTGTCCAAAGTCGGGCAATCGCACCAATCTTACCTGGCAAGATGTATGTGTGTGTGCTAGAATCTTGTCGAAAATGCTGTTTAATTTGCCAAAACTAGTTCTGGATACGATGTTTGCTGCGGTTGGCAAGCAAAACTCTACTATGCCGTGTGGTTGTTTAATTACACGGATTCTTCAGTTCTTTAAAATCAATCTTATTGGGTCTGAGTCGGTTGTGGCTAAAGAGCAGATTGATGTCAAGAATTTAGCTCAGTCTAATCTAAGGATTGTAAATGGTTCGCTGGAACACATTACAGACCCTTCTCAGCTTGTTGATGACAATACTGGTGATAACTCTACCTCCCCTGATCTTGTTCGCTTGGTTGAACAAATTTTTGCAGATACTTCTATTCTCGTGGGAAATCACAATGTTTTGGTTTGGAAAATTTTCCGCATTTAAAGCCGAGATTCAAGTTCTGAAATCTATGTTGTCGATGATTATTGGAAAGGATGGGCCAGTTACTACTTCATCTCTAAATCCGCATGTTGAAATGACTACTCCTCTTACAGATTAGCCTGTTGGTGCAACTGTTGCTCCTGTTGCTTCCAAAGATGGCTATGAGAAAGAATATTCCGTGGATGTGGATGCCTAAAGTTGTGGCCCCTTTTTAATGATTACAGGGGAGAAATATTTTAGTATCTGAAATATCTTAATTCTCATGAACTTTGCATAAGTCAAGAACATGGTATCAACCTCTAAACTTTTAGAGCTTCTAAATCTGGATCTCTTTGGTCCAGAAGCATATAAGAGCATTCGAGGTAAACAGTATGTCTTTGTTATTGTCGATGATTATTCTAGATTCATGTGGGTATTGTTAATATTGTTGTTGCTAGACAATACTTTTGCTTTCGTTTTGGTTATGTAAAACTTTAACTGCTTGGTTTATGGGTTTGAATCATGGTACTCTATGTTTATGTAGTAATGCATAATTGCTGTTTATTTGTTAATATTGCTTATTCGAGTTACAGGGTTGCAGGAATTTAGGGGGATAATTTCTCTCCTAAAATAAATTTTTTAATAATCATAAAAAAGGGGAAGATTGAAACCCTTGTGTTTTGATGATTATAGTTCAGCAAGCTGTTTTAAGTTTTACAGGATACTCTCAGTCTGATTTGCAGGTCTATTTTATCAAGCTGTTTTGACTCACCTTATGCATTTCAGCAAGCTCTTTTCACACATCCTGGAGATAATCAGACAAACTGTCAAGTGCGGAAATCATGCGGAAAATCTCAAATTCTTTATAGGATATATTCTGTTAAGATTCATATATTATGAATGTTATAATACATATCCTAGAGCTCTTCTGAACCATTTCCAAAACTCTCCTTAATTGTAGGAGTTGATATTCAATCAAAGATTTTTTTTCTCAAAACTACTTCTATGCATACTGTTGTTGGAGGAATTTCGTAACAACTCGAAATCGGAGGTTTGCTAGAATAGTAGAGCGAAATTATGAGTATATGGCTGTTTTAGGGGATTTATGGTTTATAAAAAAAGAGGGGGCTGGACTTGGCAGGTGTCTCGATTTGTCTCGTGTATCGGTCATATCTTCTGCCAAGATGCCTACATACCTATGTTTATATAGGATCAAGCCCACGTAGTTCTGCGCAATTATGTCTATCCCTAAGAGACTTTAGGGATAAACTTCGTTAATGTGGTAATTATTGGTTTTATCTGATTTAATCTTATCGTTGTGATATCTTCCTGATTTGAAGAATATCGTTTGGAGATATTTTCCGTTATTGATTGATTGAGATTGATTCTTTCCTCGTTTCAGGGAGAGGATAAAACTTAGCGGTTAAGTAATAATTATTAATCTGAATTAATAATTAGTAATATTAGAAATTTGGGAGATTATTAGACATCCCAAAAATATGGCATAACAACTAGCCTCCAGTTCTTCAGTGTAGCTTGCTGCAGTGGAGAACTAAAAATTCTTCAAGCTTCCAAATTTCGCGAGTCAACTAAAACAACTGAAAATAGATGATTAGAAAAACACTTAGAGCACCACTGTGCTCGTTAGGCGTATGCGGATGCAAGTGTGATAGCATGCGATAACCATTATAGGATAGATATATTTTTGCCAAGGTTTCAAATGTGCGAGCATAAGTAATAATTTTGAAATCCTTTGTGATCCATATTGTCTAGTTAGGACCTTGGCGTTTGTATATATCCCGAATTGGCGTACACGCTTTTCAAGTATCTGATGCAACCACATAAGGATGTGTCTTCGTTTCTGGCGGGACTGTTAATAAGAGATGTACATGTAGATGTAGTTCTGGCGAACTTCGCATGCGTCCCTTGTTGGGTTAGCTGTGCTACGAAGTCTTAAAGATAGTTTGCATAGGGTTGCCTCCACCCATTCGATATAGAGAGATCTCATGGGCCTTCAATAATCCAGAGGGTGCTGCACTTTACTAAGCATGTAGCCTTACGAGATTTATAGCATGTCTAGGCTACCCTACTTGACAATTTAGTTCGCAAGTTTGAAAATATTTTTGACATATATGTACTATCGCGACGATATATGAAAAATATTTTACAAATCCAAATGTAATAATAAATATGCTCTTATAAGAATGTCGCGATATTTATTTGTTCGAAAATAATGCTCCTTTTCTTTGTAGAAAATCTTTTACAAAATTACGCATCTCTAGGGGTGATCATTCGGTCGGTTCGGTTAAAAACCGAACCGAATAACAAAAACCGAATAACCGAAATCCGATTTTTACCAAACCGAACCGAACCGATTTATCAGTAGAAACTGAACAGAAAAACCGAAAAACCGAACCGAAATATTTCGCCAAAACCAAACCGAACCGATTTAAAAAAAATATTTATATAATATTATTTTTTTAAATTTTAAAATTAATTTTAATAGCAAATATATTAAAATATGTAACAATTAAAATAAAAATAAAACACAAACTATCAATTTAAATATTTAAACTTAATTTTGAATTAATTAAATCAAGCATATATAAAATATAAATATATACGTATATAATATAAATAAAATATATATATAATTCGGTTATTTCGGTTTGAACCGAAGTTTTTAAAAAAAACCGAACCGAACCGAAATAAATTTCGGTTTAAACCGAAAAACCGAATTAACCGAAATTTTCAGAAAAATACAATCCAAACCGAACCGAAATTCAACATTTCGGTTCGGTTTTTCGGTTTCGGTTCGGTTTTGCTCAGCCCTACGCATCTCGCATATGTATTTTTGTTCAAAATATGCAGCTCGTACGAGATTGTAAAAAAACTCGCAATCAATCATTATAAATATCCGCAATTCATCAACACAAATATCTCGTACGATATTTTTCAAATCGCAATAATTTTACAAGCATAAAAATATAGCTCGCGCGAATTTTCTGAATAATAAATATTTTTCTTGAAAAATATTTAAAAAACATATGCATGCAAACATAACATAATATTTTTGCAATTCGTAAAATATAAATCGAGCAGGGAAAATAAGAACTTATCTTTGTATTTTGAAACCGGTCGATTCTGATTTATTGATGTTGCGGCCTGCCTCGTTCTTGTGCTTCTTGCCATTTTTTTAATCTTCGATTTTTTTCAATTTTTTCTTACTCAATGCGGGTCCAACCATATTGTGGTGCACTGGTGCTTATATTGTACTACCAGTTTGTGTCTGGTTACCGCGTGTGCCTCTTGTCTTGATTTTTTTTTCTTTTCACCGCACTTGCTAACTCACGTCTTCTTTGTTTTCTTGGCTACCATTTTTTTATTTTTCTTTTTCTTTTTCCTTGCTGCATCATTGTCCTGCCTTTGCAAATTGTTTCTTCTCTTTTTTTTTGCACTTGCCCGCACGTGGTCCTCTCCTTTGTTTTTCATTGATTGCTTGCTTGATTTTAAATGTGGCACCTCCATGATGCGTGATTCAGTCTTCTACTCAGTTACATCGCTTTTGTGCTCCAAAGATGTAGTCGCCATGTTTTTTGCCGCTGGCAATTTCCGGTGTGTATTGATAAAACCCGAAAACCCTTGTGGAAGTAAAAAATTATTCGTCCTCCACGAATAATAAAATTAATCCCCTCCTTCTAGCGCCAAATGTTGTTGGAGGAATTTCGTAACAACACAAAATCGGAGGTTTGCTGGAATTGTAGAGCGAAATTATGAGTATATGGTTGTTTTAGGGGATTTATGGTTTATGAAAAAAAAGGAGGCTGGACTTGGCAGGTGTCTCGATTTGTCTCGTGTATCGGTCATATCTTCTGCCAAGATGCCTACGTACCTATGTTTATATAGGATCAAGCCCACGTAGTTCTGCGCAATTGTGTCTATCCTTAAGAGACTTTAAGGATAAACTTCGTTAATGTGGTAATTATTGATTTTATCTGATCTAAGCTTATCGTTGTGATATCTTCCTGATTTGAAGAATATCGTTTGGAGATATTTTCCGTTATTGATTGAGATTGATTCTTTCCTCGTTTAAGGGAGATGATAAAACTTAGCTGATAGGCCATAACCAATCCCAACTGGACTCGGCCCAAGGTACCATGAGACCGGCCCACATATAATCCGGATTGTGCCCAAGCCAACTCAAATGGCAACCCAGCCCCAAGGAGTGTAGGAGCACGGGTGACACGAGTCTTGACTAGGGTCCTACATGACAGCGACAGATAAGGGAATCCTAGTATTGGCACAATCATGTCCCCATCGAACCACGTGCTGACACGCCCAGGACACACGCCACCACAGATATCACCTGGACAAGTGGGAATTATCAGCGAAGGACAAGTGTCCCACCTACCTCGGATCCGACGCTCATGATTGCAGGTACCAACCCCTAAACCCTAATCCTTGGCCTATAAATAGACAAGGAGAAAAAGGTGTGGGGGTTACATTCTCTTTTACACACACACTCATATACACACACCCTCCATAATTAGATACTCTAGTCCTTATCTTTTCCTCTCCAAAGCCGTCACTTATTCTCACGCCAGAGGCGCCGCGGGGCTCAAACCCCCCTCCGGTGTTATTTTGTAGACGCCCAACCACCAGCTTCACCTCTCACCGGGCGTGGGAAAGGTGGAGGAGGCACTAGATCGGGTCTTGGAGTTATCTTGGGGTGGCTCTGTCCTTTAGTCTCGGTGCCACTGGACTCAACTTCACCAACAAGCTCTTGAAAAAAGAGTCCTAATCAAAACCAGTAAGATCTAAAACAACCTTAAAACCTTTACCAAAGATGTCACCTTTGCACATTTCTTTGCTGTGTGTATGTGTATTCAGCATTATTTAGCCTTTCTAGCTCAGATCTTGGTAAAATTGCGATCTTTAGCTTCTAGACATAGCTGACATACAGATCTGTGCTCTTAGTCACCCGCTTATCTGTTTATACCTGCCTACCTATGTTCATATTTGAATATTTTGTGCATACACAAACTGCTTTACTCGAAACTTAGCCCCGTTCTGTTATAATCGATATTTTGTGAAATACTTTGTTGGGAAACTTGAAATCATGCAGAGAGGAAGCAAATCCACTCAAAGAAACAATACCTGAGACCAAGACCCTAGTCCCATCCCGGACCTGCCCTTGGTGCCGGCAGAAACAGCTCCAGCTCTGGGAAGGGTAGGGATTGGTCCTGGGGATGCCCGAATTGACATTGAAGTCAACCAATACAAATATACAGATGTACCTCTGGCTGCGGCGCACATTCAAAATCTTACCCGGGACGAGTTGGCGGATGCTATCCGGGCATATCGAGCAAACTGGATAGCACCACCTCCCGAACCGGAGCAAGCTAAAAATTTACAAGGCTCCAAACACTCTCATCGATCCAGAAGATCGGTCTTTGACCGAATCGGCAACCAAGGCAAAGAAAAACAAACCGCCAACAAAGCTCAAAGTAAAAATCATGAAGCGGAAAAACTCAAAAAGCTGACTGAACTCAAAGAAAAGATCAGGCAAGAGGAGGAAGCGAAGCTCGAACTAAAAATTCATAAAAGGATCCAGGAGGAAGAGGACAAAGTATTGAGGCAGTCCGGATCCAAGAGAGCTATGAGAGAAATCAGTCCTGAACTTATCTCAGATGAAGAAGAACCTGAAGACAATCTCATGCAAATGATTCACGAGTTACAGAAAAAGTAGGCCAAGTCTCTGGACTCGAAATCGAAGGCACTCTGATGCCCTTCAGCCGTTCTTTGGAAGATATTCCAAGACAAAAGAACCTGAAACACTACAATTTTGATTCATTCGACGGGCTGGGAGACCCGGAAGAACACATCAATTACTTCGAGCAGATTGCCCTCATCTACTACTATAATGATATCACCAAATGCAGATTCTTTGCATCAACCCTGAAGGGAGGGGCACAAAGATGGTTCAGCCGAATCCCCTCTCGGAGCATTCACTCCTGGAAGCAGTTTCGAGAGTCTTTTCTGAAAAGATTCAGAGCAAACCGGACACATGAGTTACACATGTGCCATTTGGAAACCATTCGACAATATGATAATGAATCTCTTTCGGATTTCATGAAACGCTTTCAGGAGGTAATCAATAAAATCTCGCACTTAGATGAGCACGAACTCTCAGTATCTTTCGGAGAAACCTGGACCCCGACCAAAATGAAAGATATGTCTATGAACTAATCAACAAAGAGCCCGAGAGCTTGGCTGCAGCGTACTCCATGGCCGCTCGATTCATCAAAGAAAGTGATGTTCTCCAGGCAATGAGGATGACTCGTCAAGGGAATGCTTTATCCCGGATTACTCAAGACGACCTCCCTCGAGGAGGGTACCAGTCCGAAAAAAGATTCAAACCGAACAGACAGACTAACTACATTCAAACTTCCCAACTCCCAACCTCGGAGAGAGCCTCTTAACCGGTAACAATGATAACCAAATCGGACTCAAAACCTCAGAAACCACCCAAACCTGATCCAAAGCCTGAACCTCAGTGGACTCCACTCATCCGAACTCGCTCTGATATCCTGAAAGAGGTTCGGGATAAACCATACTTCTACCCACCTAAACCAATGATCACTGCCCCGGAAAATCAACCTACTCACAAACAATGCGACTACCACGGCACTCATGGTCATACCACTGAGAACTGCCTATCCCTCAAATACTTCATTGAAGATCAAATCAAAAAGGAAACATGGGGCAATATATAGCTCGAAAAACCATGGAAAAAGGGGAGGGATCTGGAACATGAAAGAAGCTTGTTGTCAATGTGGTGATGGGGGGTTCCAGTTCTCCTCCCCCCAGTCCAGACTCAGGTGATGAAATAATGATGATCCAATCTTTTCCAGAGCAAGTAATAACTTTTAGCAACGCCGACTTTGAAGGAATTTATCCAAACCACAACGAGGCCTTGGTGGTTAGCTTAGATGTCTGATAGAGTATATTTTTATATATATTTTAGATGATTTTATTCTCATATTTATTATGTTTTGCATTGATTTGGATTTTTATTTAATAGATTTTATTGTTTTATTGTAGGAAATAAAGAATTCATAACTTGGAAGGATTTGGAGCAAAAAGAGCTATTTTGGAGATAAAATAGGAGAAAATTCGTAATATTGGGCTATACGGGCTGTTCTACACTGTTTTGGCCATATCTTGAGTTTCAGAAGTCAGAATTTGACGATCTTACTGTCCACGCGAAGCTTGTGGAATTATCTTTAATTCAGAGGTGGTCCAGTAAGCAAAATCCAACTGGAAGAGCCCGGAAACAGAGGAGAAAAAGAAGTTACGAATTTTAATTAAGGAATCCTATTCAGTTATGGAATCCTACTTGTAATTGATTTAGAGTATTAAAATACTTTTATTGGGCAAGACTTTTAGAGCCTATATAAACACATCTAGGGTATGATGAAAAATTATTAGGATGTAATATTAGATCAGATAATATAGTTTAGAGTAGATTAATATTATTAGTTGGAGAGGTAGAGAAACACCATGACTCTTCTTTTGGGTGACAACATTGAAGTTTGAAGGTTTTGTTCTCTTAATCTTTTCTTTGTTCTTATTAGTTTAATTATGTTTTCTTGTTTTACTAGTTGTTTTACTTGTTTAATTATTAGCGAGTAGTTATTTCTAGGGCTTAAAGGGAAGCCATGTTTGCACTAATATTGGCATGATTTTCATAGTGGTTCGATTGGTTATGGTTAATTCTGATTGATATGTTTTAATCATTAATTTGTGTAATCGGCCGATATCATGGATTAATTATATGCAAATAGGGGTATGGATCGAGAGATTTACTTACTAGAGGCACACATACGATTAGCAGAATTGAATTTGAGTGCGGAAGCATCATTGGATTTCTGAGAGCGTTAATGCTTGGAAGAGATTAACTTGACTCTAATTACCTGATTGATTGAATTACTAAAAGTGGTTAATTGTGTTGAATGTTTCGAGAGTGTTAATGCTTGAAAAAGATTAACATACTCTAGTTATAGGATCACATTGATTGCTTTAGCTTAAGAGCCAATTGTGTAAGCATGGTGGACCTGATTGCCCTAGGTTTTAAATAATTTGTTTATCATCTGTTTAATTAGTGTTAATCTTGTTTAATTAGTTAATTAATATTCTCCAATATTCGTCTGACCCTTGAAACAATTAACGATAACTGAAAAGGAATTAGTAGAACCTGTCTCCTTGTGGATTCGACCCGCTTGCCATCTGTACTAGCAATAGACACCGTGCGCTTGCGGTTAGGTATAATTTGACACATCAAGTTTTTGGCGCCGCTGCCGGGGAGACAGCGAGTTTCTGTTAATTTTAATTTAGTTGTTTCGATTGTTTCCATTGTCTCATTGGAACCTTTGTTCCAATTGAGGCAAATTTTACTTCGTTTTCTTGGCTGTGTTGAGTGTCTACAGGTTTGCAATGGGTGAAGTTGATACTTTTGCACTACTCTCTTCCATGTTGGAGGCACGCACTCAAGAAATTGCCTCATTCAACTATATAGAGCCCACTATGCGTCCAATGAGTATCAATGAGATGTCACAAGTGGCCCCTAAAACTTACAACTTCTGTCAAATTTGCGGTGTGCAGGGTCACTTTGGTTTTGAATGTTCTTACAATGTCTATAATTCTCAGAGTGCTCAGTGGGGACAAATGAATTCTTTTGAAGAAGGATATGGGTACAATCAGTATTCAAACACTTTTGATCAAGAATGGGTGAATCAACCAGATTTCTACTACCAGGACAATGGTGCTCAAAATTTTTCATATCATAATCAGCAACAGTTTGAGCAACAATATTACCAGTCATATGAGCAGCCGCCACAACAAGAATATCAATATCCTCCTCTACAAGAAGATCTACATGTTTCTCAATCCAGCGTAGATGTGCAAGCTGATCAGACAAATGAGATGTGGGATATCTTGAGTAAACTGCTAAAGCGTTCTGAAGAATTAGAAACTCAAAGTTTAGCGATTGAATCTCAAATTGCACAGTTGGCTAACTCTTCTACTACTGGGCAGCTCGACTATTTACCATCATCATCTATCCGATCCGAAGAGGACCTGACTGCTATCAATCTCACAAGCGATCAGGAATATGATAGTTTCTCCATGTATGTTGATGATGAGGCCATTGATAAAGAGAAGGAGCATGCCACCGATGACGAGATCAATGATGTTGCTGCTACTGAGGACAATGTGACTGATGATGAGGCTACAAAGGAAAGCAATACAGAGATGGTTATTGTTTCTCTTCCGCAATCTGTGCCTAAGCTACCATGTATTGATAAATTTGCTCTCGATCTAGCCTCTACTTACAAGGCTTCTTTGCTCAAGAACACTTATTTCAAGGTTGATGTGATAACAAATATTGTCCAAGATGATATTTCTCAAATTCTGGTTGAGAATCCATACAAAGTGGCTCATACGTTTCAAGCTCGAGAAGAGGGAGAAGATGGAAGTGTCTTATTAGCCAATGATGTGATAAGCCAAGATGTCCGAATGGCCCCAGTGAAAGTGAGGAGTGAAGAAAAGCCACCACCAGAACCTCCACCTTATGTCAAGGGAGTTCAATATTTTCGTGGTGTTGAATTTTATCGTTGTTTTATCACAAAGTTTTCCAAAACTGCACAAGCACTCTCTCTATTGCTTATTAATGACATATTTTATTTTACTGATGCTTGTTTGGAGACTTTCTGCAGGATAAAGACAATCACTAACACTCTTGATACTTTTTGTGGTGGCGAGTTTATGATCGAGAAAGTGGATATTACGCCTTTACCGGAGTATTTTTGAGGAGGTCAAGCTAATGACTCTAAATAAGCGCTGCTTGGGAGGCAACCCAAGATTTCAATGGAGGATCGGTGCACTTCATGCTTTTGCATAGGGGAGTACTTCTTTCTTTCTCTTTCATATATAGTAGAATTACTTAGTTATTTGTTCATTGTGTACATTATTCCTTCATCTTTTTCTTTAAAAAAAATAACAATAAAAAAAAAAATTGAGTGTTGTATTCTTTATTAAAAAAAAAAAAAAAAATGAACAGTGTTTTTTTTCGCAGGCAGCACCCCTGTAACGCAGGTTGCGCCTGCGTTACTGCCTTTCGCGCCGTTTGCCCCCCTGTAACGCAGGTTGCTCCTGCGTTACTGACCCTTCCGCAGGCTGCCTGGCTGTCGCGCAGTCTGCTCCTGCGCATCTGGTCTTTGTGCAGGTTGCTTTTGGCGCGGGCAGTCTGCTGTGTGTATAAAAAAAAAAAAAAAAATTTTTTGTCAACCTCCCTTTCTATTTATACTCCCCCTTTACACCTAATTCTTTTCCCATTTCAATTCCAAAACCTCCCATCTTTTCTTCAAAATTCTAAACCTATTTCTATTCTAATTCTTATTTCTTATTATTATTATTATTATTATTATTATTATTATTATTATTATTATTATTATTATTATTATTATTATTATTATTTTTGTATATATTTATTTATTTATTTTTTTTTTCTTTTCATTTATATATTTGCTCATTGAGGACAATGAACCACTTAAGTGTGGGGATGAGTTCTCAATGATAAAAAATCCAAAAAAATTATATATTATAAAATTCAAAAAAAAAATTAAAAAAATTAAAAAAATTGAAAAATACCAAAAATAATTCTAGCCATGCAATTTGATTAGTTGTTGTATTTTGCTTGATACACCCATGCATGCGTAGAATCTTGTGTTTATGGATGCTTTTGTATGAGAAGTGACGTGCTTTGTTCTTGTGCACACACTTTCACTAGCAAGTTGAAACTGGTAGACTTAATTGGATGTTGTAAGTGATTAGAATGACATGAATATGTGCAAGATGACTTGGTTTTCATGCTTTGAGTACAAGTAGGTGCGTTAGAGAGTCTTGTTACCTGGGATTGATTATGTTTTGTCACACCAAGTGAGTTTTGAGCCTATATGCATATCTTTTGCATGATTTTTCGTTTGCTTGAGTGTCCACATGTTGTTTGCATTGCTAGCACTTACTTAAGATCTTTCTTGAAATGCATGACATTACTTGATGATGAGATGATAAAGGCACTTAGGTTTAACCTCGTATTTCCCATATTTCCACACCTTTTAAACATGATCAATTAGTTAACCCGTTGAGCTTAATCCTATTCTTTCGGTGACACACCACATTACTTGCCATTATCCTTTTTATTCTATTGGCCTTACATTAAATTTGAACCTAATTGTCAAAGGCTAGTATTGTGCTTAAGGGAGTAATAAGGTGTTCATAAAAGGGGGGTTATTGATGATCATACCATTGGGGAATATTGATTTTGGTTGATGCTTGTTAGTCGAAATTCATAAAAATATCAATGGATCATGGTGCTTATTCCTTAGCTCTCAAAGAAAAAAAAACAGAAAAAAGAAAAAATAGAAAGAAAAAAAAGAGAAAAAAAATAAATAAATTTGAGAGCATTCTTATGTTTGTATGATCCTTCTTCATTCGACTAGTCAAGTTATTATGTAAGGGTTATTGAAAAATCCAAGTGTGGGGAAGTATTTGTGGTTTTAATAGAAAGGGAATTGAATAATGATTATTGTTGGGTACTAGCTTTTGACATAACCTGTTTTAGCTTTACTTGACATACCTGGTCCCTAGCCCACGTTACAACCCGAATAAAGACCTTTTGATTGTCATCAGTGATGTATGTTGTGTTGAAAGTGAGATTGATTGCGAGTGTCAAGTTGTGTTTATGATTTTGTTGGAATTGAGTGATACACTTAACCTTGTTCTTGAGTGAATATTCGTTTTTGAGTGAAAGGTGAGTTATTACTTGTTTTGGCATAGGAGATCCCAGGTTTAGACTTAAAGATGTATTTCTTGTGGGCTTAGCATGATTACCAACGATTTTTACACTTGACATGAATTTTTATGACCTTCTGCATGTTGGTTGAGTAAACTACGTGAATACTTGCACTTTTGACACCAAGACATCGTATGTTTGCTTTGATTCTTAAGTTGATGTGGCATGAGAGGACTTGTGTGTGTGGTGTTGTGTTAGCATTGATCTTTTGCATGGTTAGATGAATTTTGTGGGTACATTCACTATAAACCCTCACGAGACAACACTCGTCCTACTAGGGCTGCCTAGGGGTTTAACGGCTTGTTGCATATGCTCAATGCAATCGTGTCATCTACGAAAGTGATGTTTGTTAGGACTTAGTTTTTATTTCACTTATTTGCCCGAGGACGTGCAAATGCTAAGTGTGGGGATGTTTGATAGAGTATATTTTTATATATATTTTAGATGATTTTATTCTCATATTTATTATGTTTTGCATTGATTTGGATTTTTATTTAATAGATTTTATTGTTTTATTGTAGGAAATAAAGAATTCATAACTTGGAAGGATTTGGAGCAAAAAGAGCTATTTTGGAGATAAAATAGGAGAAAATTCGTAATATTGGGCTATACGGGCTGTTCTACACTGTTTTGGCCATATCATGAGTTCTAGAAGTCAGAATTTGACGATCTTACTGTCCACGCGAAGCTTGTGGAATTATCTTTAATTCAGAGGTGGTCCAGTAAGCAAAATCCAACTGGAAGAGCCCGGAAACAGAGGAGAAAAAGAAGTTACGAATTTTAATTAAGGAATCCTATTCAGTTATGGAATCCTACTTGTAATTGATTTAGAGTATTAAAATACTTTTATTGGGCAAGACTTTTAGAGCCTATATAAACACATCTAGGGTATGATGAAAAATTATTAGGATGTAATATTAGATCAGATAATATAGTTTAGAGTAGATTAATATTATTAGTTGGAGAGGTAGAGAAACACCATGACTCTTCTTTTGGGTGACAACATTGAAGTTTGAAGGTTTTGTTCTCTTAATCTTTTCTTTGTTCTTATTAGTTTAATTATGTTTTCTTGTTTTACTAGTTGTTTTACTTGTTTAATTATTAGCGAGTAGTTATTTCTAGGGCTTAAAGGGAAGCCATGTTTGCACTAATATTGGCATGATTTTCATAGTGGTTCGATTGGTTATGGTTAATTCTGATTGATATGTTTTAATCATTAATTTGTGTAATCGGCCGATATCATGGATTAATTATATGCAAATAGGGGTATGGATCGAGAGATTTACTTACTAGAGGCACACATACGATTAGCAGAATTGAATTTGAGTGCGGAAGCATCATTGGATTTCTGAGAGCGTTAATGCTTGGAAGAGATTAACTTGACTCTAATTACCTGATTGATTGAATTACTAAAAGTGGTTAATTGTGTTGAATGTTTCGAGAGTGTTAATGCTTGAAAAAGATTAACATACTCTAGTTATAGGATCACATTGATTGCTTTAGCTTAAGAGCCAATTGTGTAAGCATGGTGGACCTGATTGCCCTAGGTTTTAAATAATTTGTTTATCATCTGTTTAATTAGTGTTAATCTTGTTTAATTAGTTAATTAATATTCTCCAATATTCGTCTGACCCTTGAAACAATTAACGATAACTGAAAAGGAATTAGTAGAACCTGTCTCCTTGTGGATTCGACCCGCTTGCCATCTGTACTAGCAATAGACACCGTGCGCTTGCGGTTAGGTATAATTTGACACATCAAGTTTTTGGATGTCGCAGAAAATGAAGTCAAGAGAATTCTGGTCGATAACGGATCCTCAGTCAACATCATCTTCAATCATACCTTCGACGGAATGCAACTGGGCAGTGTAAGAATGAACGAATGCAGAGAAGACCCACTCTTCGGATTCGGGAACAACTTAGTCCCGATCCAAGGAACTTTATATTTACCTATCCAGTTCGGAACCTACCCAAAGCAAGTCACTCACATAGTAAAATTTTACGTGATCAACACTCCATCCTCGTACAACATGATACTTGGTCGTCCAGCACTAACCAAGCTTTGGGCGATAACCTCTACCCCACATTTGAAGTTTAAGTTCCCTACTCCATCCGGAATTGGGGAAGTCAAAGGTGATTCGGAGACTGCCGGAATTGGGGAAGTCAAAGGTGATTCGGAGACTGGTCGGCCAAGGTTTGATCATGGCTGAAACCGATCCGGAAAATAAAAGAAAAACAACCTTGTATCAAAAGAACTTGAGCCGCAAGAAGCATAGTGACTACTTCAAGAAGGAACCCGGACACGAAGTCCAGAATATTTAAAGTATCGAAGCTCAAACCAAGGAAGAACTGATTGCCAAAGCCCGGAGCTATTTAGAGTCCAATACCCAATCCCGGGTACAACAGTTCATCTCAAAGAAAGACCTCGGAAAGGTAGAACCCGCAATTGAAACTGAGATGATTAAGCTAAGGAAGGTATCCCGGATAAAAGAATAAAGATAGGATCCGGACTGGATTCGACATTCAGGCAGAAACTTATACAGCTGCTCAGAGATTACGCGGACGTTTTTGCTTGGAGCCCGGAGGACATGCCCGGACTCAAAGAATCTATAGCCATGCACAGCCTTGATGTTAATCCTGAAAAAAGACCAGTAAAACAAAAAAGGTGGAACTTTGCTCCGGACAGACAAAAGGCCATCGATGAAGAGGTTGAAAAGCTTCTCAAAGCAGGAATAATTTGTGAGATAAAATATCAAGACTGGCTGGCCAATGTCGTCTTGGTCAAGAAACCTAATGGGAAGTGGAGAATGTGTGTGGACTACACCGACCTCAATGCGGCATGTCCCAAGGATCCCTACCCTCTCCCAAGCATTGATCAACTCATTGATGCCACCGCTGGTCATGGGATGTTCAGTTTCATGGACGCATTCTCTGGCTACAACCAGATCAAAATGAATCCGGCAGACGTTGCAAAAACTGCTTTCATAACTCATAGAGCTGTCTATGCGTACAAATACATGCCTTTCGGATTGATGAATGCTGGATCAACCTACCAGAGAGCAATGGTTGAAGTGTTTAAAGATCAGTTGGGCCGGAACCTGGAGTCTTATGTAGACGACATGATAGCCAAGTCAAAAACAGTGGAGGAGCATATCCCGGATTTACAAGAATGCTTTGATAATCTGAGGAAACAGGAGATGAAGCTGAACCCGGAAAAGTGCACCTTCGGGGTGGGAGCGGGGAAATTCCTGGGATTCATGATTAGTCAGAGAGGGATTGAAGCAAATCCGGAAAAGATCAAAGCGATAATAGAAATGGAACCACCCCGGACTTAAAAGGAGATACAAAAACTAGCTGGCTCACTAGCTGCTCTGGGGAGGTTTATCCCCAAGCTAGCCGAACGATGTTTACCATTCTTTGAGTTACTAAGGGGGGCGAAAAATAAAAAAGAGATAAACTGGAGCCCGGATTGCCAGAGGTCTTTCGACTCTATAAAGGAATTCCTGTCATCCCCACCAATCCTATCAAAAGCTGAGCCCGGGGAAGCACTGTCTCTTTACCTGGCCGAAAGTCCGTCGGCTGTGGGGGCAGCCCTGATCCGGGAGCATGATGGCCAGCAAAAACCGGTCTACTATGTCAGCCAGGTGTTAAAAGATGCAGAAACCAGATATCCCAACTTGGAAAAATTTGCTTTTGCCCTGGTAACAGCCTCTAGGAAGCTAAGGCATTATTTTCAAGGGAGAGAAATTAAAGTTATAACTGACCAGCCTTTGAGAAGAATAATTCACAAGCCAGATGTATCCGGTAGACTCGTTAATTGGGCTGTGGAGCTCGGCCAGTTCCAACTCACATTTATACCCCGAACAGCAATAAAGGCTCAGGTGTTGGCCGATTTCGTCGTGGAATGCTCTTTTCCAGAACCCCGATCCGATCCTATGGTCGTAAATACGGGGGTAGAAGGTGGCTCTGATCCGGAGGCTTGGTCTTTATATGTTGATGGATCTGCAACAAGCGAAAGATCCGGAGCAGGCTTAGTTCTAAAAATCCCCCATGGTTTTCAGATACAGCAAGCCATAACTTTCAAGTTTTTGGCTACCAACAACCAAGCAGAATATGAGGCGCTTTTGGCCGGACTTCGATTGGCCAGATCCTTGAAAGTCCAGAACCTAAATGTTTACAGTGATTCTCAGATTGTAGTCAAGCAAACGAAAGGAGAATACATTGCAAAGGATCCAAGGCTAGCTCAATACCAAGCTTTGGTAAAAAGTTACCTGACTACAATCCCAGAATTTAAGATGATGCAGATTAATAGAGAAGAAAATGCGGAAGCCGATTCATTATCCAAGCTAGTCCGGAATGATGCCGAACTGGACAGCTCGGTCTACTTTGAAGAAATAGAGAAGCCTACCATTGAAAATGGTGAGTTAATGGAGATAGATAATCATCCCAACTGGATGACTCCTATAATTTTATACCTGGAAAAAGGAGAGTTGCCGAAAGATAAGAACAAAGCCCAGAGACTCAAGGCCAAGGCCGCAAAATTCTTCGTTGAGGAAGGACAACTTTATCGTAGAACATTCTCTAGTCCGGTCTTGAAATGTGTGGGACCTGCCGAAGCGGAATACTGTTTGTAAGAAGTTCACGAAGGGATTTTCGGGGATCACCTATCTGCAAAGGCTTTAGCTTACAAGATAATAAGGCATGGCTATTATTGGCCAACGATTCACAATGATGCAGTGGAGTTTGTCAGAAAATGCAAGAATTGTCAAATATTCAGCAATGTGCAAAGGCAGAGCCCGTCTCTACCCTCTTCGGTCCTCTCTCCTATACCTTTTGCAGTTTGGGGAATCGACATCATGGGTCCTTTTCCCCGGGCTAAAGGGGATTTGAGATACCTGTTGGTGGTAATTGATTATATGACCAAGTGGGCAGAAGCCAAAGCTATGAGAACCATAAATCAGCAAGATTGTATCCGATTCATGGATAACATACTGATGAGATTTGGGCTTCCCCAAGTGTTAGTCTCGGATAATGGACCTCAATTCGTTGGTTCAGAATTTGAAAATTACTTGAAGGAGAGGGGCATCAAACACAAAAAATCCTCGGTGGCATACCCCCAGGGAAATGGGCAGGTAGAGGTAACAAACCGAATCCTACTAAGGGGAATAGAAAAGAGGCTTCAGGAGAGCAAAAACAAATGGCCCGAAGAGCTACCAAATGTGCTATGGGCTTACCGGACTAGCCCACGAACAAGTACGGGAGAGAGACCTTTCAAACTAGCTTATGAGACTGAAGCAATGCTACCCATTGAAGTGGGATCACCTTCTCACAGGGTCATTAACTTCGAAGAAATTACAAATGAAGAAGGGCTCCGAATCAACCTGGATTTGGTGGACGAAGTTCGGGATGAAGCTGTGGCAAGAATGGAAAAGTACAAAGAGAAGACAAGAGAATATTTTGGAAAGAAGGCTAGAGTCAAAAACTTTCAAGTTGGAGACTTAGTCCTTCGAGACACCGAAGCATCCGAGCCGACAAACACCGGAAAGCTAATGCCTAAATGGGAAGGACCTTATAGGGTCAAGGAAATTCTTCGTCCCGGAACCTATAAGCTCAGCAACATGGATGATTCGGAGGTTCCTAACACCAGGCACGGCCTCCGAATCCGGAAGTTCTATCAGTGAGCAAAGGGCCTAGGCACGAATAACCAATCAAAGAGCTGCTTCTGAGCCCAAAAAGTCTTCAACAGATAGAATAGTCTCTGTAATGAGGCGAGAATAAGTTGTTTGTAATTTGAATATCGGGACTAATGAAATCGGGCCTATCCTCGTAATTTTTATCTACTATTGTTAAATTATTATATCACCAACACACACAAGTCCCCGACTAGGAGCCATAGGCAAAGTCGGAACCGGGGCAAGAGCAATATGCAACGATCACTCTAGTCCGGATCAATTTCTACGAAAAGATTCCGGACTAGGGGCAAATACGATAAAAAAATTTCTAAGTAACCCAAAGTTTTCAAACTTTGGACTTAGCTAAAAACAACCACTCTAGTCCGGATCACTTTCTACGAAAAGAATCCGGATTGGGGGCAAATACGACAAAAAATTTTCTAAGTAACCCAAAGTTTTCAAACTTTGGACTTAGTTAAAAACAATCACTCTAGTCCGGATCACTTTCTACGAAAAGATTCCGGACTAGGGGCAAATACGATAAAAAAAATTTCTAAGTAACCCAAAGTTTTCAAACTTTGGACTTAGCTAAAAACAACCACTCTAGTCCGGATCACTTTCTACGAAAAGAATCCGGATTGGGGGCAAATACGACAAAAATTTTCCTAAGTAACCCAAAGTTTTCAAACTTTGGACATAGCTAAAAACGACCACTCTAGTCCGGATCACTTTCTACGAAAAGATTCTGGACTAGGGACAAATACGATAAAAAAATTTCTAAGTAACCCAAAGTTTTCAAACTTTGGACTTAGCTAAAAACAACCACTCTAGTCCGGATCACTTTCTACAAAAAGAATCCAGACTGGGGGCAAAACAACAAGAGATATTCTAAGTAACCAAAAGTCTGAGAACTTTGGACTTAGCCAAAAACCTTTCTAGCCCAGATAATTTTCCGGGCTGGAAGCAAATGGTATAAGAACAACTACGGTGTTCAAGAAAAACACTCGAAATTCAAGCAAGAGAAAAAAGAAAAGACACAGGTACACAGTAAAAACCACGACAACGAAATCATAATAAAATATTGATGGCTGTATTTCAAGCCATTTTTATTAATAATAAGGGGAGGGGGTACAACATTATTATAACTAAATGGTCGTCCCTCCAGAGGCTGGACCAGGACCGCCGGAACCCTCCCCATCCTTGCCAGGCTTCCCCTTGGTCTCATCAACGACCATCTTGCGAAGAGCGAGCGCCTCCTCGATCCTTTTCAGCACTATACCAATTTCCGCCATGGTGGTTGGTCCGTCGAATACCATACCATCCACGATAACCTTATTGTTCTCGTAATCATAAACCAAGTTTTTGGGATCCATGGTGAAGAAAGGAAGAAGAAAGGAGAACTTCAAACGCTTCTGAGAAAAATATTATATGAAGAAAATATATACAAGGGGCAGTATTTATAGAGAAGGGAGTGAGAAGAGCCCAAGCGATTCAAATTCTCTGTCATACTTGGAAATCGAAATGGAGTTAATGTCAATTGACAACGTGAGAATCAAAACGTTTGACCGTTGAAAATACAAGTAACGAAGCACCACAATAAATCCTGTCAAGAATCAGGTAAGGAAAGTACAAATTTTCACCACAGTCCGAATCCAATCCCTTGGAAGGACTCCGGACTGGGGGCAAAACCGCATTCAAACTTCCATAAGTAACTCAAGGGTTTCGGCCTTGAACTGGAGGGAAGTATTCAAAGTTCTCACCACAGTCCGAATTCAATCCCTTGGCAGCAATCCAGACAGTGGACAACATATTACAAAATTTTCTAAGTAACCCAAAGTTTCAATCTTTGGACGTAGCTAATAACAACCACTCTAGTCCGGATCATTGCTTGCTAAAATAATCCGGACTGGGGGCGACTACAACAACAAAGTATTTTAGACTTAGACCGTATACCGCAATCCGGATTCTATTCTTCTAAGAATAAATCTGGATTGGGGGGCAACACACATACGCAACTAGATATATGCAAATAAAAATAGGAATAATTAGAAAGGAACATTCACAAGTTCAGAGCGCACATAAGGCGCAAAATCCAGAATTACAAGACATAAAGTTAGAATAGCCAACGGTCAGATTACAAAGCAGGAGTTCAAAAGATTAAAAGTTTAAGCAGTACGACCATCCGGGTTCTCGACGGCAAGAGGAGGAGTTGCGAGGGTTGGATCTGCAGGAGGGTTGGCAGGAATGATCGGATTTAGGCCAGTATAAGGTTCCGGTTCTGAACCGTCCCGATCATGAGCTTCTTCAGCGGAGACGTAAAGATCGGTAAACTTGTCCCAAGAAGACTCGGGATCAGTTTTTATTAGTCTCTCTGAAACAAGCCAGCACCGGTACAATTTCTCCGCGAAAGACTCAGCAACAGCATCAGTATAGTTTTCAGAATTTTTGTACTCAGCGATAATCTCCTCCGCCGGCTTGCGAGCACTCAGTTCGGCCTCTAACTCGGTTACACGCTTCTTCAACTCCCCGGATTCAAGCTCAACGGTGCCAACCCGGTCTGTAGCTGACTTTATCCCTCCCCTTTTTCTCCAGCTCGCTAATCCTCAAATCTTTCCCGGAGTTTTCACCCAAAGACCGCTCTAGATCACCAATTTTTAAATCCTTTCCGGTGCTCTCCCTTTTCACTGCGTCCAATTGTTCGGACAACTCCTGGATCTTCTCCTCCTCAATATGGGCATTAGCCGCAACTCCGGCAAGCATAATCCCGGACTGTATAACATATCAGAGATCAATAAAATTTTACAGAAGAGAATGGAAATAATCGAAGGAGCAAAATAAGTCACCTGAGCCCAAGTAACAAAGTTCCTCTTCATAATCTCGGTCTTGGAAAGCCACTCCATGGCTTTCCAGTCTTTTTCTTCAGCAATGGAACCAGCCATCTCAGCTATCTCCCTTATACTGAAGTTCCCAACTCGGAAACCCTTCTTCTTGCTAGTCCCAGCCTCCCCTGGCGGGGTGGCATCCGTGCCTACAGAAGGGACAGCCCCAACATTCACACCTTGAAGCGATCCAGGTTCAAAGTTATCATCTGCTTGGAATAACCTTGGTCTTTTGGCAGGAGGCGAATGAATTTGGGTTTGCTCGTGAGGAGGCTGACCACCAACTGTACCCTGAACCAGGGACTCGCCACCCACTTCCTTCGGGACATTGGAACCGCCCCCAGTACCGGTTTCAGAGTCAGTGGGAACCCGGTTGTTAGGGACCTTGGTTTGATGAATTCCAGTTATCCTCTTCAGCTTGGAAGCAAGAGCTTTGGTAGCGTCGCTCTTAGACATTCTCTCGACTAGCCTTGGGTCGTAAAAAGGCAAACCTGAAAGAAGCAAACGAGAATAGAGTCAATACACAAAAATAAAAATAGTGCAAAGCAAGGAAGGGGAACAGCTTACATCCAAGTCGGTACATTTTTTCGTGATCCATGAAAGTATCCCGGGTCATTTGATACCCAACACTCTCATAGAACCTGTGCATTTTGTCGAAGGCAGCTCCCTCGAATTCAAACATCTCTCTCACGGGAATATTTTCCACACGCTCAACAAAGAGGGGCATAAACTCGAGATCTACCCCCTTTATATAGATCCATTCCCGGTTCCAACCCTTCAGAGAAGATTGGTGGATGACCGGTTTAGCGGACCCGGACGAATAACCACACTCATCACCTCGGAACCTGAACTCATAGAAGGGATTTTTACTCGAATGGATAAGGGTGAAGATATTGTGGAACAACTTGAAGCTAGGAAAAAAGACACTCTGATTACAGGCGGCCAGGAACCAAGATATCCATTTCACGGCGTTGGGGGTTAGTTGCATCAGTGGTATCTCGTATTCATACTTACAGAGGTGTTTGATGAAGATGTGACACTCCGGATTCCAACCAGATCGAAGATGCTCTAGCCAGACTCTTACATACCCATCTCCCGGCTTGTGGTAGATTCTCTCACCATACCGGGGCCACCTCCATTCAATTTTGGGCCCAAGGTGGAACACGGATCGCATCGTCCATATCGGACTTAGAGTATGCAGCGTAGATCGGAGATAGGGGATAGGGGGCCTCACTCAGCACAGTCCCAGAAAAAGTTGCATCCAAACGGGCCTTGTCATAGGGACCGGGCACCCCACACGGTTGCCTATGTTTATATTGGAAGCTAAGGTCTTTGTAAAAGAGAGCCTATTCGACCTCGTATTTCCAAACAAAGAAGTACTTACTGTCTACCCAGAATCCATCGGGAGTCATACAGGCCTGCCCGGGACCCCGATCCTTAATGCAGAGCTGGGTCAATACCTGCTTGCCACTCTTCTTCTTCCTGGCCATCAAACACCACTCTAAATCTAATAATGGGTATGGTTGATTTACGGAACGGGTGCTACCGGTGCTACTGTCAGAGCTAATAACCAAAATATCGGAAGGAGGCTTTGATTTCCTTGCCCGGCTTTTGAAACGAACCATAGAACCTGAGGAAATTACCAAAGTTAAGTCTTTTTCCTATAACCCTATTCCACATTTATCTGCAAATTTTCGTTCTACAATATCTTATTACACCTAATCCGGGCAAGGATTTACTCTAACCAGTCAATCTAGTCCGGGTTAGCGTGATTCCCTCTATAGCCCTAAACACATTAGATGTCTAGCCCGGATCGGGTGAATCATCCCTTATCAGATAGAGCACATAGTCCGGATTAAGCACATACATGAAACCTAAAAACATGGCACAAATGACTAAAAGCATCCTAACAAGATCTAAACACATACATACACACTCACATACAGGTACTAAAACCAAGAACTCAAAAAGTAACAAGTAAAAAACCCCTTAACCCAGATCCAACAGGCACCCAAAAAATCTCAATTCTGAAAGGATTGGCAGGCAAAATCGAACAATCAAACAAAGGAAACTGTAAACCCACACCCGATAATAAGAAACCGAGGATTACATGAAGAACACAAAATCAAGGAGACGAATAGCCACAAGAGAAAAAGGGGGGGTCACAGATGCATGCAAAAGAAAGGAAAGCAATAAAGACAAAGGAAGAAAGAGAAGAAACTTACAGATAAAAGCTTTCCCAAGAGGGCCACGTGGAGACCAAAGAGAGCAAAATCTGATGCCCATGAGTAAAGGATTCCGGTGAAGATAACGCAAAATCTGATAAAAGAGGAGAAAGGGGTCTTCGCCTTTTGGCTCTCTGGAAAACGAAGAATGGAAGTACAATTGAAAATTAAAAGAAGTTATATATAACTTCTGAAAGGAAACGGCTTAGTGGGCCACGCGGCATGTTTTGATGGGCTGGGAAATAATTAAAAAAGTGAAAAGACAACTGCCTTAATGACACACAGTTGTCGCACATCTTTTTAGGAAAAATGGAGTGATGTGATTTCGAAAGGGAAAGAGGGAAAACCCCCAAATTCGCTTGAATTTCTGCAGTACACTCCAATCCGAACTGCCTTTCTCTACAAACTACTTCAATCCGAGTTGTCTCCACTTGGAAACAATTCGGATTAGGAGGCAACATTCAACCAAATTTTTTTTTTCTAAAAACTACTTCAGTCCGAATTGTCTCCACGTGGATTAGGAGGCAACATTCAACCAAAATTTTTTTTTCTACAAACTACTTCAATCCGAATTGTCTCCACTTGGAAACAATTCGGATTAGGAGGCAACATTCAACCAAAACTTTTTTCTAAAAACTACTTCAATCCAAATTGTCTCCACTTGAAAACAATTCGGATTAGGAGGCAACATTCAACCAAAAAATTTTCTACAAACTACTTCAATCCGAATTGTCTCCACTGGGAAACAATTCGGATTAGGAGGCAACATTCAACCAAAATTTTTTTCTACAAACTACGTCAATCCGAATTGTCTCCACTTGGAAACAATTCGGATTAGGAGGCAACATTCAACCAAATTTTTTTTTTTATAAACTACTTCAATCCGAATTGTCTCCACTTGGAAACAATTCAGATTAGGAGGCAATATTCAACCAAAAATTTTCTCTTCACAAATGATTAACTAAGAAGCCATTTTTACTACTACTCTTGAACTCTCACTCCCCCATACGGAAAATCCGCATAAGGGAGTGGGGGGCAAATGATCGGCCATAACCAATCCCAACTGGACTCGGCCCAAGGTACCAACCCCTAAACCCTAATCCTTGGCCTATAAATAGACAAGGAGAAAAAGGTGTGGGGGTTACATTCTCTTTTACACACACACTCATATACACACACCCTTCATAATTAGATACTCTAGTCCTTATCTTTTCCTCTCCAAAGCCGTCACTTATTCTCACACCGGAGGCGCCGCGGGGCTCAAACCCCCCTCCGGTGTTGCTTTGCAGATGCCCAACCACCAGCTTCACCTCTCACCGGGCATGGGAAAGGCGGAGGAGGCACTAGATCGGGTCTTGGAGTTATCATTAGCAGTTAAGTAATAATTATTAATCTGAATTAATAATTAGTAATATTAGAAATTTGGGAGATTATTAGACATGCCAAAAATATGGCATAACACATACATACATATTCAACTGTTGGAGCTTTAATGCAAAACATTTTTCTCTCCTCCAACAGACTTTTTTTTGCTGCATATCACGATTAGTATCGTAACAAATTAAACATGAAATCTGAAGGATTAAGACCGTTGTAATTTGAACGTTACTTGAACGCTGTATGTAGGATACAAATAGAGTTGTTCATATCTTTTCCAAACACTGATTTTTGAACACTTATACAACTCACAAAGCTTATTGAAAACCTTTCTCTTTGATTCTCTCGAGCTCGAAGATATATTCATATTCGTTTATACATATAGAGAATCCGTAGTTTGAGTTGTAACTTTTTTCATTTGATTTGTATTGTTCAAGTTGTAAGATTTAGTTGCTGGATAGTTGGCTGAAGGAATACGGGTTCTGGGATCTAGTGCTAGAGAAGATTGTACTTGGGAAGTATAGTTCTTAGAGAGCAGGGATCTGGAACAGCAATTCAGCAAGCCATTATCAGCAACTAGGAGACAGGGAGATATATTATTGTATCTTGTACTCGTTATTTTTATTGATCAATAATATATTCTCTTACGAAGTTGGTAAGGGACCAGGACGTAGACCATAGTTGGCTAAAATTCTTCCGTGTTCTTTATTGTCTACTGTTTTATAATTGTTCTGCATTGCATATTTACATTACAGTAAGCCATCTTTATCTATGTAAACAAATCAGTAAACCCAGTAAGCCAATTCTTTCTAGCACACAGACTATTATAACAGTTAGCCACTATATTTGATAATTCTAAAAGTAATCTTAGAAAGTCATAACATATATTTTAGGTGTGCACTTTCATTTGTCCAAGTAAAAGGTGTATTTTTTTTTAACAAGAAAGTATTATTAGACTAGACTATAGTGCGGTCTATCAAAAATTATTTTATATCTAAGTGGGCTTGGGTTGAAGCAAACTTGACAAAAGATAGAGCAAAAAATGCCTTCTTTCCACAATGCAGCAATACTCCAAATCCTAACAATTGTTTGTTTTTTTTTTTTTTGAGAGAACAGTTGTTTGTATTTTCAAATTATTTTTGTAACATAGTTTGTAAAAGAATTCAGTGCCTAGTTTAGTGTATAAATTTTGCTTTCATTCTACTATTTAAATTAAAACTTAGTGTCCTGACAAAAAAAATAAAATAAAATAAAACTTGGTGTGAAACTTGGTACCTCTCCAGAAATTTTTACAAGGGGTGTCGTAACCTTTTCATGATCAAGTATAAATTCGTTTAGATTTCAATTTTTGCCATATCTAGGTGAACGCTGCGCTTAAAAACATAACACCTTTAGACAAGTTTGATATTCTTTTGGTAAAGGCACAGGTACATATATGAAACTGAAATTTAAACTGAGGTCCTTAATTACTTAAAAATAGATTCAAATACAAGAAATAATATCTCATAGGCTACAAGGTGAGGACATTATCTAGCAAGCTTAAGGAATGTGCAGTTGATCATAATAGCGTTTCACTACTAAAACAGTGGCACCACATAAAAACTGCACTTCGAAGCGAAAGACATGTTTGAATCTCCTGTATTTGTATGGGAGCTTTGAAGGTTGAAATGTTCAGAAAAATGGCCAAGAAGCATGATCATAAGGAATAGACGTGTTCAGCTGCGGCAGGCTATCATCCTCATCTTGCCCTTCAAGAAAAGCTGTAGTAGCAACTGCAGCAGGAGGTGGATCATACTCATGTTGCCATTTTTCTTCGGAAGTCCATGGACCTTTCCTCATCTCTCCTCCCATTTCACTAGATAGTCTCTCCATTGTGATCTTTCTCTTCCTTTTTCTCTCGGTGTCTGTCTCTCTGTGTGTGTAGAGCAAACAATTGATGCAAAGTGCTTACAAGGTGGGGGGTGTATTAATAGGGAAAAAACGAAAGAATTAATTACTGTATATTGAATAAAAATCTAGAGTCAACTTTAGCGATACTCGCTGGCATACGTTATTTACTTTAATAGTAGTGATTACTTTTTAAATTGAACTTTTTAACTTAAGATGGATTTAGGTGCCACTATCTCCATGCATAATCCAACATAAGCACTTGGTTGGAGTCAACTTTAGCAATACTCGCCGAAAAAAGTCATTTACTTTAATAGTGATTATTTTTTACATTATATTTTTTTTTCCTTAACATGGATTTAGGTGCCATTATCTCCATGCATAATCCAACATAAGCACTCAAATTTTAGAAAAAAAAAATCACAAGTACAACACGTATTTCTCGATGTATAATTAGAAAAGGTCTTTTTAGGTGTTTAAAACTATTAACAATACTTGACAGTATCGTGTTTCTATAAAACTATTCCATAATACCAGCTAAGAACCAATTATCATTTACGTAATAACTATCTCAAAGAAAATTAATAATAATCTTAACCACAAAATCCAGGATCTTATTTATACCTTCACAATTTACTTTGTCAACGAAAATTAATTCATAAAAGCTACATCTTTAATAAGCCAACCACCACCAAACTCGGACACAAATTCATTCATTTCATATATACAATTAATTTATCAACTAACTAAAAATAATCTTAATATACTTATTAAGTAGAAATTATTTATCCCTAAAAAAAAAGTAGAATACAATACACTAGATAAAAGCATATATATACTAGATAAGCATATATTTGCTAGATAAGCATATATATATATATATATATATATATATATATATATATATATATATATATATATATATATACATATATATATATAAGCATCTCAAAAAAGCATATATTTGCTAGATAAGCATATATATATATATATATATATATATATATATATATATATATATAAGCATATCAAAAAAGCATATATTTGCTAGATAAGCATATATATATATATATATATATATATATATATATATATATCGCTTGTCATGAGTCGTATTTTAACCACAATTTTTTCCCCTTAAGGTTGTACATAAAATATTGCTCTTTAAAATATATAGATTGTATCACCACGTAACTTGTAATTAGAGGGAGTTATGTTTTTGTGCTTATAAGATAATAATGAAAACCACAAAATCTATAAAACTATTCTTTTAATTTTATATTCACCAATTAAATTCATCACTATTAATATATAAATGTTTATTCATCTATGTCAACTAATACATTCATCATTATAGATTCTACACTAAAACTCAATGGTAACTAAGTTCAGTTGTAGAACTTTGTAGAAAAAACAAGTTCATTTGTAGAAATTATAATTTCATGTGCATAACTTTAAATTCAGGCTTTTAAGTTCTGCTGCAGAATGTTTGTTAAAAAAGTAAGTTCATTTGTAGAACTTTGTAGAAAAAGCAAGTTCAGTTATAGAACTTTTAATTTCATGTGAATAATTTTGAAATCCAGTAGCAAAACACTATATTTTTAATACGAAACAAAATAGATTTGCACTAAAACTCAATGGTAAGTAAGTTCAGTTGTAGAACTTTGTAGAAGAAGCAAGTTCAATTGTAGAAATTTTAATTTCATGTGCATAACTTTGAAATTCAATAGCAGGACACTATGTTTTTATTACAAAACAAAATAGGTTCTACAGTAGGATCCAATGGTTCTCCGGTTCTCTTTTAGATAGTGGTTCTCATTTGAATCAAACCCTATATATATTTATATATATATATATATATATATATATATATATATATATATATATATATATATATATATATATATATATATATATATATATATATATCATGTTTCAATCCTATTTTCACATAATTTGCTATTGACATAATGTATCCATACCTATTCATGAAAGTGTGTTGAGTAAAATTTTATATCACTAAAATTTTTGTATCCATGCTATGCTAACGCACTGAACATCAGTTATTTTGTCATGTAATATCATGACAATGACAATAGGAAGATATCACATAATTCCTTACTGTAGTTCTACTGAAATCACCCTATAAAACGATTATTTATTGTAGGATATTCTCAAAAGTACCATCGCACTATTGAGTTCTGCCAAAACTGTTGCCACTATTTTTGGTACCCTTGTACTTATGGTTTTTATATACAGTATTCCCTGTTACTTAAACATTAGTAAAACATTAAAATATGCTCAAATGACATCCAACCCCTTTTACATTAAGATTTGTTGTCCTTTTTCCTTACTCAACTGTATGCCTTCAATTCATATACTATGTACTAAAAATCACATGTACAAACATAACTGCCACTAATTGAGAAAAGGGATATTCTCAATAGTACCATCATGCTCTTGACTTTTCCTAGTGGTGTCACTGCATTTTGTAATATTTTTACGTTTTAATAGGGTTTAAGTACCCTAAGAGTACTGCAAACACAAAACCACAAGTACAAAGGTATCACAAATAAGAAGAAAAAAGAAACCAGCATCATAAACAAAAGTCAATAGCAAGATGATACTACTGAGAATTTCCATCTATTATAAACTACCTCACCATATAAAGTTGACCAAGTTGTTAATTAGTTGTCAGTAGCCAAATCTAAACTCTACAATAGTTGTGACAATAATATTTGGTGACAAGTACATTAGTTTATCCTGGAAGTCAAAGTGAGGCAAGGAAACGTTAAGTCAGACTTTAGTAAAGGGAAACTATAGAGTAAGTACAATGCTACGATCCAGGATGTCAGTACTGCCTTACCAGAATTGAGGAGTCATCCATTGCTTCAGGGACTTCCTTAGCCGTGCCTATCTCATTTACTCGAGTGGATTTTACTCATCACTAAGCTTAGTGATTTGCTTTCCATGATCCTCGCAGCACTTGCGATGATTCTTTTTCATTTCTAAGTGGCCATTATCCATTAATTATTATATTCATCAGCTGCAGATCTGAAATCCTCTTAAGAAGGATAATACTACGTTCTATTTCTCCTCGCCACCAATACAATCTTGCACCAGTGGTGGTCTAGTTTCTTTACTATGTGACATTCCAAACTATCAATTCTCGATCACCAGTAGTCTTTACATGAACACGAACCATCTTTAAACGAATGGAAACGACTTCTATCTCTCAGCACTATCTCTAATTCATAAACCTTGGATATCAACTTCATCACCGTATGACAATCCGTACACACCCTTAAGTTCTTAACAATTCTCAGCACTCTCCCTTTACACAACCTTGTCATCCCAAATGCAACAGCAAGCTTCTCACTGTGCTTAGACAACGCATCTTCCTTTTCTTCATCTTCCACATCATGCAAAACACCTCCAGACTCTGGTATGTATCCTCCTACTTTTAACTTCAACATAATCTCCTCAAGCTTATCATAAACCTCTCCTGTGATCTTATTTCGCTTTTCACCTGCCACAAAACTGTACATAACCTTGTCAACTTCTATCATGCTCCAACCTGGAGTTTTATTTAACTTATGACTTGTCATTGAGTTTCTCACACTGGCGACATCCTTCCAGTTACCAGCAACGGCATATATATTTGACAACAAAACATGGTCACCAGAATTGTTTGGATCCATCTCAAATAACCTTTTCCTCACCTGCTCAGCTAATTCAATGTTACCATGAATGCTGCAAGCCCCAAGAAGAGTCCTCCAAATAATGGGATTTGGAGGTATTGGCATTTTTAATATGAAATTGTATGCCCTGTGCAATTGTCCAGCACGACCATATAAATCAACCATACAACCATAATGCTCAACTGTAGGTTCTATGCCATATTTTTCCTTCATCTCAAAAAAGTATCTACATCCTTCTTCAATCAACCCAGCATGACTACATGCATAAAGGATAGAAATGAAAGTAATGCCATCAGGCCTTAGTCCAGACGCTTCCATCTCCATGAAAAGAGCCATTGCCTTTTCAGCATACCCTTGCATTGCTAATCCAGCAATCATTGATGTCCACGAAATCACACTCTTTTCTCCCTGCATTCTTTCAAAGATCAAACGTGCCATGCACACATTACCACATCTAGAGTAAGTATCCAATAGAGCATTATTCACAGAACTAATCCAAACAAACCCCGATTTCTCCATAAATGCATGTAATATTTTCGCAAACTCAAATGCTCCAGCTTGTGAGCATGCAGACAGAACTCCAGTCAAACTCACCTCATTCGGTGTCATTCCAATTCGTAGCATCTCTCTAAAATAACCAAAAGCATCATCAAAACAACAATTCTGAGCAAACCCAACAATCATAGTACTCCAAGAAACACCATCCTTATCCGGAATCTTCAAAAAAAACTTCTCCGCAACCTCCACCTCCCCCGCCTTCACATACCCCGCAAGCATCACATTCCAAGAATTCAAATCCCTCATCGGCATCAACCCAAAAATTTCATCTGCACCCTTCGTATCACCACACCTAAAAAACCCAGTAACCATCGCATTCCACGCCACAACATTTCTCTCAGGCATTTCATCAAACATCTTCCGTGCAAACCTCAAACCCCCACATTCCGCATACATGCTCACCAATGTAGTCCCAACAAACAAATGGGTATCAAGCCCATACTTCACACCTAAACAATGCAACTGAATACCACTCCTAAAACATCTCGAAAGAGCTGCCGCTTTGAGAATAAAAGTAAAAGAATAGCTATCAGGGTTCGAATTTCGACACATTTCCACAAATGTACTAAAAGCCTTGTGCCTAAAATTAGATTCAGAGAAGCCACGAATAAGGGTATTGTACATGAACACATCTGGTTCAGGGAAATCAAGAAACAGACGGTGTGCGTATTCGATAGCATTGGTGATCAATACTGCACAGTGGAGAAGAAATTTTCCGGAGATTAATGGGTCGTTTTTAAGGCCAGTTTTGTAGGCAAGAGCATGAACTTGTTTGATAGATTTTAAAGACTTACAGAGATTGAGGAGAGAGATGCAGAGATGTTCTGTACTCATAACATCAGGTTTGTTTTAGAGTTTACTCTGTTTTAACTAGGCATCTTTTAGGCTAAAATTTTGGAGGCAAACATAACTAAGCCCTCCCTATTTTAAAAATAGGTGTGGAAGTAAGTGGAAGGTATTTTTTTTGACGTAAATAAATGGAAATGATTGTAAATTAAATTCATTTTTATTTCAAAATTTTTGAAATGAAAGTACTTTATTTTCTTATCACTTATTTTTAGAGTCGGCAATTTCGTACTCGACACGATACAAAAATTTCGGATTTGTGTTTATCTTTTCGGTACACGAATACGAAATTGTACTAAATTTGAATAAATTTAGTGTTTCTTTTGTGTTTATCCTCGGGTACATGATAAGAAAAATACACGAAATATTTAATTAATTAGATAAATATTTTAAATTATATAAATATATATTATAAATAAATATTACATATTTAATTTTTTTACAAAATAAATAGAAAATTGTTTCAAGTTAAGTTTGAATATTTGACAAGAATTTTTTTGATTTTATGTTCCCTGAATTCTGATGTAAACATAAATTTTAAATATTTTGGTGTACAATTCCTCTTCAATTTTGTGTACTAGTATTTCATTTCCGTGTACTATTTCGTTTCTTTTTTGTGTATTATTTTGTTTCGTTTTCGTTGCGTTCATGTATACGAAAAGTAGATGAAATATTTCATGTACCTTTCGTTTCGTTTCGTGTTTACACGAAATGTTTCATTTTGTATTCGTTTTACAATGTGGGTACGCGATTTTATTTCATTTCGTTTATAAATTGGCCTTTTGGTACACGATACAACACGAATGGCCAGATCTACTTTACTTCCTTCCAATTAAAAACCTTAGAAGTAGGACCTAAAATAATTTGTAAATAAAGATGGCAAATAAAAGATAAAGAAAATTACTGCCATGCATAGAATACAATTTCCCTTTTTCCTAATGCTAAAATTAAAAGTTAGTGGATGCGGTTGACAGGGCTGAGCATTCGGTCGGTTCGGTCCAAAACCGAATCACCGAATTAACCGAAAATCGAAATATTGTTTTTTCTTAAAATCTAGCCGGATCGAAATATCTTATAAACCGAACCGAAACCAAACCGAAATATTTCAGTTTATTCGGTTCGGTTCTTTTAAACCGAAATTTTTTTAAAAAAAGTTTTGAAATATAAATTATGACTCAAATAAAATTAAAAATAATACCAAAATAATACATCTATTTATAAATTCTGATAATTATTAAAAAGGAACAAAAAATGAGCATTCAACAGCAAGTAATAATTAGAAAGTTAATTATATTTTAAATATAAAACAAATAAAAGTCTGAAAGAAGCAGAAGTCTCAATATTGAGATTAATTCACGAACTCGAGATGAGGAACCTGGTGATTGCTAATTAGGTTGAATCAGTTAGGTATTTTAGATTTAGGTTATTGGGTATTTTAGATTAGATTTAAATACAATATATTATTAGATATTGATTTAAATATGTATTATATATAATATAAATATATGTTATATATGCATAATTCGGTCTATTCGGTCCTAAATCGAATTTTTTTGTTAAAAACCGAACCGAATTGAAATATATTTCGGTCCGAATCGAATAACCGATATGATCGAAGTTTCAAAAATATTAGAATCGAATCGAACCGAAATAATATATTTCAGTTCGGTTTTTCGATTTCCTCAACCTAGCGGTTGTTCACATTTTGAATTTGATTTTCATAAAATCGAATTTGATCAAATAACGGATGTCAATTTGTAGTTTACAAAGATAAAGTTAGTGCAATAGTCTCCCAAACTTTCTACTTGGGGTGTCATAATATATTTCATGATTTAAAAAAAAAACGTTTGGATATTAAATTGTATTATATATTTAGTATTGTTTTGTCACTGACTTGCAACTGCTTACAACATGGCAGGTGAAACATAACATCCTTAAACGAGTTAGTACTTTTAAGTTTTAACGAACAAACAAGTACATTCTTGAAATTCAAAATGAGGTCCTTTATTATTTAAAAATAAATTGAAATACAAGAACTAAAATATCTTAACTGAAATACATGAACTAAAATCTCTTAGAGCATCTTCAAGAGTCTCTTAACTTACTCTTAAATATAATATAAAATATTGGTTCTTAATAACTTAATGTACATTCATCTCCAACAATACTCTTTATATTTATTCTTTATTTAATTTTATATTATTAAAAGTAAGTTGAATTCATAAAAAGACAACAGAAAAATGGGGGGAGAAAGAATGTATCTTATGAATTTAGTATAAAATATTAGTTAGGAGTAGACAAGAGCATCTCCAAGAGACTCTTAAAATGACTCTTAACTTGAAATTTGAGGAGAGAGATGAAATTTTTTCACTCCAAAAGACTCCTGGTGACTGTTAAATTCACTAAAATTCTATTCTCTTTCCTATAACATTCTCTCTCTATCCACTTGCTTTTATAATTTTATGGATGTAGCTTAGAGCATCTCCAAGAGACTCCTACATTCACTCTTAAAAATAATATAAATAAATGGATCTTAGCAAGTTATTACATTGGTTTATGTGTCAAACTGCAACAATACTCTTTATATTAGCTCTTTATCTATAATTTATTCATAAATCAACCCCACTATAACCAAAAGTTATGCAAGAATTGGTGGACATAAATAGTTTATTATTAAAATATAAGTTAAGAGCTACTAGTGGCTCTTTGAAATGAGGAGAGAGAAGAGACTCTTAGTGTTTTTAAGAGTCACTAAGAGTTACTTGGAGCAACATTTTCATTCTCTCTCCTCATTTTTTAAGTTAAGAGCTCAAGTCTTGGAGATGCTCTTACTTTTAATAATATAAAATGAAATGAGGAGTCAATATAAGAAGCATTCTTGGAGATGAATGCACATTAAATCATTAAGAGTTAAATTTTATAATATATTTAAGAGTGATTTAAGAGACTTTTGGAGATGCTCTAAGAGCTCTTACAATTGAGGAGAGAAATTAAATTTTTAGTGAATTTAGGAGTGACTAAGAGTCTCTTGGAATACACTTTTTTCTTCTCTCTCCTCAAATCTCACTTAAGAGCCAAAATGAAGAGGCTCTTGAAGTTGGAGATGCTCTTAGGCGTCAAAGGGAGGACTGTATCCAGCAAACACAAGGAATTTAGCAGTTTATGAAAAAAACAATACACTACTAAAACATCTGCGCCACAAAAAAAAAGAAAAAAAGAGCACATTACAAAGCTTAAGAAAAGTCGAAAGATTGCCATAGCCTGATCATAAGGAATAGACTTTTGATATGCGGCAGGCAGGCATCCTAATTCCGCCCACTAGGAAAAACTGAAGTAGCAATAGCAGGAGACAGGGAATCCTCATGTTGCCTACCAAAAACAGCTGGAACAACTGCAGTAGGAGGCAGAGCTGGATGACGAGCAGAATCATTATCCACCCTTAAATTAGGAGTCTTCTCATTCCAACTCTGTAGCCATAACGCTATGTTTTCACAGTTGAAAACATATCGTTCAGTAGTTGAGTTATTAAATGCCTGAGTGATTTGGCCTGCTTCTTGGCTGCGGATTTGATGATGATCTGCAGGAATCATCAGCTGCTGTTTATTGGCATTTTGGTTCCAACCATGAGGTGGCTTGAAGCTCATACATCCCGATGACAACAATGGTGCTGATGCCACCGGAATTGGGGAGCGAAGCCCAGATGCAGTTGGGGGTAGTGTATCATTGGAATTAGGAGTAGGCACTGGTGGAGAAGGAGAAATAACATTGTGATCATGAACAGAGGCTTGGGGGGGAAGAGAGAGTGCATCCGATAGAGCTTTCCTTGCCAAATGGACATTTTCTTGTAGCATTCTCTCCCAACGCCACTTGGAGGAGTCAGAGTCCTCATCAGGTGCATTAGTGGTAGTATGAATATTACTACCAGCACCACTGCTGCTACCACTAGCCCCGTCTACCTTTTTCGTCAAATATGAATTCCAATAGTTTTTAACATCATTGTCCGTCCTTCCGGGTAGATAATGAGCTATGCCAGCCCATCTACAAATAGATGCACAAATGAAATTAACAACATTGATATAATTCTTAGTTAAATATGGAAATAAAATCTCAACTCCTTCATTAAACCAAAATCTAAAAATCTTATTCACGATTAATTATAATTAAATAATTAATAATACTAGCTTATAACCCGTGCAAAACACAGGTTACTTTTAATTGTTTTTAATTTATTTATAGTTTAGTGTAATATTGTAAATATTAATTTTAATATGTTATTGAAAGAATTTGAACCTTACATCTTTGTATATAATATTTTTTAGTATTAAATATAAATTAATAGGTTGTTGGCGGAAATCGAACCTTAGATCTCTGTATATAACAATTTTTAGTATTATTGTATCTAACGATCATGATCTATTTGAGTAGAAAATCTAACGGTTGTGGATGAGTGATAACAGAAAATGAGAGTATAAACAAAAATATAGGTTAACCAAACTACAAATTATACCCCCACATAAATTTATTTTATGTTAAAATTATATTTTTATATAATTAATTTTAATTTAAATAATATATATAAATTTAATTAATGATATGCACGGTTTAAAACTTATATTATGAAATTTTAAATTAAATATGTCGCTAACGTAATTCGAATCTTGAATGTTTTGTAAAATAACTTAATCTTATAAAATATTCAATCATCAAATCTAACGGTTCTGATTTTTTTGCTAAAAATTTAACAGTAATTATTTGTTATATACATATTTCTATTATATATTTTTATTGGTGATTGAAAGATAAGGTGTGATATTTTTGGGTATATATTAATAATTGCAAGATTATGTTTTAAATTAAAAGGTAACATGTTTTAATTAGAAAAAAAATATTAATGATTGGAAGATTATGATTGCAAAATTAAGTTTTAAATTAAAAGGTAATGTGTTTTAATTAGAAAAAAAAAATTGATTGGAAGATACGATATTTTAGGTGTGTATAAAGGGTAATATACTGTATTCAATTAAAAGTAAACTTCTTTTAAATTAAATTATAATTATGTTTTTATATAATCATTATCTTTAATAATTTTTGAATTTTAATTTAATATAATTTAATATACTCCTGTTTACGGATTATACTAATGTTTTCTTATTATAAATAACGTACACGGATTTTTAATATATTTTATTAATAATTTGAAAATATGGTGTGATATTTTCGGGTATATATTAAAGATCGTAAGATTAGTTTTAAATCAAAAAGGTAACGTGTTTTAATTAGAAAAAAATATTAATGATAGATATGGTACGATTGGTATTTTAATTTTAGGTGTTTATAAAAGGTAATATCTTCAATTAAAACTAAATGTGAAAAAGGCAATCGGCTAATTACCATTAATTATATTATGTTAATATTTATTTTAATAATTAGGATAACCAAACCGACAAACTTTCAATGTTTCGGCTTTAATATAACAGTATAGATAAAATATTTAAGCATTAGATCCAAATGTTTTTATTTATTACTAAAAATCTATGGTTGTTATTCGTTGTATAGGCATTTTTGTTCGATAGTTTGTTAGTGATTGGAAATATAGTTTATAAGTGATTGAAAGATGTGTTGTGATATTTTTGGCTATATATTAATGATTGCAAGATTATGTTTTAAATTAAAAGATAACGTGTTTTAATTAGGAAAGAGGTACTAATGATTGGAAGATACAATATTTTAGGTGTTTTAATTAGTAATTATAATATTATTAGTTTATTTCATTAATTAGAACGACCATATTTTTTAAAAGAAGAAATTTTAATTAGAAAAGTTAGAAAAGGTAATAGCTGAAAAAATTAATTGGTTAGTTATTATTTAGGAGAAAATGAGAAATTTTAGTTAGAAAATATAAAAAATATATTACCTTTTAGCTGCAAAACGTAATCAGTTATTTATTAGTAATTATAATATTATTTTTTAATTAGAAAAGTTAAAAAAAGTTATAGCTGAAAAAGTTAATTGGTTAGTTATTATTTAGGAGAAAATGAGAAATTTTAGTTAGAAAATATAAAAAATATATTACCTTTTAGCTGCAAAAGGTAATCAGTTATTTATTAGTAATTATAATATTATTTGTTATTTTCATTAATTAGAATGATCATATATTTGGAAAGGAGAGATTTTAGTCAGAAAAGTTAGAAAAATTAATAGCTAAAAAAGGTAATTGGTTATTTATTATTTAGGAGAAGTGTTGGGAAGAGCTGCGCGTAATATTTTAAGAAACGATTTTGTTTTGTTTTTTAATAATTAAGTAAAATAATTAAGGGTAATAAATTAAAATAATTAAATAAGGTAAATACTGTACCGTACCGTACCGTACCGTACCAAAACTTTTAATGTTTCGTCTTTTATAATATAGTATAATTAAATAAGGTAAGTACTGTACTGTATGTTTCGTCTTTTATAATATAGTATAGATAGATGGCTGATAAATTGATTATATTAATTCAATTAAGAATCTCAAGAGAAACTCAATAAAGGACTCCAAAAATACATACTTGTTGCCCAAAATAGCATGAAGTTGGATAATCTTTCTTTCTTCCTCGCTAGTGAAAGTTCCCCGCTTAATACCGGGCCTAAGGTAGTTTGTCCATCGTAGTCTGCAACTCTTGCCGCTTCTATTCAAACCTATAGTATCCATTAAACAGTTAATTAATAAACACACAAACACACACATGATATATGATTATAATTTTCAGACATATATACTTATACACACACAAACACAACTGATGAAATGAACCGATATCAATTTATAAAGTAAAAAGAAAATGCAAATACATACCAGTATTAATAGAAACAGATGTCCAATTGCCTGGACCATTTTCTTGAATGTAAGATGACAACAAAAGGTCCTCTTGAGGAGTCCAAGGACCTTTTTTTATTTCTTCTCCGATTTCACTAGGTAGTCTTTCCATTTTCTATCTATCACTTCCCTTTCTCTCGCTCCCTGTATATTTCTCTCTGTAGAGTAAAGACTTCAGGCAAAGGTATGACAAGGAGGGGAATATATAGGGAAAAAGCAGAAGAATTAGTTACTGAATATTGACTAAAAACTAGCATAAATGTATAGTCAACTTTAGCGATACTGGGTATCAAAAGTCGTTAACTTTAATAGGGATTAGTTTTTGAATTAAAATCGTTCCCTTAATATTGACTTTGCATAATCCAACAAAACTAAGAAGTTAGTCTTTTCAGCTCAGCCTTTTAACAAAGCTAATAACAAGCACGTCACTATCAAAAAATCTATAGAATTATTCATTAATGCCATCATATTCGTAATAACTACTTCAAAGCAAATTAACAAGAATCTTTACCTGCACGATTTAATTTGTCAACGGAAACTAATGGGTAAAATCTACATCTTTAATTTTCCAACAACCAACAAATTCAGTACACTCGGTTACATATTAATTCACATAATTTTATTCATTTAATATATACAATAAATTTATCAACTTAAAAATTTTAATTTTCATACACAAATAATTCAGTACAATTAATTAGGAGACACCAGATAACAGCATATTTTTATAGTGATTCTAATGATTAATATTCTAACCACAATTTTGTTTTTCCTTGAGCTTGCATATATAAATTCCTGTTAAGCAGTTGCAATTTACAACTCAAAAGTTTAAATTTATAGATTGAATGTACAACAAGAATTTCTCGATTAAAAACTAGATAGAGGTTTTTGTTATTTTAAATTTTGTGTGTGTGTGTGTGTGTGTTTATAAGATAATGATGATAACCATAAAATCTATAAAATTACTCACTCATATCACCTAATTAAATTCATCACTATATACAACTGTCTACCCTAAAATCAAATATTTCATTAATACATGTACAATCTAGATCCGCTACAAAATTTAATTTGCCGATTGACTGCATAAGTATAAAGCCAAAAACCAACAAATTTCATAAGTTACGAAATCAAATATTTCATTCAAACAATCTAATTTGTCAACATGATCACCTCAAGTTTCTTTGTAGGTTATCGCCCTGGCCTTCCCTTTTCTATGGTCAGTTTGTCGCACATTATTATCATGCTTAGCTCGCTTGCTATTTTCATAATTGAATTATGTAGATTGGAAACAAATAATTTCATCCTTTTATAACTGTGTTAGGCTTCAATTTGTATTCTTTACATCTTAAAAGTCAATCAATGTATATGTCACCGTCCTAATTGCTGCAAGAAAAAAGTATATATGGCAGCCAATTAGTTATTCGTAATCTAGCTAGACAGAACTTAATTTACGTACCAATGTCCTAGATTCTATTTTATGTTCATAAACAATGTTCCGTTGTAGCCTGCCACATGAATAATAGCTTGAAACTGATTCCAACCTTTGATTAAAATACATGACAACCAATTAATTAACTGTTTGTAATCTAGCAAGACATAACTGAATTAGCGAGTTACCAAAGCCACGCAGCAAAGTAAAATTTTATTATGTGATTCCTAATCCGATAGCACACACCATTAATCAAAGTATAGGCTTCTACTTAAAACCACATACCAAAAAGTTGTTGCAGCGGAGCAGGTTCTAGTATCCCAAGTAAAGTGAGAGTATAATAAAAAGTTGAGTGTAAATACCAGATAGTGAAATTTTCATTAGCCAGGGCATTTTTTATCTTTGCTGGCTGAAAGTCCAAGAAATGAGAAGCTGTGAGAGATTCGATGTCCAAAGCTAACTATAGCACGCAGCCACACATATATATAGATGCAGGTTCTACCTACATCTGAAAGTGCTGCATTTAGGGAATGAGTAATCAAAGACATAGAAGACAATATTTCTTTTGCTAGGTAACATAGAAGACAGTATCATAATCTCTATATCATTGAGTACTCTAAGTCTGTGATGTTAAAATATGACAAACCTTAAGGAACGTCACTTTCAATCTAACTAATGCGGGGATTTTTCTGACCCCTAGGCCCTTGCAATTGCATCGACAAACCTGACAGAAAGAAACACAAAGATGGTGGCTAAACTACCTTACTAAAATTATAAACAGCGACACAATGAAGAGATATATAAACATGACAAAATACCATATAGATGCGTGTATATACATTTTTAGAGAGGACAAAAGAGAGTGGTATTGCAGAAAAGTTCAGATTTTTTTCTGTGAATCATAAGGATCTGGACACACTCCTCATATATATAGTCAGCTTGCATTAAGAATCAATACTGTGTACATAGCACATACAACAAAGTGGTACATGTACATCAACAAAATGGTACACTGTACATGTATGCAAAGTACAAACAAGTCTAAAGAGAGACAAAAGTAATTACACATCCAATGTGGACCATGGAATCAACGATGTTTGAAGAACACAGCGTGTTGCCGCTAATTTTTTCTGTTTCATCTATGCTTTACTCTCTTCCCTCTACAATTTCATAGTGGTGCACGGCATATATATGTATTTTTAAGTCTAAAAAATTGTTTCAAAAAGCATTTTAGAATTTTGTCCTCAGAGATTCCTAACCGGAGTGAAATAGTAAAGACTCAAACCTTTCAAATTCTGTTAGACCTTTCAATTTCTGCTTGTGGAGGCACTAAACAGTGGAATTACAGGAATCCAGAAAAAAAAAAAAGAATAGGAGCTGTGAAAGAGCCTTGTCAGCACACTAAGATCTTACTTTATATGTATACATACATGGATAGATAAGTATACAGAATTGTGTCTCCAGGGGTCGAGGCTCCAATGATACATAATTAACATATATAAAAAAAATATTCATTTACCCCCTAGCAAAAATATATATAAAATAAACTGCAATAATTCAAGTAAAACTGCAAGTTACCAACCCAACCCCCCCCCCCACAAAATTACAAACTGTCATGCATGACATCAACATCCGTAAACTACATACACCAAAATAGCAATTAGCATGAAGTATCAACAGACCAATTTATATGTTATGCATCAGGGACCAGGAAAATTATATGATACAGTTACTGTTAGACATCAAAAGCATAAATAATCCACTGTATACCTCCTATCTGTTGGGCTTGCTAAGCGAGCCTTAACTCCACATTAGTATGATATTGTCTGCTTTGGGCCGAGCCCGCACGGATTTGTTTTTGGGCACCTCCCAAAAGGCCTCATACTAATGGACTTAATCTGACTGCTTATTAACTAGCAACCTGCCACTCCCACAACCGATGTGGGACAACTCCTAACAATCTCCCCTTTCACACATCGGGCTCGACACCTGCCGAATCTGCCACCATTCTCTGTGTGATCTGCTCCCCTTGACCCATACTGGAAGTTCCCTTAGGCTCATACTGGAAAGCCCACCTGCTCCCCTTAAGCCAACCTGGGATAGCCCATCTGCCTTTTCCTTGGATCCATTCTGGAGCCCATTGAGATCGTTATCATGGATCGTTATAACCATAGCTCTGATACCACTTGTTGGGTTTGCTAAGCGAGCCTTAACTCCACATTAGTATGATATTGTCTGTTTTGGGCTGAGCCCGCACGGATTTGTTTTTGGGCACCTCCCAAAAGGCCTCATACTAATGGACTTAATCTGACTGCTTATTAACTAGCAACCTGCCACTCCCACAACCGATGTGGGACAACTCCTAACACTATCCCCAGATTTGGAGAGAGCAGTCAAGTGCATAGCCTGTCAGGCTACCTCTGAAGTGCTTTGGCATAGTAACAATTTTGCAATATATGTGGTGCCTTGTATACTGGGTTAAAATTTGATACTGGCGCTATATTAGTAGAGCAACCTCGTGCCTAGAGCTACAAGATTTTGATGTCTTGCAAAACAGAAAACCCCACACCTGAGGTATTTATCTATTAAAAAAAGACAGAGCTTTTTCCAGCCACTTTTGAGGCTTCCTGAACTAGCATCACACTTCTTTGGCGTAAAACATCATCCCACTTCTCTGCTTCAGCAAAAATTATTGAAATAAGGACATGATTTTCCGGATCAGTTGACGTCTTTAGTATTTTAAGTGCATTCACCATGTTCAACTCCAGATTAGAATGGTTGTGAACTCTACAAGAGTTCATTAAGATCCTCCAAATGATTGCATTTGGTTCTATCGGCATTTTTTTCACAAATTGATGAGCATTCCCTAGCATTCCAGCGCGAGCATTCATATCAACCATACAACCATAATGCTCTATTGTTGGTTCAATATGGTACACCTTCTGCATGATCGCATATAAATTGCTGCCAGCTTCTGTCCAACCAGCATGGTTACATGCTAACAGAACTCCAAGGAATGTAATTGAATTCGGCACAATTTTCTCAGCATCCATTTCCTTAAAAGCAACTAAAGCTTCCTCTACTTCACCATTTAAGGCATACCCCATTATGATGGATGTCCATGAGATAACATCTCTCCTTGGCATAGCATCAAAAACACTTTTAGCTCGAGTCATGCTGCCACATTTTGCGTACATGTCTATAAAAGCATTGCACAAACGAGTACTCCCAGTGAGATAACTTTTGCTCTCTATATAAGAGTGTATATGACATCCAACATGCATTTCCCCAGAATTTCGACAAGCCAATATTAAACCTAGCATTGTAACTTCATCTGCTTTTAGTTTCTGAAACTCAATCTGAGTGAATAGATCTAAAGCTTCGTTATTGAGACCACATTCAACATAACCATGTATCATGGAGTTCCAAGAGTCAATAAATTGTTTTGGAAGTTGTTCAAACAATTTTCTCGCATATTCTATCTCTCCGCATTTAGAGTACATGTTAATCAGTGCAGTTCCAACAGCGACAGTATCATCCATTCCCCAAACTTTTGCATAACCATGAATCACATTTCCTATCTTATAGTCTCTACTGTTAGCACATGCTGTAATCAAACCAATTAAAGTCACTCTATCTACCGCTATATTATTCTTCCTCATCTTCCTAAACAATGCAAATGGTTTTCTAGAGTCACTGCTCTTGGCATAACCGGTGATCATCGTGTTCCACGATACCAAATCCTTTTCAGGCATGTCACTAAACACTCTTTCCGCCTCAAGAATACACCCACATTTCGCATAATAATCAATAAGAACATTACAAACCACTTTATTAAAATCTAATCCCGTCTTACAACAATACGAATGAAGAGCATTTCCTACATCAAACCCCCCAAACTCCACACAACCGGAAACCAAAATCACTAAAGTAACATAATTCGGCTTCAAACTCAATCCAAAACCACCCCTCAAAAGTTTCACAAACAAACTCAAACCGACACGAAAATCCCCAGCTTTTACATACCCCGAAACCATACAATTAAAAGTAACAACATTTCTTTCACAACATCTATCAAACAACACACGAGCATTATTCAACAACTTCCCACAATCCAAATAAAAGTGAATTAAACTATTCAATACATACACATTACAATCCAAACCAAACTTAATAACATAACAATGCACAGCCTTTCCTTCCCTCACAACCCCAATTTTATTACAAGCTTTGATCAAAGAAGCAAAAACAAACGGATCGAAAATCGAGCATCTGGGGTCTTCAAGATTCACCATTTCTTGGAAAAAGGTGAGAGCTTTTATAGGGTAGGTGTCTGAGGCATGTTTTCTCATCATGAGGCGCCATTTTAAAGAACTGGGTTGTTGAATTTGGTGAAAAATGGAGGTGGCTTGTGGGAGAGATGAGGGGAGAGAGAGATAGAGATGGAGGAGAGAGATGAGAAATGAAGGGTAACAAGGGAGAAGGCCAGTGGTGAGTAAGTGAGAGTGGATTTGAAAGAGTTGATTGGGTGAGAGTGATGGTGTTTTCTTGATGAGAAGGGTGAGTAGTTTGTTTGTTGAATGGAGGGAACTCATCTAAACAAATTGCAGATAGCTGGAGTTGCTCAAATAAAAGTGTTTTACAAAGTTAATGAAATTTTACTATTGTTATAACTTTTAGCATGGAAGTTTGAATTACTTTTTTTTATCATTTTTACTCGGAAAATGTTAGAGATGCTAAATAAAATATAAAGGGTTAAGGAGCAAAAACACCTTATGATGTAGTGTTGGAGTAAATATACCCTTATAATTTAAAAAGAATCAAATACACCCCTATATTTTAAGTTTATGGTTCAAAAACATCATTCGAGTTAGTTTTGTGTACCATGGTTAGAAAATAATTTGCAATTAAAAACATTTAATATAAATAATATTATTAATTTTGTAAAGGCTTTTTACTCCCAATTTATAATTAAAAAAAAAATTGGTATTTAAATTTATTTTATGTTAATATATATAAGACATATATACTTAAAATTTATTAATTTTTAGATAATCATAATAAGATTAAATAAAATAAGACTAAACATAATTTTTCAAAAAAATTTATTTTGGATATATTTAGAAGTTATATATATATATATATATATATATATATATATATATATATATATATATATATATATATATATATATATATATATATATATATAGGGTTTTGCTCAGGTGAGAACCATCACTTATGGTGAGATATGAGATCTAATCCTATTCACCCATTTAAATACAATATATTCATCTCTTACCATTCATTTAATATTTTAATATTTTAATATTTTATATTTGGGATTTCACCATCTTCTTACTAATTCAACCATCCACCACCACCGACGACCACCATCACCTCCGGCGACCATCAGAAAATCACCACCGGCAAACATAAAATCACCGCCACCAAACCAGAAATCACCACCAGAAATACAAAAATCACCACCGACAAACACAAAATCACCAACGCCAAATCAAAAATCACCACCAGAAACACAAAAATGACCACTCCAACCATCTGTAAACAAAAAATCACCACCGAAAAACGAAAAATCACCACCGAAAAATGAAATACGGCAATGACTACACCAGCACCACAACAATCACCATCTTCACCTCCAATTTTATATAATCACTTGATACACACTTGAAATTACAAGAAAATAATATAAATTTCAAAAAGAAAAAAATATAAACTACCAATAAATCACCATCGGAGTCCAAAAATCACCACATATTATGTACCACTCTAACAGACTTATACACATAGACAAAAATTCGTAAACAATCGAGACAATTAAAAACCGGTCAAACGTCGGCAACTTGGAACAAAATCCGGTGAGTCAAAATCATGTCAGAAGCGACGGCGACGGTGGAATGAGAGAGGTGTTGTGTGTCGTGCGTGTTGTGTGTCGTGTGTGTATGCTGGGTGCTGGGTGGGCAGGTGGAGGTTTGATTTTCCGGCGACGGTGGAATGAGAGAGGATGAAGAGAGGGAGAGGAGATGGCGGTTGGTTGTGGTGGATGGGATTGGTTTTCCAATGATCGGAATTGCGATAGGAGATTGGGGTGGGGTGGATAGACTAAATAAATGATACACTCCTGTGTACAATTTTTTGCATTTCTTTTGGGGAAGGGAGTGCGTGTGTTTGCGTGTGTGTAATGGGTGTGTCTGTGTGTACTGGGTGTGTATATGTGGTTATTTAACTCGTGTGGTTGAGATTTAAAGTTGGTTAAAAATTGTGGGGCTGAGATTAAATCTCAGTTCTCACCATAAAATAGGGTTCTCATTTGAGCAAGACCCTATATATATATATATATATATATATATATATATATATATATATATATATATATATATATATATATATATATATATATATATATATATATATATATAGGGGGCTACTCCAATACAAATCTCCTTAGAATACAAACCTAAACATCAAATTCCAATCCAACATTTAAGCTAATATAATGACCAAAATAGGGGTACCCCAATACGAAAAAGTCTTATAATTTTACCCTCTGTTCATTCATCGCAAAAAATTAAAAAAAAAATATTTTTTTTAAAAAATGATGACGTGGCAGCAGTTTTTATTTATTTATTTTTTTTTTATGAATTGATAGAGGGTTCAATTATAAGATTTTTTTTTGTGAAGGTGCCCCTGGCTGGGCCCTTAGAATATATGAAATATAATATATTTTGTGTTGGTTTGTAGTTCTCATTTTAAGAGTGGTTTGTATTTGAGCAAAAGCCTATATATATATATATATATATAGTTGCACTCCATAACAAACACCTTATATAACAAACAATAAAGAACACCTCATATCTAATCTAATATAAGAGTTCCGTCATGGCACCCAATACAAAAAGTTGTTATTTTTTTACCCTCTATCCATCCAGCAAAAAAAATATCAATAAAAAAAATTTAAAAAAATTTACTGTTCATGATGACGTCACTGATGACGTTAACATGACGTCATCATGAACAGTAAATTTTTTTTATTGTTTTTTGCTGGATGGATAGAGGGTAAAAAAATAACAACTTTTTGTATTGGGTGCCCCTGGCGGGGCCATTTGATCTATTAGATCTAAGGTGTTCTTTATTGTTTGTTATATAAGGGTGTTCTGTATGGAGCAATGACCTATATATATATATATATATATATATATATATATATATATATATATATATATATATTTGTATAATATTGATATAGATGGCTGAGTGTTTATAAAATATAAAAAAATAGTAGAGATGATTAATTTCTAATTTTAATTATAAGAGTGGTTTTTATTTGAGTATATATATATATATATATATATAGACCTTTGCTCCATACAGAACACTCTTATATAACAAACAATAAAGAACACTATAAAATCAATTATTCCAATAGATCCATTGGCCCCGCCAGGGGCACCCAATACAAAAAGTTCTTATTTTTTTATCTTCTATCCATCCAGCAAAAAATATTTTTTGAAAAAAATCACTATTCATGATGACGTCACTGCTGATGTCATCATGAACAGTGATTTTTCCAAAAAAAATATTTTAATTTTTTTGCTAAATGGATAGAAGATAAAAAAATAAGAACTTTTTGTATTGGGTGTCATGACGGAACTCTTATATTGAATTAAATATGAGGTGTTCTATATTGTTCTTTATATAAGGTGTTCTTCATGGAGTGCAACTCTCTCTCTCTCTCTCTCTCTATATATATATATATATATATATATATATATAGGTCATTGCTCCATACAGAACACCCTTATATAATAAACAATAAAGAACACCTTAGATCTAATATATCCAATGGCCCCGCCAGGGGCATCCAATACAAAAAGTTGTTACTTTCTTACCCTCTATCCATCCAGCAAAAAATAATAATAAAAAATTTTAAAATTTTTTTTACTGTTCTTGATGACGTCATGCTGACATCATCAGTGACGTCATCATGAACAGCAAATTTTTTTAAATTTTTTTATTATTTTTTTTGCTAGATGGATAGAGGGTAAAAAAATAACAACTTTTTGTATTGGGTGCCATGACGGAACTCTTATATTAGATTAGATATGAGGTGTTCTTTATTGTTTGTTATATAAGGTGTTTGTTATGGATATATATATATATATATATATATATATATATATATATATATATATATATATATATATATATATATATATCTTATTTTACAATCCCGTTTGTTTCTTTTGACAATGACAAAGAAATGGTAATAAATTCAAGCGATTTTAAGAGGAAACATAAGGAGTATATATTAACATAAAATATGATTGTAATTTCATTTTTTTAAAATTTGAAATTAAGAGCAAAAAAACCTTATAAAGTTTAGGAGCAATAATACATTAATGAAATTATTAATATTAAATATTGGTAATTCTAAATTAATTTTTAACCATGTTTAAGAAAAAATTAACTAGAAAGGTCTTTTTGTACCCTAAAATAAAATAAAGGGGTGTATGTGATCCTTTTAATATTACAAGGGTGTATATGTTCCTACACATATATTACAGGGATGTTTTTGCTCCTTAACCCAAATATAAAAATATTTATCAAATATCACGTATTATATTTTGATATTATATTTTGATGGTTTATAACTCAATCAAATTTTTATCAAATGTAATTTTTGAATTGGGAGTTCCAAAAATCTGGGATAACTTATGCACTGTTCAAATTTTGGACGGCATGACCTTTCCATTGTTTTTTCCTCTTGTGCAGCGTTATAGAAGACAAAGTCGGGGGCATTAAGCTAAAAAAGGAAAAAAATAAGTGACAAACCATCCTAATTGGGTCAATCTCAGAAAACTATCATCAAACTGGTAGAAATATGCCAAAAATGAAATACACATGTTTCAGATTATTTTTTTTCCAAATAAAAAGATACTTTTATTGCATATCACGAAGTATTACAATTTACATTGATGCGGAAGGAAGGCGTAGAATGCCATTCCTTATGATCAGACAAAGAACTAGCCTCTCTAGCAAAACAATGAGCTACTGAATTCGTCGATCTTCTTACAAAATGAATCGAGTAAGACCTCTTTTCCAATAGAACTACAAACCTTAATGATTGAACCAAAATAAGAGGAGTCTTCTGAGCTGCTATGAAAAGCCTGTACGACACTCAAGGAGTCGAGCTCAATATAAATATGAGGTACCTGTAATTTCTTGAGCCAAGATAATGCTTCCCAAAATGCTATAGCCTCTACTATCTTTGGGTCCACAATGCCCACAGATTTACCACCATAACCTGTTAGGAAAGAACTATGCCAAAAAGAAATACACATGTTTCAAATTAAACTTGCCAATTCATGTTTATGAGAGCAAAATGAAACTTGAGTGCCTACAGAAATTTAAGAGTGCAAAACTTATAACAAAGTAGATAGAAGTTCCAAGACTCAAGCAGTGCCAGTGAAAATATTAATCATTTTAGAGTTAATTTCAGGATGGTGGCTACATTTTACCCCAATTTTCAAAATAATGGCTGTATTATCAAATTTTCAAAATATTGGCCGATGTTCCCTTCTGCATTGTAAAAAGGTGTCTCCCGTTAAGTTTCGTTAAATATGCACCGTTAACTTTAAATAATCATATTTTTTTGAGGGTATTTCAGGAAAATCACTTATTATTATACATATAAAACTTGTTATACATATAAAAGCACCGTCTACAGTGCCTCGCTTTAGGTAAATTCATCACCGCAGTCAAATTAGCATCTCTATACAAAATCGAGATCCTTTCTCGCATTCGTAGCCCTAGAATCGTCAATTTACTCGGCTTTACAGTCAATTCCAACAATCGCCGACTCATCGTAGTTGAATTCATGCTCAACGGAACTCTACACGATCTCCTCCACGTCAGCAATCCATACCGAGTTGGAATCAGTGACTCAGACTCGCGATTCAAATCGCACAATTTGATAGAGAAGGCGGATTCATCGGAGAGATCGACGGCGATGCCAATCTTGTGCTGAGCATTGGCGTGGGGGTTTCGGTGGCGTGAGGAGTGGTGGGTGGGGGAAAGCATGGAGAAGAAGAAGCGAGGAGGGGGAGATCAGAGTCGGTGGATGAATTAGGGTTAGGGTTCTTGTGGGGATGCATTTGGGAATTATTTTATGAAGGGGTTTTTGATTCAGTGAAATGCCTTCTTTTTTATTTGTGTGTTTGAATTTTTACTGTGTTTGATTGTGTTTTGTAGATGGTTCGGGAATGTTTTGGTATTGTCAACCGTTCGGGGTTTCTACAATTTTGGGCATTTTTAGTGTGTTTGATTTTTTGGCCTTTAAAATTCTACTTGATTCACAATTCTAAAGAATTTGAATTTACGAAGCTCTGTTTTTTCAGTCTAATACATAACTTGTTGATTGAAAATTTATTTTTTACTAGATGCAATCTGAGTTGATGTCTTTGTGAATTCACACATAATGTAATTTTTCTGTTTTAGGGTTTCATTCTTAATAACAGAAGCGTTGTTATATATGCATACAATATGATTGTTGTATTTTCTGGAAAATCCAATTTTACCCCTGCTCCGTTAGATCCGTTAGTAGAGATTTAACGGGAGACACCTTTTTGAAATGCGGAAGTGAAAGGCATATGACACAGCCTATTTGTAGTTCGAGGACTCAACTCAACTTAAGCTTAGATTGTAATAAGTAAATAACTTTAACTGTCACAGGAATCTCAGGAGGTACTATCTGTCAGAAGAAATACCCTAAAGTCAATCTATAGTTTTGATGTTTTACACTGGAAGAAGCTCAGATTGCTGATCAAGCCTCAGTATAGCATTAAAGAAGTGGATTTATTTCTAAGACAGAGATTTCTAAAGTGACAGGTTCAGATAGAATACAATGAAGTACAAGAAGGAGAAAGAAATGAGAAGAAAAATGAATCACATTTTTAATGTGAAAATTAAAGGACAGTCATTGAAGTTAGTCGTTCATGAACCAGACCGTGCATGGAACGTCAACAAAATATTCAGTGGTATTCCTTTATTACTTTCAGTGATTCAGAAAAGAATGAAGACAATCCAAGGATATATAATTATTCTTCTTTAATTAATTTAAATCAAGTAGTCAATTTAATTAATAAATTAATTCATCAGGAATTAATTCATTAATTAAATTAATTATTAAATTAATTAAATTTGAATAATTATTATTTAAGTAAGTTTAAATTAAAAAGATTATTTATTAATCAGTTTAATTTAAAACTGAAAAAATGAACTAGCAAGACAATCAGAGATTGTCTTGCCGATTGTCTTGAAGGAGTAAATCAGTATAGCAAGACAATCTGTGATTGTCTTGGTGATGATTAATTCTGAATAGCTTTAAAAAAGAAGAATAAAAATCTAATTTGATTGTCTTGACGATTGTCTTGACAGTTCAAATCAGATTGTCTTGATAATGATCAAAAGAAAAAGCTTCAGACAGAATGATAATTTTTGATAAAGCAAGACAAAGATCTCAGAATTTGATTGTCTTGCCGATTGTCTTGGAAGAACCTGATTGTCTTGACGATTGTATTGCCTATTGTCTTGGCAGTACAAAATTGGTTGTCTTGGAAGAATAGATTGTATTGCCTATTGTCTTGACAGTTATATTTGAAGATAAAGAGGCAGTAAATGTTATATATGAAGACACAGACGACAGAAGACAACACAGACAAGAATATTACATTCAACAAATGCAGTTTACTCTCTTCTCTTTCATCAAGAACACAACCTGCAGGAGCAGAAAAATTCATAGAAAATCAAGTTCATCTTATTTTTAATATCTGATCCGATAGAACTTGTTTACTTGATACTCTTGTACTATTAGCGAGTTTTTACTCCTAATCTATATCTTGATTTTTATTAACAAATCTAGAAAAATTCATGTCGAATTTTCTAATTTGTTTTTATTAACTAGATATAAATTCTGTACTGTATTTGTAACAAACCCATCAAGTTAATATAATTTTATATTCAACTTGAATTTTGTTTCATTTAATTCCGCTCAAATTTGTCAAAATATAAATTAAATTATCCGGACAAATTTCGATTAAACAGTACTGTTTGTATTCAACCCCCCTTCTACAAACATATTGGACCTAACAGGAAGGAAACATTAGCCAACATTTTGAAAATCTGATAACACGGCCAACATTTTGAAAATTGGGGTAAGTTTAGCCACCACCCTGAAATTTACTCATAATCATGTATATTGATACATGTTGCGAGCACATTGGTCATTCCTCGGTCATCTATAACATGAGCAACCTCTCGAAGTATAGCGTTCCTTAGTCATAATTAGGCATCCTTCGTCTCATCCTTCTCCTCAATTAGCTATAATCTGAGCAACTTTTCCAAATGTAGCAATCTTGACTGACTCCCAATTAACGACATCCATGTTGTCATCATCCTTTCCTCTTTCACTTTTATTACAATGTGTATTCCTCAATTCTTTCCACATGGTTCTTACATCATGTTGACATTATATGATAATAGATCGTGGTCAGCACCATAATATTACTGTAGAAAACCAATCTCTTCCACTAAAAATGACTTTCTAAAATTAGAAGTTCCAATTGTGGTAAACCTATTATTTCTTTTTAGATCCATATCAAGCACTGAGGCTTCAATGTCATGAACTGGAAAATATAAACAGGGTTGTTCGCACTCAACTCCTTAGATGTCTCCATGAAGAACACTCTTAATCTTACATAAAGAACACCATAGAATCTTACATAAAATCTCATTTAGATTCTAATTTTCATATGAAAAATGATGTTTTATAAATAAATATAGATTCTAGCAAAAAATTAGAATCAAATATAACATGATTATACATAATTTCATTGTTACAAAAAGATATATAAGATTCTATACTGGATTCTATGTAACATTTGATTTTAAAATTTAGATGAGATTTTACGCTAAATTCGATATGTTAAACTTAATTGTTGTTATAATTTGTGATTCTTATCATAACAAATCATTTTTTATGAAAAATAAAGTTTTATGATGGTGTTCTTTACGAAAATTCTTAATTGTTGTTATAATTTATGATTTTTATGTATATATATGTATATGTATATATATATATATATATATGTATGGATCAGTACAACCTCAAGCTTACTTGGATAGATCGTCTGTCACGCTTTGAGTTAAACAAACTCCAATTATATAATCCACGACGGATCCTTTCCATTTGGAGAAGCGTATCACCTGCGAAGGACATGCTTTCAAATTTCAATATGTCAGTCATAATATATTTACAAACTGTAAAACTATCAATCACAATATTGACGAACTCTTAAGTAAGTTATTCAAACAAAGATAAAAGTGATTAGGACACTTGGCAGAATTTATCAGAGTCAAAAATTTTAATTACCACAAATTTGGTAATTAAATTTGTCAACTTACGAAACAATTGGAACTTGTAGGCCACCTAACCAAACTAGCTTATAGCCCGTGCAAAGCACGAGTTACTTTTAATTTTTTATAATTTGTTTATGGTTTAATAGAATATTTAAAATATTAATTTTAATATATTATTGAAAGAGTTCAAACCTTATATATTTGTATATAATAATTTTTAGTATTAAATATAAATTAATATATTGTTGACGGGAATCGAACCTTAGACCACTGTATACAACAACTTTTAGTATTGTTATATCTAACAGTCATGATCTATTTGAGTTGAAGATATATAAATGCGGGATAACCAATTTTATCATTCATAACTTACATACATAATAACTAAAATATCTATTGTATCCATGCATTTGAAAGTACAATATAGTTTTCCTTATATGACTTGCCGGGAGGGATCAATTCCCATATAAAATTCGTTTCTCAATTCCTCTGAATCGGAATTTTCATAGACCCCTAGAAATTGATTCTTAAGAAAAGCACACAAGTCATATTTAATACAAAAAGCTGGAACTATATCATTGTAATTTTGTTTAAATATTGTAAGGACAATATATATATATATATATATATATATATATATGTATATATATATATACATAGGCTTTTGATCAAATAGAAACCAATGCTTAAATAGAAACTAGAAACCAATCACATCCATTAGTTTTTATAAAAGCTTTTAAATCTAAACCACACAATAATATTCTAGTCATATTAAATTATTGGTGGGGTGGTGGTGGCAGCAGGGGTGGGGCTGGGGGGTCGGGGTTGTTGGTGGAGAAGGCAGTGGGGGATAGGGGATGGGGTGGGTATTTTAATATTTGTCAAAAATAAAATTAGTGATATATGTAGTGTAATTTAATGATTTCTGTTGGGCTAGGATTTGGTTTCTAATTTCTATTCTAAGATTGGTTTCTAGTGGAGTATGACTATATATATATATATATATATATATATATATATGTTCTTGCTCAAATTAAAATGAGAACTGAGATATAATCTCAGCCCTCTATTTTTTACTAAATTTTTTAATCGCAGCCTTTACTTTTATCACACACACCACACACACACTACATATACAAACACACACATACACACACTGCCCACCCCCACCCCCCGACGTCGCTGCCGCCCGCTCGCACGCAGCACCGACACATACATTCAACATACTCTTTCATTCAACTCTCTCTCCCCCCCTCCCTCCCTCCTCTTTCTCCCTCTTTCTCCCTCCCTCCCTCCCTCCCTCCCTCCCTCTCTCCCTCCCCCTCTCTATCCTTTAGTGTATTACGTTTAATGGATTTGATGATTATTGGAATAATCGATTGAAATTAGTGGTAAATTTAGTTTTATCTTGTGGTTGTGATTTTGGTAGATGCATGAAACCCTAGATTTACTAATTGGGGGTTTACAATATTCGATTTTGAATTGCCCATTTTTTTATATTAAAACTGTTTGCTTTGTTTCACTTAGTTCTTCCTGAGTTGTGTTTTGTTCCTTTTTTTTCTGGTTGTTTGATGACTTATGTAGGAGCATTTTTCTGTTTGTTTTTGTTGGATTCTTGAATTCGTTAAGCTGTGCTGATTGATTTCAGTTTGGTTGATTTGTAGAATCAAGTTGATTGGTTCGTTTGATTTTCTTGTGTTGTTGTCTGAGTTTGTTTGCTGATTTTACGGTTTGGTTATAAATTGTTGTTCATTGTTTTGCTGAGTTTCTCCAATTTTTGGGTTGAGAGTCGCTAGTTTGTGTGTAGTGCCGAGTCTGTGTGTCTGTGCTTGTGTGTAATATTCGTTTTCATGTTTAATCGAAATTTATGTTTTGGTTCGTTCTCTTGAATGCAATGATGTTTCTGGCTACTAGTTCTAATTTATGTTGTGGATGAGAAATGGAATCGAGGAAAACGAATGGAGTAGCATGCCGGAGGGGGAAGGCGATCACGGCAAAACGGACGTAGGAGGATCAGGTCTGAGTGGGAAATCTATGGTGAGAAAATAAGACATTAATATGAGAAGATATGACAGTAGTGAAACAATATTTCATAATGGAGCAAATGGCGTGATTGTTACAATATCTAAAGAAACTGATTTTACTGATGTAGCAGATCAAATAACAGCTGCCAAGTTTGTTATATCTTTTTAAATGGATATTTTTTGTGCCTTAGGGGAGTGTCATATTATGATGGCTTTTTGACCAATTTTGGGGGAATTTTTGATCTCGTTATTTGACGAATTGGGTCATTATGATCACTATTATTTTGTCATATTCATAAATTATAGTTATATATATATATATATATATATATATATGTAGAGTCTTAAATTTAATTTTCAGATATATTATTATGTATTATTTCATTGTTATTACGTTTTAGTATATTAAAATTGAGTATTCATTATTTGAATTGAAGCTAAATTTTAGTAGTGTTTTTAATATTTTGTTTTTATAGAAATAGAAGCTATATACTTCGTTATTTCTCTTTATTAAGAGGAACTTGTAAGCTAGTTGTATGTCTAACTAAAGGTATTCCCTTTGGTTGGGACATTAGTATAGTGTTTCGGAACTCTAATTAGTGTTGCTTTAAACGGATTTTGATATTTGCTTTGTTATTTAAGTGTCTAACCAAAGGTACTCCTTTGGTTGGATATTAGTAAATTCTATTTTAGTTAATAATAGAAATTTTTATTTTAAGTAGAGTGTTATGGTTTTTAGTGTCTATAAAGGCATTTTTGGGTTTTGTGGGATCTGTCATCAGTTGATGAACTGTCTCTATCTTTTAGATGACTTTTGGGTTTTATGTGAACTCGGCGTTTTATATGCCTAACAAAGGCGATCCCTTTGGTTAAATATATAAAACTGTTCTTTTTTAGTTAGTAGATTGCATATAGTTAATCTTTAACGTAATTTCAATTAATGGTTTATTGACATGATTTATTTGCTGTGGTTATTTTGATAATCTTTCAGTTTTTTGGGGCGGGAAGAAGTTTTAAGAGAAGATGGAGTTGTTTTCTTTGGGTGAGAAGAAGTATAAAGAGGAGACGGAGGGAAGCAGATTCTTGGGTGTGTAATGAAACAACAAGAAGTCCCTGGCATTTTTCTTATAGCCTTATGTATATCGTTGTATGGTTGTATTGAGTGGGGCGCTCTTTTTTTTCCCCTTGAGTTTTTTCACATAGGATTTTGCTCTTGCGGGGTTTTTAACGAGGCCTACCTATATTTGGAGTCTTCTTCTCTGATATATAGGTTTTATTGTCTAATCTCCCGAATGAATCTCTTTCTCATGTCAATCGTAATTCAGGTTACAATCCACGGATTGGTTAAGCATACCTTTCGGATAGATGATAAGCTTTTGTGGATGAAAGAATGTCTCATTTCCTTTCCTTCTTGGATTGTGTAAATTTTATTTTTTAAATGAAATTGTTTCATTTATGCAAAAAAAAGGGGATAACCAAAAATAGGGGTTAGATCTAATGGTTGTAAATGTGGGATAACCAAAAATGGGGATAACCAAAAATAGGGATTAACCAAACTACAAATTATACCCATTTCGCTTATTATAATATAGTATAGATAGTATAAATAAGGAAACGATAACCCAGATCATTTAACACTGTGAAACTAAATTAGGCAAAACTGAGCAGCCAATATTTAGATTACGGCAACAAACAGAAGAATTACCTGTTAAACACCTAAATTTTCCAGGTTTGCAAAAAAATAACTTATGCAATTATGGACAGTCATTTAATACAACAAATAGAGAGAGTTTACAACGGAGGCTAGCTATCTGACTTATGTCAAAAATCATGTTTCTGTATTATTTTTTATAAAATTCCTTTGTCCTGGGTTTATTAGCAACCCATGTCTACTAAAATTGCAACTCCATAGAAAAGGCAAGTGCAATTAGTACACATAGAAGGCATACTCATCCACATACTGCAGTCCACTGCCCCCCTTTTCATTCCACATTTCTAATGATGCAAAAGATCATATATGTCCAACAATAATGGAAAAAAGAATTATAATAACTAAAAAATATACTTTACAACAATGTGCATTTCCGCTACATGCATCATAGTGAACAGCAGTGGCAGACTTACCCTCACCCAACTAAAAGTGACAAAAACTATTTAATATATACACACTGGAATTCAAACCATCCTTGATAGCATAATAAATGAGTTTCAGACTACTTTAATGAATAAGTAGGTACATTCATAAATTTGAAAACGAGGTAAATTATAAATTGAAAACGGTCATCTCAATTCAGCCTACTAGGAGAAGCTGAAGTAGCGACCAAAGCAGGAGACTCCTGCTGGAAATTCTCATGTTGCCTACCAAGAACAGCTGGAGGAGCTGGTGTAGAGGGAGGTAGAGGAGGATGACAAGCACAATTATTATCCAGCCTTAATTTAGGAGTCACCTTATTCCATCTCTGCAGACATAGTGTTATGTTTGCTCAGTTGATGACATATTGTTCAGTAGTTATTGAGTAGAGAGATGCTAGAATGATTTACGCTGCTGCCTTGCTGGAAAACTAATGATCATCTGCAGAAATCATCACTAGTTGTTGACTAGCATTTTGGCTCCAGCCACAAGGTGGTTTTAAGCTCATATATCTCAACGACAACCCTGGCGCATGTTAAGAAACCAGTCCATCTAAAATATTAAGGTGTTAGAGGAAGGCCAAACTGGATCTTTATATTATATTGTAACACTCCCCCTCACTCGAAAGCCCATTTTTGGTTCGAAGAGTGGATCACGGGCGCTCATCTTTGGAGCATAACTTGCCTTCGTGTCCATATTAAATATTGAGAATATTGGGGGTGGCAGGGAGTCGAACTTGAGACCCCCGCCAAACCAGAGCTCTGATACCATGTTGAGAACCAGTCCATCTAAAACCTTAAGGTGTTAGAAGAAGGCCCTAAATGGATCTTATATTATATTCTAACAGCGCACTGGTGCTGATACTATTGGAAGTGGGGATCCAACCCCATGTGTATTTGAAAGGCAGAGTGTGTAAACTTGTAACACTATAACTAATGTAACTCAACTAAAGGAAAAGATACTTAACCAGAAGACAATCAAGAACAAGAAGTCACAAAGAAATCAACACTAAATGAAGACAAGGTAATTGATACAATTCAACATGTTAACTATGATCAAGCCAAGAAGAAATCATTGAGAGAAGTTCAAGTCAAAGTTGTTCATGCCTCAGTGACTTGAAAAGCCAAGAATCAAGATCATAACTATCAGTATCAATAATACTAATTGATTTCAAGTGAACAAGAAGGAAAGCAAATATTGGAAAGCCACATTTCTAATTGGATATGGTAATTTATTCAAGAAGCAAAAACACTATCAAGACTAGTCACTTATGAACCAGACCAGTGCATCAAGTGTCAGGACATTGATAGCAAGTTTATGTCAGTAATAAAGATCCATGTTCAAGAGCTTGGTGAAGAATAAAGAAGACATGAAGATATCACAAGTTCAAGATGTGCATTGAAGTTTCAAGTTGAAGACCAGAATATTTTCTAAGTACTAAATATTCTAGATGACCAAGTAGAAGTTTCTAAGTAGAAGTTCTACTTAGAAATTCGAGATGGCTAAGTAGAAATTCTCAAGTAGAAGTTCTACTTAGAGTGCAGCTTCAACATGATACATGGCATCTTCTGATTGGCAGATTTCCAAGCTTTCAAGATAAGGCAAGATTTATGTGGACATCATTGGGCCACGTATATCTTAGTCTTTGAATACTACAGGACATAGATTACATGTAGTATAAATAGAAGTGCTTGTGTAATGTTTTAGTTAGTGAGTAATTCTTAAGAGAAACACATGTAAAAGAGAGAGAGTGCATTCACAGAGCTTAGTATCATTCGCTTCTCTCTGAACTTCTGTTATACTTTGTAATGAATGTTGTAGCAACCACTTCAAGTTATATATAAGACATATATTCCTTGAATCTGTGTGTTCGTTTATTGCATCGTATTTATTGCTTCTCATATTCGAAAAGTTGTATTCACCCCCCTCTACAACACATTTGGACCTAACAATTGGTATCAGAGCTATATGTTTAACATACAAAACATAGATCCTTGTGTTTAGTAGAATAATCGTGAGTTTTCATTTTCTAGATCTACTTTTCATTTTCTCGAAAAGTGTGCTTTAATTCGTTGGTAGTGAAAACTCATCCGAAAAATTATTTAAATACTCCAGGTGTGATTATTTAGCTTGGGTGTATTTTAATTAATTTTTGTGAATTAATCTGGGTACTTTCATATTTGGTGTTCTTGAGTGTTCATCATCTGTTCTTATCAAAGAAGACAACCCAACAACTTTTTGATCTCCTTTTCAAACAGATAAATAGTAAAAGAATAAAAAGGTGTTTTTGGACTTTTTGATTTGCATTATTCACGGCCGAAAGTGAAACAAGACATACTCAGTACCTAACACGTGGGTTAGGTGGGTTAGGTGAGTAAAGCATCAAAAGTCAAAAGGTGTTAAAGAGATAATATTGTTTATTCAATATTAAAGTAATCTGCAGAAAAATTATTCTAAGGACAAAAGTTCTACATAGAATTTCTACTTGAGATTTTCTACATAGAATTTCGACTTGGACAATTTCTACTTAGTGAAGTTCGACTTGAGCAAAATTTCTGCTTAGAGAAATTTCGACTTAGGCAAAAGTTCTACATAAATTCTATATAGCCTAGTCTTGGGTACTTAGAAACTTTTAGTGACCAGAATTGAAATGGCTCCTAAAAATGCATTCAAGATCCCAATGTTCAATCGAGATCACTATGAAGAATGGGTTTTCAGAATGAGACTCTATCTAGAGACTGTTAATCCTGAATATCTGGAAGTCCTTGACAAGGGTAAATTTGTTCCAATGGTGGTTATTCCTGCACATACGGAAGGAGGGGTGGTTATAGCACCTCGGTCTGAGCCCAAAAAGGCAGCGGACTTTTCGGATGCTGACAAGGAGCAAATAGCTTGTGATACTGCCGTACGACAAACCTTGATGGAATCTCTTGATCATGAAATGTTCAACATAGTCAAAGGTCTGACTACAACAAAGAAGATTTGGGACAAGATAGAAGTTGTCATGGAAGGATCTGCAGAGGTCAGAAGTAACAAGACACTCATACTCAAGATGGAGTATGACACCTTCAGAATACGAAAAAGGAGAAGGCATAACAGACGTCTATCTACGATTCAGTCAGTTGGTATTGGATTTGAATCTGAGAGGTGTAACTCTCCCCATGGTTGAGACTAATACGAGATATCTGAGGAACCAGCCAAAGAGCATTGAACATAGGGTCTACGCAATAAGAGAAACCAGAGATTTGCATACAACCTCTCTGGAAGAGTATTATGGAATATTAAAGACCTATGAGCTGGAAACACTTCAAGATCAAGCATGGGACAATGATTCAAAAGGAAAAGAAACTGCATCAGGATTAGTTGCTGATGAGGAAGAGTCTAAGAAGGCAATGGTTGCAGCAAAGCCTAAATCATCACTTGCACCACATCAAGTTGATAATGATGACGAGTGCACATCTAACAGTGATGATGACTACTACACCCAAGAAGAGCTGGACAACATGGACGATAGTGTCGTGGCATACATGGCAAGGAAGTTCAGCAACATGAGATTCAGAAAGAGCAACCGACCACAGAGAAATTCTTCATCTTTCTATCGGGCTGCTAAGGGTGGTGGTAGTTCGTTAGGCTACCAAGGTAAAGGCAAGAATACCAGCTACAAATCTCCTTTGGATTTCAAAATGAAGTTCAAATGCTATAATTGTGGTGAAGCTGGACATTTTGCCTCGGACTGCAAAAAGCCTAAACAGACTTATCCAAAAGAGACATATGAAGCCCTCAAAAGCAAGTATGAATCGCTGGTGAAGGAAAGACATGGAAAACGAGCTTTATTGGTGACAGAAGGAAGAGCTTGGGATGATTCAGATGAGGAAGATGTTACTCATGTAGCAAACTTTGCCCTCATGGCTGAGACATCAGAGGAACCAGAGGTACCAGTTCTGACTCTTAAAGTAGAAATGTCTATTGATGATTATAAGGAACAGAACGGGGCTCTTAGTGAAGAGATCTATATGTTGTGCAAAAGCCTAGACTCTTCTCAAAAGGAACAGAAAACACTTGTTGCCAAATGTAGAATGCTTGAGGCAGAAGTGGAAGAGTTAGAGGCTGCTTGCACTGTAGATACTTCCCTAAGAGACTTTATTAAATCTCTGGAACACAAGCTCGTCCTTAAGGAAGAAGTAGAAGCATGTCTTAGGAACAAACTAGCTGAGTTAGAAACTAAATGCGAAGCTTACAAACTAGCTGCTAGTAAAGTGTATGTAGATAATGACACATTTAAGAAGATAACTGGAGTAGGTATAGGACTTGATTATTCTGACCTTCCTAAGAAAGAAGGAAAGAGACCTATTGACCCTAGTTCCAGTGACCTTAAAAAGGAAACACCTAGCATTCTTAAATCAGCTGTCAAACCTATCTACAAACACCTTGTTCATAGAATAGAAGAAGAAGAGACTGAATTAATAGCTAGATATGAGATTGAGATGGAAGATCGCCAGAAAGCACAACCTATAACTCCTATCAAACAAGTTAAAATCAATTTCCCTAGAGATGAATCTAGACTAGGATTAGGAGTTAAGGCTGTTAAACAACAAGGAAAGAAAGAAAAAGGTATAAAAGAGGTTAAGGCTGAACGAATAAAGAAAGCATGCTATCACTGTAAATCTACTGAACATCTTTCTTATGCATGTAAAGCTAACATAAATGTTCCTGCTGCACATGCCATGCCTACCACACATATAATGAATAATCTGCATCAGAATCATGCACAGTGTGGTCAACCTAATTGTATGCCATGCACTTTTAACATCATGCAAACTTTTGTGCATTTAATGAATGCATCTAGCCAGTCATGCTCAAATACTGTTGCTAGTTCAAACATCAAGAAAAAGCATGTGAGAGCCAAGACTGTCAGTCCTCCTAAAGTTAGGAGTGACAAACCTTCTCCTAAGACTGACAAATCTGTCAAGTCTGAGAAAGGAAAGGAGATAGTCGAAAGCTCTAGTAATGTTAAGAAAAGTGCATCTCCTGTTGTTAAATCTGTTGATTCTCGATCTTATCGAAAAGCAGGGCCCAATCAAAGTTGGGTTCCGAAGAATGTCTAACCAATCTGTCATTGCAGGGCGTTAAGCAGAATAGAAATAAAGTTATATGGGTGCTAAACAGTGGAGCATCGAGGCATATGACTGGAAACAAGTCCCTGCTTACAGAGTTGGTTATGAAGGCTGGCCCTTATGTTACCTTTGGAGATGACATCATAGGTGTGACTAAGGGATATGGCAAACTGAAGACTGGTAATGTCATCATTGAAGATATTTCCTATGTTGAGGGACTGAAGCACAATCTGTTGAGTATCAGTCAATTCTGTGACAAAGATTACGAAATTGTCTTCAATAAGAAAGGTGTATCAATCACTCACATCAAGGAAGGCTCATTGGCTTTGAGAGGAGTTCGAAAGGCAGATCTTTTTGTTGCAGACATGGATTCAGCAAATCAGAATGAGGTCACCTGTTTCTACAGCAAAGCCTCGGATGATGAAAGCTGGATATGGCACAAAAAACTATCTCACTTAAACTTCAAAACGATGAATGCTCTCACGAGGCGAGAATTGGTGAGAGATCTACCTCAAATGGAGTTCGCTCCGAAAGGACTCTGTGAAGCTTGTGAAATGGGAAAGTCGAAGCGAGCATCGCATAAAAGCAAAGAAATTTCTAGTATTACTGAGCCTCTGCAACTTCTTCATATGGATTTGTTTGGCCCAGTGAATGTCCTATCTTTGTCTAGGAAAAGATATGCATTGGTAATCGTGGATGACTTCTCCAAGTATACATGGGTATTGTTCGCAATGACGAAAGACGAAGTACCTTTCTTAATCATTGATCACATCACTCAAATTGAGAATGTTTCAACACTTACTGTGAAAACGATTAGAACAGACAATGGCACTGAATTCAAAAACGCAGTGCTGAATGACTTCTGTGTATCTAAAGGAATACGTCGTCAGTATTCAGCCCCGAGAACTCCACAGCAAAATGGAGTAGTTGGAAGTAAGAATAGAACTTTGGTTGAAGCAGCAAGAACTTTGTTGTATGATTCAAAACTTCCTTTGTACTTCTGGGCCGAAGCAGTGAGTACCGCTTGTTACACTCAAAATAGAACCTTGATTATAAAAGATAAAGAAAAGACATCATGTGAATTAATGAACAACAGAAGACCAACAATCAAATACTTTCATGTCTTCGGAGCAAAATGCTATGTGCTTATAGATGATGAAAATCTAGGCAAGTTTGCAGCAAAAGCTCGTGAAGGAATCTTTGTTGGTTATTCCACAGATGTGGTGGCAGCTTATAGAGTGTTCTTAGTGAATGATCGAAAAGTGACTGAAAGCTACAACGTCAGATTCGACGATACCAAACTCCCATCAATTTCTAGAGATTCTAGTGAACCTGAGTCCCTAAAATTTCAGAATCTGGACTTAGATGAACTTGAAGATGAACCTGAGTTAGTTGTCCCTTTAAATGTTCCAAGTGTACGTGAAGAACCTGAGTCTAGTGAACAAGCTAATTCTACAAGATCAGAAGAGACTTCTTCAGTACGAACCGGAAATAACTCAGGGGGAGTAAATAGCAGCTCAAGGACAACTGTTCAAGGCTCGAGACGAGTTGACAGTAGTTCTGTAGGAGCTGGCACTAACTCAGGGGGAGTTAGTGAGAATAATCAAAGTAGTCAGCACCATAACTCAGAAAGTCAAGCTGAATCATCAAGACAATTTCCAGGAGAACGGGTATGGAATAGAGATCATCTGTTTGAATTAATTATTGGTGATCCAGATGCTGGTGTGACTACTAGAAGAACTGCAAGAGCTGACCTGGCTAATATTTCCTTATATTCTGGGTTCTTATCCAAGCTTGAACCTAAAGAAATAGAAGAAGCTCTTGGCGATGCTGATTGGGTGATTACAATGCAAGAGGAACTCAATCAGTTTGAAAGGCAGAAAGTTTAGAAACTGGTACCCCGACCAAAGAACATATCAGTAATTGGAGCTAGGTGGGTATTCAGAAATAAACTGGATGAAAACGGACTTGTAACACGAAACAAGGCTCGTTTGGTTGCAAAAGGTTATTCTCAGCGAGAAGGAATTGATTATGATGAAACCTATGCACCAGTTGCAAGACTTGAGGCAGTCAGGATGTTCTTGGCATTTGTAGCACATAAGAACTTCAAGGTTTTCCAGATGGATGTGAAAAGTGCCTTCCTGAACGGAGAGTTAGAAGAAGAAGTGTATCTGGAACAGCCGCCTGGCTTCGTTGATCCAGAACATGTAGATTTATCTTCTCTTCAAATCTGTCTATGGCCTCAAGCAATCCCCAAGGCGATGGTATGAAACCCTATCCTTATTCTTAATTGAAAATGGTTTTACTAGGGGAGTAATTGATAAAACATTGTTCTACAAAAATGTAAGAAATGACTTAATACTTGTTCAAGTCTATGTGGACGATATTATTTTTGGGTCATCAAATGAGCGCTTGTGCGAGAAATTTGCCAAGCTAATGCAGGAAAAATATGAGATGAGCATGATGGGAGAGCTGTCCTTCTTCCTTGGATTACAGATCAGTCAGAGAAAAGATGGTATCTTTATCTGTCAATCCAAGTACGTCAGAGATTTACTCAAAAAGTACAATCTAGAAGATGCATCAGCAGCTAAGACTCCCATGGCAACAGCCACGAAGCTTGATGAAGACAAATCAGGTAAACCAGTTGACATCACAAGCTATCGAGGTATGATTGGCTCACTCCTCTATTTAACTGCAAGTAGACCCGATATAATGTTCGCAACTTGTTTATGTGCAAGGTTCCAAGCGGATCCTAGAGAATCACATCTCGTAGCCGTCAAGAGAATTTTTAGGTATCTCAAGGGCACACCAAATCTAGGGATTTGGTACCCAAGAGATACAGGTTTTAATCTAATTGGCTATTCGGATTCAGACTATGCAGGTTGCAGGATTGATAGGAAAAGCACATCTGGTGCTTGTCAGTTTCTTGGCAGAAGATTGGTGTCCTGGAAAAGTAAAAAGCAACATACAGTATCTACTTCTACTGCTGAAGCTGAGTACATTGCTGCTGGAAGCTGTGTAGCTCAAATACTGTGGATGAGGAACCAATTGAAGGATTATGGCATGGAGCACAATAAAATTCCAATTATGTGTGACAACACAAGTGCCATTGCCATAAGCAACAATCCTGTAGATCACTCAAGAACCAAGCACATCGACATCAGGTATCATTTCATAAGAGAACATGTCGAGGAGGGGATTGTGGAGCTACATTTTGTGCCCACAATGCAACAAATTGCAGATATTTTCACCAAACCTCTTGATGAAGTAACATTCAATAGATTGGTTGGTGAATTGGGAATGCTTAACACAAGTTAGTAAAGCCTTCTATCTGTAAAATCCAGGTTTATGTTTGTATGTGCAAGCTACTTAATCATTATGTGCTTAGACTTTAAAATGCCTAATTAATGATTGTTATAGTTTGCATATAGTTTGTATAAATTCATTATGTTTTAAGTTTCTTTTATAGCACAAATCTGTGAATTTATGCTTGTTAGATTGCATGATCATAGGGGGAGTTAAATTCATAATATTCTAAATTTTACATGATTTTTAGATGAATTTACCTATGATTTTCATGTAATTAGAGGCCTTAGAATTGAATTTCTTCAAAATTTCGAGTTAGTGTCTATCTCGAAACTTATCTAGAAATTTGACTTGAATTTCGACTTAAGCTGTCAGAGTGAAGTTTTGAAAATTCTAAGTCTGGGAAGAATTTCGAGTTGTCTATCTCGAAATTCATCTCGAAATTCGACTTTGAGTTCGAGTTCGAGTTACCAGTGTGCCTAGTTCTATCTTCAAAATATTCGAGATAAAGTCTATCTCGAATTTTATCTCAAATGTTGAGATGAGGTTTCCATTAAGGGAATATTTTGAAAAGAACTGAGAATAACTTCGAGTTAGTCTATCTCGAAACTCAACCCGAATTTCGACTTGATGTTCGAGATAGAGTTCTCAGTTGCTTAAGGGAATTTTTTGAGTTACTCCTAACTCGAATCTTATCTCGAAGGTTGAGATTATGTTTCCATTCAAGATATTTTGGAAAGAATTGAGATTAAGTTCGAGTTAGTCTCTATCTCGAAACTCAACTCGAATTTCGACTTGATGTTCGAGATAGAGTTAAACTTCTAACTCGAAACGTATCTCGAATTTTCCTTTATTTCTTTTACTGGAGGGAAATTTTTCCAAGTCTACAAACCAATCCAGTTCGAGATAAGATTTCCCTGTAGTCTTTGCTGTAAAATTGGTTAAAGTGCTTATTTGTTCGAGTTAACCTCTATCTCGAACTTCATCTCGAAGTTCGACTTGATGTTCGAGATAGAGATGTTCGAGATAGAGTTCAACTTAAGTGTTCCCTGTATGAACTTAGTATTTTTCACTCTTTTTAACAGGGACATTTTTGTCATTTCACAATCATCTATATATACATCTCTAACTCGATGCATCATTCACTTTACCTAATTTCATTTTCACAGTAGCCGCTTCACAAAAATAGGGCGATTTCACAAATTTCATACCTTTAATCCGTGTTTTTGTGATTAAACTCATACTAATCACGAATTACTGCCAATTTGTTGACTACTATTGTCTGTGTTATCCTTAATCGTTGTGGTGGTGTGTTTAGTGACCGTTCATACACGCGCATATACATACACACAAACTTAAATTGTTTGTGTAACTGTTCATAATACACGATTTCATATTCTCTATCTAAACACACACGATTAACTGGTATACACACGAATATTCATCTTCATTGAATATTCAGATTTAGTATTGGCTATTGATTGAATCCCGTAGTTTAATTTCTCAAAGGGACTTTTGTTGTTCTTGTTAAATTAAAAGGGATACAATCTTTAATTCGTAAATTACTTGTTTTTCAAAATTAAAAAAAAAATTCACATCTTTTAAAGAAAAACATTTAATTAAAATGGCTCACCAATTTTCACTTGCTAAAAAAAATTTTTATAATATTTCTACGGAAATTGGTGATCAACTCCCACGGTTTAAGTTTTGGGTACGATTTCTCAATTTGTACTCCAAGGCTACCCATGCTTTTACTGCCAAACCTACACTAGTACATGATGCTTTACAGCAATTATGGACTAGTGCGGTTACTTTTGGGAGTAAAACAACCCCCTACGGTTTCAGGTTTACCTTAGCGGGTCAGGAATATGAGGTGACTGAAGAAATTGTCAACAGGGTTCTGGGATTCCCAATCAAAGATGTTTATGATGCAGAACCTACAGCGGAACAACGCCTCACATTCTTTGAAGAAATAGGATGTTATCCTCCGACTGGCCGGATCACTGGAAACATCCAAAAACAATTCTTCCATGTGGAATGGAATTACTTTTTCGAGGCCATCACAAGATGTTTTCGGGCACGCGAAAAAGATTTTCATCAAATTCCAATTCCAATGCAAACCTTTGCAGTTGCCCTAGCAAGAGAACTGGATATAAATTATGGACGCATAGTTCTCTCTGAGATAGTGGCCTCAATGGGATCTCCTGCAAGCAGAGACCTCACTACAACTGATGTTGTCTGCTGGTTTCCTCGGTTTCTACAAATGCTGATTAATGATTTAATACCGAAGGATGCTCTTGCTGTTAGACAGGGATTTGCCAGAAGCCCAACATCTGCACCGCTAGGGATGGGCACTAAGTCACTTTCAACTATTGCTAATCAGGATAAACATCAAGGTAAACATATGTCAATTCCTGAAAATATTCAAATGTGGCTTACATATGATGCAGGAGTTACCAATTTGGAGGCATCATCACAAGTTTCATCACATGCTCAGAATCCATCTGTTCATGCTGAGGCATTTGATGAGATTCCTGATGAGCAAAGCGATGATGCACAAGGTAATCAATCAGGTAATCTCTCCCTGCATACTATTCATTCCTCCTCTTATGTATCTGATTCCGAGACCCAAGAAACTGCTAACCCACAGGATCTATCCCAGGGTGAGAGCTATATTTCTGAGCCTGATACACATTCTTATTCTCTTTCACCCCTGTTAACGGAAGTCAGAAAGCCAGCACATGTATATGTAGGAGATGATGAGGAGAGTGAACCCGAAGAGCAGCAACTTATTCGAATGAAAGCCAAACTTTTTCATGCTGCTACTTCAAAAGTCCAGTCAAACCCTAATGTGTCACACGCAACCACTCCACCTCACGAGAGTGGTTCTCCCTTTAAACAATCTGCACATAGGGATTTTGGTGAGGATTATGTACCTTTTGAAGATCCTGTTTCTTCAAAAGGACATGAAGTTTTAACAACTTCAGCCGTACCTTCACCGGTACGTACTGATGCTGCAAAGAGGATCGGTTCTGATGTCGTACAAGAACACTTTGCAGCCACTCAGCCTGAGATTCCAACTCAGGACATAACAGAAATAGATCCCATAAGTGCCAATTATATTGCTTATCCAATTTCTGCAGGTACTGCTTCATACTTTGGATCAATCATTGAAGACATACACGAGCGCGAGACAGGGAGTGTGTGTGAGAGGTTAGGGAGAGAGGGACCTTCATTTTTAAGGCCCGAAACCGAGCGCCAAATACTAACAGAACGAGTATTAGAGCGAGGTCACCTAAACCAAACACCGTCCCTTAATATTGAAAATCTTGATACACGTATGAATTCTATGGAAAATCAGATGAGGCAGTTCGGGCAGACGATGGGGCTGTTCGGGATTAACATTGGAAACAATCAAACGGCTCTTGATGACTACACAGCACGAATGGCAAGTCAAGCTACAGCTTTTGATGCTTTGACAAACAAGGTCAATGACTTGGGCCATGCTGGTGGTGTCTTGGGAAGCACTCTTAATGAAAGGATGGGGGCAATGGAGTCTACAATGCATACAATGGCAGTGGAGATCAGTAGAATGATGTTCGCAGTCAGGATTTTTGTACCCCCGGAGTGTTTCGAGTCGCAACAACCTCCCCGCGATGCTGGTGCAGGTGGTACTAGTGCAGCGGGAGCCTCTGGTTCTGGTTTTGGAGGTTCTTATGCAGCTGGTGGATCTGAAGACCAAGGTGGAGCTCAGGATAACTCACCTAAGGGGGAGAGTGGAAAGGAGACGAGACAGCAGGCAGTTCACATCGAAGAAATTGAAGAACCCCCTGATCTTGTCAAGGAAACATAAATTGAGCCTGCTGTTGATGAAGAGGCTCTGAGGAGGAAAAAGGGTAAGGCAATGATGGTTGATGAACCATTCGTTGACCTGAGTCATCAGGAAACAGTACAGGAGGTACTTGACTCAGATTCTGATATGGAAGACGTACCTTTGGCACATGCTATAAAGTGATCTTTGAAGGAACAAGGTGGAGGTGCTGGGATGTCTTCCGGAATGCCTGAAGAAATTCCTGTTGATGAGGAAACCCTTAAAGCTCAACAGTTAGCCTTGGAACAAGCTCAGTTCCATAAAATGAAGATGATGCAAGAACGTGCTGCCTTCCTAGAAAAGAAAGTGGAGCTCCAAGGGAAGCAGTATGATCATGAGCTTGCAAGGCTAGCTGATCCCCAAGTTGATCTCGACAAGAGGAGGATAGGACAGAAGTGGGATGAAGCAAGGAAGATAATGATGGGACCCTGTGCGAAAGGAGTTCATAACAAGGAGGCAGATGATCTGTTCTACAACTTGAATTTGCAAAATCCAATGACTGGGGACTATATAAGTGCTTTGAAGAGATTAATTTCTAAAGTCAGGGTTGGATACAATGCAACACTTAAGGAGTGGCAGGTTATTTTGTCCTTGGTAGAAGGAGTCCCAACATCTTTCCTATATGTGGATGACCAATTCATAACGAGAAGATCTGCGTCAGAGTTGTTCTTGCTAGCGACAAAAATTCAATACTCTCAATCTGAGGAGCTAAGCATTCTGTATAGGGATCAGTTAATGCAGCTAGCAGAGGACAAGGGTCCAGAATTCTCAGCATATCCAAATTTTTTCCGGATGGTAGTTGACGGAAAGATGAAGAGGGTTAGCATGGAGGAAAATGATCTAATGGAGCTTTCAGTGGAATCTCTCAAAGCTGTCTGTAGACAAATGATGAGTAAGGGATTCGCTTCTGAGCTTAAAGAAAAATCCGTGAAGATCATTGAAAGAGTCATATTCAAGAAGAGCAATGAGGTGTGGAAGTGTGATATCATTGCTCCAAACCCTCTTGATAACGTGAAGATTGAGCCGGAGCTGATGGAGAAGAAATGGAATATTCTTCAAGCAATGAAGAATGTAGATGAAGCTCTGACTCTTCCTTCTGGAGCACTAGAACAAGGAGAGATAAGGGAGGAAATTGGTGTTCCAGGAAGTGATAGTGTATACTGGATACACGCTTATGCTGAAGATACAGCTGATGCCTTAGTATTCATAGATGCAGACCAGAATCAAACATTCTTGCATATGAGTAGAAAATGGCTGCTACAGACTCACGATGCTGCATTTCTGGAGAGAGTATTACATGTATTCAAATGGGGCGAAGTGGAAGATATGTATGTGGAAGAAAAGCAGAGACTCATGAGTTACCTGTCTGAGATAGTGGTGGAAAAGAAGCGGATGGAGCGAGATGCGGCCAGTGTCCACAATACTGACCGTGTCAAGGGCTACCCTAAGATGATCTATTGTCAGTTTAAAGATGATAAATCTCATTGGAAACCTCAGCTCATAATGAAGAACTTTAAGGACATTCCAAAGATCAGGACTACTCAGGAGGTGGACAAACTCAGAAGGCTTTTCAAACATCCTTATCCAGAGCCCAAGAATCCTCTAGAAATGGAAGCTGTAAGTCTATTGAATGCTAGGTGGAAGCAGCTTCGCGATCCAGTGTACAAGAAAGAACAGCAGCAGAAGGAGAAGCGCAGAAGGCAGAAAGAAGAGAAAGACCAAGCTGCTGAAGCTAGAAAGAGGAAACGGAATTAGGGTTAAAGGTCAGAGTGGTGTGAACTTGAAGTTGGAAAAACTTCATGTCTTTCGGTTGCTTTAACTCACTTGAGGAAAATTCACCTTAGAGTGAATCCAATAAGGTGATATAAGTTTGACTAAAAGGTATGAAATAATCCAGGTGATAGGAATCACTCAAATGATCTTTAATTCGAAGTTCGAATTCTGTTTCTAGTTTAAGTTCTTTGTATTGTTTTCAAGTAAATTTCAATTGTAAATTATTCAAGACTGTAATGTTAATTATCTTTTCTCGTCTCATTGTTTAGTTGAGTTATCCTTCATTAATTTGAATGTCATTGTTAGACAATCAAATTGGGGGAGATTGAAAGGCAGAGTGTGTAAACTTGTAACACTATAACTAATGTAACTCAACTAAAGGAAAAGATACTTAACCAGAAGACAATCAAGAACAAGAAGTCACAAAGAAATCAACACTAAATGAATACAAGGTAATTGATACAATTCAACATGTTAACTATGATCAAGCCAAGAAGAAATCATTGAGAGAAGTTCAAGTCAAAGTTGTTCATGCCTCAGTGATTTGAAAAGCCAAGAATCAAGATCATAACTATCAGTATCAATAAGACTAATTGATTTCAAGTGAACAAGAAGGAAAGCAAATATTGGAAAGCCACATTTCTAATTGGATATGGTAATTTAGAGTAAATTGCACTATAGTGGCCGGTAAAATTAATTTTTGGCACTTTGATGGCCAATGTTGCAAATCTTACATTATGATGGCTCGAAAATATTTTTCTAAACATTTAGATGACTTCCGTCATCTTCCGTTAAAAAATAAAAACACCGTCAATGACTATTAATTAAATAGAAGGGCATAATCGTCTTCTCCTTATCTAGATTTGTACAATTCATACACATATCAAGTAGAGCAGCAGAGACTAAGATATCCAATTCCAACCATTTCTGAATGGCAAGCTGATGGGTCTTCTTACCCTCTTCCAAATTATAATTGGCTTCGCAAGCCTGTAAACAAGCAGCATCATCTAAAGATCCTGTCTTTGCATACAAATTCAACAAAGCATTAATCAACGACAACCTACTATCAAAACCCATCTTAATCAAAAATCCATGAACACCACTCCCAGCCCTCAAATCCAATAACTGAGCACAAGTCGAAATAGTGCTAATAAGCGTGACTTGATCCGAACTTACACCAGTCACATTCACCATTCTTGCAAAACAATGCCAACGCTTCCCGTGGCCAACCATTTTGCTCATATCCTGTAACAATCATAGTCCACAACACAATGTCAGGTTCCGAGTACTCCTCAAACACTCTAACAGCATCACTCCTCACTCCACATCTCGAATACAAATCAATCAAACCCAAACCAACAAACAAGTTGGGATCAATAACCTCATCTTTTTTAAAAAACCCATGAATCATTTTACCAAACTTAAGTGACTTCAACCCAACACAAGCCTTTAATGCCAATAAAATTGTACTATGATCATGCTTTTGATCAAAACCCATGCCTGAAAAAAGACACAAAGTCTCTCTAAAACGCTTGTCTCTGTTATAACATCTTAAAATTAACTTCCAAGTAAATGCAGTTCTACGAGGCAACTCATCAAACAGTTTGCGTGCAATTGTAGAATGTGAGAGCATAGGATATAATGCAGTGAGCTTGTTAGCATAAAAAGTGTCTTGAAGGTAACCAGTCGTAATGATGATTGAATGTAAGTTGGGGAGGGAGATAGTGTTGCAACAAGCTTCTAAAGAATTGGCGACGGTTTGAGCTAGTCTTTCCATATGTTTTTGGGTGATGCCAAAAATATCAAATTATTTGTAGACAAGTTGATAAGGTATTCACAATTTTTTATTACATCGGGTTGATCAGTCGCATAAAGTATCTTCGGCGGAACCCTTTAAGTTGTTTTTCCATGAAAGAAGAGCTTGGCCTTGTGGGTTGACAGCTAAAGAAACATGTAACAATATGGAAAAGGAAAAGAATAAGGGAAAGAAGAAAATGAGATATTAGTACTTAATTAAAAGACTATAATACCCCTACTAAACTAACTCCGTTTAAGCCAAAATCACGGAAGTCATTTAAATGTTTAAAAAAACATTTTCGAGCCATCATAATGTAAAATTTGCAACATTGACCATTAAAATGTAAAAAATTAATTTTACGGACCATCATAGTGCAATTTACTCGGTAATTTATTCAAGAAGCAAAAACACTATCAAGACTAGTCACTTATGAACCAGACCAGTGCATCAAGTGTCAGGACATTGATAGCAAGTTTATGTCAGTAATAAATATCCATGTTCAAGAGCTTGGTGAAGAATAAAGAAGACATGAAGATATCACAAGTTCAAGATGTGCATTGAAGTTTCAAGTTGAAGACCAGAATATTTTCTAAGTACTAAATATTCTAGATGACCAAGTAGAAGTTTCTAAGTAGAAGTTCTACTTAGAAATTCGAGATGGCTAAGTAGAAATTCTCAAGTAGAAGTTCTACTTAGAGTGCAGCTTCAACATGACACATGGCATCTTCTGATTGGCAGATTTCCAAGCTTTCAAGATAAGGCAAGATTTATGTGGACATCATTGGGCCACGCATATCTTAGTCTTTGAATACTACAGGACATAGATTACATGTAGTATAAATAGAAGTACTTGTGTAATGTTTTAGTTAGTGAGCAATTCTTAAGAGAAACACATGTAAAAGAGAGAGAGTGCATTCACAGAGCTTAGTATCATTCACTTCTCTCTGAACTTCTGTTATACTTTGTAATGAATGTTGTAGCAACCACTTCAAGTTATATATAAGACATATATTCCTTGAATCTGTGTGTTCGTTTATTGCATCGTATTTATTGCTTCTCATATTCGAAAAGTTGTATTCACCCCCCTCTACAACACATTTGGACCTAACAGTATTCAGTGGTAGAGTAGTATTGAAATAAATAGCATAGGTTGGTGGAGAAAGAGAGATAGTTCCATGATGATGAATAGAGGCTTGTGGAGAAAGAGATATCACAACTGACAAATCTTTTTTGATAAGTGGACGTTTTGAAATATGGCTCAGTAGTTAGGTAATTAGATGGCTGAGTGATTTAAAATGATACTTGGCTGCGCAAATCATCAACAAGAATCATCAGCTACGGGTGATTAGCATTTTAGTTACAACCACGAGGAGCCTTGAAGGTCATTAATCCCGACGACACACTTTTACCATTGGAAGTGGGGGGATGAGCCTAGGTATAGTCTGGGGTAGAGTAGCATCAGAATTAGGAGAAGATGTTGGCATAGAAAGAGATATAACATCATGATCAGGTTTAGAGGCTTGTGTAGAAAGAAAGAGCGCATGAGACAGAGCTTTTATTGTCAGTGCACATTTGCTTGTAGTCTTCTTAATCAATGCCTCTTGGAAGAGTCAGTGTCCTCAGTCCTGAACAGGTACACCGTAAACTAATGGTAGTATTAATACTGCAGCCAGCATGGCACTAACCATCATCACTACGACTGCCAGGAGCCACGTTTACCTTTTTCTTCGAATGCACATTGAAAATTTGCAATAGTGCTTAACATCGTTATCGGTCCTTCCACGAAGATGGAAGTTATGCCAACCCATTTAAAATATATGCACATGAAATTACTAACATTGATATAATTCTTAGCCAAATATAGAAATAATATAACAACTTCTATTAAACATACTTTAACCATCTTATTCACACCTAATTATGTGAATAACTGATACATTTCATAAGTTGATTATCCTAATTTAATTTGGAATCTTTGGAGGAACTCTACAAACGACTCCAAAAATTAATACTTGCTATCTAGAACAACTTGGAATCTAATAATCTTTATGTCTTGTCATCCTTAGTAGTGAAAGTTCCCCGCTTGATACAGGATCTAAGATAGATTGTCCATCGGAGTCTGCAACTGTTGCCACATCCACTGAAATCTATGGTATCAATTAAACAGTTGAGTGATAAACACGCAAACACACACATGAATACATGGATATAACTTTCTGAAATAGATACATATACACATGTAAACACAAATAAAGAAATGAGCTTTATACTAATTTATATGGTTAAAAGAAATTAAAAAGTAAATATAAAAATATACCAGTACTAGTAAGAACAGCTGTCTAATTGCATGGACCATTTTCTCGAATGTAGGATTAAAAGATAAGGTCCTCTTCCGGAGACCATGGGCCTTACTTAATCTCTCTTCCAATACCATAAGGTAGTCTCCTCATATATGATCAATCTTTTCCCCTTTCTCTCACTCTGTATTGTTTCTTTGCATTGGAGTAAACAATTGATGCAAAGTGATTACAAGGTGGGGAATTACAGTGAAAAAAAAACGAAGAATTAACTAAGGATGAAAGGCAGAGTGTGTAAACTTGTAACACTATAACTAATGTAACCCAACTAAAGGAAAAGATACTTAACCAGAAGACAATCAAGAACAAGAAGTCACAAGAAATCAACACTAAATGAAGACAAGGTAATTGATACAATTCAACATGTTAACTATGATCAAGCCAAGAAGAAATCATTGAGAGAAGTTCAAGTCAAAGTTGTTCATGCCTCAGTGATTTGAAAAGCCAAGAATCAAGATCATAACTATCAGTATCAATAAGACCAATTGATTTCAAGTGAACAAGAAGGAAAGCAAATATTGGAAAGCCACATTACTAATTGGGTATGGTAATTTATTCAAGAAGCAAAAACACTATCAAGACTAGTCACTTATGAACCAGACCGTTGCATCAAGTGTCAGGACATTGATAGCAAGTTTATGTCAGTAATAAAGATCCATGTTCAAGAGCTTGGTGAAGAATAAAGAAGACATGAAGATATCACAAGTTCAAGATGTGCATTGAAGTTTCAAGTTGAAGACCAGAATATTTTCTAAGTACTAAATATTCTAGATGACCAAGTAGAATATTTCTAAGTAGAAGTTCTACTTAGAAATTCGAGATGGCTAAGTAGAAATTCTCAAGTAGAAGTTCTACTTAGAAATTCGAGATGGCTAAGTAGAAATTCTCAAGTAGAAATTCGAGATGGCTAAGTAGAAATTCTCAAGTAGAAGTTCTACTTAGAAATTCGAGATGGCTAAGTAGAAATTCTCAAGTAGAAGTTCTACTTAGAAATTCGAGATGGCTAAGTAGAAATTCTCAAGTAGAAATTCGAGATGGCTAAGTAGAAATTCTCAAGTAGAAGTTCTACTTAGAAATTCGAGATGGCTAAGTAGAAATTCTCAAGTAGAAGTTCTACTTAGAGTGCAGCTTCAACATGACACATGGCATCTTCTGATTGGCAGATTTCCAAGCTTTCAAGATAAGGCAAGATCTATGTGGACATCATTGGGCCACGTATATCTTAGTCTTTGAAGACTACAGGACATAGATTACATGTAGTATAAATAGAAGTACTTGTGTAATGTTTTTGTGAGAGCAATAGTTGAGAGAAACACAAGAAAAAGAGAGAGAGTGCATTCACAGAGCTTAGTATCATTCACTTCTCTCTGAACTTCTGTCATACTTTGTAATGAATGTTGTAGCAACCATTTCAAGTTATATATAAGAAATATATTCCTTGAATCTGTGTGTTCATTTATTGCATCGTATTTATTGCTTCTCATATTCGAAAAGTTGTATTCACCCCCCCTCTACAACACATTTGGACCTAACAATTGGTATCAGAGCTATATGTTTAACATACAAAACATAGATCCTTGTGTTGAGTAGAAGAATCGTGAGTCTTCATTTTCTAGATCTACTTTTCATTTTCTTGAAAAGTGTGCCTTAAATCGTTTGTATTGAAAACTCATCTGAAAAATTATTTAAAATCTCTAGGTGTGATTATTTATCTTGGATGTATTTTAATTAATTTTTGTGAATTAATCTGGGTACTTTCATATTTGGTGTTCTTGAGTGTTCATCATCTGTTCTTATCAAAGAAGACAACCCAACAACTTTTTGATCTCCTTTTCAAACAGAAAAATAGTAAAAGAATAAAAAGGTGTTTTTGGACTTTGTGATTTGCATTATTCACGGCCGAAAGTGAAACAAAACATATTCATTACCTAGCACGTGGGTTAGGTGGGTTAGGTGAGTAAAGCATTCAAAGTCAAAAGGTGTTAAAGAGATAATATTGTTTATTCAATATTAAAGTAATCTGCAAAAAAATTATTCTAAGGCAAAAGTTCTACATAGAATTTCTACTTGAGATTTTCTACATAGAATTTCGACTTGGATAACTTCTACATGGTGAAGTTCGACTTGAGCAAAAATTTCTACTTAGAGAAATTTCGACTTAGGCAAAAGTTCTACATAGAATTTCTACTTGAGAATTTCTACATAGAATTTCGACTTGGACAATTTCTACTTGGTGAATTTCGACTTGAGCAAAATTTCTACTTAGAGAAATTTCGACTTAGGCAAAAGTTCTACATAAATATTCTACATAGCCTAGTCTTGGGTACTTAGAAACTTTTAGTGACCAGAATTGAGATGGCTCCTAAAAAATGCATTCAAGATCCCAATGTTCAACCGAGATCACTATGAAGAATGGGTTTTCAGAATGAGACTATATTTAGAGACTGTTAACCCTGAATATCTGGAAGTCCTTGACAAGGGTAAATTTGTTCCAATGGTGGTTATTCCTGCACATACGGAAGGAGGGGTGGTTATAGCACCTCGGTCTGAGCCTAAAAAGGCCTCGGAGTTTTCGGATGCTGACAAGGAACAAATAGCTTATGATACTGCCATACGACAAACCTTGATGGAATCTCTTGATCATGAAATGTTCAACATAGTCAAAGGTCTGACTACAGCGAAGAAGATTTGGGACAAGATAAAAGTTGTCATGGAAGGATCTGCAGAGGTTAGAAGCAACAAGACACTCATACTCAAGATGGAGTATAACACCTTTAGAATACGAAAAGGAGAAGGCATAACAGACGTCTATCTACGATTCAGTCAGTTAGTATTGGATTTGAATCTGAGAGGTGTAACTCTCCCCATGGTTGAGACCAACACGAGATATCTGAGGAACCAGCCAAAGAGCATTGAACATAGGGTCTACGCAATAAGAGAAACCAGAGATTTGTATACAACTTCTCTGGAAGAGTATTATGGAATACTAAAGACCTATGAGCTGGAAACACTTCAAGATCAAGCATGGGACAATGATTCAAGAGAAGAGACTGAATTAATAGCTAGATATGAGATTGAGATGGAAGATCGCCAGGATAAATCTGTTGATTCTCGATCTTATCGAAAAGCCGGGCCCAATCAAAGTTGGGTTCCGAAGAATGTCTAACCAATCTGTCATTGCAGGGCATTAAGCAGAATAGAAATAAAGTTATATGGGTGCTAGACAGTGGAGCATCGAGGCATATGACTGGAAACAAGTCCCTGCTTACAGAGTTGGTTATGAAAGCTGGCCCTTATGTTACCTTTGGAGATGACAGCATAGGTGTGACTAAGGGATATGGCAAACTGAAGACTGGCAATGTCATCATTGAAGATATTTCCTATGTTGAGGGACTAAAGCACAATCTGTTGAGTATAAGTCAATTCTGTGACAAAGGTTACGAAATTGTCTTCAACAAGAAAGATGTATCAATCACTCACATTAAGGAAGGCTCACTGGCTTTGAGAGGAGTTCGAAAGGCAGATCTTTTTGTTGCAGATATGGATTCAGCAAATCAGGATGAGGTCACCTGTTTCTACAGCAAAGCCTCGGATGATGAAAGCTGGTTATGGCACAAAAAGTTATCTCACTTAAACTTCAAAACGATGAATGCTCTCGCGAGGCGAGAATTGGTGAGAGATCTACCTCAAATGGAGTTCGCTCCGAAAGGACTCTGTGAAGCTTGTGAAATGGGAAAGTCGAAGCGAGCATCGCATAAAAGCAAAGAAATTTCTAGTATTACTGAGCCTCTGCAACTTCTTCATATGGATTTGTTTGGCCCAGTGAATGTCCTATCTTTGTCTAGGAAAAGATATGCTTTGGTAATCGTGGATGACTTCTCCAAGTATACATGGGTATTGTTCGCAATGACGAAAGACGAAGTACCTTTCTTAATCATTGATCATATCACTCAAATTGAGAATGTTTCAACACTTACTGTGAAGACGATTAGATCAGACAATGGCACTGAATTCAAAAACGCAGTGCTGAATGACTTCTGTGTATCTAAAGGAATACGTCGTCAGTATTTAGCCCTGAGAACTCCACAACAAAATGGAGTAGTTGAAAGGAAGAATAGAACTTTGGTTGAAGCAGCAAGAACTTTGTTGTATGATTCAAAACTTCCTTTGTATTTCTGGGCCGAAGCAGTGAGTACCGCTTGTTACACTCAAAATAGAACCTTGATCATAAAAGATAAAGAAAAGACACCATGTGAGCTAATGAACAACAGAAGACCAACAATCAAATACTTTCATGTCTTCGGAGCAAAATGCTATGTGCTTATAGATGATGAAAATCTAGGCAAGTTTGCAGCAAAAGCTCGTGAAGGAATTTTTGTTGGTTACTCTACAGACGTGGTGGAAGCTTATAGAGTGTTCTTGGTGAATGATCGAAAAGTGACTGAAAGTTACAACGTCAGATTCGACGATACCAAACTCTCATCAATTTCAAGAGATTCTAGTGAACCCGAGTCCCTAAAATTTCAGAATCTGGACTTAGAAGATCTTGAAGATGAACCTGAGTTGGTTGTTCCATTAAATGTTCCAAGTGTACGTGAAGAACCTGAGTCTAGTGAACAAGCTAATTCTACAAGATCAGGAGAGACTTCTTCAGTACCAACCGGCAACAACTCAAGGGGAGTAAATAGCAGCTCAAGGACTACTGTTCAAGGCTCGAGTCGAGTTGACTCTAGTTCTGTAGGAGCTGGCACTAACTCAGGGGGAGTTAGTGAAAATAATCAAAGTAGTCAGCACCCCAACTCAGAAAGTCAAGCTGAATCATCAAGACAATTTCCAGGTGAACGAGTATGGAATAGAGACCATCCGTTTGAGTTAATTATTGGTGATCCAGATGCGGGTGTGACTACTAGAAGAACTGCAAGAGCTGACATGGCTAATATCTCCTTATATTCTGGGTTCTTATCCAAGCTTGAACCTAAAGAAATAGAAGAAGCTCTTGGCGATGCTGATTGGGTGATTGCAATGCAAGAGGAACTCAATCAGTTTGAAAGGCAGAAAGTTTGGAAACTGGTACCCCGACCAAAGAACAAATCCGTAATTGGAGCTAGATGGGTATTCAGAAATAAACTGGATGAAAACGGACTTGTAACACGAAACAAGGCTCGTTTGGTTGCAAAAGGTTATTCTCAGCGAGAAGGAATTGATTATGATGAAACCTATGCACCAGTTGCAAGACTTGAGGCAGTCAGGATGTTCTTGGCATTTGCAGCACATAAGAACTTCAAAGTTTTCCAGATGGACGTGAAAAGTGCCTTCCTGAACGGAGAGTTAGAAGAAGAAGTGTATCTGGAACAGCCGCCTGGCTTCGTTGATCCAGAACATGCAGATTTTGTGTATCTACTCTTCAAATCTGTCTATGGCCTCAGGCAATCCCCAAGGCGATGGTATGAAACCCTATCCTTATTCTTAATTGAAAATGGTTTTGTTAGGGGAGTAATTGATAAAACATTGTTCTATAAAGTTGTGAGAAATGACTTAATACTTGTTCAAGTATATGTGGACGATATTATTTTTGGGTCATCAAATGAGCGCTTGTGCGAGAAATTTGCCAAGCTAATGCAGGAAAAATATGAGATGAGCATGATGGGAGAGCTGTCCTTCTTCCTTGGATTACAGATCAGTCAGAGAAAAGATGGTATCTTTATCTGTCAATCCAAGTACGTCAGAGATTTACTCAAGAAGTATATTCTAGAAGATGCATCAGCAGCTAAGACTCCCATGGCAACAGCCACGAAGCTTGATGAAGACAAATCAGGTAAATCAGTTGACATCACAAGCTATCGAGGTATGATTGGCTCACTCCTCTATTTAACTGCAAGTAGACCAGATATAATGTTCGCAACTTGTTTATGTGCAAGGTTCCAAGCGGATCCTAGAGAATCACATCTCGTAGCCGTCAAAAGAATTTTTAGGTATCTCAAGGGCACACCAAATCTAGGGATTTGGTACCCAAGAGATACAGGTTTTAATCTTATTGGCTATTCGGATTCAGACTATGCAGGTTGCAGGATTGATAGGAAAAGCACATCTGGTGCTTGCCAATTTCTTGGCAGAAGATTGGTTTCCTGGCAAAGTAAAAAGCAACATACAGTATCTACTTCTACTGCTGAAGCTGAGTACATTGCTGCTGGAAGCTGTGTAGCTCAAATACTTTGGATGAGGAACCAATTGAAGGATTATGGCGTGGAGCACAAGAAAATTCCAATCATGTGTGATAACACAAGTGCCATTGCCATAACCAACAATCCTGTAGATCACTCAAGAACCAAGCATATTGACATCAGGTATCATTTCATAAGAGAACATGTCGAGGAGGGGACTGTGGAGCTACATTTTGTGCCCATAATGCAACAAATTGCAGATATATTCACCAAACCTCTTGATGAAGTAACATTCAATAGGTTGGTTGGTGAATTGGGAATGCTTAACACAAGTTAGTAAAGCCTTCTATCTGTAAAATCCATGTTTATGTTTGTATGTGCAAGCTAATCAATCATTATGTGCTTAGACTTTAAAATGCCTAATTAATGATTGTTATAGTTTGCATATAGTGTGATTTTGCATGAATTCATTGTGTTTTAAGTGTCTTTTATTGCACAAATCTGTGAATTTATGCTTGTTAGATTGCATGATCATAGGGGGAGTTAAATTCATAATATTCTAAATATTGCATGATTTTTAGATGAATTTACCTATGATTTTCATGTAATTAGAGGCCTTAGAATTTAAAAAACTTCAAAATTTCGAGTTAGGTTCTATCTCGAAACTCATCTAGAAATTCGACTTGAATTTCGACTTAAGCTGTCAGAGTGAAGTTTTTGAAAAATTCTAAGTCTGGGAAGAATTTCGAGTTGGCTATCTCGAAATTCATCTCGAAATTCGACTTAGAGTTCGAATTCGAGTTACCAGTGTGCCTAGTTCTATCTTCAAAATATTCGAGATAAATTCTATCTCGAATCTTATCTCAAAGGTTGAGATGAGGTTTCCATTAAGGGAATATTTTGAAAAGAACTGAGAATTAACTTCGAGTTAGTCTATCTCGAAACTTAACCCGAATTTCGACTTGATGTTCGAGATAGAGTTCTTAGTCTATCTCGAAACTCAACTCGAATTTCGACTTGGTGTTCGAGATAGAGTTCTCAGTTAAGCTAAAGGGAATTTTTCGAGTTACACTCTTAACTCGAAACATATCTTGAATTACCCTGTACTTTTTGATTCAAGGGGGTATTTTGGAAAGAATTTGAGATTAACTTCGAGTTAGTCTATCTCGAAACTCAACTCGAATTTCGACTTGATGTTCGAGATAGTGCTCTTAGTCTATCTCGAAACTCAACTCGAATTTCGACTTGATGTTCGAGATAGACTTCTAACTCGAAAAGTATCTTGAATTTTCTTTTTTCCAAGTTTACTACAATTCAATAATGTTCAAGATAGGATTTCCCTATAGTTTCTGCTGTAAAATTGGTTAAAGTGCTTCTTTGTGCATAATTGTTCGAGTTAACCTCTATCTCGAACTTTATCTCGAAGTTCGACTTGATGTTCGAGATAGAGATGTTCGAGATAGAGATGTTCGAGATAGAGTTCGACTTAGATGTCCCCTGTATGGACTTAGTACTTTTCACATTTTTTTAACAGGGACATTTTTGTCATTCCACATTCACCTATATATACATCTCTAACTCGATGCCCAATTCACTTTACCTAATTTCTTTTTCACAGCAGCCGTTTCACAAGAACAGTGCGATTTCACAGACTTCATACTATTAACCCGTGTTTTGTGATTAAACGCATACTAATCACGAATTACTGCCAAATTTTTGACTGAGATTCACTGTGTAATCATTAACCTTTGTGTTGGTGTGTTTTGTAACCGCATATACACGCGCATATACATACACACAAACATCAAGTTTTGTGTATCTGTTCCAAAACGCGATTTCATATTCTCCACATATACACACGATTTCACTGATAAACACACGAATATTCATCTTTGTTGAATATTCAGATCCAGTAATTGGCAACTGTTCATATTCCGTAGTTTAAATTTTCGGATTATCTTTTGATATTCTCGAAAAATTAAAAGGAATAAAACTGATTAATTCGTAATTTATTTGTTTTTCTCAATTAAAATAAAAATTCACATCTTTTAAAGAAAAACATTTAATCAAAATGGCTCACCAATTTTCCCTTGCTAAAAACAATTTTTATAATATTTCTACGGAAATTGGTGATCAACTCCCGCGGTTTAAGTTTTGGATACGATTTCTCAATTTGTACTCCAAAGCTAGCCATGCTTTTACTGCTAAACCTACACTAGTACATGATGCTTTACAGCAATTATGGACTAGTGCGGTTACTTTTGGGAGTAAATCAACCCCCTACGGTTTCAGGTTTACCTTAGCGGGTCAGGAATATGAGGTGACCGAAGAAATTGTCAACAGGGTTCTGGGATTTCCAATTAAAGATGCCTATGATCCAGAACCTACTGCTGCAGAACGCCTCAGATTCTTTGAAGAAATTGGATGTTATCCTCCAAAAGGCCCAATCACGGGAAATATCCAAAAACAATTCTTCCATGTGGAATGGAATTACTTTTTCGAGGCCATCACACGATGTTTTCGGGCACGCGAAAAAGACTTTCATCAAATTCCAATTCCAATGCAAACCTTTGCAGTTGCCCTAGCAAGAGAACTGGATATAAACTATGGACGCATAGTTCTCTCTGAAATAGTGGGCTCAATGGGATCTCCTGAAAGCAGAGACCTCTCTACAACTGATGTTGTCTGCTGGTTTCCTCGGTTTCTTCAAATGCTGATCAATGACTTGATACCGAAGGATGCTCTTGCTGTTAGACAGGGATTTGCCAGAAGCCCCACATCTGAATCGCTAGGGATGGGCACTAAGTCACTTTCAACCATTGCTAATCAGGATAAACATCAAGGTAAACCAATGTCTACTCCTGAAAATTTACAAATGTGGCTTAGATATGATGCAGGAGTTACCAATTTGGAGGCATCGTCACAAGTTTCATCACATGCTCAAAATCCATCTGTTCATGCTGAGGCATTTGATGAGATTCCTGATGAGGAAAGCGATGATGCACAAGGTAATCAATCAGGTAATCTCTCCCTGCATAATATTCATTCCTCCTCCTATGTTTCTGATTCCGCGACCCAAGAGACTGCTAACCCGCAGGATCTATCCCAGGGTAAGAGCCATATTTCTGACTCTGAGTCTGATACACATTCCTATTCTCTATCACCCCTATTAACGGAAGTCAGAAAACCAGCACGTATATATATACAAGATGATGAGGAGAGTGAAACCGAAGAGCAGCAACTTATTCGAAAGAAAGCAAAACTTTTCCACGCTGCTACTTCACAACCACAGTCAAACCCTAGCGTGTCACACGCAACCACTCCACCTCACGCGAGTGGTTCACCCCTTGAACAATCTGCACATAGGGATTTTGATTTTGGTGAGGATTATGTACCTCTTGAAGATACTGTTGCTTCAAGAGGACATGAAGTCTTAAGAACTTCAGCCGTACCTTCACCGGTACGTACTGATGCTGCAAAGAGGATCGGTTCTGATGTCGTACAAGGACACTTTGCAGCCTCTCAGCCTGAGATTCCAACTCAGGAACAAACAGAATTTGATCCCATAATTGTCAACAACATTTCTTATCAACTTTCTGCAGGTACTGCTTCATTATTTGGATCAATCATTGAAGACATACACGAGCGTGAGACAGGGAGTGTGTGTGAGAGATTAGGGAGAGAGGGACCTTCATTTTCAAGGCCCGAAACCAAGCGTCAAATACCAACAGAACGAGTATTAGAGCGAGGTCACCTAAACCAAACACCGTCCCTTAACACTGAAAATCTTGATACGCGTATGACTTCTATGGAAAATCAGATGAGGCAGTTCGGACAGACGATGGGGCAGTTTGGGATGAACATTGGAAACAACCAAAGGGCTCTAGACGACTACGCAGCAAGAATGGCAAGTCAAGCTACAGCTTTTGATGATTTGACAAATAAGGTCAATGACTTGGGCCATGCTGGTGGTGTCTTTGGAAGCACTCTCAATGAGAGGATGGGGGCATTGGAGTCTACAATGCATACAATGGCTGTGGAGATCAGTAGAATGATGTTCGCAGTCAGGAGTTTTGTGCCCCCGGAGTGTTTCGAGTCGCAACAACCTCCCCCCGATGCTGGTGCAGGTGGTGCAGGTGGTGCTAGTGGAGCGGGAGCCTCTGGTTCTGGTTTTGGAGGTTCCTTTGCAGCTGGTGGATCTGAAGACCAAGGTGGAGCTCAGGATAACTCACCTAAGGGGGAGAGTGGAAAGGAGACGAGACAGCAGGCAGTTCACATCGAAGAAATTGAAGAACCCGCTGATATTGTCAAGGAACCAGAAGTTGAGCCGTCTGTTGATGAAGAGGCTCTGAGGATGAGGAAGGGTAAGGCAGTAATGGTTGATGAACCAGTTATTGACCTGAGTCATCAGGAAACAGTACAGGAGGTACTTGACTCAGATTCTGACATGGAAGACGTACCGTTGGCACACGCTATAAAAAGATCTTTGAAGGAACAAGGTGGAGGTGGTGGGATGTCTTCCGGAATGCCTGAAGAATTTCCTGTTGATGAGGAAACCCTTAAAGCTCAACAGTTAGCCTTGGAACAAGCTCAGTTCCATAAAATGAAGATGATGCAAGAACATGCTGCGTTCCTAGAAAAGAAGGTGGAGCTACAAGGGAAGCAGTATGATCATGAGCTTGCAAGGCTAGCTGATCCTCAAGTTGATCTGGACAAACGAAGGATAGGGCAGAAATGGGATGAAGCAAGGAAGATAATGATGGGACCCTGTGTGAAAGGAGTTCATAACAAGGATGCAGATGATCTGTTCTACAACTTGAATTTGCAGAATCCAATGACTGGGGACTATATAAATGCGTTGAAGAGATTAATTTCTAAAGTCAGAGTTGGATACAATGCAAATCTTAAGGAGTGGCAGGTTATTTTGTCTTTGGTAGAAGGAGTCCCAACATCTTTCCTATATGTGGATGACCAATTCATAATGAGAAGATCTGCGTCAGAGTTGTTCTTGCTAGCGACTAAAATTCAATACTCTCAATCTGAGGAGCTAAGCATTCTGTACAGGGATCAGTTAATGCAGCTAGCAGAGGACAAGGGTCCAGAATTCTCAGCATATCCAAATTTTGTCTGGATGGTAGTTGACGGAAAGATGAAGAGGGTTAGCATGGAGGAGAATGATCTAATGGAGCTTTCAGTGGAATCTCTCAAAGCTGTCTGTAGACAAATGATGAGTAAGGGATTCGCTTCTGAGCTTAAAGATAAATCCGTGAAGATCATTGAAAGAGTTATATTCAAGAAGAGCAATGAGGTGTGGAAGTGTGATGTCATTGCTCCAAACCCTCTTGATGACGTGAAGATTGAGCCGGAGCTGATAGAGAAGAAATGGAATATTCTTCAAGCCATGAAGAATGTAGATGAAGCTCTGACTCTTCCTTCTGGAGCACTAGAACAAGGAGAAATAAGGGAGGCTATTGGTGTTCCAGGAAGTGAAAGTGTATACTGGATACATGCTTATGTTGAAGATACAGCTGATGCCTTAGTATTCATAGATGCAGACCAGAATCAAACAATCTTGCATATGAGTAGACAATGGCTGCTACGGACTCAAGATGCTGCATTTCTGGAGAGAGTATTATATATATTCAAATGGGGCGAAGTGGAAGATAAGTTTGTTGAAGAAAAGCAGAGACTCATGAGTTACCTGTCTGAGATAGTGGTGGAAAAGAAGCGAATGGAGCGAGATGCGGCTAGTGTCCACAATACTAACCGTGTCAAGGGCTACCCCAAGATGATCTATTGTCAGTTTAAAGCTGATAAAACACATTGGAAATCTCAGCTCATAATGAAGAACTTTGAGGATATTCCAAAGATCAGAACTACTCAGGAGGTGGACAAACTCAGAAGGCTTTTCAAACATCCTTATCCAGAGCCCAAGAATCCTCTAGAAATGGAAGCTGTAAGTCTGTTGAATGCTAGGTGGAAGCAGCTTAAAGATCCAGTGTACAAGAAAGAACAGCAGCAGAAGGAGAAGCGCAAAAGGCAGAAAGAAGAGAGAGACCAAGCTGCTGAAGCTAGAAAGAGAAAACGGAATTAGGGTTAAAGGTCAGAGTGGTGTGAACTTGAAGTTGGAAAAACTTCATGTCTTTCGGTTGCTTTAACTCACTTGAGGAAAATTCACCTTAGAGTGAATCCAATAAGGTGATACAAGTTTGACTAAAAGGTATGAAATAATCCAGGTGATAGGAATCACTCAAATGATCTTTAATTCGAAGTTCGAATTCTGTTTCTAGTTTAAGTTCTTTGCATTGTTTTCAAGTACTTTTCAATTGTATATTATTCAAGACTGTAATGTTAATTATCTTTTCTCGTCTCATTGTTTAGTTGAGTTATCCTTCATTAATTTGAATGTCATTGTTAGACAATCAAATTGGGGGAGATTGAAAGGCAGAGTGTGTAAACTTGTAACACTATAACTAATGTAACCCAACTAAAGGAAAAGATACTTAACCAGAAGACAATCAAGAACAAGAAGTCACAAGAAATCAACACTAAATGAAGACAAGGTAATTGATACAATTCAACATGTTAACTATGATCAAGCCAAGAAGAAATCATTGAGAGAAGTTCAAGTCAAAGTTGTTCATGCCTCAGTGATTTGAAAAGCCAAGAATCAAGATCATAACTATCAGTATCAATAAGACCAATTGATTTCAAGTGAACAAGAAGGAAAGCAAATATTGGAAAGCCACATTACTAATTGGGTATGGTAATTTATTCAAGAAGCAAAAACACTATCAAGACTAGTCACTTATGAACCAGACCGTTGCATCAAGTGTCAGGACATTGATAGCAAGTTTATGTCAGTAATAAAGATCCATGTTCAAGAGCTTGGTGAAGAATAAAGAAGACATGAAGATATCACAAGTTCAAGATGTGCATTGAAGTTTCAAGTTGAAGACCAGAATATTTTCTAAGTACTAAATATTCTAGATGACCAAGTAGAATATTTCTAAGTAGAAGTTCTACTTAGAAATTCGAGATGGCTAAGTAGAAATTCTCAAGTAGAAGTTCTACTTAGAAATTCGAGATGGCTAAGTAGAAATTCTCAAGTAGAAATTCGAGATGGCTAAGTAGAAATTCTCAAGTAGAAGTTCTACTTAGAAATTCGAGATGGCTAAGTAGAAATTCTCAAGTAGAAGTTCTACTTAGAAATTCGAGATGGCTAAGTAGAAATTCTCAAGTAGAAATTCGAGATGGCTAAGTAGAAATTCTCAAGTAGAAGTTCTACTTAGAAATTCGAGATGGCTAAGTAGAAATTCTCAAGTAGAAGTTCTACTTAGAGTGCAGCTTCAACATGACACATGGCATCTTCTGATTGGCAGATTTCCAAGCTTTCAAGATAAGGCAAGATCTATGTGGACATCATTGGGCCACGTATATCTTAGTCTTTGAAGACTACAGGACATAGATTACATGTAGTATAAATAGAAGTACTTGTGTAATGTTTTTGTGAGAGCAATAGTTGAGAGAAACACAAGAAAAAGAGAGAGAGTGCATTCACAGAGCTTAGTATCATTCACTTCTCTCTGAACTTCTGTCATACTTTGTAATGAATGTTGTAGCAACCATTTCAAGTTATATATAAGAAATATATTCCTTGAATCTGTGTGTTCATTTATTGCATCGTATTTATTGCTTCTCATATTCGAAAAGTTGTATTCACCCCCCCCCCCTCTACAACACATTTGGACCTAACAAAGGAGTATTGACTAAAAATTAGCATTACTCTATTGAGTCAACTTTAGCAGTACTCGGTAGCAAAAGTCATTAATTACCTTTTAAAATTAAACTCCTTTTCTTAATATGGATTTAGGTGCATTTCTGTGTCCTATATTCATGCATAATTCAACATAAATAAGTGGTTAGCTCTTTTCCGCTCAAATTTTAGAAATTTAGAAAATGTTTTTGTAGGTGTTTAAAGTTAAGAATAATGTAGATTGTGCATATATAAATAAGATTTTTGAATATTTGCTAAGGATTACTGTTAATTTACATCGAAGGAGTTATTAGGAATAAAGGTTAAGCAAAGCGCATTGCGCTCAAGCTCAATAAACCACATTATTGATTCTTGTACGGTAATACTAAATAATTCTATGGAATCATGATATTCTCACAATTGTAATGCTTTAAACTCATACAAAAAAACTTTTGTTAAATTATACATAGAGAATTAAGTGAAGTACATGTGATCTAATTTTTCAAAATTTTCAGCCAAAAAGAGTTAACTACTTAATTATATTGAATTATGCATGCATATAAAGTAATCATAATTATAGTTAATGACTTGCTAGCGAGTAACACTAAAGTTAACAACAAAATTTATGTTAATTTTTAGCCAATATAAGAAAATCACTTCTTCTGTTTTGTTTTCTATGAATACCCTTCCTTCTAATTACTTCGCAAAAGTGTTTACTCTATATACAAAGAAATATATAGGGACCGAGAGAAAAGGGAAGAGAAAGATCACTTATGGGAAGACTACCTAGTGGAATGGGATGAGAGATCAAGAAAGGACCATGGCATCCAGAAAAGGACCTTATTTTGTCATCCTACATTCAAGAAAATGGTCCAGGCAATTGGACATCTATTCGTACTAGTACTTGTATATATACACTTAATTTTTTATTTCTTTTTTACTTTATAAATTAATATAGCTCATTTCATCAGTTGTGTTTATGTGTGAATATGTGTATATGTTTGAAATTTATACCCATATATCCATGTGTGTATTCGTGTGTTTATTACTCAATCTTTTATGGATAAAATAGATTTAAATAGATGCGACAAGAGTTGCAGACTTCGATGGACAAACTATTTTAGACCCTGTATTAAACGGGAAATTTTTACTACTGAGGAAGATAACAAGATAGAAAGACCAACCAACTCCAGGCTGTTTTGTGCAACAATTATGGATTTCTGTAAACGAAAACCATCATTAATAAAAAAAATACTTTTTAATTTTTATATAATACAATAAATTAATTAAACAAATAATTTAATATTATTATAAAGCTCATCAACACTGAAGCAAGCACATAATATAACTTTGAACCCATACCACCTCAACCCGATTCTGATTCCAAACCCATATCACTCCGCGAACCAAACTGTGTGACCTCCATTGTTTCCACCCTGTCACAATCACAATTCACAAGCATAAAAAAAATAATACTCGTACTATAAATTTTCGGAGAATATTAAATTATTTAATATATACACATTATACCAACCTTGATAACATAACAATTCCGGGAAAATTCTTCCTGTGCCTCTATCCCAAGCTTTGATCAAAGAAATGGGCTTTCACAGGGTAAGGATCTAAGGCGTGTGTTCAAAGAAATGGGTTGGAATTTTGTGAAAAATGAAGGAGCGAGCCATATCAATAACTGGATTGTTGGTGTTTTTGTGGGAGAGATGAGGGTGCAGAGAGATAAAGATGGAGGAGAGAGATGAGATGAGACATGAAAGGTAAGAAAGGAGAGAATAAGAGGAGTGAGAATGGAATCAAATGAGTTGAACAAGGCGAAAGGAGAGAATGAATGTATTTTTTTCTTGAACAAGGTAGAGTGGTTTATGTGTTGAATGTATGAATGGGAAGGATCTTATATAAGGAAAAAAATGGGTAGTTAGTTGGGATTTCATTATTGACAGATTTGATTTGGATTTTTTTCATATAATTTTTGGGGTGTATTCAATTGGGAGTTTCAAGGATTTTTTGGATTGGGAGTGAGAATGGAATCAAATGAGTTGAACAAGGCGAAAGGAGAGAATGAATGTGTTTTTTTCTTGAACAAGGTAGAGTGGTTTATGTGTTGAATGTATGAATGGGAAGGATCTTATATAAGGAAAAAAATGGGTAGTTAGTTGGGATTTCATTATTGACAGATTTGATTTGGATTTTTTTCATATAATTTTTGGGGTGTATTCAATTGGGAGTTTCAAGGATTTTTTGGATTTTAGAAATTTATGTGTATTCAATTTGGATTTTAAATTTTTTTTTTTTTAGAATTTGATTATATTCAATGTGATTGTTGCACTTCAAAATGTTCTTTAAAATCTAATGGTATTTAATTTGAATTTCAAAATGTCTTTTAAAATCTGAAGGTATTCAATATGGATTTTAAAAAATCCATTAAAATCTGAAGGTATTCAAAATCTATGCACTTTTTTGGATTTAATAAAATGATGAATTTTGAAAAATTTGCTGGTGTATTTTTTATGTTTTGAAATTCGGCCAAAATCAATGAGATTTTAATGAATTTATCAGAAATGTCTCAAAAATCTATGAGATTCTACATAAACTCTGCAAGATTTTATTTCAACTCTGCAAGAATCCGCGTAAATTTGAAATCAACAACAATTTTATAAAATTCATGGATTATTATTAATTCATCAAAATCTAAATTGAATACACCCCCTTAATATAATCTGAAAAAGATACTATTTTGATATATTTAATTCTAATATTTTTCACATATTTTTGATATAATCCAAAAAGTATACTGTATTTACTTTAGTATATTTGATTCCCATATTCTTCTTATCATTCAAGCATAATCCAAAAAAAGTATTGATTTCTTTTTTATGGATATTATAGATAATTATATATTTTTAATTGTGTACATATTTTTTTGTGGGGTACAACTTTTTTTTTTATGATAAATGATTTAGCTTTATACCTTTCAAATTAATATATGTTCTTTCGCATCATACTCGATTAGAGATGCACAAAAAATTCGAATTTAAAAAGTTCATCTGACCCATTCAATCGAGAAAAAATCCGATTCAAAAAACTCGGCTCGATCCAGCTCGCGAACCTAAACGGAGCACATATTTTTCACAAAATTCCAACACGGCCCGATCCAATAAAGGTCGGATTTAAGTCCGATTCGGACAAAATGCCGGCACAATTCAGATAAAAATTCAACCCACTATGATAAAAATCCAAATTTTATGCGTATATTTTGAAGAATTCAAATATAAAACAAGAATAAACTCATATTTTATATGAACTTCTTATAAAATTGAATGAAATCTCGGATAAAAATCTAAACTATTTAAAAAATTATTGAAAAAAGTATAAGTTTTTAAATAGAATAAAAAATTACTAAAATAAAAAAATTTAATGTTTAAATTAAATTAAAAATTCAGATCAAGCCAGGTCCAATCATCCCGATTCGATGGGCCGGTCCGGGGCCGAGATATTTTAGATGAAATCTAGTTCGACAAGGTACGATTTTAGAAAAAATCGGTTCGATTCAACTTAAACAAATCTGGCCCAAATATGATCCAATTTAATTTTTGTACATCTTTACGCTTGATGGATAGAGTAAATCTTTTAGATGAGTGTCAAAATCATAAGACTCATTATATTTACTAATTCTAATTTAATTTTTTAAATACTCGTTTTCAGCATTAAAATGCAATCATTCTAAATCAAAATTATATAAGCTCCAGATAGGGGTGAGCATGAAAATCGAAAACCGCAACCGAACCGAAAAATCGAAAAACAGTACCAAAAAAATCGAAACGGCCACAAATCGAAAAAAATTGTAGCCAAATCGAATCGACGGAACGGTTTGATAACGGTTTTATCCAAATAACCGAACAGTTTATATAATATTATATATTTATTTATTTTAATATAATATGATTATATAATAATACATTATTTACTATATATAATCTAGTATAGTTAGATATAAAGAAACATCATAAACAAAAGCTTTTTTTTTTATTCTTTTACTGTAAATTGTTGTTAATCCTTTTGATATATGTGTTCCTCTATAGTAATTACTACTAATATTGTGGTCTTTAATTCTAAATTTAAATGTAAACTCGCCTATAATTTTATGATAAAAAAACGATCTGATTATCATTTCTAATTTTTTTATGTTATAATATTTTAAAACATAAAACATATTCCTGTTTAGTATGCTATTTTTGTTTATTTTCATTACATGCCATTGTCTAGTGTTGGTAAAGTTTGTGATTGATATAATAATTTCTGCTCCAATGTGCTTGATTTTCTCATGTACTCTGCTCGTTCTTTTAATGAAGTTTAGCCTATAAAAAAGGAGCCCGGATCCTCTGTCCCTTTCTCCATCCCCCTTCTGTGTTTCCTGCTCTTTTAGTATTAAAAGAGTACCCCTGGCGAGGCCCATTTTAAGAAAAAAAAATATTTTCATTAAAATGGCCCCGCCAAAGGCACTCTTTTAATACTAAAAGAGTAGGGGACACAGAAGGGGACAGAGGATCCTTACTCATAAAAAAGCATATTACTGTTTTATGTATACAATTTTCTTAAATATAATTCAAAAGATAATCTTTGACAGATTTGATTTGGATTTTTTTCACATAATCTTAATATAATCTAAAAAAAGATACAGGTTTATTTTGATTCATTAAATTCTGATATTTTTCCAAAATTTTGATATAATCAAAAAAGTATATTTACTTTGGTGTATTTGATTCCGATATTATTCTTATCATCTAACATAATCCAAAAAAAACTATTGATTTCTTTTTTATGGATATTATAAATAATTATATATTTTTGATTGTGTAAACATTTTTTAGTGGAGTACATTTTTTTTAATAAATGATTTAGCTTTATACCTTTTAAATCAATATGTGTTCTTTTTCATCGCACTCGATTAGAGATGCACAAAAATTTGAATTCGAAAAGATTATTCGATCCGATTCAATCGGGAAAAAATCCAGAAAAAATTCGGTTCAAAAAACTCGGTCCAATCCAGCTCGCGGACCTAAAGGAGTCACATATTTTTCAAATAATTCCAACACAGCCCGATCCGAAAATGGTCAGATTTAAGTCCGATTTGGATAAAATGCCACTACGATTCGGATAAAAGTTCAACCCAATCTGATAAAGATCCAATTTTTATGAGTATATTTTGAAAATTTTGAATATAAATCAGAGAAAATTCCTATTTTATCTAAACTTTTTATAAAATTGAATAAAATTTTGGATAAAAGTCTAAACTATTTAATAAAATATTGAAAAAAGTATAACTTTTTTAATAGAATAAAAAAAGTTACAAAAAATAAAATAAAATAATTTATAATTATTTTAAAAATTCGGATCAAGCCCGGGCCAATTAGCCCGATTCAATGGGCCCATTCCGCAAGCTTAAATGGGCCGAGATATTTTCGACGAAATCAAGTCCGACCCGGTAGGATGTTATAGAAGATCGGTCGACTCAACTTTAAAAAAAATCAAATTTTATGCGTATTTCTCAACTTATAAATAGAAAAAGTTTTGTTTTTGTGCTTATAAGATAATAAGAAAAACCACAAAATCTATCACACGATTATTTTAATTTTATATTCACTAATTGAATTCATTACTATCTCTTTCTATATATAATAGAGCATCACATGGATAATTTATGGGTATTGAGCCAATTAACCCCCTGTGAAATTATAGTTATACCCTTACAAGTTATAAAATTACATGAAATGCCACTCTCTTATTTAAATGGAAAAAAATGAGTTTGTTTTCGTGGTGAATCGAATCTAGAACCTCCTCTACACAAGTTATCCTACTAACCATTGTGCTACATGAATTTTATTGTTTTGAGTTAAAAAACCTTTTATTTTACATAAACCCGACCTCTCCATTATCTTATTTTTATTAATATTTTAATTTTTGAGTAAAAATAGTGGTGATTCGCATTATTTTAAAAATATTATATTTTAGGTTTCACAATATGGTACACATAGGGGCATTTTGAGCCAATAAACCCCCTATGAAATTACGAGTTTGCCCTTATATATTACAAAATTACATTGATTTGCCACTCCCTTATTTGAAGAGAAAAAAAAAAGTTATTTTGTGTTTGTGGGGAATTGAACCCACAACCTCCTCCATATATTTCTTCCTCCAAACCATTATGCTGCATTATGTTTTTTGGTATGGAGTTAAAACTCTTTTTACATAAGTTCGATCTCTATATTATCCTGTTTTTACTATTATTTTAATTTATGAGTAAAAACAATTAGTTTCAAAAATTGAAATTTTACTTTTCAAAATATGGTACGTAATTATATACACTAATTTTAAAATTTAATTCCACGCTTATATTTAATATGAGTTAGTTTATTTTTGTTGTGAATTGAATCATTAACCTTGTCTAAACAATTCATCATTTCGATCATTGTACTACATATATTTTTTGGTTTTTAGTTAAATTTTTTTAGATAAATTTGACCTCTTATTTATTCTATTTTTAGTGCTACTTTAATTTTTGAGCAAAAAATAATGGTAATTCACATTACTTTTAAAATATTGTATTTTAGTTTACAAAACTTGGTACGTGATTATATATAAAAGTAATTTAAAAATTTGATAATAATATCACGCAATGTAAATTAATTTATTTTCAATTAATTAAACATTTCTTACATATAATATTAACTATAATATATTTTATATTTTTACATAACAATATATAATTAAAAGATGAGATCCTTAAAAATGTCAGATAGTACAAAAGTTAAAAAAAAATGAATCTTGTAGATAAGTTGAGAAAGATAATCTTCCTTGAAAAAAGATCATATAACATATAATAATACAAAATATAGGAATCAGTTCATATCTTATGTACATCGATTAAAAGTCGTGTAATACACATAAAGAAATTTTGGTTGGAAAGAATATTAAAAAATTCAAAATAAATTGTAAAAAGGATTAAAAATACAGTTAAGTTAACAAATATCTTAGAAAATAGTATATTGCATAGCATGCACATACACAAAATATTATGATCGATCATTCACATTATATACTATGAGGTAGTTAAAATTATTTGCCTAAAAAGATAAAATTTTAAATTATGCAATTAGTTTTTTATATACTGATTGGACAACATCTTTATTGTGAAACATTACGTGGGTAAATAACAGGTTTCTTGAGTTGTCAAAATTATAACTGGAATATGAATAAATATGTCATTCGTGTACGACTCATTTATTTTATGATTGTATTCTTAAATATACATTGAAAGAGAAAGACATCAAAATAACTTTATTTCTCCCTCTTATGTATTGATTAGATTCTTTATGAAAGAATGGCAAAAAAATGAAGATAAAATATTAAAAAATATCACTCCAAAAATTGATTTATAGTGATCTAAGGAAAATTAAACAGAAAACCCCCTTATTATTTAAATTTTATGTTCTCTTACCCAAATTTATTATAATAATAAATTATTAGATGTTTTCTACTTGTGACATAAATTTCTACAAATTAGTGTAAATGTGTTATACTATATCCAACACATTTATATGCCATGAAATATTTTATTTTGAATGCATTAAATCAAATTTTCTATAAAACAAAATTGGGACAATATAACAAACATATTTTAACGAAACTATACAATCATGTCAATATATATTTTTTAAATCGTAAAAATAAACAAGTTTACATCAACTTCTAGAAGATGACCCGTGCCTCGCACGGGTTATTACGCTAGTTAATATATAAATGTTTATTCATCTATGTCAACTAATACATTTATAACAGAAAATGCCAAAATTACCATTATTTTATTATATAATTGCCCAAAATATCAAATGTCGTTGGAAGTGTCCTATTTACCCACGGATACTCGCATATGGAATATGCGTATATCTAACTTACTAAACCCGGCCCATTCTCCTTTATGCGATCGACCTCTGTTTATTTTATTTTTTAACTTTTTGTGCTGGAAAATATAAAAACCCCTATATATGCAATAAATGTGTATGCTATCCGCGCAATCTGATTATGCGTAGTTATAGATAATTTAATTAATATTTTTACTTCAAAGAAATTGAAAAAGAACTCCGCATATGACATATGTGTGTTCTACATCTAAATGGTTTTCATTAAGATATTGATATTTTATAATATTTTAAATGTTTTTTGGTATTTCCTTTTGGGGTTAAATAATTTACATTTGGGGTTAAACGGGTTTCATTTTGGGTTTAGAAATATTTAAATTTTATATTAAATTTTTTAAATTTATCTATATTCCCTTAGGGGTTCAACGGTTAACCTTTTGGGTTTTAGAAATATTCAGAATGACGAATAAGCCGTATACGGACTTAGGGGTTTAGGACCCTAAACCCTAGACCCAAAACCCTAATTTATCCTGATTTTTAAAAAAATCGGGGACCCCCGATTTTTTAAAAATCAGGCCGCCAGACTCAATAATAAAACACAATTTCAATTGACGTTTTGATTATAAGTTTTCATTTAGGGTTCAACGGGTTCCATTTGTGATTTAGAAATATCCAATTTTTTAATTAATATTTTTAAATTTATCTATATTTCCTTAGGGGTTCAACTTTTCTCCTTTGAATTTTAGAAATATTCAGAATGACGAATAAATTGTATATGGGTTTAGGGTTTAGGGAAAATCAGCCAGCTGAACTCATTAAAAAATCACAATTTTTAATATTGTTTTTGAATGTATATTTAGCAAATAAAAAATTAAGGTAACACTATGATTTATTTATTTTAAAGAAATAAAAAAAGAACGACGAAGATAGGAAGTGCATGGTATGTACTTCACATACAGATACCTGTTATGCGTATTCAATTTTAAATATTTACTTGTTTGAAAGTTGAGAAGTGCCTATGCAAAGTTCTTAGAAATAATGCCCAAAATACACTACTTTCCCTTACAACTTGCCCGAAATGCCTGTTTGCGGGAACGTCCACCCTTTTTGACATGCATTACGCATTTTGGGAATGCGTGGCCTGGGATGCGCATTCCAGGAATGCGTATCTCAAGTTACGCATCTCCTAGATGCGTAATGATGTCAGCTGACGTCATTTTTTGCAAAACTCAACCGGCGTCTCTCTCGATTGCCTCTCCGTTCGCCCACCTCCGATCTCCACCCTCCCATTGCCTCCACCACATTTGAGGACATAAAAATGATGTCTAGACCAGGATCTTCATTCTAAACCGTTGATTTGTAGATTTATGGCCCCGCAGGGGCGTGTATGTGCATGCCGGAAAGCAAATCGAAAAAACAAACTTGTTTTTGGGGCTTTCAAATCCGGCAAAAGAAATGAAAATTGAAGGATACCGGCTTGTAGATGAGGAGAATACGATCATTTTGGCATATAATATGCTTGTGAACGATGCCTGCAAGGCGGTGAACGAAACCATCGAAAAAATGACCAAAAATCGCCTCCGGTAGCGTCTCTGTCTCTCGTTTGTGAAGACGATGAACAGTGATTGAGATACGCATTTCTTAGAGGCGTATCCGTAGATGCGTATTTAAGAAATGCGTATCCCAGTTACGCATGTGACCACGTACTTCAGTTTTGTGAAGACCACGCATGTGAGACATGCGTATATTCTGTACGCATGTGAGACATGCGTAGTCCGTGGGTAAAAAGGGCGGACCTTTCCGTCGGTGGGTATTTTGGGCAGGTGGAATTAAAATATGGGTATTTTGGTTTTTCACCCGTTCTTATGAGTGGTCTGCCAGTTATTTTAAAGAAATTAAAAAAAAAACAGTCAATGCCTGTGGCTAATACGTATGCAGAGAGACATACGCATCTTTTGTATGCGCAACTTTTGTACGCATGTACCAAATGCGTAGCTGTCTGGTTATTTTGGGCAGCGGATCCTCCAATCGTTATTTTGGGCAATGTAATATAAAATTTGGTTATTGGGGGCTTTTACCCCATTTATAATTATTATCAAAATATGCAATTATTTAATTTAAAACCAAATATTTCATTAAACACAAATATTCTAATTCCGCTATAGAATTAATTCATAAATTTGTTACTAATCTCAAACCAAATAACAACCAATTTCATATGTTAAAATTTCATTCAAACAATCCAATTTATCAACAAAGTAAATGTTAAAAAAATATCGAATTCATTCAACCAACCAATAGCAAATTTTTAAAGCTACATTTATGGTTGATTTTGATTGACATCGGTTGCAAAATTTGCAAAACGTATTTTTGCAAATATTTTATAAAAATTGGTAGTATTTTTTGTAAACCCCTTAAATTTTAATTGTTGTAATCATAAAATTAAAAAAAAGTATCTTTTGAATTTACTGATGGTTGTTATTTTTGTAGAATTTGAGACTAGACTATAGCGCGTTCTATCAAAAATTATTATCTAAGTGGGCTTGGGCTGAAGCAAACTTGACAAAAGATACAGCAAAAAATTCCTTTTTTTTCACAATGCAGCAATACTCCCAATCCTAACAATTGTTTGTAATTTTTTTTTTTTTGAGAGAACAATTGTTTGTATTTCAAATTATTTTTGAAATATATTTTGCAAAAAGAATTCAGTGCCTAGTTTAGTGTATATATTTTTATTTAAATTAAAACTTAGTGTAACAAAAAAAAAAAATTAAAACTTAGTGTGAAACGTTGGCACCTCTCCAGAAATTTCTACAGGGAATGTCATAACACCTTTTTCATTATCATTCATTAAAATTTCAAATTTTGGACATCTACGTGAACGCTGCACTTAAAAACAGAACACCTTTAGACAAGTTTGATATTCTTTTGGTAAAAACACAGGTACATATATGAAACTAAAATTTAAACTGAGATCCTTAATTACTTAAAAATAGATTCAAATACAAGAAATAATATTTCATAGGCTACAAGGTGAGGACATTATCTAGCAAGCCTAAGGAATGTGCAGCTTATCATAATAGCGTTTCACTACTAAAACAATGGCACCACATAAAAACTGCACTTCGAAGCGAAAGACATGTTTGAATCTCCTGTATTTGTATGGGTGCTTTGAAGATGAAATATTCAGAAAAATGGCCAAGAAGCATGATCAAAATGAATAGACATGTTCAGCTGCGGCAGGCTATCATCCTCATCTTGCCCACTTGGAAAAGATGTAGTAGCAACTGCAGCAGGAGGTGGATCATACTCATGTTGCCCTTTAAGAAAAGCTGGAGGAGCAACTTCAGCAGGAGGCGGAGGTAGATAATCAGCAGATTTGTTTTCCTTTGAAGTCTCCTTATTCCACCTCTCCAGCCATATCGCTATATTTTCACAATTAAAAACATACGGCTCAGTGGTTGTTGAGCAATTAGATACCCGAGTGATTCGGGATGCAGCTTGGCTGCGCGACTAAGGATCTGCAGGAATAATCAGCTGTTGGTGACTAGTCTTTTGATTCCATCCACGAGGTGGTTTGAAGCTCATACATCCTGATGACAGCAGTGGCGCTGCCATTGGAAGTGGGGAGCTGAGCTCAGGCGCAGATGCCCAAGTGATTTGACCTGCTACTTGGCTGCGAAATTGATGTTTGTCAGTAGGAATCATCAGTTGCTGTTTGGCTGTAGGCTACTTTTAGTTTGGTATCAGAGCGTTTTAAGATCATGTAGATCGTCGATATCGTCTTCCGCATCGATGTTATTCTCTATCGTACTGAATTCTTCGATTAATCATCGCAATTAGGGTTTGTTTTCTTCAATCTTTTGTTCATTCTTGATTGATTATCATTCAGAGTTGATCTTTCTGTGTATTTTCATCTCATTATGATGCTTTTACTTGTGATGATCATTGAGATTGTTGATAATCTCTTGTGATTAGGTGATTTTGATCCATTTTCTGGACGTTTTTATCGTTCTTATCTTGTTTTGGATGATATATTTCATCTTCTCTATTGAATAGTAGAGAATTTTTCTGTTTCTCATCAGTGATTGTCATTCACTTGTTCTTTGAATGATTAACAATGGCTCGAAGTTATGCGAATGTTAATTCATCTTTGCTTCGAAATGAAACCATACCTGTCGTTGAACCTCTTGTTGAACCATTAACAAACACTACAGATCAGGATTCTTTTAACTCTGTTAATCATCCTCTGTACTTGCAAAATATTGATCATCCTGGCTTGATCTTGATTTCCAAGAAACTTACTGGTACTGAAAATTATGGTCCCTGGAAACGTTCTCTTTCTATTGCATTGTCTGCAAAGAATAAGTTAGGGATTGTTAATTGTACGAAACCTCAGCCCGAGGCTTCATCTCCTTTAAGGTCTCAGTGGGATAGGGTAAACGATATGGTCATTAGCTGGATTTTGAACACAGTTTCAGATGAAATAAGTAATGGTATGGATTTTATTAACATGGCTCAAGAAGTCTGGGATGAATTGAATGATCAATTTTCCAGTATCAATGGTCATAGAGTGTACCAGGTTCTTAAGGATCTTCATGCTTTGGAACAAGGAGATAAGTCAGTTGAGATTTATTGCCGTAGGATGAAAAATCTCTGGGATGAGTACACTGCTCCTGAGCCAATGATTCTCTGTAAATCTGGATGCACAAGTGAGACACACAAGCTGCAAGAAGAAAGGGAACAAAGGAAGAAATTGCTTCAGTTTTTGATGGGATTAAATGAGAGTTTTGCTACAGCAAGGGGGCAAATTTTGATGATGGTTCCACTTCCTTCTGTTACTCAGGCTTTTGCTTTAATTAAATAAGAAGAAAGACAGAGACAAGGTTCTACTTTCCCAAATTCCTTTATTGCCACAGTAAGGCATGGTAACACCTCTAATACAGAGTCAGCTGGTATTGGTATTAAAAAATCTTCTCTTAAATGTACCTATTGTCATAAGGATGGTCATCTTAAGGAATCTTGTTTTAAGTTGATTGGATATCCACCTAAGGGTAGGGGTAGAGGCAAATTTACTTCAGGCCAAGCTAATTCTCCAGCTGCAAAATCTCAAGCCATAAATGTCACTGGCTCTATTAGTTCCACACCTTCTCACACTGCAGTTCCTTCCTACTCAGACACAGGCTACTCTTGATCAGTTGCAACAACAGGTGTCTACATTGATGAATTTTATGCTCAACAATAAGTATTCTACTCCTGAAGATCACATCAATAGCATGGCAGGTTTGGCATACTCCATGCTGTCTTTTTCTTAATTGGATCTTCAAAATGTCTGGGTTATAGATACAGGGGCTTCTCATCATATGAGTTGCAATGAAAACTTGTTTACTCAATTACATATGGTTTCTCAGCCTGTTCATGTAGGTGTGCCAAACAGTCAAATTCTTAAAGTGGAACAAATAGGCATAGTTCAACTCACTCCAGACATTCAGTTGTCTAATGTCTTGTTTGTTCCTCAGTTCAATTGCAACATGCTATCTGTCAGCAAACTAACACATGATTCTAACATCATTGTTCAGTTTTCTCATGATAAATGTGTTTTCCAGGACCATCTCAAGGAGAAAACTCTGGGAACTGGTGATGAAAAGGATGGTTTGTACTACCTCTCTCAAGTTCAACCATCATCTGTCAACAATTCTATAGCTTCTTCCAAGGTTCCAGCTACTTGTTTTTCCACATCTATACATAATTCTGATGTTGTTTGTTCCAAAGCATAGTGATTCTTATGATGCTTCTATATTTTCTTTACTTCATATGGATGTTTGGGGGCCATACCACATTGCTTCTACTCAAGTTTGTAAATATTTTTTAACCTTAGTTGATGATCATAGTAGGGGCACTTGGACTTTTCTTCTTTCCACTAAACAACAGGTTTTTATTAAATTTCAAACCTTTGTTGCTTATGTTGAAAATCAGTTTCACACTTCTATTAAGTCCATTAGAACTGACAATGGTAGTGAATTTCTTAATTCCTCCTTCATGAGTTTTCTTGATCACAAGGGTATTTTACATCAGAGGTCTTGTACTCATACACCCCAACAAAATGCTAAGATGGAAAGAAAACAGAAGCATTTGCTTAAAATTACTAGATCTTTATGATTTCAGTCTGCTTTACCACACAAATACTGGGGAGGATTTCTATTGACAACAACTTATTTGGTCAATATTCTTCCTACTCCAATCTTACAGAACAAGTGTCCTTATGAGGTTTTATATAATAAGAAACCTGATTACTCTTTTCTCAAGGCTTTTGGTTGCCTCTGCTATGCTTCCATACATACTTCTGATAAGTTGGATCCTAGAGCTATTCAATGTGTCTTCATTGGTTATCCATACTTGCAGAAAGGATATAAGTTACTTAGATTGGATAATCACTCCATATTTGTCAGAAGAAATGTAAGATTTTTTGAGCATATTTTTCCTTATCATCACAAATCTTCTACTTCAGTGCCTTTCACATTCAATTCACCTTGTAATTCTTACACTTTTCTTAATTGGCTTAGCATTGATAATCCTGAAAACACTAATTCACCTGTAGTATCTCAAAATTCTTCTCCTGTGGTTGAACCATGTATTTCTCCTTTCACTTGTTCTGAGAATACTTCTTCAGAAGCCACTGCAATTTCTGATTCTATTGTTCCACCAATACGCCAATCTTCTAGAGTTTATACTAGGCCATCTTGGTGGAATGATTATAATATTTCCAAAACATCTAAATCTAAACCTACAGTTTTGCTGAGTAAACTTGTTGCTAATAATGTCAATAAGTTTGTCAACAAATCTGTTTTAGATCCTTTTTCTCTTCACATTGATCAACACACCTATGATTCAGATACACAAGAAGTACTAGCTTACTGTAATCAGTCTAGTGTTATTTCTGAACCTCTTCATTACTATCAAGCCGTTAAAGAGCCTAGATGGGTTGAAGCCATTAATAAAGAACTGCAGGCTTTAGAGACCAATAATACTTGGCAGATAATGCCTCTTCCTCCTGGTAAAACTACAGTAGGCTGTAAATGGGTTTTCAGGGTGAAATATAAGCCAAATGGTGAAGTAGATAGGTTCAAGGCCCGTTTGGTTGCAAAAGGCTACACACAAACTGCATAACTTGATTACCATGAGACTTTTGCTCCTGTGGTTAAGTTGGTAACAGTTAGGAGTTTTCTGGCCATTGCTGTTGCTAAAGGTTGGTTTGTGGAACAACTTGATGTTAATAATGTGTTTCTTCATGGTGACTTATCTGAAGAAGTTTATATCCAACTTCCTCCTGGTTATCATCCTAAAGGGTATGCTTCTGTTTCTAATCTTGTGTGTAAGCTGATAAAGTCTTTGTATGGGTTAAATCAAGCTTCCAGGGAATGGTTTATTAGCTTACTACTGCACTCTTGGATGCTGGATATGTTCAATCTGTAAATGATCATTCTTTGTTCACATTTATTGCTGGCACCAGTTTTATAGCAGTAGTGGTTTATGTTGATGACATTTTATTGTCAGGTAATAATTTTTACCTTATTCAGAATTTGAAAACTCTTCTGGATAAGAAATTTAGTATTAAGGATCTAGGATCTACAAAGTACTATTTGGGGCTTGAAATTCACAGGAATAAACAAGGGTTATTTCTTGGACAACATAAGTTTATCACAGACTTACTTGCTTCTGCTAATATGGAGGATTGTAAACCTCTTTCAGTTCCAATCAACCCCCATATTAAACTATATGATAGCCCTGCTTCTGGTCCTTTGTTAGTTGATCCTTCTTCTTATAGAGCTCTAGTTGGAAAATTGTTATATCTCACTTCTTCTAGGCCAGACATAGCCTTTTCAGTCCAACAATTGAGTCAGTTCATTCATGCTCCCAGAGAATCTCATATGAATGATGTCACAAGGGTGTTAAGGTATCTCAAGTTAATAGCTCAACATGGACTGTTTTTCCCAGCCAACAACACGTTGAATCTTCATGGTTTTAGTGATAGTGATTGGGGTGCAGACCCTAATGACAGACGTTCTGTAGGGGGATATTGCTTTCTTCTTGGAAATGTGGCTGTTTCCTGGAGGGCAAAGAAACAATCTTTAACATCTCGTAGTTTTGCAGAGGCTGAATATCGGGCTTTAGCTGATGCATCTTGTGAAGTTCTTTAGCTAAGAACCTTTTGTCTGATTTAGGGATTACTATATCTGGTCCTGTACCTTTGAAGTGTGACAACAAGTCTGCTATAGATCTGACTGCTAATCCTGTCTATCATGCTCGCACGAAGCACATAGAGATAGATTGCCATTTTATTCGTGAAAAAATCAAGTCTGGTCTATTTTGTGTTTCTCAGATTTCTTCCAAAGACAATACTTCTGATATTCTTACTAAATGTCTAGGGAAGATACCTTACTGGTATTGTTCTTCTAAATTGGGACTATCATTCTCTCTTGAGTCCTCAATTTGTGGGGAGGCTACTGAAGATTGTGATACTACAGATGGTGCAGTTGCTGATAAACCTATAGTCCATTTAGTGTATAGTTTACCCAGATGCATCAATAAATGGATTCAAGCTTTCTCAGTCAAAAGGGGGGCTAATGAGACTAATCAACTTACTAAAGATAGTAAGTTGACTTTAGTCAATAATAAACTAAAAGTAGCCTTCAACCAAACAGCTCCTTATGTTCCATAACTAATTCTGTTACTAAAATGACAACTGTCATTCTAATAGATTAGTAGTATAAATATCTGTATTAGTTTATTGTTCATTTCTTAAGTTTGTAAGTATACATTTCTTCACAATAATGAGATACAGCTCTTAGTTCGTCTTATTCATTAAGCAACATACATTGTTGAATTCATCTAAGTCTTCAAATATATTAACTGAAATAAAGGAACTAAAATCTCTTAGGCGTCAAAGGGAGGACTGTATCCAGCAAACACAAGAAATTTATGCAGTCAATGAAAAAAACAATACACTACTAAAGAAAAGTCGAAAGATTGCCAAGTAGCCTGATCATAAGGAATAGACATTTTGATATGCGGCAGGCAGGCATCCTAATTCCGCCCACTAGGAAAAACTGAAGTAGCAATAGCAGGAGACAGGGAATCCTCATGTTGCCTACCAAAAACAGCTGGAACAATTGCAGTAGGAGGCAGAGCTGGATGACGAGCAGAATCATTATCCACCCTTAAATTAGGAGCCTTCTCATATATATATATATATATATATATATATATATATATATATATATATATATATATATATATATACATAGGCTTTTGATCAAATAGAAACCAATGCTTAAATAGAAACTAGAAACCAATCACATCCATTAGTTTTTATAAAAGCTTTTAAATCTAAAGCACACAATAATATTCTAGTCATGCTGCTGAGATCTGTTAATTTCGATGACGACCCCCCACCCCCACCCCGACGACCTCCGGTCATCTTCTCTGGCGAGCTCAAATTTTCCGGTGAACTGAAAATTCACAGATATGCTCCTCCTTTCCATTACCGACCCACCCCAGCCATCCCCACTCCCACCCCCACCCCGACGACCTCCGGTCATCTTCTCCGACGAGCTCGAATTTTTTGACAAACTGAAAATTTACAGATCTGAATGAACTGTTAGGTAGTCGTGAGGGCCGAAGGTCCTGGACACACCCGTCAATCGTCTATTGCCTTTACCATTGATTGTCATTCCTTACAACTTTAGAATGATAAAGGCGCGAAGAGCCGTACAAGGATGTGCGAAGCACCGTTAACCGGTAATGATTTGTAGATCTGGTGGTGTTGGTGGCGATGGCAGTGGGGTGGTGGTGGTAGCAGGGGTGGGGCTGGGGGGTCGGGGTTGTTGGTGGAGAAGGCAGTGGGGGATAGGGGATGGGGTGGGTATTTTAATATTTGTCAAAAATAAAATTAGTGATATATGTAGTGTAATTTAGTGATTTCTGTTGGGCTGGGATTTGGTTTCTAATTTCTATTCTAAGATTGGTTTCTAGTATATATATATGTTCTTGCTCAAATTAAAATGAGAACTGAGATCTAATCTCAGCCCTCTATTTTTTACTAAATCTTTTAATCGCTGCCTTTACTTTTATCACACACACCACACACATACACACTCCACACACACACTACATATACAAACACACACATACACACACTGCCCACCCCCACCCCCCGACGTCGCTGCCGGCAGCTCGCACGCAGCACCGACACATACATTCAACATACTCTTTCATTCAACTCTCTCTCTCCCCCCCTCCCTCCCTCCCTCCTCCTCTTTCTCCCTCTTTCTCCCTCCCTCCCTCTCTCTCCCCCTCTCTATCCTTTATTGTATTACGTTTGATGGATTTGATGATTATTGGAATAATCGATTGAAATTAGTGGAAAATTTGGTTTTATCTTGTGGTTGCGATTTTGATAGATGCATGAAACCCTAGATTTACTAATTGGGGGTTTACAATATTCGATTTTTAATTACCCATTTTTTGGTATTAAAACTGTTTGCTTTGTTTCACTTAGTTCTTTCTGAGTTGTGTTTTGTTCCTTTTTTTTCTGGTTGTTTGATGACTTATGTAGGAGCATTTTTTTGTTTGTTTTTGTTGGATTCTTGAATTCGTTAAGCTGTGCTGATTGATTTCAGTTTGGTTGATTTGTAGAATCAAGTTGATTGGCTCGTTTGATTTTCTTGTGTTGTTGTCTGAGTTTGTTTGCAGATTTTACGGTTTGGTTATAAATTGTTGTTCATTGTTTTGCTGAGTTTCTCCAATTTTTGGGTTGAGAGTCGCTAGTCTGTGTGTAGTGCTGAGTCTGTGTGTGTGCTTGTGTGTAATATTCGTTTTCATGTTTAATCGAAATTCATGTTTTGGTTCGTTCTCTTGAATGCAATGATGTTGCTGGCTACTAGTTCTAATTTATGTTGTGGATGAGAAATGGAATCGAGGAAAATGACTGGAGTAGCATGCCGGAGGGGGAAGGCGAGCACGGCAAAATGGACGCAGGAGGATCAGGTCTGAGTGGAAAATCTATGGTGAGAAATTAGGACATTAATATGAGAAGATATGACAGTAGTGAAACAATATTTCATAATGGAGCAAATGGCGTGATTGTTACAATATCTAAAGAAACTGATTTTACTGATGTAGCAGATCAAATAACAGCTGCCAAGTTTGTTATATCTTTTTAAATGGATATTTTTTGTGCCTTAGGGGAGTGTCATATTATGATGGCTTTTTGACCAATTTTGGGGGAATTTTTGATCTCGTTATTTGACGAATTGGGTCATTATGATCACTATTATTTTGTCATATTCATAAATTATATATATATATATATATATATGTAGAGTCTTAAATTTAATTTTCAGATATATTATTATGTATTATTTCATTGTTATTACATTTTAGTATATTAAAATTGAGTATTCATTATTTGAATTGAAGCTAAATTTTAGTAGTGTTTTTAATATTTTGTTTTTATAGAAATAGAAGCTATATACTTCGTTATTTCTCTTTATTAAGAGGACCTTGTAAGCTAGTTGTATGTCTAACCAAAGGTATTCCCTTTGGTTGGGACATTAGTATAGTGTTTCGGAACTCTAATTAGTGTTGCTTTAAACGGATTTTGATATTTGCTTTGTTATTTAAGTGTCTAACCAAAGGTACTCCTTTGGTTGGATATTAGTAAATTCTATTTTAGTTAATAATAGAAATTTTTATTTTAAGTAGAGTGTTATGGTTTTTAGTGTCTATAAAGGCATTTTTGGGTTTTGTGGGATCTGTCATCAGTTGATGAACTGTCTCTATCTTTTAGATGACTTTTGGGTTTTGTTGGATCTGTCATCAGTTGATGAACTGTCTCTATCTTTTAGATGACTTTTGGGTTTTATGTGAGCTCGGCGTTTTATATGCCTAACAAAGGGGATCCCTTTGGTTAAATATATAAAGCTGTTCTTTTTTAGTTAGTAGATTGCATATAGTTAATCTTTAACGTAATTTCAATTAATGGTTTATTGACATGATTTATTTGCTGTCGTTATTTTGATAATCTTTCAGTTTTTTGGGGCGGGAAGAAGTGTTAAGAGAAGATGAAGTTGTTTTCTTTGGGTGAGAAGAAGTATAAAGAGGAGACGGAGGGAAGCAGATTCTTGGGTGTGTAATGAAACAACAAGAAGTCCCTGGCATTTTTCTTATAGCCTTATGTATATCGTTGTATGGTTGTATTGAGTGGGGCGCTCTTTTTTTCCCCCTTGAGTTTTTTCACATAGGATTTTGCTCTTGCGGGGTTTTTAACGAGGTCTACCTATATTTGGAGTCTTCTTATCTGATATATAGGTTTTATTGTCTAATCTCCCGAATGAATCTCTTTCTCATGTCAGTCGTAATTCAGGTTACAATCCACGGATTGGTTAAGCATACCTTTCGGATAGATGATAAGCTTTTGTGGATGAAAGAATGTCTCATTTCCTTTCCTTCTTGGATTGTGTAAATTTTATTTTTTAAATGAAATTGTTTCATTTATGCAAAAAAAAAGGGATAACCAAAAATAGGGGTTAGATCTAATGGTTGTAAATGTGGGATAACCAAAAATGGGGATTAACCAAACTACAAATTATACCCATTTCGCTTATTATAATATATAGTATAGATAGTATAAATAAGGAAACGATAACCCAGATCATTTAACACTGTGAAACTAAATTAGGCAAAACTGAGCAGCCAATATTTAGATTACGGAAACAACAAACAGAAGAATTACCTGTTAAACACCAGAATTTTCCAGGTTTACAAAAAAATAACTTATGCCATTATGGACAGTCATTTAATACAACAAATAGAGAGAGTTTACAACGGAGGCTATCTATCTGACTTATGTCAAAAATCATGTTTCTGTATTATTTTTTTATAAAATTCCTTTGTCCTGGGTTTATTAGCAACCCATGTCTACTAAAATTGCAACTCCATAGAAAAGGCAAGTGCAATTAGTACACATAGAAGGCATACTCATCCACATACTGCAGTCCACTGGCCCCCTTTTAATTCCACATTTCTAATGATGCAAAAGATCATATATGTCCAACAATAATGGAAAAAAGAATTATAATAACTAAAAAATATACTTTACAACAATGTGCATTTCCGCTACATGCATCATAGTGAACAGCAGTGGCAGACTTACCCTCGCCCAACTAAAAGTGACTAAAACTATTTAATATATACACACTGAAATTCAAACCATCCTTGATAGCATAATAAATGAGTTTCAGACTACTTTAATGAATAAGTAGGTACATTCATAAATTTGAAAACGAGGTAAATTATAAATTGAAAACGGTCATCTCAATTCAGCCTACTAGGAGAAGCTGAAGTAGCGACCAAAGCAGGAGACTCCTGCTAGAAATTCTCATGTTGCCTACCAAGAATAGCTGGAGGAGCTGGTGTAGAGGGAGGTAGAGGAGGATGACAAGCACAATTATTATCCAGCCTTAATTTAGGAGTCACCTTATTCCATCTCTGCAGACATAGTGTTATGTTTGTTCAGTTGATGACATATTGTTCAGTAGTTATTGAGTAGAGAGATGCTAGAATGATTTACGCTGCTGCCTTGCTGGAAAATCGATGATCATCTGCAGAAATCATCACTAGTTGTTGACTAGCATTTTGGCTCCAGCCACAAGGTGGTTTCAAGCTCATATATCTCAACGACAACCCTGGCGCATGTTATGAAACCAATCCATCTAAAATATTAAGGTGTTAGAGGAAGGCCAAACCGGATCTTTATATTATATTGTAACACTCTCCCTCACTCGAAAGCCCATTTTTGGTTCGAAGAGTGGATTACGGGCGCTCATCTTTGGAGCATAACTTACCTTCGTGTCCATATTAAATATTGAGAATATTAGGGGTGGCAGGGAGTCGAACTTGAGACCCCCGCCAAACCAGAGCTCTAATACCATGTTGAGAACCAGTCCATCTAAAACCTTAAGGTGTTAGAAGAAGGCCCCAAATGGATCTTATATTATATTCTAACAGCGCACTGGTGCTGATAATATTGGAAGTGGGGATCCAACCCCATGTGTATTCAGTGGTAGAGTAGTATTGAAATTAGTAGCATAGGTTGGTAGAGAAAGAGAGATAGTTCCATGATGATGAATAGAGGCTTGTGGAGAAAGAGATATCACAACTGACAAATCTTTTTTGATAAGTGGACGTTTTGAAATATGGCTCAGTAGTTAGGTAATTAGATGGCTGAGTGATTTAAAATGATACTTGGCTGCGCAAATCATCAACAAGAATCATCAGCTACAGGTGATTAGCATTTTAGTTACAACCACGAGGAGCCTTGAAGGTCATTAATCCCGACGACACACTTTTACCATTGAAAGTGGGGGGATGAGCCTAGGTGCAGTCTGGGGTAGAGTAGCATCAGAATTAGGAGAAGATGTTGGCATAGAAAGAGATATAACATCATGATCAGGCTTAGAGGCTTGTGTAGAAAGAAAGAGCGCATGAGACAGAGCTTTTATTGCCAGTGCACATTTGCTTGTAGTCTTCTTACTCAATGCCTCTTGGAAGAGTCAGTGTCCTCAGTCCTGAACAGGTACACCGTAAACTAATGGTAGTATTAATACTGCAGCCAGCATGGCACTAACCATCATCACTACGACTGCCAGGAGCCACGTTTACCTTTTTCTTCGAATGCACATTGCAAATTTGCAATAGTACTTAACATCGTTATCGGTCCTTCCACGAAGATGGAAGTTATGCCAACCCATTTAAAATATATGCACATGAAATTACTAACATTGATATAATTCTTATCCAAATATAGAAATAATATAACAACTTCTATTAAACATACTTTAACCATCTTATTCACACCTAATTATGTGAATAACTGATACATTTCATAAGTTGATTATCCTAATTTAATTTGGAATCTTTGGAGGAACTCTACAAACGACTCCAAAAATTAATACTTGCTATCTAGAACAACTTGGAATCTAATAATCTTTATGTCTTGTCATCCTTAGTAGTGAAAGTTCCCCGCTTGATACAGGATCTAAGATAGATTGTCCATCGGAGTCTGCAACTGTTGCCACATCCACTGAAACCTATGGTATCAATTAAACAGTTGAGTGATAAACACGCAAACACACACATGAATACATGGATATAACTTTCTGAAATAGATACATATACACATGTAAACACAAATAAAGAAATGAGCTTTATACTAATTTATATGGTTAAAAGAAATTAAAAAGTAAATATAAAAATATACCAGTACTAGTAAGAACAGCTGTCTAATTGCATGGACCATTTTCTCGAATGTAGGATTAAAAGATAAGGTCCTCTTCTGGAGACCATGGGCCTTACTTAATCTCTCTTCCAATACCATAAGGTAGTCTCCTCATATATGATCAATCTTTTCCCCTTTCTCTCACTCTGTATATGTTTCTTTGTATTGGAGTAAACAATTGATGCAAAGTGATTACAAGGTGGGGAATTACAGTGAAAAAAAAACGAAGAATTAACTAAGGAGTATTGACTAAAAATTAGCATTACTCTATTGAGTCAACTTTAGCAGTACTCGGTAGCAAAAGTCATTAATTACCTTTTAAAATTAAACTCTTTTTCTTAATATGGATTTAGGTGCATTTCGGTGTCCTATATTCATGCATAATTCAACATAAATAAGTGGTTAGCTCTTTTCCGCTCAAATTTTAGAAATTTAGAAAATGTTTTTGTAGGTGTTTAAAGTTAAGAATAAATGTAGATTGTGCATATATAAATAAGATTTTTGAATATTTGCTAAGGATTACTGTTAATTTACATCGAAGGAGTTATTAGGAATAAAGGTTAAGCAAAGCGCATTGCGCTCAAGCTCAATAAACCACATTATTGATTCTTGTACGGTAATACTAAATAATTCTATGGAATCATGATATTCTCACGATTGTAATGCTTTAAACTCATACAAAAAAACTTTTGTTAAATTATACATAGAGAATTAAGTGAAGTACATGTGATCTAATTTTTCAAAATTTTCAGCCAAAAAGAGCTAACTACTTAATTATATTGAATTATGCATGCATATAAGACATTTAAATGCACCTAAATCCTTATCAAGATAAATAGTTTAATTTTATAAAGTAATCATAATTATAGTTAATGACTTGCTAGCGAGTAACACTAAAGTTAACAACAAAATTTATGTTAATTTTTAGCCAATATAAGAAAATCACTTCTTCTGTTTTGTTTTCTATGAATACCTTTCCTTCTAATTACTTCGCAAAAGTGTTTACTCTATATACAAAGAAATATATAGGGACCGAGAGAAAAGGGAAGAGAAAGATCACTTATGGGAAGACAACCTAGTGGAATGGGATGAGAGATCAAGAAAGGACCATGGCATCCAGAAAAGGACCTTATTTTGTCATCCTACATTCAAGAAAATGGTCCAGGCAATTGGACATCTATTCGTACTAGTACTTGTATATATACACTTAATTTTTTTTTATTTCTTTTTTACTTTATAAATTAATATAGCTCATTTCATCAGTTGTGTTTATGTGTGAATATGTGTATATGTTTGAAATTTATACCCATATATCCATGTGTGTATTTGTGTGTTTATTACTCAATCTTTTATGGATAAAATAGATTTAAATAGATGCGACAAGAGTTGCAGACTTCGATGGACAAACTATTTTAGACCCTGTATTAAACGGGAAATTTTTACTAATGAGGAAGATAACAAGATAAAAAGACCAACCAACTCCAGGCTGTTTTGTGCAACAATTATGGATTTCTGTAAACGAAAACCATCATTAATAAAAAAATACTTTTTAATTTTTATATAATACAATAAATTAATTAAACAAATAATTTAATATTATTATAAAGCTCATCAGCACGGAAGCAAGCACATAATATAACTTTGAACCCATACCACCTCAACCCGATTCTGATTCCAAACCCATATCACTCCGCGAACCAAACTGTGTGACCTCCATCATTTCCGCCCTGTCACAATCACAATTCACAAGCATAAAAAAAAAATACTCGTACTATAAATTTTCGGAGAATATTAAATTATTTAATATATACACATTATACCAACCTTGATAACATAACAATTCCGGGACTATTCTTCCCGTACCTCTATCCCAAGCTTTGATCAAAGAAATGGGCTTTCACAGGGTAAGGATCTAAGGCGTGTGTTCAAAGAAATGGGTTGTTGGAATTTTGTGAAAAATGAAGGAGCCAGCCATATCAATAACTGGATTGTTGGTGTTTTTGTGGGAGAGATGAGGGTGCAAAGAGATAGAGATGGAGGAGAGAGATGAGATGAGACATGAAAGGTAAGCAAGGAGAGAATGAGAGGAGTGAGAATGGAATCAAATGAGTTGAACAAGGTGAAAGGAGAGAATGAATGTGTTTTTTTTCTTGAACAAGGTAGAGTGGTTTATGTGTTGAATGTATGAATGGGAATGATCTTATATAAGGAAAAAAATGGGTAGTTAGTTGGGATTTCATTATTGACAGATTTGATTTGGATTTTTTTCATATAATTTTTGGGGTGTATTCAATTGGGAGTTTCAAGGATTTTTTGGATTTTAGAAATTTATGTGTATTCAATTTGGATTTTAATTTTTTTTTTTTAGAATTTGATTATATTCAATTTGATTTTTGAACTTCAAAATGTCCTTTAAAATCTAATGGTATTCAATTTGAATTTCAAAATGTCTTTTAAAATCTGAAGGTTTTCAATATGGATTTTAAAAAATCCATTAAAATCTGAAGGTATTCAAAATCTATGCACTTTTTTGGATTTAATAAAATGATGAATTTTGAAAAATTTGCTGGTGTATTTTTTATGTTTTGAAATTCGGCCAAAATCAATGAGATTTTAATGAATTTATCAGAAATGTCTCAAAAATCTATGAGATTCTACATAAACTCTGCAAGATTTTATTTCAACTCTGCAAGAATCCGCGTAAATTTGAAATCAACAACAATTTTATAAAATCCATGGATTATTATTAATTCATCAAAATCGGAATTGAATACACCCCCTTAATATAATCTGAAAAAGATACTATTTTGATATATTTAATTCTAATATTTTTCACATATTTTTGATATAATCCAAAAAGTATACTGTATTTACTTTGGTATATTTGATTCCCATATTCTTCTTATCATTCAAGCATAATCCAAAAAAAGTATTGATTTCTTTTTTATGGATATTATAGATAATTATATATTTTTAATTGTGTACATATTTTTTTTGTGGGGTACAACTTTTTTTTATGATAAATGATTTAGCTTTATACCTTTCAAATTAATATATGTTCTTTCGCATCATACTCGATTAGAGATGCACAAAAAATTCGAATTTAAAAAGTTCATCCGATCCATTCAATCGAGAAAAAATCCGATTCAAAAAACTCGGCTCGATCCAGCTCGCGAACCTAAACGGAGCACATATTTTTCACAAAATTCCAACACGGCCCGATCCAATAAAGGTCGTATTTAAGTCCGATTCGGAGAAAATGCCGGCATGATTAAGATAAAAATTCAACCCACTATGATAAAAATCAAAATTTTATGCGTATATTTTGAAAAATTCTAATATAAAACAAGAATAAACTAATATTTTATATGAACTTCTTATAAAATTGAATGAAATCTCGGATAAAAATCTAAACTATTTAAAAAATTATTGAAAAAAGTATAAGTTTTTAAATAGAATAAAAAAATTATTAAAATAAAAAAATTTAATGTTTAAATTAAATTAAAAATTCAGATCAAGCCAGGGCCAATCATCCCGATTCGATGGGCCGGTCCGGGGCCGAGATATTTTAGATGAAATCTAGTTCGACATGGTACGATTTTAGAAAAAATCGGTTCGATTCAACTTAAACAAATCTGGCCCAAATATGATCCAATTTAATTTTTGTACATCTTTACGCTTGATGGATAGAGTAAATCTTTTAGATGAGTGTCAAAATTACAAGACTCATTATATTTACTAATTCTAATTTAATTTTTTAAATACTCGTTTTCAGCATTAAAATGCAATCATTCTAAGTCAAAATTATATAAGCTCCAGATAGGGGTGAGCATGAAAATCGAAAACCGCAACCGAACCGAAAAATTGAAAAACCGTACCAAAAATATCGAAACGGCCAAAAACCGAAAAAAATCGTAGCCAAATCGAATCGACGGAACGGTTTGATAACGGTTTTATCCAAATAACCGAACAGTTTATATAATATTATATATTTATTTATTTTAATATAATATGATTATATAATAATACATTATTTACTATATATAATCTAGTATAGTTAGATATAAAGAAACATCATAAACAAAAGCTTTTTTTTTATTCTTTTACTGTAAATTGTTGTTAATCCTTTTGATATATGTGTTCCTCTATAGTAATTACTACTAATATTGTGGTCTTTAATTCTAAATTTAAATGTAAACTCGCCTATAATTTTATGATAAAAAAACGATCTGATTATCATTTCTAATTTTTTTATGTTATAATATTTTAAAACATAAAACATACTCCTGTTTAGTATGTTATTTTTGTTTATTTTCATTACATGCCATTGTCTAGTGTTGGTAAAGTTTGTGATTGATATAATAATTTCTACTCCAATGTGCTTGATTTTCTCATGTACTCTGCTCGTTCTTTTAATGAAGTTTAGCCTATAAAAAAGGAGCCCGAATCCTCTGTCCCTTTCTCCATCCCCCTTCTGTGTTTCCTGCTCTTTTAGTATTAAAAGAGTACCACTGGCGAGGCCCATTTTAAGAAAAAAAAATCATTAAAATGGCCCCGCCAAAGGCACTCTTTTAATACTAAAAGAGTAGGGGACACAGAAGGGGACAGAGGATCCTTACTCATAAAAAAAGCATATTACTATTTTATGTATACAATTTTCTTAAATATAATTCAAAAGATAATCTTTTACAGATTTGATTTGGATTTTTTTCACATAATCTTAATATAATCTAAAAAAAGATACAGGTTTATTTTGATTCATTAAATTATGATATTTTTCCAAAATTTTGATATAATCAAAAAAGTATATTTACTTTGGTGTATTTGATTCCGATATTAATCTTATCATCTAAAATAATCCAAAAAAAAGTATTGATTTCTTTTTTATGGATATTATAAATAATTATATATTTTTGATTGTGTAAACATTTTTTAGTGGAGTACATTTTTTTTTAATAAATGATTTAGCTTTATACCTTTTAAATCAATATGTGTTCTTTTTCATTGCACTCGATTAGAGATGCACAAAAATTTGAATTCGAAAAGATTATTCGATCCGATTCAATCGGGAAAAAATCCAGAAAAAATTCTATTTAAAAAACTCGGTCCAATCCAGCTCGTGGACCTAAAGGAGTCAAATATTTTCCACATAATTCCAACACAGCCCGATCTGAAAATGGTCAGATTTAAGTCCGATTCGGATAAAATGCCACTACGATTCGGATAAAAGTTCAACCCAATCTGATAAAGATCCAATTTATATGAGCATATTTTGAAAAATTTGAATATAAATCAGAGAAAATTCTATTTTATCTAAACTTTTTATAAAATTGAATAAAATTTCGGATAAAAGTCTAAACTATTTAATAAAATATTGAAAAAAGTATAATTTTTTAATAGAATAAAAAAAAGTTACAAAAAATAAAATAAAATAATTGTTCTACAAAATACACGCAAGCGCACGTGGACAACAAGTAATATAAAAGCAAGTAAGATTCGTTCCCACAGAAATTGTATATTTCGGTTTATGCGTCTAAGCAACAATGTTTGATTATCATTCAATGCTAAGACAAAAGACAAATTGGGTTTTGATTTTATTTTATGCTAATCAAATTTACTAATTACTAAAAGAGAATGATTTAATTTATGAATAGAAACATAGGGTCCTAACTTCATTAAATACGTCCATTAGAGATCATGCCTTTACTCGATTTGTATGGTGGTTACGATAACTAATCGGACAACACGGAATAAGTATACGCTACCTTTCAGTACACGCACACCAATCTACACAATATCCACAAAAGATAGAAATCATGCAGGCACCAATTAGGTCTAGACTCTATATGTCTATAGAATTTGAAAACCTAAAGGTTGAAGAGCAAATTATCCACAAGGATTACATAAGATAGTATGAGATGGTTAAAATCACACCACTAATCATGAAATCAATCACGAACATATGCTAGCATGGTAAGTTCTAAATCTAGAGATCCACTGTCGCTTCACTAAAGATTAACAAGATAGATGTTCGCGACGCATCTATTTAATTAATTCACAACCATGCAAGGATATCGCAAGTCACCACATGTATATCAATTAGGCATTCACTACTAATTTCTGTAAATAAATTCGTTAGGACCCCATGACGGTGATTAGTTCATAGTTGAACCGTTCATCATCATGGGGTTCGATGAAAATATGCTAATAAACATGACTAGAATGAAGAAAAGAATAATATTAATTAATAAGGGTTTAGGAACAAATCCGAAGAATGCCAAGTTACAAAAGATAGGTAGATCTTGATCCGTTGCTTGTCACGAACAATTGATCGTTCACTCCTTAATGTTAACAAAATAAAACCCTACGTCCTGATTACAATGATAACCAGAGTTTTTATAGGCCCTAAAAACCAGATCATACAAGGAAACAACTCAGAATTGCATTAACATTCGAAAAGGGCAAAACTGTAAAATTTTCCAGAATTCAGGCTGAGCGGCCGCCTGAAATCTTGAGCTGCCGCCTGGACAATTCCCCCTGAGCGGCCGCCTGGGAGCTAGAGCGCCCGCCCGGACAACTTCCTGGAATTTCTGATTTTCATGGTAATTGTTGTTCCTTGCTTCGTTTTCCCTCGCTCTTCCAGAAACCTTCTTAAGCAAACACCTTGGCCTATATCCAACATAACATCTTCAATTACCAACTCCGATCCTGAGATCAAAATCCTGCACATTTCCACTAGAAACTAATCAAAACACGACATACTTGAGGCCAAAACTATCAATTCAAGCCGTCATAAGACGTTCTAAGTAGATATAAAATCCACTTATCACACCCCCAAACTTGAACCGATGCTTGCCCTCAAGCATAAACAATATACAAACTAGCTAGTACCACTTCCGTAGGTGATCACGGTTGCATTTGGCATATGCAACAAGCCCTTTAAACCCCTAGGCAGCCCTAGTGGACGAGTAAGGTCTCGTGAGGGCCTATAGTGAATGTACCCACAAAATCCAACTGACACAAACGACTCAACAATGCAATGCATGAATGCAACTAATATGAAAATGCAAGGACCCCCTTTAGACTAACCAAAACCAACCAACAGGCAAACATCTCAAGAAGTGCAATACGTCCAAACAGAGCTCGACTAAATCCCCGTATATTAACTCTACATGATCAGAAACGTGCGTGTGTGCTATGCTCATCAGTTATACTCCCAGACAAGATCAAAAATCATACTAATACTTTGTCAAGACAATCGCAAGTTTATAAACAGAATAGGCGCTAAACACTTCATAACTTTGAAACACCTCCACCTTCATCTGAGTTAGACAAGAATTCATGCTTTTATTTCTAACTATGACTCATAATATACAGACATGCTTATTTAACCGTGCAATGGATGAGACCCCAAAAGGCTTATACAATAATACCCATGTAGCGAGCGTTAGGTCAGTGGATCCCAGACTATAAAAGCCTTAGGTCACTAGGCACAAGTCCCCTCGTACTTAATAGCTCGAGTATTAAAGAGCTCACCCTGGTTAAATTTGCATTTATAATAACTCTTTTTTTTTCTTTTCAATTGTTCTCTTTGCTTTTTTTTTCTTTTCTTTCTTTTTTTTTTTTATTTTTCCTATATGCCATCTGGAGTGAGAATTCTCATCTCCAACCCTAGACTACTCATAGCAAATATGAGCGGCTTCGCCTTTGACGCCTAACATTTATTAACACTAAATACAATGACGCATGAAATCCTTGTGTTCCCCCAAACTTAGACTTTGGTGTTCTAGGCCATCAAGGGAATAAAGAAAATTCTAGACATAAACAATTGATTAATCTCAAAACAAACGAACCAGCATAACTTCAACCTAGTCCAAGAGCAACCTAATGAGACTTTTGTAAAATTTCTTTTCCTGAAGCATGCAAGTCAATTTCATAGAGACTATAAATCATCCCTCTATTCATCAATACCACACTCAAATTAACATCGACCTATCAATCAGAATCAGCTCGTCCTAAGGGATCATGAAAATGCATGTAATGCAACTAAGTGGACTCACATACAATATACGACACATGCAACAGAATGCTATATATGACAGATATTATGCATGCTACTACTTCTACACATACAAATATGATGCAATATGACATTCTATATGAAAACAGACAACATTACTAACCTTGAAATCTCCCCCCAAACTTAAAATCTGCCATGCCCTCATGGAAGAAAGTACAAGGGTTAGCAAACATACCTAGAACTCAGCTGAATCATCATCATCCCCTTCCTCATCTGAATCAGGGGGTGGGTAGACAGTGCGAGCACCATAAACAGGCCACTGAGCGGAAATACCTGCTGAGATCAAAGCAGAAGTCATATCCTCCGAATATTGACGGTTGCTCTCATGCATAGCGTCAATGCGCCTATTCAAGCGACGGAACTGAGCTTCCATAAATCCAACTGACAACGCATCACCATGAGACGAACTAGCACGAGCTCGCGGAACCCTAGGAGCCTGCGGCACTCGTGGTGGCATACCGCCTCGCTCAGCCGCAGTAATAATGTAGCCTAACCCACGGCCATGGGGAATGCCGCCTGGCCATTCCACCATCCGCTCAATAAGGGCGTCATCAATAGCCCCCAACGGCATCAACACCGGCTCGTCCTCATCCCACCTCACACCAACTGCCCGACATAACTCAGTAACTAGAGAAGGATGAGGAATCGACATTGTGGCCCCCGAACGTAAAAACCTGATAATATTCTGATGAATGATGTGACCCAAGTCAATGTAATGTCCATTAATAATAGCCCAGAGCAGAATGGCTCTCTCAACTATCACATCATGAGAATGAGATGATGGTGAAATAGACGCACATACAAACAGATTCCAAGCCCTAGCATAGCGGTTCAAAGCCGAAGATGGAAACGAACGAGGCTCATTAGTCCCGGCCCTAGTCTTCCAAACGGTGCCCGGAACACACAACTGCTCCACAATATCCTGAAGATCCACATCGGCCTTGGTCTTATGCGTCCAATCCTCAACCCGTCTTCCTCTATTCGGTTGCAGCAAGACTTGACGAATCGCACCTGGAGTATAATCAACAGTCAACCCCCGAACCACTGAGTACCCATTCGTCTCCCCCTTAGCATTAGCGTAAAATTCTCGAACTATGCTCAACGGGGCTGCTGTTGGAGATTCACAAAACGGTGCCCAGCCCAACTCCTCTACCAAAGCACGCAACTCCCCTGCCTGAAACGGCAAGAATCCCCTCTCTCTAATCACCGTCCTTGTCATTAACCTATTATATTCACTTTGAGCCTCCGGTGATATAAACTTCTCAACCTCCCCCAAACTTGAATCTGAACCCGAGGAGGGGTGATTACTACTGCTCCCCGCACCCCTCTCAACAACCCTTTGACGCTTTGGTGCCATGATTAATTAACAAAATAACTCTCAATTTCACAATCACCAATGAAGATAACAAATCCACAACTAACCCCCAATTGGCAAATTCATAATTCGTATGTAATGAAATTAATCAATAATGAGAAAAGAAAGTTACCCACACGAATCCGAGAGGTGAATTGCTTTAAAAACTTCCCCAATTTGAGTGAAAATCCTTGTTGCTAGGGTTAGGGTTAAGCAAGATGAGTTTAGATAGGGTGGAGTGTATGTATATATATGGAAGATAAATGGAGAGATATGAGATGGGATTGTAATCTAGGGGTGAATTAGGGTTAGGGAAGATATATGAGGGCAATAGGGAGTAGGGAATGAACCTAGACCTAAAATATGAGGTTGGGAGAGGTTTTAAAACACAAAAACGTGGGGGATAAAAAACTGACCAGGGGGTTGCTCGAGCGGCCGCCCAGAAGCTTGAGCGCCCGCCCAGAACTGACAGTAGGAAGCTTGAGCGGTCGCCCAGCCTGGCGCGCGCCCGCCCAGCCTGCGCACTGATTTTTTTTTTTTTTTTTTTTTTAGAATGAAAGAACAACACTACAACGTATCCTCGCGTGGGTTGCCTCCCACGAAGCGCTCTTTTACCGTCACTAGCTTGACTTGATTCGCGGACGTTACGTTTCCGTCAAAACGACGGATTCCGTTTCACGGTTCAATGGATCCCCGATATGATAATGTTTCAAACGCTGTCCATTCACCTTAAACGCCAACTCAGGTGATTTCTCAAAAATTTCAACCGCTCCATGCGGGAATGCGGTTTTCACAGTGAACGGCCCCGACCACCTTGACTTGAGCTTCCCCGGAAAGAGTTTGAGACGGGAATTATACAGCAAGACTAGTTGACCAGGAACAAAAGTCTTCTGAATCAACCTTTTGTCGTGCCACCTCTTAACTTTCTCCTTAAAAATCTTGTGGTTCTCGTAGGCCTGCGAGCGGAACTCTTCTAACTCATTCAGCTGTAGTAACCGTTTATCACCAGCAGCTTTAGTATCAAGATTCAACTTCTTTATTGCCCAAAGTGCTTTATGCTCTAGCTCAACCGGCAAATGACATGCCTTGCCAAACACCAGCTGATACGGTGACATTCCCAACGGTGTTTTATAAGCCGTTCTGTAAGCCCAAACAGCTTCGTCTAACTTCATCGACCAGTCTTTCCTTGACGGATTCACGACCTTCTCTAGAATCCTCTTGATTTCACGGTTAGATACCTCCGCTTGACCGTTTGTCTGAGGATGATAAGCAGTTGCAACACGATGTGTTACCTTGTACTTAGCCAACAATGCAGTGAACTGACGATTGCAGAAATGAGTTCCCTCATCACTAATAATAGCTCGCGGAGTTCCAAAACGCGTAAAGATTTGCTTATGAAGAAAATTCAACACAACCTTAGCATCGTTGGTTTGTAAGGCTTTCACCTCAACCCATTTCGAGACATAGTCTACAGCTAGAAGGATGTACTGATTATTACATGAAGACACAAATGGACCCATGAAGTCGATACCCCACACATCAAAGATTTCTACCTCGAGAAGCATGTTAAGAGGCATCTCATTCCTCCGAGAGATATTCCCCACTCTTTGACACCGATCACACCTCAAAACGAACTGGTGAGCATCCTTAAACACTGTAGGCCAATAGAACCCTGCTTGAAGAACACGAGCTGCTGTTTTCTCCCCTCCATAGTGACCCCCATACACAGTGGAGTGACACTCTGTCAATACATCTTCTGTTTCACCATATGGAATACACCGTCTGATAATCTGATCAACGCCTTGTTTAAACAAATACGGCTCATCCCAATGATACCACTTCACATCATGTAAGAACTTCTTCTTCTGAGCATATGACAAGTCCGGAGGAATAATACCACTAACAAGATAATTTACAAAATCTGCAAACCATGGCTCCTCTTCTTGTATCCTGAAAAGTTGTTCATCGGGAAAAAATTCGTTAATCACAGATTCAGACTGTACATTCTTACCGTGCTCCTCTAACCTCGAAAGATGATCCGCCACCTGGTTCTCGGTTCCTTTTCTGTCTTTAATCTCCACATCAAATTCTTGAAGCAATAGAATCCATCGGATCAATCTCGGCTTTGAATCCTTCTTTGACATTAAATACCGGATGGCTGCATGATCTGTGTACACAATTACCTTCGTTCCAAGCAGATAGGCTCGAAACTTCTCAAAAGCGTAGACCACCGCCAAAAGTTCCTTTTCTGTCGTGGTGTAATTCAATTGAGCGTCATTGAGGGTTTTACTGGCATAATAAACCACAAGAAACATTTTCTCCTTCCGTTGCCCCAGAACAGCACCAACGGCAAAGTCACTCGCATCACACATTAGTTCAAAAGGCTGGCTCCAGTCAGGTGCAGTGATCACAGGTGCAGTAATCAACTTTGTCTTCAATAGCTCAAAAGCAGCTAGACAGGCTTCGTCCATTTTGAAAGGAACATCCTTTTCTAACAGATTGCACAGAGGTTTAGAAATTTTCGAGAAATCCTTGATAAAGCGACGATAGAAACCAGCATGTCCCAAAAAGCTGCGAATCCCCCTCACAGAGATAGGTGGAGGTAGATTTTCAATAGTAGAAATTTTTGCTCTATCCACCTCAAGTCCTTTATTAGAAACCTTGTGCCCCAGGATGATTCCTTCCTGCACCATAAAATGACATTTTTCCCAATTCAACACCAGATTAGTCTCTACACATCTTTTCAACACCAGACTCAGATTGTACAAACATGCTTCATATGAAGATCCAAATACTGAAAAGTCATCCATAAAGACTTCGACATTAATACCAATCATGTCGGAAAATATAGCCATCATACATCTCTGAAACGTGGCTGGGGCACCACAAAGTCCGAAGGAGACTCGTCTGAATGCAAAGGTGCCGAACGGACATGTGAAGGTAGTCTTCTCTTGATCTTCAGGTGCGATGCAAATTTGATTGTAGCCAGAATACCCATCAAGGAGGCAATAGTACTCATGACCAGCCAACCTGTCTAACATCTGATCGATGAATGGCAGAGGGAAGTGATCCTTGCGAGTAGCCTTATTCAGCTTGCGATAATCCATACAGACTCTCCACCCAGTGACGGTGCGCGTTGGAATCAGCTCATTTTTCTCATTGGTAACCACGGTCATCCCCCCTTTCTTAGGTACACATTGAATTGGACACACCCAAGAACTGTCTGAAATCGGGTAGATAATACCCGCATCAAGCCACTTCAGAATTTCTTTCTTCACTACCTCCTTCATTATCGGATTGAGACGACGCTGATGTTCCACCGTTGGCTTATATCCTTCCTCTAGCAGAATTTTATGCATGCAATAAGAAGGACTGATTCCCTTTATATCTGCTATGGTCCAGCCAATGGCGGCTTTGAACTCCCTCAAAATCCTTAAGAGCTTTTCCTCTTCACTTCCTGACAAGTTAGAGGCAATAATAACAGGTAAAGAAGATGCTTCACCTAAAAATGCATACCTCAAGTGGTCCGGCAGTGGCTTAAGTTCAAGTGTCGGAGCTTCCTCAATAGATGGTTTGAGACGAGCTTGTGATTTTTTTAACTCTTCTAGCCCAAGAGACTCGATTGGCAACTTAAAGCTTTTCCTCCACGGAGTTGCCTTCAACAATTGAAGCTGCTCTATTCCTTCTTCGTCTTCCATAGTAGACTCACTTGTCAAAACTCTTTCCAACGGATCAGACATCAACAACTGACCGACTTCCGTCTTTACTGAAGATTCTACCCAATCCATCTGAAAGCATTCTTCCTCGTCTGAGGGCAGTTTCATTGCCTTAAACACATTGAAGGTGATAATCTGATCTTGAACCCTCATTGTAAGCTCTCCCTTTTGTACATCAATCAAAGTACGGCCGGTCGCTAGAAAAGGCCTTCCCAAGATTATGGGAATCTTCTTGTCTTCCTCAAAATCAAGAATCACAAAATCGGCCGGAAAGATAAGCTTATCAACCTTGACCAAGACATCTTCAACTACACCCCTCGGGTATGTAATAGAACGATCAGCCAACTGCAAAGACATATTGGTAGGTCTCGGTTCCGGCAAACCCAGTTGTAAGAAAACCGACAAGGGCATAAGATTAATGCTGGCACCCAAATCACATAAACATCTGTCGAAAGACAGATTTCCGATGGTGCATGGAATAGTGAAACTCCCTGGATCTTTTAGCTTTGGTGGCAATTTCTGTTGCAGAACGGCACTACACTCTTCTGTCAGTGCTACAGTGTCCAACTCCTCGAGTTTGAGCTTCCTGGAGAGAATTCCCTTCATAAACCTCGCATAGCTGGGCATTTGTTCCAGTGCTTCCGCAAAAGGAATGTTGATTTGAAGTTTCTTAAACACCTCGAGAAACCTGGCAAACTGCCTATCATTTTTTTGCTTTTTCAATCTGCCTGGATATGGAGGTGGTGGAAAGATTTTCGTATTCTCCGTAGACTTCTTTGCAAGAACTGTCTCGTCCAGATTTTTCGGCTGCACAACCTCACTAACCAACTGCTCAACTGCTGTATCCGATTGCTTTTGTACCTCTTCTTCTTCTTCAACAACTGGCTTCGAATTGCTTGTCACCTTACCGGATCTCAAGGTGACAGCTTTCACATGCTCTTTACCATCTCTCTTTCCTGGGTTAGCCTCAGTGTCACTAGGAAAAGTTCCTGCCGGTCTGTTTAGCAGGGCACTAGCAAGTTGACCGAGCTGATTTTCCATTATCTTCAGAGATGCCCCTTGACTCTTCACTGCCATCCGCAATTCTTCCAGTTCAGCTTTTTCATTAGGATATTGACCACTATTCCCTTGAGATTGCTGTTGGAAACCTGGTGGCTGAAATTGTTGCTTAGGCTGATACTGCTGATACTGCTGTTGAAATCCTTGATTGAATGGCCTAGATGCAGGATGTTGCCCTTGATTTTGCTGATATTGTTGTTGTTGTTGAAAACCGCCCTGATTGTTACTCCAGCTAAAGTTTGGATGATTGCGGTTATTCGGATGATAAGTAGCTGGCACTGGCTGCTGCGGCCTCTGATAATTACTCACGAACTGTGCTGATTCAGAAGAAATCGCACATTGAGTTGTATCATGTGCGCCCGCACACAACTCACATACACTAGCAACCTGCTGTAAGCCGTAATTAGACAACGAATCCACCTTCATAGCCAAGGCTTGCAATTGAGCTGTAATAGCTGTCGCTGCATCCACTTCCAGAACACCTGCTACCTTACCTTGAGACAACCTCTGAGTAGGATTTTGATATTCGTTGGCAGCCATCATCTCAATAAGTTCATAAGCCTCATCATAGCTCTTTGCCCATAGAGCTCCACCAGATGCTGCGTCTAACAAGGGTCTCGACTGAGCACCCAACCCATTATAAAAGCAATTTATCACCATCCAGTCGGGCATCCCATGGTGTGGGCACTTCCTGAGCATCTCCTTATACCTTTCCCATGCCTCGCATAGAGATTCTCCAGATTGTTGCGAAAACTGAGTAATGGCATTCCTGATAGCTGCTGTTTTAGCCATAGGGAAGAATTTCGTGAGAAATTTCTGAGCAAGGTCTTCCCATGTTATAATCGATCCAGCTGGTAGAGAATGTAACCAGCTCTTAGCTTTATCCCTCAGAGAGAATGGGAAAAGCCTCAGCTTCACAGCATCTTCTGACACACCATTTGTTTTGAAGGTATCACAGATTTCAATAAAACTGCGAATGTGCATGTTTGGATCTTCAGTAGGAGCACCTCCAAACTGCACTGAGTTCTGTACCATCTGAATCGTGCCTGGTTTGATCTCAAAAGTATTAGCTGCGATCGCCGGCCTGACAATGCTAGATGCAATGTCATTGATCTTAGGCTGAGAGAAGTCTTTCAATGGCTTTGGCTCTGCCATCTCTAAAGTTTCAAGTTCTTCTTCTGTTCGGTCCTCTTCTCGATCTTTGTTTTCCAGCTTTTCTTGGAGAGTTTTCGAACGCGTTCGCATACACGCTCAAGTACCTGAATTTCAAAGAATCAACAAGGAAACAATTAGTAACCAATCCGAGTCAGTGAACTTTAACGACCACTGATGTCAAACACATAAACTATAACAATTCCCCGACAGCGGCGCCAAAAACTTGTTCTACAAAATACACGCAAGCGCACGTGGACAACAAGTAATATAAAAGCAAGTAAGATTCGTTCCCACAGAAATTGTATATTTCGGTTTATGCGTCTAAGCAACAATGTTTGATTATCATTCAATGCTAAGACAAAAGACAAATTGGGTTTTGATTTTATTTTATGCTAATCAAATTTACTAATTACTAAAAGAGAATGATTTAATTTATGAATAGAAACATAGGGTCCTAACTTCATTAATTACGTCCATTAGAGATCATGCCTTTACTCGATTTGTATGGTGGTTACGATAACTAATCGGACAACACGGAATAAGTATACGCTACCTTTCAGTACACGCACACCAATCTACACAATATCCACAAAAGATAGAAATCATGCAGGCACCAATTAGGTCTAGACTCTATATGTCTATAGAATTTGAAAACCTAAAGGTTGAAGAGCAAATTATCCATAAGGATTACATAAGATAGTATGAGATGGTTAAAATCACACCACTAATCATGAAATCAATCACGAACATATGCTAGCATGGTAAGTTCTAAATCTAGAGATCCACTGTCGCTTCACTAAAGATTAACAAGATAGATGTTCGCGACGCATCTATTTAATTAATTCACAACCATGCAAGGATATCGCAAGTCACCACATGTATATCAATTAGGCATTCACTACTAATTTCTGTAAATAAATTCGTTAGGACCCCATGACGGTGATTAGTTCATAGTTGAACCGTTCATCATCATGGGGTTCGATGAAAATATGCTAATAAACATGACTAGAATGAAGAAAAGAATAATATTAATTAATAAGGGTTTAGGAACAAATCCGAAGAATGCCAAGTTACAAAAGATAGGTAGATCTTGATCCGTTGTTTGTCACGAACAATTGATCGTTCACTCCTTAATGTTAACAAAATAAAACCCTACGTCCTGATTACAATGATAACCAGAGTTTTTATAGGCCCTAAAAACCAGATCATACAAGGAAACAACTCAGAATTGCATTAACATTCGAAAAGGGCAAAACTGTAAAATTTTCCAGAATTCAGGCTGAGCGGCCGCCTGAAATCTTGAGCTGCCGCCTGGACAATTCCCCCTGAGCGGCCGCCTGGGAGCTAGAGCGCCCGCCCGGACAACTTCCTGGAATTTCTGATTTTCATGGTAATTGTTGTTCCTTGCTTCGTTTTCCCTCGCTCTTCCAGAAACCTTCTTAAGCAAACACCTTGGCCTATATCCAACATAACATCTTTAATTACCAACTCCGATCCTGAGATCAAAATCCTGCACATTTCCACTAGAAACTAATCAAAACACGACATACTTGAGGCCAAAACTATCAATTCAAGCCGTCATAAGACGTTCTAAGTAGATATAAAATCCACTTATCAATAATTTATAATTATTTTAAAAATTCGGATCATGCCCGGGCCAATCAGCCCGATTCAATGGGCCCGTTCCGCAAGCTTAAATGGGCCGAGATATTTTCGACGAAATCAAGTCCGACCCGGTAGGATTTTATAGAAGATCGGTCGACTCAACTTTAAAAAAAATCAAATTTTATGCGTATTTCTCAACTTATAAATAGAAAAAGTTTTGTTTTTGTGCTTATAAGATAATAATAAAAACCACAAAATCTATCACACGATTATTTTAATTTTATATTCACTAATTGAATTCATTACTATCTCTTTCTATATATAATAGAGCATCACATGGATAATTTAGGGGTATTGAGCCAATTAACCCCCTGTGAAATTACAGTTATACCCTTACAAGTTATAAAATTACATGAAATGCCACTCTCTTATTTAAATGGAAAAAAATGAGTTTGTTTTCGTGGTGAATCGAATCTAGAACCTCCTCTACACAAGTTATCCTACAAACCATTATGCTATATGAATTTTATTGTTTTGAGTTAAAAAACCTTTTACATAAACCCGACCTCTCCATTATCTTATTTTTATTATTATTTTAATTTTTGAGTAAAAATAGTGGTGATTCGCATTATTTTAAAAATATTATATTTTAGGTTTCACAATATGGTACACATAGGGGCATTTTGAGCCAATAAACCCCCTATGAAATTACGATTTTGCCCTTATATATTACAAAATTACATTGATTGGGCACTCCCTTATTTGAAGAGAAAAAATAAGTTATTTTGTGTTTGTGGGGAATTGAACCCACAACCTCCTCCATATATTTCTTCCTCCAAACCATTATGCTACATTATATTTTTTTGGTATGGAGTTAAAACTCTTTTTACATAAGTTCGATCTCTATATTATCCTGTTTTTACTATTATTTTAATTTATGAGTAAAAACAATTAGTTTCAAAAATTGAAATTTTACTTTTCAAAATATGGTACGTAATTATATACACTAATTTTAAAATTTAATTCCATGCTTATATTTTAAATGAGTTAGTTTATTTTTGTTGTGAATTGAATCATTAACCTCATCTAAACAATTCATCCTTTCGATCATTGTACTACATATATTTTTGGTTTTTAGTTAAATTTTTTTAGATAAATTTGACCTCTTATTTATTCTATTTTTAGTGCTACTTTAATTTTTGAGCAAAAAATAATGATAATTCACATTACTTTTAAAATATTGTATTTTAGTTTACAAAACATGGTACGTGATTATATATAAAAGTAATTTAAAAATTTGATAATAATATCACGCAATGTAAATTAATTTATTTTCAATTAATTAAACATTTCTTACATATAATATTAACTATAATATTAACTATAATATATTTTATATTTTTACATAACAATATATAATTAAAAGATGAGATCCTTAAAAATGTCAGATAGTACAAAAGTTAAAAAAAAATGAATCTTGTAGATAAGTTGAGAAAGATAATCTTCCTTGAAAAAAGATCATATAACATATAATAATACAAAATATAGGAATCAGTTCATATCTTATGTACATCGATTAAAAGTCGTGTAGTACACATAAAGAAATTTTGGTTGGAAAGAATATTAAAAAATTCAAAATAAATTGTAAAAAGGATTAAAAATACAGTTAAGTTAACAAATATCTTAGAAAATAGTATATTGCATAGCATGCACATACACAAAATATTATGATCGATCATTCACATTATATACTATGAGGTAGTTAAAATTATTTGCCTAAAAAGATAAAATTTTAAATTATGCAATTAGTTTTTTATATACTGATTGGACAACATCTTTATTGTGAAACATTACGTGGGTAAATAACAGGTTTCTTGAGTTGTCAAAATTATAACTGGAATATGAATAAATATGTCATTCGTGTACGACTCATTTATTTTATGATTGTATTCTTAAATATACATTGAAAGAGAAAGACATCAAAATAACTTTATTTCTCCCTCTTATGTATTGATTAGATTCTTTATGAAAGAATGGCAAAAAATGAAGATAAAATATTAAAAAATATCACTCCAAAAATTGATTTATAGTGATCTAAGGAAAATTAAACAGAAAACCCCCTTATTATTTAAATTTTATGTTCTCTTACCCAAATTTATTATAATAATAAATTATTAGATGTTTTCTACTTGTGACATAAATTTCTACAAATTAGTGTAAATGTGTTATACTATATCCAACACATTTAAATGCCATGAAATATTTTATTTTGAATGCATTAAATCAAATTTTCTATAAAACAAAATTGGCACATTATAACAAACATATTTTAGCGAAACTATACAATCATGTCAATATATATTTTTTAAATCGTAAAAATAAACAAGTTTACATCAACTTTTAGAAGATGACCCGTGCCTCGCACGGGTTATTACGCTAGTTAATATATAAATGTTTATTCATCTATCTCAACTAATACATTTATAACAGAAAATGCCAAAATTACCATTATTTTATTATATAATTGCCCAAAATATCAAATATCGTTGGAAGTGTCTTATTTACCCACGGATACTCGCATATGGAATATGTGTATATCTAACTTACTAAACCCGACCCATTCTCCTTTATGCGATTGACCTCTGGTTATTTTGTTTTTTAACTTTTTGTGCTGGAAAATATAAAAACCCCTATATATGCAATAAATGTGTATGCTATCCGCGCAATCTGATTATGCATAGTTATAGATAATTTAATTAATATTTTTACTTCAAAGAAATTGTAAGAACCCCAAATTTTGGATATAATTAAAAACTTTTATTATGTACTGAGGTAATGGTGAATAGTGATTACGATTACGATGTAACGATTGAGATAATGAATGAAAGGAGTAGATTTGGATTCAAATGCTTATATGTCATGAAGAATGCTATTGGTTGACAATCTAGATAAGAATTATCTATCTCCTAGGAAATTAAGATTTGATCATTCCAAGGGGGAAGGTTATTCTTATGTCATCCAAATCGAGATCTGTTATCAGTCCAGTGGTTCCGTAAAAGGGTTAAGGAACGATTGAAAGAGAACCGGGACATTTATATAACCCTAAAAGAATAAGTAAAGAATAAGTGATGAATAGTGATTTTGGTGGACGTAGGAATATTATTAGACGAAGCTATATAGAAGTACCCGGTACGAAATTCTGAGTTCGTATTAGTGATCCAGGGGGAAAAAGAGTGTATGTAAAAGCTGTCGGATTCTGAAAAATAGCACTTTTATTTTCCCCGAGATTTCCCTGGACACTGAAAGACTTAAGGAATTATTGAAGGGATTTAAGGAAAATAGGTTCAAGAATTATTAAAGAGAATGGAGGATGATAGTATAAATATTAAGATGGTTTCCGGTAAAACCCTAACTAGAAACGAATGAGTTATTCCTCAGAACGATCAATCAAATTAAGTAATAACCGGACAAAGAGACAAGCAGAGAGCCAAGATACATGCATGTGCAAATAGATAAGATCAAGTAACTAAGTAGTTACAAAGTAACTAGCATCTTTAGAAACCAAATCACTTAGTTAGCTTGCATGACACCTTTCCACCACAAAATCACAACACTTGTCCCTTGGATTGCATCATATATGAGCAAAGCACTTTAATAAAGTAGCTTTCTGCTAGATATTATCATCAATAATGTATTTTGGACAAGGATGAGATCAAAGCAAGCAAAACAAACTCCATTCCTCTCATTCTCTCAAACTGTCCAGCAGAAACACTCTCCAAAGACAAATTCATATCTCCATTTCTATCCATGATAAAATCACCAAATTTTAACCATAGCCTCTCCACTCCATGGGTAATATTCTCTCAAAATTTCAGGTCCAACAAAGTAGTATAGCCTAGTCAAATACATGTTCAAAGTTGAAGAAGCCAAACTGATCTGTGCTTGACAGTTTCTGTCCAGAGGAGAAAGGGGGCTCAAAACCCTAGCTAGGAAGCTTCAAATCTGATGATCTAGGACTCAAAACAAAGCTTATGAAGAGGCCAAGATGTGGTAAAAATTTGAGAGACAAACTCTTATTTTTCTATTTTCTATGATTTTTACAAAAGTGATGATGAATAGTAACCCTTAGAAACTAACTTTGTTTTCTTGGTTTTCTTTGTTGCTCTAAGCTATATTAAGGTGATCCAAGGACTAGATCAAGGCTTTTTAGACTCCTAGACACACCAAGGAAGGTATAACTCTCTTGAAACCCTAGGTTTTACTTTAAGTATATGCATGATCTTGATGAGTTTTAGTATAGTTATGATATTAGCATGGTTATAAGCTTGATTAGCATGATCTTGTAGTGGTTGAAACATATGATGATTATAAGGATGAAGTGATATGATCTTGGACAGATTTGGATGAGAATCATGTATATAAGATGTGTATTATGCCCGGTGTGGCTTGGTTTTGATGTTATAATTTTTGGAACGCTCGATTTATAGCCGTTATAATGCCGGAATTTCGTTACACCTTGAAACTCGTGCATAGCAGTAGCTATAATTCACTGATCTGGTTAATTATATAACATACCCTTGTAGATCTTGAGTCGTAGATCATTTTGGAAAAAGAATCGAATCAAACAGACTTACGGTTTAGGATTTATGACCGATTTACTAAAAGTAGTTCGAATCCGTAAACGAAAGTTCGTAACTGAAATTGGACCCTCGTAAAATATGTAAAGTCATGAAGAATCTTGGTAAATAAATACTAGAGGTAAAAAGGAAGGTGTGAAAGAAAACCGTATGTCAAAAGGATCGTTTTTCGATTTATTAAAAATATTCGAGTCGAGATTAAACGCGAACGAACCCCTAAAAGACGACTCTATTATAACTTTGGTAAAACACTTAGAAAACGGGCGATAAAACTCGGAGTATAATATTGGTTCGTAACGATCGACCTTAGAACTTGTATGACTTAAGTATGTCCCAAGTGTAAGTACAGTGACATGTCGTATTAACGAACGAATGTCGAGTCGGATCAATGATAAAGGGAATCCACAAAAAGGGGTATAACGAGATAACTCGAGAACGTGTTTCGATTTAAGTATAACTTAACTTTTAAAATGTTAAGTGATTAATCCCGAATGACTTGGCTATTTATAGATCACCAAGCTGACCCGGGACCCGCTACCACTACCCCTTACCGTACTCGACTACCAGGCAAGTTTCAATTCCCTTCTTTTAGGCTGTTGTTGTGATTGAATATATATATATATATATATATATATATATATATATATATATATATATATATATATATATATATATATGTTTTCTGTTATACATATGCCATAGCATGCATGCCTACTTTCAAAGTTATATCGTTATGCTTGTTCCCTGATTGTTTATTGGCTTATAAATTAGATAGCTAACGTATCAATTATAAGCCGATTATTGTAAGACCCTCATAGAAGGGCGTATCCATCTTATTCATCAAATATAGACCGGGAGTCAGTATTTCTTGACATATCGAGATTACCTCGAAAGAAAATATCTAAGTAAATATTTTCTATTATTCGGGCGACGAATATTATTTGAATATTCATTCGAGATTATTTATTTAACGATCCCTACTTCAAATAATTATTTGAACGTAACTATTCGACGAATAATATTTTTTTTAATATTCATTCAGAGTCGAATTATTTATCGATTATTATTTCGAATATTCTTCTAAAGGTTGGACTACTAAATGAATATTATTTGGATATTCATTTAGAATATTATTCATTAAATGAATATTACTTTTGAATATTCATTTAAGATAGTAATTACCTGATGAATATTATTTTAATGTTCATCTGAAGCTTGATTTATTTATCGAGTCTTATCTCGAATATTCCTTTAAAGCTTGGATTACTAAATGAATATTACTTGATATTCATTTAGAATATTATTCATTAAATGAATATTACTTTTTCAATAAACATTTAAATTCCTAATTAATTATGAATATTATTTTGAATATTCATCCAGGGTTCTATTTAATAATCGAAAATTATTTTAAATATTTTAAATATTCCTTTCAGGTCTTATTAATTAATGAATATTATTTTGAATATTCATTTGAATATTTAATTATGCAATAAATATTCTCTCGATATTTCTTCAAGGATTATTTGAGAAATACTCTGATTAAAGATATTCTTTCATATTCCTAAATATTCTGTAAAATATTTTAATTCAATAAATATTCTCTGAATATTTATTCCATACTTAGAATAACCTCGATAAGGTTTATCTTCTTCGATTATTACAGAAAATATTTCGGAGTCATATTATTATTAATCATATATCAAGAAAGGTTCTCAGACATCATTCTTCTTTGAGTCTATCTCCCTAATAATAAGGGAACCTTACTTGGAAAATGTTATTTATCTTGTCGACTTTCCGGTCATAATGTATTCTATTCACTCGCAACTCGGGTGCTGTTGACTTATTAAGTCGTTATTTACCTTCTCATCTTTCGAGGGGTAAGATTGTTGGAACAAGTTGATATTCAATACCAAGCCACAGCTTGGAAGTTATTGGTGAATTTTCCTTTCCAACTAGATACGACTACCTTGTAGAGTCTTATCAACAAGTATTATACTTGGGGAAAGGGAGACGAACGTTACATTCAGAATCATGAATTCTATTTGAACTAGGAGTCGTGTAAGAGGCCGAGTAGCGCCGGTCCATCCCCTTTGGCCCAACCGTTGGCCGGGGAGAGCTAGTAAGGCGGTAGACAAGTAAAGCCGTCAGTTCTTCCTTCTACCGGTAGTAAATCTAATTTGAGCTGTACGATCTCGACTGATCATCAAGATTGGAATAGCGGGCGCGATGAATACTCCATCATTGGTTCATCATCCAAACTTATTTATTTCCTGCAACATGATTATTGTTGGCAGAGCTGGAAAAGTGTTCGTAACTGGAATTGCAATCTTTTCATGCAAGTTCCTCTTTTTAATGACAATGAGAATATCTCGCTTACTTTTGATGTAGCAGATATTTCTACAAACAAATACTTTGAGTTACCTGGTAACTTCATCCTTTATATTATACTGGCAATAACCTCATTAATGCATGGCATATGGTTTCAAAGGATATTTTGAACTGATGTATATATGTATAACTGTTCAGTTATATTATTGTTGGTGGGCTTTCGCTCACCCTTGCTTTGTTCATATTATGTCACAACAACAGCTAGGACAGATGGCTCGCATCAGGCGCACTCGGCGCAAGCGGGTTACCCGACCCACCGGACTCCCCGCTGAGATGCTAGCCGCCATTGCTGAGGTAGCTTAGTTAGACAGCTTTTGTTTCCTGTTTAACTATATGTATAATTAATGTAATCAACGGCAAAACTGTTAAACTTATGATGTTATCCTTTTGGGATTGTAATAACGTTTATTCGTAACCCTTTAATGTAAGACTTATTTCAATTTCATCTCTGGGACTATAACTGTTGTGCGTGTGAGTGGATATTGTGGGGTCACAGCATGTGATTTATTTATTGTGGACTCAAGTCAAGTATTATGAATGGATGTAAGACCGTAACCACCAGATCCCTGACCCCGGATCTGGGGGTGTTACAGAAGTGGTATCAGAGCGTACGTTATAAACCCCCAGAGACGAGGCGACGTTAAAACAATAAATTCACTAAGATAATAAGAACTCTTGCCAAGTTCATAGTCGGACTACTTAATGTAGTGATGACCTATAAAACTCTTATGGGAACTATTAAGTATCATGATAGTAACTTAGCTCGATATCGCATCGACAAGTAAGGCAACAGACCTTGAGGCATACAAGCAGCAGCGCGATGATGCTTTATTATATGCTGAAGATCAGCGGGTAAATTCAATAGAGTACCTTACTGGAGACCCAGAAGAGGTTCCAGCAGATAAGGAAAATCTTGTTAGGATAAGGGGCTTACCCTCGAGGAATGAGGGCTGTAGCTAGAAAGACTGAGATGATTAAGGTATAGAGCTTAGAAAAGTGGGCATAAAGAACTAAGCTATTAGCAAGAGAACTGAAGATTCATGTTGGATTCGTGGCTGGACTACTGGAGGTAGTACCAACAAGTAAGACGGATTGGAAGAATTACTTGAGATCTTATACGGGAATATATGAGAATCTTTAGAGACTTTCATATTAACGAAAAGAGTGCTAGAAGGATGTATGATTATCAAAGGCATCGATATAAGGCGAGGAGCAGAGTCCCTAGGAATAGTTGAGAAGAGGCAGTAAGTGCCATATCATTTGATAAATGAATAAGTATGAACATTGTCAGTAATAATTCGCCATGGGAAGGCAGATGTCATAGGTTGTAATTTATGGAACCAAATTGAGGTTGATGAAGTTGTTTTATTCAGGAAAATGTCCATTTTATGAATGAATCAGTTAGAAAGTGAAAACATTGGGAAGTGACAGCATGATTGGATAAAGTTATATAAGGAAGTAGTAAGCAAGACAATGATCTCAGAACCTACCGGAAGATAAGACCAGTGAGTCAAGATGAACTCGTAATGAGACTATTGTCAGAGACTAAGTATAGGGTTAATTTAACTCAGTGAAATGATGAACCAGAAACGTTAGATGCATGTGACTCAGAGGAATATTAAATTCTTTCTTTTCTTTGAATGGATTATAGTAGTTACCTTAAGTTTACTCCGACGCGGAAGTATAACGGATCAAGTAATACGATCAGCAGTTAAAGAGAAAAATGTGAGAAAATCTTCCTGGAGCTAAAAGATGAAATTGGTAATGACCAAGAGTTGGCATTCTTTAATAGAAAAAGGGAGACTTTTTGCTTCCAACGACGCTTCGCATAAAAGATTAGAATGTGTGCTTGCGCAGCACGACAAAGTACTTGCGGATGCATTCGGACAGCATGGTTCACCAGGTTCGGATGGCCTTAGTACTGCCAATTTTTGTGGAACAACCAACTCCGACGGTAATGTTCCTTCTGAGACTGGTAGTCAGGTAGACTGACATTTGGTGATATTGAATATCAGGACGTATAGGTATCAGGACGTTGTGACAAGTTTCAGTTTAAAACTGTTAATTCCCTTCTAAGGGATGTGTATAATTGGTTCCTCTCCAGGGGTTAAATTTCCAACCCGATGACGATTATTTCGTCAATTATGACTTCTTATGGTTCTACCTACTAGGAGGTTCATAGAACTATTCTTCAGGTTTCGAAACTGGTCTCCTTAGTGTTACCAGTCGATGGATAGATTGACCAAAATTTCCCTAATTCTGGGAAGAACTTCAACGAATTTTGGCAAACCTTGTCTTTCTGATTATCAGAGAACATCATGGAAGAGAGTAGAAACTGGGGCAAACCCCGTGAATTGGGTAAGGTAGCCGCTACATGGGTTGGTGGACAGACCCCGGTTATCGCGATTGATTGTAGAAATACAATGATGAAGTGAGATTGGACGAAAACAAGAAATGTAAGTAAGAAATCAACTGGACTGAGAAACTCCGAGATTGACTTAAGTGAAAAGGCTGTTATGCCAGGAATGGTAAGCTTGCGTGGCACGTGGTAGTGATAAGAATAGTTGAAAAGATAAAAATAGAGGAAAGGTGACCAGAGACGGTGCCGAATAGTCGATTAAGACTTATATGAAGTAAAGTTTTAGAAAGGTAGAAAGGTATCAAAGAAGGCACTATGCCGGCAATTGCTAGAAAAGTAATGCTATTAGCCAACCCCTAAAATCATATATATATATTTTTTTTGTGGCCAGTTGAGGCCAAGTCACAAAGGATTATCAAGTGACTAGACCAGCAATGAAAGGACAAAGCAGGGTTGCTTCTAAGAAAGCACCGACTGCAAGGCCTTATGATATAAAGGAAACATTAATGAGATCGTAGGAATCTTCTGCTGAACAGCCCATGTTTTGATTGGGAATTCACTAGACCTTTTTGGGATGGGGTCACCCGTACTAAAGTGACTCATGTGTATATGGTTGTCCAAGATTACGAGTAAAATGGAAGTATAGTGACTTGAGATGTATGATGTTAGGGTATCGTGAATACCATGAATATATTATGACGGAGGAAAGTAAACAATGAAGGTATATGAAGAGAGTATAGAAATGGTCAGAAATTGAACAGTATGCTGTAGGAATTTTCTCTGAGGCAAGTACCTTTGCGAAGAACGATAAGCACTAGAAAATTCACGTTGAACTCGACCAATATCTTTCAGAACATCCTTGCTACCATTAACAAGTTCTGTAAGAGAGCAGTTAGACATACGTTGTCTTTTGGAAGGTCAAATAGGTTGACCATTATCTGAAAGAAGAAATTAGCAGTAAGCTACCGATCGATTATCAAATAAGAATGATTGAAAAGAGACCCTTATTAAGGATACATGATTTGATTGCCAATTATAGGATGCATGAATTCCTTGGCAGTTGAATTAAGGATAAGATATCCATAAAGTAAAGCAAACCCTGGGGAATGGACAAGGGATGGCACTAACCCTAATAAAGACATTGTGAATTCAGATGATATGAGTTGGATTTGCTAAGGCAACAATGACCTGTACAGATTATTAAAAAGAGTTCTGGAAAGAACAGAGATAGAATTATTAGAGTATTGATCAAAGACGTTTTGATATACCCTGTACCTAGAAAATACAGGAGGAATGATGAGGACGACCTAAGAAACCTTACAAGGAAAAATTAATATTCTGAGTTTCCAACTGGAAGTTTGGAAGAGAATGTAAGACACAATAACAATATACCAGATGATGCATGTATGAAACCCTGAGGGAGTATGGATTGAACCTATAAAGGTTGAGATTATCCTAAGATAAGGAAAGAACTAAGAAAAGAAGTATCCTAAGTAGGATTGGGAATAAATGTGATAAAGTTCCCACGGGTAGGTGGAAGCAATGACTTATGGAAAAAAACTGATAGATATATTTTTCTCCTTCAGCAGAGCTTAAGGGAGAATGCTTTCACCCAACAGTGATGAGAATGAGGTAAAAAAAAAATTTGAATTGAAATGTATCCAGAGAACAAGGATTACCAGAAATTATTATTATTAGGAAAGGCCAATGAGGTGGCCGACAGTCTAAGTATAAAGGAATAATTACAAATGTTCATACCGAATAAACAGAATGATATTTGGAAGGACCTTGAAGGTCATATCGGAATGGAGGAATTTACATTCCTTCTGATGATTGTGCAAGAATCGACGGTAATAGTAGTTTAAGTAAAGATTCGATTCCTGATGGGTCTTAAGCATATTACATACCTTAGAAGGTCCCGTTTTGAGGCAAACCAGGACCATGATACAAAAATTGACGAAGTAAACCATTAAGTTTCCAGTCTTTTATGGAAGATGCAAGAGTGATAGTTTCATCAACCTGACTTAGCTGCGATGCTTGAAACTCTTCTGCAATTTTATCTACTTCATGTAATATCTACATCAAATTCAGGAAGTGTTGTTTATGGATAAGGAATAGTGATTACTTTGTCTCCCTAAAGGATTGAAACCCGTACGGTTAGCTATTAAGGCACTACGTAAGCAATAAGCGATGGTGATTCTTCTAAGAAAGTAGATGACAACGTAAAGATAAAGAAAGTGCTGCTATTGATAAGCTAAATGGCATGTTGATGAATGAGAAACAAGTTGACAGAAGTAGATTATATTGGATCTAAGCTAAAGAAATCGGCCAGATTCATTTCGGAGGTTTTAAATTTGAAATAATGTGATGATTATAGAGTAAATGTGACGGGATACCAATAAGGAGGTGCCAAGTTCAAAAGATGCCTCAATAAAGAGATGAAGGTGAAAGTAAATAACAGAAGTAAATAAGAATCAGATAATGAGAAGGATGTGATTGATAAAGAAAAGACGGGGAAAGCAACTACGAAATATGAAGCAAGGAATGTTAGGAATGGATTAATAAATGGGTTTTCCGATGAATTCTCGGGATGACAACCTGATAGTGTTAATATTATGGATATGAAAAAGCTAGTAGCGTGACATGGAATGTCAGTAACAATGGTGTCAAGCGAGAAACTAAGATTTAACCTGAGAGGTTCAAAGATTTTCCAAAAGTAAGTGTTGCTAAGGTTGAACCAGGGTACAGGTCCAGAGAATAGTGGACAAAGCAGCAAGATATGTTGACACGTGAGGTTACGATCAAATAGTATTGGATATAATTATGATTAATTTCTTCCTTAATGAACCTCTATAGTTCAGAGGTAAATTCTGAGTATGATATTTTACAATCATGAAAACTTTCTATAATCCTTTAGAATTCTTTTCTTTTCTTCTCTCTTATTCATCTTCTTTATGAATTGAGAAGAACAACCCTTTAAGGAGGGGAGGTACTGCTACGTGACTATCTGTCTATGTGATAGAAGTCTAAGTGGAATACCATAACTTGTTTAATTGCTTGTCAAGTACTAAAGGCTGGCCCCCTTCTGTACTAGCTATGCAATATAACAAATGTTCAATTGATCATAGTGATCTCTCAATAAATCTTTCCACTTCTCTATATTGATCGAGATTGCGAAGATTAAAGCGATCAGGAAATGCACAGTGCGAGCGAGGTTACCTCCAAATTCGCAGTGGGATAGTGATACCAATGTCACTGCAGGTATCAATAAGGATAAGACTGAGTAAGATCATAACCCGGATAGTGTGTTGTACGAAAAGTAGCAAAGTTGATGGAAAAAGGATAAAGTATGGATTGTAGCACTAGAAGATGTGCTGAGAAAGGGTAGAACGACTAAGAATTGACCGGGAAGCTAAAAAGTAAACGACAGACAAACGACTCTTTGCTTCCTACCTGATTCCGGGACAGAATCCTTTTAAGGAGGGGAGACTGTAAGAACCCCAAATTTTGGATATAATTAAAAACTTTTATTATGTACTGAGGTAATGGTGAATAGTGATTACGATTACGATGTAACGATTGAGATAATGAATGAAAGGAGTAGATTTGGATTCAAATGCTTATATGTCATGAAGAATGCTATTGGTTGACAATCTAGATAAGAATTATCTATCTCCTAGGAAATTAAGATTTGATCATTCCAAGGGGGAAGGTTATTCTTATGTCATCCAAATCGAGATCTGTTATCAGTCCAGTGGTTCCGTAAAAGGGTTAAGGAACGATTGAAAGAGAACCGGGACATTTATATAACCCTAAAAGAATAAGTAAAGAATAAGTGATGAATAGTGATTTTGGTGGACGTAGGAATATTATTAGACGAAGCTATATAGAAGTACCCGGTACGAAATTCTGAGTTCGTATTAGTGATCCAGGGGGAAAAAGAGTGTATGTAAAAGCTGTCGGATTCTGAAAAATAGCACTTTTATTTTCCCCGAGATTTCCCTGGACACTGAAAGACTTAAGGAATTATTGAAGGGATTTAAGGAAAATAGGTTCAAGAATTATTAAAGAGAATGGAGGATGATAGTATAAATATTAAGATGGTTTCCGGTAAAACCCTAACTAGAAACGAATGAGTTATTCCTCAGAACGATCAATCAAATTAAGTAATAACCGGACAAAGAGACAAGCAGAGAGCCAAGATACATGCATGTGCAAATAGATAAGATCAAGTAACTAAGTAGTTACAAAGTAACTAGCATCTTTAGAAACCAAATCACTTAGTTAGCTTGCATGACACCTTTCCACCACAAAATCACAACACTTGTCCCTTGGATTGCATCATATATGAGCAAAGCACTTTAATAAAGTAGCTTTCTGCTAGATATTATCATCAATAATGTATTTTGGACAAGGATGAGATCAAAGCAAGCAAAACAAACTCCATTCCTCTCATTCTCTCAAACTGTCCAGCAGAAACACTCTCCAAAGACAAATTCATATCTCCATTTCTATCCATGATAAAATCACCAAATTTTAACCATAGCCTCTCCACTCCATGGGTAATATTCTCTCAAAATTTCAGGTCCAACAAAGTAGTATAGCCTAGTCAAATACATGTTCAAAGTTGAAGAAGCCAAACTGATCTGTGCTTGACAGTTTCTGTCCAGAGGAGAAAGGGGGCTCAAAACCCTAGCTAGGAAGCTTCAAATCTGATGATCTAGGACTCAAAACAAAGCTTATGAAGAGGCCAAGATGTGGTAAAAATTTGAGAGACAAACTCTTATTTTTCTATTTTCTATGATTTTTACAAAAGTGATGATGAATAGTAACCCTTAGAAACTAACTTTGTTTTCTTGGTTTTCTTTGTTGCTCTAAGCTATATTAAGGTGATCCAAGGACTAGATCAAGGCTTTTTAGACTCCTAGACACACCAAGGAAGGTATAACTCTCTTGAAACCCTAGGTTTTACTTTAAGTATATGCATGATCTTGATGAGTTTTAGTATAGTTATGATATTAGCATGGTTATAAGCTTGATTAGCATGATCTTGTAGTGGTTGAAACATATGATGATTATAAGGATGAAGTGATATGATCTTGGACAGATTTGGATGAGAATCATGTATATAAGATGTGTATTATGCCCGGTGTGGCTTGGTTTTGATGTTATAATTTTTGGAACGCTCGATTTATAGCCGTTATAATGCCGGAATTTCGTTACACCTTGAAACTCGTGCATAGCAGTAGCTATAATTCACTGATCTGGTTAATTATATAACATACCCTTGTAGATCTTGAGTCGTAGATCATTTTGGAAAAAGAATCGAATCAAACAGACTTACGGTTTAGGATTTATGACCGATTTACTAAAAGTAGTTCGAATCCGTAAACGAAAGTTCGTAACTGAAATTGGACCCTCGTAAAATATGTAAAGTCATGAAGAATCTTGGTAAATAAATACTAGAGGTAAAAAGGAAGGTGTGAAAGAAAACCGTATGTCAAAAGGATCGTTTTTCGATTTATTAAAAATATTCGAGTCGAGATTAAACGCGAACGAACCCCTAAAAGACGACTCTATTATAACTTTGGTAAAACACTTAGAAAACGGGCGATAAAACTCGGAGTATAATATTGGTTCGTAACGATCGACCTTAGAACTTGTATGACTTAAGTATGTCCCAAGTGTAAGTACAGTGACATGTCGTATTAACGAACGAATGTCGAGTCGGATCAATGATAAAGGGAATCCACAAAAAGGGGTATAACGAGATAACTCGAGAACGTGTTTCGATTTAAGTATAACTTAACTTTTAAAATGTTAAGTGATTAATCCCGAATGACTTGGCTATTTATAGATCACCAAGCTGACCCGGGACCCGCTACCATTACCCCTTACCGTACTCGACTACCAGGCAAGTTTCAATTCCCTTCTTTTAGGCTGTTGTTGTGATTGAATATATATATATATATATATATATATATATATATGTTTTCTGTTATACATATGCCATAGCATGCATGCCTACTTTCAAAGTTATATCGTTATGCTTGTTCCCTGATTGTTTATTGGCTTATAAATTAGATAGCTAACGTATCAATTATAAGCCGATTATTGTAAGACCCTCATAGAAGGGCGTATCCATCTTATTCATCAAATATAGACCGGGAGTCAATATTTCTTGACATATCGAGATTACCTCGAAAGAAAATATCTAAGTAAATATTTTCTATTATTCGGGCGACGAATATTATTTGAATATTCATTCGAGATTATTTATTTAACGATCCCTACTTCAAATAATTATTTGAACGTAACTATTCGACGAATAATATTTTTTTTAATATTCATTCAGAGTCGAATTATTTATCGATTATTATTTCGAATATTCTTCTAAAGGTTGGACTACTAAATGAATATTATTTGGATATTCATTTAGAATATTATTCATTAAATGAATATTACTTTTGAATATTCATTTAAGATAGTAATTACCTGATGAATATTATTTTAATGTTCATCTGAAGCTTGATTTATTTATCGAGTCTTATCTCGAATATTCCTTTAAAGCTTGGATTACTAAATGAATATTACTTGATATTCATTTAGAATATTATTCATTAAATGAATATTACTTTTTCAATAAACATTTAAATTCCTAATTAATTATGAATATTATTTTGAATATTCATCCAGGGTTCTATTTAATAATCGAAAATTATTTTAAATATTTTAAATATTCCTTTCAGGTCTTATTAATTAATGAATATTATTTTGAATATTCATTTGAATATTTAATTATGCAATAAATATTCTCTCGATATTTCTTCAAGGATTATTTGAGAAATACTCTGATTAAAGATATTCTTTCATATTCCTAAATATTCTGTAAAATATTTTAATTCAATAAATATTCTCTGAATATTTATTCCATACTTAGAATAACCTCGATAAGGTTTATCTTCTTCGATTATTACAGAAAATATTTCGGAGTCATATTATTATTAATCATATATCAAGAAAGGTTCTCAGACATCATTCTTCTTTGAGTCTATCTCCCTAATAATAAGGGAACCTTACTTGGAAAATGTTATTTATCTTGTCGACTTCCCGGTCATAATGTATTCTATTCACTCGCAACTCGGGTGCTGTTGACTTATTAAGTCGTTATTTACCTTCTCATCTTTCGAGGGGTAAGATTGTTGGAACAAGTTGATATTCAATACCAAGCCACAGCTTGGAAGTTATTGGTGAATTTTCCTTTCCAACTAGATACGACTACCTTGTAGAGTCTTATCAACAAGTATTATACTTGGGGAAAGGGAGACGAACGTTACATTCAGAATCATGAATTCTATTTGAACTAGGAGTCGTGTAAGAGGCCGAGTAGCGCCGGTCCATCCCCTTTGGCCCAACCGTTGGCCGGGGAGAGCTAGTAAGGCGGTAGACAAGTAAAGCCGTCAGTTCTTCCTTCTACCGGTAGTAAATCTAATTTGAGCTGTACGATCTCGACTGATCATCAAGATTGGAATAGCGGGCGCGATGAATACTCCATCATTGGTTCATCATCCAAACTTATTTATTTCCTGCAACATGATTATTGTTGGCAGAGCTGGAAAAGTGTTCGTAACTGGAATTGCAATCTTTTCATGCAAGTTCCTCTTTTTAATGACAATGAGAATATCTCGCTTACTTTTGATGTAGCAGATATTTCTACAAACAAATACTTTGAGTTACCTGGTAACTTCATCCTTTATATTATACTGGCAATAACCTCATTAATGCATGGCATATGGTTTCAAAGGATATTTTGAACTGATGTATATATGTATAACTGTTCAGTTATATTATTGTTGGTGGGCTTTCGCTCACCCTTGCTTTGTTCATATTATGTCACAACAACAGCTAGGACAGATGGCTCGCATCAGGCGCACTCGGCGCAAGCGGGTTACCCGACCCACCGGACTCCCCGCTGAGATGCTAGCCGCCATTGCTGAGGTAGCTTAGTTAGACAGCTTTTGTTTCCTGTTTAACTATATGTATAATTAATGTAATCAATGGCAAAACTGTTAAACTTATGATGTTATCCTTTTGGGATTGTAATAACGTTTATTCGTAACCCTTTAATGTAAGACTTATTTCAATTTCATCTCTGGGACTATAACTGTTGTGCGTGTGAGTGGATATTGTGGGGTCACAGCATGTGATTTATTTATTGTGGACTCAAGTCAAGTATTATGAATGGATGTAAGACCGTAACCACCAGATTCCTGACCCCGGATCTGGGGGTGTTACAGAAATTGAAAAAGAACTCCGCATATGACATATGCGTGTTCTACATCTAAATGGTTTTCATTAAGATATTGATATTTTATAATATTTTAAATGTTTTTTGGTATTTCCTTTTGGGGTTAAATAATTTACATTTGGGGTTAAACGGGTTTCATTTTGGGTTTAGAAATATTTAAAATTTTTATTAAAATTTTTAAATTTATCTGTATTCCCTTAGGGGTTCAACGGTTAACCTTTGGGGTTTAACTTTTCCCTTTTGGGTTTTAGAAATATTCAGAATGACGAATAAACCGTATACGGACTTAGGGGTTTAGGACCCTAAACCCTAGACCCAAAACCCTAATTTATCCTGATTTTTAAAAAAATCGGGGACCCCCGATTTTTTAAAAATCAGGCCGCCAGACTCAATAATAAAACAAAATTTCAATTGACGTTTTGATTATAAGTTTTCATTTGGGGTTCAACGGGTTCCATTTGTGATTTAGAAATATCCAATTTTTTAATTAATATTTTTAAATTTATCTATATTTCCTTAGGGGTTCAACTTTTCTCCTTTGAATTTTAGAAATATTCAGAATGACGAATAAATTGTATACGGGTTTAGCGAAAATCAGCCAGCTGAACTCATTAAAAAATCACAATTTTTAATATTGTTTTTGAATGTATATTTAGCAAATAAAAAAGTAAATAAAAAATTAAGGTAACACTATGATTTATTTATTTTAAAGAAATAAAAAAAGAACGACGAAGATAGGAAGTGCGTGGTATGTACTTCACATACACATACCTGTTATGCGTATTCAATTTTAAATATTTACTTGTTTGAAAGTTGAGAAGTGCCTATGCAAAGTTCTTAGAAATAATGCCCAAAATACACTACTTTCCCTTACAACTTGCCCGAAATGCCTGTTTGCGGGAACGTCCACCCTTTTTGACATGCGTTATGCATTCTGGGAATGCGTGGCCTGGGATGCGCATTCCAGGAATGCGTATCTCAAGTTACGCATCTCCCAGATGCGTAATGACGTCAGCTGACGTCATTTTTTGCAAAACTCAACCGGCGTCTCTCTCGATTGCCTCTCCGTTCGCCCACCTCCGATCTCCACCCTCCCACTGCCTCCACCACATTTGAGGACATCAAAATGATGTCCAGACCAGGATCTTCATTCTAAACCATTGATTTGTAGATTTAAGGCCCCGCAGGGGCGTGTATGTGCATGCCAGAAAGCAAATCGGAAAAACGAACTTCTTTTTGGGGCTTTCAAATCCGGCAAAAAATGAAAATTGAAGGATACAGGCTTGTAGATGAGGAGAAGACGATCATTTTGGCATATAATATGCTTGTGAACGATGCCTGCAAGGGGGTGAACGAAACCATCGAAAAAATGACCAAAAATCGCCTCCGGTAGCGTCTCTGTCTCTCGTTTGTGAAGACGATGAACAGTGATTGAGATACACATTTCTTAGAGGCGTATCCGTAGATGTGCATTTAAGAAATGCGTATCCCAGTTACGCATGTGACCACGTACTTCAGTTTTGTGAAGACCACGCATGTGAGACATGCGTATATTCTGTACGCATGTGAGACATGCGTAGTCCGTGGGTAAAAAGGGCGGACCTTTCCGTCGGTGGGTATTTTGGGCAGGTGGAATTAAAATATGGGTATTTTGGTTTTTCACCCGTTCTTATGAGTGGTCTGCCAGTTATTTTAAAGAAATTAAAAAAAACAGTCAATGCATGTGGCTAATGCGTATGCAGAGAGACACACGCATCTTTTGTATGTGCAACTTTTGTACGCATGTACCAAATGCGTAGCTGTCTGGTTATTTTGGGCAGCGGATCCTCCAATCGTTATTTTGGGCAATGTAATATAAAATTTGGTTATTGGGGGCTTTTACCCCATTTATAATTATTATCAAAATATGCAATTATTTACTTTAAAACCAAATATTTCATCAAACACAAATATTCTAATTCCGCTATAGAATTAATTCATAAATTTGTTACTAATCTCACACCAAATAACAACCAATTTCATATGTTAAAATTTCATTCAAACAATCCAATTTATCAACAAAGTAAATGTTAAAAAAATATCGAATTCATTCAACCAACCAATAGCAAATTTTTAAAGTTACATTTATGGTTGATTTTGATTGACATCGGTTGCAAAATTTGCAAAACGTATTTTTGCAAATATTTTATAAGAATTGGTAGTATTTTTTGAAAACCCCTTAAATTTTAATTGTTGTAATCATAAAATTGAAAAAAAAGTATCTTTTGAATTTACTGATGGTTGTTATTTTTGTAGAATTTGAGACTAGACTATAGTGCGGTCTATCAAAAATTATTATCTAAGTGGGCTTGGGCTGAAGCAAACTTGACAAAAGATACAGCAAAAAATGCCTTCTTTTCACAATGCAACAATACTCCCAATCCTAACAATTGTTTGTAATATTTTTTTTGAGAGAACAATTGTTTGTATTTCAAATTATTTTTGAAATATATTTTGCAAAAAGAATTCAGTGCCTAGTTTAGTGTATATATTTTGATTTAAATTAAAACTTAGTGTGACAAAAAAAAATTAAAACTTAGTGTGAAACGTTGGCACCTCTCCAGAAATTTCTACAGGGAATGTCATAACACCTTTTTCATTATCATTCATTAAAATTTCAAATTTTGGACATCTACGTGAACGCTGCACTTAAAAACGTAACACCTTTAGACAAGTTTGATATTCTTTTGGTAAAAACACAGGTACATATATGAAACTAAAATTTAAACTGAGGTCCTTAATTACTTAAAAATAGATTCAAATAGAAGAAATAATATTTCATAGGCTACAAGGTGAGGACATTATCTAGCAAGTCTAAGGAATGTGCAGCTTATCATAATAGCGTTTCACTACTAAAACAATGGCACCACATAAAAACTGCACTTCGAAGCGAAAGACATGTTTGAATCTCCTGTATTTGTATGGGTGCTTTGAAGATGAAATGTTCAGAAAAATGGCCAAGAAGCATGATCAAAAGGAATAGACATGTTCAGCTGCGGCAGGCTGTCATCCTCATTTTGCCCACTTGGAAAAGCTGTAGTAGCAACTGCAGCAGGAGGTGGATCATACTCATGTTGCCCTTTAAGAAAAGTTGGGAGCAACTTCAGCAGGAGGCGGAGGTAGATAATCAGCAGATTTGTTTTCCTTTGAAGTCTCCTTATTCCACTTCTCCAGCCATATCGTTATATTTTCACAATTAAAAACATACGGCTCAGTGGTTGTTGAGCAATTAGATACCCGAGTGATTCGGGATGCGGCTTGGCTGCGCGACTGATGATCTGCAGGAATAATCAGCTGTTGGTGACTAGCCTTTTGATTCAAGCCACGAGGTGGTTTGAAGCTCATACATCCTGATGACAGCAGTGGCGCTGCCATTGGAAGTGGGGAGTTGAGCTCAGGCGCAGATGCCCAAGTGATTTGACCTGCTGCTTGGCTGCGAAATTGATGTTTGTCAGTAGGAATCATCAGTTGCTGTTTGGCTGTAGGCTACTTTTAGTTTGGTATCAGAGCATTTTAAGATCATGTAGATCGTCGTTATCGTCTTCCGCATCGATGTTATTCTCTATCGTACTGAATTCTTCGATTAATCGTCACAATTAGGGTTTGTTTTCTTCAATCTTTTGTTCATTCTTGATTGATTATCATTCAGAGTTGATCTTTCTGTGTATTTTCATCTCATTATGATGCTTTTACTTGTGATGATCATTGAGATTGTTGATAATCTCTTGTGATTAGGTGATTTTGATCTATTTTCTGGACGTTTTTATCGTTCTTATCTTGTTTTGGATGATATATTTCATCTTCTCTATCGAATAATAGAGAATTTTTCTGTTTTTCATCAGTGATTGTCATTCACTTGTTCTTTGATTGATTAACAATGGCTCGAAGTTATGCGAATGTTAATTCATCTTTGCTTCGAAATGAAACCATACCTGTCGTTGAACCTCTTGTTGAACCATTAACAAACACTACAGATCAGGATTCTTTTAACTCTGTTAATCATCCTCTGTACTTGCAAAATATTGATCATCCTGGCTTGATCTTGATTTCCAAGAAACTTATTGGTACTGAAAATTATGGTCCCTGGAAACGTTCTCTTTCTATTGCATTGTCTGCAAAGAATAAGTTAGGGATTGTTAATTGTACGAAACCTCAGCCCGAGGCTTCATCTCCTTTAAGGTCTCAGTGGGATAGGGTAAACGATATGGTCATTAGCTGGATTTTGAACACAGTTTCAGATGAAATAAGTAATGGTATGGATTTTGTTAACATGGCTCAAGAAGTCTGGGATGAATTGAATGATCAATTTACCAGTATCAATGGTCATAGAGTGTACCAGGTTCTTAAGGATCTTCATGCTTTGGAACAAGGAGATAAGTCATTTGAGATTTATTATCGTAGGATGAAAAATCTCTGGGATGAGTACACTGCTCCTGAGCCAATGATTCTCTGTAAATCTGGATGCACAAGTGAGACACACAAGCTGCAAGAAGAAAGGGAACAAAGGAAGAAATTGCTTCAGTTTTTGATGGGATTAAATGAGAGTTTTGTTGCAGCAAGGGGGCAAATTTTGATGATGGTTCCACTTCCTTCTGTTACTCAGGCTTTTGCTTTAATTAAACAAGATGAAAGACAGAGACAAGGTTCTACTTTCCCAAATTCCTTTATTGCCACAGTAAGGCATGGTAACACCTCTAATACAGAGTCAGCTGGTATTGGTATTAAAAAATCTTCTCTTAAATGTACCTACTGTCATAAGGATGGTCATCTTAAGGAATCTTGTTTTAAGTTGATTGGATATCCACCTAAGGGTAGGGGCAGAGGCAAATTTACTTCAGGCCAAGCTAATTCTCCAGCTGCAAAATCTCAAGCCATGAATGTCACTGGCTCTATTAGTTCCACACCTTCTCACACTGCAGTTCCTTCCTACTCAGACACAGGCTACTCTTGATCAGTTGCAACAACAGGTGTCTACATTGATGAATTTTATGCTCAACAATAAGTATTCTACTCCTGAAGATCACATCAATAGCATGGCAGGTTTGGCATACTCCATGCTGTCTTTTTCTTAATTGGATCTTCAAAATGTCTGGGTTATAGATACAGGGGCTTCTCATCATATGAGTTGCAATAAAAACTTGTTTACTCAATTCCATATGGTTTCTCATCCTGTTCATGTAGGTTTGCCAAACAGTCAAATTCTTAAAGTGGAACAAATAGGCATAGTTCAACTCACTCCAGATATTCAGTTGTCTAATGTCTTGTTTGTTCCTCAGTTCAATTGCAACATGCTATCTGTCAGCAAACTAACACATGATTCTAACATCATTGTTCAGTTTTCTCATGATAAATGTGTTTTCCAGGACCATCTCAAGGAGAAAACTCTAGGAACTGTTGATGAAAAGGATGGTTTGTACTACCTCTCTCAAGTTCAACCATCATATGTCAACAATTCTATAGCTTCTTCCAAGGTTCCAGCTACTTGTTTTTCCACATCTATACATAATTCTGATGTTGTTTGTTCCAAAGCATAGTGATTCTTATGCTGCTTCTATATTTTCTTTACTTCATATGGATGTTTGGGGGCCATACCACATTGCTTCTACTCAAGTTTGTAAATATTTTTTAACCTTAGTTGATGATCATAGTAGGGGCACTTGGACTTTTCTTCTTTCCACTAAACAACAGGTTTTTATTAAATTTTAAACCTTTGTTGCTTATGTTGAAAATCAGTTTCACACTTCTATTAAGTCCATTAGAACTGACAATGGTAGTGAATTTCTTAATTCCTCCTTCATGAGTTTTCTTGATCACAAGGGTATTTTACATCAGAGGTCTTGTACTCATACACCCCAACAAAATGCTAGGATGGAAAGAAAACACAAGCATTTGCTTGAAATTACTAGATCTTTACGATTTCAGTCTGCTTTACCACACAAATACTGGGGAGAATTTCTATTGACAGCAACTTATTTGGTCAATATTCTTCCTACTCCAATCTTACAGAACAAGTGTCCTTATGAGGTTTTATATAATAAGAAACCTGATTACTCTTTTCTCAAGGCTTTTGGTTGTCTCTGCTATGCTTCCATACATACTTCTGATAAGTTGGATCCTAGAGCTATTCAATGTGTCTTCATTGGTTATCCATACTTGCAGAAAGGATATAAGTTACTTAGATTGGATAATCACTCCATATTTGTCAGCAGAAATGTAAGATTTTTTGAGCATATTTTTCTTTAGCATCACAAATCTTCTACTTCAGTGCCTTTCACATTCAATTCACCTTGTAATTCTTACACTTTTCTTAATTGGCTTAGCATTGATAATCCTGACAACACTGATTCACCTGTAGTATCTCAAAATTCTTCTCCTGTGGTTGAACCATGTATTTCTCCTCTCACTTGTTCTGAGAATACTTCTTCAGAAGCCACTGCAATTTCTAATTCTATTGTTCCACCAATACGCCAATCTTCTAGAGTTTCTACTAGGCCATCTTGGTGGAATGATTATAATATTTCCAAAACATCTAAATCTAAACCTACAGTTTTGCTGAGTAAACTTGTTGCTAATAATGTCAATAAGTTTGTCAAAAAATCTGTTTTAGATCCTTTTTCTCTTCACATTGATCAACACACCTATGATTCAGATACACAAGAAGTACTAGCTTACTGTAATCAGTCTAGTGTTATTTCTGAACCTCTTCATTACTATCAAGCTGTTAAAGAGCCTAGATGGGTTGAAGCCATTAATAAAGAACTGCAGGCTTTGGAGACCAATAATACTTGGCAGATAATGCCTCTTCCTCCTGGTAAAACTACAGTAGGCTGTAAATGGGTTTTCAGGGTGAAATATAAGCCAAATGGTGAAGTAGATAGGTTCAAGGCCCGTTTGGTTGCAAAAGGCTACACACAAACTGCATGACTTGATTACCATGAGACTTTTGCTCCTGTGGTTAAGTTCGTAACAGTTAGGAGTTTGCTGGCCATTGCTGTTGCTAAAGGTTGGTTTGTGGAACAACTTGATATTAATAATGCGTTTCTTCATGGTGACTTATCTGAAGAAGTTTATATCCAACTTCCTCCTGGTTATCATCCTAAAGGGTATGCTTCTGTTTCTAATCTTGTGTGTAAGCTGATAAAGTCTTTGTATGGGTTAAAGCAAGCTTCCAGGGAATGGTTTATTAGCTTACTACTGCACTCTTGGATGCTGGATATGTTCAATCTGTAAATGTTCATTCTTTGTTCACATTTACTGCTGGCACCAGTTTTATAGCAGTAGTGGTTTATGTTGATGACATTTTATTGTCAGGTAATGATTTTTACCTTATTCAGAATTTGAAAACTCTTCTGGATAAGAAATTTAGTATTAAGGATCTAGGATCTACAAAGTACTATTTGGGGCTTGAAATTCACAGGAATAATCAAGGGTTATTTCTTGGACAACATAAGTTTATCACAGACTTACTTGCTTCTGCTAATATGGAGGATTGTAAACTTCTTTCAGTTCCAATCAATCCCCATATTAAACTATATGATGGCCCTGCTTCTGGTCCTTTGTTAGTTGATCCTTCTTCTTATAGAGCTCTAGTTGGAAAAGTGTTATATCTCACTTCTTCTATGCCAGACATAGCCTTTTCAGTCCAACAATTGAGTCAGTTCATTCATGTCCCAGAGAATCTCATATGAATGATGTCACAAGGGTGTTAAGGTATCTCAAGTTAACAGCTCAACATGGACTGTTTTTCCCAGCCAACAACACTTTGAATCTTCATGGTTTTAGTGATAGTGATTGGGGTGCAGACCCTAATGACAGACGTTCTGTAGGGGGATATTGTTTTCTTCTTGGAAATGTGGCTGTTTCCTGGAGGGCAAAGAAACAATCTTTAACATCTCGTAGTTTTGCAGAGGCTGAATATTGGGCTTTAGCTGATGTATCTTGTGAAGTTCTTTGGCTAAGAACCTTTTGTCTGATTTAGGGATTACTATTTCTGGTCATGTACCTTTGAAGTGTGACAACAAGTCTGCTATAGATCTGACTGCTAATCCTGTCTATCATGCTCGCACGAAGCACATAGAGATAGATTGTCATTTTATTCGTGAAAAAATCAAGTCTGGTCTATTTTGTGTTTCTCAGATTTCTTCCAAAGACAATACTTCTGATATTCTTACTAAAGGTCTAGGGAAGATACCTTACTGGTATTGTTCTTCTAAATTGGGACTAACATTCTCTCTTGAGTCCATTTGTGGGGAGGCTACAGAAGATTGTGATACTACAGATGGTGCAGTTGCTGATAAACCTACAGTCCATTTAGTGTATAGTTTACCCAGATGCATCAACAAATGGATTCAAGCTTTCTCAGTCAAAAGGGGGGCTAATGAGACTAATCAACTTACAAAAGATAGTAAGTTGACTTTAGTCAATAATAAACTAAAAGTAGCCTTCAGCCAAACAGCTCCTTATGTTCTATAACTAATTCTGTTACTAAAATGACAACTGTCATTCTAATAGATCAGTAGTATAAATATCTGTATTAGTTTATTGTTCATTTCTTAAGTTTGTAAGTATACATTTCTTCACAATAATGAGATACAGCTCTTAGTTCGTCTTCTTCATTAAGCAACATACATTGTGTATGTTTGGGGTTTCTTAAAATGAGTAGCTTATGACTTATAAGCACTTATGTCATATAAGTGATAAGTAGAGTAGAGATTAGAGTGTTTGGTAAATCAGAACTTATAATCAGTAGACTGTTTGGGTAAATCAGAACTTATAAGTTAACTTTTTTTTATAATTTTCAAAATACTTGTTTTTTTTATATATAACAATGGATATCAATGGATAGATCTCGATGAATAGGGAAATTTGATATATACATATCAATTTTCTAATGAATGGATCGAGAGATATATGATTTTGAAGATTTGAAAGATATTATATATTACGTATATCGAGAATAAGTTATAAGTTATAAGTTGAAAGTTAAGAATTCCTAACATTCAACTTATCAACATATAAGTTATAAGTTGAGCTAAAACTTATTTTGGCAAACACCCCCCATAAGGACTTATGGCCTTATAAGTCATAAGTTCCAACTTATATGAAACGCCAACCAGGCCCATTGTTGAATTCATCTAAGTCTTCAAATATATTAACTGAAATAAAGGAACTAAAATCTCTTAGGCGTCAAAGGGAGGACTGTATCCAGCAAACACAAGGAATTTATGCAGTCAATGAAAAAAACAATACACTACTAAAGAAAAGTCGAAAGATTGCCAAGTAGCCTGATCATAAGGAATAGACATTTTGATATGCGGCAGGCAGCCATCCTAATTCCGCCCACTAGGAAAAACTGAAGTAGCAATAGCAGGAGACAGGGAATCCTCATGTTGCCTACCAAAAACAGCTGGAACAACTGCAGTAGGAGGCAGAGCTGGATGACGAGCAGAATCATTATCCACCCTTAAATTAGGAGTCTTCTCATTCCAACTCTGTAGCCATAACGCTATGTTTTCACAGTTGAAAACATATCGTTCAGTAGTTGAGTTATTAAATGCCTGAGTGATTTGGCCTGCTGCTTGGCTGCGGATTTGATGATAATCTGCAGGAATCATCAGCTGCTGTTGATTGGCATTTTGGTTCCAACCATGAGGTGGCTTGAAGCTCATACATCCCGATGACAACAATGGTGCTGATGCCACCGGAATTGGGGAGCTAAGCCCAGGTGCAGTTGGGGGTAGTGTATCATTGGAATTAGGAGTAGGCACTGGTGGAGAAGGAGAAATAACATTGTGATCATGAACAGAGGCTTGGGGGGGAAGAGAGAGTGCATCCGATAGAGCTTTCCTTGCCAAATGGACATTTGCTTGTAGCATTCTCTCCCAACGCCACTTGGAGGAGTCAGAGTCCTCATCAGGTTCATTAGTGGTAGTATGAATATTACTACCAGCACCACTGCTGCTACCACTAGCCCCGTCTACCTTTTTCTTCAAATATGAATTCCAATAGTTTTTAACATCATTGTCCGTCCTTCCGGGTAAATAATGAGCTATGCCAGCCCATCTACAAATAGATGCACAAATGAAATTAACAAAATTGATATAATTCTTAGTTAAATATGGAAATAAAATCTCAACTCCTTCATTAAACCAAAATCTAAAAATCTTATTCACGATTAATTATAATTAAATAATTAATAATATAGATGGCTGATAAATTGATTATATTAATTCAATTAAGAATCTCAAGAGAAACTCAATAAAGGACTCCAAAAATACATACTTGTTGCCCAAAATAGCATGAAGTTGGATAATCTTTCTTTCTTCCTCACTAGTGAAAGTTCCCCGGTTGATACGGGGCCTAAGGTAGTTTGTCCATCATAGTCTGCAACTCTTGCCGCTCCTATTCAAACCTATAGTATTTATTAAACAGTTAACTAATAAACACACAAATAGATATATGATTACAATTTTCAGACATATATACTTATACACACACAAACACAACTGATGAAATGAACCGATATCAATTTATAAAGTAAAAAGAAAATGCAAATACATACCAGTATTAATAGAAACAGATGTCCAATTGCCTGGACCATTTTCTTGAATGTAAGATGACAACAAAAGGTCCTCTTGAGGAGTCCAAGGACCTTTTTTTATTTCTTCTCCGATTTCACTAGGTAGTCTTTCCATTTTCTATCTATCTCTTCCCTTTCACTCGCTCCCTGTATATTTCTCTCTGTAGAGTAAACACTTCAGGCAAAGGTATGACAAGGAGGGGTATATATAGGGAAAAACAGGAGAATTAATCAGTGTTGCACGGATCGCGGGTCGATTGGGAGCGTGGTACGGATACGGGTACGTGGGACGTTAGTTTGCATGAATCGGGTACGACGAGTCGTGAATCGGGTTCGCGGATCGATATAAGGATCCCTTTTTTAACTTATATTTTTACTAAAAATTATATATATATTAAAAAAAAAGTACATATATATATATATATATATATATATATAAACACCAGGCTTAACTTTTTTGATCCGGGCTTTGACAAATTTTAATTATTTTTTTGTTTTTTAATTATAACCCAACTGTAACCCATTAAACATTTACTAAAAGTGTTTTGGCATCTTTATAGTCTTGGTTTGTGTTTGGTCCTCGGGGAGTTGGAGTATATATGCTATAATAATCATCCCCCTCACATGCCTAAGTTATCTTTGTTTTTTAATTTATGATAGAGATGGAGGCATGGAGCAGCTTTGCCATAAAAAGTTTTGGTCTTTCAATTACCTTTTGGAAATATTGTCTGCTGAAGGTAGTAAAAGATGAGTGGACTACAGGAAATATAGTCTATACTCTATAGACATAAAGATTAAAGCCTATTCTAAAGCTATGAAAATGAAGAATAAAGCCTTTTCATATCCGTTGTTGTGATTAACTTTTCTTTCTTTAACTTTAACTTTCTTTAACTTTTTCACTTTTCTTCTTTATGTTTCTTCTTCTTCTTCCTGTAAACAAACATATACATACATACATATATATAAACAGAGTTCGTCGGATGTGGCGAACTGGAACACGTTCCGGAGGGAATTGGTTCGTCATCGTACCGTGTTCCGGTACGCACGAATTGGTTCGCGGTTCCAGGGGCCGACCCGCGAACCGTGCAACACTGGAATTAATTACTGAATATTGACTAAAAACTAGCATAAATGTATAGTCAACTTTAGCGATACTCGGTATCAAAAGTCGTTAACTTTAATAGGGATTAGTTTTTGAATTAAAATCGTTCCCTTAAAATTGACTTTGCATAATCCAACAAAACTAAGAAGTTAGTCTTTTCAGCTCAACCTTTTAAAAAAGTTAGACCACACGTACGCCACCCTCAAAGTATAATATAAAAAGGCTTTATAGGTGTCTAAAGCTAATAACAAGCGCGTCACTATCAAAAAATCTATAGAATTATTCAATAATGCCAACGAACCAATTCATATTCGTAATAACTACTTCAAAGCAAATTAACAAGAATCTTTACCTGCACGATTTAATTCATCAACGGAAACTAATGGGTAAAATCTACATCTTTAATTTGCCAACAACCAACAAATTTAGTACACTCGGTTACATATTAATTCACATAATTTTATTCATTTAATATATACAATAAATTTATCAACTTAAAAATTTTAATTTTAATACACAAATAATTCAGTACAATTAATTAGGAGACACCAGATAAGAGCATATTTTTATAGTGATTCTAATGATTAATATTCTAACCACAATTTTGTTTTTCCTTGAGCTTGCATATATAAATTCCTGTTAAGCAGTTGCAATTTACAACTCAAAAGTTTAAATTTATAGATTGAATGTACAATAAGAATTTCTCAATTAAAAACTAGATAGAGGTTTTTATTATTTTATTTTGTGTGTGTGTGTGTGTGTTTATAAGATAATAATGATAACCATAAAATCTATAAAACTACTCACTCATATCAACTAATTAAATTCATCACTATATACAACTGTCTACCCTAAAATCAAATATATCATTAATACATATAAAATCTAGATCCGCTACAAACTTTAATTTGCAGATTGACTGCATAAGTATAAAGCCAAAAACCAACAAATTTCATACGTTACGAAATCAAATATTTCATTCAAACAATCTAATTTGTCAACATGATCACCTCAAGTTTCTTTGTAGGTTATCGCCCTGGCCTTCCCTTTTCTATGGTCAGTTTGTCGCACATTATTATCATGCTTAGCTCGCTTGCTATGCTAAGCATTTCATAACTGAATTATGTAGATTGGAAACAACTAATTTCATCCTTTAATAACTGTGTTAGGCTTCAATTTGTATTCTTTACATCTTAAAAGTCAATCAATGTATATGTCACCGTCCTAATTGCTGCAAGAAAAAAGTATATATGGCAGCCAATTAGTTATTTGTAATCTAGCTAGACAGAACTTAATTTACGTACCAATGTCCTAAATTATATTTTATGTTCATAAACAATGTTCCGTTGTAGCCTGCCACATGAATAATAGCTTGAAACTGATTCCAATCTTTGATTAAAATACATGACAACCAATTAATTAACTGTTTGTAATCTAGCAAGACATAACTGAATTAGCGAGTTACCAAAGCCACACAGCAAAGTAAAATTTTATTATGTGATTCCTAATCCGATAGCACACACCATTAATCAAAGTATAGGCTTCTACTTAAAACCACATACCAAAAAGTTGTTGCAGCGGAGCAGGTTCTAGTATCCCAAGTAAAGTGAGAGTATAATAAAAAGTTGAGTGTAAATACCAGATAGTGAAATTTTCATTAGCCAGGGCATTTTTTATCTTTGCTGGCAGAAAGTCCAAGGAATGAGAAGCTGTGAGAGACTTGTGTCCAAAGCTAACTATAGCACGCAGCCACACATATATATAGATGCAGGTTCTATTTACATCTGAAAGTGCTGCATTTAGGGAATGAGGAATCAAATACATAGAAGACAATATTTTTTTTGCTAGGTAAACAAATAGACAGTATCATAATCTCTATATCACTGAGTACTCTAAGTCTGTGATGTTAAAATATGACAAACCTTAAGGAACGTCACTTTCAATCTAACTAATGCGGGGATTTTTCTGACCCCTAGGCCCTTGCATCGACAAACCTGACAAAAAGAAACATATAGATGGTGGCTAAACTATCTTATTAAAATTATAAACAGCGACACAATGAAGAGATATATAAACATAACAAAATACCATATAGATGCGTGTATATACATTTTTAGAGAGGAAAAAAGAGAGTGGTATTGCAGAAAAGTTCAGATTTTTTTTTCTGTGAATCATAAGGACCTGGACACACTCCTCATATATATAGTCAGCTTGCATTAAGAATCAATACTGTATACATAGCACATACAACAAAGTGGTACATGTACATCAACAAAATGGTACACCGTACATGTATGCAAAGTACAAACAAGTCTAAAGAGAGACAAAAGTAATTACACATCCAATGTGGACCATGGATAACGATGTTAGAAGAACACAGCGTGTTGCCGCTAATATCTCATCTATGCTTTACTCTCTTCCCTCTACAATTTCATAGTGGTGCACGGCATATATATGTATTTTTAAGTCTAAAAAATTGTTTCAAAAAGCATTTTAGAATTTTGTCCTCAGAGATTCCTAACCGGAGTGAAATAGTAAAGACTCAAACCTTTCAAATTCTGTTAGACCTTTCAATTTCTGCTTGTGGAGGCACTAAACAGTGGAATTACAGGAATCCAGGAAAAAATAATAGGAGCTGTGAAAGAGCCATGTCAGCACACTAATATCTTACTTTATATGTATACATACATACATAGATAGATTAGTATACAGAATCGTGTCTCCAGGGGTCGAGGCTCCAATGATATATAATTAACATATACAAAAAAAATATTCATTTACCCCCTAGCAAAAATATATATAAAATAAACTGCAATAATTCAAGTAAAACTGCAAGTTACCAACCCAACCCCCCCCCCCCCCTCCATTACAAACTGTCATGCATGACATCAACATCCGTAAACTACATACACCAAAATAGCAATTAGCATGAAGTATCAACAGACCAATTTATATGTTATGCATCAGGGACCAGGAAAATTATATGATACAGTTACTGTTAGACATTAAAAGCACATATAATCCACTGTATACCTCCTAGCCCCAGATTTGGAGAGAGCAGTCAAGTGCATAGCCTGTCAGGCTACCTCTGAAGTGCTTTGGCATATTAACAATTTTGCAATATATGTGGTGCCTTGTATACTGGTCTAAAATTTGATACTGGCGCTATATTAGTAGAGCAACCTCGTGCCTAGAGTTACAAGATCTTGATGTCTTGCAAAAAAAGAAAACCCCACACCTGAGGTATTTATCTATTAAAAAAAGACAGATTTTTCCAGCCACTTTTGAGGCTCCCTTCTTTGGCATAAAACATCATCCCACTTCTCCGCTTCAGCAAATTTTTTTGAAATAAGGACATGATCTTCCGGATCAGTTGACGTCTTTAGTATTTTAAGAGCATTCACCATGTTCAACTCCAGATTAGAATGGTTGTGAACTCTACAAGAGTTCATTAAGATCCTCCAAATGATTGCATTTGGTTCTATCGGCATTTTTTTCACAAATTGATGAGCATTCTCTAGCATTCCAGCGCGAGCATTCATATCAACCATACACCCACAATGCTCTATTGTTGGTTCAATATGGTACACCTTCTGCATGATCGCATATAAATTGCTGCCAGCTTCTGTCCAACCAGCATGGTTACATGCGAACAGAACTCCAAGGAATGTAATTGAATTCGGCACAATTTTCTCAGCATCCATTAGCTTAAAAGCAACTAAAGCTTCCTCTACTTCACCATTTAAGGCATACCCCATTATGATGGATGTCCTCCATGAGATAACATCTCTCCTTGGCATAGCATCAAAAACACTTTTAGCTTGAGTCATGCTGCCACATTTTGCGTACATGTCTATAAGAGCATTGCACAAACGAATACTCCCGGTGAGATAACTTTTGCTCTCTATATAAGAGTGTATATGACATCCAACATGCATTACCCCAGAATTTCGACAAGCCAATATTAAACCTAGCATTGTAACTTCATCTGCTTTTAGTTTCTGAGACTCAATCTGAGTGAATAGATCTAAAGCTTCATTATTGAGACCACATTCAACATAACCATGTATCATGGAGTTCCAAGAGTCAATAAATCGTTTCGGAAGTTGTTCAAACAATTTTCTCGCATATTCTATCTCTCTGCATTTAGAGTACATGTTAATCAGTGCAGTTCCAACAGCGACAGTATCATCCATTCCCCAAACTTTTGAATAACCATGAATCACATTTCCTATCTTATAGTCTCTACTGTTAGCACATGCTGTAATCAAACCAATTAAAGCCACTCTATCTACCGCTATATTATTCTTCCTCATCTTCCTAAACAATGCAAATGCTTTTCTAGAGTCACTGCTCTTGGCGTAATCTGTGATCATCGTGTTCCACGATACCAAATCCTTTTCAGGCATGTCACTAAACACTCTTTCCGCCTCAAGAATACACCCACATTTCGCATAATAATCAATAAGAACATTACAAACCTCTTTATTAAACTCTAATCCCGTCTTACAACAATACGAATGAAGAGCATTTCCTACATCAAACCCCCCAAACTCCACACAACCGGAAACCAAAATCACTAAAGTAACATAATTCGGCTTCAAACTCAATCCAAAACCACCCCTCAAAAGTTTCAGAAACAAACTCAAACCGACACAAAATCCCCAGCTTTTACATACCCCGAAACCATACAATTAAAAGTAACAACATTTCTTTCACAACATCTATCAAACAACACACGAGCATTATTCAGCAACTTCCCACAATCCAAATAAAAGTGAATTAAACTATTCAATACATACACATTACAATCCAAACCAAACTTAATAACATAACAATGCACAGCCTTTCCTTCCCTCACAACCCCAATTTTATTACAAGCTTTGATCAAAGAAGCAAAAACAAACGGATCGAAAATCGAGCATCTGGGGTCTTCAAGATTTACCATTTCTTGGAAAAAGGTAAGAGCTTTTATAGGGTAGGTGTCTGAGGCATGTTTTCTCATCATGAGGCGCCATTTTAAAGAACTGGGTTGTTGAATTTGGTGAAAAATGGAGGTGGCTTGTGGGAGAGATGAGGGGAGAGAGAGATAGAGATGGAGGAGAGAGATGAGAAATGAAGGGTAACAAGGGAGAAGGCCAGTGGTGAGTAAGAGCATCTCCGATGGTAAATTAAATTGATGCATGTGTTACCTACATATCTACGGGTACATTTTAGATATTAGGTAAAAATTTAATACTCCAATCATTATTTATTAACAAAAAAATATAGATAAATAAAATTGGGCTAGCTACATTTGTAAAACCTCTAAATCTATTAGGTATAATTTTAGATAATATAATTATACATAATACCATTGGAGTAAACCTAGAACCTCTTAGCTATAATTTTAGATAATTATCAATATATTATATTATAGCTAACAAATATACATAACACCCTTGGAGATGCTCTAAGTGAGAGTGGATTTGAAAGAGTTGATTGGGTGAGAGTGATGGTGTTTTCTTGATGAGAAGGGTGAGTAGTTTGTTTGTTGAATGGAGGGAAGTTAGGGAACTCATCTAAACAAATTGGGTGCTAATATCACAATTTGAAAGGAAACGTTCTCAAATATCACACTTCAAAAACTTGATCACAAAAACTTTGATCCAAATATCACTTCATTACAGAGTTTCGTCTAGCGTTTTCTTTTCTTTTTTTTTTTAAAACGCTACTTCGTGTAGCATTATATCTTTTTTTTTTATTTTTTTTCTCCAGAACGCTAATGCGTTCAGCGTTTTGTGCAGAGAAGTTTTTTTTTCTTTACTAACGTTACATAGTCATGTGTTTTGGACAGGAAACACTACATAGTCTTGTGTTTTGGACAGGAAACGCTACATAGTCTTGCGTTTTGTGTTTTTTTCTTTAATTAAAATTGTTTTTTTAATTTTAATTAAAAAATTGAATCCGGCATCCTGATTTTTCAGGATTAGTTAGGGTTTAGGCCCTAAACCCTAAGTTTGTATACAGTTTATTCGTCGTTCCGAATATTTCTAAAACTCAAAATGGAAACGTTGAACCCCAAAAGTTAATTCTTGAACCCCTAAATTTAATTAAAATTATATTTTTTTAATTTAAAATTTTTAATTAAAAAATTGAGTCCGGCGAACGCGTTTAAAAATCAGGATTAGTTAGGGTTTAGGGTCTAGGGTTTAGGGTTGTAACCCTAAACCCCAAACCCTAAGTTTGTATACAGTTTATTCGTCGTTCCGAATATTTCTAAAACCCAAAATGGAAACGTCGAACCCCAAAAGTTAATTTTTGAACCCCTAAATTTAATTAAAATTATATTTTTTTAATTTAAAATTTTTAATTAAAAAATTGAGTCCGGCGGCCTGATTTTTAAATGCTAAAGCGTTTAAAAATCAGGATTAGTTAGGGTTTAGGGTCTAGGGTTTGGGGTCCTAAACCCTAAGTTCGTATACGGTTTATTCGTCATTCCGAATATTTCTAAAACCCAAAATGGAAACATTGAACCCCAAAAGTTAATTGTTAAATCCCTAAATTTAATTAAATTGTAATTTTAAATTAAAAAAATACAATTTTTTTAATGTTGTTTGCAAATATAAATTTATGAGAAAAATAATAATTTAAACTACCGTTAACACACTTTCTAAACTAGCGTTAACACTGAACACACTTTATAAACTAGCGTCTTTCCCCCCAAAACACAACATAATCTAGCGTTACTAAAAAAAAAATTCCTCCCCCTACAAAACGCTAAACGCAGTAGCGTTTTTTTTAAAAAAAAATAAAATATATATATAAAACGCTACACGAAGTAGCATTTTTACTGAAAAAATTAAAACGCTAGACGAAAAAGTGTTTTGGAGTGATATTTGGGGCCAAGTTTTTGAATTGTGATATTTGGGGCCATTTACTTCCAAATTGTGATATTGGGGGCCTTTTCTCAAACAAATTGCAGATAGGTAGAGCTTGGGGTGTACACGTGTCGGGTTGGCCCGTTGAAACATTAAAATGACCCAACATATTTTAAATCGGTTTAAACATTTTCAACCCGATTCATGAAAATTAAATTTATAACCCAACCCTATTTGTTATAGATTGGTTTGGGTCGGTTTGAATCGGTTGCTTAAATATAAAAATTAACATATTCAATAATCTCTCGAGACCTCTCTAGTCAAGCTGGTGAAGACATGCAAAAACAAGGACAAAGCCTTCAGATGAGATAAATTGCAGACTACAGTGACATTATTTTATGTAATAGACCAGATCACCAAGAAGATTTGGCCATGTTATCTATATTTTTTTACTATGATTTGTTGGGTTTTAACCCAATATGATGTTATGGGTTTGGGTAGATAATTAGATACCAAGTATGATTAGAATTTGGTAAATAATTAGAAACCAAATATGATTATGCTTGTATGGTAACTTGGTGGCTAAGTTTGTGATGGCTATATATACATAGTCATATTGTATTTGTTTGATGTGTGAAAGCTTAAGAGATGTAGTATTAAGTATTGTTTGGGAGATGCTTGAGCATTGTTGGCTCAAGTATTGGGGTTGGGACACCGTTAAGGTGTTATTGTTTTGATGTATTATTGATTATTGATTGGATTAATAATACAAGTTTGGGACGTGGGTGTTTCCCCGTCAAGTATTTGTGTGTTTTTTGTTTCGCGCTTTGGTGAATCTTGTCAACTAATCGATTGGTTATGTGTGTGCTTTGCATTGGAGTTTGTGAATCTCGGATTGTGTAAGTCTCCTAACCTAACAAGTGGTATCAGAGCCAAGGTTCGGGTTCGTGATGGATGAGGTTAAGGGAAAGTTCGAGGTTCAATTGATCTGGCAGAGTACAATGAAGGATTTGCTGACAAGGAGATTGCTGCTAAAGCGGGAAGAGACAAAATTACGTGCGGTTTGACGGTTGGCTTGCACCGTGGATCAATCCTGTGTTCGGACTCGAGATGGAAGAAGATGGAAGAGGTCATCGAAATTGTTTCAATGGTTTAATCGACCAGGTGAACTATTTTGATGATATTAGTGATTTTCTTCAGGAGACCGAAGGATTGTGAAAGCAAGGATCGGGTGACTCAACATGTGGAAGAGCACTCGTGATGGTTGATGCACGTGATTTTGTAGATGGAAACATCGTTATGGTGAAGAACGATGGGTTTGGAAGGTCACTAAACGGGTTTTAGCGACACTCAATGATCGGAAGAGCAAAATGAGTAGATTCTTGTTCGAGGGGAGGCGTTGGCGAATGGACGTCAATGGCTTGATGGGTAATGTTCAATCCGATATGGGTATTGGGTTGAAGGGGAGAATTGTTGGATTTCAACCCAATATAATGTTATGGGTTTGGGTAGATAATTAGATACCAAGTATGATTAGAATTTGGTAGGTAATTAGAAACCAGATATGATTATGCTTGTATGGTAACTTGGTGGCTAAGTTTGTGATGGCTATATATACATAGTCATATTGTATTTGTTTGATGTGTGAAAGCTTAAGAGATGTAGTTTTAAGTATTGTTTGGGAGATGCTTGAGCATTGTTGGCTCAAGTATCGGGGTTGGGACACCGTTAAGGTGTTATTATTTTGATGTATTATTGATTATTGATTAGATTAATAATACAAATTTGGGACGTGGGTGTTTCCCCGTCAAGTATTTGTGTGTTTTTTGTTTCGCGCTTTGGTGAATCTTGTCAACGAATCGATTGGTTATGTGTGTGCTTTGCATTGGAGTTTGTGAATCTCGGATTGTGTAAGTGTTAGGACCGTTAAGATTGTAGAAGGGGGGGTTGAATACAATTTATACCATTTTCTCAAAATTTATTCGTTAAATAATTTTGCCTTAAACGAATATTTTTGTGCGGAATAATATAACACAAATTTCAAGTTGAATATAACAATATATTGACTTGAGGGGTGTTACAAAATCAGTCCAAATGATTATCAAGTGATTAATAACTAATTAGAAAATTCAACATGAACTTTGCTAATTTAGTTAATAAAATCAAGATATCAATTTGTGAACTAGGAAACTTAATTCGCTAGTAGTACAAGAATCACAAGTAAACAAGTTCCAATGGATAGGATATTACAACTGAGATGAACTTGAATTTACAGAATTAAATTTGAAGGTGTTCTTGAGCTTGAGAGAGAGAGAAATAGGCTGCTGTGTAAATTTCTTGTGTTTGGTTCGACTGTGTCTGATTTAACTGCCTTCTTCTGCCTTATATACACAGCCATAGTCATACTACTTGATTTAAACTGATATGACAATCATTTTACATTAATATGACAATCGGTATGACTATCAAATCAATGTAATATGACTGTCCAGCTTAAATATAACTTTCGGTATAACTTAACTAGCCAATATGACATTCGGTATGACTTACCAAATGAATATAACATTCGGTATAACTTACCAATTGAATGAAATATGACTATCTCCATTTAACTGAATATGACTATCTCCATTTAACTGAATATGACTATCTCCATTTAACTGAATATGACTATCGGTATAACTATCAGTTTGATAGTTATATCATTCATATTTTTCAGCTTATAATTAATTAAATGACTTATAAAAAATCATTTAACTAATTAATTCTTTTCCATATTAATTCTTATTTAATTAATCTAATAATCACTTTAACAAATATATTAATTCTGATAGAATTAATTTATTTATTAACTTAATTACTTGACTTAATCAATTAAAATAGAATTAATATAAATTCTTTAATAGTCAATACTCCGCTGAAAACCACGTAATTATAATAAGGAACATACACTGGCATGATGTTGACGTTCGATGTACTGTCTGGTTCATGAACGACTAACTCCAATCTCTGTTCTTCATCGTGACTTTTAACACTGTGGTCTTTTATACTCTTCACTCTCATCAATCATTCGGTACTGAAATTGTTTCTTGTCACTAATAGAAATCTCTGTCTTTGAAAATGAATCCACTTGTTTCAATGCTACCTTGAGGCCTGATCAGATATCTGAATCTTCTTCCAGTGTAAAACATCAAAACTATAGATTGACTTGTTGATTTTTCTTCTGACGGTTATCATCTTTTGAGATTCCTGTGATAGTTGATATTATTTACTTATTACAATCTAGTTTAATTGGATTAGGATCCTCGAACTACAAATAGGCTGAGTCATATGCCTTTCAATCTCCCCCTATTTGTTTGTTACACAATAACAAGCAAATACCTAGAGGATTCTTCAACTAATCCCAATTAAACAAGTAAAAGAAAACACTTTAAATGCTAAGTAAATAATGTAAAAGTTCTGGTTTATATTAACATTATCCAGATTCAAACAGAAAAGATAAATACAAGATAGATGATCCTCTAGACTGATCATATAAGACAATTATCCTATCTTGTTCTATCAAAGCTCTAATGATATAACTTGTAGAGCTAATCTTCATTTACCACTTTCTTTCTCATTGATTTCTCCTTCTTCTTGTTCATCCATGTCCGGTAGATTCTTGATCATTTCTGAATCAACAAGTAAATCCCTTCTGGATGCCACATCTGTAGGATAGACCAATGGTATTCCAAGCTTCTTTCTTAACTCACCTTGATACTGCTTGTATTTCTTCATGTTGGTCTGAGCATAGGATCGAATATGATTTGCAGCTTCAATCTTTTCCTGTGATGCAAAACCATGATTCCGAAGAGCATATTCAACATATACCAAATGTCTGGCAAGATGTGTATACAATTCGTCTGTCTGAAGATTAACAGTATGAATGACTTCTCCCTTGAGAATTTTAACTTGTGGAGGGTCACTTATAACTTCAGGACCAGCTCTTTCAGCAAACTCTTGAAACTTTTCATGAAGCAGTATGCCTAGTTCAGAAGATGTTCTTACTTTTGGTCTCAACACCCAAAGCTCTGACAGAGATCTATCATAGAAGAACTGAAGCGATACTTTGTGAGATCCGAGCTTATGACATTCAACGAAGATAAGCAGCTCACCATTCTTAGGATCAGATGCAGTGGTTATTCTCACAATTTCTGTCTTTAAAGCTTTCAAATACATATCATGTATAGGGTTCTTCTGTTTAAAGCTTTCAAAGATAGCAATCATTCGACGATCATCATAGTCAGAAGTTTGTGGTGAGTCAATTACCTTTTGAGCACGTTCCCACTTATCACCATTTTTGTACTTGATGTACATCTTCCTAGCTTCCAGTTTCTGAGCATGTTGCTTTTGAAGTGCTTCCTGTTCTGCCTTTTGAAGTCTCTCATTATGAGCTAACTGTTCAAGTGTCTTCTTGAGTCTTTCTTCTCTCATAGCCAGATTAGCTTCATTCTGTTCGAGTTCTTTGTTTGCTTCAAAATTCATCTGTTGTGTTTCAACAGAATCAGGAATTATTTGCTCTTCATCATCCCAAAAACTGAGATCTGGTTCTTCAAATTCTTCACCAACATCAGGAAACTGTAAGTCAGCAAACAGATCAATATCAGGTTCACCTGTATAGTAAAAACCTTCTACATCATCATCTTCCTGTTCTGTTGCTGCTTGATGAGTTGTCTTCTTCCCTTCACTCCTATCTTCAAATTTTTCTTTACTTGCACTTGCACTTGCTCCCCCTCTAGATTTCTCCCCCTTAGTTGAGGAATCCTCTACAATCTTGTGACTTGTTCCAGCTCCAGGGTCACTTTCATCACTACCTCCGAAGAATTTCTTCTCTTCTGCTGTAAGTGAGTGAGTTCTGCTGATGATATTATATAAATGTCTTAACCCCTTTGCTTGATCATCACTTTGCTTTTCAATCTGACTGAGACGATGTTCAGTGGTTAAATGATTTTCATTTATGTTGTTCTGAAGATCTTCAATTTGATTAGCCATAGATGAGATAATAAGATCTTGAGCCACTGTGACATCTCCAGAGTCTTCAACTGCTTGTTGTTGAGAGAGTTTAAGTGCATTGATTTTGTTGTTGAAGATAGTTCTCATGTTGTCCATATCAAACCTCAAGTTTTTGTTGTCCTCTTCAGCTTGAGCAAGACTTTCTTTCATCTGATTGAGTTGAGTAATGAGAGATAAAGTGTATGTGTCATTGTGTGCTCTCACTTCAATAGCTCTCTGAGTATCACTCACCTCACGTGCTGGTGTTCACTCAGATTTGAAGTAATTCTCACATCACTCCTCTCATTATCCTTAGCTGCATCCATTGTACCTGCACTGGAGATCACCCTAGCCTTCTCTTGGAAGGTCAGTGGTGGTGCAATGGGATTTCGCAAATCCCGATCAACCTGTGAAGGTTCTTCTGCCGTAACAATGGCAGGCACTGTAACTTGCTCCACTTGCATAACAATGTTTTCAGCTTCATTTGCGAAAATATCTTCACCCATTGTGAGTAACAGGGGTGAGCTTGAAGGAATGAATGGGTTTAAGATTGCCTTTGACATGGTTTTACTTTTCTTTTGAGATGGCAAACTTGTTTCACTCACACTATCACTACTGGGAATAGCTCTTTTGAATGACAATTTCTTTCTACGATAGTGTTTGGTGAATTTAGGATCAGTGTTTGGTGCATTGACCTGGGATAAAGGTTGTAGATCTACAACCCCTTGGTCACTTCTCACAATCATTTGACTACTAGAAAGATATTGAGATTGTAGTGGAGTTGAGTCAAATACCTGATCATTGACATGTACATCATCTTCATTCTGAGTGTGTTGATCCACTGGAAGTTGATGTTCAAGCACATTCAAGGGTTCAGAATCAGGTTGAGGTACTGGAACTTGTTCTGCTTCAGGCTGTGGAGCTTGTTGAACTAAAGGTACCACAGCATCTGGCTGTGGCATGACATTTGGCAAATGTATGTATGTAGACATATAAGGTGTTATGACTACAGGAACATGCAACAAGACCTTAGAAGTGTCCAGCCTGGTGTAGAACTTCTTGTTTGGTTTACCAGACCATTGAATTCGATCATTTGAAAACGGAGCAGGTTGATCCTTAGGCATTAGATGATTAAAAATTAGTGTCAAGAATCGAGGATAATGACACTTAACCGGTTTACCTTTTCCAAAGTTCTTTGTAGCCTTCTTCAATCGATTCAGCAGAATAGGCCATATCAAACTGCCAAATTGATTCTTCTATTGTGAGCAATAGCGAAACCAATTGACTGTAACATACCTGTGATGACAGTATTGTTGCTCTTTGTAGAATTAGCAAACACCTTTGCTATGATCTCGAAGAAGATATTCCATTCTTGAACAAGATTGCTTTTGAGTGGTCGTTTCAGATTCAGTTGACCATGATAGTTGATATTTGTGAAAAATTGAGTCAACTCATCATTTGAAGGCAATTCAGCAAATCGTTCAGTAGGAAGTCCCAGAGCAGCATTGAAGACAGATTCATCCACTGTATATGTCTGGCCATTAAAATCGAATGAAAACGATCTTTCATCTGAGACAGCTGTAGTACACATTAATTTGAGTGGACCAAATTTCATTGGAACATTTGCAGTTATAGAGTGACTACAGAGATTTTGCTCATTTAGAAACTTTATCCAGGACTTGAACCGATCCACTGGGCAATCCTCGGGATTAAAGTATCCAATATAATTGTGATTCACAAGTTCAAAATTATTATAAGCACCAGCCATTGCAAATCAGGGATTAAAATTAGTAAATCTGCAAAATTCAACAATTTAACCCAATTAAATTACAAAATTCGAATTAATTAATAATTAAAAAATTCGAAAAATCAAAATCTCTATCAAAAATTATGAAAAATTCAGACAAGGATCTTGATTGTAATACAAACACACATGTAATTTTAGTTTTTACAGAATCACAACCAATTGTTCGGATTTTTAGATCAAAAATTCGAATTTTTTCAAACTCAAAAACCTCAAAACTCGATCAAATCTTACATTTTCAACCTTGATTATGAAGATTATAGACTGGGTAATCAAGAAAGATCCTTAGAAACGTGTTTTGAGTAAGATTCGAGGCAGAAATTTGACAGCAATTCGTTCGAATTCGTGTGTATATGTGTGTATATTAAGTTCTCGGTGACTTAACACGCGAGAGAGTAACAAAGCAGCAATATAACTATTGAATATGACTGTCAAAATATAACTTAGTTATTATATGTGAAATAACTGTGATATAACTATCGGGTGATAGTCATACCGATAGTTATATTACGTATAAAACGTAATATGACTACCCTAGGCACTGTAAGTTATATTGCTGTTAATATCTAATATAACTACCGAAAAAACACTCAATAAAACAATCAAATCTTAGTTATACCGATAGTTATATTACTGTTAAAACACTTAATATAACTATAAACTATTTTAACAGTTATATTTAAACAAAAACAAAAACAAAGTTATATCTAATTTATTTCTAAGTTATATTACATTATTTAACACTAATATAACTAAACAAACGTTCGAATATAACAATCAAGGAGATTGTTATACCGATAGTTATATTCTAACAAATCAGTTAATATAACTAACTAAAAACAAAATATCAACATAATTTAAATCAAGAAAATTACATTAATAATTTACATAACCAAAAAATAGCAATTTAATTTATACTAAAATTATAAAACCTAATAAAAATTATAAAAACGATCATATGTGGTCCTTTTTACGAAATCAAACATTAATAACAGAAGAACAAACATTACAAATCAAATAAAATAAAATAAAATAAAACTAAATAATTATACTACATATTTACATAATTATTTCTGATGAGTTAATAAATCTATAAATTTTCTAATAAAACAATTTCCATATAGAAAATTATTCTAAAAGAAACTATGATTTATTTAAACAACAAAAATAATCAAACTGAATTAAAAACAATAACATTTTCAAGAAAAATAGATTTCTCATAAATTACAGCTTGTAAAATTCGAGAAAAATATTTTCAAAGAAAATGAATTAATCTAAAAATATAATAAGTAATTAAAAATATGTACAGAAGATAATAACAATGATTTTAAGATGAAATAAGCAAGGGTATAAGTTGATAAAATAATTATACAAGTGATTTAATAAGAAATATTAACACAATAATCACTTGTAAATTATTAAAGATCAAACCTCAGATATTAACCAGTTTAATTACTAGGACTATTTAACATACCCAATTCACCAACAATTCTGGTAAATGTGGATTCGTCAAGAGACTTAGTAAAAATATCTGCTGTTTGTTCTTCCGTGGGTACAAAAAATAACTCCACGGTACCATTCATGACATGCTCCCGAATAAAATGATACCTGATGTCAATATGCTTTGTCCTTGTGTGCTGCACAGGATTGTTAGAGATTGCTATGGCACTTGTATTATCACATAAAATTGGAATTTTATCAAGCACAAAGCCATAGTCTCTCAGCTGATTCCTGATCCACAAAATCTGTGCGCAACAGCTTCCAGCAGCTATATATTCAGCTTCAGCCGTTGAATTGGAAACTGTCTGTTGTTTCTTGCTGTACCAGGAAACTAGTCTACCACCTAGGAATTGACAACTCCCAGATGTGCTTTTTCTATCCACAACACTTCCTGCATAGTCAGAATCTGTATATCCAACAAGATTAAAACCAGAATCTTTAGGGTACCAGATGCCTAGGTTAGGCGTACCCTTAAGATATCTCAGAATTCTTTTAACAGCAATGAGATGAACATCTCTAGGATCCGATTGGAACCTTGCACACAAACACGTAGCATGCATAATATCAGGTCTACTCGCAGTAAGATAAAGTAATGAGCCTATCATACCTCTGTAGCTTGTGATATCTACCTTGACAGAATTTTCACATGCTCCAAATTTGACAGCTGTGGATGATGGTGTCTTTGCTGAAGAAGAGTCCTCCATTTGATACTTCTTGAGAAGCTCTTTGACATACTTGGATTGACAAATAAATATTCCATCTGTCCTTTGACTTATTTGCAATCCAAGAAAGAACTTCAACTCACCCATCATGCTCATTTCAAATCTACCCTGCATTAACTTCGCAAATTTCTTTCACAAAAGATCATTAGTAGACCCAAATATTATATCGTCCACATAGACTTGGACTATAATTGTATCATTCTTATGTTTCTTTGTAAAGAGAGTTTTGTCTATGACACCTCTAACAAAATCATTTTCAAGTAAAAATTCAGAGAGAGTGTCATACCATTTCCTTGGTGCTTGCTTAAGACCATAGACAGCCTTGAAAAGGAAGTAGACATAGTCAATTAAATCCTGATCTTCAAAGCCAGGGGGCTGTTCTACATAAACCTCTTCATCTAGCTTGCCATTCAAGAAAGCACTATTGACATCCATTTGATAAACTTTAAAGTTTGAAAATGCTGCGAATGCCAAGAATATTCTTATGGCCTCAAGTCTAGCCACTGGAGCATAGGTCTCATCATAGTCAATGCCTTCAGATTGGGAGTAACCCTTTGCTACCAGTCTTGCTTTATTTCTCGTCACTGTGCCATCTTCATCAAGTTTGTTTCTGAATACCCACCTTGTGCCAACTACTGGTCTGTCTGTAGGTCTGGGTACCAGCTTCCAAACTTCTTGTTGTTTAAATTGATTGAGTTCATCTTGCATAGCAATCACCCAATCAGGATCAGAAAGAGCTTCTTCAGTTTTCTTAGGTTCCATTTCAGATAGAAACCCTGAATAATTGCATTGATTCTGAAGAGCTCTTCTAGTCTTTACACCAACAACTGGATCACCAATGATTAACTCAAAAGGATGAGCTCTATTCCAAACAGTCTGTCTGGGAAGATTGGATCTTGATGATTCTCCTTGACCTTCATTGGGATGTTGTGTGTGACCAGTTGACCCTTCATTTTCTCCCCCTGAGTTGTTGCCAGGTTGACTAGATGATGATTGATTATTAGAGTCAGAGGAATTTTGACTACTATCATTGATTTCATCACCATTACCCTGATCATCATTGTTGTCATTAGCATCAGCAAAAATCTCAGGTGCATTGTCATCATCTGAATCTGTATCTGTCATGTCATCGAAAGATAGCTTCTCAGATGGATTCTCAGTTTGGATACTAGGGAGTTTAGTGTCATCGAATGTTACATTGGCACTTTCCATCATCTTCTATTCATCAATCACATACACCCTGTATGCTCTCATTGAATAACCAATAAAAATTGCTTCAAATGCTTTGGTATCGAATTTACCACCTTGATCATCACCTTCTTTAAGCACAAAGCATTTTGCCCCAAATACATGAAAGTATTTGAGTGAAGGTTTCTTATCAGCCATAATTTCATAGGGTGTCTTCATTTGATCTTTATTGATTAGAGTTCGATTCTGGGTATAGCACGCAGTATTGACGGCTTCAGCCCAAAAGTACAATGGAAGCCTTGATTCACTTAGCATAGTACGTGCAGCTTCAATCAAGGTTCTATTCTTTCTTTCTACTACCCCATTTTGCTGAGGAGTTCTTGGAGCTGAATATTGTCTGGTTATACCCTTCTCAGTGCAAAAGTCATTTAGAACTGCATTCTTGAATTCAGTTCCATTGTCTGATCTTATAGCTCTCACTGGATACGTAGAATCTCTCTCAATTAACTTGATGTGATCAATCACCAGTTGTGGAGTCTCATCTTTAGAATTCAAAAACAGAACCCATGTGTATTTTGAAAAATCATCAACAATCACTAGAGCATATCTCTTCCTTGACATAGACATCACATTAACTGGACCAAACAAATCCATATGAAGTAATTGTAATGGTTCAGTTATTGAAGATGTATCAGTGCTCCAGTGACTTGCCCTTTTTAGCTTGCCCTTTTGACATGCATCACACAGTCCTTCTTGAGTGAATTCCATTGAAGGCAAACCTCTCACCAATTCTCTTTTGACCAGAGAATTCATTGTCTTGAAATTAAGATGAGAAAGTTTTTTGTGCCATAGCCAACTCTCATCATTAGATGCTTTAGTGTAGAAGCAAGTGACTTCTTCAGTGCTTCCTGAATTCATATTGGCTACGTACAGATTGCCTTTTCTAACTCCTGTCAGTTGTGGCTTTTCATGTCTCTTGTGTGAAATTAGACAATTCTTCTTGTTGAAATGAACTTCATAACCTTTATCACAGAATTGACTGACACTGAGCAAATTGTGCTCAAGTCCTTTCACAAAAGAAACTTCATCAATGATAACATTTCCAGCTTCAAGTCTGCCATATCCATCAGTTCTACCTTTGCTGTTATCTCCAAAGGTAACTACTGGGCCGGCCTTCTCCACCACATTTGTCAGCAGGGTTCTATCTCCAGTCATATGCCTTGAACATCCACTGTCCAAGATCCAGGTTATCCGATCAACCTGTTCAATACCCTGCAATGACAAATGAGTTAAACCTTCTTCGGGACCCAAATTTGATTGGGTCCTGCGTATTTAAAGTATTGACCTTTATCAGGCAAAACAACATTTTTAAGTTTAACCTCTTTAGTCAATAAACATTTAACCTTATAAACTGATTTGAAAATCTTTTGTTTAATCTTGGGTATCCATGTTTCTCTCGCAGCAGTAACACTTGTGTCATTGACTGGACATTTGACCTGGTAGACATTCTTGGTAATCTTTTGTTTAGTCTTAGGTGCAAATGTCTCTCTCCTAACTTGAGGAGGAAAAGCAGTCTTAGATCGAACATTATTGTTCCTGTTCATGTGCTGTTGAGGAGCATTCTGTTTAACACATGCATAATTACCATTAAAATAAGCACGCATATTGTTAAAAGCACAAGACATACAATTGATAATACCACATGCTTTATGATTAGAGTTAATAGTAGGCATGGTATTTTTCTGCTTTGACTTGTTACTACCTAATCCAGTCTTAGAAGTACTAGCTGATTTAACAACTTTGACTGGTACTTTAGGTACATCTTTCTTGGGTGACACATTTGTTGTGTTAACGTCCTCAACTGATTTAGCCTTAACAAATACTGTGACATTTTTCTTGGATGACACATTATTTGTATTATAGTTTTTAGTAGTTTTATTCTTAACACATTTATTCTCAGCAAGAACTGTGCCATTTGCAGCATCCTCATTTCTCATTTCTTCATGTATAACCATAGAACTAATATCTGGTTGACCAGCATCAGATTTTGTAAACATTGGTTTTTCAACATTCTTGAGAATATGTGGTATACCTCTTTCTTTAGCTGGTATAGAATTAGGGGAATGATTACTCAAAGAACCAACAGCTTGACTGTAATCAAATCCTATTCCTACAGTTTGTTCTAATGCTTGTTTGTTGAAGAAATCTTTAGAAACTTTAACAGAATTATAACACGCTCTAACCTGTGTTTCAAGTTCCCTAATGGTGGTTTCTTGTTCAGCAATCTTATCAACTTGTTTTGTCATGTATTCTCCTAGACCCATTTCTCTGCAGTTAAGTCGAGCTATTTCTTCTATATTCTTATCTTGATTAACCTGTACTTTTTTTAAATCTAGCATTTGATTTTCAAAATTAGTGTTAACAAGACTTATTCTCTCGTACCCTCTTTCTGCATTATTCAAGGAAAGACGTAAACTATCAATTAACTGAGCATCAGTAAGAATTACCGGAGTGGTATAATAAGTTGAAGATTCAGCATTTGCCACCAACGCAAAGTTTCCATATTCTTCATCTTCGCTATCTGTATCATCCCAGCTTTTACCAGCAGCCACATAAGCTCTTCCACTTTTCTTCTTTTCAGAAACATAATCTTTCTTCTGTGCTTGCTTGGGTTTCTGACACTCAGTAGCAAAATGTCCCAACTCATTACAATTGAAACAACGTATTTTGCTTCTGTCAACAGTTCCAGTTTTATAACCTCCCCTGTTACTAGAGGATGAAGAACCTCCTCTCTGAAATCTGTTATTTGACTTAAACCTGAACTTTGGATTTCTTCTGAATCTGAAGTTACTAAATTGTCTCACCATCATTGCCATAGATTCATCTTCCAATTGATCCAGCTCTTCAAGTGAATAAAATTCTCCACCATCCTGAGTAGCTGGTGTTTGGCCAAGTTCTACTTCAGTTTGTTCCTTGTTGAAACTGATAGGTTGAACCACCTTAGTTTCCACTTCCTTAGGAACCTCAACCACTAAAGCTGTAGAAGAATTTGCCATTCTGCCTTTGCCATAGAATTCCTTTTGCTGTACTTGTTCTAATTCATATGTTTTCAGAACACCAAACAGCCTTTCAAGAGCAACCTGAGTCAAGTCTCTAGATTCTCTGATGGCAGTAATTCTATATTCCAAGTGAGTAGGCATAGTTAGTAAAAACTTCATGTTGATCTCCTTCTGAGTATAATGCTTGCCATGAACTTGCAAGTTGTTGATTATCATGTTATACCTTTCGAACACTTCCTGAATGCCTTCATTAGGGCCAGCTCTAAAGTGTTCATATTCAGAAGTTAGAATTTGCAGTCTATTTTCCTTGACTTCATCAGTCCCTTCATTAATGACCTCATTAGTTTCCCAGATGTGCTTAGCAGTTTTACAATTTCTCACATGGCTATACATTACAGCATCTAGGGAATCCAACAGAATGAGTCTCAAATTTTTATCCAATCCAGCTGCCTCCTTATCTTCAGAGGTATAGTTCTTAAGGTCCTTTGGATAGGATCTGGCAGGGACTGTTACAGTTCCATTTACAACTGTTTCAGTATCATGTTGCATGGGAATTGCTGGCCCATTTTCCAAAACCCACAAAAAACTTGGGTTTGCTACATCAAGAAATAACTCCATTTTGTTTTTCCACATATCATAATTATCTTTATTAAAGATAGGAATTTTGACATTGCCTTTGGCAGACATGATGAATTTTTAAGAGAGTTAAAAATTCGAGCTTAATTTTTGATTGAGTAAAAATAGGATCTTGATTTGTGTATCAATCAATAGGCTCTGATACCAATTGTTAGGTCCGTTAAGATTGTAGAAGGGGGGGGTTGAATACAATCTATACCATTTTCTCAAAATTTATTCGCTAAATAATTTTGCCTTAAACGAATATTTTTGTGCGGAATAATATAACACAAATTTCAAGTTGAATATAACAATATATTAACTTGAGGGGTGTTACAAAATCAGTCCAAATGATTATCAAGTGATTAATAACTAATTAGAAAATTCAACATGAACTTTGCTAATTTAGTTAATAAAATCAAGATATCAATTTGTGAACTAGGAAACTTAATTCGCTAGTAGTACAAGAATCACAAGTAAACAAGTTCCAATGGATAGGATATTACAACCGAGATGAACTTGAATTTACAGAATTAAATTTGAAGGTGTTCTTGAGCTTGAGAGAGAGAAAAATAGGCTGCTGTGTGAATTTCTTGTGTTTGGTTCGACTGTGTCTGATTTAACTGCCTTCTTCTGCCTTATATACACAGCCATAGTCATACTACTTGATTTAAACTGATATGACAATCATTTTACATTAATATGACAATCGGTATGACTATCAAATCAATGTAATATGACTGTCCAGCTTAAATATAACTTTCGGTATAACTTAACTAGCCAATATGACATTCGGTATGACTTACCAAATGAATATAACATTCGGTATAACTTACCAATTGAATGAAATATGACTATCTCCATTTAACTGAATATGACTATCTCCATTTAACTGAATATGACTATCTCCATTTAACTGAATATGACTATCGGTATAACTATCAGTTTGATACTTATATCATTCATATTTTTCAGCTTATAATTAATTAAATGACTTATAAAAAATCATTTAACTAATTAATTCTTTTCCATATTAATTCTTATTTAATTAATCTAATAATCACTTTAACAAATATATTAATTCTGATAGAATTAATTAATTTATTAACTTAATTACTTGACTTAATCAATTAAAATAGAATTAATATAAATTCTTTAATAGTCAATACTCCGCTGAAAACCACGTAATTATAATAAGGAACATACACTGGCATGATGTTGACGTTCGATGTACTGTCTGGTTCATGAACGACTAACTCCAATCTCTGTTCTTCATCGTGACTTTTAACACTGTGGTCTTTTATACTCTTCACTCTCATCAATCATTCGGTACTGAAATTGTTTCTTGTCACTAATAGAAATCTCTGTCTTTGAAAATGACTCCACTTGTTTCAATGCTACCTTGAGGCCTGATCAGATATCTGAATCTTCTTCCAGTGTAAAACATCAAAACTATAGATTGACTTGTTGATTTTTCTTCTGACGGTTATCATCTTTTGAGATTCCTGTGACAGTTGATATTATTTACTTATTACAATCTAGTTTAATTGGATTAGGATCCTCGAACTACAAATAGGCTGAGTCATATGCCTTTCAGTAAGTCCCCTAACCTAACATGATCTTATTTGAAGCCTCCCGGAATCTCTAGTATTTTTCCTTAGAGTCTAAGAGCTGATAGTCAATAGTGACAATCTCCTGGTGTCCGTGATTTTAAAATTGTAAACGTAATGTAGGACATTTATTCTTGTTTGTGAACCCAAGTTGAACTAATTCATCTAAAGGTTAAATACACAGGGAATTATAGGATCCAATCACATCTATGTTTCAAGAAAACCAAAGCTACGGACTTTAGTAATTTAAGTGTATTTCGGACAGTGATTGGCAAAGTTCTCCAGTAAATGAGCATATAAACATTTCAATGATGTATGTAAAACGTAAACAAAAAATGGAGGGGGTACAACAATGAATCATGCAATGGATCAAGTTTGATACTTGACATGAAGCAGTTACTTTCAAATTACTCTCATTTACTCGCTGATACTACAAAATTAACGTGATTACGAGCTTTAATGTCAATTTACCAAAAATAAGTTCTCCAGTCACTACTCGTGTTAAAAGAATCAAACAAATAGTTCCACACAAACCAATTTATTAATTCATTCATTCTAAAATTATATATGACCTTCAAGCAGGTAAATACTAGCATCTTAGAATAGACTATAGAGACACACGTATACTTACTAAATTGCCCTTACATATATTTACTAAAATGCCCTCGGGTTGGGTTGGGTTGGCCCAAAACAATCTAAACCCATTAAAATCGGGTTGGAATCGATTTAACCCAGTTACATAACGGTTTATAATATTTCGGGTTGGGTCGGTCGAAAATAGGGGCCGGTTTGGTTTGGGTTGGTCGGGTCGGCCGACCCATGTACACCCCTAGCTGGAGTTACTCAAATAAAAGTGTTTTACAAAGTTAATGAAATTTTACTATTGTTAATAATTTTCCTGAAAATAAAAAGATAGAAGAAAATGTGTAAATAATAGAATGGAAGTGTGTTTAACTTTTAATATCGAATACAACTTGAAAAAACTACAAAAATAACCAATTTTTTATAAAAATAACAAAAATAACCATTCTGAAATAAATGATCAATTTTAGCTTTTTGATAATCCACTGGCACTTGGGTATCCCAATTTGTATAAGATAATAGTTGGGTATCCCATATATTATGGGTATGGATATTCCATTAATAGTTGGGTATTTCATGGATTAAAATTGGTCAAAATTTTGAAAATTGTTATTTTTATGTATTTTACATTAAAAAAAATGGTTAAAGTTGGCCTTCACCCGTGCAACTTGCACCCCTTTAACAAATTTTTATTAAAAATGTTTACTACCTTTAATATTTGGAGGGGTAAAATTGGAATTTGAATAATAATATTAATAAATAAAATTTCAAATTAACTAAAAATTTTATATTAATGCATTTTTTACATGAAAAATTATATTAAACAATTAATATATAATCTATTTTGTTATTAATGCAATGAAATAATCATCACACTAAATAATTTAAAAAAATTTATCAAGCAAAATTTATATTTAAATATATATATAATCATAAAATTTATCGTAGAATATATTTATAATTTTCAAAACTTGATATCAGTAAAATTTAAAACAATTGAAATTAAAATAATTTTTATAACTTCAAATTCTAGCTTTTAGTATAATTTGGAAAATTTAACATTAAAATCATTCAAATGATATACTGAAATTCCAATTTTACCTCTCATAATGTTAATGATAACCAATTTTTTTAATGAAAAAACGTGAAAGGGGTGCATGTTGCATCTGATTTTGAAAGTTAAGGTAGTGAACTGCTTTTGGCAAAATAGTTGTATAGTTGTATAATAACCTCTACTTTTTTATCATTTCTTACTTGGAAAATGTTGGAGATGCCAAATAAAATATAAAATATTTATCAAATATCACATGTCATATTTTGATGGGTTATATTTTATCAAATGGAGTGAACCTATTGGTGTTTTTGAATTTGGAGTTCCAAAAGTCTCTGATAACATTGCAAGAACTTATGCACTATTCAAATTTTGAACGGCATGACCTTTCCGTTGTTCTTTCAGCGTCACTAGAGACAAAGCATTAAGCCAAAAAAAAGTGACAAACCATCCTAATTGGGTCAATCTCATAAAACTATCATCAAACTGGTAAAAATATTCCAAAAAAGAAATACACATGTTTCCGATTAATTTTTTTTTCCAAATAAAAAGATACTTTTATTGCATATGAGGAAGGAAGGCTTAGAATGCCATTCCATATGATCAGACAAAGAACTAGCCTCTCTAGCAAAAACAATGAGCTGCTAAATTCGCCGATCTTCTTACAAAAAAAAGTAGGACCTCAAGTCCTTTCCAATAGAACTACAATCCTTGATGATCAAACCAAAATAAGAGGAGTCTTCTGAGCTGCTATGAAAAGCCTGTACGACACTCAAGGAGTCGAGCTCAATATAGATATGAGGTACCTGTAATTTCTTGAGCCAAGATAATGCTTCCCGAAACGCTATAGCCTCTGCTATCTTTGGGTCCACAATGCCTACAGATTTACCACCATAACCTGCTATGAAAGAACTATGCCAAAAAGAAATACATAGGTTTCAAATTAAATTTGCCAATTCATGTATATGAGAGCAAAATGAAACTTGAGTGCCTACAGAAATTTAAAGTGCAAAACTGATAACAAAGTAGATAAAAGTTCCAAGACTCAAGCAATGCCCGTGAAAATATTAATCAGTTTAATCATGTATATTGATACATGTTGCGAGCAAATTGGTCATTCCTCGGTCATCTATAACATGAGCAACCTCTCGAAGTATAGCGTTCCTTAGTCATAATTAGGCATCCTTCGTCTCATCCTTCTCCGCAATTAGCTATAATCTGAGAAACTTTTCCAAATGTAGCAATCTTGACTGACTCCCAATTAACGACATCCGTGTTGTCATCATCCTTTCCTCTTTCACTTTTATTACAATGTGTTTTCCTCAATTCTTTCCAGATGGTTCTTACATCATGTTGACATTATATGATAATAGATTGTGGTCAGCACCATAATATTACTGTAGAAAACCAATCTCTTCCACTAAAAATGACTTTCTAAAATTAGAAGTTCCAGTTGTGGCAAACCTATTATTTCTTTTTAGATCCATATCAAGCACTGAGGCTTCAATGTCATGAACTGGAAAATATAAACAGGGTTGTTCGCACTCAACTCCTTCGATGTCTCCATTGTCTTTAACATCTGTACTTTTATTTAGAATAAGTTGAGTATCTGATCCTCTTCAATTACTTCAATTACTTATAATTAATTTCTGGATAAATATGAATTACACATCCTCAAACACTTCTTTGCATCCAGTGTTCAAGGTATACTTTACAACCAAATTTATGAAGGAGCATCTGCATACAACAATAAACAAAACCGCAACATACCTGGTGTAATAGCAAAAATTATGTCTATATATATATATAGTTGCACTCCAAGAAGAACACCTTACATAAAGAACAATAAAGAACACCATCATAAAACTTTATTTTTCATAAAAAATGATTTGTTATGATAAGAATCACAAATTATAAAAACAATTAAGTTTAACATATCGAATTTAATGTAGAATCTCATCTAAATTTTAAAATCAAATGTTACATAGAATCCAGTATAGAATCTTATATATCTTTTTGTAACAATGAAATTATGTATAATCATGTTATATTTGATTCTAATTTTTTGTTAGAATCTATATCTATTTATAAAACATCATTTTTCCTATGAAAATTAGAATCTAAATGAGATTTTATGTAAGATTCTATGGTGTTCTTTATTGTTCTTTATGTAAGAGTGTTCTTCATGGAGCAATGGCCTATATATATATAGGCTCCTGGTCAAATAGAAACCAAACTTAGAATAGAAACTAGAAACTACAACTAAATAAATTATATTTCATATATTCTAAGGGCCCCGCCAGGGGCACCTTCACAAAAAATGCCACAAATTAACTTACCAATACACAGCAAAAAAAAATTACTGTTCACTCGATGACGTCACTGCCACGTCATCAGCACGAACAGTAATTTTTTTTTGCTGAATGGAGCCTAGAATATTATAAACTTTTTGTATTGGGGTACCCCTATATATATATGTATGTATATATATATATGTATGGATCATTACAACCTCAAGCTTACTTGGATAGATCGTCTGTCACGCTTTGAGTTAAACAAACTCCAATTATATAATCCACGACGGATCCTTTCCATTTTGAGAAGCGTATCACCTGCGAAGGACATGCTTTCAAATTTCAATATGTCAGTCATAATATATTTACAAACTGTAAAACTATCACTCGCAATATTGACGAACTCTTAAGTAAGTTATTCAAACAAAGATAAAAGTGATTAGGACACTTGGCAGAATTTATCAGAGTCAAAAATTTTAATTACCACAAATTTGGTAATTAAATTTGTCAACTTACGAAACAATTGGAACTTGTAGGCCACCTAACCAAACTAGCTTATAGCCCGTGCAAAGCACGAGTTACTTTTAATTTTTTTTAATTTGTTTATGGTTTAATATAATATTTTAAATATTAATTTTAATATATTATTGAAAGAGTTCAAACCTTATATATTTGTATATAATAATTTTTAGTACTAAATATAAATTAATATATTGTTGACGGGAATCGAACCTTAGACCACTGTATACAACAACTTTTAGTATTGTTATATCTAACAGTCATGATCTATTTGAGTTGAAGATTTGTAAATGCGGGATAACCAATTTTATCATTCATAACTTACATACATAATAACTAAAATATCTATTGTATCCATGCATTTGAAAGTACAATATAGTTTTCTTTATATGACTTGCCGGGAGGGATCAATTCCATATAATTCATTTCTCAATTCCTCTGAACCGGAATTTTCATAGACCCCTAGAAATTGATTCTTAAGAAAAGCACACAAGTCATATTTAATACAAAATTATAGTAAGCTGGAACTATATCATTGTAATTTTGTTTATATATTGTAAGGACAATATATATATATATATATAGGCTTTTGATCAATTAGAAACCAATCACATCCATTAGTTTTTTTAAAAGCTTTTAAATCTAAACCACACAATAATATTCTAGTCATGCTGCTGAGATCTGTTAATTCCGACGACGACCCCCCCACCCCAACCCCGACGACCTCCGGTCATCTTCTCCGGCGAGCTCGAATTTTTCGATGAACTGAAAATTCACAGATCTGCTCCTCCTTTTCATTTCCGACCCACCCCAGCCATCCCCACCCCCCACCCCGAAGACCTCCGACGACCTCCGGTCATCTTCTCCGGCGAGCTCGAATTTTCCGACAAACTAAAAATTTACAGATTTGAATGAATTGTTAGGTAGTCGTGAGGGCCGAAGGCCCTAGACACACCCGTCAATCGTCTATTTCCTTTACCATTGATTGTCATTCCTTACAACTTCAGAATGATAAAGGCGCAAAGCGCCGTACAAGAAGGTGCGAAGCACAGTTAACCGGTAATGATTTGTAGATCTGGTGGTGTTGGTGGCGATGGCAAAGGGGTGGTGATGGTGTGGTGGTGGTGGTGGTGGCAGCAGGGGTGGGGGTGGGGGTGGGGGGGGTCGGGGTTGTTGGTGGAGAAGGCAGTGTGGGATGGGGTGGGTATTTTAATATTTGTCAAAAATAAAATTAGTGATATATGTAGTGTAATTTAGTGATTTCTGTTGGGCTAGGGTTTGGTTTCTAGTTTCTATTCTAAGATTGGTTTCTAGTGGAGTAGGACTATATATATATATATATATATATATATATATATATATATATATATATATATAGGTTCTTGCTCAAATGAGAACCCCCAATTAAAATGAGAATTGAGATTTAATCTCAGCCCTCTATTTTTTTACTAAATCTTTTAATCACAGCCTTTACTTTTATCACACACATACACACTCCACACACACACACTGTTGGGTATAAATTAACTATAACAACAATGAGGTAGTGATATATATTAAAACAAGAACATGCATATAACCAATTAACAAAACAAATCACGAAGGCATAAACAAGAATATAATTAGTAACTGTAATTAACAAGAAAAATAAGAAATACTTATCTCTCCCAGTGGTTTTAACAAAGACAACAAGAGAGAAGAACAGCTAGTCACCAAGCCCTTCGAGAAGACTTGGCTGCTCTTGAAGAGATTATTGCCCCACTTACGTTGTGATTGGGTTGCAACAATATCACTCCCTGGATAAAACAGCACAGATCAATGGGTTCACAAATACTCCAATGATCAACAACGACCAGCACCTCAATTCGCCTGAGAATTATGTATATAATCTGTATGTGTTGAAAGAGAACAGAGAAAGAAGAAGACAGATAGGGTTTCTATCCTTAGGACGTATCGTACTACGTTAACGTTCTATTCTATATGTATATAATACCAAAAAATAAAAACGTAACTGATACTCCATAAAAGGAAAGTAAATATTCTGATTTAATTTCATTAACTGCAGCATCAGGATTTATTTTTCAGTTACAGAAGCATCAGGATTGACCTTCGTCAGGATCTGATGTTCATCAGGATTGGTCAACATCAGTATCTGATCCATCAGGATTTCTGTCCGTCAGGATCTGATGTTCATCAGTATTTGATCACTGTCAGGATCTGTCCATCAGGATTTGATGTCTGACCAGGTCCAATAATCCAAGTACTGATCCAATCTGAATTACTGCTGTAACAAATAAAGTCTGATTTCCTGTTAAAATAAATCAATAATCCAGGTAATAAAATTCCTCGCCCAGGTCACCTCGCGTACGCGAGACGCCAAGACATTCGCCCAAATCGCCCTTCGACCCGACCCAAGTCGAGTCGTGTCGTGGCGAGGCAGGCAGCGGTGGCGCGCATGTGTGTGTGTGCGCGCGAGGCCCACCCAACAACCATGCACACCCACATGCCTTAGTAGTTGTGCACTACACTTGCACATGGAGCTATATAAAGCCACCAACCTCTCATTACCAATTCTATGTGGGACTCAAGTTATTTCAACTAAATAAACCACATAACCCATTTCAAACATCCTTCTTTCAACTCAATTTATTTATGGATTACACTAAGAAAATGTCTTAGATCCAAACATGAAAGTTTAAGTCCTCATTACAAGGAATAACCTCCACTTGTTAGTTTCCGGAAATTACATTAAGAACATATTATAAATATGCCTCAAACTTTCCATTTTCTAACAATCCCCCAAAAATCCATTTGGTGTAACCACACTCCATAGATGACGATAAGTCAAAGGCTATGGTACTAATCTACGGCTTTGAGACGTTGATGGTCTTGTCTCGATCCTGTTCGTCGAATGCTTCAAGGAATAACCATCTTCTCTAATTGCGACCACACAATTACATTCGCTTAGCTGGGCATCTCCAGAGATGTACTGCTAGCATCTCGTCATATGACTTGACCCCATTCAGAGTTCAAATAACTCTTGCTATCTGGCAGTGACAGTACCTTATATGTTTACAGGGGATAGACTCCAGATACGTGAGTATCAATATATGTAGTTAAGGTACAACCAATTCACCCTTACAACTTGTTATTACCACATTGAATACACTTTCGAGGGATCTCCTCTCATGTGTATTGGGTTCCCGCTGTAGATAAATCATTATGGGCTATCAGTCCAATCCCCAACCTAGACTTAAGGACAACAGCATGCTCAAGTCCCTTAGTCAAAGGATCAGCTAGGTTTTCTTGAGTTCAAATAAACTCAACAGCTATGATCCTGTCAGACATTAGACCCCTTATAGACTTTAGTCTAACTTGGATATGTCTCTTTGTTTTCACATTATACTTCTTGCTGTTAATCTTGTCGATAGTTGTACGGCTATCACAATGAACAACAAAAGAAGGAAGTGGTCGGCTTACTACAGGTAATACTGACATAAGTCCATGTAACCATTCAGCCTCTGATCCCGTGGCATCTAATGCACACAACTCAGCCTCAAAAGTAGACCGAGTTATAATAGTCTGTCTAGAAGACTTCCAAGACACTGCTCCACCCGCAAGGTTAAATAGATATCCAGTCACTCCATTGGAACCAGACTTCTTAGCTATCCAACTTGCATCACTATATCCCTCTAGCACTCCAGGAAATCTCCTATAATGCAGACCAAGATAGATGGTGCCTTTCAGATATCTAAGTACTCTATCAAGAGCATCCCAATGAGTCTTGTTTGGACAGCTTGTATATCTTGCTAACTTAGACACTGAATATGAAATATCTGGCCTAGTTCCATTAGCAAGATACTGCAAACTCCCAATAATCTGAGAATACCTTAACTGAGACACAGGTGCTCCTGAACTATTCTTGACAAGGGCAATTTTAGGATCATATGGAGTACTCGTGATTCTACAATTTGAATAACCATACTTCTCAAGTATAGATTTCTCTATATAATGAGACTGTGACAATGTTATTCCATCAGTTGACTGAGTCAACTTGATACCAAGAATCACACTAGCCTCTCCCATATCCTTCATATCAAAATGCCTTTTCAAGAACCTTTTTGTCTCGTTAATAATCTCAATATTGGTTCCAAACAACAAAATATCATCCACATACAAGCACACAATAATACATTCATTCCCTTTAACCATGTAATAGACACACTTGTCACTTTCATTAACTACAAATTATGATTCTAAAAGAGTTTCATCAAACTTTTTATGCTAGTCTCTAGGAGCTTGTTTTAAGCCATATATAGACTTGATTAACTTACATACTTTCCTTTCATTACCAGAGGCAACAAATCCCTCAGGCTGATCCATATAAATCTCTTCTTCAAGTTCACCATGAAGAAAAGTTGTCTTTACATCCATTTGATGGATGATTAGACCATGTACAGAAGCCAATGCCACAAGCATTCGGATTGTTATAATTCTAGCAACTGGAGAGTATGTATCAAAGTAATCAATGCCTTCCTTTTGCTTAAAACCATTAGCTACCAGCCTAGCCTTGTACTTATCTATTGCGCCATCCGGGTTCATCTTCCTTTTGAATACCCATTTACATCCTATAATAGAACACCCATGAGGTAGATCAACCAACTCCCATGTTCCGTTAGAAACAATTGAGTCAATTTCACTTTTTACAGCACCTTTCCAGTACCTTGATTCAGAAGAATCCATGGCTTGTCGAAAAGTTAAAGGTTCATCCTCGATATTGTAAGTGATAAAATCACTTCCAAAATCCTTGACTACCTTTGCACGCTTACTCCTTCTAGGTTCCTCTACTTCTTCAGGAGTAGAGCTACTACTAGGATCCGCCCCCACATTGTCATCCTTTCCACATGATCAGGAATGGAACTCGATGTGTGAGTGGGATTATCATCAGAAATACCTTGAGGTATACCAATCTTCATAGGTAACTGTTAAATATAATTGATGTGAGTAATGTCAGTGTTTAAGTGTTACAGAGGTTCATCAGAGTTTAACTGGAAGTTGGAAGCGGTCAGAGTTTAATTAAACTCTGACAGATGGAAGCTCGACAGAGTTTGCTAAACTCTGTCAAGAGGGATCGTCTAATGGTCATCATCAGACTTTGAAGAATAATTGAAGATAATTATGGAAGCGATATCTTTGAAGATTAGATAGCTGTCAAAGACATCGTGTTGACTAAGAAGACGCGTAACAATCATAATTGATAAGATTTGTATAGCTGATTTATAGGAGTATCAATTATCGATTGTACTGTAGCTGTATATATTTATAAATACAGTTAGGTTAACCCTAGAAGGGTATCGAAAAATGTATTATCATTTCATTGTAACCTAAGCAGCTCTCTGTGATATTTTACATCACTGAGAGAGGAGTTATTAATTCCATACAGTTTTTTACTATTTAAACGTGTTAATTGTTATTCTATCATACAAACTTGATTATATTTGTGTATTCGGCCTAACAATTGGTATCAGAGCAGATCTGTTACTCTATACAGTTTAAGATCCACACACAACTATAATCAATGGCAGAGATACCTCCTCCATCAGGTTCTAGTTCTAGTACTGAGAAGGCTCAACCTACTACTGTGAGTCGTTATGAGACAATTAGGGTTCCTATTCTCAGGCCGGCAGATTATTCAATCTGAAAGGTGAAGATGACCATGTTTCTGGAGGCTACAGATGCAGAATATCTTGACAGAATTTATGAAGGTCCTCATAAGCCTACAAAGTTATCTGTTGTTACTGCTGGTCAAGAAGCTAAATCAGTTCCAAAGGAGAAGAAAGATCTGACTCCTGAGGATATTTCATCTATTGCTAAGGATGCAAAGGTTAGACATCTACTTCATAGTGCCTTAGACAATGTTATGTCTGACAAAGTGATTAATTGCACAACTGCCAAAGAAATCTGGGATGCCCTTGAAGTTAGATGTCAAGGAACTGCTGCTATCAAGAAGAACAGAAGGAATATACTCACACAGGAGTATGAACATTTTGAGGCTAAATCTGAAGAAACCATGACAGAAACATTTGATAGATTCTGTAAGCTACTCAATGATTTGTCACTGGTCAATAAAGAGTATGATCTAGAATATTCAAATCTCAAATTTCTTCTTGCTCTACCTGAAAAGTGGGATGTAAAGACAACCACTATAAGAGATAATTATGATCTTGCTAACACTAAGATTGATGAAATCTATGGGTTGCTCAAAACTCATGAACTGGAAATGGAACAGAGAAACAGGAGATCAAGCAAGAAGACAAAGTCTATTGCTCTTAAGGTTGAAGAAAAACCCTTGAAGAAGGAAGCATCAAGGAGGAAAGCTAAGTGAAAAGCTTTGGTCATACATTCTGAAAGTGAGTCATCAAATTCTGATGTTGACTCAAACACTGATGAATCATCTGACTCTGAGGATGATGAAGAAGAAATGATGCAAATGGCTGCTTTGATGGTGAAGACCTTCAAGATGGGTTTCAAGAACTTCAAGAAGGGAAAAAGGTTCTCTAAGAAAGATTCAAATTCTGACAGAAAGAGTTTCAGAAAGTCTGAGAGAAAGGATACCAAATCTGGGAAGAAAGACAAGTCTGAGATTCAATGCTACAAGTGTAAGGAGATGGGTCACTATGCTCCTGAGTGCAAGAAGGGTAAAATTGAAAATGCACTCTTCAGAAAAGGCAGAGACTGGGCAGACACTTCAGACTCAGATGAGGATGTTAACTATGCTCTCATGGCTTCTAATGAGAATGAATATGAAGATTCTGAAAACAAGGTACCCCTAACTACCTATGCTTATAATACTAATAATATATCTGAATTGAGAATTTATCTTAAGGCCTTACATATCAGTTATAGGAATCAGACTTTAGAGAATGAGAGAATCAAATCTGAGAATTCTGAACTTAAAGAAAGAAATAAATTTGTTGAAGAGAAACTTGTCAACATGCAACAAGTTCAGAAAGAAAAAGATGATGTTGTTTATCTAGAACAGGAGTTGCTAGGAAGATATAGGCAACTAGAATCTGAATTGGAGAAAGCAAATCACATAATTAAGAATTGGACTGATTCTGGAAAAGACACTCATGAGGTTTTTCAGTCAGACACAGTTGGTTTAGGTTACTGTGAGGAAGATGAACTTAGGTTTCAAGAAGCAGTCAAAATTAGAACACATCTTCCATCTAGAAAATTTGTTACTGGCATAAGTGAACCTAAGTCTGAAGTTGAAAAAGAAGCTGTTAAGGAAGAATCAGTAAAAAGTTGTGTTAAACAGATTAATATTGGTTCAATGACAGATAAACAACTCAAACATAAGCTTAAGGAGTTAAAATCTGTTAAGAAACAGAAAGTGTCCGGGAAGAATAGAAATGGTAAAGTAGGCATTACTAAAGGTTATAATCAAATGCTTGCTACTTATGCTCCAAGGAATACATGTCATAATTGTGGTAGTACTAATCATCTTGCTAGTTTTTGCTGGAAAAATAAAGACATTAATTCTTTACCTTCCAAGTCTGGAGTAAAGAATGATTATGTTAAAACTATACCACAGAATTTATGCAAACATTGTGGAAGTACTTGGCATTCTATTTATACTTGCAGGGATTATCATGTTATTTATCATAATTATTATGAACTGAAGCCCAATTTGAAATGGGTTAAGGTTAATTCTGCAAGTAACCTCTGAAAATGTTAGCTTAAACTCTGATAATAAGTATTCCGCTGCTAAAGCTGACAAAGTTAAGAAAGCCAAATGATCCAAGCAAGTCTGGATCCTTAAATCTGACCTTCAGTGAATGTTTGTGATTGCAGGGCATCAAGGAGAGTACCCTAGTCGTGGATAGTGGATGTTCAGGACATATGACTGGAAATAAAGCCCTGCTATTAGAGTATGAGGAGAAGGCTGGCCCAAAAGTTTCCTATGGAGATGGCAACGTAGGACGTACTCTGAGATATGACAATATCAATCTTGGAAATGTCATCATCACAAATGTAGCTCTGGTTCCAGGACTCAAGCATGATCGGCTATCTGTGAGTCAAATCTGTGACAGAGGTTATCATGTAGATTTTCAACCTGAATACTGTGTAGTTATCATTAAATCTACAAGGAAAGTTGTTCTAGTTGGACACAGGCGCAATAATATCTATGAAGCAAGTTTGTTGACAAACTCTGATGGAAAAGCTGTGTGCCTGTCAACAAGAATGTCTAGTGAAGAGAGTTGGAAGTGGCATAAGAAACTCTCTCATTTAAATCTGAAAAACATCAATGAGTTGATAAGAAAGGATCTTGTAAGGGGACTCCCAAAGTCTTTATTAAATGTTGATGGCCTGTGTGATTCCTGTCAAAATGCCAAACAAAGGAAGTCATCTTTCAAAAGCAAGTCTGAATCTTCAATTGTTGATCCTTATCATCTTCTACATGTTGATCTGTTTGGCCAGTGAATGTCTTGTCTATTGGAAGAAAGAAATATGCTTTAGTCATTGTTGATGAACACGCCAGATACACTTGGGTGTATTTTCTAGCAAAGAAGAATGAAATTGCATTAACTCTGATGGAGCATGTAAAGCTGCTGGATAAAGGATCAAATCACAAAGTCAAAATAATCAGGAGTGATAATGGAACTGAATTTATGAATGCAACAATGGAAGAATTCTGCAAGAACAGATGAGTGAAGCAAGAGTTTTCTGCACCAGGTACACCACAGCAAAATGGTATAGTTGAGAGGAAAAATAGAACCTTGATAGAAGCTGCCAGAACTATGCTTGATGAAGCAAAATTGCCAACCTATTTTTGGACAGAAGCAGTTCAAACTGCTTGTTTTACTCAAAATGCTACTCTGATCAACAAGCATGGGAAAACACCATATGAGATGATGAAGGAATTTTTGTTGGCTATCCGCTGTCAACTAAGGCATTCAGAGTTTATAATCTGAGAACCAAGGTAATTATGGAGCCAATTCATGTGTCATTTGATGACAAGAAAATAACTGGTCTTGAAGATGTAGATGAACATGATCAACTGCGCTTCGAAAATGAAGAATTAATCTCTGATGAAGTAAACTATGATGAAACTGAGTCGACAAACTCTGTTGAAGCATACTCTGAACCTCTACTGGTAAACAATGAAGAAACTTCTCAGCCAGAACAAAGGGGAGAACCAGTTGAGGGGGAGCATGAAGGATCACTTCAAAATGATGACTAAAATATTGAAAGCGAGTCAGCTGAAAAATCTGGATCAATCTCTGATGACTCAAACTCTGAAAGTGCAAAATCTGACAGTTTAAACTCTGAGCAGTCAAATTCAGGGGGAGCCTCAGAGACTGAAGAAAGGCAACAAGAAAATCAGGAGAACATGGATCAAGGGGGAGGATCAAATACTGATAGAAGTCATTTACCTTCAGCTAGGAAATGGAAAAAATCTCACACACCTGATCTAATTATTGGAGATCCAGATGCGAAAGTAAGGACAAGGAGTGCTACAACAAATGAATGTCTGTTTCATACATTTTTGTCTAAATCCGAACCAAAGAAGGTACAAGAAACTCTTCAAGATGCTGACTGGATAACAACAATGTAGGAGGAGTTAAATGAATTCGAAAGAAATGAAGTATGGACCCTTGTACCAAGACCAAAGAATAGATCTGTTGTTGGTACTAGATGGGTTTTTAGAAATAAAACTGATAGTGAGGGAGTTATTACAAGGAACAAGGCTAGACTTTTGGCAAAAGGCTATTCACAGCAGGAAGGAATAGACTATGATGAAACTTTTGCTCCAGTTGCAAGATTGGAGGCAATAAGGATTTTTCTAGCATATGCCTCTCAAAAGAAATTCAAGGTATTTCAGATGGATGTAAAAAGTGTTTTTCTAAATGGGAAGCTTGAAGAAGAAGTGTTTGTTGAACAACCACCAGGATTTGTGGACCCCAAATATCCATACTATGTCTACAGGCTGGATAAGGCACTCTACGGACTTAAGCAGGCACCAAGAGCATGGTATGAAACTCTGGCTCAATTTCTTTTAGAAAGTGGGTTCAACAGAGGTACAAATGATAAAACCCTGTTCTATTTTAAATATGGCAGTGACTTGCTTTTAGTTCAGATATATGTTGATGACATAATTTTTGGGTCTACTAATGATAAACTCTGTAAGAAGTTTGCCAAGCTCATGCAGTCCAGGTATCAAATGAGCATGATGGGAGAGCTTAGTTATTCTCTAGGCCTACAAGTGAAGCAAACAGATGATGGGATTTTTATAAATCAAGCAAAATATACCATAAATCTTCTCAAGAAATTTGGTATGCTTGACTGTTCATCTGCAACAACTCCCATGGCAACAGCAACAAAGTTGGACAAAGACACAGGAGCTCCAGTAGATATGACAAGCTACAGAGGCATGATAGGGTCTCTTCTTTATCTAACAGCAAGCAGACCTGACATCATGTATGCAACTTGTCTCTGTGCAAGGTTTCAGGCAGACTCCAGAGAACCACATCTAACAGCTGTGAAGAGAATTTTTAAGTATCTCAAGGGCACCATAACCTTAGGTCTGTGGTATCCCAGAGAATCAGATTTCAAGCTACTTGGTTACTCTGATGCAGACTTTGCAGGCTGTAAAATAGACAGAAAAAGCACCAGTGGAAGTTGTCAATTTCTAGGTGACAGACTTGTTTCTTGGTACAGCAAGAAACAAAAATCAATTTCTACATCTACAGCTGAAGCAGAGTATATTACGGCTGGTAGCTGTTGTGCACAGATTCTGTGGATGAAGAATCAATTGCTGGATTATGGATTATGGTACAGTAAAATACCTATTTTATGTGATAATCAAAGTGCTATTGCTATGACAGGTAGTCCAGTACAACATTCAATGACCAAGCACATCAGCATAAGGTACCATTTTATCAGAGAACATGTAGAGGAAGGAAATATTGAGCTTCATTTTGTGTCTACAGAACAACAGCTTGCAGACATCTTCACCAAGCCATTGAGTGAAGCTACATTTACAAGGCTGGTAAATGAACTAGGAATGATCTCTGGTTTCGACTAGAGATACTGGTTAAACTCAAACTTTACTTATATAATATGTTGCTCATGTTTCTGTGATTATGTTTCTGTGATTAGTATACCTTGATGTGGTAATACAACTGTTAGAATACTCTGTAGGTCATACACTGTTGAAATGTTGGATAAACACTGTTAATCTTTGATCGATAAACTCTGATAAACTCTGATAATGTTATTGTCTGAACATAAACACCGATGAAGAAATCTGTATGAAGCATAATTCTCAGTAATTAATCATGAATCCTTCTAAGTTATTTGTTATCTAATCTTAGACTGTGCAGAAAATTAACACAGCATAATACTGTTTCCATATTTATAGCATCTCTTAGTTTATCTATCCTAAACTCTGAGTCTGTAAATGATGTGTGCATTGCCTCTCATGACTAACTTCTGATGTTGATGACTTCTAAACTCTGTTTGTTAAACTCTGTTAAGTTAGATGTTGTTATTAGTCTACCCCCAAAGCAAATGTATATAGGTTGTTAGAACTCCTTTGAGATTATGTTGTGTCTAGGACGATCCAGGAACTAGCTAGTAAAAAGTAAGGGCTAAAATTCTCTAATTTTTTTGGTGACTAGTCAAAGACTAGGAAGACCCATGAACTTATCAAGAAGATAAGGGCTAAAATTATAGGATTTTTGGTGACTAGTTCCAACCTCTGATTACTGGGAAAAAAATTAGATTAGTTAGAAGGGGGGTATAAGTTAGTTCAGAGTTACTGTATATCTATTATTTACTACAGAGTTTAGCATTCATCAGACAATAAGTGTTTACTATGAGAGTTTGTGCAAACAGTGTTTACTGATTTATTTTATGGATTTTATGAAAAATTAGATGCTCTAAATATTGAATTAGTAAACTCTGCTATATACACACATGAATTCACAACTGTGTAGTTTTTGAAAGGGTTATGGTAATAAAGTTAGAGAATTGATAAACACTGACGAAATTTGTCTAGTACTCTAAGGTAAATTTTATTTCAAACAATTTACATACTTGGGGTAAAAAGAGTTTTTGAAAAATGAGATAAATAATTGCCAACTGTTAATGAGTATTAGAGTGTTAAAGTGTATTGGAAATAAGAGAGAGAGAGAGAGAGAGAGAGAGAGAGAGAGAGAGAGAGAGAGAGAGAGTAGCAGTAATTATTGCCATAATTACTGAACGAAAAAAAATTGTTCCATTCCATGTGTGCCGCGTGTCCCACTCACACATTTAACAAGAAACTAGTTGCGTGTGTTAATGTTTAAAACGATTGGGTTTTAATTTTTAATTACAAATCTAATCATTTTACATAAACGGTTTATATTTCTATTGCACACCGGTATTCTCTTTGCACACAACCACTCACAGTTACTTTGTTCTTTCACTTGCACATTTTCGCAAACACCTTTCATACACATCTTTTTCTCTGATATTTTCTTCTCGAGTCTAATCTCATGGCCACCAAAGCTTTTAACGCTCAAGGGTTAGTGTTTGTACCTAACAACTATGCATCTCCGTTGAATACTGAGAACGTTCCTATGGCGTTTCATCTAATTCAAAACTTCTTGCTGGATTCAGAGATTGGTAGAACCCTAGTCGAACCAACAAAGCTCTTTGCTGCACAGATTGCTACTTTTTGGCAGACAACTACTTATGACGATGGAGAAGAGAGTGGGACTCCTTCAATTATTTTCACATATGAGGAAACAGAGCATGTCATTACTCCAACGACGATCAGAGAATCTTTGGGTTTTGATACATACTCTGCATACAGTGTTGTTGGTGAAAGATTTCCAAAAGAGATGTTGCAGCAAATTGGGTACTCAGGACCTTTAGAGAGACTTGGTCAAGTGAAAAGGCCACATTTGAGGAAGGAGTGGAGTTTCTTTTTCGATTGCATCACAAGGGCGTTTGGAAAGAAAGTCACCAATTGGGATGCTATTCCTACTGACAGTCTTCAAATCTGGTATTCTCTTCTTTATGGAAGTAATTTTGATTTTGGTAGACTCGTCTTGATGAATATCGGTGAAAGATTGTCAGAGTCTAGTACCACTGTTTATTTTTCTAGATTTTGTCAATTACTATTCTCTGCTTGTCTGCCTGATGTTGAAATTTCTGAGGAAGACATTATTTCGGCCTTTAAAGTTCATAAGAGAGTATTCTCTGATTTGACCAACAAGGATGTAACCAAGGCGCACGTACCTGACTTGTTTTTGCTTCTTGCTCTTTAAAACTTCTTAAATCAACCTCAAGAACCACAACAGCCTGAGCCTGCACTTTCACCACCTGCAAACACTGAACCTTTACAACCTACAAACACTGAAACACAACCTCAACCCTCTCAACCTGAAAATGATGAGCCAAACACTAAACAAATTCAACCAACACCAACTCAAACTCAAACTCAACCTCAACCTAACATCAATGAGCCAATTGCAAACTCTAAACAAAATCCACCACCTACATAGGTTAAACCAAAGAGTGGAGGTAGAACAAAGCACAAAGCTGTCAGGGCTAAAAAGGTAAGAGTAAAAAGGTCTGACTTCTCAAACTCTATTGAAGAAGAAGTGGCAGCTGAGGTGCCTAAATCAAAGAAGAGAAGGTTGTTAGTTGATGAGTCAGATGAAGAGATAAATCTTGAAGCTCTAGAGGTGATTTCTAATGAGATACCTACTATTGAGATAAATACTGAAGAAGAAGCTGTAAAGACAACTGAAGATGCACAGATGGATGTGGAAAACAGAGATGGTTTTGCTGATATGGATGCTTTTGTTGAGTCATTCATTCCATTCTCTGATGACATTGAAGTTCTTATCTCATCGCCTGTTGTTGCTAACTCTGAAGAAACTGGTGTAGCTGATCAACCTACTGTGGTACTTGATGAAACAGTAGCAACACATACTGAATTATTCTCTGATGCTCACCAAGTTACTGAACAAGGTGAAGAAATTAATCAACCAACCAAGGCTGTAATTTCTGAGCCTGTGGATGAAGTTCTTGCGATTGTAAATGTTTACACAATATCACGCAAGTATACGTGGTCACAAGTAATACAATTAAGTTCGTTCCACTGAGATCTGGTTAAGTTCTTTTCAGCTAATGTGCCTATTCAACAATGTATGATCTTAATTCACTGCTAAGATAATTAACAAATATGGGTTTTAATTATCTAAATTAAACTAAGATGCAAAGTAAAAACTAATTATCTAATGAGAATTAAATCTGAATTTCTTATAAGAATAAAAATATGGGATCCTAACTTCATTATCTACTTCACTTAGAGTCGCAGTCTTTAATCAATACATGTGATGGTTTTGATATCTGATCGGATAACACGAAACGAGTAAAAGCTACCTCTCGGTATACTAATACCAAACTACGCATGCATCCACAAAAGAGATAGAAGATGGGTAGACACCAAATATGTTTAGACCCTATATCTCTATAGAATTTGAAAACATAAAGGTTTAAGCACAAGTTATCCACATAGATCACATAGGGTAGCATAATATCTCTATTTACGCCACAAATCATGATGTTAAAACATCAACCTATCCTATGCTAGCATGGCAAGTTCTAAATCTCAAGATCCACTCTCGTTTCGCAAGAGATTAACAAATTAGATGTTCGCGACGCATCTAAATACATGAAACACAACCATACGAGGATATCAAGAATTCACCACACATAAATCTTTAAAGCATGCAAACTACTAAGCTACATAGATAAATCCGTTAGAATCCCATGACAACGATTAGCTCATAATTGAACCGTTCATCGTCATGGGATTTGATGAAAACATGATATAAAACAAGATATGAATAAAAGAAGTAATTATATTAATAAACAAAGAGTTAAGAAAATAAATCTAGAATCCAGAATAACACAAAAGATGAAGTAGATCTAGATCCGTTGCTTGTCACGAGCGTTGAATCCTTCTCTCCTTTTCTCCCTTGCAGATCTAAGCTATGTTACAATAATAATAACTCCCCTAATTACAATGCTAAGATGTGTTTAAATAGGCTCTAGCTTTCTTGCCCAGCAGGAAATTACCTTCTATTACAATTAGAATTCGATTAAGGTACTAAAACCTGCCCAAAATATAATTAGAATTAGAAAAAGGGCAAAACAGTAATCTTTCAGCATTGCTTCACAAAGAACACGTGCGCGAATTTTAACTACACGCTCCCTGCACCTGCTATCTATCCCAGGTTGTAGAAAATCTCTCAAGCTTCGCGTGAGCTGTAAGATCACTGAAAACGGACTGCTAGAACTCCAGATATGGCCAAAACAGTGTAGACTGCGCAACCTTCCCGGAAAATCCGAATTTTAATCAATTAATCCTCAAAACACGATAGAAGCATCACCCATAATCGACATTCTTGTAAGTCTGCACAACTAAGCAAAACACATCAAAAATACAATAAACTTGAGTCCAAAACAATCAATTTAAGCCGAATTGAAGCGATCCAAGTGGATATAAATCCACTTATCAGCAAAGTCTATTGAAGATGGAGAGCAAACTACAGAGTATGCTGAGGAGACTTTTGCTGAAGATATTGAAGTTGTAGAGACTCGTGCTGAAAAAGTTGAAGCTGTAGTGAATATTGCTGAGACTGATCCAGTTGAAAATGAAAATGCTGAAGTCGATGTTGAAGCTGAAGGAAGTACTGAGTCTAACTCTTCTTAGAGACAACCAGTACAAACTGATGCAAAGAGAACTGATTTTTCTGGACCTTCACATCAACGTGAAATTGAAGAAGAATATTTTGCCAAATTTTCGGAGAATTGGTATAAAGAAGATTGCATTTTTCCTGTTGGAAGAGCAGCTGCTTTTGTGTATAGCACTGCTACAAAGATTTCAAGTCCAAAGATTCTTTCATGTCTGAAAGCCACTGTTATTCAAGTCAAGACTCTTAATAACAGGTTTGATGCTACTCAACAAGCAATAACTGATCTGCGAGCTGAAGTTGTTAAAAGAGACATGACTCTGCAGAGAGATAATAAACTGAAGTTTCATACTTTTTCTAAAGATCAAGAAACTCTGTTTAAAAGGCTAAGTAAAGTGGAAGAGAATCAAACTGACTTGTCTGGTAAGATTGACTCTATTGCTATCTCATTGGAATTGATCACATCTTTATTGATTCCTGATCATGTCAAAAAAGGGGGAGAGAGTTGCTAAGTTCAAATGCAGGCAATCTCAAACTCTGACTAAGAAGGATGATGCTGAAGATGGAAGAGCAAATGACCGAGAAAAGAAGTCTTCTACAAAGTCTGATGGAATAAATACTGATGTTCAGGGTACTTCAAAGACCAAGAGCTAGTTATTCACTGGCAATCCACAGATAGATGAAGAATTGGCTGCAAGAATGTTTCTTGAAGAGAATGAAGAAGGAGTTACAATTAAAGACATTCAAGCTGAAGAGAAGAATTTACAAGAAGAACATCAAAAAGCTTTGAAGTCTGGAAAGTTAAAGAAGAATGAGAAAGCTCCTAGGCCTGTTCAAAAAGGCATTGTTATTAAAGAAAATGTTGGTGCTGATCAGAATTTACTATTGTCTAGGAAACCAACAGAAGATGCTAAACAGAAGCTGAAAGGTAAGATTGTTGAAGAAGAAAAGGTTTCGAAGAAAGTGCATACAACCTCTGTTGCTACACAAGTTGTAAGGAAACCATTGTCTACTCAGATGCAAATGTTTTTTGCAAAACCAACTATTCTTGATCAAACTCTAAAGACTGGAGGTACTAATTTTCTACAAGGCAGAGCTTGTATGTCCAAGCAAAGTCGGGATACATCTGGCTTGGGCTCAGGTAGAGAAATTAGAGTGAATACTAGTCCTCTAGATCCTTCATCACTGGCTGTTCCAGGACATGGTGTTCCACATGAGAGTTTAGATAGACTAGAATCAGTACAGTTGATTCATCAAAAGAGTTTGAAGAAAGATTTTCTGCTGTATTTCATGGCTGATGAGACTGTGTATAAAGTTGGTGACAATGACATTGATTTGAAGCTATGGGAAGAATTGGAATATGTTCTATATCTCTTCAAAGTGAAAAATCAAAGGACTCAGCAAGCTGCTAATGTGCTAAGGAATAAGATGTTGAAAGCTAAGGCATTTAGTGGTACAAAATACAGAAGTGAGTATGTTCCAAAATACAGAGATTATCATGGGAAGATCGTTGAGATGAAGAAAAATAGTGCTCGATTGAAGACAGATCTGGGTATAACTGTTTTAGATTTTAATCCGGAGTCAGAGAAAGCACATTTAATCAGACTAGGTAATGACATGAGGAAGAACAAAATATATTCTCTGAGATCTGCAATCTATCAGACTGGTGAAGATGATCCTGAACTTAAAGAGATTAAGAAGATCATGCAGATAGAACTTGAGAATGCAGAAAGAAGATTGCTTATAGACTATCTCATATCAACACCAGATGTTGAGAAAATTAAGTAAATAAAGCTCTGTAAGTATTTCTTGTTTTCTGTAAATTTTGTTTAAGTAGAAGTTTAAACTCTGATTATTTATTAAACAATGTATTTGTCTAATTGTTTTGACATCATCAATTATTATTAACTTGTGCATTTTTGCTAATGAACAAGTTGGGGGAGATTGTTAAATATAATTGATGTGAGTAATGTCAGTGTTTAAGTGTTACAGAGGTTCATCAGAGTTTAACTGGAAGTTGGAAGCGGTCAGAGTTTAATTAAACTCTGACAGATGGAAGCTCGACAGAGTTTGCTAAACTCTGTCAAGAGGGATCGTCTAATGGTCATCATCAGACTTTGAAGAATAATTGAAGATAATTATGGAAGCGATATCTTTGAAGATTAGATAGCTGTCGAAGACATCGTGTTGACTAAGAAGACGCGTAACAATCATAATTGATAAGATTTGTATAGCTGATTTATAGGAGTATCAATTATCGATTGTACTGTAGCTGTATATATTTATAAATACAGTTAGGTTAACCCTAGAAGGGTATCGAAAAATGTATTATCATTTCATTGTAACCTAAGCAGCTCTCTGTGATATTTTACATCACTGAGAGAGGAGTTATTAATTCCATACAGTTTTTTACTATTTAAACGTGTTAATTGTTATTCTATCATACAAACTTGATTATATTTGTGTATTCGGCCTAACAGGAACACATCCTCAAAGAATGTTGCATCACGAAATTCAACTATAGTGTTAGCCACTATACCGTCTATGTCAGATTTCAACACTAAAAATATCATAGCTGTAGTGGTTTCAATATAGCCCAGAAAGATGCAATCAACAGTTTTCGGCCCTAGTTTCTTTCTCTTGTGTTCAGGGACAAGTACCTTTGTAAGGCACCCCCACACACGAAGATACTTTAGACTAGTCCTTTTCTCTGTCCATAATTCATAAGGTGTCTTGTCCATATGTTTCAGAGGAACTCTGTTCAGAATATGGCAAGCCGTATTCAGAGCCTCCCCCCCATGTACTTAGACAACCCCGAATTAATCAACATACTATTGATCATATCTTTAAAAGTTCTATTCTTTCGTTCTGCCACCCCATTAGACTCGGGTGTATATGGTGGAGTTACCTCATGAACTATACCATTGTTCTTGCAAAATTCATTAAACGAGGTACTCGTATACTCACCACCTCTATCAGATCTCAAACGTTTGAGTACTTTACCAGTTTGTGTTTCAGCTTCAGTTTTGAACATAATGAATTTTTCTAGTGCTTCATCTTTATGTTTAAGCAAAGAAACATAACAATATCTACTACAATCATCTATAAAGGTAATGAAATATCTATTATGTTCCTTGGTCAAAACACCACCAAATTCACATATGTCCGTGTGCACTAAATCTAACACATTCGAATCCCTAACCACATTATGAAAGGGTTTCCTAGTTTTTTTAGCTGTCACACATACTTGACATTTAGATTTATTATCAATGGCATATTTTGGAATCAACTCTAAATTCATCATATTCTTTAGAGCACCAAAATTCAAGTGACTAAGACGTGCGTGCCACAAATCAGATGATTCAACACAATTAACAGAAGGAGCAACATTATCATTAATAAAACTGCCCAAATCAGACTCAACATTTATTAAAAACAATCCATCAGACAAGTAACCTTTGCTAAAAAATACAACAGTATGTGTAATAACTACTTTATTACATTTCAAAGAAAGTTCAAAACCGTTCTTTACTAAACAACTTCCACTTATTATATTTCTACGAATATCAGGAACATGATGCACTCTAGTGAGGGATAGAACACGCCCAAAAGCGAACTTCAGGTCCACGTTTCCTATTCCAAGAACTTAGGCCACGCTCACATTCCGCATCGTCACAGTCAATCCATGAGTCTGTTGATAAGATACTAACAGAGTATTATCAGTACAAATATGTATATTAGCTCCAGTATCAATCAACCATTCATGAGACGAATAAGTAGAAAGAAGTACAGGGTTGTAGGTCACATACCCGTTGTCAGTTTCAGAAGCAACAGCCTCACTGACAACCATGTTAACCACAGGCCCACCAGTGATTCCAAGCACAGTGTTAGCTTGTGCTCCCACAACAGATTTCTTAGCTTTCTTTACAGGACAGTCCTTGTTTCAATGACCAACCTGTCCACAAGACCAACATGGTTTGTTTGCCTTTGGTTTCTTAGCCTTGTTCTTGTCTTTATTAGACTTAGCGTTTTCCTTCTTAGTGACATTCTTTATTTCCTATCCTACAGTCACTACGTTCACCTTCGAACTCCCAGCATGTTCAACAGGCATCACATGTCCCTGTTTGGACTTGTGTTGTTCCTGCACAGAGATGTCCAGCATAAGGTTTGTCCAAGTAATTTCTCCTTTCTTTCTTTTCAGGAAGAGTGCAAACTCTTCCCAAGCCTTTGGGAGCTTTTCAATTACTGACATAACCTGAAACTTCTCAGGAAGGTCCATACCGGACTCCTTCAAAGCATGCACCAACGTCCCAAACTCATGCACCTGCTCAGTCATGGATTTAGAATCCACCAGTTTAAAGTCAAGGAACCTAGCCACAGAATACTTTTCAAACCCTTATAAGTCAGTATTATGTGTCTGGTCAAGCTTCTCCCATAAGAGCTTAGCAGTGTAGGAGTCAGATGAATAAACATCAAATAGAGTGTTCGCTAAAGCTGCCAGAATTGCAGCCTTAGCCACCCCATCCTTCTCCTCCCACATGGCATAAGCCTTAACAGTTTCAGCCTTTTCCTTAACCACAACTGGTTTCTCATACTGCACTACTAGCCATAGACCATTTACCGTTAACCATAGTTTCATCTTTTTCTGCCAACGAGAAAAACCAACACCCCCACTAAATTTATCAGGCATTCCTGATAAATCTATAGGCTGTGGGAAACGGTACGTGGTCCAGTCAATGGTAGATATAACAACACCAGACCCAGAGCTAGTCACAACAACAAGAGTTTCAGTTTCGTTAACCATCTTGTCAATTAACAATATATAACACAAATAATCTCTTCAAGATTGTTGGGTATAAATTAACTATAACAACAATGAGGCAATGATATATATTAAAACAAGAACAGGCATATAACCAATTAACAAAACAAATCACGAAGGCATAAACAAGAATATAATTAGTAACTGTAATTAACAAGAAAAATAAGAAATACTTATCTCTCCCAGTGGTTTTAACAAAGACAACAAGAGAGAAGAACAGCTGAGTCACCAAGCCCTTCGAAAAGACTTGGCTGTTCTTGAAGAGATTATTGCCCCACTTACGTTGTGATTGGGTTGCAGCAATATCACTCCCAGGATGAAACAACATAGATCAATGGGTTCACAAATACTCCAATGATCAACATCGACCAGCACCTCAATTCGCCTGAGAATTATGTATATAATCTGTATGTGTTGAGAGAGAACAGAGAAAGAAGAAGACAGATAGGGTTTCTATCCTTAGGACGTATCGTACTACGTTAACGTTCTATTCTGTATGTATATAATACCAAAAAATAAAAACGTAACTGATACTCCATAAAATGAAAGTAAATATTCTGATTTAATTTCATTAACTGCAGCATCAGGATTTATTTTTCAGTTACAGAAGCATCAGAATTGACCTTTGTCAGGATTTAATGTTCATCAGGATTGGTCAACATCAGTATCTGATCCATCAGGATCTGATGTTCATCAGTATTTGATCACTATCAGGATCTGTCCATCAGGATTTGATGTCTGACCAGGTCCAATAATCCAAGTACTGATCCAATCTGAATTACTGCTGTAACAAATAAAGTCTGATTTCCTGTTAAAATAAATCAATAATCCAGGTAATAAAATTCCTCGCCCTGGTCGCCTCGCGTACGCGAGACGCCGAGACATTCGCCCTTCGACCCGACCCGACACGAGTCGAGTCATGTCGTGGCGAGGCGGGCGGCGGCGGCGCGCGTGTGTGTGTCTGCACGCGAGGCCCACCCTACAACCATGCACACCCACATGCCTTAGTAGTTGTGCATTACACTTACACATGGAGCTATATAAAGCCACCAACCTCTCATTACCAATTCTATGTGGGACTCAAGTTATTTCAACTAAATAACCCACATAACCCATTTCAAACATCCTTCTTTCAACTCAATTTATTTATGGATTACACTAAGAAAATGTCTTAGATCCAAACGTGAAAGTTTAAGTCCTCATTACAAGGAATAACCTCCACTTGTTAGTTTCCGCAAATTACATCAAGAACATATTATAAATATGCCTCAAACTTTCCATTTTCTAACACACACTACGTATACAAACATACACATACACACACTGCCCACCCCCACCCCCCGACGTCGCCGCCGCCGCCCGCTCGCACGCAGCACTGACACATACATTCAACACACTCTTTCATTCAACTCTCTCTCTCTCTCTCTCTCTCTCTCTCTCTCTCTCTCTCTGTAAGAACCCCAAATTTTGGATATAATTAAAACTTTTTATTATGTACCGAGGTAATGGTGAATAGTGATTACGACTACGATGTAACGATTGAGATAATGAATGAAAGGAATAGATTTGGATTCAAATGTTTTTATGTCTTGAAGAATACTATTGGTTGACACTTTAGATAAGAATTATCTATCTCCTAGGGAATTGAGATTTGATAATTCTAAAGGAGAAGATTATTCTTATGTCATCCAAATCGATATCTGTTATTAGTCCAGTGGGTCCGTAAAAAGGTTAAGGAACGATCGAAAAGAGATCAGGGATAATTGTACAACCCTAAGAGGATAAGTAAAGAAAAATGGATGAATAGTGATTTTGGTGGACATAGGAATATTATTAGACGACGCGATATATAAGTATCCGGAACGAAATTCTGAGTTCGTATTAATGATCCAGGGGGAAAAAGAGTGTATGTAAAAGCTGTCGGATTCTGAAAAATAGCACTTTTATTTTCTCCGAGAATTTTCTGGACACTGAAAGACTTAAAGAATTATTGAAGGGATTTAAGGAATATGGATTCGAGAATTATTATGAATGATGGAGAATATTATTATAAATGTTAAGACGGTTTCCGGTAAAACCCTAACTAAAAATGATTGAGATATTCGTTCGAACGATCAATGAATTGAGCAATAACCGGACAAAGAAACAAGCAGAGAGCCAAGAGACAAGCATGTGCAAGTGGATAGGATCAAGTAACTAAGTTGGTTACCAAAGCAACTTGGACAATCAGAAAGCAAACTAAGTACTTAGCTTAATCTTATCATCAAACCACTAAAACATGACATTTGTCCACTTGAATTACATCATGCATGAGAAAATCACTTTATTAAAGTAACTTTAGCTAGATATTATCCAAGACTACACAATAATGCAAGGATGAGATCAAAAGCAAGCCAAACAACTCCATTTCTCTCTTTTTCTCTAAACTGCCCAGCAGAAACAAAAGCTAAATAAAAATTCATATCTCCCAATCTAGAGAGTCTAAAATCACCAAATTTTAACCAAAGCCTCTCCACTCCATGGGCAAGGTTCGTTCAAAATTTCATTGCAATCCAAGTAGTATAGCCTAGTCAAATCCATGCTCAAAGTTGGGAAGCCAAATCTGACCAGTTTCTGTCCAGTAGGAAAAACGGGTTCAAAACCATAGCTTCCAAGCTTCAAATTTCATGATCTATAGCTCAAAACAAAGCTTATGAAGAACCCAAGATGTGGTAAAAATTTGAGAGCTAAACTCTTGTTTTTCGATTTTTTATGATTTTTACAAGTTGAGTGATGAATAGTGTTCTTCAAGAACTAATCTTGTTTTCTTTGATTCCTATGGTTGATTTAGCTAGCTTAAGGCCACTCAAGGATCATACAAAGCTTAGTGAGGCTAGAACATACTCCAAGGAAGGTAGACCTCTTGAAACCCTAGCATTTGATTTAAGATTTATATATGTTTTTGATGGTTTTAGTTTTGTATGATTATAGTGGTGATTATAAGCATGATTATGTAGTTAGTTATGTGATTTAAGAAGCATGATGATTTTGAGGTTAAGATCAGTGGTTCTAGGGTTTTTTGAGATGAGAATCATGTTTATGAATTGTGTTGATGCCCGGTGTGGCTTGGTTACGTTGTTACGATTTTTAGAACGTCCGATTTATAGCCGTCGTAATGCCGAATTTTTGTTAACACTTAAAAACAAAGCATGGCAGTTAATATAATTTCCTGACCTTGGTAATATGGTGACTGGTCCTTGTAGATCTCGAGTCATAGATTGTTTTGGCGCGAGAATCGAAACATTCCGACTTACGGTTTAGGAGTTATGGTCAAATTACTAAAATTGGTTCGGAACCGTAAGTAAAAGTTCGTAACTTCAATTGAACCCTCGTAAAGCATGTTACTCAGTGGCGAATCTTGGTAAATAAATACTAGAGGTCATAAGGAAGGTATGAAAGAAAACCACATGTCAAACGGATCGTTTTCCGATTTTATAAAAATGTTGGAATCGAAGTTAAACGCGAACGAACCCCTAAAAACCCGCTTGATTATAACTTCGGTAAAACACTTAGAAAACGGGCGATAAAACTCGGAGTATAATATTGATTCGTAACGATCGACTTTAGAACTTGTATGACTTAAGTATGTCCCAAGTGTAAGTACAGTGACATGTCGTATTAACGAACGAATGTCGGGTCGGATCGATGATAAAAGGAATCCACTAATAGGGGTATAACGAGATAACTCGAGAACGTGTTTCGATTTAAGTATAACTTAACTTTTGAGATGTTAAGTGATTAATCCCGAATGCCTTGGCTATTTATAGATCACCAAGCTGACCCGGGACCCGCTACCACTACCCCTTACCATACTCGACTACCAGGCAAGTTTCAATTCCCTTCTTTTAGGCTGTTGTTGTGATTGAATATATATATATATATATATATATATATATATATAATATAATATAATATATATATATATATATATATATATATATATATATATGTTTTCTGTTATACATATGCCATAGCATGCATGCCTACTTTCAAGTTATATCGTTATGCTTGTTCCCTGATTGTTTATTGGCTTATTAATTAGATAGCTAACGTATCAATTATAAGCCGATTATTGTAAGACCATCATAGAAGGGAGTATACAACTTATCCATTAAATATAGACCGGGAGTCAATATTTCTTTATATATCGAGATTACCTCGGAGGAAAATATTTAAGTAAATATTTTCCATTATTTGGGCGACGAATATTATTTGAATATTCGTTCGAGATTAATTATTTAACGATCCTTACTTCAAATAATTATTCGAACGTAACCATTCGACGAATAATATTTTTCAATATTCATTCAGAGTCGAATTGATTATCGATTATTATTGCGAATATTCTTCTAAAGATGAGACTACTAAATGAATATTATTTGGATATTCATTTAGAATATTATTTTATTAAATAAATATTACTTTTGAATATTCATTTAAGATATTAATTACTTGATGAATATTATTTTAATATTCATCTGAAGCTTGATTTATTTATCGAATATTATCTCGAATATTCCTTTAAGGCTTGGATTACTAAATGAATATTACTTGATATTCATTTAGAATATTATTCATTAAATGAATATTACTTTTTGAATATTCATTTAAATTCCTTATTAATTAATGAATATTATCTTAAATATTCCTTTCAGGTCTTATTAATTAATGAATATTATTTTGAATATTCATTTAAATATTTATTTATTCAATATATATTCTCCTTATATTTCTTCAGGGATTATTTTGAAAAATACCCTGATTAAAGATATTATTTCATATTCCTAAATATTCTTTAAATATTTTTAATTCAATAAATATTCTCTGAATATTTATTCCATACTTAGAATAACCTCAATAAGGTTTATCTTCTTCGATTATTACGAAAAATATTTCGGAGTCATATTATTATTAATCTTATATCAAGAAAGGTTCTCAGACATCATTCTTCTTTGAGTCTATCTCCCTAATAATAAGGGAACCTTACTTGGAAAATGTTAATTATCTTGTCGACTTCCCGGTCATAAAGTATTCTCTTCACTCGCGACTCGGGTGCTATTGACTTATTAAGTCGTTGGTTACCTTCTCATCTTTCGAGGGGTAAGATTGTTGGAACAAGTTGATATTCGTTATCAAACAATAGCTTGGAAGTTATTGGGGAATTTTCCTTTCCAACTAGATACGACTACTTTGTAGAGTCTTATCAACAAGTATTATACTTGGGGAAAGGGGGACGAACGTTACATTCAGAATCATGAATTCTATTTGAACTAGGAGTCGTGTAAGAGGCCGAGTAGCGCCGGTCCATCCCCTTTGGCCCAACCGTTGGCCGGGGAGAGCTAGTAAGGCGGTAGACAAGTAAAGCCGTCAGTTCTTCCTTCTACCGGTAGTAAATCTAATTTGAGCTGTACGATCTCGACTGATCATCAAGATTGGAACAGCGGGCGCGGTGAATACTCCATCATTGGTTCATCATCCAAACTTATTTATTTCCTGCAACATTATTACTGTTGGCAGAGCTGGAAAAGTGTTCATAACTGGAATTGCAATCTTTTCATGCAAGTTCCTCTTTTAATGGCAATGAGAATATCTCGCTTACTTTTGATGTAGCAGATATTTCTACAAACAAATACTTTGAGTTACCTTGTAACTTCATCCTTTATATTATACTAGCAATAACTTCATTAAGGCATGGCATATGATTTCAAAGGATATTTTGAACTACTGTATATATGTATCACTGTTCAGTTATATTATTGTTGGTGGGCTTTCACTCACCCTTGCTTTGTTCATATTATGTCACAACAACAGCTAGGGCAGATGGCTCGCATTAGGTGCACTCGGCGCAAGCGGGTTACCTGACCCACCGGACTCCCCGCTGAGATGCTAATCGCCATTGCTGAGGTAGCATAGTTAGACAGCTTTTGTTTCCTGTTTAACTATATGTATAATTAATGTAATCAACGGCAAAACCTTTAAACTTATGATGTTATCCTTTTGGGATTGTAATAACTTTCATTCGTAAACCCCTTTTATGTAAGACTTATTTCAATTTCATCTCTGGGACTATAACTGTGTGTGTGTGAATGGATATTCTTGTGGGGTCATAGCATGCTACTTATTGATTTTGGACTCAAGTCAAGTATTGTGTATAAGTTATGAGAAAGTAACGACCCGATCCCGGACCCCGGATCTGGGGGTGTTACAGAAGTGGTATCAGAGCGTACGTTATAAACCCCAGAGATGAGGCGACGTTAAAACAATAAATTCACTAAGATAATAAGAACTCTTGCCAAGTTCATAGTCGGACTACTTAATGTAGTAATGACCTATAAAACCCTTATGGGAACTCTTAAGTATCATTATAGTAACTTAGCTCGATATTGCATCGACGAGTAAGGCGTCAGACCTTGAGGCATACGAGCAGCAGCACGATAATGCTTTATATGCTGAAGATCAGCGGGTAAATTCAATAGAGTACCCTACTAAAGACCCGGAAGAGGTTCCAGCAGATAAGGAAAATCCTGTTAGGATAAGGAGCTTACCCTTGAGGAATGAGGGCCGCAGCCAGAAAGACTGTGATGATTAAAGTATAGTGCTCAGAAAAGGGAGCATAAAGAACTGAGTTATTAGCAAGAGAACTGAAGATTCATGTTGGATTCGTAGCCGGACTACTGGAGGTAGTACCAGCAAGTAAGACAGATTGAAAGGATCACTTGAGATCTTATACGGGAATAGACGAGAATCCCTAGAGACTTCAATATTAACGAAGAAAGAGCTAGAGGGATGTATGATTATCAAAGACATCGATTTAGGGCGAGGAGCAGAGTCCCTAGGAATAGTTGAGAAGGAGGCAGTAAGTGCCATATCATTTGATAAATGAATTAGTATGAATATGGTCAGTAATAATTCGCCATGAGAAGGCAGGTGTCATAGGTTGTAAATTTTGGAACAAAATTGAGGTTAATGAGGTGGTTTTATTAAGGGAAATGTTTATTTTATGAATGAATCAGTTGAAAGAAAAGACATTGGGGAGTGACAGCATGATTGGATAAAGTTACATAAGGAAGTAGTAGGCAAGGCAATGATCTCAGAACCTACCAGAAGATAAGACCAGTGAGTCAAGATGAACTCGTAATGAGACTACTATCAGTGACTGAGTATAGAGTTAATTTAACTCAGTGAAATGATGAACCAGAAACGATAGATGCATGTGATTCAGAAGAATATTAAATTCTTTCTTTTCTTTGAATGGATTATTGTAGTTACCTTAAGTTTACTCCGATGCAGAATTATAATGGATCAAGTAATACAATCACCAGTTGAAGAGAGAAAAAAAAAATGTTAGAAAATCTTCCTGGAGCTAAAAGATGAAATTGGTAATGACCAAGAGTTGGCATTGTTTAATGGAAAAAGGGAGACTTTGTGCTTCTAACGACGCTTCGCATAAAAGATTAGGATGTGTGCTTGCACAGCACGATAAAGTACTTGCGGATGCATTCGGACAGCACGGTTCACCAGGTTCGGATGGCCTTAGTAGTGCCAATTTTTGTGGAACAACCAACTCCGACGGTAATGTTCCTTCTGAGACTAATGGTTAGGTACACTGACATTTGGTAATACTGAATGTCAGGACGTATAGGTATCAGGATATTGTGTCAGGTTTCAGTTTGAAACTGTTGATTCCCTTCTAAGGGATGTATATAATTGGTTCCTCTCCAGTGGCTAAACTTCCAATCTAATGACGATTATTTCGTAAATTATGACTGCGTATGGTTCTACCTGCATGGAGGTTCATAGAACCATTCTTCAGGTTTCGAAACTGGTCTACTTAATGTTACCAGTAGGTGGATAGATTGACCAAAATTTCCCTGATTCTGGAAAGAAATCCGGAGAATTTTGGCAAACCTTGTCTTTCTGATTATCAAAGAACGTCATGGAAGAAAGTAGAAACTGGGGCGAACCCCGTGAATTGGGTAAAGTAACCGCTATATGGGTTGGTGGACAGACCCTGGTTATCGCGATTGATTGTAGAAAAACAATGATGAAGTGAGATTGGACGAAAACAGGAAATGTAAATAAGAAACCAGCCGGACTGAGAAACTCCGGGATTGACTTAAGTGAAAAGGCTGTTATGCCAGGAATGGTAAGCTTGCGTGGCACGTGGGAGTGATAAGAATAGTTGAAAAGATAAAAATAGAGGAAAGGTGACCGGAGAAGGCGCTGAATAGCCGATTAAGACTTATATGAAGTAAAGTTTTGGAAAGGTAGAAAGGTATCAAAGAAGAAGGCACTATGCCAGCAATTGCTAGAAAAGTAATGCTATTAGCCAACCCCTAAAATCATATATTTTTATTTTAGTGTGGCCAGTTGAGGCCAAGTCACAAAGGACTATCAAGTGACTAGACCAGCAATGAAAGGACAAAGCAGGGTTGCTTCTAAGTAAGCACCGACTGCAAGGGCTTCTGATATGACGGAAATATTAATGAGATTGTAGGAATCTTCTACTGAACCCTTTGCAACCCATGTTTGGATTGAGAATTCACTAGACTTTTGGAATGGGGTCACCCGTACTAAAGTGATTCATGTGTAAATGATCGTCCAAGATTACGAAAAAAAAAATGGAAGTACAATGACTTGAGATGTATGATGTTAGGGTATCATGAATACCATGAATATATTATGACTAAGAAAAGTAAACAACGAAGGTTTATGAAGAGAGTATAGAAATGGTCAGAGATGGATCAGTATGTTGTAGAAATTTCGTCTAAGGCAATTACCTTTGAGAAGAACGATAAGTACTAAGAGACTCACGTTGAACTCGACTCGACCAATATCTTCCAGAACATCCTTGCTACCAGTACCAAGTTCTGTAAGAGAGCAAATAGACATACGTTGTCTTTTGGAAGGTCAAATAGGCTGACAACTATCTGAAAGAAGAGGTTAGCATTAAGCCACCGATCGATTATCAAATGAGAATGATTGAGAAGAGACCCTTATTAAGGATACATGATTTGATTGCCAAGTACAGGACGCAAGAATTCCTTGGCAGTTGAGTTAAGGATAGGATATCCATAAATTAAGAAAAACCCTGGGGAATGCACAAGGGATGGTATTAACCCTAATAACGACATTATGAATTCAGATGATATGAGTTGGACTTGCTAAGGCAACAATGACCTGTAAGGATTATTAAAAAGAGTCCTGGAACGAACATAGATATAATTATTAGAGTATTGATCAATGACGTTTTGATATACCCTGTACCCAAAAAATACAGGGGGAATGATGAGGATGACCTAAGAAACCTTACAAGGAAAAAGGTAATATTCCGAACTTCAAAATGGAAGTTTAGTAAGGAATGTATGACATAGTAACAATAATGCCAGATGAGGCATGTATAAAACCCTGAGGAAGTATGGATTGAACCTATAAAGGTTGAGATTATCCTAATATAAGGAAAGAACTAAGAAAAGAAGTATCCTAAGTAGGATTGGGAATAAACGTGATAAAGTTTCCACGGGAAGGTGGAAGCAATGACTTATGGAAAAAGACTGATAGATATGTTTTTCTCCTTCAGCAGAGCTTAAGGAAGGATGCTTTCATCCAACAGTGATGGGAGTGAGGTAGAAAGATTTGAGTTGGAATGTATCCAGAGAACATGGATTACAAGAAATCATTATTATCAGGAAAGACCAATGAGGCGGCCGACAGTCTAGGTATAGAGGAATAATTACAAATGTTCATACCGAAGAAACAGAATGATATTTAGAAGGACCTTGAAGGTCATATCGGAGTGGAGGAATTTACATTCCTTTTGATGACTGTGCAAGAATTGATGATAATAATAGTTTAAGTAAAGATTCGATTCCCGATATTGTTTTAAGCAAACTACACACCTTAGAAGGTCCCGTTTTGAGGCAAACCAGGACCATGATACAAAATTGACGAAGTAAACCGTTAAGTTTCCAGTCTTTTATGAAAGCTGCATGAGTGATAGTTTCATCAACCTGACATAGCTGCGATGCTTGAAACTCTTCTGCAATTTTATCTACTTCATGTAATATCTACATCAAGTTCAGGAAGTGTTCCTTATGGATAAGGAATAGTGATTACTTTGTCTCCCTAAAGGATTAAAACTCGTATGGTTAGCTATTAACGAACTACGTAAACAGCAAGCGATGGCGATTCTTCTAAGAAAGTAAATGATAACGTAAAGATAAAGAAAGTGATGCTATTGATAAGCTAAATGGCATGTTGATGAATGACATGCAAGTTGTGTTAGTGTACTTCTGCGCAAACGAGATAGAGAATATGATGTTGATGATTCATGATGCTAAAGGTATTCCCGTGGAAAGAATTAATGAGACTTGGAGGGAAGGGCAGTTGAGCCCGAGACTTATTTGGCCACCTGAGAGTTTAAAAGTGTTCGGAAGGTGGCATTCGAGCCAGCTCTACCCCCAAAACTTATAGCATGATCGTAACGTGTTTCATGTGGCAAGGCTACTAGGGGTGGCAATTTCGGGTAACAGGTCGGGTTCGTGTCGGGTTTGCTGTACCTGGTCCTGTTTTTGGGTCAACCCGAACCTACCCGAACCCGAAACGGGTTGAAATTTTCAACCCGAACCCGACCTGTTATGTACCCGATCAACCCGAAAATGACCTGTTTTGACCCGAAAATTATTAAAAATTAATTATTATAATTTTATTAAATTATTTTTCTTTATAATATATTAAAAAAATCTATAATAATAACTTTATGAGATGATATTTGAATAAAATTATATAAATAATATATAAATAGATGACAAATGTAAATATTTTGTAATATAAATATATATTTATATATAATATATTATATATAAAAAAAATTCGGGTCGGGTTCGGGTACACTGGGTTAACCCGAACCCGACCCGAACCCAACGGGTAAAAATTTACCCAACCCGAACCCGACCCAAAACGTAAAAACCCCGACCCTAATTCGTATTTTTCCGTGTCGGGTTCGTGTCGGGTTTCGGGTCGTGTCAGATTTTGCCACCCCTAAAGGCTACGCCAGTAAAATGCAGATGCTCGATAGATGATAAGAGTACGAGCAGGTAGATATACGACCTGGTCTAACTTATGAAGAACAACCTGTGGAAAATCACGGATAGAAAATAGCAAGTGATGAGAAACAAGGTTGGCAGAAGTAGATTATATTGAATCTAAGTTAAAGGGATCGGCCAGATTCATTTCGGAGAATTTAAATTGGAATAATGTGATGATCATAGAGTAAATGTAACGGGATACCAATAAGGAGGTACCAAGTGCAAAAGATATCTTAATAAAGAGATGAAGGTGAAAGTAAATAACAGAAGTAAATAAGAATCAGATAATAAGAAGGATGTGATTGATAAAGAAAAGACTGGGAAAGTAACTATGGAGTATGAAGCAAGGAATGTTATGAATGGATTAATAAAAGGGTTTTCTGATGAATTCTCAGGATGACAACCTGATAGTGTTAATATTATAGATATGAAAAAGCTAGTAGCGTGACATGGAATGTCAGTAACAATGGTGTCAAGCGAGAAACCTAAGATTTAACCTAAAAGGTTGAAGGAATTTTCTGGAGTGAGCGTTGCTAAGGTTGAACCAGAGTATAGGTCCATAGAATAGTGGACAAAGCACCAAGATATGTTGACACATGAGATTGCGATCAAATGGTATTGGATATAATTATGATTAATTTCTTCCTTGATGAACCTCTATAGTTTAGAGGTAAATTCTGAGTATGATATTTTACAATCATGAAAACCTTCTATAATCCTTTAGAACTCTTTTCTTTTCTTCTCTCTTATTCATCTTCTTTATGAATTGAGAAGAACAACCCTTTAAGGAGGGGAGGTACTGCTACGTGACTATCTGTCTATGTGATAGAAGTCTAAGTGGAATACCATAACTTGTTTAATTGCTTGTCAAGTACTAAAGGCTGGCCCCCTTCTGTACTAACTATGCAATATAACAAAGGTTCAATTGATCATAGTGATCTCTCAATAAATCCTTCCACTTCTCTATATTGATCGAGTTTGTGAAGATTAAAGCAATCGAGAAATGCACATTGCGAGCGAGGTTATCTCCGAATTCGCAGCACGATAGTAATACCAAAGCCACTGCGGATATCAATAAGGATAAGACTGAGTAAGAGTATAACCCGGATAGTGTGTTGTACGAAAAGTAGCAACGTTGATGGAAAAAGGATAAAGTATGGATTGTAGCACTAGAAGATGTGCTGAGAAAGGGTAGAATGACTAAGAATTGACCAGGAAGCTAAAAAGTGAACGACAGGCAAACGACTCTTTGCTTCCTACCTGATTCCGGGAGGGGAGATTGTAAGAACCCCAAATTTTGGATATAATTAAAACTTTTTATTATGTACCGAGGTAATGGTGAATAGTGATTACGACTACGATGTAACGATTGAGATAATGAATGAAAGGAATAGATTTGGATTCAAATGTTTTTATGTCTTGAAGAATACTATTGGTTGACACTTTAGATAAGAATTATCTATCTCCTAGGGAATTGAGATTTGATAATTCTAAAGGAGAAGATTATTCTTATGTCGTCCAAATCGATATCTGTTATTAGTCCAGTGGGTCCGTAAAAAGGTTAAGGAACGATCGAAAAGAGATCAGGGATAATTGTACAACCCTAAGAGGATAAGTAAAGAAAAATGGATGAATAGTGATTTTGGTGGACATAGGAATATTATTAGACGACGCGATATATAAGTATCCAGAACGAAATTCTGAGTTCGTATTAGTGATCCAGGGGGAAAAAGAGTGTATGTAAAAGCTGTCGGATTCTGAAAAATAGCACTTTTATTTTCTCCGAGAATTTCCTGGACACTGAAAGACTTAAAGAATTATTGAAGGGATTTAAGGAATATGGATTCGAGAATTATTATGAATGATGGAGAATATTATTATAAATGTTAAGACGGTTTCCGGTAAAACCCTAACTAAAAACGATTGAGATATTCGTTCGAACGATCAATGAATTGAGCAATAACCGGACAAAGAAACAAGCAGAGAGCCAAGAGACAAGCATGTGCAAGTGGATAGGATCAAGTAACTAAGTTGGTTACCAAAGCAACTTGGACAATTAGAAAGCAAACTAAGTACTTAGCTTAATCTTATCATCAAACCACTAAAACATGACATTTGTCCACTTGAATTACATCATGCATGAGAAAATCACTTTATTAAAGTAACTTTAGCTAGATATTATCCAAGACTACACAATAATGCAAGGATGAGATCAAAAGCAAGCCAAACAACTCCATTTCTCTCTTTTTCTCTAAACTGCCCAGCAGAAACAAAAGCTAAATAAAAATTCATATCTCCCAATCTAGAGAGTCTAAAATCACCAAATTTTAACCAAAGCCTCTCCACTCCATGGGTAAGGTTCGTTCAAAATTTCATTGCAATGCAAGTAGTATAGCCTAGTCAAATCCATGCTCAAAGTTGGGAAGCCAAATCTGAACAGTTTCTGTCCAGTAGGAAAAACGGGTTCAAAACCATAGCTTCCAAGCTTCAAATTTCATGATCTATAGCTCAAAACAAAGCTTATGAAGAACCCAAGATGTGGTAAAAATTTGAGAGCTAAACTCTTGTTTTTCGATTTTTTATGATTTTTACAAGTTGAGTGATGAATAGTGTTCTTCAAGAACTAGTCTTGTTTTCTTTGATTCCTATGGTTGATTTAGCTAGCTTAAGGCCACTCAAGCATCATACAAAGCTTAGTGAGGCTAGAACATACTCCAAGGAAGGTAGACCTCTTGAAACCCTAGCATTTGATTTGAGATTTATATATGTTTTTGATGGTTTTAGCTTTGTATGATTATAGTGGTGATTATAAGCATGATTATGTAGTTAGTTATGTGATTTAAGAAGCATGATGATTTTGAGGTTAAGATCAGTGGTTCTAGGGTTTGTTGAGATGAGAATCATGTTTATGAATTGTGTTGATGCCCGGTGTGGCTTGGTTATGTTGTTACGATTTTTAGAACGTCCGATTTATAGCCGTCGTAATGCCGAATTTTTGTTAACACTTAAAAACAAAGCAAGGCAGTTAATATAATTTCCTGACCTTGGTAATATGGTGACTGGTCCTTGTAGATCTCGAGTCATAGATCGTTTTGGCGCGAGAATCGAAACATTCCGACTTACGGTTTAGGAGTTATGGTCAAATTACTAAAATTGGTTCGGAACCGTAAGTAAAAGTTCGTAACTTCAATTGAACCCTCGTAAAGCATGTTACTCAGTGGCGAATCTTGGTAAATAAATACTAGAGGTCATAAGGAAGGTATAAAAGAAAACCACATGTCAAACGGATCGTTTTCCGATTTTATAAAAATGTTGGAATCGAAGTTAAACGCGAACGAACCCCTAAAAATCCGCTTGATTATAACTTCGGTAAAACACTTAGAAAACGGGCGATAAAACTCGGAGTATAATATTGATTCGTAACGATCGACTTTAGAACTTGTATGACTTAAGTATGTCCCAAGTGTAAGTACAGTGACATGTCGTATTAACGAGCGAATGTCGGGTCGGATCGATGATAAAAGGAATCCACTAAAAGGGGTATAACGAGATAACTCGAGAACGTGTTTCGATTTAAGTATAACTTAACTTTTGAGATGTTAAGTGATTAATCCCGAATGCCTTGGCTATTTATACATCACCAAGCTGACCCGGGACCCGCTACCACTACCCCTTACCATACTCGACTACCAGGCAAGTTTCAATTCCCTTCTTTTAGGTTGTTGTTATGATTGAATATATATATATATATATATATATATATATATATATATGTTTTCTGTTATACATATGCCATAGCATGCATGCCTACTTTCAAGTTATATCGTTATGCTTGTTCCCTGATTGTTTATTGGCTTATTAATTAGATAGCTAACGTATCAATTATAAGCCGATTATTGTAAGACCCTCATAGAAGGGCGTATACAACTTATCCATCAAATATAGACCGGGAGTCAATATTTCTTTATATATCGATATTACCTCGGAGTAAAATATTTAAGTAAATATTTTCCATTATTTGGGCGACGAATATTATTTGAATATTCGTTCGAGATTAATTATTTAACGATCCTTACTTCAAGAGGAGACGGAGGGAAGCAGATTCTTGGGTGTGTGGTGGAAACAACAAGAAGTCCCTGGCATTTTTCTTATAGCCTTATGTATATCGTTGTATGGTTGTATTGAGTGGGGCGCTCTTTTTTTTCCCCTAGAGTTTTTTCACTTAGGGTTTTGCTCTTGCGGGGTTTTTAACGAGGCCTACCTATATTTGGAGTCTTCTTCTCTAATATAGAGGTTTTATTGTCTAATCTCTCAAATGAATCTCTTTCTCATGCCAGTCGTAATTCAGGTCACAATCCATGGATTGGTTAAGCATACCTTTCGGATAGATGAAAGTGTTAAGAAAAGATGGAGTTGTTTTCTTTGGGTGAAAAGAAGTATAAAGAGGAGACAGAGGGAAGCAGATTCTTGGGTGTGTGGTGGAAACAACAAGAAGTCCCTGGCATTTTTCTTATAGCCTTATGTATATCGTTGTATGGTTGTATTGAGTGGGGCGCTCTTTTTTTTCCCCTAGAGTTTTTTCACTTAGGGTTTTGCTCTTGCGGGGTTTTTAACGAGGCCTACCTATATTTGGAGTCTTCTTCTCTAATATAGAGGTTTTATTGTCTAATCTCTCGAATGAATCTCTTTCTCATGCCAATCGTAATTCAGGTCACAATCCATGGATTGGTTAAGCATACCTTTCGGATAGATGATAAGCTTTTGTGGATGAAAGAATGTCTCATTTCCTTTCCTTCTTGGATTGTGTAAATTTTATTTTTTTTTTAAATGAAATCGTTTCATTTATGCAAAAAAAAATGGGGATAACAAAAAATAGGGGTTAGATCTAACGGTTGTAAATGTGGGATAACCAAAAATATGGATTAACCAAACTATAAATTATACCCCATTTCGCTTATTATAATATAGTATAGATAGTATAGATAAGGAAACGATAACCCAGATCATTTAACACTGTGAAACTAAATTAGGCAAACCTGAGCAGCCAATATTTAGATTACGGAAACAACAAACTAAAGAATTACCTGTTAAACACCTGAATTTTCCAGGTTTACAAAAAAATAACTTATGCCATTATGGACAGTCATTTAATACAACAAATAGAGAGAGTTTACAACGGAGGCTAGCTATCTGACTTATGTCAAAAATCATGTTTCTGTATTGTTCTTTCTAAAATTCCTTTGTCCTGGGTTTATTAGCAACCCATGTCTACTAAAATTGCAACTCCATAGAAAAGGCAAGTGCAGTTAGTACACATAGAAGGCATACTCATCCACATACTGCAGTCCACTGGCCCCCTTTTCATTCAACATTTCTAATGATGCAAAAGATCATATATGTCCAACAATAATGGAAAAAAGAATTATAATAACTAAAAAATATACTTTATAACAATGTGAACAGTAGTGGCAGACTTACCCTCGCCCAATTAAAAGTGACTAAAACTATTTAATATATACACATTGGAATTCAAACCAAACTTGATAGCATAATAAATGAGTTTCAGACTACTTTAATGAATAAGTAGGTACATTCATAAATTTGAAAATGAGGTAAATTATAAATTTGAAAACGGTCATCTCAATTCAGCCTACTAGGAGAAGCTGAAGTAGCGACCAAAGCAGGAGACTCCTGCTGGAAATTCTCATGTTGCCTACCAAGAACAGCTGGAGGAGCTGGTGTAGAGGGAGGTAGAGGAGGATGACAAGCACAATTATTATCCAGCCTTAATTTAGGAGTCACCTTATTCCATCTCTGTAGACATAGTGCTATGTTTGTTCAGTTGATGACACAATGTTCAGTAGTTATTGAGTAGGGAGATGCCTGAATGATTTACGCTGCTGCCTTGCTGGAAAACTGATGATCATCTGCAAAAATCATCACTAGTTGTTGACTAGCATTTTGGCTCCAGCCACATGGTGGTTTTAAGCTCATATATCCCAACGACAACCCTGGCGCATGTTAAGAAACCAGTCCATCTAAAAACTTAAGGTGTTAGAGGAAGGCCAAACTGGATCTTTTTATCATATTCTAACATTCCCCCTCACTCGAAAGCCCATTTTTGGGTCGAAGAGTGGATCACGGGCGCTCATCTTTGGAGCATAACTTGCCTTCATGTCCATATTAAATATTGAGAATATTGGGGGTCATAAAAAGTCGAACCTAAGACCTCTGCGTGACCTGAGCTCTGATACCATGTTAAGTAACCAACTCATCTAAAACCTTAGGGTGTTAGAGGAAGGCCCCAAATGGATCTTATGTTATATTTCAACACTCCCCCTCACTCGAAATCCCATTTTTTGTGTTAAAGAGTGGATCACGAGCGCCCATCTTTTGGGGCAATAATTGCCTTCGTGTACATAATAAATTGTGAGAATATTGGGAGTGGCAGGGAGTCGAACTTGAGACCCCCGCCAAACCAGAGCTCTGATACCATGTTAAGAACTAGTCCATCTAAAACCTTAAGGTGTTAGAAGAAGGCCCCAAATGGATCTTATATTATATTCTAACAGCGCACTGGTGTTGATACTATTGGAAGTGGGGATCCAACCCCATGTGTATTTAGTGGTAGAGTAGTATTGAAATCAGTAGGATAGGTTGGTGGAGAAAGAGAGATAGTTCCATGATGATGAATAGAGGCTTGTGGAGAAAGAGATATCACAACTGACAAATCTTTTTTGATAAATGGAAGTTGGGAAATATGGCTCAGTAGTTAGGTAATTAGATGGCTGAGTGATTTAAAATGATACTTGGTTGCGCAAATAATCAACAAGAATCATCAGCTACGGGTGATTAGCATTTTAGTTACAACCACGAGGAGCCTTGAAGGTCATTAATCCCGACGACACACTTTTACCATTGGAAGTGGGGGGATGAGCCTAGGTGCAGTCTGGGGTAGAGTAGCATCAGAATTAGGAGAAGATGTTGGTATAGAAAGAGATATAACATCATGATCAAGCTTAGAGGCTTGTGTAGAAAGAAAGAGCGCATGAGACAGAGCTTTTATTGCCAGTGCACATTTGCTTGTAGTCTTCTTACTCAATGCCTCTTGGAAGAGTCAGTGTCCTCAGTCCTGAATAGGTACACCGTAAACTAATGGTAGTATTAATACTGTAGCCAGCATGGCACTGACCATCATCACTACGACTGCCAGGAGCCACGTTTACCTTTTTCTTCGAATGCACATTGCAAATTTGCAATAGTGCTTAACATCGTTATCGGTCCTTCCACGAAGATGGAAGCTATGCCAACCCATTTAAAATATATGCACATGAAATAACTAACACTGATATAATTCTTAGCCAAATATAGAAATAATATAACAACTTCTATTAAACATACTTTAACCATCTTATTCACACCTAATTATGTGAATAATTGATACATTTCATAAGTTGATTATCCTAATTTAATTTGGAATCTTTGGAGAAACTCTACAAACCACTCCAAAAATTCATACTTGCTGTCTAGAACAACTTGGAATCTAATAATCTTTATGTCTTGTCATCCTTAGTAGTGAAAGTTCCCCGCTTGATATAGGATCTCAGATAGATTGTCCATCGGAGTCTGCAACTATTGCCATATCCACTGAAACCTATGGTATCAATTAAACAGTTGAGTGATAAACACGTAAACACACACATGAATACATGGATATAACTTTTTGACATAGATACATAAACACATGTAAACACAACTAACGAAATGAGCTTTATACTAATTTATATGGTTAAAAGAAATTAAAAAGTAAATATAAAAATATAACAGTACTAGTAAGAACAGCTGTCTAATTGCATGGACCATTTTCTCGAACGTAGGATTAAAAGATAAGGTCCTCTTCCGGAGTGCATGGACCTTACTTAATCTCTCTTCCAATACCATAAGGTAGTCTCCTCATATATGATCGATCTTTTCCCCTTTCTCTCACTCTGTATATGTTTCTTTGTATATGGAGTAAACAATTGATGCAAAGTGATTACAAGGTGGGGAATTATAGTGAAAAAAATGAAGAATTAACTAATGAGTAATTGACTGAAAATTAGCATTACTCTATTGAGTCAACTTTAGCAGTACTCGGTAGCAAAAGTCATTAATTACCTTTTAAAATTAAACTCTTTTTCTTAATATGGATTTAGGTGCATTTCGGTGTCCTATATTCATGCATAAGTCAACATAAATAAGTGGTTAGCTCTTTTCGGCTCAAATTTTAGAAAATTAGAAAATGTTTTTGTAGGTGTTTAAAGTTAAGAATAAATATAGATTGTGCATATATAAATAAGATTTTTGAATATTTGCTAAGGATTACTGTTAATTTACATTGAAGGAGTTATTAGGAATATAGGTTAAGCAAAGCGCATTGCGCTCAAGCTCAATAAACCACATTATTGATTCTTGTATGGTAATAATAAACAATTCTATGCAATCATGATATTCTCACGATTGTAATGCTTTAAACTCATACAAAAAACTTTTGTTAAATTATACATAGAGAATTAAGTGAAGTACATGTGATATAATTTTTCAAAATTTTGAGCCAAAAAGAGCTAACTACTTAATTATATTGAATTATGCATGCATATAAGACATTTAAATGCACCTAAATCCTTATCAAGATAAATAGTTTAATTTTATAAAGTAATCACAATTATAGTTAATGACTTGCTAGCGAGTAACACTAAAGTTAACAACAAAATTTATGTTAATTTTTAGCCAATATAAGTAAATCACTTCTTCTGTTTTATTTTCTATGAATACCCTTCCTTCTAATTACTTCGCAAAAGTGTTTACTCTATATACAAAGAAATATATAGGGACCAAGAGAAAAGGGAAGAGAAAGATCACTTATGGGAAGACTACCTAGTGGAATGGGATGAGAGATCAAGAAAGGACCATGGCATCCAGAAAAGGACCTTATTTTGTCATCATGCATTCAAGAAAATGGTCCAGGCAATTGGACATCTATTCGTACTATTACTTGTATATATACAATTAATTTTTTATTTCTTTTTTACTTTATAAATTAATATAGCTCATTTCATCAGTTGTGTTTATGTGTGAATATGTGTATATGTTTGAAATTTATACCCATATATCCATGTGTGTATTCGTGTGTTTATTACTTAATCTTTTATGGATAAAATAGATTTAAATAGATGCGACAAGAGTTGCAGACTTCGATGGACAAACTATTTTAGACCCTGTATTAAACGGGAAATTTTTACTACTGAGGAAGACAACAAGATAGAAAGACCAACCAACTCCAGGCTGTTTTGTGCAACAATTATGGATTTCTGTAAATGAAAACCATCACTAGTAAAAAAATACTTTTTAATTTTTATATAATACAATAAATTAATTAAATAAATAATTTAATATTATTATAAAGGTCATCAGCACTGAAGCAAGCACATAATATAACTTTGAACCCATACCACCTCAACCCGATTCTGATTCCAAACCTATGTCACTCCGCGAACCAAACTGTGTGACCTCCATTGTTTCCACCCTGTCACAATCACAATTCACAAGCATAAAAAAGTAATACTCATACTATAAATTTTCGGAGAATATTAAATTATTTAATATATACACATTATACCAACCTTGATAACATAACAATTCCGGGACTATTCTCTCCGTACCTCTATCCCAAGCTTTGATCAAAGAAATGGGCTTTCACAGGGTAAGGATCTAAGGCGTGTGTTCAAAGAAATGGGTTGTTGGAATTTTGTGAAAAATGAAGGAGCCAGCCATATCAATAACTGGATTGTTGGGGTTTTTGTGGGAGAAATGAGGGTACAGAGAGATAAAGATGGAGGAGAGAGGTGAGATGAGACATGAAAGGTAATAAAGGAGAGAATGAGAGGAGTGAGTGAGAGGGGAATCAAATGAGTTGAACAAGGTGAGAGGAGAGAATGAATGTGTTTTTTTCTCTTAAACAAGGTGGAGTGGTTTATGTGTTGAATGTATGAATGGGAAGGATCTTATATAAGGAAAAAAAATGGGTAGTTAGTTGGGATTTCATTATTGACAGATTTGATTTGGATTTTTTTCATATAATTTTTGAGGTGTATTCAATTGGGAATTTCAAGGATTTTTTGGATTTTAGAAATTTATGTGTATTCAATTTGGATTTTAATTTTTTTTTTTTAGAATTTGATGATATTCAATTTGATTTTTGAACTTCAAAATGTCCTTTAAAATCTAATGGTATTCAATTTGAATTTCAAAATGTCTTTTAAAATCTGATGGTATTCAATATGGATTTTAAAAAATCCATTAAAATCTGAAGGTATTCAAAATCTATGCACTTTTTTGGATTTAATAAAATGATGAATTTTGAAAAATTTGCTGGTGTATTTTTTATGTTTTGAAATTCGGCCAAAATCAATGAGATTTTAATGAATTTATCAGAAATGTCACAAAATCTATGAGATTCTACATAAACTCTGCAAGAATCCGCGTAAATTTGAAATCAACAACAATTTTATAAAATCCATGGATTATTATTAATTCATCAAAATCTGAATTGAATACACCCCCTTAATATAATCTGAGGGTACAGAGAGATAAAGATGGAGGAGAGAGGTGAGATGAGACATGAAAGGTAATAAAGGAGAGAATGAGAGGAGTGAGTGAGAGGGGAATCAAATGAGTTGAACAAGGTGAGAGGAGAGAATGAATGTGTTTTTTTCTCTTAAACAAGGTGGAGTGGTTTATGTGTTGAATGTATGAATGGGAAGGATCTTATATAAGGAAAAAAAATGGGTAGTTAGTTGGGATTTCATTATTGACAGATTTGATTTGGATTTTTTTCATATAATTTTTGAGGTGTATTCAATTGGGAATTTCAAGGATTTTTTGGATTTTAGAAATTTATGTGTATTCAATTTGGATTTTAATTTTTTTTTTTTTAGAATTTGATGATATTCAATTTGATTTTTGAACTTCAAAATGTCCTTTAAAATCTAATGGTATTCAATTTGAATTTCAAAATGTCTTTTAAAATCTGATGGTATTCAATATGGATTTTAAAAAATCCATTAAAATCTGAAGGTATTCAAAATCTATGCACTTTTTTGGATTTAATAAAATGATGAATTTTGAAAAATTTGCTGGTGTATTTTTTATGTTTTGAAATTCGGCCAAAATCAATGAGATTTTAATGAATTTATCAGAAATGTCACAAAATCTATGAGATTCTACATAAACTCTGCAAGAATCCGCGTAAATTTGAAATCAACAACAATTTTATAAAATCCATGGATTATTATTAATTCATCAAAATCTGAATTGAATACACCCCCTTAATATAATCTGAAAAAGATACTATTTTGATATATTTAATTCTAATATTTTTCACATATTTTTGATATAATCCAAAAAGTATACTGTATTTACTTTGGTATATTTGATTCCCATATTCTTCTTATCATTCTAGCATAATCCAAAAAAAGTATTGATTTCTTTTTTATGGATATTATAGATAATTATATATTTTTAATTGTGTACACATTTTTTCGTGGGGTACAACTTTTTTTTATGATAAATGATTTAGCTTTATACCTTTCAAATTAATATATGTTCTTTCGCATCGTACTCGATTAGAGATGCACAAAAAATTCAAATTTAAAAAGTTCATGCAATCCATTCAATCGAGAAAAAATCTGATTCAAAAAACTCGGCCCGATCCAGCTCGCGGACCTAAACGGAGCACATATTTTTCATAAAATTCCAACACGGCCCGATCCAATAAAGGTCGGATTTAAGTCCGATTCGGACAAAATTCCGACACGATTCGGATAAAAATTCAACCCACTATGATAAAAATCCAAATTTTATGCGTATATTTTGAAAAATTCAAATGTAAAACAAGAATAAACTCATATTTTATATGAACTTCTTATAAAATTGAATGAAATCTCGGATAAAAATCTAAACTATTTAATAAATTATTGAAAAAAGTATAAGTTTTTAAATAGAAAAAAAAATTACCAAAAAAAAATTAATGTTTAAATTAAATTAAAAATTCAGATCAAGCCAGGGCCAATCATCCGGATTCGATGGGCCGGTCCGGGGCCGAGATATTTTAGATGAAATCAAGTCCGACATGGTACGATTTTAGAAAAAATCGGTTCGATTCAACTTAAACAAATCTGGCCCAAATATGATCAAATTCCATTTTTGTACATCTTTACGCTTGATGGATAGAGTAAATCTTTTAGATGAGTGTAAAAATCACAAGACTCATTATATTTACTAATTCTAATTTAATTTTTTAAATACTCGTTTTCAGCATTAAAATGCAAACATTCTAAATCAAAATTATATAAGCTCCAGATAGGGGTGAGCATAAAAATCAAAAACCGCAACCGAACCAAAAAATCAAAAAACCGTACCAAAAAAACCGAAACAGCCAAAAACCGAAAAAAATCGTAACCAAATCGAACCGGCGGAACGGCTTGATAACGGTTTTATCCAAATAACCGAACCGTTTATATAATATTATATATCTATTTATTTTAATATAATATGATTATATAATAATACATTATTTACTATATATAATCTAGTATAGTTAGATATAAAAAACATCATAAACAAAAGCTATTTTTTATTCTTTTACTGTAAATTGTTGTTAATCCTTTTGATATCTGTGTTCCTCTATAGTAATTACTACTAATATTGTGGTCTTTAATTCTAAATTTAAATGTAAACTCACCTATAATTTTATGATAAAAAAACGATCTCATTATAATTTCTAATTTTTTTTATGTTATAATATCTTAAAACATAAAACATATTCTTGTTTAGTATGTTGTTTTTGTTTATTTTCATTACATGCCATTGTCTAGTGTTGGTAAAGTTTGTGATTGATATAATAATTTCTGCTCCAATGTGCTTGATTTTCTCATGTACTCTACTCGTTCTTTTAATGAAGTTTAGCCTATAAAAAAGGAGTCAGGATCATCTGTCCCATTCTCCATGCCCCCTTTTATGTCCTTGTTGTGCTAAAATAAATGACAATTTAAAATCGCAAGTGCACGACTCAATCGTTGAATTATTTTAGGTATCGATCCACGGAGACTAACATTTTCGCAAACCTTAATTTTTAATTTAGGCGAATTAGACAAATTTGATTTTGAAAAGGTTTTGAAATTATCTAATTAATTTCTAAAAGAAAATATTATCTAATTAAAATAATTCAAAACAAAGTTAAAAGAAAATTAAATTAAAATTAAACTAACAACTAAAATCTAACTAATTATCATGCACAAATTATATTAAAGAGCAAGTAAAGCAAAATTCTAGAATGAATAAAAGAGGACCTATACAACAGCTAGATATGCATTCGAATGAATAAAGAAAAGGGCTCTTTTCATAAATATATTGTCAAAAGTAAATTTTTGCAATTTTACTTTTGTTAAGAAAAGCTATTTGCAAAAATAGCATCTTATTTGCAAAAATACCATCTTATTTGCAAAAATACCTTCTTTCCTTTTTAAACCAAATTTCCTCCCCTATTTCCGGATGAACAGTAACCACGACTACTGTTCATCGACTTTTTTTTTTTTTTTTTTTTAAGGTAGGGTGCTATTTTGGTGGATTTGGGTTGCATGGCCCGCAGGGGCATATTCAACTGCATGCAACCACATTCAACTAAATTGAATACAACCACATTCAACTGAATGCAACCACATGCAACTAAATTTCTGATTTCAAGTTCCTTTGTTCAGTTTTCATTTTCGACCTCTTTTTTTAATGCAACCACATTCAAATGCATGCAACCACATGCAACTTTTTTAAAGGTGGGTTGATTTTGGGTTCCATGGCCCCGCAGGGGCATATTCAACTAAATGCAACCACATTCAACCAAATTCAACCACATTCAACTAAATTACTGATTTCAAGTTCCATTTTTCAGTTTTCATTTTCGACCTCTTTTTTGGACTCTAATATATATATATATATATATATATATACATATATATATATATATAGTAGAGTTCAAAAAAGTGGTCGAAAATGACAACTGAACAAAGGAACTTGAAATCAGAAATTTAGTTGCATTTGGTTGCATTCAGTTGCTGATTTGGTTGAATATTGCCCCTGGCGGGGCCGTGCAACCCCAAAATCACCTCATCTTAAAAAAAGTTGAATTTGGTTGCATTTGGTTGAATATTGACCCTGGCGGGGCCTTGCAACCCAAATCCGCCAAAAGCATCCCACCTTAAAAAAGAGTTGAATGTGGTTGAAACCAAAATAGCACCCCACCTTCAAATGAATGCAACCACATTCAAATGAATGCAACCACATGCAACTTTTTTAAAGGTGGGTTGATTTTGGGTTCCATGGCCCCGCAGGGGCATATTCAACTAAATGCAACCACATTCAACCAAATTCAACCACATTCAACTAAATTACTGATTTCAAGTTCCATTTTTCAGTTTTCATTTTCGACCTCTTTTTTGGACTCTAATATATATATATATATATATAGTAGAGTTCAAAAAAGTGGTCAAAAATGACAACTGAACAAAGGAACTTGAAATCAGAAATTTAGTTGCATTTGGTTGCATTCAGTTGCTGATTTGGTTGAATATTGCCCCTGGCGGGGCCGTGCAACCCCAAAATCACCTCATCTTAAAAAAAGTTGAATTTGGTTGCATTTGGTTGAATATTGACCCTGGCGGGGCCTTGCAACCCAAATCCGCCAAAAGCATCCCACCTTAAAAAAGAGTTGAATGTGGTTGAAACCAAAATAGCACCTCACCTTCAAATGAATGCAACCACATTCAAATGAATGCAACCACATGCAACTTTTTTAAAGGTGGGTTGATTTTGGGTTCCATGGCCCCGCAGGGGCATATTCAACTAAATGCAACCACATTCAACCACATTCAACTAAATTACTGATTTCAAGTTCCTTTGTTCAGTTGTCATTTTCGACCTCTTTTTTGGACTCTACTATATATATATATATATATATATATATATATAGTAGAGTTCAAAAAAGTGGTCGAAAATGACAACTGAAAAATGGAACTTGAAATCAGTAATTTAGTTGCATTTGGTTGCATTCAGTTGCTGATTTGGTTGAATATTGCCCCTGGCGGGGCCCTGCAACCCAAATCCACCAAAAGCATCCCACCTTAAAAAAGAGTTGAATGTGGTTGAAACCAAAATAGCACCCCACCTTAAAAAAAAAAAAGAGTCAATGAACAGTAGCCGTGGTTACTGTTCATCCGGAAATATGGGCTGGTCAAAGGGGGAGGGAGGAGGGGTTGACCTAGAAGATGGTATTTTTGCAATTTTGAAACTTAGTTTGGTAAAATTGTAATTAATTGAAGAAGATGGTATTTTTGCGAAAAGAAACTTCAAATCAAGTATTTTTGGTAAATACCCTAAAGAAAATGAAGATTTTGCAGCTGAGAAAACACCAGAAAAATAGATAAAACCGGATTCGAAACCCAGCAAAAACATACGATAAATCAAGCTTCAAGTCGAAACTTATAGCAGTGCAAAAACGGACAAAAAACAACACCATTTTAGAACTTAAAGCAGACTAAATCTCAACTAAAATTCACAGCACAAAAACAGAAAACACAGATCTCGCACTCAGCAGTTAACAAAAATGCAAAACGGCTCAGCACAATCAGCAGAAAAATAGACATAACTCGCAAACAAAACTAACATATTCATCACTCCAACAAGGCATGAAAAAAACACAGCTGAAAATACTAAAAAATCGGCTAACCCAATTGGAAAACACTAACACCGAAAGAAGGCAACAAAATCCATCAGCAAAATGAAACCAAACAAAAAAAAATCAATTTCAGCAAACCCAGCAGAAAGCTGAACCCTCGACAACAAAGAAAACTAAGCACTCGGTAAAGAAGAAGATGCAGCAGTGAGTCGACTCAACAAAACAAAGCTATAGTAAATAACAGAAGAAAAACTCAGTAACCAAGTCCGCAAATCAAAGACGAAAGCAAATAAAGAAAATGGAAGTCAAATTAACGTAAACGGTTTTAAAATCTGTAAAGAAATTGTGAAGAGAGATGAGGAGTACACCGAGTTGACTCGGTGTAAAAAGATTAGTTCAGTGTGAAGATAAAAGAAAGAAACAGGGGAGTGGGTGTTAAAAACATTGCAGTGAATTAATAAAACGAAAGCACCAATCTAATAAAAACAAACTTCATACTAAAGACGAAATTGAAACTAATTATTTTACTACTATTTTAACACAAGATATTAAAGTTTTAAAACAAGATCTACACTTAAAAATACTAAAACCCACAATAAAATTGAGATTTAAAGGGGCTTAACTACGATTATTAACTAAGAACAAGAAAATAAAATCTCGTTACTTTCAACCCATAGTGGTTAGCATTTCGCTACTTTGTCCACTAAACGGATTTACGAAAATAACGAAAGCTATGCAACAAAAAAATGAAAGAACAAGACGAGAAATTAAAGGAAACGGAATTTTTGCATTAAAATAAAAAGTGTTTACAAGATTTGAAACTAAAAAAAAAAAAAATTAAAGCCACCTAAAATTTATGTTATTCAATACAAGGGGGGTGAGGGTGTATTTATAGGATAAGAATTAGGGTTAAGGGGGGTGTTGGTTAAATCCCCACCATACATTTATGGTGTGTGGTGGTAAAATCCTAGCCATCTATTTGTTTCCTTCCCCTTTAAGCTTTGATGAGTGAATCTTGGCCATACACTTATTTAATGTGTTGGGATGATCTCCACCTTCCACATGTCTTCAAAGATTCCTTTTCCACGAAGCTCCTAATTCTTTTTCCTTTTTTCATTTAAGTCCTTTTTCTTCCTCTTTTTCCCTTCCTTGCTCTTTATTTCTTTATTTTGCCATTTCTTTATTTATTCACGAATTTCCTGAAATGCAACAAAATAAATTATTAAAATACGAGTTCAAGCAATAAATAGGTAATAAAAATATGCATAAATATGCACTTATCAAATGCCCCCATACCTATCTTTTGCTCATCCTCGAGTAAAAAAGGAAAAATGCAAAATGAAAAACCTATACTCACTGTCGTAGGAATCACGGGTAATTTTAGGTTTACCAACCCGTTAAACCCATAGACGATCTCTATAGGAGGAATGTTGTCTCCTAAGGGTTTACAGAAGATATACCCATAAAATTTTTGAGATAAATCAGCAAGTATCTTACTTTCTTCTTTCAATCTAGCTTTCATTGGTGTCAACAAAACAATTTTGTAGGAAAATACAGGCCTTAAAGATTATTCTAATAATAGCCAAGTTATAGGTTCCCACAATCCACATGAGTCGACTCAAAAAGTTTACAAAAAATCCCAAGGTGTGTAGTGAATTTAAGGCCTTTGATGGATAAAGTGCATACGAACATTTTCTCTTTTTCAACCAATCTCTATCAAAACAAGTATCTAGCCAAACTTCACGCTCTTAGTATTTAGATCGACTGTCGGTTGAGGTTCCAAAAGACTTTTGCATTGATACCCATTTAGCGAGCTTTAGGTCAGCAATCCCAGACCACAAAGGACCTTAGGTTGCTAGGCACAAAGTCCCCTCGGACTTACTTACTCGGGTTATCAATGAGCCCAACCTAGTCAATTTTCCTACTAAGGACTTATTAGACTTAAGAATTTATTAACACTAATGGTTGAAATGACCGTGCCATGATTGAGGTCCCAAAAGACTTATGCACTAATACCCATGTAGCGAGCGTTGGGTCAGCAATCCCAAAACCACAAAAGGGCTTTAGGTTACTAGGCACAAAGTCCCCTCAGACTTAATTGCTCGGGTACTAATGAGCCCAATCTGGCCATTCTTTTTTTAGACAATATATGAACAATTTATCGCAAAGGTTTGATTCGACATTGTTTTAACATGTGGGTTCTCTCTCAGGTATCGAATAACATTCCTATACAATTTTTCCATCAAAGGTCTTGTGCAAATGTGTCGTCTTGGACTTTTAAGAAAAAATTTGTTCGACACAAGTTTCATGAGGAAAATCTTACTCGACTACGTTCAAATCATCTAAAGGCTTTATACATATAATTTTTGAAAAAATTTTGAACACCAACTAGTTCTAAAATTTAAAGAGCGGGAAGGACAACTAAGCTAAGATATCTCTATTTTTGGATTTTTAAAATTTTTCAATTTTTTTGGATTTTTCAAATTTTATGTATTTACACTAAAAACCCTCCCCCATACCTAAATCATGCATTATCCTCAGTGTATGCAAATGCAAGAGAAATGACAAAGGAGAATGGTGAGAAAATACCTGATAAGGAATGAAAGAGAGTTTACAACTACCTACTGGAAGAAACTTACTTGAATCAGGGATCGATGAGGTGGATAACCTCTTCCTCGGGATCAAGTGGCAGCTATAAAAATGATTTGAGTCTTTGTCCATTAACTTTAAATATATCACCATTTTTAGGATTTTCAATTTCAACAGCACCGTGAGGAAAAACGGTCCTAACAATGTAAGGACCTTCCCACCTAGATCTCAATTTCCCTGGGAATAAATGAAGCCTAGAATTGTATAAAAAAACTTTTTGACCTGGAGAAAATGATTTTCTCAGAATGGATTTGTCATGAAAAAGTTTAGTTCTTTCTTTATAGATTTTAGCATTTTCATAGGCCTCATTCCTTAATTCCTCTAGTTCTGACATTGCAACTTTCTCTGACTACCGGCGGTTGGTAAGTCAAAATTCAAATCTCTAATGGCCCACAAGGCCTTATGCTCTAGTTCAAAGGGCAAGTGACAGGCTTTGCCAAACATAATTCTGTAAGGGGACATGCCCAAGACAGTCTTAAAAGCGGTCTGATAGGCCCATAAGGCATCTATTAGTTTGATGGACCAATCCTTCCTATTCGAGTTGACGGTCTTTTCTAAAATTTGCTTAATTTGCCTATTCGAGACTTCAACTTGCCCACTAGTTTGAGGATGATAAGGGGTAGCCAAACTATGAGTAATTGAGTACTTTTTCAAAAGGGACTCAAATTGACGATTCTTAAAGTGCGTACCTTGGTCACTAATGATAGCCCTAGGTGTGCCAAATCGAGAAAAGATATTCTCTTTTAAGAATTTAAGGACAACCTTGTTATCATTGGACTTAGTTGGTATGGCTTCTACCCACTTAGACACATAATCAACCGCTAAGAGAATGTAGAGGTTGCAAAAAGAATTAGGAAAGGGACCCATAAAATCTATGCCCCACACATCAAGAATATCAATGATTAAGATGGGACTCATAGGCATCATATTTCTCCTAGTGATCTTTCCTAAGTGTTGACACCTACTACAAGCGGCACAGAATACAGCATCCTTAAACAAGTTAGGCCAATAAACCGCTTTGGAGGATTTTAGCTGCTGTTTTCTTTGCACTAAAATGACCTCCACAAGCTTGATCATGACAAAAGGAAAGGATACTTCGAAACTCATGGTTTGGGACGCACCTCCGAATGATTTGGTTGGGACAATATTTAAAGAGATACGGGTCGTCCCAAAAGAAGTGTTTGACTTGTGAGAAAAATTTCGATCTATCTTGTGTAGACCAATGAGAGGGAATGTCACCGGTTGCAAGGTAGTTGACAATATCGGCGAACCAAGGAGGAGTAGAAATGGAAAGAAGATGTTCGTCGGAAAAAGATTCATTCAAAGGCGAGTCAGTGGTTGATTCCACCACTAATCGAGAAAGATGATCGACAACGACATTTTCAGACCCCTTCTTATCCCTAATTTCTAGGTCGAATTCTTGGAGCAACAAGATCCACCTAATCGATCGGGCCTTTGAGTCTTTCTTAGAGAAGAGATATCGAAGGGCGGAATGATCGGTGTAAACAATGATTTTCGAACCAATAAGATACGACCTAAACTTCTCGAGGGCAAAAACTATGGCTAGAAGCTCCTTTTCGGTGGTAGAATAATTAAGTTGCGCATCATTTAAGGTCTTACTAGCGTAGTATATGACATGAGGTATCTTATTGATTCGTTGTCCTAATACCGCCCCTAATGCGTAATCAGATGCATCACACATTAACTCGAAAGGTTGACTCCAATCGGGAAACTTGATAATCGGGGCCGAGGTCAACTCTTTCTTAAGGTGTTCAAAAGATTGTAAACAATCACTAGTGAACTCGAATTTGACATCTTTGCCAAGAAGGGTGGTCAAGGGTTTAGACTTTTTGCTAAAATCTTTAATGAAACGCCTATAAAAACCAGAATGTCCTAAAAAGGAACGAATTCCTTTGACCGATGTTGGTGGGGGTAGATTGGCAATGAGGTTAACTTTGGATTTATCTACTTCGATCCCCTTTTTAGAAATTTTATGACCAAGAACGATTCCTTCTTTAACCATGAAATGACATTTTTCCCAATTAAGAATGAGGTTGGTTTCTTTACACCGTTTTAAGGCTAAATCAAGATGTTTTAGGCATTGATGAAAAGACGAAATAAAGATTGAGAAGTCATCTTTGAAAATCTCTAGGAATTCACCTACCATGTCAGAAAAGATGCTCATCATGCACCTTTGGAAGGTGTTCGGGGCAGTGGTAAGTCCAAAAGCTAATCGACGATAGGCAAAAGTTCCAAAGGGACATGTGAAGGTGGTCTTCTCTTGGTCTTTGGGAGCTATGGGAATTTGGAAATATCCGGAATAACCATCTAGAAAACAGTAGTAGGCATGACCCGCTAACCTTTCTAACATTTGATCTATGAACTGTAAAGGAAAGTGGTCTTTTCTAGTGGCATCATTGAGTTTCCTATAGTCTATGCACACCCTCCAACCGGATTGGACACGAGTAGGAACTTGCTCGTTGTTCTCATTAGTCACCACGGTAATACCCGACTTTTTAGGTACTACCTGAATCGGGCTAACCCAAGAGCTATCAGAAATGGGATAAATGATTCCATTATCTAGACACTTAAGAATTTCCTTTCTAACGACTTCCATCATGGTAGGGTTCAACCGCCTTTGTGGCTCACGAACTGGTTTGGCATCATCAACTAAGTGAATCCTATGTTGGACAAAGGCCGGACTAATTCCTTTAGTGTCCAAGATACTCCAACCTATGGCTTCCTTATGTTCTCTAAGCACACTTACAAGCTCATCCTCTTGTGACTTGGTCAAATTAGAGGCAATTATAACAGGAAGAGACTCGTTAGGACCTAAAAAAGGCATACTTAAGAGTGTCGGGAAGAGGTTTGAGTTCTAAATCGGGCGGCTTTGACTCAACGGGTTCACTAGCTTCGAAAAGTGGCAAAGGAGGTGGTTCACATGCTTGGTTATTTGTAGGAATGGTGGAATCTAACATTGCATTGACCTCATTTATATATTCAAAATCATCCCAATTTTGACCAAAGTGTTTTAAATAAAAATCAAGAGCATCATTAGGGTTGATGAACTCTTTATCAACTATATTCTCAATTAAATTGACATCCATAGGTTGATCATAGAAATCATCGGGTTGTTTCCCTATGTGAAAAATTTTGAGGTCAATGGTCAAGTTCCCAAATGTTAGTTTCATTAATCCATTTCTACAATTAATCAAAGCATTGGAGGTGGCTAGAAATGGCCTTCCTAGAATGATAGGAATCTGATTCTTAGGGTTCTTGACCGGTTCGGTTTCTAGGACTAGAAAGTCAACGGGAAAGAAAAAGTCACCCACTTTAATTAGCATGTCTTCAATAATCCCCTTAGGAACTTTGACATAACGATCAGTTCTTTGAAGCTCTCCTAAACCTAGGGCTTGATAGACCGAAAATGGAAGCAAGTTCACACTAGCGCCAAAGTCAAGTAACGCCTTGTCCACAAAGGTATTGCCTATGACACATGAAATTGTAGGACAATCGGGGTCCTTATATTTCACGGGAATTTGGTTTGAAAGAATTGAACTAACTTGAGAAGTCAAAAAGGCTTTCTTAGGGACGTGAGTAGTTCGCTTATGTGTGCATAAATCTTTTAGACATTTCGCATACGAAGGAATTTGTTGAATCGCATCTAAAAGAGGGATGTTGACTTTGATTTGCTTAAAAACTTTTAAGATCTTGTCCATTTGAGCCGTTTGTTTAGGAGAAATGAGTCGTTGAGGGTAAGGAGCTTTTGGCTTAAAGACTCGTTCATTAGGTTCTTCGGGGACGGGTTTTGTCCCACTCGTTGATCCTTGTTCCTTTGAACTCTCAGGTTCAAGATTAGCGTTTAGTTCAGAATTTGACTCGTCTTCTTCGGGAGACTTGTCACCGACATGATTTTCTACTTGCTTACCGGACCTTAAGGAAATGACAACGTTCACATTGTGAGGAGGTCTATGATTAAAAGGAAATTTAGGATTGACCTCGGTTTGACTTGGAAGTTTGTTCTTCTCTCGTTCACAAATGGCGTTGGCTAATTGGCTTACTTGAACCTCTAACTTAGATATGGCTTGAGTACTAGCATTTAAAATTTGTCTATCTTGAGTCACGGTTTACATGAAGGTTTATTGAGATTGAGCCAAATTAGTTGTTGATTTTAGAAGCGCATCGAGAGTCTTTTCCAAGGAATTAATTCTCTTATCCGACTCATGAAAGCCGGGAGGGTGGGCGGGTGCTTGAGTTGGATAAGGAATGTGATTTTGAGTCGTGTTTGGATAAGGACCTTGGTTTGGATAGTTCGGCTTTTGAAAAGAAGGTGGTGGAGATTGGAAGTTTTGGCCTTGGTTCCATGAGAAATTCGGGTGGTTCTTCCACCCGGGATTGTAAATCGGTGCAAACGGGTCATTCTGAGGCCTAGGTTGAAACATTGCGTTCACTTGCTCAAAATCGGGACAATGTTGAGACTCAAAGTTCGAAGAATTATATTTTGGGTATATGGACATAGGTGTGGGACCACTATGAGTTTCTAAAGCTTCAAGTCATCTAGTAAGAGTAGCTAATTTGGCATCGGTTGCAATCGAATTCCCAATCGAATGCAAACCCCTAGATGAACTAGACGATTCGTTAGACTTATTCGGTTCCCTAGTAGACTCCCACAACATTGTCTTCTCGGCTAGTTCTTCGAAAAATTCCCACCCTTCGTCCTCATCCTTCTTCATGAATTTACCTTGGCACATAGACTCTAACAACGCGGTTGTTGGACTATCTAAGGCCTCGTAGACAATCTTACAAAGTCTCCATTTTTCTATTCCGTGGTGGGGGCATTGTGATAAAAGATTTTTGAAACGATCGAAATATTTCCAAAAAGACTCATTTTCTTTTTGATGAAATTGGTTTATCTCGTTTGTAATCCTTGTAGTGTTATGGTTTGGAAAATATTTTTTTAGAAAGATTACCACAAATCCCTCCCACGTAGAAATAGAATTAACCGATAGGCTATACAAGCATTTTTTTTGCATTTTCTTTAAGCGCGAAGTTAATGAGCCTAAGCCTAATTGAGTCCTCGGTTAATTGTTGGAGTTTTTGTAAGGCACAAACCTCCTCGAATTCATGGATGAAAAGATACGGGTCCTCACCTTCACTCCCGGTAAATTTGGGTAACATGCTAATGTGTTGAGCTTTGATTTTAAAATTATTACCATTTACGGGAGGAAGAGTGATACATGAGGGTTGGGCAGAACGGGTGGGGTAGCAACGGTCCTTAAGAGACATGGCCATGTTTACTATTGGTTCGGAATTATCTAAAGACTCGGAATCAGAAGAGGAATAAATCTCAAACGATCCCACTAGTCTAGAAGAATTATCCCTAATCCAAATGGTTCGCATAAACCATTAAAGGGAACACGTAGCAAATAAGTGCGATAAACTAAACACACAAAAAGAAAGGGTGAAAAATTAAAAGAAAAAAAAATTCTAACCCTAGGGTTCCTTAATAAAATAACTAGACCTTGCTCCTAACTGTAAGGTCCACCAAAAACTCGGTAAATCAGAATTTATTCGGACCGATTTGGCCAGGTAGGTGCAAGCATTGTCAAGAGACTAAACACCAGCCTAGACACCAAATCTTAATTGGCCAGGTAAGCTTTCGCTTGCCTAGACACCAAAGAGTCGGAATAATTAATGATTACTTCGTTTCTTAGGTACCTTCCTAATTGAGCGCGAAATTCCTATGGGCAAACGTCTAATTAATTTTATTAAAGGCTAGGTATGCAAAATGAGGGATTAATTGTTTTTTGGGCTAAGGAAAGAGTGATGAAATCCGTTCCCTTATCTTTTGAGAGATTTTGCCCTTAAGATTTATTTACAAAATGATGCAACAAACAAAGAGGTATAAAAAACTATAAACATTTATGGATGCTTAACTACGTGCTCTAAATAAAGAAAAGAAAGAATTTAACGTACCTTTGGGTCCTTCAGCGATCACCACAATTATAAGGTACGAAAAATTAAAAACAAGAAAATAAAAATCTAGATGATGTGCCCTATAAGTGATTAAATGCATGATGCAACAAGTATGTATTTACTACCTAATTTTTTTTTTGGATTTTTTCAATTTTCAATTTTTTTGAATTTTTTTTTTTGTGATTTTCTAAATAAGAACCAAAACGAAAAAGGAGACAGATACGGTTTACCCAAGCAAAGCTTCCAAAATTCCGAGAAAATTCTTCCGCTTTAATCCAAGTTTCCCGAATTTTCCTCCAAATTCTTCGAAAAATGCAAACAAGAAAAAGGGTGAGAAAAGAGCTAATCCGAAAAATTAAAAACTAAGGTGCGAAAAAAATAATTAGTCCCCGGCAGCGGCGTCAAAAACTTGTTGTGCTAAAATAAATGACAATTTAGAATCGCAAGTGCACGAGTCAATCGTTGAATTATTTTAGGTATCGATCCACGGAGACTAACATTTTCGCAAACCCTAATTTTTAATTTAGGCGAATTAGACAAAACCAAAGCTTAAAGAAAATTATCTAATTAATTTCTAAAAGAAAATATTCTCTAATTAAAATAATTTAAAACAAAGCTAAAAGAAAATTAAACTAACAACTAAAATCTAACTAATTATCATGCACAAATAATATTAAAGAGCAAGTAAAGCAAAATTCTAGAATGAATAAAAGAGGACCTATACAGCAGCTAGATATGCATTCGAATGAATAAAGAAAATGCAGATTTTGCAGCTGAGAAAACACCAGAAAAATAGATGAATTCGAAACCCAGCAAAAACATGCGATAAAACAAGCTTCAAGTCAAAACTTATAGCAGTGCAAAAACGGACAGAAAACAACACCATTTTAGAACTTAAAGCGGACTAAATCTCAACTAAAATTCACAGCACAAAAACAGAAAACACATATCTCGCACTCAGCAGTTAACCAAAATGCAAAACGGCTCAGCAGAATCAGCTGAAAAATAGACATAACTCGCAACCAAAACTAACATATTCATCACTCCAACAAGGCATGAAAAAAACACAGCTGAAGATACTAAAAAATCGGCAAACCAAAACAGACAAATCAATTTCAGCAAACCCAGCAGAAAGCTGAACCCTCGACAACAAAGAAAAATAAGCACTCGATAAAGAAGAAGATGCAGCAGTGAGTCGACTCAGCAAAACAAAGCTATAGTAAATAACAGAAGCAAAACTCAGTAACCAAGTCCGCAAATCAAAGACGAAAGCAAATAAACGAAATGGAAGTCAAATTGACGTAAATGATTTTAAAATCTGTAAAGTAATTGTGAAGAGAGATGAGGAGTACACCGAGTTGACTCGGTGTAAAAAGATTAGTTCAGTGTGAAGATAAAAGAAAGAAACAGGGGAGTGGGTGTTAAAAACATTGCAGTGAATTAATAAAATGAAAGTACCAATCTAATAAAAACAAACTTCATACTAAAGACGAAATTGAAACTAATTATTTTACCACTATTTTAACACAAGATATTAATGTTTTAAAACAAGATCTACACTTAAAAATACTAAAACCCAGAATAAAATTGAGATTTAAAGGGGTTTAACTACGATTATTAACTAAGAATAAGAAAATAAAATCTCGTTACTTTCAACTCATAGTGGTTAGCATTTTGCTACTTTGTCCACTAAACAGATTTACGAAAATAACGAAAGCTATGCAACAAAAAAAATGAAAGAACAAGACGAGAAATTAAAGGAAACGGAATTTTTACAATAAAATAAAAAGTGTTTACAAGATTTGAAACTAAAAATAAATAAAATAAAAACTACCCTAAAATCTATGTTAATCAAGGGGGGTGAGGGGGTATTTATAGGATAAGAATTAGGGTTTAGGGGGTGTTGGTTAAATCCCCACCATACATTTGTGGTGTGTGGTGGTGAAATCCTAGCCATCTATTTGTTTTCTTCCTCCTTAAGCTTTGATGAGTGAATCTTGGCCATACACTTATTTAGTGTGTTGGGATGATCTCCACCTTCCACATGTCTTCAAGGATTTCTTTTCTACCAAGCTCCTAATTCTTTTTCTTTTTTTCATTTAAGTCCTTTTTCTTCCTCTTTTTCCCTTCCTTACTCTTTATTTCTTTATTTTTCCATTTCTTTATTTATTCACGAATTTCCTGAAATGCAATAAAATAAATTATTAAAATACGAGTTCAAGCAATAAATAGGTAATAAAAATATGCACTTATCAGTCCCCTGCTCTTTTAGCATTAAAAAAGTGCCCTGGCGAGGCCCATTTTAAGGAAAATAAAAATAAAAAAATTATTTTCATTAAAATGGGCCCCGCCAGGGGCACTCTTTTAATATTGAAAGAGTAGGGGACACAGAAGGGGGACATGGAGAAGGGGACAGATGATCCTTACTCATAAAAAATCGTATTACTATTTTATGTATACAATTTTCTTAAATATAATCCAAAAGATAATCTTTGACAGATTTGATTTGGATTTTTTTCACATTATATCCTTATATATAATAAGAATAAGAGGGATAATAAGCGAGTACTACCATAGGTCAAGGGTTCGACTCTTACTAACAACATAATAAAATAATATTAACATAATAAAATAATATAATAAACTTATTTGCAAATGGGTAGTATAAGGCTAATATAACCTTCCTGATCGGCAAAATTAAAAAAAAGGCTAATATAACCTTAAAAATTTCCACTAACATTATATTAAAATCGAATGTTAACTGTTGATCTTTGTACATAATAGGTATATGTACAAGTGGAGTTTATTTTTTCTTATTATGCAAGTAATTAACATCATTAAATCGATGAATGACTTTGTCCATAAATTTGATTAATGTTGTATGTCCTGCACATTCAAAAACTTTATAAGTATCAAGTACGGAAAGGTGACATACCAATCAGCAAAGGTGACATACCAATCTTAACATTAGAAATAAATAATATAACATATTTTATTTAATGGAAAAGAAAAATCACATGAAAAATTGTGAGGAAAGTTGTTGATCGATTGAATTCGAGATTTATAAATATCCCTTGAGAAGTCGTAAGGGATTAAATTAAATATTTTGATTAATGAATTAAATTGATAATTTTGATTATCGAATTGATCATTGGTTATTTTCAATAAAATTATTTAATAAATAGCTAGCTATTTGTATTTTAATTAGACACATGACAATCCTCCAAGCATTTATGATCGCAAAATTATTCTTGAAATTGTTTTCGAATGTCAAGTATCTTTTTTTAACTGGTAAAGTGCCATATTATATCCTTATCTATCTATAATATATTATTATAAACAAATTAGAATATATTCGGTTGATAGTTTTGTACACTCAATAACAACAGTTGAATTTTGAGATCGATTAATAAAAATCGTTGCATGTAACATTAAAAAAAATATTCTTTTTTACATTTAAAATACTTCCATAGGTTTAAGGTTAAAATCTCGATAGTGCGAGCTCAGTGTTAAGGGGCCAATGCGTCGATCCAAAGGATCAGGAGTTCGACTCTCACCGATTACATTTAATTATAAATTAAAAAAAAAGGTTAGAATCCCATCATCAACATATTATTATTAAACATTTATATTATCTTCGAAACTACTCCCAGAAGTTCAAGATTCGATTCCCTTTAACAATATATTATAATTAAAATTTTATACTATCTATTTTCATCATATTATTATTAAATATCTATATTATCTTATAAACTACTCTCATAAGATAAAAAATATTTAAAAAAATTACCCGTGCATTATTATTATTATTATTATTATTATTATTATTATTATTATTATATAATAAGAGTAAGAGAGATAATAAAGAAGTACTACCATAGGTCAAGTGTTCGACTCCTAACAACAACATATATTTTATAAATTAAATTAAAACTCACTAATACAAAACTGAATTAATAAACGCACTGAGTTTGTTTATGCCTCGACCTAAATGTCTTCTAATCATATTCTGTCTATGCTTGCTTTTATGAATAAATATGCAAATAGTTGTTAGTTAATTATATCTTATTATATATTAATAAAATTAAGAGGAATTTTAAAAAAAAAGTAATTGCATAGATCAAGAGCTAATCACTAATATATTAAATCTATATTATCTATACTATATCGATAATATAATAAATCTATTCTATCTATACTATACTATAATAAGCAAAAGTGGTATATTTTGTAGTTTGGCTTTGGTTATCTCTTTCATTCACAACCGTTAGAACGGTAGCTCAAATAGATTGTAAGAACCCAGGTTTTTGTAATATTTCTAAAATGATCATAAACAACGATTGGTGGAAGTCATGTAAAATTTTTAAGATCATATTATATGAATGAAGAAGTATTTATACTTTTATGAATAAAGTATCGTTGTACAAAGAAGAAAGGGAATGCAGAAACCGTCAAATTACGTAGATTTTCACTTTTATTAAATATTGGTATAAATATGGGATATTGAGGTTAAGAAAATCTCTAAGCTAAGTTAAACACCAAGGCAAGGAATTATGGAATTTATTAGAAGAATTTTAATGACAAATGTTCAAGAACGATGAAAGAAATTTCTACACGACGAAACGTTTTTACAAGAAAATCTCCAAACTTGCATATGGAATTAAATGGTAAGCATTGGTTGATTATTAAGGTGAGTAATATACATGCAAGTACCATGCAATATACATGCAAGTACCATGCAATATGCCATGCAAGTGCCATGCAAAATAATTAGTGTTAAATCAAACTAATTATTTCAAATTCAATCAAATTAGAGTGAATAGTAAAGGGGACAAACTTTCTTGATTTAGGGAGACAAATTGGAAAGTGGGTGTCCTACACTTTTACCATGGTATGACTGCATCCTTGAGTGTAATTTAACTTCATAATTCAGTTGCTAATCACACCCAAGCATCCAAGAAAAACAAGAAACTCTCTCTCCCATTTTCAAGCAATTCCCGACCAAACTCTATAGGGGTGTCTTTCCGATTTTTTTTCACCCACTTCCCCTCATCGGAAAATTATGAAAAAAAATTCCAGTTCTTCTATACATCAATACGGAGTTGCGGATTTAATTTCGTAATTTTTCAAGGTCGTTTGATTGGTCAAATAAATTCGACAAGTTGCTGCTGCTCTTCCACTTTTCTGGATACTTTCCAAGATAGCCAAGAAAAATGAATTTTGTCTCCAAGCTCTACTCATCCTAAAATCATCAAAATATTTCTGGGATTACTTCATGATATATCCAGGGTGAGGATTTAATTTCATGATTTTACACTAAGTATAGCTTGCTCAAATAAAATAAAGAAGTTCTTGAGTAAAGAATAACTTCTTTTGAACCTTTGTTTAGATCTTGAAGTTTGAGGGTTATAATAGCTTGTGGACTTGATCTCAAGCCTTGTTAAGCTTGGTTAAGGTTGTTAAGACTCCAAGGAAGGTAAAATACTCACACCCACCTTAAACTTCATGAGTTATAAGTTGATTTGAAAGATTGATGCAAGTATGTACATGTTTAAGGGGTTTGTGATGTTTTAACATTTATAAGTATGGGTAAATTTTGAGTAGTGATAAATGGATATTACCACTGGCATTATAGACCCTTGATGATGTTTATATGATCTTGATGGTGTGTGGTTGAATTAAGTGGTTAGATGGAGTTCATGGATATTGGTAAGATTCGATTTATAGTCGTTATAATGCCAAAATTTTGTTAAACCACTTGTGCAGAATCACCCGAATTATATGAGTGTTGTTTTTGGGCAAAATTTCTTGGAAACTTGTAGATCTGACCTTGTAGAGTAATTGAGAATTTGAATCTCATAAAAAGGATTTACGGTCTATGAGTTATGCTTGTTTTAGTGAAACCGGTTAAAACGGATGAATCGTTAAGATGGACTGACTTTACAAAGCCAAACGAGCCCTTTAAAATTATTCTGTTATCATGAAATTTTTACAGTAGCTAGGTGGTATGTCCAGGAAGTTCTCTGCAAAATTTGAGCTTAACAAGGTAAATGGTCGATTTTATAAAAATTCGGGAGCGAAGGTTGTTCAAAGCAAATCGCCATTAGAATAAAAACTTGGAAAGTGAAATGGAGATTTGGTTAAGTGAAATGGTCTTGAAAAATGGAATTAATATGTAATGCATGTTATAGGGAGTATTTGACCTATTCGAATATGTTAAGGAGGTGAAGAGTTTATTTGGTTCGTTATCACGTTTTACGAGTTGAGTACTCGTAAAGAGTCGATAATTCAAGCTTAGAATTAACGATGCCTTTATGCTTATGTTATAGATTATCGGACCATCCCTCGCACCCCGACTACTCCGAGATTTCAAGGCAAGTTTTCGAAACTTGTACTTCATGTATTTTCAAACTGTTGTTGTGGTATAACTGTTATGAACTGTTTTAAAATTATTTTTTCGAATCAGCATGAAATATATCGTTTATTTATGTTGATTTATAAACCTGTTTAGCAAGTACGTATGCATGAATACATATATACATGTATGCGATGATGTGTTAAAAGTTCCAAGTAGGGTATGATAACACCCTTTCTTAGTAGGGGAGTCGGAGATATTTCGTCCGGATAAGGACATAAAAACCCGGAAGTCTCCGGAGATGATATATGACTTATATTTAGTTTTAAAAATAATCCAATAAATATAAATTGGATATTTTCGGATTAAAAATTCCTTTGATGATATTAATAAATATTATTTGAATATTTATTAATAAGTTGAATAGGATTTTCAATTGAGGATTGTGAGTAAATATTTATTTAATAAATATTATTTAAATATTTATTGAATATTCTAAGATTATTATTTATTTAATAAATATTATTTGAATATTTATTAAATATTCCAGGATGATTTACAAATCATATTATTTATTTCAAAATTATTTAAAACTTTAAAAAAAATTATTTTAAATATTTTCTGATCGTCGAAAAAGTATTTAAAAATGGATCGGGTTCCCATTTCTTCACTGACTATAGCTTCATTCATCGAAAAGTATCGCTACATCACTCAAACTTATCAAAACTCGGGAACCCAAGGTTTTGGGAGCTAGTATTAATTATTTTCTCCCTTCGCTACCAATAAGAAATGCACCCTACCTAGTAAGGAGGGGCTCAGGTTTGACTAAACACTCAAAAACTCCGACCAACTCCCAAATTATGTTTGATGATGCGATTCTTAGTAATCAAAATCCGTTGACTAAAGTCAACCCACACATCAGAGTTACTTCCTCAATTACTCATGGAAGTAAAGTTGTAATGATTATCAAACCAGTTGTCAAGCTTTGTGCTTGGGGGAAACTGAATTAAATTCTGTTCCTACGATGCATAGAATTCTCTCAGGGATTGGAGGAAGAGGGGACATCGCCTTCGGGCGTAGTCCAAATATTAAGGCCCATATGCGGTCAGGATGCGACCCGATAAGGGAACGTCGTCCTTCTACTAGTAGAGAAGCAGAGGCACGATATATTGGCTGATCACCAGATATCGTGGAAGAGGCTCCAGCATAATCCCATTCTTCCAATTGGAATTGTACTGTAACACTGTAATGAAAGCCTAGATGCTCAATTACCGATAGTGTTAACAGAATGATGAACTATTCAAAGTACCTCAGAAATTCTTCGTTATATTTCTGGATAAAGAATGAAAAATGTTTAATGATGGTACAATATCAGTATACAATATGGCATATGGTTTATGTTAACAAAAGTACTTTGAAAACTATTATTATATGGCTGAGCTGTATTGCTCACTCTTGCTTTTCTTTCATATATACCACCACACAACAACAGATACTCATGGCAAGAACAAGGCAGACCCTCCGTAAAAGCGTGCTAACCGGCCAGCAGTTTAGGAGACTGTTTACGAGGCAGGTACCAGGGCAGCACCCAGTAGCATTACCACAGGTGAGCAGACTAAGTTGGATAGGTTTACAGCTTAGGTTGGTTAGATTTATTTACAAGCATGACTTGTGTAAGTTTCTGAAAACCAAACCTCCTTTTGGACGCAAGTGCCACCTTAGATGGTAATTCCTTTTTAAGTTGAACTTTTGAGATTATGACAATTTGGGTTTGTAATAACTATTTCAAGATGGTTGTAATAACTTGGTAATATTTTAATTTCGTCTCTGAGCCTATAATCTGTAAATGTTGAGTGTGATTGAGGGATCACAACATACTAAAATGAAGATTAAGAATAATGAATATTAAAATGGGAATTAAGGATAGAGTGACAGCCTGGATCTCCGACCCCGGATCTAGGGAAGTTACATAGATGATGATCGTTGGATATAATAATAAAAATTGTTATAAAAGTTGTTATACACAGATATCTAAGGTTCGAATCCTGTCAACAACATTTTAATTCAAAACTAATACTAAAAGATGTTACATAGAAAGGTTGAAAGTTCGATTCCCGCTAACAACATATTACTTTAAATTTAATACTAAAAGTTGTTATATACAAAAGTGAAATATTTATAATATTACGTAACTATACTGTAAGTAAATTAAAAAAAGTTAAAAGTAATCCGTGCTTTGCACGGGCTATAAGCTAGTAATCTTAATATAATCTAAAAAAAGATACAGTATTATTTTGATCCATTAAATTCTGATATTTTTCCAAAATTTTGATATAATCAAAAAAGTATATTTACTTTGGTGTATTTGATTCCGGTATTATTCTTATCATCTAACATAATCCAAAAAAAAGTATTGACTTCTTTTTTATGGATATTATAAATAATTATATATTTTTGATTGTGTAAACATTTTTTTTTAATAAATGATTTAGCTTTATACCTTTTAAATCAATATGTGTTCTTTTTCATCGCACTCGATTAGAGATGCACAAAAATTTGAATTCGAAAAGATTAATCGATCCGATTCAATCGGGAAAAAATCCAGAAAAAATTCGTTTAAAAAAACTCGGTCCAATCTAGCTCGCAGACCTAAAGGAGTCACATATTTTTCACAAAATTCCAACATAGCCCGATCTGAAAATGGTCAGATTTAAGTCCGATTCGGATAAAATGCCACTACGATTCGGATAAAAGTTCAACCCAAGATAAAGATCCAATTTTTATGATTATATTTTGAAAATTTTGAATATAAATCAGAGAAAATTCCTATTTTATGTAAACTTTTTATGAAATTGAATAAAATTTTGGATAAAAGCCTAAACTATTTAATAAAATATTGAAAAAAGTATAATTTTTTAATAGAATAAAAAAAGTTACAAAAAAATAAAATAATTTAATTTTGTAATTATTTTAAAAATTCGGATCAAGCCCGGTCCAATCAGCCCGATTCAATGGGCCCGTCCCGCAAGTTTAAATGGGCCGAGATATTTTAGACGAAATCGAGTCCAACCCGGTAGGATTTTATAAAAGATCGGTCGACTCAACTTTAAAAAAATCAAATTTTATGCGTATTTCTCAACTTATAAATAGAAAGAGTTTTGTTTTTGTGCTTATAAGATAATAATAAAAACCACAAAATCTATCACACGATTATTTTAATTTTATATTCACTAATTGAATTCATTACTATCTCTTTCTATATATAATAGAGCATCACATGAATAATTTAGGGGTATTGAGTCAATTAATCCCCTGTGAAATTATAGTTATACCCTTACAAGTTATAAAATTACATGAAATGCCACTCTCTTATTTAAATGGAAAAAAATGAGTTTGTTTTCGTGGTGAATCGAATCTAGAACCTCCTCTACACAAGTTATCCTACTAACCATTGTGCTACATGAACTTTATTGTTTTGAGTTAAAAACCTTTTACATAAACCCGACCTCTCCATTATCTTATTTCTATTATTATTTTAATTTTTGAGTAAAAATAGTGGTGATTCGCATTATTTTAAAAATATTATATTTTTGGTTTCACAATATGGGCATTTTGAGCCACTAAACCCCCTATGAAACTACGAGTTTGCCCTTATATATTACAAAATTACATTGATTTGCCACTGCCTTATTTGAAGAGAAAAAATAATTTATTCTGTGTTTGTGGGGAATTGAACCCACAACCTCCTCCATATATTTCTTCCTCCAAACCATTATGCTACATTATGTTTTTTGGTATGGAGTTTAAACTCTTTTTACATAAGTTCGATCTCTATATTATCCTGTTTTTACTATTATTTTAATTTATGAGTAAAAACAGTAATGACAAATATTATTTTCAAAAATTGAAATTTTACTTTTCAAAATATGGTACGTAATTATATACATTAATTTTAAAATTTAATTCCACGCTTATATTTTAAATGAGTTAGTTTATTTTTGTTGTGAATTGAATCATTAACCTCGTCCAAACAATTCATCCTTCCAATCATTGTACTACATATATTTTTGGTTTTTAGTTAAATTTTTTTAGATAAATTTGACCTCTTATTTATTATATTTTTAGTGCTACTTTAATTTTTGAGCAAAAAATAATGATAATTCACATTACTTTTAAAATATTGTATTTTAGTTTACAAAATATGGTATGTGATTATATATAAAAGTAATTTAAAATTTTGATAATAATATCACGAAATGTAAATTAATTTATTTTCAATTAATCAAACATTTCTTACATATAATATTAACTATAATATATTTTATATTTTTACATAACAATATATAATTAAAAGATGAGATCCTTAAAAATGTCAGATAGTACAAAAGTTAAAAAAAATGAATCTTGTAGATAAGTTGAGAAAGATACTCTTCCTTGAAAAAAGATCATATAACATATAATAATACAAAATATAGGAATCAGTTCATATCATATGTACATCGGTTAAAAGTCGTATAATACACATAAAAAAATTTTGATTGGAAAGAATATTAAAAAATTCAAAATAAATTGTAAAAAGGATTAAAAATACAGTTAAGTTAACCAATATCTTAGAAAATAGTATATTGCATAGCATGCACATACACAAAATATTATGATCGATCATTCACATTATATACAACGAGGTAGTTAAAATTATTTGCCTAAAAAGATAAAATTTTATATTATGCAATTAGTTTTTTATATACTGATTGGACAACATCTTTATTGTGAAACATTACGTGGGTAAATAATAGGTTTCTTGAGTTGTCAAAATTATAACTGGAATATGAATAAATATGTCATTCGTGTACGACTCATTTATTTTATGATTGTATTCTTAAATATACCTTGAAAGAGAAAGACATCAAAAGAACTTTATTTCTCCCTCTTATGTATTGATTAGATTCTTTATGAAAGAATGGCAATAAAATGAGGATAAAATATTAAAAAATATCACTCCAAAAAATGATTTATAGTGATCTAAGGAAAATTAAACAGAAAACCCCCCTTATTATTTAAATTTTATATTCTTGTTAGGTCCGATAAGATTGTAGAAGGGGGGTTGAATACAATCTTTACCTTTTTTATCGAAATTTGTCCTTTAAATTAAATTTGATAAAGACAAATTATGTGTGGAATTATTTAACACAATTTTTCAAGTTGAATATAATTGTATATTAACTTGATGTGGTGTTACAAAATCAGTATAACAACTTATCAAGATGTTAATAACTAATTAGAAAATTCGACATGAACTTTTCTAATTTAGTTAATAATAATCAAGATAAGAACTAGGAAACTTAATTCGCTAGTAGTACAAGAATCACAAATAAACAAGTTCTAGCGGATAGAATATAACAAAGATGAAGAACTTGAATTTCTGGGAATTGTTTAAGCTTTGGTGTTCTTGAGAGAGAGAATTCTGTTCTTGATATAATGTTTCTGCTGTGTTTTCTCCGTTATGACATAATCTGTTGTGTTCTGTTCTTTTATGTTAGTAACAGGTCTTGCTGGCTTTCTGTAGGATATTTAACTGCTCCAGCATGACTTAAACTGCTACCAAGACTTGATTTTCCTTCATTAAGACTTACACAAACCTCCATTAAGACATAAAATGTGTCGGTATGACTTAACAGAAATTCGGTAAGACTTACAACAGCTGGCAGAGGTCGGTAAGACTTAATCCAGGTCGGTAAGACTTAATCCTGAAAAGCTCCTGTCGGTAAGACTTAAAATTAAGTCATACCGAATTTTCCTTCTTCAAGACATAATCCATTTTTCTTTCTTTAAGTCATATTGATCCATTTAATTAATTAATGATTAACTAATTCATATTTAATTGATACAATAATTAATTTAAATAAATAAATTAATTCTTCCAGAATTAATTCATTTAATTAAATCAACTAAATGATTTATATCAATTACAAATGAATTTAATTAAATCAATAAATAATTAATTTAATTCTTACAAACCACTAAAGGTAGTAAAGAATTACCACTGATTTGTGTTGACGTTCGATGTACTGTCTGGTTCATGAACGACTAACTTCACCGATGCTTCTTCACTTTTGACTTTAGGTTGTGGTTTGTTTCTTGACTCAATTCTCTTGTACTGTAACTGACCTTCAAACTATCACTCGAAAAATCTCTGTCACTGTTCAAATGAATCCATTCACTTCAATGCTGTACTGGGGCTTGATCAGATAACTGAATCGTCTTCCAGTGTATAACATCAAAACTATAGATTGACTTTTCTTCTTTCTTCTGACAGATAATACTTCTTGAGATTCCTGTGACAGTTCATATGTATATTTACTTATTACAATTTGGTTTAAGTTGATTAGGATCCTCTAACTACAAATAGGCTGAGTCATATGCCTTTCAATCTCCCCCTATTTGTTTGTTAGACAATAACAAGCAAATTCCTAGAGGATACCTCAACTAATCCAACTTAACCAAATGAAAGATAAAACTTTAAATACTAAGTAAATATGAAAAAAAGTTCTGGTTTATATTTAACATTTGCCAGATTCAAACATGAAAGATAAATACAAGATAGATGATCCTCTAGACTGATCATATGATATAAATTCCTATCAAGATTTATCTAGGCTCTAAAGATATAACATGTAGAGCAATTCTTTTTCTTCAGTTGTCTTCCCTTCTGATTTCTCCTTCTTCTGGCTCATCTGTGACTTGAAGTTTCATGTGTAGATCAGAATCAACAAGACGTTCTCTTCTTGATGACAATCCTTGAGGTAAGACTAAAGGAATTCCAAGCTTCTTTCTCAGTTCACCTTGAAATTTCTTGTAATCTCTTATGTTCGTTTGTGCATAGGAACGAATGTGATCTGCAGCTATTACCTTTTCTTCAGTCAAGAATCCATGATTTCTGAGAGCATATTCAGCATATACCAAGTGCTTTGCATGATGTTCGTATAACTCATCTGTCTGAAGATTGATTGAGTGAAGTACCTCTCCCTTAAGAAATTTTACTTGTGGAGGTTCCTTAATCACTTCTGGTCCAGCTCTTTCAGCAAATTCTTTGAACTTTTCATGTAACAACACACCTAGTTCAGAAGATGTTCTTACCTTAGGCCTAAGTACCCAAATCTCTGTCAGTGATCTGTCATAAAAGAACTGAATAGATACTCTGAAAGTTCCAACTTTATGACAATCTACAAATATTACCAGCTCATCAGATTTGGGTTCAAATGTAGTAGTTATCCTGATGACTTCTACCAGTAAGGCCTTTATATACATTTCATGAATTGGATTTGCCAGTTTGAATTCCTCGAGAATTTGTCCAAGACGACGATCTTCATAATCAGAACTCTGAGGTGAATCAATTGCTCTTTGAGCACGTTCCCATTTGTCACCGCTCTTTAGTCTGATATATGTTTTTCTCTTCTCAACATTTATAGCATGTAGTCGTTGTAATGCTTGCTGTTCAGCTTTCTGAAGTTCTTCATTTCGTGCAATTTGCTCTAATTATTTTTGAAGTTTTTCTTCTCTCATTTGCAAATTAGCTTCCCTTTGAGCAAATAATTCTTCAGATTCTTTCTCAGCTTGTTGAGCTTCAAATTCAGATATCACTAGTCCTTCATTTTCCCAGTGACTAAGATCAGGTTCAGGAAGTTCTTCACCTTGATCAGGGATTTCAAGATCAGCAAAAACATCGAAGTTATCTGGTTCACCCGTGTAATAATAACCTGTGTTCTTGTCTTGAATTTCTTCTTCAGTTTCTTCAACTACTTTCTTCCTCTTATCTTCACCTTGGTCAGATTTACCAGATTTTCCTTCTCCTCCCTCTCTTTCTTTAGTTTTAACTTGTGACCCCTTTGATTTCTCCCCTTCGTTGAGGAATCCTCTACAGATTTATCAGTTGCCCCAGCTTCAGGATCTTGTTCATCATCATCACCATCCTTGCTTGTAAAGAATTCAATTTCTTCATTCGTAGGTTTGCGACTTTGACTTACAAGATTAAACAAATGTCTTAACCCTTTAGCCCGGTGTGCATTTTGCTTTTCGATCTGGTCCAGACGAGAATCAGTAGATTCCTGATTGTGCTGTACCTCTGACTGTAGATTATCAACTTTCAAGGAAATCTCAGTAATTAACATGTCTTGAGCAACAATAATATCTCCAGAGTCATCAAGTGCCTTTTCATGAGAGAGTTCGAGAGATTCTATCTTCTTGGTGAAAGATGTCTTTAAGTAGTTAATGTCCTTCTTGATTACAGCAAGCTGACCGTTGACAGAGGTGGATGAAGAAGATCGCTCACCCACTTGTGCTCTAAGGATTTCTGTTTCAGCCTTGCTGACTGCAAGTTCTTTCTCTAAAGCAGTTATCTTTTCTAATAATGAGAGAGTGTATGTGTCAGTGTGTGCGCTCACCTGACATTCACTTTGAGATCCACTCACCTGAAGTGCATGTGTTTCACTCAATTTTATGGTATTCCTCACATCACTCATCTCAGATTCCTTAGCTGCTTCCAGATTTGTACCTGCATGTAAAATCACCCTAGCCTCCTCTGGGAAGGTCAGTGGTGGTGCAATGGGAGTTCGCAAATCCCTGTCCTTAATCAAATCTACTTGAACATTTGAAATTGTTGACTGAATTGCTTCAGTAGTAGATTGATCAAGTTGCCTTCCACCTTCTCCAGTCGAAACTGCGAGTGGAAAATCCCTTGAGGGAGCCAGGAGTGTTTGTCCTGGGAGGGGAGATGATGGTTCTATTAAAGTTGGCTGAGAACTAAGATTTCCCTCTAAAGCCTGTAAAGACTCTTCTACCGTAACTATGGTAGGCACTGTCACATTTTCTACGTGCTCTTCTTGCAGTGTGTCCTGAGACTCATCTAAAGGTATGTCTTCCCCCATTGTGAGTAATAGGAGTGGTGTGCTTGACTCACTACAAGGTGCCACGGCCCTATGGCGAATTTCAATAGAATCATCCTGTTGAGAAGATGATTCTAGTAACTGTGTAACGGCCATATCAACTTCCATATCCTGTTGGGAGGATATAGACGGGCTTACAGTTGCCTCAGTTTGAGTTCTACTTTTCTTTTCTAGAGGCAGAGCTGTGGGTTCACTCATACTACCACTACTGATTCAACTTCTTTTGACTTGCAATTTCTTTCTGGAGTGAAAAGATATGAGTTTTGTTGGTTGAGTGTTTGGCTCTACGACCTTGGTTAGAGGTTGTGGTACTACAACCCCTTGGTCAGACCTACCAACCACTTGGGTTCCAGAAATAGATTGAGAAGTAGTAGTTTGAGGAACAGAAGGCAATACCTGGATAGCTGATTCCGCAACAGTCTCAGATAAGATGGGTTGATCTGATTCAGGTTCAGGGACAGATGCAGTTTCTTGCACTGGATGTTCAACAGCAAGTGCAGCTGGCTGAGGAACAATTTGCTGAGCAGGTTCAACTTGTTGATTGCCTTGATTTTATTATCAACAAGTATGTTTTCCACTGGTGGTTCAGGGTTTTGTTCTGGTTGTTCAGGTTCTGGTACAGGTTCAATGACAGGTAGTTGTATATAGTTTGACATGTATTGGGTGACAACTACAGGTATGTTTGTGAATTTAGGCTTGTTGCTGTACTCAGTGAACAATCTGGTAGTAGGTTTACCTGACTCCAGTGATTCTCCATTCAGGAATTGGGCTTGGTTTTCTAGTTCCACAAGATGATTAAAAATCAATGACAAGAATCTTGGATAATAACATGATACTTTATGTCCATTATCAAAATTCTTCTTTGCATTAATGATTCTTCTAACCATCGGATCACACAGTAGTCTGCCAATATTAAATCTTCGGTTGTGTGCAACTGCATATCCAATATGCTGCAAGAAAGATGGTAATACCCCGAAGTTCCCTTTAGTAGAATTGGCAAAGACTCTACCTAATGTGTCAAACAGATAATCCCATTCCTGAACGAAGTTCTTTTTATTCCAGACAGTTTGATCAGGACTGTCTTGATAGAATACACCATTTAAAAAATTTATCAATTCTTGATCTGATGGTAATTCTTCGAAATTTTCAGTTGGAAAATTTAAGACCGTATTTATTGTATTTTCATTCACTGTGTACTGATTGTCTCCTACAGAGAAGACAAATGATCTGTTATCATTAGAAACGACAGCAGTAGTACACATGATTCGCAAAGGTTCAATTTTTAATGGAGCATCCAATCTCAAAGCATTGCGAACCAGTGAATTTTCATTTAAAAACCGAATCCACGGTCGAAAACGTTCAACTGAACATTTTTCTGGATCAAAATAACCGACTAAATTATGTTTAATAATTTCAAATCGATCAGCCATTTTAATCAAGATTTAATTTCCTTGAAAATTTCAGATTTTACAAAATTATAATTTAAAAATTAATTTTTCGAATTAATAATTAATTAAAAATTCGAAAAAATTAAAATTTCTCCAAAAATTCTGAAAAATTCACACAATGATCCTCTTACACACACGAACACACGTATATTTTTAGATTTGCAAGAATCGAACTCAGTTTTCCAGAAAAACAGATCTTGAAATCGATTTTTCGAAAATAAAAACCTTTAAAAACTGAATAAAATCACGATTTTAAACCACCAAAACGTAGATAAACAGTCAAGGAATCCAAATATGTGGTTAGATCATGAAATGGGTGAGTGATTCCGGTCGAAAATCCGGTAGAGGTTCGACAGTTGTGTGTGTATCGTATGTATATGTTCTTGTTCTCTAAGACTTAACTTGAGAGAGACTTAAAATGAAATAAGACTAAAAACTACTAACTACTATATATATACTAACCTGTCGAATAAGACTTAAAAATAATACTAAAACAAAAAAAAACTTAACTAATAAGACTTAACAAATAAGTAATTAAGACTTAATTAAATACAGGTGATTTAAGACTTAATTTTAACATACTAGCGAATATGACTTAGATTTAAAAACTCGGTAAGACTTAACCTGTTTAAGTCATACCGATTTTAAGTTAAGTCATATTGACTGTTTTTCCCAATTTTAAGTCGTATTTACTTTAAACAATCATTAAAAACACAATAAAATATACAATTAACTTATAAAAATAATAAAAATATTATATAAAATTTAAACAAATAATAAAATAACTATAAATACCATATGCTATCCTATTAACGAGAACAACGCAATATTAACAGGACAAACATTACAAAACATATGATAAATTAATTATTAAAATAGAAATAAATATCTACAAATATTCTAAAAATACAGAAGTATGAAGTATTAAATAATATGAATAAACATAGTAAAAAAAATGACTAAACAAGCAAGAAAATCATATGGTAAAATAATTATACAAGTGATTTCAAACAACAAATATTCACAGAATAATCACTTGCAAAATTATTAAAGATCAAATTTCAGATATTAACAGAATTAATTACTAGGACTGTTTAACATACCCAATTCACTAACAATTCTAGTGAATGAGGATTCATTAAGCGACTTAGTAAAAATATCTGCAGTTTGATCTCCAGATCCTACAAATAGTAGTTCCACTATACCATTCATTACATGCTCTCTTATAAAATGATACCTTATGTCAATGTGCTTTGTCCTTGAGTGCTGCACAGGATTGCTTGCGATTGTTATGGCACTTGTATTATCACATAAAATAGGAATATTTTCCAATACAATGCCATAGTCCATTAATTGATTCCTTATCCATAAGATCTGAGCACAACAGCTTCCAGCAGCTATATATTCAGCTTCGGCTGTAGAGTTGGAAACTGTTTGCTGTTTCTTACTGAACCAGGATACCAATCTTCCACCTAGGTATTGACAACTTCCAGATGTACTTTTCCTGTCTACAACAATTCCTGCATAGTCAGAATCTGTATATCCAATTAAAGTAAAACCAGTTTCATTAGGGTACCAGATGCCTAAATTAGGCGTACCCTTTAGATATCGTAAGATTCTTTTGACAGCAGTGAGATGGATTTCTTTAGGGTTCGCTTGGAACCTTGCACACAAGCATGTGGCAAACATTATATCTGGTCTACTAGCAGTTAGGTAAAGCAATGAACCAATCATACCTCTATAGCCTGTGATATCTACCTTGGCAGAACTTTCACATAAACCAATTTTGACAGCTATAGTTGATGGTGTCTTTGCTGATGAGCACTCCTCCATGTGATATTTCTTGAGAAGTTCCTTGATGTACTTGGATTGACAAATAAATATTCCATCTTGTCTCTGACTTATTTGTAATCCAAGAAAGAATTTCAGTTCTCCCATCATGCTCATTTCAAACCTACCCTGCATTAACTTAGAAAACTTCTTGCATAGAAGCTCATTAGTAGACCCAAATATAATATCGTCCACATAGACTTGGACTAGTATTATATCATTCTTATGTCTTTTAGTGAAGAGAGTTTTGTCTATGACACCTCTTATAAAACCATTTTCTAATAGAAATTCAGAAAGAGTGTCATACCATTTTATTGGGGCTTGCTTAAGACCATAGATAGCTTTGTAAAGAAAGTAAACATAGTCCAGATGATCTTGATCTTCAAAACCAGGGGGCTGTTCTACATACACTTCTTCATCTAGCTTACCATTCAGAAAGGCACTCTTGACATCCATTTGATAAACTTTGAATCTTGAATAGGATGCATATGCCAAGAATATTCTGATGGCCTCAAGTCTTGCCACTGGAGCATAGGTCTCGTCATAATCAATGCCTTCAGCTTGAGAATAACCTTTAGCTACCAGTCTTGCTTTGTTTCTTATCACAGTGCCATCTTCATCTAGTTTGTTTCTGAATACCCATCTTGTGTCCACCACTTTTCTATCTTTAGGTCTGGGTACCAGCTTCCATACTTCTAGTTGCTTAAATTGATTGAGTTCATCTTGCATAGCAATCACCCAATCAGGATCAGATAGAGCTTCTTCTACTTTCTTAGGTTCCATAACAGACAGGAACCCAGAATAGTTACATTGATTCTGATAAGCTCTTCTTGTTTTCACACCAACATCTGGATCACCAAGAATCAGCTCAAAAGGATGAGCTCTATTCCAAACAGTTTGTCTGGGAAGAATTGATCTTGACGATTCGCCTTGTTCTTCAGTATGATGTTAAGTATGACTTGTTGACCCTTCATTATCTCCCCCTGAGTTGTTGCCAGTTTGACTTATTGATGGTTCAAGAGTATCAGTGGTGTCTTGAAAGTTATCATTATTTTCACCAGTATCACCTTGATCATTACCACCAACATTTGGATTATTATTATCAGCAACAACGTCAGGTTGAATGTCATCATCTGAATCTGAGTCTGACATATCATCAAACTTAAGCTTTTCAGATGAATCTTCATTTTGGATATTTGGGAGTTTTGTGTCATCCAATGTAACATTGACACTTTCCAAGGTTTTCTGTTGATCAATAAGATACACCTTGTAGGCTCTTCTAGTATAACCAATAAATATTGCTTCATGTGCTTTTTCTTCAAATTTACCACCTTGATCATCTCCTTCTTTCAGCACAAAGCATTTTGTCCCAAATACATGGAAGTACTTGAGAGTTGGTTTCTTGTCATGTAGAGCTTCATATGGTGTCTTCATTAAGTCTTTATTGATAAGTGTTCGATTCTGGGTATAGCATGCAGTGTTGACAGCTTCAGCCCAAAAGCTCAATGGAAGCCTTGATTCACTTAGCATTGTACGTGCAGCTTCAATCAAGGTTCTATTCTTTCTTTCAACTACCCCATTTTGTTGAGGAGTTCTGGGAGCCGAGTACTGTCTAGATATACCCTTTTCAGTGCAAAAGTCATTCAGAACTGCATTCTTGAACTCAGTTCCGTTGTCTGACCTTATAGCTCTATCTGGACGATTAGAATCCAGCTCAATTAACTTAATGTGATCAACTACCAGTTGTGGAGTTTCATCTTTTGAGTTCAGAAATAGTACCCATGTGAATTTTGAGAAATCATCAACAATCACTAGAGCATATCTTTTTCTTGACATAGACATCACACTAACTGGACCAAACAAATCCATATGGAGAAGTTGTAATGGTTCAGTTATTGATGATATGTTAGTGCTCCTGTGAGTTTCCCTTTTTAACTTCCCTTTTTGACAAGCATCACATAGACCTTCCTGAGTAAATTCAATCGAAGGTAAACCTCTCACCAACTCTCTTTTCACTAGAGAATTCATTGTTTTGAAGTTTAGGTGAGAAAGTTTCTTGTGCCATAACCAACTTTCATCAGTGGATGCCTTTGAATAAAAACATCTAATTTCTTCTGTGCTTCCAGAGTTCATATTGGCTATGTACAAGTTTTCTTTTCTTACTCCAGTCAACTGTGGCCTTTCATTTCTCTTGTGTGATATTAGACAATTCTTCTTGTTGAAATGAACTTCATAACCTTTGTCACAGAATTGACTAATACTGAGCAAATTGTGCTCAAGGCCTTTCACAAAAGAGACATCATCAACGATAACATTTCCAGCTTCTAATCTGCCATATCCATCAGTTTTACCTTTGCTGTTATCTCCAAAGGTAACGACTGGGCCGGCCTTCTCCACCACATTTGTCAGCAGGGCTCTATCTCCGGTCATATGCCTTGAACATCCACTGTCCAGAATCCACATAACTCGTTCAACCTGTTTCAAACCCTGCAATGACAAATTGGTTAGACTTTCTTCGGAACCCAAATTTGATTGGGTCCGGAGTACTTAAAGAATTGACCTTTATCAGGTAAAGCAACAATTTTTATTTTAACAACTTTTTCTTCAAGTACTGGACATTTAACCCTGTAAACAGCTTTAACTTGTTTTGGTTTCAGCTTGGGTAACCATGTCTTTACCATATCCTGAGAAGGACTTGGAGTCCTAATCTTAGAATTAGGTGATTTTTCAGTCCTGGATCTAACATATTTATTTCTGCTCATTTGCTGTCTAGGAACATTCTTCTCAATACATGCATGATTACCGTTAAAGTAAGCAAACATTATATTAAAAGCACAAGACATGCAATTAACAGCATTGCATTTCTTATGAGCAGTATCAATAACAGGAATAGCATGCATGGTAGATATGTTGTTGCATTTATTCATGTTGTTACTTCTACTACTAGTTTTCAAGGAACTAGTAGACTCACCAACTCTTTCTGCTTTCTTAAACACAGTCTTTCTATCTTCATCATTTTTAAAAACTTGATTATTTTCTAAGACTACGCCATTATCTAAATCCTCAATGCGCATCTCTTCCTTAATGATTAAAAATGTTGTATCCAAAGGTTCTGCTATGGATGTCTTAAAGAGTGGGTTACTAACACCCTTAAGCACTAATGATATACCCCTATCTACAGCACTGACACGATTAGGGGTAATAATGCTTTTTCGACCAATAGCTTCATTATAGTCAAACCCAATACCCGCGGTTTGATTAATAACTTGTTGGTTAAACAACTCTTTAGCCACTTTACATGAATTAGAAGTAGCACTAGCCCTTATTTCTAGCTCAGCTATTGTTTCACGTTGTTGAACCACTATCAACGCTAGAGACCTCTCAAGTTCTTTTAGAATTCTTATTTCTGATTTTTGTTTATCATGGCAATTTTGTACATCGTGTAATTCTGATAATTGATTACTAAGATCTGTATTTAACAAATTTAGCCTTTCAATCTCTCTATTAGCATTACCTAGTGTATCACTAAGTTGATAGATATATTGACTGTCAGTACATGATACCTCAGATGAAGTACCACTGGAGTTATCAGATTTTGCCATCAGGGCAAGATTGCCATACTCTTCATCTTCAGAGTCTGTATCATCCCAACTCTTTCCAGCAGCCACATAAGCTTTACCTGTCTTCTTCTTCTCAGATCCAAAGTCTTTTCTTTGGTTTTGTTTTGGCTTCTGACATTCAGTAGCGAAATGTCCAAGTTCATTACAGTTGTAGCATCTAATTTTACTTCTTTCAACTGTTCCAGTTTTGTAATCTCCTCTGTTACTTGAGGATGAAGAACCTCCTCTCTGGAACCTGTTATAGTTAGATTTGTACCTGAACTTGGGATTCTTCCTGAATCTGAAGTTGCTGAATTTCCTTACCAACAAAGCCATGGACTCATCTTCCAACTGATCTAGCTCTTCTAATGAATAGAAGTCTCCTTCATCTGGACTAGCATTCGTTTGACCAACTTCAACTTCAAGCTTACCACTGTCAACATTACAAGGTTGAATAACCTTATCTTCCACTTCCTGTTTGTTCTCAACAATAAGAGTTGTAGAAGTATTAGAAACTCTTCCTTTTCCATAAATCTCCTTTTGTTGAGATTGTTCCAGTTCATAGGTTTTTAAAACACCAAAGAGTCTTTCTACAGTTATTTCACTTAGATTCCTCGACTCTCTGATAGCTGTAATTCTATGTTCTAGATGAACAGGCATTGACAGTAGAAATTTTCTGTTGATCTCTTTCTGAGTATAGTACTTGCCATGCATCTGTAAATTGTTGACAAGTTTGTTATATCTTTCAAACACATCTTGAATACTTTCATTGTATGCTGATCGAAAGTGTTCATACTCAGATGTCAGAATTTCTAGTCGATTCTCCCTAACTTCCTCTATTCCTTCATTTACAGTTTCAATGGTTTCCCACATTTGCTTTGCAGTTTTGCAGTTAATCACATGACTGTACATTACAGAGTCTAGAGAGTCTATTAAGATCAGTCTTAAATTAATGTCAAGTCCAGCTTCCTCTCTTTCAACAAGAGTGTATTCAGAAGAGTCTTTGTGTACATACCTTGCAGGGGAAATAACTTTTCCATCAGTAACAACTTCAAGAATTATTCCAAAAGGTATTATAGGTCCTTCTGATAAGACTTTCATGTATTTAGGATTTGCAACCTCGAGGAACATTAACATTTTGTTCTTCCACATATCATAACTATTTTTGTCATATATGGGAATTTTCACAGTTCCAACTTTAGAAGACATGATGAATTTTTTAAGAGAGTTAAAAAATTCGGGGATGATTTTTAATCGAGTAAAATGGGATCTTTGATTTGTGTATCAATCAATCTGCTCTGATACCAATTGTTAGGTCCGATAAGATTGTAGAAGGGGGGGTTGAATACAATCTTTACCTTTTTATCGAAATTTGTCCTTTAAATTAAATTTGATAAAGGCAAATTTATGTGCGGAATTATTTAACACAATTTTTCAAGTTGAATATAATTGTATATTAACTTGATGTGGTGTTACAAAATCAGTATAACAACTTATCAAGATGTTAATAACTAATTAGAAAATTCGACATGAACTTTTCTAATTTAGTTAATAATAATCAAGATAAGAACTAGGAAACTTAATTCGCTAGTAGTACAAGAATCACAAATAAACAAGTTCTAGCGGATAGAATATAACAAAGATGAAGAACTTGAATTTCTGGGAATTGTTTAAGCTTTGGTGTTCTTGAGAGAGAGAATTCTGTTCTAGATATAATGTTTCTGCTGTGTTTTCTCCGTTATGACATAATCTGTTGTGTTCTGTTCTTTTATGTTAGTAACAGGTCTTGCTGGCTTTCTGTAGGATATTTAACTGCTCCAGCATGACTTAAACTGCTACCAAGACTTGATTTTCCTTCATTAAGACTTACACAAACCTCCATTAAGACATAAAATGTGTCGGTATGACTTAACAGAAATTTGGTAAGACTTACAACAGCTGGCAGAGGTCGGTAAGACTTAATCCAGGTCGGTAAGACTTAATCCTGAAAAGCTCATGTCGGTAAGACTTAAAATTAAGTCATACCGAATTTTCCTTCTTCAAGACATAATCCATTTTTCTTTCTTTAAGTCATATTGATCCATTTAATTAATTAATGATTAACTAATTCATATTTAATTGATACAATAATTAATTTAAATAAATAAATTAATTCTTCCAGAATTAATTCATTTAATTAAATCAACTAAATGATTTATATCAATTACAAATGAATTTAATTAAATCAATAAATAATTAATTTAATTCTTACAAACCACTAAAGGTAGTAAAGAATTACCACTGATTTGTGTTGACGTTCGATGTACTGTCTGGTTCATGAACGACTAACTTCACCGATGCTTCTTCACTTTTGACTTTAGGTTGTGGTTTGTTTCTTGACTCAATTCTCTTGTACTGTAACTGACCTTCAAACTATCACTCGAAAAATCTCTGCCACTGTTCAAATGAATCCATTCACTTCAATGCTGTACTGGGGCTTGATCAGATAACTGAATCGTCTTCCAGTGTATAACATCAAAACTATAGATTGACTTTTCTTCTTTCTTCTGACAGATAATACTTCTTGAGATTCCTGTGGCAGTTCATATGTATATTTACTTATTACAATTTGGTTTAAGTTGATTAGGATCCTCTAACTACAAATAGGCTGAGTCATATGCCTTTCAATTCTCTTACCCAAATTTATTATAATAATAAATTATTAGATGTTTTCTACTTGTGACATAAATTTGTACAAATTAGTGTAAATGTGTTATACTATATCCAAAACATTTATATGCCATGAAATATTTTATTTTGAATGCATTAAATCAAATTTTCTATAAAACAAAATTGAGACATTATAACAAACATGTTTTAACGAAACTATACAATCATGTCAATATATATTCTTTAAATCGTAAAAATAAACAAGTTTACATCAACTTCTAGAAGATGACCCGTGCCTCGCACGGGTTATTACGCTAGTTAATATATAAATGTTTATTCATCTATGTCAACTAATACATTTATAACAGAAAATTCATTTAATACATTTAATACAAGTTTACATATGCGTGTTTTACATCTAAATGGTTTTCAGTAAGATATTGATATTTTATAATATTTTAAATGTTTTTCGGTATTTCCTTTTGGGGTTAAATAATTTACATTTGGGGTTAAACGGGTTTCATTTTGGGTTTAGAAATATTTAAATTTTTTATTAAAATTTTTAAATTTATCTGTATTCCCTTAGGGGTTCAGCGGTTAACCTTTGAGGTTTAACTTTTCCCTTTTGGTTTATAGAAATATTCAGAATGACGAATAAACCGTATACGGACTTAGGGTCTAGGGTTGTTTAGGGTTGTAAAACAACCCTAGACCCAAAACCTAATCTATCCTGATTTTTAAAAAAATCGGGGACCAGCCCCGATTTTTTAAAAATCAGGCCTCCAGACTCGATAATAAAACACAATTTCAATTGACGTTTTGATTATGAGTTTTCATTTGGGGTTCAACGGGTTCCATTTGTGATTTAGAAAATATATCCAATTTTTTAATTAATATTTTTAAATTTATCTATATTTCCTTAGGGGTTTAACTTTTCTCCTTTGAATTTTAGAAATATTCAGAATGACGAATAAATTGTATACGGGTTTAGGCTTTAGGGAAAATCAGCCAGTCAAACTCATTAAAAAATCACAATTTTTAATATTGTTTTTGAATGTATATTTAGCAAATAAAAAAGTTAATAAAAAATTAAGGTAACACTACGATTTATTTATTTTAAAGAAATAAAAAAAGAACGACGCAGATAGGAAATGCGTGGAATGTACTTGACATACACATACCTGTTATGCGTATTCAATTTTAAATATTTACTTGTTTGAAAGTTGAGAAGAGCCTACGCAAAGTTCTTAGAAATAATGCCCAAAATACACTACTTTCCCTTACAACTTGCCCGAAATGCCTGTTTGCGGGAACGTCCGCCCTTTTTTACCATGCGTTACGCATTCTGGGAATGCGTGGCCTGGGATGCGCATTCTAGGAATGCGTATCTCAAGTCACGCATCTCCCAGATGCACAATGACGTCAGCTGACGTCATTTTTTGCAAAACTCAACCGGCGTCTCTCTCGATCTCTTGATCGCCTCTCCGTTCGCCCACCTCCGATCTCCACCCTCCCACTGCTTCCACCACATTTGAGGACATCAAAATGATGTCCATACCAGGATCTTCATTCTAAACCATTGATTTGTAGATTTACGACCCCGCAAGGGCGTGTATGTGCATGCCGAAAGCAAATCGGAAAAACGAACTTGTTTTTGGGGCTTTCGAATCCGACAAAAGAAACGAAAATTGAAGGATACATGCTTGTAGATGAGGAGAATACGATCATTTTGGCATATAATATGCTTGTGAACGATGCCTGCAAGGGGGTGAACGAAACCATCGAAAAAATGACCAAAAATCGCCTCCGGTAGCGTCTCTGTCTCTTGTCTGTAAATACGATGAACAATGATTGAGATACGCATTTCTTAGATGCGTATCCGTGAATGCGCATTTAAGAAATGCGTATCCCAGTTACGCATGTGACTACGTACTTCAGTTTTGTGAAGACCACGCATGTGAGACATGCGTATACTCTGTACGCATGTGAGACATGCGTAATCCGTGGGTAAAAAGGGCTGACCATTCCGCCGGTGGGTATTTTGGGCAGGTGGAATTAAAATGTGGGTATTCTGATTTTTCACCCGTTCTTATGAGTGGTCTGCCAGTTATTATAAAGAAATTAAAAAAAAAAAAAGTCGATGCATGTGGCTAATGCATATGCAGAGAGACACACGCATCTCTTGTATGCGCAACTTTTGTACGCATGTACCAAATGCGTAGCTGTCTGGTTATTTTGGGCAGCGGATCCTCCAATCGTTATTTTGGGCAATGTAATATAAAATTTGGTTATTGGGGGCTTTTACCCCATTTATAATTATTATCAAAATATGCAATTATTTACTTTAAAATCAAATATTTCATTAAACACAAATATTCTAATTCCGCTATAGAATTAATTCATAAATTTGTTACTAATGTCTCAAACCAAATAACAACCAATTTCATATGTTAAAATTTCATTCAAACAATCCAATTTATCAACAAAGTAAATGTTAAAAAAAATATCGAATTCATTCAATCAACCAATAGCAAATATTTAAACTTACATTTATGGTTGATTTTGATTGACATCGGTTGCAAAATTTGCAAAACGTATTTTTGCAAATATTTTATAAAAATTGGTAGTATTTTTTTGAAAACCCCTTAAATTTTAATTGTTGTAATCATAAAATTGAAAAAGAAAAAGTATCTTTTGAATTTACTGATGGTTGTTATTTTTGTAGAATTTGAGACTATAGTGCGGTCTATCAAAAATTATTATCTAAGTGGGCTTGGGCTGAAGCAAACTTGACAAAAGATAGAGCAAAAAATGCCTTCTTTTCACAATGCAGCAATACTCCCAATCCTAACAATTGTTTGTAATATTTTTTTTTGAGAGAACAATTGTTTGTATTTCAAATTATTTTTGAAATATATTTTGCAAAAAGAATTTAGTGCCTAGTTTAGTGTATATATTTTGATTTAAATTAAAACTTAGTGTGACAAAAAAAATTTAAAACTTAGTGTGAAACGTTGGCACCTCTCCAGAAATTTCTACGGGGAATGTCATAACACATTTTTCATTATCATTCATTAAAATTTCAAATTTTGGACATCTACGTGAACGCTGCACTTAAAACTTAACACCTTTAGACAAGTTTGATATTCATTTGGTAAAAACACAGGTACATAGATGAAACTAAAATTTAAACTGAGGTCCTTAATTACTTAAAAATAGATTCAAATACAAGAAATAATGTTTCATAGGCTACAAAAGGTGAGGACATTATCTAGCAAGCCTAAGGAATGTGCAGCTTATCATAATAGCGTTTCACTACTGAAACAATGGCACCACATAAAAACTGCACTTCGAAGCGAAAGACATGTTTGAATCTCCTGTATTTGTATGGGTGCTTTGAAGATGAAATGTTCAGAAAAATGGCCAAGAAGCAAGATCAAAAGGAATAGACATGTTCAGCTGCGGCAGGCTGTCATCCTCATCTTGCCCACTTGGAAAAGCTGTAGTAGCAACTGCAGCAGGTGGATCATACTCATGTTGCCCTTTAAGAAAAGCTGGAGGAGCAACTTCAGCAGGAGGCGGAGGTAGATAATCAGCAGATTTGTTTTCCTTTGAAGTCTCGTTATTCCACCTCTCCAGCCATATAGCTATATTTTCACAATTAAAAACATACGGCTCAGTGGTTGTTGAGCAATTAGATACCCGAGTGATTCGGGATGCTGCTTGGCTGCGCGACTGATGATCATCTGCAGGAATAATCAGCTGTTGGTGACTAGTCTTTTGATTCCAGCCACGAGGTGGTTTGAAGCTCATACATCCTGATGACAGCAGTGGCGCTGCCATTGGAAGTGGGGAGCTGAGCCCAGGCGCAGATGCCCAAGTGATTTGACCTGCTGCTTGGCTGCGAAAATGATGTTTGTCAGTAGGAATCATCAGTTGCTGTCGACTAGTATTTTGGTTCCAGCCATGAGGTGGCTTGAAGCTCATACATCCCGATGACAGTTGTGGTGCTGCCATTGGAAGTGGGGAGCTGAGCCCAGGTGCAATCAGGGGTAGACTAGCATCCAAAATAGGAGCATAGGCTGGGGGTGAAAGAGATAAATCATCATGATCCAGAATAGCGGCTTGTGGGGAAAAAGAGAGCGCATCCGACAGAGCTTTTCTTGCCAAGTGGACATTTGCCTGTAGCATTCTCTCCCAACGCCTCTTGGAAGAGTCAGAATCAGAGTCCTGATCAAGCACACCAGTGGTAGTATTTCCTTTACTACCAGCATTGTGCCGACCATCATCACTGTGGAGCTCGTCTACCTCCTTCAAATTCGAATTCCAGTAGTTTTTGATATCATTGTTGGTCCTTCCAGGAAGATAGTGAGCTATGCTAGCCCATCTACAAATATATGCACAAATGAAATTAGCGATACTGATATAATTCAAAGTTAGATATGGAAATAAAATCTTGACTTCTTTATTAAACAGACATCAAACCATCATATCACAAATTCACAATTAATTATATAAATGGCTGACAGATTTCATAAATTGATTATCCTAATTAAATTAAGAATCTTTGGTTAAAAAAAATAAAGAATCTAGGGAGAAAATCGCTAAATGAATGCAAAAATCTTTACTTGTTGCCCAGAATTGCCTGAAGTTCGACAATTTTTCTATCTTCCTCAGGAGTGAAATTGCCCCGCTTGATTCCGGGCCTAAGATGGTTCATCCAGCGAAGTCTGCAACTCTTTCCGCATCTGTTCAAACCTATAGTATCCATTAAACGGTTAATTGATAAACACACAAATGAATATACGGGTATAAATTCCGGCGCATAGACATATACACACAGAAACACAACTGATGAAATGAGCTATATTAATTTTATGGAATAAAAAGTAATAATAATATTTAAGTGTATATATATACCAGTAATCGTTGGAATAGATGTCCAGTTGCCTGGACCATTTTCTTGAACGAAAGACGACAAAACAAGGTCCTCTTCGGAAGTCCATGGACCTTTCCTCATCTCTCCTCCCATTTCACTAGATAGTCTCTCCATTGTGATCTCTCTTCCTTTTTCTCTCGGGTGTCTGTCTCTCTGTGTGTGTATGTGTGTGTAGAGCAAACAATTGATGCAGAGTGCTTACAAGGTGGGGGGGTATTAATAGGGAAAGAACGGAAGAATTAATTACTGTATATTGAATAAAAATCAGCATAAAAATCTAGAGTCAACTTTAGCGATACTCGTTGGCATACGTTATTTACTTTAATAGTGATTACTTTTTAAATTGAACTTTTTAACTTAACATGGATTTAGGTGCCACTATCTCCATGCATAATCCAACATAAGCACTTAGCTGGAGTCAACTTTAGCAATACTCGCCAAAAAAAGTCATTTACTCCAATAGTGATTATTTTTTACATTAAATTTTTTTCCTTAACATGGATTTAGGTGCCATTATCTCCGTGCATAATCCAACATAAGCACTCAAATTTTAGAAAGAAAAAAAAAACACACGTACAACACTTATTTCTCAATGTATAATTACTCGTTGGCAAACGTAATTTACTCAATACTCGCTGGCAAATGTAATTTACTTTAATAGTGATTACTTTTTAAATTGAACTTTTTACTTAAACATGGATTTAGGTGCTACTATCTCCATGCATATCCAACATAAGCACTTAGCTGGAGTCAACTTTAGCAATACTCACCGAAAAAAGTCATTTACTTTAAAAGTGATTATTTTTTACATTATATTTTTTTTCCTTAACATGGATTTAGGTGCCATTATCTACATGCATAATCCAACATGAGCACTCAAATTTTAGAAAAAAAAAAAAAAATCACAAGTACAACACGTATTTCTCGATGTATAATTAGAAAAGGTCTTTTTAGGTGTTTAAAGCTATTAACAATACTTGACAGTATCGTGTTTCTATAAAACTATTCCATAATACCAGCTAAGAACCAATTATCATTTACGTAATAACTATCTCAAAGAAAATTAATAATAATCTTAACCACAAAATCCAGGATCTTATTTATACCTTCACAATTTACTTTGTCAACGAAAATTAATTCGTAAAAGCTACATCTTTAATAAACCAACCACCACCAAACTCGGGCACAAATTCATTCATTTCATATATACAATAAATTTATCAACTAACTAAAATTAATTTTAATATACTTATTAAGTAGAAATTATTTATCCCTCAAAAAAAAGTAGAATACAATACACTAGATAAAAGCATATATATATATATATATATATATATATATATATATATATATATATCGCTTGTCATGACTCATGAGTCGTATTTCAACCACAATTTTTTTCCCCTTAAGGTTGTACATAAAATATTGCTCTTTAAAATATATAGATTGTATCACCACGTAACTTGTAATTAGAGGGAGTTATGTTTTTGTGCTTATAAGATAATAATGAAAACCACAAAATCTATAAAACTATTCTTTTAATTTTATATTCACCAATTAAATTCATCACTATTAATATATAAATGTTTATTCATCTATGTCAACTAATACATTCATCATTATTACTTATGTCATTAAACCAATTATTTCATTAAACACATATATTCTAGTTCTGCTATAGAATTTAATTCATAAATTTGTTACTTATGTCTCGAACCAATAGCAACCAATTTCATTTGTTACATAATCAAATATTTCATTCAAACAATCCAACTGGTTAATAAAATAAATGTTTAAAAAATATCAAATTCATTCAACCAACCAAGCAAAACTTTTAGTTATAAATTATTTACCAAAAACCAATCATTAAACATAAATACGTAATCTCCTTTCAGTTTCAATATAATGTTTTTACCATTAGCATAATGTACTAGTAGACAAAAATGAATCCATGAAATGTTTTAATTAAAATATTATTTGCAATGAATTGTTGTATCCATGCTCACTCACTTTTCATAAATTTTAATTGCCAAGTTATATTGAAACAATACTAGCAAGAAGATATCACTAAATACCCTATTGTTATTTACCGAGTTAATTAATTATCTAAGCCAAACCTCAACTCTTCAAAAACTGTGACATCTTAAAATTTGGTACGACAAATATGTTAGTTTGTCCTGGAAGTCAAGGCGAGGCAAGAGAATGTGTATTGAATCACACTCTTTTAAAGGGTAATAACATTGAAAGTATGGCACATTAATCTAAGATGCCAGTATTCAGTAATGCCTTACCAGGATTGAGAAGAGCTGTCCATTGCCTCAGAGACTTCTTTAAGTGTGCCTATATCATTTACTCAATGAGAGAATTTTATTCCCTACTATGCTCAGTACTTGCTTTCCTGGGTCCTCAAAGCATTTTCTGATTATTCCATTTCGTACCTACATGATACAAGCCATAAGCCACCAGCTATCAATAATATAAATCTTATGCAGATCAAAAATCCTCTTGGCAACAACGATACAAGCTTTTATATTTCATCACAATGAATTTTAATATAATTTGTCAATAATTAATGTTCAAACATCATGTTTCAATCCTATTTTCACATAATTTGCTATTGACATAATGTATCCATACCTATTCATGAAAGTGTGTGGAGTAAAATTTTATATCACTAAAATTTTTGTATCCATGCTAACGCACTGAACATCAGTTATTTTGTCATGTAATATCATGACAATGACAATAGGAAGATATCACATAATTCCTTAGTGTAGTTCTACTGAAATCACACTATAAAATGATTATTTATTGTAGGATATTCTCAAAAGTACCATCGTACTATTGACTTCTGCCAAAACTGTTGCCACTATTTTTGGTACCCTTGTACTTATGGTTTTGTATATACAGTATTCCCTGTTACTTAAAACATTAGTAAAACATTAAAATATGCTCAAATGACATCCATACCCCTTTTACATTAAGATTTGTTGTCCTTTTTCCTTACTCAACTGTATGCCTTCAATTCATATACTATGTACTAAAAATCACATGTACAAACATAACTGCCACTAATTGAGAAAAGGGATATTCTCAATAGTACCATCATGCTCTTGACTTTTCCTAGTGGTGTCACTGCATTTTGTAATATTTTTACGTTTTAATAGGGTTTAAGTACCCTAAGAGTACTGCAAACACAAAACCACAAGTACAAAGGTATCACAAATAAGAAGAAAAAAGAAACCAGCATCATAAACAAAAGTCAATAGCAAGATGATACTACTGAGAATTTCCATCTATTATAAACTACCTCACCATATAAAGTTGACCAAGTTGTTAATTAGTTGTCAGTAGCCAAATCTAAACTCTACAATAGTTGTGACAATAATATTTGGTGACAAGTACATTAGTTTATCCTGGAAGTCAAAGTGAGGCAAGGAAACGTTAAGTCAGACTTTTATAAAGGGAAACTATAGAGTAAGTACAATGCTACGATCCAGGATGTCAGTAAGTACTGTCTTACCAGAATTGAGGAGTCATCCATTGCTTCAGAGACTTCCTTAGCCGTGCCTATCTCATTTACTCGAGTGGATTTTACTCATCACTAAGCTTAGTGATTTGCTTTCCATGATCCTCGCAGCACTTGCGATGATTCTTTTTCATTTCTAAGTGACCATTATCAATCAATTATTATATTCATCCTCTGCAGATCTGAAATCCTCTTAAGAAGGATGATACTACCTTCTATGTCTCCTCGCCACCAATACAATCTTGCACCAGTGGTGGTCTAGTTTCTTTACTATGTGCCATTCCAAACTATCAATTCTCGATCACCAGTAGTCTTTACACGAACACAAACCATCTTTAAAAGAATGGAAAGTGGAAACGACTTCTATCTCTCAGCACTATCTCTACTTCATAAACCTTGGATATCAACTTCATCACCGTATGACAATCCGTACACACCCTTAAGTTCTTAACAATTCTCAGCACTCTCCCTTTACACAACCTTGTCATCCCAAATGCAACAGAAAGCTTCTCACTGTGCTTCGACACCGCATCTTCCATTTCTTCATCTTCCACATCATGCAAAACACCACCAGACTCTGGTATGTATCCTCCTACTTTTAACTTCAACATAATCTCCTCAAGCTTATCATAAACCTCTCCTGTGATCTTATTTCGCTTTTCACCTGCCACAAAACTGTACATAACCTTGTCAACTTCTATCATGCTCCAACCTGGAGTTTTATTTAGCTTATGACTTGTCATTGAGTTTCTCACACTGGCGAAATCCTTCCAGTTACCGGCAACGGCATATATATTTGACAACAAAACATGGTCACCAGAATTGTTTGGATCCGTCTCAAATAACCTTTTCCTCACCTGCTCAGCTATTTCAATGTTACCATGAATGCTGCAAGCCCCAAGAAGAGTCCTCCAAATAATGGGATTTGGAGGTATTGGCATTTTTAATATGAAATCGTATGCCCTGTGCAGTTGTCCAGCACGACCATATAAATCAACCATACAACCATAATGCTCAATTGTAGGTTCTATGCCATATTTTTCCTTCATCTCAAAAAAGTATCTACATCCTTCTTCAATCAACCCAGCATGACTACATGCATAAAGGATAGAAATGAAAGTAATGCCATCAGGCCTTAGTCCAGACGCTTCCATCTCCATGAAAAGGAGCCATTGCCTTTTCAGCATACCCTTGCATTGCTAATCCAGCAATCATTGATGTCCACGAAATCACGCTTTTTTCTCCCTGCATTCTTTCAAAGATCAAACGTGCCATGCACACATTACCACATCTAGAGTAAGTATCCAATAGAGCATTATTCACAGAACTAATCCAAACCAACCCCGATTTCTCCATAAATGCATGTAAGATTTTCGCAAACTCAAATGCTCCAGCTTGTGAGCATGCAGACAGAACTCCAGTCAAACTCACCTCATTCGGTGTCATTCCAATTCGTAGCATCTCTCTAAAATAACCAAAAGCCTCATCAGAACAACAATTCTGAGCAAATCCAACAATCATAGTACTTCAAGAAACACCATCCTTATCAGGAATCTTCAAAAAAAACCTCTCCGCAACCTCCACCTCCCCGCCTTCACATACCCCGCAAGCATCACATTTCAAGAATTCAAATCCCTCATCGGCATCAACCCAAAAATTTCATCCGCACCCTTCATATCACCACACCTAAAAAACCCAGTAACCATCGCATTCCACGCCACAACATTTCTCTCAGGCATTTCATCAAACACCTTCCGTTCTCAGGCATTTCATCAAACACCTTCCGTGCAAACCTCAAATCCCCACATTCCGCATACATGGTCACCAATGTAGTCCCAACAAACAAATGGGTATCAAGCCCATACTTCACACCTAAACAATGCAACTGAATACCACTCCTAAAACATCTCGAAAGAGCTGGCGCTTTGAGAATAAAAGCAAAAGAATAGCTATCAGGGTTCGAATTTCGACACATTTCCACAAATGTACTAAAAGCCTTGTGCCTAAAATTAGATTCAGAGAAGCCACGAATAAGGGCATTGTACATGAACACATCTGGTTCAGGGAAATCAAGAAACAGACGGTGTGCGTATTCGATAGCATCGGTGATCAATACTGCACAGTGGAGAAGAAATTTTCCGGCGATTAATGGGTCGTTTTTAAGGCCAGTTTGTAGGCAAGAGCATGAACTTGTTTGAAAGATTTTAAAGACTTACAGAGATTGAGGAGAGAGATAAAGAGATGTTCTGTACTCATAATATCAGGTTTCTTTTAGAGTTCTTATTATTAACAAGGCATCTTTTAAGCTAAATTGAAAATTTAGCTCTGTTTTAGAGTTGTATTACTTTAACGAACAGACAATTACATTCTTAAAATTGAAAATGAATTGAAATACAAGAACTAAAATATTGTTGAGAACCAGTCCATTTAAAACCTTAAGGTGTTAGAGGAAGGTCCTAAATGGATCTTATGCTATATTTACACTCCCTCCTCGAAATTCCATTTTTTTAGGTTGAAGAGTGGATCACGGATGCCCATCTTTTGGGACAATAATTGCATTCGTGTCCATAATAAATTGTGAGAATATTGGGGGCGGCAGGGAGTCGAACTTGAGACCCCCGCCAAACCAGAGCTCTGATACCATGAAGACTTAGATGAATTCAACAATGTATGTTGCTTAATGAAGAAGACGAAGTAAGAGCTGTATCTCATTATTGTGAAAAAATGTATACTTACAAATTTAAGAAATGAACAATCAACTAATACAGATATTTATACTACTGATCTATAAAATGACAGTTGTCATTTTGATAACAGAATTAGTTATAGAACATAAGAGCTGTTTGGCTGTAGGCTACTTTTAGTTTGGTATCAGAGCGTTTTAAGATCATGTAGATCGTCGTTATCGTCTTCCGCATCGATGTTATTCTCTATCGTACTGAATTCTTCGATTAATCGTCGCAATTAGGGTTTGTTTTCTTCAATCTTTTGTTCATTCTTGATTGATTATCATTCAGAGTTGATCTTTCTGTGTATTTTCATCTCATTATGATGTTTTTACTTGTGATGATCGTTGAGATTGTTGATAATCTCTTGTGATTAGGTGATTTTGATTTATTTTCTGGACGTTTTTATAGTTCTTATCTTGTTTTGGATGATATATTTCATCTTCTCTATCGAATAGTAGAGAATTTTTCTGTTTTTCATCAGTGATTGTCATTCTCTTGTTCTTTGATTGATTAACAATGGCTCAAAGTTATGCGAATGTTGTTAATTCATCTTTGCTTCGAAATGAAACCATACCTGTCGTTGAACCTCTTGTTGAACCATTAACAAACACTACAGATCAGGATTCTTTTAACTCTATTAATCATCCTCTGTACTTGCAAAATATTGATCATCCTGGCTTGATCTTGATTTCCAAGAAACTTACTGGTACTGAAAATTATGGTCCCTGGAAATGTTCTCTTTCTATTGCATTGTCTGCAAAGAATAAGTTAGGGATTGTTAATTGTACGAAACCTCAGCCCGAGGCTTCATCTCCTTTAAGGTCTCAGTGGGATAGGGTAAAGGATATGGTCATTAGCTGGATTTTGAACACAGTTTCAGATGAAATAAGTAATGGTATGGATTTTGTTAACATGGCTCAAGAAGTCTAGGATGAATTGAATGATCAATTTTCCAGTATCAATGGTCATAGAGTGTACCAGGTTCTTAAGGATCTTCATGCTTTGGAACAAGGAGATAAGTCAGTTGAGATTTATTACCGTAGGATGAAAAATCTCTGGGATGAGTACACTGCTCCTGAGCCAATGATTCTCTGTAAATCTGGATGCATGTTCGCTAAAATCACTACGCAAGTATACGCAGTCCAAAAGCAATAAAGGGAAATAAGGATCGTTCCCACGAAGACTCGGTGATTTAAGTATAAGTGTCTATTCAACAATGTTCGGCTAATTATAGAAGCTTGAACGAGTGATAAAGTTCGGTTTGTTTGAATTAACAATTAACTAATGAAATATCAACTAACGTGTTTTTAAAATAATATGATAAGGGCATGGGGTTCTAAGTTCATGAATGCTTCATCTTGGTTTACTATCAAGATTCAATAAGTTGCAATTGTTAAAGAAGCTAGCGGGAACACTTAGCTAATATGAGCCATCTTTCAATTAACTCATACCAATCCAAATAAACATCCACAAAAGAGATAGAAGTTATAAGGGCATCAATTATATCCAAACACTATATGTCTATGTGAATGGGTGATACAATCGATTTACAAAACAAGTTCCGCAATTAACTACATAGGGGAATAATGTTCTATCGAAACTATATTCCAACACGCGGAGAAGCCGACGAAACCTATGCTAGCATGGTGAGTCCTAATCTCTAAATCCACTTTCGCATTCATTAGAGATTTGACAAAATAGATGTTAGCTACTCATCTATATGCAATTAACACAACCACATTAGGCATTCTTATAAGAAAATCACAAACTCAAATAATCTATCAAGCCAACCATAAAAATCCACAATTCACTACATTAGAACCCCATGAAAGTGTTTAGTTCATAATTAAACTTAACACCTTCATGGGTTCTATGGATAACATAATTAAACAAAATGAAAATTAAGATTAATAATTAAAATTGAATTAGACAAAAGTACTAGAAAAGAAATCACTAATAAACAAGTTAAGAGTTGAGAAAAACTGAAAATTGAAGTAGAGAAATCCTGGAAATGGGTTTGAACTTGAGTGATTCTTCCTTGCTATCACCTAGGATTGATGATTCTCTTGTTCTTGCCTCTTCTCCAATGTTCCCAGCTGCTAGTTAGGTTTACAAGTGATGTAAGTTCCTTTTTATACAACCCTAGAAAAAGCCCATATGCTGAAAATGGCCCAACAGCAAAACAATTCGTTGAGCAGAATTTTTGGCTTCCAGGCTGCAGCCTGGAATCCCGAGCGGCCGCCCGGAGCTCAAAATTGCTGGAAATTTTCTGCCTTGGCTTATTTTCTGATTTTTTGGCTTGCTCTTTCCTTTGCACCTTCTTGCACTTTAATAGCATTTCATCCCTTGCATTCTCTAGCCTTCCAAGATGGTGCAACAACACCACAACTCTTCCGAGACGATGCAAACAAGCAATTCCAAGATCACCAACATAGCACGATCTTTGCACCAAATCCACCGACTCTCGACCTTTTGTGTTATTCCATGCAACCTACAAAACTAAACCAAAACACATCAAATGATGCTTGTAAACTTGAGAACGAACAACGATTCTAGCCATTTAGAAGCCTTAAAAGTGGATATAAAATCCACTTAACAATGCACAAGTGAGACACACAAGCTGCAAGAAGAAAGGGAACAAAGGAAGAAATTGCTTCAGTTTTTGATGGGATTAAATGAGAGTTTTGCTGCAGCAAGGGGGCAAATTTTGATGATGGTTCCACTTCCTTCTGTTACTCAGGCTTTTGCTTTAATTAAACAAGAAGAAAGACAGAGACAAGGTTCTACTTTCCCAAATTACTTTATTGCCACAGTAAGGCATGGTAACACCTCTAATACAGAGTCAGCTGGTATTGGTATTAAAAAATCTTCTCTTAAATGTACCTACTGTCATAAGGATGGTCATCTTAAGGAATCTTGTTTTAAGTTGATTGGATATCCACCTAAGGGTAGGGGCAGAGGGAAATTTACTTCAGGCCAAGCTAATTCTCCAGCTTCAAAATCTCAAGCCATGAATGTCACTGGCTCTATTAGTTCCACACCTTCTCACACTGCAGTTTCTACTCAGACACAGGCTACTCTTGATCAGTTGCAACAACAGGTGTCTACATTGATGAATTTTATGCTCAACAACAAGTGTTCTACTCCTGAAGATCACATCAATAGCATGACAGGTTTGGCATACTCCATGCTGTCTTTTTCTCAATTGGATCTTCAAAATATCTTTTTCTCAATTTGATCTTCAAAATGTATGGGTTATAGATACAGGGGCTTCTCATCATATGAGTTGCAATAAAAACTTGTTTACTCAATTACATATGGTTTCTCAGCCTGTTCATGTAGGTTTACCAAACAGTCAAATTCTTAAAGTGGAACAAATAGGCATAGTTCAACTCACTCCAAATATTCAGTTGTCTAATGTCTTGTTTGTTCCTCAGTACAATTGCAACCTGCTATCTGTCAGCAAACTAACACATGATTCTAACATCATTGTTCAGTTTTCTCATGACAAATGAGTTTTCCAGGACCATCTCAAGGAGAAAACTATGGGAACTGGTGATGAAAAGGATGGTTTGTACTACCTCTCTCAAGTTCAACCATCATCTGTCAACAATTCTATAGATTCTTCCAAGGTTCCGGCTACCAGTTTTTCCACATCTATACATAATTCTGATGTTGTTTGTTCCAAACTTTGGCACCTCAGATTAGGCCATGCTTCTAATACTGTTTGAGCCATATTTCTGATATTCATAAGCTTGTTGGTTGTAATAAAGAATGTCCTATTTGTCCTTTATCAAAACAAACAATGCTTAGCTTTCCAAAGCATAGTGATTCTTATGATGCTTCTATATTTTCTTTACTTCATATGGATGTTTGGGGGCCATACCACATTGCTTCTACTCAAGGTTGTAAATATTTTTTAACCTTAGTTGATGATCATAGTAGGGCCACTTGGACTTTTCTTCTTTCCACTAAACAACAGGTTTTTATTAAATTTCAAACCTTTGTTGCTTATGTTGAAAATCAGTTTCACACTTCTATTAAGTCCATTAGAACTGACAATGGTAGTGAATTTCTTAATTCCTCCTTCATGAGTTTTCTTGATCACAAGGGTATTTTACATCAGAGGTCTTGTACTCATACACCCCAACAAAATGCTAGGATGGAAAGAAAACACAAGCATTTGCTTGAAATTACTAGATCTTTACGATTTCAGTCTGCTTTACCACACAAATACTATGGAGAATTTCTATTGACAGCAACTTATTTGGTCAATATTCTTCCTACTCCAATCTTACAGAACAAGTGTCCTTATGAGGTTTTATATAATAAGAAACCTGATTACTTTTTTCTCAAGGCTTTTGGTTGTCTCTGCTATGCTTCCATACATACTTCTGATAAGTTGGATCCTAGAGCTATTCAATGTGTCCTCATTGGTTATCCATACTTGCAGAAATGATATAAGTTACTTATATTGGATAATCACTCCATATTTGCCAGCAGAAATGTAAGATCTTTTGAGCATATTTTCCCTTATCATCACAAATCTTCTACTTCAGTGCCTTTCACATCCAATTCACCTTGTAATTCTTACACTTTTCTTAATTGGCTTAGCATTGATAATCCTGACAACACTGATTCACCTGTAGTTTGTTCACCTGTAGTTTCTCAAAATCTCAAAATTCTTCTCCTGTAGTTGAACCGTGTATTTCTCCTCTCACTTGTTCTGAGAATACTTCTTCAGAAGCCACTGCAATTTCTGAGTCTATTGTTCCACCAATACGCCAATCTTCTAGAGTTTCTACTAGGCCATCTTGGTGGAATGATTATAATATTTCCAAAACATCTAAATCTAAACCTACAGTTTTGCTGAGTAAATTTGTTGATAATAATGTCAATAAATTTGTCAACAAATCTGTTTTAGATCCTTTTTCTCTTCACATTGATCAACACACCTATGATTCAGATACACAAGAAGTACTAGCTTACTGTAATCAATCTAGTGTTATTTCTGAACCTCTTCATTACTATCAAGCTGTTAAAGAGCCTAGATAGGTTGAAGCCATTAATAAAGAACTGCAGGCTTTGGAGACCAATAATACTTGGCAGATAATGCCTCTTCCTCCTGGTAAAACTACAGTAGGCTATAAATGGGTTTTCAGGGTGAAATATAAGACAAATGGTGAAGTAGATAGGTTCAAGGCTTGTTTGGTTGCAAAAGGCTACACACAAACTACAGAACTTGATTACCATGAGACTTTTGCTCCTGTGGTTAAGTTGGTAATAGTTAGGAGTTTACTGGCCATTGCTGTTGCTAAAGGTTGGTTTGTGGAACAACTTGATGTTAATAATGCGTTTCTTCATGGTGACTTATCTGAAGAAGTTTATACGCAACTTCCTCCTGGTTATCATCCTAAAGGGTATGCTTCTGTTTCTAATCTTGTGTGTAAGCTGATAAAGTCTTTGTATGGGTTAAAGCAAGCTTCCAGGGAAGGGTTTATTAAGCTTACTACTGCACTCTTGGATGCTGGATATGTTCAATCTATAAATGATCATTCTTTGTTCACATTTATTACTAGCAACAGTTTTATAGCAGTAGTGGTTTATATTGATGACATTTTATTGTCAGGTAATGATTTTTACCTTATTCGGAATTTGAAAACTCTTCTGGATAAGAAATTTAATATTAAGGATCTAGGATCTACAAAGTACTATTTGGGGCTTGAAATTCACAGGAATAATCAAGGGTTATTTCTTGGACAACATAAATTTATCACAGACTTACTTGCTTCTGCTAATATGGAGGATTGTAAACCTCTTTCAGTTCCAATCAATCCCCATATTAAACTATATGATAGCCCTGCTCCTTTGTTAGTTGATCCTTCTTCTTATAGAGCTCTAGTTGGAAAATTGTTATATCTCACTTCTTCTAGGCCAGACATAGCCTTTTCAGTACAACTATTGAGTCAGTTCATTCATGCTCCCAGAGAATCTCATATGAATGCTATCACAAGGGTGTTAAGGTATTGTTAAATATAACCTAGGAAGTGAGGTAAGTAATGACATAACCTAGGAAGTGAGGTAAGCAATGACAAGTTCACCAACCAAGTCCACCAACCAAGTTCACTAACCAAGTATCTAGTGTAAGGAGGAAGCTAAGTTTATCTATATAAAGCGGCTTAGTCTCCCTTGTAATAATAACACAATACAATATCAGAAAACGCAGCAGAAGTAGTATAATAAAATACACAGTTCACTGCACCATACCTCTCTTGTTTTCATTATCTATCTCTTTTCTCTCTATATTTAATCATATATAGTATAAATCTTGACATAGTATTAAAGCGGGTTCGTTTATGTAGAGAAATCTGTGTTTTTTCTTGTTAAAAAATAAATGAGGGAACTTGTGTCATTTCTACCCAGATTTGATTTTCAATCATTTAGCCATTCAAACTCATGTTTCTTAAGGGAAACCTAGCCCAGATTGAGATTTTGTTCAAGTTTGGTTATCCAAAACAAATCCAAAACAGAACAGAATAAAAAGTATCGTGTCAAAGTTCTTAAGGGAACTTCTGTCCAGATTCAGGAGGGTTTTTTAAAATAGAGTTTTTTTTTTCATTTAAGCTTAGGGTTTTTCAAGGGAAACAAAAGCTTTCTAGTCCTGGGGTCCTGTTTTTCTTCCATGGTAACATTCTGTCCAGATTCAGTTGTTTACAATTCTGACCCCCAAACCAGATCCAAAAATAACATGGGCTGCTCCTGCATACTCAGGTCAAGCCCTTGCCGGTGGTAAAGGGGTGAAAACCCCTTAATAAGGTGGCTATCTACTATAGCACTTGCATCAACACCTGATAAGTGCATATTTTTGCATATTTTTATTACCTATTTATTGCTTGAACTCGTATTTTAATAAATTATTTTGTTGCATTTCAGGAAATTCGTAAATAAATAAAGAAATGACAAAATAAAGAAATAAAGCGCAAGGAAGGGAAAAAGAGGAAGAAAAAGGACCAAAAATGACAGAAGGAAAAAGAATTAGGAGCTTGGAGCAAAAAGAATATTTCAAGACAAGTGGAAGGTGGAGATCATCCCAACACATTAGAAAAGTGAATGGACAAGATCAACTCTTCAAAGCTTAAGGGGGAAGGAAACAAATAGATGGCTAGGATTCCACCACCACACACCACAAATGTATGGTGGGGATTTACCCAACACCCCCCTTAACCCTAATTCCTATCCTATAAATACCTCCTCACCCCCCTTGTATTTAGTAACTTAGATTTTAGCGTAGTTTTAATTTCTTGTATTTTTTTTTCTTAGTTTCAAATCTTGTAAACACTCCTATTATAATTAATGCAATTTTTATTTTCTTTACATCTTGTCTTGCTCTTTCGTTATTGTTGTCTTGTTTCGTTATTTTCGTAATTCCCGTTGCTAACCACTTGGGGTTGGAAGTAACGAAATTTAATTTCGTGTTCTTAGTTGCTAATTTTAATTACGCCCCTTTAAATCTCCATTTTATCGTGGGCCATTAATTTTTAAATCATCGTCTTAGTTTTAATTTTCGTAGTTAATTTCTTTGTCTCATTTTTAACTTTTCAAAAAAAATTAAAAAAATATTCAAAAACAAATTAGTTTAATTAATTCTCAGTTTTTTTGTTTGCGTGTTGTTTTTAGTTTTTAATTCGAGGCCTTAGATTTTATTTGCTCTGTTTACAGTAATTGTTCCTTTTCTTCTGTGTACGAATACAATGTTCAATTCCCCAGCCTCTGTAAAAATCGATTAGATATACAATCAATCTCTCCCCTGTATATCTCTATCCTGCTCTTCAAAACCCCTCTCTCCCATCGTTGTATCTCTCTCAAGCCTCCCATCTCGCGTCTCTCTCTTTGTAACCCCCCTACCGATCATCTCTCTTTAATCAAACCACCACAAACAACTCCCATGTCCCTTTCTTTTTTTTCATAAATTCAACACAACAAACCCACCCTTTTTCATTTTTTTTTTGTCTATTTTCTGTTTGAGTTATCTGTTTATCACCATCCCATCTCGTTGTAGAATCGTTGAGATTTAGTTGCCATTATTTCGAGTTTTGTTGTCGAATTCGCTGGTTGAGCTGAGTTTAATTGATTTGAGTTTTGGTTTGAGTTTTGTCCTCCTTTCTTCTACTGCGTTTTTGTTCAAAGTGCTGAGTTGGGTTTCAAATTATTGCCGAGTTATTGTCGAATTACTGTTTGAGTTCTAGTTGTCAAATTAATGAGTTTTGACAGTTCGTCGAGCCGTTGTTTCGTTGTATGAGTGTCTTCTGCGTGTTTGGTTATTGGTTTGTTGAGATTATTGAATTTCTAAGTTTAAGTTACTGGGTAATGTTTGCTATTTCACTGAATTCGAGTCTGAGTTGCAATTTCCGCGGTTTTGAGACCTCTGTACTGCGTTTTTTATTTGAGTTGTTGTTTCGAGTGGAATTATGTTTGAGTTTCGTTTTTGCTGTTAGAGTTCGTCCCATTGTCGTTACTTTTGGCTGTAAATTGGTAGTCGAAATGCAAGTTTTAAATTTCAATTACTGCGAGTTTGGATCGGCTGAGTTTAGTTTCAGTTTCGGTGAAGAAGTGGTATGCATTTTATTTGAGCTAATTGCTGTTGTTAAATTGTTATAGGTTGCTGAGTTTTGTTAATTTAAAATTTCTTGTAAATAAATTCTGTTTTAATTCGAATTTAGATTCAAAAAAAAAAGAGCTTTAGATTAAAATCTAGTTTTAACTCGAATTTAGGAATATTTTTTTAGTACAATTTAGTTTTAGAATAATTTCAAATTTTAGAATTAGGAACTAATTAGTAAAATACAACTTCTCCTTTTTATTTAGTTTAAATTCTCTTTTAGAAAGTTAAATAGTATAAAACCAAAATCCTCCAAAATTAATTGTTCTAGTTCGATTAAATTAAAAATCAAGGTCGCGAATAACTTAGTCCCTGTGGAACGAATCATAAATTTTACAACGAAACGAATTGTGCGCTTGCGATTCAAATGTCTTAATTATTTTTAGCACAACAGCACCTTCTGTATTTTTGACGGCCTAAAATATACTTTGTGGTCGAAAATTCGATAACCGGTATCCCAAAAGACTCAATAAACTCAAGATCGGTTGATCCTAAAATGGGTATAGTTGGACGCTCAGATTAAGCTCAAGGGCTACTAGTGTCCACTCTTCAATCCCAAGATAGGTCCTTCATCCAAAGATGGGATTTCGAGTGAGGGGGCGTGTTAAATATAACCTAGGAAGTGAGGTAAGCAATGGCATAACCTAGGAAGTGAGGTAAGCAATGACACGTTCACCAACCAAGCCCACCAACCAAGTTTACCAACCAAGTATCTAGTGTAAGGAGGAAGCTAAGTTTATCTATCTAAAGAGGCTTAATCTCCCTTGTAATAATAACACAATACAATATCAGAAAACGCAGCAGAAGTAGTATAATAAAATACACAGTTCACTGCACCATACCTCTCTTGTTTTCATTATCTATCTCTTTTCTCTCTATATTCAATCATATATATGTATAAATCTTGACAGGTATCTCAAGTTAACAGCTCAACATGGACTGTTTTTCCCAGCCAACAACACTTTGAATCTTCATGGTTTTAGTGATAGTGATTGGGGTGCAGAACCTAATGACAGACGTTCTGTAGGGGGATATTGCTTTCTTCTTGGAAATGTGGCTATTTCCCGGAGGGCAAAGAAACAATCTTTAACATCTCGTAGTTTTGTAGAGGCTGAAAATCGGGTTTTAGCTGATGCATCTTGTGAAGTTCTTTGGCTAAAGAACCTTTTGTCTGATTTAGGGATTACTATTTCTGGTCCTGTACCTTTGAAGTGTGACAACAAGTCTGTTGTAGATCTGACTGCTAATCCTGTCTATCATGCTCGCACAAAGCACATAGAGATAGATTGCCATTTTTATAACGCCCTGGAAAATATCGTACTTATAATTATTATTATTTAATATTAAATGTGGATTATAAGAGGTAATTTTTTTTATGATTGAATATATGTGACATCATTTTGACATGCTTAAATGATGATGTGTATGTGGAAAGTGAGTCCGTGTATTTTTATTTGAATTTTTGTGATTTAAAATCTATTTAAATTATGCACTATTGATCTTTTGAGAATTTTATAAAATCATCGGAGATATTAAAAATCATGAAATCTTTTGTATTATTATCTTTGTATATTTAATTAGTTTTTAAAATTAGTGGGAGAATTATTTCGGGTGCTTAAGTATTTTAAAATGATTTTAAGAGTTTTATTGCATTTAAAAGATCTTATCTTGTAAAATTCATATTTAATTCATTTTTGATCCTAAAAATATTTTAAAGATATGGAAATATTTTTAATTTCATAAATTTTATTTTAGAAATTTTAAATTAGTTTTTTTTCACTTATTTGTTTTTTTTCCTTCCGTTTAATTTCAATTTTTATAAAGATCTAAATTGTTTAAGTATATATTTTCAGCTTTTGTTAATTAAAGAAAATACCCCTAGGCATAAACATCAGTTGTCTCTCCTCTTCTACGTTGTGTCTCTCTTTCTTTTTCTCTCGAGAACTCTCTCGAGTTTAACACTCTAATTCTCTCTCTGGAGACATCCCTCCCTCAACAAAATCTCTCCCTCCCCTCTCTTGCAATCTGTATTTCTGTGTGTGTGCGTGTATAGCAAACTGGGTGTGTGTGTGTGCTGGTAATGGTGTATGCGTATACAGCCGAAGGGTGGGTATGTCTGCTTCATTGAGTTATGTATGTACAGTCGAAATCTTTGGTCGAGATATTGGGGCTTCTCCGCCGTCTTAGTAAAATTTACTATAGGTGTTCAAAGATTGGGTGTTGCTATGTGGCTTGATGTGTGTGTCCGTGTATATCTGAGATGTGTGTGTAAACTGTTGTGTGGGTTCTTGTTCGGTTTTATCGGTAAAATCCTACCCCTTTTCTTTCTCCTCCTCTGTGTTCGGTGTCTGTGGTGCTGCGCGTATGCGTGTACTGGTCTCTCTCCCTCCCTTCGAATTTGCCCTGTATTTGGATGTCCGTATGGGTGTGTGTAAGGTCAAGAGGTGGTGTTGAATCTTTGAGATTTTCCATTACCACCTCTTGATTGTTGCTGTGAACTAATCTCCCCTCTCCCCTGTTGTTACTGCTGCGTGTGTGCATTGTAATGGATGAGTGGGTGAGTGCAGATTTTATGTAAGATTGTGTGTGCGTGGGTTTGTAAGTGATGTCGTGTGTGCATCGCTGTGTGCACAGTTGAAACCGAAAAGGGATTTTTGAACTTGTTTGCGTACTAACTTGTTTGCGTACTAATTAGCAGATTGTATTCGAGTACTAACTTGTTTGCGTGTTAGAAATTTAAATTCACGTTATTAAAATTAATTTTCTTTGCATTATTTGGTTTGAATTGCTTTTATGAGGATTTTTAGTTGATTTTGTGAGATTGAATGTTGGTACTGAAATATGATGAATGTAATGGATGCATACCGGATATTCAATATGCCTGTGTATATATGTATAAAAATCAGATTGGGTTTTCACTGAATTAAATGGGTACAAAAATGATTAGAAAGGGTAAGTAGTTACTCCCTCCTTCCCGACAGATTGTTTACGTTTGCTTTTTGCACGGAGACCAAGGATTATGATTAAAATAAGTGAAGTAGTGGGTGTAATAGTAATTTATTGTTAAAATAAGTGAAGTAGTGGGTGTAATAGTGATTTTATTGTTAAAATAAGTGAAGTAGTGGGTGTAATAGTATAAAATATTGTTAAAATAAGTGAAGTAGTGGGTGTAATAGTGTTAAAACTTACTATTTTAGGAAACGTAAAGAATTGGTTGGGACATCCCAAAAAGGAAAGTGTAAACAATTGGTTGGGACAGAGGGAGTAATTGTAAATTGGTGGGGCTTTCCAATCGAGTTTGGAACTGTGTTCTCAAAATCGGACCGGACATCGAACCGGAAGCCCTATTGGTTACAGGTTCGATTGGTTCAACCGGCTCGACCAGTGGTTCAACCGGATGACGTCATAATTATGTAATATATAATTATAAATATATATTTAATTATATATATATATATATATATATAATTATATAAATATATTATATAATCTGAAAAATTATAAATAATCTGCATTTTACTTAGAGATAATATATAATATAATATATAATATTATGAAAAATTATAAATATATAATATAAATTCAAATATAAAAATTTTACCCGAACCGGTTTTTTTTTTGATAATCCAGTTTTTTTCTGATAAGCCGGTTTTTTTCTCATAAGCCGGTTTTTTCAGACCTCATAAAGCGATTTTTTTAATAAACCGGCCTCCGGTCCGGTTCGATCCCGGTTTTGTCCGATTTTTGGTCGGTTCTTATCGGTTCTTAACAGGAAAATCGGGGGACTGGTTTTATGGGTGAACCGGACCGAACCTGCCACCGGTTAGCGGTTCGACCGGTCGAACCGGCCGGTCCGGTTCGGTTTTAAAAACAGACTTTGGAATGTTATCCGGGGAAAAAAATAATTCTTGAGTATGGGGTTTGTGTGATTCGGATTGTTGAATTAGTTAACACTTTTTATTCGAATTAGGCTATTAATAGAAATTGATTGGTGAGTGATTATATAAAAAAAAAAGTCTTGTAAATTTATGGTCGGTTTTAAATGAAAGGTATTTGAGTCTTGAGGTTGTGTGGTGGGATTTAATTGGTGGATTAAACATGTACAAGTGTGATTGTAGGTGTTTATATGAAATTATGGTTAAATTTAAATTGTTAATTACATCCGGAGATTATAAATCATAATTGGTTTAATTCTACATGTTGTAGTTGATTGTAAATCGTATAAGGAAACATGATATATGTTAGGGATTAAATAAGAGACTGTCTGATAATCAGTGTTGTGTCTGAATTTGTATTTGAGTAGTGAAATGGATAAAAGTATTTAAATGATAGGATTTGTTGGTTATGGATATGATTAGCCGGTATATGTGTAGCAAAGATCGTGCTCGGATAACTAGAGTCATATTATCAACTTGTATCTGAAAAATGATTGTAACTTATAAGTTTGATTTGTCTTGTCAATGGATGAAAGAATTATGATTTGAGTTAGTTATATTACAACAGGTTAGGTCCTATTTTTAGAGGAGGTGCTGTCCAATTTTTTTGAAATTATCTTGTAATTTGTATAGTAAATTGGTAACAAGTATTTGTAAGTAGATATGATATATGTGATAAGTAGCCTAAGTGTAAACTATTATTACGTGTTAAGTGCTTATATAATTTTGTGATTTTATGTTATTATTTCGGGAATATGATCTGTATAAGTTATATTTGATAAGTTGTAAAGCGCATATGACACGATTTGGTAGAACAAAGTTGGACAATTAAGGTTAGAAGCGTATTAAAGTAGTACTTTACCTGTGAATATGTACGAATAGGTGGCCGACTAAGAGTCAGCGCGTGTGTAGATGGAATGTAGAGAAAGTAAATAATGATCGGGATTGACAAGTGATAAAGGGAAATGGATCTGTGATCGAAGAAAGGTCAAGTAGAGACGGATGTAAAGTGATAAGAGTTAAAGTATTGGAAATGGAAACTTCATGTATTGAGGCAAGTGTACTAACCTCACTTATCGTTCAAGTGATGTGAAACTGTTTTATGTTATTTATCTGATATGTTTTTCAATTCCTTTTGCTTGTATCTATACCCCATTCTTTTGTTGCCAGTGACTCGAACCTTGTATTTAAGTTCAGATTCCTTGAACTGCTTATGAATTGTTGTTTAAATTCTTATACCTTAATGTCATTCCTTTTTAATTATATTGAACCTTTTATACCTTACTGTTTATTCCTTATAAATTAATATTGAAACACATGTACCTTATTATTTACCCTATTTTTCGTCGAACTATAACCCTTGACTTACAATTTATGTCTTGCTTTATCTTAGCCTTTTGCCTTATGTTTATTCCTTTAAACCATATCAGCGAAACCAAATTTTTATAACCCTTGAATTAAATTCTAGAACCCTAACCCTTGTTTTGTTCTTCGATTCTTCAATTGTTTATGACCAGTGCAGTAACTTAAATCCTCCTTGAACTTCAGATTTCTCTATTCCATGTATATTCTATAAATGGTTGTTAAATCCTTGAATCTTAACAGTTGCTTCGTTCTTTAATTGATTTATGTCTCCTTGTTTATATATGATATTGTTTTGCTGCACCATGCTATGTTAATTCAATCTTATTACTTTACTGTTTATGATTCTTTATATCGAATGCTTCACTGATCCTCAGTCTTTTATAATTGCAAATGAAAATGGATTAATTAATTAAAAATGTTTTAAAATTCCTTATACTGGGCTGATCTGTTATGAGCTGAGTATAAAGGACTTAAAAGTGACATGTTTTAAATTATTAATAATAAATTTGTTTATAAATTGGAAAAGCGTAAGAGGCTAGGGTGGTCCTAGTCCAACATTTTTATTTAGCGTAAGAGGCTAGGGTGGTCCTAGTCCAGCATTAAAGGCCAATGTGTTGCCTAATTGGGAACCCAATTTCAAAGGAAGGGGGACTTTACGTGGCTGATCACCCGTATTGTCCGTAATCAGGATAATAATACAATCAACTTAAATGTTTTTTTTAAAGTTTTATGAAAAGTATGTTTTGATGGAAAGAAAAGTTTTTGAGAAAAAGATTATGATTTAAAGAAAAAAATGGAAAGTTTTATGCTATGATAGAAATTGAGTTTTTCCCTTGAGATAGTTTGTTCATTGACATTGCTCATCAATGAATCATTGAAATATTGTTGTTTCACTATATTGATCACTTGCTGAGCGTTGTTGGCTCACTCTTACTTTATTTTTCCTAACCTTTCAGTTAGGATTAAGGGTGGATGTCTACATCTTACAAGTCATATGAGAACAATGAGGCAGCCTACACAGGATAGATCTCGAAGCCAGAGCGAGTAAGCACGGATTGGAATTAAGCTACAGATTAGACGGTATAGTAATTGTATTCAGAGTAGTGAAAGAAATTGTAATAATTTGTATAGTTTAGATTCTTGTTTCATACCATAACCTGGAATCGATCCTCGGTGAGGAATCGTTGGTTTATAAAGTTTTATGGGTAATTGTTAATTGGAATTTGGTTTGGGTTGAAATACAGGTGGTTAGTCCGATTTACGAATACTTCATGCCGAAATTTTCTAAAATTCCCCTGTATCAAAGTCTATTTTATTATAAAAAGTATATTTTCAGTATTGGGAAGTTGGGGTGTAACAATTTTATTCGTGAAAAATTCAAATCTGGTCTAATTTGTGTTTCTCAGATTTCTTCCAAAAACAATACTCCCTCCGTCCCACCCAAATGTTTACATTTGGGTTGGGCACGGAGACCAAGGAAAAATATAAAGAAGGAGGAGAGAAGTAGGAAAAATGAGTAAAGTGGTGGGACCCATCACTATATAATGTATAAAATGAGTTAGTGGAGGAAAGTAGTGGATGTAGTTGATTTTTATATTATAAAACTTTACCATTTTAGGAAAGTTTAGAAATGTAAAGAATTGGATGGGACATCCCAAAAAGGAAAGTGTAAAGAAATGGATGGGACAGAGGGAGTACTTCTGATATTCTTACTAAAGGTCAAGGGAAGATACCTCACTGGTACTATTCTTCCAAATTGGGACTAACATTCTCTCTTGAGTCCTTAATTTGTGGGGAGGCTACTAAAGATTGTGATACTACAGATGGTGGAGTTGCTGATAAACCTACAGACAGTCCATTTAGTGTATAGTTTACCAGGATGCATCAACAAATGGATTCAAGCCTTCTCAGTCAAAAAGGGGGGTTATGAGACTAATCAACTTAATAAAGATAGTAAGTTGACTTTAGTCAATAATAAAACTTAGAAGATAGAACTAGAGAAATTGTATTGATAGTTTGATAATTACAATAGGAGGAAGTATCCTCTTAATATAGGGAAAGATAGAACATAATGATAACAAACATAAAGATTAACGTGCTAGTGCTAGTGGTTGGTGAGAGTAATTTAACAGTGCTAGTGGTTGGTAAGAGTAATTTAACACTCCTCTTCAAGTTGATTCATATATATCACTCATGTCCAACTTGCCTAGAAGAGGATGTAACATTTTCCCGGCTAAACCCTTAGTTAAGACATGGGCTAATTGGTCTTCTGATCGTACAAAGTGAATGTTAATAACATCACTATTAATTTTTTCTTTGATAAAATGCCGATCAATCTCGATATGTTAATAGCGGCCTTGTTGTTACAATACAACTTGATAAAATTTCCGAATGAAAGGCCTAATTCTTGAATAAGAAGCCTTATCCATAACAGTTCGCACACTCCTTTAGCCTCTGTACTCTGCCTCAGCACTAGATAAAGCAACGACAGGTTGTTTCTTGCTTCGCCAAGTAACTAAGTTACCTCCAATAAACGTACAATATCCTGAAGTAGAACGTCTGTCATCTAGACAACCAGCCCAATCTGAATCTGTATAGCCCTCAATCTCGAGGTGACTGTTTTTAGTAAACATTACTCCCTTTTTGATAGAGTATATATTTATATGTATTTTATATGATTTTATTCACATATTTATTGTATTTTATAAATAATTGGATATTATTAATTATAGTTTAATGTTTTATGATAGGAAATAAAGAATTCCCAAACTTGGAAGGAATTGGACTTATTTGGACTGAAATTAAAAGGAAATTCGGATTTATTGGACTGCATGTGCATACATCACTGTTTGGGACATAACTTGAGTTTCAGACATCAAAATTGGGCGATCTTACAGTCCATGCGAAGCTAACGAAATTATCTACAACTCAGAACTGGTCCAACATCAATATTCCAACTGGAGCAGCCCAGAAATAGGCCTGGAAGTCAGACTACGAATTTTACATTCAAAATTTAATTTATATTGGGAAATTACTTGTATTTTCTTGGAAAGCATTAAAAACTCTTTTATATTAGGTTTTGACAGATATTGTAGAAAAAAAACATCATATCATAACATATTGTAGAATCGCATAGGATAGCCGTACTTTTGCAGAGAAAAGGGAGAGAAACACTTTGAGAGGGAGATTGGAAGAAGGAGTGAAGGGATTCATCCTGATTTCGAGAAGCTTTTAAAGTTGTATTCTTCGTACCTTAATTCTTAAACTCATGGTTTGCGTTTTTAATTCATATTTTCTTTATCTTATCATGAGTAGCTAATCCCTTTATCCAAGAGTTGTGTAGTATTCGTTGGCTTATTGAGTTTGTTTGATTGTATTGTGGTTTTCTTGTTATTGTTAATCTGTCATTGAGCGCTTTATACAATTAGAAGAGTCGCGAACTTTTAGTTGAATCTCTAGGAATTATAACGAATCGGGAGATGAGTTGTAATTCTAGTACATGATATGATAGACACAATTTAAGTATTAGATCGGGAGATTGATATGCGAATTGTGAAACTGATAATCCTTGGTTCTTAATAGTCTATAGTCATAATTTGATTGACCATGGGAGTGGCGATTAAGGGATGATTGTAGGCACTATAATTTACCTTGGGAGAGGATTTTATAAACATTAGAAGGATTGGATTTAACAAAACAAGAGGCATAAATAAGACATTCATGATAGCCAATTTAAGAACCCTAATTCTTGGATTGTTTTCTCTCATACTTATTATATAGTTTTTATTTGTTTATTAGATTAATTAGTAGATAATCACACACCCACAAATTCTTCCACACTTCTAGATTGTGAGAGATAAAAGACTTGAAATTGGTATTGATATCAGTCCTTCCCTGTGAACGAAACTCATAAAAATATACATCAACACCTTTCCAGGAGCAGCCTTAAGATACATTAATATCATATAAACTGCATCCAAATGAGGTTGACGCGGGTCATGCATATATTTGCTTACAATTCCCATCGCATATGCTATATCTCGTCGTGTATGTGAAAGATAAATCAGCTTACCAACTAATCTCTGATATTGGGATTTATCGACAATATCACATGTTTCTCCACAAAGTTTATGATTCGCTCCTATAGGAGAGTCTGCAGGTCTACATCCCAACATACCAGTTTCTTTCAAAAGATCAAGTTTATACTCCCGTTGAGAAAGGAAGATGCCACCTGAACTTCTGGAGACTTCAATGCCAAGGAAATACCGTAGTTTTCCCAAATCTTTCATCTCAAACTCAGAGGCCAGTTTCCATTTTACATCTACAATCTCAAATGTATCGCTGCCAGTGATCACAATATCATCAACATAGACAATCAAGACTGTGATTTTTTCCCCCCTTCTCTTTATAAACATTGTGTGATCCGAATCGCTCTGTTTATAGTCAAATTTAACCATTGCACTCTGGAATTTGCCAAAGCAATCTCTCGGAGACTGCTTCAAACCATAAATAGTCTTCTTTAATTTACATACTTTCCCAATGGTTGCATCTGTAGAAAAACCTGGTGGGATATCCATGTAGACTTCTTCTTTTAGATCTCCATGCAAGAATGCATTTTTCACATCCAACTACTGAAGTTCCCATCCAAGATTCGCTGCACATGATATCAAGACTCGAATAGAGGCCATCTTTGCCACTGTAGCAAAAGTTTCCTGATAATCAATCCCATAAGTCCGAGTATACCCTTTTGCCACAAGTCTTGCTTTGTACCTATCAACCAATCCATTAGCCTTTTGTTTCACAGTGAACACCCATCTGCATCCTACTAGTTTCCTTTCAGTAGGAAGACGAGTTAACTCCCAAGTGTTATTATGTTTCAATGCATTCATTTCCTCTATCATGGCATCCTTCCATTTAGGATCACATAAAGCATCCTGCCAAGTATGAGGAACAGAAACACTCGACAAGGATGATACAAAAGCAAATGAAGAAGGAGATAATGCATTATAAGATACAAAATTTGAGATAGGATGGTTAGTGCAAGAACGTACACCCTTTCTTATGGAAATATGAAGATCTAAAGAGGGATCAGGAGTATTACCATTTTCTAGCTCAAATATAGGAGTTGCAGGATCTGTCTCGAGGTCAAAGGTATTTGGATGTGGTAAAGTGGTGATATCATTACTTCTCCGCCTGGAATATGTAATCAAATCTGGCTTGTCAAACCTATCTAACTCATCGAACTCATTATTCGTAGGCAACGATTTTGAGCTAATTTTTGAAATAGGTATATTTATGAACAGGAGTGACTGTGACTCACTATCAAGGAGACTGTGATCTGACTCATTTGTTTCATCATCAAGATTGTGTCTGTTGATCTCCCCCTGAAGTAAAGAGGAGGAGCCAGAAGAAAAATAAGAAATGGACTCCCAGAAAGTAATATCGTAACTGACAAATACCCGACGTGAGGGAGGATGATAACATTTATACCCTTTCTGAGTAGGGGAATATCCAATGGAAACACATCTAAGGGCCCGAGAATCAAGCTTATCTCGAGAGGGTGCATGATTATGAGCAAAACATACACTCCCAAATACCCGAAGAGGAAGTAGATGAGAAGAGGGTGCAGGAACACATGACAATGGTGTTTTGAATTTTAGAACCTTGGTAGGAAGACGGTTGATAAGATATGCATCCGTCATGACGGCCTCTCCCCAAAAGATATTTAGGAACATGCATGGTTAACATAAGAGACCGTGCAACCTGTGTTAAGTGACCAATTTTCCTTTCGGCTACCCCATTTTGTTGAGAAGTTTTAACACACGTAGTTTGATGAATAATACCACATGTGTCCAAATAAGATGTAAATGGACCTCCATATTCAGTACCATTATCACTTCGAAGGATTTTAACAGAGGCATTAAACTGCGTTTGTAGCATGTGATGAAAAGATTTAAAACACCCGAAAACTTCACTTTTTTGTTTAAGAAGATAAACCCAAGTAAGTCGAGAATAACAATCAACAAAGACAACAAACCACCTATACCCATCATGTGTAGGATTTCTAAATGGACCCCAAACATCAGTATGAATAATAGAAAACAAGGTAGAACTTCTTTTATTTCTGGATGGATAAGATGATCTTTTATGTTTAGCTAATTCACATGGTTCACAAAAAAAATCTTCCTTATTACAGTGTTTTACTAAAGTAGGAAATAGATGTGTTAAAACACCAAAGGATGGATGACCTGACCGTCTATGCCATTGATACAAGGTGTTAAATATAATTGATGTGTTTTAATCAGTGTTTAAGTGTTACAGTGAATTATCAGAGTTTAGCTGGAAGCAGTCAGAGTTTAGTGTAAACTCTGACAGATGGAAGCTCGACAGAGTTTGTCAAACTCTGTCTGGAGGAAGCGTCTACTGGTCAACAGTGATTGAAGATTTATTATGGAAGCGATATCTTTGAAGATTGGATAGCTATCAAAGAGATCGAGTTGACATAGGAGACGTGTGACAATCTGTAATTGATATCATTGTATAGCTGATTATTAGGAATATCAATTAGAGATTGTATCGTAGCTGTATGTTATATAAATACAGTTAGGTTAACCCTAGAAGGGTATCGAACAACGAATTATCTTTATTGTAACCTAGCAGCTCTTTGTGATATTTTACATCACGAAGAGGGTTCGTAATACAAGAAGCTTTTAAGTGCATAAACGCTTTCACTTGTTAAACTCTCATACAAAGTTGATTATTAATTGTGTATTCGGCCTAACAAGTGGTATCAAAGCCAATCTGTTACTTTATTACAGGTTAAGATCCAAACACAAAAATAATCATGGCAGCAATTCCTCCACCAACACCTACTGTTTCTGAAAAGGCTCCTACTACTGTGAGTCGTTATGAACCAATCAGGGTTCCTATTCTGAGGCCATTAGAGTATGCTATGTGGAAGGTCAAGATGACTATGTTTCTGGAGGCTACAGATCCAGAATATCTTGACAGGATTTATGAAGGCCCTCACAATCCTACAAAGCTATCTGTTGCAGTTGCTGGTGAAGAAGCAAAAATGGTTCCAAAGGAAAAGAAGGACATGACTCCTGAAGATCTATCATCAATTGCTAAGGATGCAAAAGTTAGGCATTTACTGCATAGTGCTTTAGACAATGTTATGTCTAACAAAGTCATTAACTGCACCACTGCAAAAGAGATATGGGATGCTCTTGAAGTCAGGTGTCAAGGAACTGCGGCTATTAAGAAGAATAGGAGAAACATACTCACACAAGAGTATGAGCATTTTGAGGCTAAACCTGAAGAGACCATGACAGAAACATTTGATAGATTCTGTAAACTGATTAATGATCTGTCATTGGTCAACAAAGAGTATGATCTAGAAGACTCGAATCTCAAGTTTCTTCTTTCTCTACCTGAAAAGTGGGATGTGAAAACAACCACTATTAGAGACAACTATGATCTTGCTGAAACAGAGATTGATGAAATCTATGGACTGCTCAAAACTCATGAATGGGAAATGGAGCAGAGAAACAGGAGATCAAGCAGGAAAGGAAAGTCTGTTGCTCTTAATGTTGAAGAGAAGCCTCAGAAGAAAGAGGCAACAAGAAGGAAAATGAAGGGAAAAGCTTTGGTCATACATTCAGAAAGTGAATCACCAAACTCTGATTATGATTCAAACTCTTCTGAATCATCTGACTCTGAGGATGATGAAGAAGAAATGAGGAAAATGGCTGTGTTAATGGTGAAGACTTTCAAGAAAATGGGCTTCAAGAATTTCAAGAAAGGAAAAAGGTTTTCTAGGGATTCAAATGAAGACAGGAAAAGCTACAGGAAGTCTGATAAGAGAGATTCTAAAGGGAAGAAGGATAAGTCTGAAATTCAATGCTACAAGTGTAAGGAGATGGGTCACTATGCTCCTGAGTGCAAGAAGGGTAAAACTGGAAAGGTACTCTACACTAAAGGCAGAGATTGGGCAGATACTTCAGATTCTGATGAAGAAGTGAACTATGCTCTCATGGCTACTACTGAATCAGAATCCTCTGAAAATCAGGTACCTCTAACTACCTACGCTTATAATATTGATGACATTGCTCAATTAAGAATTTATCTTAAGTCATTGCATATAAGTTATAGGGATCAGACTTTAGAAAATGAGAGGATAAAAGCTGAAAATTCTGAACTTAAGGTAAGAAATGAACTTATTGAAGAAAAACTTGAAAACATGCAACAAGTTCAGAAAGAGAGAGATGATGCTGTTTTCAAAGAACAGAATTTGCTTCAGAAGTATAAACAACTAGAGTCAGAGTTGGAGGAAGCAAATAATAAAATTAGGACTTGGACTAATTCTGGAAAGGACACTCAACAGATTTTTCAAACAGACACTGTTGGTCTAGGTTATAATGAGGGAGATGAACTTAGATTTCAAAATCAAGTTAAAGTCAGAACTCATTTTGTTCATGGAACCAGTAAATTTTTGTCTGAAAATGAAAAGGAAGCTGTCAAAAGTAAACCAGTAAAAACTAGTGTTAAACAGGTTAATATTGGTTCAATGACAGATAAACAACTCAAACATAAACTGAAGGAGTTAAAATCTGTTGAGAAAAAGAAAGTGTCAAACAAGAACAGAAATGGAAAAGTAGGCATCACTTCAGGAAATAAACCAATGCTTGCTAGTTATGCTCCAAGAAAGACATGTCATAACTGTGGTAGTACTAAGCATCTTGCAAATTTCTGCAAGAAAAATAAAAATATAAATTCTTTACCTACAAAGTCTGAGGTAAAGAAGGATTTTGCTAGAACTAAGCCACAGACTTTATGCATACAGTGTGGAAGCACCTGGCATTCCATTTATACTTGCAGAGAATATCATGCTATCTATCATAATTACTATGAACTGAAACCCAATCTAAAATGGGTTAAAGTTGATACTGCAAGTGTAAACACTGATACTGTTAGCTCAAACTCTGATAATGTTAATTCCGCTGCAAAAGCTAACAAAGTTAAGAATGCCAAAGGATCCAAGCAAGTCTGGATCCTTAAAACTAATCCTCAGTAATTGTTTGTGATTGCAGGGTAACAGGGAGGCAACCCTAGTCGTGGACAGTGGATGTTCAGGACACATGACTGGAAATAAAGCCCTGCTATCAGAATATGAGGAGAAGGCTGACCCAAAAGTTTCCTATGGTGATGGCAATGTAGGAAGAACATTGGGATATGGCAATATTAATCTTGGAAATGTCATCATCAACAATGTAGCTCATGTCCCAGGACTCAAGCATGACTTGTTATCTGTGAGTCAAATCTGTGACAAGGGATATCATGTAGATTTTCAACCTGAATATTGTGAAGTTATCAGTAAATCTACAGGAAAGGTTGTTCTAGTTGGTCACAGGCAAAACAACATTTATGAAATCAAGCTTTTGATAGACTCTGTTGGAAAAGTTGTTTGCCTGTCTACAAGAATGTCTAGTGAAGAGAGTTGGAAGTGGCACAAGAAACTCTCACATTTGAACTTGAACAACATCAATGAATTGATCAGAAAGGATCTTGTAAGAGGACTCCCAAAGGCTCTGTTAAATGTTGATGGCCTGTGTGACTCATGTCAGAAGGCTAAACAAAGGAAGTCATCTTTCAAGAGCAAGACAGAATTTTCTATCACTGATCCCTATCATCTTCTGCATGTTGATCTCTTTGGTCCAGTAAATGTTATGTCTATTGCAAGGAAGAAATATGCTTTAGTCATTGTTGATGAATACACTAGATTCTCTTGGGTGTATTTTCTAGCAAAGAAGGATGAAACTGCATTAACTCTGATGGAGCATGTGAAGCTTCTGGACAAAGGATCAAGCAACAAAGTCAGAATCATCAGAAGTGATAATGGAACTGAGTTCAGAAATGCAACAATGGAAGAATTCTGCAAGGACAATGGAGTGAAACAAGAATTTTCAGCACCTGGTACACCACAACAAAATGGTGTAGTTGAAAGGAAAAATAGAACCTTAATTGAAGCTGCCAGAACTATGCTTGATGAAGCAAAATTGCCAACTTATTTCTGGGCAGAAGCTGTTCAAACTGCTTGTTTTACTCAAAATGCAACACTGATCAATAAGCATGGAAAGACACCATATGAGATGGTGAAGAAAAAGAAGCCTAACCTGAAATACTTTCATATTTTCGGGTGCAAATGTTTTGTTTTAAAGACTCATCCAGAACAGTTGACCAAGTTTGAGCTAAAAGCAGATGAAGGAATTTTTGTTGGTTATCCACTGTCAACAAAGGCATTCAGAGTTTATAATCTGAGAACTAAAGTGATCATGGAATCTATACATGTTTCTTTTGATGATAAGAAGATAACTGGACTTGAAGACAAAGATGAATATGATCAACTGAACTTTGAAAATGAAGATTTAAACTCTGATGAAGGAAACTCTGATGAAACAATTCTGACAGACTCTGTTGAAACAAACTCTGAACCTCTACTGGTAAACACTGGAGAAACTTCTCAGTCACAACAAAGGGGAGAACCAGTTGAGGGGGAGCATGATCAAGATGAAGACTCAAACACTGATACTGAGTCAACTGAAAAATCTGGATCAAACTCTGATGCTTCAAACTCTGAAAATTCAAATTCTGACTCTGGGCAGTCAAGTTCAGGGGGAGTCTCAGAAAACGAAGATAGATCACAACAAAATCAGGAGAGCATGGATCAAGGGGGAGGATCATATGCTGATAGAAGTCATTTACCTTCTGCTAGGAAATGGACTAAATCACATACACCTGATTTGATAATTGGTGATCCAGATGCAAAAGTAAAGACAAGAAGTGCTACTGCAAGTGAATGTCTGTTTCATGCATTCTTGTCTAAAAATGAACCAAAGAAAGTGGAAGAAGCTCTTCAAGATGCAGACTGGATAACAGCAATGCAGGAAGAGTTGAATGAATTTGAAAGGAATGAAGTTTGGACCCTTGTACCAAGGCCAAAGAACAGATCTATTGTTGGTACTAAATGGGTTTTCAGAAACAAGACTGACAGTGAAGGTGTTATCACAAGGAACATGGCTAGACTGGTAGCAAAAGGCTATTCACAGCAGGAAGTAATAGACTATGATCAAACATTTGCTCCAGTTGCAAGATTGGAGGCAATCAGAATTTTTCTAGCATATGCCTCTCACAAGAAATTCAAAGTGTTCCAGATGGATGTGAAAAGTGCTTTTCTGATTGGAAAGCTTGAAGAAGAAGTGTTTGGTGAACAACCACCAGGATTTGTGGACCCCAAATATCCAGATTATGTCTACAGGCTAGATAAGGCACTATATGGACTTAAGCAGGCACCAAGAGCATGGCATGAGACACTTGCTCAGTTTCTTCTAGAAAGTGGATTCAACAGAGGAACAATTGACAAAACTCTATTTTATTTCAATCAAGGAAGTGACCTCCTTTTAGTTCAAATTTATGTTGATGACATCATTTTTGGGTCTACTAATGATAAACTCTGTAAGAAGTTTGCCAAGCTCATGCAGTCCAGATATCAAATGAGCATGATGGGATAGCTTAGTTACTTTCTAGGCCTACAGGTGAAACAAACAGATGATGGAATTTTCATTAATCAAGAAAAATATACCAGAAATCTTCTCAAGAAATTTGGTATGCTTGACTGTTCATCTGCATCAACTCCCATGGCAACAGCAACTAAATTGGACAAAGACACAGGAGTTTCAGTGGATATGACAAACTACAGGGGCATGATAGGATCTCTTTTATACTTGACAGCTAGTAGGCCTGACATCATGTATGCAACCTGTCTTTGTGCAAGGTTTCAGGCAGATCCTAGAGAGCCACATCTGACAGCTGTGAAAAGAATCTTCAAGTATCTCAAGGGCACCATATCATTAGGTCTGTGGTACCCCAAAGAATCAGATTTCAAGCTACTTGGGTATTCTGATGCAGACTTTGCAGGCCGCAAGGTAGACAGAAAGAGCACTAGTGGAAGTTGTCAATTTCTTGGTGACAGACTTGTTTCCTGGTACAGCAAGAAACAGAAATCAATCTCCACATCTACAGCAGAAGCAGAGTATATTGCAGCTGGTAGCTGTTGTGCACAGATCTTATGGATGAAGAATCAATTGCTGGATTATGGATTGAGGTACAGTAATATCCCTATTTACTGTGATAATCAAAGTGCTATTGCTATGACAGGTAATCCAGTACAGCATTCAATGACCAAGCACATCAGCATAAGGTACCACTTCATCAGAGAACATGTGGAAGAAGGAAATATTGAACTACATTTTGTATCTACAGAACAACAGCTTGCAGATATCTTCACTAAACCATTGAGTGAAGCTACATTTACAAGACTGGTCAATGAACTAGGAATGGTCTCTGGTTCTGACTAGGAATGTTGGTTAGATTCAAATTTTACTTATGTGGTGTATTACTCATATTTCCTGCTTGGTTAAATGCTAAGTGAACTCTGTTGACTAAACTCTGTTATGCATACTCTGTTAAACTCTGTCAGCATGTCTGTATGTCATACACTGTTAACAAGTTTGATAAACTCTGTGAACTTTGAATTGATTTTTGTCTGAGTGAAAAACACCAATGAAGAATTATGTATGAAGCATGATTCTCAGCAATTAATCATGAATCTTTCTGAGTTATTGTGATCTAATCTTAGATTGTGCAGAAAGTTAACACAGCATGATACTGGCTCATATTTATAGTATCTCTTAGTTTATTTTGTCCTAAACTCTGAGTCTATAAATACTGTGTGCATTACCTTACAAGAAAAACTACTGATGTTGATGAACTCTAAACTCTGTTAGTTATACTCTGGTAGAATAAAAAGCTTACTGCAATACCCCAAAGAAAATGTATATAGGTTGTTATACTCCTTTGAGATTATGTTGGATACTAGGATGACCCAGGAACCTATTGGTATATAATATGTGCTAAAATTCTCTAATTTTTGGTGACTAGTTAAATACTAGGATGACCCAGGAACTTATCAAAATGATAAGGGCTAAATTTTTTGAATTTTTGGTGACTGGTTCCAACCTCTGATTACTGGAATGAAAAATAAAAAAATATGAAAATACAAATAAAAAAAAATAATAAAAAAAAATGTATATAAAGGGGGTATAAAATAAAAGTTACTGTATATAGTTTGATTACTTCAGAGTTTAGCTTTCATCATACAGTCAGTGTTTACTATGACAGTTTGTGCATCCAGTGTTTATTGATTTACTTTATGGATTTTATGAAAAATTAGATGCTCTAAAAATTGACTTAGTAAACTCTGCTTCACACACACATATATTCACAACTGTGCAATTTATGAAAAGGTTTCGGTGATAAAGTTGGAGAATTGACAAACGCTGTTGATTCGTGATTTGTACTCTAAGGTAAATTTTCACTTGGACAATTTGAAAATCTTGGAGTAAATAGGGTTTTTGACAACTGCTAATCAGTGGATTGTTGATGAATGTGTTCTTTATATGATTACTTTAATTAGTTTTCATATTCTCTTCTTGATTTATTTTCTTGAAGAACTGTTCATAAAACATAAATAAAAGTTGCAGAACACAATGAATAAGATTAGAGAAACATAATATTTCATTGATAATAAGAAAGAGATTACAAACAAATATTACATCTTTTTGTTCTCTCTATCTGCTAATCTATTCAACAGGAAAATAAAAGGTCAGTCCAAACCACTCCATTGTTAGCAAAAATTCCCAGATCCCATCTTTGCCACTTTATTTGGGTGGAAGTTGAAGGGATAAGGTTATTTTTGCTGACATATTCATTAACAATGGTTGGTGGTGTTGGATGAGGATGCCTTCGAGGAGAGCCATGCCAATGTTGCTTGGAGGGCAGCATCGATGTCGATCATCCTTGCAGGTTTCTCTCTCTCGATCTCTTCCAGACCGGCATCCATTTGCAGCCACAGCGTCTCAAGCTGCCTTTCCCACTCAAACGCTTCAAATTCTTCACGCGTATAGCTGAAGATGTCCCTATTCTCGACAAGATGAAGGTTCTTTTCTTTGATGGTAAGGTTGGCCATTGCTTTTCAGAGTATTTGGTTTGAAGGGTTTGTGATTTTACAGGGGAGACTGAAAGGTTAAAGGTTTAATGAACTAATCTGAGCAAGTCTCTAGGCCTTAAATAGAGATGGGTAAGAACGAAGTTCTTAAACGCTTCGTATTCCGGTTATTAAAGGCAACAGGTAAACGCTTCAAATTCTGGTTTTACTTGGGTCCAGATATTTTAAGAGAGTATTATTTGATTTTTGTTTAAATCAAATATTTTAATGTTTTAATTTTTAATATACTCTTCTTAAAAATAAGTGCACGTGACCCACTCGCCCATTAATGTGTCCCACTTACCTATTATCGTGTCCCACTACACATTAATCTAGGAACTGATTGAGTGTTTGTTACATAAGAGATTGGGTTTTTAATTACTTTAATCACTTTTGTGTCCAAACGGTTGTGTTTTATTCTTACATCTCACAGTTCTCTTATTTTTCACTTGGGCATTCACGCAAACACCGTTTCTACATACATTTCTCTTGGAAATTCTTGCAAATTTATTAACTCAATGGCTTCTAAAGCATTCACTGCTCTTGGTTTACGATTTGTTCCTAACAACTATGAAGCTCCACTCTATCATCAACGCGTTCCAGAATCGTTTCATCTAATGTAGAACTTCTTGAGGGATTCAGAGATTGGACAAGCTCTGGTTGGACCTGCTACTCTCTCTGCGTCTCAAATTGCTACATTTTGGCAGAATTCAGTTTATGTGGATGGAGGAGAGAATGGAACTCCTAACATTATCTTCACTTATGAAGACCAAGATTATGTGATTACTCCACAGACTGTACGAGATACAATGGGGTTTGAAACACATACTTCTTATACTCTGGTTAATGAAACTTATTTGAGAGAGATGCTACAAGAGATAGGTTACATGGAATCTCTTGACAAGCTTGGCGGTATAAAGAGACCAAATCTAAGAAAGGAATGGAACTTTTTCTTTGATTGCATCACAAGGACGTTCCAGAAGAAAGTCACCAACTGGGATGCCATTCCAATAGACAGTCTCCAAATCGGGTATTCTATACTCTATGGTACTAATTTTGATTTTGGTCGACATGTTCTGATGAGCTTAGGTGATAAACTGTCAGAATCTACTACTGTTTATTATGCTCGTTTTTGTCAAATGTTGTTTAATGCTTGTGTACCTGGTCTCGAAATTGATGATACTGATGAAATTGATCCTTTTAGAGTCAATAAGAGAATATTCTCTGATATGACTAATAAGGATGTTGGTAAAGCAAATCTCCCTCCTTTTTTTATGCCACTTGCTCTGCAAAATTTTCTCAATCAACCACAAGAACCACAACAACCTCAACCTGAACAACAACAACAGCAACCTGAACCTGAACCACAACCACAACCACAATCACAACAACAACCTGAACCACATCCTGAACCTGAGCCTGAACCGTTAAACATTGATCGTACTCAAAAACCAAACACTGAATCACCTGCTCACTCAGCACCCACAAAACAACCTTCACCCACTCCACAAACAAACTCTGAATCGTCACAGTCAGCACAAAGAGTTAAGAAGGCAGTAACTGAACAACATGCAAGTGTTAAGCAGGCGAAAGAGACACAAAGAAAATCAAAGCAGACATCTCTTGAAGCTGTTTATACTAGAAGAGTGAAAAGAATAAAAATTCGGGCAAAAATATATTGAAGAGGATTCAGATAATATACCTCTAGCAAAACGAAGAAAACTGATATTCTCTGATTCTGTGGATGAAGATATTGATGCTCCAGAGGTCGTTTCACAGCAAACACCTCCTGTTGAGGTTGAGAAAGATGCAATACCTGCAGAGGCTGAAATACCTGCAGAGGATGAAATGCCTGCAGAGGACAAAATGCCTGCAGAAGAGGATGCTAGAGATGGTCTTTCTCCAATAAATGATATTCTTGATTTATTTTTGCCATTCTCTGATCCTATCTCTGATATTGGTGTAGCTGATCAACCTACGGTTGTTATTTCTGAAGCTGTGGCATCCCATACTGAGTTAATTTCTGATGCTCACCAAACTGTTGAAGGAGGAGAAGAAATTGATCAGGCAACCAAGGTCACTTCTCAGTCTATGCATGTTGCTGAACCTGAGCAACATGGAGAAAATCTTGACAAGCCTACAGACGAAATTGCTAAAATTATGGCTGAAGATGAACCTGCTAAAGCTACAAGTGTTGAAACTGGAGGTGAAAGTAGTGCAAACTCTGATGCTGCACCAGTACAAACATACAATAAACATACACCTTTCACTCAACCTTGTACTTCTCATGAAGTTGAGAGAGCACAATTTGCAAAGAATGCTGCTGAATGGTACAAAGAGGATTGTATTTTTCCACGAGGAAGAGCAGCTGATTTTGTTAAGAAAAATGCTGATACCATCTCCAATCCAGAGATTCTTTCTTGCTTGAAAGCAACTGTAGTTCAAGTCAAAACTCTGGATAGAAGATTTGATGATACTACATTGGCAATCACTGCTTTGCGAAATGAGGTTGTAGCTAGAGAGATGAAAATGGAAAGAGATTCAAAACTTGTGACTACAAAATTCTCTAAAGCTCAAGACAATCTCTTTGCCAGGCTGAGTAAAGTTGAAGAGAATCAGTCTGACTTATCTGCTAAAATTGATTCTATTGCTACTTCCCTGGAGTTAATTACATCTATTCTTATGCCTGATGATGTCAAAAAGGGGGAGAGAGTTGTCAGAAGGGATAGTGCTGGAGATGGAGGGGCAAGTAGTAAAGGAAAGAACAAGGCTGAAGAGGTTCAAACTCTGAGAACTAGCAAGTCATCTAAATCACAGTCTGTTGGGAGAAATACTGATACTCAAGGTACTTCAAAGACCAAGAGTTTGCTGTTACCTTCTAATCCACAAACTGATGAAGAATTGGCTGCTAAGCTGTTTATTGAAGAGAATGAGGAAGGAGTTACGATTGAGGACATTGAAGCTGAAGAAAAGAGTTTACAAGAAGAACATCTTAAAGCTTTAAAGTCTGGTAAGGTACAAAGAGGAAAAGCTCCTAGACCTGTTGTTAAAGGTGTTGTGATCAGAGAAAGGGCTGATGTTAGTCAAAGATCTCGGTTTTCAAAGGAAGAAATTGCAGCAGAAGCTAAACTCAAGCTAAAAGGCATTGAAGGAGAAAGTTCACAGAAGAAAGTTACAACTTTTGTTGCATCACAAGCAATGATCACACCTCTACACTCTTCTCAGTTGAAATCGGTTTTTGGAAAAGGAACAATTCATGATCCAAATGTATTATCTGGAGTTTCTATGAATGTTTCTGATGGAAAGGCTTTGTCTGGCAAAGTTGGTAATAATAAGGGTGGACTAGGTTCACACAGAGACAAGAGGCAATATACTGGTCCTAGAGATCCTTCTTCACTGGCTGTTCCAGGTCGTGGTGTTCCTCAAGAGAGTTTGGACAGACTGGAATCAGTACAGTTAGTTCATCAGAAGAGTTTAAACAAGGATTTTCTTTTGTACTTCATGGCTGATGGGACAGTATTTAAAGTTGGTGAGGATGATATTGGCTTGAAATGTTGGGAAGAACTAGAGTATGTTCTATATCTTCTCAAGGTGAATAGTCGAAGGACTCAATCAGTTGCTAATGTGCTCAGAAAGAGAATGACTCAGAATCTGGCAATCAGAGGAGAGAAATATAATAGCAGATATGTTCCTAAGTACAGGGATTACAAAGGAAATCTCATTGAAATGAAGAAAGGTACTGCAAAGTTAAAGACTGATTTGGGAATCACAGTACTTGATTTCAATTCACAGTCGGAAAAAGTCAGATTTATCAGACTGGGTAATGAGATGAGAAGGAACAAAATTTATGATCTTAGGGCTGCTATCTACCAGACAGATGAAAGTGATCCTCAGCTCAGAGAAATTAAAGAAGCTATGAAGATTGAGCTTGAAAATGCAGAAAGAAGATTGCTGATAGATTATCTCAGAGCTATGCCAGATCTTGAAATGATAAGAGATTAAGCTCTGTAAGGATTTTCTTATTCTCTGTAGTTTTTGTTAAGTTGAAGCTTAAACTCTGAATTTGTGTAAACACTGTATTTGTTTATTTGTTTTGACATCATCAATTATTGTCATTAACTTGTGCATTTTTGCTAATGAACAAGTTGGGGGAGATTGTTAAATATAATTGATGTGTTTTAATCAGTGTTTAAGTGTTACAGTGAATTATCAGAGTTTAGCTGGAAGCAGTCAGAGTTTAGTGTAAACTCTGACAGATGGAAGCTCGACAGAGTTTGTCAAACTCTGTCTGGAGGAAGCGTCTACTGGTCAACAGTGATTGAAGATTTATTATGGAAGCGATATCTTTGAAGATTGGATAGCTATCAAAGAGATCGAGTTGACATAGGAGACGTGTGACAATCTGTAATTGATATCATTGTATAGCTGATTATTAGGAATATCAATTAGAGATTGTATCGTAGTTGTATGTTATATAAATACAGTTAGGTTAACCCTAGAAGGGTATCGAACAACGAATTATCTTTATTGTAACCTAGCAGCTCTTTGTGATATTTTAGATCACGAAGAGGGTTCGTAATACAAGAAGTTTTTAAGTGCATAAACGCTTTCACTTGTTAAACTCTCATACAAAGTTGATTATTAATTGTGTATTCGGCCTAACACAAGGATTCAAAAACAGAATTAGATGACACCTGATAAGTTGAAGGAGAAACAGAATTCCCTTCCATAACATAGAGACCATCGACCACTTTACCACTGCCAAGGACCTTGCCTGTCACCAGATCCTGAAATACACAGTGGGAAGAAAAAAAGGTTACCGAACAATTGAGGTTGTCAGTAATACTGTGGACAGATAGTAAATTTGCAGATAAAGAAGGAATATGCAAAACATCTGATATTGGTAATGATGATGAAAGACAAAGAGAGGTGCCCTGTCCATGAATAGGTGCAAGATCTCCATTAGCAACACGTATATTGCCTGTTTTATCATGATATGATTCAGAATACTAGAATCTCCAGTCATATGTGCTGATGCTCCTGAATCAATGATCCAAGATGTTGGATATTTATCGGAAGTAAGGTGACAGGATATACCTGCATGGGCAGAATTAGTTGTAGGAGAAGGGGTCTTGATTTGTGACATTAATTGGTGGAAGGCATTGAGCTCTGAAGCGGTCATCGTCCCTGTTGAAGAGTCAGGATCGCTTTCTGAAGTAGTATGATGAGCATTAAAGGAAACCCTACCCATGCCTTTACCAGATGAGACACCACGGTAACCACCTCGGCCACGCCCCCCTCGTCCTCGAATTTTGAGATGAGGGTGCAGAATAAAACATGTCTCACGAGTGTGGCCTAATTTTTTGCAGTAGTCGCATTGAATAGATCTTTCTCCAATTAAAGCTATTGACACATGCTCCGGCTATTCTGGTTCTGATTGCTGAACACCCTTAGTTAAGAGTGCGGATCAATCAGAAGGGACCATTGAGGTCATACTATGCTTTCGGCTTTCCTCTAGCCTGACACGACCATAGACCTCTTCCACAGTAGGAAATGGAACTTGTCCGATAAGTTGATTTTTAATTGAATCATACTCATCCGACAATCCATCAAGAAATTTTATCACTTTTTCTTCAGTGATCATCTTCTGATATTTTTCTTGATCTTCAGTAGTTTTACACTCAAATATAGTGTAGTGTCCCAATTCACTCCATAATGATGTTAGCTCAGAATAATACTGAGCTAGTGTGCAGCTTCCTTGAGTCAATGCCCACATCTTCCGCTTTACCTCAAACCGCTTGGCTACATTGCCGGAGAAGGAATAAGTCCGAGTGAGAGAATTCCACACGTCTTCAGCGGTTTCAATAAATATATAGCTTTTTCGAATATGCACCTCCATGGAATTGAACAACCATGAACAAACCATGGCCTTTTCGGAATCCCAATCATCAAAACTTGCATCATTCTCCACGGGTTTCTTGGCTTTCCCGTTGATTTATTTCATCAATTTATGAGATTTTAGTGCCATTGTGCAAGATTTCGACCATTCGAGAAAATTTTTTCCATCAAATTTAGGACTCACATATGGAGTACTATGAAACCCTGTTTTACTACTACTACTACTAGTAGCCTCACTCGTAATTGACGAATCAGCAACATCAGCCATTTAAATGGTGTTAAAAAGAAAACAAAAGAAAAACAAAGTTATTGTGTATGTATTTATATACATACAGCAGTCTTGTTTCTCATATAAACTAATTTTTTTCTTTCAATTCTCTCCCTCGAATAAACACAGCTGATGGTTAAATCACAAACAGAAACTGAAGTTCTCAGATTCAAGAAGTTATACCTTGAATCAATTCGGAATGAAAAAACGAGCAAGAAGTTGAACTGTCATTTCGCCGGAAAAAGTACCAGGACGGTCCCACGCGTCGGCGCGTGTATCACGTAACGGCGAGCTGCAGCGCATCTGGCGGCGCGTGAGTGCGCGTCAACGAGCGTCTATCGGTCAGAATTTTCCTGGTAGGTCATCCTTCAGTGTTCTGTACTGTAGTGACTTTGTACTTTTGGTTTGTTGGGTTTTGTTTTCCCGATTTCTGAACTGGTGACTACTAGGTCTGTTCTTTCTGAAAAAAACAAGGAGCCCCCTGATTTCTGATGATTAAATCCTGCTCTGATACCAACTTAGAAGATAGAACTAGAGAAATTGTATTGATAGTTTGATAATTACAATAGGAGGAAGTATCCTCTTAATATAGGGAAAGATAGAACATAATGATAACAAACATAATGATTAACGTGCTAGTGGTTGGTGAGAGTAATTTAACAGTGCTAGTGGTTGGTGAGAGTAATTTAACAATAAACTAAAAGTAGCCTTCATCCAAACAGCTCCTTATGTTCTATAACTAATTCTGTTACTAAAATGACAACTGTCATTCTAATAGATCAGTAGTATAAATATATGTATTAGTTTATTGTTCATTTCTTAAGTTTGTAAGTATACATTTCTTCACAATAATGAGATACAGCTCTTAGTTCGTCTTCTTCATTAAGCAACATACATTGTTGAATTCATCTAAGTCTTCAAATATATTAACTGAAATAAAGGAACTAAAATCTATTAGGCGTCAAAGGGAGGACTATATCCAGCAAACACAAGGAATTTATGCAGTCAATGAAAAAAACAATACACTACTAAAGAAAAGTCGAAAGATTGCCAAGTAGCCTGATCATAAGGAATAGACATTTTGATATGCGGCAGGCAGGCATCCTAATCCCGCCCACTAGGAAAAACTGAAGTAGCAATAGCAGGAGACAGGGAATCCTCATGTTGCCTACCAAAAACAGCTGGAACAACTGCAGTAGGAGGCAGAGTTGGATGACGAGCAGAATCATTATCCACCCTTAAATTAGGAGTCTTCTCATTCCAACTCTGTAGCCATAACGCTAGGTTTTCACAGTTGAAAACATATCGTTCAGTAGTTGAGTTATTAAATGCCTGAGTGATTTGGCCTGCTGCTTGACTGCGGATTTGATGATAATCTGCAGGAATCATCAACTGCTGTTGATTGGCATTTTTGTAACGCCCCCAAATCCGGGGTCAGTAGATTTGGGCGTCACGCTAACAAACTCAATAATTCTAACAAAAATTGGCCATGATGTATTCGTAAATACAACATAAACCTGCTGAATAATAAACAAAAAAAAATCTGAAATCAACTAAAACTGAAATAAAACTTAAAAACTCAACTGAAAGTTCTTTGACCCCAACTCACGACTAAGGATCTTAGGTTACAGTTCTAGAAACAAGAAAACCCAAACCAACTTAAATACAACTTTATATACAAAACTTAAATCACTGGTATAACTTCGAAAGGAAGTGTACCAGGCCACTAATCAAATACATGCTATAACTACTAACTATATTTACATACAACAAATCAAACTTTAAATCTAAACACCTTGATCCACATCAGCTTGATAACAGCGTTCTGCTTCTGCTTTCCACTTCTGAACTGCGCAGGCTAAGTCTCGCCACTAGTTTACTGAAAAATTAGATTTTAAAAACAACAAGTGTGAGCCAAAGAATGCTCAGCAAGTTAATAATATAGCAAAACGATAATATCTCAATAATTCATTGATGAACAATATCAATGAATATTCTATCTCAAGAGATCATTGAATTTCAATCATAAGGTAAAACTTTTTCATTTACTACAAACCATCACTACCTCAGATAAAACTTTGAGAAAAAGAATATCAAGAAATTCCCCAGTCATTCTTACTCCACTTTCACGTACAATGTTACTCGCGAAGAGAATAACTAGGAAACCTCTATCCATCCTTAAAACTCATTGTTTTACTGAGTTCCAAGTTTTATCAAGTAAAACAATTATAACTCGAAATCAAAATTCTAATAACTGAGAAGGTTTGTAATACTAGATTCAATACTTTTAATACTTGCAAAATACTTTAACTATCACTTTAACAAAATCTCCAAGAAATTCTCAGTTACTCAAATCTCATTCATGTCCACTAAGCGTTTGCATATACCTAGCTGCCTAACCGGCTTGACAATCACGAGTTTGAATAAATAAGAAGATCTCAAATCATTCTCGGTTCTCACTTTCACTGCGCAGCACATGCCACAATGACCGTAATAATCGTGAATTAGTTTTCACCGTTCAAAATACTAATATAAATAACTTTTCATTTTTATACTAAAAGTACTTATTAACTCAAATCATAACTTGATATCCAACGTACTTTAAACTTAAACAGTTCTATACTCAGAATATACTTACATAAAAACATTTAATAGAATTGGAGTTTTAATTATACTCTGGACATTACGGGTGATCAGCCACGTAAAGTCCAGCTGAAAACACTCTGGGATCCCTCACTAGGCACTTATTGACATTGGCCTTTAATGCTGGACTAGGACCACCCTAGCCTCTTACGCTAAACAAAAGTGCTGGACTAGGACCACCCTAGCCTCTTACGCTTATCAAATTTATAAGCAATCTTATTAACACTTTAAAACATTTCACTTTTCAGTCCTTTATACTCACTGATAACAGATCAGCCCAGTATAAGGAATTTTAAAATCATCTTTAATTAATTAAGCCATTTTAGGAAGCAATACTAAAAGATTTAGGAACAGAGAAGCGTCCGATATATGGAATAAACATTTTGGGAAACATGTATAATAACAGGACTTTCATTTTTAAGCAATCTCAATGTTAGATATAGCAACCAACATAAATATATAAATATATATATATATAAAATTCTTCCAATTCCATTAAACTAATTTACCATCAATTAATCTCAGGGAAACCATCTATATTAAGAACATTATACTAAAACAAGAAATAAGAATGCAATACCTGTAAAAACTTTAACAGAATATTACTAACAATACTTAAGAAAGAGTAATACTAGCAATAAAACTGAAATTCTACTTTTCACATGATATATGAATAGAACATATCATTATCAATAATTTGAAGGAGAGGATACTAGCAATAAGATTTGAAGGGAACATTTAAACTAAATAAAAACATATTTATCTCGCTTGAACGATAAGCGAGGGTTAGTACACTTGCCTCGTTTCCAGTGCGTCGATTCACCACTTACTGTACTTTGTTCTTTACTCGATCACTCGTTCATTTTCCTTCAACCGTCTCGTCAACTCGATCGCTGGGTCCATAACGAATCCCTAACTTTACTCGGAATAATAGTAAAGTACTATTTAGTACATAAACAACCATTTAATAATCAATTACTTATAACTCGCAAACAATACATACATCAATATATATATATATATATATATATATATATATATATATATATATATATATATATATATATATATATATATATCCACACTTCATTAATCATCACATATGCACTTAAACACTCATACACCTACATGCCTTTAAATCTTTAAACAAAATAGTTTAAATAACTTTAAATACAGGGGATTTTTAGAAAATTTCGGCATGACCTATTCGTTTATCGGACTATGGGCACAGCCCCTCAAATACAATTCAAACCCTGCTTTTATAAAAATAAAGCTGCCTCAACTTGCAGCAACATAAAATAAACAAATAATAAAAAGTACCCGCCCAGACATGCGGCAACTAATCACATAAAGAAATTTACCCGCCCAGACATGCGGCACCTCAACACTTAAGAAAAGTAAACTACGTTTATCCACATTTAAGCCAACACCACGTAGTTGGCACTTATACTTTCAACATATACTATAACTTGATTTATACCATTTAGCACATAGCCAATTAGCCATTCATATACTTACACCTCCTATAACAATAACAATTCAACTTTCTACCCAAAACCATTATTGATAATCATTTGACCAATTGTAAACAAATACCAAGTAATTGACTCGACTTATAGCACTTAGCACGTAAACATTTATCGATGGCCATAAACAACTAGCAATTAGTACTTAACATTTATAGCTAGCAAGATAGTATAACCTCTACATATTATAATTAACAACCAACAATTAGCAATATCCATACTTTACAACAATTAACACCAACTCGCAATTAATACCACTAATTGCAATTAACAAACATATACTCTCCGAATAATCACGGACATTAAAACAATAAACTCACAATTCACAACTAATTAAACTACAACACTTGACTAATTTAATAATTAACCTACTACAATTAAGCTATATACTCACAATTTAAACTAATTAATTCACCACAATTATAAATAGCAATTATACTCCTCTGAATTAAATACGGAAATTCAACTAATATTCTTAATTTACTACATTAATCTAATTACGAAAATTAATAATTAACTCGCAATTTAAATCAATACAATTACAACGATAATCTCACAATTTAAACTAATTCAATCACAACAATTAAATAATCAAACTCAAAATTACACAACTAAATTAACACGAAAATTAAATAAATAAATAAAAATACGAAATTATACCATTTTCGTTTTGGTCCGAATCGACTCGCATAAAATCCCATCTCCACCACAATCCTCTTTCCTCTCTCTCTCTCTCTCTCTCTATCTCTCTCTCTCTCTTCAGCCCATTGCTGCCTTCGCGCCACCAACACCACCACTGGTGGTGGCTCTACTCCGGCCACCCGCGTGTCTCCTCCACCGCTGCACAGTACCACGAAACTACCACCACCGGACAACCACCGTCGCCGGCCTATCTCCCCTCTCCCCGCGCGGCACCACCACTCTCGCACACACATATACATACATACATATGTATATATAACCAAAACCCCCAATTTCTTTTTCTCCCCTTTTCTCTTTTCTCTCCCAATTCTCTCTTCTTCTCCTTTCTTTCTTTCTCTCTTTTTTTTTCAACTCTCTCGAGAATTCTCTCGACGGTCTCTCGAAAAAATCTAGCTGCTGGGTTGTTTCTATTGGGCTTGGCCCAATTACCAATTATAACTACTAACATTACTCCTCGGCCCAATTAAAACACTACTAAACGACGCTTACAATTCGAAATCAAATATAATATTCGAAAAATTAATCTTTTCATTTTTTTAAAATAAAGGAAATAAAATTACGAACACCCACATATTTTCGAAATATTTTTCGGATAAAAAATGAATTAAATACGAATTTTCAAAGTTTTGATCCTTTAAATACAATAAAACTCTTAAAATCATTTTAAAATACTAAAACACCCAAATTAATCCACCCAACACTTTTAAAAACTCAATAAATATATCAAGATAATATTACAAAAGATTTCATGATTTAATCCAACTCCGATAAATAAATAAAGATTTTTGAAGATCAATAATACTTGTTTTAAATATTTTTAAATCACTAAAATACAAATAAAAATATTGGGGCACACATTGGCACACATAAATCCATATATACTCATATAAACTCGATACTAAATATCGTTGAACTCCACAACGATATTCTCAAATCCAATTCCATCCTTTAAATACTAATTAACATAATTAAAACAATAAAAATAATAATAATAAATCCTAAAATAATCCGGGATCTTACATTCTACCCACCTTAAAAGGATTCCGTCCTCGGAATCAGGTAATGAAGGGTTACTGGGATTTACTCTACCAACTCGGGTTGCATCTGCAACTCTACTAATCTGCACTCTGGATACTTATTTACTATACTGGGATCTCTACTGACCTCTCTATATAGAACAACTCTAATCGCAGTACTATACATCACGCGCTACTGGCATTCTAAACTCCATTGGCGTACATCCAAGACTAGTCGAGGCATTATGATTCATGATATTTGAAGAGAACGATTTCACATCGTAGCAAAGGTTTCACAATTGTAGAATTAATTCATGAGTTTTCAAACAAATATTCTTTGAAATGAAAAATTACTGAGTGATCAACATGATCAAATGAACCTTGTTGCGTGCCTTATTCAAGACATGACTAAAGGTAATTAACCTTCTTGTACTTCACAACACACAAGTGATGGCGTCCCATCAGACTGCTATCACACAGACAAACAGTCCTTGTGTCCCCTATAAATAGGGTTGTTCACCTCAGTTGGAGTAAAGAAACATAAAAAGATTCGAACATCGAATTAACAATCAATTGATGAGAAATTCTCAGACATACCCCTGGATTACAACTAAACGGATTCCATGGGTACTATTTCCAAAGGAAAGAATAACCAGGAAAGAAACGACTTGCAGAATACTAAGAAATAATGATTTATCAATAATCGAATCATTCACTGATGAAGAAAATTAGAAACTCAAATATCACTTGACAGGGTTTTAGAAATAAAGGAAATAGGCATCAAAACAACCTCTGTCATAACTGGAATCCCAAATTCGGGGAAAGACAATTGTCAAAATAACTCAACAAAGGAATATTTATCAAGAAGAAAGGTATTGCCAAGATCTCTCCACTGGCTCGTAATCCGCCCTAAACTCTTCTACTATACGTCCTAAGGTCACCCATTCTATACGTCGTCGTCACTCGCACTAAACTCTTAAGGTTCCACTACCTACAGCCTCAAGGGTTTCTACCCAACTCCGCTCAACTATCAGCCACCACTCACATCTTAACTCACTAACTGGTACTATATCCAATAGTCCAACACGAGTCCTATATGAATTCTGACGTTCCTTACTTAACTATACACACTCCTACACACTCTCGTTTCTAGTTTACTATAACCTACGCTCTGATACCAACTTGTAACGCCCCCAAATCCGGGGTCAGTAGATTTGGGCGTCACGCTAACAAACTCAATAATTCTAACAAAAATTGGCCATGATGTATTCGTAAATACAACATAAACCTGCTGAATAATAAACAAAAAAAAATCTGAAATCAACTAAAACTGAAATAAAACTTAAAAACTCAACTGAAAGTTCTTTGACCCCAACTCACGACTAAGGATCTTAGGTTACAGTTCTAGAAACAAGAAAACCCAAACCAACTTAAATACAACTTTATATACAAAACTTAAATCACTGGTATAACTTCGAAAGGAAGTGTACCAGGCCACTAATCAAATACATACTATAACTACTAACTACATTTACATACAACAAATCAAACTTTAAATCTAAACACCTTGATCCACATCAGCTTGATAACAGCGTTCTGCTTCTGCTTTCCACTTCTGAACTGCGCAGGCTAAGTCTCGCCACTAGTTTACTGAAAAATTAGATTTTAAAAACAACAAGTGTGAGCCAAAGAATGCTCAGCAAGTTAATAATATAGCAAAACGATAATATCTCAATAATTCATTGATGAACAATATCAATGAATATTCTATCTCAAGAGATCATTGAATTTCAATCATAAGGTAAAACTTTTTCATTTACTACAAACCATCACTACCTCAGATAAAACTTTGAGAAAAAGAATATCAAGAAATTCCCCAGTCATTCTTACTCCACTTTCACGTACAATGTTACTCGCGAAGAGAATAACTAGGAAACCTCTATCCATCCTTAAAACTCATTGTTTTACTGAGTTCCAAGTTTTATCAAGTAAAACAATTATAACTCGAAATCAAAATTCTAATAACTGAGAAGGTTTGTAATACTAGATTCAATACTTTTAATACTTGCAAAATACTTTAACTATCACTTTAACAAAATCTCCAAGAAATTCTCAGTTACTCAAATCTCATTCATGTCCACTAAGCGTTTGCATATACCTAGCTGCCTAACCGGCCTGACAATCACGAGTTTGAATAAATAAGAAGATCTCAAATCATTCTCGGTTCTCACTTTCACTGCGCAGCACATGCCACAATGACCGTAATAACCGTGAATTAGTTTTCACCGTTCAAAATACTAATATAAATAACTTTTCATTTTTATACTAAAAGTACTTATTAACTCAAATCATAACTTGATATCCAACGTACTTTAAACTTAAACAGTTCTATACTCAGAATATACTTACATAAAAACATTTAATAGAATTGGAGTTTTAATTATACTCTGGACATTACGGGTGATCAGCCACGTAAAGTCCAGCTGAAAACACTCTGGGATCCCTCACTAGGCACTTATTGACATTGGCCTTTAATGCTGGACTAGGACCACCCTAGCCTCTTACGCTAAACAAAAGTGCTGGACTAGGACCACCCTAGCCTCTTACGCTTATCAAATTTATAAGCAATCTTATTAACACTTTAAAACATTTCACTTTTCAGTCCTTTATACTCACTGATAACAGATCAGCCCAGTATAAGGAATTTTAAAATCATCTTTAATTAATTAAGCCATTTTAGGAAGCAATACTAAAAGATTTAGGAACAGAGAAGCGTCCGATATATGGAATAAACATTTTGGGAAACATGTATAATAACAGGACTTTCATTTTTAAGCAATCTCAATGTTAGATATAGCAACCAACATAAATATATATATATATATATATATATATATATATATATATATATATATATATATATATATATATATATATATATATATATATAAAATTCTTCCAATTCCATTAAACTAATTTACCATCAATTAATCTCAGGGAAACCATCTATATTAAGAACATTATACTAAAACAAGAAATAAGAATGCAATACCTGTAAAAACTTTAACAGAATATTACTAACAATACTTAAGAAAGAGTAATACTAGCAATAAAACTGAAATTCTACTTTTCACATGATATATGAATAGAACATATCATTATCAATAATTTGAAGGAGAGGATACTAGCAATAAGATTTGAAGGGAACATTTAAACTAAATAAAAACATATTTATCTCGCTTGAACGATAAGCGAGGGTTAGTACACTTGCCTCGTTTCCAGTGCGTCGATTCACCACTTACTGTACTTTGTTCTTTACTCGATCACTCGTTCATTTTCCTTCAACCGTCTCGTCAACTCGATCGCTGGGTCCATAACGAATCCCTAACTTTACTCGGAATAATAGTAAAGTACTATTTAGTACATAAACAACCATTTAATAATCAATTACTTATAACTCGCAAACAATACATACATCAATATATATATATATATATATATATATATCCACACTTCATTAATCATCACATATGCACTTAAACACTCATACACCTACATGCCTTTAAATCTTTAAACAAAATAGTTTAAATAACTTTAAATACAGGGGATTTTTAGAAAATTTCGGCATGACCTATTCGTTTATCGGACTATGGGCACAGCCCCTCAAATACAATTCAAACCCTGCTTTTATAAAAATAAAGCTGCCTCAACTTGCAGCAACATAAAATAAACAAATAATAAAAAGTACCCGCCCAGACATGCGGCAACTAATCACATAAAGAAATTTACCCGCCCAGACATGCGGCACCTCAACACTTAAGAAAAGTAAACTACGTTTATCCACATTTAAGCCAACACCACGTAGTTGGCACTTATACTTTCAACATATACTATAACTTGATTTATACCATTTAGCACATAGCCAATTAGCCATTCATATACTTACACCTCCTATAACAATAACAATTCAACTTTCTACCCAAAACCATTATTGATAATTGTTATAGCCAAAATTCGGTTCGGGTATTTTCAAGATGGATTCGGGCCAAATGTGGGTTCAATTTGGGGGAATTCTAGAATAAATTAGGATTTTGACTCAAGTTGGAGGAATTAGGCCGCGCCCTGGCTTTCCTTATAGTTAGGGCGCGCCCTAAATGTGAAATATGGGGATGAATCTATTCAAGTTAATTTTCTGAGAAGACATTGAAGAAATCTCTCCTAGGATTCCACTCAAGCGTGGATTCCACTCAAGCTTGGATTCCATTCAAGCTGGAATTCTATAAGTTGAAGAATTCCCTCCTATCGTATCTCAGGAGGGGGATGTCCGTCGCAGAAGGCCTCCAGGGGTTTGCCTGGATATAAGGACCCTTCTTAGACGCTAAGGGAGGCATCCGTGCGCCCTAAGGTGGAAAGATGGGGACTTTCTGGTGTGTGCTTTGGGAGCTCTGTTCCTGTAGCCAATGGGCGCGCTCTCATTGGGGAACTTTGGAGTAATCCTGCACTTTGCACCCAAAAGCTCTGGATCACCTGTCCTGCTATCTGGTGGGTGCTTCTCATTCGGGGGACAGGGATGCGTTCTGCACTTGGGGTAAACCACGGCTATACCTGCATCCTTGAAATCAAGAAATAGCTGGTAACGGATAGGACTAGTCCTCGACGGGGGAAGTTTCCTTATCCGTGAAGTCTTGAGATCTTGGATGAGCCTTGGGCCTTTGTGGTTAGGCCTCATAGTAGAACATTCCGGAAGCTGGTCCGTTATCCAAGCCCATTTGGGTTTCTTGTTCTCCAAGAACTACGTCTGGCTTGATCCCCTATAAATACCGGGGTACGTAGGCCGATTGGGGGGTTGGAAGTCGAGAGCTCTGAATAGCCGCCACTAACCCTCTCAATCTCAGCCACCAATCACGCTCAACAACCACACACCACCGTTTTCTCCGGTAAGGAACCACCGCATCAGATCTTGTTTCCGGTGACGTACCTCGAATTTTGTTGTTCCCAAATTCCTCCGTCAACAAATTGGCGCTAGAAGGAGGGCAGCCAATCAAGATCTACATCTTAGGAGGAAAAGATGTCTGACAATCATGGCAGAGGGTCTCAAGGAGAAGATGGTTACGATTCTGAAGATAGCTTGGGAGATAACCGAGCGCGTCATGAAGCTTATGTCCCGGAAAATATAGCTGCTCCTCTGCGACATCAAGGAACTCCGGCCGCCATCGGCGGACAGCCGCCCGTTCTCATCAGTAATTCGGCATTAATGGAACAGCTGTATGTTATGCAAGATGCCATAAATAGTTTCGGGGCGAGATTGGGTTCGGTGGAGGAAGAGCAAGAATCAAGGAGAAAATCTCGGAGTATCCCACGAAATCATCACCGATCAGGGAAATCCCCTCAGATCGTGGAAGATTCTCGAAGGGGGGAGGAAAGTCATGAAAAGAGATTTCAGCTGGTTACTCCTCGAAGGTTAGATTATTCTGATCCTATTATTGAATATCCTAGTGAAAATAATTCTGAGCGCAGGTTGGTGAATCCTCAAGAGAGGGCGCGCCCTCATCCTCACCGTTCAGGGCGCACTCCTCATGAGATTCAAAGGGACGAAGAGCAAATCGCTAAAGAAAGGAGAGATTTTGCCAGCTTGAAAGAACGCCTTGGAATAAGGCTTGATGACGATGATTTGAGGATGGTGCTCCTCGAGCTTCAGAAGAAAGACAAATATGTGGAATCGAGGCCCCATGATTCACAGCGCGTGCCCCCTGATAACAGGTCGCGGCCCCTTGGACATGAGCGAGCCCTTCCTCAGAGTCATGATCCACAGCGCGTGCCCCCTGACAACAGGTCGCGGCCCCTTGGACATTAGAGAACTCTTGCTCGAAATGATAATCCACAGCGCGTGCCCCCTGTTCAAAACAGGTCGCGGCCCCTTGGATTCCACCAAACTCCTCATCGTGATAATACCGAAAGAAGAAGCCGTGATAACGGTGACAGAAGAATGGATTGGCATCAGGGAAATAGGCGCCCCCGTAATCAGGGCGCGCCCTCAGGTGGGAGATCCCCCCGCATCCATCAAATTCCCTCAAGCACTTCCAGCGAGTCCAGGTCGAGGACGCACTCTCGCTCGGGAGAACAGTATCAGAGAGGTTCTCAAGGGAATCCACAACCTCATGGAAATCCCGAGGGTCATCAAATTCAAACTCAAGAGGTTGTGATTCAACCACAAGTTGAAGTTCAAAGAGGTATTCAGACGGCGGCTCCACCGCTGCCTCCACCCCCGGGGGGTACTCAGACTGTGGAACAACCAAATATCCAGAATATTCCTGGAGTGGGAACATTTAATGTGGATGACTTAAAGAAACTCCTTGCTCACCTAGACGGAGGAAGAATATCTGCAACTGCGCCAACATCTTCTCCCTTCTCAACTGAGGTTAGAGAGGCGCAGCTCCCTGCTGGGTATAGATCAATGACTAATGATTTGCGATTTCATGGAAATGCAGACCCTGTGGAATTCCTCGGACGTTTCGATATTGAGATGGATGTCTATCAAGTTACAGAACTGGCTAGGTGTCGACTGTTGGCAGCGACTTTCAGGGAGAGTGCCCAGCAATGGTTTCAGAAGCTTGGTCCGGGGGTAATTACATCATGGCAGGTGATGAGGAACTTGTTCTTGACTAAGTTCCAGGCTGCGGTAAAATATGCTCCTCCGGTCACGACCTTGGCCAACATCAAACAAAGGGAAGGAGAGAGTTTGCAATCCTATTTCAAGAGGTTCAACTCGGAATCCACTATGGTGAGAGGAGCGACAGATGAAACACTCAAGAGTTTCTTAATTGCTGGATTGTCGGTGGGAACAGATTTCTGGAAACATCTTCAAGGACGTGATCCACCTACGTTGGCTGATGTGTTTGCACAAGCTGAGTCTTTCAAAATTGTGGAACAATCCTTGGCAGACAACCGAAAAACTGACAGTCAGAACGGTTCTAAGGCAAAGATTGGTAAAAGGAAGGATAGGTCTCCCAGTCCTACCCGTCGTATAGCAACTGGTGCGAACCGGATAAATCTAACTGAAACTGGAAGGAGTTGGGGTCCACCTGATACATATACTTACGATCAAAGGCCGGGTAACTATACTCCTTTAGCAGCTTCTATTGAACATATCTTTGAGGTGAATAAGAACAAAGGATTCTTCAGAAAGCCGGAACCATTGACCTCCTGGCAGAGTAAGGATAAGAAAAAGTATTGTGAATTCCATGAATCCTCAGGGCATAACACTCATGAATGTCGTCAACTCAGGGAAGAGATTGAGGATCTGATTAAGGAAGGATACTTGACGGAATGGATTGTTAGGGAGGTAAAGAAGCATAGGGAGAATCCCGACAGGAGAGATGGAGGGCGCGCCCTCAACGGAGATGGTAAGCCGGAAGAGAAGAAATTCGTCAAAGAAGGGAGTATTCACACCATCTTTGGAGGACACCATTTAGGAGGAGATAGCAATCACGCTATGGAGAGATATTCCAGGGAAGCGAGGTATCGACCTCTCACAAATGTGAATAGCTTGGAATTGAGGCCACCTAAGTTGTTCAAGGGGGAATGTGCTGACATAACTTTCACCGAAGAAGAAGCTAGATGGGTACATCATCCTCATAATGACGCTCTGGTAGTAGCAATTCAGATTGGTTCGAAGAATGTCCATCGGGTTTTCGTGGACAATGGAAGCTCGGTGAACATACTCTACTACAGTACTTATAAGAAGCTGGGACTCTTAGACAAAGACATGATTCAAGACAACGGATGGATCTATGGTTTCTCAGGAGAATCGGTAAAAGTTATGGGAGCTATCAAATTACCGGTAACTCTTGGGGAAGGAAACCTTTCTGTGACGCAAATGATGGATTTCATGATTTTGAATGTGGATTCCTCACATAATGCTCTAGTAGGACGACCCCTGTTGAAGGAAATGAAAGTTGTGACCTCCATCTATCATCTCGCGATGAAATTTCCTACGCCAAATGGTGTGGGAACTGTACGGGGCTCTCAGCACGACTCCAGAGATTGCTACCATAAGGCGATTAAAGGGTTTAGAAGGCAGCAGGATGGAGGGCGCGCCCTACGTGAGAGTGGTTCCGGAGTCATGAGTGTTGTCCCAGAAGAGGTGAAAGCCCATTATCTTGTCCAGGAACCTGAAGAGGAAGAACCGCTATACAGGGCGCGCCCTGAGGATGATACCTCAGTTCTTGATGAGCTTCAAGAAGGAATTTTGGAGGAAATAGAGGAAGATGCAGAGGAAGTAATCTCGTTTGATCTCAAGGGTGAGCAGGTTGAAGGGAGACGAATGTTGCTTAAAGGTTTGGTGCATACCCTTATCGAGGAAGACTTCCCTCTTAAAGAGGACGTGCCCTCCAAAGACGTAGCACCGGTTGAAGACCCTCGAAGTTTTGATTTCGACCTTGACCCAAGGACACCGCAACCAGTGGAAAAGACTGGTCCTGCAGAGGATACAATTTCTATTTTGGTGGATGAGAGGGATCCAACTAAGGTTCTGAAGATTGGATCGCAGTTGAACTCCAAGTTAAGAGGCATGCTCACTAATTTCCTTTTAAACAATCTGGATGTTTTTGCTTGGAGTCATGCTGATATGGTTGGGATCGATCCGAAGGTTATGTGTCACCGTCTGAATATAGATCCCACCAAGAAGGGAATTCGCCAGAAACGCCGGCCAGTAAGTGGAGAGAGAGCCGTAGCCTTGAAAGAAGAGGTGGATAGACTTCTAGATGTTGGGCTAATCAAGGAGTCATATTATCCAGATTGGTTGGCTAATCCGGTTCTTGTGAAAAAACCAAATGGGAAATGGCGAACTTGTGTGGATTTCACTGATCTGAACAAGGCATGCCCGAAGGATAGCTTTCCACTCCCGAGGATTGATCAGTTGGTAGATGCCACGGCAGGACATGCTCTTTTAAGTTTCATGGATGCCTACTCTGGTTACAACCAGATTCCTATATATGAGCCGGATCAGGAGCACACTTCCTTTATTACAGATCGAGGATTGTATTGTTACATTGGAATGCCTTTCGGGTTAATCAATGCTGGCGCAACCTATCAAAGATTGGTGAACATGATGTTTAAGGATTTGATAGGGAAAACCATGGAGGAATACGTGGATGATATGCTTGTTAAATCCTTAAAAGCAGAAGACCATGTAAAGCATTTGGAACAGATGTTCGAGATTTTGAGGAAGTTTAGGATGAAGTTGAATCCTCAAAAATGCGTCTTTGGGGTAGAATCCGGGAAGTTTCTAGGATTTATTGTTAATCATCGTGGAATCGAGGCAAATCCAGCAAAAATAAAAGCTCTTCTTGACATGAAATCTCCTACTAGTGTAAAGCAAGTTCAGAGTCTCACGGGAAGGATAGCAGCCCTTAATCGTTTCGTTTCAAAATCGTCGGATAAATGTAGAGAATTCTTCAAGGCGATAAAGGGGGCAGCCAAAGATTTTGCATGGACATCTGAGTGTGAGGAAGCTTTTCAGAGAATAAAGGAGCATTTGGGAAATCCTCCTCTCTTAGCTAAGCCTGTGGAAGGAGAGACGTTAATTTTATACTTGGCAGTTTCAGAACATTCTATTAGTGCGGTATTAGTAAGAGAAGAAGTTGATCATCAGTCTCCGGTTTACTATGTGAGTAAGCGTTTGCTTGATGCGGAAACCAGATATGCTAGCATGGAAAAGTTGGTTTATGCCTTAGTTTTGGCGTCAAGGAAGCTTCGTCCTTATTTTCAGGCTCACAAGATTGAAGTTCGTACGGCATATCCATTGAGAGGAATTCTCCACAAGCCGGAAACCTCTGGTCGAATGTTAAAATGGGCAGTTGAGCTGGGACAATTTGATTTGGAATATACTCCAAAGACAGCTATAAAGGGTCAAGCTTTAGCTGATTTCATTCTTGAATTCGAGTCGGAAAATGAAGAAAAATCAATTGTATTGATTGAGCCTGAAGTTCTGCTTAAGAGAGCTACCCCATTTGAAGAAGTTCCTCAACCTTGGTGGAAGTTACAAGTAGATGGAGCTGTCAACAATGGAGGGGCTGGAGCAGGAATAATCTTGTTTACCCCCGAAGGGAATCAACTTATGAGTGCTATTCACTTCAAATTTCAGGCGACCAATAATGATGCCGAGTATGAAGCCTTGATTAATGGGCTAAAGATGGCTTTGGAGATGAAAGTAGTGAATCTCATTGTGTTAAGTGATTCAGAACTAGTGGTTGGACAAGTAAAAGGTGGATTTCAGTGTAGAGGTCCAAGGACAGAGCTTTACATGAGGTGCGCTCAACGATTGATCAAAAGGTTCCGAGAAGTACGGGTAGAGTGTATTCCACGAGATGAGAACTGTAGTGCAGATGTGTTAGCCAAGTTGGGGTCACAGAAAGACGCTATGCTATTGGGGACAGTACCTTTGCAAGTACAGGAAGTTCCTAGCATTCCAGAGGTTGAAGTCATGGAAGTGGAATCTATTCCCAGTGTTACTTGGATGACTCCCATTCAAAAATATATTCGAGAAGGGATACTTCCAGGTGAGAAGTTGGAGGCCAGGCGGCTTCAGTATCAAGCAGCTAGATTCGTGGAGTATGATGGGATTTTATATAAGAGGGGTTTCAATCAACCACTTCTCAAGTGCATAGAAGGAGATGAATGCAATTACATTCTTAGGGAAATTCATGAAGGTATATGCGGCAATCACTCGGGGGGTGGTTCGTTGGCAATGAAGGTGTTAAGGCAAGGATATTATTGGCCTACCTTGAAGAAGGATGCTTACGAATTTGTTAAGGCATGTGACAAGTGTCAGAGGTTCGCCAATTATTCTACCAGCCCTGCTACCACTTTGACTTCTTTGATGAGTCCGTGGCCATTTGCTATGTGGGGAATAGATCTTATCGGAGAGCTCCCTAAAGCCAAAGGAGGAGTGAAATATGCTGTTGTTGCTGTGGATTACTTTACCAAGTGGGCGGAGGCAATGCCCCTGGCCACGATTACAGCAAGAAAGGTTCGAGATTTTGTTTTCAACTCTATTGTGTGCAGGTTTGGAATTCCGTATAAACTTGTGTCGGATAATGGAAAGCAGTTTGACAGCAAGGAATTGAGAAAATTGTGTGATGATTTGGGGATAAAGAAGGAATTTGCAGCTGTGTATCACCCTCAAAGTAATGGGCAGACAGAGGCTGTCAACAAAATAATCAAGCACACCTTGAAGACGAAGTTGGAAGAAAGCAAAGGGAATTGGCCTGAAGAACTTCCCATGGTCTTATGGTCGTATAACACGACTCCAAGAACCACAATTGGAGAATCTCCTTTCATATTGTCTTATGGATGTGAAGCAATGGTGCCAGTGGAGATTGGAGCAGGATCATTCCGAAGAGATTTTTATGATGAAGAATCAAATGTGGTTAATCAAAGGTTAAATCTTGATCTCCTAGAAGAAATGAGGGCTAATTCGCAGTTGAGGTTGGCAACTTATCAGCAGAGGGCTGCACGGTATTATAACAAGAAGGTGAAGGCTCAACCTTTTAAGGTGGGTGATCTAGTTCTGCGAAAAGTTATGCCAAATACAAGGGTAGCAGCGCATGGAGTCTTTGGTCCTAACTGGGAAGGACCTTACAAGATCAAGTCTATCATCTGGGAAGGGACTTATCATCTAGAAGATTTGGATGGCAACACAATCCCAAGGGCATGGAATGCAGAGCATCTGAGGAAATATTATCAGTAGGGTGCGGCTTTTACCCCCTATTGTATGAAGGCTTATATTTAAGTTATAGACTAGCATAAATAAATCTTCTCCTAGTCTAGGGGGGTGGTACATGTACGCCTTCTTTAGTTCTAGTCGAGACTTGCTATTTTTATTCTACGCTTTTTCGAAGTTTATTCTCCTTAGCTCGGGGGGTAGTTCATGTGTACGATTCCCCTGTTCTGTTGAGATTTGAGTTTATTTGAAGATTAATAAAGTTTATCAAGACATTCTTTCAAGTTTTTGAAGATTCTTTTTACAAGAGGTCGTGTTCTATGCTTTAGGGCGCGCCCTGTGAAATTCTGTTTAAATCCAAGCAATAATTGACAAGTAAAAGGAATATTGAAAAAAGGGTAATGCCTTAGGGCGCGCCTTCAATATGAATGAAGATTTTTTATTTTAAGTGTTTCAACGTTTTCAAGAGTTGGAAGAATACTGGTTGATAAAACACAAAAGGCCGCGCTCAAAAGAGTTCACATTATATGATGTTTGCAACAACAGTGATAAAGAAAATTTTACAAAGGCCGTCCCTATATGTTAGGGCGCGCCCTATAACTGTTTTACGGCAAAAGTAGTTTGGCAATTAACATTAAGGTCATTAACGGTGCAAATAAAGTTCAAAAGTTAAGTTACAACTTGCAGGGTTTTACAAAGGACCCGCGCCTTGAAAGTTAGAATAGATTCGGATAAACTTGAAGGTAAATTCTAGGACGCGTCCTTGGGGGGAGAAGGAGGCGCGTCCTTAGCATCACCAGAGGGAACAACAGTGAGAGGATAGATCATTTCAGGAACGGAGTTTTGGTTGGAAGGATCGACGGTTTGGATTTCTGGATCTTCGATTCGTTCAGATTGCAGGGGAGCCTCTTCAGTTGAGGGCGCGCCCTGTGGATCCTTATCCAGTCCCAGCTCGATCCTCTTTGCCAAGATGGCATCCGCGTGCAGCATTTTGAATTGCTTGGTGTCCTCAGCACTTTCTGGACCAAACTTTTCTTCCCAATTGTAATCTGGGTCATTGGCAAGAAAACCAAGAAGATAGAAATCAAACCCAGATTGGAAATTTTTATCTTCCATGGCTTGCTTCTCATCTTTCCAGCAGTCTGCTTTCTCGATCTCAAGGGTGTCCCGCTGCACCTTCAAATCTTCGTTCTCTTTCTCCAACCTGTCATTCTTGTCGGCCAGGAGTTGGCGATGATTGGCGGCATCTTGCAAGTCATTTTTGAGGTCCTGGATAGTAGCATCCTTGGAATCGCACTTACTCTTCCATTTGTTGTCAGACTCCACAATCAACTTTGCATATTTTCTGTTTTCCCCTTCGAGTTTGTTGATGTAAAGCTTCTCTTTGTGAATCCTTTGGGCGCGCCCTAAGGATTGAATTAAAAGTTGAGCAGAGGCTTTGATCATGGAGTTTGTTTCATCATCAGCATTCATGTTTTGCCAATGATCAACCTCCTTGTCATCAACAAGAGATGCAGCAGCTGGTCCAATGAGGGTCTCAACGTACGAAGGCGCGCCCTCAGTTCTTGGCTTCTTGCCCTTGTCAATAGGGGGGTCTTGGGCTTCAGTACTTCTCTTCAAGGATCTGGAAGTAGGAATTGTTGGGTGGGGTTCTTGCTGAATTTGACTAGGGCGCGCCCTAGTGTCAGAAGAACCCACTTTGTCAGTTGGTTTTTCCTTGTCATTTTTCTTTTTGGATCCAAAGCCGCGAGGAATTTGGGGGGCCATATCTGCACGAGAAAAAATAATAAAAATGTTAAGTCAAGGAATAAGTTACTCATATAACAGGTTACAAGATATATAATAAGGATAGGCTGCAAAATCAGAAGGTTAGGGCGCGCCCTAATTTAAGATTTCATACCTTCATCCTGATCAGAGTCAAGATTTTCGTTGTCACTAGTAGTAGATAGAGGGATGGCGATACCATTTCTAAATTTTCTAAATCTACAAATTGAACCAACCCTATCAGAAAGGATTCCAACCCTTTTTAAGTTTTCTTCAGTGATTAAGGTTTGAAGATTGAATCTTTCAGCTGCAATTTTAAGGACGGCAGTAGCTCGGGTTGAGGCCGCGCCCTGAAGAGTTTTTTGGATTCTTCTATCTGTTTTAGTTTTTTAAAAAAAAGATTAATAAAAAGTTAATAAAGATGGAAGAAAAGAAGAGTGTAGGGCGCGCCCTCACTTACATGGGTGTGTGTTGAATTGAAGGCGGACTCTAGGAACATCCCAGACAAAGAAGTAGGGTTCTTTCCACCGTTTGATATGGCTAATCCTTCCGTTAGAAAAGCCTTTGTTGTTGTGAAGCTTGTTAATTACTAGATAGTAATAGCCAATGTTTGATTGGCGGATGCTGAAGAAGTAGCTAATTTCTGGCATCGAGGGTGCTTCAAACCCCAAGTCACGGTAGAGAATTAACAAACCTAGAACAAGTTTGTAGCTGTTGGGAGAAAGTTGGATCGGGGCCAGATTGTACCATTCAAGGATTTCCCTAAGGTATGGGTGTAAGGGCGCGCCCACACCAAGGGCTACGAGTCGAGGGGTCAAAACCATTCTTGGAATTCTAAAGTTTCCACCATAGTTGAAAATGTGGGGACGATGATGAGAATGAGGAATGGCCCAAAGTCCTTCTTGACCGTAGTATTTCATGGCCCATTCTACCTCGTCATTTGTTGCAGAAGAGGACATGTTTACACAAGCCAACTTGCCTTGTTTCTTTCGGAGTGAATTCTTCTCTTTTTCAGTTATATCTCCATACCTACCCCATTCGAGGTCAATTTCTTCGTCACGAACTTCCCAGTGTTCAAAGGGAGTTGGGGAAGGTGGTGGAGATGTTGGTTCAGAATTTTTTGGAGGAGAAATGGAAGAGGCTGAGGGCGCGCCCTCAGCTGAGTATGTGTCTGAAGAATGTGTGTCCCCCGATGTTTCCGAGATTGGAGCAAAATCACTATCCTCTATAGAGTTGTAAGAATGGTTCGCCTCAGGGGGTGTTTGAGATTCTTTGGACGGTTGGGCATCAAATTCTTTGGAAGGTTGATCAAATGTGGTAGCGTCGGAGGAGTTTTCACTAGAAAAACTCATGGTGCCGTCTTCAAATTCTTGAATAAGGCGCGTCCTATCTTCTGGAGAGATGAATGAGAAAGGAAGTCTGTAGTGATTAGGTGGAAGCGGTGATGGCAAGGGTGAATAGATTCCAAGACGTTTGTTGAATTCCTTAAAAGGATGGAAGGGAGAGGACGCGCCCTTGTCCTCCAGCTGCAAAATTAATAAGAAGGGACTTAGGGCGCGCCCAGGAGTTTAATAAATGGAGATTAAACATACAGTAAATATTCTAAAAAAATCTAAGGCGTGTCCTAGTGTATGGTGTTAGCAATATGAAGGTACGCCCAAAAGACGATTTTCTAAAGTCTGCTAGAAGGGTCATGAAGAACTAGGTTTCTAAAGCTATATTATGGTATCAGGGGAATTCAAGGCGCGCCCTGTGTCAAAGACGCGCCCTGAAGTTTAATTAGTCATATCTATTTATCAGAAACATATTTTGAAGAGGTTATAGCAGCAAAACAAGATCAAATGTAAATATATACACTTATGCATACACAGTAATACGAAGAACACAAAGATAACTAAGGGTCAAATCGAAAAATTGGACAATATACAGGGTAAAAACGCGAGTTAGAGGCATAAAAATGTACCTTAAAAGTTCTGGAACGAGATTTGTGGAAGAGAATTGAAGAAAACCGTCGAGGTTAGCCGTATAATTGCTCGGAAAAGGAGAAGTCGCCGGAGTTCGGTTTTTTAGAGAGAGAATAGAAAAAGAGTAAAGTAAGAGAGAAGGGGGTATTTATAGGGATTTGAAAAAATGGTGGATGACAGCTGTAAAAACGTTTAGAATTCCCCAGGACGCGCCTTAGTTTAGGGCGCGCCCTAAAGGAAATCTTGAGTGAATTTTGGGTTTTATAGGAGAAATTCCGTACATCATCTTTGATTTCATACGGAATTGGGGGGTAGTTGTTATAGCCAAAATTCGGTTCGGGTATTTTCAAGATGGATTCGGGCCAAATGTGGGTTCAATTTGGGGGAATTCTAGAATAAATTAGGATTTTGACTCAAGTTGGAGGAATTAGGCCGCGCCCTGGCTTTCCTTATAGTTAGGGCGCGCCCTAAATGTGAAATATGGGGATGAATCTATTCAAGTTAATTTTCTGAGAAGACATTGAAGAAATCTCTCCTAGGATTCCACTCAAGCGTGGATTCCACTCAAGCTTGGATTCCATTCAAGCTGGAATTCTATAAGTTGAAGAATTCCCTCCTGTCGTATCTCAGGAGGGGGATGTCCGTCGCAGAAGGCCTCCAGGGGTTTGCCTGGATATAAGGACCCTTCTTAGACGCTAAGGGAGGCATCCGTGCGCCCTAAGGTGGAAAGATGGGGACTTTCTGGTGTGTGCTTTGGGAGCTCTGTTCCTGTAGCCAATGGGCGCGCTCTCATTGGGGAACTTTGGAGTAATCCTGCACTTTGCACCCAAAAGCTCTGGATCACCTGTCCTGCTATCTGGTGGGTGCTTCTCATTCGGGGGACAGGGATGCGTTCTGCACTTGGGGTAAACCACGGCTATACCTGCATCCTTGAAATCAAGAAATAGCTGGTAACGGATAGGACTAGTCCTCGACGGGGGAAGTTTCCTTATCCGTGAAGTCTTGAGATCTTGGATGAGCCTTGGGCCTTTGTGGTTAGGCCTCATAGTAGAACATTCCGGAAGCTGGTCCGTTATCCAAGCCCATTTGGGTTTCTTGTTCTCCAAGAACTACGTCTGGCTTGATCCCCTATAAATACCGGGGTACGTAGGCCGATTGGGGGGTTGGAAGTCGAGAGCTCTGAATAGCCGCCACTAACCCTCTCAATCTCAGCCACCAATCACGCTCAACAACCACACACCACCGTTTTCTCCGGTAAGGAACCACCGCATCAGATCTTGTTTCCGGCGACGTACCTCGAATTTTGTTGTTCCCAAATTCCTCCGTCAACAATAATCATTTGACCAATTGTAAACAAATACCAAGTAATTGACTCGACTTATAGCACTTAGCACGTAAACATTTATCGATGGCCATAAACAACTAGCAATTAGTACTTAACATTTATAGCTAGCAAGATAGTATAACCTCTACATATTATAATTAACAACCAACAATTAGCAATATCCATACTTTACAACAATTAACACCAACTCGCAATTAATACCACTAATTGCAATTAACAAACATATACTCTCCGAATAATCACGGACATTAAAACAATAAACTCACAATTCACAACTAATTAAACTACAACACTTGACTAATTTAATAATTAACCTACTACAATTAAGCTATATACTCACAATTTAAACTAATTAATTCACCACAATTATAAATAGCAATTATACTCCTCCGAATTAAATACGGAAATTCAACTAATATTCTTAATTTACTACATTAATCTAATTACGAAAATTAATAATTAACTCGCAATTTAAATCAATACAATTACAACGATAATCTCACAATTTAAACTAATTCAATCACAACAATTAAATAATCAAACTCAAAATTACACAACTAAATTAACACGAAAATTAAATAAATAAATAAAAATACGAAATTATACCATTTTCGTTTTGGTCCGAATCGACTCGCACAAAATCCCATCTCCACCACAATCCTCTTTCCTCTCTCTCTCTCTCTCTCTCTCTCTCTCTCTCTCTCTCTCTCTCTCTCTCTCTCTCTCTCTCTCTCTCTCTCTCTTCAGCCCACTGCTGCCTTCGCGCCACCAACACCACCACTGGTGGTGGCTCTACTCCGGCCACCCGCGTGTCTCCTCCACCGCTGCACAGTACCACGAAACTACCACCACCGGACAACCACCGTCGCCGGCCTATCTCCCCTCTCCCCGCGCGGCACCACCACTCTCGCACACACATATACATACATACATATGTATATATAACCAAAACCCCCAATTTCTTTTTCTCCCCTTTTCTCTTTTCTCTCCCAATTCTCTCTTCTTCTCCTTTCTTTCTTTCTCTTTTTTTTTTCAACTCTCTCGAGAATTCTCTCGACGGTCTCTCAAAAAAATCTAGCTGCTGGGTTGTTTCTATTGGGCTTGGCCCAATTACCAATTATAACTACTAACATTACTCCTCGGCCCAATTAAAACACTACTAAACGACGCTTACAATTCGAAATCAAATATAATATTCGAAAAATTAAACTTTTCATTTTTTTAAAATAAAGAAAATAAAATTACGAACACCCACATATTTTCGAAATATTTTTCGGATCAAAAATGAATTAAATACGAATTTTCAAAGTTTTGATCCTTTAAATACAATAAAACTCTTAAAATCATTTTAAAATACTAAAACACCCAAATTAATCCACCCAACACTTTTAAAAACTCAATAAATATATCAAGATAATATTACAAAAGATTTCATGATTTAATCCAACTCCGATAAATAAATAAAGGTTTTTGAAGATCAATAATACTTGTTTTAAATATTTTTAAATCACTAAAATATAAATAAAAATATTGGGGCACACATTGGCACACATAAATCCATATATACTCATATAAACTCGATACTAAATATCGTTGAACTCCACAACGATATTCTCAAATCCAATTCCATCCTTTAAATACTAATTAACATAATTAAAACAATAAAAATAATAATAATAAATCCTAAAATAATCCGGGATCTTACAATTTTGGTTCCAACCATGTGGTGGCTTGAAGCTCATACATCCCGATGACAACAATGGTGCTGATGCCACCGGAATTGGGGAGCCAAGCCCAGGTGCAGTTGGTGGTAGTGTATCATTGGAATTAGGAGTAGGCACTCGTGGAGAAGGAGAAATAACATTGTGATCATGAACAGAGGCTTGGGGGGGAAGAGAGAGTGCATCCGATAGAGCTTTCCGTGCCAAATGGACATTTTCTTGTAGCATTCTCTCCCAGCGCCACTTGAAGGAGTCAGAGTCCTCATCAAGTTCATTAGTGGTAGTATGAATATTACTACCAGCACCACTGTTGCTACCACTAGCCCCGTCTACCTTTTTCTTCAAATATGAATTCCAATAGTTTTTAACATCATTGTCCGTCCTTCCCGGTAAATAATGAGCTATGCCAGCCCATCTACAGATAGATGCACAAATGAAATTAACAAAATTGATATAATTCTTAGTTAAATATGGAAATAAAATCTCAACTCCTTCATTAAACCAAAATCTAAAAATCTTATTCACGATTAATTATAATTAAATAATTAATAATATAGATGGCTGATAAATTGATTATATTAATTCAATTAAGAATCTCAAGAGAAACTAAATAAAGGACTCCAAAAATACATACTTATTGCCCAAAATAGTAGTAAGTTGGATAATATTTCTTTCTTCCTCACTAGTGAAAGTTCCCCGGTTGATACCGGGCCTAAGGTAGTTTGTCCATCGTAGTCTGCAACTCTTGCCGCTTCTATTCAAACCTATAGTATCCATTAAACAGTTAACTAATAAACACACAAACACACACATGGATATATGATTATAATTTTCAGACATATATACTTATACACACACAAACACAACTGATGAAATGTACCGATATCAATTTACAAAGTAAAAAGAAAATGCAAATACATACCAGTATTAATAGAAACAGATGTCCAATTGCTTGGACCATTTTCTTGAATGTAAGATGACAACAAAAGGTCCTCTTGAGGAGTCCAAGGACCTTTTTTTATTTCTTCTCCGATTTCACTAGGTAGTCTTTCCATTTTCTATCTATATCTTCCCTTTCACTCGCTCCCTGTATATTCCTCTCTGTAGAGTAAACACTTCAGGCAAAGGTATGACAAGGAGGGGTATATATAGGGAAAAACAGAAGAATTAATTACTGAATATTGACTAAAAACTAGCATAAATGTATAGTCAACTTTAGCGATACTCGGTATCAAAAGTCGTTAACTTTAATAGGGATTACTTTTTGAATTAAAATCGTTCCCTTAATATTGACTTTGCATAATCCAACAAAACTAAGAAGTTAGTCTTTTCAGCTCAACCTTTTAAAAAAGTTAGACCACACGTACGCCACCCTCAAAGTATAATATAAAAAGGCTTTATAGGTGTCTAAAGCTAATAACAAGCACGTCACTATCAAAAAATCTATAGAATTATTCATTAATGCCAGCGAACCAATTCATATTCGTCATAACTACTTCAAAGAAAATTAACAAGAATCTTTACCTGCATGATTTAATTCGTCAACGGAAACTAATGGGTAAAATCTACATCTTTAATTTGCCAACAACCAACAAATTCAGTACACTCGGTTACATATTAATTCACATAATTTTATTCATTTAATATATACAATAAATTTATCAACTTAAAAATTTTAATTTTAATAAACAAATAATTCAGTACAATTAATTTTATTTTTTTTTGAGAGGAAAGAAAATCTTATAAAGAAGCAGACAAATTGTCCAAGAATACAAGGGAAAAGATTTCTCTGGGGCAACAATTTTCCCATACTTGTTCAAAACCAAAAGGAAAAAGCCTAGCTAGGGCATGCGCAACTGCATTGCCCCTTCTCCTAACGTGCATCCACGAGATAAATTCGAAGTTGGAGCTTGCTTGCAGAACGTCTTCCAGAAGGGAGTCCAAGTCCGCTAAGAAGATTGAGTTCTTGGTGATTCGATTAATCAAAACTTGGCAATCCGTTTCCACAATGATCTTTGTTAGGCCATGTCTACGAGCTACTTGCAAGCCAAATATAAGGGCTTTGCACTCTGCTATTACTGGAGACCAGCGAGCTCTGGTTCTTCTTGTGTAAGCAAAGAGGACATCTCCTATGGCGTTCCTCGCGACGACACCGAGTCCTATCCAACCCCCTGTGTCTAAAGAAGCATCACAATTGATCTTGATGAGATCCAAGGGTGGAGCTTTCCAAGTGTTTGAGCTTTGGGGTAAGGTTCTGTTGGAACGTCCATAAATTTTGATGTTATATTTTTTGTAATCTTCCACGAGACGTTTGACCCGTTCGATAATGATCTGATGAGGTTCTTCTTTGTCATTGAAGATCCTGTCGTTTCTTTTGTTCCAAATAGCCCACATTAGCACTGAACCCGTTTGTTGTTTTTTCTCAGGTTTTTGGCTCCATGACACAAGAAGTGATTTGAAGTCCACTTCTTCATCAGCGCTGGGAAGGTCCTCGCAGTCGCACTCTATCCATAATTGACTGACAGTGCGGCATTTGAAGAATGCGTAGCTTATTGTTTCTGAATGACCAGGGCACCAAGGGCAGTCATCACTTTCTATCATGTGACGATGCTTCAACAAGGCCTTGACTGGGAGAGAGCCTGTACAAATTCTCCAAAGGCAGTGACGAACTTTCGGGGTTGTCTTAAACTGCCATATGTCCTTCCAGACGCGATGAGCACTATCGAAGGTAAATGATTTACCAAGCATGTATGCAGATTTGACTGTGAAGTTCCCATCATCTGATAGAGCCCACTTCAAGCAATCTCTTGGATATCTAAGGCTCAACGGAATGGCCATAATACAGTTTACGTCTCTTTCATTGAAGGTCTCAGTGAGCAGCTCATAGTTCCATTCGACCTTGTCAAATTCAATGAGGTCACTAACTAGGTTGACGATGTTGTTTTTTGGAGTCGTTATGCGGTTTCCCTGATTATCAATGACCCATGGATCATCCCAAATACTGATGTTGCAACCATTACCCACCCTCCAACGGATTCCTTCTTTAACCAGAGATTTGGCTCCCCAAATACTCCTCCACGCATAGCTTCCAGCCCACCCCAGATATGAGTTCAGAAAGTTGCTATTCGGATAGTATTTGCTTCGAAAGACTCGACCAAGCAGGGACTCAGGTTACGAAATTAATCTCCAGGCCTGCCTTCCCAAGAGTGCCGTATTGAACACTTCCAAGTCTCGAAAGCCAAGACCCCCGAGACACTTCGGGATGCATAGAGAATCCCAGCTCTGCCAGTGGATTTTATTTTTTGAATCAGATTGGCCCCACCAAAAGTTTCTCATCATGCTTATGATTTCATCAATCACACCAGTAGGAATTTTGTAGATGCCCATTAAATAAGTTGGAATAGCTTGAATCACAGATTTGATCATGATTTCCTTCCCTGCACGGGATAGATATTTGCCCTTCCACCCTTGTAACTTCTTCCAGATTCTGTCCTTCAAGGCCGTGAAAATCGCTTTCTTGGATCTCCCTATGAACGTTGGAACACCCAAGTATTTTTTGTGTTCACCAACCAACTTCATTTCCAAGACACCCGTCATCTCCTCCTTGGTAGAATCCGCCACTCCTTTGCTAAAGGATACCTCCGATTTATCATAATTAATTTTTTGTCCGGAAGCCGCTTCGTAAATGTTGAGAATTTCAACTATCTTTGTGCATTCCGTTCGGTTGGCTCTAGCAAAAAGTAGGCTGTCATCTGCAAATAGAAGGTGAGAAACGATTGGGCCATTCCTACTTGCTCTAGCTCCATGGATACTCCCCTCTTCTTTTGCTTTGTTCAGGAGACCTGAGAAGGCATCAGCAATCATAATAAAAAGGTATGGAGAGAGAGGGTCGCCTTGGCGGAGACCTCGAGTCGGTTTTACCTTGCCACAGACCTCTCCAGTTATGATGAATGCATATGATACTGTAGACACGCAGCTCATAATCACCTTGATCCAGTTTTCTGCGAAGCCCATCTTCTTTAACAGCTTTTCCAGGAAGGTCCATTCAACTCTATCGTAGGCTTTGCTCATGTCTAGTTTTAAGGCAATTGTCCCTTTACGACTTCTGCTTCTTTTCTTCATTGAATGGAAAAGTTCGAGAGCAATGAGAGCGTTGTCTGTGATCAATCTGCCCGGAATGAATGCGCTTTGGTTTTCAGAGATTACTCGAGGCATGATTAGACGCAGTCTTCTTGCAATGGCTTTGGTGGCTATCTTGAGTAAGACATTGCATAAAGCAATAGGCCAAAATTCTGACATCTGCTTGGGGGACTTAACCTTTGGGATCAAGGCAAATTTTTGTCATGTTTGCTGATTCAGGAGAATGGAGGCCGTGGAGAATACTACATACATGGTCAGTCACTTCATCGCCAATGATGTGCCAGAATTTTTGGTAGAAAATCGCATGCATCCCGTCTGGCCCCGAGGCTTTGCAAGGGTGCATCTCAGAAATTGTTTCAAACACTTCATCTTTAGAAAAAGGCCTGAGGAGGTTGTCATTGTCCTCTTGGGTGATCACAGTTTGCATAGACTCGAGCACCTTGTTACAAACTGTTTCTGCGGGGCCTGAGGAGGTGAATAATTTTTCATAATAATCCTGGGCAATAGCCTCCAAATCTTCATCTTCAGTGCACCAGTTTCCATTATTGTCGAATAGACCTTTTATCTCATTTCTTTTCCTACGTTGGGAGGCTTTGTGATGAAAATATTTTGTATTTTTGTCCCCATCCTTGATTTCAGCTGATCTTGACCTGATATACCAATAAGCTTCTTTCTTCTCATATAATCCATCTAGCTTCTTTTCGATCTCAGCACATTTAGCAATATTCTCCTCCGTGATTTCGGATTTTTGAGCTTCCTTCAGCTGGTTTTCTATCTCCTTAATTTCTTTGCTGAAATTAGAGAGAAGATCTCCACTCCAGCATTTTAGAGAGTTCAACATCATGTCCAGTCTATCCGCAAGGTCCCTTCCCTCCGAATTTGACCATGTTTGTCTGACCACGTTGATACAAGCCTCATCAAGGAGCCAAGTTGTCTCAAACTTGAAGGATTTTTTTCCTCGATTACGCTTTCGCTTGGGTCTCTTTTGGTGCAGGAAGATTGGAGTATGATCCGACTTATACCGAACCAAGTGTTCCACCGTTGCATCCGGGAACAAACTGATCCACTCAGCGTTCCCACAAAACCTGTCAAGTCTTTCCCTGATCATTGTTGAGATAGACCGACCTCGCTCCCAAGTGTACCATTGGCCTTCAAAGCCTAAGTCTCTCAGGTTGCAGACATTTAGGACTTCTTGGAAGCTATACATATCTCGTCTGTCAGTTGTGGTTCCACCTTCCTTTTCGTCGTGACATAAAATCTCATTGAAGTCTCCACCGAAAATAATGGGCCCTTGAAAATTCTCTGTAAGGTCACGAATTAGACGCCAAGTATAATGCTTGTCTGAGCTGCTGGGCCAACCGTAAATTCCAACAAACCTCCATGAAACATTTTCTCTGTATACATCCCCACAGATATGGTTTTGGGAGTAGGACACTAAGGAGAAAGAAATATTTTCGCTATTCCAGTACATGCACAAGCCTCCAGATTTTCCGATACTGTTTACTCCTATTGCACAATCAAAACCTAATTTGCTCTTAATATTCTCCGAAGCATTTTTGTTAATCATAGTTTCAGACCAGGAAGAGCAAATCAAGGGTCAGCTCGTTGCACCACTTGCGTAGTGCACTGACTGTTCGGGGGTTGCCAATTCCCCGACAGTTCCAACATAAGGTTTTCATTGTCTTTCGCGGGGTTGGTTGTTGCCAACTCCCGCTACTATCAAAGAGTCATCACTTGAGAGGAGAGAAGCATCGTGTTTCGTTCTTTTCTCCCTTTCAGTGTTGACAATGCCGTTAACACCACCTAAAGTTGTTGTACTCTGGGTTTTTCTCTTTTTGTTCCTATCTTGATCTTTGACATCCATACCTTTTCTGTTGAGATGCAGGCTATCACTCCCATTACTACTCGGGATTTCTCTTGTTTGACTTGTCCATCTTGGAGATGTCTTTGTTTGCTTCTTCTCATTGATGTCCAGAATAATGGAAGTTGAAGTAGGAGAAGTCTGCTCAGAAGTTTGTTGCTCCCCCACATTTGGCCTATCTCTGTCACGTGTCATGTGTGTTACAGATAGATAACCTGAGGCTGCTGTATGAGCTATAGTCTGAGTGGTTAAGCATTCCTCTGTTCGTGTGGTGTGTTCGTTAGGCTGCCCAAGTGAATTCCTGCAGTTCGGTTCGGCCAAGCCTGGTCCTACCATTCCCATGGTTCTTTTTGTCCGAGTTGACTCAGCATTTTGTATATCCTTTGTCCTGGCCCTGCTTGCGTTTTCGACCCCAGTCTGATCGACCCTACTCTGATCTGTGATCATCTTGGTGATATGCCTGTCACTGTCATTTACCTTTAGAATTTCTTTATTGACCTCCCACGTGATGCCTATGGCATGCGTATCAGAATCTTTGGCCTTTGTTTTATTAATTCCCCGCATGTTGCTTATAACGTGCCCCTCAGTAGCTTTTTCCTTATTTTTGTTTAATAATTCTGACATGTTGTTAGAATCTTTTCTGTTCCCAAGAGAGGTCTCCACCACTCCGGTTTCGGTCCATGAAGCTTCACCGGACTGCCCCATATTCTGGTAATCTGTCGTCTTCATAGGAGTTGCGTTTTTGCTGTTTGTTCTTATCTCTGCTGTGTCATCTGTGTCATGCTTATTCAGAGCTCTGGCCACAAAATCTGCTTTTAGCCAAGGTCCAAAGGCCCTTGCTTCAAAGGCTCCACCCTGAATAAGCATCTCTGCTGGTCTGTCGCACCATTTTTGATCATGCCCCATGCAACCACACTTAAAGCACATGTATGGAAGCCTCTCGTATCTAAATTTGATCCATGTTTCCTGACCCTCATACATGACTGCTATTCCGGGAACAAGGGGGCTATTAAAACTAAGCTCCACTTTGAATTTGGCGTGCCCTCGAACTATGATCCTTGCCGGGGTTTCTTCTGGAATGAAGAGGGCTCTACTAGCAGAATTTTCCATCCTTTGAATGTTCTTATTTGTCACCATCTTCACTGGGATATCCATGGCTCTTACCCATAACTGCACCTTGTTCAGCACTTCTGTCCAATCTCTTTGGATTTCCATAATCGATCCCACCACCAGGATTCCATTATTAAGGAACTGTTGAGTATAATGAATACGGTAAAAGAATACAGGGGTGAATGGATTCTTGAACTTTTCTTTGTTCTTGAATCTTTGCAGCAAGATATGTGTTGAATGTGTGAGATATGTAAGTACAGATAACAAAGACAAACACAACACAATATCACTTTAATCTAATATTTTATTAGATAAAGATTTTGCTACAATCTGTGAATACAAATGGTAGTATTCTCAGCTTCGTTTTTCTTAGAGAGATATTTCTTGAGATGTATCTTGAAAAACTATCACTCTCTCTCTCTCTTTAGCTAAGGAAGTGAGGTTGTATCCTTATAGACATGGATACACCTACTTACTACAAATAAGGTAGGTAAACAAAATACTTTCCAGTCTGTCTATCTTATTTGAGTAAGAGTCCAAACGGTTACAGATTTGACTTTGCAAAGCCTGTTCAGATCCACTTCTTTAGCTCCTTGTCCCTTTGTCTTATCTCTCCAAGCTTCTTTGTAGGCTTTCCAATCTGCTTTATAGTACATAGTCAAATAAAGCGTCTTGGCTTGTTGCAGGTTTCTGACTTATACAATTCTTCAGTATTTTGTCTCCACGAATGTATTCGAGAAGTGGCTAAGTGATAGATTCGAGAACTTGAATTGACTTAATCGATAACTCTGAGTTCTCGAATAGTGTTATATTGACATATCGAATCACTTCTCGAATAGCTCTTTTCTCTGGGACTCCTTGAGATATCGAATAGAGCATTTTGACATATCGAATCCCTGAGATGTCGAATAGCTTCTTTAGTCCTTGAGATATCGAATAGATCATTGACTTGTTGACTCTTGGAGAACTCGAATGATGCTTTGACTTGTTGACTCCATGAGTTCTCGAATAGAGTAATAGACATATCGAATCTCTGAGATATCGAATCAGATATCGAATAGTGTATTCAGAGATATCGAATAGTGCCTTCTGAGATATCGAATCTCTGACTTCTCGAATGCTAGACTTCTCGAATAGACAAATGTACTTCTCGAATTGGTACTTAGGCAAATTCTTCTTCTCTTCAAATCCCAACTGTGATTATTTGGCAGTCTTTATCTCCTTGCTTGAGGCATGAACCTTGGAACTTCTTTCAAGCATTATTCTTGACTTTATAGTTATAGTAACACAACTAGAATTTGATGCCTATTACAAGTACAGAACAAATAGAAACTCTACAACTAGAGGTTCCCTCAGTTAAGAGGTCATGTAGGTAATGCATAGCATTACACATACTTAGGCTTGTTATTAGATGTATTCAGGCATGCCTCTGTGACTAACAGGAACCATGGGGCTTTTTCAGTAACTTTCTTCTTATGCTTTTTTATAGTGATTCTAATGATTAATATTCTAACCACAATTTTGTTTTTCCTTGAGCTTGCATATATAAATTCCTGTTAAGCAGTTGCAATTTACAACTCAAAAGTTTAAATTTATAGATTGAATGTACAATAAGAATTTCTCAATTAAAAACTAGATAGAGGTTTTTATTATTTTATTTTTTTGTGTGTGTGTGTGTGTTTATAAGATAATGATGATAACCATAAAATCTATAAAACTACTCACTCATATCAACTAATTAAATTCATCATTATATACAACTGTCTATCCTAAAATCAAATATTTCATTTATACATATAAAATCTAGATCCGCTACAAACTTTAATTTGCAGATTGACTGCATAAGTATAAAGCCAAAAACCAACAAATTTCATACGTTACGAAATCAAATATTTCATTCAAACAATCTAATTTGTCAACATGATCAGCTCAAGTTTCTTTGTAGGTTATTGCCCTAGCCTTCCCTTTTCTATGGTCAGTTTGTCGCACATTATTATCATGCTTAGCTCGCTTGCTATGCTTAAGCATTTCATAATTGAATTATGTAGATTGGAAACAACTAATTTCATCCTTTAATAACTGTGTTAGGCTTCAATTTGTATTCTTTACATCTTAAAAGTCAATCAATGTATATGTCACCGACCTAATTGCTGCAAGAAAAAAGTATATATGGCAGCCAATTAGTTATTCGTAATCTAGCTAGACAGAACTTAATTTACCTACCAATGTCCTAAATTATATTTTATGGTCATAAACAATGTTCCGTTGTAGCCTGCCACATGAATAATAGCTTGAAACTGATTCCAATCTTTGATTAAAATACATGACAACCAATTAATTAACTGTTTGTAATCTAGCAAGACATAACTGAATTAGCGAGTTACCAAAGCCACGCAGCAAAGTAAAATTTTATTATGTGATTCCTAATCCGATAGCACACACCATTAATCAAAGTATAGGCTTCTACTTAAAACCACATACCAAAAAGTTGTTGCAGCGGAGCAGGTTCTAGTATCCCAAGTAAAGTGAGAGTATAATAAAAAGTTGAGTGTAAATACCAGATAGTGAAATTTTCATTAGCCAGGGCATTTTTTATCTTTGCTGGCAGAAAGTCCAAGGAATGAGAAGCTGTGAGAGACTCGATGTCCAAAGCTAACTATAGCACGCAGCCACACATATATATAGATGCAGGTTCTATTTACATCTGAAAGTGCTGCATTTAGGGAATGAGGAATCAAATACATAGAAGACAATATTTTTTTTGCTAGGTAAACACATAGACAGTATCATAATCTCTATATCACTGAATACTCTAAGTCTGTGATGTTAAAATATGACAAACCTTAAGGAACGTCACTTTCAATCTAACTAATGCGGGGATTTTTCTGACCCCTAGGTCCTTGCATCGACAAACCTGACAAAAAGAAACATATAGATGGTGGCTAAACTATCTTATTAAAATTATAAACAGCGACACAATGAAGAGATATATAAACATAACAAAATACCATATAGATGCGTGTATATACATTTTTAGAGAGGAAAAAAGAGAGTGGTATTGCAGAAAAGTTCAGATTTTTTTCTGTGAATTATAAGGACCTGGACACACTCCTCATATATATAGTTAGCTTGCATTAAGAATCAATACTGTATACATAGCACATACAACAAAGTGGTACATGTACATCAACAAAATGGTACACCGTACATGTATGCAAAGTACAAACAAGTCTAAAGAGAGACAAAAGTAATTACACATCCAATGTGGACCATGGACAACGATGTTTGAAGAACACAGCGTGTTGCCGCTAATATCTTCTGTTTCATCTATGCTTTACTCTCTTCCCGCTACAATTTCATAGTGGTGCACGGCATATATATGTATTTTTAAGTCTAAAAAATTGTTTCAAAAAGCATTTTAGAATTTTGTCCTCAGAGATTCCTAACCGGAGTGAAATAGTAAAGACTCAAACCTTTCAAATTCTGTTAGACCTTTCAATTTTTGCTTGTGGAGGCACTAAAAAGTGGAATTACAGGAATCCAGGAAAAAATAATAGGAGCTGTGAAAGAGCCATGTCAGCACACTAATATCTTACTTTATATGTATACATACATACATAGATAGATTAGTATACAGAATCGTGTCTCCAGGGGTCGAGGCTCCAATGATATATAATTAACATATATAAAAAAAAATATTCATTTACCCCCTAGCAAAAATATATATAAAATAAACTGCAATAATTCAAGTAAAACTGCAAGTTACCAACCCAACCCCCCCTCCATTACAAACTGTCATGCATGACATCAACATCCGTAAACTACATACACCAAAATAGCAATTAGCATGAAGTATCAACAGACCAATTTATATGTTATGCATCAGGGACCAGGAAAATTATATGATACAGTTACTGTTAGACATTAAAAGCATATATAATCCACTGTATACCTCCTAGCCCCATATTTGGAGAGAGCAGTCAAGTGCATAGCCTGTCAGGCTACCTCTGAAGTGCTTTGGCATATTAACAATTTTGCAATATATGTGGTGCCAGTTGAGAGAATTATGGACACTCTCTTTTTATGCAGTAAACACACTTAACTGCAGCCCAAGATCAGACCTTGAAACTAGGCAGAAAACTTCACTTAAAAACACACACACACACACACACTGCTGTTTGACACAAGAGAGAACAGAATAATACTTTGTAAAATATTCTGATTTTCTTAACTTATTTGATACAATCTCCAGAATACAATTTATAGTAGCAGCAGAATTTTCTAGAGCAGAATTTTCTAGATGATTATTAGATGCATGAGCCTAATAGAATATTCTAGATGATTACTAGATGTAGAAAAAGTACAGGAACTTTCTAGTACATGAAATGCATAAAGTAATGGAACTTTCTAGACAATGAACCTTCTAGTGCATAATTAACTCCTTAATTATCTAGAACCTTCTGCACAATCTTTCTTAATTATTCTAGATCCTTCAGGAAGTTCTTCACAATCTTTCAACACTCCCCCTTTGTGCGAACTTCGGATACCAAGCCAAGTTGTGCTCTAAGAAACTCAAACTTCGCCTTAGGTAAGGCCTTCGTAAATATATCAGCAAGTTGTTCATTGGTATCCACTTTGATAAAGTCAATCTCTTCTTGCAGCACCTTCTCTCGTATGAAATGATAGTGAACTTCAATGTGCTTAGTCCTTGCGTGGAAAATAGGATTTGAGGCTAGTCGAATCGAACTCATATTGTCACAATATAGCTCAACCGGTTCCATTTTAGAATGAGAAATGTCCTTGATCAGTCTCGTTAACCATACACACTCTTGTGCAGCGAGTGTAGCAGCATTATACTCTGCCTCTGTACTTGATAATGCTATAGTTGCTTACTTCTTGCTACACCATGAGATAGCAGCTGAACCAAGGTCGAAAGTATAACCTGATGTAGAACGTCTTGAGGAGGGATCACCTGCCCAATCTGCATTGGTGAATCCACTAAGAAAAATCTCTGCGCCTTCTTTATACATCAGCCCATAATTCATCGTATGCTTAAGATAACGAAGGATCCTATTTGCCGCATCCAGATGTGGTTTCCTTGGCTTTTGCATAAATTGACTAACAACTCCAACTGGAAATGAAATATCAGGTCTTGTAATTGTCAAATATATTAAGCTCCCAACCAAAGTCCGATACGTTTTTCCATTCTTGAGTTCTTTCCCAACATTAGCTCTTAACTTCAAATTCTGCTCCATTGGAGTAGCTGCTGGTCTGCAATTGATCATTTTGAATTTCTCAAGAATCTTTTTAGCATACTGACCTTGAGAAACAAAAATGCCTTCCTTGCACCTTGATACCTCCAAACCGAGAAAGTGCTTTAGTTCTCCTAGATTTTTCATCTCAAACCGGATGGCAAGTTCATCTTTCAACCTGTTTATTTCTTCCTCATCATTACCAGTTATTATCATGTCATCGACATATAATAACACAAGAACATGCACCTTCGAATCTTTCTTTATAAATAAACTCGCATCAGCACTTGAGGAAGCATAACCACAAAAGCTTAAATATTGAGCAATTTTTCCGAACCAGGCCCGCGGTGCTTGTTTGAGCCCATAAAGAGCTTTCTTGAGCCGACATACATAACCTGGAAAATTCTTTGATTTAAACCCCAAAGGTTGCTCCATATAAATCTCCCTATCAATGTCTCCATAAAGAAATGCGTTCTTCACATCTAGTTGCCAAAGTTTCCATCCCTTTGAGGCAGCCATGGATAAAATAGCTCGAACGGACGTCATCTTTGCAACTGGACTGAAAGTTTCTTCATAATCCTGCCCATATTTTTGAGAGAAACCACGAGCCACAAGCCTCGCTTTGTATCGATCAATACTTCCATCAGATTTACGCTTGACTTTGTAAACCCATTTGCAAGAAATCGGCTTAACTCCTTTAGGTTTAGGAACTAAATCCCATGTCTCATTCTTATGAAGTGCTGATATTTCTTCCTCCATAGCAGCTTCCCAATTTTGATTGCCTTTAGCCTCTTCATACGCCGATGGTTCAGATTCATCAAATGGGCCAGCAAAGAAACGTTCTGTTATTTTATCATAATCAGCTCCTATAGTGTAGTCCTTGTATCTTTCATTCCTCTTGCGTGCTCTTTGTGATCTTCGAGGCGGCTGATCACTTTCTTGAGTTCCATCATTTTATTCGTTTTCTTCATGAATTAACTCACTTTCACTAGCAGAATCATCGTGGGCTGTAGTTGTACTTGAAGGATTTAATTTATCAATGACGTCTTCATTTTCATTGTTCGAAGGATCTGGAATATGTGTTAGTATAGGCTGCACATAATAGGACGATGTTTCATCAAAGACAACATCTCTTGATGTCACAACTTTGAGTGTGCCGGGATCTATACATCGCCATCCTTTTCTATTAGGATCGTAGCCAACAAACACGCATTTCTTTGCCTTCGCATCCATTTTAGCACGCAACTGATCAGAAACATGGACATAGCATGTAGAGCCAAAGATTCTAAAATATGAAACCGAGGGTTTCTCCTTGTAGAGAAGTTCATAGGGAGTTTTCATGTTAATAACTTTTGAGGCAATCTGTTTATTACATGACAAGCACATCGCATAGCTTCTGCCCATAGCTCTTGAGGAAGACTTTTAGCATGCATCCAACTTCTACTTACCTCTTGTAAGTGCCTTAATTTTCGTTCAGCAACTCCATTTTGCTGCGATGTTCTTGGACATGTCAATTGTCTTCTTATTCCATGCCTTTCACAAAAATCAGCAAACTCGTTGGATGTAAATTCCCCTCCATTATCAGTTCGCAAGCACTTGATCCTTCTTCGAAGCTCCCCCTCAATCTTCCTCTTGAATTGCTTGAAGATTGAGAATGTGTCAGACTTCTCTTTCATGAAAAACACCCAAGAAAACCTCGTATAATCGTCGACAATGACAAGCATATAGTGAAGGCCACTATAACTTGCTGCATTGCTTGTTAATAAATCAGAATGGATCAGCTGCAAAGGTTTTGTACTTCTTATCGAAGATTTTCCAAACGGAAGACGATGTGCTTTTCCATATTGGCATCCTTCACAAACAACTTCATGATGAAAGCTTCCCAAATTAGGCAGCCCGTTAACAATATCATTTGCTGAAATAATTTTTAGCTTCTCATAGCTCACATGTGCCAAACGTGCATGCCACAATGATGCTTTATCTTGTTTACTTATTTTCTCCACAAAAGCTTCATTTGCCGACAAAACATAAAGAGATTTGACTCTATTCCCTTTCAGCACCGTATTAGCATCAATGCTTTTGATATTTTCCAAAATTTTGAAATCATTTGGACCAAATAAAACATATCGACCAGAATTTGTAAGTTGAGAAACAGAGATCAGATTTTTAGTCATACCAGGAACATGGTATACACTGGTCAGATTTACAGGTCCTTTTGCTGCCTTCACCTTGACATTTCCTTCGGTCTTGACAGGATGAATGGAGTTTTCTGCTGTCACGATTGCTTTATCTCCCGTGTATTCCTTCTGTGATGAAAGTAAGGAACCATTTCCGGTTAAATGATGAGAACATCCGGAATCAATGATCCAATCTTTTGTATAATCAATAGTCGCAAGTCCATCTTCTAAAACACCTCCATCAATAGAAGTTAGTGCAGATTCCTCTACAGAACATTGCATATCTATTGTCTCCGTTGAAAGGCAGGTTCCCCAATCAGCAGAAATTTCCTCCTTATTTTGAGAAATACTTGCATTTCCTTCTACGAGTCTTGATCTGCAAAACTTCTTTATATGTCCAGGTTTGCCACACCTGTTACATATTATATTCTTCCTGGCCTCATATTGCGAATTTTCAGTATTAGTCTCTTTTTGATTGAAATTCCTCCCTGACCAGCTTCCGCGATCATTTGAACTTTTCAGCCTCCATTGCTCTCCCCTACTGGAACTCGTTCTTTTCCAATCAGCTGCTCCTTTTGGATTGTTTCTGTTCCAGCTTTGGTAATTGTTATGCCTTCATTTTCCAGCGAACAACGCTTCATCTTTTTCAGAATTTGAAGCTTTTGCCATTTGCATAGCTAAAGCTTCTTGATTAGTAAGTAGATTCTCCAACTCCACGATGCTAGGCTGATTTGCCCATCCTTGAATGGATGTCAAGAATGGGGTGTACTCCCCTTTTATGCCATGAATAAGATATCTACGCATTCGTGCTTCCTTGATAGGCTCATCAGGATCTAGTTCTGAAATTTTAGCACACAAGCTCTTTATCTTCTGAAAATATTGAGCAATTGACATGCTCCCTTGATTTGTATTTGCCAACTCGTTCTCCAGGAATTGAAGTCTGGCCGTGTTCTTCTTTGTGAAAAGCTTCTCAAGTGTATCCCATACGTCCTTTGGTGACTCCTTGTCTCGAATGTGATCAATCAAATCCTTGTGGATAGAGCCTCGCAATGCAAACAAAGCTTTCCCGCACTTAATCTTCCATTTTCTTCTTGCTTCAGAATTTTCTGGTGTATCCTGAGGCATATCAGTATCACCTCCATCAACAATATCCCAAAGATCTTGTCCTTGAAGATACGCTTTCATGCATATCCTCCAATATTGATAGTTGTTGTTTGTTAGTTTCTCCATTCCAAACTGATTCAATGCTCCACCGTTGATATCCATCTCATGGAATACGAACACCAGCAATAATAGCAGATTTTCTGCCTTAAACCAATTTTATGCCTTCTTTTTTTCCGAACAGCCTCCACTGAACACAGCAGCTGAAACCTGGCTCTGATACCAAGTTGGGAGAATTATGGACAATCTTTTTATGCAGTAAACACACTTAACTGCAGCCCAAGATCAGACCTTAAAACTAGGCAGAAAACTTCACTTAAAAACACACACACTGTTGTTTGACACAAGAGAGAACAGAATAATACTTTGTAAAATATTCTGATTTTCTGAACTTATTTGATACAATCTCCAGAATACAATTTATAGTAGCAGCAGAATTTTCTAGAGCAGAATTTTTTAGATGATTATTAGATGCATGAGCATAGTAGAATATTCTAGATGATTACTAGATGTAGAAAAAGTACAGGAACTTTCTAGTACATGAAATGCATAAAGTAATGGAACTTTCTAGACAATGAACCTTCTAGTGCATAATTAACTCCTTAATTATCTAGAACCTTCTGCAAAATCTTTCTTAATTATTCTAGAGCCTTCAGGAAGTTCTGCACAATCTTTCAACAGTGCCTTGTATACTGGTCTAAAATTTGATACTGGCGCTATATTAGTAGAGCAACCTCGTGCCTAGAGCAACAAGATCTTGATGTCTTGCAAAACAGAAAACCCCACACCCGAGGTATTTATCTATTAAAAAAGACAGCTTTTTCCAGCCACTTTTGAGGCTTCCTGAACTAGCATCACGCTTCTTTGGCATAAAACATCATCCCACTTCTCTGCTTCAGCAAAACTTTTTGAAATAAGGACATGATCTTCCGAATCAGTTGATGTCTTTAGTATTTTAAGAGCATTCACCATGTTCAACTCCAGATTAGAATGGTTGTGAACTCTACAAGAGTTCATTAAGATCCTCCAAATGATTGCATTTGGTTCTATCGGCATTTTTTTCACAAATTGATGAGCATTCTCTAGCATTCCAGCGCGAGCATTCATATCAACCATACACCCACAATTCTCTATTGTTGGTTCAATATGGTACACCTTCTGCATGATCGCATATAAATTGCTGCCAGCTTCTGTCCAACCAGCATGGTTACATGCGAACAGAACTCCAAGGAATGTAATTGAATTCAGCAAAATTTTCTCAGCATCCATTTGCTTAAAAGCAACTAAAGCTTCCTCTACTTCACCATTTAAGACATACCCCATTATGATGGATGTCCATGAGATAACATCTCTCCTTGGCATAGCATCAAAAAACAATTTTAGCTTGAGTCATGCTGCCACATTTTGCGTACATATCTATAAGAGCATTGCACAAACGAATACTCCCAGTGAGATAACTTTTGCTCTATATATAAGAGTGTATATGACATCTAACATGCATTTCCCTGGAATTTCGACAAGCCAATATTAAACCTAGCATTGTAACTTCATCTGCTTTTAGTTTCTGAGACTCAATCTGAGTGAATAGATCTAAAGCTTCATTATTGAGACCACATTCAACATAACCATGTATCATGGAGTTCCAAGAGTCAATAAATCGTTTCGGAAGTTGTTCAAAAAATTTTCTCGAATATTCTATCTCTCTGCATTTAGAGTACATGTTAATCAGTGCAGTTCCAACAGCGACAGTATCATCCATTCCCCAAACTTTTGCATAACCATGAATCACATTTCCTATCTTATAGTCTGTACTGTTAGCACATGCTGTAATCAAACCAATTAAAGCCACTCTATCTACCGCTATATTATTCTTCCTCATCTTCCTAAACAATGCAAATGCTTTTCTAGAGTCACTGCTCTTGGCGTAATCTGTGATAATCGTGTTCCACGATACCAAATCCTTTTCAGGCATGTCACTAAACACTCTTTCCGCCTCAAGAATACACCCACATTTCGCATAATAATCAATAAGAACACTACAAACCTCTTTATTAAAATCTAATGCCGTCTTACAACAATACGAATGAAGAGCATTTCCTACATCAAACCCCCCAAACTCCACACAACCGGAAACCAAAATCACTAAAGTAACATAATTCGGCTTCAAACTCAATCCAAAACCACCCCTCAAAAGTTTCAGAAACAAACTCAAACCGACACGAAATCCCCAGCTTTTACATACCCCGAAACCATACAATTAAAAGTAACAACATTTCTTTCACAACATCTATCAAACAACACACGAGCATTATTCAGCAACTTCCCACAATCCAAATAAAAGTGAATTAAACTATTCAATACATACACATTACAATCCAAACCAAACTTAATAACATAACAATGCACAGCCTTTCCTTCCCTCACAACCCCAATTTTAATACAAGCTTTGATCAAAGAAGCAAAAATAAACGGATCGAAAATCGAGCATCTGGGGTCTTCAAGATTCACCATTTCTTGGAAAAAGGTAAGAGCTTTTATAGGGTAGGTGTCTGAGGCATGTTTTCTCATCATGAGGCGCCATTTTAAAGAACTGGGTTGTTGAATTTGGTGAAAAATGGAGGTGGCTTGTGGGAGAGATGAGGGGAGAGAGAGATAGAGATGGAGGAGAGAGATGAGAAATGAAGGGTAACAAGGGAGAAGGCCAGTGGTGAGTAAGTGAGAGTGGATTTGAAAGAGTTGATTGGGTGAGAGTGATGGTGTTTTCTTGATGAGAAGGGTGAGTAGTTTGTTTGTTCAGTGGAGGGAACTCATCTAAACAAATTGCAGATAGGTGGGGCTGCGTTTGTACACGGGTAACATTAAAATGACCAACCTATTTTAAATCAGTTTAAAAATTTTCAACCCGATTCATGAAAATTAAATTTATAACCCAACCCTATTTGTTATAATTCGGTTTGGGTCGGTTTGAATTTGTTGCTTAAATATAAAAATTAATATATTCAATAATCTCTCGAAACCTGTCTAGTCAAGCTGGTGAAGACATGCAAATACAAGGACAAAGCCTTCAGATGAGATAAATTGCAGATTACAGTGACATTATTTTATGCAATAGACGAGATCACCAAGAAGATTTGGCCATGTTATCTATATTTTTTTACTATGATCTTTTTGGTTTCAACCCAATATGATGTTATGGGTTTGGGTAGATAATTAGATACCAAGTATGATTAGAATTTGGTAGGTAATTAGAAACCAAATATGATTATGCTTGTATGGTAACTTGGTGGCTTAGTTTGTGATGGCTATATATACATAGTCATATTGTATTTGTTTGATATGTGAAAACTTAAGAGATGTAGTATTAAGTATTGTTTGGGAGATGCTTGAGCATTGTTGGCTCAAGTATCGGGGTTGGGACACCATTAAGGTGTTATTGTTTTGATGTATTATTAATTATTGATTGGATTAATAATACAAGTTTAGGACGTGGGTGTTTCCCCGTCAAGTATTTGTGTGTTTTTTTGTTTCGCGCTTTGGTGAATCTTGTCAACTAATCGATTGGTTATGTGTGTGCTTTGCATTGGAGTTTGTGAATCTCGGATTGTGTAAGTCTCCTAACCTAACAAGTGGTAACAGAGCCAAGGTTCGGGTTCGTGATGGATGAGGTTAAGGGAAAGTTCGAGGTTCAATTGATCTGGCAGAGTACAATGAAGGATTTGCTGACAAGGAGATTGCTGCTAAAGCGGGAAAAGAAAAAGTTACGTGCGGTTTGACGGTTGGCTTGCACAGTGGATCAATCCTGTGTTCGGACTCGAGATGAAAGAAGATAGAAGAGGTCATCAAAATTGTTTCAATGGCTTAATCAACCAGGTGAACTATTTTGATAATATTAGTGATTTTCTTCAGGAGATCGAAGGATTGTGAAAGCAAGGATCGGGTGACTCAACATGTGGAAGAGCACTCGTGGTGGTTGATGCACGTGATTTTGTAGATGGAAACATTGTTATGGTGAAGAACGATGGGTTTGGAGGGTCACTAAACGGGTTTTAGCGACACTCAATGATTGGAAGAGCAAGATAAGTAGATTCTTGTTCGAGGGGAGGCGTTGGCGAATGGACGGCAATGGCTTGATGGGTACTGTTCAATCCGATATGGGTATTGGGTTGAAGGGGAGGATTGTTGGGTTTCAACCCAATATGATGTTATGGGTTTGGGTAGATAATTAGATACCAAGTATGATTAGAATTTGGTAGGTAATTAGAAACCAAATATGATTATGCATGTATGGTAACTTGGTGGCTAAGTTTGTGATGGCTGTATATACATAGTCATATTGTATTTGTTTGATGTGTGAAAACTTAAGAGATGTAGTCTTAAGTATTGTTTGGGAGATGCTTGAGCATTGTTGGCTCAAGTATCGGGGTTGGGACACCGTTAAGGTGTTATTGTTTTGATGTATTATTGATTATTGATTGGATTAATAATACAAGTTTGGGACGTGGATGTTTCCTCATCAAGTATTTGTGTGTTTTTTGTTTCGCGCTTTGGTGAATCTTGTCAACTAATCGATTGGTTATGTGTGTGCTTTGCAATGGAGTTTATGAATCTCGGATTGTGTAAGTCCCCTAACCTAACATGATCTTATTTGAAGCCTCCCGGAATCTCTAGTATTTTTCCTTAGAGTCTAAGAGGTGATAGTCAATAGTGACAATCTCCTGGTGTTCGTGATTTTAAAATTGTAAACGCAATGTAGGAACATTTATTCTTGTTTGTGAACCCAAGTTGAACTAATTCATCTAAAGGTTAAATACACAGGGAATTATAGGATCCAATCACATCTATGTCTCAAGAAAACCAAAGTTAAGGACTTTAGTAATTTAAGTGTATTTCGGACAGTGATTGGCAAAGTTCTCCAGTAAATGAGCATCTTATAATAGACTATAGAGACACACGTATACTTACTAAATTATCCCTACATATATTTACTAAAATGCCCACGGGTTGGGTTGGGTTGGCCCAAAACAATCTAAGCTCATTAAAATCGGGTTGGAATGGATTTAACCCAATCACATAACGATTTATAATATTTCGGGTTGGGTCTATCGAAAATAGGGCCGATTTGGTTTGGGTTGCTCGGGTTGGCCGACCCATGTACACCCTTAGCTGGAGTTACTCAAATAAAAGTGTTTTACAAAGTTAATGAAATTTTACTATTGTTAATAATTTTCCTGAAAATAAAAAGATACAAGAAAATGTGTAAATAATAGAATGGAAGTGTGATTAACTTTTAATATCGAATGCAACTTGAAAAAACTACAAAAATAACCAATTTTTGATAAAAATAACCAAACTAACCATTCTGAAAAAAATGGTCAATTTTAGCTTTTTGATAATCCACTTCTTGGGTATCCCAATTTGTATAAGATAATAGTTGGGTATCCCAAATATTATGGGTATGGATACCCCATTAACAGTTGAGTATTTCATGGATTAAAATTGACCAAAATTTTGAAAATGGTTATTTTTATGTATTTTATATAAAAAAAATGGTTAAAGTTGGCCTTCACCCATGCAACTTGCACCCCTTTAACAAGTTTTTATTAAAAATGTTTACTACCTTTAATATTTGGAGGGGTAAAATTGGAATTTGAATAATAATATTAATAAATAAAATTTCAAATTAACTAAAATTTTTATATTAATGCATTTTTTACATGAAAAATTATATTAAACAATTAATATATAATCTATTTTGTTTTTAATGCAATGAAATAATCATCATGCTAAATAATTTAAAAATATTTATCAAGCGAAATTTATATTTAAATATATATAATCATAGTTAATCATAAAATTTATCATAGAATATATTTATAATTTTCAAAACTTGATCTCAGTAAAATTTAAAACAATTGAAATAAAATAATTTTTATAATTTCAAATTCTAGCTTTTAGTATAATTTGGAAAATTTAACATTAAAGTCATTCAAATGATATACTGAAATTCCAATTTTACCTCTCATAATATTAATGATAACCAATTTTTTTAATGAAAAAACGTGAAAGGGATGCATGTTGCATCTGATTTTGAAAGTTAAGGTAGTGAACTGCTTTTCGCAAAATAGTTGTATAGTTTTGTTTTGAACGAAAGTTAGAGGATGCAAAATGCAATTACCTCTATTTTTTTATCATTTCCTACTTGAAAAAAGTTGGAGATGCCAAATAAAATATGTATCAAATATCACATGTCATATTTTGATGGGTTATATTTTATCAAATGAAGTAAACCTATTGGTGTTTTTGAATTTGGAGTTCCAAAAGTCTCTGATAACATTGCAAGAACTTACGCACTATTCAAATTTTGGACGGCATGACCTTTCCGTTGTTCTTTCAGCGTCACTAGAGACAAAGCATTAATCCAAAAAAAAGTGACAAACCATCCTAATTGGGTCAATCTCAGAAAACTATCATCAAACTGGTAGAAATATGCCAAAAAAGAAATACACATGTTTCCAATTAAATTTTTTTTTCCAAATAAAAAGATACTTTTATTGCATATGAGGAAGGAAGGCTTAGAATGCCATTCCATATGATCAGACAAAGAACTAGCCTCTCTAGCAAAAACAATGAGCTGCAAAATTCGCCGATCTTCTTACAAAATAAAAGTAAGACCTCAAGTCCTTTCCAATAGAACTACAATCCTTGATGATCGAACCAAAATAAGAGGAGTCTTCTGAGCTGCTATGAAAAGCCTGTACGACACTCAAGGAGTTGAGCTCAATATAGATATGAGGTACCTGTAATTTCTTAAGCCAAGATAATGCTTCCCGAAACGCTATAGCCTCTGCTATCTTTGGGTCCACAATGCCCACAGATTTACCACCATAACCTGCTAGGAAAGAACTATGCCAAAAAGAAATACACAGGTTTCAAATTAAACTTGCCAATTCATGTATATTAGAGAAAAATGAAACTTGAGTGCCTACAGAAATTTAAAGTGCAAAACTGATAACAAAGTAGATAAAAGTTCCAAGACTCAAGCAATGCCCGTGAAAATATTAATCATTTTAATCATGTATATTGAAACATGTTGTGAACACATTGGTCATTCCTCGGTCATCTATAATATGAGCAACTTCTCGAAGTATAGCGTTCCTTAGTCATAAAAAGGTATCCTTCGTCTCTTCCTTCTCCTCAATTAACTATAGTCTGAGCAACTTCTTCAATTGTAGCAATCTTGACTGACTCCCAATTAACGACATCCGTGTTGTCATCATCCTTTCCTCTTCCACTTTTATTACAATGTGTATTCCTCAATTCTTCCCAGATGGTTCCTACATCATGTTGACATTATATGATAATAGATCGTAGTCAGCACCATAAAACTACTGCAGAAAACCAATCTCTTCCACTTAAAATGACTTTCTAAAATTAGAAGTTCCAGTTGTGGCAAACCTATTATTTCCTTTTAGATCCATATCAAGCACTAAGGCTTCAATGTCATGAACTGGAAAATATAAACAGGGTTGTTAGCACTCAACTCTTTCGATGTCTCCATTGTCTTTAACATCTGTACTTTTATTTAGAATAAGTTGAGTATCTGATCCTCTTAAATTACTTATAATTAATTTCTGGATAAATATGAATTACACATCCTCAAAAATTTCTTTGCATCCAGTGTTCAAGGTATACTTTGCAGCCAAATTTATGAAGGAGCAGCTGCATACAACAATAAACAAAATCGCAAAACACCTGGTGTAATAGCAAAAATTATGTCTACATTTATATATGTATGTATGTATGCATGGATCAGTACCGCCTCAAGCTTACTTGGATAGATCGTCTGTCACGCTCTTAGTTAAACAAACTCCAATTAATCCACGACAGATCCTTTCCATTTGGAGAAGCGTATCACCTGTGAAGGACATGCTTTCAAATTTCAGTAGGTCAGTCATAACACATCTACAAACTGTAAAACTATCACTCACAATATTGAAGAACTCATAAGTTATTCAAGCAAAGATAAAAGTGATTAGGAACTTAGCATAATTTATCAGAGTCAAAAATTTTAATTATCACAAATTTGGTAATTGAATTTGTCAACTTATGAAACAATTGGAACTTGTAGGCGAATAGGGCTGATATCTAACTTAAGGAAATAAGGAAACGATAACCCAGATCATTTAACACTGTCAAACTAAATTAGGCAAAACTGAGCAGCCAATATTTAGATTACGGAACAACAAACAGAAGAATTACCTGTTAAACACCTGAATTTTCCAGGTTTACAAAAAATATCTTATGCCATCATGGACAGTCATTTAATACAACAAACCAAGAGAGATTACAACAGACTGGAGGCTAGCTATCTGACATGCGTCAAAAATCATGTTTCTGTATTGTTCTTTCTGAAATTCCTTTGTCCTGGGTTTATTAGCAACCCATGTCTACTAAAATTGCAACTCCATAGAAAAGGCAAGTGCAATTAGTACACATAGAAGGCATACTCATCCACATACTGCAGTCCACTGGCCCCCTTTTCAATCAACATCTTTAATGATGCAAAAGATCATATATGTCCAACAATAATGAAAAAAAGAATTATAATAACTAAAAATAATACTTTTCAACACTTTGCATTTCCGCCACATGCATCATAGTGAACAACAGTGATGTAGGACAATATGTAACAAACACTTATATTAAGAGAAGATTACAATTACAGAAAATCAAGCAAAGAGTTATACAATATCCCAAGAATAATGTTAATATTATTCTCAAGAATTTATGTATATCAAAAGTCCCCTACAATGGTTGATAAAACTCAACATATATAGCTGAATTAATCAGCTATAGTGGGCTACACACAAAGCCACCAACAACTGGAAAGTAAACTAATAATGCCTTAAAACAAGGGCACCACTCAATACAATAATTAACACACAATACAATAATTAAAGATACAATAATTGACACACAATACAATAATTAAAATACATAATGACAGCTGATCCCTATCAACTCTCTCCGGCTAAGAAAAGTTCAGCTCTATCGAACTGAACTCCATATAACTCGCAAAAAGATCAGGGGCAAGTCGGCGAAACTCTGAAGTGCTGATCCAAGTACGCTCATCCTCTGATCTACCACTCCAATGAACCAAATACTGTCGATAGCCACCACCACGTCGAGTTGGCACAATCCTCTCATCCAGAACGTCAATAGGCACATCAACTGACTGCGGTGAAGAAACATAAGGGGGTATAGGAGGCACCAGTACCGGTGGGGTTGATATAGGCTCAATGGGGTCAGAAGGAACTGATGTAGTAACAGGTGGTAAAGATGAAGGTATATCAGGTGAAGAAAGTGAAGAAGATGTATAAATATCAGTTGGTTCATGAAAAAGAGTAAGATCTTCTACATTAAACACAGGGCCAATAGACATACCACTAGGAAGATCCAACTCATAAGCATTAGTACCAATTCTTTTTCGAATTCGAAATGGTCCCGTCCTCTTAGCATGCACTTTCTTCCAAGCACCAGGAGGTAACCTCTCAGTGCGGTGTCGCAACATAACCTGATCACCTTCTTTATATTCCCGAAACCTGCGATGAACATCTGCAGCAGACTTATAATTTTCATTGCTTAAATTAATTTTCTATCGTATCTCAGCATGAAAATCATGAATGTGACGTGCAAAAGACTCGGCAGACTCGCTAGATCTATAAGCAGGTGGAAGAGGAACCAAATCTATGGGTTTCCTAGGCTGATGACCAATGTAAGCCTCAAAAGGACTGACTCCTGTAGACCTATTAACAGAACTGTTATAGGCAAACTCAGCTATGGGCAGAACCCTATCCCAACTAGACATATGTTCTCCTATAAGACACCTAAGCAAATCACCTAGACTCCTATTAACGACCTCAGTCTGTCCGTCGGTCTGTGGGTGATAGGCGGTAGAGAACTTGAGACTAGTCCCAAGTAACTTCCAAAGAGTCCGCCAAAAGTAGCTCACAAACTTGACATCTCTGTCAGAAACAATAGTCAATGGGACACCATGTATCCTAACTACCTCACGAAAGAAGATGGAGGCAATATGAGCAGCATTATCAGTCTTACTACAAGGAACGAAGTGAACCATCTTAGTAAAACGATCCACTACAACGAAGACTGAATCATGCCCACTACGTGTCCTAGGCAACCCTAATACAAAATCCATACTAAGGTCCTCCCAAGGAGCATGAGGAACCGGAAGAGGAGTGTATAAACCCGTATTCTGTTTCCTACCCTTGGCCGTCTGACAAGTACGGCACCCTGCAACTATACGAGCGACATCCCTCTTCAAGCTAGGCCAATAAAACCTATCTTCAACAATGGCAATGGTCTTATCTCGACCAAAATGACCAGCTAACCCTCCCGCATGCAACTCTCTCACAAGATGATCCCTCAAAGACGTACTAGGGATGCAAAAGTGAACCCCTCGAAACAAGTATCCATCATGAACACAATACTCTCTCGAAGGTGGAGAGCTAGGATCCTGAAAGCTAGCATAGATCTCTCCAAAATCTCGACATAACGGATAATCCTGGATCATATGTGTAAATTCGACTACCTCTACACTCAAAGTGTTAAGGAGAATGGATACCCTACTCAGTGCATCAGCGACTTTGTTCTCGCTACCTTTGCAATGCCTAAGCACAAAGGTATACTCCTGAACAAACTCAAACCACTTAGCATGTCGATGATTAAGCTTCTTCTGGGCGTTAATATACTGTAACGCTTGGTGATCAGAATAGAGTACAAACTCTTTAGGCAACAAATAATGCCGCCAATACCTAAGCGCCTGCACTACAGCATAAAACTCCCTCACATAGGTGGTATAGCTCTTTTTGGCCTCGTTAAGCTTTTCACTGAAGAAAGCTATGGGATGGCCCTCCTGACTCAATACTCCACCTATACCTACGCGAGAGGCATCACATGCTACCTCAAAAACCTTACCAAAATCTGGCAAAGCGAGGACTGGAGCATGTGTCAGCTTATCCTTCACCTCAGTAAAGGCCCTCGCAGCTGATTTAGACCAAACAAACTCCCCTTTCTTCATGCTATCAGTAATAGGATCCATAATGGTACTAAAGCCTCTGATAAATCTCCTATAGAAGGTAGCTAATCCATGGAAACTACGCACCTCATGGATATTAGAAGGTTTTGGCCACTCTGCAATGGCTTTTACCTTCTCAGGGTCTGCAGAAACCCCATCTTTGGAAACGATAAATCCAAGGAATATCACGGAGTCACACACAAAAGAGCACTTCTTCAGGTTCACATACAACTTCTCACGTAAAAGAGCTGCCAGAACCTGTTGCAAGTGAGATAAGTGTTCCCCACGCGTGGGGCTGTAGATGAGTATGTCATCGAAATACACGACAACAAACCTACCAATAAATGGACGAAGCACCTGGTTCATGACCCTCATGAACGTGCTCGGAGCATTGGATAGTCCAAACGGTAGGACTAACCACTCATAAAGCCCATCTGCTGTCTTAAAGGCAGTCTTCCACTCATCTCCCTCCCGGATACGAATCTGATGGTATCCACTCCGTAAGTCAATCTTTGTGAAAAACTGAGCTCCAACAATCATATCTAGCATGTCATCAAGTCTAGGTATAGGGAACCTATACTTGACGGTGATCTTGTTGATAGCTCGACTATCACAACACATCCTCAAACTGCCATCAGCCTTTGGTGTGAACAAGGCTGGTACAGCACAAGGACTAAGACTCTCTCTCACAAATCCCTTACTCAACAACTCCTCAACCTGTCGTCGCATCTCTATCTGCTCAGTAGAATTCATCCTATAATGCGGCAGGTTAGGTAATGAAGATCCAGGGACTAAGTCTATAGCGTGCTGGATGTCCCTAAGAGGTGGCAATCCCTGGGGTAGCTCATCGGGTATGACATCTGCGAACTCGTCAAGAATTTGCTGAACATCCCTAGGAAGCTCAATACCCCCTCTACGGGTGTGTCTCTCACCTCTCTAGCAACTAACATATACACAACCTTAGACTCTAAGGCACATCTCTCAAACTCATTCTTCTTCAAAACATGGAGAGATTTAGTTGGTTGTGTAGGTATGTTGTTGACCTTCGCCTCACTACTGGGAATCTCACGAGGTCTACTTGGTCGAAAAGTGACCTTTTGCCCATTATGCATAAATACATAAATGTTTTGCCTCCCATAGTGAGTCACACTGCGGTCATATAACCAAGGTCGCCCTAGGAGTATATGAGCAACATCCATGGGGAGGACATCACACCATACACTCTCCTCGTAACCCTCCAGGTGTATCGGTACAAGACATCTATGAGTCACAGGAATAGACGTCTTGTTGACCCAAGCGATACTATAAGGTTGTGGATGTGGTTCAGCCTTTAGCTTCAATCGCGCAACTGCGATCTCGGCAACCACATTCAGACAACTACCCCCATCAATAATAACCTTAGAAGACACTCCCCCAACCCTACTAAAGATATGGAATATAGAGGTCCTCCTCCAATCGTCCTCCCTCACTTGGGTGTACATGCATCGCATGACACCCAACGGACGTTCTACGCACTGCAGGATCTGCTCAGCCTCCTCATCCAACGGGTCATGTGGACTATACAGCTCATCGTCTATATGGATGTCTTCGGCCGCTCTATCTACAACTTCACCAACAAAGTTCATACTCTTTTTTTTCGGACACTCAAATGACCTATGCCCTGGTTCATGACAGTAAAAACACTTCATGGTGGAAGTACCTACAGATTGTCTAGTGGGGGTACTCACAGTGTTACTAGCCCTAGAAGTCCCCTGAGAGGCAGAAACTGTCCGACTCTGGGGTATAGTTCGACTCAATGGCTGACTCTGATATGAAGAACTCCTTCTTTGGGAGTTGTCCTTCAACCGATACTCATGCTCTAGTGCAACCTGAAAAATGTCCTCTAAGGTGTTCATCTGATTAATGAGCATGTGTTGCTTGATTTCTGGACGCAGCTTGTTGTGAAACTTAACGAGGGTCATACGAGCCTCCTCCTTAAGATCGCATTTGTGGACAAACTCCCTGAATTTGCTAATGTACTCAGCAACAGGCATGGTACCCTGATAGAGGTCATCAAACTGCTCCATCAATCTATCCTTATGCCCCCTCGGTAGGTAGTATCGAGATAGGCGTATCTCCCACGCGCTCTAGATCTCTCTCAACACTACTCCAGAAGATGTTAGCTTGCTTCACAAGCTTCATCTTCTCGAATCTAACCCTACGCCCATCATCCATATCATGCCAATCAAAGAACTTCTCCATGCTGGCTAACCAGTCAGAGAACGCATTAGGGTCAAATCTCCCGTCAAACTCTGGGGCGTCTACTTTAATCTTTGATACATCGTTTCGTCCTGGGTCATGGTCCCTATAATTACGGTAACCTTCAACCCTTCCATGATCCCTGTAAACGTGATGATCCTCACGATCCCGACGTGGAGGTGGATCGAACACCTCTTCGTCGCGATTTCTCTCTCGATTCTCAACAATGACTAGTTCTAATGTATCTATCCTAGCATGTACCTCATTAAGCTTAGTTTCCAGCTTAGCATCCATGGCTTCTAGTCTAGTGGTGAGTGTCTGTATACCTTGTAAAATTTGAGCCATAGTCGGCTCAGGGGGTCTGTGCTACTACCACTACGTGTACCTACCATGATGTACCTAAATGCAGAAGCTGAGATATGACAGTAATTAAATAAACAATTAAACTATAACTCGACGACATATATTATCACTAATCTCAAAGGAATTTAATAAACGTGATAGGAAATATGCAACTAATATAGAATAATTATGCAACTAAGAAAATGAATCCACACAAATACGCTAAGAGAATTAACTACTAATATTATGAATTAAATATTCTAATAATATGGATAATGAACCTAATATTTAAAACAGGAAATTTTTTTATCTTTTTTTTTTTAATAATGAACCAAACTAATACTTAAGTAAAACAGATGGGGCTCAAAAGTATTACTCGAGGCTGATTAAAATGTGGGATCTGGTGTAAAATGAAATAAAATGTGGAACCTGGTGTATATATATGAATGGATGTATGTATATATGAGATAGAGATAGATACGGGTTACCCTTTTGTTTCTTACGCACAAACCAGAAGGATGCACAAACTGATGTTTGGAGAAGAGGCAGTGAAGAACTCATCGGATTGAGATGGTGCCAGCAGTAGCTTCGGTGGCGGCAGCGAACTCCGGTGACGTCTCTGAACTCCGGCGAACCTGTCCAAGCGCGAATTCTGCTCTTCCCTCGATCTGATCTTCTTCCTTTTCCTCCTTTGGATTTCCTGATTGTTGGGTCTTGGGTTATTAGGAATCTGATTTGGGAATTAGTATTTACAGCGGGGTTTTGGTGGGTGAACAGCGGCGATATTGGGACTGTAGGCTGCTGGTTTTATAAGCAGTAAAACCAGTGATGAACAGTACTGGAGGTGGTGAACAGCAAAACCAGTGATGAACAGTATAGAACCCGGCGGATGAACAGTGAACGGTACTGGAGGTGGTGAACAGTCACAACGGTGAGCAGCAGTAGCAGTTCCTGCAGCGGTGTTGGGTTGGTTCTGGTGGCAGTGGTGTGTATGGTGATGGTGTGTTGGTTTGGAGATGAAAGCTGTGGTGAACAACTCCGTTGGATGAACAGTGAATATGATTCTTAACAGCAAAACAAGAATTTTGGCTTTGATACCAATTTGATGTAAGACAATATGTAACAAACACTTATATTAAGAGAAGATTACAATTACAGAAAATCAAGCAAAGAATTATACAATATCCCAAGAATAATGTTAATATTATTCTCAAGAATTTATGTATATCAAAAGTCCCCTACAATGGTTGATAAAACTCAGCACATATATCTGAATTAATCAGCTATAGTGGGCTACACACAAAGCCACCAACAACTGGAAAGTAAACTAATAATGCCTTAAAACAAGGGCACCACTCAATACAATAATTAACACACAATACAATAATTGACACACAATACAATAATTAAAATACATAATGACAGCTGATCCCTATCAAACAGTGGCAGACTTACCCTCGCCCAACTAAAAGTGACTAAAACTATTTAATATATACACACCGGAATTCAAACCATCCTTGATAACATAATAAATGAGTTTCAGACTACTTTAATGAATAAGTAGGTACATTCATAAATTTGAAAATGAGGTAAATCATAAATTTGAAAACGGTCATCTCAATTCAGCCTACTAGGAGAAGCTGAAGTAGCGACCAAAGCAAGAGAGGCTCCTGTTGGAAATTCTCATGTTGCCTACCAAGAACAGCTGGAGGAGCTGGTGTTGAGGCGGTAGAGGAGGAAGACGAGCACAATTATTATCCAGCCTTAATTGAGGAGCCACCTTATTCCATCTCTGCAGCCATAGTGCTATGTTTGTTCAGTTGATGACATATTGTTCAGTAGTTATTGAGTAGGTAGATGCCTGAATGATTTACGCTGCTGCCTTGTTGGAAAACTGATGATCATCTGCAGGAATCATCACTGGTTGTTGACTAGCATTTTGGCTCCGACCACAAGGTGGTTTTAAGCTCATATATCCCAACGACAACCCTGGCGCACTGGTGCTGATACTATTGGAAGTGAGGAGCCAAGCCCATGTGTAGTCGATGGTAGAGTAGTATTGAAATCAGTAGCATAGGTTGGTGGAGAAAGAGAGATAGTTTCAAGATGATGAATAGAGGCTTGTGGAGAAAGAGATATCACAACTGATAAATCTTTTTTTGATAAGTGGACGTTGGGAAATATGGCTCAGTAGCTAGGTAATTAGATGGCTGAGTGATTTAAAATGATACTTGGCTGCGCAAATCATCAACAAGAATCATCAGCTACTGGTGGTTAGCATTTTGGTTACAACCACGAGGAGCCTTGAAGGTCATTAATCCCGACGATAGCAACGGTACTTTTACCATTGGAAGTGGGGGATGAGCCTAGGTGCAGTCTGGGGTAGAGTAGCATCAGAATTAGGAGCAGATGTTGGCATAGAAGGAGATATACCATCATGATCAGGCTAAGAGGCTTGTGTAGAAAGAAATAGCGCATGAGACAGAGCTTTTATTGCCAAGTGCACATTTGCTTGTAGTCTTCTTACTCAATGCCTCTTGGAAGAGTCAGTGTTCTCAGTCCTGAACAGGTACACCGTACACTAATGGTAGTATTAATACTGCAGCCAGCATGGCACTGACCATCATCACTACGACTGCCAGGAGCCACATTTACCATTTTCTTCAAATGCACATTGCAAATTTTCAATAGTGTTTAACATCGTTATCGGTCCTTCCACGAAGATGGAAGCTATGCCAACCCATTTAAAAATATGCACATGAAATAACTGATATTGATATAATTCATAGCCAAATAAAGAAGTAATATAACTTCTATATTAAACATACTTTAACCATCTTATTCACACCTAGTTATGTGAATAGCTGATACATTTCATAAGTTGATTATCCTAATTTCATTTGGAATCTTTGGAGAAACTCTACAAACGACTCCAAAAATTCATACTTGCTTTCTAGAACAACCTGGAATCTAATAATCTTTATGTCTTGTCATCCTTAGTAGTGAAAGTTCTCTTCTTGATACAGGATCTAAGATAGATTGTCCATCGGAGTCTGCGCAACTGTTGCCACATCCACTTAAACCTATGGTATCAATTAAACAGTTGAGTAATAAACACGCAAACACACACATGAATACATGAATATAACTTTCTGACATAGATACATATACACATGCAAACACAACTAACGAAATGAGCTTTATACTAATTTACAAGGTTAAAAGAAATAAAAAAGTAAATATATAAATATACTAGTACTAGTAAGAACAGTTGTCCAATTGCATGGACCATTTCCTCGAACGTAGGATTAAAAGATAAGGTCCTCTTCAGGAGGACATGGACCTTACTTAATCTCTATTCCAATACCATAAGGTAGTCTCCTCATATATGTTCAATCTTTTCCCCTTTCTCCCGCTCTGTATATGTTTCTTTGTATGTGGAGTAAACAATTGATGCAAAGTGATTACAAGGTGGGGAATTATAGCAAAAAAAACGAAGAATTAACTAATGAGTATTGACTAAAAATTAGCATTACTCTATTGAGTCAACTTTAGCAGTACTCGGTAGTAAAAGTCATTAATTACCTTTTAAAATTAAACTCTTTATCTTAATATGGATTTAGGTGCATTTCAATGTCCTATATTCATGCATAATTCAACATAAATAAGTGGTTAGCTCTTTTCGGCTCAAATTTTAGAAAATTAGAGAATGTTTTTGTAGGTGTTTAAAGCTAAGAATAAATGTAGATTGTGCATATATAAATAAGATTTTTGTGTATGTGGTAAGGATTATTGTTAATTTACATTGAAGGAGTTATTAGGAATATAGGTTACGAGTTTCAAAAAAAAAGGAATATAAGTTAAGCAAAGCGCATTGCGCTCAAGCTCAATAAACCACATTATTAATTCTTATATGGTATTAATAAATAATTCTATGGAATCATGATATTCTCATGATTGTAATGCTTTAAACTCATACAAAAAACTTTTGTTAAATTATACATAGAGAATTAAGTGAAGTACATGTGATCTAATTTTTTAAAAATTTGAGTCAAAAAGAGCTAACTACTTAATTACATTGAATTATGCATGCATATAAGACAATTAAATGCACCTAAATCCTTATCAAGATAAATAGTTTAATTTTATAAAGTAATCACAATTATACTTAATGACATGCTATCGAGTAGCGATAAAGTTAACAACAAAATTTATGTTAATTTTTAGCCAATATAAAAAATCACTTCTTGTGTTTTATTTCCTATGAATACCCTTCCTTCTAATTACTTCGCAAAAGTGTTTACTCTATACACAAAGAAATATATAGGGACCGAGAGAAAAGGGAAAAGAAAGATCACATATGGGAAGACTACCTAGTGGAATGGGATGAGAGATCAAGAAAGGACCATGGCATCCCGAAAAGGACCTTACTTTGTCATCATACATTCAAGAAAATGGTCCAGGCAATTGGACATCTATTCCTACTAGTACTTGTATATATACACTTAATTTTTTATTTCTTTTTTACTTTATAAATTAATATAGCTCATCTCATCAGTAGTGTTTGTGTGTGAATATGTGTATATGTTTGAAATTTATACCCATATATCCATGTGTGTATTCGTGTATTTATTACTCGATCTTTTATTGATAAAATAGATTTAAATAGACGCGACAAGAGTTGCAGACTTCGATGGACAAACTATTTTAGACCCTATATTAAACGGGAAATTTTTACTACTGAGGAAGACAACAAGATAGAAAGACCAACCAATTCCAGGCCGTTTTGTGCAACAGTTATGGATTTCTGTAAACTAACACCATCATTAATAATAAAAAAATATTTTTAAATTTTTATATAATAAAATAAATTAAATAAATAAATAATTTAATATTATTATAAAGGTCATCAGCACTAAAGCAAGCACATAATATAACTTTCAACCCATACCACCTCGACCCGATTCCTGATTCCAAATCCATGCCATTCCGTGAACCAAACTGAGTGAGCTCCATCGTTTCCACCCTGTCACAATCACAATTCACAACCATAAATAAATAATACTCGTACTATAAATTTTTGAAGAATATTAAATTATTTAAATATACACATTATACCAACCTTGATAACATAACAATGCAGAGACTATTCTTCCTGTACCTTTATCCCAAGCTTTGATCAAAGAAGCTTTGATAAACAAACGGATCGAAAATCAAAGAACATGGGCTTTCACAGGGTAAGGATCTAAGGCGTGTGTTCAAAGAATTGGGTTGTTGGAATTTTGTGAAAAATGAAGGAGCCATATCAATAACTGGATTGTTGGGGGGTTTTTATGATAAACGGAGGTGGCTTGTGGGAGAGATGAGGGTGGAGAGAGATAGAGATGGAGAGAGAGATGAGAAATGAAGGGTAGGAGAAGGCCAGAGGTAAGAGGAGTGAGTGAGAGTGGAATCAAATGAGTTGATTGGGAGAGAATGAATGTGTTTTTTTTTTCAACAAGGTGGAGTGGTCTATATGTTGAATGTATGAATGGGAGGGAGCTTATATAAGGAAAAAAATGGGTAGTCAGTTGGGATTTCATTATGACAGATTTGATTTGGATTTTTTTGTATAATTTTCAGGGTGTATTTAATTGGGATTTTCAAGATTTTTTTGAAGTTAAGAAATTTATGGGGATTTAATTTGGATTTTAATTTTTTTTAAAATTATGAAGATATTCAATTTGAATTTCAAAATATTTTTTAAAATCTGATGGTATTCAATTTGGATTTCAAAATATTTTTTAAAATCTGATGGTATTCAATATGAATTTAAAAAAATCCATTAAAATCTAGTGGTATTCAAAAATGTATGGACTTTTCTGAATTTAATAAAATACTGGATTTTGAAGACTGTACTTTTTATATTTTGAAATTCGGCTAAAATCAATGAAATTTTAATGGAATCATGAGAAATGTTTCAAAATCTATGAGACTCTACATCAACTCTGCAAGATTTTATATCTATTCTGCAAGAATTCGCGTAGAATTAAAATCAGCAACAATCTTGTAAAATTCATGAATTACTTATTAATCTATCAAAATCTGAATTGAATACACCTCCTAATATAATCTGAAAAAGATATTATTTTGATATATTTAATTTGATTTTTTTCACATAATTTTGATATAATCCAAAAAGTATATTTACTTTGGTATTTTGATTCCCATATTCTTCTTATCATTCTAGCATAATTCAAAAAACGTATTGATTACCGATAAAAAAACGTATTGATTTCTTTTTATGGATATTATAAATAATTATATATTTTAATTGTGTACACATTTTTTAGTGGGATACAACTTTTTGTATAATAAATATTTTAGATTTATACCTTTTAAATTAATATATGTTCTTTCTCATCATACTCGATTAGAGATGCACAAAAAAATTGAATTCAAAAAGTTCATCTTATCTGATTCATTCAGGAAAAAAATCAATTCAAAAAACTCGGCCCGATCCAGCTCGCGGACCTAAGCGGACCACATATTTTTCATAAAATTTCAACACGATCCGATCCGAAAAAGGTTAGATGTAAATCCGATTTGAACACAATGCCAACACGATTCAGATAAAAGTTCAATTCAATATGATAAAAATCCAAATTTTATGCGTATATTTTGAAAAATTCAAAAATAAATCATAATATATTTATATTTTATTTGAACTTCTTGTAGAACTGAATGAAATTTCGGATAAAAATCTAAATTATTTAATAAATTATTGAAAAAGAGTTTAAGTTTTTTAATAAAATAAAAAAAATTACTAAAATTAAAAAAAATATTAAAATTAAATTAAAATTCGGATCAAGCCCGGACCAATCATCCCGATTCAATGGGCCCGATCTGGGGCCAAGATATTTTAGATGAAATCGAGTCTGACATGGTACGATTTTAGAAAAAATCAATCCGATTCAACTTTAAAAATTCCAACCCAAATATGGTCCAATCCGATTTTTGTACATCTTTACGCTTGGTGGATAGTGTAAATCTTTTAGATGAGCGTAAAAATTACAAGACCCATTATATTTACTAACTCTAATTTAATTTTTTAAATACTCGTTTTCACAAAATGCAATCATTCTAAATCAAAATTATATAAGCTACATGTAGGAGTGAGGGAAAAAAACGAAAAATTGAAACCGGACAGAAAAATCGACAAAAATCGAAAATAACCCCTAACCAAACTGAATTGACGGAACGATTTGATAACGGTTACGGTTTTATCCAAATAACTGAACCAAAAAATCGAACCTTTTATATAATATATATATATATATATATTTATATTAATGTAATATGATTATATAATAATACATTATTTACTGTACACAATCTACTGTACACAATCTAGTATAGTTAGATATAATAAACATAATAAACAAAAGCTATTGTTTATTCTTTTTACTCTAAATTCTGTTTATAATCTTTTTGATATTCGTGTCCCTCTATAGTAATTACTACCAATATTGTAGTCTTTATTTCTAAATTTAAACGTAAACTCATCTATAATTTTATGATAAAAAAACGATGTCATTGTAATTCTAATTTTTTTTTTATGTTATAATATCTTAAAACATTGTTTAGTATATTGTTTTATTATTTTCATTACATGCCATTGTCTAGTGTTGGTAAAATTTGTGATTGGTATAGTAATTTCTACTCCAATGTGACTCATTTTCTCATGTACTCTTCTCGTTTTTTTAGTGAAGTGCCTATAAAAGAATATATTACTATTTAATTTATACAATATTTTTTAATTATGTAGAAAATTTTAAAAAAAATCAAAACCGACAAACGGTTAACCAAACCGAAAAAAATTTCCAAACGGTTCAGTTACAATTAATAGGTAGAAATCGAACCGAACCGATATGTAAGGTTTGGTAACGATTTCCGTTAAAAATCGAACTGAGATGACCGTGCACACCTAGTTTGATGAACATATTTTTCGAAGAAATTATAATAAGTTTAACAACGATGATGGGGTGTTTGGGGGAACTTTTTTCCAGAATAAATCAACTTATTTTAAGATAAAGTTAGAGATTCCTAACTTTTTTTTGAAAAAGTTAACTTTTTTTTGGGAACTTATAGAATCTCAAACACATATTAAATACTTGTATAAGAAAAATTATCAAAATATGAAATTTTTACTCAAAAATAAATCCAAATGAACTTATTTTAAACCTGGTCAAACAGTCCAGATATGTACGGATTTTTTTCGCTAAATACAATATGTAGGGATTCTTTTTTAAAATAAACATGTAGGTATTTTCAATGACAATAAAGTGAAAACATAAAAATGTTACAACTTTTAATTTTGTAAACGAAATTGTCAAAATTAACAAATTTACAGTAGCACGATTCAGTTTTTATAAATGTAGTTACTTGAACCTAATTTAAAAAGAAAATTAGTAAGTCTTGAAAGTCAAAAAAAAAAAAAAAATACAGTTAGCAGTCTTCACCCAAATAGAAAAATACGTGAAGACATCCCCCACACTTGGTGCCCAACACACTTAAAATAACAAACACTCCTCCGTACTTGTAGTGAGTATTGTCATTTGTCTCTAGTAATACGGTAATTAAAGTACAAGGTTCATCATTACATCATCATGAGTCATTAACGTAGATTTTATCATCTGCAAACTGTCCTAAAGACAAGAACAGAGTCCCATCTTTATAGTTTCTTTTGAATTTCACCAATTATTTGAATAAAAATATGATCGTCGGAGAATGATTCGAAAAGCAACATTCTTGTAATTAGATCTTCTTCAAGACACGTATCTTGTGATCAATCCGATTCGTAAGATTTCATGTCTTTCTGTGTGTTTTTTGTCATTTGTAAATTTCGAATATTTTGTGCTAGTAGATATATATATGTTTCTTTGTTGATTGCATGCAATATTATTTATCACTTTCGATTCGTGAATCTGATGAGGGATTGATGTTCTTGATCAATGTGACTGATCTAGACGTTTTTTTGAAAATAATTGCTGTAATGAAACTGTAGGCGCATTATGGGCAATAAAGGGAATGCAGGAGATCGTAGAAGCAAGGGCCAGTTGTCTTCTATCTTAATTGTAGCTGGATTGTGTCTTTGTTTTTATGTTCTTGGTATATGGCAAAGAAGTGGTTTTGGTAAAGGAGATAGCATAGCTGTAGAAATAATGAAAAAGGCCGATTGCAACGCGCTTCCTCAATTGAATGTGGAGACTCATCATGGTCATGAAGCTAAACCACTTGATGACTTTGAAGTCAAGGAAATTCCTCCTTGCGATGATCGATTCATTGATTACACGCCTTGTCAAGATCAAGCGCGTGCTATGACCTTTCCTAGAGAAAATATGAACTATAGGGAGAGGCATTGTCCTCCAGATAACGAGAAGCTGCATTGCCTTATTCCAGCGCCAAAAGGATATGTTACTCCCTTTCTATGGCCCAAAAGCCGTGATTTTGTACCTTATGCAAATGCACCATACAAAAGCTTGACGGTTGAAAAGGCAATTCAGAACTGGATTCAGTATGAAGGCGATGTGTTTAGGTTCCCTGGTGGCGGTACACAATTTCCTCAGGGGGCAGATAAATATATTGAACAACTTGCTGGTGTTATCCCAATGGACAATGGAACTGTTAGAACTGCATTAGATACTGGCTGTGGGGTAAGGTGGAAATTTAATTAGATCTTTGATAGTTTGTCGCTATAGTATATCTACACTGCATTACGGACTCCTATTTTTTTTTAGATGCACGTAATCTCTTTGATAGCTCATTTAGCACACTGTTACTTTGTTTAAATTCCCCAATCTTATTGCATTCTTGTGACCTCTTCTTGTCACGTATCGGTAACTATATCTTTGCAGGTGGGTCTCTGGCCAGTCATTTGAGTAATTGTTGCTGCCTTTTGATTTTGCTATTTTTATTTATTCAAAATTATTTTGTTGTGTATGGTTTTGTACTTAGGTTGCAAGTTGGGGTGCATACCTGTTCAAGAAAAATGTCATAGCCATGTCATTCGCACCAAGAGACTCACATGAAGCACAAGTACAATTTGCTTTGGAAAGAGGTGTACCTGCAGTTATTGGTGTTCTTGGAACTATAAAGATGCCTTATCCGTCTATGGCTTTCGACATGGCCCATTGTTCTCGCTGCTTGATTCCGTGGGGCGGAAATGGTGAGTAGTGGGACGAAATACAATGTGTCTATTTTCCTGGGAATTCAAAATTTTGGAAAAATATTTGTTATGACTGAACAATACGAACTAGCCAAATTAAGCTTATATGAGTATGTGTCCTTTTACCTATATGCTAAGCTTCGACATTGAACATCAAACGTTGTTACTGCTCATCTAATAAAAGAATACAATTTCCTGTTAGTTAACTAAAGGAATTGGACTGGGGTGATATAAGTTTTTACTTATAAAGGTATGACCTATATGCCACTGAAGTTTAACGAATAAATTGATGAGGATCGACCCCAAAACATTGCTTTAGAAGTTGTGTATCTTGTTTTTGCTGACTGCTGTTTTATTCCTGTGTTTCTTTCCAAGTCAGCACCAAATCTGTAAATATATGAGTTGAGCACCATATCTCTATATATAAACATATATTTTATACCATCTTACTTGTATTTGTAGGGGGAATGTACATGATGGAAGTTGATAGAGTTCTTAGGCCTGGTGGTTATTGGATTCTTTCAGGCCCTCCCATCAATTGGAGGACCCACTTTCAAGCATGGATGCGTCCTCGGGATCAACTTGAGGAGGACCAGAAGAAGATTGAAGATGTTGCCAAACTTCTTTGCTGGGAAAAGATATCCGAGAAAGAAGATATAGCCGTCTGGAGGAAACCAAAAAATAAGCAAAACTGTCCTGGACAAGATTCTAGTGCTCCAGTGTGTGAAACCAATGCAAATGATGTCTGGTACATTTTTACTAACTTGATCTGTATATTATACGAGCCATGTACACTGTGGGGTTTTCTTTCCACATGGATATTGACTCTAAACCTTCAAAGGTAATAAGTATACTAAGTCCAACCCGAAGCTCTGCCTGTGAGTGACGTTGATAAAATTAGTTGATGTGATATCGCCCCATGCCTTAAGCAAATATGTTTTGGTCGAGACACATAGTATTGAATGAGTCCTGAAACATTTTAGAAGCTTTTATGATGGGTTTAGTTAATGATATACTTCATTTCATCTTTATATAGGTACAAAAAGATGGAGACCTGTATAACTCCTTATCCAAGGTCTATAGATTCAATGGAAGTAAAGCCATTCCCAGAAAGACTGAATGAAATTCCTCCAACTATAGCTAGAGGAGCCATTCAAGGAGTTTCTATTGATTCATTCCATGAGGACAACAAAGCATGGCAAAATCATGTGAAGGCTTATAAAAGTTTTAATAAGCTCATTGACTCTGGGAGGTATCGTAATATCATGGATATGAATGCTGGACTAGGAAGTTTTGCTGCTGCAATTCAGTCTCATAAACTGTGGGTTATGAATGTGATGCCAACAATAGCCGAAAAAGACACTCTAGGTGTAGTATTTGATCGAGGCCTCATTGGTATATACCATGACTGGTAACTTCCTGAAAACAATCTTCTGTCTAGCCATTTGTCTGTCAACTCTAATAGTCTGCATCTGAAACATTAACTTTCAGTTTGGAGTTTGGGTACTCTTTTAGTTCTTATAAGCATATTCTATGTGGACCATAGCTCATGTTGTTACTAAGTTGGTTGATGTAGACTATTAGCTCATCTTGATACTAGTCTGTTTAGCATCTTGGTTGAATTGGTCATGACATTCACTTCAGATGGTTATTTTTTTCTTGTTCACGTTCATTACCTTCCCTATATCTGACTTCAATATGAAATTCATATTTCTCTTTTTCAGGTGTGAAGCCTTCTCTACGTACCCTAGAACGTATGACCTTATTCATGCCAGCGGCCTTTTCAGCTTATACAAAGACAAGTATTTTCTCAACTTTGATTTACTCTTTTGGTCACTACTTTGTAAGATATATGATGTAAACCTTCATTTCGGTAGGATAACTGATCAGTTAGTAAGATTTCCACCACTCTAGTTGTTAAGTTCCTTAATATTGAAAAATACATCCTCTGGTGTAGATTATGTGGCGAATCAATTGCCTATTGAAGTACGATCTTCTGTTTAGTGCGTACTCTGCATATAGCGTCTATTTGCATTTAACAAAAGACCATGCAGGTGTAGCTCAGAAGACATTCTCATAGAGATGGATAGGATTCTACGACCTGAAGGAGCGGTTATAATTCGTGACGAAGAGCATGTGCTAAACGATGTGAAAAGAATTGTAGATGGCATGAGGTGGAACACGAAAATGGTGGATAACGAGGGAGGTCCTCTTATCCCTGAAAAAATTTTGTTGGCAGTTAAACGGTACTGGGTTGCTGGTGAAAAAAATACTACCACCGCAAATTAGGTAATAAATCGAGGATTCTTTTGCCAGTTGTTAGCAATAGGCAATGCTGCTATACGAGATCCACAAAGAGGACTGGCCAAATTTTAACACTGAACAAAACATAGATGTAGCAACTGGAGTGAAGCTAGTGCCCTTTTCTTTTGGGGCCTTGTTCGTTGTATTAGTTTTACACTTTGACTTTAAGCTAAAGATGGTCAATTATATAGCCTGTTTGGCTAAGCTTATTTCATAGGCTTATGGACTTATTTTCGGGTAAAAATTTTATATTTTGATAATTTTTTTTATACAAGTATTTAATGTATGTTTGAGATTCAATAAGTTGCAAAAATAAGTTGGAAAATAAGTTGGAAAGTTAGGAATCTCTCTAACTTTGTCTTAAAATAAGTTGACTTATTCTGAAAAAAGTTACCCCAAACACCCCTATAATTTGCTATTTCCTCATTTTATGTATTTTTTTTGTTTTGTTCACTTCCCTAGTTATTCAGTGAGATACTCCTCTAAGTTGTGTAAACATTGTTTGATGTTTATTAAGACCAATGGTGCATTGTGTTCCGATGTCTGTTGTATTCTTCTGAACTATGGAAGTCGATAGGCATTCAAGAAAAAATATATTATGAAAATTTCTTGATATTTGCTTAACAATTTGAAAAGTACAAAAAAACATAATAATTTTCTAGGAGTTAAAGTAAGGTCCGGTTCGTGATCGATTTTTATTAATTTTGAATCTAAAATAAGGCCAAAATTAGGAATCGGAGAAGACTGTCGTGTTTAGTAAAATTTAAATTCTAAAATTTAAATTTAAATACTTTTGGGTTTTAAAAGTAAATTTAAATCAACCCTCAAAAAGAAAAAAAAAAGTAAATTTAAATCAAATTCAAATTGGATTTTTAATCAGAACGACTTTTTTCGGGTTCAAATCAGGTTTCAAATTTCATATCTAATATTGATTCAATACAGCTAATATTCAAATTCAAATTCATTTTTGTAACTGCAAAAAAAATTTATTGTTTTTCAAAATATATTACATATTTATCTTATTTTGGTTTTGTTAATATATAATTGAATTCGAAACTTAGGGGGTGGTATTGTATTATGACTTTTAATGACAATTTTTGGGTAATGATTTTTATGGATTTTATAGACTTTTAATGACTCTTTAATAATTCTTGTTGAGTCACAAAAACTTCGGAATACTTTTAATGACTCCTAATAAAATGACTTCTAAAAACTTTTTTGTGATTTAATAGACTAACTACAAAAATCATATATTAGCCTATGCTGTGAAACTCTTTAACCTTTTTTCACTACAATCCAATTTTGATCGTGTATTGTGATTAATCCGGCCACCAAAAAATTGAATACAAGATATATTTCTTGTTAAATTGAGTATTAATTGCATATTTTTATCCGAGAATTATATATTTGTCACTTTTAATGACTCCTAATAAAATGACTTCTAAAAACTTTTGTGATTTAATAGACTAACTACAAAAATCATATATTAGCCTATGCTGTGAAACTCTTTAACCTTTTTTCACTACAATCCAATTTGATCGTGTATTGTGATTAATCCGGCCACCAAAAAATTGAATACAAGATATATTTCTTGTTAAATTGAGTATTAATTGCATATTTTTATCCGAGAATTATATATTTGTCACTATACATAGCTAATTATGATACAGAGCTATGTCATTAGCCAGCAATATTTTTATGATGCAAAGCTATTTTATTTGTATTTTATGTGAATTTTTAGAAGCTAGCCCATGAATTACTATAATGTTTGATGGATACTTTGTGTGTTATGATCTAATTTTACAAAATTACAAAAATCGCACCCTGAATAATATTTTTTACTAAAATGAATATAAAAATGGAAATTGAAAACCAAGAAGAAGAAGAAAAATAGATGGAAGAAGAGGAAGAAAGAGAAGAAATTTTAAAAAAAATTATTGACAGTAAATGAAACAATATTATTCAAGATGATTTTATAGAATTATTAGAGGTCATGTCAAATCTTATCAAAAAGCTCATGACTTTTTTTTTTCAAGGGATATAGTTATAATTTTTGTTAAAAGTCATTAAAAGTCATTGACTTTTTGAATAACACGATACTTATAAAGAGTCTATAAATGTCTAAATTCAATACCGCCCTACTTTTAAATACTTCTTAAAAGTTTTAATTGAATAACACCATACATTTAAAGACTCTTTAAATATTAAAATTAAATACACCATGATTTTTAAAATCATTAAAAATCTTTAAAATCTTAATACAATACCACTTACTACGTCATGGAAGTAAACTCTTTCCCCTTACGAATTGAAAAGCATATAACTTAATAAACTTATAAATTATTGCCTTGCAAGTTTTACGCACATACCATTCTGGTACATTCATCTCTTTATAAAAGAAATAGGCCGGCTTAATTTTCTACCAAGTTTTTCCATAGGGAAGCAGGAGCCGAGGCACTATTTGTTTTCTTACCGAGAAGCTTCAAATTCGTGAAATTCAAGTTCTTGCATGTTTCTGGTATGTAAATTCAAGTTCTTATATGTATCCAGTATGTAAATTCAAGTTCTTGCATGTATCTCGTATGCTGCATGTTAATTTCTGGTATGTAAATTCAAGTTCTTGCATGTATCTGGTATGTCTTTTAATAATTATAGAGTTGTAAAAGTTGTTTAATTAACTCATGTTTCTGGTATGTCTTTTAATAATTACAGAGTTGTAAAAGCTGTTTTATTAACATTCACTAATACTATGGTATAATATTATTTGGTTCGCGTTAGTTTCATTAAGTTTTTCCTTGATGCTAAGTCTCTCCCTATATTACATTATCAGATGATGGAATAAAGACTCTTAGAAATCTTAGCTTTGTCCATAACATCAGTAGATACTAAATAGAAACAGAGTCACATCTTGTAAAAGTTAAACCAGTTGACATGACAACCAGGCACTGGAGAAATTAAGGAGGGGCTAGTGAAGACGAAAGTGCCATGGCTGGTCTTGAGAAAGTAGTAAATAAATTTTCCCCCGAAAACCTGTTGCTCTCGAAAAACAGTTAGAATTTAATTATACAAACTATAAAGTAAGCCGATTGATCTTCCGAATCACTTGTTTCAAATAACTCCAGGCTTTAAATTTTAATTTATCTTTACTGTAATAATAAGTGTTAATTCCCTCAGTACTGCGATCTGGTGTCGTTGTATTGAATGAATTATCCTCAAATTTTGTTGTTACAGATGTTTAGATGTAGATTTTTGTGTTAACTGTTAATTCAATAGCCACTTGCCAGTTTTGAAGTTTGATCTTACAATATATTTCTATGTTTATAAAAGGTGATAAACTTTAAAACTGTTATCTGTGGTAGGTTCCATTATTTTTGCTATATTTGTCCCTTCCCTATGTCTGCTCTTGTTGCGCTCTTCTTAGGAAGTAAACATCACCTAAAGCCTCTGACAAAACGCAACATTCTTTGTAAAAGGCTCGTTATCTACATATATTTATCTCATTGATGTCTTTAGAGCTCCCAACAGTTATCATGCAATAGTCTTCTTCTGAACGCAAAATCTTGTGCTTGCTTGTTGTGTTTGCCACTTTGTTTATTCGCATGTGATCTGAATTGGAAAGTGGTTTAGCTGTTTTATAAAGATCTATTCACTTCAAGTGTGCCATTTTTAAATGTCGACGTCTTATCTTCCAGGCTCTATTCTACTTTTGAATCCTAACTACATGGATAGTGAAGATATGTATAGCCATCTCCGTGCTCCCTCTTTCTCTTTTGACCTTGATTCTGCAAAAGAAAGATTTGAGCCCAAGCTCACTAATCCACTTTCATCATCTCCAGTCATTTCTCCCAAACAGTCTCCATGTTCCAATAACTTGGAAAGATATGACAAAACTAAACCCGAAGGTTGCAAATTTGGTGCTCACATCAGCAACAAGAATGGAGTTTGCATGAGGTGTTGCAGCATTTTTGCATGTAATCAAGGGACTTGTCTAGAGAAGAATGCTGACTATGTTAATGGAAGTGCTGATCATGGTGGACATGGAATGGTTCAGTCTCAACCTGGACTACAGAATGTAGAACAATTTTCATTTCCTGTTCTCATCTCAAGGATAGAAAATCTGAAAGTGAAAAAGCATGATAATGCAGAAATAGCACTTCAAGGAGACTGGCAGAATTCAGTTGAGATGTTCGGCTCTGAAATAACCAAAGAGTTAGATATAGCAGTGAAATTGGCAAAAGCAAATTCCAGGCTGACATGGGATGCAATTCCAAACACTGGGAGTCGGAGCATCATACCAGCTTCTACTGGGAGCAGTTCTTGGTGTGACGACACTGCAAGTGATAATAGCTCAGATTTGTTCGATATAGAGAGCACAAAGCCTGATGCACTGAGCAAGGGCCAAACTTCTGTTGGTGCTTTGGATAGGTCATTAACTGTCTCCGATAAAGAAAAAATAAATCCCAACTGTGTAGGAGATATGAGCTCCACCAATAGGGCCATAAAGCAAAAAGTTTCATCTTGGATTAAAAGTGGAGGCCGCTGGTTGTTGGGTTGCTGGAGTATCAATGCAGTAAGAGTTGAAGAGAATACTAGCAGGATTAGTGAGAATGCAAAAGATGGCAAATAGCATCCATCTACCAGAAAAGGACCCTTCTCATTGCAGCATCCATGGAAATAACTGTCTTCATCTCCCTATTACAAGCAAGTCCTCTACTGAGTTGCGCTCTTAAATATGTAGTATTTAGTCATAATAATTTTGAAGAATTCCTCAAGCTGAGGCCTTTCACAGAAACAATCTCTCTATTTCATGAAGCAGGTGTAAGATCCGTGTACGTATTACTTAATTTTACAAAATTTCCAGTTCCATTGTCTTAACAATTTGTACTTCTTAGTCGTCCCAAGTTCTGAGTTCGAATCTCGTTCACCCGAGATTTATCCAACAAACCAATAATACTAATTAGCTTAAGCTATATTCAAAGAAAAAACCTGAATGAAAGTTGAACATGTGTATATTTTGTCTCATCAAGGATTGAATCTGCATCTAACAAGTGATAAGACATCTAGACCCTTTTAAAAAAAGTGGAAAACAAGAACTAGACCCCTCTTGAGTCTTGTCTAACCAAGTAACAACACTTAAATAATTTTATCATAAATCCTTCAACTTTTATGGGTCATCAGTTTTAGGAACATGCAGTCTGCTTTTAGAAGGCCAGTCTTGCCTTGCTTAAAAGCCTACAATTCTCTGTAGTTTAGTTAGGTATGCATCTGATATTCAGACTCAAGGCCCTACAGTTATCCAATTACTGTTTAGAAAATCTTACACTTTTGATCCTAGCACTTTGAAATAATTGTCAATAATCCATGTTCTCATGAAATTACACTAAGAAAAAGTTGTTTTGTTTGCCAAGACAAAAAAAAAAAGACTAATTCTTGAAATAGCTAAATAGTTTTTTTTTTTTTGCTAAGTAAATAGCTAAATAGCTTGTTTAATCTACCATCATTGATATGATTGGCTTAAAAAAATAAAAAAAAAATCTACCATCATTGATATTCCATCTCAAATTTGCTTTACATTTTGAGATGTCAGGCTGGTCCAATTCTTTTGGTTGTAATGATTGGGCCCATTAATAACTTTGCTTCTCGCAAGATACATCCTACACTCCTGGGCTATTCCAAATTTTTGTATTTAGTCAATTCAATATATAATACTTGCTCTGTCCTCTCATTTCTTTACATTTTCTTTTTTGGGACGTCCCATTAATTCTACATTATTAAAAATAGTAACTTTTAACAATAAAATACATTATTACATCCACTTTTTCAATACTTTACACTAGGGAGGTTACTTAAAAGTTTGACTTAACAATTATCCCTCCATCTTGTTTTCAAGAGATTCGGGTTGAGTCCGCCTTGTCAATAATAATATGTTGGTGGGTGGGATGTGCTCCTTCTGCATACTACTTATGCTCAAAATTTGCACTTTTTGGGCCTATATTTATTGCTTTGTTATGGAATAATTATAATATTTATAATAAAGTATTATTGTTTTATTATTATGGATTTGTTTATCTTTAAGATAATATCTATACTATTATATAAAAGTCGAAACATTAAAAGTTTTGGTACCTGTTTTTTGGTACATAGTGAATTTACTTATTTACCCTTCATTATAAAGAAAAATATTTATGATATCTATACTATTAAAACTCCTAAAATAAATAATAACATAATATAAATTAATGGTAAGTAGACAATTGCCTTTTTTCATATTTACTTTTAATTGAGGATATTACCTTTTATTAACACCTAAAAACATCAATCGTATCATATCTTCCAATCATTAATTTTTCCTTTCGAATTAAAACACGTTACCTTTTTAATTTAAAACTAATCTTACAATCATTAATATATATCCAAAAATATAGCATCATATTTTTCAATTATTAATAAAATATATTAAAAATATGTATACGTTATTTATAATAAGGAAACATTAGCGGAAACATTAAAAATTTTGACACCTATTTTTTGGTATATGTTTTTTAGTATTTCGTGAATTTACTTATTTAACCTTTATTATAAAGAAAAATATATACAATATCTATACTATTAAAACACCAAAAATAAATAATAACATAATATAATAATGGTAATTAGTCGATTATCTTTTTCACATTTACTTTTAGTTGAAGATATTAGCTTTTATAAACACCTAAAAACATCAATCATATCATATCTTCCAATCATATCATATCTAGCAATAATTAATATATACCCAAAAATATCACATCATATATTCTAATCACTAACAAAATATAATAAAAATCCGTATACTACGAATAATGACCATTAGATTTTTAGTAAAAAATCAAAATCGTTAGATCTAATGATTAAATATATTATATTCAAAGTTCGAATTCTATCAACGACATATTTATTTTAAAATTTTATAATATAAGTTTTAAACCATGTATATCATTAATTTAATTTATATTAAATTATTAATATTAAAATTAAAATAAAATATTGTAAATAATGATTATATAAAAATATAATTATAACAAAAAATAAAATTTGTTACATATAAAAAAAAATCCGTGCATCGCACGGGTTATAAGCTAGTATTATTAAAATTTGAAATAGGTAAACCACCCGCACCGTACCGCCCGCATTTTTCGTGGTGCGGTTTATGTGATTTTAATTTTACGTGGTGCGGTCGCGATATGAAATTTGTCCAAACCGCATGCGCAATTTGGTTCGCGATTTGAGGAAAAAATCGCACCGCCTGCACCGCAAACACCCCTACTTTACATTATTACACCCACTACTTCATTTATTTTAATAAAAAAAATCACTATTACACCTACTACATCATTTATTTTTACAATATTACACCCACAATTCTATGTCTCCGTGCCCAAACCAAATGTAAACATTTGGCCGGAAAGAGGGAGTAGCTTAGAACCGTACAATGGTACAAATTTTTTTGATATTACATAATTTTTATTTATTTTATTATTGAAAATTTTAACTAATATGATTTAATTATAATATTTATATATATGTTATCCATGACACTTATAAAAAAAGAAGATATTTTAATGTAAAAATATGGAAAAGATATTGATATGGGCTAAAAGTAAGTCCTAAAGACACAATTAATGTTGCGTTAATTAGACCTAGCTTGGTCCAGATACGAAGCCCATTAATGAGGCCCAAAACCCTAATTAAATATTGTTAGGTCCGATAAGATTGTAGAAGGGGGGGTTGAATACAATCTTTACCTTTTTATCGATATTTGTCCTTTAAATTAAATTTGATAAAGACAAATTTATCTGCGGAATTATTTAACAAAATTTTTCAAGTTGAATAAAACTGTATATTAACTTGATGTGGTGTTACAAAATCAGTATAACAACTTATCAAGATGTTAATAACTAATTAGAAAATTCGACATGAACTTTTCTAATTTAGTTAATAATAATCAAGATAATAACTAGGAAACTTAATTCGCTAGTAGTACAAGAATCACAAATAAGCAAGTTCTATCGGATAGAATATCACAAAGATGAAGAACTTGATTTTCTGGGAATTGTTTAAGCTTTGGTGTTCTTGGTGTTCTTGAGAGAGAGAATTCTGGTCTTGATGATATGTTTTCTGCTGTGTTTTCTCCGTTATGACTTAATCTGGTCTGTTCTGATCTTTTATATCAACAACAGGTCTTGCTGGCTTTCTGTAGGATATTTAAATGCTCCAGCATGACTTAAACAGCTTCCAAGACTTGATTTTCCTTCATTAAGACTTACACAAACCTCCATTAAGACCTAAAATGTGTCGGTAAGACTTACCAGAATTTCGGTAAGACTTATAACAGCTGGCAGAGGTCGGTAGGACTTAAATCAGGTCGGTAAGACTTAATCCTAAAAAGGCTTCAGTCAGTAAGACTTAAATTAAGTCTTACCGAACTTTACCTCTTCCAAGACTTAATCAACTTTCTTTCTTTAAGTCTTATTGATCCAATTAATTAGTTAATGTTTTAACTAATTCATATTTAATTGATACAATAATTAATTTAATTAATAAATTAATTCTACCAGAATTAATTCATTTAATTAAATCAACTAAATTAATTTATATCAATTATAAATGAATTTAATTAAATCAATAAATAATTAATTTAATTCTTACAAACCACTAAAGGTAGTAAAGAATTACCACTGATTTGTGTTGACGTTCGATGTACTGTCTGGTTCATGAACGACTAACTTCAATGACGCTTCTTCACTTTTGACTTTAGGTTGTGGTTTATTTCTTCTCTCAATTCTCTTGTACTGTAACTGATCTTCAAACTATCACTCGAAAAACCTCTGTCACTGTTCAAATGAATCCATTAACTTCAATGCTGTACTGGGGCTTGATCAGATAACTGAATCGTCTTCCAGTGTATGACATCAAAACTATAGATTGACTTTTCTTCTTTCTTCTGACAGATAATACTTCTTGAGATTCCTGTGACAGTTCATATGTATATTTACTTATTACAATTTGGTTTAAGTTGATTAGGATCCTCTAACTACAAATAGGCTGAGTCATATGCCTTTCAATCTCCCCATATTTGTTTGTTAGACAATAACAAGCAAATTCCTAGAGGATACCTCAACTAATCCAACTTAACCAAATGAAAGATAAAACTTTAAATACTAAGTAAATATAAAAAAAACGTTCTGGTTTATATTTAACATTTGCCAGATTCAAACATGAAAGATAAATACAAGATAGATGATCCTCTAGACTGATCATATGATATAAATTCCTATCAAGATTTATCTAGGCTCCAAAGATATAACATGTAGAGCAATTCTTTATCTTCAATTGTCTTCCCTTCAGAATTCTCCTTCTTCTGGCTCATCTGTGACTTGAAGTTTCATATGTAGATCAGAATCAACAAGACGTTCTCTTCTAGATGACAATCCTTGAGGTAAGACTAAAGGAATTCCAAGCTTCTTTTTCAGTTCACCTTGAAATTTCTTGTAATCTTTTATGTTCGTTTGTGCATAGGAACGGATGTGATCTGCAGCTATTACCTTTTCTTCAGTCAAGTATCCATGATTTCTGAGAGCATATTCAGCATATACCAAGTGCTTTGCATGATGTTCGTATAGCTCATCTGTCTGAAGATTGATTGTGTGAAGTACCTCTCCCTTAAGAAATTTTACTTGTGGAGGTTCCTTAATCACTTCTGGTCCAGCTCTTTCAGCAAATTCTTTGAACTTTTCATGTAACAATACACCTAGCTCAGAAGATGTTCTTACCTTAAGCCTAAGTACCCATATCTCTGTCAGTGATCTGTCATAAAAGAACTGAATAGATACTCTGAATGTTCCAACTTTATGACAATCTACAAATATTACCAGCTCATCAGATTTGGGTTCAAATGCAGTAGTTATCCTGATGACTTCTACCTGTAAGGCCTTTATATACATTTCGTGAATTGGATTTGCCAGTTTGAATTCCTCGAGAATTTGTCCAAGACGACGATCTTCATAATCAGAACTCTGAGGTGAATCAATTGCTCTTTGAGCACGTTCCCATTTGTCACCGCTCTTTAGTCTGATATATGTTTTTCTCTTCTCAACATGTATAGCATGTAGTCGTTGTAATGCTTGCTGTTCAGCTTTCTGAAGTTCTTCATTTCGTGCAATTTGCTCTAAAGATTTTTTAAGTTTTTCTTCTCTCAGTTGCAAATTAGCTTCCCTTTGAGCAAATAATTCTTCAGATTCTTTCTCAGCTTGTTGAGCTTCAAATTCAGATATCACTGGTCCTTCATCTTCCCAGTGACTAAGATCAGGTTCAGGAAGTTCTTCACCTTGATCAGGGAATTCAAGATCAGCAAAAACATCGAAGTTATCTGGTTCACCCGTGTAATAATAACCTGTGTTCTTGTCTTGAATTTCTTCTTCAGTTTCTTCAACTACTTTCTTCCTCTTATCTTCACCTTGGTCAGATTTACCAGATTTATCAGATTTACCTTCTCCTCCCTCTCTTTCTTTAGATTTATCTTGTGACCCCTTTGATTTCTCCCCCTTAGTTGAGGAATCCTCTACAGACTTATCAGTTGCTCCAGCTTCAGGATCCTGTTCATCATCATCACCACCCTTACTTGTAAAGAATTCAATTTCTTCATTTGTAGGTTTGCGACTTTGACTTACAAGATTAAACAAATGTCTTAACCCTTTAGCCTGGTGTGCATTTTGCTTTTCGATTTGGTCCAGACGAGAATCAGTAGATTCTTGATTGTGCTGTACCTCTGACTGTAGATTATCAACTTTCAAGGAAATCTCAGAAATTAACATGTCTTGAGCAACAGTAATATCTCCAGAGTCATCAAGTGCCTTTTCATGAGAGAGTTCGAGAGATTCTATCTTCTTGGTGAATGATGTCTTTAAGTAGTTTATGTCCTTCTTCATTACAGCAAGCTGACTGTTGACAGAGGTGGATGTAGAAGATCGCTCACCCACTTGTGCTCTAAGAATTTCTGTTTCAGCCTTGATGACTGCAAGTTCTTTCTCTAAAGCAGTTATCTTTCTAATAATGAGAGAGTGTATGTGTCAGTGTGTGCGCTCACCTGACGTTCACTTTGAGATCCACTCACCTGAAGTGCATGTGTTTCACTCAATTTTATGGTATTCCTCACATCACTCCTCTCAGATTCCTTAGCTGCTTCCGGATTTGTACCTGCATGTAAAATCACCCTAGCCTCCTCTGGGAAGGTCAGTGGTGGTGCAATGGGAGTTCGAAAATCCCTGTCCTTAATCAAATCTACTTGAACATTTGAAATTGTTGACTGAATTGCTTCAGTAGTAGATTGATCAAGTTGCCTTCCACCTTCTCCAGTCGAAACTGCGAGTGGAAAATCCCTTGTGGGAGCCAGGAGTGTTTGTCCTGGGAGGGGAGATGATGGTTCTATGAAAGTTGGCTGAGAACCAAGATTTCCCTCTAAAGCCTGTGAAGACTCTTCTACCGTAACTATGGTAGGCACTGTCACATTTTCTACGTGCTCTCCTTGCAGTGTGTCCTGAGACTCATTTAAAGGTATGTCTTCCCCCATTGTGAGTAATAGGGGAGGTGTGCTTGACTCACTACAAGGTGCCACGGCCCTATGGCGAATTTCAATAGAATCATCCTGTTGAGAAGATGATTCTAGTAACTGTGTAACGGCCATATCAATTTCCATATCCTGTTGGGAGGATACAGACGGGCTTACAGTTGCCTCAGGTTGAGTTCTACTTTTCTTTTCTAGAGGCAGAGCTGTGGGTTCACTCATACTGCCACTACTGATTCGACTTCTTTTTACTTGCAATTTCTTTCTGGAGTGAAAAGATATGAGTTTTGGTGGTTGAGTGTTTGGCTCTACGACCTTGGTTAGAGGTTGTGGTACTACAGCCCCTTGGTCAGACCTATCAACCACTTGGGTTCCAGAAATAGATTGAGAAGCAGTAGAAGTTTGAGGAACAGAAGGCAATACCTGGTCAGCTGATTCCACAACAGTCTCTGATAAGATGGGTTGATCCAATTCAGGTTCAGGGACAGATGCAGGTTCAACTTGTTGATTGCCTTGATTTTCATTATCAACAAGTATGTTTTCCACTGGTGGTTCAGGGTTTTGTTCTGGTTGTTCAGGTTCTGGTACAGGTTCAATAACAGGTAGTTGTATATAGTTTGACATGTATTGGGTGACAACTACAGGTATATTTGTGAATTTTGGCTTGTTGCTGTACTCAGTGAACAATCTGGTGGTAGGTTTACCTGACGCCAGTGACTCTCCATTTAGAAATTGGGCTTGGTTTTCTAGTTCCACAAGATGATTAAAAATCAATGATAAGAATCTTGGATAATAACATGAAACTTTATGTCCATTATCAAAATTCTTCTTTGCATTAATGATTCTTCTAACCATCGTAACACACAGTAGTCTGCCAAAATTAATCCTTCGGTTGTGTGCAACTGCATATCCAATATGCTGCAAGAAAGATGGTAATACCCCGAAGTTCCCTTTTGTAGTGTTGGCAAAGACTCCACCTAGTGTGTCAAACAGATAATCCCATTCCTGAACGAAGTTCTTTTTATTCCAGACAGTTTGATCAGGACTGTCTTGATAGAATACACCATTTAAAAAATTTATCATTTCTTGATCTGATGGTAATTCTTCGAAATTATCAGTTGGAAAATTTAAGACCGTATTTATTGTATTTTCATTCACTGTGTACTGATTATCTCCCACAGAGAAGACAAAAGATCTGTTATCATTAGAAATGACAGCAGTAGTACACATGATTCGCAAAGGTTCAATTTTCAGAGGAGCATCCAATCTCAAAGCATTGCGAACCAGTGAATTTTCATTTAAAAAAACGAATCCACGGTCGAAAACGTTCAACTGAACATTTTTCTGGATCAAAATAACCGATTAAATTATGTTTAATAATTTCAAATCGATCAGCCATTTTAATCAAGATTTAATTTCCTTGAAAATTTCAGATTTTACAAATTTTTAATTTAAAAATTAATTTTTCGAATTAATAATTAATTAAAAATTCGAAATAATTAAAAGTTCTTCAAAAATTCTGAAAAATTCACACAACAATCCTTGTATACACACAAACACACTTGTATTTTTAGTTTTTCAAGAATCAAGCTCAATTTTTCACAAAAACAGATCTAAGAATCGATTTTTCGAAAATGAACTCTTAAAAAACTGAACAAAATCGTGATTTTAACCACTCAAAACACAGATAATCAAGCAAGGAGTCTAGATATGTGGTTAATTCGTGATTTAGTTGAGAGAAATCGGTCGAAAATTGGGCATGAATTCGACAGATATGTGTGTGTATTGTATGTATCAATATTGTTCTATAAGACTTAACTTGATAGAATATGAAATAAGACTTAAAAACAACTTAACTGTTATATATATACTAGTAGACTGATTAAGACTTAAAACTAGCATTAAGACATAACTGTTATTTATATATATATATACATACCTACTTAACTCGATTATGACTTAATTTAAAACTATTAAGACATAACTAATATGACTTAACTAAGACTCGAATAAGACTTAACTATATTAAGACATAACTAATTATGTATATATATTCGAATATGACTTAATATTAACAAGACTTAACTGACTGTTATGAATAAGACTTAACTAAAAAAAAATTAAGACTTAATTTTACTAAGACTTAATCTAAAAACAGACAAGACTTAAACAATAATTAATTAAGACTTAACTAAATACATGTGATTAAGACTTAATATATACTGACCTGCAAATATGACTTAAATTTAAAATCTCGCTAAGACTTATTTACAAACACATGAATATGACTTAACCTTACAAAACTCAGTAAGACTTAACCTAAGTCGAAATTCGAGATAGACTTAACCTAAGTCGAAATTCGAGATAGACTTAATCCTAAGTCGAAATTCGAGATAGACTTAATCCTAAGTTTAAGTCATACCGAGTTTTTATAAGTCATATTGAGAGTTTTAACTAATTTTAAGTCATAATTACTTTAAACAGACATTAAAAACACTATAAAATATACAATTAACTTATAAAAATAATAAAAATATTATATAAAATTAAACAAATAATAAAAATAATTATACATACCATATGCTAACCTATTAACGAGAACAAAGCAATATTAACAGGACAAACATTACAAAACATATGATAAATTAATTACTAAAATAGAAATAAATATCTACAATTATTCTAAAAATACAGAAGTATGAAGTATTAAATAATATGAATAAACAAAGTGAAAAAATAATTAAACAAACAAGAAAATCAGATGGTAAAATAATTATACAAGTGATTTCAAACAACAAATATTCACAGATTAATCACTTGTAAAATTATTAAAGATCAAATTTCAGATATTAATTACTAGGACTGTTTAACATACCCAATTCACTAACAATTCTAGTGAATGAGGATTCATTAAGCGACTTAGTAAAAATATCTACAGTTTGATCTCCAGATCCTACAAATAGTAGTTCCACTGTACCATTCATTACATGCTCTCTTATAAAATGATACCTTATGTTAATGTGCTTTGTCCTTGAGTGCTGCACAGGATTGCTTGCGATTGCTATGGCACTTGTATTATCACATAAAATAGGAATATTTTCCAATACAATGCCATAGTCCATTAATTGATTCCTTATCCATAAGATCTGAGCACAACAGCTTCCAACAGCTATATATTCAGCTTCGGCTGTAGAGTTGGAAACTGTTTGCTGTTTCTTACTGAACCAGGATACCAATCTTCCACCTAGGTATTGACAACTCCCAGATGTACTTTTCCTGTCTACAACACATCCTGCATAGTCAGAATCTGTATATCCAATTAAAGTAAAACCAGTTTCATTAGGATACCAGATGCCTAAATTAGGCGTACCCTTTAGATATCTTAAGATTCTTTTGACAGCAGTGAGATGGATTTCTTTAGGGTTCGCTTGGAACCTTGCACACAAGCATGTGGCAAACATAATATCTGGTCTACTAGCAGTTAGGTAAAGCAATGAACCAATCATACCTCTATAGCCTGTGATATCTACCTTGGCAGAACTTTCACATAAACCAATTTTGACAGCTATAGTTGATGGTGTCTTTGCTGATGAGCACTCCTCCATGTGATATTTCTTGAGGAGCTCCTTGATGTACTTAGATTGACAAATAAATATTCCATCTTGTCTCTGACTTATTTGTAATCCAAGAAAGAATTTCAGTTCTCCCATCATGCTCATTTCAAACCTACCCTGCAATAACTTAGAAAACTTCTTGCACAGAAGCTCATTAGTAGACCCAAATATAATATCGTCCACATAGACTTGGACTAGTATTATATCATTCTTATGTCTTTTAGTGAAGAGCGTTTTGTCTATGACACCTCTTATAAAACCATTTTCTAATAGAAATTCAGAAAGAGTGTCATACCATTTTCTTGGGGCTTGCTTAAGACCATAGATAGCTTTGTAAAGAAAGTAGACATAGTCCAGATGATCTTGATCTTCAAAACCAGGAGGCTGTTCTACATACACTTCTTCATCTAGCTTACCATTCAGAAAGGCACTTTTGACATCCATTTGATAAACTTTGAATCTTGAATAGGATGCATATGCCAAGAATATTCTGATGGCCTCAAGTCTTGCCACTGGAGCATAGGTCTCGTCATAATCAATGCCTTCAGCTTGAGAATAACCTTTAGCTACCAGTCTTGCTTTATTTCTTATCACAGTGCCATCTTCATCTAGTTTATTTCTGAATACCCATCTTGTGTCCACCACTTTTCTATCTTTAGGTCTGGGTACCAGCTTCCATACTTCTAGTTGCTTAAATTGATTGAGTTCATCTTGCATAGCAATCACCCAATCAGGATCAGATAGAGCTTCTTCTACTTTCTTAGGTTCCATGACAGACAGAAACCCAGAATAATTACATTGATTCTGATAAGCTCTTCTTGTTTTCACACCAACATCTGGATCACCAAGAATCAGCTCAAAAGGATGAGCTCTATTCCAAACAGTTTGTCTGGGAAGAATTGATCTTGACGATTCACCTTGTTCTTCAGTATGATGTTGAGTATGACTTGTTGACCCTTCATTATCTCCCCCTGAGTTGTTGCCAGTTTGACTTGTTGATGGTTCAAGAGTATCAGTGGTGTCTTGAAAATTATCATTGTTTTCACCAGCATCACCTTGATCATTACCACCAACATTTGGATTATTATTATCAGCAACAACGTCAGGTTGATTGTCATCATCTGAATCTGAGTCTGACATATCATCAAACTTAAGCTTTTCAGATGGATCTTCATTTTGGATATTTGGGAGTTTTGTGTCATCAAATGTAACATTGACACTTTCCAAAGTTTTCTGTTGATCAATAAGATACACCTTGTAGGCTCTTCTAGTATAACCAATAAATATTGCTTCATGTGCTTTTTCTTCAAATTTACCACCTTGATCATCTCCTTCTTTCAGCACAAAGCATTTTGTCCCAAATACATGGAAGTACTTGAGAGTTGGTTTCTTGTCATTTAGAGCTTCATACGGTGTCTTCATTAAGTCTTTATTGATAAGTGTTCGATTCTGGGTATAGCATGCAGTGTTGACAGCTTCAGCCCAAAAGCTCAATGGAAGCCTTGACTCACTTAGCATTGTACGTGCAGCTTCAATCAAGGTTCTATTCTTTCTTTCAACTACCCCATTTTGCTGAGGAGTTCTGGGAGCCGAGTACTGTCTAGTTATACCCTTTTCAATGAAAAAGTCATTCAGAACTGCATTCTTGAATTCAGTTCCGTTGTCTGACCTTATAGCTCTTACTGGACGATTAGAATCCAGCTCAATTAATTTAATGTGATCAACTACCAGTTGTGGAGTTTCATCTTTTGAGTTCAGAAATAGTACCCATGTGAATTTTGAGAAATCATCAACAATCACTAGAGCATATCTTTTCCTTGACATAGACATCACACTAACTGGACCAAACAAATCCATATGGAGAAGTTGTAATGGTTCAGTTATTGATGATATGTTAGTGCTCCTGTGAGTTGCCCTTTTTAACTTCCCTTTTTGACAAGCATCACATAGACCTTCCTGAGTAAATTCAATTGAAGGTAAACCTCTCACCAACTCTCTTTTCACTAGAGAATTCATTGTTTTGAAGTTTAGGTGAGAAAGTCTCTTGTGCCATAACCAACTTTCATCAGTGGATGCCTTTGAATAAAAACATCTAATTTCTTCTGTGCTTCCAGAGTTCATATTGGCTATGTACAAGTTTCCTTTTCTTACTCCAGTCAACTGCGGCCTTTCATTTCTCTTGTGTGATATTAGACAATTCTTCTTGTTGAAATGAACTTCATAACCTTTGTCACAGAATTGACTAATACTGAGCAAATTGTGCTCAAGGCCATTCACATAAGAGACATCTTCAACGATAACATTTCCAGCTTCTAATCTGCCATATCCATCAGTTTTACCTTTGCTGTTATCTCCAAAGGTAACGACTGGGCCGGCCTTCTCCACCACATTTGTCAGCAGGGCTTTATCTCCGGTCATATGCCTTGAACATCCACTGTCCAGAATCCACATGACTCGATCAACCTGTTTCAAACCCTGCAATGACAAATTGGTTAGACTTTCTTCGGAACCCAACTTTGATTGGGTCCGGAATACTTAAAGAATTGACCTTTATCAGGTAAAGCAACACTTTTTATCTTAACAACATTTTCTACAGGTACTGGACATTTAACCCTGTAAACAGCTTTAACTTGTTTTGGTTTTAGCTTGGGTAAACATGTCTTTACCAAATCCTGAGAAGGACTTTTTGGAGTCCTAATCTTAGAATTAGGTGATGTTACAGTCCTGGATCTAACATGTTTATTTCTGCTCATATGCTGTCTTGGAGCATTCTTATCAACACATGCATGATTACCGTTAAAGTAAGCAAACATTATATTAAAAGCACAAGACATGCAATTAACAGCATCACATTTCTTATGAGCAGAATCAATAACAGGAATAGCATGCATGGTAGATTTGTTATTGCATTTATTCATGTTGTTACTTCTGCTACTAGTTTTCAATGAACTAGTAGACTCACCAACTCTTTCTGCTTTTACAAACACAGTCTTTCTATCTTTATCATTTTTAACAACTTGATTACTTTCTAAGACTACGCCATTAGCTACATCCTCAATGCGCATCTCTTCCTTAATGATTAAAGATGTTGTATCCAAAGGTTCTGCTATGGATTTCTTAAAGAGTGGATTACTAACACTCTTAAGCACTAATGGTATACCTCTATCTACAGCACTGACACGATTAGGGGTAATAATGCTTTTTCGACCAACAGCCTCATTATAGTCAAACCCAATTCCTACGGTTTGATTTATAGTTTGTTGGTTAAACAACTCTTTAGCTACTTTACATGAATTAGAAGTAGCATTAGCCCTTATTTCTAGCTCGGCTATTGTATCACGTTGTTGAGCCACTATCACCGCTAAAGATCTCTCAATTTCTTTTAGAATTCTTATTTCTGATTTTTGTTTATCATGGCAATTTTGTACATCATGCAATTCTGATAATTGATTATTAAGATCTGTAATTACCAAATTTAGTCTTTCAATCTCTCTATTAGCATTACCTAGTGTATCACTAAGTTGATAGATATATTGACTATCAGTACATGATACCTCAGATGAAGTACCACTGGAGTTATCAGATTTTGCCATCAGGGCAAGATTGCCATATTCTTCATCTTCAGAGTCTGTATCATCCCAACTCTTTCCAGCAGCCACATAGGCTCTACCTGTCTTCTTCTTCTCAGATCCAAAGTCTTTTCTTTGGTTTTGTTTTGGCTTCTGACATTCAGTAGCAAAATGTCCAAGTTCATTACAGTTGTAGCATCTAATTTTACTTCTTTCAACTGTTCCAGTTTTGTAACCTCCTCTGTTACTTGAGGATGAAAAACCTCCTCTCTGGAACCTGTTATTGTTAGATTTGTACCTGAACTTGGGATTCTTCCTGAATCTGAAGTTGCTGAATTTCCTTACCAACAAAGCCATGGACTCATCTTCCAACTGATCAAGCTCTTCTAACGAATAGAAGTCACCTTCATCTGGACTAGCAATCGTTTGACCAACTTCAACTTCAAGCTTACCACTGTCAACTTTACAAGGTAGGATAACCTTATCTTCAACTTCCTGTTTGTTCTCAACAATAAGAGCTGTAGAAGTATTAGCAACTCTTCCTTTTCCATAAATCTCCTTTTGTTGAGATTGTTCCAGTTCATAGGTTTTTAAAACACCAAAGAGTCTTTCTACAGTTATTTCACTTAGATTCCTTGACTCTCTGATAGCTGTAATTCTATGTTCTAGATGAACAGGCATGGACAGTAGAAATTTTCTGTTGATCTCTTTCTGAGTGTAGTACTTGCCATGCATCTGTAGATTGTTGACAAGTTTGTTATATCTTTCAAACACATCTTGAATACTTTCATTGAATGCTGATCGAAAGTGTTCATACTCAGATGTCAGAATTTCTAGTCGATTCTCCCTAACTTCCTCTGTTCCTTCATTCACAGTTTCAATGGTTTCCCACATTTGCTTTGCAGTTTTGCAGTTAATCACATGACTGTACATTACAGAGTCTAGAGAGTCTATTAAGATCAGTCTCAAATTAATGTCAAGTGCAGCTTCCTCTCTTTCAGCAAGAGTGTAATCAGAAGAGTCTTTGTATACATACCTTGCAGGGGTAATAACTATTCCATCAGTAACAACTTCAGGAATTACTCCAAAAGGTATTATTGGTCCTTCTGATAAGACTTTCATGTATTTAGGATTTGCAACCTCGAGGAACATTAACATTTTGTTCTTCCACATATCATAACTATTTTTGTCATATATGGGTATTTTCACAGTTCCAACTTTAGAAGACATGATGAATTTTTTAAGAGAGTTAAAAAATTCGGGGATGATTTTTAATCGAGTAAAATGGGATCGTTGATTTGTGTATCAATCAATCTGCTCTGATACCAATTGTTAGGTCCGATAAGATTGTAGAAGGGGGGGTTGAATACAATCTTTACCTTTTTATCGAAATTTGTCCTTTAAATTAAATTTGATAAAGACAAATTTATCTGCGGAATTATTTAACACAATTTTTCAAGTTGAATATAACTGTATATTAACTTGATGTGGTGTTACAAAATCAGTATAACAACTTATCAAGATGTTAATAACTAATTAGAAAATTCGACATGAACTTTTCTAATTTAGTTAATAATAATCAAGATAATAACTAGGAAACTTAATTCGCTAGTAGTACAAGAATCACAAATAAGCAAGTTCTATCGGATAGAATATCACAAAGATGAAGAACTTGATTTTCTGGGAATTGTTTAAGCTTTGGTGTTCTTGGTGTTCTTGAGAGAGAGAATTCTGGTCTTGATGATATGTTTTCTGCTGTGTTTTCTCCGTTATGACTTAATCTGGTCTGTTCTGATCTTTTATATCAACAACAGGTCTTGCTGGCTCTCTGTAGGATATTTAAATGCTCCAGCATGACTTAAACAGCTTCCAAGACTTGATTTTCCTTCATTAAGACTTACACAAACCTCCATTAAGACCTAAAATGTGTCGGTAAGACTTACCAGAATTTCGGTAAGACTTATAACAGCTGGCAGAGGTCGGTAGGACTTAAATCAGGTCGGTAAGACTTAATCCTAAAAAGGCTTCAGTCAGTAAGACTTAAATTAAGTTTTACCGAACTTTACCTCTTCCAAGACTTAATCAACTTTCTTTCTTTAAGTCTTATTGATCCAATTAATTAGTTAATGTTTTAACTAATTCATATTTAATTGATACAATAATTAATTTAATTAATAAATTAATTCTACCAGAATTAATTCATTTAATTAAATCAACTAAATTAATTTATATCAATTATAAATGAATTTAATTAAATCAATAAATAATTAATTTAATTCTTACAAACCACTAAAGGTAGTAAAGAATTACCACTGATTTGTGTTGACGTTCGATGTACTGTCTGGTTCATGAACGACTAACTTCAATGACGCTTCTTCACTTTTGACTTTAGGTTGTGGTTTATTTCTTCTCTCAATTCTCTTGTACTGTAACTGATCTTCAAACTATCACTCGAAAAACCTCTGTCACTGTTCAAATGAATCCATTAACTTCAATGCTGTACTGGGGCTTGATCAGATAACTGAATCGTCTTCCAGTGTATGACATCAAAACTATAGATTGACTTTTCTTCTTTCTTCTGACAGATAATACTTCTTGAGATTCCTGTGACAGTTCATATGTATATTTACTTATTACAATTTGGTTTAAGTTGATTAGGATCCTCTAACTACAAATAGGCTGAGTCATATGCCTTTCAAATATTAATTTCGTAATTAATAAGTCAGCTGATTTTCAGACTCCAATATTGAGTCCAAAAAGGGAACCAACTCCTCTAAGGAGTAGCCCCCAAGACATCTGAGTCCAATAGAAGTCGGCCTTCCTTATTGAAGGATCTAGAAGCCCATCTAAATTGTATAACTTGCCCACCAAGTTACTAAACCCTAATTCTAAGGCTTCTCAAGCCTATATAAAGGGTCTGACCCCTCATTCTAAAAAAAAACATTTTTTGGACACCGCTTCATACGTCACTACGCCGCGAAGGCACATTAAGCCACGTAGGCAACTCTAGAACTACGTTTTGGCTTGATTCTTGATGTTCATCAAGGTACGTAGGAATCTTGTTAGGACCGAGTTAGTCCCCGACAACAAGAGCAGCCACCATTAAAGCTCGAAGCTCTCAATCCCTAGCAATCAATACACGAATTAATTACACCCTACTTTTTATTCCACAACATTTGGCGCCGTCTGTGGGAAGAAGACGTCAACCATGGAAAATACACGGAGATAAAAAATGGATGTGATGATCCACCAACCTCAATACGCGTTTTGATCACCACTGTTGGTATGAAAACCACATCTACTAATGTTTAAGGGTTGGATAATCCAGGAACAGGAATTTAAACGAGTCTCCAAGGAGATTGAGTCCAAAGAACGATTCTAAACTCTCTAGGGGCGGATCCCGAATCCCAGGCATGGCTATGCCCATAATAGGGTAACATGATTACAAATCTCTACCATGGTGCTTCCACCGCTAACAACTTAGAAACCAAGTTATGGGCTCCCACCCCAATGAGGGGATGATTTTCCCTATATTTGAGACTTGGAACCTCCGCATGTAGCAGGAGGGAGGAGTCTCGATCGTTCATTAACGATGATGAAAGAACAATCATACTGATGATCCACTCCCCTCGACTTTCAATCAGGGAACAACTCCTCCAGAGACACGTCTCCAAGGGGTGATCCCCAAGGAGTAATCCAAAACCCACTAACCCAAGGAGCGAATCCCCAATTGCAGATGGTGGTTTGACCTCTGGCTATTGAACCACAAGGAGTACAGATTGCCACCACCGTCGTGCTAATCCCAATAACTCAAAACCCCGTTTATGGGTTGTCACCATTCCTAATTACTAATGGAACCATTTATTTACTCATGAGAAGTATGTGCCTCAATACATTGAAGGCTTGGTCCCCTTGTTGGACGAAATCAAAGTTTATCTGAATCATACACCAAAGACGACTTCTCGTCTGAAAAAGATGAAGATGAGGACGTCCGTTCTAGCAAGAGACGTCAAGACAAGGATCCCGTCATAGGATCAGGATGTTCTTAACCCCGAAGGACTCAAGGAACGGCTCTTTATACCATAAACGAAAGGATTTGGGGGCTCAAATTACTCATCCGCAACAGCCGATTATGGGTTTAATGAATTCAGGGACGAATCCACTCCGGACAGTGGTGTCTCCCCTCTAGTGCACCGTTGGGACTATAGATGTCCATCTCCATCGTTAAACGATGAACTTAGGTTCCCACCAACGGGATGTCGTTCATCGATGGTAGGAGTAGCCAGCAACACGAGGCATACGTACCTCAATGCATTCAAGGCCTAGAACACCAATGAAGGAGTCATGATTTTCCCGGACCCTATATTGTTGACGATTTATCATCCACTGAAGAAGATAACTATCTCAGAAGGAGAACCAGGCAAGGAGCTCAAATGAGGGTTAGGGCCTTCTCAGCCCCGAGGATCCAAAGGATTGGCTCCCAAGACTTCAGGAGGGAGGATATATAATCGCTCATGAAGCACATATCCAAAAATTAAAGAAAGATCTGGAAGTACAATAGGCTAGGTAGCCCCAAAGGGCTGGGATCCCCCATGTTATTAATTTGAGTGATACTCCTATGAGGAGAAGGGTTGATACACAAAGGGATGATCCCGATGATTCCATGCCTCTAGGAGATCATGATGATCCTATCATATCATTCGCCAACAAGATAATGAATGCTCATATCTCAAGAAAATTCAAGACGCCCACCATCGAGGTGTGTGTTAGGGCAGGAGACCCCACTAATCATGTGAAGACATCCTCTAATGCACTACAAATTTTAACCCGTGATTGACGTAATCAAGTATAGGGCGTTCCCTCAAACACTGGGGAGCGTGACACAATGATGGTAAAGTCGGTTGCCCCCGAACTCAATCAGCTCCTTTAAAGGACTAAGAAGGGCATTCGTCACCCCGTTTATTGATGGAAAGTTCATGAGAAACGTTTTACATCCCCATGAATGTGGAAAATGAATGAATCCTTGGGGGATTACATGAACCGAATCACCAAGGAAGCCTTAAAGGTCCCAAACTTGGATAATAGAGTAGCTATCAAGGTAGATGAAAGAGTAAGGGATGCCTTAACCCCTGATGGAGGCAATGCAGGTAATAACAAGAAGCGAATGTGGTCACGAGTAGAATGTTAAGGATATGTATCCTCGAACAAGTAAAAACTCTGACATATCGAAGATTGATGAATAAGATTTTTTAGCATCTTATTGGAAAGACTATAAAAGTCCATGTTAATGATATGTTAATCAAGAACCTCGATAAGGCACATCACATCGAGCATTCTCAAGAGGCGTTTGAGGTGTTAAGTCACCACAAGATGACATTGAATCTGACTAAATGCACCTTCAGCATAGGATCAGAAATTTTTTTTGGGTTTGATGGTCTCCAAACATGGAAATTGAGGCCAACCCGATAAGAGTAGAGCAATCCTTGACATGGAACCGCCACGTGTTGACATAACCAAATTACGGAAAGTTATTTTATCTATACTTGGTTGTACTTAATACAACTTTGAGTGTCGTCCTCGCGAAAAATGAAAACAAGGTTCAGAAACCCATTTGTTACGGGAAAAAGGTCTTGCATTGGACAAAGTAACCACAATAAATCCCCAAGCACTCACTGACTTCATGGTTGAATATATCATTGACAACCAAGAAGTCGGGGGGCATGAGGTAGTACCCTAGGAGGACAAGGAATTAAAGAAGGAAGACTGAAGAGCGGTACTCAAGAGTATTGGATGCTCAGTTTTGATGGAGAATCAAAAATAAAATTAAGTCAGAACATACCCCGATTGGCTCATGCTTGAGTATGCCCCGAAGTTGGATTTCCCAACAACAAATAACGAGGTTGAACGCAAAGTCGTGATAGCCATACTTGGTTTGGCCGGAGTCCCGAGGGTCAAAACCTTAAAGTTTGTGGAGACCCAAGATCGGTAGTACCAAAAGTGAATGGTGAGTTCGAGGTCAGGGCCGGATCCGTGACAAAATACTTGAAACTTGACTCAATTCAATTAGTGTTACGAGGGAGGAAAACGTAAAGGCTGATGTCCTATCTATGTTTGCCTCCTCAGAGATAGAGAATTATGTTGAAAGTTCTTACTTCCAAGTCTTAGAGACCCGAAGCATTGATAGAAAAGACGATAACACCTATAGTTATGAAAAGCCGTTGGATAGATCCTATAGAGGCTCGCCAGGAAACCGGTTGGTTACCCGACAATGCCTTGGAGGCACGAAAGTTGTCAATAAGAACACTGAGGCCTCAAAACGCAAATTTAGCCTTGAAAGAAATTCATCTAGAAATATGGGGGCGGTACTCGGGGGGCAGGACCCTTGCCCAAAAGATGACCCGATTTGGATTCTACTAGCCAGGCATGATGGCTGATGCCAGAAGTTATGTACGATCGATATACATAAACACGCAACTATTGATCAATCCCCTGAAATGTTGAAAACCGTCTGTTCCACCATTCCCAGTGGAAAATGCCCAGAGGAAGTTCCTGATAGTTGTAATTGATACCTTCATGAAGTAGACTGAGGCCAAACCCCAAGCCTGGATAACCACCAAGTAAATGACATAATTCCTGTGGGAAAGAGTGATACGTAGATATGGACTTCCACCAATCCTTGTAGCCAGAAATGGATGACAATTCAAAAACGAGGATCTTACAAGCTGGAATTGTTTGAAAGAAATGTGGTGCCTAGACTTGGCACACCCCAAACCTCAAGGTTTATCGTATTTGAGCATCCGGTTAGGACACTCCACCTGATCAGACTAAGTGGAAATAAGGTTCGATGAAACCACAAGCTTCTAGCTCTAAGGAATTGAAGGCTCGAATAGGCCGCATTCCATTCAATTGAAGGCTCTAATAGGCCATGTTCCATGCAAATGAAGGCTCGAATAGGTCGCGTTCAATGTAATTGAAGGCTCGTCAAGTGAGCAATCGAACTAGGAGAATTTGATGTTAAGTACAAGCCTAGGATGACCATCAAGCCCAGGCTTTAGCTGACTTCGTGGTTGAATATACCATTAACAACCAAGAAGTCGGGGTGTGACGCCCCTAGATCCGGGGTCATGGATCCAGGTCATCACGGTCCAATTTCCATTCATTAAAATTCTACTCTTGGCAGCTGGAATATAAATGCATAATTAAACTCACACAATAGACCCCACACTTTAATATTAACATACACCAGTCATATGCTCAGAGAACAACATCCACAATATTAAAAGTTTAGAGTTAAGAAGTTATTACAAACCCAGAATCTTACTAAGTACGTTGTTGAATAATACCTCTACATGAAGCATTCCAACAACCAAAAGTTTATTACATGAGCTTACACACTTAATGTACATAAGTCTACCAGGACCCGCCTGTCTATACGCTACCTCCGGAATAGCTGCCAGCGTTCTCTCAAAAGGTCGCCTTTCCCTTACCCTCTTGCGGAGTGTAGTGCGGAGTATCGGCATGCGACCTAGCTGTTGTATAAGTAAATAGCAAGAGTTAGCTATAATAGCTCAGCAAGATAAATTTTATAAACTATCTTCAAAAGAAACATAAATATATCGGTATAATAAACAGAAGACAAATCATAATTATTATGAAAAGAATTTATTTTTATTTGATAACTACTCCTTCCAAATATTTTTATACTAAAAGAAATATATAGCATTCTAATATCAGCTTCTCTTCTAATATAATATCAGTTTTTCTTCTAAAATAATATAATATCAGTTTTTCTTCTATACTAATTAAAAACCATTACATCACCTCAGCATAATATTTCAAGATAATATATCATCTGCACATCATCTCTCAATACAATCTTTCCATTTCCCTTTTTATACAACAATTATATAAAAATAATATAAAATCAGTTTCTCTTCTTACTGTAAAAACAATTCCATCATTTCATACCATTTTCCTTTTTCAGAATACAGATCTGAAAACCATTATCAATACTTTCTTTTAAATTTTGGGGATATCTGCTAGCACCAGATACGTAGGACGATGATCAGTCGCCTGACCGTACCTGCTCTCTATTTACTACTAGTAGAAGGGATGATCCCACCTGGTCATCAACCCTGGAGGAAGGCTACCTGCTACATCCTCCTTCGGCAACTCTTGGGTCGTAATAAATATTGAGTGCTGGACTGTGCCGCACACAGCCTCTTACGCTTTTTGTTGCAATCCCCCCTTTTTTTGTCAATCAGTATTCCATTTATACCAATACCATTCCACATTTTTCCTTTCAATTTCCATTTCCACTTTCATTCACATATGTCATCACTTTTAAAGCTTATGCCATAATACTCTTATTATGACTCAGACATCTTCTCTGTATTTAATGGAATCCAGTACACTTATATATATATATATATATATATATATATATATATATATATATATATAATATTCCATCCTTTTTTTTAGAAATAGTAAATAATAATCAAATAATATTTATTAAATCACAATATTTAAAAAGAATATTTTTAACATAATATTATAAATCATATAACCCTAGATAACAACTGATACCATTCTTTCATATTCTTTTAATCATAAAGCATGTTCACTTTATGCATAATCATATATGTATATCCATATCCATCTCTCTTAAATTCCCAAAATCAGGAAGTAAATTCTCAACAATATAGTAACAATAGGATCACATATATATTCCATGAAATCATCTTTCTTTGAAGGTAAATAATTTTCCAAAGTAAAGATAGGAGAAATCTTTCCTGGATCTCTAAAGCGAGTAGGTATGATCCTGAGTTCGTCTCCCGTTTCTATAGAAACGAAAGGATTACTGTTAGTATATATCCCACTTAATCACCTAATCTCTATGCAATAACACCCTTGACACATACTATATGTTTAACATAGTATTTATGCACTAAAAGTTTACATGAACTTAACCATTTTTAAACTCGATCAAAGTTTTAATGTATTCCACCATTTCCCTTAATAACCACACTCGACTGTAAAAATTCCCAGAAAATATCAATTCCGAATTTTAATGCAAGGTCAACTGGTAATGGTCCTCTGACCACCCCACTACAATATCCCAAAATTTCGTAACTTTTAAAAATGTTTAAGTATGGTAATTATAGCCTCAAAGTTGATACAATTACGTGTTCTCGGTTCTCGAACGTCTCTCACTAAAACTGACTTTTCTCCTAAACCGTTCATCAGATTTTAACGTACTTTATATCAAAACGATCTATGAACTAAGACCTATCTTATTCTGACCAGTTGGGATACCTTACTGACCTGGACAGATTCGGGTTGCCCTGTTTTTAACAAATAATCACTTTTTTAACGAAAATCGGGCATTATAACGGCTATATTTTCATACTTTCCAAGATATTACTCCTCCAAATCCATCATCCGCCTTATACACCATCACCTACACCATGTGGTCATCTTACCAACCATGGTTACAAGCACACAATACTTCCATAATCCATAAAAACACTTTTAAACACATATATGATCATGATTTCATCACTTATAACAACTTAACCACTAACACAACCAATATTCATCATAAACTCAAGAGGGGTGAGGATGTTATACCTTCTTTGAAGCTTTAACACTCTTAATATATGCTTGTAGTCCTTAATACACCTTGATACAACCTTAATACACTTTAATCTTTCAAAACAAAACATGAAATCCATATGAGTTACTATTTATCACTATTCATTCACCATCTTTGATGAATTTATTCACTAGGCAAATGAAGTTAGTTTGCTCTCAAATTTAATACATACCTTAGTCTATATGTAAGCAACCTCCATGAATTTTCCCTTGAGTTTTAGTGGCTTGGAGCTAGGGTTTCAAGTTTCCTTTTTCTCTTTTTTTTTCACCTTGGCCGAATGGAATGAACAAGGAAGGGGGAGAAATTTTTCTTGATTTTTGATCTTATCCTAGCTAATCTACTTTTGGTAGATATTTTGCTATGTCATATGGATAATTATCAATTAATTTTACTAATTAATCCTTAAGAAAAGTGAGTGGAAAATGATGTAATGGATGATGTAATTGTAGATGATCTAGAATGCTTGTTTTCTTGATTTTCTAATTAAAGTTTTAATGATTTTGGTTATTAGTAATGTAGTGTATATCCTTGTAATTATATCATCCTTGGTTGTTTGGTTTCCATACTCGTCTAATTGTAATTCGTTTCGAATATACCTCATTATCTCAATGGTTCTGAAATCATTTAACAATCCAAATTCCTTTGGTATTTCCTTAACTTAATAATCCCTTATTTTACCCTAATTCATTAATTCCGCAAAATATAATTCCTTTAATATCTCCATGCTCCTTAATATCCAATAGAAGCTTATTCGAAATCAAAATTCTCAAAAATCCATATTCAGGAATTTCTGAAATCTATCGTCATTTCGAGTCACTTATTTTCTTAGTACAACACTAATATGGTTTCCTTTTTCTCTTTTTTTTCACCTTGGCCGAATGGAATGAACAAGGAAGGGGGGGAGATTTTTCTTGATTTTTGATCTTATCCTAGCTAATCTACTTTTGGTAGATATTTTGCTATGTCATATGGATAATTATCAAGTAATTTTACTAATTAATCCTTAAGAAAAGTTAGTGGAAAATGATGTAATGGATGATGTAATTGTAGATGATCTAGAATGCTTGTTTTCTTGATTTTCTAATTAAAGTTTTAATGATTTTGTTAGGTCCAAAATAGTTTGTAGAAGGGGGGTTGAATACAAACTATGTCGTTTAATCGAATTTGCTCTTTTCTTAAAATATTAAATCAAGAACAAATTGATGCGGAATAAAACGAATACCGATATTCAAGTTAAATATAAAATTTATATTAACTTGATGGGGTGTGTCTAAATATACGGGTACAAATTACAATGGTTTGATGACCAACTAATTATTACAAATTCTATAGAAAATTCGACATGAACTTTTCTATATTTGTAATAAAAAGATCGAATGCTAAAAGCAATTCGAGAGATAAGTTCTAGGAGTAAAAACTCGCTAGATAGTTCCAACGTTACAAGTAAACAATTTCTATCGGTTCAGATTTATTTATAGAGCTCAGAAATAATTTACAGGAATTTATTTGAAGCTTAGGAACTATTTCTCTTGGTCTCTTCTTTTTCTCTCTCCCGTCTGTGTTGAAGAAGATGAAGTGGTGAAGATTGTATTTTTTTAAAAGCAGTCGCCTTGGTTGATTTATATAAAATCAAACAAACTGATCTCCTGCCTCTTTTTAAGATATTAACACTTGAAAGACAATCGGCAAGACAATCAGAACTTCCAAGACATCAATTTTGTACTGCCAAGACAATAGGCAATACAATCGGCAAGACAATCTGCTTCCACCAAGACAATCGGCAAGACAATCAATTTCTGAGATATTTGTCTTGCTTTATCAATAATTATCAATCTGTCGGAAGCTTTTTCTTTTTTATCATTATCAAGACAATCTGATTTGAACTGTCAAGACAATAGTCAAGACAATCAAATAAGATTTTTATTCTCCTTTTTTTAAAGCTGTTCGAAATAATCATCATCAAGACAATCGGCAAGACAATCCCTGATTGTCTTGCTTTTCTGATTTCCTTCTTCAAGACAATAGGCAAGACAATCCCTGATTGTCTTGCTTTTCTGATTTCCTTCTCCAAGACAATAGGCAAGACAATCTGATTGTCTTGCTAGTTCATTTTTCAGCTTTAAATTAAATTGATTAATAAATAATCATTTCAATTTAGACTTACTTAAATAATTATTCAGATTTAATTAATTTAATAATTAATTTAATTAATGAATTAATTCTTAATGAATTAATTTATTAATTAAATTGATTACTTGTGTTAGTCACAGAGGCATGCCTGAATACATCTAATAACAAGCCCAAGTGGTTCGTAATGCTATGCATTACCTACATGACCTCTTAACTGAGGGAACCTCTAGTTGTAGAGTTTCTACTTGTTTGTACTATGGAATAGGCATCAAATTCTATCTGTGTAACTGTACCTACTAAGTCAAGAATAAAGCTTGAAAGAAGTTCTAAGGTTCATGCCTCAAGCAAGGAAATGAAGACTGTCAAATAATCACAGTTGGGATTTGAAGAATTGAAGAAATGAAGAAATTGCCTAAGTACTAATTCGAGAAGTACATTTGTTTATTCGAGAAGTCTAGCATTCGAGAAGTCTGGAGTTCGATATCTCAGAAGACACTATTCGATATCTCTCAATATGCTATTCGATATCTCAGGGATTCGATATGTCCATTACACGGTTCGAGAACTCAAGGAGTCAACAGTTCGAGTTCTCAAAGGGTCAACAAGTCAATGCTACATTCGATATCTCAAAGACTCAATATGCTATTCGATATCTCAGGGATTCGATATGTCAAAATGCTCTATTCGATATCTCAAGGAGTCCCAGAGAAAAGAGCTATTCGAGAAGTGATTCGATATGACAAGATAACACTATTCGAGAACTCAGAGTTATCGATCAAGTCAACTCCAGTTCTCGAATCACTCACTTAGTCACTTCTCGAATACATTCTTGAGGACAAAATACTGAAGAATTGTACAAGTCAGAAACCTGCAACAAGCCAGGATACTTTATTTGACTCTGTCCTATAAAGCATGCTGGAAAGCCTACAAAGAAGCTTGGAGAGATAAGACAAGGGACAAGGAGCTGAAGAAGTGGATCTAAACAGGCTTTTCAAAGTCAAATCTGTAGCCGTTTGGACTCTTACTAAAATGAGATAGACAGACTGGAAAGTGCTTTTGTTTTACCTACCTCATTTGTAGTAAGTGGGTGTATCCATGTCTATAAGGATACAGCCTCACTTCCTTAGCTGTTAAGGTGTTGAAGTTTCTCAAATACCCAGAAAATATCTCTCTGAGAAAAACGAAGCTGAGAATACTATCATTTGTATTCACAGATTGTAGCAAAATCTTAATCTAATAAGATATTAGATTAAAGTGATATTGTGTTGTGTTTGTCTTTAATTATCCGCATCTTCATATCTCACACACTCATCACTTATCTTGCTGCAAAGATTCAAGAACGAAGAAAAGTTCAAGAATCCATTCACCCCCCCCTCTGTATTCTTTTACTGTATTCAATACTCAACAAGTGGTATCAGAGCAGGCTGTTTAATCTAAACAGAAAACGATCATGAGTTCGAATACACCAAAGACTACAGGTACGGTAAAGGTCCCTAAGTTCGACAAAGAGAATTACAACCTCTGGAAAATAAAAATGCTGTTGTTCATCAAAGCTGCCAATCCTCTCTACCCTGACATTCTCAAGAATGGTCCATTCATACCACAACAAGAAGTTGCTGAATCCACAGTGGGCGCAGTAGTCATTCCTAGATCATACGTTCCAAAAGAGCCATCCAAATGGACGGACTCAGAGAAGGAAAAGATTGCCCTAGACAGCCACCTCATGTTGTTAATAATAGACTCCATGGATATGTCGATGTTTGCCAACATAGCATCATGCAGATCAGCCAAGGACATGTGGAATCACATCGAGGTGTTATGTGAAGGGACAGAGGAGGTAAGAGAAAATAAGAAACAGATACTGGTCACACAGTATGAGGCGTTCATGGCACAGCCCAAGGAAAGTATCACTGATATGTTTGAAAGATTTCACAAGCTGGTGACTGAGCTCCAAATGAATGGGAAGGTTTACAGCACTAAGGAATTAAATATGAAGTTTCTACTATCGTCACCAAACCATCTAGAGCAAAGGGTCATATCCCTAAGAGAAAGAGATTTGAACAAAGTCACGTATGATGTGCTCTATGGGGTTTTAAAGACACACGAGCTTGAGTTGCTTCAAAAGAGGGCTATCCAAGCTAACCAAGGCAGAATGATAAACACATCCTGTGCCTTGATTGTCAACAAATCTATTCAAGACCTGGAAGCATCTGCAAGTCAGCTGAGAATAGAAGAGATAGTAGATGATGAAGAAACTGAGGAAGTAGTGACTGAACCTGCTGATGACAAGGAAGAAGATGAGTTCTACACTCTTGAAGAGCTGGATGGCATGGAAAATACATCATATGCTTTTATGGCTAGAAAATTCCCAAACATCAGATTCAAGAGGAATCAGCCCTTCAAGCCTAGACCTCAAAATCATTCATTCAACAAGAGCAAGGCACCTATGAAAACAAACAAGAACAGATTCAAAACCAGCTATGTGGATAGGTCATCTGTAAGATGTTACAGATGCAATGACCTAGGGCATTTTGCCAGTGAATGCAAGAAGCCTAAAAAGAAGGATAAGGAGTTTCTTGAGCTTGAAGCTAAGTATGAGGCCCTTCTAAAGAAGCAGACACCAGGTAAGGCTTACATAGCTGAAGGGAAGTGTTGGGATGATTCTGACAGTGATGGGGAAGAACAAGAATTCTGCAACTATGCCTTGATGGCCAATTCCAAGGAAGAACCATCTGCATCAGACTCACAGGTACCATCTCTCACTACCATAGACATGTCTGTTTCTGAATATAAATCTTTGGTTGAACAACTATCCGTTGAGATGTTTAACATTCATACTAGTATGACTGCTGCTAATGAAGAGATTGCTAAACTGTCTACTAGGAATGAACTGTTAAATAAGAGAAATGAGGAACTAGAGCTAACTACTGTGCAAATAGAAAATCTTAAACAAGAGATTGAGTATCTAAAGAACAAAGTTCTATGTGCTAGTCAAGTTGAGAAAGCTCTTAGGGATGAATTAGCTGAAAATGAATTTAAGTTGAAAACATTTAAGAATTCCTCTAGTCTATTGCAGTCTTATCATGAGAAAAATCTAGCTAGACCTAAGGCTGCCATTGGACTTGATTATGACACTCTTAAACAGAGGAAAGGCTATGCAGTCATTGAAGATGACATTGTTGTTCAAGAGGAGGTGCCTCAGGTTTTGAAAAAGACTGAGAATCCAATATTTAAAACACCAACACTTGAGATTGATGAGGATGCCTTACTCATCAAGCAAATGTTGGAGGATGAAGATGAGGCACAATCAAATGAACAACAAGCATCCTCTGAGAGTAAGAATGCCAAAACCAAAGCCAAGGAGCCAGTAGGAGGTAGACCTAGACTTGAGAAATCTGTAAATTTTGTTTCAGCTGGAAATTATGAGACTAAGAAGAAAGTGACTAATAAGAGACCAAACAGGAATGGCAAATTAGGGATTAACAAAGATAACAACTATGCTTATGTGCCAAATGCCCCTAGGAAAGTTTGTCAAAACTGTTTTAGCTCTAATCATTTGACTCATGCTTGCAAGAAACCATCTGGTAGTGTTGCTAAACCATTCTATGATTGCTCTGTGCCTTTAAGACATAGAGACTCTCCTTTCTGTGATAAACTTGATTGTATGCCATGTAACATGAATGTGATGACTAGTTGTTTTAATTTGAGAAGACAATTCATGGAGGGCTGTATCAATCATAATGTTCACACACACTACACAAGGACAAAGTCTTCAAGTCCTCCTAAAGTTAGGAAGGTACCTCTGTCACCTAAGTCTAAGAACCCTGATTCTAAGACTCCCAACAGTGACAAGAAGACCAACATCAAGAAAACTGATAAGCATGCTGATTTTGATAAAACTGTCACTAAGTCACATGGACCCAAACTCGTTTGGGTACCAAAGGAGAAGTAATACTTTTGTGTTTGCAGGGCAAAGAAAGTAAAAAGAAGGTCATGTGGATTTTGGACAGTGGATGCTCAAATCATATGACTGGTGATATGGCCCTGCTATCACAGTATGAAGAAAAGGCTGGCCCAATGGTTGCTTTTGGAGATGACAGCATTGGCAACACACTGGGATATGGCAAGTTGGAAATTGGAAATGTCATCATTGAGAATGTAGCACTGGTCAAGGGGCTCAAGCATAATCTACTGAGTGTTGGTCAATTCACTGACAGAGTCTTCAAAGTGAACTTTGACAAAGATGAATGTTTGATCACCCACAAGAAGACTGGTGATTTTGCTCTGTCTGGAGTAAGGAAGGGAAGCCTGTTTGTAGCCAATATGGACTCTGCAAGCAAGGACACAATTTGTTGCTTCTACTCAAAAGCATCAAATGAAGACAGTTGGCTGTGGCACAAGAAGCTATCACACCTGAACTTCAAAGCCATTAATTCCCTAGTCAAAAGGGAGTTAGTGAGAGGCATTCCCACACTTGAATTCTGTCAAGAAGGAGTGTGTGAGGCGTGTCAAAAGGGAAAAATGAAAAGATCAAGCCACAAGTCAAAAACAGTGACATCTATAACCAAGCCCCTGCAACTGATTCATATGGATTTGTTTGGGCCTGTCAATATTATGTCACTAGGAAGGAAGAAGTATGCTCTAGTGATGGTTGATGATTTTACAAGGTATACATGGGTAGAATTTCTGGCATCAAAGGATGAGGCTCCACAAGTAATCATTGAGCACATAAAGAAAGTTGACAAAGAAGCAAAGGCCATAAATGCAAGTGTGATTGCATTAAGAAGTGATAATGGGACAGAATTCAGAAATGCCATGCTTGGAGCATTCTGCAAAGAAAATGGTATTTCTCAACAATTCTCAGCTCCAAGGACCCCACAACAAAATGGAGTTGTTGAGAGAAAGAATAGGACTCTGATAGAGGCTGCTAGAACAATGCTACTTGATGCAAAGATGCCTACATGTTTTTGGGCTGAGGCTGTGAGCACTGCATGCTACATCCAAAACAGAACCCTCATCAACAAAAACACTGGAAAGACACCTTACAACTTGATGACTGGAAAGAAGCCTACTCTAAAGTATGTTCATACTTTTGGAAGCAAGTGCTTTGTGCTAAAAGATAATTCAGAATATGTTGGAAAGTTTGATGCAAAGGCATTTGAAGGAATCTTTCTTGGCTATTCTATGGAAAGAATTGCATACAAAGTTTATGTCATTTGTCAAAAGAAAGTAATGGAGAGCACAGATGTAACATTTGATGACAGCAAACTACCTGGATTAGAAGAAGCCAATGATGAAGATAAAGATCCCTTGAAGTTTGACAATCTAGATGATTCTGATGAGGAGATTGAAAGTGAATCTGAACTCATAATCCAACAAACTCAAGTGAATGAAGAACCTGTGTCAACCAACAATGAAGAAACAAGCATCCAAGATACATCTGTGAGGAGTGACAACTTCACAGGGGGAGGAAATGTAGATGATCATGATCTAAATGATGAAGCAACATCAAGGATGAGAAATCAATCTGAACATACAAGGAAATGGGATAGATCACACACTGCAGATCAGATAATTGGAAATCCAAATGCAGGAGTAAGGACAAGGAGAGCAACTATAAATGAATGTCTCTATGGCTGCTTTCTATCCCAAGTTGAGCCTAAGAAACTTGATGATGCATTGTTGGATCCTGACTGGATAATTGCTATGCAAGAGGAGCTAAATCAATTTGAAAGAAGCAAAGTATGGGAACTAGTGCCTGCACCAAAGGATAGAACCGTTGTTGGAACTAAATGGGTTCTAAGGAATAAGATGGATGAAAATGGTGTAGTCATAAGGAACAAAGCAAGGTTGGTTGCAAAAGGATACTCTCAACAGGAAGGTATTGACTATGATGAGACCTTTGCCCCTGTTGCTAGACTAGAAGCCATCAGAATTTTCTTGGCATTTGCTGCACATTCTAATTTCAAGGTCTATCAAATGGATGTCAAGAGTGCATTCCTGAATGGGGAGTTGGAAGAAGAAGTATATGTGCAACAACCACCTGGCTTTGAGGATCCACAGTTTCCCCACTTTGTCTACAGATTACTTAAAGCATTGTATGGACTCAAGCAAGCTCCCAGGGCATGGTATGACACACTATCACAATTTCTACTGGAGAATCAATTCACTAGAAGCACACTGGACAAGACACTGTTCTACAAGAAACATGATGATGATATTATCCTAGTTCAAATCTATGTGGATGATATCATATTTGGCTCTACAAATGAGAAGCTGTGTGAAAAATTCTCTAAGCTCATGCAAAGCAGATATGAGATGAGTATGATGGGAGAATTAACATTCTTTCTTGGACTGCAAGTTAGTCAAAGGAAGGATGGCATTTTTATAAGTCAAACCAAATACATTAAAGATTTACTGAAGAAATTTGATTTGGAAGAATGCTCACCTGCAAAGACACCCATGGCCACTGCCACCAAGTTAGATGATGACGCTAAGGGCAAAAAGGTAGATATCTCAATCTACAGAGGCATGGTTGGTTCTCTACTCTACCTCACTGCTAGTAGGCCAGATATCATGTTTGCTACATGCTTATGTGCAAGGTTTCAATCAAACCCAAAGGAATCACACATGATAGCAATAAAAAGGATCTTCAAATATCTGAAAGGCACACCAAACTTGGGGTTATGGTATCCTAAGGACACAGGGTTCAATCTGGTTGGTTATTCTGATGCTGATTATGCTGGATGCAGAGTGGATAGGAAAAGCACATCAGGTAGCTGCCAGTTTCTTGGACAAAGGTTAGTCTCTTGGTACAGCAAGAAACAACAATCTGTGTCAACTTCCACAGCTGAAGCTGAATACATAGCTGCTGGAAGTTGCTGTGCTCAAGTGCTTTGGATTAGAAACCAACTTAGAGATTATGGACTTGTGTTGGAAAGAATTCCTATCATGTGTGACAACACAAGTGCAATCTCTATAGTTGCCAATCCTGTTAATCATTCTAGGACAAAGCACATTGACATCAGATATCATTTCATTAGAGAACATGCAACTAATGGAACCATTGAGTTGCATTATGTCACTACAGAAAAACAACTAGCTGACATATTCACTAAGCCATTAGATGAAGCCACCTTCACTAGGCTGGTCAGTGAGATTGGAATGCTGAATTCTTCGAATTCTGGGTAAGTGAATATATCAACTAGATTGTTGCAGCAGTAAATACTTACTTTATCAAATGCCCAATATTTCTGAAGTAAGTATTGGCTGGAGTATGATGTATAAATATTCCAATGCTGCACATGTTGAAAATCATACATATGTAGCTTGAAATTTCTGTAAAAATTTTGAGTAAACCACTATTTAATTTGGTAGAATATTCGTCAATGAATATTTCTAGTAAATTTTAAAGGATAGTGGAAATTGAATTTTATGAGTGAAAAGTACAGTTCGATAAGTCAGACTTCTCGAATGGTTCATTGTTATGTCTTGGCTCGAGTTCTCGAATAGGCCTATCTAGAACCCTCTTGAGTTCTCGAATAGTGTCTTTTAGAGAAATCGAATAGCACACTTTGAGTTCTCGAATAGAGTATTTTAGTTCTCTAATGATAGAGTTCTCGAATACTGCATTTGAGTTATCGAATCATTTGAAAAGGCTGATTTTTCGCTGACACTTAATCGCTTTTTGGATTTATATTCAAACCTTCATTTCACTCATAAAAATATATTCTTAACTTTGAATTATTTTCTGAGTTAAATCACTGCCAGCTGTGAGTTAAAAACTGCCTGAGATATCGAATAAGCCTTTCTTGACTTCTCGAATAGTTGTTTCATACTTCTCGAATGACTTGTCGCTACAGAACACTTATCTATCGACAACTCAAGACATTCATATATATATATATACAACTTCACAACTATTCAATTCATTTCGTTCGATTTCTCAAGCATCTCAACTCCTGAAACCTCTGAAAAACCCTAACTGCGAATTTCTTCTTCAATCCTAATTCTCTTTTCTTCTCTACCCAAATGGCAAACACTCAACTCACCATACCATCCCAAACTAATTTCATCGCAATCTCCAGTGATGTGGAAGCACCGAATGCCAATTTCAAGTGCTTTGTTCGGTGGTTGTCTGAATCATACATCAAGAGTGCGCTCTCAGCCAACCCAACTCTGTACATAGATCTATTGGAACAATTCTGGAGGACTGCTACTGTGGAGGTCATCGCTCTTGAGAATGCTATCACCTCTTATATTGTTCACTGCAAGATTCAAGGAGAGGATATCACTATCACCACTGCAGACATGAATCAAGCCTTGGATATGCAGCAAGAGACGTATGATGCTCTGGCCTCCAATGATGAGTTGGAAGAATTCTTTGACTTCATCAACTACTCTGATACTATCAAGCTGGGAAAGTTGAATAGGAAGTTCTTGAGGAAAGAATGGAGCTTTGTATTTGCTACACTCCTTCAAGTATTCACTGCACGGAAATCAAGCTTTGATCAGATTAGTACACCCGTGCAGCAGCTTGCCTATGCCTTGGCTCATGGGAGAAAGATAGATGTTGGACTTCTCATCCTACAGGAACTCTATGGGAGACTTGGTCAGACCACAGCCAAGAGAGGTAATGAAATTTTCTTTCCTCGCTTTATTCAATCAGTGCTTAACTTTAAAAATGCTTCTTTGATTGAATTGCCTGGAGTAGATAAGAGTAAAATAGGCTATCCTAAGTCCATGACCAAACTCATTTTTGGTAATTTGGAGACTAGGAATGATGTGGATGTAAGACTTAACATAACTCCCCACATGGAGGGTTTGTTTAGGTCTTACCCCCACAACATGCCAATATTTGATTCAAAATCACAGTTAGCACAGCCTAAGCAAGGAGAACAAAGTGCTAACCCAAGGCCTGCTAACCAACCCCCTCAGCCAAACACTCTATCCAGCAAAGAGCCAACTGCATCATCCTCTCAAAAGGGTGATGTTAGTAAAAAGAAGAGAAAACAGGCTGCTTCTGAACCTTTAGAAATCTTAACTGAAGCAGCCTTGGCTGTAGAACTAGGGTTAGAAAGTGAGAAACCTGAGTCACCTATCATAAGCCTAAAGAAGAAGAAGAAGTCTAAAACCACCTCTTCAGTCACTCAAATGGCTGAAGTTGTAAAATCAGGGGCACACAGCTCACTAGATGTATCCTCTCAACAGGATGCATCTATAGAATCAAGCATCCTCCCCAATGCACCTATCTGTAAAGAGTCAGCACAAGGGAGTGATAAGGCTGGCACAACACTGAGTGGAGAGCACATCATAACTGAAACTCCCTCTATTTCTCAGGGGGAGTTGCCAAAATCTTGTCTACAACACACTTCTCTTTCAGAATCTACCACTCATATTTCTTTGAAGCCTGCAACTCAAGCAATTGAGGAGCAAGGCATTGATCATCAAGAATTCTTTTCCTTTGATGAGCCAATGAATTCAAGTGACTTGGTGCATGACACCTTGCTCACCACCCAGGTACCACATTTGGATGGTCAGGGAATGCATGCTGGGGCATATCCTAATGACACCATCACAAACACAGAGGATTCACTAGTTCTTACTAGAGACTCTGTGCCTGTGTCAACTACTGTTGTAACTCATCCCACTTCTGTGGAGACAGCAGTAGTAGAGTCTGTTCATCCGGTTGCAGAAGTTGCATCTGTAACTGAGGAGCCTAGCAAGCCTAGCTCTAGCTCTAACTTTCTGTCTCAATGGCTGAAGCCTGTGCAACATGACAGTGCTTTAGGATCAGGGTCTGTTCCACCACAATTGACGGTTGAAGCACTTCAAAGCTTAGTTGTGGATCAGATCCCTGAGTTCACAAAAATTGCTCAGCACCTTCTCACTGCAAACATGCCCAATCCAGACTATGAAGCTATTCTCCTATGTCACAAAGAGGATGTAGAGCTACAGAAGGAGAAGATCATAGATGAAACTGAGAGAGATGGGAATATCGATGCTTGGCTGCAAGGAACCAATTCAATCCCTCTCTCAGAAGGTCTTCAGTATCTCAGAGAAGAGTACATCACTTCACTAGGGTCCAATGCCAAATCTCTCAACCCTACTGATGTGTTTGAAGCAGTGAATGACAGCTATAAAGGCATTCTCAAGGCTGCACACTATCTTGGTAAAGGCTTAAAGACAGAAATTAATGAAGTGTGTTCAGCTACAACCAAGGAGGTGCATGAGATCAAGAGGACTTTTGATGCTAAATTCCCTCAATTGGAGACTGTTCTCAAGGACATTCGAACCTGCAATGCTACTTGCACCAGGATGGACAATGGTTTGGCTATTCTCAAGGATGCTGTCACAGGTCTGGGGCACAAATTTCAATCCTTATCAGATCAGACAACTGATGCCAATGCCATGCTCAGGACCCTCTTTGCAAATCAATATGGAGACAAGCTGGTCACTGAGGTTCCTGTGCATGAGATGTCAAGGTTCGAAGTGCAGAGACTGAAGGATCAATCCCTATCTGGTTTTAAGGCCAATGAACTCTTCATTAAAGTGCATACTCTTGAAAAGGAGGTAGTCTCTCTCCACAAGTCCAATGCTCATCTTACAGACACTGTGACAACTCTGACTGAGCAGTTGAACACTCAAGCCACCACCACAGCTGATGTTCTTCTGCATCAACAATCAATGTTGTCTGCAATGATGAAGCACATGGGTTTCCCTCTACCTGATGAATCTTCAACTCCAAAGGTGCCTCCTACAGTCCCTGTGTCTGTCAACAAGCCTAAGGGGGAGAAGGGGATATCAAAGAACTCAAATCCAAAGGGGGAGAGACCACTAGAAAAGGGCATCAAGATCACTGAGGGTGGCCATCAGAGAACTTTGAAATCTACTACTCATGTGCCTGGAAAAGGAAAGGACAAAGTTGATGAGCCTCCCACTTCTCTGCCAGTTGTCACTCTACCAACTGTGCACATCACTACTCCTGATGGTCAAAGGCAGTCTATCACAACCACAGTGGTTGCGGGGAGTATGCCATCTGACAAGCCTCGAATCTCAATATCTAAGAGTGCCAAGCCAGTAGAAGTGAAGGTGGTCACTGAGGCCAAGCTACAAGAAATTGCAAACTCAAATGTCTATCATGATGATGCATTCTTGGAGTTTCTGAAAGTCTCTAGAGAACAGGCTGGTGATGCTCTGCTATATCATGAGAGTTTGAAGAGTCAGATTGACTGTCTCACTGTAGTACCAAGGAGGCTTAATGATCTATGGCTCAAGGAGATATTGATGGTAGGAAAGAACAAGATATGGCACTTAACCATCAATACTCTACAGAGTCTAAAGCACTCAGAAGTGAATGTGCTCCTTGGACTAATTGAGAAGGGAAATGAGAACAACAAGAGTCTTCATGATGACTTGAGGAATGGTCAACCTTCAAGGCTACCTGAAGTTTTCACAGATCCTAGAACTATTATCTACCAGGCTGGAACAAGAATTGAAGATATCAAGCAGCTGGTCATTCCTAAGCATCTAACTCCTCAAAATAAAAATCTCATCATAGCCATCATTGAGAAACTGATCAAGAAGAAGGGATCAAGAACAGCAGAAGAATTAGAAGCTATATCTTATCTCAGGTCATATATTGCAACTGGCATTGTATCTGAGACTGCTAAGTTCAACCCAAGCAAAGATCAAGACAAGGATGAAGATAAAAGTGACGGAAGGAGAAGACATCACAGGAGTAATAAGGGTGATGAAGACAAGAAGAAGAAGAAGGATGATGAGAAGAGGAAGAATGATGATGATCAAGGTAAAGGCTCTGAGAGGAAAAGTGGAAGACAGCAAGCCTCAGGCATTGCTGACAGTAACCTCACCACAACGCAAGACTCTAAGTCTAGGGTGAATGCTGCCAGTAGTGACCTTTCAAAATTTGCATCTATGGCTTCTGCAACTGTCTTGCCACCTCAAGAAGAGAAGAAGATTCAAGTCAAGAAACCATCTGTATGTTTCAAAAAGCAAACTGCTAATGGAATACTACAATGGTCTACAAACAAAGGTCACATACTGCTGCCAAGTAATCATGTAAAAAGAATCAAGTTCAAGCAAGCTGCAAGGAAATCAAAGCCAACCATATCAAAAACCCTGACAATCTATCCAGGCCTAAAACTCCAACCACTAGATGAAGATTATGATGTAGACCAACTGCAATTTTTGCAAGCTCAAAGAATCTATCATGTTGCCATTGTTGATAATTGCCTTGAGATTAAATATTCTGATGGAAGGGAGGAGAAATTCAAACAAGGAGGATGTCAACACTGGGGCAAGCTATATGACATAGAGAGAATCATTGCACTGTTGAGCTCAGAAGATAAAGTGGAGAGAGTATGGAAGCTGGAGCTAATTGATTTTGTGAAAATGAAGAGAGATCATGAGGAAAAAGTCAGAAAAGGGTGTTTTGAGAAATGGCTGGCAAGAGAGAGAGAAATTGAGAGACTGGAAAGTGAAGCAGAAAAGCTGAGGAAAAAGGGTTTGTGTAGAGTTCAGTTCAACCCTTACATGGTAAAGTATAGGAGGAGAAATGGGAATCAAGTCAACATCAGAATGAATCTACTCAACCACTATCCTGCAAATATTCTGGAACCAGTACTTGAAGATTTCAAAGACTCAATTTTGCTTGAAGAATTGGATGCTATGGCAGAAATAATAAAAGCTATGGATGAGAATACAAGGAAGGAGAAAGAAAGAAGAGAGAAAGAATATGATGAATTTCAAGCCAAAGCTATGGAAAGGGAATCAAAAGACAATGGCTAGTTCTTCATCATAGGCTGTAAGATTACTCACTCTGTAGTTCTATCCAAATTGCTAATGGAAATTCATACCTGTACTGTCAAGTTTTATCTTTATGTATGTTAGGCTTGTTATCAGACATGAAATTGTGACTAAGGGTCTTACTCACAATTTGGGGGAGATTGTTAGTCACAGAGGCATGCCTGAATACATCTAATAACAAGCCCAAGTGGTTCGTAATGCTATGCATTACCTACATGACCTCTTAACTGAGGGAACCTCTAGTTGTAGAGTTTCTACTTGTTTGTACTATGGAATAGGCATCAAATTCTATCTGTGTAACTGTACCTACTAAGTCAAGAATAAAGCTTGAAAGAAGTTCTAAGGTTCATGCCTCAAGCAAGGAAATGAAGACTGTCAAATAATCACAGTTGGGATTTGAAGAATTGAAGAAATGAAGAAATTGCCTAAGTACTAATTCGAGAAGTACATTTGTTTATTCGAGAAGTCTAGCATTCGAGAAGTCTGGAGTTCGATATCTCAGAAGACACTATTCGATATCTCTCAATATGCTATTCGATATCTCAGGGATTCGATATGTCCATTACACGGTTCGAGAACTCAAGGAGTCAACAGTTCGAGTTCTCAAAGGGTCAACAAGTCAATGCTACATTCGATATCTCAAAGACTCAATATGCTATTCGATATCTCAGGGATTCGATATGTCAAAATGCTCTATTCGATATCTCAAGGAGTCCCAGAGAAAAGAGCTATTCGAGAAGTGATTCGATATGACAAGATAACACTATTCGAGAAAAGTTAATCTACTTTTGGTAGATATTTTGCTATGTCATATGGATAATTATCAAGTAATTTTACTAATTAATCCTTAAGAAAAGTTAGTGGAAAATGATGTAATGGATGATGTAATTGTAGATGATCTAGAATGCTTGTTTTCTTGATTTTCTAATTAAAGTTTTAATGATTTTGTTAGGTCCAAAATAGTTTGTAGAAGGGGGGTTGAATACAAACTATGTCGTTTAATCGAATTTGCTCTTTTCTTAAAATATTAAATCAAGAACAAATTGATGCGGAATAAAACGAATACCGATATTCAAGTTAAATATAAAATTTATATTAACTTGATGGGGTGTGTCTAAATATACGGGTACAAATTACAATGGTTTGATGACCAACTAATTATTACAAATTCTATAGAAAATTCGACATGAACTTTTCTATATTTGTAATAAAAAGATCGAATGCTAAAAGCAATTCGAGAGATAAGTTCTAGGAGTAAAAACTCGCTAGATAGTTCCAACGTTACAAGTAAACAATTTCTATCGGTTCAGATTTATTTATAGAGCTCAGAAATAATTTACAGGAATTTATTTGAAGCTTAGGAACTATTTCTCTTGGTCTCTTCTTTTTCTCTCTCCCGTCTGTGTTGAAGAAGATGAAGTGGTGAAGATTGTATTTTTTTAAAAGCAGTCGCCTTGGTTGATTTATATAAAATCAAACAAACTGATCTCCTGCCTCTTTTTAAGATATTAACACTTGAAAGACAATCGGCAAGACAATCAGAACTTCCAAGACATCAATTTTGTACTGCCAAGACAATAGGCAATACAATCGGCAAGACAATCTGCTTCCACCAAGACAATCGGCAAGACAATCAATTTCTGAGATATTTGTCTTGCTTTATCAATAATTATCAATCTGTCGGAAGCTTTTTCTTTTTTATCATTATCAAGACAATCTGATTTGAACTGTCAAGACAATAGTCAAGACAATCAAATAAGATTTTTATTCTCCTTTTTTTAAAGCTGTTCGAAATAATCATCATCAAGACAATCGGCAAGACAATCCCTGATTGTCTTGCTTTTCTGATTTCCTTCTTCAAGACAATAGGCAAGACAATCCCTGATTGTCTTGCTTTTCTGATTTCCTTCTCCAAGACAATAGGCAAGACAATCTGATTGTCTTGCTAGTTCATTTTTTAGCTTTAAATTAAATTGATTAATAAATAATCATTTCAATTTAGACTTACTTAAATAATTATTCAGATTTAATTAATTTAATAATTAATTTAATTAATGAATTAATTCTTAATGAATTAATTTATTAATTAAATTGATTACTTGTGTTAGTCACAGAGGCATGCCTGAATACATCTAATAACAAGCCCAAGTGGTTCGTAATGCTATGCATTACCTACATGACCTCTTAACTGAGGGAACCTCTAGTTGTAGAGTTTCTACTTGTTTGTACTATGGAATAGGCATCAAATTCTATCTGTGTAACTGTACCTACTAAGTCAAGAATAAAGCTTGAAAGAAGTTCTAAGGTTCATGCCTCAAGCAAGGAAATGAAGACTGTCAAATAATCACAGTTGGGATTTGAAGAATTGAAGAAATGAAGAAATTGCCTAAGTACTAATTCGAGAAGTACATTTGTTTATTCGAGAAGTCTAGCATTCGAGAAGTCTGGAGTTCGATATCTCAGAAGACACTATTCGATATCTCTCAATATGCTATTCGATATCTCAGGGATTCGATATGTCCATTACACGGTTCGAGAACTCAAGGAGTCAACAGTTCGAGTTCTCAAAGGGTCAACAAGTCAATGCTACATTCGATATCTCAAAGACTCAATATGCTATTCGATATCTCAGGGATTCGATATGTCAAAATGCTCTATTCGATATCTCAAGGAGTCCCAGAGAAAAGAGCTATTCGAGAAGTGATTCGATATGACAAGATAACACTATTCGAGAACTCAGAGTTATCGATCAAGTCAACTCCAGTTCTCGAATCACTCACTTAGTCACTTCTCGAATACATTCTTGAGGACAAAATACTGAAGAATTGTACAAGTCAGAAACCTGCAACAAGCCAGGATACTTTATTTGACTCTGTCCTATAAAGCATGCTGGAAAGCCTACAAAGAAGCTTGGAGAGATAAGACAAGGGACAAGGAGCTGAAGAAGTGGATCTAAACAGGCTTTTCAAAGTCAAATCTGTAGCCGTTTGGACTCTTACTAAAATGAGATAGACAGACTGGAAAGTGCTTTTGTTTTACCTACCTCATTTGTAGTAAGTGGGTGTATCCATGTCTATAAGGATACAGCCTCACTTCCTTAGCTGTTAAGGTGTTGAAGTTTCTCAAATACCCAGAAAATATCTCTCTGAGAAAAACGAAGCTGAGAATACTATCATTTGTATTCACAGATTGTAGCAAAATCTTAATCTAATAAGATATTAGATTAAAGTGATATTGTGTTGTGTTTGTCTTTAATTATCCGCATCTTCATATCTCACACACTCATCACTTATCTTGCTGCAAAGATTCAAGAACGAAGAAAAGTTCAAGAATCCATTCACCCCCCCTCTGTATTCTTTTACTGTATTCAATACTCAACAACTTGATTTAAATTAATTAAAGGAGAATAATTATATATCCTTGGATTGTCTTAATTCTTTTCTGAATCACTGAAAGTAATAAAGAATTACCACCGAATTTTTTGTTGACGCTCCATGTACTGTCTGGTTCATGAACGACTAACTCCAATGGATGTTCTTCATTTAGACTCTAAGATGTGATTCTTTTTCTCTTCTCATTACTCTTGATTATCCTTTGATAATTATATTAATTCCAACTTATTAACCTTTTAATTAATTTACATAATAAATTAATTCTGATAAAATTAATTCATCAAATAAATCAACCAAATGATTTAATAAATTAAGAGAGAATTAATACACCTCCTTGACAGCATAACCCTTGTGTTCTTCCATGTCTTAATAAATCTGATCCTCTACAAAGATTATTGCTTAGCCAGTCCACTTGATAATAAAATCATTGTGGTTAATGAATTTTACACTTCTGTTGCTTGCACAATGATTTTCTCTTTTACCAGTCTTGATAGCTTGAACCACTGAAGTTAATGACGAATAACCACTGTTTAATGTTGACACTCGATGCACGGTCTGGTTCATGAGTGACAATGACTGTTCTTCATATATTGACTTTAAAGTTGTGGTTCATGTCTTCCTTTTCTTCACTCTTTTTCAAACCTTTATAATCTGTATTCTGCCACTGTAGGAACCTCTTGTCACTATAAATAGAAACCACTGTCTTGATTACTCTACTGATGCTTGATCAACTGAATGAACTTCTTCAAGTGTAGTATAACTCAAAATGGTAGATTGACTTTGTCTTCTTTCTTTTGACAGTTATGCATTTGAGATCCCTGTGACAGTACATATACTATTTACTATTACATTCTTGTTTAAGTTGAGTTGAATCCTCGAAATACAAATAGGCTACATCATATGCCTTTCAATCTCCCCCTATTTGTTTGTTAGACAATAACAAGCAAATACCTAGAGGATAACTCAACTACAAACAAGAAGAAGATAAAGCTTTAAAGAGCTATAGTAAATAATACATAAAAAAAAAATTCTGGTTTAGATATTACAATTCCAGAATCCTTGATCGATGAACTGATAGATGATTGCTCCTCTAGCACTGAACAAATCTTCATTAAGTAACTCATCTTCATTTCATGACATATCTGCCTGATAACCCTTTATATCTAAAATTGAACATTATCAGCAGATACTAGAATTCCTTCAGTGGTAAAAATATGACTTGACAACCACATACCGAAGAATTCTGCTTTGTCGTTTCATACTTCTCTCCTTCCTTATGTCTCCCTACCTAAGGTGATATGTCTCTTTCTTATAACGGTGAATACTCCTTATCTCCCCTGACAAGGCGAATAAATCTATCTCCCCCTGACAAGGTGAATACTCCCCCATTCTAAGGTATATTTTTTTTATATCTCTCCCCCTTAGATAGAACATCTCCCTCACACTAAGGTAAGCTTATAATCTCCCCCTTAGTTGAGTATCTCTTACTAAGGCAATCTTTGAGTATATCTTCTTCAAAATATCTCTCCCCCTTAGTTGAGTAATCCTCCAAGCATTCAATTATAGCAAACATCCAAATGTAAATTAGATGATACCATATTTTCAATTATAACTCACCTCTTACCTTTAGTACAACAGATTCTTCATACATCTAACATTGACTGCTGCAATAAAGAAAAGAAGCTTTGCTTGTGTTGAAGGATTTTCATGAAGACTTTCAGAATAGAAGTATGTAGACTGATCAACTTTGCCCTTTAGATATTATAGAATGGCCTCACTATTGATCATCCTGACAACCAAATCTTCCGACAATTTCCTTGTATCTCCCAACTCTTGTAAGTTAACTGTGTTTGGGAATAGGGAATGAGATTTGGTGTTTATCTTTCTTCCTCACTGTGAGTGTGTGATTCTGTTTCGTGTACCTCACAAGTGTTTAGCTCATCTCTCCACTCATATCACTTAAAATGAGTGATCTCATCTCTCAACTCTCAAGTGTTTACACTCATGCTCACTAGTGTATCACTCTTATCTCTCATAGCTCCAACATCCATGTGTACCTGCAAGGAAAATTCACCATAGCCCCTTCTAGAGAGGTCACTGGTGGTGCAATGGGGTTTCGCAAATCCCCGATCCTCGTTAGACTCGTCAGACGAATCTGAGTCATAATCTACAAGTTGATAAATTTTTTTCCCTTTTTATGGGTTTCAGATTTGAATTCTTAGAAGGTAAACAATGACATCAAAACTTAGAATTAAAATCATGTTTCCATCTAATGTCTATGAAGACATCACCTTGTTAAACTCATCAGGTAAATCTGAATCATAGTTAACAAGTTGTCGATCCGCACCTATGTCGGATCCGATACCCGCAGGATCCAGAGATGTTCCCTCTGGGGAGTTAGATAATGATCTTGTTGAATTTTGCATTGAGATCAATACCTTCTCTCGAGGTCTGTGAAGACTCTTGGTTCTTTGAGGAACCTTCAACTTATAATCCTAACCGTAAAATGGTCGAAGTATTAGTTGTTTCCGTCAATTCGTCCTTAGTGTGTGCAATCTCACTTTGTGCATAGAAAGTATTTTAGAATTGTGTATAAGGTAGTGACTTACCAACAGATGCCCTGGCCGACAGGCGAATTTCAATAGACTCATCCTTTTGAGAGAATGAATCCAGAGACTGTTTTAGTGCCATTTTCAGCTTTGCATCCTTTTGGGAGAATGCAGGCGAGCTTACAGATACCTCAAGTTATATACATCTATTCTCCTTGAGAGGTAGAGCTGTGGGTTTACTATCCCTCACATCCTTATTTGCTGCATCAAGTGCAGTTACTCCCTTAATGACCTCTAGTCAAATAAGTTACTTCCACTTCAGGGGTAAGTTAGGATGTGTTTAGATTTGGATTTATAGTCCGGGATAGAAGTTGTTGGGTTTACAACCTCATTACTTACAATGTGAGAAAACTTCCACTAGGAGCTTAACCTGCATCACATAGCAATAGAGCAATATAGAGATAGAATGCATTTACATCATACCATAACATTGTGTGAATACATATGCATTATATCTTGTAAGAGAATTGATGTACATTTATGATTTCAAAAAGTTTTACAATTATAAACAATCACAAATGTTGAATGATTTGAGTTTTCTTTTAAAAAACTGTTAATGTGCAAGAGTCTGTATTTATGCATAAAACAATGTATTATCATGTCTTTTAATGAAAACTAGGTCGTTTTAATTTTAAAAGACACAAACTCTTGACTTCGTAGTAATTTAGAAAGAAAGATTTTCTTTAAGTGCTTATTATGTATAGAGAACTTTAACACAAAAGTTAATTAAAAGACTCATACAAGCACTGAATGTAGTTTAGGTAACAAAGATTACCAAGTACATAAGTACAGATAACCAATGTCTCTCCCTTGGTTAAAGTTAATTAAAAGACTCATACAAGCACTATATGTGTTCATGTAGGATTTCATGTTTTGCATATTAGTAGTAGTAATTCATGCATGTATGTTCGTGTTATCTACGTTTGTTTCATATAGGACATTCTATTTTTATTTCTGTATACCATGTGAGTTCATTCTAGTTGCATTTTCATGGCATGCATATTTCATGATCCCTTAGAACGAGTTAATTCTGATTGGTAGGTAGGTGTCTAATTGAGTGTGGTAATGATGAATAGAGGGTTGATTTATAGTTTCTATGAAATTGACTTATGTGTTTCGGGAACAAAATTTTTACATAGTCTCATTGGGTGCTTTTGGGCTAGGTTGAGGTCATGCTTGTTTGGATGTTTTGAGATTTAATCACTTGATTATATTTAGAATTTTCGTTATTCCCTTGATGGCCTAGAACAATTAAGTCTAAGTTTGGGGGAAAACAGGGATTTCATGCTTAATTGTAAATAATTGTGAATAATGGCTAGGTGTCAAATGGCTAGTAGCCGGCTCATATTTATATGAGTAGTCTAGGGTTGGAAATGAGAAATGCTCATTCCAGATCGCAGAAAAAAGAAAAAAAAAAGCAGAAAAAAAAAAGAAAAAAAAACAGAAAAAAAAGAGAAAAAAAAAGTCAATAAATTGTTTATATGCAAAATTAACCAGAGTGAGCTCTTTAATACTCGAGTAATTAAGTCTGAGGGGACTTAGTCCTAGTGACCTAAGGCTTTTATAGTCTGGGATCCACTGACCTAACACTCGCTACATAGGTATTATTGTATAAGCCTTTTGGTGTCTCATTCATTGCACGGTTAAATAAGCATGCATATTGTATATAGTGTCGTAGTAGTTAGTAATAAAGCATGAATTTCTGTCTACCTTGGATAAGGATGGAGGTGTTTCTAGGTTATGAAGTGTCTACAGTCTATTATATTTATAAACCTGTGATTGTCTTGGCAAAGGATATGTATGATTTTTGACCTAGTTTTGGGAGTATTTCTGATGAGCATTGCACACACCCACGTTTCTGTTCATGTATTGTTAGTATACGGGGACCTAGTCGAGCTCTATTTGGATTTAGTTGCATTCTTTGAGATATTTGCTTGTTAATTGGTTTTGGTTAGTTTGAAGGGGATCGTTGCATATTTCATATTAGTTGCATTCATGCATTGCATTGCATTAGGTTAAATGGATTTTGTGGGTACATTCGCTATAGGCCCTCACGAGACCTTACTCGTCCACTGGGGCTGCCTAGGGGTTTAAAGGGCTTGTTGCATATGCCAAATGCAACCGTGATCACCTACGGAAGTGGTACTAGTTAGTTAGTTGTAATTGTTTATGCTTGAGGACAAGCATCAGTTTAAGTTTGGGGGTTTGATAAGTGGATTTTATATCCACTTGGAATGCCTCAGTTCGGCTTAAATTGATTGTTTTGGACTCAAGTTGTTGTAGTTTTGATGTGTTTTGCTGAGTTGTGCAGATTTACGAGAATGTTGATTAAAGTTGATGCTTCTATCGTTCTTGGAGAATTAATTAATTAAAATTCGGATTTTTGAGAAGGGCTGCGCACTTTATACTGTTTGGGCCATATCTGGAGTTCTAGAAGTCCGTTTTCAGCCCATTTACAGTCCACGCGAAGCTTGAGAGATTTTCTACAATATGGGATAGGTTTCACACGACCAGGCCGCGTGTGGTGGGCCCAGGAAGCACGACCAGCAGATAGATGGGAGCAGACAAATTACTGTTTTGCCCTTTTCTAGTTCTAATTGTATTTTAGGCAATTTTTAATACCTGAATTGAATTCTAATTGTAATAGAAGGTAATATCTTGCTGGGCAAGATTTGTAGAGCCTATTTAAACACATCTTACCATTGTAAATCATAACAATTCATAGCTAACAATTGATAGCTGTAAATCGTATCAAGGTACTTTCGATCTTCAATTCTTTCTTCAATATTATGTTTTCATTCATTATCATTATTATTATGTTTTCTTTATTAAATATGCGTAACTAATTCTCTAATCTGAGAATTGGGTAGTATTCCTTGGTATTCATGCATGCTTGATTATGTGATTTTCTGCCTGGCTGATTTGTTAATGAGATCTTAACACAATTAGGGGAGTCATGAACCTTTGATTGTATTCTAGGGATTGTAATAAGCTTGGGAGAGAAGTTGCAATCTTAGTACATGATTTAACAGACATAATTTGAATATTAGATCGGGAGATTAATAGGAGAATTGTGAGACATATAATTCTTGGCATATAACAGTTTATAGATATACTTTGATTGTATCACGGGAGTGTCAATTAAGGTGTAGCTGTAAGCACTATATTGTAGCCTGGGAGGGTGCATTATAACTTTAGAAGAATTGTTTTCAGCAAGGTAGGAACACAGATATCACATTAATATTGAGCATGTATTGAGACCAGGTGAAGAACCCCAGTTCTTAGATTGTTTTCCAACATATTTGAATCTCAGTTTAAAATCAATTCTTAGTGCTTATAATTAGTTATTGGTTAATTTAGTTTATAAACAAACCAAACATTCTTTTACACTTCTAAATTGTGAGAGATAAGATACTTGAACTTGATATTACATTCAGTCCTTCCCTGCGAACGAACAAAAAAAATACTATTAACAAATTGGCGCCGCTGCCGGGGAAGGCAACAATATTGATTTTGAGTTAATTGTTTCTTGTAGTTTGGATTTTATCTTTGTATATATTTTTCTTTTCTTTCTTTTTGTATTTCTTTCTTTGGTGTGTCTACAGGTTCTTTGAGGTAGACAACTTAAACAGGTTTTGAGGAGAGAGACTAGATGGAGTACAACTTTGGTTGGAACAATGCTCAGAATTTCTACAACAGTCAGGAACAATATCAAGACTTCAATCCTTACCCACAATTCAATTCCTATGAGGATTGTAATGCATATCAGGTGAATTCGTTCTATTCTGAGAACTCATTTTATGCTCCATATGCCCCTAGCAATGATTATTCATATTCGTTTGAAAATCAATATCATGATGATGTTTATCCATATATGTGTAATGATGTTGATACGAGTTTAACTCAGTCTAATCCTTCTTTACTTGCTGATTGGGAGATTGCGCTCAATAAAATGATTCAAGGAACTCAGTCTAATCTTCCCTTACTTTCTTTGGGAGTTTTTGATGAACCAACTTTAGAGATTGCTAGTGACAATGATATTCCATGTGATTCAATAGCTTGGTACGAGGAGAATGCTAAACTAAATAATTTTATTTGGGAAGTTCGAGCAGTGTGGTATGACGGTTGTTATCGAACTCCTCCTTGTGTCAATTTTCCTCTATGCCATGATTCTTGTTTAGCAATTAATGATAATGTTGTGTCTGATGAGTCTACTGGTGTAGTTGATAATTGTCCCATGCGCATTAATGATAATTTGGATGCAATTGAAATTCTACCAATTCTAGAAAATTTTGAGCTTAATACATTGGTAGACGAGATTAAAATTGATGAGTGTCCAATTATAAAAGAGAAGGAAGTTAAGATTGAGGAAGTTGAAAATCTTGCTGTAGAGTATAAGGATCCGATTTGGGAGGAGTATATGAGTCGTACTTATAATGATTATTCTGACGACTTTTCTAGCTATTTTGATGTTTCCAAGTCTCTTGAGCATGATAGGTTCTTGAAAGTTTTCGTACCTTTCAATGAATCTAAGATTTATTTGCACAATATGCTTATATTAGAAATTCGTAGATATGTGCATCTGTTTGCTTTTTCTCCTCATTGAAGTTTCCAGGTATAATCGGCGTCAAGCTATTGACGTTAAAGGAGCGCTTCTTGGGAGGCAACCCAAGCATTGTTGTATACAGGTACGTTTTCTACTTTCCTTCGTATTTACTTCCATTCAATGAGAACATTGAATATTTTAAGTTTGGGGGTGTTTTGAGGGATTAGTAGTTGTTGTTGTATATATGTGTTCATGTAGGATTTCATGTTTTGCATATTAGTAGTAGTAATTCATGCATGTATGTTCGTGTTATCTACGTTTGTTTCATATAGGACATTCTATTTTTATTTCTGTATACCATGTGAGTTCATTCTAGTTGCATTTTCATGGCATGCATATTTCATGATCCCTTAGAACGAGTTAATTCTGATTGGTAGGTAGGTGTCTAATTGAGTGTGGTAATGATGAATAGAGGGTTGATTTATAGTTTCTATGAAATTGACTTATGTGTTTCGGGAACAAAATTTTTACATAGTCTCATTGGGTGCTTTTGGGCTAGGTTGAGGTCATGCTTGTTTGGATGTTTTGAGATTTAATCACTTGATTATATTTAGAATTTTCGTTATTCCCTTGATGGCCTAGAACAATTAAGTCTAAGTTTGGGGGAAAACAGGGATTTCATGCTTAATTGTAAATAATTGTGAATAATGGCTAGGTGTCAAATGGCTAGTAGCCGGCTCATATTTATATGAGTAGTCTAGGGTTGGAAATGAGAAATGCTCATTCCAGATCGCAGAAAAAAGAAAAAAAAAAGCAGAAAAAAAAAAAGAAAAAAAAACAGAAAAAAAAGAGAAAAAAAAAGTCAATAAATTGTTTATATGCAAAATTAACCAGAGTGAGCTCTTTAATACTCGAGTAATTAAGTCTGAGGGGACTTAGTCCTAGTGACCTAAGGCTTTTATAGTCTGGGATCCACTGACCTAACACTCGCTACATAGGTATTATTGTATAAGCCTTTTGGTGTCTCATTCATTGCACGGTTAAATAAGCATGCATATTGTATATAGTGTCGTAGTAGTTAGTAATAAAGCATGAATTTCTGTCTACCTTGGATAAGGATGGAGGTGTTTCTAGGTTATGAAGTGTCTACAGTCTATTATATTTATAAACCTGTGATTGTCTTGGCAAAGGATATGTATGATTTTTGACCTAGTTTTGGGAGTATTTCTGATGAGCATTGCACACACCCACGTTTCTGTTCATGTATTGTTAGTATACGGGGACCTAGTCGAGCTCTATTTGGATTTAGTTGCATTCTTTGAGATATTTGCTTGTTAATTGGTTTTGGTTAGTTTGAAGGGGATCGTTGCATATTTCATATTAGTTGCATTCATGCATTGCATTGCATTAGGTTAAATGGATTTTGTGGGTACATTCGCTATAGGCCCTCACGAGACCTTACTCGTCCACTGGGGCTGCCTAGGGGTTTAAAGGGCTTGTTGCATATGCCAAATGCAACCGTGATCACCTACGGAAGTGGTACTAGTTAGTTAGTTGTAATTGTTTATGCTTGAGGACAAGCATCAGTTTAAGTTTGGGGGTTTGATAAGTGGATTTTATATCCACTTGGAATGCCTCAGTTCGGCTTAAATTGATTGTTTTGGACTCAAGTTGTTGTAGTTTTGATGTGTTTTGCTGAGTTGTGCAGATTTACGAGAATGTTGATTAAAGTTGATGCTTCTATCGTTCTTGGAGAATTAATTAATTAAAATTCGGATTTTTGAGAAGGGCTGCGCACTTTATACTGTTTGGGCCATATCTGGAGTTCTAGAAGTCCGTTTTCAGCCCATTTACAGTCCACGCGAAGCTTGAGAGATTTTCTACAATATGGGATAGGTTTCACACGACCAGGCCGCGTGTGGTGGGCCCAGGAAGCACGACCAGCAGATAGATGGGAGCAGACAAATTACTGTTTTGCCCTTTTCTAGTTCTAATTGTATTTTAGGCAATTTTTAATACCTGAATTGAATTCTAATTGTAATAGAAGGTAATATCTTGCTGGGCAAGATTTGTAGAGCCTATTTAAACACATCTTACCATTGTAAATCATAACAATTCATAGCTAACAATTGATAGCTGTAAATCGTATCAAGGTACTTTCGATCTTCAATTCTTTCTTCAATATTATGTTTTCATTCATTATCATTATTATTATGTTTTCTTTATTAAATATGCGTAACTAATTCTCTAATCTGAGAATTGGGTAGTATTCCTTGGTATTCATGCATGCTTGATTATGTGATTTTCTGCCTGGCTGATTTGTTAATGAGATCTTAACACAATTAGGGGAGTCATGAACCTTTGATTGTATTCTAGGGATTGTAATAAGCTTGGGAGAGAAGTTGCAATCTTAGTACATGATTTAACAGACATAATTTGAATATTAGATCGGGAGATTAATAGGAGAATTGTGAGACATATAATTCTTGGCATATAACAGTTTATAGATATACTTTGATTGTATCACGGGAGTGTCAATTAAGGTGTAGCTGTAAGCACTATATTGTAGCCTGGGAGGGTGCATTATAACTTTAGAAGAATTGTTTTCAGCAAGGTAGGAACACAGATATCACATTAATATTGAGCATGTATTGAGACCAGGTGAAGAACCCCAGTTCTTAGATTGTTTTCCAACATATTTGAATCTCAGTTTAAAATCAATTCTTAGTGCTTATAATTAGTTATTGGTTAATTTAGTTTATAAACAAACCAAACATTCTTTTACACTTCTAAATTGTGAGAGATAAGATACTTGAACTTGATATTACATTCAGTCCTTCCCTGCGAACGAACAAAAAAAATACTATTAACACCATAGTATATAACATTTATTATCAAAGTGATTAGAAGCTTACAAATAAGCATAAAAAATTATTCCAAGTAACTGAACAATGGTCACTTTAGATATTTCAATATCCATAGTTCTACTTAGAGAATTTTCATACTATGCATAGTAATATGAGTGAATTGTAAAAGGTATAACAATGATTACTTAGAGGAGTTGTAAGTAATTTCACACATACCAATATATCTCACAATTAGTTAGTAAATAGAATTCTAACTAAATATCATTAACTGATATAAGTCAAAACTTCAATACAACCAATTGTTAGAACCATGATATTAATTATAATGAATTTCTGAAAATGGAGCATTGATAAAATTCACTAGAATTAACATCTCACAACTAATTGAAGACCAAGACAGATAGGTCCAATTTAGTTATGATTCAGATTTATTTTGATAAATGAGGTATTGAGCAAATAATAATTTGAATTGCTTTAGGTTCTGTAACTCATATTAATCAAAATAAATAATTAAATAAATAAATACTAAATCTCTATGAGTTAGATTTTAGCATTTAAGTATTTAAATTATCCTTAAATAATCACCACTGAAATATATTACAATTATATACATGGCAATCATTCAATAGATAATTCTCAGCGTGAGGTCTGGATGTAAATAAGTCACAAGTCCTTTCGATACAGACAATTGAATACTTGTGAGCTTACTTAAGAATTACTTAACAGATGTGATTTACAAATCATATAGCATTAATAAAATCCCAAGTTTACAAACCAATCTTGAAAAATTAATTTCATCAAGTGATTTGGCAAACATGTCTGCAAGTTAATCTTAAATAAAGACATGCTCTCGAAATAATTGATACCTTATGCAAGTTGCTTAGTCCTTGAGTGTTCCACAGAGTTGACGGAGATGAATTTGATTCCTTGTGTTCTCCTGCTTTCGTACAATTCATTTGATCTGTCTCTATGTAGCAAAACATGTCAGAACTGATGTCTCTAGGGTACCAACTCTGCAGATTTGGGTCCAACTTAAGACATCTGAAAATCAAGTGTAATAACTACAAGAATAGATTCTCTAGGTTCCACTTGGGGCCTTGCACATATGCATATTGAGAACATAATATGTGTGTAAGTGATCTATTAGCAATTGAATAAGATAATGAGCTGATGATTCCTCTATAGCCTGATTAGGTCCTAATTAGTAGATCCTGAACTTATTGGGTCAAATATCTCTAGGGTACCATTTCCTTGGATTTGGGTCCATCTTAAGATTTTTGATTACCAACTTGTTAGGTCCAAACTAATAGGTCAAAAGCCAGCTATAGTGGTGTGTTGGCATGTAGTCTTGACAGGTCTAGAATCTTCTGAACAGAAACAAAAGATCCTGGACTTACTTTTGTTGTCATCATTCTTTTGGCTTACTTGTGCTCCAAATAGAATTATTCTTTTGGCTTGCCTGAGCTCCTAAAAGGATTCTTCTATTGGCTTGCATGAAGTAATTCAAAAGAATTGCAACTTTACCAATATCAAAACAGCAAATATCTTGATACCAATTTATAGTTATTAGATCAACATATAATATAATCAAGATATCATTGCACATATATATCATTTATGTTTGTGCCTAAAGATGTAGAGAGTTCTATAAATGTGACACCAATTGTTAAAAGATACCAACTGTTAAAGATTGATACCAAATATTAAATTATAGGTAGGGTGTCATACCATGTCTTCCATGCTTGCTTGAGTGATGATACCAGTTCTTACTAACCTGTAGAGATTTTCAATTATCTCACCAACTAGGAGTGCACTTGTTCACATTCCTCTAGCATCCAGATTCAGTAGGTCCAGATGTCCATTATGATCATGAATGTACAACAGGTGCCTGATATCCTCAAGTCTTGTCACTGGTGCTTCTGGTTAGATATACTGTCATATCAGCTTGTAACCTTGCACCCAGTTTGGCTTTGTCCCTCATAACAATGCCTTGACATCCAGTTAAACTTCTGGTTATCCTTATGCCAAATACAGCCTTGTTGTTTGGTCTGGATACCAGCTTCCCTTCAATCTGCCTTTTGTAGTGATTGAGATCATCTTGCATTGCAATCACTCAATCTGAATCTTTCAGAGCTTTTGTAGCTTTCTTAGTTTCTTCTAAAAGAAAACTAAAGAAATAATCATTAGTACTTGAAGCTCTGCTAGTCTTTTACTTCCACCATTAGAAACACTAAGAACTAGGACAAAGAATTAATTGAGTCAACATTCTTTGTCTTGGCAGACATGTTCTCATAGTGTCCTTTGACTTTCAATGTGGTGTTGAGTTGACTAGTTGATCCTTCAGTTGCTCCCCCTAAGCTGTTGCTGGATTTGCATGAAGATTCTCCATCTTTGACATTGCTTGGATCTGAATCACCATTACCATTGATAGCTGGGAGCTAGAAGTTATTGAACATCACTAAGACTTACAATCACCTTCTGTTGATTAATAACAATCACCCTGTAGGCTGTTACTCCATTGAGTAACAAAGGAAATTAACCTCTTGAGCATTAGCTGATTACTAGGATGCTCACTTTCATTTATCATTGCAAAACAATTTCCTTCATACTTATGGGGTCTTCCTAAAATTCTTACGGATCAGGGTTTAAGATGTGATCAATCACCATCAGTGGTGTCTTGTCTTCAGATTGTCTGAACAACAACTTGTTTGTTGAGAGAAGTCATCAGTCATCACTACTAAAATATATTTTACTTTGATGTAGAACTTATGTGTGATGCTTCTTTGACTTCCCTTTATGACATGCCTCATAATTTTATTTTACTTTAATTCCAGATGAGGTAGTCTCCTTTACTGATTCGATTTCCAGGAAAGAATATCTTGATATAACATTCAGGTGAGAGAGCTCCTTATGTCATAGCTGAACTCTTGTCTGATGAAGCTTTAGATTTGACCTTGTTGACTTCACCTTTGACTGAGATTCCATGGCAGCTACAGATAAGTTCTCTTTCCTTAATCCTCGAACAGTAGGCTCTTCATCTTATTAAAGATGCTTTATTACTGACAACATTCCTTAGCTATTGAATAGCCTTGACCCTAGGTCATACCCTTGCTGTTGTCTCCAAGGGATAAACCACTTGGCCTGTCTTCACATTCACATTTGATAGCAGGGTTCTTTCTTCGATGATATGCTTTGAATAAATCAATAATAATGCATAATCGATTAACCTGTTAAGCCCTACATTCACAAATGGATAAAAAGTTCTTGGTACCCAAATTGTTTAATTGGGTCCAGATGGATTAGAGATTTCTCTTTTATTAGAGTTAACAACAGTTTTAACCTTAACATGCTCATTCTTATCTTTGACTGACCATTTCTCCTTTTTAATGTCATTGACAAAATATTCACTGAGCAAGGAGAATAATGGTTCCTTCCTAACATAAGGAGGACTAGCAGTCTGTACCTTATTGTTATTCTTAGACATGCTTTTTATATGATCAATGCAAATACTAGGAAATGCATTTATGACATTTGAAATAAGCTGGCATGATAATAAGAATACATTGCATACATTCAGCATTAAAACATTGCAGATAAGAGTTATGCAAATTAGGCATGTTATGCATTTTAGAAAATTCAGTACTATCTACTTTAACCTATGTACACTTGTGTAACAGGTAGCAAGTAGATTTACAGATATTCAATAATTTTCTAAACATGCATGGAATAGAAGAATTAACAATTAATCACTAATTCTATCCAATCCATTCATATTGTTATATTATATTATATAATCTCTATTACCTAAGTCAGTTTTAAAAATGACTTGATGTTCTACTGACACCCTAGGTAATTATTCCATATTTTAAACTTTTTAAACCTTAACAAACAATTCAGAATGAATAAGCAAATCTTGTTCTACTAGGGATCCTGAAACTAGCTTAAGCAGAGGTCATATATGCTTGACATATATCATTTAAGAATTGAGAGATATTGTCTAAGGAACACTTCTAACTTACTATTGCAATTAATTAAATTCAACAAATATTCATACACATAATAAGATCTTCTATCCAAAGATATAATAATTAAAAACTAAGATCTTAACATGCTTTGAATTTCTGAGAATTACATATTACACTAGTTCGAAGAATTGATACCTGAGACATGTGAGGTGAATCATCTTCAGAGATTGCTATGAAGGCCAAGATATTAATTATGCTCTTCTCATCATCATCTGATCCATCCCAACTCTTTTCTTCAGCAAGATAAGTTCTGCACTGATGCTTCTGTTTCATCTCATTTAATGAATCCCTATTCATCCTTGTCTGTCAGAATTCTGTACCATGTTGCACACCTTGATAGTTACTTATCACATAAAACTTTTCATAACTGCAACTATCATGTTTTGTTCTTTCCACCAACTCAGTCTTGTAGCCACCTCTTGAACTGTATCCTGAAGAGTTTCTGCTTCGGAATAGATAGGCCTAATTCCTGGATTAAATTTGTACTCTTTCTAAATTAGTAACTCTTCATGTATGTTCTGAGGTTCCATCATTAATTCCTGACTGAGATGTCTAACTGTCTAGTTCATTCTCAAACCTCCTTGATTCCACTTTTCTAAAATCTCTGTTGATTCCTTGAAAGATATTTCTTGGTACAATCCACTAAGTGTAGTAGATGTTACATTGGAGCAATCCACTTAGTGTTTGTATATCACAGAATCAATAGACTTAATTCAAATATTTGAGAAAAATTCTATCCACTAAAACCTCTTCCATTCCTGCTTCTGAAAAACCAGTGAATTCTATGGATATAATTTAGAGGAGCTTCCACAAATTTTTCTTCAGTAGGTAGAAATTAATTTCATTGAAAAATGCATTTTCTTCAAAAGATTCAAATCATCTTTGACAATTCGTAGGAATCTTAAACTAACAACCTTCTTAGAACTATTGGCTTAGAATAAATTCAAAATATTTAAAATTCAAAAACTTCAAGGACTCGAAAATTTTTTGAGAAATAAAAAATCTGAAAGTAAGTTCAAATTAATTAAAATTCGAAATTAGAGTCAAATTAATTAAGAATCAAAAAATCTCAAGAAATGAAATTTTTAGAGTTAAAGAATCCGAAAATAAATTCAAGTTAACTAAAATTCGAAATTATCAAGAATTAAAAATTTTGAAAATAAACTCAAGTTGTTTACAAATCAAAATTTCCAAGAATTAATCATTTCAAGAATTAAAAAATTCGAATATAAGTTAAGATTACTTAACAATCAAAAATATCATAAAATGAAAATTTTTGAAGATTAAACAATTTGAGAATAAATTCAATTTAATTAACAATTGAAAATAAACTCATATTGTTTAAAAATCAAAAATATCATAAATTGAGAATTTTTAAAGGTTAAAGAATCCGAAAATAAATTTAGATTATTTAAAATTCAAAAATCTCAAAATTGAAAATTTTGAAAGTTAAAGAATCCAAAAATAAGTTCAAATTATTTAAAGTTCAAAAATCTCAAGTATTGAATTTTTTGAAGGTTAAAAAATCGAAAATAGAGGAGTTGACTTTTTGATCAAATACCGGATTTAATTTCTATATGGGTCAACAAACTCGAAAACCAATTGGAGGACCACAAAAATAAGGATCTTGATTTGTGCGTCAATCAAAAGGCTCTGATACCAATTGTTAGGTCTAAAATAGTTTGTAGAAGGGGGGTTGAATACAAACTATGTCGTTTAATCGAATTTGCTCTTTTCTTAAAATATTAAATCAAGAACAAATTGATGCGGAATAAAACGAATACCGATATTCAAGTTAAATATAAAATTTATATTAACTTGATGGGGTGTGTCTAAATACACGGGTACAAATTACAATGGTTTGATGACTAACTAATTATTACAAATTCTATAGAAAATTCGACATGAACTTTTCTATATTTGTAATAAAAAGATCGAATGCTAAAAGCAATTCGAGAGATAAGTTCTAGGAGTAAAAACTCGCTAGATAGTTCCAACGTTACAAGTAAACAATTTCTATCGGTTCAGATTTAATTATAGAGCTCAAAAATAATTTACAGGAATTTATTTGAAGCTCAGGAACTATTTCTCTTGGTCTCTTCTTTTTCTCTCTCCCGTCTGTGTTGAAGAAGATGAAGTGGTGAAGATTGTATTTTTTTAAAAGCAGTCGCCTTGGTTGATTTATATAAAATCAAACAAACTGATCTCCTGCCTCTTTTTAAGATATTAACACTTGAAAGACAATCGGCAAGACAATCAGAACTTCCAAGACATTAATTTTGTACTGCCAAGACAATAGGCAATACAATCGGCAAGACAATCTGCTTCCACCAAGACAATCGGCAAGACAGTCAATTTCTGAGATATTTGTCTTGCTTTATCAATAATTATCAATCTGTCGGAAGCTTTTTCTTTTTTATCATTATCAAGACAATCTGATTTGAACTGTCAAGAAAATAGTCAAGACAATCAAATAAGATTTTTATTCTCCTTTTTTTAAAGCTGTTCAAAATAATCATCATCAAGACAATCGGCAAGACAATCCCTGATTGTCTTGCTTTTCTGATTTCCTTCTTCAAGACAATAGGCAAGACAATCCCTGATTGTCTTGCTTTTCTGATTTCCTTCTCCAAGACAATAGGCAAGACAATCTGATTGTCTTGCTAGTTCATTTTTCAGCTTTAAATTAAATTGATTAATAAATAATCATTTCAATTTAGACTTACTTAAATAATTATTCAGATTTAATTAATTTAATAATTAATTTAATTAATGAATTAATTTATTAATTAAATTGACTACTTGATTTAAATTAATTAAAGGAGAATAATTATATATCCTTGAATTGTCTTAATTCTTTTCTGAATCACTGAAAGTAATAAAGAATTACCACCGAATTTTTTGTTGACGCTCCATGTACTGTCTGGTTCATGAACGACTAACTCCAATGGATGTTCTTCATTTAGACTCTAAGATGTGATTCTTTTTCTCTTCTCATTACTCTTGATTATCCTTTGATAATTATATTAATTCCAACTTAATTAACCTTTTAATTAATTTACATAATAAATTAATTCTGATAGAATTAATTCATCAAATAAATCAACCAAATGATTTAATCAATTAAGAGAGAATTAATACACCTCCTTGACAGCATAACCCTTGTGTTCTTCCATGTCTTAATAAATCTGATCCTTCACAAAGGTTATTCCTTAGCCAGTCCACTTGATAATAAAATCATTGTGGTTAATGAATTTAACACTTCTGTTGCTTGCACAATGATTTTCTCTTTTACCAGTCTTGATAGCTTGAACCACTGAAGTTAATGACGAATAACCACTATTTAATGTTGACACTCGATGCACGGTCTGGTTCATGAGTGACTAACCGCAATGACTGTTCTTCATATATTGACTTTAAAGTTGTGGTTCATGTCTTCCTTTTCTTCACTCTTTTTCAAACCTTTATAATCTGTATTCTGCCACTGTAGGAACCTCTTGTCACTATAAATAGAAACCACTGTCTTGATTACTCTACTGATGCTTGATCAACTGAATGAACTTCTTCAAGTGTAGTATAACTCAAAATGGTAGATTGACTTTGTCTTCTTTCTTTTGACAGTTATGCATTTGAGATCCCTGTGACAGTACATATACTATTTACTATTACATTCTTGTTTAAGTTGAGTTGAATCCTCGAAATACAAATAGGCTACATCATATACCTTTCAGATTTTGGTTATTAGTAATGTAGTGTATATACTTGTAATTATATCAACCTTGGTTGTTTGGTTTCCATACTCGTCTAATTGTAATTTGTTTCGAATATACCTCATTATCTCAGTGGTTCTGAAATCATTTAACAATCCAAATTCCTTTGGTATTTCCTTAACTTAATAATCCATTATTTTACCTTAATTCACAAATTCCTCAAAATATAATTCATTTAATATCTCCATGCTCCTTAATATCCAATAGAAGCTTATTCGAAATCAAAATTCTCAAAAATCCATATTCAGGAATTTCTGAAATCTATCGTCATTTCGAGTCACTTATTTTCTTAGTACAACACTAATATGGTTTCTGTTTACTCATTTTCTGTTTCAAGTACAGAGTACTTACATACCCTTTCCCTAAATCCTCAAAATTTACTATTCATGTGATCACTGTAGCATTGCTAAAGTTAGGGTTATTACAGTCTTCCCCCCTTAAAAGGATTCCGTCCCGGAATCATGTTGGAAATGTCCATAGGTACCTTTTTCATTCACACCTTCTAACTTCCACACTACTTCCTCTATCCTTTTCCTTTCGTAATATCTCTATCTTGTTTGCACAAAATACACTAATATAAACTTGCTTGTCATTTATCAACATGCCATTTAGCTTATTAATAGTAGTACTTTCACTATCTTTTTCTTGCAAATTCCCTCCTGTTTTCAGTCATTCCATATTATCTCGTCTCTCCTTCCTCTTTCGACTAATGGTATCCGCCACCACATTAGCCTTTTCTGAATGGTATTGTATCTCACTATAGTTTGGCTATATTTTGATCTCTATCATGACATAAATATTAATATCCCAATCCTTATATATATATATATATATATATATATATATATATGTATGTATCTCTGTAAAATTTTCCAGAAAATTAGCTCTACTAATATTTCCTTAAAACAATTGTAAGAAAATATTACCTATAATATATATTTCCTGTTCGTACAAGAATGTTCTTTTCCTTTATCATTGAAAAATATATTTTCACACTTTCTCTCATACTCTTAATCTCCTTTCTATAGAGTTCTCTGACCCTTAACAGATACTGATTTTCCTTATCTAGATTGTCAACCTACCTACACCATTCATTGACTTAGTCGATCCCTAACCAAACATTTACACTTACAAGGTTAAATAATAAAAGAAAAAATATTTTACCTGCATCTGTATCTGGCTTTTTCAACGCTTCTCCTAAAGTCATATTGTACACCCTGGCAGTAGGTCTATTTGAAGCAGTCATACTTTGTCCTGTCGCAGATGACCCATTAGAACGACAATCTCGAGCTATGTGGCCTAATTTCCCACATTGATAACACTTGATATCACTCTTGTCAGTTGATGGGCACTGGTTATAATAGTGTCCTTTTTGTCCGCACTTAAAGCAAGTTATGCCCAACATTCTACACACTTTCGTATGCTTTCTACCACACGTGTTACAATCTGGTAATGGTGGTCGTGATTGATTAAACTGAAACGTTCCTGAGGATTTACCACCTTGATTTACAGTCTCACTAACAGCCCTATTAATTCCTGACTTTCCCACAACCTGAAATTTTTGTCCTTTACCGACCTTGCCAAAGTAACTTCCTTCACTTGAACCCCCTTTCTGACCCTCAAACTTCCTTTTCTTATTCTCTCGACCTATTTGAGTCTGTTCACTCTCGGCTTCTATAATAGATGCTTTTTGAACTACTGCAGCATAATCAGTTAACTCAAATGGTGCCACTCTCGTTCGTAGCCATGGTTTCAATCCTTGTTGAAACCTTTTCGATCGTTGTTCTTCAGTACGCACAAATTCCGGAACAAACCTAGACAATTCAGTAAACTTCGTTTCATATTCTGCCACTGTTAGGTTATCCTGCTTTAACTCCAAAAATTTTATTTTCATTTGGTTTTCCAGGTACCTAGGGGAATATTTGTCTAGGAACACCCTAGTGAAACGCTCCCAGGTTATCACTCCCGCACCTTCTAGATTCTTCTTAGCTTCCCACCAATAATTTGCCTCCCCCTTTAAGAGATAGGCTGCAAAGATTGTTTTCTGATCCTCCTCTATCCTCAATATCTCAAAAGCTTTCTCCATCTCTTTTAACCAGGTTCTGGCTACTACTGGGTTAGCAGTTCCCTCAAATTCTGGGGGTTTTAATGACTTAAATGCATGAAAGGAGTTAGCTGCCTGATTGGGGAGAACAGGTGGTTGTTGGGGATTCGGTGGATTAGCTAAATTCTGCCTTAATAGTTCCATGAATTGGTTAAAGGGATCACCTCCCGGATTTCCTTGTTGGTCAGTTGATTCCTCTTCTTCTTCCTCATGATCTCGTTCATTATGAGCATTTTCATCTTTCCTATTTTGACTTCATTCATCTCTCTCATTTTCCCTTGCATTCGCTCTACTATTACGCTTAGGCGGCATGATTCTGTATATAACAATATTCTCCATTAATTACCCAAATTTAGGGTACAATATACATCATTTCTATATACACAATTATATCATTAGTTAACTCATTTATACATCACAATATTCTTATCTCCACGCGGTTTGCATCTATTTATATTATAACTTTAGCAAGTAAGTGTATCGCCTTTAGCACGATACCCTTTTCATTAAGTCAATCACCTTATATACATCAATATTTTTGAATCTCAACATCTAATATTAAAGTACAGTAAAAATTTAGATAGAATGCACAAACTTCTTTAATTTACATAAATATTTTACAACTTGGGTACAACGTCTTTTACTACTAATATTATACATCATAGAGTACAAGGTTCGAAACCCCAAAACATAACCGTAAATACTAATATGCTATAACAAAAGTACTACTAGCCGTCCTCTAATCAGACTGGGATTAAGACAGTGAACAACTAAACTAATCCCCAAAATGACATCAACGAGATGACTAGTCTGATTAGTGACTAAGACCACTACTCCGACTCACGGTAACGCCGCTCTGACAACATCCCTGATTTGCACTACCATAGAGGTGACCGTGTCTACTATCTGAGCTCTCCATGCTGGGTCCCCTCTATCTGCCAACAACCTCCTAATATCGCCGAGTGCTCGCAGCTCAATACTAACTAAGCCCAAAGACAAACCATCAGGAATAGTACCTCCCCTCCCTTTGTCCGATCTCTGTAAAAGAGTATCTATCATCCTACGGGACTCCTCTAGATGTCCCTGTAAGACAAAGTACTCTGACAATAGAATAGCTGGAAGTGGATCACCTGCCTAAGGGGGTATAGCAACTGGGGGAGGTGCATCTACAGGTGGAGGTGGTGGAGGTGCAAATGCTGGTGGGGAGGGAGGAATGGACTCTGTCTCCGCATCCTCAGATGGGTCCTCCTCCAACCCATCCCCTAAAAAGATAAAGTGTCCCGGTGGAGTGAACTGCTCTGTTGGGTCCTCTAAAGGATCAGGACTCGGTAGAGGAGATGGAACTGGTGATGGCACTGGGACAGGTAGGACAGGAGTAGGAATCATGTGAATGTCCCTCCACTCAGTCTGCTCCTCAGCTATAACCGATAACCTAGGCCTCTTACGCAGTGGCATCTCCTCCTCTGGAATCTCCAACCTCAATCGGGAAGGGCCTGCCTCATCAGATCCTACAGGGGGTCTACTGGTGTATGGTACAATAGCCATAGCGTCTCTCTGTCTGCGCTCCTCTGCCTCCTCTCTCAGGCTCTGCTCATATCTCTCTCTAGCACTCGCCCTACGTCTCTCCCTGAGGTCATCGACAGCATACTCTGGAACCTCTACGCCTGCTAGCTGTAAGTCTACAATATCCTGCTCTGATAGTCCTAGCCATTGGGGGTCCCGACTCGGCTCACCCATCTCCGCTCCCTATAATAAAACATAAAATTCTATTAGTAATAATCTATAAAATTATAATCACTGTTTAAAATAAATACTACATGCGATATACCACCCCAGAACTCGATGGGAGTTCAAAATTTTATATTATTACTGATACATTTATTACTATCACTTTTGTTCCTGAGCATTATGACTCTAGCTCTGATACCATCTGTGACGCCCCTAGATCCGGGATCATGGATCCAGGTCAACACGGTCCAATTTCCATTCATTAAAATTCTACTCTTGGTAGCTGGAATATAAATGCATAATAAAACTCACACAATAGACCCCACACTTTAATATTAACACACACCAGTCATATGCTCAGAGAACAACATCCACAATATTAAAAGTTTAGAGTTAAGAAGTTATTACAAACCCAGAATCTTACTAAGTACGTTGTTGAATAATACCTCTACATGAAGCATTCCAACAACCAAAAGTTTATTACATGAGCTTACACACTTAATGTACATAAGTCTACCAGGACCCGCCTGTCTATACGCTACCTCCGGAATAGCTGCCAGCGTTCTCTCAAAAGGTCGCCTTTCCCTTACCCTCTTGCGGGGTGTAGTGCGGAGTATCGGCATGCGACCTAGCTGATGTATAAGTAAATAGAAAGATTGAGCTATAATAGCTCAGCAAGATAAATTTTATAAACTATCTTCAAAAGAAACATAAATATATCGGTATAATAAACAGAAGACAAATCATAATTATTATGAAAATAATTTATTTTTATTTGATAACTACTCCTTCCAAATATTTTTATACTAAAAGAAATATATAGCATTCTAATATCAGCTTCTCTTCTAATATAATATCAGTTTTTCTTCTAAAATAATATAATATCAATTTTTCTTCTATACTAATTAAAAACCATTACATCACCTCAGCATAATATTTCAAGATAATATATCATCTGCACATCATCTCTCAATACAATCTTTCCATTTCCCTTTTTATACAACAATTATATAAAAATAATATAAAATCAGTTTCTCTTCTTACTGTAAAAACAATTCCATCATTTCATACCATTTTCCTTTTTCAGAATACAGATCTGAAAACCATTATCAATTCTTTCTTTTAAATTTTGGGGATATCTGCTAGCACCAGATACGTAGGACGATGATCAGTCGCCTGACCGTACCTGCTCTCTATTTACTACTAGTAGAAGGGATGATCCCACCTGGTCATCAACCCTGGAGGAAGGCTACCTGCTACATCCTCCTTCGACAACTCTTGGGCCGTAAAAAATATTGAGTGCTGGACTGTGCCGCACACAGCCTCTTACGTTTTTTGTTGCAATCCCCCCTTTTTTTGTCAATCAGTATTCCATTTATACCAATACCATTCCACATTTTTCCTTTCAATTTCCATTTCCACCTTCATTCACATATGTCATCACTTTTAAAGCTTATGCCATAATACTCTGATTATGACTCAGACATCTTCTCTGTATTTAATGGAATCCAGTACACTTATATATATATATATATATATATATATATATATATATAATATTCCATCCTTTTTTTTGAAATAGTAAATAATAATCAAATAATATTTATTAAATCACAATAATTAAAAAGAATATTTTTAACATAATATTATAAATCATATAACTCTAGATAACAACTGATACCATTCTTTCATATTCTTTTAATCATAAAGCATGTTCACTTTATGCATAATCATATCTGTATATCCATATCCATCTCTCTTAAATTCCCAAAATCAGGAAGTAAATTCTCAACAATATAGTAATAATAGGATCACATATATATTCCATGAAATCATCTTTCTTTGAAGGTAATTTTCCAAAGTAAAGATAGGAGAAATCTTGCCTGGATCTCTAAAGCGAGTAGGTATGATCCTGAGTTCGTCTCTCGTTTCTATAGAAACGAAAGGATTACTGTTAGTATATATCCCACTTAATCACCTAATCTCTATGCAATAACACCCTTGACACATACTATATGTTTAACATAGTATTTATGCACTAAAAGTTTACATGAACTTAACCATTTTTAAACTCGATCAAAGTTTTAATGTATTCCACCATTTCCCTTAATAACCACACTCGACTGTAAAAATTCCCAGAAAATATCAATTCCGAATTTTAATGCAAGGTCAACTGGTAATGGTCCTCTGACCACCCCACTACAATATCCCAAAATTTCGTAACTTTTAAAAATGTTTAAGTATGGTAATTATAGCCTCAAAGTTGATACAATTACGTGTTCTCGGTTCTCGAACGTCTCTCACTAAAACTGACTTTTCTCCTAAACCGTTCATCAGATTTTAACGTACTTTATATCAAAACGATCTATGAACTAAGACCTATCTTATTCTGACCAGTTGGGATACCTTACTGACCTGGACAGATTCGGGTTGCCCTGTTTTTAACAAATAATCACTTTTTTAACGAAAATCGGGCATTATAACGGCTATATTTTCATACTTTCCAAGATATTACTCCTCCAAATCCATCATCCGCCTTATACACCATCACCTACACCATGTGGTCATCTTACCAACCATGGTTACAAGCACACAATACTTCCATAATCCATAAAAACACTTTTAAACACATATATGATCATGATTTCATCACTTATAACAACTTAACCACTAACACAACCAATATTCATCATAAACTCAAGAGGGGTGAGGATGTTATACCTTCTTTGAAGCTTTAACACTCTTAATATATGCTTGTAGTCCTTAATACACCTTGATACAACCTTAATACACTTTAATCTTTCAAAACAAAACATGAAATCCATATGAGTTACTATTTATCACTATTCATTCACCATCTTTGATGAATTTATTCACTAGGCAAATGAAGTTAGTTTGCTCTCAAATTTAATACATACCTTAGTCTATATGTAAGCAACCTTCATGAATTTTCCCTTGAGTTTTAGTGGCTTGGAGCTAGGGTTTCAAGTTTCCTTTTTCTCTTTTTTTTCACCTTGGCCGAATGGAATGAACAAGGAAGGGGGAGAAATTTTTCTTGATTTTTGATCTTATCCTAGCTAATCTACTTTTGGTAGATATTTTGCTATGTCATATGGATAATTATCAAGTAATTTTACTAATTAATCCTTAAGAAAAGTGAGTGAAAAATGATGTAATGGATGATGTAATTGTAGATGATCTAGAATGCTTGTTTTCTTGATTTTCTAATTAAAGTTTTAATGATTTTGGTTATTAGTAATGTAGTGTATATCCTTGTAATTATATCATCCTTGGTTGTTTGGTTTCCATACTCGTCTAATTGTAATTCGTTTCGAATATACCTCATTATCTCAATGGTTCTGAAATCATTTAACAATCCAAATTCCTTTGGTATTTCCTTAACTTAATAATCCCTTATTTTACCCTAATTCATTAATTCCGCAAAATATAATTCCTTTAATATCTCCATGCTCCTTAATATCCAATAGAAGCTTATTCGAAATCAAAATTCTCAAAAATCCATATTCAGGAATTTCTGAAATCTATCGTCATTTCGAGTCACTTATTTTCTTAGTACAACACTAATATGGTTCTGTTTACTCATTTTCTGTTTCAAGTATAGAGTACTTACATACCCTTTCCCTAAATCCTTAAAATTTACTATTCATGTGATCACTGTAGCATTGCTAAAGTTAGGGTTATTACACGGGGGGCAGGAGGTAATAGACTAGGAAGGTCAGCAAGGTGAGAAGCCCCTGGAAGAGAAGAAGGAGTATTAGATGCTCTATTTTGATGGGGATCAAAAACAAAAACCAGTGGTACAGGTTTAGTTCTGCAAAGCCCCGATGGGTTCGCAGTCGAGTATGCCTTGAAGTTGGACTTCCAAACAACCTACAATGAGGCAGAGTATGAAGCTCTGATAGCCGGTCTTGGATTGACAAGAGCCCTGAGGGTGAAGAACCTGAAAGTCTGTGGAGACTCAAAACCCCGATGGGTTCGCAGTCGAGTATGCCTTGAAGTTGGACTTCCAAAAAACCTACCACGAGGCAGAGTATGAAGCTCTGATGGCCGGCCTTGGATTGACAAGAGCCCTGAGGGTGAAGAACCTGAAATTCTGTGGAGACTCGAAGCTGGTAATCTCACAAGTCGATGGAAAGTTTGAGGCTAGAGAAAAGAATATGGCCAAATACTTGAGGATTGTTGAAAGGCATATGAATCAGCCTATTTGTAGTTCGAGGATCCTAATCAACTTAAACCAAATTGTAATAAGTAAATATCCGTATGATCTGTCACAGGAATCTCAGGAAGCAATATCTGTCAGAAGAAAGAAGGAAGTCAATCTATAGTTTTGATGTTTCACACTGGAAGACGTATCAGGTATCTGATCAAGCCTCAGTATAACATTGAAGTGAATGGATTCATTTACAGTGACAGAGATTTTTCGAGTGATAGATTGAAAATCAATCAAAGTACAAGAAAATTGAGAGAAGAAATAAACCACAGCTTAAAGTCAGAAGTGAAGAAGCATCATTGAAGTTAGTCGTTCATGAACCAGACATTACATCGAACGTCAACATAAGTCAGTGGTAATTCTTTATTATTTTCCGTGGTTTGAGAGAATTAAATTAATTAGTTATTGATTTAATTTAATTCATTTTTAATTGATATAAATCATTTAATTGATTTAATTAATGAATTAATTCTAATAGAATTAATTTATTTATTAAGTTAATTATTGTATCAATTAATCATGAATTAGTTAATCATTAATTAATTAAAAGGATCAATATGACTTAATTAAATGCTGAATAGATTATGTCATGATTGAGTTTGGTTCGGTATGACTTAAGTTAAGTCATACCGACATGACTTAAGTTTAAGTCATACCGAGCAGAAGAATTAAGTCATACCGACTGCTTCAAGGAATTATGTCTTACCGACCTCAAAGCTGCTAGGTCATACCGAGGGAATTAAGTCATACCGAAGCAAGATATTTCTGGAAAGGTATTAAGTCATACCGACAAAAGTGGTTTAGATCATACCGACCACACTGTTGAAGATTAAGTCATACCGACACATTTTCTAAGTCATACCGACAGAAATAAGTCATATCTAAGGTTTAATTATGTCTTGGAGCAAGATTAAGTCATGCTGACAGCTGATTTAATAGGTCTTGAAGCAGTTTAAGTCATATCTAATCAGTACAGACCTATATAACACAACAGAAGCAGCAGAATGAAGACAGTGCAGAACACAGCAGAATTCCTGGAAATACACAGCAGCTTTCTCTCTCAAATATCAAGAACACCAAGAACAAATTAATTCACATAAATTCAAGTTCATCATCTTTGTAATATTCTATCCGACAGAACTTGTCTACTTGTGATTCTTGTACTACTAGCGAATTAAGTTTCCTAGTACTTATCTTGAGATTTATTAACTAAATTAGAAAAGTTCATGTGGAATTTTCTAATTAGTTATTAAACACTTGATAATAGTTTGGATTGATTTTGTAACACCACATCAAGTTAATATACAATTATATTCAACTTGAAATCCATGTCAATTTATTCCGCACAAAATATTCGTTTAAGTGAAAATTATTTAACGAATAAATTTTGAGAAATTGATAAAGATTGTATTCAACCCCCCCTTCTACAATCATAGTGGACCTAATAATTGGTATCAGAGCATATTGATTGATACACAGATCAAGATCCTAATTTTATTCCGTCAAAATTCTATCTCGAATTTTTAACTCACTTAAAAATTCATCATGTCTTCAAAAAGCATTGTTAAGATTCCCATGTTTAACAAGGACAATTATTCAATGTGGAAAAATAAAATGGAGTTGTTTCTTGATGTCGCAAATTCTAAATATTTGGGTGTTCTACAGAACGAACCTATAATTCCAAAAGAATATGTCTCTGAATCTATTGTTGGAGGAATTGTTGTAACACCTGCATAATCTTTTCCAAAGCCTGCTGCTTCTTTTACTCCTGATGAAAAAGAGGACGCAGGTCTAGATAAGAATTTGAGACTTATTCTAATAGATTCCCTGGATGTTGTGATGTACAGTAATGTGATAAATTGTAAAACTGCAAAACACATGTGGGAAACTATTGAGACTATCAATGAAGGAACTGATGAAGTCAGGGAAAACAGACTTCAGATTTTAACCTCTGAGTATGAACACTTTAGAGCTGGCCTTAATGAAGGTATTCAGGAAGTGTTTGAAAGGTATAACAAAATAATCAACAACTTGCAAGTTCATGGCAAGAAATATACACAGAAGGAGATTAATATGAAGTTTTTGTTGACTATGCCCACTCATCTTGAACATAGGATTATAGCCATCAGAGAATCAAGAGATTTGAATAAGGTTTCTCTTGAAAGGTTGTTTGGTGTTCTGAAAACCTATGAACTGGAACAAGTACAGCAGAGGGACGTCTCTGGTAAAGGAAGAGTGCCAAGTTCATCTACAGCTCTTGTAGTTGAGGCACCTAAGGAAGTGGAAGCTAAGGTTGTTCTACCTTACAGCTCAGACAAGGAAAAGACTGAAGTAGAGCTTGGTTAGACACCACCTACTCAGGATGGTGGAGACTTTTACTCATTAGAAGAGCTAGATCAACTAGAAGATAAATCCCTGGCATTGATGGTAAGGTAATTTGGCAACTTCAGATTCAGAAGAAATCCAAAGTACAGGTTCAAGTCAAATAACAGATTCCAAAGAGGAGGCTCTTCTTCCTCTAGTAACAAGGGAGGATACAAAACTGGAGCTGTTGACAGAAGCAAGATTCGTTGCTTCAACTGTAATGAATTGGGGCACTTTGCCACTGAATGTCAGAAACCCAAGCAAACTCAAAGAAGAGATTTTGCTGCTGAGAAGAAGAAACCTGGAAAAGCCTATGTTGCGGCTGGTAAGAGTTGGGATGACACGGACAGTGAAGATGAAGAATATGGAAATTTTGCGTTGGTGGCAAATGATGAAGCATCTGATCATCATAACAAACCGGTAATTGTTACTGACACTGATTTGATTCGTAGTCTATATAATTCCTTAGATAATGCACAAACTGGGTATAATAGACTAGATCTGCTAAGCACTAAACTTGGAAATGAAGTGTCAGAATTGAAAAAGGTGCATATTAATCAAGATCAACAAAAAGATGAAATAACAATGCTTTATAAAAAGGAGAAAGCTATTCTAGAAGTTGTAGGCAAACAAATGGCTAGAATTACTGAACTTGAAACACAGGTCAGGGCTTGTTATAATTCTGTTAAAGTTTCTAAAGAGTTTTTTAACAATCAAGTTGTAGAACGAACAACAGGTATAGGGTATGGTTACAATGAAGCTGTTGGATCGTTGGGCATAAATTCCCCTAACCCTGTTAGTGCTAAAGAAAGGGGAATACCGCATGTGCTCAAAAATGTTAAAGAACCTCTATTTAAACAATCTGATGCTAGACCACCAGATATTCTTTCTATGGTTATCCAAGAAGAAATGAGAAATGAGGATAATGCAAATGGCACAGTCCTTGTTAAGAATAAATCTATAAATAACGCTAATCCAAAGAATGTTTCATCCAAGAAAGATGTCACAGTCTTTGTTAAGGATAAATCTGTTGAGGACACTAATACAACGAATGTTTCATCCAAGAAAGATGTACCTAAAGTGCCAGTCAAAGTTGTTGAAACAGCTAGTTCTTCTAAGACTGGATTAGGTGGTAATAAGTTGAAACAGAAAAATACCATGCCTATCATTGATTCTAATCATAAAGCATGTGGTGTTATCAATTGTATGTCTTGTGCTTTTAACAGTATGCGTGCTTATTTTAACGGTAGTTATGCATGTGTTAAACAGACTGCTCCTCGACAGCATATGAACAGGAACAATAATGTTCGATCAAAGACTGCTTTTCCTCCTCAGTTAGGAGAGAGACATTTGTACCTAAGACTAAACAAAAGGTTACCAAGAATGTTTACCAGGTCAAATGTCCAGTCAATGACACAAGTGTTATTGCTGCTATAGAAACATGGATACCCAAGATAAAACGAAAGATTTTCAAATCTGTTTATAAGGTTAAATGTTTATTGACTAAAGAGGTTAAAATTAAAAATGTTGTTTTGCCTGATAAAGGTCAATACTTTAAATCCGCAGGACCCAATCAAATTTGGGTCCCGAAGAAGGTTTAATCCATTTGTCATTGCAGGGTATTGAACAGGTTGAACGAGTAACCCGGATCTTGGACAGTGGATGTTCCAAGGCATGTGACTGGAGACAGAACCCTGCTGACAAATGTGGTGGAGAAGGCCGGCCCAGTATTTACCTTTGGAGATAACAGCAAAGGTAGAACTGATGGATATGGCAGACTTGAAGCTGGAAATGTTATCATTGAAGAAGTGTCCTTTGTAAAAGGACTTGAGCATAATTTGCTTAGTATCAGTCAATTCTGTGACAAGGGATTTGAAGTCTACTTTAACAAAAAGAATTGTCTGATTACACATAAAAGAAGTGAACAACCATCTCTAATGGGAGTCAGAAAAGGAAACTTGTATGTAGCCAACATGAACACTAGAAGCACTGAAGAAATCAATTTATTCTATTCTAAAGCATCCACAAATGAAAGTTGGCTATGGCACAAGAAACTTTCTCACCTAAATTTCAAGACGATGAACTCTCTGGTCAAGAGAGAGTTGGTGAGAGGTTTACCTTCTATGGAATTCACACAGGAAGGACTATGTGATGCCTGTCAAAAAGGTAAATTAAAAAGGGCAACTCACAGAAGCACTGATATGTCTTCAATAACTGAACCTTTACAGTTACTTCACATGGATATATTTGGTCCAGTGAATGTGATGTCTATGTCAAAGAAAAGATATGCTCTTGTGATTGTTGATGATTTTTCAAAGTTCACATGGGTCTTGTTCCTAAATTCTAAAGATGAGACTCCACAACTGGTGATTGATCACATCAAGTTAATTGAGTTGGATTCCAAGTATCCAGTAAGGGCTATAAGGTCAGACAATGGAACTGAATTCCAGAATGCAGTTCTGAATGATTTTTGTACTGAAAAAGGTATAACCAGACAATACTCAGCTCCAAGAACTCCTCAGCAAAATGGAGTAGTTGAAAGAAAGAATAGAACCTTGATTGAAGCTGCACGTACTATGTTAAGTGAATCAAGGCTTCCATTGTATTTTTGGGCTGAAGCTGTCAACACTGCTTGCTATACTCAGAATCGAACTCTTATCAACAAAGACTTGATGAAAACACCCTATGAAGCTATGAATGAAAAGAAACCAACACTCAAATACTTTCACGTATTTGGAGCAAAATGCTTTGTACTTAAAGAAGGAGATGATCAAGGTGGAAAATTTGAAGCCAAAGCACATGAAGCAATTTTTGTTGGTTATGAAAGAAGAGCTTATAAGGTGTATTTGATTGAACATCAGAAGATGATAGAAAGTGTCAATGTTACATTTGATGACACTAAACTCCCTAGTATCCAAACTGAAGATTCATCTGAAAAGCTATCTTTTGAAGCTATGACAGATCTAGATTCAGATGATGATAGTCCACCTGATGTTTTTGCTGATGCAAATGACAACAATGACAATGATGAGTCTAATCAGAATAATAGTGGTGAAAATAATGATAATATTGAAAACACCACTCATACTTCTGAACACTCATCTAATCATCCTGGCAACAACTCAGGGGGAGCTAATGAAGGATATACTAGTCATACTAAACATCACAATGAAGAACAAGGCGAATCATCAAGACTAAATCTTCCCAGACAGACTGTTTGGAATAGAGCTCATCCTGTTGAGCTAATCGTTGGTGATCCAGATGTTGGTGTAAAGACTAGAAGAGCTTTTCAAAATCAATGTAATTATTCAGGGTTTCTATCTGAAATGGAACCTAAGAAAATTGAAGAAGCTCTTTCAGATCCTGATTGGGTGATTGCTATGCAAGATGAACTCAATCAATTTAAACAACAAGAAGTATGGAAGCTGCTACCCAGACCTACAGATAGAACAGTGGTTGGTACTAGGTGGGTATTCAGAAACAAACTTGATGAAGATGGTACAGTAACAAGAAATAAATCAAGACTGGTAGCAAAAGGTTACTCACAATCTGAAGGCATTGACTATGATGAGACCTATGCTCCAGTGGCTAGACTTGAGGCCATTAGGATATTCTTGGCATTCGCAGCATTTTCTAACTTTAATGTTTATCAAATGGATGTCAAGAGTGCCTTTCTGAATGGAAAGCTGGATGAAGAGGTATATGTAGAACAGCCACCTGGTTTTGAAGATCCAGAACTATTGGGTTATGTTTACTTTCTCTTCAAAGCCATTTATGGTCTTAAGCAAGCACCAAGGAAATGGTATGACACTCTCTCTGAATTTTTACTTGAAAATGAGTTTACTAGAGGTGTCATAGACAAAACTCTCTTCACAAAGAAACATAAGAATGATACAATATTAGTTCAAATTTATGTGGACGATATAATATTCGGGTCTACTAATGATCTTCTTTGCAAGAAATTTTCAAAGTTAATGCATGGTAAATTCGAAATGAGCATGATGAGAGAGCTGAAGTTCTTTCTTGGGTTACAAATAAATCAAAGGCAAGATGGTATATTTATTTGTCAATCCAAGTACATCAAAGAGCTTCTCAAGAAATATCAAATGGAGGACTCTTCTTCAGCAAAGACACCATCATCCACAACTGTCAAATTTGGAGCATGTGAAAATTCTGCTAAGGTAGATATTACAAGCTACAGAGGTATGATAGGCTCATTACTTTACCTTACTGCAAGTAGACATGATATTATGCATGCTACGTGCTTGTGTGCAAGGTTCCAATCGGATCCTAGAGATGTTCATCTCATTGCTGTTAAACGAATCCTGAGATATCTTAAGGGTACGCCTAACTTAGGCATCTGGTACCCTAAAGATTCTGGTTTTAATCTTGTTGGATATACAGATTCTGATTATGCAGGAAGTGTTGTAGATAGAAAAAGCACCTCTGGGAGTTGTCAATTCCTGGGTGGTAGATTGGTTTCATGGTACAGCAAGAAACAACAAACAGTTTCCAACTCTACAGCCGAAGCTGAATATATAGCTGCTGGAAGCTGTTGTGCTCAAATCTTGTGGATAAGGAATCAACTGATGGACTATGGCTTTGTATTACAAAATATTCCTATTTTGTGTGATAATACAAGTGCCATAGCAATCTCCAACAATCCTGTGCAGCATTCAAGGACAAAGCATATAGATATCAGGTATCATTTTATTAGAGAGCATGTCATGAATGGTACAGTGGAATTACTGTTTGTACCCACTGAAGAACAAACAGCAGATATTTTTACTAAGTCGCTCGACGAATCCACATTCACCAAAATTGTTGGTGAATTGGGTATGTTGAACAGTCCTAGTAATTAATCTAGTTAATATCTGAGGTTTGATCTTTAATAATTAACAAGTGATTAGTTTGTGAATATTTGTTGAATAAAATCACTTGTTTAATTATTTTATCAACTTATTTTTTCTTGATTGTTATTGTATTTATCACTTTGTTTAATTAAATATTTGTTATTCCATATTTCTATAATTTTAGAATAATTGTATGTATTTATTTTATTTGTTTAGAATATTTTATTTAATGTTTTGTAATGTTTGTCCTGTTAATATTGTTTTATTTCCGTTAACGGATTAATCTATATTAGTTATTTCTATTTTTATTATTTGTTTGATTTATAATATTATTTATAATATATTTTTCTGTATTAATAGTTGTAAATATTTGTGTGTTTAATTAAGAAATATGCATTTACTTTAATTTATTTTGAGTAGATATGACTTAAATTAAATCTAAACTATATTATGACTTGTTTTTATTCTGTTTTCAGGTCGGTATGACTTAATTGTTATACTGATTAGATTTAGTCATATTCGTTAGTAAATATTTAAGTCTCATTAGAATTAAGTCTATTTTGTTTTAAGTCATAATCGTGTTTGTTTGTATATAGTTAATTAAGTCTTAGTTTAATTTTAAGTCTTATCGAGTTATGTATTAATAATATAATAAGTCATTTTCGTTTATTTCTTTTATAGATTTAAGTCATATTCGAGTATTAAGTTGTATATAACAGTTAGTATATATTAAGTCATAATCGATTTAAGTCATATTCATACATTAGTATATATATAACTGATTAGAAAGTTTAAGTCATTTTAAGTTTTAAGTCTCTCTCATGTTAAGTCATAGAGAACCTCTCAGTTGATACATATATATATACACGACGTATTGTAACGAATTGCTACCCAATTTTTCACTCAAGACTCACTGTAATCAAGCTCTAAGGACTGATAATCGATTCTCTGTTCGATTCTCTTCAAAACAACCAGTTAATCGACCGATTTAGTCGAGTTTTGAAGATTTTTGTTTTCGAAAAATCGAAATTTCGATCTAAAATTCCAGTCGATTGGCTTTGATTTTGTAAAATCTAAAAATACTGGTGTGATTGTGTGTGTATCAAGATCATTGTGTGAATTTTTCAGAATTTTTGAACAACTTTGATTATTTTCGAATTTTTAATTAATTATTAATTCGAAATAATTCAATTTAGTTAATTAATTTGTAAAATATGAAATTTTTCAAAGGGTTAAAATTTGATAAAAATGGCTGGTAATAACAATGATCGTTTTGAAATAGTTAAGCATAATTTGATCGGATATTTTGATCCCGAAAAATGTTCACTCGAACGTTTTCGACCGTGGATTCGATTTTTGAATGATCATTCACTAGTTCGCACTGCTTTGAGTTTAGATACTCCTTTAAAAATTGAACCCCTGCGAATTATGTGTACGACTGCTGTCGTTTCTAACGATAACAGATCGATTGTTTTCACTCTTGGAGACAATCAGTACACAGTGGATGAATCTGTCATAAATACGGTCTTAAACTTTTCAAATGACAATTTTGAGGATGTTCCGTCAGATGAGGAATTAACTAATTTCTTTGCTGGTATTCATTATCAAGACCGAGCAGATCTTCCTGTCTTGAATAAAAAGTTTCTAGTTCAGGAATGAGATTATGTGTTCGACACACTAGCCAAGGTGTTTGCCAATTCTACAAAAAGCAACTTCGGAGTATTACCTTCCTTTATGCAGCATATTGGATTTGCTGTAGCTTATAATCGAAGAATCAACATTGGCAGCCTTCTGTGTGGACCTATGGTTAGAAGAGTAATCAATGCTAAAAGGAATTTTGACAGGGGCGATAAAGTTCAATGCTTTTACCCAAGATTCCTTTCTTTGATTTTTAATCATTTGGTAGAATTACAATATCATGCTCCATTTCTGAATAGTGAAGCAATGGTGTCGGGTAAACCTTCGACAAGATTATTCACTGAGTACGGTGTCAAACCTAAATTTTCAAATGTGCCAGTAGTTGTCACTCAATACATGTCAAACTTTATACAACTACCCATCATTGCACCTGTACCTTTACCCGAGGAAAATGAACCACTACCTGAGCAAGCAGAACCAATAGTGGAACCTGAAGCTGAACAAAAGGTACCTATTCAGCAAATTGAACCTGTTCAAGAACAACTGGTTCAAACCACTCAAGCTGCAATCTCTTCGACACCTGCTGACCAGGTATTGACTTCTAATCTCTCTATAACTTCTATTGCTGAACAATCTACTTCTGGAACCCAAGTGGTTGATAGGGCTGACCAAGGGATTGTAAGACCGCAATCTCGAACCCCGGTCATAGAGCCACACACTCAATCTACATCACTTAAAACTTTCCATTCCAGAAAGAAAATTCCCTTTCAAAGAGCAAAGAAGAGAAGTAATATAATGAGTGAACCCACAGCTCTGCCTCTACAAAAGAAAAGTAGAACTGATTCAGAGGCAACTGTAAGCCCATCCGTATCTTCCCAACAAGATATGGACATTGATATGGCCATGCAACAGTTACTAGGATCATCCTCTCAACAGGATGATACTATTGAAATTCGCCATAGGGCCATGGCATCCTGTAACGTGTCAAGCACAACCCCTTTGTTATTACTAACAATGGGAGAACATATAGATTATGATGAAAATAGGGACACATTGACAGGAGAGCACATCGAGTCTGAAACAGTGCCTACCATAGTTACGGTAGAAGGGTCTTCACAGACTTCTGAGGGAAATCTTGGTTCCTTGCCAACTTTAATGGAACCATCATCTCCCCTCCTAGGAGAAACATTCCTAGATCCCTCAAGGGAGTTTCCACTCGCAGTTTCGACTGGAGAAAGTGGAAGGCAACTTGATCAATCTACTACTGAAGCAATTCAGATTACAAATCCAAATGTACAAGTAGAATTGATTGAGGACAGGGATTTGCGAACTCCCATTGCACCACCACTGACCTTCCCAGAGGAGGCTAGGGTGATTTTAACTGCAGGTACCATTTCTGGAGAATCTAAGGAAATTGAGACGAGTGATGCGAGGATCACCACAAAATTGAGTGATACACATGCACATCAGGTGAGTGAAATTCAGAGTGAAACTCAGGTGAGTGCACACACAGACACATACACTCTCTCATTGATACAAAAGATACAAAATCTGGAAAGGGAACTGGAAGCAAGTAAAGCTGAAGCTAGACTACTTCGAGCACAAGTGGATAAAAGGTCTTCTCCATCCACCTCTGTTGATAATCAGCTTACTTCGATAAAAGGTGACATCAACAACTTGAAGACATCCTTCACTAATAAAATCAACACTCTCGAACTTTCTTATGAAAAAGCTCTTGATGATTCTAGTGAGGTCACTGTGGCACAAGATAAAATAATTGTTGAAATCTCCAACAAGGTTGACAATCTACAGGAAGAAGTACATGAAAATCAGCGTTCTACTGATTTTCGAATAGATCAAATTGAGAAGCAAAATGCACATCAAGCTAAAGGATTAAGGCATTTGTTTAATCTGATAAGTCAAAATCGCACACCAACAACTGAAGAAAGAGAATTCTTTGCAAGAACAGGTGGTGGTGATGATGAGCGAGATCCTGGAGCTGGTGCAACTGGTAAATCTGTAGAGGATTCCTCAACTAAGGGGGAGAAATCACAACAGCAACAGAAATCACAAGGGGAGAAAGGAGATAAATCGAAAGAAAGAGAGGGAGGAGATAAATCTGATACAGACAGTGAAGACAAGAGGAATAAGGGGAAGAAGAAAGTTGTTGTAGATGATCAAGTCAAAGACACAGAATATTACTACACGGGTGAACCGGATAATTTTGATGTTTTTGATGACTTTGATTTTTCTGATGAAGGTGAGAAATTACCTGAACCAGATTTAAGTCACTGGGAAGGAGAAGAACCAGTGACATCTGAATATGAAGCTCAACAAGCAGAGAGAGAATCTGAAGAGTTATTTGCTCAGAGGGAAGCTAATTTGCTGATGAGAGAAGAAAAGCTTCAAAAGTCATTAGAGCAAATTGCACGAAATGAAGAGCTTCAGAAAGCTGAACAGCAAGCACTACAACGATTACATGCTATAAATGTTGAGAAGAGGAAGACATATATCAGACTCAAGAGCGGTGACAAATGGGAACGTGCTCAAAAAAGCAATTGATTCACCTCAGAGTTCTGATTATGAAGATCGTCATCTTGGAGAAATTCTCGAGGAATTCAAACTGGCAAATCCAATTCATGATATGTATATAAGGGCCTTAAAGGTAGAAGTCATCAGGATAACTACTGCATTTGACCCCAAATCTGATGAGCTGGTAATATTTGTGGATTGTCATAATGTTGGAACTTTCAGAGTATCTATTCAGTTCTTTTATGACAGATCGCTGACAGAGATTTGGGTACTTAGGCCTAAGGTGAGAACATCGTCTGAGCTAGGTGTTTTGCTACATGAAAAGTTCAAAGAATTTGCTGAAAGAGCTGGACCAGAAGTAATTATGAATCCTCCACAAGTAAAATTTCTTAAGGGAAAGGTACTTCATTCAATCAATCTTCAGACAGATGAGTTATATGAACATCATGCAAAACACTTGGTATATGCTGAATATGCTCTCAGAAATCATGGATTCTTGACTGAAGAAAAGGTAATAGTTGCAGATCACATTTGATCCTATGCACAAACGAATATAAAAGATTACAAGAAATTTCAAGATAAACTGAGAAAGAAGCTTGGAATTCCTTTAATCTTACCTCAAGGATTGTCATCAAGAAGAGAGCATCTTGTTGATTCTGATTTGCACAAGAAACTTCAAGTCACAGATGAGCCAGAAGAAGGAGAATTTAGACGAGAAGACAGTAATTGAAGAACAGCTCTACATGTATTATCTTTAGAGATAGATAGGTCAAGATAGGAATATGTTAAATATGATCAGGCTAAAGGATCATCTATCTTGTATTTATCATTTTGTTTGAATCTGGAAATGTTTAACATAAACCAGAACTGTTTGATATTTGATTTACATTTAATATTTTATCTTTCATTTGGTTAAGTTGAATTAGTTGAGGTATCCTCTAGGTATTTGGTTGTTATTGTCTAACAAACAAATAGGGGGAGATTGAAAGGCATATGACTCAGCCTATTTGTAGTTAGAGGATCCTAATCAACTTAAACCAAATTGTAATAAGTAAATATACATATGAACTGTCACAGGAATCTCAGGAAGCAAAAAACCTACCACGAGGCAGAGTATGAAGCTCTGATGGCCGGCCTTGGATTGACAAGAGCCCTGAGGGTGAAGAACCTGAAATTCTGTGGAGACTCGAAGCTGGTAATCTCACAAGTCGATGGAGAGTTTGAGGCTAGAGAAAAGAATATGGCCAAATACTTGAGGATTGTTGAAAGGCATATGAATCAGCCTATTTGTAGTTCGAGGATCCTAATCAACTTAAACCAAATTGTAATAAGTAAATATCCGTATGATCTGTCACAGGAATCTCAGGAAGCAATATCTGTCAGAAGAAAGAAGGAAGTCAATCTATAGTTTTGATGTTTCACACTGGAAGACGTATCAGGTATCTGATCAAGCCTCAGTATAACATTGAAGTGAATGGATTCATTTACAGTGACAGAGATTTTTCGAGTGATAGATTGAAAATCAATCAAAGTACAAGAAAATTGAGAGAAGAAATAAACCACAGCTTAAAGTCAGAAGTGAAGAAGCATCATTGAAGTTAGTCGTTCATGAACCAGACAGTACATCGAACGTCAACATAAGTCAGTGGTAATTCTTTATTATTTTCCGTGGTTTGAGAGAATTAAATTAATTAGTTATTGATTTAATTTAATTCATTTTTAATTGATATAAATCATTTAATTGATTTAATTAATGAATTAATTCTAATAGAATTAATTTATTTATTAAGTTAATTATTGTATCAATTAATCATGAATTAGTTAATCATTAATTAATTAAAAGGATCAATATGACTTAATTAAATGCTGAATAGATTATGTCATGATTGAGTTTGGTTCGGTATGACTTAAGTTAAGTCATACCGACATGACTTAAGTTTAAGTCATACCGAGCAGAAGAATTAAGTCATACCGACTGCTACAAGGAATTATGTCTTACCGACCTCAAAGCTGCTAGGTCATACCGAGGGAATTAAGTCATACCGAAGCAAGATATTTCTGGAAAGGTATTAAGTCATACCGACAAAAGTGGTTTAGGTCATACCGACCACACTGTTGAAGATTAAGTCATACCGACACATTTTCTAAGTCATACCGACAGAAAATAAGTCATATCTAAGGTTTAATTATGTCTTGGAGCAAGATTAAGTCATGCTGACAGCTGATTTAATAGGTCTTGAAGCAGTTTAAGTCATATCTAATCAGTACAGACCTATATAACACAACAGATGCAGCAGAATGAAGACAGTGCAGAACACAGCAGAATTCCTGGAAATACACAGCAGCTTTCTCTCTCAAATATCAAGAACACCAAGAACAAATTAATTCACATAAATTCAAGTTCATCATCTTTGTAATATTCTATCCGATAGAACTTGTCTACTTGTGATTCTTGTGCTACTAGCGAATTAAGTTTCCTAGTATTTATCTTGAGATTTATTAACTAAATTAGAAAAATTCATGTCGAATTTTCTAATTAGTTATTAAACACTTGATAATAGTTTGGATTGATTTTGTAACACCACATCAAGTTAATATACAATTATATTCAACTTGAAATCCATGTCAATTTATTCCGCACAAAATATTCGTTTAAGTGAAAATTATTTAACGAATAAATTTTGAGAAATTGATAAAGATTGTATTCAACCCCCCCTTCTACAATCATAGTGGACCTAACAATTGTGAAAGCTGCGATAGCCCAGTTCGACGAGTGCTACGGGAGGAGAATACAAAAGTCGATGCCTTATCTCAGTATACTTCTTCAGTGGCCGAGACCCATTCTGGGAGCGTCTACTTCCAACTTCTGAGAACCCCTACAATTGATTCTAAGCTTATTGCTCCTATCGGGATATGAGGATCCTGGATAGATCGTATCAAAGCACACCTTGAGAATGGTTGGTTGCCAAATGATGCCACGGAGGCAGGGAAGCAAGCTGTAAGGAACGGAAGGCTCGAAGAGGACACGTTCCACCCGACTGAAGGCTCATGAAGGCCCCATTTCGTCCAAATGAATGCTCGTAGAGACCGTGTTTCGTCCAACCAAAGGCTCGAAAAGGCCACGTACCATCCATTTGAAGGCTCAAAAAATGCGACAAATAAGTTTAAAAAAATATTGCAAGCAGTTAGAGCTCGAAACAAGCTTCCATTCGATATATTGTAAGCTCAAATCGGAGCAACGAGCAAAAAAATATGGATTTTTCAATACTCATGGAATAAGCGGGCCTAATAATCGAGTTAAAGGACAAAAATGTGACCTCAATCCATGTCCTCAATCAATCGATATATTGTAGGTCTCAGAGTAAGGTTGTGATGACCCAAGACCTAGGACAAACGAGGCTTTATACGACTTCAATCGAGGTCATAGAATGAGGTCACACACCTTACGACCAGTCAAAAATGGGGCCTTTATACGACTTCAATCCAGGTCGTGGATGAAGTTCTTAAGTCCCACGACCAACCAAAAATGAAGCCTTGTGGCGAACTCAATTCAATTTGTAATTGAGATCGTAGACCTCACGACCATTGATATTATGGGTCCTTACACGACCTCAATCCAGGTCGTGGTTTGATATCGTTGACCTCGCGACCACTGATATTTTGGGTCTATACACGACCTCAATCCAGGTTGTGAATTGAGGTCGTAATCCTCACGACCAACTCAAAGTAGAGGCCTTATACGACCTCAATCCATGTCTTGGATTGAGGTCTGAAACTTCACGATCTCTGAAAAGTTGGGCCAATACACGACCTCAATCCAGCTCTTGGATTGAGGTGTAAAGCTCCACGACCATGTCAAAATGAAGGCATTTGAAGACCACAATCCAGCTCTTGAATCAAGGTCTAAGCACTCCAAGACCTCAATGTAGGTTATAGTTGAGGTCTGAGCATTCGAAGACCTCAATCCAGCTCTTGAATTGAGGTCTAAAGTCTTACGACCAGTGTCAAAAGAAGGCCTTACACGACCTCAATCCAGGTCGTGGATTGAGGTCGTAAGCCTCACAACCAGCCTAAATTGAAGGCCTTACACGACCTCAATCCATGTCGTGGAATGAGGTCGTAAGACTCACGACCAGGCCTTAGAGCTGAGGTCTTAAAGACCCCAGACCTGGACAATTTGAGGGTTTAGTTAGACCTCAATTAAGGTCTATCAGGGTTAGGACCCCCACACAAATTACAAGAAAATATTATTATTTAATAATAATTTGTAAAAAATTATTATTATTTATTAATAAAAATCGATCGGAGTTTATTCAAGCAAAATTTTATCTGGATAGGACAGCCCTGATTTGGGTTATTCAAAATTTGAATAACATAAATAATATTATTTAAGAAAAAAAGGGGGGAAATGGTCACGACCTCAAGTGAGGTCGCGAATTGAGCTCGACAAATCAACGACCACGGCCAAAATAAGGGCTTGGACGACCTCAATTGAGATCTTGTGAAAAAGTGCAATTTAGTACCCCTATTTTTGCCATGTTCACAAAAAGTGTCCCTGAAAAATTATGAAATAATTCCCCTAAAATGTATGTGTGCACAAATTCAATATTTTTGATTAAAATTTTCGAATTATTTTCAAGAAATTGCACGATGACACCAAAAAATTACAAATTTCGTAGGATTGAGATCCCAAAAATTATTTTAAGCCTCGTGTAAGACCAGATAATTCGTGAATGACACATTTAAATTGTCAAGAATAAACCAAGAAATACTCGTGGGTACAAGAAAATTCCTAAAAAATTAGGAATAATTACGAAAAATACCCGTGGTACAAGAAAATTCCTAAAATATTAGGAATAATTACGAAAAATACCCGTGGGTACATAAAAATTCCTAAATTATTAGGAATAATTAAGAAAAATACCTGTGAGTATACAAAAATTCCTCAAACATTATGAATGGTACAGAAAAATATGAGGAAAATTATAGAAATATTTTTTTGACAAATTGAGCAATAATTTGTGCTAATAATGCATAAAAGCTCTATGAAAATGCCGAAATTGCTAAAAGTAAGCACAAGTTAAAGCCCCGAATAAGGCAAATCGTCGTAAAATGTGTAGGTCACTCCACACTTTATAATAAGGCGATATATGTGAAACACTAGTGTAAACCAAAATCCCCATATAAGGGTAGGAAAATTAAGAAGTCCCAGGTAAGGGATAAAAATGACCCCAAGTCTCGATTAAGGCAAATATAACTTCTATGAAAACCTGATCAGTTTTCCTAGAAGTTAGGGGGCAAATGATATGGGCTGAAAGTAAGCCCTAAAGACACAATTAATGTTGCGTTAATTAGACCTAGCTTGGTCCAGATACGAAGCCCATTAATGAGGCCCAAAACCCTAATTAAATATTAATTTCGTAATTAATTTTTTGGACACCGCTTCATACGTCACTACGCCGCGAAGGCACTTCAAGCCACGTAGGCAACTATAGAACTACGTTTTGACTTGATTCTTGATGTTCATCAAGGTACGTAGGCATCTTGTTAGGACCGAGTTAGTCCCCGACAACAAGAGCAGCCACCATTAAAGCTCGAAGCTCTCAATCCCTAGCAATCAATACACGAATTAATTACACCCTACTTTTTATTTCACAACAGATATATTATATTACGTTTTAGCCAAAAAAGATAATCAGTTAAGTATTATTAATTATAATATTATTACTTTATTTCATTAAATAGAAGGTACCATGATATTTTTTGAAAAATGGGAGGTTTAGTTAGAAAAACTTGAAAAGGTAATAATTTTTGGCCCAAAAAGATAATTGATTAGTTATTAGGAACTATAATACCGTTATTTTGTCTTATAAAATAGAATTTTCCATAACTACAAAATAAATACATACCAAAATAAAGGAAATTAAGTAAAGAATGACTAAATAAGGTAATTATGTAATAAAAATAAAGGAAATTAAGTAAATAATAACTAATTAAGGGCAATTAAGTAAATAATTACTAAATAAGATAAATATATACCAAAATAAATAAAATTATGTAAAAAATAACTAAATAACATAAATATGTACCAAAATAAAGGAAATTAAATAAAGAATAATTAATTAAGGGAAATTAATATCATACCGACCGATCGACTAAATTTTTAATATTTCGATTATTATAATACAGTATAGATAAGTAGTATAGATTAATGCAAAATTCTATGATAAATCTATATCTATACTATTATATAAAAGCCGAAACATTGAAAGTTTTGGTACCTATTTTTTGGTACTTAGTGAATTTAATTATTTACTCTTCATTATAAAGAAAAACAAACACACCTAAAATAAATAATAACAAAATATATTTAGTGGTGATTAGTCGAGATATTACCTTTTATAAACACCTAAAAACATCAATCGTATCATATCTTTCCATCACTAATATTTCCTTTCGAGTTAAAACACGTTATAATATATGGTAATTAGTTGATTAACATAATAAAAATAATGGTAATTAGTCGATTACCTTTTTCACATTAATATAATAAAATTAATGATAATTAGTCGATTGCCCTTTTCACATTTATTTTTAGTTGAACATATTACCTTTTATAAACACTTAAAAACATGAATCGTATCATATCTTTCGATCATTAATATTTTCTTTCGAATTAAAACACGTTACCCTTCTAATTTAAAACAAATCTTACAACCATTAATATATACCAGAAAATATCACACCATTAATATTTTCAATCATTAATATTTTCTTTATAATTAAAACACGTTACATTTTTAATTTACAAAAAATCTTACAATCATTAATATATACCCGAAAATATCACACCATATTTCTCAATTATTAATAAAATATATTAAAAACCGTATACGTTGTTTATAATAAGGAATATTAGTATAATCCGTAAACATGAGTATATTAAATTATATCAAATTAAAATTTAAAAAATTTATTAAAAATAGTGATTATATAAAACTATAATTAGAATATGAAATAAAATTTATGATATAATACAAGAAACCCCTGCATTGCAGGGTTATAAGCTAATATATTATAATGACAGGAGATCAGAAATGCATTAGAAGAGTTTAAGGTATTTTTCTTAAGTTTTGGTTTTTAAATTTTTTTTATTATAATTCTTTTCTTGCATTAAATAGCTATTTATGGTATTTTAATTAATCATTTATTACACCTTTTAAACATATATTAAATTTAATCTATTTAATTTGTTTTAAAATTAGCAAACTTTATTTGAACGTTATAGTTATTATTTAAATATTGAATATTAAATATATATAGTTAAGTTTATTTTTTGGTAAAATGATTACTAAAATTGTTCATATTGTGTTCTTTTTTATTCCCTATACAAGATCACTGTAATTTCTTTTCGAATGACTGTAGGGCAGACGACTTTAACTTCCCAAGCAATTTTTATTATCAATGAATGTGAAAGTCGTAATAAAATATGGAAGTACAAGATTTTTGCTTAATATCTAGAATTTGTATACAAACAATACAAACAGATTTTTAATTTTGCACATGAATAAATTACACATGGGTTATGATCAAGTCGATTAAATCTAACAAACCCAACCATTTTATCGGATAAAATCAAGAAAAAAAAGCTATACACCCACTGTTTCATTATAGTGTGTCAAAATAAATTAATATTCTAATTAAATAAATTTTTAAATTATTATTGAATATGTATGTTATGAGAGGGATGTCGGCTTTAGAAAACGTTATTGACCATAACTTCTCAAACAATCTTTATTATCAATGATAATGGAAGTCGTAATAAATATGGAAGTACACAGATCTTTACTTAATATCTGAAATTTCTATACGAATAATACAGACAAATTATGTGTTATGACCAAACTAATTAAACTGAACAAACCCATCCATTTTACCGGAATATTAAATTGATAAAAATTTATACACCCGTATATATTTTGTCAAAATAAATTAATTTTCTAATTAAAAATATTTTTACACTATTATTGAACATGTATATTATGGGAGGAGTGTCGGCTTTAAAAAACATTATTAAGTTATATTCAATATTTGTAACTGATATGGGCTAAAAGTAAACCCTAAAAACACATTTAATGTGGCATTTAATAAGCCTAGATTGGTCCAAGGTTAAAGCCCCTTAATAAGGCCCAAAACCTTATTTATGATAATAAATTCGTAATTAATAAATCAGCCAGTTTCAAACTTCAAGATTGAGTCTTAAAAGGAAACTAAATCATATTAGGAGTAGCCTCCAAGGCATACACCTTCAGTACTCATCTTCTTATCTCTTGGAAGGCTCTAGACTTGGGCCAACTGAATAACTTGCCCACCAAGTCTCCTATTTCAACTCTAATTCTAGGGTTTGCAACACCTATATAAGGACCTGCTCCTTCACATCTAGAACTACGTTTTTTGGCTTGATTCTTGATATTTGCAAGATACGTAGGCATCTTGTGAGGACCCGAGTTAAGTCACGAAACACTTGATCAGCCATTAAAACTCGAAGCTCTCATAAACCTTAACATTAAATACGCAGTAAATACACCCTATATTTCGTTCCACAACTTTTGGCGCCGTCTGAGGGAAACGATATCAACCATGGTTACCACCCGGAGAACACCAACACTTTCTGAAACCATCACTAACACCACCGCACCCCCGATTGGGGAACAAGTGCCCCCAGGGGCGAATTCTCAACCGCTGGTCACTCGGCCACAAGGAACTGAAGCGCAACCTCATGAGTCGCTACCCTTAGTGACGAATCCCACCACCCAAGGGACGAATCCCCTTCAGATGGTGGTCGCCCCTCTCGGAGGGCAGTTTGCTCCACCCACCGCTCAGATCTCTACTACAGTGATCCCCGCAAGCACGAACCCGATATATTGGTTGCCTAATTATCCCCCGTATCAGGCCAGACCAAGTGGTCACGCCTTCCAGATACACGAGCCGTACAATCCACCTTACATCAGGGTTTAGGACCCAATCAAGGCCAGCAATACTATGACTACTCAGGCCCGTATTCTGATGATTCATCCTCGGAAGAAGATAGGGATGAAGCCCCGAGAAGACGTCGTCCAAGTAAGGAACCTGTTGGACGCCGAAGAACCCATGACCGACCTCCCTTAACGACTGCTGAAAAAATCAAGGCTCACGAGGCCAAGATCCAAAAATTAAAGGAGGACATAGAAAGGGAACAGCGAAGACAAAATCAGAATCGACCCCCACCAGTAACGGGAGGAGACATTCCTTTTGTTGATTTGGAAAGCACCCCAAGGAGAGAGAGAAGGACCGAAGTCCCTAGAGGTAGAAGCACGAGGGTCGAAACCCCCAGAGGCAATCCTGAAGACTTGATGCAACTTGGAGATCCTGATGATCCAACCCCTCCATTCACTGAGGAGGTGATGAATGCGCATATATCACGGAAGTTTAAGATGCCTACCATAAAGGTTTACGATGGAACAGGAGATCCCGCTAATCATGTAAGGACGTTCTCTAACGCATTGCTGTTACAACCCGCCAGTGACGCCTTGAAGTGTAGGGCGTTTCCCCAAACATTAGCGGGCATGGCACAACGTTGGTACATCCACCTACCACCAAACTCCATTGCCTCTTTCAAACAGCGAAGCAATGCTTTTGTCAGCCAGTTCATAGGTGGAAGAATTCATGAGAAAGATTCCGCATCTCTCATGACTGTGATACAAGGAAAGAATGAAAATCTCAGAGACTGTCTCAAGCGATTCACAAAGGAAACGCTCAACTTTACAAACTTGGAAAACAAGGTAGCCATGGTGGCGTTGCAGAATGGAACTTCGAAGGTTTATTTCAAAATGTCATTGGCTAAGCATCCCCCTGAAAATATGGTTGAGCTCCAACAAAGGGCGAGCAAGTACATCAAGGCGGAGGATAGTCTGAAGAAAGAGTCAGGAACGGGGAACACCGGAAACGGTGACAACTCTAAGAAGCGGAAGTCGGAACAGGAATATGATGCTAAAGATAAGTACCCGCGCACGGCCCGGGATTCTGATTCAGCCCCTAAAAAGGGGAGTCCCGGGCAAAGGTTTACGGAATACGCAAGGTTGAATACTCCAAGAAGTCAAATCCTGATGGAGATAGAAAAAGACAGGGATGTGAGATGGCCGAAGCCACTAAGGACTGATCCTGATAAAAGAAACAAGAATCAGTACTGTCGGTTCCATAAGGATGTGGGTCACGATACCGACGATTGTAGACAATTGAAGGATGAAATTGAGTTCTTGATTTGCAGGGGAAAATTGAATAAATTCTGCAAAGATGGGGATTGGGGAAACCCAAGGCGGGATTATGATAGGAAAGATGAGGATCGTAATCCCAATCAGCAGCCCCGGGGGCCAGTAATCAACATGATCTTTGGTGGCCCAACAGCGGCCGGGACAAGTAGAAATTCCAGAAAGGCATATGCGCGAGAAGTGATGCACATTGTAGGGGAAGCGCCAAAACGTGCAAAGATAGAAGTCTCGATTGGATTCGATGATTCGGACCTTGAAGGGGTGAAGTTTCCCCATGATGACCTCCTGGTTATCTCACATGTGATAGGTAACTCCCAAGTAAAGAGGGTCTTGATCGACAATGGAGCATCGGTGGACATCTTGTTTCATGATGCCTTCTTAAAAATGGGATACGCTGAGTCTCAGTTGACACCGTCAAACATGCCCATATATAGGTTCAACGGAGTAGAGTCGAAGGTCGAGGGAACAATTCAGCTACCCATGACTATAGGGCAAGAGCCACGGGAGGCAACTCAGATGTTAAATTTCTTGGTTATCAAAGCTACATCCACATACAATGCTATCCTAGGTAGGACGGGATTACATGCTTTTAAGGCGGTTGCCTCTACCTATCATTTGAAGGTTAAGTTCCCAACCAGAAATGGAGTAGGAGAAGAGAAAGGGGATCAAAAGATGGCAAGGAGTTGTTATGTGGCCGCACTAAGGCCGGATGGAACCGGGGGGCAGGTCCTCCCAATCGAAGATATGGATGTTCGGGAGAATGAAGAGCGGAGAGGAAAACCAGCAGAGGACTTGCTTCCCGTACCATTGGAGCTGGGAGATTCTGAGAAGGTTACTTATATCGGGGCATCTTTGAAAGACCCCTTGAAGAGCAAATTGATCTCCTTTTTGCAAGACAATAATGACGTCTTCGCATGGACAGCAGCTGACATGCCAGGGATAGATCCCCAATTGATAACACACAGCCTGAATGTGGATCCAAACCGAAAGACAGTGAAACAAAAGAAGAGAAATTTCGCACCTGAGAGTCAAGAAGCCATAAAACAGGAGGTTGACAAACTCCTAGAGGCAGGGTTCATTGAGGAAATCCAGTTCCCGGAATGGTTGGCCAATCCTGTGATGGTCAAGAAGGCTAATGGAAAGTGGAGGATGTGTATAGACTTCACTGATCTGAACGACGCATGCCCAAATGACTGTTTTCCCTTGACAAGGATCGATACGTTGATAGATGCCACGGCTGGGCACGAGATGTTAAGCTTCATGGATGGCTTTAGTGGATATAATCAGATCAAGATGCATAAGGATGATATTCCTAAGGTATCGTTCATCACCGACTTCGGTGTGTATTGTTACCTTGTCATGGCTTTTGGGCTGAAAAATGCAGGAGCTACATATCAGAGGTTGGTAAAAAAGATTTTCGCTAATCTCATTGGAAAGACTATGGAAGTCTATGTGGATGATATGCTGGTGAAAAGCCTACACAGGGCAGATCACATTGAACACCTACGCGAGGCTTTCGAAGTGCTGAGGCACCATAAGATGATGTTGAATCCGGCCAAGTGTGCTTTTGGTGTTGGGTCTGGAAAATTTTTGGGTCTTATGGTCTCAAAACGGGGAATTGAGGCCAACCCCGAAAAATCAAGGCTATTTTGGACATGGAACCACCACGTTCTATAAGGGATGTACAGAAGTTAACCGGGAGGATTGCTGCGTTAGGGAGGTTCATCTCCAAATCCGGGGACAAGTGTTTGCCGTTCTTTAAAACCTTGAAGAAGGTAAAAAACTTTGAGTGGGCTGAAGAAAGCAAAGAGGCCTTTGAGCAGGTGAAGAAGTATATGTCTGAGGCCCCGCTGTTGGCCAAGCCAAGTACGGGAGAAATCCTTTATCTTTATTTGGCAATTTCAGGTCAAGCTGTGAGTGCGGTGCTGGTAAAGGAGGAAAACAAGGTTCAGAAACCCGTATACTATGTGAGCAAAGTTTTACACGGAGCAGAGTTGAACTACTCCATTATTGAGAAGTTTGCCTTAGCTTTGGTAACTGCCTCTAGGAAACTAAGGCCCTATTTTCAGGCACATAAGATTGAGGTCCTTACAGGATAGCCGTTGAGGAATATTTTGCACAGCCCTAAGGCCAGTGGTAGGCTCATCAAGTGGGTGATTGAGTTGGGAGAATTTGATATTAAGTACAAGCCAAGGACGGCCATAAAAGCTCAGGCACTTGCTGACTTCGTGGTTGAATACACCATTGACAACCAAGAAGTCGGGGGGCAGGAGATACCTCAGAAAGGCAATAGGGAAGACAAGGAACCCATAATAGAAGAGAAGGAATTCTGGATGCTCTATTTTGATGGGGCATCAAAAACAAAAACAAGTGGCGCATGTCTTGTCTTACAAAGTCCCGATGGATTCATGATTGAATACGCCCTGAAATTGGACTTTCCAACAACCAATAATGAGGCAGAATATGAAGCTCTGATAGTTGGACTTGGTTTAGCAGGAGCCCTAAGGGTCAAAAACCTTAAAGTTAGTGGAGATTCAAGGTTGGTTGTGGCTCAAGTCAATGGAGAGTTTGAGGCGAGGGATGAAACCATTGCTAAATACTTAAGGCTTGTGAAGGCAATAATGACTCAATTTGATGAGTGCTACATTGAGCACATTCCGAGGGAGGAAAACACCAAGGTTGATGCCTTATCCAAGTTTGCCTCCTCTGAGATATAGAATTACTCTCGAAGTGTCTACTTCCAAGTTCTGAGAACCCCTACCATCGATTCAAAGTTAATCGCACCTATTGGAGTGAGGGAATGTTGGATAGATCCCATAAAAGCACACCTCGAGACTGGATGGCTCCCGACTAATGCCATGGAGGCACGAAAATTATCTGTGAGAGCGTTGAGGTATGCTCTGATTGAGGGGATACTCTACAAGAAATCTTTTGTGATCCCGTATCTAAAGTGTTTAAGGCCCGAAGAGGCCAAATCAGCTATTGAGGAGGTCCATGAGGGAATTTGCGGACAACACTTGGGGGGCAGGGCCCTAGCTCACAAGATAGTCAGGCTTGGATTCTATTGGCCTGAGATGATGGCTGATGCCAAAGAGTATGTGAAAAAGTGTGATCGGTGCCAGAAACATGCACCAGTGGTTAGACAACCACCAGAGATGTTGACATCCGTTAGCTCCCCCATCCCGTTTGCTATGTGGGGGATGGACATTCTTGGGCCCTTTCCTATGGCCACTACTCAAAGGAAGTTTCTAGTTGTAGCTATTGACTACTTCACAAAGTGGATTGAGGCCAAACCTTTGGCTAAAATCACAACCAAGCAAATCATGCAATTCTTCTGGGAGAATGTCATGTGAAGATATGGGATACCACGAATCCTTGTTACGGACAATGGTTTACAATTTAACAACAAAGAGTTCAAGGACTATTGTGATGAGAATGGGATTGAGCTTCGATTCACCTCAGTTGCCCACCCTCAAGCTAATGGTCAAGCTGAGGTTGCTAATCGAATCATCCTCGATGGACTGAAGAAAAGAGTGGAACGCTCCAGAAATACTTGGGTGGATGAGTTACTACCTATACTCTCGGCATACCGAACCACATGCAAGGTGACTACTGGAGCAACTCCATTCATGTTAGCCTACGGGGCTGAAGCTGTAGTACCCGTGGAAATCATGCATGTATCTCCACGAGTGGAGGCCTTTGAACCAGACACCAATGAGGAAGAGATGAGACTAGCCCTCGATCTGATCGACGAAGTAAGGGATGAAGCCCATGCTAGGAATACAGAGCATCAGAAGAAAGCTTCCTTCTACTACAACCTAAGGGTGAAAGAAAGGTTCTTCCGTCAGGGAGACTTAGTGCTCAGAAAGATTGAAGCATCCGGAGTTGGACAAAAAGGAAAGCTGGCACCAAATTGGGAAGGCCCATATCGGGTCAAAAGCACACTGGGTCGAGGATCATACAAGTTGGAGACTGTGGAAGGAAACGAGGTGCCTCGTACTTGGCACGCATCGAATCTCAAGGTCTATTATGTTTGATTATCCTATAAAGGACGTATCTTATATCTATTAGGAAAGTAGAAATAAGGTCGACGAAACCATTTTGGAGTTTTTTAAACTCTGAGTAGGAAGTAGAGTATTATGTAAGGGCTAGGCCCATTTCAAGTTTTAATGCAATTTGGTTTTCTCCTCCTTTAGTTGTTCTTTTATGTCAGTTATGTGTCAAAAGCATATTTAGAATTGCTAGCTAAAGTAACCAAAACACAAAAGGCAAAGCAACTAAATAGAAGGAAAAACCAGAATTTGCATAAATCAAATAAGCAAAGCCCGGAGGCTATAGTTTCAAGGTTGCAAATTTAAAGAAAGCAAAACATTAAAAGTCATGCCACGCAGGGCCAAGGTAAATAAAATCAAGGTGCCTTAGTCTTCCCAGTACTCCTAGCAGGAGAATCTCTGTCAGTGCTGGTATGGGTAGTCGAATCCCCAGCAACTGAACCGCCAGATTTAGCACGGAGAGGGGAGCGATCAGGGTTCAAAATCCTATCAGTAGCATCCTCCCCTTCCTCCTCATCCTCCTCCATGGGGGTGATTCTCTGAGACTCCAACAACTTGGCCAGCTCCAACGGGGCCTCAGGGCAAGGAATATCACCAATCTGGAACAGCCCGGGGTGCCTCTCAGAAACAGCATCTAGTGCCCCCTTCCAGCCACTAAAGTAGTTGGTTGGATAGATAAGATCATCATGTTTAGCCATAAGCTTCTGAAAGTCCTCGGAGTCCATATAATCATCAATGATATCCTCCTTGCCTTGGCGAAGCTCAGCAATGCTGCCACAGGCTTTCTCCAGCTCCTCCTCCTTCGCCTTCAACTTCTCTTCCAAGCCTGTAACTTGGGCCCTCGACTGGTCAAGATCCTTCTTGTGAGTCCCAACCTGAGTTCGCCAAGACTTGGCATGATGCATGGCAGCCTGGAAATAGGTGTTGCCCTGAAAAACAACAAGTTAAAAATAGGCAAGAAGTAAAAATTTAAGGTAACGAGATAAAAACAAATACTTACGGTGGCAAGAGCCTGAGCACCCATTAGCTCAACCCCCTCCAAATCACGGGAAACAACAATATCGCGATAATCAGCAGGGGTGATTGAGTGGTAGGACCAATCCTTGGAGTGTTTGGTGCTTCCTACACCGAGTCCTGTTTTCTGATGCCCCAAGCAGATCGAAAAACAGAACTCTTAGCAGAGGAGGCAGCCCCACTGCCCTTTTCTACATCAACAGCATCATGAGGCCTTAAAACGGCAGGCTCTGTAGGCTGTCCCCTAGGGTCCTTCGTAGCTCTTCTCCTCTTCATACGGGGAGTTTCCCCAGCCAAATGCTCTTGGAGCTCATTAATGGCTCTAGCAGCTGAAAAATCAAAGACAAAGTTAGTAACAAATGAAATGTAACATGTAAAATGAATGAAAAACTAAGTAAAATAATGGAGGGATTTACCCTTATCAGTAACAGAAGAAAGACCCACAGACTTGAGGGAAAATTCCTCAAGAAGAGTGAAGAAGTGAGTTTCCCCTTTGTCGGCAGTAAGGGTGTTGAAAGCAGCTCTTTCGGCATCATTTAACTCGATGTCATCTGAATTCCCATCAGTTACCTTCCCAAAGGAGCTACGAAAGAGGGTGCCCCAATCACCCCCCTCCCACACAAGGTACATGAACTCCTCTTTCCATTTAGGGTTACTATCAGGAATTGAAGAGGGATCGTAGATATTTGGGATCGTAGCACGAAGGCTGATATATACCCAGCCAGGATAAGTGATTGCACTATTTTTAAATTGAAAAATCTTCCTAAAAAGAGGAACAGATAGTGGAAAGTTGTTTTTCAAACAAAGGACCATGAAGCAAAGAATGGCCCTCCAAGCATTTAGGACTAGCTGACAAGGGTTTATTTGAACATCCGCCAATAAGGTGGGGATGAAATCATGGAAAGGAAAACGAAGCCCAGCCATGATAGCATCCTTGTATATGCACAAGGCATGGGGCTTCCAATGACAAGAACGATCCCCTGGTTCAGTTGGGACTAATTTTAAGGGGGAACGAACATTGAAGACTTTGTTGAATTTTTTGATTTTCTCAGCGTCAAAAAATCTCGAATGATGATTATAAGAATCTAATGCAGATACAGAGGGATATTCATCTCCTCTTTGATTAATCATGTCTATCAAGGAAGTATATTTTGAACGGATATGAGGGAAAGAGGTACCTCGCGATGATGCACCCATTTTGCTCAACCTCCTAGCTTCTCTGTCATCCGCCATTGATATTCTTGGGATGAAAGCTTCAAGAAATGATCTTCAAAGAAACCCAGAAAACCACCTTGGGGAGAACTTTGGCCGGAATTTTCTGCCGGAAAATGCTTGAGAACTACGAGCTCTAGAGAGAAATTTTTGGTGAAATGTTGAAAGTGAAGTGAGAAATGAGATTCACCTCCTACTCTTTTATACCAAGTACAACCGGTCATTTAACCGGTTAAAATGCTATGGAACAGGATATAACCGGTTAAAGCCCGTAGGCCCAAATAAGGGCCCAAGATCTAGAACTTGAAAGAAAGTTCTGGAAGGATCGAGAAATTCGTATAAGTAATTGGCAAAAAAAAAAAACCTACGACATGAAACCAGGTCGTATGGTACATTGTACGAACTTAATTCAGGTCATAGATCCCCCACGAACTCATTCCAGTTCGTAAGATGAGGTCGTAAAGCCCACGAGGAGGCCTATTATTACTCCTTTCACGAACTCAATTCAGTTCGTGAATTGAAGTTGAAAACAGTACGAGCAAGCCACGTTAAAGATTTTACACGACCTCGACTCACCTCGTAGGATGAGGTCGTATCTAGTTTGACGAGGTCAGCTTATGGACCATGGACGACCTCGACTCACCTCGTTAATCCAGGTCGAAAGATCAACGAGGAGGCTCATAGAAGAACCTAACACGACCTTATGTCACGTCGTGATTTAGGGTCGAAACGCTCGCGACCTGCCTCGTTTGATGACCTTACACGACCAGGTTCCTCGTCATGAGACGAGGTCGTAGGTCGCACGACCTGTTCCATCTGGCGCCTCTACACGACGTCGATTCACCTCGTGAATCCAGGTCGGGCATCCCACGACCAGACCCCCCTGGTAACCCTGTGCGACCTCGATCCTGGTCGAACCACGAGGTCGCCAGCCTCACGACCTGGGCACCTCGTGACAACCTTGATCCTGTTCGAAGGATTTTTAGAGAAATATCAGAAAATTATTAAAAATGATTACGTTCCGGAGATAAAATTTCAAAAATTCCAGAAACATGGAAAAATAATTTTATGCTCCAAACACAATTTAATATTTTCAAATTAGTGATAATTAGCACCGTTTAGTGCCGTTTAGCGCCGTTTAACGCCGTTTAGCGTCGTTTAACATCGTTTAAACGTCGTTTAAGGCTGTCTAGCACCGTTTAGTGCCGTTTAGCGCCGTTTAACGCCGTTTATCGTCGTTTAACATCGTTTAAACGTCGTTTAAGGCTGTTTAGCACCGTTTAGTGCCGTTTAGCGCCGTTTAGCGTCGTTTAACATCGTTTAAACGTCGTTTAAGGCTGTTTAGCACCGTTTAGTGCCGTTTAGTGCCGTTTAGCGCCGTTTAGCGTCGTTTAGCGTCGTTTAACATCGTTTAAACGTCATTTAATGTTGTTTATCGCCGTTTAGTGCCGTCTAGCACCGTTCAATATTGTTGGCATAATCTAACATCGTTGTATACGCGTCAGTCGCTCCACGCTTTACATCAAAACGATATCAAAGATAAACCCTGACCCAAGTCTCGAACAAGGCCGTAATAACTTCAAGGAAAACCTGATCAGTTTTCCTAGAAGTTGGGGGGCAAATGATATGGGCTAAAAGTAAACCCTAAAAACACATTTAATGTGGCATTTAATAAGCCTAGATTGGTCCAAGGTTAAAGCCCCTTAATAAGGCCCAAAACCTTATTTATAATAATAAATTCGTAATTAATAAATCAGCCAGTTTCAAACTTCAAGATTGAGTCTTAAAAGAAAACTATCATATTAGGAGTAGCCTCCAAGGCATACACCTTCAGTACTCATCTTCTTATCTCTTGGAAGGCTCTAGAATTGGGCCAACTGAATAACTTGCCCACCAAGTCTCCTATTTCAACTCTAATTCTAGGGTTTTCAACACCTATATAAGGACCTGCTCCTTCACATCTAGAACTACATTTTTTGGCTTGATTCTTGATATTTGCAAGATACGTAGGCATCTTGTGAGGACCCGAGTTAAGTCACGAAACACTTGATCAGCCATTAAAGCTCGAAGCTCTCATAAACCTTAACATTAAATACGCAGTAAATACACCCTATATTTCGTTCCACAACAGTAACTTTTGATCGTACAGATTATGTTCCAATTATAATTTTTTTTTATATGTTTGTTATATTTTTAAGATTATCAATAATTTAGATATACAATGTGAGTATTTTTCCAACTAATAATTCATGTAAATTGTTTTTAAATCCATTTTTTAGGAAATTCATTAGAGACCAATCAATTTGTAAAAATAATCGAAATTAGTTTATCTATTTCAGTACATTAAAATAAAAATTTATAAACCTTGTGAAGCACGAATTATATACTCCTTCCGTTCCTTTTTAATAGTCGCTTTGACTTTTTGCACGTATTTTAAGGTGCAAAAAAATCGTATTTCTATATGTTATTTTTAAAATTTTCTTTTTTTGAATAAAAATTTAAATGTTAAACTTCTATTTAAAAAAAAATTTCAAAAATAACATATAAAAGTACGATCTTTTTGCACCTTAAAGTCAAAGCGACTATTAAAAAGGAACGGAGGGAGTATATTATAATTCCAGGAAATCAAAAAGTTACTAGAAACGTTTAAGATAGTTTTCTTAATTTTTCATTTTTTGATTTTTCATTAAAATTCTTTTCTTACATTAAATAACACCCTAATAATTCATTATTTACACCTATTAAATATATATACATAAATTATTTTAGACAAAACTTTAGGGAACTTTATTATAGCAATATAATAAATATTTCCATCTAAAATGACAACTTCAAATTTAACAATAAAACTAGGGGTGTTCGCGATGCGGGCGGTGCGGTTTTTTCCTCAAACCGCGCATGCGGTTTGAGCAAATTTCCAAACCGGGACTGCACCACGTAACACGAAAACCGCGAAAACTGCACCACGAAAACGCGGTGCGGTGCGGTTTGTGCGGTTTATACATTTAAAAATTAATGATATTAATTATTAGATGAATTAAATAATTTTTTTGATAATGTGAATTAAATTCTTGGTGATTTGATTTGCTTCCCTCATCTTTATTTAATTTGTACCTATATATCATTTTGTTATTTTATTTTGTAGTTGGTGCCTCAAACTCTTATAACGTACTAACATAATAACTCGAACATTAAAACATATCTTGAGAATCTAATGTACATTGCTTGTTCATCTAGTTAATTTTAATCCAATCATATCAGTCTATAATTAAAAATAAAAACATGCTGGTAATCCATAATATTAAATTTATGATAATTAAGCAAGATTTTTGTATAAAATGAAAGCAAATAAATGATGAATTAATATCTATAATGTAATGAATATTTCACCGTGAGGTATTAACCTATTTAGCTTTTTAGTATTATTAATAAGTTTAGATTGGACATTTTAATTTAAATGGATTGACCGATGATAGAGTTATAAAATATATAAAATACATATAATATATATATATATAATTTATTAAATATTGCGGTGCGGTGCGGTTTGAACCGCGTAGCTGAAATTCGAAACCGCAATCCGCACCGCACCGCGCGGTTTATCAAGATTTTAAACCGCAACAGCCCCACGAAAAATAAAAACCACGCTTCGCGGTGCGGTGTTGTGCGGTGCGGGCGGTTTTTGCGGTTTTTGCGGTTTGATGAACACCCCAAAATAAAACTTTCAAGCCCAAAGTAAGATTGTTTTCAGATAAAAGGCGACTTAAAATTATTAACATTGTGTCATTTTTTTTATTTCATATTAATGATCATTGAAAAAAAATTCCTTTTCCCTTTTTTGAATTTTTTTAATAAACCTTTTCGTGGTTTTTGATAGCATCTTTTTTTGACAAATTTAAAATAAATTTCATTAACTTTAAAGAAATTCAACCTGGTCAAATCCCCAATCGGCTGTACAACCAGGTTGAAAAATAAATAAAAGACCTAAACAATTAGCCGATTGTTTCTTAACATACTGAATACAAATATTCTTGAAACTTAAAATGAATTCAATGATCTTCCGAGTAATCCAACCTACACCAACTTTCGATTTCTTCCGTAGCAGCACAATTATTCTTCACACAATTAAATCTAGATGTAGTCCACTATTCAGATATTCAGTTGCACTAACTGAGATCGGAGGTACAAATGCCTCATAGTATGAACAATCTTCTGTTGTGAAAGGTGAGCTCTTGAAATTTTTCCACCATCGTTCTATTCCACACCATCTCGATGCGAGTATTCCAGATTTCCAAATACACCATATTACTCATGCATTCTCAACAAAACAACCAACACAAAATAACTCAAAAAATACCAAAACATACTAAGCTCTCACAAGGAGATACAACAAACAACCTAAAAAATTGGGTACAAAAAACACACCTCATCCAAGAATGAATATTATTGAAAAAAAAACAAGACCAAAGCAAGAAAGAAAGAAAGAGGGCCTCCGACCGGTGGAGAATCCACTTTCTCCACCGCCGGAGGGGGAAGTCTCCACCGACCGGAGGGGGAAGGATGAAGGCGCCTAAGTCCTAACTAATTAGAAATAGAAGAGAGCTTTATTATTTATAGCATCTTAATCAATCATTAATTACACCTATTAAATATCTATATAATTTACTTTTATTATTTATATAAAAATTTAGCAAAATTTATTTTGGCATTATAATTATTATTTCAATATAAAATATTAATTATCAATAGAAAAATCAGAATATGTCCACAAGAGGACGACTTAAAATTACTTATATCGTGCCATACGATTTCCCATTTAAGATTTCTGCAAGTTTTTTCGGGCAATTGGAGGACATGCGACGTTAATTTTTGGGGAAATTTTTTTATTAGTTGCCGTGTAAATCGTGTAAATTATATAAGTTATAGAAGTATATAGAATTACACAAGAGATGTGACCAACTCGATTAATTTTTTTTTTACATGATCATTTTATCGGACAGTTAAATCGACAAAGCAATTGTACATCCGTTATTCCAATATATTGTGGCGGATTAAATTAATATTCTAATTAAATAAATTATTATGATATTTCTGAGCATGTATGTTATCAGGTGGGTGAGCTTTTAAGAACGTTAGCTAATTGTATTTAAGATTTATTATTTTTTATCGTAAAAATTATGATCATATTGTAATCGCTAATTTTCATGTTTATGATATTTTAACATATTAAAATTTTAGATATACAATAAAATTATTTTTCCAACTAATTATTCATGTGAACTGTTTGAATCAATTGAAAATAGCTATCATTATTTTTCTTTAAAATAAAAATTAGTATATTGATTTTCTTTTTCTTCCTTCTATAAATTATTAAAATATAATATTATCATTCGAAAATAATGCTTGAAATATTTTTAGATATTTGTTTTATTTCAATTTTAGTTTAAAATTTGTTTTAATACCACAAAAGTTTTATTTTTTATATGTTTGAAATTTTTTTGACTAACGTCGTGCATAATTTATACATATGATTCCATTATGTTTCAATGATATTCATAAATTATTAAAAATACTTTTTTGAAGGTGCGCGATAGCACGACATAATTGACTAGTTACCTTAAACCTTCAAATATTATGCATAATATAACCTGCAAAATTGGCTGCAAATCTTTATTCTATGACAGACAAAAAATTTAGCTGTACTAATATTAAAAAATCTAATAAAATTAAATATATAAATAATCTAAATATGCAAAACATATCTAAAAACAACATGCATACGGACATATATTTCCTTTTTTATCAACATATTAAATAATATCAAACATAAAAGTTATTTAAATCACATACAACAATTTCTAGCACACGGTTACACACTTACACTTCAGTAAATTCATATGTTTGTTAACAATAAATTTAATAATTCACCAATAATTAATTTAAAAATAAATAAATAAATCGATTTTTTTTTTCCTGACAAACGAAAAAAAAAGGGCAGTTGGGCTAAAAATCTAAGCCAACACAACCAGATAGTGGATCGAGGGTAAGTAAGTCTCCCCAAAACCCTAACACCTTTGTTTTATTATCCCCCTCCCCCCCTTAAAACCCTAAATACAACTTTACATCCTATACGCACAACTCTCTCTGTATCTATCTTCAGCAGGTAAAACCCTCAATTCAATAAAAAAGATGGTAGCAGATAAGGGCAAGAAAGTGAAGGTTGGTGAAGAGGATGTTTCAGACCAAATTGATGCTGAGCTTGTTCTTTCTATTGAGAAGTTGCAAGAGATCCAAGATGAGCTGGAGAAGGTATAATTTAACACAATTCTTGGCACCCCTTTTGTTTTGTTTTCGAGTTTTCGCATCGTATGTTGAGATTGAGATGTTATGTTGTTATGTTGTGATTGTGATGTGAATTTGTGCTGTTTTTGTTATGTTGTTAATTTCTCGATTTGATGGATGGAATTTGTGTGGAGGGTGGAGTTGGTAATTTCTTTTTGTAGCTAGATGATTGAATTGTCGAACTTGTTTGGAGAGTGGTGTTGATAATTTCTTTGTGTAGCTAGTTGATTGAGTTGTCGAACTTGTTTGGAGAGCGGAGTTGATAATTTCTTTTTGTAGCTAGTTGATTGAATTGTCGAACTGCTAGACATTATTGAATTGCTGTTATGTGGGGAATATAATTATGTCTGATATATTTATTAATGTGAAATTGTGAATACTTCCCTGCCCCCACTTATGATTCGATACCATGTTGCGCTCTGATCAAAGATGAGGTCCAATAAGTATATGTTCTCGAATATTCCATTTTTTCCCTTTGTTTTGTTTCCAAATTTTCCATATGTAAAATAATTGAAGTTGAGCTTTGAATAAGTTTCGATTTTCTTGTTTGCTTCGATTTTGTGGATTTGCTTTGGAACTTTTTATTCCGTTTCACTTGTGATGCATGTATGAATAGTTAGATGTTTAAAATTCTTTTATGAACCCCGACAACATTGCTATGTATGTCGTGTGAATATGCTTTTCAGTATCACATGCCCATGACAAGGTGGATATTAGTGTTGCACGACAAGTTATTAATGATACATGATTTACCATACTACAGTGCTTTGATACTACCAGTCTACCTTATTGAAACCGCGTACAATATCATCAATCTTTTCCCTTTGTTATATATTAATAATGTTTTTTGTTGTATCTTTGTTCTCAAATTGATATAAGAAATTTCGAAGCTATATAGCGAACATTTCTAGGTACAAGGATCAAATTTGTTTGCAGGATACTTACTTTTTGTGGCAAAGTGATTTTGAAACATCAACATTTCCAGGCTCTACAAAACTGCCGTTATATGTGCAATATAATGTTTTGTGATGTATTTATTACTAAGAATACTATGTCCTCCCCCACCTTCTAACTGAAAGTTTTAAAAATAGATGTGTCTCAGCACCAAAAGAATGTTTTCCTCACTATTATTTTAGTGCACGAAGCTCGGATGTCAAATTGCTTAACTCTACTTTACATCTGCAGCAACTGGAATAAGAACTTTTATGTTGATGATGTTTTTGCTGTTTTTCTTCTTCAGATCAATGACGAACAAAGTGATAAAGTCTTGGAAGTTGAACAGAAGTATAACGAAGTTCGTAAACCTGTCTATGATAAGCGACATGAAGTCATCAAAAGCATTCCTGACTTCTGGTTCACCGCTGTTCGTAAACCTACCTACTCCTATTATATACACATGTTATAGTATAAATTACTGTAGTTGTGTTGAAATTCTTTTGTCATTGTCCACAGTTTATTTGTCCAATTTATCTTCTTTTTATCATGCAGTTTCAGAGTCATCCTACTCTCTGCGAACTTCTGAGTGAAGAAGACGAGAAGGTTAGCTTATCCACCCCTTCCCCCATAATTAGTTTTGAAAATCCAGTCTAGAACTGAGTTGCTTATCTGTTTTATTCCCTTCACCTGATGGATTTAATTACAAATTGTTAAGTAAGATGACCATACCGTTCGTTCTGTTATGTTAGATCTTCAAGTATTTGAGCTCCATTGAAGTGGAAGATTCTAAAGACGTGAAATCTGGTTACTCTATTTCATTCGTGAGTCTCCAATATCGTTATTTCTACTCTATTCTGTATTTTCTTATGCTTACATTATTTACTAATGTGGTTTTTCTCCCCACTTTTTAAGATCTTCAATCCAAATCCCTACTTTGAAAACTCAAAGCTTACGAAGACATTGACCTTCCTCGACGAAGGATCAACAAAAATAACTGCTACACCAATTCAGTGGAAAGAGGGAATGGTATGTCTTCCTTCACTTGCTTAGATATTTTATTCAACATTTTATCATTATCATCAGCAGAGTGAATCTTTTCAAATTCTTTAGGGCCTTGCAAATGGAGTTGCTCATGATAAGAATGGGAACAAACGACCTCATGATGATGAAAGGTTAATATTGCTTCTTTTGCTACTACTTGTATCATTTTATGCTTAAAAATTCAAAGTTTAAGATCTGTTTATGTTATTTAAGTTCCTTTCATTGTTGTTTAAAGCACTATTACTTGTGATTCACTAGTGACTGTGACCTATTTGTTGTTATGATTAAGACTGAGAGGCATGATATTGAATTATTAACTGTACAAATGAGCAAAAACGTTACGTTTATGTATTTTTTTGCCAAAAAGCACATATGTTCGCGCTATGCACTGCGTGTTTCTAACAGCAGTAGTTCCTCTTTATTTTGTTATAGCAATTAGTGATTCTTTAATTACATGATCTTTATATTTATAACAGAATTTGTTAGTCTTTTTGTTAATTAATTTGAATATGATGAAATCATTGTTTTTGACCTTAGGGCTATTGCTTATTTTTTCTTTTGTATTCCTTATTTATAAGTTTTTATGTAATTTATTTTCTACTACACCAGGAGAATATTTTTGGCTCTGCCGCTAGTTGCACATTCTTGGTTTGGGCTTTAAGTATCTATTCAGTAGACCTATCTTTTACAGATCATATTCATCTGATGGTTTTATAAAAAAACCATGCATCCTCATAATCATAATTCAGCAACTTTTTTTTTTTTTTTTGGTATTTAAAAAATTTTTAGAATGACCCAGAAAGTATATGGGCTCCTATTCAAGTTTGTAATTCTTTGATATTGTAAATGCAGCTTCTTTAGCTGGTTTAGTGAAACTGAGCACAGAGATAATGTGAATGTGGTTCCTGATGAGGTAAAAGTCTGCACTCGTGATTTACATACGTGATGAAGTTAATTATTGTTTTTGAAGCACAAAACTTTAAAAGTACTCATGCATAGAGATGAATTCTTTCTTGCTGCAGATTGCAGAGTTAATTAGGGAAGATTTGTGGCCCAATCCTCTGAATTATTTTAACCAAGTAAATGCCCTCACTCTTTTTTGTTTTTTTATTGGATTATTACAAGCTGTATGATTTCACTAATTGTCACTACTTGTAACAGGAGGATGATCAAATAGAGTTTGAAGGTGATGAAGAGGTAACATGCAATTACTGTTTCTGTCATAAAAATATTACTATATCGGATACTAAAGATGTCTTTGGCGGTGCTTTCTCTGTTATAAATAAGTTCACTATCTAACATACAACTTTTATCTTATCAGTTACGGGAGTTGTTAAACAGGCACCTCATGTAACTAATGCATCCTTGTTAGTTTATGCATTCTAGATAGTTAATAAAAAATCTTCAAAATCTTCTGAATCAAATAATCAAATTCTGTGCTTTATAAGAGTTACATGCTGTGGTTGTACATACTGGATGACTAGGTCTAAGTTCTTGGAGTCGGTGGGAGCCAAATTGGTTTTTTTTCTGAACATTTTGCACTGGACAGAACCTTTTTCTATGTGCATGTCTGTGTGTAAAATATAGGTACACAGTTTAAAACTTTTAAGTTGCCAAATTGTGATTTAAAATGCGGATTATGACTTAAACTATTCTGAAGCAACATCTAGATTTGTTTTGCCGGGCTATAGTTGATAAGCAGTATCTATCTTAGGTGGTATGTGAGCTGGGTTGAGAGTTTATGGTATCTATTTCGAATCTGTTAGAACCATTATCAATAGGATGCGCAGTCATAATCTGGAGAACCTGCAAACTTTACTTAGTTCAAATTAGTGCCCAGAACAAAAAAATTCAGTGATACCTTCCCGAGTCCCGACAGAATTTAGAACATATATATTTCAATATGCGTATACTTATGTGACAGGTTACTAAACTGAATATGTCAATGTTAGGAGCATTTAAACCTATTTTTATAATCGGCAATTAGTATTATTGTTTCACATTCTAATATTGATAGCACCGACCTTGTTAGTTTTGTTGTAGTAAGTTGCTTCAGAGTTTTTCTCTACCAATAGGATTCACGTATGCTTATTTGCTATCATTTTGGTGCGCCTGTGTAGTGAGAAACCTAATCTTGCCCTGGCCAAATTTTATATATTCACTTTTATGACTTTTGTGCTTGAAGCTACTAGTTTAAATATGGTGACTGAATAAAGATGTTCTGTAGCAGGAAAATGGCAGCGAAGGATCTGAAGATGATGACGAGGAAGATGGCGATGATGAGGATGGTGAAGAAGAAGATGAAGACAAGTAAATTATGTCCACCTTAATTTAGCTAAAATTATCTAGCTTTCGCTGCTTGGGTAATGGAATGTGTAAAGTGGTATCTAAAGTTGCAGTTTTATTTGGTTAAAGGCGAAGAATTGGAATCAAATACCATGTTGCTCTGAGCAGAGTTTTTATTCTTAATATTGTCAAATTATTGTTCTTTATCCATAAATTATTGTTTTGTCAAATTATAAGCTATTTTGCTGTCAGTGAATCCAACCCAACTTTTAGAGTTGCACCATTTTAGTGAAAATACCGAAAGTTGCACACAATTTGTTGAAACACGAGAATTCGGTGCAACTTGAAGAGGTTTTCAAAATTCCAGTTATATCCCAATTCTCGTTTTTAAAAGCAACTTTAGTCCCTTGTTTTCAATTATATTCTTTTTCCCAGGGTAAAGATTATTGTCAAGGTGTGAAGTTTATTTAGAAATGGTGTATAGGTGTGGACATACACAACTTTGATGTGAAAGTTATGCTGGAATAATGTGATGAGTTGTAGATGTTTTTAGTTTGTTTGATGGAATTCTCTATCTGCTTAGGTGATTAGTTTAGCTTGATTTTGGTCTATGAGCAATCATTTTCTCTATATAAGAGCTAATTTGAAAGAAAAACGTCTAAACATTCGTGTCGGAATGATGGCTATATTTCTTAATGATGATCCCAGCTGCTTATCTGAACGGAAAAATATTGAAAAACTAGTGTATGTACCTTCATAGCATTACAAAACAAGATTTATATTAGAGAGTAGGAAGTCTTAGATATATCTCACGTAATTTTCCTGAGATAGTATAATTTTATATGTAAATATGAGTAGACATTTTTGTAAAATCAAGATTTGTTTAAAATTTTATTAATTATCCATGCGGTCTCAATAACTTTTAAAAATTATCTCAAGAAAGTTTCCTGCTCAGGAACCTTTTTCTATTTATATTATCTACTAGTAAATGAGTAAATATATAGAGAAAAAAAAAATACACACATGACAGTCAGTTCGCAAGTCATGTAGAATCCATCTGTCAAATGTATTTCTTTTTTCTTAAATAGACCGTCATTAAGTAATTATCATCAAATCCTCCGCTGTAGCACTGGCAATATGGGAATCTTATCTAACCACATATCCGGGTTCAACTCCCGGCAGCGGTAAAATCTTTTTTATTTTTTCTCAACTCAATCTCATTACATGCATGAAAGCTATAAAGTGAATTGGTAAAATCTTTTTTATTTTTTTCTCAACTCAATCTCATTACATACATGAAAGCTATAAAGTGAATTGTGAATCTGTTTGGCAAGAAAACTAGATTATTTAAAGTCAACAATAACTAAAAAGTAATACAATAATAGTTTATAATTGCTATTCGACCATGTAACTATACAGAAAAATACGACATCACACAGAACAAACCTCGAAGTTTAATTTCACTTAAACAAATCATCAAGAACATACGAGTTGTTGCAAATCTGGTGGCACTTTGTTGAACAATTTTCAATTCTAGAACTTGGGGAAAATCAGCAAGACAGAGTCTTATACATTGTCAGGTTAGTCAGAATGCTCTACTAGGATCTTGCATTCAAGAACTATGTTTACTCTGATTAGTTGTCTCTGGTATTTTCTCCATCACTACCACCTTCACCATCTGTACTTTCCCTTATGCCTTCCTGAGCTTCTGCAACTTCAGAGTCCTTTGTATCAGAGGCATACAATATCTTCTTGATTGCGACTGACATCTGCAACAGTTTAAGTTATAATACTAACTAGTCTACAGCAAATCTAGAATCAGGAAAGGCATTTAGTTCATCTACTGAATCATGTTTTGCAAAAGCACCTAATGACAAGGAGGAGATGCTAACAGGTTTGCAACTGAAGAAGAAAAGTTGCTTAAGTTTTATTATTAACTCAATATCAACGTCACAGTGAATATAACAAGACATACGAGAGATTTTGATTCAACGATTCAATGCAACAAATACATAACTGCCTTATGTTTATGTATTATAAACACTAAACAGGAATATAATGCGATAATTTTCCTCATTATAAATAGAATTACTTCTATAAAACCACTTGATTTTTTTTTTTGAAGCCATAAAACCACTTGAATTAATAACATTAGGATTGTACTTTTGGTGGTGATGATAATAAAAAATATTCTTTTATCACATAAAATATTTTATTTTAAATAAAAACTATTATGATCAAATATTTAAAGAAAAAGTATTAGTAATATACAACCAAACCAAACCAAGAACGTTAAGAAAATAACTAAAGCCAAGAACATGCAGCCAAAAAATATCAACTAAATTTCTAGTCTCTAGAGCTTTGGTTCCTACTAATAAAAAAATGGCAAGGTCCTAAAGCATCCCCTTGGCTAAAAATTTAAGTGGCATACCAAAATTAAGATTTATACATAATATGTAAAAATCTTATCCCTCCAGCGGGGCAATCCCCTTGGCTAAAATTTTAGGCAACCCGATCATGTTGGCTATATATGTTGAACCTCTACAGACCTATAGCACATTTCCACATCATCTTACTGCCGCGTTTAAATAATATTATCTATTTATAACAAGTTCAAATAATAATAAAATACTATTTCAAAATATAACCAATCATTATAGTCAATCTCTTTGGAGTACAACATGTTGCAGGTTCCACAAATTTTAGATAATCATTATTTCATACTATTTTAGCTAATCATTTTTGCCAACCCCAATGGAGATGCTCTTTCAAAGTTATCTCTGATACTTCCTTTCAAGCTATTGTATCTCTCAGTGTTGAAATTGTCTATGAGATGTATACTTCACATACTAGGCACAACTAATAAATAAGGGAACTAAACAAGAAAACTAGACTTCAATCATGACATCGGATCATGCAAATATGAATAATAAAAATAATGATGGAAAACAAAGAACTGTGCAAGGAAAGAAAGACTGTGATAAAAGTTTACCCGGAGATTCTCTACTTCAGGAGTCTGACACAATATTTCAATATCACGTAATTTCGTGAAATAGAAATCTCTCTCCTTTTCCAAAAGGTCCACAGAAAGCTTCAATTCTGCAATCTGGATGATTGACAAAATTACCACGGAAAACAGGAGCATAAGACATAACAAATACTCCATTCAAGAATGCATCAAATTCATATTTAACAAGCTGATATCATGCATATGACCTATTCCTGTGTGGTAGATCCTAAAACCCTGAAGAATGACTCAAAAGTTTGAAGCAAATTACCTCCTTTGTCAAATACTCTCTCTCCCCCGCAAAATTACTCCCAGTTGCTGGCATAGGTGCTTTTCCTTGCTTAATTCCTAGCAGTAAATATTAAAACTGAAACTTTAAATTGAATAAATTACAAATTACAGCCACTTTAGAAGAACATGATTTGTGCTAACCAGATATTTTATCAACACCAACTCCGTCCCACAAGTCAGAGTTATGTGAGTTGTTTGCTTGTAGTGACTTACAGTTCTTGTTAAAACTTTTCAAACTCTTTTCCTTCCCCAACTTACTTCTGCGCTCAACAGGATTATAGTTCCTGAATGGAATTGAAATATCAACATTAAATCTTAGTTGGAAATTTTCTTTTGGCATTTATAAGTGTTCTATTTTTTGAAGGATGTACTCGTTCATTATTCCACCGGTTACAGAGTCGCAGTAACGTTTCAGCCACTGTAGAAACTCCAAGTTATCCAGTGGTCGACCTTTGACTAGTCTGTTAACTTCAACGTGCTGTCACATGAATTAGATAATCAATTAGTAGGCAGGAAATCTTATACAATTAACAACATACTAAAAAGAAATGATAAGTTCCATGCTCCCTCTTCCTAACATATTCATTGTTGGGGACCTTGGGAATTATAAATTTACCTTGTCGATTTTGAGTTTATTGAAGACATCTTGAAGCACCTTGTAGTTTTGGATCATATCATATTCTGTCTTTGCGTTAAAGTTTACCTAAAAGAACAAGAAGCGTAGGCATAGCCAACACCATATTGAAAAGCTAAGTAACATGAAACTATAGCATGCTTAATGAAGAAACCCAGAGCGGAATAGAGATTACCTTGTGCATTGGAACAACTCCAGGATGGGTCATATCCATCATCTGGCATTGAGCAGCACCGGAGGCAGCCTAGTACAATAGTTATAGACTTATAGTCAAACATAAGAAATTTGACATTTCACTTGTATTGTGTGGGGTGAGGAGAATATCTCATGCATTTAAGATAACCATCATGAGTTATTTAAATGATTTTATGCAATTGTAAAAGTTTAAATGGATATAATGACCAGGGCTGGTCACGAAGTATAATGAAACTATTTCGTAATGTTTCTTCAATATAGGTTCCCAAGCTCATTCATTTCAACTAGATTAACTTCAGGTACATGTACAGGAAAAAGATATGAAGAAGCATAAATGTATCTAAATTCTGACGCAAGATAGCAGCAATAATACCATACCACGTACACACAGGGGATGAGGAAAAATAATTTGTAATACTTCTGAAAGATGGTTTGGATGTACAAGGAGATCGAGTGTTACAGGCTTTACCCAGAATTTCAAGAAAAAATCCTTCTTCATCCAATACATGGGGAGTGGTGAGTATGGTCGACTAGTTAATGTTATCACTACTTATGATTACCGATGGGTCAAACAAAAGTAACTAGAAGTAGGTTCACTTTCTCTAAATCACTTCGGCATCATTTGATAACCAAATGTCGAAGATGATTCATGAGTCATACAATTACAGGTAAAATCAAAGGATCATTGAGGAATTAGTTCCACTAGAGTGTTGTAAATATGTTCGCAATCATGTCAGATTCAAAGCTAAAGAAATATTGAAGAATCAAGAAGTGTCTAGGTCACAAAAGTGTTCCTATTGCTAGAAGAAGTCTAAGAATTCGCTCCCCCTCCCACTGCTTAAAAATCGAATACATTCAAAAAAAAAAAAATGTTGTTCATGGCACTATAATCTAAAAACGGAACCATGTGTATGACTTATGAAAGCACATGGAAGCAGTTCCGCCATGATGACATTCCCAATTTGAAAATCAACTACCCCTTGCTTCAGATAGAAAAATTAAAAGAAAACAAACACACCACAGTAGCGGCAGCAACAAAGACTTTATATAAATTACACTAAGAGCCTATTTTTTAAACAGCTTAACACAAGAACATAGAATTGCAAGAAATTGGGTTGTAGTAAAATTTGAATTGAGCAACATAGATCCATAGAACAGGAAAGAATAGGAGTGTGAATGATGCAAGAAAATGAAGATATAAAAAAGGGTACCTCCTCAATTCGAGAGAGATTGAGGTGAAGTCTTGTATTGATCCAAGAAAGAATCTCATTCCTTCCAACAAAGTAAGCACTATCCATCATCCCTATATTCATAGCCATTGTGGGTGGAGAGAAAGAGAGAGAGAGAGAGAGAGAGAGAGATGAAAGTGTCACCGCCGGCAGCTAAATGAACGAATTGCGGGCTGCCTGAGTGCCTGTCTTTTACAGTTTTACCTATTGGGGGTGTATTCAATTTTCATTTTGAAGGATTTTGAGAGATCCAGGTGTTCAATTTGGATTTTTTTAAATTTATTAAAATATTGAAATATTTAATTTGGATTTTAAAATATTATTTAAAATGAGGGTATTCAATTAGAATTTTAAAAAGTCTTTTAAAATGGGTGTATTCAATCTTGATTTAAAATAATCTATTCAAATTTGATGGTATTCAAAAATTCATGGATTTTTTAGATTTATTAAAATCCATGGATTTTGTTGGATTTGCTAGTTGTTTTTTTTTTTAAGTTTTGAAATCTTGTAAAAATCAATGAGATTTTGATGGATTTCTAAAAAAACATTTCAAATCTCAATGATTCTACATCAATTTTACAAGATTCTTTGTAGAATTTAAACAATCCATGGATTTAAAAAATTCATTAAAATCCATGGATTATCAAAAATCCTTCAAAATTCCAGTTGAATACATCCTCTTATTATTTTATTTATTTGTTGTTTTTTTTTTTAACTTTGAGCCTCTCGTATTACGCCACATGTCTAGATGTAAGTGTTGGCACGTAATCAACATTAGTCTACCACATTTGTCTTTAATTAGTGATGTTACACTAACAAAATACAAAGATTATCCTCAAATCTCATCTCACCCACAAAACATGCGTACAAAACGATGGTCAGACTCTCACTCTGTCCCTTCTTCGTTGTCTCAAAAGAATACATATAATAAAAAAAAATTGATGTTATAAATTATTTATATATATTATCCTTAATTATTATATTGAATATTGAATGATAAGATTAGTTATAAAATCAAATATTAAAATTAGGAATGGAGAAATAAATATAGAAAAATTAGTACACGAATGTATTGGAATAAGAGTGAGACAACTATTTAGTGATAATTTTTTTTTTCAAATGTGACAATTAAAAAGATATAGAAAAAGTACAATACTTTTGTTAATACCTGTTACAAATTTTTTAATACGTTATTAGGAATTAAAGAAATGAAAATTTTGTAAAAATAAGTTCGAAAGAAGTGTCTTGTATTGGATTTTCTGTCGAATGATTTTTTCTTATTGCGTGTTTAGAAAAAACATTTAGTTTAGAAAACGCAATTTATGATATGGGCCAAACTACTTTTTAACCAAGCGTTCTTTAGAACCCAGTAGATTCTTCATAATGGGCTGAAAATGGGCCTAGTCGAATTTCAACCTCACACACCATCCTTAACGCCCAACGGCAATATCCATCACAAAAAATGACAAATTGAACACAAAGGGAATTTAAGTTTGGTTACCTTTTTTCTATGTCAAATCTACAATAGTAGCGTTAGAGTTACCAAATTGGGTACCGAAATTTGTTATCAAATTACATGGCGCTGATTACTTGGCATTTAGGAATGTTTTAATTGGATAAACCTGGCGAATCCATTACAATTATAACCAATCAAAACAGTGTCACGTCATTTTGTAACAATTTTTGGTACCCAATTTGGTACTTCTAACATTTTTCAATTTACAAATTGTTATCTGCGCTTATATAATGCATTGTTAAGTAAATAAAAAAACTTTTAATTTACGAAATGATTTAGGTGTTATTTGGATCATCAACCTAATTAATAAAAATAAAAACGAATTTCAAATAAAAAATGTAGATAAATTTTATTTTCATTTCTATCAATCGAATTGAAATCTCATGATTCAAACAATCGCTTAAAAGCATTCTCACTTGAGAGAGATGGGAGATGGACGTAAAAGAACCGGGCGACGACCATAACTTAAGTCTTCCAATATGAAATGTAGTGGCACGACAAGGTCAAAAAGTCACACTCATTCTTGAAATATCAACTACAACATCATACTAAAGATATGTAAACTCATTTGCTCCCCCATATCAATTTTGTTTTACAATGAATTCCATGAAAACAAACCTCCTCCAACAACATTCCTCACCGGAATTTCTGAAAAAGAACACCGAAAAGCCTTGTATCCTCTCTTTAATAGTGTTACTGACTCTTATAGTCGCCGGGATACTCACCATCACCACTGTAATAACCATTCGGGAGTCCAGTCCAAGCACTACTTACACATATGTTGCACCCACACCCTCCCAAACCATTCGAGCCATTTGTTCTTTTACACCATACAAACGGTTGTGTCGCTACACTCTATCATCCTCCATCTTGAATAATAAATCTCATGAAAACGTAGCCAAAAAAATAAATAATTCTGATGTTTTTTACAAATACAACACTCGTCTTTCCCCGAGAAACATAGTTTTTAACTCGTTTCAACTTGGCGTCAATCACCTCACTGATCTCGCATTGTTTCGTAACATCTCTAAACCTAGCAACATTCCAGAGTCCGTATTGCGCGAGTGTCAAGTGTTGTTGAAGAAAGAGATAAGTGGACTTAACCACTCAGCTGTTTCAGCGGAGAATCTCTACTCATTAAGACTTAATGTCGAAGAATATGTAGAGCGATTCAACAGAATGGAGAAACATCAGCAGGCCTGTTTGGATAGCCTGGAGAAGAGTGGATTAATGGTGCATGATAAGATCAGATTGAGACTGCAAAAAATGAGAAGATACACAAGAAACACCAGAGCTATTTTGTTAAACATTAACTCCATTTTCGATGAACTTTGTGGCGGTCCCTCCTTCCATGTTGATCATTACTCGTACTATAGTTACTATTTTCATGGATTGAGCTATGAGTATATGGTTGTTTGTGTTTCGCAGTATATATTCTTGATTGTGTTACTTATTTTGATGTTAAAACTGTATTGATAAGTATTTATTTAAGTTGTATAAATATACTCGGCTAAGTTGCCTGTGATGAAGTTGTTGTATTACAATACATGGAGATAATTTCATAATTTCCGTTTCATAGATGCTCCAGTTCGAACAGAATTGGGTGGAATATTTAGTTGGATTTTTTAAATTTATAGATTTCGACTGTTTGAGTTGAACCTCTTCATCTTTTAAACCATCCAATTCCAGAGTCTGTCTAGTAAACTCTGTTTTTGCTTTTAGTCCTTACTCCTATTTTCAGTACAGCTAATTACTCAGGACTCGTCTTTAGTCTAATCTTGTAATGGCGCCTGGTCCTGGGAATCGTTTGTCAGGATTCAGGAATGAGTTAAACAATATTTGGTTCCTATACCGTTGGATGGAGAAATGTGTTAAATAGAGTATATCTTGTTGCATATTGGGGCCTTTCTTTGATACCTTAAGGTTTTAGATGAGCTGGTTCCTTAATATGGTATCAGAGCTCGGTTTAGAGCTCGGTTTAGGAGGGGTCTCAAGTTCGAGTCCCTCTACCCCTATTTATATAATTCATTATTTGTTGTCTGTCTCATTCATGTAAGATCCTGTTGGGGCCTTCCTCTAATACCTTAAGGTTTTAGATGAGCTGGTTACTTAACAAAATGAACGACAAGATTTAAAAAAAAATTGGAACATATCGTTGGAAGTTTAAGCGGTACGGAGAATTCTCTACAAATACCGTGAAAAGTTTCAATTGTACCTAGGTTTGTGTTTAGCTATTTAACTGTTCATTTAATTTATAGTTCTAATTTATTATTTTTACTCTATTTTTCTATTTACGTATTTTATTATATGTTTCACTTAATTTATAATTTTCTATTCTATTTTTCAATTTACATACTGTCTTTATATACTTTTCATTCACTTTATACTTTTTTTTTTAATTTTCCAATTAAATTTGATTTTCTTAAATTTTCTAGACATGAGCCATTTCTCAATGATTTAAATATTAAATATAATATTTTGAGGTGTTCTGATAAGTGGATTTATATCTACTTGGAGCGTTCCATATCGGCTTAAATTGATTGTCTTGGGCTCAAGTTTGTTGTAATTTTGATGTGTTTTGCTTAGTTGTGCAGATTTACGAGAATGTTGATTAAGGTGGATGCTTCTATCGTTTTTGGAGAATTAATTGATTGAAATTCGGATTTTTGAGACAATTGCGCAGTCTACACTGTTTTGGACATATCTGGAGTTCTAGAAGTCCGTTTTCAGCGATCTTACTGCCCACGCGAAGCTTGGGAGATTTTCTACAATATGGGACAGGTGTTGCACGGGCAGGTTGCGCGTGGTTGGCGCAGGCTGCGCGACAAACAGACTGCTGGGCGCAGGTTGCGCTTGGAAAATCTTGAAAATTACTGTTTTGGCCATATCTTGAGTTCTAGAAGTCCGTTTGAGGCCCGTAAGCAGTCCACGCGAAGATAACGAGATTCTCTATCATTCTAAGGTGGTCTAGAGGTCCAATTATGATTGGAACGTTCCATAAATACTTAAGAAAAGTCAGCTACGAATTTTTCCTACAAAACCGAATCAGTTTAGGAAACGTATTATGTGCCGAGCTGCAGAAATTCAACTTTGACAAAGAAATTGCTATAATTCCTACTTCTAATAAGTATGGTAATTTCTCTGGGCGGCTAGAACATTCCAGAATCAGATCTATACATGGAATTTGCAATTCTATTCTCATTCAAGAACGGAAATTGCCAATCTTCTATTCCAACTCTGAAACGGCAATTGCTTGGTGGGCAAGACTTCTAGAGCCTATATAAACACATCCAACCCTTGTAATTTGTATCATTAGGAGAGAACCATTACATATCTATTACTTAGTTTTATTTGTATCTTTTTATACTTTATTTTTATCATGGTTTCATCAGATCCCATGATGACGAGAGGTTCGATTATGAACTAATCGTTGTCATGGGATTCTAACGGATTTATTTATGGAGCTTTAGTATCTTGATTGCTTTAAAGATCTATGTGTGATGTATATCTGATATCCTCGTATGGTTGTGCTTAATTGTTAGATGCGTAGCTAACATCTAATCTGTTAATCTTTTGTGAAGCGAGAGTGGATCTTGAGATTTAGAACTTGCCATGCTAGCATAGGATAGGTTGATGTTTTAACATCATGATTTGTGGCGTAAATAGAGATATTATGCTGCCCTATGTGATCAATATGGATGACTTGTTCTTCAACCGTTATGTTTTCAAATTCTATAGACATATAGGGTCTAAGCATAATTGGTGTCTATTCATCTTCTATCTCTTTTGTGGATGTATGTTTAGTTTGGTATTCGTATACTGAGAAGTAGCGTGTACTTGTTTCGTGTTATCCGATCAGATATCATAAACATTGCATATAGTGATTAAAGGCGTCAGATCTAAGCAAAGTATTTAATGAAGTTAGGATTCCATGTTTTCTCTTGCAGCAGTAATTAGATTTAAATTCTCGTTAGTTAGTTAATTCTTAGTTTGTTAATTTGTTTCTTAGTTAATTTTTAGTTAATCAAACTCCAATTTGTTAATTGTCTTAGCAGTGAATAATAATCATACATTGTTGCATAGGTACATCTACTGAATTAAAACCATAACCAGATCTCTGTGGGAACGAACTCGACTTATTCATATATTACTTGTGACCGTGTACGCTTGCGCGTTATTAGCAAACAAGTTTATCTGGTTATGGTTTTAATTCAGTAGATGTACCTATGCAACAATGTATGATTATTATTCACTGCTAAGACAATTAATAAATCCCCTTCAAACTAACCAAAACCAACTAGCAAGCAAATATCTTAGAAAATGCAACTAAATCCAAATAGAGCTCGACCAAGTTCCCGTATACTAACAATACATGAACAGAAACGTGCGTGTGTGCAATGCTCATCAGAAATACTCCCAAAACTAGGTCAAAAATCATAAATGCTCTTCGTCAAGACAATCACAGGTTTATAAAAAGAATAGACTGTAGACACTTCATAACCTAGGAACACCTCAATCCTTATCCAAGGTAGACAGAAATTCATGCTTTATTACTAACTACTACGACACATATATACAAGCATGCTAATTTAACCGTGCAATGGATGAGACCCCGAAAGGCTTATACAATAATACCCATGTAGCGAGCGTTAGGTTAGTGGATCCCAGACTAATAAAAGCCTTAGGTCACTAGGCACAAAGTCCCCACGAACTTAATTGCTCAAGTATTAAAGAGCTCACCCTGGTTAATTTTGCATAAAACAATTCACATAACTTTTTTTTTTCTTTTTTTTCCTGCTTTCCTTTTTCTTTTTCTTTTTTCCTATTCAATCTGGAATGAGAATTCTCAATTCCAACCCTAGACTACTCATATAAATATGAGCCGGCTACTAGCCATTTGACGCCTAGCCAACAACTAGCATGAAATCCCTGTTTTCCCCCAAACTTAGACTTTAGTGTTCTAGGCTATCAAGGGAATAACGAAAATTCTAAATATAATCAAGTGATTAAATCTCAAAACATCCAAACAAGCATAACCTCAACCTAGCCCAAAAGCAAACGATGAGACTGTGAAATTAGTTTTGTTTCCGAAACACATAAGTCAATTTCATAGAAACTATAAGTCAACCCTCTATTCATCATTACCACACTCAATTAGACACCTACCTACCAATCAGAATTAGCTCATTCTAAGGGATCATGAAAAATGCATGCCATGAAAATGCAACTATTATGAACTCACATGATATACGAACATAAAAACAGAATGTCCTATATGAAACAAACGTAGATATCATGAACATAAATGCATAATTTACTACTAATATGCAAAGCATGAAATCCTACATGAACACAATGACTCAAAATCACAATATATACACTACTTATCCCTCAAACCACCCCCAAACTTAAAATATTCAATGTCCTCATTGAATGGAAGTAAATACGAGGGAAAGTAGAAAACATACCAGTATACAACAATGCTTGGGTTGCCTCCCAAGAAGCGCTTCTTTAACGTCAATAGCTTGACGTTACTTCCAAGCCTCCATTAAGGATGATAATAGTTTGCTTGGTCCTCTCTTCGTGAGACTTCATCGTCATCACGGCGGCACACTTTCTGCCCCTTATCCTCGCTTGGCCTATTCGTGTAACAACTATGTCCTTTTCCAATGCCTTCATCAGCTGACCCAAAATCTGTCAATTTGTAGAACAACACACCTTCGCGGGCTTCGGTTGAATATAATAGAGGAGGATAGATGTAAGTTTCTGAAGCCTTTGGGTCCTCAAAAAGAACTTCCTCCATTGGCTCTAATGCGCTACCTCCATCTTTAAACTCTGAGTCAAGTAGAAGACCTGCATCTTTCCCATGTTCTTCAGCCTCTTGGTACGCACATACCAATTCTTGAAATTTGTGCAGCTCATCAGTGTTTGTCCCATATAGTGCCCTTTCCAAATCATCCACCATCTTAACATGATCAAATTCCTCACATGGCTTGCGAATGCTCACCTCGTCTTGGAATTTGTCTTCTTCAATTATGCATGCAGTACCTTGCTCCAAGTCATCATTATTTTCTGGTATTGCTTCTGGTGTGAATTGTTGTTTCTCTTGTTCCAAGGCTCTCACAGCTTGAGCAACTAGAATCTCCAAAGATTTGAGAGACTCCTCGCTACTCTTTACAAACATCATAACCTCCTCCCTAGTAGGAACCTCATCTGACTGAAAAGTAGGAGTAGGTTGCTGATGTTGAAACTCTTCACTTCCATAGTAATATGACATATCTGGAACATATTACTGGTACTGATCAGGATGGTATGGAAAATATGGTTGTTCCTCATATTGATTGAAATTCGGATTTTTGAGACAATTGCGCAGTCTACACTGTTTTGGACATATCTGGAGTTCTAGAAGTCCGTTTTCAGCGATCTTACTGCCCACGCGAAGCTTGGGAGATTTTCTACAATATGGGACAGGTGTTGCACGGGCAGGTTGCGCGTGGTTGGCGCAGGCTGCGCGACAAACAGACTGCTGGGCGCAGGTTGCGCTTGGAAAATCTTGAAAATTACTGTTTTGGCCATATCTTGAGTTCTAGAAGTCCGTTTGAGGCCCGTAAGCAGTCCACGCGAAGATAACGAGATTCTCTATCATTCTAAGGTGGTCTAGAGGTCCAATTATGATTGGAACGTTCCATAAATACTTAAGAAAAGTCAGCTACGAATTTTTCCTACAAAACCGAATCAGTTTAGGAAACGTATTATGTGCCGAGCTGCAGAAATTCAACTTTGACAAGGAAATTGCTATAATTCCTACTTCTAATAAGTATGGTAATTTCTCTGGGCGGCTAGAACATTCCAGAATCAGATCTATACATGGAATTTGCAATTCTATTCTCATTCAAGAACGGAAATTGCCAATCTTCTATTCCAACTCTGAAACGGCAATTGCTTGGTGGGCAAGACTTCTAGAGCCTATATAAACACATCCAACCCTTGTAATTTGTATCATTAGGAGAGAACCATTACATATCTATTACTTAGTTTTATTTGTATCTTTTTATACTTTATTTTTATCATGGTTTCATCAGATCCCATGATGACGAGAGGTTCGATTATGAACTAATCGTTGTCATGGGATTCTAACGGATTTATTTATGGAGCTTTAGTATCTTGATTGCTTTAAAGATCTATGTGTGATGTATATCTGATATCCTCGTATGGTTGTGCTTAATTGTTAGATGCGTAGCTAACATCTAATCTGTTAATCTTTTGTGAAGCGAGAGTGGATCTTGAGATTTAGAACTTGCCATGCTAGCATAGGATAGGTTGATGTTTTAACATCATGATTTGTGGCGTAAATAGAGATATTATGCTGCCCTATGTGATCAATATGGATGACTTGTTCTTCAACCGTTATGTTTTCAAATTCTATAGACATATAGGGTCTAAGCATAATTGGTGTCTATTCATCTTCTATCTCTTTTGTGGATGTATGTTTAGTTTGGTATTCGTATACTGAGAAGTAGCGTGTACTTGTTTCGTGTTATCCGATCAGATATCATAAACATTGCATATAGTGATTAAAGGCGTCAGATCTAAGCAAAGTATTTAATGAAGTTAGGATTCCATGTTTTCTCTTGCAGCAGTAATTAGATTTAAATTCTCGTTAGTTAGTTAATTCTTAGTTTGTTAATTTGTTTCTTAGTTAATTTTTAGTTAATCAAACTCCAATTTGTTAATTGTCTTAGCAGTGAATAATAATCATACATTGTTGCATAGGTACATCTACTGAATTAAAACCATAACCAGATCTCTGTGGGAACGAACTCGACTTATTCATATATTACTTGTGACCGTGTACGCTTGCGCGTTATTAGCAAACAAGTTTTTGGCGCCGCTGCCGGGGATCATCGGTGTTTTATTTTTGGTTTATGTGCTTGTCAATAGTGGTCGTTAGAGTTCACTGACTCGGATTAGTTCTTACCTATCTTGTTTAGTTCGGTGTGTTTCAGGTACTTGAGTAGTTGAAGATGGCAGGTCAGGAGTTGCCATGGTGGGCATATTCGAGTACATCCATGCCTTATCAATGTGAGCTGTGTTTGGGCGTTCATGATCATGGTTTGAGGGATAAGTAGTGTATATATTGTGATTTTGAGTCATTGTGTTCATGTAGGATTTCATGCTTTGCATATTAGTAGTAAATTATGCATTTATGTTCATGATATCTACGTTTGTTTCATATAGGACATTCTGTTTTTATGTTCGTATATCATGTGAGTTCATAATAGTTGCATTTTCATGGCATGCATTTTTCATGATCCCTTAGAACGAGCTAATTCTGATTGGTAGGTAGGTGTCTAATTGAGTGTGGTAATGATGAATAGAGGGTTGACTTATAGTTTCTATGAAATTGACTTATGTGTTTCGGAAACAAAACTAATTTCACAGTCTCATCGTTTGCTTTTGGGCTAGGTTGAGGTTATGCTTGTTTGGATGTTTTGAGATTTAATCACTTGATTATATTTAGAATTTTCGTTATTCCCTTGATAGCCTAGAACACTAAAGTCTAAGTTTGGGGGAAAACAGGGATTTCATGCTAGTTGTTGGCTAGGCGTCAAATGGCTAGTAGCCGGCTCATATTTATATGAGTAGTCTAGGGTTGGAATTGAGAATTCTCATTCCAGATTGAATAGGAAAAAAGAAAAAGAAAAAGGAAAGCAGGAAAAAAAGAAAAAAAAAAGAAAAAAAAGAAAAAAAAAAGTTATGTGAATTGTTTTATGCAAAATTAACCAGGGTGAGCTCTTTAATACTTGAGCAATTAAGTTCGTGGGGACTTTGTGCCTAGTGACCTAAGGCTTTTATTAGTCTGGGATCCACTAACCTAACGCTCGCTACATGGGTATTATTGTATAAGCCTTTCGGGGTCTCATCCATTGCACGGTTAAATTAGCATGCTTGTATATATGTGTCGTAGTAGTTAGTAATAAAGCATGAATTTCTGTCTACCTTGGATAAGGATGGAGGTGTTCCTAGGTTATGAAGTGTCTACAGTCTATTCTTTTTATAAACCTGTGATTGTCTTGACGAAGAGCATTTATGATTTTTGACCTAGTTTTGGGAGTATTTCTGATGAGCATTGCACACACGCACGTTTCTGTTCATGTATTGTTAGTATACGGGAACTTGGTCGAGCTCTATTTGGATTTAGTTGCATTTTCTAAGATATTTGCTTGCTAGTTGGTTTTGGTTAGTTTGAAGGGGATTGTTGCATTTTCATATTAGTTGCATTCATGCATTGCATTGTTTGTGTCGTTTGTGTCAGTTGGATTTTGTGGGTTCATTCGCTATAGGCCCTCACGAGACCTTACTCGTCCACTAGGGCTGCCTAAGGGTTTAAAGGGCTTGTTGCATATGCCAAATGCAACCGTGATCACCTACGGAAGTGGTACTAATTAGTTAGTTGTAATTGTTTATGCTTGAGGACAAGCATCGGTTTAAGTTTGGGGGTGTGATAAGTGGATTTATATCTACTTGGAGCGTTCCATATCGGCTTAAATTGATTGTCTTGGGCTCAAGTTTGTTGTAATTTTGATGTGTTTTGCTTAGTTGTGCAGATTTACGAGAATGTTGATTAAGGTGGATGCTTCTATCGTTTTTGGAGAATTAATTGATTGAAATTCGGATTTCTGAGACAATTGCGCAGTCTACACTGTTTTGGACATATCTGGAGTTCTAGAAGTCCGTTTTCAGCGATCTTACTGCCCACGCGAAGCTTGGGAGATTTTCTACAATATGGGACAGGTGTTGCACGGGCAGGTTGCGCGTGGTTGGCGCAGGCTGCGCGACAAACAGACTGCTGGGCGCAGGTTGCGCTTGGAAAATCTTGAAAATTACTGTTTTGGCCATATCTTGAGTTCTAGAAGTCCGTTTGAGGCCCGTAAGCAGTCCACGCGAAGATAACGAGATTCTCTATCATTCTAAGGTGGTCTAGAGGTCCAATTATGATTGGAACGTTCCATAAATACTTAAGAAAAGTCAGCTACGAATTTTTCCTACAAAACCGAATCAGTTTAGGAAACGTATTATGTGCCGAGCTGCAGAAATTCAACTTTGACAAGGAAATTGCTATAATTCCTACTTCTAATAAGTATGGTAATTTCTCTGGGCGGCTAGAACATTCCAGAATCAGATCTATACATGGAATTTGCAATTCTATTCTCATTCAAGAACGGAAATTGCCAATCTTCTATTCCAACTCTGAAACGGCAATTGCTTGGTGGGCAAGACTTCTAGAGCCTATATAAACACATCCAACCCTTGTAATTTGTATCATTAGGAGAGAACCATTACATATCTATTACTTAGTTTTATTTGTATCTTTTTATACTTTATTTTTATCATGGTTTCATCAGATCCCATGATGACGAGAGGTTCGATTATGAACTAATCGTTGTCATGGGATTCTAACGGATTTATTTATGGAGCTTTAGTATCTTGATTGCTTTAAAGATCTATGTGTGATGTATATCTGATATCCTCGTATGGTTGTGCTTAATTGTTAGATGCGTAGCTAACATCTAATCTGTTAATCTTTTGTGAAGCGAGAGTGGATCTTGAGATTTAGAACTTGCCATGCTAGCATAGGATAGGTTGATGTTTTAACATCATGATTTGTGGCGTAAATAGAGATATTATGCTGCCCTATGTGATCAATATGGATGACTTGTTCTTCAACCGTTATGTTTTCAAATTCTATAGACATATAGGGTCTAAGCATAATTGGTGTCTATTCATCTTCTATCTCTTTTGTGGATGTATGTTTAGTTTGGTATTCGTATACTGAGAAGTAGCGTGTACTTGTTTCGTGTTATCCGATCAGATATCATAAACATTGCATATAGTGATTAAAGGCGTCAGATCTAAGCAAAGTATTTAATGAAGTTAGGATTCCATGTTTTCTCTTGCAGCAGTAATTAGATTTAAATTCTCGTTAGTTAGTTAATTCTTAGTTTGTTAATTTGTTTCTTAGTTAATTTTTAGTTAATCAAACTCCAATTTGTTAATTGTCTTAGCAGTGAATAATAATCATACATTGTTGCATAGGTACATCTACTGAATTAAAACCATAACCAGATCTCTGTGGGAACGAACTCGACTTATTCATATATTACTTGTGACCGTGTACGCTTGCGCGTTATTAGCAAACATGATCCATCACAATATTGTTACTACGAAGGAGTTGATCCATATGTCATGTTCTTGAATAATAAAATTAAACATCATATTTTCTGATACTTTTTAATTAACCAATAATAAAATTAATGAATATTTAAATTTAAGTAATATATATATATATATAATTTAATAATATTAAATTTATATTAAATTTAATACCAACTCATTTTACAATTTAAATAAACGAGTAAACAAATTACAATAAGTTCCATACATACAAACAAATTTTAAAATTAATTTTGAGTTATTATATAAAAAAATTGAATACAAATTTCAAAATATAACTTTTTTACTTGTTGCTAAATAACGTCAATTATGATTTTTATAACAAAAAATTATTAATTTGAAGAAAAAAAATTAGCAACAAGTCTTGTCATTTTTATTAGTCATAAACCGTAATACAAGTTTTTATAAAAAACAATAAACAAGTTATTTAATAGTATTCTTTCAATAAAAAACATAATCAAATTCTTATGTTTAGTAGTTTACATAATTTAGATCTAAATATTATTGGAAACCAAAAACTAAATTTGAAATTTGAAAAAGCCAACTTTAACCCGAAAAATGTAATAAAATGAATAAAATAGAACATGGGGCTCCATTAATTACTAAATATAAAAATTAGTTTAATTAATTAAAAATATTAAATAGTAATTTAATTTCATAGTGAAGTTAATTTACTTGTTAATTTATATACTAGGAGTCTATTAACTAAAAATTGAAATAAAATGCGAGAATATAGTATTAAATACAACTTGGGGCTCCATTAATTACTAAATATTAAATTAATTTAATTAATTAAAATAATAATATTAAATACTAATTTAATTTAATAGTGAAGTCAATTTACACGGAGTCTATTAACTAAAAATCGAAATAAAAGTCCAGAATATAGTATTATATACAATTTCGAGCTCTATTATTTAATATTTAAAAAGGATCTATAATAGACTAATAATATAGCTATTCGTAAATAGACCTCTATACTTTTAAGTTGGTTATATATTATAATCAATTATAAATATTGGATCATTTTTCTCGAAAACCCCTAAACGGAAAACCTAACAACTCTTACATATATTTCACAATAATATACATTTTATTATATATAGATTAGGGGGAAAATTGTCCAATAACACAATATTTATAATTTAGAGATATTTAATATTTGATTGACAATTATAATCATACATCAACATCAATCACAAATCATCCATTAACATCACAAAATTTTCTAATGTTTTCATCAATGTTTGTGAGAATAATCAATTATGATATAAACACATTTTTATGAGATTAATGTTAAACAACAGAACATTCAAATACAAGTAAGTTGTAGAACTTTAAAATTCATGTGTTTAACTTCAAAATTTGGGTGCAAAACTTTCAAGTTCAGCTACAAAACATTAAAATTATAGTTTAAATATAATATAATATGATATAATAGTGTTCACAGTAGAATGTTGTTAAAAATGTAAGTTCAATTGTAAAATTTTGTAAAAAAACAAGTTCAGTTGTAAAACTTTTAAGTTCTTGTACATAACTTTGAACTTCAGTAGCAGTAGAACACTGTATTTTTATTATAAAACAAAATAGACTATGTAGTTGAACCGTATTATCTCCGGATTTTTTTTTAGATAAGTAGGTGACATTAAGAAGGAGCCCAACGGCACTTACAGAAGATAGAGAAAAAGCACCTAACAACAGCACCTAACATCAATGGCACTGAGACCTAAACCTGGGAACTAAATAGCAAATTGCAAATTGGCGAAACGAAGAACAAAGATAAAGACCTAAACGATTGGTGCTAAGACTGCCCTGCCAGATTAGTGGCAGTATGAGACGGCTCGCCAACCTCAAAAGAGGCAGGGGCAGAGCCATTCGAGCACGCATGTAGGTGGACATATTCAGAATGATTGAATCGAGGGTGGATCAAGCTTGACATGAGAGGCTTCAGGTTCAAATTCTCAAACATTTTCATTTTACCTTTGTCATTGAGAACGTGAGACGAAGGAACCATAGAAAAAGCCAAAGAATGCACAGGTTCATTAATAACCACCCCAATGTTTGGTTGTCTCAAAAGGGCAAACGTGAGGTCATCACTGGTGGGCAAAGCAGAGTTAAAAGGGCCATCCCCAGGTAGTGGATGGATGATTTCTCCCAGGCCTAAGTTCGGGAGAATCTCAAACGCAGCAGAATGCAGACCCAGACCATTATCAAGATCCAAAATCTCAGCCAATCTACCAAAAGGAGAAGGGACCTCGACTAGCTCTGCACAATTACGTAGTCCATACTCAGCCATGAAAGCAGGAGCACTATTCCTGGTTGCAAAAACTGAATGAATACTACAACTTCTTTGAAGAGACGGATCGACCATATCCTTTTTATATTCCACGTAAAGGATGTTAATTTGCTGGACAGCTGCCACAACATTTTCCTCCTCCAACACTTCCTCCTCCTGATCAACAATCATACCAAAAGCAAGGATATTATCACACTCTATACACACGTGGGGGATTTGTCTGATAAAAGCTTGCTTCAAAGCCAGATGAATAGCCCATACTTGGGATTGAAAACCTACCATACCCTTTAGAGGTCCCATAATCCCCCAAAGGTAATTACCTCTGTGATCTCCAGCCACTAAACCAATCCCATTAATGATAGAGTGTATTTTATATATACTTTATAGGATTTTGTTCCCACATTTACCGTGCTTTTGCGAATAATCGTGTGGATTTAATGAGTTTTTGATGAGTTTGTTGCAGGGAATATTCAAGTGTGGGGAAGTACTTATTGGTTTTAATAAGTATGGGAGTTGTTTGTATTTCGTTGTCGAGTACTAGCTTTTGACTTAACCTTCTTTGGTTTTCTTGACATACCTTGTCCCTAGCCCCATTACAACCTTATAAAAGACCTTTTGATTGTCATCAATGATGTATGTTGTGTTAAGAGTTAGATTGATATCAAGGACGAAGCATGTGTATGATATTGTTGGAGTTGAGTGAAACACTTACCCTTTGTTTTGAGTGAATATTTTTGTGAGTAAACGGTGAGTTTTTGCTTTTGGCATAGGAGATCCCAGATTTTGTCTCAAAGATGTGCTCTTGTGTGCTTAGCATGTTTACCAACCTATTCTTACATTTGACATGAAGTTCTATGATCTTATGCATTTTCCTTGAGTAGACTATGTGGATACTTGCACTCTATACACCAAGGCATTGCATTTTCATTTTGATTCTTTAGCGGAAGTGGCATGAGAGGACGGGTGTGTGTGATGTTGTGTTGAAGTGTGGTCTTTTGCATGAGTTAGATGAATTTTGTGGGTATATTCACTACAAACCCTCACGAGACCTTCCTCGTCCGCTAGGGCTACCTAGGGGTTTAAAGGGCTTGTTGCATATGCCAAATGCAACCGTGATCACCTACGGAAGTGGTACTAGTAGTTAGTATAGATTTTATTTTAGTTTGCACGAGGACGCGTAAAGTGCTAAGTGTGGGGATATTTGATAGAGTGTATTTTATATATACTTTATAGGATTTTGTTCCCACATTTACCGTGCTTTTGCGAATAATCGTGTGGATTTAATGAGTTTTTGATGAGTTTGTTGCAGGGAATAATCAATTGTCGAGTTGATATAAATCGAGCGTTATTCAATGATTTTATTGTATTTTTAACTCGAAGGAATGATTTTATGAAGTTGCAAGAGGAATTGTGGGATTTTGGATCGTTTCTAAGAATTTTGTATGCAAAAGAAGTGTTGGACAGATTGCACGAGGCGCAACAGCGCTCCAGAAGGCGCAACAGCGCGCGTGAACAGTAGCATCGAGGCGCAGCTGCGCTCAAACCGGCGCAGCAGCGCCCGGTCGCGGCCAGAAATTTCAGAATTGTTCCAGAAATTGTTTGGGTCATAACTTGAGTTCTAGACATCAGAATTGAGCGATCTTACAGCCCACGCGAAGACAACAGAATTATCTACAATTCAGAAGTGGTCCAATATCAGTATTCCAAAGGGATCAGCCCAGAAACAGGCCAGAAAATACAGCAGCTTCTAGAAATTCAATTTGAAGTGGGAAACTTCCATAATTCCAATCCTAATCAACATGGAAACACTAGGGGCGCTAGGAACATTCTAGAGGGCTGTGTTAAGCGTGGAAACTTGCAATTCTTACTTCTATTCAAGCTTGAAAACTTGCCATCTCATAATCCAAATTTTTTATCCCTTTTCCTACTTGTAATGTAATTCCTATTATTTCCTGTTGGGCCTTTTTAATTAAGGCAAGTATTTAGACTTGTAACACTATAAAAACTCATCTAGGTGATTGATTTAGGGATCGAATATTTTCTTATTATACACACAACTTTGTAAACACTTTCTTCTGGAGATTTTTGGGAGAATATTTATTTTCTTTGAAGATCAAGATTAAAGGTTTTTCTTCTATTCTTATAATTATGCGTTCAATTATTAATTCTTGTTTTGTTAATTCAATTATGAGTGAGTAGATAATTAATCTAGGGTTAAGTAGAACCCTAGTTATGATTGATGTGTGATTTTCCCAATTCCCCAATTTGATTGTTTAATTGCTCTTGCTTATTGAGTTGTTTTAATTAGCAATTACAAATCAGACGTGATTATGTTTATTGTTTGAACCATTGTCTATTTATCAACGAGAGTTGGATTTAGATGGTTGTGATTTATCCAATGAGGACATGAAATTCTCCATGAGAATAGGTAGAACGGATTGTTAGGAAGTTAGGGTGCTGTGATTAATGTCTCTAAATTGCATGATACCATGAGAATAGGCTTGATTGTATTTTAGAGAAGCCATTAATACTCGAGAGAGATTATTGGTATTTTTAGGGCGCATCTTTCCTTTTGAGTATTATATACGATTGATTCGGGGAGGAAATTCACGATTGCATCAATTCATGCTAGTGGGGATACTTAATTCTGGATGTTTTTAATATTTGATTAATATAAACACAATTCGAATTAGTATAAGTTTAGTTTAATAAATCCTCAAAATTTATTGTGTTACTTGCTTAGCCGAATTAAATCAGAAACAACTAGTGATTGATACGTTTGTCTCTGTGGGATCGACTCTGACTTACCCTACTACATAGTTAGAAGGAATTGTTATAAATTATTATTTGATAGGCACACGACGGCTTTGTCAAATTTTTGGCGCCGCTGCCGGGGACAAAGCAGTGTTAGATTAGTTAATTTTTGAGTTAGTTTGGCCAAGTTGTTTAGTTGTGTTGCTTCGGCTATTATTCTTGTTCTGTTTGATCTTTGCTTGTGGTTTTTCTTGTTTCTTGTATAGTTGATTTTCAGGTTCCTACAACAAGAAATTACGCGAGTGAAGAGAGGAGCAAGAAGAAAGCATGGAGGCATTGATTGAGACTATGCGGGCATTTTCTCAAAAGATCGATGAAATTGAGTCAAGAAATTCTTATTTGGTTGCTACTTGTGATGTTTGCGGTATACAGGGACACACTCAAAATTTTTGCCAATATAATACCCCTTATTACCCAAGCCAAGCACAATATTGGGATAATAATTTTTATTACAATGCCCATTACAACTCTGACCAGCCACCACAATACAATCCTTATTCCGAAACATACACTTCTAGTTTGGAAAATTATTCTGATTTTTCCTACCAAAGCAATCCAGCTCAACCAGAAAAATCTAGCTTGGAAACTGCCTTGGAAACTTATTTCTCTCTATGTGCCAAGATGAATGAGTCTTTAGCCACTTGTGATGCTCAACGTCAACAGTTTAATGCTCAGTTTGAAGAGATGCAAGTTAGTCCATGCCAAGCTCAACCACCTCAAATCAACTACTTTCAGCCACCACAAAAATCCAACTTGGAAAGTCTGTTGGAAGGAGTTGTTGTTGCACAGCTGAACAAGAATGAAGAGGTTGAGACAAGTCTTAATGAGTTGAAAGTTCAAGGTAAGTTGATTGAAAACTCAATTGCTCAACTAGCTCAAGAGGTAACTGAATTCGTTGAGAGGCGCTCTCAAACGGAGGAAATACCAATGAGTCAATTTGATGATGCAACTTTGTGGAGTGGTACGGAGTTCAAAGATTCGCAAAACGAGGTTAGTAACAGTAAGCCAATTTTTGATGATTTTGATGATGAAGATGGTTATTTTTATAGTCTTACTCTTATTGACCAATACGCTTCTCAAGAAATTAACTCGTGTGAAAACTCTTTTGATAATAATGATGTTGATATCTTAGATGACTCTATTTGCATGCTATTTGACGAGGGTGATAGTATGGTTGTGGAAGATATAAATTTGAATAAGGATATTGTGATTCCCATTGTGGTAGATGAGATAGAACCGAATTTGGATACACTTGACTTGAATAATGCTAAGATTGAGAATGTGTATATGCCTGTTGTAGACCCAATTTGGGAGGGATTTGTGAAAAGTAGTCATAAATGTTTTGATGCGGATTTTGCTAAATTTTTTCACATCCCGAAATTTCGTGAGCATCACATGAGTCTCACATGCCAATTTATGTATCTTCTTGGTTATCTAATTGGTGCTCACATCATTAGATTAATTCAAATTAGGAGATATGTACATCTATATGCTTTTTCGCCAGGATAATTGTCAACAAGCGTCGGGCTAACGACGTTAAACAAATGCGCTTCTTGGGAGGCAATCCATGAGTTTTTTAGCTTAGATATTTTTATTTTTATTTGTTTACTCCTACAAGGTACTTTGATGAATTTGGTGTGAGGTGTTTCAGGAACATAAAGAATTTTTGCAGGTTGATACTATTATGACAGATTTTAGCAATTCTTTTCCGGCCAGACACGTCATGCTAAGGCATAGGGGAGTATTTCTTTCCTTCTTTTAATTAGTTAAACTACTTAGTATTGTGTCATTGAGGACATTGCCACATTTAAGTGTGGGGATGTGTTCTTTGTAGTATCATAGTATTAGTAGTATAATTAAAAAATATATAATAATTAAAAAAAAACCAAAAATAATTCTAGCCATGCGAAGATTACTTACGTAAATGCACTCATGCATGCTTAGAAATCTTGTGTTTATGGATGCTTTTGTTTGAGAAGTGATATGTGATGTTCTTGTGCACACACTTACACTAGCAAGTAGAAACTAGTAGACTTATTGAATGTGCTAAATGATTAGAATGACATGAATATATGCAAGGTAATTTGGTTTATATGCTTTGAATACAAGTAGATGCATTAGAGAGACTGTTACTTTGGGATTGATTATGTTTTTGTCACACCAAGTGAGTTTTGAGCTTATATGCATATCTTTTGCATGACTATTCGTTTGCTTGAGTGTCCACATGTCGTTTACATTGCTAGCACTTGCTTGAAGTCTTTCTTGAAATGCATGACATTAATTGATGATAAGATGATAAAGGCAATTAGGTATAACCTCATATTTCCCATATTTCCAAACCATTTATACATGATCAAATAGTTAACCCTTTGAGCTTAATCCTATTCTTTCGGTGACACACCACGTTACTTGCCTATATCCTTTTCTTGTATTGGCCTTACAGTAATTTTTGATCCTAATTTGTCAAAGGCTAGTATTGTGCTTAAGGGAGTAATAAGGTGTGCAAAAAAAAGGGGTTTTTATTGATGATTATATTTTTGGGGAATACTTGGGGGTTGATTGTTAGCTTGTTGGTCGAAGTTAGAAATAATATCTTTTGGATCATTGTTCTTGTTATGCTTTAGCTCTCGAAAAGAAAAGAAAAAAAAAAGAAAAGAAAAGAAAAAAATAGAAAAGAAAAATAATAATAATTCGAGAGCATACGTATCCTTTGTGATCCTACTTAGATTCGACTAGACAAGATGTTTTGTTACTATGATAAAAGTTCAAGTGTGGGGAAGTACTTATTGGTTTTAATAAGTATGGGAGTTGTTTGTATTTCGTTGTCGAGTACTAGCTTTTGACTTAACCTTCTTTGGTTTTCTTGACATACCTTGTCCCTAGCCCCATTACAACCTTATAAAAGACCTTTTGATTGTCATCAATGATGTATGTTGTGTTAAGAGTTAGATTGATATCAAGGACGAAGCATGTGTATGATATTGTTGGAGTTGAGTGAAACACTTACCCTTTGTTTTGAGTGAATATTTTTGTGAGTAAACGGTGAGTTTTTGCTTTTGGCATAGGAGATCCCAGATTTTGTCTCAAAGATGTGCTCTTGTGTGCTTAGCATGTTTACCAACCTATTCTTACATTTGACATGAAGTTCTATGATCTTATGCATTTTCCTTGAGTAGACTATGTGGATACTTGCACTCTATACACCAAGGCATTGCATTTTCATTTTGATTCTTTAGCGGAAGTGGCATGAGAGGACGGGTGTGTGTGATGTTGTGTTGAAGTGTGGTCTTTTGCATGAGTTAGATGAATTTTGTGGGTATATTCACTACAAACCCTCACGAGACCTTCCTCGTCCGCTAGGGCTACCTAGGGGTTTAAAGGGCTTGTTGCATATGCCAAATGCAACCGTGATCACCTACGGAAGTGGTACTAGTAGTTAGTATAGATTTTATTTTAGTTTGCACGAGGACGCGTAAAGTGCTAAGTGTGGGGATATTTGATAGAGTGTATTTTATATATACTTTATAGGATTTTGTTCCCACATTTACCGTGCTTTTGCGAATAATCGTGTGGATTTAATGAGTTTTTGATGAGTTTGTTGCAGGGAATAATCAATTGTCGAGTTGATATAAATCGAGCGTTATTCAATGATTTTATTGTATTTTTAACTCGAAGGAATGATTTTATGAAGTTGCAAGAGGAATTGTGGGATTTTGGATCGTTTCTAAGAATTTTGTATGCAAAAGAAGTGTTGGACAGATTGCACGAGGCGCAACAGCGCTCCAGAAGGCGCAACAGCGCGCGTGAACAGTAGCATCGAGGCGCAGCTGCGCTCAAACCGGCGCAGCAGCGCCCGGTCGCGGCCAGAAATTTCAGAATTGTTCCAGAAATTGTTTGGGTCATAACTTGAGTTCTAGACATCAGAATTGAGCGATCTTACAGCCCACGCGAAGACAACAGAATTATCTACAATTCAGAAGTGGTCCAATATCAGTATTCCAAAGGGATCAGCCCAGAAACAGGCCAGAAAATACAGCAGCTTCTAGAAATTCAATTTGAAGTGGGAAACTTCCATAATTCCAATCCTAATCAACATGGAAACACTAGGGGCGCTAGGAACATTCTAGAGGGCTGTGTTAAGCGTGGAAACTTGCAATTCTTACTTCTATTCAAGCTTGAAAACTTGCCATCTCATAATCCAAATTTTTTATCCCTTTTCCTACTTGTAATGTAATTCCTATTATTTCCTGTTGGGCCTTTTTAATTAAGGCAAGTACTTAGACTTGTAACACTATAAAAACTCATCTAGGTGATTGATTTAGGGATCGAATATTTTCTTATTATACACACAACTTTGTAAACACTTTCTTCTGGAGATTTTTGGGAGAATATTTATTTTCTTTGAAGATCAAGATTAAAGGGTTTTCTTCTATTCTTATAATTATGCGTTCAATTATTAATTCTTGTTTTGTTAATTCAATTATGAGTGAGTAGATAATTAATCTAGGGTTAAGTAGAACCCTAGTTATGATTGATGTGTGATTTTCCCAATTCCCCAATTTGATTGTTTAATTGCTCTTGCTTATTGAGTTGTTTTAATTAGCAATTACAAATCAGACGTGATTATGTTTATTGTTTGAACCATTGTCTATTTATCAACGAGAGTTGGATTTAGATGGTTGTGATTTATCCAATGAGGACATGAAATTCTCCATGAGAATAGGTAGAACGGATTGTTAGGAAGTTAGGGTGCTGTGATTAATGTCTCTAAATTGCATGATACCATGAGAATAGGCTTGATTGTATTTTAGAGAAGCCATTAATACTCGAGAGAGATTATTGGTATTTTTAGGGCGCATCTTTCCTTTTGAGTATTATATACGATTGATTCGGGGAGGAAATTCACGATTGCATCAATTCATGCTAGTGGGGATACTTAATTCTGGATGTTTTTAATATTTGATTAATATAAACACAATTCGAATTAGTATAAGTTTAGTTTAATAAATCCTCAAAATTTATTGTGTTACTTGCTTAGCCGAATTAAATCAGAAACAACTAGTGATTGATACGTTTGTCTCTGTGGGATCGACTCTGACTTACCCTACTACATAGTTAGAAGGAATTGTTATAAATTATTATTTGATAGGCACACGACGGCTTTGTCAATTAATGTTGTCATTCGCAAGCGGAAAAGCTTCAAAGACCCCGTAAACATTAATCTTAATTACCTTCTCGGGAGGTGCATCAAATAAAATTTCGTTGAATTCCAATAACCCATAGGAACAAAATATGTAAAAATATCCACAAAATGGTACGACTCAATTTTTAACAATATCCCGTGTACTAACCCTTTTTAGGATTATCCAAAAACCGAGTTTTAACTATATCAGCTCTGATTCTGGTCCGAATTGCGTCAAATAAAATTTCGTTGAATTCCAATAACCCATAGGAACAAAATATGTAAAAATATCCACAAATTGATCCGACCCAATTTTTAACAATATCCCGTGTACTAACCCCTTTGAGAATTTTCCGAAAATCGAGTTTCGATCATATCAGCTCCGATTCCGGTCCGAACTGCATCAAATAAAATTTCGTTGAATTCCAATAACCCATAGGAACAAAATATGTAAAAATATCCACAAAATGGTACGACTCGATTTTTAACAATATCCCGTGTACTAACCCTTTTTAGGATTATCCAAAAACCGAGTTTTAACTATATCAGCTCTGATTCTGGTCCGAATTGCGTCAAATAAAATTTCGTTGAATTCCAATAACCCATAGGAACAAAATATGTAAAAATATCCACAAATTTTATTTGTTAAGTAAATAAAAAAAAACTTTTAATTTACGAAATGATTTAGGTGTTATTTGGATCATCAACCTAGTTAATAAAAATAAAAACGAATTTTAAATAAAAAATGTAGATAAATTTTATTTTCATTTCTATCAATCGAATTGAAATCTCATGATTCAAACAATCCCTTAAAAGCATTCTCACTTCAGAGAGATGGGAGATGGACGTAAAAGAACCGGGCGACGACCATAACTTAAGTCTTCCAATATGAAATGTAGTGGCACGACAAGGTCAAAAAGTCACACTCATTCTTGAAATATCAACTACAACATCATACTAAAGATATGTAAACTCATTTGCTCCCCCAAATCAATTTTGTTTTACAATGAATTCCATGAAAACAAACCTCCTCCAACAACATTCCTCACCGGAATTTCTGAAAAAGAACACCGAAAAGCCTTGTATCCTCTCTTTAATAGTGTTACTGACTCTTATAGTCGCCGGGATACTCACCATCACCACTGTAATAACCATTCGGGAGTCCAGTCCAAGCACTACTTACACATATGTTGCACCCACACCCTCCCAAACCATTCGAGCCATTTGTTCTTTTACACCATACAAACGGTTGTGTCGCTACACTCTATCATCCTCCATCTTGAATAATAAATCTCATGAAAACGTAGCCAAAAAAATAAATAATTCTGATGTTTTTTACAAATACAACACTCGTCTTTCCCCGAGAAACATAGTTTTTAACTCGTTTCAACTTGGCGTCAATCACCTCACTGATCTCGCATTGTTTCGTAACATCTCTAAACCTAGCAACATTCCAGAGTCCGTATTGCGCGAGTGTCAAGTGTTGTTGAAGAAAGAGATAAGTGGACTTAACCACTCAGCTGTTTCAGCGGAGAATCTCTACTCATTAAGACTTAATGTCGAAGAATATGTGGAGCGATTCAACAGAATGGAGAAACATCAGCAGGCCTGTTTGGATAGCCTGGAGAAGAGTGGATTAATGGTGCATGATAAGATCAGATTGAGAGTGCAAAAAATGAGAAGATACACAAGAAACACCAGAGCTATTTTGTTAAACATTAACTCCATTTTCGATGAACTTTGTGGCGGTCCCTCCTTCCATGTTGATCATTATTCGTACTATAGTTACTATTTTCATGGATTGAGCTATGAGTATATGGTTGTTTGTGTTTCGCAGTATATATTCTTGATTGTGTTACTTATTTTGATGTTAAAACTGTATTGATAAGTATTTATTTAAGTTGTATAAATATACTCGGCTAAGTTGCCTGTGATGAAGTTGTTGTATTACAATACATGGAGATAATTTCATAATTTCCGTTTCATAGATGCTCCAGTTCGAACAGAATTGGGTGGAATATTTAGTTGGATTTTTTAAATTTATAGATTTCGACTGTTTGAGTTGAACCTCTTCATCTTTTAAACCATCCAATTCCAGAGTCTGTCTAGTAAACTCTGTTTTTGCTTTTAGTCCTTACTCCTATTTTCAGTACAGCTAATTACTCAGGACTCGTCTTTAGTCTAATCTTGTAATGGCGCCTGGTCCTGGGAATCGTTTGTCAGGATTCAGGAATGAGTTAAACAATATTTGGTTCCTATACCGTTGGATGGATAAATGTGTTAAATAATACTCCCTCCGTCGAAGGGAATTCTTTACATTTGAGAATTGCACGGAGACCAAGGAAAAATATAAAGAAGGAAGAGAGAAGTAGGAAAAATGAGTAAAGTGGTGGTGTTGAGTATTGAATACAGTAAAAGAATACAGAAAGGGTAAATGGATTCTTGAACTTTTCTTTGTTCTTGAATCTTTGCAGCAAGATATGTGTTGAGTGTGTGAGATATGTAAGTGCAGATAACAAATAAAAAACACCACACAATATCACTTTAATATAATATTTTATTAGATAAAGATTTTGCTACAATCTGTGAATACAAATGATAGTATTCTCAGCTTCGTTTTTCTCAGAGAGATATTTCTTCTGATGTATATAAAAATCTTATCTTTAAAAACTTATCTTCTAAGGAAGTGAGGTTGTATCATTATAGACATGGATACACCTACTTACTACAAATAAGGTAGGTAAACAAGCTACTTTCCAGTCTGTCTATCTCATTTGAGTAAGAGTCCAAACGGCTACAGATTTGACTTTGCAAAGCCTGTTCAGATCCACTTCTTTAGCTCCTTGTCCCTTTGTCTTATCTCTCCAAGCTTCTTTGTAGGCTTTCCAATGTGCTTTATAGTACATAGTCAAATAAAGCGTCTTGGCTTGTTGCAGGTTTCTGACTTGTACAATTCTTCAGTATTTTGTCTCCAAGAATGTATTCGAGAAGTGGCTAAGTGATTGATTCGAGAACTCGAATTGACTTAATCGATAACTCTGAGTTCTCGAATAGTGTTATATTGACATATCGAATCACTTCTCGAATAGCTTTTTTCTCTGGGACTCCTTGAGATATCGAATAGAGCATTTTGACATATCGAATCCCTGAGATGTCGAATAGCTTCTTTAGTCCTTGAGATATCGAATAGAGCATTGACTTGTTGACTCTTAGAGAACTCGAATGATGCTTTGACTTGTTGACTCCATGAGTTCACGAATAGAGTAATAGACATATCGAATCTCTGAGATATCGAATGAGATATCGAACAGTGTATTCAGAGATATCGAATAGTGTCTTCTGAGATATCGAATCTCTGACTTCTCGAATGCTAGACTTCTAGAATAGACAAATGTACTTCTCGAATTGGTACTTAGAAAAATTCTTCATTTCTTCAAATCCCAACTGTGATTATTTGGCAGTCTTTATCTCCTTGCTTGAGGCATGAACCTTGGAACTTCTTTCAAGCATTATTCTTGACTTTATAAGTACAATTACACAACTAGAATTTGATGCCTACTACAAGTACAGAACAAATAGAAACTCTACAACTAGAGGTTTCCTCAGTTAAGAGGTCATGTAGGTAATGCATAGCATTACACATACTTAGGCTTGTTATTAGATGTATTCAGGCATACCTCTGTGACTAACAATCTCCCCCAAATTGTGAGTAAGACCCTTAGTCACAATTTCATGTCTGATAACAAGCCTAACATACATAAAGATAAAACTTGACAGTACATGTATGAATTTCGATTAGCAATGTGGATAGAACTATAGGGTGAGTAATCTTACAGCCTATGATGAAGTACTAGCCATTGTCATTTGTTTCCCTTTCCATAGCCTTGGCTTGCAAATCATCATATGCTTTCTGTCTTCTTTCTTTCTCCTTCCTTGTATTTTCATCCATAGCTTTTATTATTTCTGCCATAGCATCCAATTCTTCAAGCAAAATTGAGTCTTTGAAATCTTCAAGTACTGGTTTCAGAATGTTTGCAGGATAGTGGTTGAGTAGATTCATTCTGATGTGGACCTGATCCCCATTTCTCCTCCTATACTTCACCACATAGGGGTTAAACTGAACTCTACACAATCCCTTTGCCCTTAGCTTTTCTGGTTCAATCTCCAGTCTCTCAATTTCTTTCTCCCTTGCTATCCATTTCTCAAGACACTCTTTTCTGATTCTCTCCTCATGATCTCTCTTCATCTTCACAAAATCAATTAGCTCCAGCTTCCATACTCTTTCCACTTTATCTTCTGAGCTCAACAATGCAATGATTCTTTCTATGTCATGTAGCTTGCCCCAGTTTTGACATCCTCCTTGTTTGAATTTCTCCTCCCTTCCATCAGTATATTTGATCTCAAGGCAGTTATCAACAATGGCAACATGGTAGATTCTTTGAGCTTGTAAGAATTACAGTTGGTCTTCATCAAAATCTTCATCTAGTGGTTGGAGTTTTAAGCCTGGATAGATTGTCAGGGTCCTTGATTTGGATAGCTTTGGTTTCCTTGCAGCTTGTTTGAATTTGATCCTTTTAACATGGTTGCCTGGCAGTAGCATGTGACCTTTGTTTGTGGACCATTGTAGTATTCCATTAGCAGTTTGCTTTTTGAAATATACAGATGGTTTCTTGACTTGAATCTTCTTCTATTCTTGAGGTGGCAAGACAGTTGCAGAAGCCATAGATGTAGATTTTGGTAGGTCACTACTAACAGTATTCACCCTAGACTTAGAGTCTTGTGATGTGGTGAGGTTACTGTCAGCAATGCCTAAGGCTTGCTGTCTTCCACTCTTCCTCTCAGAGACTTTACCTTGGTCATCATCATTCTTCTTCTCCTTACCATCCTTCTTCTTCTTTTTATCTTCATCACCCTTATCAATCCTGTGATGCCTTCTCCTTCCATCACTTTTGTCTCCATCCTTGTCTTGATCACCATCCTTGCTAGGGTTGAACTTAGCAGATTCAGGTACAATGCCAGTTGCAATGTATGACCTGAGATAAGATATAGCTTCCAATTCTTCTACTGTTCTTAAACCTTTCTTCTTGTTCAGCTGCTCAATGATGGCAATAATGAGAGATTTGTTCTGAGGAATTAGATGCTTAGGGATGACCAGCTGCTTGATATCATCAATTCTTGTTGTAGCCTGATAGATGATGGTTCTAGGATTTGTGAATACTTCAGGTAGCCTTGCTGGTTGACCATCCCTTAACTCTTCAAAGAGACTCTTGCAGTTTTCATCCTTCTTTTCAATCATTCCAAGGAACACATCCACTTCTGAGTGCTTTAGACCCTGTAGAGTGTTGATGGTTAAGTGCCATATCTTATTCTTTCCTACCATCATTATCTCTTTGAGCCATAGGCCGTCAACTCTCCTTGGTACTACAGTGAAAAAGTCATTCTGACTCTTCAAACTCCCATGATATGATAAAGCATCACCAGCCTGTTCTCTTGAGACTTTCAGAAACTCCAAGAATGCATCATCATGATAGACATTTGAGTTTGCAATTTCTTGTAGCTTGGCCTCAGTGACCATCTTCACTTCTACTGGCTTGGCACTCTTAGATATGGAGATTTGAGGTCTGTCAGATAGCATACTCCCTGCAACCACTGTGGTTGTAATAGATTGCTTTTGACCACTGGAAGTAGTGATGTGCACAGTTGGTAGAGTGACAACTGGCAGAGAAATAGGAGGCTCATCAACTTTGTCTTTTCCTTTGCCAGGCAAATGAGTTAGAGATTTTGAAGTTCTTTGATGACCACCTTCAATGATTTTGATGCCCTTTACTGGTGGTTTCTCCCCCTTTGTATTTGAGTTTCTTGATGTCCTCTTCTCCCCCTTAGGCTTGTTGTCAAGCACAGAGGCTGTAGGAGTGACCTTTGGGGTTGAAGATTCGTCAGGTCGAGGGAGACCCGTGTGCTTCATCATTGCAGACAACATTGATTGTTGATGCAGAAGAACATCAGCTGTGGTGGTGGCTTGAGTGTTCAACTTCTCAGTAAGAGTTTGTACCTTGTCTGTAAGATGAGCATTAGATTGAGTGAGAGTAGCTACCTCCTGTTCAAGTGCATCTACCTTGCTGAACAATGCAGTGGATTTGAAGCCAGACAGGGATTGTTCTTTGAGTCTCTGCACTTCAAACCTAGACATCTCATGCACAGGGACCTCAGTGACCAGCTTGTCTCCATATTGATTTGCAAAGAGGGTCCTGAGCATGGCATTGGCTTCAGTTGTCTGATCAGTGAAATTTTGGAATTTGTGCCCTAGGCCTGTGACAGCATCCTTGAGAATAGCCAAACCATTGTCCATCTTGGTGCAGGTAGACTTACAGGCTAGAATGTCCTTGACTACAGTCTCCAGTTGAGGGAATTTGGAATCAAAAGTCCTCTTTATCTCATGCACCTCCTTGGTTGTGGCTGAACACACTTCATTAACTTCTGTCTTTAGACCTTTGCCAAGGTAATGTGCAGCCTTCAGAATGCCCTTGTAGCTGTCATTCACTGCTTCATACACATCAGTAGGGGTGAGAGATTTGGCATTGGATCCTAGTGAAGTGATGTATTCTTCTCTGAGGTACTGGAGACCTTCTGAGAGAGAGATGTCATTCTTTCCTTGTAGCCAAGTATCTACGTTTCCATCCCTCTCAGTTTCATCTATGATCTTAGCCTTCTGTATTTCTACATTATCTCTGTGGCATAAGAGGATAGCTTCATAGTCTGGATTGGGCATGTCTGCAGTGAGAAGGTGCTGAGCAATCTTTGTGAACTCAGGGATCTGATCCACAATTAAGCTTTGGAGTGCTTCAACCGTCAATTGTGGTGGAACAGACCCTGATCCTGAAGCACTGTCATGTTGCACAGGCTTCAGCCATTGAGACATATAGTTAGAAATAGAGCTAGGCAAGCTAGATCCTCAGTTACAGATGCAACTTCTGTAACCGGATGGAAAGACTCTGCTACTGTTGTCTCCACATGAGTGGGATGAGTTACAACAGTAGTTGACACAGGCACAGAGTCTCTAGTTAAAACTAGTGAATCCTCTATGTTTGTGATGGTGTCATTAGGAGATGCCCCAACATGCATTCCCTGACCATCTAAATGTGGTACCTGGGTGGTGAGCAAGGTGTCATGCACTAAGTCACTTGAATCCATTGGCTAATCAATAGAAAAGAATTCTTGATGATCAATGCCTTGCTCCTCAATTTCTTGAGATGCAGGCTCCAAAGAAATATGAGTGGTAGATTCTGGAAGAGAAGTGTGTTGTAGATTAGATTTTGGCAACTCCCCTTGAGAGATAGAGGGAGTTTCAATTGTGATGTGCTCTCCACTCAGTGTTGTGCCAGCCTTATCACTCCCTTGTGCTGACTCTTTACAGATAGGTGCATTGGGGAGGATGCTTGATTCTATAGATGCACCCTGTTGAGAGGATACATCTAGTGAGCTGTGTGCCCCTGGTTTTACAACTTCAGCCATTTTGGTGACTGAAGAGGTGGTTTTAGATTTCTTCTTCTTCTTTAGGCTAATGATAGGTGACTCAGGTTCCTCACCTCCTAAACCTAGTTCTACAGCCAAGGCTGCTTCAGTTAAGATGGTTAAAGGTTCAGAAGCAACCTGTTTTCTCTTCTTTTTACTAACATCACCCTTTTGAGAGGATGATGCAGTTGGCTCTGTGTTTGGTAGAGTGTTTGTCTGAGAGGGTTGGTTAGCAAGCCTTGGGTTAGCATTATGTTCTTCTTGCTTAGGCTGTGCTAACTGAGACTTAGACTCAAATATTGGCATGTTGTGGGGGTAAGACCTAAACAAACCCTCCATGTGGGGAGTTATCTTAAGCCTTACATCCACATCATTCCTAGTCTCCAAGTTTCCAAAAATAAGTTTGGTCATGGACCTAGGATAGCCTATTTTACTTTTATCTAATCCAGGAAATTCAATCAATGAAGCATTTTTGAAATTAAGTACTGATTGAATAAAGCGGGGAAAGAAAATTTCAGTACCTCTCTTGGCTGTGTTCTTACCAAGTCTCCCATATATCTCTTGTATGATGAGATGTCCAACATCTATCTTTCTCCCATGAGCCAAGGCATAGGCAAGCTGCTGCACAGGTGTACTAATCTGATCAAAGCTCGATTTCCTGGCAGTGAATACATGAAGGAGTGTAGCAAAAACATAGCTCCATTCCTTTCTCAAGTACTTCCTTTTCAGCTTTCCAAGTTTAATAGCCTCTGAGTAGTTGATAAATTCAAAGAATTCTTCCAACTCAGCATCCGTGGCCAGGGAGTCATATGCCTCTTGCTGCAAATACAAGGCTTGATTCATGTATGCGGTAGTGATAGTAATATCCTCGCCTTGAATCTTGCAGTAGACAACATATGAGGTAATAGCATTCTCAAGGGCGATGACCTCCACTGTAGCTGTCCTCCAGAATTGTTCTAATAAGTCTATGTACAGGGTTGGGTTGGCTGATATTGCACCCTTGATGTAAGATTCAGACAACTATCGAACAAAGCACTTGAAATTAGCATTTGGTGCTTCCACATCACTGGTAATTGCGATGAAATTAGTTTGGGATGGTATGGTGAGTTGAGTGTTTGCCATTTGGGTAGAGAAGAAAAGAGAATTAAGGTTGAAGAAGAAATTCGCAGTTAGGGTTTTCAGAGGTTTTAAGAGTTTAGATGCTTGAGAAATCGAACGAAATGAGTTGAACAGTTGTGAAATTGTAAATATATGAATAACTTGAGTTGTCGATTAGATATAAGTTTTATATCGACAAGACAGTCATTCGAGAAGTATAAAACAACTATTCGATAAGTCAAGAAAGGCTTATTCGATATCTCAAGCAGTTTGTAACTCACAGCTGGCAGTTATATAACTCAGAAAATAATTCTAAGCTAAATAAAATGTGTTTTTATGAGCGAAATGAAATTTTGAATATAAATCCAAAAAGCGATTAAGTGTCAGCGAAAAATCTGCCTTTTCAAATGATTCGATAACTCAAATACAGTATTCGAGAACTCCATCACTAGAGAACTAAAATACTATATTCGAGAACTCAGAGTGTGCTATTCGATTTCTACAAAAGACACTATTCGAGAACTCAAGAGGGTTCTAGATAGGCCTATTCGAGAACTCGAGCCATGACAAAACAATGAATCATTCGAGAAGTCTGACTTATCGAACTATACTTTTCACTCATAAAATTCAATTTTCACTATCTTTTAAAATTTACCAGAAATATTCACTGAAGAATATTCTACCAAATTAAATAGTGATTCTCTCAAAATTTGACAGAAATTTCAAGCTAAAGATGTATGATTTTCAACATATGTAGCATTGTGGAATATTTATAAATCATACTCCAGCCAATACTTACTTCAAAAATATTGAGCATTTGATAAAGTAAGTATTTACTGCTGCAACAATCTAGTTGATATATTCACTTAGCCAGAATTTGAAGAATTCAGCATTCCAATCTCACTAACCAACCTTGTGAAGGTGGCTTCATCTAATGGCTTAGTGAATATGTCAGCTAGTTGTTTCTCTGTGGGAACATAATGTAACTCAATGGTTCCATTAGTTGCATGCTCCCTTATGAAGTGATATCTGATGTCAATGTACTTTGTCCTAGAATGATTGACAGGATTGGAAACTATAGAGATTGCACTTGTGTTGTTACACATGATTGGAATTCTTTCCAACACAAGTCCATAATCTCTAAGTTGGTTTCTGATCCAAAGCACTTGAGCACAGCAACTTCCAGCAGCTATGTACTCAGCTTCAGCTGTGGAAGTTGACACCGATTGTTGTTTCTTGCTGTACCAAGAGACTAACCTTTGTCCAAGGAACTGGTAGCTACCTGAGGTGCTTTTCCTATCCACTCTACATCCAGCATAATCAGCATCAGAATAACCAACCAGATTGAACCCTGTGTCCTTAGGATACCATAACCCCAAGTTTGGTGTGCCCTTCAGATATCTGAAAATCCTCTTTATTGCTCTCATATGTGATTCCTTTGGATTTGATTGAAACCTTGCACACAAGCATGTTGCAAACATGATGTCTGGCCTACTAGCAGTGAGGTAGAGTAGAGAACCAACCATGCCTCTGTAGATTGAGATATCTACCTTCTTGCCCTTAACATCTTCATCCAACTTGGTGGCAGTGGCCATGGGTGTCTTTGCAGGCGAGCATTCTTCTAAGTCAAATTTCTTCAATAGATCCTTGATGTATTTGGTTTGACTTATAAAAATGCCATCCTTCCTTTGACTCACTTGCAGCCCGAGAAAGAATGTTAATTCTCCCATCATACTCATCTCATAGCTGCTCTTCATGAGCTTAGAGAATTTCTCACACAGCTTCTCATTTGTAGAGCCAAATATGATATCATCCACATAGATTTAAACTAAGATAGTATCATCACCATGTTTCTTGTAAAACAGTGTCTTGTCCATTATGCCTCTAGTGAATTGATTCTCCAGTAGAAATTGTGACAATGTGTCATACCATGCCCTAGGAGCTTGATTAAGTCCATACAATGCTTTAAGCAATCTGTAGACAAAGTGAGGGAATTGTGGATCCTTAAAGCCAGGTGGCTGTTGCACATATACTTCTTCTTCCAACTCCCCATTCAGAAATGCACTCTTGACATCCATTTGATAAACCTTGAAATTAGAATGTGCAGCAAATGCCAAGAAAATTCTGATGGCCTCTAGTCTAGCAACAGGGGCAAAAGTCTCATCATAGTCGATGCCTTCCTGTTGAGAGTATCCTTTTGCAACCAACCTTGCTTTGTTTCTTATGACTACACCATTTTCATCCATCTTATTCATTAGAACCCATTTTGTTCCAACAATGGTTCTATCCTTTGGTGCAGGCACAAGTTCCCATACTTTGCTTCTTTCAAATTGGTTTAGCTCCTCTTGCATAGCAATTATCCAATCAGGATCCAACAATGCATCATCAAGTTTCTTAGGCCCAACTTGGGATAGAAAGCAACCATAGAGACATTCATTTAGAGTTGCTCTCCTTGTCCTCACTCCTGTATTTGGATCTCCAATTATCTGATCTGCAGTATGTGCTCTATCCCATTTCCTTGTATGTTCAGATTGATTTCTCAGCCTTGATGTTGCTTCATCATCCAGATCATGATCATTTACATTTCCTCCCCCTGTGAAGTTGCCACTAATCACAGTTGTGTCTTGGATGCTTGTTTCTTCATTGTTGATTGACACAGGTTCTTCATTCACTTGAGTTTGTTGGACTGTGGGGTCAAATTCAGTTTCAATCTCCTCATCAGAATCATCTAGATTGTCAAACTTCAAAGGATCTTTATCTTCATCATTGGCTTCTTCTAATCCAGGTAGTTTTCTGTCAACAAATGTCACATCTGTGCTTTCCATAACTTTCTTTTGAGTGATGACATAAACTTTGTATGCAATTCTTTCCATAGGGTAGCCAAGAAAAATTCCTTCAAATGCTTTTGCATCAAACTTTCCAACATATTCTGAATTGTCTTTTAACACAAAGCATTTGCTTCCAAAAGTATGAACATACTTTAGAGTGGGCTTCTTTCCAGTCATCAAGTTGTAAGGTGTCTTTCCAGTGTTTTTGTTGATTAGGGTTCTATTTTGGATATATCATGCGGTGCTCACAACCTCAGCCCAAAAACATGTAGGCATCTTTGCATCAAGTAACATTGTTCTAGCAGCCTCAATCAGAGTTCTATTCTTTCTTTCAACAACTCCATTTTGTTGTGGAGTCCTTGGAGCTGAGAATTGTTGAGAAATACCATTCTCTTTGTAGAATGCTTCAAGCATGGCATTTCTGAACTCTGTTCCATTATCACTTCTTAATGCAATCACACTTGTATTATTGGCCTTTGCTTCCTTGTCAATTTTCTTTATATGCTCAATGATTACTTGTGGAGCCTCATCCTTTGATGCCAGAAATTCTACCCATGTATACCTTGTGAAATCATCAACCATCACCAGAGCATACTTTTTCCTTCCTAGTGACATAATATTGACAGGCCCAAACAAGTCCATATGAATTAGTTGTAGGGGCTTGGTTATTGATGTCACTGTCTTTGACTTGTGGCTTGATCTTTTCATTTTTCCCTTTTGCCAAGCCTCACACACTCCTTCTTGACAGAATTCAAGTGTGGGCATGCCTCTCACTAACTCCCTTTTGACTAGAGAATTAATGCCTTTGAAGTTCAAGTGTGATAGCTTCTTATGCCACAGCCAACTATCTTCATTTGATGCTTTTGAGTAAAAGCAACAAATTTTGTCCTTGTTTGCAGAGTTCATATTGGCTAAAAACAGGCTTCCTTTCCTTACTCCAGATAGAGCAAAGTCACCAGTCTTCTTGTGGGTGATCAAACATTCATCTTTGTCAAAATTCACTTTGAAGCCTCTATCAGTAAATTGACCAACACTCAGTAGATTGTGCTTGAGCCCCTTGACCAGTGCTACATTTTCAATGATGACATTTCCAATTTCCAACTTGCCATATCCCAGTGTGTTGCCAATGCTGTCATCTCCAAAAGCAACCATTGGGCCAGCCTTCTCCTCATACTGTGATAGCAGGGCCATATCACCAGTCATATGGTTTGAGCATCCACTGTCCAAAATCCACATGACCTTCCTTTCACTTTCTTTGCCCTGCAAGCACAAAGGTATTACTTCTCCTTTGGTACCCAAACAAGTTTGGGTCCATGTGGCTTAGCAACAGTTTTATCATAAACAGCATGCTTATCAATTTTCTTGATGTTAGTCTTCTTGTCACTGTTAGAAGTCTTAGAATCAGGGTTCTTAGACTTAGGTGACAGAGGTACCTTCCTAACTTTAGGAGGACTTGAAGACTTTGTTCTTGTGTAGTGTGTATGAACATTGTGACTGATGCAACCTTCCATGAATTGTCTTCTCAAATTAAAGCAACTAGTCATTACATTCATGTTACATGGCATACAATCAAATTTATCACAGAAAGGAGAGTCTCTATGTCTTAACGGCACAGAGCAATCATAGAATGGTTTAGCAACACTACCAGATGGTTTCTTGCATGCATGAGTTAAATGATTAGTGCTACAACAATTTTGACAAACTTTCCTAGGGGCATTTGGCACATAAGCATAATTGTTGTCCTTGTTAATCCCTAATTTGCCATTCCTATTTTGTTTCTTTTTAGCCACTTTCTTCTCAAACTCATTATTCCCAGCTGAAACAAACTTCACAAATTTCTCAAGTCTAGGTCTACCTTCTACTGGCTCCTTTGCTTTGGTTTTGACATTCTCACTCTTAGAGGATGCTTGTTGTTCATTTGATTGTGCCTTATCTTCATCATCCAACATTTGCTTAATGAGTAAGGCATCCTCATCAATCTCAAGTGTTGGTGTTTTAAATATTGGGGTCTCAGCCTTTTTCAAAACCTGAGGCACTTTCTCTTGAACAACAATGTCATCTTCAATGACTGCATAGCCTTTCCTCTGTTTGAGAGTGTCATAATAAAGTCCAATAGCAGCCTTAGGTCTAGCTAGATTTTTCTCATGGTAGGACTGCAATAGACTAGAGGAATTCTTAAATGTTTTCAATTTAAATTCATTTTCAGCTAGTTCATCCCTAAGAGCTTTCTCAACTTGACTAGCACATAGAACCTTATTCTTTAGATATTCGATTTCTTGTTTAAGGTTTTCTACTTGCATAGCAGTTAGTTCTAGTTCCTCATTTCTTTTGTTCAACAGTTCATTCTTAGTAGACAGTTTATCAATTTCTTCATTAGCAGCAGTCATACTAGTATGAATATTAAACATCTCAACAGATAGTTGTTCAACCATAGATTTGTATTGAGAAATAGACATGTCTATAGTAGTGAGGGATGGTACCTGAGAGTCTGATTCAGATGGTTCTTCCTTGGAGTTGGCCATCAAGGCAAAGTTGCAGAATTCTTGTTCTTCTCCATCACTATCAGAATCATCCCAACACTTCCCTTTAGCTATGTAGGCCTTACCTGGTGTATGCTTCTTTAGCAGAGCCTCATACTTAGCTTCAATCTCAAGAAACTCCTTATCCTTCTTTTTAGGCTTCTTGCATTCACTGGCAAAATACCCTAGGTCATTGCATCTATAACATCTCACAGATGACCTATCCACATAGCTGGTTTTGAATTTGTTTTTGTTTGCTTTCACAGGTGCCTTGCTCTTGTTGAATGAATGATTTTGAGATCTAGACTTGAAGGGCTGATTCCTCTTAAATCTGATGTTTGAGAATTTTCTAGCCATAAAAGCATATGAAGTGTTTTCCATGGCATCCAACTCTTCAAGAGTATAGAACTCATCTTCTTCCTTTTCATCAACAGGTTCAGTCACTTCTTCTTCAGTTTCTTCATCATCTACTATCTCTTCTATTCTCAGTTGACTTGTAGATGCTTCCAGGTCTTGAACGGATTTGTTGACAATCAAGGCACAAGATGTGTTTATCATTCTGCCTTGGTTGGCTTGGATAGCCCTCTTCTGAAGCAACTCAAGCTCATGAGTTTTTAAAAGGGTTTTTTTCTAATATGTCCCATTTGAATAAGCCATTTATGAATATGTCCCATTCTTAATTATAATTATAAATATATCCCTTTTTATTAATATGTCCCATTTTTATTTGTAACTATGATTAACTCACTAACTATACATTATTAAAAGACAATTTTGTCCTCCACTTATTTATTTTTAATTTTTGTCATTAATTTGGATGTCCCAACTATACTTGAAAATGCTGTGGAACAAATAGGAAGTTGAGAAACTGGAAAGGTACCCACAGTTTCCAGTTTGCAATAACTGAAGAGAACCACTCCTGCCACCGATTGAAATAGGATGTTAATTTCTCAATAGTAATATTGATGTGTACGTTTCAAGTTAACATACACAGCTACAGATTTAAACAATTGAAATTAAATCTTGCCATCGTGCAAGCAGATGCAGTGAAAAATTGTTTCAATTGCTTATATTGATAAAAGATGAACCAAAAACAACACCTGCTGGAGCTTTGGTATTACTAGTGATGGCCGTCCCTCAATCAAATGTATAATATTATACCTAAACCTAATAGAAGATTCTTTTGATTATGGATCGACGGGAAAGGGTGCCCCTGCGGGGCCAGAGCTCGGAGGAGAAGGTGACGGTGGCGGCAATCACTACACCATAAAACGCCTATAGCAACCACTAAAAATCATTGCTATAGGCACCAAATCCGTTGCCATAGTATCTATGGCAATGTTTTTGGGAAAATTGGCCGTGAACTTAGGTTGGGTTGCAATAGGCGCCTATAGCAATGCTTTTAGTACCATATAGCAACGCCAATAATTCATTGCAATAAAGCCCTATAGCAACGGTTTTTGGTCTGTAGCAACGTTTTAAAAACATTGCCATAGGATTTGATAACCCTGCTTTGGATCTTTTTTTAGTTATATATAGGCAATGGCAACGTTTTAAAGGGCAGTGGCAACGTATTAAAGGGCAGTGGCAACGTTTTTAGTTAAAAATGACAGTATATGGCAACTATTTTGGAGGCTATAGCAATGCTTTTATTTAAGAAAAAATGGACATGACCTTTTCGTTTATATAGAAAGCCACCATTAAATGGTATTTCATTTCAACCAACCCAAAGTCAACAGTTTTCAACAGAATGGTTAACCATCGTTCTACCAACCATAAGTACCAAAATACAAAATAGAACGCTACGTAGTACAAGAGTCTAGCTACGTCGTAAACAAAGGACCAAAATATTAGAAATGCATAAAGTAAATATAACTAGATGCCAAGTTTAAACATCATCTCCGTCTTCACCATCAGAATAATTTCCATCCTCCGCGGAACTTTTACACAGTTCATCAACATTGATCTTCAAAGCAGGATTTTGTTGAGCAATTTCTGTAAGAATACTCTTCAATTTCTGGTTCATTTTATCCTCCATTTCAGCAGCAAGTTCCTCTCGTATCTTGGCCAGTTCTTCAGAATTTTTGCCCTGCTTTGCTCGCTTATTCCTAGTCCTCCTAGTTAAGCCTGTCCTGCCATCAAGCCAGTTTGGGCCATGTGCTGCAAAATCAACTTCCAGACCTCCATGGACTGTTTCATCCTCGGAACCATCAACATTTTCCTAACAGAAATGGGAACCATCAACATTTTCCAAAATGCAAATAAAACATCATAAAATTATCCAAAAAGTAGTATTTTTACCAGATTTTCAAGACCCTTGCGGGTTTTAGGGTATAATTCTTTTTTTGTGGGTGTTCCAAGGGTTGACTTCTTCTTTTTCTAGCACAAATTATATAGAGTGAAACAAGGAAAAATAAATTATATATGTTAGTAATTAATCAGTATTAACATAATACATTATGCATTCTAAAGCACAATTTATAAGATCAGTTAATGACATACCATATCATTACGGATCTGCGCAAAGGTAGTACGACCGGCATTGTGCATGTCTTTAACTTGTCGGCGGTTATTTGCATTTGTCTCAGCTTTTTTTTGCACATCTTCGTCACCCCAATACTGCAGCAACGTCTTGAACTGTTCCAATGGAACCCTCGGAGATCTGTTTTTTATACGTTCCTCGTCAGTTTTGTATTTTGAATAATACCGTGTCTTGAATCGACTCTTGTACACTCTCCATGTTTCACAAATACTCCTGAACACATAGTCTTTTGCTTCCTCGGGAATGATGTACTTTGTCTACAAAAATATCAAGAAGTACAAAAATATCAAGAAGTGATATAGTTATCACAATAAAATATACAAGTTTTGGAAAATACGAGTTGATTTTTTACCTTGATAAATTCCCACAACCCATTTTTTTCTTCTTCAGGAACAGCAAGCCAACTAACATGATCTAGTGGCACACATTCTCTAGCTATTGCCCCCAGGAAACTACTAAATTCAGCTCTAATTTTGGAGTTTTCAGCAACGGGCTGTAATTTATGATTTAATGTCAAAGTTGGTCTGTCTTCTAGTCTCCTTGTAAAAACAGCATTCATTTTTGTAGGCCCTCTCTTCCGTTTGGTTTTAGGCTCATCTGTTAAAATACATAAACAAAGTACCCTTCAACTAAGTACCCTTCAGCCATGCTTCCTTCACATCATCATTTAAAAATCTGGAGCAAAATGTTAAGCACTCTTCAACTAAGTACCCTTCAGCCATGCTTCCTTCTGGTTTGCTCCTGTTACGCACATAGGACTTTAATCTACACAAGTATCTTTCGATTCCGAACATCCATCTGAGATGTACTGGTCCTCCAAATTCGACTTCTTTACACAAGTGTACTGGCAGATGGACCATAATATCAAAAAAGGCCGGTGGAAAGATCGTTTCAAGTTCGCATAATATTTCAATGATCTCTTCTTGTAGTTTTTGCACATCCTCCAGATTAATCACTTTACCACATATGCCTCTGAAAAATGCACCTAGCCTTATCAAGGGAATTGCAACCTCTGGTTTTAAGGTCTTTATAGCAGCAAACTGGAGCAAATATTGAAGTATAAAATGTGCATCGTGGCTTTTATAGCCAAACACTTTTCTTTCTTCTACGTGCACACAACGGCTAATATTAGACGCGGAACCATATGGTAGTCTAGCATTCTTAAGCACTGAACAGAAGTTCTTCTTTTCTATTTTTGTCATGTCAAAACTAGCCGGATTGTACTCATAATGAATGTTGTCTGCAGTTACGGGATGCAGAACCTTGCGAATGCCCATTTCTTGTAAATCTAGGCGAGCGTTTAGGTGATCTTTCGTTTTTCCCCCCATATTTAGTAAAGTCCCTAATATTTTGTCACATACATTTTTCTCAATGTGCATGACATCGAGATTATGTCTGATTAAATTACCACTCCAATATGGTAATTCGAAAAATATCGACTTCTTTTTCCATGGACAGTCGGCAGCTTTTTTACTTTTTTTCCCCTTCCCAAAATTATTTTGATATCCACATAACAACTCTTCGATGTCTTCTCCAGATAATGGAGGAGGACAAAGACCAGTTTCAATTTCACCGTTGAATATTTTCTTATCAGACCTAAGCTCGTGCTCGGGAGGAAGGAATTTTCTATGGTTCATGTAACAGACTTTGCGACTATGTTTTAGATAGGTCGAGGAAGTGCAGTAGTGGCATACTGGACAGCCTAACTTACCCTTTGTGCTCCAACCTGATAAGACTGCATACCCGGGAAAATCACTTATGGTCCATAGAAGACTCGCACGTAATGTAAATGTGTTTCGATTAAATGCATCATAAGTTTCTATACCTACACCCCACAGTTCTTTTAACTCGGAAATTAGGGGCTGCATGTACACATCTATCTCATTACCAGGGTATACAGGACCAGGGATTATGGTTGATAAAATCAAATTCTCCGGTTTCATAATCAAAGAAGGGGGCAGATTGTAATTAACAAGAACAATAGGCCATGTGCTGTGGGATATATTCATTGACCGGTACGGATTAAACCCATCAGCGGCTAAGCCTAACCTAACATTTCTAATTTCTCGCGCAAAATTTGGATGTTTCTCATCCATTGACTTCCAACCTTCGGCATCCGCGGGATGCCTTAACATGCCATCTTTTGTTCTTCCCACTGAATGCCATGTCATGAGTTCAGAGTACTCTTTACACATGAACAGCCTTTGTAGCCTTGGTTTCAACGGGAAGTACCTCATTACTTTTGCTGGGATCTTACGCTTTACTTCCTGGTCATAATCAACAGTATTGTTATGACCAATTTCTGATTCCTTCCATCTTGAAATTCCACAAACTTTGCAATCATTTTCATTTTTATCTTCAGCCCAATATAACATGCAGTCATTAGGACATGCATGTATCTTTTCGTAATTAAGCCCTAAGTCTGTGATCATTTTTTTGGCTATTCTAAAAGATGAAGGCAAATTGGCCTCAGGGAAGGCCTCCTTCACCAACTCTAGCATACCACTGAAGGCAGCTTCGGTGAATCCAAGGGTACACTTCAATTCATAAAGTCTGACAATAAAACTTAAACGCGTAAACAGTTTGGACCCCGGATATAAAGGTTGTTTTCCCTCCTCTACACGCTGATAAAACGATCTGGTTTCACTAGTCATTCCATTTGTATCATGCTTGTTTTTGTACGTGTTATTTATCATCTCATCAAAATCCTCTCCTAAACCAAAACCTCTATCAGAATCCACCTTATTACTACCTACAGTTTTGTACTTGTCGGTTGAAATGTCATATATCCAATCTACAAGTGATGGATACGGACCCTTAAAAATGAGATGATCAAATACATCACCTCTGGACTGCCAAAACCGATTACCGCAGTCCTTGCAGGGGCATTTTAATTCATCTCCTATGCCAAAGTGAGCAAAACCATTCAAAACAAATGCTTTTACCCCATTACTATATTCTTCACAGAATTTAGGCAATAAAATCCAATTCATCTTTGCATTCCAATTTAACCTAAAGAAAGACAATAAGAAATACAAAAATTAGACCTCAATTCACACCGACAAACAACAAGAAAGCTTATAAACAAAAAAAAACAAGAAAGGACATGTACAATTATTTTGTGTGTGTGTGTGTGTGCGAGGGAGAGAGAGAGGGAGAGAGATGGGGAGGGAGGGAGAGAGAGACAGGGAGAGAGAGAGAGAGAGAGAGAGAGAGAGAGAGAGAGAGAGAGAGAGAGAGAGAGAGAGAGCTACAAACGTAGAGAGACCTACAAACGAGATATAGAATCAAACAAATCCCTAATTTAATCAAACAAATCCCTAATTCAATCAAGAAAAACCCTAATTTAAGAATGAGAAAGACAAAAACAGAGATATAGAAAAGGGACCGTACCTGAGTTTATGTGTCGGAGCTTCGGTCGCCGTCAACGAGCTTCAATCGCCGTCTTGGAGCTTCAATCGCCGTCTTCGCCGTCTTGGATCTGTGAGGAGAGGGTGTGCTTGAGAGACCGTGTAATTAGGCAGGTATAGTATATTTACTTAACTTATTTTTTAGTACAGTATGTGTCCAAATAAAGCCCGGGCAAATAAAAATAGAAAGCCCGCTTCTTTTTTTTGGAGGCCCGCCAAGATTTTAGAACCAAACTAAAATTCTATGGCAACTCCTTTCTGAAAACGTTGCAATAGGTTACACTTTTAGTAAGAAAATAAAGCCTTTGTAACGCTTTTTAAATTTAGTTACAATAGGTCAAAATCTAGAAAAACAGGTGACTATATAGCAACGAATTTTTTTGCTTGTGGTTGCTATAGGCGTTTTATGGTGTAGTGAATGTTCGTCGGAGAAGAAGGGTGGGAGGAGGAGGGAAAAAGAAAGAGAATAGATATTGTTATGTATTATTTATTAGGGGGTATTTTGGTCTTATTAAATATAAATATATGTATAATTATATGTATATGAGTTAAATAATAGTTAAATTTTAATCATAGGACATATTTATAAATTATGAATAAAGTGGGATATAAACATAAAGCACTCCTTAATTTGGGACATATTTAGTAAATACCCTTTTTAAAACCCCATAGAGCACATCATATGTGACTTTGTTCAAATCTCTTTCTCTTAGAGATATGACCCTTTGCTCTAAATGGTTTGGTGCAGATAGTAGAAACTTCATGTTTAATTCCTTAGTGCTGTAAACCTTCCCATCCATTTGAAGTTCAGTCACCAGCTTGTGAAATCTCTCAAACATATCAGTAATACTTTCTTTGGACTGTGCCATGAAAGCCTCATACTGTGTGACCAGTATCTGTTTCCTATTCTCTCTTACCTCCTCTGTCCCTTCACATAACACCTCGATGTGGTTCCACATGTCCTTGGCTGATGTGCATGATGCTATGTTGGCAAACATCGACATATCCATGGAGTCTATGATCAGCAACATGAGATGACTGTCTAGGGCAACCTTTTCCTTCTCTGAGTCCGTCCATTTGGATGGCTCTTTTGCAACATATGATCTAGGAATGACTATTCTGCCCACTGTAGATTCAGCAATTTCTTGTTGTGGTACAAATGGACCATTCTTGAGGATGTCAGGGTAGAGAGGATTGGCAGCTTTGATGAACAACATCATTTTTATTTTCCAGAGGTTGTAATTCTCTTTGTCGAACTTAGGGACCTTCACCATACCTGTAGTCTTTGGTGTATTCGAACTCATGATCATTTTCTGTTTAGATTAAACAGCCTGCTCTGATACCACTTGTTGAGTATTGAATACAGTAAATGAATACAGGGGGGTGAATGGATTCTTGAACTTTTCTTTGTTCTTGAATCTTTGCAGCAAGATATGTGTTGAGTGTGTGAGATATGTAAATGCAGATAACAAATACAAAACACCACACAATATCACTTTAATCTAATATTTTATTAGATAAAGATTTTGCTACAATCTGTGAATAGAAATGATAGTATTCTCAGCTTCATTTTTCTCAGAGAGATATTTCTTCTGATGTATATAAAAATCTTATCTCTAAAAACTTATCTTCTATGGAAGTGAGGTTGTATCCTTATAGACATGGATACACCTACTTACTACAAATAAGGTAGGTAAACAAACTACTTTCCAGTCTGTCTATCTCATTTGAGTAAGAGTCCAAACGGCTACAGATTTGACTTTGCAAAGCCTGTTCAGATCCACTTCTTTAGCTCCTTGTCCCTTTGTCTTATCTCTCCAAGCTTCTTTGTAGGCTTTCCAATGTGCTTTATAGTACATAGTCAAATAAAGCATCTTGGCTTGTTGTAGGTTTCTGACTTGTACAATTCTTCAGTATTTTGTCTCCAAGAATGTATTCGAGAAGTGGCTAAGTGATTGATTCGAGAACTCGAATTGATTTAATCGATAACTCTGAGTTCTCGAATAGTGTTATATTGACATATCGAATCAATTCTCGAATAGCTCTTTTCTCTGGGACTCCTTGAGATATCGAATAGAGCATTTTGACATATCGAATCCCTGAGATGTCGAATAGCTTCTTTAGTCCTTGAGATATCGAATAGAGCATTGACTTGTTGACTCTTAGAGAACTCGAATAATGCTTTGACTTGTTGACTCCATGAGTTCACGAATAGAGTAATAGACATATCGAATCTCTGAGATATCGAATGAGATATCGAACAGTGTATTCAGAGATATGGAATAGTGTCTTCTGAGATATCGAATCTCTGACTTCTCGAATGCTAGACTTCTCGAATAGACAAATGTACTTCTCGAATTGGTACTTAGGCAAATTCTTCATTTCTTCAAATCCCAACTGTTATTATTTGGCAGTCTTTATCTCCTTGCTTGAGGCATGAACCTTGGAACTTCTTTCAAACATTATTCTTGACTTTATAAGTACAATTACACAACTAAAATTTGATGCCTACTACAAGTACAGAACAAATAGAAACTCTACAACTAGAGGTTTCCTCAGTTAAGAGGTCATGTAGGTAATGCATAGCATTACACATACTTAGGCTTGTTATTAGATGTATTCAGGCTTGCCTCTGTGACTAACAGGTGGGACTCATCACTATATAATGTATAAAATGAGTTAGTGGAGGAAAGTAGTGGATGTAGTTGATTTTTATATTATAAAACTTTACTATTTTAGGAAGGTTTAGAAATGTAAAGAATTGGATGGGACATCCCAAAAAGGAAAGTGTAAAGAAATGGATTGGACAGAGGGAGTATATCTTGTTGCATAAGATTCTGTTGGGGCCTTTCTCTGATACCTTAAGGTTTTAGATGAGCTGGTTACTTAACATGGTATCAGAGCTCGGTTTAGGAGGGGTCTCAGGTTCGAGTCCCTCTACCCCCATTTATATAATTCATTATTTGTTGTTCGTCTCCTTCATGTCTTCATTATCTGTTTGTCGTCTATCAATCATAGCGAAACGTATCGTACGATTGAGGGGGAGTGTTAAATAATATATCTTGTAGCATAAGATCCTGTTGGGGCCTTCCTCTCATACCTTAAGGTTTTAGATGAGCTGGTTACTTAACAAAATGAACGGCAAGATTTAAAAAAAATTGGAACATATCGTTGGAAGTTTAAGCGGTACGGAGAATTCTCTACAAATACTGTGAAAAGTTTCAATTGTACCTAGGTTTGTGTTTAGCTATTTAACTGTTCATTTAATTTATAGTTCTAATTTATTATTTTTACTCTATTTTTCTATTTACGTATTTTATTATATGTTTCACTTAATTTATAATTTTTTATTCTATTTTTCAATTTACATACTGTCTTTATATACTTTTCATTCACTTTATACTTTTTTTTTTAATTTTCCAATTAAATTTGATTTTCTTAAATTTTCTAGACATGAGCCTTTTTTCAATGATTTAAATATTAAATATAATATTTTGAGGTGTTCTTGAATAATAAAATTAAACATCATATTTTCTGATACTTTTTAATTAACCAATAATAAAATTAATGAATATTTAAATTTAAGTAATATATATATATAATTTAATAATATTAAATTTATATTAAATTTAATACCAACTCATTTTACAATTTAAATAAACGAGTAAACAAATTACAAATAAGTTCCATACATACAAACAAATTTTAAAATTAATTTTGAGTTATTATATAAAAAAATTGAATACAAATTTCAAAATATAACTTTTTTACTTGTTGCTAAATAACGTCAATTATGATTTTTATAACAAAAAATTATTAATTTGAAGAAAAAAATTAGCAACAAGTCTTGTCATTTTTATTAATCATAAACCGTAATACAAGTTTTTATAAAAAAAACAATAAACAAGTTATTTAATAGTATTCTTTCAATAAAAAACATAATCAAATTCTTATGTTTAGTAGTTTACATAATTTAGATCTAAATATTATTGGAAACCAAAAACTAAATTTGAAATTTGAAAAAGCCAACTTTAACCCGAAAAATGTAATAAAATGAATAAAATAGAACATGGAGCTCCATTAATTACTAAATATAAAAATTAGTTTATTTAATTAAAAATATTAAATATTAATTTAATTTCATAGTGAAGTTAATTTACTTGTTAATTTATATACTAGGAGTCTATTAACTAAAAATTGAAATAAAATGCGAGAATATAGTATTAAATGCAACTTGGGGCTCCATTAATTACTAAATATTAAATTAATTTAATTAATTAAAATAATAATATTAAATACTAGTTTAATTTAATAGTGAAGTTAATTTAATAGTGAAGTTATATACACGGAGTCTATTAACTAAAAATCGAAATAAAAGTCCAAAATATAGTATTATATACAATTTCGAGCTCTATTATTTAATATTTAAAAAGGATCTATAATAGACTAATAATATAGCTATTCGTAAATAGACCTCTATACTTTTAAGTTGGTTATATATTATAATCAATTATAAATATTGGATCATTTTTCTCGAAAACCCCTAAACGGAAAACCTAACAACTCTTACATATATTTCACAATAATATACATTTTATTATATATAGATTAGGGGGAAAATTGTCCAATAACACAATATTTATAATTTAGAGATATTTAATATTTGATTGACAATTATAATCATACACCAACATCAATCACAAATCATCCATTAACATCACAAAATTTTCTAATGTTTTCATCAATGTTTGTGAGAATAATCAATTATGGTATAAACACATTTTTATGAGATTAATGTTAAACAACAGAACATTCAAATACAAGTAAGTTGTAGAACTTTAAAATTCATGTGTTTAACTTCAAAATTTGGGTGCAAAACTTTCAAGTTCAGCTACAAAACATTAAAATTATAGTTTAAATATAATATAATATGATATAATAGTGTTCACACTAGAATGTTGTTAAAAATGTAAGTTCAATTGTAAAATTTTGTAAAAAAACAAGTTCAGTTGTAAAACTTTTAAGTTCTTGTACATAACTTTGAACTTCAGTAGCAGTAGAACACTGTATTTTTATTATAAAACAAAATAGACTATGTAGTTGAACCGTATTATCTCCGGATTTTTTGATAAGCAGGTGACATTAAGGAGCCCAACGGCACTTACAGAAGATAGAGAAAAAACACCTAACATCAATGGCACTGAGACCTAAACCTGGGAACTAAATAGCAAATTGCAAATTGGCGAAACGAAGAACAAAGATAAAGACCTAAACGACTGGTGCTAAGACTGCCCTGCCTGATTAGTGGCAGTATGAGATGGCTCGCCAACCTCAAAAGAGGCAGGGGCAAAGCCATTCGAGCACGCATGGAGGTGGACATATTCAGAATGATTGAATCGAGGGCAGATCAAGCTTGACATGAGAGGCTTCAGGTTCAAATTCTCAAACATTTTCATTTTACCTTTGTCATTGAGAACGTGAGACGAAGGAACCATAGAAGAAGCCAAAGAATGCACAGGTTCATTAATAACCACCCCAGTGTTTGGTTGTCTCAAAAGGGCAAACCTGAGGTCATCACTGGTGGGCAAAGCAGAGTTAAAAGGGCCATCCCCAGGTAGTGGATGGATGATTTCTCCCAGGCCTAAGTTCGGGAGAATCTCAAACGTAGCAGAATGCGGACCCAGACCATTATCAAGATCCAAAATCTCAGCCAATCTACCAAAAGGAGAAGGGACCTCGACTAGCTCTGCACAATTACGTAGTCCATACTCAGCCATGAAAGCAGGAGCACTATTCCTGGCTGCAAAAACTGAATGAATACTATAACTTCTTTGAAGAGAAGGATCGACAATATCCTTGTTATATTCCACGTAAAGGATGTTATTTTGCTGGACAGCTGTCACAACATTTTCCTCCTCCAACACTTCCTCCTCTTGATCAACAATCATACCAAAAGCATGGATATTATCACACTTTATACACACATGGGGGATTTGTCTGATAAAAGCTTGCTTCAAAACCAGATGAATAGCCCATACTTGGGATTGAAAACCTACCATACCCTTTAGAGGTCCCATAATCCCCCAAAGGTAATTACTACTGTGATCTCTAGCCACCAAACCAATCCCATTAATGTTGCCATTCGCAAGCGGAAAATCTTCAAAGACCCCGTGAACATTAATCTTAATTACCTTCTCGGGAGGTGGAAACCAGAGATTATCCATGAAGAGAAAAGTGAGTGAAATTGGGAGAAGGAAATGATAACAACTTATAGTCACGCTAAGAATTGCCTGCACCTAAGATGAGTACTAAGCCACGCTAAGAATTGCCTGCACCTAAGATGAATAAAAAACTTATACTTTTCTAAACCCATGCCCCTATCAAATATGCTCTCAGTGATCCATCTCTAGCTAGCCTATCAGCCTCCACATTGAAGTCTCTAGGGACGTGCTTAAAGTTAATGTCACTGTACGATGGAAATAACTGTTGAAGATCACCATAAAGCCTTCTTTTGATAAAAAGATTCATAGCTTCAGTAGAGTCTGAACAGAAAAGGATTTAAGGTCTTGCATATTGAGCTGTTTGAACTATATCAACTATATACTCAAGTGCCTTGAGTTCCACTTCAAAAGCGTTTTCAACACAAACAGGCCCAGAGAATATATATCTCAACATACCTCTATTGTCCCAGACCACACCTCCTATGCATGCTTTAAAACCCAGATCTTTCACAATAAATGAACCATCAACCAAACAAACCAGATCATAAAATGTGAATAAATTTGACCAGAAAGCAGCTTTTTTCTCTATGAAACTTAATCTAATTGCACCAACTGGGTTAACATCCCAGAACTTGTCGAATTTATTATTAATGCATCCCACCGCTTCCAGCCATTTAAAAGATCATGTTTTGATCAATCGATGACAACAATCCTTTTTGATTTTCGTGCCTTGAAAGGTGAATTCATTACGACCTAGCCAGATAGTCCACAAGACTACAACGAACAATATATTCCATTCGATAGCACCGAAAGGTTTATTGTTTGCTATCAAAAATTTCTCAAGAGAGAAGGGAGTCATACTATAAAAAAAGTTACAGCCAATCCAAGAGTTAAGAAACGACCAGCACCATGTAGCTAGTTCATAATTGAGGAAAAGATGCTCCAGCGATTCATCATGACACCCACACCAGCTACACCCTGGCTCGAAAGCAACTAAACGTAATCTGGAACATAGAAATGAATTTGTAGGCAACACTTTATGCTCGATTTTCCACAAAAAAACCTGCACTTCCGGTGGGACTTTAGCCTTCCAAATTATTTTCCATATATTCGAATGGTTAGTAGAGGAAACCAGAAAACGATAGCATTCCTTAGACGTAAAAACCTCATTATTATGAAGCCAAATGAGTCTATCTTTGCAGTCATTAAAATCCACCTGGGCTAGACAACTTGCTAAAGACTGAGCAATCGTATCTTCCCATGCTCTAAGTGGGCGATTCCATAAGCATTTCCAATTATTACCTCCTAAAGACCAACTACTCTTGAATATCTGAATGTTAGAGAACTTGAGTGTTGACAGGGCATATAAACGAGGGTATTCCTCCTTCAACGGCCTTGAGCCACACCAAAAATCCTCCCAGAATAGGATATGATCCCCTCGACCTACCTGCCATTGAAAGTTATGGGTCACCTTCCCACTAGCAATTGAGTCCATTCCTGACTGAATAATACCTTTGAGAATGTATGAAGCAATATTGTTACTGGCCAGACTAGCGAGCTTAGTTGAGAAGTCTCTCCCATATTTACCTTTTAAGAAAACATTCCAGAATTTACCCCTATCTACGCTACATCTCCACCACCATTTGAAGAGAAGGGCAGCGTTTCTGTCCTTTAGAGAAGATAAGCTCAAACCACCAGCCTCCTTAGGCTTGCAAATCTTCTCCCAACATACAAGATGTAATTTAGATGTCTCCTTGTCATTAGACGAGTTGACCCCCCAAAAGAATCGCTTACGAATTTGGTCGAGCTGACTCATTACAGTTTTTGGCATGAGAAACAGACTAAACCAGTATACCGGGATACTATCTAGAGAAGCTTGAAGTAAAACCAGTCTGCCAGCGTGGTTAATACTTTTCCCTTTCCACAAAGCTAGTTTCTTTCTCATTTTAACCAATATGGGCTCCCAAAACTGGGTAGATTTCGAAGAAGAGGTTATGTCCGCACCAAGATAACTGATAGCATTCCTCCCAACTTCACACTCTAACAGTGATGCCCAACGGGCCAAATCTACACTATGCTCATGAAACCCATACAGTTGACTTTTATTAAAGTTGATCCTCAGTCCTGTTAGGACGAAAAAACTTTGTAGAACACTTCTAACACCTTCAACCGATTTAGTATCATTATTTAAAAAAATAATAATATCGTCAGCATATTGCAAATGCGAGATGAATTTCCTCCAATTGTAACACCTTTAAATATTCCTAACTCCTCTGCTTTCAACAACATAACGTGAAGAACTTCAGCCACAAGGTTAAATAAAAGAGGAGAGAGGAGGTCACCTTGGCGGAGGCCTCGCTTAGGAGAAAATTCCATAGTGAGAGATCCGTTAACAAGAAAAGAGACTCTCGAGGAGGTAAAGATGGACGAAAGCCAGTCTATCCATTTTTTAGGAAAATTCATTTTCCCCAGCAATTGAAAGAGGAAGGACCAATTCACGGTATCGAAGGCCTTTTCGAAATCCACTTTAAAAACTAACCCACTGCTATGTTTACTTTTGATGCTACTCACAACCTCACTTGCAATAAGAATACTATCTGAGATATTCCTCCCATGTATAAACCCTGATTGTTGCTCTGAAACCAGTTTTGGTAGAACCATTTTCAGTCTCTCAGCCAACAACTTAGTGACCAACTTCATACAGGAGTTTATCAAACTGATGGGACGGAAATCAGTGACATTGACAGGGTTTGGGCCTTTAGGAATTAAGGTAATAAAGGAAGAGTTCACTCCTTTGGGAATAATACCATTCGTATGAAAATTGACCATAAATCACTACGCCATAAACGCACATACGCAACCCCTAAATAAAGTAGCAAAAGACCTGAAAAGCGTTGCTTAAGGTCTTACGCAACACCAGAGGGGCGTTGCCAATACCGGCGTTGCGTAAGACCCCTAATACAACGCTTTTTCCAAGCTATTGCAACACCACGAAAGTATTGCATAAGAGGCCTTATGCAACACCAAAAGCATGCAAAGGCAACACTACATGGCGTTACATTAGATTTTTAGCCATTTCAGCAATAGGGTGCCACGTCAGCAGTGGGCCCCCACATGCCACGTCAGCATTGGATCCCACGAGGTGGCACATCAGCAAGGTGCCACGTCAGCAAGATGCCACGTCAGCAATGGGGGCCACCAAGATGCCACGTCATCAGTGAGACCCACAAGGTGCCACGTCATGATTAGGGGCCATGCCACGTCAGCAATGTAGCCCACCAAGGTGCCACGTTAGCAGTAAGGCCCACATGGTTCCATGTCAGCAGTGGGGACCACTATCTAATGCAACACTAGTTTGATCTAATGCAACATCATTTTTTTTGCAATATCAGAAGTATTTTTAGCAACACTAAATATACCATAATGCAACATCATATATAGTCAAATGCAACACTTTTTAACAAAAAAATTGAAATGGCTGCTTTGTTTATACATAACACCATCCTGTCCAAACCAAACCAACAACTTTAAATGTCCTAAATAATGCAGCCAACAAAACTACATAACAATTTTACAAAAATACCAAGTTCTACTAGTAGCACGTTAAAGCTACAAAAAAAATACTAAGTGTAGCCACCTTGAGTCATTGGAGTACAATTTTCGTCTTAATCGCTTGTCCTAAATTGTTCAGCATGTCTGAGCCGCTTGTCCTATAGCTTTTACCGGTCTGAGCAGCAGCTTCCACTAATTATTTCTGGCTGAACAGTAAAAAAAAAGACCAACTTAGCGCCAGTATAACATCATACTGGTAAACATTCATACTGGTAAACATAACACCACCAAATATTTGGAAGTTACAAAAAAAGGTGAACAAGAATTAACATGGCAATTTGTTTCAGTTCATTTCGTTTACTTTTCTTAAATGCAGTAGTAGTATTAAATTGCAATGAAAAATATCTATTCACACTACTTCAGGTAATGTTTGAAACAAGGAAAAATCAACTAAAGCCTATACACTTCTCACTCCTTTGACATAGAAAAAATTTCTGAATTACACAGAAAAACTATTCATCTCTATATGGTTTTCATGGTTTTCAGAGAATCTCTAGTGGATCATGAGAAGCACCAAATAATAATCTGTCCAGTGCACCTGTCAAGTAAGCAAAAAGGTGAATGAAACACTTACATGCCAAGAGTATCAAAGAGAGAAGCAAAAGGATAGATGGACCACTGCCTGCATTCCTTTCGATATCCACACGATCAACTGCAAGTAGATAAATTACTGAACATAATGAAACATTCAGAAAGTGCAGTATCAGAAACTATAGGGTCTTACATTCTACATCTCTTGCATTTTCCAAGGCCTTGCCGTAAAGGTTTTCAGAGAAATAGGTTTCTTCTTTCAGAAGAGAATCTGATTTTGCATTGTCATCAAACTCTAATTTCCCAGGTTCCGGTAGAACACATTTTCGAAAGTGAATGAGAATCAGTAAAATATTAAGACTGCTTTCAGCTAATAGACTTCTCGAAGCTTCACCACTTGAACTGACGATGAAAGACAAAGGCAGCAACACCAAGTTTTCTGAACGAAATTTAAAAGGCATGTTTTTATTGGAAAACATAATATCAAAATTTCACTATGTAATTAATACATGAGAAGAACTACAATGAAATAAAAGCATAACACAATTTCAGAATTTGGTACAATGCAAGACCGAAAGAACTACAAGTCTGCAACTCATTGTTCTTCCACCGTATAGAATATGAATGGGAAAAAAATATGGAGGCTGATCATACTCTAGTATACAAGTATGTGAAATGTCGAAAGACTTTTGTAAGTTGAATTCAATTGTCAACAGTTACGTATGTGAATATGTATCGAAACTTGAAAAACGTAAAAGCAAATGTATTATTAGCATTCTGAACTGGCATTAAAAAAAGATATGGAAAGGTCAACAGTGCATACCTTACATCTACTAATCCGATACAACTTAGAACACTATCCATAACAAAGTGTGCAATGCTTTGATCTGCATAAAACAAAAAAGTAGTCTTTCATTCAGCAAATTTTCATACAAGCACTCATTCATACAAGATATAACTTAATATGATAGGTAAAGAGCAGAGAGTTGCTACGAATACTTTCCAACAAAAAAATAGAGAGAGAAAGTAAAGTGACATTCCTTACTGATCATTTCAGTGAACTTATTAAAATCTGATCAAAATAGTTTCCACTGTCCACCTAATAATATTACTAAATGACAACATAAAAGAAGTAAAATGTACCTGCAAACTCCAGTTGCAATTATTTGTTGATTTGCAAAGTTGATAACAAATAGTTTTGTTCACATATATAAATGACTAGAATGACATTCTTCTATAAGAACATGATTTTAAATACCCATGATCACTATAGTCACCAATTTATGGTTTCTTTATTTTTGCTGGCAAGTTGTCATGCAGGGGTCCCCCTTTTATGCAAGTCAGATTTTTCACAAAAACATAAAGACTGCTCATTTGAAATTTGGAAAAGAAAACTTCTAAAAGAGAAAGAAAGAGAGAGTCTGCAAAATGTGTATAAGATTCTCTGATTCAGACTTACGATCCTTGATAGGCATATGAACATGTATCAGAAAATAAATTCTATGGGATTCGTAGAAAGAGTTACAACATTTGGCTCCATCCAGAGAAATTACATTGTCAAATATATTTTGTTGTTTCTAGGAAATAGGAATAGTAAACAATCATTATAAACAGACACAAATACATTGTCAATTTCGTAGCTCTGTTTTCCAGTTGTGAAGTGCACTCATATGAACTTCTGCCTATAAATATAGTCATTATAACAATCAAACAAAATTACATTCTAAATTACCTACCCGTCTAAATTATGAGACACGTTATAGCATATAGATTATAACAATCAAAACAAACTACATTTTAAATTAATCCCAAACAAAGATCAAACACAACAAACTACACTAATTTATTTATACATACAAATATTCATCATAAATATCAAACCAAATCACATTCTAAATTAATCCCAAAGAAGATAGTATTTTGAATAAATGCATCCTTTTTCCTCAAAGTAACACAGACACAAATAAATCAGCTGCAGTGTTACACAAATAAATGAATTAGTCCAATTGAGATGTCCATGAATTTATGCAAACGTAAGAGTGGACAAAAGGTCTATAAAATAAAAATGGATTCAGAAATTGTAAAGAAATTCACCAGCAGAAGCAAGAGTCCAGTTATTGTCATCACCAAGTGCTCAGAAAAAATAACCTCCAAGACCCTGGTCTTTAGCATACTTCACCTTGTTTACAACGGATTCCACATTATCATACCCAATCCAATTTTTCCCAGAGTAAGAAGAGTATGTCAAAACTGTTGACTCATCACCAATTGCCAAGTTCTTCCATACATTCCCATCACTACTTTCTCCGATGGTACTGTGGTGTATGATGCCACTGTGGTGTACGATGACACTATCAAATCAAATTAAGAACGGTTACATTTAAATTAAATCAGTCAAAAGCCCACCAGAGTCATCATTTGGAAGTTAAAACAGACAACAGATACTTACTGGGCTAAAAGTCAAGGACCCAAAGACTAGATCCAAAAAAGGCTCAAAAAAATAAATCAAAATTCAAGATCAAATTAACAAACACAAATCCCATAATTCACATATAAAGCTTAAAGATCCAAACTTTATCCATAATTAACACAAAAACCTCGATCTACAACAACAATTATACATACAGCTGCAAATACATATCAAAAACCACAAGAAACACAAAAAGCACAAGAAAGAACCGAATTACAAAAATCTAGGGTTTCAAACGACCTGCAAGATCTAGGGTTACGCCGTGGAGAGAACTGTGACATCCAAAATCTTGAAGTCATCATTTGTTATTTAGAAGTGTGTATTCAATTATTAGGTGGAGAGAGTTCGTGGAGCGAGTTTTGAGAGATAGAGAGAGAGAGAGAGAGAGAGAGAGAAGTGTTTCTGGGGAAAGTAGGGTCCGAAGGGGGAAAGTAGTGTCTGAAAATTTTGTTAAGAAGGAAAATTTTCCACCCAAAATTTCACTCTGTTCTATGCTGTATACGTGTGTATGTTCTTTTATTACAATTTTATATTTTATTTAAATATTTTTAATTTTTGAAAATTTAAAACTTTAGAAAAAATAAGATTATGATAAATATTACACAAAATATATGTAAAATTAGTTTAAATGTAAAATATATTATTTGTCAAATTTTAAAATCGAAAAAAATATTTAAAAAAATTGAATCATCATTCGGGACAATACTAGTTAAAATGAAAGTCTACTTTGACCGTTATAAAACCAAACCAAATACATCTAGCAATTTTTTTTTAAAAATTACCACATCACTAAAATCATTAGATCTTCACATCCATATGTTTGGAACGTCGAAAAAATAATTTAAAAAAATAGATTCATCATTCGGGACAAGACTAGTTAAAAGAAAAGTCTACTTTGACCGGTTTGACCGTTATAAAACCAAAAAAAATACATCTAGCAAATTTTTTTTAAAAATTACCACATCACTAAAATTGTTAGATCTTCACATCCGTACGTTTGGAACGTCAAAAAATTAATTTAAAAAAAAGATTCATCATTCGGGACAAGACTAGTTAAAAGGAAAGTCTACTTTGACCGGTTTGACCGTTATAAAACCAAACCAAATACATCTAGCAAATTTTTTTAAAAATTACCAAATCACTAAAATCATTAGATCTTCACATCCGTATGTTTGGAACGTCGAAAAAATAATTTAAAAAAATAGATTCGTCATTCGGGACAAGACTAGTTAAAAGGAAAGTCTACTTTGACCAGTTTGACCATTATAAAACCAAACCAAATACATCTAGGAAATTTTTTAAAAAATTACCACATCACTAAAATCATTAGATCTTCACATCCGTATGTTTGGAATGTCGAAAAAATATTTTAAAAAAATAGATTCATCATTCGGGACAAGACTAGTTAAAAGGAAGGTCGACTTTGACCGGTTTGACCGTTATAAAACCAAACCAAATACATCTAGGAATTTTTTAAAAAAATTTCGGCATCACTAAAATCGTTATATCTTGACATCCGTATAATTGGAACGTCGAAAAAATAATTTAAAAAAATAGATTCATCATTCGGGACAAGACTAGTTAAAAGGAAAGTCTACTTTGACTGGTTTGACCGTTATAAAACCAAACCAAATACATCTAGGAAATTTTTTAAAAAATTACCACATCACTAAAATCGTTAGATCTTTATATCCGTACGTTTGGAACGTCCGAAAAATAATTTAAAAAAATAGATTCATCATTCGGGACAAGACTAGTTAAAAAAATATCTAATGCAACACTTCATACAGCAAATGCAACACTACTGTTATCTAATGCAACACTTTTGCCACGTCAGCAGAGGTGGGTCCCACTCCTGCCACCTCAGCAATGTGGGCCCCACAATTGCCACGTCAACATTAGTGGGCCTCCTGCCACGTCACCATTGGGGGCCCCACACTGCAACGTCAGCAGTGGTGGTCCCGCACTTGCCACGTCAGAATTTAAATAAAAAAAATATATCTAATGCAACACTTCAAACAGAAAATGCAACACTACCGTTATCTAATGCAACACTTATGCTACGTCATCAAATGCCACGTCAGCACAGGTGAGGCCCACTTCTGCCACGTTAGCAATTGTGGGCCACACACTTGCCACATCAACATTGTTGGGCCTCTTGCCACGTCACCATTATGGGTCCTACACTGCCACATCAACAGTGGTGGGTCCCGCACCTGCCACGTCAGAATTTAAATAAAAAAAATATATCTAATGCAACACTTCAAACAGTAAATGCAACACTACTGTTATCTAATACAACACTTATGCCACGTCATCAAATGCCACGTCAACACAGGTGGGTCCCACTTCTGCCAGGTCAGCAATTGTGGGCCCCACAATTGCCACGTCAGCAAATGCCACGTCAACACATGTGGGTCCCACTTCTGCCACTTCATCATTTATTAAAATAAAAAATTATCTAACGCAACACCAGCAGTTAGTGTTGCATGATGTGAAACACTGTGGGTAATACGCAACACTAAATTATATCTAACGCAACACCAGTTCAGCTCAGTTGCAAAAGACCCAAAATTTCTATCTAACGAAACGCTTTCTGTGCAACGCTTTGTAAAAAGGGTTGCGTATGTGCGTTTATGGCGTAGTGAATGAAAAAACATCCGATATTAAAAAAGACCACATTTTCTTCAACACCCCCATGCTCATCCCGTCTGGACCCGGGGCTTTCTCAGACGGGCTTTTCTTAAGTGCCTCATCCAACTCTAGCAGTGAAACATCCTTGATCAAATTGTCTGACTCCTCCCTGCTTAGCATAGGTAAGGATAAGTCACCTAGACTTAGGCAACTAACAGCAGCATTGGCAGTCGAAAAAAATGAAAATGAGTGAAGAAAGCATCTTTAATTTGATCGGGAGTAGAGACCCAAGCATCTTTCCAGAAAATACCTAAGATCTGATTTTTCTTCCATTTGTACTTAACAATACTATGGAAGAATTTGGTGTTTCTATCCCCGAATAAAGACCACTTCAGTCTAGCCTTCTGTCTGAGTATATAATGCCTCATATTATACTGACTCTTCAATCTCTGAGCAATCTCGGATTTCCTCACATCATCCAAGCCCAACTCATCAGCTCTGAATTGTTCACTTTCCAGTTGTTTAATATTTTGATCAACATTACTATTCACCTGAGCATTCCATTGCTTGATTCTAAGACGTATCTCCTTAAGCTTCTGATGCAGATTTAAATCCCCAAGCATCTGCTAAAGCCGATTTTAAAACAGTATCATCCAACCAACAGTCAAAAACTTTAAATGGTTTAACACCCCAATCCACTTTGCCTGTGGTGAGTAGCAATGCCCTGTGATCCGAATTCTTTCTTTCTAGCACCTGAACAACCCAGTCGCTTTGCTCTAACCACTTCCAATTAACCAAAGCTCTATCTAACTTTGTTTGCCGTCCCTACCACACCAAGTGAAATTTGTATTTTGAAATTTCACATCTTGAAGCTCATTACTGCTTATGAAGTCATTAAATGAAATTGAATCTGAATCTCGGTACATACAATTCACCCTTTCTGAGCTCGATCTGACACTGTTGAAATCATCTATGATGCATACTGCTTTCTCCTGGCAATCTTGAAGGTAATCACTGATCAAGCTTCACAGCTCTTCCTTATCATTAGTCTCTTGAGAAGCATAGACAATGATAATATGAAGGCTCTGACCACTAGGAACACAAGTACCTTCCAAGCACAGCCAATTCCTCCCAGAATTAGTGTTTGATATTGATAAGATTGAAGGATCCCAAAAAGAAATTATACCACCAGACAGACCATTAGCTACCACCTTTGCCCAGCAAGAGTCATCATAGACTCCTAACGAACTTTTAGCAGACATATTAAGATCCTTACACATTGACTCTTGCAAACACACCACCCCCGGTTTATGCATTTGGACAAAATTTTTAACATTGGACCTGTTTTGACAAGAGGCCAAACCTCTCACATTCCAGCTTAAGATCGATAACCAATTCATAAGAAGAAGAATATCTGAATGAAAAATGAAGCAGGAATTACTTTTGTAATCTCTGAACAATATCTGCCAAGGCCTCGTCCCTGCCACCATTGACTACGAGCCCCATTAATGTACTAGTTTCTAGTATCATTTCAGCTTCTTTAGCTAGATTTTTGGTAACCGAGCTCCTGGACAATCTTCTTCTCCCTCTACTAGGTAGCTGGAAGGCCTTCACCAACTTGTTATGATACTTACGTGGCCTGCCTCTCTTTTTAAAAACTTTAAGTTTATCTAAATTGTGAACAACAGAGCCAAGCGAAATATCAAAATTATCACCTGGGGTCGAGTTCAACGAAGCAGACGTGATGTCACCCTCTTTACTTAAAGAAGGGCATGAGTGGTCTGACATGTCTCTAATCTTCCATACTGGAGTAGAGACATGATCTATTCCATTTTCCTCACGATAATGCTTAGAAACTAATTGAGTACCCATCATGAGATTTTATGGGGCTATGTCAACTTCTACAGGCTGATTAATAATGGGTTCCAATATGTCGGACTCTTGTGCTTTAGAGGGTGAGTTAGAGATGATGGAGGACTCATTACCAGAATCATCAGCCTCACCATGCTGAGAGTTGACTGTGTCATCATTAGGTATATTATCCTTTCCATGAGAACTGCCAGAGTTACCACAGTAATCATTGCTAATTGATAATTTAAGTCCTTGTGAATCCACTTCCGATAACTGTACCTCTACATCCTTATTGTCTATGCGAACCTTAATCCTAGAACATAGCCTCTCTTTTCTAGCAGTGTTAACTCCCACTATGGGGTTCTTGAAGAAAAAATCCTCATCAAGCATGTCTGACGATCCCACTAACCTCCCAAAATCTTTAATGAGCTCCTCAAACGTGGTCAAACACCAAGATGAAATTGGGAGTCCAACAATTTCCACCCATGCTGTTCGATCAATGAATAAGTCCTCATGGTCCACATGCTTACAACTAATAAAACCCAATTCCAGCAAGTCCATATCTAGATCATCAAAATCTGCTTGGTTAATAAAAGTAAGTAGGAATTTGAATCTAGATAGACCTCTGACCAATATATTATCAAAACCCAAGGAATCTAGTTGGCACATGATTTCAGTCACCGTGTTCGCATTAAGCGTTTCTACAATCACACTACTTTTCAATTCCCTTTCCAAATTTTGATTTAGAACAATATTAGTATCTACTCTTAGAGAATCTAGAGCTGTAACTGAGTTAGAAGCTCTCTCTTTCAATAAATTGACATTCGTCTTAGCCGAAGTCCCTCTAGTTGCATCCCTATTAAGATTATTACTAATCACCGAAGGAGAAGTTTTACCTTGCTTCTTGCAGTTAGCAAAGTCCAAATTTAAGATGTTACCCTCAAAACTTCTTCCTTTAAAACTATCGATCAACTTGGTTGCATCCAGCTCCGACTGCATCTTAATAAAACCATACCGCTGCTTATACTTGTCCAATTTATTTGGTAAAGCAATGTCTCTCACTCTACCTTTCTTTTTAAAGAAAGACCAAACATCCTTGGCCTGGACATGAGCTGGTAGGTTGGAAACAAAAACCACATTAGGGAGTTTGTTCTTTAGTACCCTTCTGATGTTAGAAGAATCCTTTTTACGAGGAAACGAATTGTGTTTCTCAAGAAGCACCTCCTTAAAAGATTTAACTGGAATAGTAGAGCCATTGGTAGACTGTGATTTCAACGTCCCCAGGTTCCCTTTACAAACAGCAGAGGCAATAGGAGGGACATGATTTAGATCGAGAGATCTGGAATGAATCTGAAAAAGAGCTCTATTGATGAAGAAATCAACCCCTTTTACTGCTTCCTCCAATATCCAATCATCCACCAAGTGTCTATTGCTCGAAATGAAATCCATCTCAGTCTGAGCCTTGTGTGAGGTCCCTTTAATACTGCCAATAGTCCTTTTACTTCTGGTCTCCATGTTAATCACGGATGACTGAGAAATATGGTGGTCATTCTTCTTATATTTTTTACTCCTTACCATGGTCCATCCCTCACTCTTATTCTTCGATGGAGTCTGAAGATCCTTGGTCCTACAACCTCTCGAAACAGAATTCAAACCTAATGCTTTTAGATCTCTGCTCATTTTTATCGAACCGTAATGAATTTGATTAAGTGCCATCCGAATCCCCTCATTGTCCCTTCTTCTAACCATCTTGACTACATTGGGGTGAATCATATGTTCCTTGCTTAAGATGAAGCCTATTAGATCATCTTCCTCTTTTGCCAATCGCTGCTCATGTTCTTCTCCATAATAATAACCCACTGATTTCAGATTTAAGTTCCTAGCTTTCTCCCACTATCCATGGTTCATGAAAAACCAATGGATCTGACATAATGCCTCCTCTTCCCCATTAAGACCCTGTTTTAACAGCTTAGGATCAACAACTTTTTTAAGGACCCATGCTATATCTAGCAGGTCAGACCTTCCCTTGACTAAAGCATCTGATAAGTCCTTATCAAGAAGGAACCAGTATTTCTGCTCCTCCTGAATGCCGTTACGATTACCGTTATCTTCTTGCAAACTCGGGCTAGAAGAGACCGTTGAGATCTTGAAGTTTGAAAAATTGAAGTTTGAAGTTTTTTGGCTTTTCTCTCTCATGATGACCGTTTCCTCCCAGAACTTCTCTCCGGATTTTTTTTTGTAAAATAAGTTTAATAAAATAAATTAAATTTTTTGAAGAAAAAAGATTATAAAATTGAAAAAATGAACCAAACGTTATGTGTGAAAGATAATATAAATGAAAATAAAAGATTTTAATGAATCAGTTATTTATTAAATTTCCTTATTCAATTAACTGAACTAATAGTGTTATTTTTATTTTCAGCAATACTTTTACAAAAATTATTTAAAAATGAGCTGAATCTGAATAGTTTTAGTAATCCAACGACTAATAATTGTTCTCTTGTTCTTTTTTATTGTTTGATTCTTTTTTGATACATACCATATAAATATTATTAATAGATTAACTTTTGGTAAATTACATAAGTTCTTTAAAAAAATATTAATATCAAAATAAGTAAATGTGATTAAATTTTTTAATCAAATTAATATGATAAATAATTTTATTAAAAAAAATAAATTTAAAATATTGATCACGATCCTCCATATCCCACTGATTATCTGCTAGTCTACAATAAGTGGGACCGTTCGATTCAGGAATCTTATAAGCTAACTGAAAGTGTTTGTCCTAAATCCAATCATGTATGATGAGTTAGGAAGAACTTTCATGTATTCTTGTTTGATTTCATTAATAATAATAAAAGACTTGTTTTGATTTTATTACGGGCATTATCTGTTTAAAGTGTTTTAAATAAGATGTTCCATGGTTTAGAGTAAAGCTTCTATAATTATAATGAGATTATAATAGTGAGATCTAGAAGATGATAACTCTAGACTTAAACAGTTCCTGATCATAGGATAACTAATCGGAAGTTAGTGAATCCGCAAAGATCGGTACATATTATGCTTGCTCCCGTCAGGAGGATGTCTGTTCTCATAGGCATTTGTGTGGTGACACTATAGCTAGTATGTAGGTGCTTATTAGGGAATAAGTTCACTGAACATGACTCGATAAGTTGGACAACTAATGGAGTTTACTCACGTGTCAATAGTTATTCACTGAGTGATAGTTGTACAAGTGTCCTTAGACTTGAGATTGTTAGAGTAATCTTGTATATAATGAACTGTGCTTTGGTTTAGTCCTTAGTCTCAAGGACATCCATTAGGTCTATTCTGGGTACAGGGATTTATGTATGGAGATAGTTAACGATCAATAAAGAATCTACCCCTTCCAGTAAGGAAGTGAATATCCTATGTTATTCTTAGTATGCGAGTTCTGGAATCTCTGGCCAGAGTGTATGAAATTAGAAAGGAGTTTCTAATTTGCATTAATATGAACTTTGCGTTATGAATAAGAAATCATATGATTAAATTTGATAGGCCTGACACGAGATCCATGCCTTGTATTTAATCGGGATATTGTAGGGTAGAAGGAATTGATTGTACGGTAACTAGTCACTGACAGGTTCTTGGTATTCTAAGCAGTGAATTCATATTATCCGGATAGTCGCGATATGTTGAGAAGCATCACTCACGATGTAGAATAAATATAATTAATCAGTTAATTATATTTAATGAATTATTAGAATTCATATAAATAATAAATAAAAAGTTTATTATTATTTATTTCTACTACCGGCTTAATATTGAACCTACAGGGTCACACCATAAAAAGATTAATTTATTGATGAAGGAATTTTGAGAGAGCAAGTTGTTTTAATAATGATTAAAATAGTTTAATTATTATTTAAACAATTTGTGGGATTTATATATATTAATATATACATGATATATTAATTATACTAAACCTAAATTAGCCCTATATAAAGAAAGAGATGAGAGGTGTTTTAGTATGCATTTGTGGTTTTGTGAAAACCCTAGTAGCCTCCATCTTCTTTCTCTCTCTCTCTCTCTCAAAAAGATCAAGGCACCATTTTTATAAAGCTTCGAGTTTTATAAAAGCTTCATCGAAGAATCAATCTTGGTGGATACCGGTAGAGTGCTTCACACTCTGAGGAGCAACTGCTAAAACACCATTTTGTAAAGCTTCGATTTCAAGGTATGGTTACGAATCCCTCGTATTTCATTTTTACATGATTTTCTATATGTAAATAATTGTTATTTGCGCTTCCGCCCATCCGTAAATTCCTTCAATGGCATCAGAGCTAGGTTCTTGCATATAGAGAGTAATATAAAAATTTCAGATTTTTTTATGCATGTATGGATTTATTATGATTTTTGCAAGTTTATTTGGATTTAATTATGAATTAATTCGAAATAATTTTTGCATATGATTTTGACCACTAATCTGAGTTCTACAAGTGTTGTAGATGATTTGGGTATTTTTCTCATAATTTTGTGATGTGTAGATTATTTGTTATGAATTTTTTAAAATTGTTTTGATTAAAATTCATAAAATAATCATGCATGTGAAAAATATGGGATTAAAATTTGCAAAGGGACCCCTGGCTGATCTGATAATTTTATGCTACTGTTGATTTTCTGAAATCATGTTTTTATAATTTTTATTAATTTATTAATTAATTGTTAATTAATTTATTAATATTAAAATAATAATAATAATAATAATAAAAGTTATTAGAGGAGTTATTGAAATAAAGATGCAGCCGTTACATGCACAGCAGTTACAAGCCGTTGTCAGATTTAACATTAAAACAAAAAAAAAAAAGGTAAATTCTGCTGTTACTGTTGTCTCGCGCGCGTGTTAGACAATCGCGTAAAGGGGGTCACACATTTAGGAAATGCGTGACAGGTCTGCCGCGCATTTACGGAATGCGTTACACAATTTATTGAATTTAAATTATTGTAACGCATTTAAGTATTGCGTTACAGTCCTTATGTCCACATTAAATTTGATTTTTTGGGAGTTTCGTAACTCCGTTTTGGGCGTGCAATATATCGTTGGATTCGTATTTCCGAGACGGATCTAATGGAGTGGTCAAATATTTTTTATATAATAATTTTGAATTATTTATATTTATGGGAGTGTTTTAAAGCATGTTTTAATTGGATTAATTGCTTTTAAATACTATAATAAATCCATACATCATTATATCATTGTGTGACATGATATTGCTTGCATGCTTACTTGTTGATTTAATTTTATATATGTGATATATGCCTATGTTTACCATGCGATGATAGATTTAGGTGAACTTAAATCAAAATAAGGAGTGCTCTAGAAAATCTAGAAATAGGAATCGTTTCTTGCCTTAATAATAATATTATGAATACAATCATGAGATTCTTGTGTTTGTGAAACACGTAATTAAATATGAATTTTCAATATTGAGAGAATGGATGATTCTGTCAAAAACGGATTTCGATCTGTAAGAAAGGGGTATTAAGTGACGCCTCTTGATAATGCTCCCCCCGATCTGGGAATCATCCAATTATCGATTATTGATTTGAAATATTTAATTTAAAAGGAAGAATCTCTTTATAATATGATTATGATTGTAACATAATATAATCCCTCTAAAATTAAATAATATCAAGTAGTAATTGGCCAATGACACAACGGACTTGTGTCGGTCATAGCCTTCCAACATGGTGGAAAGTAGTTCTTATTTTTGAATCATTGTCGTTTCGTGCTACAGCCGAGGGCTTTGATTTTGAAATAAGAAATACTTGTCTATTACATAGAGATGTGTACAATGAATTAGAATCTAATGGTCGTTACGTGCTACAGCCGTGGGCCATTGGAGACTGATTCAGTTGTACGGAATGTTGGGTTAGACTTGAATTAGAATATTGAGTTTGTCGTGCCACAGCCGTGACTCAATTATTCAAGAGGCTAAAGTTTTATTAGGGAATAACATGAGATGTAATTGACAAGAGTTGTCTGCCTATTGAACATCACATGGCGTTTCGTGCCACAGCCGAGGTTGTGTGATGGAATATAGGATCCCTATTCCCACTAGCATTATGAATGCTTAATTTTTCACTTAAGGGGGTTGAATAAATTAGATAAACTAGTGGGAGTCACTTATGAATAAAGACCCGATTCATATAGTGTTTTTTAAAATGAAATTGAATATTTGCTAAGTGTTGTTATGTGTTTATCATTTACAGATTTACTATATACACTATGTCTGGTGCACTATCACTCCGGAGCATACTAGATGCTCACAAATTGACTGGTCCGAATTTTGCTAACTGGCTTCGAAACTTGAGAATTGTTCTCAGGGTTGAGAAGCTGGAATATGTGCTTGACTCACCTAAGCCTGCTGTACCTGCTGACGATGCACATAATGATGAACATGTTGTGTATCGTAAGTGGATAGATGATGCTAATGTTGCTCAATGTATCATGCTAGCTTCCATGAACGATGAGCTACAGAAGCAACATGAGCTTATGGATGCTCACACTATCCTAGAGCATCTGCAAGAGTTGTATGATGTGGCAGGGAGGACAGCTCGATATGAGATATCGAAGGAGCTGTTCCGTTGTAGGATGTCTGAGGGATCATCCGTGAATGACCATGTACTTAAGATGATCAATTTGATTGAACGTCTTGGGCAACTTGGTTTTGTCATGGATAGGGAACTGACTCAAGACTTGGTCTTGCAATCACTTCCGGGTTCATTTTCGCAGTTTGTTGTGAACTTTCACATGAATAAGTTGGACGTCAGCCTGGCTGAACTCCACAACATGTTGAAGACTGCGGAATCGAATTTTCCCTCTAAGAAGAGTTCTGTTCTTCTAATTGGTGAGGGTTCCAATCCTAAGAAAAGGAAGAAGAACCCTTCCAAGAAGAAAAAAGTTGGTGAGAAAAAGCCGGTTCCACCAAAAGCTGAAGACCCCAAGAGCAAAGCTGTTTGCTTTCACTGTAACAAGGTGGGGCACTGGAAGAGGAACTGCAAGGTTTACCTTGCAGAAATGAAAAAGAAGAAAGATAGTGAGACTGTCGCTTCTGGTTCAGGTATGTTCATGATTGAAGTGAATATGTCAATAAATCAAAATTCTACTTGGGTATTAGATACCGCCTGTGGTTCTCACATTTGCAATTCGTTGCAGGGACTAAGGAGAAGTAGGACTCTCGAGGAAGAGGAGGTGATTCTACGGATGGGAAATGGAGCAAGAGTTGCTGCTGAATCTGTAGGATCGTTTGATTTACATATGCCTACGGGCAAGACTATTGTTTTAAATAATTGTTATTTTGTTCCCTCGATTGTGAGGAATATTATTTCTATTCCCATGTTAGACTTGGATGGATTTTCGTTTGTTATTAAGAATAATGAATGTTCAATTCTTAGAGATAATGTTCTTTATGGTAGTGGTATTTTAAATAATGGTCTATATGTGTGTGACATAGAGCATGATTTACTACAAATTGAACATACTAATAAAAGGAAAAGAGATGATGAAAATCTCACCTATTTGTGGCACTGCAGACTTGGTCATATTAGTGAAAATAGACTGCGGACATTGCATAAGGAAGGGTTACTTGACCCTTTTGATTTTGAATCATATCCTACATGCGAGTCTTGTCTATTGGGTAAAATGACCAAATCTCCATTTAGTGGACATGGAGAGAGGGCTGCAGATTTGCTAGGACTGGTACATACAGATGTATGTGGACCGATGTCTACGCAAGCCATGGGTGGATTTTCGTACTTCATTACTTTCATAGATGATCGATCTAGATTCGGATATGTGTATTTGATGAAACACAAGTCTGAGGCCTTTGAAAAGTTCAAAGAATATAAGAATGAAGTGGAGAAACAAACCAAACATAGTATTAAAACCCTTCGATCAGATCGAGGTGGTGAATACTTGAATGGGGAGTTTCTAGATTATCTCAAAGAAAATGGTATAGTCTCTCAGTGGACTCCTCCATATACTCCACAGTTGAATGGAGTATCTGAAAGGAGAAATCGAACTTTGTTAGACATGGTTCGGTCCATGATGAGCTATGCAAATCTTCCAGTATTCCTTTGGGGTTATGCATTGGAAACCTCAGCATATTTACTGAATAAGGTGCCTTCCAAATCTGTTCCTCAAACTCCATATGAGATATGGAAAGAAAGGAAACCGAGTCTTAAACACGTTAAGATTTGGGGATGTCCGGCTTATGTCAAGAAAGTTGACCCTGATAAGCTGGAATCTCGATCCGTGAAATGTAGTTTTGTGGGATATCCTAAAGAAACTTTAGGGTATTACTTCTACACCAATCATAGTGTATTTGTCTCCAGACATGCTACCTTCTTGGAAAAACAGTTTATCCTAGAAGGAAACAGTGGGAGCAAAATAGAACTTAATGAAGTTCAAGAAGCACAAACTACTACGGTTCAAGAGGAAACACCTGTTCAAACTGAACAACCTTCTGTGGTACAGCCCATTCGTAGGTCAGAAAGAGTGTCTCGCCAACCTGAGAGGTATTATGGCCTTGTCATTGAGAATGACAATGAGTTATCAATCGTTGATGATGACGACCCTATGACCTATAATGAAGCTATGAGTAGTGTTGACTCAGAGAAATGGCAGAGTGCCATGAAATCCGAAATGGATTCTATGTATGCCAACCAAGTATGGACTTTGGTTGAAGCACCAGAGGATGTGAATCCTATTGGATGCAAATGGGTATACAAAAGAAAGATTGGAGCAGATGGCCAGGTGGAGACCTATAAGGCCAGGCTCGTGGCAAAAGGATTCAGACAAAGGCAAGGGATTGACTTTGATGAAACTTTTTCGCCTGTAGCCCTGTTAAAATCAATTCGGATTTTGCTTGCGATTGCTGCTTACTACGACTATGAGATCTGGCAAATGGACGTGAAAACGGCCTTCCTCAATGGGAAACTTGAAGAGGAAGTGTATATGACACAGCCAGAGGGGTTTGTTTCTAAAGGGAATGAACACCTAGTGTGTAAGCTGCTAAGGACCATATATGGATTAAAGCAAGCTTCTCGTAGATGGAACATTCGTTTTGATGAGACAATCAAAGAGTTTGATTTTATCAAGAACATAGATGAACCATGTGTCTACAAGAAGGTTAGTGGGAGCGCGGTAACATTTCTTGTATTGTATGTGGATGACATACTTCTTATAGGAAATGATATACCGATGCTGCAATCAGTCAAAGTGTGGTTATCAAAGAACTTCACTATGAAGGACTTGGGTGAAGCATCCTACATTCTCGGTATGAAGATCTATAGAGATAGATCTAGAAGAATGATAGGTCTTACCCAGAGTACATACATCGAGAAAGTGCTTAAAAGGTTTAGCATGGAAAACTCCAAGAGAGGTCTCATACCGATGAGCCATGGAGTATCCCTTTCCGAAAAGATGTCTCCTAAGACACCTGAGGAAAGAGAGCGCATGAGTAAGATTCCTTATGCTTCAGCAATAGGATCTATCATGTACGCGATGTTATGTACTAGGCCTGATGTTGCTTATTCAATTAGTGTGATAAGCAGATATCAGTCCGATCCAGTGAAGACCACTGGAAAACAGTGAAGAACATCCTTAAGTACTTGCGAAGGACTAAGGATATTTTTCTTGTTTTTGGTGGATCTGAATTGAAAAATAGAGGGTTATACCTACTCTAGTTTTGAATCAGAAAGTGATGATAGCAAATCCATGTCAGGGTATGTGTTTAGTCTAAATGGTGGTGCGATTAGTTGGAAGAGTTCCAAACAGCCTACAACGGCTGACTCAACAGCGGAAGTAGAATTTATAGATGTAAGTGACGTTGCAAAACTGTTTTGTGGCACTTTCTTTGATTAGGGAGATCATTGAAAGTAGAGATGTTAACATTGATAGAGTTGACACACATAACAACATAGCAGACCCACTCACCAAGCCGCTATCTCAGATTCACTTTGATCGTCATAATGAGTGAATGGGTATTAGATACCAGAGTGATTGGCTTTAGTACAAGTGGGAGATTGAAAGTGTTTGTCCTAAATCCAATCATGTATGATGAGTTAGGAAGAACTTTCATGTATTCTTGTTTGATTTCATTAATAATAATAAAAGACTTGTTTTGATTTTATTACGGGCATTATCTGTTTAAAGTGTTTTAAATAAGATGTTCCATGGTTTAGAGTAAAGCTTCTATAATTATAATGAGATTATAATAGTGAGATCTAGAAGATGATAACTCTAGACTTAAACAGTTCCTGATCATAGGATAACTAATCGGAAGTTAGTGAATCCGCAAAGATCGGTACATATTATGCTTGCTCCCGTCAGGAGGATGTCTGTTCTCATAGGCATTTGTGTGGTGACACTATAGCTAGTATGTAGGTGCTTATTAGGGAATAAGTTCACTGAACATGACTCGATAAGTTGGACAACTAATGGAGTTTACTCACGTGTCAATAGTTATTCACTGAGTGATAGTTGTACAAGTGTCCTTAGACTTGAGATTGTTAGAGTAATCTTGTATATAATGAACTGTGCTTTGGTTTAGTCCTTAGTCTCAAGGACATCCATTAGGTCTATTCTGGGTACAGGGATTTATGTATGGAGATAGTTAACGATCAATAAAGAATCTACCCCTTCCAGTAAGGAAGTGAATATCCTATGTTATTCTTAGTATGCGAGTTCTGGAATCTCTGGCCAGAGTGTATGAAATTAGAAAGGAGTTTCTAATTTGCATTAATATGAACTTTGCGTTATGAATAAGAAATCATATGATTAAATTTGATAGGCCTGACACGAGATCCATGCCTTGTATTTAATCGGGATATTGTAGGGTAGAAGGAATTGATTGTACGGTAACTAGTCACTGACAGGTTCTTGGTATTCTAAGCAGTGAATTCATATTATCCGGATAGTCGCGATATGTTGAGAAGCATCACTCACGATGTAGAATAAATATAATTAATCAGTTAATTATATTTAATGAATTATTAGAATTCATATAAATAATAAATAAAAAGTTTATTATTATTTATTTCTACTACCGGCTTAATATTGAACCTACAGGGTCACACCATAAAAAGATTAATTTATTGATGAAGGAATTTTGAGAGAGCAAGTTGTTTTAATAATGATTAAAATAGTTTAATTATTATTTAAACAATTTGTGGGATTTATATATATTAATATATACATGATATATTAATTATACTAAACCTAAATTAGCCCTATATAAAGAAAGAGATGAGAGGTGTTTTAGTATGCATTTGTGGTTTTGTGAAAACCCTAGTAGCCTCCATCTTCTTTCTCTCTCTCTCTCTCTCAAAAAGATCAAGGCACCATTTTTATAAAGCTTCGAGTTTTATAAAAGCTTCATCGAAGAATCAATCTTGGTGGATACCGGTAGAGTGCTTCACACTCTGAGGAGCAACTGCTAAAACACCATTTTGTAAAGCTTCGATTTCAAGGTATGGTTACGAATCCCTCGTATTTCATTTTTACATGATTTTCTATATGTGCGATATATGGTTTTTACGGAAATAATTGTTATTTGCGCTTCCGCCCATCCGTAAATTCCTTCAATGGCATCAGAGCTAGGTTCTTGCATATAGAAAGTAATATAAAAATTTCAGATTTTTTTATGCATGTATGGATTTATTATGATTTTTGCAAGTTTATTTGGATTTAATTATGAATTAATTCGAAATAATTTTTGCATATGATTTTGACCACTAATCTGAGTTCTACAAGTGTTGTAGATGATTTGGGTATTTTTCTCATAATTTTGTGATGTGTAGATTATTTGTTATGAATTTTTTAAAATTGTTTTGATTAAAATTCATAAAATAATCATGCATGTGAAAAATATGGGATTAAAATTTGCAAAGGGACCCCTGGCTGATCTGATAATTTTATGCTACTGTTGATTTTCTGAAATCATGTTTTTATAATTTTTATTAATTTATTAATTAATTGTTAATTAATTTATTAATATTAAAATAATAATAATAATAATAATAAAAGTTATTAGAGGAGTTATTGAAATAAAGATGCAGCCGTTACATGCACAGCAGTTACAAGCCGTTGTCAGATTTAACATTAAAACAAAAAAAAAAAAAGGTAAATTCTGCTGTTACTGTTGTCTCGCGCGCGTGTTAGACAATCGCGTAAAGGGGGTCACGCATTTAGGAAATGCGTGACAGGTCTGCCGCGCATTTACGGAATGCGTTACACAATTTATTGAATTTAAATTATTGTAACGCATTTAAGTATTGCGTTACAGTCCTTATGTCCACATTAAATTTGATTTTTTGGGAGTTTCGTAACTCCGTTTTGGGCGTGCAATATATCGTTGGATTCGTATTTCCGAGACGGATCTAATGGAGTGGTCAAATATTTTTTATATAATAATTTTGAATTATTTATATTTATGGGAGTGTTTTAAAGCATGTTTTAATTGGATTAATTGCTTTTAAATACTATAATAAATCCATACATCATTATATCATTGTGTGACATGATATTGCTTGCATGCTTACTTGTTGATTTAATTTTATATATGTGATATATGCCTATGTTTACCATGCGATGATAGATTTAGGTGAACTTAAATCAAAATAAGGCGTGCTCTAGAAAATCTAGAAATAGGAATCGTTTCTTGCCTTAATAATAATATTATGAATACAATCATGAGATTCTTGTGTTTGTGAAACACGTAATTAAATATGAATTTTCAATATTGAGAGAATGGATGATTCTGTCAAAAACGGATTTCGATCTGTAAGAAAGGGGTATTAAGTGACGCCTCTTGATAATGCTCCCCCCGATCTGGGAATCATCCAATTATCGATTATTGATTTGAAATATTTAATTTAAAAGGAAGAATCTCTTTATAATATGATTATGATTGTAACATAATATAATCCCTCTAAAATTAAATAATATCAAGTAGTAATTGGCCAATGACACAACGGGCTTGTGTCGGTCATAGCCTTCCAACATGGTAGAAAGTAGTTCTTATTTTTGAATCATTGTCGTTTCGTGCTACAGCTGAGGGCTTTGATTTTGAAATAAGAAATACTTGTCTATTACATAGAGATGTGTACAATGAATTAGAATCTAATGGTCGTTACGTGCTACAGCCGTGGGCCATTGGAGACTGATTCAGTTGTACGGAATGTTGGGTTAGACTTGACTTAGAATATTGAGTTTGTCGTGCCACAGCCGTGACTCAATTATTCAAGAGGCTAAAGTTTTATTAGGGAATAACATGAGATGTAATTGACAAGAGTTGTCTGCCTATTGAACATCACATGGCGTTTCGTGCCACAGCCGAGGTTGTGTGATGGAATATAGGATCCCTATTCCCACTAGCATTATGAATGCTTAATTTTTCACTTAAGGGGGTTGAATAAATTAGATAAACTAGTGGGAGTCACTTATGAATAAAGACCCGATTCATATAGTGTTTTTTAAAATGAAATTGAATATTTGCTAAGTGTTGTTATGTGTTTATCATTTACAGATTTACTATATACACTATGTCTGGTGCACTATCACTCCGGAGCATACTAGATGCTCACAAATTGACTGGTCCGAATTTTGCTAACTGGCTTCGAAACTTGAGAATTGTTCTCAGGGTTGAGAAGCTGGAATATGTGCTTGACTCACCTAAGCCTGTTGTACCTGCTGACGATGCACATAATGATGAACATGTTGTGTATCGTAAGTGGATAGATGATGCTAATGTTGCTCAATGTATCATGCTAGCTTCCATGAACGATGAGCTACAGAAGCAACATGAGCTTATGGATGCTCACACTATCCTAGAGCATCTGCAAGAGTTGTATGATGTGGCATGGAGGACAGCTCGATATGAGATATCGAAGGAGCTGTTCCGTTGTAGGATGTTTGAGGGATCATCCGTGAATGACCATGTACTTAAGATGATCAATTTGATTGAACGTCTTGGGCAACTTGGTTTTGTCATGGATAGGGAACTGACTCAAGACTTGGTCTTGCAATCACTTCCGGGTTCATTTTCGCAGTTTGTTGTGAACTTTCACATGAATAAGTTGGACGTCAGCCTGGCTGAACTCCACAACATGTTGAAGACTGCGGAATCGAATTTTCCCTCTAAGAAGAGTTCTGTTCTTCTAATTGGTGAGGGTTCCAATCCTAAGAAAAGGAAGAAGAACCCTTCCAAGAAGAAGAAAGTTGGTGAGAAAAAGCCGGTTCCACCAAAAGCTGAAGACCCCAAGAGCAAAGCTGTTTGCTTTCACTGTAACAAGGTGGGGCACTGGAAGAGGAACTGCAAGGTTTACCTTGCAGAAATGAAAAAGAAGAAAGATAGTGAGACTGTCGCTTCTGGTTCAGGTATGTTCATGATTGAAGTGAATATGTCAATAAATCAAAATTCTACTTGGGTATTAGATACCGCCTATGGTTCTCACATTTGCAATTCGTTGCAGGGACTAAGGAGAAGTAGGACTCTCGAGGAAGAGGAGGTGATTCTACGGATGGGAAATGGAGCAAGAGTTGCTGCTGAATCTGTAGGATCGTTTGATTTACATATGCCTACGGGCAAGACTATTGTTTTAAATAATTGTTATTTTGTTCCCTCGATTGTGAGGAATATTATTTCTATTCCCATGTTAGACTTGGATGGATTTTCGTTTGTTATTAAGAATAATGAATGTTCAATTCTTAGAGATAATGTTCTTTATGGTAGTGGTATTTTAAATAATGGTCTATATGTGTGTGACATAGAGCATGATTTACTACAAATTGAACATACTAATAAAAGGAAAAGAGATGATGAAAATCTCACCTATTTGTGGCACTGCAGACTTGGTCATATTAGTGAAAATAGACTGCGGACATTGCATAAGGAAGGGTTACTTGACCCCTTTGATTTTGAATCATATCCTACATGCGAGTCTTGTCTATTGGGTAAAATGACCAAATCTCCATTTAGTGGACATGGAGAGAGGGCTGCAGATTTGCTAGGACTGGTACATACAGATGTATGTGGACCGATGTCTACGCAAGCCATGGGTGGATTTTCATACTTCATTACTTTCATAGATGATCGATCTAGATTCGGATATGTGTATTTGATGAAACACAAGTCTGAGGCCTTTGAAAAGTTCAAAGAATATAAGAATGAAGTGGAGAAACAAACCAAACATAGTATTAAAACCCTTCGATCAGATCGAGGTGGTGAATACTTGAATGGGGAGTTTCTAGATTATCTCAAAGAAAATGGCATAGTCTCTCAGTGGACTCCTCCATATACTCCACAGTTGAATGGAGTATCTGAAAGGAGAAATCGAACTTTGTTAGACATGGTTCGGTCCATGATGAGCTATGCAAATCTTCCAGTATTCCTTTGGGGTTATGCATTGGAAACCTCAGCATATTTACTGAATAAGGTGCCTTCCAAATCTGTTCCTCAAACTCCATATGAGATATGGAAAGAAAGGAAACCGAGTCTTAAACACGTTAAGATTTGGGGATGTCCGGCTTATGTCAAGAAAGTTGACCCTGATAAGCTGGAATCTCGATCCGTGAAATGTAGTTTTGTGGGATATCCTAAAGAAACTTTAGGGTATTACTTCTACACCAATCATAGTGTATTTGTCTCCAGACATGCTACCTTCTTGGAAAAACAGTTTATCCTAGAAGGAAACAGTGGGAGCAAAATAGAACTTAATGAAGTTCAAGAAGCACAAACTACTACGGTTCAAGAGGAAACACCTGTTCAAACTGAACAACCTTCTGTGGTACAGCCCATTCGTAGGCCAGAAAGAGTGTCTCGCCAACCTGAGAGGTATTATGGCCTTGTCATTGAGAATGACAATGAGTTATCAATCGTTGATGATGACGACCCTATGACCTATAATGAAGCTATGAGTAGTGTTGACTCAGAGAAATGGCAGAGTGCCATGAAATCCGAAATGGATTCTATGTATGCCAACCAAGTATGGACTTTGGTTGAAGCACCAGAGGATGTGAATCCTATTGGATGCAAATGGGTATACAAAAGAAAGATTGGAGCAGATGGCCAGGTGGAGACCTATAAGGCCAGGCTCGTGGCAAAAGGATTCAGACAAAGGCAAGGGATTGACTTTGATGAAACTTTTTCGCCTGTAGCCCTGTTAAAATCAATTCGGATTTTGCTTGCGATTGCTGCTTACTACGACTATGAGATCTGGCAAATGGACGTGAAAACGGCCTTCCTCAATGGGAAACTTGAAGAGGAAGTGTATATGACACAGCCAGATGGGTTTGTTTCTAAAGGGAATGAACACCTAGTGTGTAAGCTGCTAAGGACCATATATGGATTAAAGCAAGCTTCTCGTAGATGGAACATTCGTTTTGATGAGACAATCAAAGAGTTTGATTTTATCAAGAACATAGATGAACCATGTGTCTACAAGAAGGTTAGTGGGAGCGCGGTAACATTTCTTGTATTGTATGTGGATGACATACTTCTTATAGGAAATGATATACCGATGCTGCAATCAGTCAAAGTGTGGTTATCAAAGAACTTCACTATGAAGGACTTGGGTGAAGCATCCAACATTCTCGGTATGAAGATCTATAGAGATAGATCTAGAAGAATGATAGGTCTTACCCAGAGTACATACATCGAGAAAGTGCTTAAAAGGTTTAGCATGGAAAACTCCAAGAGAGGTCTCATACCGATGAGCCATGGAGTATCCCTTTCCGAAAAGATGTCTCCTAAGACACCTGAGGAAAGAGAGCGCATGAGTAAGATTCCTTATGCTTCAGCAATAGGATCTATCATGTACGCGATGTTATGTACTAGGCCTGATGTTGCTTATTCAATTAGTGTGATAAGCAGATATCAGTCCGATCCAGTGAAGACCACTGGAAAACAGTGAAGAACATCCTTAAGTACTTGCGAAGGACTAAGGATATTTTTCTTGTTTTTGGTGGATCTGAATTGAAAAATAGAGGGTTATACCTACTCTAGTTTTGAATCAGAAAGTGATGATAGCAAATCCATGTCAGGGTATGTGTTTAGTCTAAATGGTGGTGCGATTAGTTGGAAGAGTTCCAAACAGCCTACAACGGCTGACTCAACAGCGGAAGTAGAATTTATAGATGTAAGTGACGTTGCAAAACTGTTTTGTGGCACTTTCTTTGATTAGGGAGATCATTGAAAGTAGAGATGTTAACATTGATAGAGTTGACACACATAACAACATAGCAGACCCACTCACCAAGCCGCTATCTCAGATTCACTTTGATCGTCATAATGAGTGAATGGGTATTAGATACCAGAGTGATTGGCTTTAGTACAAGTGGGAGATTGAAAGTGTTTGTCCTAAATCCAATCATGTATGATGAGTTAGGAAGAACTTTCATGTATTCTTGTTTGATTTCATTAATAATAATAAAAGACTTGTTTTGATTTTATTACGGGCATTATCTGTTTAAAGTGTTTTAAATAAGATGTTCCATGGTTTAGAGTAAAGCTTCTATAATTATAATGAGATTATAATAGTGAGATCTAGAAGATGATAACTCTAGACTTAAACAGTTCCTGATCATAGGATAACTAATCAGAAGTTAGTGAATCCGCAAAGATCGGTACATATTATGCTTGCTCCCGTCAGGAGGATGTCTGTTCTCATAGGCATTTGTGTGGTGACACTATAGCTAGTATGTAGGTGCTTATTAGGGAATAAGTTCACTGAACATGACTCGATAAGTTGGACAACTAATGGAGTTTACTCACGTGTCAATAGTTATTCACTGAGTGATAGTTGTACAAGTGTCCTTAGACTTGAGATTGTTAGAGTAATCTTGTATATAATGAACTGTGCTTTGGTTTAGTCCTTAGTCTCAAGGACATCCATTAGGTCTATTCTGGGTACAGGGATTTATGTATGGAGATAGTTAACGATCAATAAAGAATCTACCCCTTCCAGTAAGGAAGTGAATATCCTATGTTATTCTTAGTATGCGAGTTCTGGAATCTCTGGCCAGAGTGTATGAAATTAGAAAGGAGTTTCTAATTTGCATTAATATGAACTTTGCGTTATGAATAAGAAATCATATGATTAAATTTGATAGGCCTGACACGAGATCCATGCCTTGTATTTAATCGGGATATTGTAGGGTAGAAGGAATTGATTGTACGGTAACTAGTCACTGACAGGTTCTTGGTATTCTAAGCAGTGAATTCATATTATCCGGATAGTCGCGATATGTTGAGAAGCATCACTCACGATGTAGAATAAATATAATTAATCAGTTAATTATATTTAATGAATTATTAGAATTCATATAAATAATAAATAAAAAGTTTATTATTATTTATTTCTACTACCGGCTTAATATTGAACCTACAGGGTCACACCATAAAAAGATTAATTTATTGATGAAGGAATTTTGAGAGAGCAAGTTGTTTTAATAATGATTAAAATAGTTTAATTATTATTTAAACAATTTGTGGGATTTATATATATTAATATATACATGATATATTAATTATACTAAACCTAAATTAGCCCTATATAAAGAAAGAGATGAGAGGTGTTTTAGTATGCATTTGTGGTTTTGTGAAAACCCTAGTAGCCTCCATCTTCTTTCTCTCTCTCTCTCTCTCTCAAAAAGATCAAGGCACCATTTTTATAAAGCTTCGAGTTTTATAAAAGCTTCATCGAAGAATCAATCTTGGTGGATACCGGTAGAGTGCTTCACACTCTGAGGAGCAACTGCTAAAACACCATTTTGTAAAGCTTCGATTTCAAGGTATGGTTACGAATCCCTCGTATTTCATTTTTACATGATTTTCTATATGTGCGATATATGGTTTTTACGGAAATAATTGTTATTTGCGCTTCCGCCCATCCGTAAATTCCTTCACTAACAACCAATACCTAGTGCCTAATTCCATATGCTGCTATTGATGAATTTTACAGGGCATGAATTAAGACTTCTATTGGAATAAATCGGGTCTAGTTCATTACTCTATTGTTTATGATTGCCATTCTCCTCTTCATATTTCTGTTGCTGATGGCCAGATAGGGTAATAGACAAATATAACCTGTTTTCGGAATTGACTAAAATAACCAATTTTGAATATGTGGCCAATTTTAACCGACGGGATATGCATATGAAAATAGGGTATTCTATAATACACATTATATGTTTGAGTATTCTGTAATTTGTTTTTATATTTTCTAATTTTTATCATAGAATACGCAGTTTAAATAGGGGTAGTAGAAAAGGATACGCAATTTGTCTTAGGGTATTTGAACTAATATGCATTCACCAAATACGTATTATCATTATAGTCAGCTGAATATGTTGAATACAGTTTGCAAACGTTTAAACCGACAACAAAATTATAAATAATACATATGTTTGTGACTATATATGTTTTTAAGAGAAGACACCAAGTGGACTCCAGGTGAGTTATTACCATGTCCCACAACTTCTTCAATTTGTATCCTTTTATAATAACTCGATTTATTTTTCATTCTGAATATTTCTAAAACCCAATATGAAAATGTTGAACCCCAAAGGTTAACTGTTGAACCCCTAAAAAATATAAAAAAATTAAAAAAATTTAATTAAAAATTTGAATATTTTTAAATTCCAAATGGAATTCGCCCAAATAAAAATTATTTAATCCCAAAAGAAATACCAATAAATTGTTTTTGCTTACTAAGTTCGGCGACCTGATTTTTAAAAAATCTGGGGCCAGTCCCGATTTTCAAAAATCAGGATAAATTAGGGTTTAGGGACAGTTTATTCATCGTTCTGAATATTTCTAAAATCCAATGTGTAAACGTTAAATCCAAAAGGTTAACTGTTGAACCCCTAAGGGAATACAGATAAAATTTAAAAATTGAATATTTCTAAATCATAAATAGAACCCATTGAACCCAAATAAAAATTACTTAACCACAAAGGAAATACCAATAAAAATTTAAAATATTAATTGAAAAAAAAATATAAATAAAATTTTCTATCATATAATACGCAATCTCGATCGGGTTATTATAAACTTAATAAACCGAATACGCATATTATGAATGCTTATTTATGTAATTAACAAACAATAACCCACGTGACCGTGTCTCCTCGCAACTGCCAACAAATAGAGCAGGTGACTTCAAAGTTCAGATATAAAGACACGAGCTTCAATAACTTGAATATGCATTCAAGGGTGGTGTATTGAAATGGTTAAAGTTGGTCACTTATTTAGAAATGGTCATTTTCGTTAAAAAAACCTTTGAAAGAAGTTATTTTTGTCATTTTTTCGACCAGATAGAGGTAGCTTTCTTTTTATCATTGTTGCATATCGATAAGTGCGTGTTTGTGTGTCTTTAATTTTGAATTTAGAATAATTTGGCCTACAATCTGTGTCCGAATAATGGTATCATTTAGAATTAAATCCTAGCCCGCACGAATTTATTTTTGGACACAACTCAAAAAGAATCATGAGTTAACTGGTTGCTTATTAACTAGCAATCAAATCCCAACAAGGGCCCATATCATCTTATTGGGTTGAAACCCAACAATCCTCCCCTTCAACCCAATACCCATATTGGATTGAACAGTAACCATCACGCCATCGACGTCCATTCGCCAATGCCTCCCCTCGAACAATAACCTCGTCCTGCTCTTCCAAACATTGAGTGTCGCTAAAACCCGTAGAGTGATCCTCCAAACCACCGTTCTTCACCATAACGATGTATCAATCTACAAAATCACGTGCATCAACCACCACGAGTGCTCTTCAATCAATTGAGTCACCTGATCATTGCTTTCACAATCCTTCGGTCTTTCGAAGAAAATCACTACTATCATCCAAATAGTTCACCTGGTTGATCAAGCCATTGAAGCAATTGCGATGACCTCTTCCATCTCGAGTCCGAACACAGGATTGATCCATGGTGCAAGTCAACCGTCAAACCACACGTGACTTTGTCTCTACCCGCTTTAGTAGCAATCTCCTTGTCAGCAAATCCTTCATCATGCTTCGCCATACCAACTGAAACTCGAACTTTCCCTCAATCTCATCCATCTCGAACCCGAACCTTGGCTCTAGATACCACTTGTTAGGTTAGGGGACTTTACATAATCTGAGATTCACAAACACCAATACAGAGCACACACACCCAATCGATTATTTAACAAGATCCACCAAAACGCGGTCAAACACTATTCAAGTATTACTTGTACTTCTACCAACAATAAATAAAAGCAAAACAAGAACACACACAATATTTGACGTGGAAACACCCACGCCCCAAACTTGTATTATAAATCTTAAAAATATCAATAATACATCAAAACAATAACACCTTAACAGTGTCCCAACCCTGATACTTGAGCCAACAATGCTCAAGCATCTCCTAAACAATACTTAAGACTACATCTCTTAAGCTTTCACCACATCAAACAATATAATATGACTATGTATATATAGCCATCCAAAACTTAGTCACCAACTTACCATACTTGTTCTACAAGTCTTACCATACTTGCTATACAAGCCTTCCAATTCTTGGCACCTAATTTTCCAACTTAGTGATCAAGACATACCATATATAATAATTATCTACACATACAATTATTATCTTACCCATATATATCTTGGACCACCCAAGCCCATATCATCTTATTGGGTTGAAACCCAACAATCCTCCCCTTCAACCCAATACCCATATTGGATTGAACAGTAACCATCACGCCATCGACGTCCATTCGCCAATGCCTCCCCTCGAACAATAACCTCGTCCTGCTCTTCCAAACATTGAGTGTCGCTAAAACCCGTAGAGTGATCCTCCAAACCACCGTTCTTCACCATAACGATGTATCAATCTACAAAATCACGTGCATCAACCACCACGGGTGCTCTTCCATCAATTGAGTCACCCGATCCTTGCTTTCACAATCCTTCGGTCTTTTGAAGAAAATCACTACTATCATCCAAATAGTTCACCTGGTTGATCAAGCCATTGAAGCAATTGCGATGACCTCTTCCATCTCGAGTCCGAACACAGGATTGATCCATGGTGCAAGTCAACCGTCAAACCACACGTGACTTTGTCTCTACCCGCTTTAGTAGCAATCTCCTTGTCAGCAAATCCTTCATCATGCTTCGCCATACCAACTGAAACTCGAACTTTCCCTCAATCTCATCCATCTCGAACCCGAACCTTGGCTCTAGATACCACTTGTTAGGTTAGGGGACTTTACATAATCCGAGATTCACAAACACCAATACAGAGCACACACACCCAATCGATTATTTAACAAGATCCACCAAAACGCGGTCAAACACTATTCAAGTATTACTTGTACTTCTACCAACAATAAGTAAAAGCAAAACAAGAACACACACAATATTTGACGTGGAAACACCCACGCCCCAAACTTGTATTATAAATCTTAAAAATATCAATAATACATCAAAACAATAACACCTTAACGGTGTCCCAACCCTGATACTTGAGCCAACAATGCTCAAGCATCTCCTAAACAATACTTAAGACTACATCTCTTAAGCTTTCACCACATTAAACAATTACAATATGACTATGTATATATAGCCATCCAAAACTTAGCCACCAAGACTTACCATACTTGTTCTACAAGTCTTACCATACTTGTTATACAAGCCTTCCAATTCTTGGCACCTAATTTCCCAACTTAATGATGAAGACATACCATATATAATAATCGTCTACACATAAAATTATTAACTTACCCTTATATATCTTGGACCACCCAAGCCCATATCATCTTATTGGGTTAAAACCCAACACATGTAGCGTAACCCACCTGCATCTTCTTTGATCCATCTGGGAATCCCATCTGAGATTGTTATGGATCGTGGCAAACATAATTCTAATACCACTTGTTGAGCCTCCAGAAAGCCTTAAATCTACAATAGTATAATATTGTTCATTTTGGGCCTAGCCTACATAAATTTGTTTTTGGGCACATCCCAAAAGGGTAACTAGCAATCTGCCCCTCTCACAAATGATGTGGGACAACTCCCAACACATAAGGTTAAGGAGCAGCCTCCATACATTATATTATTCAATAATGGAGCCCTCGTTTGTGCCTAGACGGGTGAAAACATATAATTACCCAACAAATTTCTTGACTGGAATCGCTTGTTTAGGTACGTACTTGTTTCAAATTTGACATCATTGTTAGCAGCTTCCTAAGTAGCACTCCCCTTTACTATTTAGCAGTAGTAGGGGGTTCTTTTGATTGTATAAACAAAAAATTGTCTTGGGGTGCACACAGGCTTCAAAGAGTTTACTTTACCATCTCTGAACTTTGTTCTATTACAATTTTCAAATAGTCGAATTATTTGTAGTGTTATGTGAATAGCTCATGTTAATATTTCCTGCAAACTAATTAAATTGTTGAATACTTTTATAAACTTTGTTTTGGTTTGACAATAATTGTTAAACAGTAAATAACTGAATATCATTAGAAACAATGATAGAAAGGAAAGGCATGTAAGCAAAATCCTATAATCATATCGGTCATGTCAAATCCTATACAATGATTGATTAGAGATGAACAGATCATAATGCAAATAGTTTGTAGTAAAATCCTATAATCATATCGTTTATGTTCCATTGAACTTGAAATGGTATGTTTGGGTAGTAAATTTTGAATCTGATACACATTACGATTTGAATTTTCTGCAATATGACTTCGGTTTGAGTCTATAATATTTTATGGATGTTTCATACTTTCACACCGTCCAAAATAATTGAAATCCAAACCTTTTAACTTAAATACAGTTAAACCTCGATTAAGTAATATCCGATAAAGTGATAACCTTGCTTAAGTAATAAACTAGTCGATAAAGCAGCGCTTCGCGGCGGCGTAACAATTTTTTTTAAAAAAATTCAATACATATTTATTTTATATTATATTATCAATATTAAATTTTAGTAGTTACATAATATTCTCTAATGGACCGATTTCATGTTAAATACGATTCTTTTGATTGAGCCGCTGTTTCGTTAAAACCGAAATCCCAAGTTTAACATATATTATAAAAACTTATATAATAATTTTTATCCATAAAAATCGAACCCTAAAAATTAAATATATATATATATATATATATATATATATATATATATATATATATATATATATATATATATATATATATATATAGGCTAGCGTTCAAATAGAAACCAACCTTAGAATAGAAACTAGAAACCTACACTAAATAAATTATATTTCATTTATTTTAATGGCCCCGCTAGGGGCACCTTCACAAAAAACGTTTAAAATTCTTGGCTCTATTCAACAAAAATATATAAAAAAAAATTTAAAAAAAGTACTGTTCACGTGCCACGTCATCGCATGAACAGTAACTTTTTTTATTTTTTTTTATTTTTGTTGAATAGAGACAATAATTTTAAACGTTTTTTGTATTGGAGTACCCCAAATTTGGTCATTAGATTAGCTTGAAATATTTAATTTAGGTTTAGTTTCTATTTTTTATTCTAAGTTAGTTTCTATTAGAACAAGACCCTATATATATATATATATATATATGACATCGGTATCAAATTTTTAATAGCTAATACAATCAATTCTAGTGAGACGTATTCCCGTTAAACACTCTTCAAGTCGCTCTTATTTGAAACTGAACTGACTTCATTACATATTATTGATAACACTCATCTTATAAAACAATTTTTTTTTCTTAAAAATTAAAACCTTAAAAGAGAGTAAATTTCGATTTTTACATTTTTTAAACTTTCTAATATTTTCGATTGAGCTGCTCTCTCATTAAAACAAAAATTCCAACTTTAACATATATTATAAAGACTTATATATTAATTTTTATCCATAAAAACCGAATCCTAAAAATTAATAAGAAAAAATATGACATCAGTATCAAATTTTAATAGCTATTATAATCCTTTCTAGTGAGTCGTCTTCCCGTTAAACACGTTTCGAGTTGCTCTTATTTGAAACTGAAATTCTAATTTGATTACATATTATTGATAACACTTATTTATAAAATAAATTTTTTTCTTAAAAATTAAAACCTTAAAAGATAGTAAATTCCTAATATGTTAAACTTTCTAATATTTATGGAGTTTTAAAAGATGAAAATATATCTTATATTTTATGTCTATTATAGATATTCCTGTATTTATTTACAACTTCCGCATTGGAATGTCTTTGTGTTATGTTGACACATCAATTTTTTAAGTACAAAGACTTTTTTTTAGGGAAATAATATTGAATTTATGGATATATTTTTGTAATGCAAATATAATTAACTTGTATAAAAAATTAAAATAAAAAATTTCTAGGAAAAAAGATATAAAAAATCGTGTGAAACGTCTAAACGGCCCTCCTATTCTACTTCTAATGAAACATTTTATTATATGTATTCTTTTTATATTCAAACATCTTTTCTATCTCCAATAATTTTTTTAATTATATATATTTTCTATAAATTCAAACTCTTTTTCTCTATAAATTAGAAATCCTATTTTACTTACAATAAAACTCTTAATTATAAGTCTTACAAACACCTATTCTACTTACAATAGAATTTTCAATTATATGTCTTCCCTATTATGCTTTTAATATGTTAAAATATAGTTGTTTAGTTATTAATATTTAAAATCCAAGAATTTTGAAAATTTTAGAATATATTTATCTTCTATTATATAATTAATATTAAATCTTAATCTTTTCTAATAAACAACTTTCTCGTTAAACACAGTTATTCCTATTAAGCCGCTCTCTCGTTAAGACCAAAACCATAACTTTTACATATTACTTATATAACAACGTTTATGAATAAAAATCAAATTCTAAAAATAAAATAAACTTATAACATCAATATCAAATTATAATAGCTAATACAATCTTTTATAGTAAGTTGTTTTCCCGTTAAACACATTTCGAGCAGCTCTCGTTTGGGATCGAAATTACAACTTCATTACATATTATTGATGATACTAATCTTATAGAACAATTTTTTTCCATAAAATCAAAACCTAAAAATAGAGTGAATTACAATTTTTACTTTCTCTAAACTTTCTAAATTTTTTGGAGTTTTAAAAAATGAAAATACATCTTATTTTCTCTTTATATTATAGAAACTCCTGTATTTATTTAGGGTTCTCGCATGAGAATGTTCTTTTATCATGTTAACATATCAATTCTTTTCTTTTTAAATACGACATGGGAATAGTATTGGATTTATGAATTAATTTTCCTAATAGAAGTATAATTACCTTATATAAAAAATATATAATTTTAGAAGATCATAAAAGGTGTCACCACCGTTCTTGTATCCTATTTCCAATTAAAAAAATAAAATATTTAATTATATGTCTCATTTATATATTTAAACACCTATTTTACTTCGAATAGAACTTTTAATTATATATCAATTTTTTCTATAAATTCGAACTCTTATTTTTTATAGATTCGAACTCATATACTACTTCAAATAGAATTTTTTTAGTGCAAATTAGTGAGAGTAGTAGGCTAGTAGCTGTTTGAATTTCGATGACTCAGGTAATCGCGATTGGTAAGATTGTATTTGGAAGTGAAAAATCAGTAGTATAATCCCATGGAATTTCAATGTAGCATAGCTCCTTAATTTCCTCAAATCAATCTAATTCCGCTTGTAACATTATCTGATCGTTTTTTTCCATAAAATCCAAATATAAAAATAGTGTGAATTACAATTTTTATTTTCTCTAAACTTTTTAAAATTTTTGGAGTTTTAAAAAATGAAAATACATCTTATTTTTTCTTTATATTATAGATACTCCTGTATTTATTTAGGATTCCCGCATGAGAATGTTCTTTGATTATGCTAACATATCAATTCTTTTATTTTTAAATATGAATACTTTTTTTATGAGAATAGTATTGGATTCGTGAATAAATTTTCCTAATAGAAGTATAATTACCTTATATAAAAAATATATTATTTTAGAAGATCATAAAATATGTCACCACCGTTCTTGTATTCTACTTCCAATAAAATATTTAATTATATGTCTCCTTTATATATTCTCTATAGATTCGAACTCCTATTCTACTTCCAATAGAACTTTTAATCACATGCCTTATAAATACCTATTCTACTTTCAATTGAACTTCTAATTCTTCCCTGTAAATTCGAACACATATTCTAATTCTAATATGTTAAAAGATATTTTTATGTTTATTAGTGTTTAAAATCCTAAAATTCTAGAAAATTAGAAAAATAGATTAAGATGATCTTAGAACGCCAACTAAGCACCCGCATATCCTCCTTTATATATATATATATATATATATATATATATATATATATATATATATTGATGATTTCGTCGATCCCAACTTGGGCCAATGTTGTAAAGTAATATTCTCGCTAAAAGCATATGATAATAAAAAATTAAAAAGTCAATAAGGGTCCAAGTAATATGTAAAGTAATAATTCCAGAATTATATATATATATATATATATATATATATATAAATATATAATGTATATGAGTTACAAAAATCAATTCTTTTAATAATATGAACCTATAGTAGCTTGTTTCTTCTTTCCACCAAAGCCAAAATTAATCTCATCCTTGACTTTATGTAAAACATTTATAACTCCTGGTATGTTTTGCTCGTATTGTAACAAGTAATTGTTCAAAGTATTGATTGCTTGAAATGCTTCCTTTGATGACACGCGTGGGATTACATTGCTATCGTCCGGTTCAGGATCAGTGTTCATTACCGACTGAATGATTTCTTCATCCGTAGGTGATTCTTTTTTTTTTAAACATAATGTAATGTAATACGTAAACATAAAAATTCGATAAAGTAATAAAATATTACTTTATCGATAAAGTAATAAAATATTATTATATCGATAAAGTAATAAATTCGGTAAAGTAATATTTTTTCTAGTCCCAAGAGTATTACTTTAAAAAGGTTTAACTGTATGTCCGTGATAATCATAAAATTCAAAAGAAATTGGGAAATAATTTGAATAATTTATTTTCAAATAAAGCGAACAATATTAAACAATATAAATTTAATTTGTTTACTATTCTAGTAGATGTGTGTAGACGTTTCTAGATTTTTCTAGGAGCATGTATTGCGATTTTTTTAATTTATAAAATTGTATGTGTGCGTATCTCTATAATCATCCTCGAATATTCGAGAGAATATCCGGAACTTTGGAGTCTCTAGAAAGTTCTTTTCATCCATATAAAGCATTTATCAAGTCATTTGTGTTACAACTCATAACTTCATCTTCACCACGATCACTTCGATTTATCGGCTTAACCAATTTTCCAGATCTAGAAAAAATCATAGAAATAGATCTATCTCTCTTTTTCTAAAAAAAAATGTTAAACTCATCAAATACGACTTCTTGTAGTATCTACCAATTTTACAGCACAATATTTCACAAAAATATTGATAGCACATATTGGAAGAAAGTTGTCATCCCCAAACAAACAATGAAGAAGATGCTCCGAAATTTGGCTACTACTTGTTCGCATAGTGGAGCTAACCACTACTGTGTATTGGAGGGAATCCACAATCATCCACACAGGTCTTATAGTAATTTCATTAATGAAGTTTAATTATCGTAGAAGTTTTGCTTTCTAATTACATTATACTGTTATGCATGTGAACAATGTTGTGAGACAGCCAAGCGTCCTCTGTAGACTGACAACAACACTATTTCAGGCCCAAGAAAAAAAGGAAAGGGACCTCTCGGTGAAGTTGCATCCTTCTGAAATCACACTTGTGCCGCATTTCAGCAATTTCAGGTAGTTTCTGTTTTCATTGTAAAAATTACTACATGTTAGCTCTTCATTATGTTTTCATTCTTTGCTTAAATTGTACATGAAAAAGGCGAGTCCAGGGTGTTCTGACTGGCAATAACATTTGGCGGTTACTCATCTTTTTTTGTCTTCGTTTGTGTGTCACAGCAACTTACAAATGCCTGGTTCTATTCAGGCTCCTCTACAAATTGTCGAGGTATGATCATTACACCATAAAACATCGTAACTGTGTTAATTAATGGAGACTAAGACATTTTAGTTCTGTTGCAGGTTGATCATTCCGTTCAACTCGAGCCAGCTAATCAAGCAGGTCAGAATTTGGCATATCCAGCCTATTGCCGGGTTGTCTGATTTTTAAAATTATATTTTCAGATAAAAAATGGCATGTTTAAATTATTGTTGTAAGATATACTCTGTTGGCCTTAATCGTATTTTAATTTATAGCATTATCATTTGTAAATTTTTTTAACTACGAGGTTTACATTTGAAAATTAGACCACTGCTCAGAGCCAAATATTCATGAAGAGCCAATTTTAATTTTGCGTGTATTCTCTTTGTTGTGCATTAGTAGTGAGCAATGTGTTAGGTGGTTAACTTAGCAGCTGTTTGTTTTAGTTATGGGCGAGGACTATCATACCACTTGCACTGACAATTTGCTCTCTTTGTGTTTTCTTTGTAATCTTTTCACCACTAGCACCTGTTCATATATTATTTGTCTTGCATTCAAACAGATATATGCAGGCCTCCAGAAGGATCTTGAGGATTATGGAGTGGCTGAGTCCTGGATAAAGCTATATGATAGTGATATGTAACAAGCTTAATGTTGCTGCAATGGTGATCAGAGGACTTCTTGATTCGACCACAGAAATTTACTACAACACCCTCAGAAATATTTGTTTAAAAAGAATGTATATGGAATGTATTGAGAATTCTGTTTGCAAACTACTAAATCCTTGATTGAGATTTCTGAATAATAGAATGATTTAGAGGGGTGTATTCATTTGAGAATCAGTTGGATTGTTAATAATCCATGAATTTTAATGGAATGTGTAAATCCATGGATTATTTAAAATCTCTACACAGATTATTTTAATTCTCTACAGATTTTGAAGGATTTTGATGGATTTTTGTAGAATTACAAAATCCCACAGATTCTATAAGATTGATTTCTTTCATTTTTTTATTTTATAATATCTATATATCAATTAAAGATAACTATATATAAATAAATAGTCCAAAATGAATATAGTCCGAAAATTTAAAATATTGAAGGATAGTATTTCAAAAAAAAAAACTAAAGATTCGAGAACAAAATTAAAAAAATATGCTTATTCATCTAGTCCTCGTCATTCATGTGTTTCTCGTTCTCATTGTATTGATCATCACTATCTTCTTCATTTGTTGCGTTACGAGGCCTATCATTCCACATGGCATTAGCAATGTTAGCTCTCTAAGTATTAACTGCGGCCCTTTGTTGTAGTTGACTTGAAAAATTTGATCCATCATTACCACCATCCTCCGTGTTGGTAGGTTGGTTATCTTCCACTTCGATATACCTTAATGTACTCATCCCATACTTCATTTGGAGCAGTGAACTTTTTTGACACAGAATCGTATCCAAAACCAGAGCTAAAGCCTAAAAGAGTTGAGTATAAAGTATATCGACTTTTGAACCATTTCAGTCGACTTTGATAATTACCATAAGTTTTATTGCATTGAAATTTTGCATTAAGAGGGGGAAGAATTCGATCGATCCCTATTTGTTTCGGAAGGACACCACTAATATTACGCCATCCTCGATTTGCAACATCAACCATAAGTTCTAACAATCCATCGCTCTCATCTTTTGACCATTGATCATAACCACTTTTTTTTTTTTTTTTGCATTTTGTGAATCGGCCATTATAGTGCTAATCATTTCAAAAATGTTTACATATCATAATGATTCATAAAATCGACAATATAATATGTAACAAAAAACATGTTGTATAGATATGTATTATTTAACAAAAACATACACATGCTCATATAACTTTACCACAATTGATGCAAAAAAACAAGAATGGATATGATGAAAAAAAAACTTGTACCTTTAGAGACCATCCAAGAAGAAGCAGAAGCAGGGAAAGATAAAAAAATGTACGTAGGTATAAATACTAGCATAATGTATCTTTACATATCTTTTACTTTAATTATTTTGATTTTTTTTATTACAAATGTTATAATTCACAAATCCATCAAAATATTGCCCAGTAACTACAAATTTGACGTTGATAATTTTACATATAAAATCTCCCACAAATATTTCAAAATCCATTACTTTAGAAAATCAGTGGAAAGTTGAATACCTTGAGATTTTGATTGATTGTTTAAAATCTGGATTGAATACCTACAGATTTTAGAAGATTTTTTAAAATCTCAATTGAATACCCACAGATCTAGAAAGATTATTTGAAATCCGAATTGAATACCTTCAGATTTTAAAAGATTTTTTAAAATCCCAAATGAATACCTACTGATTTTGAGAATCCATTAAAATCCAACAGATTCTCAAATGAATACACCCCTCTTAGACAAAAACAACTTAACCTCATGATCTGAATATGAGTACATCAGATACAAAAACAACAATTGCTTTTACCAATAGTAGGGAAACTATTTAAAAAGTTTTGCACAAACTTTTACCAATAAAAGAATAAAACACAATTTTGGTTCGATTCTTTACAAATACATAATTATACAAGATTTTGCAGTATTATTCGAATCAATTAATGCTTTAGACCGACACGATCGCTAAAAGTTCATAAGCTTTGCCTAGGAGAAATCATGCTCTAATGACCAAAAGCAGCAGGAGACGACCATCGCTTTTGAGATGAAAATTAGTTGGAGACAAAGTCAAGAATGTCTCATAGAGTGGAAACTTCTCTCAGCCATCTCAGTCATCTTCCACTTTATTAAAATGCACAATAAGAAGACTACTGTAAATTCATCTCATCCACCACACCAATACCAAATCAAATTTGTTAATATGGATTCAACCAAAACAACCCTCCTGGAAAAACAACCCTCGTCGAAATTTCCAAAGAACAACACCCTGAAGCTCTACATCCTGTCTTTGGTAATCTTACTCTCGCTAGTAATCGCTGGAATACTCTTTATAACAACTGTAATAAATCTTCGGGTGTTTGATCCAAACAATGTTCAGATAATAAATCTCTCTCCCACACCCTTCCACTCCATTCGAGCCATTTGTTCTTTCACACCTTACAAACGGTTGTGTCGCAACACCCTATACTCCTCCATCACCACCAATATATCCAGTGACAACGCAACGTTGCCACTGGATAATGTTTTTCCGCAAGAAAACATTATTTTCCTCTTCGGAATTTCCAAAGAACAACACCCTGAAGCTCTACATCCTGTCTTTGGTCACAAAATTGTTCCTATTGCTAGCAGAAGTCTAAGAATTCGCTCCCCCTCCCACTGCTTAAAAATCGAATACATTCAAAAAAAAAATGTTGCTCATGGCACTATAATCTAAAAACGGAACCATGTGTATGACTTATGAGAGCACATGGAAGCAGTTCCGCCATGATGACATTCCCAATTTGAAAATCAACTACCCCTTGCTTCAGATAGAAAAATTAAAAGCAAACAAACACACCACAGTAGCGGCAGCAACAAAGACTTTATATAAATTAGTACACTAAGAGCCTATTTTTTGAACAGTTTAACCCAAGAACATAAAATTGCAAGAAATTGGGTAGTGTTAGAAGTCAAACCCATGTGATGGAATTGTAGGCAGCAGCCATGTTAGGTGAAGGCTGCCCATGTGTTCAAATAAAAAGGCTGCTATATGTAGTCTTAGTTGGTAGGCTTGAATCATATGTAAGCAATGATGTAGTATGTCTAGTAAAGCCTATAAATAATGCTGTTGTTTGTAGTTGTAATGTACACCAAAAATATGTAATACCAAAGAGGTATTAAATACCCAAACACTAAACACTCTCAATACCAAAACACTAAACACTATTCCGCATACTTTGTTTATGGTATCAGAGCCATAAGGTTTGATTTGGGATTCTGAATATTTTTTTCCGGTCACTATTTCTGTCGGAAGTTACTGTTCACTGTTCATCACCGGAGACGAAGCACTGTTCATCGCCGGAGATGAAGGCACTGTTCACTGTTCATTGTTTACTGTTCACTGTTCCAGAAACTACACAATGGCTGAACAACCAGAATCCACAACACAATTAGTCTCTATGGAACAAATGGAAAAAATGTTCCAATTATTTCAGAAACTACAAAAAAATCCAAACCTCCCAGAAACCGGAATATCACAAACGGTGCGTGTTGCCGAAAAACTAAATTTCACTAATTACACCAAATGGTGTAAATTAATGCATATAGCTATTGGTGGTCGAGGCCGGCTCAACCATATCACAACCAATCCCGTTCCACCAGATGACCCTGAGTATCAACAGTGGGCTCAAAAGGACTCAATGGTCTTGCCTTGGATCATTGAAAATATTAATGGAGATCTTGTGAACCAATTTCTGGATTACAAGACTGCCCGGGAACTATGGAAGGGAATTGAAACTCTCCTTAGCAGTGGGGGAGACGAACTCCAGATCTATGATCTAAGTTCAAAGGCAGCAACTATGAGACAAGGAAGGGACACTATAGAAATTTATTTCAGTAAACTCAACACTCTGTGGAAGGAAATAGATAGGAGAATGCCCAATCCCATGAAGTGTGCAGAGGACATTACTTTATTTAATTCCTTCATACAAATGCAAAGATTGTACCAATTTCTAGCAGGAGTAAGCGATACTCTAGACAAAGAAAAGAGGGATATATTGTATCAAGATCCACTACCCACCATTGACGCAGCCTACGCGTCCATAAGACGGGAGATCGCCCGTCGCGGCATAATGGCCAGCAACTCATCATTGGGACGAGAACCTTTAGAGATTGGTAGTGGGCTCCTCGTGAAACACCGGTCGGAATCCTCGTCATTCCAACGAGAGGATAAAACGCAGCTCAAGTGCAGCCATTGTGGTGGTACGAAACACACCAAGGAGGGGTGTTTCAAAATCATCGGGTATCCAGAATGGTGGGACGACCTGAAGCAGAGGAAGGCCGTCTCCAAGCCTATAATTTCCAGAACCGGCGGTAAGGCCAACCTAGCTGTAGGTGGTCCGGATGGTAACGGCGACAACCCCTTCACAACAGCGCTACATACTGATCAGACAGCAGGTATAGTCCGTGAAAGCAAAGTCACTGGAAATCAAAACTCTTTGGGCCTCCTATGCAACCAAATATCCAATCCATGGATTTTTTATTGTGGGGCCACCGATACAATGACCTATGATTCTTCCGATATTATGTCCTCCAGCAACACTCATCGTACCCAAATCCAAAGTGCAAACGGAGAATATATTCCCGTTACCCAGGCCGGAACTTTGGATGTTACCTCTAATATCCATTTACAAAACGGCCTCTTAATTCCTAGTCTTACTCACAAGCTTTTATCTGTTAGCCAGTTAACTAGGGAACTTGACTGTACTATTCTAATGACATCATGTGGTTGTGTTGTGCAGGATGCTCAGACGGGACGGATCATTGGTCATGGTACTGAACGAGGAGGATTATACTATGTGAATGAGATGACTCAAAATGGTAACACTTTGCTTGCTCATGGATCACCAGAACATCAACTCTGGATGTGGCACCGTCGGCTAGGTCACCCCTCCATAGGTTATCTCAAACGATTATTTCCCTCTTTAAAGAACATTGCCGTAGATTTGAACTGTGAAGCATGTGTTTTAGCTAAAAGCCATAAGCACTCATATTATCCTAGTATGACTCATAGTACTCAACCATTTGCCTTGATTCATTCTGATGTATGGGGACCAGTTCCAGATTTTACCCTTCAAAATTTTTCATATTTTGTTTTATTTGTGGATGATTGTACTCGTATGAGCTGGGTGTATTTTTTAAAAAACAAGTCTGAAATGTTTGATGTCTTTGTTAAATTTTACCACATGATTTGCACTCAATTCAAAGCTCAACCAAAAATTTTACGGTCGGACAATGGGGGGGAATACGTTAACTTGAACATGAAACAGTTTATTACTGACCATGGCCTCCTCCACCAAACCACATGTTATTACACACCTCAACAGAATGGTGTAGCCGAGCGAAAAAATAGAACCCTTATTGAAATCACCTGAGCCCTTATGATCGAATCTCACGTTCCTGTTCACTTCTGGCCCGAAGCTATTGCTACTGCTACCTATCTCACCAACCGCCTTCCCACAAAACCCCTCAATTACGACACACCCCTCAATACTCTTGGGTCACACGTCTCAATTCCATCTTCACATTCCTTACCTCCTCGAGTCTTTGAATGCATTGTCTATGTTCATCTTCAAAAAAGGGTGCGCACCAAACTAAAACCCAGGGCTGTTAAATGTGTCTTTCTTGGGTATGGGGTTAATCAAAAGGGTTATCGGTGTTATGACCCTATCCAGGACAAAATCTACACTATTTTAGACTGTGAGTTCTTTGAACAGTCTTACTACTATACCCAGCTTAGTCCTCAGGGGGAGAGTTTGAGTGATGACCTTAGCTGGTTAACATATCCAGAAGTGATGAATCCAGATCCTACAACACAAGTAGGTAATACCACCGATGTTGCTCCTGAAGCATCAGTATCTCCTCCTCCATCAGTATCTCCTCTTATGTCCACTCCAGTTCCGTCTAGTGAGCATCCTTCTGATGACCTCTCCTCAGCAGAGATTAATTCTGAGAACTCTAGAACTGATACTATTATTGAAACTAATATTTTTCCTAGTGATAGTATTCCAAACAGGTATCAGTTACCCCCGAGAAGTACAAGAGGAGTTCCACCGAGGAGGTATGATCCAGAGTATGAGGCCCAACGGTTTAAATATCTTGTAGAAAGAATCAGCAATGAGAACTTGTCCAGCACAGCCATGGATTTTACCGCCTTTGTATACTCCACTGACATTCCCAAAACAGTGGAGGAAGCCCTTGGAAATGAAAAGTGGAAACAAGGTATGGAGGATGAGTATTCAGCTCTACAGAGAAACAAAACATGGGAAAAATGCATCCTACCAAAAGGAAAAAAGAAGGTAGGTTGCAGATGGGTATTCTCTATCAAATACCGAGCAAATGGAACTGTTGAAAGATACAAGGCACGACTGGTGGCTAAAGGAAATACCCAGACATATGGAATTGACTACTCTGAGACCTTCTCTCCTGTAGCCAAGATTGATACAATACGGGTCTTGCTCTCAATAGCAGCAAACAAGGAGTGGCCCATATACTAGTTTGATGTAAAAAATGCTTTTCTTCACGAAAGTATTGATGAATAAGTATATATGGAGGCACCTCCAGGGTATTCTCAGGAATTTGGAGATGGAGAAGGATGTAGACTGAGGAAGGCACTTTATGGGCTAAAACAGTCCCCTAGGGCATGGTTCGGAAGATTCACAAAAGCTATGAAGAAGTTTGGGTACAATCAAAGCAACTCAGATCACACCCTATTCTTGAAGAAGGTTAGAGATAAAATCACTTGCTTGATAATTTATGTGGATGATATGATTATCACTGGAAATGATGAGAAAGAGATAACTGACTTAAAAGGAAAACTATTTCAAGAATTTGAGATGAAAGATTTGGGGACTCTCAAGTATTTTCTTGGCATAGAAGTTCTGAGGTCAAAACAAGGAATCTTCATTCACCAGAGAAAGTATATCCTTGATCTTCTGGTAGAAACAGGAATGTTAGACTGTAAACCAGCTGAGACACCGATCGTTGCTAATCATGGTCTTCAAGTTCTTGAAGGAGCAAAATTGGCTAAAAGAGAACAATATCAGAAGATTGTGGGAAAACTCATTTACTTAGCTCACACAAGACCAGATATAGCTTATGCTGTAGGAGTGGTAAGCAGGTTCATGCATCTCCCACAAGTACAACACATGACAGCAGTAATGAGAATTTTGAGATACTTAAAGGGTACAAGTAGCACGGGAATTTACTTCGCCAAAAATGATCATCTGGATCTAATTGCCTACACAGATGCAGACTGGGCAGGAGATCGTGACGGCAGGAAATCCACTTCTGGGTACTTTACTCTAGTAGGTGGTAACTTGGTCACCTGGAGAAGTAAAAAACAAAAGGTGGTGGCCTTATCAAGTGCAGAGGCAGAATTCAGAGGAATTGCAAATGGAATAACTGAAATCCTATGGATTCGGAAACTCATGAATGAACTTGGTTTTTCACAGAAAATAGCATGTAAGCTATTTTGTGACAATAAGGCAGCTATAAGTATCTCAGAAAATCCGGTCCAGCATGACAGAACGAAGCACGTCGAGATAGACCGACATTTCATCAAGGACAAATTGGAAGATAAGACAATCAAACTTCCGTTTGTTCGATCAAAGGATCAATTAGCTGATATCCTGACAAAGGCAGTCAATACTAAAGCCTTCGATGAGACTTTACGCAAGTTGGGCATTAGGGCACCGACTGCCCAACTTGAGGGGGAGTGTTAGAAGTCAAACCCATGTGATGGAATTGTAGGCAGCAGCCATGTTAGGTGAAGGCTGCCCATGTGTTCAAATAAAAAGGCTGCTATATGTAGTCTTAGTTGGTAGGCTTGAATCATATGTAAGCAATGATGTAGTATGTCTAGTAAAGCCTATAAATAATGCTGTTGTTTGTAGTTGTAATGTACACCAAAAATATGTAATACCAAAGAGGTATTTAATACCCAAACACTAAACACTCTCAATACCAAAACACTAAACACTATTCCGCATACTTTGTTCAGGTAGTAGTAAAATTTGAATTGAGCAACATAGATCCATTGAACAGGAAAGAAAAGGAGTGCGAATGATGCAAGAAAATGAAGATATAAAAAAGGGTACCTCCTCAATTCGAGAGAGATTGAGGTGAAGTCTTGTATTGATCCATGAAAGAATCTCATTCCTTCCAATAAAGTAAGCACTATCCATCATCCCTATGTTCATAGCCATTATGGGGCGAGAGAGAGAGAGAGAGAGAGTTCTTGAAAGTGTCACCGCCGGCAACTAAATGAACGAATTGCGGGCTGCCTGAGTGCCTGTCTTTTACTACACTTATTATTACAGTATTTTATTTGTTTTTTTAACTTAAAACAGAGCCTCTCGTATTACGCCACATGTCTAGATGTAATGTAGGCACGTAATCAACATTACTGTACCACGTTTGTCTTTAATTACTGATGTTACACAAACAGAATACAAAGATTATTTTCAAACGGGAAAATAAATTCTTTCGTCCCTGAACTATTTCGATTTTATTGTTTTAGTCCTTGAACTAAAGATTCCGTATTTTATGTAATTAAACTTTTGGATTTTTCTGGCTTAGGTCCCTCTGTTAAAAAGATTCTAACGGACGTTAGAATCTTACTTACTAGAATCTTAGTTCTTCACAAATTGCAAAATCAAACCGACTTTTCGTGGTGATTTTGGTGTCCAAATCGAGCATGTGAATATTCAAAACAACCCTCTCTCCACCTTCTATCCACCTCCATCATCAAAATCAAGTTTCGGTAATCTTTAATTTTCGGTATCACCGGAGTTCTTGATTTTGACCGGAATTTGTTTTTATTTAATCGTTTGAAGGTTTTACTTGTATATACGTATATATCCATGTAGTGGGAAGGTTATATAATTTTTTTAGAAATTTTGGGCTTGTTTTTAGTTTGCCGGAAAATGTTTGTGTCATCGGATTTTCTTATTATTGTGAATGGATTTTGATGTCATTATGGGTCGTAGTTGTTTATAAGGGTGTATAGATTGTAAGATGATCGATTTCTTGAGTTTTGAGACTGCTTTCTAGATTTCCGGTGGCCGGTTTCTACACATTTTCCAGATTCCAATCAATTTAACGTCTGTCAACCATTTTTTAACGGACGGACTAAAACCAGAAAAATTCAAAAGTTTAATTACGTAAAATACGGAATCTTTAGTTCAGGGACTAAAACAATAAAACCGGAATAGTTCAGGGATGAAAGAATTTATTTTCCCATTTTCAAATCTCATCTCACTCACAAAAACATGCGTACAAAACGATCGTGCACCAATTTTATAATTACAAACTTACTATAATATTTTTGTTAATACCTGTTACAAATTTTTTAACACGTTACTAGGAAATAAAGAAATTATTTTTTTGTAAAAATAAGTTCGAAAGAGGTGTCTTGTATTGGATTTTCTGTCAAATGATTTTTTCTTATTGGGTGTTTAGAAAAAGCATTTAGTTTAGAAAACGCAATTTATGATATGGGCCAAACCACTTTGTACCAAGCGTTCTTTAGAACCCAGTAGATTCTTCATAATGGGCTGAAAATGGGTCTAGTCGAATTTCAACCTAACACACCATCCTTAACGCCCAACGGCAATATCCATCACAAAAAATGACAAACGGCAATATCCATCACAAAAAATGACAAATTGAACACAACGGAATTTAAGTTTGGTTAACTTTTTTCTATGTCAAATCTACAAATTGTTGTCTGCGCTTATATAATGCATTGTTAAGTAAATAAAAAAACTTTTAATTTACGAAATGATTTAGGTGTTATTTGGATCATCAACCTAATTAATAAAAATAAAAACGAATTTCAAATAAAAAATGTAGATAAATTTTATTTTCATTTCTATCAATCGAATTGAAATCTCATGATTCAAACAATCGCTTAAAAGCATTCTCACTTGAGGGAGATGGGAGATGGACGTAAAAGAACCGGGCGACGACCATAACTTAAGTCTTCCAACATGAAATGTAGTGGCACGACAAGGTCAAAAAGTCACTCTCATTCTTGAAATATCAACTACAACATCATACTAAAGATATGTAAACTCATTTGCTCCTCTGTCCAAAACAACCCCAAATCAATTCTGTTTTACAATGAATTCCATGAAAACAAACCTCCTCCAACGACGTTCCTCACCGGAATTTCCAAGAAACAACACCAAAAAGCCTTGTATCCTCTCTTATAGTTGCCGGGATACTCACCATCACCACTGTAATAACCATTCGGGAGTCCAGTCCAAGCACTACTTACACATATGTTGCACCCACACCCTCCCAAACCATTCGAGCCATATGTTCTTTTACACTGTCAGGCCGAATACACAATTAATAATCAAATTCATATGAGAGTTTAACAAGTAAGATGATTATTCACTTTAAATCTTCTGATATTAAAAACCCTCTTCGTGATGTAAACTATCACAAAGAGCTGCTAGGTTACAATAAAGATAGTTCGATGCACGATACCCTTCTAGGGTTAACCTAACTGTATTTATAAAATATACAGCTGCTATACAATCGCTAATTGATATTCCTAATAATCAGCTATACAATGATATCAATTACAGATTGTCACACGTCTCCTAAGTCAACTCGATCTCTTTGATAGCTATCCAGTCTCCAAAGATCTCGCTTCCATATCAATCTTCAATTGATCTCTAATATCTTCTGTTGACTTCGTACGCGCTTCCTCCAAACAGACTTTACTAAACTCTGTCCAGCTTCCGTCAGTCAGACTTTACTAAACTCTGACTTCCTTCCAGTTAAACTCTGATATATCACTGTTACACTTAAACACTGAAATATTACATCAATTATATCTAACAATCTCCCCCAACTTGTTCATTAGCAAAAATGCACAAGTTAATAGATAATTGATGATGTCAAAAACAAATAATCATATACAGTGTTTAACAACTAAACAGAGTTTAAACTGATACTTAACAAAATTACAGAAAATATGAAAAACTTACAGAGCATAAATTACTTAATCCTTTCAACATCCCATGCTGTCCTTAAGTACTCTGTTAGCAATCTCTCTTCTGCAACTTCAAGTGCTCTTTCCATCTCTAACTTGATCTCACGAAGCTTAGGATCTGTACCATCTATCTGATAAATGGCTGATCTCAGATCATAGATGCTGTTCTTCTTCATTTCATTTCAAAGTCTGATAAAGTATGACTTTTCTGATTCTGAATTGAATTCAAGCACAGTGATACCCAAATCAGTTCTCAGCTTAGCACTGTTTCCCTTCATTTCAACCATTCTTCCTTTGTAATCTAAGTACTTTGGTACATATTCAGACTTGTCTTTAATTCCACAAATCATCTTTGATCTTTCCATCTTGTATCTAAGCACTTCTGCAGCTCGGTAAGTACGACTGTTATTCACTTTGAAAATATGTAAGACATACTGCAGTTCTTCATACATTTTCAAATGAATATCATGCTCTCCAACTTTGTAAACAGTCCCATCCTCCATGAAATACAGCAGAAAGTCTTTATTTAGACTTCTTTGATGAATCAACTGTACTGATTCCAGCTTGTCCAAATTAACTTGAAGGACACCCTTGCCTGGAGCAGCCAGTGATGAATGATCTCTAGGAGTAATATTCAAAGTTCTTTCTCTGTGTGATCCTAAACCAGCCAAATCATGAGGTTGCTTAGCAATCATTGCTCTACTTTGAAAAATATCACCTCCTTGAACTTTTTCAGTATTATCAGGAATAGTGGTCTCACAAAACCATGAATTGGAAGAGTAGTTTGTACAACATGTGTAGAAACAGAGGTTGTAACTTGCTTTAACTTCTTTAAACTCTTACCATCTTCAACAACTTTTTCTTTAATCTTCAATCTAGCCTCATCTGCTGTTGGCTTTCTTGAATGAGACAATCTCTGATCAGCATTGACATTTTCATTGATCTTAATGCCTTTAATAACAGGTCTTGATGCCTTTTCATCTTTCTTCTTGAATTTTCCAGATTTAAGCTTTTTCTCATGTTCAGCTTTAAGCCTTAGCTCTTCAGCCTTTACATCTTCTAAATTGACATCATTTCCATGTTCTTCAAGAAAGATGTTTGCAGCTAACTCTGTATCATTCTGTGGACCTTCAGTTGCTTTAGCAGAGTTTACTTTAGCAGAGTTTGTAATTGCTCTTTTGGTCTTACCAGATCCACCTCCATCTGCAGCATCATCCTTCCTCTCAAAGGATTGAAGTTGTTTGCAAGCAGTTTTTGCAACTTTCTCCCCCTTTTTGACATCATCAGGAATCAGAATGGAGGTTAGCAACTCCAAAGAGTTTGCAATGGAATCCATTTTAACAGACAAAGCAGTCTGATTTTCTTCAACTTTACCCAGCCTGGCAAAGAGATTATCTTGAGCTTTAGAAAATTTTGTAGTCATGAGTTTAGACTCTCTTTCCATTTTCATTTCTCTAGTTACGATCTCAGTCCTCAAATCAGTGATTGCCTTCGTAGTTTCATCAAATCTACGATCCAGAGTTTTGACTTGAACTACAGTTGCTTTTAAGCAAGAAAGAATCTCTGGATTGGAAATAGTGTTGGCAGTCTGCTTAACAAAATCAGCTGCTCTCCCTCTTGGAAAAATACAATCCTCTTTGTACCAGTCAGCAGCAAATTTTGCAAGTTGTGCTTTTTCAATTTCATGAGATTTACAAGGTTGAGTGAAAGAGGTATGTTTATTGTCTGTTTGCACTGGTGCACTCAGAAAAGAATCAGAGTTTGCACTGCTTTCACCTTCAGGTTCAACACTTGCAGCTTTAGCATGTTTATCTTCAAGTAAAACACTATGCTGAGCATTGTCAGCCACAGTTTCTGCAATTTCTTCTGCAGCCTTGTCAAGATTTTCTTCATGTTGCTCAGGCTCAGCAACAGAGTTTACATTTTTGTCATCAACAGACATAGGCTGAGAAGTAGCCTTGGTTTCTTGATCAACCTCATCTCCTCCTTCAACAGTTTGGTGAGCATCTGAGAGTAACTCTGTATGTGATGCTACAGTTTCAGAAATGACAACTGTAGGTTGATCAGTTGCACCAGTTGCTTCAGATTGAGCAAAAATAGATGAGATAGGATCAGAGAATGGCATGAATGAATCAAGAATATCATCCATTGGAGAAAAGCCATCTCTAGTATCCTCTTCTGCAGGCATTTTGTCCTCTGCAGGCATTTCAACCTCTGCAGGCATTTTATCCTTTTCAACCTCAACAGTAGGTGTTTGCTGTGAAACCACCTCTGGAGCTTCAACATGTTCATCATCAGAATCAGAGATTACTAATTTTCTTCTCTTCGCTAGAGGCACTTCATCTGAATCCTCTTTACTAGATTCTACCACCACAGAGGGTGATTTAGGTTTCTTTGCTCTTTGAATCTTTCTTCTAGCATAAACAGCTCCAGGAGATGTCTGTTTTGCTTTGATATTTGTCTCTACTGACTTCTTAGTTCTTGCATGTCTCTCAGTAGTTGCTGTTGATTGATTTACTCTGCTTCTTTTTGTTTAGGCTGTGGTTGTGGTTGAGATTGTGATGGTTCAGAGTTTATTTGTGGAGTGTGTGAAGATTGTTTTGTGATTGGAGATTGAGGATTTTGGGTTGAAGCAGTGTTTGTGATTGGTGATGAAGGTTGTTGAGTAGGTACAGTGTGGGTAGGTGATGTAGGTGGTTCAGTGTTTAGGGTTTGAGTATGATCAGTGTTTAGTGGTTCAGGTTGTGGTTCTGGTTGTGGTTGGTCTTGAGGTTGGTTGAGAAAATTCTGCAAAGCAAGTGGCAGAACAAAGGCAGGTAGGTTTTCTTTACCAACATCCTTATTAGTCATATCAGAGAATATTCTCTTGTTGACTCTAAAAGGCTGAATCACATCAGTTTCAGCAATCTCTAAATCAGATACACAAGCAGTGAATAGCATTTGACAAAATCGAGCAAAATAAACTGTAGTAGACTCTGACAGTTTATCACCTAGATTCATCAGAACATATCTACCAAAATCAAAATTACTGCCATAAAGTAGAGAATACCCGATTTGTAGACTGTCCATTGGAATAGCATCCCAGTTAGTGACCTTCTTCTGGAATGTCCTTGTAATGCAATCGAAGAAAAAATTCCATTCCTTCCTGAGATTAGGCCTCTTTACACTGCCTAGCTTGTCAAGAGAATCCATGTAACCTATCTCCTATAGCATCTGTCTCAATTGAGGTTCAGCAACGTAAGTATAAGAGGTGTGTGTATCAAACTCCATCGTTTCTCTGACAGTTTGTGGAGTAATCACAAACTCTTGTTCTTCATGAGTGAAGATGATGTTTAGAGTCCCATTCTCTCCTCCATCCACATAGACCGAGTTTTGCCAAAAAGTGGCAATTTGAGATGCAGAGAGAGTACTAGGTTCAACAAGAGCTTGTCCAATCTCTGAGTCTCTCAAGAAATTCTGCATAAGATGAAACGCTTCTGGAACACGTTCATGATTGAGTGGGGCTGCATAATTGTTAGGGACAAAACGTAGACCAAGAACAGTGAATGGTTTAGAAGCCATTGAATCAAGAAATGGGCAAGAAATCATAAATAAAAGTGTATGTAGGAAAGGTGTTTGTGAAAATGCGCAAGTGAAAACTGAGAGAACTGTGAGATGTAAAAGTGAGTGGGTGAAAGTAAAACTCAATCGTTTGTACACAAAAGTAAATAGAGTTGTAATTAAAAAATTAAAACTCAATCGTTTTTGTATTCAAACACTCAACAGTTCCTAGATTAATGTGTGAGTGGGACACAATAATGGGTGAGTGAAATACACGCGCTCGTAATTTTAAGAAGTGTATTTGTGAATATAACAATAAAATATTTGATTTTAAAAAAAAAACAAATAACACTCTCTTAAAATACCTGGAACCATTAAAAACCAGAATACGAAGCGTTTTAGTGCTTCGTTACTTACCCATCTCTATTTAACGCCTAGAGACTTGTTCACTATCCCTTTCATCTTTCATTTTCTCCTAAAAATCAAAAACCCTTCACACAACACATCGTTAAACAATGTCAAAACTTACCATCAAGGAAAAGAATCTCCATCTCGTAGAGAACAGAGATATCTTCAGTTATACTCGTGAAGAGTTTGATGCCTTTGACTGGGAAAGGTAGCTTGAAACTCTGTGGCTGCAGATGGATGCCAGTCTTCAGGAAAACGAGACAGAAAAGCCTGCAAGAGTGATCGACATCGATGCTGCTCTTCAAGAAACATTAATATGGCTTTCCTCTAAGGCATCCACATCCAACACCACCAACCATTGTTAATGAATGTGTCAGCAAAAATAACCTTATCCCTTCAACTTCCACCCAAACAAAGTGGCAAAGATGGGATCTGGGATGTCTGCTAGCAATGGAGTGGTTTGGATTTCACTTTTTATTTTCCTGTTGAATAGATTAGTAGATAGAGAGAACAAAAAGATGTAATATTTGCATGTAATCTCTTTCTAATTATCAATGAAGAATCCGGTTTCTCTAATCTTATTCAATGTGTTCTGCAAATTTTTTTTTATGTTTATGAACTGTTCTTCAAAGAATTAAATCAAAGAAAATGAAAACTAATTAAAGTAATCATATAAGTAACAAATTCATCAACAATAACCACAATTAAATCAGGAACAGAACAATTAGGGATTACTTGTAGTATACATACAGTGGATCAATTAATGATGCGCAGTAAAAATAGCAATTGTCACCGCTGTATTCTCTTTCCTATTTCCAAGACACTTTAACACAGTACACTTATTAACAGTTGTCAAAAGCACTATTTACTTCAAAATTTTCAAATTGTCCAAATGAAAATTTACCTCAGAGTACGAACCACAAATCAACAACGTTTGTCATTTCTCCAACTTTATCACCGAAACCCTTTCAAAAATTGCACAGTTGTGAAAATATGTGTGTGTGAAGCAGAGTTTACCAAATCAATTTTTAGAGCATCTAATTTTTCATAAAATCCATAAAGTAAATCAATAAACACTGGATGCACAAACTCTCATAGTAAACACTGACTGTATGATGAAAGCTAAACTCTGTAGTAATCAATCTATATACAGTAACTTTTAATTTATTTTATACCCCCTCTATTGCTAATATATATATATATATATATATTTTATTCTATTCTATTCATTCCAGTAATTAGAGGTTGGAGCCAGTCATCAAAAATTCATAAATTTTAGCCCTTATCATTTTGATAAGTTCCTGGGTCATCCTAGTCTTTGACTAGTCACCAAAAATCAGAGAATTTTAGCCCATATTATATACCAATAAGTTCCTGGGTCATCCTAGTCTCCAACATAATCTCAAATGAGTATTGCAACCTATATACATTTTCTTTGGGGTATTGCAGTAAGCATTTTAATCTACCAGAGTATAACTAACAAAGTTTAGAGTTCATCAACATCAGTAGTTATTCATGAAAGGCAATGCACACAGTATTTATAGGCTCAGAGTTTAGGACAAAATAAACTAAGAGATGCTATAAATATGAACCAGTATCATGCTGTGTTGACTTTCTGCACAATCTAAGATTAGATCACAATAACTCAGAAAGATTCATGATTAATTGCTGAGAATCATGCTTCATACATAATTCTTCATTGGTGTTTTCATTCAGACAAAAATCAACTCAGAGTTCACAGAGTTTATCAAACTTATTAACAGTGTATGACATACAGGCATGCTAACAGAATTTAACAGAGTTTGACAGAAAAACATGTTAACAGAGTATGCATAACAGAGTTTAATCAACAGAGATCACTTAGCACATAACAAATTAAGGAAATATGAGCAACACAATACATAAGTAAAATTTGAATCTAACCAACATTCCTAGTCAGAACCAGAGACCATTCCTAGTTCATTGACCAGTCTTGTAAATGTAGCTTCACTCAATGGTTTGGTGAAAATATCTACAAGCTGTTGTTTTTTTGCATCTGGATCACCAATTATCAAATTAGGTGTATGTGATTTAGTCCATTTCCTAGCAAAAGGCAAATGACTTCTGTCAGCATGTGATCCTCCCCTGTAAGAACCCCAAATTTTGGATATAATTAAAACTTTTTATTAAGTACTGATAAAATGAGGAACAATGATTCCGACAACAAGGTCACCAGCTCTAATGAATGAATGGAATGGATATGGATTCAAATACTTATATGTCATGAAGAATGCTAAAGGGTGACAACATAGGTAAGAATAATCTATCTCCTAAGGGAATAAGATATGGCAATTCCAAGCAGGAGAATATTCTCATGTCATCCAGATAGATAGCGATTAATCCAGTGGTTCCGTAAAAAGGTTAAGGAACGATCGAAAGAGAATACGGACAATTGTACAACCCTAGATGAATAAGTAAAGAATAAGGATGAATAGTGATTTTGGTGTAATTGAGAATATTATTAGACGACGCTATATAGAAGTATTCGGAACGAATTTCCGAGTTCGTATTAGTGATCCAGGGGGAAAATAAGTGTATGTAAAAGCTGTCGGATTCTGAAAAACCGCACTTTTATTTTCTCCGAGAGTTCCCTGGACACTGATAGCCTTAAGTATTTAACGAATGGATTTAAGGATTATAAATTGGAAAGTTAGAATGAAAGATGGAGAATGATAGTATTAATATTAAGAGGATTCCCGGTAAACCCTAATTAGAAATCCGTGAAATATTCCTACGAACGATCAATCAAAACGGGTAATAACCAGACACAGAATCAAGCAGAGGAAGCAAGATACATGCATGTACAAATGATAAATATCTAGTAACTAGTATGGTTAGAGATTAACTAATACTTAGCAAATCAAACTACTAGTTGCATGTAAACCATCAAAATCTTAACACATGTCCCTCCATTTTCATCATCCATTACATCACTACTTTAATAAAGTAGCTTTACACAATATCTTCCACTACACACTTGAATTAGTGGATGAAAAGTAGCAAGGTAAAATACACCACAAAACCAACCAAGGCAAAGAAACTCTCCATTTTCTCTTTCCTCTCAAACTGATCAGCTAGAGCAACCATCAAAGAAAAAATCATAACTCCATTTCCAACCATGATAAAATCACCAAAATTTGACCATAGCTTCTCCACTCCATGTATAACATTCGTACAAAATTTCATAATTTTTGAAGGTCGTTTGAATGGGTAAATAAATTCAAGAAGATCACCCTGTTTTTCCTCTCAAAAACAGGGCATTCGAATTTTGCATAAATTCAAGGATCAAAATCAAGCTTCCACCCCTTATTTGATCTTCCAAATTTTATGGTGAGTCCTATATTTCATAAAACTAATCTCCATGAAATCTTAGCTTCAAATTCCTTTGTTAGCATTTTCAAATAAATCAACAAAGATGAGAATGAATAGTGTTCTTCAAGATTTAACTTTGTTTTCTTTGATTCTTATGGTTGATCTAGCTACTCTAAGGCCACACAAGGGTAGATCAAGGCTTAGTAGGGCTTTAGAACACTCCAAGGAAGGTAATCATCACTTGAAACCCTAGGTCTTACTTTGAGATTTTGCATGCTTTGGATGGATTTAGTATAAGTGATGTTATTAGCATGATTAGTTAAGTGGTTTAGTTAATTTAAGAAGCATGATGATTTTGATGATAAGATCAGTAGCTTCTGGACTTGTTGAGATGAAGATCATGTGTATAAGTTGGATTTGTGCCCGGTGTGGCTTGGTATTGTTGTTATGATTTTTGGAATGTTCGATTTATAGCCGTCGTAATGCAAAAATTTCGTTAAGCTTAAGAAAACGATTTTGACAGAACATGTAACTCCCTGTTTGGCTTCGTTTTCTGCCATGATAGGATAGATCATGTTATAAGCTTCGTTTTGATATAAAGATCGTGTGAAACGGACTTACGGTTTAGGAGTTACGGTCGGTTTACTAAAAGTAGTTCGAAACCGTAACCGAGAATTCGTAATTAAAAATGAACCCTCGTAAAATACGTAAGTCAGTGGCGAATCTTGGTAATTAAATACTAGAGGTAAAAAGGGAGGTGTGAGAGAAAACCTCATGTGAATCGGATCATTTTTCGATTTTATAAAAATGTTCGAATATAGGTTAAACGCGAACGAACCCCTTAAAAGTATAACTTTTGTTATAACGTAGAAAACGAGCGATAAAACTCGAGATATAATCTTGGTTCGTAATCGATCAAATTTAGAACTTATACGACTTAAGTATACACTAAGTGTGAATACGATGACATGTCTTAATGACGAACAAATGTCAAATCGTATCGGTAATAAAAAGAGTTACACTAAAAAGGGGTATAACGAGATAATTCGAAAACATGTTTCGACTTAAGTTAATACTTAACCTTTTGAAAAATGTTAAGTGATTGATTAATCTCGAATTTCTTGACTATTATAGATCGCCGAGCTGACTCGGGACACCCTACCACTACCCCCACCCGTGCTCAATTACCAGGCAAGTGTTCAAACCTTTGAACCTGTTGTTGTGATAATATATGTATATGATTTCTGTTTTACATATGCCATCGCATGCATGCCTGTTTCCAATTATATTGTGACTCTGGTTTTTTTTTTGTGATACTTGTTCCCTGAATTGATATTGGCTTATAGACTAGATACGATTTATCAGTAATAAGCCGGATTGTTTTGGTAAGACCCTTAGCGAAGGGCATATGATATTCATTCTAAATATAGACCGGGAGTCGGTATTTTGAGTTATAGATAGTCGTGGAAACCCGGAGGGATTCCAATGACAGATTATTATTTATCTGAGGAAGGTTATTGTTAAACGTTATTATATTCCATAAAGTATCAATTACTTGGAAATATTTCGAGGAATGTTATTCGAGTATTATCTTAGTCGAGAGATAATAAATGAATGTTAATTTTGAATATTCATTTAGAGTTGATATTTAATGAATATTATTTTGATATTCTTTAGAATGTTATTTATTAAATGAATATTACTTTCGAATATTCATTTAAGGTTTTATGTACTTAATGAATATTATTTTAAAATATTCATTGGAAGTTCTATTTACTTAAGGAATATTATTTCGATTATTCCTTTAAAGTTTTGATTACTAAATGAATATTATTTGGATATTCATTTAGAAGATTATTTATTAAATGAATGCTATTTGGATATTCATTTAAAAGAGTAAATATTAAATGAACATTATTTTCAAATATTCATTTAAGGTTTGAATTTTTTATTGAATACTATTTTAAATATTTATTGGAGTTTAATTATTTAATGAATATTATTTCGAATATTCATTTAAGGAGGGATTTATTTATTAAATAATTCCATATATTCATTCGAGGATTACTTACGAGCAATATTATGAATTAATAATATTCCATAATTATTATTGAGTAAATAAATATTCTTGGAATATTTATTTAATTCTTTTAAAATTCTTTTTAAAATAATTTATATTATTCGGAGATTACCTTTCACCTCCAGATATTATGTAAAATATTTCGGAGTCTTTTTACGACTATTTTATCAAGGAAAGGTTCCCAACTCTTTCATTTTCATTTAAATCTATCTTAAAAGGATTTAAATGCTCGCTCAAACTTCCATATTATAGGGGAACTTACTTGAGCAATGTTATTTATCTTGTTGACTTCCCGGTCATAATTTATCCTCTTCACTCGCAACTTGGTTGCTATGGACTCATTAAGTCTGTGTTTACCTTCTCATCTTTCGAGGGGTAAGATTGTTGGAACAAGTTGATGTTCGTTACCAAGCAATAGCTTGGAAGTTATTGGTGAATTTTCCTTTCCAAATAGATACGACTACTTTGTAGAGTCTTATCAACAAGTATTATACTTGGGGAAAGGGGGACGAACGTTACATTCAGAATCATGAATTCTATTGGAACTAGGAGTCGTGTAAGAGGCCGAGTAGCGCCGGTCCATCCCCTTTGGCCCAACCGTTGGCCTGGGAGAGCTAGTAAGGCGGTAGACAAGTAAAGCCGTCAGTTCTTCCTTCTACCGGTAGTAAATCTAATTTGAGCTGTACGATCTTGACTGATCATCAAGATTGGAACAGCGGGCGCGGTGAATACTCCATCATTGGTTCATCATCCAAACTTATTTATTTCCTGCAATATGATTACTGTTGGCAGAGCTGGAAAAGTGTTCGTAACTGGAATTGCAATATTTTCCTTGCAAGTTCCTCTTTATAATATCTTGCTTATTTTCGACATAGCAGATATTCCCTCATATATTTACATATTGAGTTACCTTGTAACTTCATCGTTCATATTATACTGGCATCATTTCCGTAAATGCATGGCATATGGTTTGAAAGATACTTTTGAACTGTTATATATTACCGTTCAGTTAAATATTATTGTTGGTGGGCTATTTCTCACCCTTGCTTTATTATTATATCACAACAACAGCTAGACCAGATGACTCGCACAAGGCGCACTCGATGCTGGCGAGGACGATGAGACTACCAGAGCCGAAGAGAAAGCTATTGGTAGGATAGATTTATTCTTTCAGTACCAAGTATATGGTCCAGTATGACTCATGTAAATGGATGGCAAAGAGTATGTATTTATATTAAAATTCTTTTGGGTTGTAAGAACTCATAATGTGTTTAATAAAATTTGGTTGTTACTCTGATTTCATCTCTGGGACTATAACGGGTGTGTTTTATGTTATTGTTTTGGGTTACAAGGTTGTAATTTAATATTTATGTTGAACTGTGGATGGGAATTGAGACGGTAACGACCAGATCCCTGACCCCGGATCTAGGGGTGTTACAGAAGTGGTATCAGAGCCTACGTTATAAACCCCAGAGATGAGGCGACGTTAAAACAATAAATTCACTAAGATAACAAGAACTCTTGCCAAGTTCATAGTCGGACTACTTAATTTAGTGATGACCTATAAAACTCTTATGGGAACTATTAAGTATCATGATAGTAACTTAGCTCGATATCCCATCGACAAGTAAGGCAACAGACCTTGAGGCATACGAGCAGCAGCGCGATGATGCTTTATTATATGTTGAAGATCAACGGGTAAATTCAATAGAGTACCCTACTGGAGACCCGGAAGAGGTTCCAGCAGATAAGAAAAATCTTGTTAGGATAAGGAACTTACCCTCGAGGAATGAGGACTGTAGCCAGAAAGACTGAGATGATTAAGGTATGGAGCTCAGAAAAGTGGGCATAAAGAACTAAGCTATTAGCAAGAGAACTAAAGATTCATGTTGGATTCGTGGCTGGACTAGTGGAGGTAGTACCAGCAAGTAAGACGGATTGGAAGAATTGCTTGAGATCTTATACGGGAATAGATGAGAATCATTAGAGACTTTCATATTAACGGCATCGATATAAGGCGAGGAGCAGAGTCCCTAGGAATAGTTGAGAAGAGGCAGTAAGTGCCATATCATTTGATAAATGAATAAGTATGAATATTGTCAGTAATAATTCGCCATGAGAAGGCAGATGTCATAGGTTGTAATTTATTGAACCAAATTGAGGTTGATGAAGTTGTTTTATTCAAGAAAATGTCCATTTTATGAATGAATCAGTTAGAAAGTGAAAACATTGGGAAGTGACAGCATGATTGGATAAAGTTATATAAGGAAGTAGTAAGCAAGACAATGATCTCAGAACCTACCGGAAGATAAGACCAGTGAGTCAAGACGAACTCGTCATGAGACTATTGTCAGGGACTAAGTATAGGGTTAATTTAACTCAGTGAAATGATGAACCAGAAACGTTAGATGCATGTGACTCAGAGGAATATTAAATTCTTTCTTTTCTTTGAATGGATTATAGTAGTTACCTTAGGTTTACTCCGACGCGGAATTATAACGGATCAAGTAATACGATTAGCAGTTAAAGAGAAAAATGTGAGAAAATCTTCCTGGAGCTAAAAGATGAAATTGGTAATGACCAAGAGTTGGCATTGTTTAATGGAAAAAGGGAGACTTTGTGCTTCCAACGACGCTTCGCATAAAAGATTAGGATGTGTGCTTGCGCAGCACGACAAAGTACTTGCGGATGCATTCGGACAGCATGGTTCACCAGGTTCGGATGGCCTTAGTAGTGCCAATTTTTGTGGAACAACCAACTCCGACGGTAATGTTCCTTCTGAGACTGGTAGTCAGGTAGACTAACATTTGGTAATATTGAATATCAGGACGTATAGGTATCAGGACGTTGTGACAAGTTTCAGTTTAAAACTGTTAATTCCCTTCTAAGGGATGTATATATTTGGTTCCTCTCCAGGGGTTAAATTTCCAACCCGATGACGATTATTTCGTTAATTATGACTGCTTACGGTTCTACCTACTAGGAGGTTCATAGAACTATTCTTCAGGTTTCGAAACTGGTCTCCTTAGTGTTACCAGTCGATGGATAGATTGACCAAAATTTCCCTAATTCTGGGAAGAACTTCAACGAATTTTGGCAAACCTTGTCTTTCTGATTATCAGAGAACATCATGGAAGAGAGTAGAAACTGTGGCAAACGCCGTGAATTGGGTAAGGTAGCCGCTACATGGGTTGGTGGACAGACCCCGGTTATCGCGATTGATTGTAGAAATACAATGATGAAATGAGATTGGACGAAATCAGGAAATGTAAGTAAGAAACCAGCCGGACTGAGAAACTCCGAGATTGACTTAAGTGAAAAGGCTGTTATGCCAGGAATGGTAAGCTTGCGTGGCACGTGGTAGTGATAAGAATAGTTGAAAAGATAAAAATAGAGGAAAGGTGACCAGAGACGGTGCCGAGAAGTCGATTAATACTTATATGGAGTAAAGTTTTGGAAAGGTAGAAAGGTATCAAAGTAGAAGGCACTATGCCAGCAATTGCTAGTGTAATAACCCAAATTTTGGGTAGAATTAAAACTTTTCTTATTGTGGTTAAAGAGCACTAATGAATGGTGGTTTCAAAGAACAATGATTGTAATGAATGGATATTGCTTTGGACAATGATCCTGATGCATTGGTATATTGTCAGAATAGAGTAATTCGATGGTTGAGGACCTAGATAAGAATAATCTACCGTCCAGGAAGGAGCTAATGGATCCTTGAAGGGAAATGAGTATGTGCATAGTGTTTCCCATACGTGCATAGTGTTTCCCGTACGTGCATAGTGTTTCCCATACGTGCATAGTGTTTCCTGTACGTGCATAGTAATTCGGTGGATGAATAGTGATTTTGTAAGTTGGAAAACTTTTCACGCCACCCTATGTACGGGATGTGATATGGATGTTTCGAAGTCATATTAGTAATACGCGGAGGAAATAAGTGAATGCAGAGACGATCGGAATTCAGAAATTCCTATTTTAATTTTTGGTGTAATATTTGACCGAGCAGTGAATTATATATTATTATATTCGAGAAATGAGATATTCAATTTGAGAAATTGAAGAGTTAATATTTTGGAATTTTATTATATTTGATTTTAGAAATTAGAACGAAAACCACTGAGACAGTGAAACAAGCGTTCTAGAAATCACTAAAACGTTATAACGAGATTAAGCAATTAAGCGAACGAATCAGGGATTAAGGATCAAGATTGTGACAAGATTAAATATCCTATATGATCATCAAGAGAATTATATCAAGTGGATTAAATTATTTAATCAATGATTAAATCAAAACAATTTAGGAGTTGAGTGATTTAAATCACTTAAATCAAACAAGAAACAAAACAAATATCTACCAAGCTTCTCCAAGACTCCTTGCACAAGCCCCAAGAGGATCAAACTCAGCCACCCAACTGATAATATCAAGATATTATGTTCATAAAGTGGTTAGACAAGTCAAGATTGGTGTGAAGAAAAGAAAAGAAACTAGAATGAGCTAGGTTCAAGACAACTACAACTTGGATGGTGTTTTAGCTATTTGTTAAAGCTACTTTATTAGAAGAGTATTGAAGAAGCTTATCAAAGAGTGGTTACCAAGCTTTATACACAGCAATACATATCATAAAATATCACAAAAGTAGATCTAAAGTGGAGAGAAAAAGAGAAAACCAAGAACACTCTCCATTTTCTACAAACTGTCCAGCAGAAACCAAGGTTAAAGAAAAATTCATATCTCCATTTCTATCCATGATAAAATCACCAAATTTTAACCATAGCTTCTCCACTCCATGGGCAAGATTCTTTCCAAATTTCATGGAAATCCAAGTAGTATAGCCTAGTCAAATCCATGCTTAAAGTTGGAGGACCAAAACTGTCCAGGTTCTGAACAGTAGCAAGATGGGGCTCAAAACCCTAGCTCCCATTGTTGGATTCTTGTGTTCTATAGCTCAAAAGAAAGCCCTTGAAGAGTAGAAGGTGTGGTAAAAATTTTAGAACCAAACTCTTAGTTTTTGATTTTATATGATTTTTACAAGATTGATGATGAATAGTAACTTTTGATTTTCATGTTTTGCTTTCTTGATTCTATGGCTTCCAAATAATGTTCTAAGCAATGATCAAGAGTTGTGAGGCCTTATTATCATCCTTGAACTTCAAACCAAGGTATAATCTTTGAAACCCCTTTGTTGAATCATGAGTTTTAATGGATTTTTGGATGAGTTTTTGAGTTATATGCATGTTTAGAGCACTAGAGCTATGTAAGAGTTTTGTTAGATGTTAAAATATGTTGCACAGCTCCAAGACCTGTTTAGATAGTGAGGGAGACAATGAATAGTGTCCATGAGTGTTGGTGGTGGATTGGATGATTATTTGGAGGATTTTAATTTTGGAAATATCCGAGTTATAGCTGTCGTAATGGCGAAATTTCTTTGACCCTTAAAAACCATTCATAACAGTAGATGTAACCTTCTGAACTTATTGAGTATATGACATGTATTCGAAGATCTCGAGTCATAGATCGTTTTGGCGCAAGAATCGTAGCATTTTGACTTACGGCTTAGGCGTTATGGTAAAATCTGTAAAAGCAGTTCGTAAACGTACGTATGAATTCGTAACTTCAATTGAAGCCCTTTAAAGTGATAAATTCGGTTGCAAATCTTGGTAATTAAATACTAGAGGTCATAATGAATATATGAGAGAAGACCTCGTGTCAAAAAGATTATTTTTAAATTTTATAAAAATATTTGAATCAAGGTTAAGTGCGAAGGAACCCCTTAAAGGAGCACTCGATTATAACTTTGTAAACCGCTTAGTGAAACGGGCGAATGAGATCCGAATTCTAAAACAAATCTTCGACTTAAGTATTTGTCGATTGACATGGACATCGTACGAGCCTAAAGCGAGCTAGTAACGCCTTCGTTGTGTATTGCTTACGCGTTTAAGCATTGAATTATAAGTGAATCATCTAGGGGATTAATCGTACGTTTTCTTTTGACTTTGTCTAGATTGTTTGACATTGTCACGAGCCCCTACCACTTCTCGAGCATCAGGCAAGTTTCCAATACCTTGGAATTGTTGTTGTGATAATATATATGATTGTTGTTATACATATGCCATACCATGCATGCCTACTTTCAAGTTATACTATAATACTTGTTCCCTGAATTGATGTTGGCTTATAGACTAGATATGAAGTATCAGTTATAAGCCGGATTATTTTGTTAAGACCCTTAGTGAAGGGCATATGATATTCATTCTTTAAATATAGACCAGGAGTCGATATTTTGAGATATAGAGATAGTCGTGGAAACCCGGAGGGATTCCAACGGCAGATTAGTATTCATTTTGAGGATTGTTATTCATGAGCATTATTTATATTTCCATAAAGTATTAAATTACTTGGAAATTATTCGAGGAATGTTATTTGAGCATTATCTCAATCGAGAAATACTATATGAATATTATTTTGAATATTCATTCGAGTTTATTTATTTACTGAATATTATTTTAATATTCATTTGAGCTTTAATTATTTAAATGAATATTAGTTTCGAATATTCATTTAGAGTTTGGTCATTTAATGAATAATTACTTTGATATTCATTGGAATTTTTATTTATTAAATGGATATTACTTCAAAATATTCATTTAAGATTTTATGTACTTGATGAATATTATTTTTAAATATTCATTTGAAGTTCTACTTACTTAGAGAATATTATTTCGAATATTCCTTTACAGTTTTGATTACTAAAAGAATATTATTTGGATATTCATTTAGAATATTATTTATTAAATGAATATTATTTTTAAATATTCATTTAAGAAGAGATCTATTTAGTAAATATTCCTATATATTCATTCGAGGATTACTTACGAGCAATATTATGATTTATTAATATTCATGACTTATTATTGATTTAATAAATATTCTTGGAATATTTATTTAAATTCTTCTAAATTCATTTTATAATGACTTATATTATTTAAAGATTATCTTTCACCTTCAGATACTATGTAAAATATTTCGGAGTCTTTTATGACTATTCTATCAAGGGGAGGTTCCCAAAACTATATTTTCATTTAAATCTATCTTATAAGAAGATTTAAATACTCGCTCAAACTTCCAAAAAAACATATAAGGGGACCTCACCTGAGAGCTATTATTTATTTGACTGCCCGGTCATATACTTGTTAAACTACCTTTTGACTCACATCTTGATTCTCTTCAAACATTAATATAAGTCTTTTTGGTTACCTCCTCAACACTCGAGGGGTAAGATTGATGGAACAAGCTTATATCCATTAACAAGCATCAGCTTGGGAAATATTGGTGAATTTTCCTTTCCAACTAGATACGACTACTTTGTGGAGTCTTATCAACAAGTATTATACTTGGGGAAAGGGGGAGGATCTTTACGTTCCAGAGTCATGGATGTTATTCGAACTAGGAGTCGTGTAAGAGGCCGAGTAGCGCCGGTCCATCCCATTGGCCCAACCGTTGGCCGGGGAGATCTAGCAGGGCGGTAGACAAGTAAATCCGTCAGTTCTTCCTTCTACCGGTAGTAAAACTCAATTTGAGCTATACATGCTACGACTGATCATCGTAGATGGAATAGCGGGCGCGGTGAATACTCCAGTATTAGTTCATCTTCCAAATTGGGAAATTATCTGCAACATTATCATTGTTGGCAGGGTTGAAAAGTGTTTGAACTGGAATTGCAATATTCTTCCTGCAAGTTCCTCTATTATGAAAATTGTTAATATCTTGCTTATCTTTGACATAGCAGATATTTCCACAGAACAATTATATTTTGAGTTACCTTGTAACTTCATCTTCATCTTATATTTTATGACTCTGCTGATACCTTACATAACATGAGTTGTGAAAAGGAGGTTGTTGATATTGAATCACCTTATAACTTCATCTTTTAAGTTATATGTGGATATTCTGCTTATATTTTATATAGCAGTTATTTTACAGAAAGGTTATATTGAATTACCTTGTAACTTCATCTTATATATTATACTAGAACTTTGTTCATAGTATGAATATCCAAAGTTTACAGAGATATTATGAAAATGATACTTGAAGTACTACAATAGTACTATTTTTGGAATATATTCCGATAAGGAAATACTTTCGGTAAAGAGATATTTTGACAATTATTGTCTTATACCCGCCTTAGTCTGGGTTAAGTCATAGGCAGAGTTATGCCATGTTTTCATTACCTTGCTGAGCTATTTGCTCACTCTTGCTATTGTTTTATATATATTATAGAGCAGTGAAGCAGGATGTCATGGGCACCAGTGTTCCCGAAGAGTAGTACGAACCAGTCGGATCAGGCTGTAGCTGGCTGCATTTAAATTATGTATAGATATGAATGGTAGGAGAAGATTGTAATCATCAGAAGTCAGAGTTGGAATTGTACCATTTCCTATATATTGTTTCAACATCAGATTTTGTAAGACAATTGGGTATTGTAATAAAAGTAGTTTATTCCGCAATTATTGTATAGTATCGTTTCTGAGACTCTAACCTGTGTGTGTATGTGTGTGAGAGATATATACTGTGGGTGTCATAAGCCGTTGAAATATGTACAGTATGAGTAATACAAGTAAGACAAGGAGTAAATGGATCGTGACTACTCTAAATCCCAGACCCCGGATTTGGGGCTGTTACAGAAATGGTATCAGAGCGTTAGGTTACAGTCCTCAGAAACGATAGGAGATCGAGTCTTACAATACCCTTAAGGATAATGAGAATACCTAGAGCTCAAGTAGAGTTCATAGGGACATTACCCTGACTGTTGGAGATGAAGCCCGAGAGGGGACTTCTTTTGAGAAACCATACTTAGGACGTTATGGTTAGAAACCCTGATTTGTATGATTTATAGATGGATGGGAGTCTGAGGTACCAGATCCCGAGGCCTTCGAGTAGGCATTTGATGATGCGCTCATTGAGATGGATGGAGACCCAATAAAAAGGGATATCCATAGGAGGATCTAGAGAAGACCCTAGGATGGGTCAAGGAAAAAAACTTATAGAGAACGTGTCGATTGATAAAGATGTAGTATGTTACTTGAGGTCTTATGATAGGACCAGATGAATCCTCAAAGATCAAATAAGTGACGAAATAAGAATTGGGAGTCAATTATGATTCATCAAGAGGTATGACGAAGAGAATGGGGTAGAGCCCCAAAAGTAGAGGAGGTGGAGGCAGTATAGCCAATACCGGTGGATTGATTCTACCAGAACGAGACCTGTTACTCATAGTTTGTTGCAGTGCCCTTAAGAGGCAGAATACGTGAGAACTGAGACGTTCGACCTTCGTATATGATTAAGGGTACCTAGTTACCCTAACCCGTAAAGGCATTGCCTTATCAATGGCATTTAATTCCCCACGATCAGCGATTCCACCAAGGACGATGTTTACTACAGTGCTGAGGCATTCTATTGCCTCGAGAAAGATTGTGTATGTACGTACTACGCAAAGTGTTATTGTAACCTGAATGCGCTAAGATAAGAGATATTTTAAGAGACAAGATGGACTAAGAGAGTCGGGGATTGACTTAAATGAAAAGGTTGTGATGTTGTGAAGGATAAGCTTATGTAGCACGCATGATCGATGCGAGAAGAAGAATATTCTGCCTAAGGGCAGCTGTACAAGTGGCTGGATTTAAGCATGTGGCTTCTAACGATGTTCTGGAGTATCGTTGACTTGACATGTGGAATTCGTCGTTACTATAGGCGACACCGGTATCGAAGTCATCCTATAAGAATAGAGCGCTTGTTTGACAGGCCCTCGCTGAGCTGAATAGAATTTCCTACGATTGCAAATGTCAATGGTTGAACCTTAGCGACTATTATGAGTCGACAATGACGTAAGTATCGAGCACCTTAGGGTGTATGGATAAGAAAAGTTTTAGAATCAAACGATTATCCGAGGAGCCAGCATATAAGGCATCAGTAGAGACCCTGGCAAGTACCCTCCCCAATTGCAAATTATGTTGATTATTCTTAATCTATCGTGACATCTCTCCAAGAGAGAATTTTGATAAAAGGGAATAGTCCTTCTTCGAAGTTATTTTATAACACTTGTGTTAATTCACATTTAGTTCCAATTCTACCAGAGGCTGTCACGATACCTACTTTCGGGTTTTCAACGCCCTGTTAAACGATGTTATTCAAGCTTTCACATCTAATGGTGAATAATCCTATGGTGATACATCACCACTTGCTTGTTGAATACCAGTATCTTACTGGCTATCTTTCCTTTGGAAATCGCACCTTGGAACCTGTTTACTTTAGATCCAAGGTGTCCATTTGAGAATTTACTTGTCAAATGATGATAATTATTAACTTGACTTGGAATTTCCTTCGTACTTATCAATTTCCACTGAGACGAACAACCCTATAATTATAGGGGCCACAAGGACCATCTGTCTGTGTGATAGAAGTCTGATGGGACGCCATCACTTGTGAGTTGTGAAATACAAGAAGGCTAATTACCTTTAGTAATGTCTTAATTAAGACACGCAACATTGAGTTCTTATGATCATATTGATCTCTCGGTAAAGTCTTTCATTTCAAATAAGGTTACCTTAAAACTCCTAACCTTATGATCACCAATGTGTGATGTTTCTTTGATATGAGGGCTATCCTTTTAAAGCTCCGTGATTCTTGTTATCTTTATTAAATTTCAAAGGGGATGCCAACCAGGTCAAATAAGTCAAAATTCGCTGATAGGAATTAGATTCGCAACAAAATAGGCTATGGCAAGAGCGGATCCCTAAGACAAATAGAATATGGGTGACATGACGATGAATTAGTTTATGTTCTCTCTCAAGGATATTATAATAGTGGAAAGTTGGTCAATCGATATATGTGAGAGGATTGGCAATGTGTTGTGAAACCCCAATGGTAGTGGAGTCGGTTAGAACCCACATAATTTCATGGAACCACTGACCCATTGGAGGTCAGAGCTTGGCTTAAAGAGATGAAGAAATCAATTGTGATACTAAGTATTGCAGAAAAGCTGAAAACGATGGTCACCGCCTATCTCCTGAAGGGAGAGGCGAATCACTGGTAAGAATGGTAAGACAAACCTAGAGGTAAAAGGTGTTGTGACTTGGGAGAGATTCAGATTATTGCTTTTAGAGAAATGTTTTCTGAAATATATAAAGATCCAGATGGAAATAAAAGTTCTAGTGTTGAAATAAGAAACCATGACTATGGCAGAGTATGAGGCCAAGTTATGGGATATGAAAGAGAAATGAGCCCGTAGGTTTCGACTAAAGCTAAAACAACGAATCCAGAATCGCGTGGCGATGTTGGAGTGAAATTTATGATTGCCCTGAAAGGGGAGTGGTCCTTTAAGGACAGAAGCAAATTACGAAGTCCTTGCGATAATGCGAGCTAACAAGTTACTATGGGATGGATGTATGGCTTATCTAGCTTCTGTGGTTGATACCAAGAGAAAAACACCTAGCCAACGATAAATCCCAGTGATTGAAGAGTTTGGGAATGTATTCCAGAGAACCTACCCAGAGTACCACTCGATCGAGAGAATTGATTCCTTTCGAATTAGGGAGAAATTGATATTATAATAATGATGGATTAGTTGATACCCAATGGAGCCAAATTGATTATGAGGGAAATAATTTAAGGATAAAGACGGAGTCAGAGATTTTGGAATCTAGTTCAGACTAAGAGATTATGACGCCAGAGATATGAGGCTTGATTAGCTCATATGGTTGACCCCGAGGAAAGAGACACCAAGTATAATTATATGGATTTTGGGAGGTTGTACAAGGTTCTAATAAGCTACCAGATATCGATTTGGATGACATAATAATGAATATCTAGTATTCAGAGCCTAGTGCTGCATCTCCCGTTAGCCCAGTAGAAATAAAAGAATTAGCAACTCAGATGCGAGGATTGTTGAATAAGAGTGCGATAAGACTCAGTGTGCCACCGTGAAGAACCGGTGTGCTGTAAGAAAGAAATATGTTAGCACAAGATTGTTCATCGAACCTCGAGAGTTGAATGAGTCATCATTGAGTATAGGTACTGTTGTAGAAGATTGTTTGAGCAGCCCAGGGACGCTGTGTATTTTCCAAACTTATTAGGAAATGGGACATCACCGGTTGGAAGTTAAAAATCGAGGATATACCCAAGATTGTGAATTGCACTAGGTATAGACACTATGAAATTGTAAGTGATGTCATTTTGGGTTGACTATTGCACCCACTACTTTTTTGGAATTTAATGAATTGGCTGTGAGTTATCTGAGATAGTTTTCGCCCTAAGTATATTGAAACATCGTATATATGAGGGAAAGGTGCGAAATCAAAAAGGATCAAACATGATCGACTTTCAGACCTATCAGATCTGAAAATATGTGTGCTTGTGTGTATATGAAGATTATGATTATGATTATGATAAAAGGATTAAGAGTCCTCGAACCAGACAACATTCCCCGCAAACAAATTCCCCAAGAGATTCGCCTTTCTTTCAGAAAGGAGAAGAGATGAGATAATAGAGAATGACTGAATGAACACAGAAGGTAGATTGGCATTCTGTGAGATGATTAAAGATGAGGTTGGAACACTGGGGGTGATAGTAGATAACAATGAGATAGCGAGGCCAAAACAGTGATGGCCGACGAGCTCGTTACTAGACATCAAGAGTTACTCGAATCGATTGCTAGAATACTCGAACTAGTTTCAATACGGAGTACCCCGTCGACAAGATACAATGGAATTGGGAAATAGATAGAATTAATAGAGGGTTATGACAAGCAAGTTTTTGTTGATGTATTTTCGTGCAAACAAGATAGAGAATATGAGGTTCGATATTTGTAATGAGAAAAGGTATCCTCGTGGAAGGAATTAACAAGGTTAAAATGAAAAGAAGTTTAGCCCAAGATTTATTGGGCCATCTGAGAGTTTATACGCGTCAGGAAGGTGGCCTATGAGCCAGCCTCACCCAAATCGGTAAAATGGTCATAATATGGTTCTTGCGTATGTGCCTCATCAGTATACTATAGATGCCCGACATATGACAGAGTACGAGCAGATAGATATACATAACCGAATCTGAACTACGAAGGACAACCTGTGGAAATTATGAATAGAAAAGAGCAAGCGCTAAGAGATAAGGTTGTCAAGCTAGTGAGAGATTTGAAGAAAATCAAGAAGTGGAAGAATCCACCTGAGAAATAGAAAGTGCAATGGGATAGAAGTAACCCCAATTATTCCTAAACTGATTCCGAGGACGGAATCCTTTTAAGGAGGGGAGACTGTAATAACCCAAATTTTGGGTAGAATTAAAACTTTTCTTATTGTGGTTAAAGAGCACTAATGAATGGTGGTTTCAAAGAACAATGATTGTAATGAATGGATATTGCTTTGGACAATGATCCTGATGCATTGGTATATTGTCAGAATAGAGTAATTCGATGGTTGAGGACCTAGATAAGAATAATCTACCGTCCAGGAAGGAGCTAATGGATCCTTGAAGGGAAATGAGTATGTGCATAGTGTTTCCCATACGTGCATAGTGTTTCCCGTACGTGCATAGTGTTTCCCATACGTGCATAGTGTTTCCTGTACGTGCATAGTAATTCGGTGGATGAATAGTGATTTTGTAAGTTGGAAAACTTTTCACGCCACCCTATGTACGGGATGTGATATGGATGTTTCGAAGTCATATTAGTAATACGCGGAGGAAATAAGTGAATGCAGAGACGATCGGAATTCAGAAATTCCTATTTTAATTTTTGGTGTAATATTTGACCGAGCAGTGAATTATATATTATTATATTCGAGAAATGAGATATTCAATTTGAGAAATTGAAGAGTTAATATTTTGGAATTTTATTATATTTGATTTTAGAAATTAGAACGAAAACCACTGAGACAGTGAAACAAGCGTTCTAGAAATCACTAAAACGTTATAACGAGATTAAGCAATTAAGCGAACGAATCAGGGATTAAGGATCAAGATTGTGACAAGATTAAATATCCTATATGATCATCAAGAGAATTATATCAAGTGGATTAAATTATTTAATCAATGATTAAATCAAAACAATTTAGGAGTTGAGTGATTTAAATCACTTAAATCAAACAAGAAACAAAACAAATATCTACCAAGCTTCTCCAAGACTCCTTGCACAAGCCCCAAGAGGATCAAACTCAGCCACCCAACTGATAATATCAAGATATTATGTTCATAAAGTGGTTAGACAAGTCAAGATTGGTGTGAAGAAAAGAAAAGAAACTAGAATGAGCTAGGTTCAAGACAACTACAACTTGGATGGTGTTTTAGCTATTTGTTAAAGCTACTTTATTAGAAGAGTATTGAAGAAGCTTATCAAAGAGTGGTTACCAAGCTTTATACACAGCAATACATATCATAAAATATCACAAAAGTAGATCTAAAGTGGAGAGAAAAAGAGAAAACCAAGAACACTCTCCATTTTCTACAAACTGTCCAGCAGAAACCAAGGTTAAAGAAAAATTCATATCTCCATTTCTATCCATGATAAAATCACCAAATTTTAACCATAGCTTCTCCACTCCATGGGCAAGATTCTTTCCAAATTTCATGGAAATCCAAGTAGTATAGCCTAGTCAAATCCATGCTTAAAGTTGGAGGACCAAAACTGTCCAGGTTCTGAACAGTAGCAAGATGGGGCTCAAAACCCTAGCTCCCATTGTTGGATTCTTGTGTTCTATAGCTCAAAAGAAAGCCCTTGAAGAGTAGAAGGTGTGGTAAAAATTTTAGAACCAAACTCTTAGTTTTTGATTTTATATGATTTTTACAAGATTGATGATGAATAGTAACTTTTGATTTTCATGTTTTGCTTTCTTGATTCTATGGCTTCCAAATAATGTTCTAAGCAATGATCAAGAGTTGTGAGGCCTTATTATCATCCTTGAACTTCAAACCAAGGTATAATCTTTGAAACCCCTTTGTTGAATCATGAGTTTTAATGGATTTTTGGATGAGTTTTTGAGTTATATGCATGTTTAGAGCACTAGAGCTATGTAAGAGTTTTGTTAGATGTTAAAATATGTTGCACAGCTCCAAGACCTGTTTAGATAGTGAGGGAGACAATGAATAGTGTCCATGAGTGTTGGTGGTGGATTGGATGATTATTTGGAGGATTTTAATTTTGGAAATATCCGAGTTATAGCTGTCGTAATGGCGAAATTTCTTTGACCCTTAAAAACCATTCATAACAGTAGATGTAACCTTCTGAACTTATTGAGTATATGACATGTATTCGAAGATCTCGAGTCATAGATCGTTTTGGCGCAAGAATCGTAGCATTTTGACTTACGGCTTAGGCGTTATGGTAAAATCTGTAAAAGCAGTTCGTAAACGTACGTATGAATTCGTAACTTCAATTGAAGCCCTTTAAAGTGATAAATTCGGTTGCAAATCTTGGTAATTAAATACTAGAGGTCATAATGAATATATGAGAGAAGACCTCGTGTCAAAAAGATTATTTTTAAATTTTATAAAAATATTTGAATCAAGGTTAAGTGCGAAGGAACCCCTTAAAGGAGCACTCGATTATAACTTTGTAAACCGCTTAGTGAAACGGGCGAATGAGATCCGAATTCTAAAACAAATCTTCGACTTAAGTATTTGTCGATTGACATGGACATCGTACGAGCCTAAAGCGAGCTAGTAACGCCTTCGTTGTGTATTGCTTACGCGTTTAAGCATTGAATTATAAGTGAATCATCTAGGGGATTAATCGTACGTTTTCTTTTGACTTTGTCTAGATTGTTTGACATTGTCACGAGCCCCTACCACTTCTCGAGCATCAGGCAAGTTTCCAATACCTTGGAATTGTTGTTGTGATAATATATATGATTGTTGTTATACATATGCCATACCATGCATGCCTACTTTCAAGTTATACTATAATACTTGTTCCCTGAATTGATGTTGGCTTATAGACTAGATATGAAGTATCAGTTATAAGCCGGATTATTTTGTTAAGACCCTTAGTGAAGGGCATATGATATTCATTCTTTAAATATAGACCAGGAGTCGATATTTTGAGATATAGAGATAGTCGTGGAAACCCGGAGGGATTCCAACGGCAGATTAGTATTCATTTTGAGGATTGTTATTCATGAGCATTATTTATATTTCCATAAAGTATTAAATTACTTGGAAATTATTCGAGGAATGTTATTTGAGCATTATCTCAATCGAGAAATACTATATGAATATTATTTTGAATATTCATTCGAGTTTATTTATTTACTGAATATTATTTTAATATTCATTTGAGCTTTAATTATTTAAATGAATATTAGTTTCGAATATTCATTTAGAGTTTGGTCATTTAATGAATAATTACTTTGATATTCATTGGAATTTTTATTTATTAAATGGATATTACTTCAAAATATTCATTTAAGATTTTATGTACTTGATGAATATTATTTTTAAATATTCATTTGAAGTTCTACTTACTTAGAGAATATTATTTCGAATATTCCTTTACAGTTTTGATTACTAAAAGAATATTATTTGGATATTCATTTAGAATATTATTTATTAAATGAATATTATTTTTAAATATTCATTTAAGAAGAGATCTATTTAGTAAATATTCCTATATATTCATTCGAGGATTACTTACGAGCAATATTATGATTTATTAATATTCATGACTTATTATTGATTTAATAAATATTCTTGGAATATTTATTTAAATTCTTCTAAATTCATTTTATAATGACTTATATTATTTAAAGATTATCTTTCACCTTCAGATACTATGTAAAATATTTCGGAGTCTTTTATGACTATTCTATCAAGGGGAGGTTCCCAAAACTATATTTTCATTTAAATCTATCTTATAAGAAGATTTAAATACTCGCTCAAACTTCCAAAAAAACATATAAGGGGACCTCACCTGAGAGCTATTATTTATTTGACTGCCCGGTCATATACTTGTTAAACTACCTTTTGACTCACATCTTGATTCTCTTCAAACATTAATATAAGTCTTTTTGGTTACCTCCTCAACACTCGAGGGGTAAGATTGATGGAACAAGCTTATATCCATTAACAAGCATCAGCTTGGGAAATATTGGTGAATTTTCCTTTCCAACTAGATACGACTACTTTGTGGAGTCTTATCAACAAGTATTATACTTGGGGAAAGGGGGAGGATCTTTACGTTCCAGAGTCATGGATGTTATTCGAACTAGGAGTCGTGTAAGAGGCCGAGTAGCGCCGGTCCATCCCATTGGCCCAACCGTTGGCCGGGGAGATCTAGCAGGGCGGTAGACAAGTAAATCCGTCAGTTCTTCCTTCTACCGGTAGTAAAACTCAATTTGAGCTATACATGCTACGACTGATCATCGTAGATGGAATAGCGGGCGCGGTGAATACTCCAGTATTAGTTCATCTTCCAAATTGGGAAATTATCTGCAACATTATCATTGTTGGCAGGGTTGAAAAGTGTTTGAACTGGAATTGCAATATTCTTCCTGCAAGTTCCTCTATTATGAAAATTGTTAATATCTTGCTTATCTTTGACATAGCAGATATTTCCACAGAACAATTATATTTTGAGTTACCTTGTAACTTCATCTTCATCTTATATTTTATGACTCTGCTGATACCTTACATAACATGAGTTGTGAAAAGGAGGTTGTTGATATTGAATCACCTTATAACTTCATCTTTTAAGTTATATGTGGATATTCTGCTTATATTTTATATAGCAGTTATTTTACAGAAAGGTTATATTGAATTACCTTGTAACTTCATCTTATATATTATACTAGAACTTTGTTCATAGTATGAATATCCAAAGTTTACAGAGATATTATGAAAATGATACTTGAAGTACTACAATAGTACTATTTTTGGAATATATTCCGATAAGGAAATACTTTCGGTAAAGAGATATTTTGACAATTATTGTCTTATACCCGCCTTAGTCTGGGTTAAGTCATAGGCAGAGTTATGCCATGTTTTCATTACCTTGCTGAGCTATTTGCTCACTCTTGCTATTGTTTTATATATATTATAGAGCAGTGAAGCAGGATGTCATGGGCACCAGTGTTCCCGAAGAGTAGTACGAACCAGTCGGATCAGGCTGCAGCTGGCTGCATTTAAATTATGTATAGATATGAATGGTAGGAGAAGATTGTAATCATCAGAAGTCAGAGTTGGAATTGTACCATTTCCTATATATTGTTTCAACATCAGATTTTGTAAGACAATTGGGTATTGTAATAAAAGTAGTTTATTCCGCAATTATTGTATAGTATCGTTTCTGAGACTCTAACCTGTGTGTGTATGTGTGTGAGAGATATATACTGTGGGTGTCATAAGCCATTGAAATATGTACAGTATGAGTAATACAAGTAAGACAAGGAGTAAATGGATCGTGACTACTCTAAATCCCAGACCCCGGATTTGGGGCTGTTACAGCTAGAAAAGTAATGCTAAATTAGCCAACCCCTAAAATCATATATAATTTTAGTGTGGCCAGTTGAGGGCAAGTCACAAAGGATTATCAAGTGACTAGACCAGCAATGAAAGAACAAAGCAGGGTTGCTTCTAAGAAAGCACCGACTGCAAGGCCTTCTGATATAAAAGGAAACATTAATGAGATCGAAGGAATCTTCTGCTGAACAGCCCATGTTTTGATTGGGAATTCACTAGACCTTTTTGGGATGGGGTCACCCGTACTAAAGTGACTCATGTGTATATGGTTGTCCAAGATTACGAGTAAAATGGAAGTATAGTGACTTGAGATGTATGATGTTAGGGTATCGTAAATACCATGAATATATTATGACGGAGGAAAGTAAACAATGAAGGTATATGAAGAGAGTATAGAAATGGTCAGAAATTGAACAATATGCTGTAGGAACTTTCTCTGAGGCAAGTACCTTGCGAAGAACGATAAGCACTAGGAAATTCACGTTGAACTCGACCAATATCTTTCAGAACATCCTTGCTACCATTAACAAGTTCTGTAAGAGAGCAGATAGACCTACGTTGTCTTTTGGAAGGTCAAATAGGTTGACCACTATCTGAAAGAAGAAATTAGCAGTAAGCTACCAATCGATTATCAAATAAGAATGATTGAAAAGAGACCCTTATTAAGGATACATGATTTGATTGCCAGTTATAGGATGCAGGAATTCCTTGGCAGTTGAATTAAGGATAAGATATCCATAAAGTAAGGCAAACCCTGGGGAATGCACAAGGGATGGCACTAACCCTAATAAAGACATTGTGAATTCAGATGATATGAGTTGGATTTGCTAAGGCAACAATGACCTGTACAGATTATTAAAAAGAGTTCTGGAAAGAACAGAGATAGAATTATTAGGGTATTGATCAAAGACGTTTTGATGTACCCTGTACCTAGAAAATACAGGAGGAATGATGAGGACGACCTAAGAAACCTTACAAGGAAAAGCTAATATTCTGAGTTTCCAACTAGAAGTTTGGAAGAGAATGTAAGACACGATAACAATATACCAGATGATGCATGTATGAAACCCTGAGGGAGTATGGATTGAACCTATAAAGGTTGAGATTATCCTAAGATAAGGAAAGAACTAAGAAAAGAAGTATCCTAAGTAGGATTGGGAATAAACGTGATAAAGTTCCCACGGGTAGTTGGAAGGAATGACTTATGGAAAAAGACTGATAGATTTATTTTTCTCCTTCAGCAGAGCTTAAGGGAGAATGCTTTCACCCAACAGTGATGAGAATGAGAGAAATTACTATTATTAGGAAAGGCCAATGAGGTGGCCGACAGTCTAAGTATAAAGGAATAATTACAAATGTTCATACCGAAGAAACAGAATAATATTTGGAAGAACCTTGAAGGTCATATCGGAATGGAGGAATTTACATTCCTTCTGATGATTGTGCAAGAATCGACGGTAATAGTAGTTTAAGTAAAGATTCGATTCCTGATGGGTCTTAAGCATATTACATACCTTAGAAGGTCCCGTTTTGTGGCAAACCAGGACCATGATACAAAAAAATTGAGGAAGTAAACCATTAAGTCTCCAGGCTTTTATGGAAGATGCATAAGTGATAGTTTCATCAACCGGACCTAGCTGCGATGCTTGAAACTCTTCTGCAATTCTATCTACTTCATGTAATATCTACATCAAGTTCAGGAAGTGTTCCTTATGGATAAGGAATAGTGATTACTTTGTCTCCCTAAAGGATTGAAACCCGTACCGTTAGCTATTAAGGCACTACGTAAGCAACAAGCGATGGTGATTCTTCTAAGAAAGTAGATGACAACGTAAAGATAAAGAAAGTGCTGCTATTGATAAGCTAAATGGCATGTTGATGAATGACAAGCAAGTTTGTGTTAGTGTACTTCTGCGCAAACAAGATAGAGAATATGAGGTTGATGATTCATGATGCTAAATGTATTCCCGTGGAAAAAAAAAAATTAATGAGACTTAGAGAGAAGGGCAGTTGAGCCCGAGACTTATTAGGCCACCTGAGGGTTTAAAGTGTTCGGAAGGTGGCATTCGAGCCAGTTTTACCCCCAAAGCTTATAGCATGGTAGTAACGTGTTTCTTGTGGCAAAGCTACACCAGTAAAATGCAGATGCTCAACAGATGATAAGAGTGCGAGCAGGTAGGTGTACGACCTGGTCTGACTTACGAAAGACAACCTGTGAAAAACCGTGGGTAGAAAAGAATAAGTGATGAGAAACAAGTTGACAGAAGTAGATTATATTGGATCTAAGCTAAAGAAATCGGCCAGATTCATTTCGGAGGTTTTAAATTTGAAATAATGTGATGATTATAGAGTAAATGTGACGGGATACCAATAAGGAGGTGCCAAGTGCAAAAGATGTCTCAATAAAGAGATGAAGGTGGAAGTAAATAACAGAGGTAAATAAATATCAGATAATAAGAAGGATGTGATTGATAAAGAAAAGACTGGGAAAACAACTATGGAATGTGAAGTAAGGAATGTTATGAATGGATTAATAAATGGGTTTCTGATGAATTATCGGGATGACAACCTGATAGTGTTAATATAATAGATATGAAAAGCTAGTAGCGTGACATGGAATGTCAGTAACAATGATGTCCAACGAGAAACCTAAGATTTAACCTGAGAGGTTGAAAGATTTTTCCAAAAGTGTTGCTAAGATTGAACCAGAGTATAGGTGCATAGAATAATGGACAAAACAGCAAGATATGTTGACACGTGAAATTGCGATCAAATGGTATTGGATATAATCATGATTATTTTCTTCTTTGATGAACCTCTATAGTTCAGAGGTAAATTCTGAGTATGATATTTTACAAAAAAAAAATTCTATAATCCTTTAAAATTCTTTTCTTTTCTTCTCTCTTATTCATCTTCTTTATGAATTGAGAAGAACAACCCTTTAAGGAGGGGAGGTACTGCTACGTGACTATCTGTCTATGTGATAGAAGTCTAAGTGGAATACCATAACTTGTTTAATTGCTTGTCAAGTACTAAAGGCTGGCCCCCTTCTGTACTAACTATGCAATATAACAAATGTTCAATTGATCATAGTGATCTCTCAATAAATCTTTCCACTTCTCTATATTGATCGAGATTACGAAGATTAAGGCGATCAGGAAATGCATAGTGCGAGTGAGGTTATCTCCGAATTCGCAATGCGATAGTGATACCGAAGTCACTGTAGATACCAATAAGGGTGATATTATATGAATGAGTAAGAGCAGAACCAGGATAGTGTGATGTGCAAAAGTAGAAAAGTTGATAAAAAGGAAAAAGAGAGTACTGTAGCACTACGGAGATGTGCTGTAAACGGGTTGAAATGATTAAGGATCAACCGAGGACTGGAAAGCTAGATGACAAACAAGAACCCGATTGTTTCCTACCTGATTCCGGGACGGAATCCTTTTAAGGAGGGGAGACTGTAAGAACCCCAAATTTTGGATATAATTAAAACTTTTTATTAAGTACTGATAAAATGAGGAACAATGATTCCGACAACAAGGTCACCAGCTCTAATGAATGAATGGAATGGATATGGATTCAAATACTTATATGTCATGAAGAATGCTAAAGGGTGACAACATAGGTAAGAATAATCTATCTCCTAAGGGAATAAGATATGGCAATTCCAAGCAGGAGAATATTCTCATGTCATCCAGATAGATAGCGATTAATCCAGTGGTTCCGTAAAAAGGTTAAGGAACGATCGAAAGAGAATACGGACAATTGTACAACCCTAGATGAATAAGTAAAGAATAAGGGTGAATAGTGATTTTGGTGTAATTGAGAATATTATTAGACGACGCTATATAGAAGTATTCGGAACGAATTTCCGAGTTCGTATTAGTGATCCAGGGGGAAAATAAGTGTATGTAAAAGCTGTCGGATTCTGAAAAACCGCACTTTTATTTTCTCCGAGAGTTCCCTGGACACTGATAGCCTTAAGTATTTAACGAATGGATTTAAGGATTATAAATTGGAAAGTTAGAATGAAAGATGGAGAATGATAGTATTAATATTAAGAGGATTCCCGGTAAACCCTAATTAGAAATCCGTGAAATATTCCTACGAACGATCAATCAAAACGGGTAATAACCAGACACAGAATCAAGCAGAGGAAGCAAGATACATGCATGTACAAATGATAAATATCTAGTAACTAGTATGGTTAGAGATTAACTAATACTTAGCAAATCAAACTACTAGTTGCATGTAAACCATCAAAATCTTAACACATGTCCCTCCATTTTCATCATCCATTACATCACTACTTTAATAAAGTAGCTTTACACAATATCTTCCACTACACACTTGAATTAGTGGATGAAAAGTAGCAAGGTAAAATACACCACAAAACCAACCAAGGCAAAGAAACTCTCCATTTTCTCTTTCCTCTCAAACTGATCAGCTAGAGCAACCATCAAAGAAAAAATCATAACTCCATTTCCAACCATGATAAAATCACCAAAATTTGACCATAGCTTCTCCACTCCATGTATAACATTCGTACAAAATTTCATAATTTTTTAAGGTCGTTTGAATGGGTAAATAAATTCAAGAAGATCACCCTGTTTTTCCTCTCAAAAACAGGGCATTCGAATTTTGCATAAATTCAAGGATCAAAATCAAGCTTCCACCCCTTATTTGATCTTCCAAATTTTATGGTGAGTCCTATATTTCATAAAACTAATCTCCATGAAATCTTAGCTTCAAATTCCTTTGTTAGCATTTTCAAATAAATCAACAAAGATGAGAATGAATAGTGTTCTTCAAGATTTAACTTTGTTTTCTTTGATTCTTATGGTTGATCTAGCTACTCTAAGGCCACACAAGGGTAGATCAAGGCTTAGTAGGGCTTTAGAACACTCCAAGGAAGGTAATCATCACTTGAAACCCTAGGTCTTACTTTGAGATTTTGCATGCTTTGGATGGATTTAGTATAAGTGATGTTATTAGCATGATTAGTTAAGTGGTTTAGTTAATTTAAGAAGCATGATGATTTTGATGATAAGATCAGTAGCTTCTGGACTTGTTGAGATGAAGATCATGTGTATAAGTTGGATTTGTGCCCGGTGTGGCTTGGTATTGTTGTTATGATTTTTGGAATGTTCGATTTATAGCCGTCGTAATGCAAAAATTTCGTTAAGCTTAAGAAAACGATTTTGACAGAACATGTAACTCCCTGTTTGGCTTCGTTTTCTGCCATGATAGGATAGATCATGTTATAAGCTTCGTTTTGATATAAAGATCGTGTGAAACGGACTTACGGTTTAGGAGTTACGGTCGGTTTACTAAAAGTAGTTCGAAACCGTAACCGAGAATTCGTAATTAAAAATGAACCCTCGTAAAATACGTAAGTCAGTGGCGAATCTTGGTAATTAAATACTAGAGGTAAAAAGGGAGGTGTGAGAGAAAACCTCATGTGAATCGGATCATTTTTCGATTTTATAAAAATGTTCGAATATAGGTTAAACGCGAACGAACCCCTTAAAAGTATAACTTTTGTTATAACGTAGAAAACGAGCGATAAAACTCGAGATATAATCTTGGTTCGTAATCGATCAAATTTAGAACTTATACGACTTAAGTATACACTAAGTGTGAATACGATGACATGTCTTAATGACGAACAAATGTCAAATCGTATCGGTAATAAAAAGAGTTACACTAAAAAGGGGTATAACGAGATAATTCGAAAACATGTTTCGACTTAAGTTAATACTTAACCTTTTGAAAAATGTTAAGTGATTGATTAATCTCGAATTTCTTGACTATTATAGATCGCCGAGCTGACTCGGGACACCCTACCACTACCCCCACCCGTGCTCAATTACCAGGCAAGTGTTCAAACCTTTGAACCTGTTGTTGTGATAATATATGTATATGATTTCTGTTTTACATATGCCATCGCATGCATGCCTGTTTCCAATTATATTGTGACTCTGGTTTTTTTTTTGTGATACTTGTTCCCTGAATTGATATTGGCTTATAGACTAGATACGATTTATCAGTAATAAGCCGGATTGTTTTGGTAAGACCCTTAGCGAAGGGCATATGATATTCATTCTAAATATAGACCGGGAGTCGGTATTTTGAGTTATAGATAGTCGTGGAAACCCGGAGGGATTCCAATGACAGATTATTATTTATCTGAGGAAGGTTATTGTTAAACGTTATTATATTCCATAAAGTATCAATTACTTGGAAATATTTCGAGGAATGTTATTCGAGTATTATCTTAGTCGAGAGATAATAAATGAACGTTAATTTTGAATATTCATTTAGAGTTGATATTTAATGAATATTATTTTGATATTCTTTAGAATGTTATTTATTAAATGAATATTACTTTCGAATATTCATTTAAGGTTTTATGTACTTAATGAATATTATTTTAAAATATTCATTGGAAGTTCTATTTACTTAAGGAATATTATTTCGATTATTCCTTTAAAGTTTTGATTACTAAATGAATATTATTTGGATATTCATTTAGAAGATTATTTATTAAATGAATGCTATTTGGATATTCATTTAAAAGAGTAAATATTAAATGAACATTATTTTCAAATATTCATTTAAGGTTTGAATTTTTTATTGAATACTATTTTAAATATTTATTGGAGTTTAATTATTTAATGAATATTATTTCGAATATTCATTTAAGGAGGGATTTATTTATTAAATAATTCCATATATTCATTCGAGGATTACTTACGAGCAATATTATGAATTAATAATATTCCATAATTATTATTGAGTAAATAAATATTCTTGGAATATTTATTTAATTCTTTTAAAATTCTTTTTAAAATAATTTATATTATTCGGAGATTACCTTTCACCTCCAGATATTATGTAAAATATTTCGGAGTCTTTTTACGACTATTTTATCAAGGAAAGGTTCCCAACTCTTTCATTTTCATTTAAATCTATCTTAAAAGGATTTAAATGCTCGCTCAAACTTCCATATTATAGGGGAACTTACTTGAGCAATGTTATTTATCTTGTTGACTTCCCGGTCATAATTTATCCTCTTCACTCGCAACTTGGTTGCTATGGACTCATTAAGTCTGTGTTTACCTTCTCATCTTTCGAGGGGTAAGATTGTTGGAACAAGTTGATGTTCGTTACCAAGCAATAGCTTGGAAGTTATTGGTGAATTTTCCTTTCCAAATAGATACGACTACTTTGTAGAGTCTTATCAACAAGTATTATACTTGGGGAAAGGGGGACGAACGTTACATTCAGAATCATGAATTCTATTGGAACTAGGAGTCGTGTAAGAGGCCGAGTAGCGCCGGTCCATCCCCTTTGGCCCAACCGTTGGCCTGGGAGAGCTAGTAAGGCGGTAGACAAGTAAAGCCGTCAGTTCTTCCTTCTACCGGTAGTAAATCTAATTTGAGCTGTACGATCTTGACTGATCATCAAGATTGGAACAGCGGGCGCGGTGAATACTCCATCATTGGTTCATCATCCAAACTTATTTATTTCCTGCAATATGATTACTGTTGGCAGAGCTGGAAAAGTGTTCGTAACTGGAATTGCAATATTTTCCTTGCAAGTTCCTCTTTATAATATCTTGCTTATTTTCGACATAGCAGATATTCCCTCATATATTTACATTTTGAGTTACCTTGTAACTTCATCGTTCATATTATACTGGCATCATTTCCGTAAATGCATGGCATATGGTTTGAAAGATACTTTTGAACTGTTATATATTACCGTTCAGTTAAATATTATTGTTGGTGGGCTATTGCTCACCCTTGCTTTATTATTATATCACAACAACAGCTAGACCAGATGACTCGCACAAGGCGCACTCGATGCTGGCGAGGACGATGAGACTACCAGAGCCGAAGAGAAAGCTATTGGTAGGATAGATTTATTCTTTCAGTACCAAGTATATGGTCCAGTATGACTCATGTAAATGGATGGCAAAGAGTATGTATTTATATTAAAATTCTTTTGGGTTGTAAGAACTCATAATGTGTTTAATAAAATTTGGTTGTTACTCTGATTTCATCTCTGGGACTATAACGGGTGTGTTTTATGTTATTGTTTTGGGTTACAAGGTTGTAATTTAATATTTATGTTGAACTGTGGATGGGAATTGAGACGGTAACGACCAGATCCCTGACCCCGGATCTAGGGGTGTTACATCCCCCTTGATCCATGCTCTCCTAATTTTGTTGTGATCTTTCTTAATTTTCTGAGACTCCCTCTGAACTTGACTGCCCAGAGTCAGAATTTGAATTTTCAGAGTTTGAATCATCAGAGTTTGATCCAGATTTTTCAGTTGACTCAGTATCAATGTTTGAGTCTTCATCTTGATCATGCTCCCCCTCAACTGGTTCTTCCCTTTGTTGTGGCTGAGAAGTTTCTCCAGTGTTTACCAGTAGAGGTTCAGAGTTTGTTTTAACAGAGTCTGTCAGAGTAGTTTGGTAAGAGTTTACTTCAACAGAGTTTAAATCTTCATTTTCAAAGTTCAGTTGATCATATTCATCTATGTCTTCAAGTCCAGTTATCTTCTTGTCATCAAAAGACACATGTATAGATTCCATGATCACTTTAGTTCTCAGATTGTAAACTCTGAATGCCTTTGTTGACAGTGGATAGCCAACAAAAATTCCTTCATCTGCCTTTAGCTCAAACTTGGTCAACTGTTCAGGATGAGTCTTCAAAACAAAGCATTTGCAGCCGAAAATATGAAGGTATTTCAGGTTAGGCTTCTTTTTCTTCACCATCTCATATGGTGTTTTTCCATGCTTATTGATCAGTGTAGCATTTTGAGTAAAACGAGCAGTTTGAACAGCTTCTACCCAGAAATAAGTTGGCAATTTTGCTTCATCAAGCATAGTTCTGGCAGCTTCTATCAAGGTTATATTTTTCCTTTCAACTACACCATTTTGTTGTGGTGTACCAGGTGCTGAAAATTCTTGCTTTACTCCATTGTCCTTGCAGAATTCTTCCATTGTTGCATTCCTGAACTCAGTTCCATTATCACTTCTGATGATTCTGACTTTGTTACTTGATCCTTTGTCCAGAAGCTTCACATGCTCCATCAGAGTTAATGTAGTTTCATCCTTCTTTGCTAGAAAATACACCCAAGTGAATCTAGTGTATTCATCAACAATGACTAAAGCATATTTCTTCCTTGCTATAGACATAACATTTACTGGACCAAAGAGATCAACATGCAGAAGATGATAAGGATCAGTGATTGAAAATTCTGTCTTGCTCTTGAAAGATGACTTCCTTTCCTTGGCCTTTTGACATGAATCACATAGGCCATCAACATTTAACAGAGCCTTTGGGAGTCCTCTTACAAGATCCTTTCTGATCAATTCATTTATGTTGTTCAAGTTCAAATGTGAGAGTTTCTTGTGCCACTTCCAACTCTCTTCACTAGACATTCTTGTAGACAGGCAAACAGCTTTTCCAACAGAGTCTATTAAAAGCTTGATTTCATAAATGTGGTTTTGCCTATTACCAACTAGAACAACCTTTCTGAAAGGCATATGACTCAGTCTATTTGTAGTTCGAGGATCCTAATCCAATTAAACTAGATTGTAATAAGTAAATAATATCAACTGTCACAGGAATCTCAAAAGATGATAACTGTCAGAAGAAAAATCAACAAGTCAATCTATAGTTTTGATGTTTTACACTGGAAGAAGATTCAGATATCTGATCAGGCCTCAAGGTAGCGTTGAAACAAGTGGATTCATTTAAGAAGACAGAGATTTCTATTAGTGACAAGAAACAATTTCAGTACCGAATGATTGATGAGAGTGAAGAGTATAAAAAGACCACAGTGTTAAAAGTCCGATGAAGAACAGAGATTGGAGTTAGTCGTTCATGAACCAGACAGTACATCGAACGTCAACATCATGCCAGTGTATGTTCCTTATTATAATTACGTGGTTTTCAGCGGAATATTGACTATTAAAGAATTTATATTAATTCTATTTTAATTGATTAAGTCAAGTAATCAAGTTAATAAATAAATTAATTCTATCAGAATTAATATATTTGTTAAAGTGATTATTAGATTAATTAAATAAGAATTAATATGAAAATGGATTAATTAGTTAAATGATTTTTTATAAGTCATTTAATTAATTATAAACTGAAAAAATATGATGATATAACTATCAAACTGATAGTTATACCGATAGTCATATTCAGTTTATAAAGGAGATAGTCATATTCAGTTCAAAGGAGATAGTCATATTCAGTTCAAAAGAGATAGTCATATTTCATTCAATTGGTAAGTTATACCGAATGTTATATTCATTTGGTAAGTCATACCGAATGTTATATTGACTAGTTAAGTTATACCGAAAGTTATATTTAAGCTGGACAGTCATATTACATTGATTTGATAGTCATACCGATTGTCATATTAGTGTAAAATGATTGTCATATCAGTTTAAATCAAGTAATATGACTATGGCTGTGTATATAAGGCAGAGGAATGCAGAAGGTTCAGAACCAGTCGAGCAAAACAAGAAAAATTCACACAGCAGCTATTTTCTCTCTCTCTCAAGCTCAAGAACACCTTCAAATTTAATTCTGTAAATTCAAGTTCATCTCAGTTGTAATATCCTATCCATTGGAACTTGTTTACTTGTGATTCTTGTACTACTAGCGAATTAAGTTTCCTAGTTCACAAATTGATATCTTGATTTTATTAACTAAATTAGCAAAGTTCATGTTGAATTTTCTAATTAGTTATTAATTACTTGATAATCATTTGGACTGATTTTGTAACACCCCTCAAGTTAATATATTGCTATATTCAACTTGAAATTTGTGTTATATTATTCCGCACAAAAATATTCGTTTAAGGCAAAATTATTTAACGAATAAATTTTGAGAAAATGGTATAGATTGTATTCAACCCCCCCTTCTACAATCTTATCGGACCTAACAATTGGTATCAGAGCCTATTGATTGATACACAAATCAAGATCCTATTTTTACTCAATCAAAAATTAAGTTCGAATTTTTAACTCTCTTAAAAATTCATCATGTCGGCCAAAGGCAATGTTAAAATTCCTATCTTTAATAAAGATAATTATGATATGTGGAAAAACAAAATGGAGTTATTTCTTGATGTAGCAAACCCAAGATTTTTGTGGGTTTTGGAAAATGGACCAGTAACTCCCATGCAACATGATACTGAAACAGTTGTAAATGGAACTGTAACAGTCCCTGCCAAATCCTATCCAAAGGACCCTAAGAACTATACCTCTGAAGATAAGGAGGAAGCTGGATTGGATAAAAATTTGAGACTCATTCTATTGGATTCCCTAAATGCTGTAATGTATAGCCATGTGAGAAATTGTAAAACTGCTAAGCACATCTGGGAAACTATTGAGGTCATTAATGAAGGGACTGATGAAGTCAAGGAAAATAGACTACAAATTCTAACTTCTGAATATGAACACTTTAGAGCTGGCCCTAATGAAGGCATTCAGGAAGTGTTCGAAAGGTATAACAAGATAATCAACAACTTGCAAGTTCATGGCAAGCAGTATACTCAGAAGGAGATCAACATGAAGTTTTTACTAACTATGCCTACTCACTTGGAGCATAGAATCACTGCCATCAGAGAATCTAGAGACTTAACTCAGGTTGCTCTTGAAAGGCTGTTTGGTGTTCTGAAAACATATGAATTAGAACAAGTACAGCAAAAGGAATTCTATGGCAAAGGCAGAATGGCAAATTCTTCTACAGCTTTAGTGGTTGAGGTTCCTAAGGAAGTGGAAACGAGAGTTGTTCAACCTATCAGTTTCAACAAGGAACAAACTGAAGTAGAACTTGGCCAAACACCAGCTACTCAGGATGGTGGAGAATTTTATTCACTTGAAGAGCTGGATCAATTGGAAGATGAATCTATGGCAATGATGGTGAGACAATTTAGTAACTTCAGATTCAGAAGAAATCCAAAGTTCAGGTTTAAGTCAAATAACAGATTTCAGAGAGGAGGTTCTTCATCCTCTAGTAACAGGGGAGGTTATAAAACTGGAACTGTTGACAGAAGCAAAATCCGTTGTTTCAATTGTAATGAGTTGGGACATTTTGCTACTGAGTGTCAGAAACCCAAGCAAACACAGAAGAAAGATTATGCTTCTGAAAAGAAGAAAAGTGGAAGAGCTTATGTGGCTGCTGGTAAAAGCTGGGATGATACAGATAGCGAAGATGAAGAATATGGAAACTTTGCGTTGGTGGCAAATGCTGAATCTTCAACTTATTATACCACACCGGTAATTCTTACTGATACTCAGTTAATTGATAGTTTACGTAGTTCCTTGAATAATGCACAAAGAGGGTACGAGAGAATAAGTCTTGTTAACACTAACCTTGAAAATCAAATGTTAGATTTAAAAAAGGTGCAGGTTAATCAAGATAAGAATATAGAAGAAATAGCTCGACTTAACTACAGAGAAAAGGGTCTAGGAGAATACATGACAAAACAAGTTGATAAGATTGCTGAACAAGAAACCAAGATTAGAGAACTTGAAACACAGGTTAGAGCTTGTTATAATACTGTTAAAGTTTCTAAAGATTTCTTCAACAAACAAGCATTAGAACAAACTGTAGGAATAGGATTTGATTACAGTCAAGCTGTTGGTTCTTTGAGTAATCATTCTCCTAATTCTATCCCAGCTAAAGAAAGAGGTATACCACATATTCTCAAGAATGTTGAAAAACCAATGTTTACAAAATCTGATGATGGTCCACCAGATATTCGTTCTATGGTTATACATGAAGAAATGAGAAATGAGGACGCTGCAAATGGCACAGTTCTTGTTAAGAATAAATGTGTTAAGGATAAAACTGCTAAGAACTATAATACAAAGAATGTGTCATCCAAGAAAAATGTCACAGTATTTGTTAAGGCTAAATCAGTTGAGGACGTTAACACAACAAATGTGTCATCTGAGAAAGATGTACCTAAAGTACCAGTCAAGGTCGTTGAATCAGCTAGTTCTTCTAAGAATTGTTTAGGTAGTAACAAGTCAAAACAGAAAAATACCATGCCTACTATTGATTCTAATCATAAAGCATGTGGTATTATCAATTGTATGTCTTGTGCTTTTAACAATATGCATGCTTATTTTAATGGTAATTATGCATGTGTTAAACAGAATGCTCCTCGACAGCACATGAACAGGAACAATAATGTTCGATCTAAGACTGCTTTTCCTCCTCAAGTTAGGAGAGAGACATTTGCACCTAAGACTAAACAAAAGATTACCAAGAATGTCTACCAGGTCAAATGTCCAGTCAATGACACAAGTGTTACTGCTGGGAGAGAAACATGGATACCCAAGATTAAACAAAAGATTTTCAAATCTGTTTATAAGGTTAAATGTTTATTGACTAAAGAGGTTAAACTTAAAAATGTTGTTTTGACTGACAAAGGTCAATACTTTAAATACGCAGGACCCAATGAAATTTGGGTCCCGAAGAAGGTTTAACTCATTTGTCATTGCAGGGTATTGAACAGGTTAATCGAGTAACCTGGATCTTGGACAGTGGATGTTCAAGGCATATGACTGGAGATAGAACCCTGCTGACAAATGTGGTGGAGAAGGCCGGCCCAGTAGTTACCTTTGGAGATAACAGCAAAGGTAGAACTGATGGATATGGCAGACTTGAAGCTGGAAATGTTATCATTGATGAAGTTTCTTTTGTGAAAGGACTTGAGCACAATTTGCTCAGTGTCAGTCAATTCTGTGATAAAGGTTATGAAGTTCATTTCAACAAGAAGAATTGTGTAATTTTACACAAGAGACATGAAAAGCCACAACTGACAGGAGTTAGAAAAGGCAATCTGTACGTAGCCAATATGAATTCAGGAAGCACTGAAGAAGTCACTTGCTTCTACACTAAAGCATCTAATGATGAGAGTTGGCTATGGCACAAGAAACTTTCTCATCTTAATTTCAAGACAATGAATTCTCTGGTCAAAAGAGAATTGGTGAGAGGTTTGCCTTCAATGGAATTCACTCAAGAAGGTCTGTGTGATGCATGTCAAAAGGGCAAGCTAAAAAGGGCAAGTCACAGGAGCACTGATACATCTTCAATAACTGAACCATTACAATTACTTCATATGGATTTGTTTGGTCCAGTTAATGTGATGTCTATGTCAAGGAAGAGATATGCTCTAGTGATTGTTGATGATTTTTCAAAATACACATGGGTTCTGTTTTTGAATTCTAAAGATGAGACTCCACAACTGGTGATTGATCACATCAAGTTAATTGAGCGAGATTCTACGTATCCAGTGAGAGCTATAAGATCAGACAATGGAACTGAATTCAAGAATGCAGTTCTAAATGACTTTTGCACTGAGAAGGGTATAACCAGACAATATTCAGCTCCAAGAACTCCTCAGCAAAATGGGGTAGTGGAAAGAAAGAATAGAACCTTGATTGAAGCTGCACGTACTATGCTAAGTGAATCAAGGCTTCCATTGTACTTTTGGGCTGAAGCCATCAATACTGCGTGCTATACCCAGAATCTAACTCTAATCAATAAAGATCAAATGAAGACACCCTATGAAATTATGGCTGATAAGAAACCTTCACTCAAATACTTTCATGTATTTGGGGCAAAGTGCTTTGTGCTTAAAGAAGGTGATGATCAAGGTGGTAAATTCGATACCAAAGCATTTGAAGCAATTTTTATTGGTTATTCAATGAGAGCATACAGGGTGTATGTGATTGATGAACAGAAGATGATGGAAAGTGTCAATGTAACATTCGATGACACTAAACTCCCTAGTATCCAAACTGAGAATCCATCTGAGAAGCTATCTTTCGATGACATGACAGATACAGATTCAGATGATGACAATGCACCTGAGATTTTTGCTGATGCTAATGACAACAATGATGATCAGGGTAATGGTAATGAAATCAATGATAGTAGTCAAAATTCCCCTGACTCTAATAATCAATCATCATCTAGTCAACCTGGCAACAACTCAGGGGGAGAAAATGAAGGGTCAACTGGTCACACACAACATCCCAATGAAGGTCAAGGTGAATCATCAAGATCTAATCTTCCCAGACAGAGTGTTTGGAATATAGCTCATCCGTTTGAGTTAATCATTGGTGATCCAGTTGTTGGTGTAAAGACTAGAAGAGCTCTTCAGAATCAATGCAATTATTCAGGGTTTCTATCTGAAATGGAACCTAAGAAAACTGAAGAAGCTCTTACTGATCCTGATTGGGTGATTGCTATGCAAGATGAATCAATCAATTTAAACAACAAGAAGTTTGGAAGCTGGTACCCAGACCTACAGACAGACCAGTAGTTGGCACAAGGTGGGTATTCAGAAACAAACTTGACGAAGATGGCACAGTGACGAGAAATAAAGCAAGACTGGTAGCAAAGGGTTTCTCACAATCTGAAGGCATTGACTATGATGAGACCTATGCTCCAGTGGCTAGACTTGAGGCCATAAGAATATTCTTGGCATTCGCAGCATTTTCAAACTTTAAAGTTTATCAAATGGATGTCAAGAGTGCTTTCTTGAATGGCAAGCTAGATGAAGAGGTTTATGTAGAACAGCCCCCTGGCTTTGAAGATCCAGCTTTAATTGACTATGTCTACTTCCTTTTCAAGGCTGTCTATGGTCTTAAGCAAGCACCAAGGAAATGGTATGACACTCTCTCTGAATTTTTACTTGAAAAAGATTTTGTTAGAGGTGTCATAGACAAAACTCTCTTTACAAAGAAACATAAGAATGATACAATTATAGTCCAAGTCTATGTGGACGATATAATATTCGGGTCTACTAATGATCTTTTGTGCAAGAAATTTGCGAAGTTAATGTAGGGTAGATTTGAAATGAGCATGATGGGTGAGCTGAAGTTCTTTCTTGGATTGCAAATAAGTCAAAGGACAGATGGAATATTTATCTGCCAATCCAAGTATGTCAAAGAGCTTCTCAAGAAGTATCAAATGGAGGACTCTTCTTCAGCAAAGACACCATCATCCACAGCTGTCAAATTTGGAGCATGTGAAAATTCTGCCAAGGTAGATATCACAAGCTACAGCGGTATGATAGGCTCATTACTTTATCTTACTGCGAGTAGACCTGATATTATGCATGCTACGTGTTTGTGTGCAAGGTTCCAATCGGATCCTAGAGATATTCATCTCATTGCTGTTAAAAGAATTCTGAGATATCTTAAGGGTACGCCTAACCTAGGCATCTGGTACCCTAAAGATGCTGGTTTTAATCTTGTTGGATATACAGATTCTGACTATGCAGGAAGTGTTGTGGATAGAAAAAGCACATCTGGGAGTTGTCAATTCCTAGGTGGTAGACTAGTTTCCTGGTACAGCAAGAAACAACAGACAGTTTCCAACTCAACGGCTGAAGCTGAATATATAGCTGCTGGAAGCTGTTGCGCACAGATTTTGTGGATCAGGAATCAGCTGAGAGACTATGGCTTTGTGCTTGATAAAATTCCAATTTTATGTGATAATACAAGTGCCATAGCAATCTCTAACAATCCTGTGCAGCACACAAGGACAAAGCATATTGACATCAGGTATCATTTTATTCGAGAGCATGTCATGAATGGTACCGTGGAGTTATTTTTTGTACCCACGGAAGAACAAACAGCAGATATTTTTACTAAGTCTCTTGACGAATCCACATTTACCAGAATTGTTGGTGAATTGGGTATGTTAAACAGTCCTAGTAATTAAACTGGTTAATATCTGAGGTTTGATCTTTAATAATTTACAAGTGATTGATGTGTTAATATTTGTTATTAAATCACTTGTATAATTATTTTATCAACTTATACCCTTGCTTATTTCATCTTAAATCATTGTTATTATCTTCTGTACATATTTTTAATTACTTATTATATTTTTAGTTTAATTCATTTTCTTTGAAAATATTCTTCTCGAATTTTACAAGCTGTAATTTATGAGAAATCTATTTTTCTTGAAAATGTTATTGTTTTTAATTCAGCTTGATTATTTTTGTTGATTAAATAAATCATAGTTTCTTTTTGAATAATTTTCTATATGGAAATTGTTTTATTAGAAAATTTATAGATTTATTAACTCATCAGAAATAATTATGTAAATATGTAGTATAATTATTTGGTTTTATTTTATTTTATTTGATTTGTAATGTTTGTCCTTCTGTTATTAATGTTTGATTTCGTAAAAGGGACTGCATATGATCGTTTTTATAATTTTTATTAGGTTTTATAATTTTAGTATAAATTAATTTGCTATTTTTTGTTTATGTAAATTATTAATGTAATTTTCTTGATTAAAATTCTGTTAATATTTTGTTTTTAGTTAGTTATATTAACTAATTTGTTAGAATATAACTATCGGTATAACAATCTCCTTGATTGTTATATTCGAACTTGTGATTAGTTATATTAGTTTTAAATAGTGTAATATAACTTAGTAATAAATTAGATATAACTTTGTTTTTGTTTGTTGTTTAAATATAACTGTTAAAATAGTTTATAGTTATATTGTGTTTTTATAGTAATATAACTATCGGTATAACTAAGATTTTATTGTTATATTGAGTGTTTTTCGGTAGTTATATTAGAGATTAACTGCGATATAACTTACAGCCTAGGGTAGTCATATTACGTTTTAAACGTAATATAACTATCGGTATGACTATCACCCGATAGTCATATCACAGTTATTTGATATATATTAGCTAAGTTATATTTGTCAGTTATATCTCAGTGGTTGTCATATTGACGTGTTAAGTCACTCAATACATTCGAACGGTATACACACATATACACACAGAATTCGAACGCTGTCGAATTTCTGCCTCGAATCTTACTCAAAACACGTTTCTAAGGATCATTCTTGATTACCCAGTCTATAATCTTCATAATCAAGGTTAAAAATGTAAGATTTGATCGAGTTTTGAGTTTTTGAGTTTGAAAAAGTTCGAATTTTTGATCTAAAAATCCGAACAAATGGTGGTGATTTTGTAAAAACTAAAATTACATGTGTGTTTGTATTGCAATCAAGATCTTTGTCTAAATTTTTCAGAATTTTTGATAAAGATTTTGATTTTTCGAATTTTTATTTATTTATTAATTCGAATTTGGTAATTTAATTGGGTTAAATTGTTGAATTTTGCAGATTTATTAATTTTAATCCCTGATTTGCAATGGCTGGTGCTTATAATAATTTTGAACTTGTGAATCACAATTATATTGGATATTTTAATCCCGAGGATTGCCCAGTGGATCGGTTCAAGTCCTGGATAAAGTTTCTAAACGAGCAAAATCTCTGTAGTCACTCTATAACTGCAAATGTTCCAATGAAATTTGGTCCACTCAAATTAATGTGTACTACAGCTGTCACAGATGAAAGGTCGTTTTCATTCGATTTTAATGGCCAGACATATACAGTGGATGAATCTGTCTTCAATGCTGCTCTGGGGCTTCCTACTGAACGATTTGCTGAATTGCCTTCAAATGATGAGTTGACTCAATTTTTCACAAATATCAACTATCATGGTCAACTGAATCTGAAACGACCACTCAAAAGCAATCTTGTTCAAGAATGGAATATCTTCTTCGAGATCATAGCAAAGGTGTTTGCTAATTCTACAAAGAGTAACAATACTGTCATCACAGGTATGTTACAGTCAATTGGTTTCTCAATTTCTCACAATAGAAGAATCAATTTTGGCAGTTTGATATGGCCTATTCTGCTGAATCGATTGACGAAGGCTACAAAGAACTTTGGAAAAGGTAAACCGGTTAAGTGTCATTATCCTCGATTTTTGACACTAATTTTTAATCATCTAATGCCTAAGGATCAACCTGCTCCGTTTCCAAATGATCGAATTCAATGGTCTGGTAAACCAAACAAGAAGTTCTACACCAGGCTGGACACTTCTAAGGTCTTGTTGCATATTCCTGTAGTCATAACACCTTATATGTCTACATACATACATTTGCCAAATGTCATGCCACAGCCAGATGCTGAGGTACCTTCAATTCAACAAGCTCCACAGCCTGAAGCAGAACAAGTTCCAGTACATCAACCTGATTCTGAACCCTTGAATGTTCTTGAACATCAACTTCCAGTGGATCAACACACTCAGAATGAAGATGATGTACATGTCAATGATCAGGTATTTGACTCAACTCCGCTACAATCTCAATATCTTTCTGATAGTCAAATGATTGTGAGAAGTGACCAAGGGGTTGTAGATCCACAACCTTTATCCCAGGTCAATGCACCAAACACTGATCCTAAATTCTCCAAACACTATCGTAGAAAGAAATTGTCATTCAAAAGAGCTGTTCCCAGTAGTGATGTTGTGAGTGAAACAGATTTGCCATCACAAAAGAAAAGTAAAACCATGTCAAAGGCAATCTTAAACCCAATCATTCCTTCAAGCTCACCCCTGTTACTCACAATGGGGGAAGATATTTTCGCACATGAAGCTGAACACATTGTTATGCAAGTGGAGCAAGTTACAGTGCCTGCCATTGTTACGGCAGAAGAACCTTCACAGGTTGATCGGGATTTGCGAAATCCCATTGCACCACCACTGACCTTCCAAGAGGAGGCTAGGGTGATCTCTAGTGCAGGTACAATGGATGCAGCTCAGGATAATGAGAGGAGTGATGTGAGAATTACTTCAAATATGAGTGAAACACCAGCACGTGAGGTGAGTGAAACTCAGAGAGCTGTTGAGGTGAGAGCACACAATGACACATACACTTTATCTCTCATTACTCAACTCAATCAGATGAAAGAAAGTCTTGCTCAAGCTGAAGAGGACAACAAAAACTTGAGGTTTGATATGGACAACATGAGAACTATCTTCAACAACAAAATCAATGCACTTAAACTCTCTCAACAACAAGTAGTTGAAGACTCTGGAGATGTCACAGTGGCTCAAGATCTTATTATATCATCTATGGCTAATCAGATTGAAGATCTTCAGAACAACATAAATGAAAATCACTTAACCACTGAACATCGTCTCAGTCAGATTGAAAAGCAAAGTGATCATCAAGCAAAGGGGTTGAGACACTTATATAATATCATCAGCAGAACTCACTCACTTACAGCAGAAGAAAAGAAATTCTTTGGAGGTAGTGATGGAAGTGACCCTGGAGCTGGTACAAGTCACAAGACTGTAGAGGATTCCTCAACTAAGGGGGAGAAATCTAGAGGGGGAGGAAGTGCAAGTAAAGAAAAAAATGAAGATAGGAGTGAAGGGAAGAAGACAACTCATCAAGCAGCAGAACAGGAAGATGATGATGTAGAAGGTTTTTACTATACAGGTGAACCTGATATTGATCTGTTTGCTGACTTACAGTTTCCTGATGTTGGTGAAGAATTTGATGAACCAGATCTCAGTTTTTGGGATGATGAAGAGCAAATAATTCTTGATTCTGTTGAAACACAACAAATGAATTTTGAAGCAAACAAAGAACTCGAACAGAATGAAGCTAATCTGGCTATGAGAGAAGAAAGACTCAAGAAGACACTTGAACAGTTAGCTCATAATGAGAGACTTCAAAAGGCAGAACAGGAAGCACTTCAAAAGCAACATGCTCAGAAGCTGGAAGCTAGGAAGATGTACATCAAGTACAAAAATGGTGATAAGTGGGAACGTGCTCAAAAGGTAATTGACTCACCACAAACTTCTGACTATGATGATCGTCGGATGATTGCTATTTTTGAAAGCTTTAAACAGAAGAACCCTATACATGATATGTATTTGAAAGCTTTAAAGACAGAAATTGTGAGAATAACCACTGCATCTGATCCTAAGAATGGTGAGCTACTTATTTTTGTTGAATGTCATAAGCTCGGATCTCACAAAGTATCGCTTCAGTTCTTCTATGATAGATCCCTGTCAGAGCTTTGGGTGTTGAGACCAAAAGTAAGAACATCTTCTGAACTAGGCATACTGCTTCATGAAAAGTTTCAAGAGTTTGCTGAAAGAGCTGGTCCTGAAGTTATAAATGACCATCCACAAGTTAAAATTCTTAAGGGAGAAGTCATTCATACTGTTAATCTTCAGACAGACGAATTGTATACACACCTTGCCAGACACTTGGTATATGTTGAATATGCTCTTCGAAATCATGGTTTTGCATCACAAGAAAAGATTGAAGCTGCAAATCATATTCGATCTTATGCTCAGACCAACATGAAGAAGTACAAGCAGTATCAAGGTGAGTTAAGAAAGAAACTTGGAATACCACTGGTCTATCCTACAGATGTGTCATCCAGAAGGGAATTACTTGTTGATTCAGAAATGATCAAGAATTTACCTGATATGGATGAACAAGAAGAAGGAGAAATCAATGACAAAGATAGTGGTAAATGAAGATTAGCTCTACAAGTTATATCATTAGAGCTTTGATAGAACAAGATAGGATAATTGTCTTATATGATCAGTCTAGAGGATCATCTATCTTGTATTTATCTCTTCTGTTTGAATTTGGATAATGTTAATATAAACCAGAACTTTTACATTATTTACTTAGCATTTAAAGTGTTTTCTTTTACTTGTTTAATTGGGATTAGTTGAAGAATCCTCAAGGTATTTGCTTGTTATTGTATAACAAACAAATAGGGGGAGATTGAAAGGCATATGACTCAGCCTATTTGTAGTTCGAGGATCCTAATCCAATTAAACTAGATTGTAATAAGTAAATAATATCAACTGTCACAGGAATCTCAAAAGATGATAACCGTCAGAAGAAAAATCAACAAGTCAATCTATAGTTTTGATGTTTTACACTGGAAGAAGATTCAGATATCTGATCAGGCCTCAAGGTAGCATTGAAACAAGTGGATTCATTTAAGAAGACAGAGATTTCTATTAGTGACAAGAAACAATTTCAGTACCGAATGATTGATGAGAGTGAAGAGTATAAAAAGACCACAGTGTTAAAAGTCCGATGAAGAACAGAGATTGGAGTTAGTCGTTCATGAAACAGACAGTACATCGAACGTCAACATCATGCCAGTGTATGTTCCTTATTATAATTACGTGGTTTTCAGCGGAATATTGACTATTAAAGAATTTATATTAATTCTATTTTAATTGATTAAGTCAAGTAATTAAGTTAATAAATAAATTAATTCTGTCAGAATTAATATATTTGTTAAAGTGATTATTAGATTAATTAAATAAGAATTAATATGAAAATGGATTAATTAGTTAAATGATTTTTTATAAGTCATTTAATTAATTATAAACTGAAAAATATGATGATATAACTATCAAACTGATAGTTATACCGATAGTCATATTCAGTTTATAAAGGAGATTGTCATATTCAGTTCAAAGGAGATAGTCATATTCAGTTCAAAAGAGATAGTCATATTTCATTCAATTGGTAAGTTATACCGAATGTTATATTCATTTGGTAAGTCATACCGAATGTTATATTGACTAGTTAAGTTATACCGAAAGTTATATTTAAGCTAGACAGTCATATTACATTGATTTGATAGTCATACCGATTGTCATATTAGTGTAAAATGATTGTCATATCAGTTTAAATCAAGTAATATGACTATGGCTGTGTATATAAGGCAGAGGAATGCAGAAGGTTCAGAACCAGTCGAGCAAAACAAGAAAAATTCACACAGCAGCTATTTTCTCTCTCTCTCAAGCTCAAGAACACCTTCAAATTTAATTCTGTAAATTCAAGTTCATCTCAGTTGTAATATCCTATCCATTGGAACTTGTTTACTTGTGATTCTTGTACTACTAGCGAATTAAGTTTCCTAGTTCACAAATTGATATCTTGATTTTATTAACTAAATTAGCAAAGTTCATGTTGAATTTTCTAATTAGTTATTAATTACTTGATAATCATTTGGACTGATTTTGTAACACCCCTCAAGTTAATATATTGCTATATTCAACTTGAAATTTGTGTTATATTATTCCGCACAAAAATATTCGTTTAAGGCAAAATTATTTAACGAATAAATTTTGAGAAAATGGTATAGATTGTATTCAACCCCCCCTTCTACAATCTTATCGGACCTAACACTTTCCTGTAGATTTGCTGATAACTTCACAATATTCAGGTTGAAAATCTACATGATATCCCTTGTCACAGATTTGACTCACAGATAACAAGTCATGCTTGAGTCCTGGGACATGAGCTACATTATTGATGATGACATTTCCAAGATTAATATTGCCATATCCCAATGTTCTTCCTACATTGCCATCACCATAGGAAACTTTTGGGCCAGCCTTCTCCTCATAGTCTGATAGCAGGGTTTTATTTCCAGTCATGTGTCGTGAACATCCACTGTCCACAACTAGGGTTGCCTCCCTGTTGCCCTGCAATCATAAACAATTACTGAGGATTAGATTTAAGGATCCAGACTTGCTTGGATCCTTTGACATTCTTAACTTTGTTAGCTTTTGCAGCGGAATTAACATTATCAGAGTTTGAGCTAACAGTATCAGAGTTTACACTTGTAGTATTAACTTTAACCCACTTCAGATTGGGTTTAAGTTCATAGTAATTATGATAGATAGCATGATACTGTCTGCAAGTATAAATGGAATGCCAAGTGCTTCCACAGTGTGTGCATAAAGTCTGTGGCTTAGTTCTAGCAAAATCCTTCTTTACCTCAGACTTGGAAGGTAAAGAATTTATATTTTTGTTTTTCTTGCAGAAATTTGCAAGATGCTTAGTACTACCACAGTTATGACATGTCTTTCTTGGAGCATAACTAGCAAGCATTGGTTTATTTCCTGAAGTGATGCCTACTTTTCCATTTCTGTTCTTATTTGACATTCCCTGTTTCTTAACAGATTTTAACTCCTTCAGTTTATGTTTGAGTTGTTTATCTGTCATTGAACCAATATTAACATGTTTAACACTAGTTTTTACTGGTTCACTTTTAACAGCTTCTTTTTCATTATCAGACAAAAATTTACTAGCTCCATGTACAAAATGAGGTCTGATTTTAACTTGATTTTGAAATCTTAGTTCATCTCCCTCATTATAACCTAGACCAACAGTGTCTGTTTGAAAAATCTGTTGAGTGTCCTTTCCAGAATTAGTCCAAGTCCTAATTTTCTTATTTGCTTCCTCCAACTCAGATTCTAGTTGTTTATATTTCTGAAGCAAATCCTGTTCTATAGAAACAGCATCATCTCTCTCTTTCTGAACTTGTTGCATATTTTCAAGTTTTTCTTCAACAAGTTTATTTCTAACCTTAAGTTTAGAATTTTCAGATTTTATCCTCTCATTCTCTAAAGTCTGATCCCTATAACTTATATGCAATGACTTAAGATAAATTCTTAATTGAGAGATGTCATCAATATTATAAGCATAGGTAGTTAGAGGTACCTGATTTTCAGAAGTTTCTGATTCAGTAGTAGCCATGAGAGCATAGTTCACTTCTTCATCAGAATCTGAAGTGTCTGCCCAATCTCTGCCTTTAGTGTAGAGTACCTTTCCAGTTTTACCCTTCTTGCACTCAGGAGCATAATGACCCATCTCCTTGCACTTGTAGCATTGAATTTCAGACTTATCCTTCTTCCCCCTTGAATCTCTCTTATCAGACTTCCTGAAGCTTTTTCTGTCTTCATTTGAATCTCTAGAAAACCTTTTCCCTTTCTTGAAATTCTTGAAACCCATTTTCTTGAAGGTCTTCACCATCAACACAGCCATTTTTCTCATTTCTTCTTCATCATCCTCAGAGTCAGATGATTCAGAAGAGTTTGAATCACAATCAGAGTTTGATGATTCACTTTCTGAGTGTATGACCAAAGCTTTTCCCTTCATTTTCCTTCTTGATGCCTCTTTCTTCTGAGGCTTCTCTTCAACCTTAAGAGCAACAGACTTTGCCTTCCTGCTTGATCTCCTGTCTCTCTGCTCCATTTCCAATTCATGAGTTTTGAGCAGCCCATAGATTTCATCAATCTCTGTTTCAGCAAGATCATAGTTGTCTCTAATAGTGGTTGTTTTCACATCCCACTTTTTAGGTAGAGAAAGAAGAAACTTGAGATTTGAGTCTTCTAGATCATACTCTTTGTTGACCAATGACAGATCATTGAGCAGTTTACAGAATCTATCAAATGTTTCTGTTATGGTCTCTTCAGGTTTAGCCTCAAAGTGCTCATACTCTTGTGTGAGTATGTTTCTCCTATTCTTCTTAATAGCAGTAGTTCCTTGACATCTGACTTCAAGAGCATCCCAGATCTCTTTTGCAGTGGTGCAGTTAATCACTTTGTTAGACATACAGTGAAACCTCTATAAATTAATATAGTTGGGACCGGGGAATTCTATTAATTTAGAGAGGTATTAATTAATCGATAAATTAATAATTATTAATTTATAGAGAATTTTGGACATAAAAGAAAATTAATTTCCAATTATATACATTTAAATAGAATGAATGGTACAATTTATGTTTTATACGTAATTCAATTAATTCAATATATATTGTTTACAAATTTAATGAGTATTTTCGAGATTCAAAGTAAATATTCATGTATAATTAGATGATATCAAGGATAAAATAACATTTTTTTAACATTTTTCACGTAAAAAAGCACTCAAGACATCAAAAATATTGATTAATAACTTTTTAATGCTTACGAAAACATCACATTCGAACTTTTGGAAGCAACAAAGACGGTTAAAGATGAGCTTCATATAGATTCAAATTTTAAAATCCTAGAATCATATTTTACAAAAGGGTAATATATATATATATTTTTATGATTATAAAGAAATTATTAATTTATAATATTATTGGGACCATATATTTATATAGGGTTTTCAAAAAAATTATTATCTTATTATCTTATCGAAATTGATCATTTTTTGAACTGGCCCGAGTTGGGACCGGAAGAAATTATTAACTTAGAGAGATTATTAATTTATCGAGTATTAATTTAATGAGGTTTTACTGTAACATTGTCTAAAGCACTATGCAGTAAATGCCTAACCTTCGCATCCTTAGCAATTGATGATAGATCTTCAGGAGTCATGTCCTTCTTTTCCTTTGGAACTATTTTAGCTTCTTCACCAGCAGTTGCAGCAGATAGCTTTGTAGGATTGTGAGGGCCTTCATAAATCCTGTCAAGATATTCTGGATCTGTAGCCTCCAGAAACATAGTCATCTTGACCTTCCACATGGCATACTCTGATGGCCTGAGAATAGGAACCCTGATTGGTTCATAACGACTCACAGTAGTAGGAGCCTTTTCAGAACTAGTAGATGTTGGTGGAGGAATTGCTGACATGATTATTGTTGTGTTTGGATCTTAACCTGTAATAAAGTAACAGATTGGCTCTGATACCACTTGTCAGGCCGAATACACAATTAATAATCAAATTCGTATGAGAGTTTAACAAGTAAGATGATTATGCACTTTAAATCTTCTGATATTAAAAACCCTCTTCGTGATGTAAACTATCACAAAGAGCTGCTAGGTTACAATAAAGATAGTTCGATGCACGATACCCTTCTAGGGTTAACCTAACTGTATTTATAAAATATACAGTTGCTATACAATCGCTAATTGATATTCCTAATAATCAGCTATACAATGATATCAATTACAGATTGTCACACGTCTCCTAAGTCAACTCCATCTCTTTGATAGCTATCCAGTCTCCAAAGATCTCGCTTCCATATCAATCTTCAATTGATCTCTAATATCTTCTGTTGACTTCGTACGCGCTTCCTCCAAACAGACTTTACTAAACTCTGTCCAGCTTCCGTCAGTCAGACTTTACTAAACTCTGACTTCCTTCCAGTTAAACTCTGATATATCACTGTTACACTTAAACACTGAAATATTACATCAATTATATCTAACATACACCATACAAACGGTTGCGTCGCTACACTCTATCATCCTCCATCTTGAATAATAAATCTCATGAAAACGTAGCCAAAAAAATAAATAATTCTGATGATATATTCAAATACAGTACTCGTCTTTCCCCGAGTAACATAGTTTTCAACTCATTTCAACTTGGTGTCAATCACCTTACTAATCTTGCCATGTTTCGTAACATCTCTAAACCTAGCAACATTCCAGAGTCCGTATTGCGCGAGTGTCAAGTGTTGTTGAAGAAAGAGATAAGTGGACTTAACGACTTAGTGGTTTCAGAAAAGAATCTCTACTCATTAAGACTTAATGTCGAAGAATATGTAGAGCGGTTCAACAGGATGGAGAAACATCAGCAGGCCTGTTTGGATAGCCTGGAGAAGAGTGGATTAATGGTGCATGATAAGATCAGATTGAGAGTGCAAAAAATGAGAAGATACACAAGAAACACCAGAGCTATTTTGTTAAACATTAACTCCATTTTCGATGAACTTTGTGGCAGTCCCTCCTTCCATGTTGATCATTATTCGTACTATAGTTACTATTTTCATGGATTGAGCTATGAGTATATGGTTGTTTATGTTTCGCAGTATATATTCTTGATTGTGTTACTTATTTTGATGTTAAAACTGTATTGATACGTATTTATTTAAGTTGTATAAATATACTCGGCTAAGTTGCCTGTGATGAAGTTGTTGTATTACAATACATGGAGATAATTTCATAATTTCCGTTTCATAGATGCTCCAGTTCAAACAGAATTGGGTGGAATATTTAGTTGGATTTTTTAAATTTATAGATTTCGACTGTTTGAGTTGAACCTCTTCTTCTTTTAAACCATCCAATTCCAGAGTCTGTCTAGTAAATTCTGTTTTTGCTTAAGTCCTTACTCCTATTTTCAGTACAGCTAATTACTCAGGACTCGTCTTTAGTCTAATCTTGTAATGGCGCCTGGTCCCTGGAAATCGTTTGTCAGGAATGAGTTAAACAATATTTGATTCCTATACCGTTGGATGGAGAAATGTGTTAAATAATATATCTTGTAGCATAAGATCCTTTTGGGATCTTTCTCTGATACCTTAAGATTTTAGATGAGCTGGTTACTTAACATGGTATCAGAGCTCGGTTTAGGAGGGATCTGAGGTTCGAGTTCCTCTACCCCCATTTATATAATTCATTATTTGTTGTCCGTCTCCTTCATGTCTTCATTATCTATTTGTCGTGTGTCAATCGTAGCGAAACGTATCGTACGATTGAGGGAGGTGTTAAATAATATATCTTGTAGCATAAGATCCTGTTGGGGCCTTCCTCTAATACCTTAAAGTTTTAGATGAGCTGGTTACTTAACAAAATGAACTGCAAGATTTAAAAAAAAAATTGGAACATATCGTTGGAAGTTTAAGCGGTACGGAGAATTCTCTACAAATATCGTGAAAAGTTTCAATTGTACCTAGGTTTGTGTTTAGCTATTTAACCATTCATTTAATTTATAGTTCTAATTTATTACTTTTACTCTATTTTTCTATTTACATATTTTATTATATGTTTCATTTAATTTATAATTTTCTATTCTATTTTTCAATTTACATACTTTCTTTATATACTTTTCATTCACTTTATACTTTTTTTTAATTTTCCAATTAAATTTGATTTTCTAAAATTTTCTAGACATGAGCCTTTTTTCAACGATTTAAATATTAAATATAATATTTTGAGGTGTTCTTGAATAATAAAATTAAACATCATATTTTTCGATACTTTTTAATTAACCAATAATAAAATTAATGAATATTTAAATTTTAGTAATATATATATATATATATATATATATAAAATTAATAATATTAAATTTTATATTAAATTTAATACCAACTCATTTTACAATTTAAATAAGTGAGTAAACAAATTACAAATAAGTTCCATACATACAAAAAAAATTTAAAAATAATTTTCAGTTATTATATAAAAAAATCAAATACTAATTTCAAAATATAACCTTTTTACTTGTTGCTAAATAACGTCAATTATGATTTTTATAACAAAAAATTATTAATTTGAAGAAAAAATTAGCAACAAGTCCTGTCATTTTTATTAGTCATAAACCGTAATACAAGTTTTTATAAAAAACAATAAACAAGTTATTTAATGAAAGAATGCCCAAAATACACCACATTTGAATGGAAGTTGCCCGAGATGCATATATCCAAATCAGTCCGCCTTTTCTACCCACGGAGTACGCATGCTGTTATTGCGTATACTAAGATACGCATTAGGGTAATGCGTATACTAAGATACGTATTTGTGTAATGCGTATTGACGTCATATGACGTCATTATTTCATTTTCTGCTCCGGCGCTCGGACGACAAAGAAATCGCCATTGCGATCGCCCCCTTTTGTTCTCCAATTTCCGGCAAACTCCAGCCCTTTCCAGGACATCAAAATGATCCCCAGACATTTATCTCCCTTTTCCCCCGGTCGTTTGTTGTTGTTTGGTCCCGCAGGGGCGTGTATTAGTAGATCGGAAAAGCAAATAGGAAAAAGGATTCGTTTTGGGGATTTTTAATTCGGCAAAAGAAATTGAAAATGAGTGACATAGGGTTGTAGAGCATGAAGAGACGATCAGTTTGCTGTATAGTATGCAATTGCTCGATGCTTGTAGATAGTGAACGAAGTGGTTAAAAAATGAACAAAAAACGTCCGTCGAAGGCGGTAGACGACGATGAACAGTGGTAACATATACGCATGTTGGTCTTGCGCATCTTCAAACACGCATTCCAAACATGCGTATATGGTGTTACTGTTCATGAATGAATTTGTCAACATTACAAAGTGTGCGCATTGTAGGGATGCGTGGCCTCCGACCACGCAATTTTAACATGCGTATACCCTCCACGCATGTGTGTATTGCGTGGTCCGTGGGTAAAAAGGGCGGACACTTTCATTCGTGGGTATTTTGGGCAGCTGCCAGCTGGAATTAAAAGGTGGGCATTTTGGTTTTTCAGCCTTATTTAATAGTATTCTTTCAATAAAAAGGCTTAATGACCTTTTAACCCTCAAAATTTCCACTGATATACCCATCAGCCCTCAATATTTCAAAACGTTCCTTTTAACCCTCGAAGTATCCATAAAGGTCCTAATAACCCTTAAACCGATACAAAAAATAAAAAATAAAAAAACGATATAACTCGGATGGGCAAAATAGACATTTCACAAACCGATACCGAGGGTTAAAAGGTATACTTTAGATACTTTGGGGGTTAAAAGGTATACTTTAGATACTTTGAGGGTTAAAAGGTATAACTCTTACAAATGAAGTTATTCTAGAAAAATGTCATCAAAAATTTAATATTTATACTTAGTAGTAGTAGTAGTAGTATTTTCACCATTTAATATTTATACTTGGTAGAAGTACTCTATTTATTTTTTAAAAATTTATTTCTCAATAATTTAATTTATTCATGATATGATTTTCCTTTAAAATAATAACTTTTTTTCATGGCGACTATCGAATAATGTTATAGTACATAAGAATATTAACTTATATTGAGTGAATAATTATCAAAATTGCAATAATAATATTTTTACTACACCTTATTGGATGACATTTCAATTAAAACTCAATGAATTAAATAAAATATATACAAATCTTATATATACTCAATGATTATTTAATAAAACATTTTCACTAAGAAATGTTTCAATGGCACTTGGAAGTGCAGCTTTTCCTCGACTATGAAGTCCTATGCCTGCAGGGAAAGAAATCACCTAAATTCAAAGATATCATGCACATATACATTATACATAACAACAGCATCACCAGTTTTGAGATCAAGACTGCCTCCAATCACCGGCATTTCCCTCACCTTGCTAAAAACCTCATTCCTTCCCAAAACAGTTATAGTACTTCCATTATATTTTCCCTCGAAAAAAGCAAAATTCATACTCATTAACAAACTAATATTTTCTTGTGCAGCTGATCCGTAAAATCCTTGCGCTCTTCCAATTAATTTCGACTTCACATCCTGTCCTTCGGTTAACGGATTACCGATCATCCGTATTAAACCAAATGCAGTAGTTGAATTATTATCGAAAGCTTTCACAATTGGCACGGACGTTGGGGAACGACCACTAACAATGTCATGCCAATAAACCCGAAAATGGCTTATTTTTTCTTTACCAATTTCGAGAGTTTTTCGATCAAGCGATATTTCGAAGTTTCGTGTTTTCGCCATGGCTGACATTCTGATGACTGACATTAGGACAAAGAAGGTGGATCAAATGGGATGCAAGATTTTGAAATAGTCTAGCCATTTGAGTTCTTGCTAGTGACTCTATCTTTTAGTGTGGAATATAAGTGAATGATCTTCAAAAATGGGTGGTTTAAAGTTTACTTTTACCTTGCATACACTCAAGTACAAAACAATTCATATTCATCCAAAACATACACAAAAATTGAGATTCGAGATTTTTAAAAATTTAATTCCATTCAATAATTGTTAACACAACATTTGTTGGTTCCATCACAAGCGTAGAAACAAACACACTGCGCGGAGGGATTACAATATCCATGAGCAGATCTTTTAAATTTTCCTCCATGTTGGATGACACATACATTGTTACATTTGTTTTCATCACAACCTGGTCCTGGTAGATTTATCTGAACTCCGCATACTCTTGCTCCATTTGCTCTCTTCGGACTATCTCCTGTAATCAAAATATTGCAAAATTATGTACGACCGTAAAAATCCAGGATCAAAATGTCGGAGATTAAAAAAAAACTTTTCTTTTGAAAAATGAACGAATATAAAATAATTTTATCAATTTTAATAAGAGGTCAATCTGAGATTTTAGCCACTCATCCAAATTCTACTCGAAAAATAAGCATTTTGTTTAGAGAGACGAGGGACTTATCCGTGATTGTGAAGAGAAGTACTAACACACAAGGACAACGGTGGAGAGGTTTCTCATGATTCTGAATTGAAGAATGATCGATATCGAATTTACTTGTAGAGTATAATGAAATATGATAATTGGTGGATGTCTCATGGCAAATGTGTTACGCTTTTTATACAAAAAATTAATGGATGGTCGTTTGTAGCATTGAATCAAATGTTCCTAATTAGGTTCGAAAAGATATTGTATTTTTGCTAAATGTTTCGAAAAGATAGTAATAGAATTTTTCGTGAATAAAGTAAATTTCACGATCACTAATTCATAATTTACGATTCAAAATGAAAGGATTAAAGCATCTCTAATATTAATAGTTAAAATATTTGATAAAAAATATAAATAATGATTATTTAAAATTTGGCGAATCTACATGGTATCGTGTTTTAATAAAATTAATTATAACAATTGGTTATATTTTAAAAGTAGTATATCATTTATATTACTATATAGTCACTCAGATTATTTTGATATGGTAACAAGTGATGTAAAATATTATTACAAGTCATTCAAGATTTAGAAAATACGATACATGGAGATTAACTAAAATTATTGATATCCCAAATTGGTACCAAAATATTGCTCCCAAATGATGTGGCAAAGCTTACATGGCATGGAGAAATTTTTTGATTGGGTGGTTGGTGTGAATGCAGGGGGATCCGCTATTATTATAACCAATTGAATTGCTACACTTGGCATTTGGAATTGTTAACCTAGTTTGTGCTTAAATTACCAAATATACTAAAAGTCCTTCGTAGTTGCAACCGATCAAAATTTAATTTGGATTACATGTGTGCATGATATCTTTGAATTTAGGTGATTTCTTTCCCTGCAGGCATAGGACTTCATAGTTGAGGAGAAGCTGCACTTCCAAGTGCCATTGAAACATTTCTTAGTGAAAATGTTTTATTAAATAATCATTGAGTATATATAAGATTTGTATATATTTTATTTAATTCATTAAGTTTTAATTGAAATGTCATCCAATAAGGTGTAGTAAAAATATTATTATTGCAATTTTGATAATTATTCACTCAATATAAGTTAATATTCTTATGTACTATAACATTATTCGATAGTCGCCATGAAAAAAAGTTATTATTTTAAAGGAAAATCATATCATGAATAAATTAAATTATTGAGAAATAATTTTTTCAAAAATAAATAGAGTACTTCTACCAAGTATAAATATTAAACGGTGAAAATACTACTACTACTACTACTACTAAGTATAAATATTAAATTTTTGATGACATTTTTCTAGAATAACTTCATTTGTACGAGTTATACCTTTTAACCCCCAAAGTATCTAAAGTATACCTTTTAACCCTCGGTATCGGTTTGTGAAATGTCTGTTTTGCCCATCCGAGTTATATCGTTTTTTTATTTTTTATTTTTTATACCGGTTTAAGGGTTATTAGGACCTTTATGGATACTTCGAGGGTTAAAAGGAACGTTTTGAAATATTGAGGGCTGATGGGTATATCAGTGAAAACTTTGAGGGCTAAAAGGCCCTTAAGCCCAATAAAAAACATAATCAAATTCTTATGTTCAGTAGTTTACATAATTTAGATCTAAATATTATTGAAAACCAAAAACTAAATTTGAAATTTGAAAAAGCCAATTTTAACCCGAAAAATGTAATAAAATGAATAAAATAGAACAAGGGGCTCCATTAATTATTAAATATAAAAATTAGTTTAATTAATTAAAAATATTAAATATTAATTTAATTTCATAGTGAAGTTAATTTACTTGTTAATTTATATACTAGGAGTTTATTAACTAAAAATTGAAATAAAAGGCGAGAATATAGTATTAAATACAACTTGGGGCTCCATTAATTATTAAATATTAAATTAATTTAATTAATTAAAATAATAATATTAAATACTAATTTAATTTAATAGTGAAGTTAATTTAATAGTGAAGTTATATACACGGAATATATTAACGAAAAATCGAAATAAAAGTCGAGAATATAGTATTATATACAATTTTGAGCTCTATTATTTAATATTTAAAAAGGATCTATAATAGACTAATAATATAGCTATTCGTAAATAGACGTCTATACTTTTAAGTTGGTTATATATTATAATCAATTATAAATATTGGGTCATTTTTCTCGAAAACCCCTAAATGGAAAACCTAACAACTCTTACATATATTTCACAATAATATACATTTTATTATATATAGATTATGGGAAAAATTGTCCAATAACACAATATTTATAATTTAGAGATATTTGATTGACAATTATAATCATACACCAACATCAATCACAAATCATCCATTAACATCACAAAATTTTGTAATGTTTTCATCAATGTTTGTGAGAATACTCAATTATGGTATAAACACATTTTTATGAGATTAAATGTTAAACAACAGAACATTCAAATACAAGTAAGTTGTAGAACTTTAAAATTCATGTGTTTGACTTCAAAATTTGGGTGCAAAACTTTTAAGTTCAGCTACATGACATTAAAATTATAGTTTAAATATAATATGATATAATAGTGTTCAACAGTAGAATGTTGTTAAAAATATAAGTTCAGTTGTAAAATTTTGTAAAAAAACAAGTTCAGTTGTAAAACTTTTAAGTTCTTGTACATAACTTTGAACTTCAGTAGCAGTAGAACACTGTATTTTTATTACAAAAAAAATAGACTATGTAGTTGAACCCTATTATCTCCGGATTTTTTTTTGTAAAATAAGTTTAATAAAATAAATTAAAATTTTTGAAGAAAAAAGATTATATAATTGAAAAAATAAACCAAACGTTATGTGAGATAGATAATATAAATGAAAATATAAGATTTTAATGAATGAGTTATTTATTAAATTTCCTTATTCAATTAACCGAACTAATAGTGTTATTTTTATTTTCAGCAATACTTTTACAAAAATTATTTAAAAATTAGCTGAATCTGAATAGTTGATTTAGTAATCCAATGACTAATAATTGTGTTCTTGTTCTTTTTTAGTGTTTGATTCTTTTTTGATACATACCATATAAATATTATTAATAGATTAAATTTTGGTAAATTACATAAGTTCCTTAAAAAAATATTAATAACAAAATAAGTAAATGTGATTAAATTTTTTAATCAAATTAATATGATAAATAATTTTATTAAAAAAAATAAATTTAAAATATTGATCACGATCCTCCATATCCCACTGATTATCTGCTAGTCTACAATAAGTGGGACCGTTCGATTCAGGAATCTTATAAGCTAACAACCAATACCTAGTGCCTAATTCCATATGCTGCTATTGGGGAATTTTACAGGGCATGAATGAAGAATTCTATTGGAAAAAATCGGGTCTAGTTCATTACTCTACTGTTTATGATTGCTATTCCCCTCTTCATATTTCTGCTGTTGATGGCTAGATAGGGTAATAGACAAATATAACCTGTTTCCGGAATTGACTAAAATAACCAATTTTGAATATGTGGCCAATTTTAACCGGCGGGATACGCATATGAAAACGGGGTATTCCATAATACGCATTATATGTTGGAGTATTCTGTAAATTTTTTATATTTTCTAATTTTTATCATAGAATACGCAGTTTAAATAGGGGTAGTAGAAAAGGATACGTAATTTGTCTTTGGGTATTTGAACTAATATGCATTCACCAAATACGTATTATCATTACAGTCAGCTGAATATGTTGAATACATTTTGCAAACGTTTAAAGTGACAACTGAATTATAAATAATACATATGTTTGTGACTATATATGTTTTTAAGAGAAGATACCTAGTTGACTCCAGGTGAGTTATTACCATGTCCCACAACTTCTTCAATTTGTATCCTTTTATAATAACTCGATTTATTTTTCATTCTGAATATTTCTAAAACCCAATATGAAAACGTTGAACCCCAAAGGTTAATTGTTGAACCCCTAAAAAAAATATAAAAAAAATAAAAAAAATTAATTAAAAATTTGAATATTTCTAAATTCCAAATGGAACTTGCCCAAATAAAAACTATTTAATCCTAAATGAAATACCAATAAATTGTTTTTTTCTTACTGAGTTCGGCGGCCTGATTTTTAAAAAATCGGGGGCCAGTCTCGATTTTTAAAAAATTAGGATAAATTAGGATTTTGAGTCTAGGATTTAGGGGCAGTTTATTCATCGTTCTGAATATTTCTAAAACCTAATGTGTAAACATTAAATCCAAAAGGTTAACTGTTGAACCCCTAAGGGAATACAGATAAAATTAAAAATTTTAATTAAAAAATTGAATATTTCTAAATCCCAAATAGAACCCATTGAACCCCAAATAAAAATTATTTAACCACAAAGGAAATACCAATAAAAATTTAAAATATTAATTGAAAAAAATAATATATAAATTTTCTATCATATAATACGTAATCTCGATCGGGGTATTATAAACTTAATAAACCGAATAGGCATATTATGAATGCTTATTTCTGTAATTAACAAACAATAACCCACATGACCATGTCTCCTCGCAACTGCCAACAAATAGAGCAGGTGACTTCAAAGTTCAGATATAAAGACACGAGCTTCAATAACTTGAATATGCATTCATGGGTGGTGTATTGAAATGGTTAAAGTTGGCCACTTATTTTGGAATGGTCATTTTCGTTAAAAAAACCTTTGAAAGAAGTTATTTTTGTCATTTTTTCGTCCAGATAGAGGTAGCTTTCTTTTGATCGTTGTTGCATATCGATAAGTGCGTGTTTGTGTGTCTTTAATTTTGAATTTAGACTGATTTGGCCTACAATCTGTGTGTCCGAATAATGGTATCATTTAGAATTAAATCCTAGCCCACACGGATTTATTTTTGGACACATCTCAAAAAGAATCATGAGTTAAATGGTTGCTTATTAACTAGCAATCAAATCCCAACAATGGCCCATGTTGTGAGGTTAGGGGACTTTACATAATCCAAGATTCACAAACACCAATACAGAGCACACACACCCAATCGATTAGTTAACAAGATCCACCAAAATGCGGTCAAACACTATTCAAGTATTACTTGTACTTCTACCAACAATAAGTAAAATCAAAACAAGAACACACACAATATTTGACGTGGAAACACCCACGTCCCAAACTTGTATTATTAATGTTAACAATATCAATAATACATCAAAACAATAACACCTTAACGGTGTCCCAACCCTGGTACTTGAGCCAATAATGCTCAAGCATCTCTCAAACAATACTTAAGACTACATCTCTTAAGCTTTCACCACATCAAGCAATACAATATGACTATGTATATATATCCATCCAAAACTTAGCCACCAACTTACCATACTTGTTCTACAAGTCTTACCATACTTGTTATACAAGCCTTCCAATTATTGGCACCTAATTTCCCAACTTAGTGATCAAGACATACCATATATAATAATTATCTACACATACAATTATTATCTTACCCATATATATCTTGGACCACCCAAGCCCATATCATCTTATTGGGTTGAAACCCAACAATTCTCCCCTTCAACCCAATACCCATATTGGATTGAACAGTAACCATCACGCCATCGACGTCCATTCGCCAATGCCTCCACTCGAACAAGAACCTCGTCTTGCTCTTCCAAACATTGAGTGTCGCTAAAACCCGTATAGTGACCCTCCAAACCACCGTTCTTCACCATAACGATGTATCAATCTACAAAATCACGTGCATCAACCACCATGAGTGCTCTTCCATCAATTGAGTCACCCGATCCATGCTTTCACAATCCTTCGGTCTTTTGAAGAAAATCACTACTATCATCCAAATAGTTCACCTGGTTGATCAAGCCATTTAAGCAATTGCGATGACCTCTTCCATCTTCTTCCATCTCGAGTCCGAACACAGGATTGATCCACGGTGCAAGTCAACTGTCAAACCACACGTAACTTTGCCTCTACCCGCTTTAGTAGCAATCTCCTTGTCAGCAAATCCTTAATCATGCTTCGCCATACCAATTGAAACTCGAACTTTCCCTCAACGTCATCCATCTCGAACCCGAACCTTGGCTCTAGATACCACTTGTTAGGTTAGGGGACTTTACATAATCCGAGATTCACAAACACTAATACAGAGCACACACACCAAATTGATTAGTTAACAAGATCCACCAAAATGCGGTTAAACACTATTCAAGTATTACTTGTACTTCTATAAACAATAAGTAAAAGCAAAATAAGAATACACACAATATTTGACGTGGAAACACCCACACCCCAAACTTGTATTATTAATCTTAACAATGTCAATAATACATACAAACAATAACACCTTAACGGTGTCCCAACCCTGATACTTGAGCCAACAATGCTCAATCATCTCCCAAACAATACTTAAGACTACATCTCTTAAGCTTTCACCACATCAAACAAATACAATATGACTATGTATATATAGCCATCCAAAACTTAGCCACCAAGACTTACCATACTTGTTCTACAAGTCTTACCATACTTGTTATACAAGCCTTCCAATTCTTGGCACCTAATTTCCAAACTTAATGATCAAGACATACCATATATAATAATCGTCTACACATACAATTATTATCTTACCCATATATATCTTGGACCACCCAAGCCCATATCATCTTATTGGGTTGAAACCCAACACATGTAGCGTAACCCACCTGCCTCTTCCTTGATCCATCTGGGAATCCCATCTGAGATTGTTATGGACCGTGGCAACCATAATTCTAATACCACTTGTTGAGGCTCCAGAAAGCCTTAAATCTACAATAGTATAATATTGTTCGTTTTGGGCCTAGCCTACATAAATTTGTTTTTGGGCACATCCCAAAAGGGTAACTTGCAATCTGCCTCTCTCACAAACGATGTGATCCTTTCATCGTTTGCATTTATACATTTAGAGGTAGTCGAGTCTGTTTTCGCTTGAGGACAAGCTTCAGTTTAAGTTTGGGGGTGTGATAAGTGGATTTTATATCCACTTATTTTCCGCTAATTGGACCTAAATTGGTGGTTTTTCCTTAAGTATGTTGTGTCTTTTAATTTATTTTTTGTTAATTAAGTTTTTGTTGTGCAGAACTCGCAACTTTAGGTATCGTGGCGATAAAAGGCTAAAAACGGTGGAATTTTGCACCAATTCGGAATTAAGAGTTGCCAAAAGAATTATCATAAAGAAATTTTGAGTGATATATTCTTAAAGCAGAAATCCCGGTTGGAATTGATATATTTTCTGTTAAGCAAAAGGAATCCAGTTTCAGATCGTCAGCTGGCCGTAATTTACACCTGAACGAGCAATGAGAAAATAGAATTATCACAAAAAGATGGAAAGTGATATATTCTTAAAGAGAAAACCCCGGTTGGAATTAATATATTTTTTGTTAAGCAAAAGGAGTCCGGTTTCTGACCCTCAAAATACCGCAACTTAGGATTTAAGGAATTATTTATATTAATAAATATTTTATTTAATTAGAAAATTATATTTATAAATATCTAATAATATTAGATATTTATTTTTATAATTTTTAAATTAAATTAATTATTTATTAATTTAAGATTATAAGCCGTGCGGATTAAAAAGCATTTCTACGGAGCCCGTTCAAAAGTTATAGCAGCCGCCTGAATTGTTTACACAGCCGCCCGCCATTTGACATGGACTTTGTTATTCACTTATTCTTGCTTTCGGCTGTATGATTGTTGTAGTGGGTTATTTGTTTTTTTTTGTTTTTTTTATTTCTTTTAAATTCTTTTTAGTTTTATTTTATTAGTGTGGTGTGCTAATTTTTTGCTATAAATAGCCTAGTTCTCAAGGTTGTAAATCACACACCAATTTGGAGAGAAACAATTCTCTCTTGTAATCTCTCTAGTTTTTTTTTAATTTTAAGTTTTGTTTTTATACACTTTAATTTTTGCAAATTTAGTATAAGTGTTATTTCGGTTTAAGAAATTACGGGGATTATTCGGAGTGCTCTTTTCTTTCATTGGAAGCTATTTCGGTTCTACTTTCTAACTCTTATAATTTTCATATTTAATTTATCGTAATTTTTAATTTAGTTTTATTATTATTATTATTATTATTATTATTATTATTATTATTATTGTTATTGTTATTATTATTATTATTATTATTGTTATTATTATTATTATTATTATTATTATTATTATTATTATTATGTTTTCATTTAATCCCATGATGACGATTCGTTCAATTATGAACTAATCGCCGTCTTGGGATTCTAATGGATTTATTTACGTAATTTAGCAATTCGATGCCTTAATAAATTGTATTATGATAAAACTTCAGATTGCCTAATATGGTTGCGCTTAATTTATTAGATGCGTAGCTAACATCTAAATTATTAATTCCTAATGAATGCGAAAGTGGATTTAGGAATTTAGAATTTGTCATGTTAGCATAGGTTCGTAATTGTCATGTACATTTACGATAAGTGGTAGGATTTTTAATCACATCACCCTATGTAGTCAAAATAAAGGAATTTATTCTTAAACCAATTATGTTTTCAAATCTTATAGACATATAGGGTCTAAACATAAAAGGTGTCCTCGCGACTTCTATCTTTTTAAGTGGATGTTCGTGTGGTTTGACATAAGTTAAGACTGAAAGGCGCTTATGTTATTTTCGTGTTCCCGACTAGCTTTCGTAAATTATCAAAATTACTTTGAAATTAAGGCATCAATTCTAAATGAAATAAATAATGAAATTAGAATCCCATGTTTTTCTCGCATATAAATTTTCATTTAATTAAATAAATTAGTTCGAATTATTTAATATTATTAATTTAAATAATCAATTAGAAAAATACAAAAATACCCCCTTTTGATATTTATTCAAGCAGTTTGTTGTTTAGTCATACGTCGTTGCTTAAATATTATTTCTGAACAAACACCAAGTCTCTGTGGGAACGAATTTATTATATTACTTGTGACCGCGTACACTTGCGCGGTTAGTTTTCGAACCAACAAGTTTTTGGCGCCGCTGCCGGGGACTTCGGTGTTATTTTCAGGATTTTTGTTTAACATCAACGAAGGTTAAACTTAGCTGACTTGAATTTATTTTTGTTTACTTTTTATCTCGTGTCTTTCTGCTCTTTGTACTCAGGTACTTGAACGTGCATGCTAACACGATCTAAAGCTAGAGCTCAAGCGGAGTTAGAAAGACTAAGCGAGGTAATCCTACTACCGGAAGAAGCTACTCTTTTCAGAATGGACGAGGCTATTGCTAATGCTCATCCACCGGTGCAACCAAAGGCACTCATGGAATATTCTAGGCCAAAGACAATGATATACAGTCCAGCATCATCAGGCCAGCTATCGCAGCAAATACTTTCGAGATTAAGCCTGGGACTATCCAAATGGTGCAGAACACAGTGCAGTTTGGGGGTGGTGCAACAGAGGATCCTAATATGCATATTAGGAATTTCATCGAAATCTGTGACACCTTCAAGTTCAATGGTGTTTCTGATGATGCTGTGAAGCTGAGACTCTTCCCTTTCTCTTTAAGGGACAAAGCTAAAGGCTGGTTACATTCTTTACCGGCTGGATCTATCACTACTTGGGATGAGCTTGCACAAAAATTTCTCTCGAAATTCTTTCCTATGGCGAAAACAGCTGCCATGAGGAATGCTATTGCTCAGTTTGCTCAGGCACAGGGTGAGTCATTGTGTGAATCTTGGGAGCGTTATAAGGAGATGCTCAGAAAATGCCCCCATCACGGAATGCCAGAATGGATGGTCATAAATAGCTTCTACAATGGACTGGGAGGTCAGTCTAGGACTATGGTAGATGCAGCTTCTGGAGGTGCTCTTTGGGCTAAGAGCTATGAAGAAGCCTATGATCTGATCGAGATGATGGCATCGAACGAGTACCAGTATCCTTCACAGAGACTTCAACAGCACAAGGTAGCAGGGGTTCTTGAGGTGGATACAACTACAGCTCTAACAGCTCAGTTAGAAGCTCTAATCAGGAAGGTAGATTCTTTGGCTAATCTTGGGGTGCAACATGTTGCTAGCGTCTGTGAGTTATGTGCAGGTGGACATGACACTCGTCAATGTGCCATTTCTAATGAATCAGCTCAGTTCGTGAGCAATTTCCAAAAGCCACAACAGCCAGTGCCTAACACATATCAACCCAACAACAGGAATCACCCTAATTTCAGCTGGGGTAATAGTCAGAACAACATGCAGCAATCATCTTATCCTCCTCCTAATCAGCAGTTTGGGGGTAGACAGTTCAACCCTTCGGGAATGCAGCAGCCGTATGCCCCAAGGCAACCATATCAACCTCCAGGATTTCATCAACAACCCCAGGCCAATGCGGGGCAACCTTCTAATGAAAAGTCAGAAATGGATGAGTTGAGGCTAATGATTAAAAGCCTGGTAGTTTCTCAAAAGACCTTGGAGAATCAAATGGGTCAACTTGCAAGTGCTATGTTGAATAGGCCACAAGGTACGCTTCCTAGTGACACTGAGACTAATCCATCCAGGAGAGATGGTAAGGAGCAGGTCAATGCAGTTACTTTGAGATATGGAAAAGTCACGAGGGATCAAAAATCAACAGCTGAGGAAGACGAAGAAATCAAAATACAGCAGGTGGAGGCGTCTCCAGTTAAAGAAAAGGCAAATTCTGAATTGGCAGCTGATGAGTTGGATGGCGAAACAGAAAATGGCAAAACCTTTGTTGAAAAATCTACTCCAAAACAGTCTACAGAGAGCAATCAAATATATCCACACCCGCCATTCCCAAAAAGACTTCAAAAGCAAAATTCTGCTGAAAACTCTCCTTCGAAGCAGAATTTGATGAATCAGATCTATCCTCCTCCTCCATATCCTCAACGCTTGCAGAAACAAGATCATGAAAAACAGTTTCAAAAGTTTATGGATGTCTTCAAGAAACTGTCCATCAACATTCCTTTTGTTGAAGCATTGGAGCAGATGCCGAGATATGCAAAGTTCATGAAGGATATTTTGTCACGAAAGATAAGGTTGGAAGAATTTGAAACAGTGGCATTGACAGAGGAGTGCAGTGCGGTGTTGCAACAGAAATTGCCTCCTAAACTTAAGGATCCAGGAAGTTTTACAATTCCATGCACTATTGGGAAGTTGTCTTTTGACAGATGCTTATGTGATTTGGGAGCTAGCATTAATCTCATGCCCTTGTCAGTTTTCAAGCAACTTGGGTTGCCGGAGCCAAAGCCAACTAACATCTCTTTGCAGTTGGCTGATCGATCAATTACTTATCCGAGGGGTATAGTAGAGGATGTCTTGGTGAAGGTTGATAAGCTCATATTTCCTGCCGATTTTGTGATTCTAGATTTCGAAGAAGACAAGAAGATTCCTATAATCTTGGGAAGGCCTTTTCTAGCTACGGGTCGTACTTTGATCGATGTGCAGAAAGGGGAACTCACAATGAGGGTGCAAGATCATAATGTCACCTTTAATGTGTTCAAGGCCATGAAATTTCCGACAGAGGATGAAGAGTGTTTCAGTGTGGATACGGTTGATACGGGTCAGAGAAAGAAGTTGTATCAGTTGTTGGGCGAAGAGTCGGACACGCACATGCTGAAGCATCACATCAGTGATTCCATTGACAGTTCTTCAATTCGAGAGCTCTCGAATGTCAAGCTCAGAAAACTTCCATCCCATTTGAAGTATGTCCTTCTGAATGATGAGTTGGTGATTTTTAAAGTATGTCAGGATAATGTGTTAAGAAGGTGGATCATAGATGATAAGGTAGAAGAGGGTTCTTATCAGTCGACTGTGAAGCATAAACACCTTAGAGATGTGAAGAAGAAAAAGAAGAAATCGATTGGAGGAAAAGTTAAGGTGAAATTTGAGATAGAAAAGATGTGGGAAGATAGCAAGAAGACTGTCAGACAATGGGTGAATGGTCCCTCAAACAAGGACAAGTCGAATGTGATCTTCGAGCCACCATGATTTGAATCATATTTGTCCGGCTAAATGACGTTAACGACAGCGCTTCATGGGATGCAACCCATAGGTTTGGTGTTTTTATGTGTGGTTTGATTTTGTGTGATTTTTTTTCAGTTTGCAGGCCATTGGCGAGTTGCAGGATTAGCCTCAGGTTGGAGCTCATTTCCACCAATTGATTCACCACCCGAGGAGGGTGACGATGCCGACAGTTAGGGGAGTTCTCTGTTATCCTTTATCTATACCTTCAATGAGGACATTGAATATTTTAAGTTTGGGGGTGATTTAGGATATTTGATTAATCGAGTCATAGCATTGCATATAGTTTTATGTAGTTCATAATACATCATGCTAGTTTAATTTCATATAATTCATATATATGTAAAAAAAAAAAAAGTTTTATGTAGTTCATAATAGATCATGCTAGTTTAATTTCATATAATTCATATATATGTAAAAAAAAAAAAAGTTGCATATCATATTTTCCTTGATCCCGTAGCGCTTGGCGATTCCGTTTAGTAGTCAATGATGAATTTGAGTGTGATAATGATGGATAGAGGGCTGATTTAAATACTTAAGAATTGACGTGCATGTTACAGAAACACAATCTTACACAACTCTTCGGTTACTTTTGGGCTAGGTTAAGGTCATGCTTGTTTGGTTGTTGAAATTTAATCACCTGATTATATTCAGAATTTTCTTTATTCCCTTGATGGCGTAGGAGCACTAATTTCTAAGTTTGGGGGAAACCAGGAATTTCATGCTAGTAATTTGTCAATAATGGCTAGGCGTCAAATGGCTAGTAGCCGGCTCATATTTATATGAGTAGTCTAGGGTTGGAAATGAGAAAGACTCATTCCAGATTGCATAAAAAAATAGAAAAAAATGAGGAAAAAAAAAGTGAGTCAAAAGTCCAATTGTTAAATGCAAAGTTGGCCAGGGTGAGCTCTTTAATACTCGAGTAATTAAGTTCTAGGGGACTCAAGCCTAGTGACCTAAGACTTTTCCGGTCTGGGATCCACTAACCTAACGCTCGCTACATGGGTATTATTGTATAAGCCTTTTGGGGTCTCATCCATTGCACGGTCAAATAAGCATGTGTGTTGTATATAGTATTATGCGTCATAGTTGTTAGTAATAAAGCATGAATTCCTGTCTAACTCAAATAATGATGGAGGTGTTTCTAGGTTATGAAGTGTCTAGCGTCGATTCTATTTATAAACTTGTGATTGTTTGACGAAGAATATGTATGGTTTTGATCTAGTGCTAAGAGTATTTCTGATGAGCATTGCACACACGCACGTTTCTTTACTTGTAAATGTTAATATGCTGATATTTAGTCGATCTCTATTTGGAGTTATCACATTCTCTGAGACACTCTGCTAAATTGGTTATTGCTTTGCTTATGGGATCCTTGCATCGTTTGCATTTATACATTTAGAGGTAGTCGAGTCTGTTTTCGCTTGAGGACAAGCTTCAGTTTAAGTTTGGGGGTGTGATAAGTGGATTTTATATCCACTTATTTTCCGCTAATTGGACCTAAATTGGTGGTTTTTCCTTAAGTATGTTGTGTCTTTTAATTTATTTTTTGTTAATTAAGTTTTTGTTGTGCAGAACTCGCAACTTTAGGTATCGTGGCGATAAAAGGCTAAAAACGGTGGAATTTTGCACCAATTCGGAATTAAGAGTTGTCAAAAGAATTATCATAAAGAAATTTTGAGTGATATATTCTTAAAGCAGAAATCCCGGTTGGAATTGATATATTTTCTGTTAAGCAAAAGGAATCCAGTTTCAGATCGTTAGCTGGCCGTAATTTACACCTGAACGAGCAATGAGAAAATAGAATTATCACAAAAAGATGGAAAGTGATATATTCTTAAAGAGAAAACCCCGGTTGGAATTAATATATTTTTCGTTAAGCAAAAGGAGTCCGGTTTCTGACCCTCAAAATACCGCAACTTAGGATTTAAGGAATTATTTATATTAATAAATATTTTATTTAATTAGAAAATTATATTTATAAATATCTAATAATATTAGATATTTATTTTTATAATTTTTAAATTAAATTAATTATTTATTAATTTAAGATTATAAGCCGTGCGGATTAAAAAGCATTTCTACGGAGCCCGTTCAAAAGTTATAGCAGCCGCCTGGATTGTTTACACAGCCGCCCGCCATTTGACATGGACTTTGTTATTCACTTATTCTTCCTTTCGGCTGTATGATTGTTGTAGTGGGTTATTTGTTTTTTTTTTTTATTTATTTCTTTTAAATTCTTTTTAGTTTTATTTTATTAGTGTGGTGTGCTAATTTTTTGCTATAAATAGCCTAGTTCTCAAGCTTGTAAATCACACACCAATTTGGAGAGAAACAATTCTCTCTTGTAATCTCTCTAGTTTTTTTTTAATTTTAAGTTTTGTTTTTATACACTTTAATTTTTGCAAATTTAGTATAAGTGTTATTTCGGTTGAAGAAATTACGGGGATTATTCGGAGTGCTCTTTTCTTTCATTGGAAGCTATTTCGGTTCTACTTTCTAACTCTTGTAATTTTCATATTTAATTTATCGTAATTTTTAATTTAGTTTTATTATTATTATTATTATTATTATTATTATTATTATTATTATTATTATTATTATTATTATTATTGTTATTGTTATTATTATTATTATTATTATTATTGTTATTATTATTATTATTATTATGTTTTCATTTAATCCCATGATGACGATTCGTTCAATTATGAACTAATCGCCGTCTTGGGATTCTAATGGATTTATTTACGTAATTTAGCAATTCGATGCCTTAATAAATTGTATTATGATAAAACTTCAGATTGCCTAATATGGTTGCGCTTAATTTATTAGATGCGTAGCTAACATCTAAATTATTAATTCCTAATGAATGCGAAAGTGGATTTAGGAATTTAGAATTTGTCATGTTAGCATAGGTTCGTAATTGTCATGTACATTTACGATAAGTGGTAGGATTTTTAATCACATCACCCTATGTAGTCAAAATAAAGGAATTTATTCTTAAACCAATTATGTTTTCAAATCTTATAGACATATAGGGTCTAAACATAAAAGGTGTCCTCGCGACTTCTATCTTTTTAAGTGGATGTTCGTGTGGTTTGACATAAGTTAAGACTGAAAGGCGCTTATGTTATTTTCGTGTTCCCGACTAGCTTTCGTAAATTATCAAAATTACTTTGAAATTAAGGCATCAATTCTAAATGAAATAAATAATGAAATTAGAATCCCATATTTTTCTCGCATATAAATTTTCATTTAATTAAATAAATTAGTTCGAATTATTTAATATTATTAATTTAAATAATCAATTAGAAAAATACAAAAATACCCCCTTTTGATATTTATTCAAGCAGTTTGTTGTTTAGTCATACGTTGTTGCTTAAATATTATTTCTGAACAAACACCAAGTCTCTGTGGGAACGAATTTATTATATTACTTGTGACCGCGTACACTTGCGCAGTTAGTTTTCGAACCAACAGTATGTTTGGGTAGTCAATTTTGAATCTGATACAGATTACGATTTGAATTTTATGCAATATGACTTCGATTTGAGTCTATAATATTTTATGGATGTTTCCTACTTTCACATCGTCCAAAATAATTGAAATCCAAACCTTTTAACTTAAATACAGTTAAACCTTGATTAAGTAATATCCGATAAAGTGATAACCTCGCTTAAGTAATAAATTTTGTCGATCCCAACTTGGGCCAATGTTGTAAAGTAATATTCTCGCTAAAAGCATATGATAATACAAAATTATAAAGTCAATAAGGGTCCAAGTAATATGTAAAGTAATAATTCCAGAATTATATATATATATATATATATATATATATAATGTATATGAGTTACAAAATTCAATTTTTTAATAATATGAACCTATAGTAGCTTGTTTCTTCTTTCCACCAAATCCAAAATTAATCTCATCCTTGACTTTATGTAAAACATAAATAAATCCTGTTATGTTTTGTTCGTATTGTAACAAGTAATTATTCAAAGTATTTATTGCTTGAAATGCTTCCTTTGATGACACGCGTGGGATTACATTGCTATCGTCCGGTTCAGGATCAGTGTTCATTACCGACTCAATGATTTCTTCATCCGTAGGTGATTCTTTTTTTTTAAACATAATGTACTGTAATACGTAAACATAAAAATTCGGTAAAGTAATAAAATATTACTTTATCAATAAAGTAATAAAATATTATTATATCGATAAAGTAATAAATTCGGTAAAGTAATACTTTTTTCGAGTCCCAAGAGTATTACTTTAAAGAGGTTTAACTGTATGTCCCTGATAATCATAAAATTCAAAAGAAATTGGGAAATAATTTGAATAATTTATTTTCAAATAAAGCGAACAATATTAAACAATATAAATTTAATTTGTTTACCATTCTAGTAGATGTGTGTAGACGTTACTAGATCTTTCTAGGAGCATGTATTGCGATTTTTTTAATTTACAAAATTGTATGTGTGCGTATCTCTAGAATCATCCTCGAATATTCGAGAGAATATCTGGAACTTTTGGAGTCTCTAGAAAGTTCTTTTCAATCCATATAAAGCATTTATCAAGTCATTTGTGTTACAACTCATAACTTCATCTTCACCACGATCACTTCGGTTTATCAGATTAACCAATTTTCCAGATCTAGAAAAAATCATAGAAATAGATCTGGAAAAGATCATAGAAGTAATCTGTCTATCTCTCTTTTTCTAAAAAAAATGTTAAACTCATCAAATATGACTTCTTGTAGTATCTATCAATTTTACAGTACAATATTTCACAAAAATATTGATAGCACATATTGGAAGAAAGTTGTCATCCCCAAACAAACAGTGAAGAAGATGCTCCGAAATTTGGCTACTACTTGTACGCATAGTGGAGCTAACCACTACTGTGTATTGGAGGGAATCCACAATCATCCACACAGGTCTTATAGTAATTTCATTAATGAAGAATTATCATAGAAGTTTTGCTTTCTAATTACATTATACTATTATGAATGTGAACAATGTTGTGAGACATTTCAGGCCCAAGAAAAAAAGGAAAGGGACCTCTCGGGTTCCCTCCGGTGAAGTTGCATCCTTCTGAAATCACACTTGTGTCGCATTTCAGCAATTTCAGGTAGTTTCTGTTTTCATTGTAAAAATTACATGTTAGCTCTTCATTATGTTATCATTCTTTGCTTAAATTGTACAAGAATAAGGCGAGTCCAGGGTGTTCTGACTGGCACTAACATTTGGCGGTTACTCATCTTTTTTGTCTTCGTTTGTGTGTCACAGCAACTTACAAATGCCTGGTTCTATTCAGGCTCCTCTACAAATTGTCGAGGTACGATCATTACACCATAAAACATCGTAACTGTGTTAATTAATGGAGACTAAGACATTTTAGTTCTGTTGTAGATAGATCATTCCGTTCAACTCGAGCCAGCTAATCAAGCAGGTCAGAATTTGGCATATCCAGCCTATTGCCTGGTTGTCTGATTTTTAAAATTATATTTTCAGATAAAAAATGGCATGTTTAAATTATTGTTGTAAGATCTACTCTGTTGGCCTTAATCGTATTTTAATTTATAGCATTATCATTTGTAAATTTTTTTAACTACGAGGTTTACATTTGAAAATTAGACCACTGCTCAGAGCCAAATATTCATGAAGAGCCAATTTTAATTATAGTATTGCACCTGTTTGTTTTAGTTATGGGCGAGGACTATCATACCACTTGCACTGACAATTTGCTCTCTTTGTGTTTTCTCTCCAGAAGGATCTTGAGGATTATGGAGTCCTGGACAAAGCTATATGATATTGGGTTTGAAGTATGCGTTCGCAGGCTTTTTAGCTTTACTCCTTACTCTGCATAATCAATTCATCTTGAAAGACATCTGGGAAATATACTTCTGCACAATGGTGATACAAAAGGCTCTGACCATCTTAGAGATGATTTAAATCGGATATTATTAAAGAATATAAAAAATCTGAAAGTTGTCATCAAGATTCCAGTTCGGTGACTTAAGAAGAATAACAAGCTTAATGTTGCTGCAATAGTGATCAGAGGATTTCTTGATTCAACCACAAAAATTTACTACAACACCCTCAGAAATATTTGTTTAAAAAGAATGTATATGGAATGTATTAGAAAATGTATTCTGTTTGCAAACTATTAAATCCTTAGATGAGATTTCTGAATAATGGAATGATTTAGACAAAAACAACTTAACCTCATGATCTGAATATGAGTACATCAGATACAAAAACAACAATGGCTTTTACCAATAGCAGGGAAACTATTTAAAAAGTTTTGCATAAACTTTTACCAATAAAAGAATAAAACACAATTCTGGTTCGATTCTTTACAAATACATAATTATACAAGATTTTGAAGTATTATTCGAATCAATTAATGCTTTAGACCAACACGATCACTAAAAATTCATAAGCTTACCAAGGAGAAATCATGCTCTAATGACCAAAAGCAGCAGGAGACGACCATCGCTTTCGAGATGAAAATTAGTTGGGAGACAAAGTCAAGAATGTCTCATAGAGTGGAAATTCTTCTCACAGCCATCTCAGTCATCTTCCACTTTATTAAAATGCACAATAAGAAGACTACTGTAAATTCATCTCATCAACCACACCAATACCAAATCAAATTTGTTAACATGGATTCAACCAAAACAACCCTCCTGGAAAAACAACCCTCATCGGAATTTCCAAAGAACAACACCCTCAAGCTCTACATCCTGTCTTTGGTAATCTTACTCTCGCTAGTAATCGCCGGAATACTCTTTATAACAACTGTAATAAATATTCGGGTGTCTGATCCAAACAATGTTCAGATAATAAATCTCTCTCCCACACCCTTCCACTCCATTCGAGCCATTTGTTCTTTCACACCATACAAACGGTTGTGTCGCAACACCCTATACTCCTCCATCACCACCAATGTATCCAGTGACAACGCAACGTTGCCACTGGATAATGTTTTTCCGCAAGAAAACATTATTTTCCTCTCGTTCCAACTTGGCACCAATCAACTCATCCGTCTTACTAATATCTCCAAACTCAACGACATCCCAGAGTTGCAAGAGTGCCAAATGTTGTTGGACAAGGAGATGAGTAAACTCAACAACTCACTGGCTTCATTTCAGGATCTCGACTCGTTCAGTCAGGAAGTCAGCGAATATTTGGATCGATTCAAGAGGATCAAAACATATCAGCAAGCCTGTCTGGATAAGGTACAGGAGAGTGGATCACCGAAAATCGATGAAATTAGATCGAATGTGCAAAAAATGAGAAGATACATAAGTAACAACAGAGCTGTTTTGTTAAACATCGATTCCATTGTAAATAAAATATATAGCCCCAGCTCCAGCTCCAGCTCGGTACAAGTTGATCATAACGCCATTCACTCGTATGCTTACTTTTTTCATGGCGTGGGCTACTACTACATGATTATTTTTCTTTTGCAATATGTTTTCTTACTTTGCATACTAATTACGATGTTAAAACTCTGGTGATGAAAAAATCTTATCTGTTGTGATTCATCAACTGTTGATTAAAATTTTCTTGAGTTTAATATTGCAAGTAGGCGTTTTGAAATAATTAAAAACATTATCGAGTCAAGAAGACTTGAAAGAAGGAACCTTCTCATAGTCTGTAGGCACCTTCCATCAGTTGACTTCCATTAAGCCTTACTGATTATTCGAAATGCACAATAAAAAAAACTATCCAAGCCATATGTTCTTTTGCAACATACAAACACCTCTGCAGCTCCTCCCTTTTGTCCATCATTTCCGCCAATACCTCCAGTACAAATGAGTTCAATACTTATCTTTACCCAGAAAACATCATCTTCCACTCGTTCCAGGTTGCTGTCACCCAACTCAGTTATCTGGCTAATATCACCAAACCAAACAACACCGCAGAGCCAGTGTTGCTCGAGTGCCAAGTATTGTTGAACAAGGAGTTGAGTGGACTTAACGACTCAGTGTCTTCCTTTAGGAATTTTTACTATTTTACAAAAATTGAAGTAATTGAATAGACAATGCTAGGCTGTCCATGTGCTAACAGAATAGACAATGCTAGGCTGTCCATGTGTTAACAGAAATGTATATGTTCATGTTAGGCTGTTCATTTGTAATGCTAGGCTGTTCATATGTTGTGAAAACTAATATAAATACATAGAACACCACAACCTGTTTGGTGTGGAAAAACCAAATCTAACTATTTATACGACTCCCCGTTCTCTGGTTTTGATTTTGACAGTGAATATTTCGATTGGTTGAGCTATGAGTTTTTATATTTTTATGTTCCACAGTATGCATTCTTAATTGTGTTGCTTATTTTGATGTTAAAACTCTATTGACAAAGAACTATATCAGTTGTAAAACTGTAATCGGATTAGTTTTCTACTTTATCTTTCAATGTGTAATCAAATTGTTTCATCATTTTCTTTTGATTAGTAAGTAGAGCTCCACCCTTCTCAAATTAATGTATGTAAAAAAATAGCTACATCTATTTATACTAGCATTTATGCCCGCGGTGCTGGGCTTTCTTAAAATTAAAACTATCTCAAATTTTCTCGACATTAGTTTTTATCTTCATTTTCGAGACGAATGGTTAAAATCAAACTACTATCGAATGATTTCAATAAAATTGATAATGCTTACGATACACTTAAACGTGTAAAAATTTGTTTATATACCTTGAAATTCATTAAATTGTAATTTTTCAAAGTTTAAATTATAAATGCATAACATTTGAAATATTTTAAGTATTATATTGACTAACAACACTCCTCGGCACCGCCTTTGGCGGCACCTCGAACCCGCTTCATTGTTAAAATAAATCAATTCTATAAAAATATATTCAAAATACCCATAATATATTTGTGCAACACACCATGACCATGACAGAAGTAACCCCGACCCTTTACAAAGTTCAATTATTAAGCTCAACATCAAAGAAATCAATCAGACAAACATTGAGAATATTGGAAAAAGATGTACAGACAAAAAGGAGGATACATAATACTCTCTTTCAATACTTGGACAATATTTTACAATTATAAAGACACAGAGACACACTTCAACGGAAAAAAAAGGTTACATAACCATGCCAATATAGATAGTAGGTTTAACAAAAAAGTACTTTGATCATTGCTGATATGCAATAACTAAAATTATGAGTATATAAGATGAAAATGAACAACATACAATAAGTTTGATTGCAGAGCAGGCACACTACATAGAAGTAATGTGAATATCGTAACTAATCCAAATGTAGTTGCTGCAAACCACTCTGGGATGCAGGGATGCTGCATATGACAAATCAAAACCATTAAAATACAAAAGCATATTCATCAAAGTCAAATCTGATTACAAAGGATTGGTCTTCTACAATGAACACATTATTAACATAGAGAGTTCTAAAGTTTTACCAATAGTGTCTAGCTGCAAAGTTTAGGATGCCACGGGTTTATAATCTTCGGGATTTATTAGTAAAAAGCTTATATTTTCTACCTAAACAAAGTTGCACCTGAGATAGCATAAACAATTTTTTATCACATCGCTAGTCTATTTTTAATGTTCACTACATATGTAATATAAGCTTAAGCCACAATTTAACCGGAAACCGAAGGAAATGATGTTGTTCCTGAAGAAGGGTTGCGATACCTCAAGGATTTCACTGATGCAAGTAATGTAGGACGTCTTACTGGTATTGCAGGTCTAGCATACATTCTAGATACATACCAAATAGAGTTTACTGGAGTGGCAGCAGTCTTCAATTATTAACTATGCTTTCTCAATTGCATTACTTAACAGGCAAAGTGCCTGTATTCCTGATGTACCTCCAGGTCGGGCTGCTTCTAATTGTGGAAGTAATTTTGTGCCACTCGTAACAAATTTCATCAGCTCAGTACACATTCGAGAATGAACCTACAATGTTATGTAAGAGTTCTTCTAATTATCTGCAATAATCGGCTTATTAAAACGTAAGAAATGTGGAGATAATAATGATACAAACGATAGTTGCATTAAGGTAACTTCAAATACTTGTTACTGCATATACATATAGTACCCTTCTTTTTTCTTAAATAACAGTTCTTCCTTTCAATAATTAATGTTAAGTTTCAAGCTCAGACCATCTGAGGTATAAAATTTAAACAGCTTTTGATTTAAAATCAGACGTTAACTTTACAACACGAGTATACTAAGCTTTTGATTTCATACTGTCTACAAACAAATTATGGCTGAATTCTCTCTTCATTATCACATTCAAATCCAGAAACAGATTTAATTATATGAGTTTTCAATAGCCTCTTGTGCCTAACCTAGTTCTGAGAAATCTAATTGATGGTTTAAAAACTCGTGAACATTTCAAAATTAAAGCTTAGTGAATATGGCTACTAAGAAACTAATTAAGCTTTCAGAATTCTTAGTTCACAGTGATTTACCAATTCAATCAAAGATTTATTCAGCTTCCCAAACTGCGGAGCCATCCGTTGATTCAACTCTGCCAGCAAAGTTTGTGGCTCCGGATTCAAGTAGCTGAGACCCATAAAAACAGAACATTAATATATTGCAAAACGAAACAGCATAATTGCAAAAACATACTACAGAAACTGTGCAAAGACATACTCTTCAATATCCTTTTTATTTCTCACATGGTCCATCTTGGAGAGGATGTTAACATGAGGCAGTTCAAGCTGAACCATTGCAGACAATGAAGCCTAGGCATTTAACTTGGCAGAACATGAGTCATACTAATATCACTTCAGTAAAAACCATACATAGCAATTGGAAAAAGCTTTTTTAAGCAAACTAAAAGTTCGAAACTAATACTCAATGAAAAAAAGTATTCCCTATGTACATTCATTTGTGGGTGCTTCAAATCAAAGAGTAATAGAAATGTAATTAAAAGGGGATACCTGTTATATTCGAATCTCTTGGAACATCAACTAACAACGCAGGACCTGTGTGTACACAGAAATAAGATCATCAAAAATTTTCAATATGAACTTCTTTGATTGCACTTGCACTAAGTTTTATATATAACAAAAGATATATCGATGCTCTGTAAATCATCCAAAAAATCAAAAGTAATAGTATTAAAGGCTAGAAAGTGATAGGATAAGAATGTAGTAGTTCATCATTTCTTTACATGAAAAACAAAGCATACATATGCATTTTAGTGGTTGAATCTTTAACATATGCAGAGTATCAAAGTATCAAAGTTGAAGACACGAAATAAAAACCATGACATCAATGTATAAATAGCAGTTAGAATGAAAGAATGTGTGCAATTTTATAGACATAACAATGTCCTATAGAGTATTATACAAAAAAACACGCTGCCAAAAATTTAACCAACTCTTCCAGTCAGGAGATGGGGAGCAGTCCTAATAAATAAATATCTAGCAACTTTGGTACTAAAACGAAAGCCATAGTTTCAGTTTCTCTCATATTTTGAGCAGTCCTGTTAATATTTCTAGCAACACTAGTCCATAGCAAAACACGTCGCTCTTTGTGTTCAAATGACCTAAAAGTTGAACATAGCATATTTGAGTTCTGCCAGCTTAGGATTACCATCACATTTCGAACAGTTTCTCTAAAAGTACTGATCTTTTATAATTATAACGTCAATGTAATCTCAAATTGCATAGAAAATATAATTACGGAAAGAGTGAAATCTAAGATTTTCATAGATACCTGTAACATGACTATCATATGGACTAACCTGCAATCCAAAGCTGAAATTTGATGGTCTGAATTCAAAAGGCCCCTAAAATAACGTAAGTTAATACTGAAATAGATTATATATACCAAACACTATCAAAAGTGGTGTTACAATAAAGTAGGAAAATGTTATACCAATCCATGCAAGCTGGGTTGAGTCCCAAAGAAACCATCATGGCTCGATGCTAATGAATTTAATTGTCCCTACATAAAGATCCAAGTTTAAATTAAAAAACATATTACATTAGTTATAGAGCTCAGGATTCCAGTAAACTTACCAGTCCTTGCATACTTAACCATCTTGTGGTGGCTCCTTCAAGTTCAACTGTATCTGCAACAATTGTAATTTAGAAGCACTACTGTTTGGCACTTCACCAGTAACTTTGGCCAAATAATAAAATGTTCAATAAAGCACTAAATCTAGTAATTTCAGAATATCATAGAACATACCATCCCATGGACGGTACATGCTCACCGTGTTGGTAATTGGTACCTTCAAGATCAGTACCATCGATGTCAATGCCTCTTCAAGTGTTTGATTCTTCTACACCGTGTTGAAAGGCTCCAGATTGGCTCCTATCTCCTAGCCATTGAAGTAAATTCCATACAATAAGAGTTCCAAAATTTAGTAGTACCAACATGTAGCTAAAAATATAGCACTAACAATCAAAAACTCTGTTAGATCTTTAATCAAACACTTTGAGTGCAGAAATATAAAACAATAAGCTATATGAAACATCAAAAAGGAGCTTACCCATTCTGTTGAGTATTACAAACACAACTACAAAATCATTCATAATAAAATTGAGAAAGCTTTGATAATTAAATGCAGAAGAATTAGCATGAGTTATAAGATTAAGGAGACAATTGAAAGATGAATTAGAAAGAAAAGAAGAGAGCAGGTGAGGGAGAGAGTGAGGAGAAAATGCGAGTCAAACTTTCATATACAAAGTTCAATTTGAATTATCAAAAATTGTGTATATGCATTTCAAATTCAAAATCAAAAGTAAAGCTTCCAGCTGAAGCTTCTTCGAGAGAAATAATATGAGATAAATGTATAGCTGTAGTTGCTGGTATGGGTAGTATATTGAATGAGTGGTATTTTTGCAAATAACTACAAAACTAAGGGTATAGAACTAAAATTTCAAAATTACTGTAGCAATCACGCAACAGAAACTATTATATAGATAGATTAAAATTTTCTCACGGTATGTATTCTTGATTTTGCCTTCTCATTCATACAAATGCAGTTTTGCAACTTGCTATGATAGTATAACTATAATATACTATCCAACAGCTGCTGCTGATACTATGGTTGGTCGTTTGATCATTTCTTATACTCATTCAACAGGGGTGGTCCTAGCTATAGACGGAGCGCCCCAACACTTAAGGGCCCAAATTTTTTGAATCTTTTATGAGTAAATATATAAACATGGTGTTCGTGCAGAAGAATAGTCAAGAAAAGAAAGGAAACTTCTCATAGACCATCATTTGCCCGAACCTTTACATGTGGCTTGACTTGGACTAAGACTTATTAAACACTAGCATACATCCGATCCAATCAAATTCGAAAATATGGATGCTTCAACAGAAACAAACCTCCTGGAAAACCATCCTCATCAGCATTTCCAAAGACGAACACTCGAAAACCCTTCATCCTCACTTTAATATTCATACACTATTCGTCGAAGGAATAATCACCGTCATCACTGTAAAAACTATCCATAGCTACGAACATGATGCTGATCCCACACCCTCCGCCAAATCCATCAAAGCCATCTGTTCTTTCGCACCATACAAACACCTCTGCATCTCCACCTTATCATCCTCCATCTCCAATCCGCCTACACCTCTGGTGATAAATTTATTCATTTCTTCCCTACCAACATCATATTTCACTCATTCAAACTCACCGTCTACAACCTCATCCATCTAGCTAATTATATTTCCAACCCTGACAACATCCTAGAGTTGAAAGAGTGTCAAACCTTGTTAAACAAGGAAGTGAATGAACTTAACGATTCAGTGGCTTCAATCAAGATCGAATGTGGATGTATTTAACAGGATAAAGACTTATCAGCAAGCCTGTTTGGACAGATTGGAGGAGAGCGGTGTTAAGTTAGGGGCTACACAATTAACGAGATTCAAAAAAACAAATAAAACAAAGCACACACACAAATATATTTGACGCGGAAAACCCACGTCCCAAACTCGTATTATTAATTTTAACAATATCAATAATACATCAATCACTCGGTATATCACTCACACAATACTCAAGCCAAACAATACTCAAGTATATATCAAAACATAATATGACTATGTTTATATAGCCACCCAAAACTTAGCCACCAAGACTTGCCATACTTGTTCTACAAGTCTTACCATACTTGTTATACAATTCTTGGCACCTAATTACCTAACTTTGTGAATAAGACATACCATATATAATAATCGTTGTTTTGGCATTTCCAAACAACGAAGATGTCTGCACCGTAGTTGTGATATTTGTGCAGCTTTTTCAGGAAGGAAAAATGAGTCTCAATTGGACGACTGCAAAGGTATTACCTTCTTTCTGTTCTGTTTTTTAGTCTTCGGAATTGGTGGTATACTGATTTTGTAATCTGGTTGTGAATCGAGGATTACTTCAGATTTGTTCCTCAGGCACGGAAGAGGATCCACACAGGCAAATTCTTTTCGTACCATGTCATAGCTGCCATCCTCATGGCATCTGCAATTGGACTTTCTAAGATAAAGAAACGAGTTTTAGTATTGAATACTCTTTTGGAAGTTAATGTGCAGCTAATTGGTATGCATTAATCGTGTCATTAGCGGAGTATGAACTTTTTTAAGTTTGTTCAAAAATCGTTGTCCGAGTCAGATGAGTAATAAATGAATTTTAAAAAAAAATTATTCAAATAACTTATTAAGTAGAAATGCTTTGATTACGACTAGTTACGTGCAATGACCTATAAAATGGACGAGTAATTATTAACATATATCAAACCGTGCAAGGTAACAAGTGAAGAAACTAAAACTGATATTCTTAAACACCAGCACAAGTCTGTATGTTTTGCAAACTGGGCCTGGGCTTTATTTCACATACATAGTAATGTAGAGACAGCTTATATATCACAGGGAAAAACCAAGAACTGGTGTAGCATCTTGATAAATAAAACTAAGTACATACAGATATATAAATAGCTAAACCAACAGAGTGATAACTATAACTAAACAACCAACTTCCTAATACTACTCCACTAATCCCACGGAAGCTTAATCATCAAGATCTAATTCTACGTAACAGAAACAAAGACCTAGTCTAATAATGCCTCTAATACGGGCCTGACAGCAACATTCTAATTTATTCTCAGCATTTAACATAAACATAAAACTTAAGCATAAGCCCAACAACTAGACAAGGCCCATTAGTTTAGATTAAAACCCAACAATCACCCCCTTAATCTAAACTTATCTTCCTTGCCCATCTGTCATCTTCTTCAACAGCCCGTATGGCTTTCAACCGAGCCCGTTTGGCTTTTCTTCACAAGCCCATATGGCTTTTGTTTGTCCGTCTGACTCAACACTGCTTTGCCCGTCTGGCAATACTTATTTTGCCCGTTTGGCACATATTCTTTGCCCATCTGGCTTTGCCCATCTGGCCGTCCTATTCATAGCAATGCTGGTTCATCATCGATGATCTGTGCAAAGTTCACTTCTTGTCTTTGTTCCCTGTTTCGTGGTGGTTTATTACATTCTGAGGCGTAGTGTCCAAAGATATTGCAATTATAGCACTTAATTTGACTCTTATCACGTCCACCATTTCTGCCATATGCTCCTCCTTGGGCTCTTGCCTTCCATTTTTGAGTCAAAAGGAGTTGTTCTCCTCCGCTCTCACACCTACCTTTCATTCTTTCTTCATGAGCCTTAAGTCGACCCACTACCTCTTCAACCGTCATAGCTTTCATATCTCCAAATTGCTCGATATTTGAAGCTATCTGGAGAAATTTATCAGGGACTGCACGTAGGATCTTCCTCACAACGCTTGACTCGTCCATCACTTCTCCAAGAACCCATATATTGGTTGCTATCCCGCTCAGCTTCATACAAAAATCATCGATTTTATCTGTCTCCTTCATGGTAAGAGACTCAAACTCTCCCTTTAACGTTTGAACCTTTGCCTCCTTCACTCGGTCTGCTCCCACACACATCATTTTAATGGCTTCCCAAGCTTCCTTTGAGGTTTCTTTCTCAGCAATGGTCAGTAATACTTCTTCTGGCACGCCTTGATATATTGCTGCAAGGGCTATCTGCACCGTCCTCTCATCAACGACAGTCTTTGGGTCTCCTTCGATCGCACCCCAAACTCCTTGCGCCTTCATGAACACTTTCATTTTCATGGACCAAGTTATATAGTTACTTTTCGTTAACATTGGATAGCTTAAACCCACAGAACCTTCTTTTGTCTTGGTTATCTCCATATTTTTGTTTATTTGTTTGGGTTGGTATTTAGGCATACACCACCTGGAAGCTCTGATACCAAGTGAAGAAACTAAAACTGATATTCTTAAACACCAGCACAAGTCTGTATGTTTTGCAAACTAGGCCTGGGCTTTATTTCACATACATAGTAATGTAGAGACAGCTGATATAACACAGGGAAAAACCAAGAACTGGTGTAGCATCTTGATAAATAAAACTAAGTGCATACAGATATATAAATAGCTAAACCAATAGAGTGATAACTATAACTAAACAACCAACTTCCTAATACTACTCCACTAATCCCACGGAAGCTTAATCATCAAGATCTAATTCTACGTAACAGAAACAAAGACCTAGTCTAATAATGCCTCTAATACGGGCCTGACAGCAACATTCTAATTTATTCTCAGCATTTAACATAAACATAAAACTTAAGCATAAGCCCAACAACTAGACAAGGCCCATTAGTTTAGATTAAAACCCAACAACAAACGCCCGGGAAGTGTAAAAAGAAAGCAGACATGGATTCTAAAACACACTTTATCAACAGTTACGACAAACCTGTTAGGAATCTGCCCGATTCCCGGCGAATGCGGAAGCGATTTGGTAAATATGTGTGCTTAGATCCCACAAATATACGTGATAGTAATAAAGCAACAAACCAACAATACAGTAAAAGAGAAAAGAGATTTAACGTGGTTCGGCCCAGCCTACATCCACAAGAGTAACAACGTCACACTAGATAAAAGAGATTACAATATCCGGGTATCCGGCCCCTGAATTTTATACACAAATTCAGCCCTACGATACCTATTATGTATATCCCTAACTCACTGAAGTGTTTATCTCAAAACCTCCCCCTATCACTGTTTCCCGACAACCTTTCCTTCTCTCCCTCTCCCAACCCGGACAGTGCCACACAACCTGATAGAAAGACCTCTGCAGCGGGACCACCTCCGATGGCTGCAGTCAGACCCAAGTACCCTAAGGAATAGTTTAGGCACGAGGACCTTCTATCCCGACACTTCCTGAAAGCGGGCTAAACCGGCTTTCCTACTAGACAGACTATCTAGCAGCTATATAGGGAGAGAAGAGAGAATTTGGTGTGTTTTAGAATGAAGGAGGAGTGGGTATTTATAGATGGGAAAATGTAGTAGGTGGGGGGTTGGTGAAGAGTTGGTTGGTGAAGATTTGGTGGAAGTTTGGCAAAGAATTAGGCTACTTAACAATCTCCCCCTCTTCCAAACTCACAGCTCTTCACTTGCACTCCATACCTGCGCCTTGTTGGCACAACTCCAACTTTTCCTCGATCCGTATCATTCCCTACGACAAAGCTCCCCCCCCCGAGTCCAAGACTCCAAACTATACCCTAGTTTGCACATTCATTCTCGAATGCCCATTTGCTATACGCACAAGTGTACCATTGACCTCTATTTGTCCAACTACATACATGTGAAGCAATCTGTTGTATACACACATACTCACTTGATTCACGTCGGCCAATCCCATATGTAGTTCATCACACACGCAAGTGTGACCATCACACACACAAGTGTGACCATCGATCTTTCATTTACTCCCCAACTGCATATCAAACAAATCAATCTGTTGCATGGTTCACTGCTCACTTGATTTGTGTTGATCGATTCCCATATGCAGCTGCAACACACCAACTACTCGTTGATGTCGTGGAAGCCCTTCGACCAAGCATCCATCCCAGCAGTCTTTGCACCATCGTCTAGACTGGAAGGCAATACAACCGCAACAGTATCCTTCAAGTCAATCTTCCCTCGTGCACGAGATAACCAGATTTTCGAAGTTCCAGTACGTTCTGGCCACGTACTAATCAGACGATATATTCCCCCACGTAGCTCTCCCTTCATCCGAACCACACGGCCTCTTTTGATATTCATAGCTCCCCCTACTACAGAGCATCTGTAGCCTTCTGAAGCTAACCGACCGATAGATATTAGATTCTTCCTCAGCTTAGGCACATATCTTACCCCATTCAAGCTGCGAACTATTCCATCGAACATTTTGATTTTCACAATTCCAATCCCCTTGATCTCACAAGTAGATCCATCAGCCAAAGAAACTGTTTCATTCCTTGTATCTTGGAATTTGTCAAAATGCTCCCTCTCGGAACATACATGGTAAAATGACCCTGAGTCTAATATCCATTCTCCTGGAGAACTAGTGCCTCGATTGAAGACGGTGCAAACATCTTCACAATCGAGAGTAACCACAGCCAATGATGCATCTGGATCCTTTTTATTAAGCGGACAATTCGGCCTAATATGACCCCACTCCTTGCAACCAAATCACTGCATGCCCTTTTCACTGTATCTGGATTTACCCCTGCTATTGGTAGATCCTCTCACAGCACCCCTTCCTCTATTATTTTGGCTACGCAAAGCCAAAATTGTCATTCCGTCCTTGTCACCATCCTGGTTCTTCCTTCCAGCATTTGACAAAAGTGCTGACTGAACCTCCTCCATTTTTAACGTGTCCTTTCCGTACAAAATGGTTGTGACCAAATGATCGAATGACTCTGGAAGAAAAGTAAGAAGAATAAGGGCCTTATCTTCTTCCTCCAATTTTACATCAACCTTTTCAAGTTGATCAACAATACCATTAAACACATTCATGTGCTCAATAACATTGCCTTGAGCTGCCATCTTCAGCTTGTATAACTCGCGCTTCAGATTTAACTTTGTAGTCAAGTTCTTCCCGAGATACAATGTCTCCAACTTTGAACATAATTCCTTCGGCGTGCTTTCGTCAACAATATTATTGATAATATTATCTGGAATGCATAGTCTGATGGTACTCATGCATTGCGACTCAGCATCCTCCCAATCTTCAGCGTTCATCGTTGTTGGCTTTCCCTCCTTCCCCTTCAAAGCCCTTGCTAGCTTCTGTTGGGTTAGGATATCCTTTACCCTTTTCAGCCAAAGAGTAAAACTTCCTTTACCATCATATGGAGTCACATTGAATCCTCTAATACTTGTCATGATCTCCGTTTGTACACACAAACCAATCCAAACAACTAAATCAATTGGCCATGTAAGTGTAAGAAACAATGGGAGCACTTCCGTCAAAACGGCGCCTTATTAGACAACCACTTTTCTTAACGACTTTCCTTCGGCACCAATAATTTAGACACAACTAGCTCTGATGCCAACTGTTAGGAATCTGCCGGATTCCCGGTGAATGGGAAGCGATTTGGTAAATATGTGTGCTTAGATCCCACAAATATACGTGATAGTAATAAAGCAACAAACCAACAATACAGTAAAAGAGACAAGAGATTTAACGTGGTTCGGCCCAGCCTACATCCACAAGAGTAACAACGTCACACTAGATAAAAGAGATTACAATATCCGGGTATCCGGCCCCTGAATTTTATACACAAATTCAGCCCTACGACACCTATTATGTATATCCCTAACTCACTGAAGTGTTTATCTCAAAACCTCCCCCTATCACTATTTCCCGACAACCTTTCCTTCTCTCCCTCTCCCAACTCGGACAGTGCCACACAACCTGATAGAAAGACCTCTGCAGCGGGACCACCTCCGATGGCTGCAGTCAGACCCAAGTACCCTAAGGAATAGTTTAGGCACGAGGACCTTCTATCCCGACACTACCTGAAAGCGGGCTAAACCGACTTTCCTACTAGACGGACTATCTAGCAGCTATATAGAAAGAGAAGAGAGAATTTGGTGTGTTTTAGAATGAAGGAGGAGTGGGTATTTATAGATGGGAAAATGTAGTAGGTGGGGGGGTTGGTGAAGAGTTGGTTGGTGAAGATTTGGTGGAAGTTTGGCAAAGAATTAGGCAAGAATTAGGCTACTTAACAAAACCTGCCACCATTAACCGTCGCAAAACCACCGCAATCTCTATCCTCCTCCTCTTAACCCTTCTCACCGTTTCAACCTTAACTTACATCTCCCCCACCACCAAACCACCTCCGTCACTCTCCAACAATCCTGACCCCGTACTCCTCTTCAACACCTCTCTTTACATCTCCCTTACCACCAAACCACCTCCGTCAGTCTCCAACAATCCTGACCCCGTACTCCTCTTCAACACCTCTCTTTACATCTCCCTTAATTACCGAACTCAAAAACATCTCCTTACTGCCTCAAACCCTAATCACAGACTCAACCGACACACGAACCGTGTCAACACTACAGGATTGTGAGATTCTCTTCGAAGACGCGGTGAGTCAGCTCAACAAATCGACCAACTCGATGTCAGTGGGACCAAGAGAAGTGGTGTTCACTAGAACTAAGATCAGGGAGCTGAATGCGTGGACAAGTGCTGCGATGACTGATCAAGAGACGTGTTTAGATGGATTAGAAGAGATGGGATCAACGGTTTGTGATGAGGTTAGAATGAAAGTGCAGTTATCTAAACAATGCATGAGTAACAGCTTAGCAATACTTGCCAAGATACAACCTGTTGAAATGTTTAGTCGTATTCTGCAATAAGGTGGTATTGACATTATGGCTTGTGTGTTGTTTCGTTGTGACTTGTGGTACATGCATTATATGCTGGGTCCTGGGTTCGGGACTCGGGGTACAACCGAATATAAGCTACAGACCTACGTCGATTTATAAAGAATTTATAAATGCATTGTTTTCGCATTTGTAATCGAAAGTCATGACATAATATTTTTTTCGTATAAAATTGATGCCAGATAAGGTTTGTTCTGGTGGAGCTGATGATTTATTTGAATACTGTTTGTAAAACTGTTTGTACGTAAGTTTCTGTATGTGTAAATTTTTTGAATATATGAAATTGTTTTTATTTTAATGAAGCCAGTCCTATCAGTTTGTCCATTATAAATCCAACAAAACCAGGGGGAGACTTCAGTTTACAGCGCATATCCGCGTAGTACATAGAGAAGGAAGATAGCTAGTACGATAGTAGATTCTATTTCCTCTGAAATAAACACTGCATAGAGAGTTCTCTTCTTTAGGAGACAAATCTAAGGGATAATTAAGAAAGGCCGTATCTTCCAAAAGGCTTCGGAGAGTTGTTAAGAATGGAAGATAAAACCTAAATCCTCTATTTCTATTTATTAATTTATTGACCAGTTGGTTTGACTAAGGATACCACATCGTTTAAGGGAAGATTCTAGTAGCAGGGCTGCATGTGGCAAATATTACTTTATTTCCTTTTATTTCTTTTTGCTAAATTAGTAAATAGGAGTGGCGGGAAATGTCACCATATAAGCCACTACCTAACATCATTGTAAGGCATCTTGAGAAATGAATTAACAAATTTTCCCTTTCTGCATCTACTTTTCTGTTCATACTCGTAGCATAGCTGTTATTAAATTACAAAATTCAGTCTCCATTGTTACAACTGGTATCAGAGCATGGCTGGGCCATCTTTAGCTAAACATGAAAAAGACCTAAAATTATTAGAATCTCACATAGAGGAGGTACGGAATGTAACTTACAAAAGGAGAATGAATACAAGACACAAATGGCAGATCTGGCTTCACAGATGTCAGAAATGGGGCGGAAGGTCAATTCATTAGCAACAGAAATGAAGTCTGATAGGAATGAATTGACAATACAAAACAGAGATCTAGTGGACGCCATTAAAACACAAGCCACAGGTAATTCATCAACTCCCAACCACCCTGTACGTAATTCAGTCTCTTCCACAAATATACATGCCACACCACCTGTCAAATTAGCTACACCGCATATACAGTTTGGGGGTGCTATTCCACAACAGTTTCCAACCATGACTACACCTCCTGTGATCATGCACACGACACCCATGTTTACACAAAACCCACCCACATCTACGATGAATCCCACCCCTACTCAACCAGATCTATGTAACCCAGTACCCTATTCCATGCCATACTTGAACCCAACATTGGGTTTACCCAGACCAGCCATTCAGTTTCACACCCACCCACAACCAACCTACCAACAAGGCCCTTATGTAGGGAACTTCAGCCACAGTGGAGAACAAAATTCATACAGATCTGGGCTGGGCACACCATATAAACTCCATAAAGTCGAATTTCCCAAATTCAATGGCAGTAACGCCCGCAGCTGGGTAGTCAAGGCTACGAAATTCTTCACGCTGAACCCAGGAATGGACACTTATACTAAGGTGGTGTTTGCCTCGTTGTATTTAGAGGGGGAGGCCGACTATTGGTTTCAGACGTTACAACAGGAGCACACAAACCTCACCTGGGAAAGCTTGGTCGAACAACTGCTGCAACGTTTTTCATCAGGAAATCATGAAAACTTAGTGGAAAAATTCAATAAACTTGTACAAACTAGTACTGTGAAAGCTTACATTGCAGACTTTGAGGAATTGAGAGGTTATGTAATGGCACATCATTCACTGTAAACGGATGAATTTTACTTGTCCAGTTTTCTCAGTGGCCTAAGAGCTGATATACAGCAAGCATTATACGTTTACAAACCGTAAACATTGGCTGAGGCAATGGAAAAGGCACGAGAACAGGAGGCTTTAATTGAATTGTTGGAGAAGAGAGTGCGTGTACCTGCAAAAGCAAATAACAATAGTTCTAAATGGCCTTATGAGGGGGCAACTACAAAATTCACTCCTCAAGTTTTTAATACTACTGGAAGCAATTTCACAAAGGAGGTCGAAAAACCAGGTACCCAGACTAAATGGCCAGACATCAAAAAAAATTCCCATCAAGAAATGGCAAAGCGAAGGGAGAAGGGCCTATGCTACAATTGTGACGAAGTTTATACCCGTGGCCACAAATGCCACAAGCCACAACTATACTTGATAGTAGGAGATGAAGAAATTGAACCTGATATTGAGGTGAGCTTGGAGGACAATGACGAAGGAGGAGTGTCCGTTCATGCCCTACAAGGAACTCAGGGGATTCATACACTTAAGCTGGATGCTGTGATTAAAAACAGGTCTATCACCATGTTGGTTGACACGGACTCGACCCACAATTTTCTCTCCCAAACCTTAGTTAAGCAGCTGGGATTGCATACTGAAACTTGCCCTGTAATAAAGATTTCTCTAGCAGATGGATCAGTCACTCAGTGTAATCGGAAGATAGCAGCACTAACATGGAAAGCTGGGGCAACAGATTTTGTATCAGACTTCTCTGTGTTACCTTTGGGGGGATATGATGCTATACTCAGCATACAATGGTTGCAGCAGGTGAGTCCATTCAGTTTTGACTTCGCAGCACAAGAAATGTCTCTGAAATGGCGTAACAAAACGGTCATTTTACAACAATCTACGAAAACAAACCAGAAGGTAAATGTGGTGTTTGATGGAGACCAACTTGGCAACGTAGGTGTAGAGGCCTGCTTCTTAGTCCAACTTTTAGCTATCGAGGTTTCCCAACCAGAAGACACTACTACAGTGGAGATCCCTGACACTATTAAGCCTCTACTTGCAAAATTCCCTCAAGTATTTCAAAAACCCACTGGCTTACCTCCAGCCAGGGCCCAAGACCATCTTATACCTATCATGGAAGGCAGCTCACCTGTCAACATCAACCCATATAAGTGCCCATACCTGTAGAAAATGGAAATAGAAAGAATGGTTAAAGAAATGCTAGAGAGTGGCATAATAAAGAACAGTCAATCACCCTATGCATCCCCTGTTCTACTTGTCAAAAAAAAAGGACAATACATGGCATTTTTGTGTCGATTATCGTGCACTAAATGCCATAACAATCAAAAATCGCTTCCTCATTCCTTTTATTGAGGAAATGCTAGACCAGCTACATGGAAGCACGGTGTTCAGTAAGCTCGACTTACGTAGTGGCTACCACCAGATACGTGTCAATGCTAAAGACACTTACAAAACATCATTTAAAACTACGTTGGGTCATTACGAATTCTTGGTGATGCCTTTCGGCCTCACCAACGCTCCAGCCACATTTCAATGCGTTATGAATGAGATATTTCAGGCTTATATTGGTAAGTGCGTCTGTGTGTTCTTTGACGACATACTGATATACAGTACCTCACCCGAAGAACACCTTCGCCATCTCAGGATAGTGTTTGAAGTCCTCCAAAGCAACAGTTTGTACGTCAAACTCAGTAAGTGTGCTTTTTCCCAGCCTTATGTTGAATACTTAGGCCATCTTATCAGTTCTAAAGGTGTCGAGGCAGATAGCAAGAAAATAGAGGCGATGACCTCTTGGCCAAGTCCAACCAACATCAAATCCCTTCGAGGATTCTTAGGCCTGACAGTGTATTACCGTTGGTTTGTACGTAACTACGGAATCATCAGTAAACCACTTACCAACTTGCTCAAAAAGGGGCATTTAAATGGGGAGAGCTAGCACAAACAGCCTTTGAGCAACTAAAGACGTCCATGATCCAGACTCCAGTATTGGGTATAGCAGACTTCATAAAAACATTTATAGTGGAATCTGACGCCTGCATGACAGGGGCAGGGGCAGTACTTATGCAGGATGGCCGTCCACTAGCTTACTTTAGCAAGGCCTTCTCTCAAAGGAACATGGGGCTGTCCACTTATGAGAAGGAGCTTCTTGCAGTGGTTATGGTTGTCCACAAGTGGTGAGGCTACCTATTGGGAAGACCGTTTGTGATTAAAATGGATCAAGAAGCTATCAAACACCTTCTCAGTCAAAAAATCACAACCCTTATGCAACAAAAGTGGTTAACTAAACTACTAGGCTTCGATTATACAATAGTCTACAAAAAGGGAAGGGATAATGTTGTGGCTGACCCTCTCTCTCGCATATTTAAAGTCCCTCAACCTAAAGAGCTTGAGTCAAAAGCCATTACAATTGTAATTCCACAATGGAAGCTCGACCTACGACAATCATGGGAACAAGACACAGCGTTCCAAGGTACTATCACCCAGTTGGCTATCGACCCCAATGCATCACCTGACTTCTCCCTCAAAGATGGGGATCTAAGAATTCAAGGTAGACTGGTTGTTGGCCAGGTGGGAGACATAAGGCAACAGGTGATTGCCAACTTACACGGAGGCTCCGAAAGGGGTCATTCTGGCATTAATGCCACTATTAAACGGGTCAGTACTTTTTTCTGGTGGCCAACACTCACTAAGGACGTAACTAATTGGGTACAAGGTTGTGAGATTTGCCAACGATGCAAGGGAGAGCACGTTCCTTACCCAGGTCTTTTACAGCCAATTCCAATCCCCGACCAAGCTTGGAGCACTATCACGATGGATTTCATTGAATCTCTTCCCAAATCAAACGGTCGAGACACTATCTTGGTGGTCATTGACAAATATACTAAATTTGCCCACATCCTCGCTCTGCAACACCCATTCTCTGCATCACAAGTCGTCCAACTGTTATTAGACAACGTTTTTAAACTTTATGAACCTCCGAATGCTATAATTACAGATCGAGACAAGATATTTACCTCTCAATTCTGGTCTGAACTTTTCAAAAAACTCGGGGCCTCTTCACGGTTGACGACGGCTTATCACCCTCAGTCCGACGGACAGAGTGCGCGTCTAAACCAATGTCTCGAGATGTATTTGCGCTGCCTGTCTCACCAACGCCCGAATCAATGGCACAGATGGCTTCCGATGGCCGAATGGTGGTATAACACCAGCCACCATTCTGCCATTAATATGACTCCCTATATGGCACTCTATGGACGCCAAGCTCCTAGCTTTAACTATCACCAACCAGGCAAATCCACAAATGAATGCGTCAACACTTTCCTCCAGCAACGAACAGAGATACACAAACTCCTCAAAGCCAATCTGCAAAAAGCACAGGAACGAATGAAATTCTATGCTGAAAAAGGAGAACAGAACGACAATTCGCAGAAGGGGAGGAAGTTTTTCTAAAGCTTCAAGCTTTTAAACAAACCTCAATGAAAGCCATCAAAGACACCAAGTTTTCCCCTCGATACTTTGGCCCTTATAAATCTTGAAATGAGTAGGAGCAGTGGCATACCGTCTTCAGCTACCGGAAACAGCCAAGATACATGATACGTTTCACGTCTCCTTGCTCAAGAAGAAGATAGGCCCGAATGAATTTACTCAGATTGATCCCCCAATCACTGTTGATTTCCCCTCTCTGGCCTATCCCAGCAAGATCTTGGATCGAAGATTGATCAACCGTAATAATGTTGCTGTCGTATCCGTCCTGGTTCAGTGGGAAGGGAAATCACCTGAAGATGCTTCTTGGATTGATTACAATACACTTCGTCGGAGCTTTCCCCAATTCGTCGTTGAGGACACCGCCGCTCAAGAAAGGGGCAGTGTTAAGAATGGAGGATAAAACCTAAATCCTCTATTTCTATTTATTAATTTATTGACCAGTTGGTTTGACTAAGGATACGACATCGTTTAAGGGAAGACTCTAGTAGCAGGGCTGCAAGTGGCAAATATTACTTTATTTCCTTTTATTTGTTTTTGCTAAATTAGTAAATAGGAGTGGCGGGAAATGTCACCATATAAGCCACTACCTAACTTCATTGTAAGGCATCTTGAGAAATGAATTAACAAATTTTCCCTTTCTGCGTCTACTTTTCTGTTCATACTTGTAGCATAGCTATTATTAAATTACAAAATTCAATCTCCATTGTTACAAGAGTCTCCACATCCACACTATCACTATCCATGGAGTCCAGTAAATGACTGAGTCTGGTGCTTAAGTCATCCACCTCTTTGGGAAACTCCTTGATGTAATTGCATGTCTCTTGGAGAATCTTTGATGATGATACCTGGTCACATACATTGCACGCACTTGTATATATCAGTACTGTTAATACTTGACACACATGATCAGTTGTATAATCTGCCTGATATTCGCTCTATAGGACAGAACTTAACTTTTGTTACGTGAAAATGTTAATTTTTGGGGGTGTTTGGGGGAACTTATTTTCCAGAATAAGTCAACTTATTTTAAGTTGAAAGTTAAAATTCCTAACTTTCGAACTTATTTTCCAACTTATTTTTGCAACTTATTGAATCTCAAACATACATTAAATACTTGTATAAAAAAATTATCAAAATATAAAATTTTTACCCGAAAATAAGTCAATAATTCCATAAAAGAAGGTGTGCGAAACATGCACTTTAATTTGGTTACTAGCTTTGAACCTTGTGTTTCAAATTTTGAATAAAAATATTAGCAATTCTATGTTAAACAATTTTGAAATTGAAATTTTTTTCTCGGGAAAATTTTCTCGAGAAATTTTTTCCCGGGAAAATTTTCTCGAGAAATTTTTTTCCGAGAAAAGTACCTCGAGAAATTTATTCCACGAAAATTTTCTCCATATTTAAAATTTCTGAATTTGAAATTCTCGTATTTACCAAACGAAAAATGTGGATTTGAAATTATGGATTTCAAATCATGGATTTGAAATGAAATTCAAGTTTCCAAACACCACCTTAAAGAGGTTTAACTGTATGTCCCTGATAATCATAAAATTCAAAAGAAATTGGGAAATAATTTGAATAATTTATTTTCAAATAAAGCGAACAATATTAAACAATATAAATTTAATTTGTTTACTATTCTAGTAGATGTGTGTAGACGTTTCTAGATTTTTCTTGGAGCATGTATTGCGATTTTTTAATTTATAAATTGTATGTGTGCGTATCTCTAGAATCATCCTCGAATATTCGAGAGAATATCCGGAACTTTTGGAGTCTCTAGAAAGTTCTATTCAATCCATATAAAGCATTTATCAAGTCATTTGTGTTACAATTCATAACTTCATCTTCACCACGATCGCTTCGATTTATCGGCTTAACCAATTTTCCAGATCTAGAAAAAATCATAGAAATAGATCTAGAAAAGATCACACAAGTAATCTGTCTCTCTCTCTTTTTCTAAAAAAAATGTTAAACTCATCAAATATGACTTCTTGTAGTATCTACCAATTTTACAGTAAAATATTTCACAAAAATATTGATAGCACATATTGGAAGAAAATTGTCATCCCCAAACAAACAGTGAAGAAGATGCTCCGAAATTTTGCTACTACTTGTCCGCATAGTGGAGCTAACCACTACTGTGTATTGGAGGGAATCCAAAATCATCCACACAGGTATTATAGTAATTTCATTAATGAAGAATTATCATAGAAGTTTTGCTTTCTCATTACATTATACTGTCATGAATGTGAACAATGTTGTGAGACAGCCAAGCGTCCTCTGTAGACTGACACTGACACTATATCAGGCCCAAGAAAAAAGGAAAGGGACCTCTCGGGTTCCCTCCGGTGAAGTTGCATCCTACTGAAGTCACACTTGTGCCGCATTTCAGCAATTTCAAGTAGTTTCTGTTTTCATTGTAAAAATTACATGTTAGCTCTTCATTATGTTTTCATTCTTTGCTTAAATTGTACATGAATAAGGCGAGTCCAGGGTGTTCTGACCGGCACTAACATTTGGCGGTTACTCATCTTTTTTGTCTTCGTTTGTGTGTCACAGCAACTTACAAATGCCTGGTTCTATTCAGGCTCCTCTACAAATTGTCGAGGTACGATCATTACACCATAAAACGTCGTAATTGTGTTAATTAATGGAGACTAAGTCATTTTAGTTCTGTTGCAGGTTGATCATTCCGTTCAACTCGAGCCAGCTAATCAAGCAGGTCAGAATTTGGCATATCCAGCCTATTGCCGGGTTGTCTGATTTTTAAAATTATATTTTCAGATAAAAAATGGCATGTTTAAATTATTGCTGTAAGATCTACTCTGTTGGCCTTAATCGTATTTTAATTTACAGCATTATCATTGGTAAATTTTTTTAACTACGAGGTTTACATTTGAAAATTAGACCACTGCTCAGAGCCAAATATTCATAAAGAGCCAATTTTAATTTTGCGTGTATTCTCCTTGTTGTGCTTTAGTAGTGAGCAATATGTTTGGTGGTTAACTTAGCAGCACCTGTTTGTTTTAGTTATGGGCGAGGACTATCATACTACTTGCACTGACAATTTGCTCTCTTTGTGTTTTCTTTGTAATCTTTTCACTACTAGCTTGCTTCATATATTATTTGTCTTGCATTCAAACAGATATATGCGGGCCTCCAGAAGGATCTTGAGGATTATGGAGTAGCTGAGTCCTGGACAAAGCTATATGATAGTGATATGTAACAAGCTTAATGTTGCTGCAATGGTGATCAGAGGACTTCTTGATTCGACCACAGAAATTTACTACAACACCATCAGAAATATTTGTTTAAAAAGAATGTATATGGAATGTATTAGAAAATGTATTCTAACATTATGTTGCTAGAGAATACAAAAACAACAATGGCTATTTAAAAAGTTTTGCACAAACTTTTACCAATAAAAGAATAAAACACAATTTTGGTTCGATTCTTTATAAATACATAATTATACAAGATTTTGCTGTATGATATAGAAGCCAACCCCAAAGTACTGCGTGTATTATTCGAATCAATTAATGCTTTAGACCGACACGATCACTGAAAATTCATAAGCTTTACGTAGGAGAAATCATGCTCTAATGACCAAAAGAAGCAGGAGACAAAGTCAAGAATGTCTCAGAGTGGAAACTTCTCTCAGCCATCTCACTCATCTTCCACTTTATTAAAATGCACAATAAGAAGACTTCTGTAAACCATCTCATCCACCACCACACCAATACCAAATCAAATTTGTTAACATGGATTCAACCAAAACAACCCTCCTGGAAAAACAACCCTCGTCGGAATTTCCAAAGAACAACACCCTGAAGCTCTACATCCTGTCTTTCGTAATCCTACTCTCTATAGTAATTGCCGGAATACTCTTTATAACAACTGTAATAAATCTTCGGGTACATGATCCAAACAATGTTCAGATAATGAATCTCTCTTCCACATGCTTCCACTCCATTCGAGCCATTTGTTCTTTCACACCATACAAACGGTTGTGTCGCAACACCCTATACTCCTCCATCACCACCAATGTATCCAGTGACAACGCAAAGTTGCCACTGGATAATGTTTTTCCGCAAGAAAACATTATTTTCCTCTCATTCCAACTTGGCACCAATCAACTCATCCGGCTTACTAATATCTCCAAACTCAACGACATTCCAGAGTTGCAAGAGTGCCAAATGTTGTTGGACAAGGAGATGAGTAAACTCAACAACTCACTGGTTTCATTTCAGGATCTCGACTCGTTCAGTCAGGAAGTCAGCGAATATTTGGGTCGATTCAAGAGGATCGAAACATATCAGCAAGCCTGTCTGGATAATGTACAGGAGAGTGGATCACCGAAAATCGATGAAATTAGATCGAATATGCAAAAAATGAGAAGATACATAAGTAACAACAGAGCTATTTTGTTAAACATCGATTCCATCGTAAATAAAATTGTTGGAACCAGATATTTCTGAGTAGGTCCTTCGGTCAACCTGCAAGACAAAAGAATGCGAGGGTGTTGACCCTCGATTCACCTTCGGCGTAAGAGTAAGTTTTCTGGTTGTTTAGATGATAGGTAAAACGTAAAGAGATTGTGAAAGAGAATATTTGAGTAGTGATAATGAATTGTGTGTGTTGATTGCTGCTTACTCTCTTCCTTTTATATCCTTCGGATGTGGGTCCTATGAGGTGATGAGGAGAGAACAGTTATACCCCACATTCTGAAGTGTCACTTGTCAATTGGACCGAAGCACCCAAGGGATCTCTATGTCTTGGATTCGGATCTCTATGTCTTGGATGCTTAATTTGGGTGCACAGTCATGGGCTTAATATAGCTTATTGGGCCGATGGGCCTCCAACATGTCCCAGGGCTTCGGTAAGAGGTATCCTCGGACTGAAGGCCGAAACCAATAGCCCATCTTCGGATTACCTTTTCGGCTACCTTTTTTCGGACATGGATGACAGCTATTGATTTGAAGGAGTTGCGTGGGGAGTCGCGTCCATTAATGATGACAGTTATTCCTGCCTTAAGATTTGTGCTTAAATCGTAGCCGTTGAATTTGTAACGTCCTCTACTTTCAAGGGTCGTGTCTATTAAAACCTCAAAAAACCCCTTTGGCTGTTTTACTTTTCTCTTTTCACATCGGCTTCTTGGTAAAAAATCTCTCCTCAACCTCTCCTCCAAATTTAACGATTGGGAACGCGGGTTCGAAAGATATCGCTGCTCCAACTCCAGTTGCGGTTCATCTTCAAACAAACTACCCCCAGGAACTCGACCTTATCTCCTACTGGACAATAAGTAAGTTCTTCTTCTTTCTTTCAAGATATCTGTTAGTATGAAGATTCACGATTTTATCTTATGCAAATGCATGTATGTTTGTATATGTATATGTAAATGTAGTAGGGCTTTTTGACGATAAGAGGTTTCTGGGGATATGGGTTTGAACCGTTTTGGGCGCTTAGTAGTTTTTTGTGGGTTTTCGTTTTTGTTTTGGGAATTTTTGGGGTAAGTACTTTCCTCGGTGTCCCCAATACTTAAGAACACCCTTCGGTTCGTATGAATCTGGGTTTTATTCGGCCGATTGATCCAAGCCCTCTGTACTCGGTTACTGACCGAATAAGTTTTTTTCTCAAAGTTTTTCTTATTTTCCGAGTACATGGCTGACTCCTTTGTTTTCGAACGCAGGAGATGGCTCAATCAGGTGCGGTTCCTCCGTATTCGGCGATGGCGCATTTTGGCGATGAGTCAAAATTTCCAGCAGCCAACCTTCTTTCGGATATGTCCGAAGAAGAAGTTTTACACATGCATAGTAGATATGACTTCCCCGAACAATATGAGGCATATCAGGCCGAAGAAGATGACCTCGTCTATCATACCCCTGTTTCCCCTTGTCCTCATGGAAGTTTTAAAATAGGCATCTCTGAACGAGCCTTCCATTGCGGCCTTAGACTTCCTCTGCTTCCCATCATTAGGAGGTTCTTGATTCATACGAGGATAGCTTTAGGTCAGCTGGACCCGAACAGTTTTATTCATTTCAATGCTTTTCAAACTAGATGCATAAAAGCCGAGGTCGAACCCCGATTGGTCCTCTTTCTTCATCATTATGATATAAGGAGGAACCCTAAGTCGGCGGGCTTCTACACAATAGCCCGAAGACCTGGTCGGGCAGATTGGGATGCCACCAACTCTAGTAATCATAACACGCATACTAAGTGGTTTTTCATTAGTGGTCCGAGATTAGATAATTACCGAGTATGGCGAGAAATAGAACCTCGGAATGTACTTGCGCCTGAGATGTCTGATCAAGATAAGGCTGATTATTACAAAATTAGCCGACCGATGATTCCGGATAAGATTCCCCTAGCTATGAGCCGAGACAAGGGTTATCTTGACGCTATCCATTGGCGTGGTGACATATCTTTTCGTTCTTCAGTGAATTTTTGTTCAAAAATGATATTTTGCTGATTTTGTGCTTTGTTGTTGTAGTGTCTTCTAAAATGGATTTGGCTCGGAGGCAGGCCGAGAAAGCGGCCAAGAAAAAGGCCGAGGAGGAAGCTAGACTGCTTCGGTTGGCTGAAGAGGAGGCTAGGCAGCATCCTTTAATAACCGAAGGAACCGAGGCCGATCCGAATGATCCGAAAACAGTATCTGAGTCCGGTCATCCGGCTGGTTCTTCGTCTGGCGGAACTGCTGATATTGTGAACAAGAGGATTCGCAATACCGAAGAGGTTATTCAGTCCTATCGACCTTCTTGGTCGATTATGTCCACGGACAAGTTTGCTGCCCCTGCTCCTGCGGAAGCGAAACAGGTTTCCGACGACTTCCTTCATGCCATGATTCTTCCTGCCGATCGATCTGTCTACGAATCCGCCGATCCTGTGTCGGCTTGTGCCGAGCTATTGGGGCACCTTACCATGGTATATTTCTTGTTACTTTATACTTGTATTTTTTGCACGTTTTTTCATTCGTTTCATGTTTGCTTTCTTGTTTGTTTCAGACTGCTCCTTGGGCTGCGGCCGTTCAGGACAAGGTAAAGGATATGTCCAAGCAGCTGAAGGAGGCGGAGTCTCTTCGGAGGAAGAATGCCGAACTCCAGACTCGTGTTGAGAATTTGGAGATTGAACGTAAGTCTCTGGAGCTGGAGAGGGATGCTCAGATGAGGCTTGTGGCGAGGAGGACCGAGCAAGCCAAGCGGGGTCGGCGGTTGCTGAAGAAGTCTGAAAAGAAGATGATCCAGTGCGAAGATAGGAGTTATGCGGCTGGCTTTGATGAGGCAGTGGTTCGGGCTCATCAGCAGGGTTGGGACTACAAGCAGATTTTGGGCATGTTTGAGGATCCCGTTACTCGTCCCCCAGAACCTGATCTACCTCTTGAAGTCAGTTCGGGCTCCAAGCCTGATCTTTCTTACTGAATTTTCTTCTTCTATTTTCGATCACATGATGTAAGCCTTCGGGCATAACTCTTTATTCGGATTGATGTAAGCCTTCGGGCATAACTCTTTTTTCAGATTTGACCTTTTGAAATATTATGTCGCTTATTTTTCGTCCAATTTATATTGTCCTTAGCATAATTTTTATTTTTATGCGTCTTCGGACTATTTTGCATCTTCGGCCGGAGCCTAGCTGTTTATTTGTCCTTAGCATAATTTTTATTTTTATGCGTCTTCGGACTATTTTGCATCTTCGGCCGGAGCCTAGCTGTTTATTTGTCCTTAGCATAATTTTTATTTTTATGCGTCTTCGGACTATTTTGCATCTTCGGCCGGAGCCTAGCTGTTTATTTCTCCTTAGCATAATTTTTATTTTTATGCGTCTTCGGACTATTTTGCATCTTCGGCCGGAACCTAGCTGTTTATTTGTCCTTAGCATAATTTTTGTTTTTATGCATCTTCGGACTATTTTGCATCTTCGGCCGGAGCCTAGCTGTTTATTTGTCCTTAGCATAATTTTTATTTTTATGCATCTTCGGACTATTTTGCATCTTCGGCCGGAGCCTAGCTGTTTATTTGTCCTTAGCATAATTTTTATTTTTATGCGTCTTCGGACTATTTTGCATCTTCGGCCGGAGCCTAGCTGTTTATTTGTCCTTAGCATAATTTTTATTTTTATGCGTCTTCGGACTATTTTGCATCTTCGGCCGGAGCCTAGCTGTTTATTTGTCCTTAGCATAATTTTTATTTTTATGCGTCTTCGGACTATTTTGCATCTTCGGCCGGAGCCTAGCTGTTTATTTGTCCTTAGCATAATTTTTATTTTTATGCGTCTTCGGACTATTTTGCATCTTCGTCCGGAGCCTAGCTGTTATGTCCCCAAGTATTTAAGGGATTTGTAAATGATTAAGGCTTTCTTCGGTTAATGAAAAATATTTCTTCCCTGCCTTAATTATGTCAAAATATCATGAATACTAAACCAGAAATAAGAACACATGTTTTATTCGGTCTGCCCCAAACATGGGTTCCTTATATTTACTTTATTTACAATAAGATGAAAAGATCTTACTGGTAAAAACGACGAAGTCGGGATGCATGCCATGTATTTTTGATAAGATTCCCGTCCGAATGAGCTAGCTTGTATGTGCCTGGACGAACTACCTCTATCACCACGTAGGGACCTTCCCAATTCGGCATGAGTTTACCTTGTCTGGTCGGCATTGAAGTGGCGAATTCTCGGAGGACTAAGTCTCCCACGTGGAATGATCTTTTCTTTATTCCTGAATCGTAATATTGGGCTGCCTGAAGTTGGTATCTTAAATTTCTCTGATGGGCTGCTTCCCTTTCTTCTTCAAGCAGATCCACATTTGCTCGGAGTCCGAATTCATTTGTTTCCACGTTGAATACCTGCGTCCGATATGATTCTAGGCCGACCTCAGTTGGCATCAAAGCATCGGTGCCGAAGGCGAGTTTGAATGGAGTTTCTCCAGTCGATGATCTCGGAGTTGTTCGGTAGGCCCACAAGACATATGGCAATTCTTCAGCCCAAAGTCCTTTAGAATCTCCTAGCCTTTTCTTTATCCCGTCGAAAATGATCTTGTTAGCTGCTTCAATTGCTCCATTTCCTTGAGGATGGCCAACCGAACTGAACCTTTGCTGAATTCCGAATTCAAATAGGAATTTCCTGAATTTGCTTCCAATGAATTGTGTCCCATTGTCCGACACACATATCATCGGGATTCCGAACCTTAGAATAATTTGTTCTAGCACGAACTTTTTTGAAGCTTCTTCGGTGATGGCTGAGAGGGGTCTTGCTTCTACCCACTTGGTCATGTAATCAATGGCCACAATGCAATATTTGGCCTATTTAGTACTAGTTGGCAGAATGCCCACAATATCTACCGCCCACATAGCAAAAGGAATCGGATTGAGTACCGAGGTCATCTCTTCGGGTGGTTGCTTCGGAACGTTACTGAATAATTGACATTGTTTGCATTTCTTTGCGTACTCCGAAGCGTCTTCCCTTATCGTTGGCCAATAGAAACCTTGTCTTAAGATTTTGAAGGCAAGTGACCGTCCTGCGAGGTGTTCACCGCAAATGCCTTCATGAATACTTTCTAATGCCATCTTTTGCTCGTCGGGGTCCAGGCATTGGAGCAATGGCTGAGTGGCTGATCTCCTGAATAATCTGCCTTCAATGATGGAGTAACTGGCCGATCGGTATCTGATTTTATGGGCCTGTTTTTTATCAAGGGGAAGGGTGTCTTTTTCTAAGAAAGCTCTGATTGGCGTCATCCAATTAATTCCTTGATGAATTTCCAGGCATTGTTTTTTGTCTATCGATGGTGTCTTGACTTCGGTCAAATAAATTGAACCTGTGAGATTCTGAGTTTCCGCCGAAGCTAACCTTGATAACGCATCGGCTCGGCTGTTGTTCTCCCTGGCTACTTGGCTTAATTCGAATGATTCGAACAATAATGAATTTTCGCGCACCTTCGTGGCATAGGCTTTTGTTCGGGGATCTTTTTGTCCGTATTCTCCTGAAAACTGTTTGACAACTAGCATAGAATCGCTGAAGACTCTTAGGTGCTTTACCTCCAAACTTCTTGCCAAATCTAGACCTGCTAATACCGCTTCATATTCGGCCTCGTTATTAGTTAAGGAGAAGGCGAATCTGATCGCTTGACATATCTCGAAGCCTTCGGGACTAGTTAATATGAGGCCTGCACCACACTTCGATCCTGCCACCGAACCATCTACAAAAAGTTTCCACTTTCCTGGTGAAGATATTAATTGTTCTTCAGGAGCCAAATCCTTCGGACCAGAGAAAGAGCATTCCGTTATGAAGTCAGCAAGGGTTTGAGCTTTGATTGCTGTTCGGGGAACAAATTCCAGGTGGTATTCTCCTAATTCGACCGACCAAGCAACCACTCGGCCCGAAGCTTCTGGTCTTCGCATGATATTCTTTAGGGGTTGATCGGTTACTACTTGGATCGTTCGGCCTTGGAAGTAGTGCCGTAACTTTCTTGAGGCCATTACTAGCCCGTAAGCAAACTTTTCGGCATTGGGATACATTGTTTCTGCATCTTTTAGGATGTGAGAGACGTAGAACACTGGATGTTGGTTCCCTTCATGCTGTTTAATCAGTACCGCCCCGAGTGTTCGGTCGTTCACAGCCAGGTATAGCTGAAGAGTTTCGTTCGGGCTTGGTCTCATTAAGAGTGGGGTGTTTACCAGGTATTCTTTTAGTTCCTCAAAAGCCTTTTGACAATTCGTTCCCCATTCGAAGTTTTTTGTTCCCCGAAGCACCTCAAAAAATGGCAGGGCTTTTTCAGCTGATCGAGAAATGAACCTTCTCAAGGCTGCCATTCGTCCGGTAAATTTCTGAATATCCCTGATCGTCCTCGGTGCTTCCATGTCGATGACTGCTTTAATTTTTTCAGGATTCGCCTCAATTCCTCGGGCGCTGACCATATATCCTAAAAATTTTCCACTGTTAACTTCGAACGTGCATTTGTTCGAGTTAATCCTCATGTTGTTTTTCCTTAGTGCTTCGAAGCATTCTTTCAGATCTTCGGCATGATCTCCAAACAAGGATTTGACAATCATATCATCCACGTAGCATTCCATGTTTCGGCCTATTTGGGCTTTGAAGACTTTGTTGATCATCTTTTGAAACGTTGCCCCTGCATTTTTTAGTCCGAAGGGCATTTTGATGTAGGCATAAGTGCCATTCGGTGTAATAAATGCTGTTTTAGGAATGTCTTCGGCATTCATAGCGATCTGATGGTATCCGGAGAACGCATCCAAGAAGCTGAGTATTTGATGGCCCGAAGTGGCATCTATCAACTGATCGATGTTCGGTAAAGGGTAATGGTCCTTCGGGCAATGCTTGTTTAGGTCGGTGTAATCGACACACATTCTCCACTTTCCGTTTGATTTTTTGACAACCACCACGTTTGCCAACCAATCGGGGTAATCTCTTTCTTCAATGAATTTGGCTTCTAGAAGTTTTTCGACTTCGGCTTGGATGACCTTATGTCTTTCCATAGCGAAATTTTGCTTTTTCTGCTTCACCGGTTGGGCATCGGGTTTCACGTTGAGGCAATGTTTAGCGACTGATGGGTCTAAACCTGGCATGTCTTCGGGATTCCAAGCGAATACGTCGTGAAATTCCCGAATGACTTTGATGACTCTCGTTTTCAGTTCGGGATCTAGATTCTTGCCTATCTGGATCATTTTGCCCGACTGGCCTACGTATAGCTCAACCTCCTCGGTCTCAGTTGCTGGTTCGGCAATCGGACTAGATAAATCGACTCCGAATTTTTCCAGCTCAATATTCAGTAGTTGATGGCTGCTTCCGGTGTCATCGTTGATCCTCTTTCTTTTGCCAGCTTCGGTCATCTCTATGTCCTTGTCTTTCTCTAGGTCTTCCAAAATTATGATCCGTGCGGCTTTCTGATCACCTCTCATTTCTCCAACCCCGTGCTCTGTTGGAAACTTTAACTTTAGATGCGGTATGGAAGAGACGGCTTGAAACGAAGATAAAGCTGGCCTCCCGAGGATCCCATTGTATGGACTGTCAACCCGAACCACATAGAATTTTGCTTCCTTCGTTACAGTGTAAGGTGCTTTTCCTAACAAGACGGAGAGAGTGATTGTTCCTTCAATCGATATGGGCTGATTTCCGAAACCGTACAATGGTGCTTCATGGCAGGGTTCTAATTCTTCTCCTCCAAGATTCATCTTGCAATATGTTCGGTGGTACAAAATGTTTACCGAACTGCCTTCGTCTATTAGCACTCTCCAAATCTTATTTTCGCCGATGACTGGGTTTATGACAAGTGGGTCTTCGTGTGGCCACATTACGTCCTCGTAATCGTCTTTGGTGAAAGATATAGGTAAAGGCTGCTTCGCTGTGTTTGATTGACAGAGGTTGTAGATTTGTCTGGCATACTTCTTTCGGGCGGTTTTACTGTTCCGATCGAGAATCGTACCTCCGGAAATGGTTTTCACCTCCCTTCGGTATTTTTCCAATACTTCGGCCTCTTTCTTTTCTTTGTTGTCCAGTTTCTCCCTCATATCTCCGATGAATTGTGCTAGGTCTCCTTCCCTGATCATTTTTTCTATCAGCTTCTTTAGATGGTAACAATCATTGGTGTTATGACCTTTATCACGATGGTAGTCGCAGAACTTATTTTCGTTTCTTCGGTGTTCGGGAGCTCGCATCTTAGGTGGTCGAGTGAATCCAGGCCTTCCTTTAATTTCATGAAGAATTTTTGAGATTGGAGTGTTGAGAGGTGTAAACACGGCATTCTCCATGTCTCTTCTTCGTTCGGTTCCTTTATTGAGTCTTGCGTCATTAGGCCTGCTTCTGATATCCCCACGATCTCTTCGGTCGTCCCTCCTGTCGTCTCTTCTATCACTTTTATCATTTTTCTTGTCTTTGTACCCATTGATGGATTCTGACTTTCTTCGGATAGCTTCTCCTCGTAAATATATATCGTTCAAGGATTTTGGGGGTGCATCATACAGGGAGGATCGAAGCTTTCTCCCTTTAATGGGATCGAGCCCGGCCGAGAGGAACCCGGAAGCCTTGACTTTGTCCAAGTTCGTCACCGTCCCTGCTTCGTCTTTGAATCGGGCCAGGTATTCCCCCAACTCCTCGTTCGGTCTTTGTCTGCAATGAATCAAGGCCTCCGCATCTTTTTCTCTTCGGCACATGTGGGAGTAGTGCCTTATGAATTTCCTTTTGATTTGTACGTATGAACCAATAGACCTTGGTCTTAACGAACGATACCACATTGACGCTGATCCTTTCAGATATGTCTTAAACATTTTGCACAGCATGACATCACAATGTCCCATACCGGTCATGAGCGATTCATATTTCTCGCAATGATCTTCGGGATCCCCTTTTCCGTTAAATTCGTTCATCTTCGGAAATTGTCTCCCTGACGGAGGTCGGTATTGTTCCACGTCTATGGTCACCACAGGCTCATGGCTCATCCTTCTTTCGCCGAACATAACCTTTTCTAACCTTCGGATTCGGTCATCCGTGCGAGGGCCTTCTTCTTCAGAATCCGAGGAATAATTGTTTTTGGATTTTGCTTTCTTAGATGGTGATTCCGAATTCCAAGATTCGTCTTCGTCATCTCTAGTTCTCTTCTCTCTTTCATCTTCGGCTTTTGGATTTTCGGCCTCTATGGCCTCACGAAGCAGTTTTTCTTGTAGCTCGATCTCTTCTCTTTGGAGTTTGAGGGCTTCTAATTTCAATCGGTCAGCCGCCTTTTTCTTAGCTAATCTTTCGGCTTCTTTATCGTTTACTTCCTTCTGCTTTCCTTTGGTCTTCTGCTGCTCTCTCCATTTCATTAGCATTTCTTGTTGCTCTTCGGGAGTAGGCACGTCTCCTTCCTCATCGAAATTCAATATCCTTCGGGCAACAGAAGGATTTTCCTGGGACATAGGGGCGACTCTTTGGATGGTAGGAGTGATGGGACTGTCTCCAGCTACGGTGCTGGCGTCTGGTAAGGGCGTGTCTTCAGCTGTCATAATTTTTGATAAACTCGAACACAATCGTTTCTCTACGTTCCCACAGACGGCGCCAAATGTTGGAACCAGATATTTCCGAGTAGGTCCTTCGGTCAACCTGCAAGACAAAAGAATGCGAGGGTGTTGACCCTCGATTCACCTCCGGCGTAAGAGTAAGTTTTCTGGTTGTTTAGATGATAGGGTAAAACGTAAAGAGATTGTGAAAGAGAATATTTGAGTAGTGATAATGAATTGTGTGTGTTGATTGTTGCTTACTCTCTTCCTTTTATATCCTTCGGATGTGGGTCCTATGAGGTGATGAGGAGAGAACAGTTATACCCCACATTCTGAGGTGTCACTTGTCAATTGGACCGAAGCACCCAAGGGATCTCTATGTCTTGGATTCGGATCTCTATGTCTTGGATGCTTAATTTGGGTGCACAGTCATGGGCTTAATATAGCTTATTGGGCCGATGGGCCTCCAACATGTCCCAGGGCTTCGGTAAGAGGTATCCTCGGACTGAAGGCCGAAACCAATAGCCCATCTTCGGATTACCTTTTCGGCTGCCTTTTTTCGGACATGGATGACAGCTATTGATAGAAATGTATATCAAGTTTTGCTACTTGGGCTTGATTTTATTAAAAAATCTTGATTCAAACAAATAGATATTATGACATATCTATTTAAACAGGGTGTTAGTGCAGAAGAATAGTAAAAAATATGATCATCCTCACATCCAACACCCACCGTCCATTGACTTCGACAAGGACTTGGATCAAAAGCACAATAAAAACTCTAAAATTTTCTCAAACATATAATCCTATCAAATTCAAGAATATGGATTCTTCAGCCGAAACAAACCTCCTGGAAAACCAATCCTCATCTGCACTTCCAAAGAAGAACACTCAAAAGCCCTACATTCTCACTTCAATATTCTTACTCACTCTTTTAATCGCCGCAATAATCACAGTAACCACTGTTGTAATTATCCGGAGGTCCGGTCCTAGCAATGTTTTTACATTATTTGACGACCCCGTATCCTCCAAAAAAATTTACTCCAAAAAAATCCAAGCCGTCTGTTCTTTCGCACCATATAAACAGCTCTGTATCTCCTACTTATCAACCTCCAACTCCACCGATACCTCTGGTGATGACCTTGATACTTATCCCTTTCCAGAATCTATCATCTTCCGCTCATTCCAACTCAGTCAGCCAAGTCATTCATCTCGCTAATATCTCCAACCCCGATGACATTCTAGAGTTGCAGGAGTGTCGAACCTTGTTGAACAAGGAAGTAGGTGGACTTAACGATTCAGTGGCTTCATCCAAGAATCTTGACTCTTTTACAGGACATTGAGTCTCCGAATATTTGAAGGTATTTAACAGGATAGAGACATATCAGCAAGCCTGTTTGGATAAATTGGAGGAGAGTGGATCAACGGCGATTGATGAAATCAAATTAAATGTGCAAATTACAAGAACTTACATGTGGAACACCAGAGCTATATTATCAAACAGACGCATTATTTTGGATCAATTATACCATTCCCCGCCTTCTGGTTTTGATTTTGACAGTGAATATTTTGATTGGTTGAGCTATGAGTTTTTAATTTTTTATGCTCCACAGTATGTATTCTTAATTGTGTTGCTTATTTTGATGTTAAAACTCTATTGACAAAGAACTATATCAGTTGTAAACTGTAATCGGATTAGTTTTCTACTTTATCTTTCAGTGTGTAATCAAATTGTTTCATCATTTTCTTTTGATTAGTAAGTAGAGCTTCACCCTTCTCAAATTAATGTATGTAAAAATACAGCTACATCTATTTATATTAAAATTTTCTCACGGTATGTATTCTTGATTTTGCCTTCTCATTCAAACTAAAGAGGTTATAGTAAAACTGATAATCTCATTCCTTGAGAAAAATACTGGAGGATAACCTCTCTTATATACATGGCACTCAAAGTGAACGTTGCAATATTAACGGTACTGAAGTAGACAGCAAGTAGTGTTCAAACAGACAATGTGTAGTGTGGTCTTTATGTCTTCCACTTGTATTGAGAATGGTCACCACTGGTGCTGTGTAGCCGTTATGTTTTGTTCCCCTGTTTGTTCTCCCTCAATACCCTTCTTCAAGCTGGAGGTAGATGTAAGTGTGCTTCGAACTCCAAGCTTGTCGCGTAGACGTTTGAAGTTGTCTTTAGATAGAGGTTTTGTGAGAATGTCGGCTAGTTGTTGGATTGACCTAACAAATCGGGTGATTAATGATCCCAAAGCAACCTTCTCACGTACGAAGTGATAATCAATCTCTATGTGTTTTGATCGAGAGTGAAAGACTGGATTGATTGTCATGTGGAGGGCACTCATGTTGTCTGAAAACAGCTGTGGAGCTTGAGGAAGTACCATTCTTAGGTCACGAAGAACAAATGAAATCCATGTGATTTCAGCTGCAGAGATGGCAAGGGCACGGTATTCAGCTTCTGCGCTTGACCTGGACACCGTAGGTTGTCTTTTAGATGCCCACGAGATGCAGTTGCTGCCCAGGTATATGCAGTAGCCCGATGTACTTCTTCGTGTGGTGGTGCATCCTCCCCAATCTGCATCGCAGAAACCATATAATTTGAGTGAGCTTTGAGCTGAAAAATGAATACCGTAGTTAATGGTGCCTTTAACATATCGTAGGATTCTCTTGATTGCTTTAAAGTCACCATTTGTGGGGTTTTGCACCTTTTGACAGATTTTGTTCACGGCGTGAGTTATGTCTGGTCGTGTGTGTGTTAGGTATAGAAGGCCACCTGCGATGCTTCTGTAAGTCGTGGAATCAAATGGTTGTAGGTCCTGACTCAACATTTGTGTTTTCATTGCCATTGGTGTGCTGAAACTAGAATAGTTCTGTAGCCTTGTTTTGTCAATCAATTCCTCGGCATATTTTGTTTGGGACAGAGTCAAACCATTGTCGTTGTATTGTATTTCCATGCCTAGGAAATATTTGAGCTGTCCTAAGTCTTTGATGGCAAACTCCTGTCCCAGTGCATTGATGAGCAGTTGCATTTGTATTGGCGTGTTCCCCGTGACTATGATGTCATCTACGTAGATTAGAAGTATGATGGTGGCTGAATTGTGGTGTAAGAAGAATAAAGAAGGGTCCGCCTTGCTGCAAGAAAACCCTAGGCTCATCAAGAAAGAAGTTAAAGTGTCAAACCAAACTCTAGACGCTTGTCTTAGACCGTAGATGGATTTACTAAGCTGGCAAACGAAGTGGGGGAATTTCTCATCTTTGAACCCAGAGGGTTGTTCCATGTAGATAGTTTTGCTTAAAGATCCATGTAGGAAGGCGTTTTTCATGTCCAGTTGTCGTATAGACCACTTTTGAGTGACTGCAAGAGCTAGGACAATGCGAATGGTGGTGATGCGAATAACTGGACTGAAGGTTTCATCGTAGTCTCGTCCAGCTATTTGTGTGTATCCTTGTGCGATAAGGCGTGCTTTGTATCTGTCCAACGTCCCGTCCGGTTTGAGTTTCGTTTTGAAAGTCCATTTGGATCCTGCTACATTATCTAGAACTGGACGAGGGACGAGGTTCCATGTGTGGTTCTTGTGTAGGGCATCCATTTCTTCCTTCATTGCTCGTTTCCAGTTGTCATCTAGAATGGCCTTTCTCCAAGAGGTTGGTTCCTCAGTACAAGTGAGAGCTCGGAACCTGCCAAGTCTCTTTTCTCTGATTTTCATCGTTTCTTGAGCTAACATTGGATCTAGCTCGGGATTTTGAGCTAATTTCCTACGGGTTATCATGTTGGTTCTAGTTTCATCATTGTGAATGTTTGTTGTTGATTGCTCATCACGACTGTTGGTACCTATATCCCGTTGATTCGAAGTTTGACTAGTATCAGATGTGTGTCGATGGTCGATGGTGTCATCACGTTGATTGCCTTCTGCACTTGTTGCTTCCTCCTCATTGATCTCGTCTGACTCATATGTGTTGTTTTCACTCGAGTCACTTGGCTCGGTTGTGAATTCATGGTTTTGTGGGATCACAATTGTGTCGACCAGATTACCGTGATCGATATCGAGAGATGTGTGTTGTCCCTCAATAGCATTAGCAATTTCGGAAGGGTCCGTGTAGTCTTTGAATCGTGATTCCTTTTTCTACCAATTCTCTTGATCATTGTATGTGACTGTTTCGACTGAGTTGTGTTCCTGAACATTTGCATTAGTCTTATCAAAGGGAAAGACTTGTTCATCAAACACCACATGTCTCGAGATGTATACTCTGTTGGTTTCGGGATCCAAACACCTATATCCCTTATGCATGGGACTGTATCCAATAAATACACATGGGTACGTTTTCTTCGAGAACTTGTTCTTTGTGTAGCTGCGTAAGTGAGGGAAACATCTACATCGAAAGCTTCTCATGGAATCGTAATGAGCATCAGTAGTAAACAGTTTGCAAAAGGGAGAATTCATGTGCAATTTGCTAGTGGGCAGTCTATTGATTATGAAGACTGCAGTCAGAAAGGCATCAACCCAGTACTTCATGGGTAATTTGGATTGAAAGAGAAGCGTCAGTCCTGTTTCTACGATGTGACGGTGTTTTTGTTCTGCAATCCCGTTCTGTTCTGGTGTGTGAGGACAGGAGTATTGATGGTGAATACCACAATCTTGAAGGTGTGTTTCGAAAAGGTTTGAGCTGAACTCACCACCTCCGTCACTTTGGAAGCATTTTATTTTCTTATCAAATCTGTTCTCGAGGAGTTTTTGCAGCTTGATGAATTGTTTGCAGAAATCTGATTTATACTTTAATGGGATGATCCAGGTATATCTGGAGAAGTCATCGATAATAACAGCGTAATATTTGAAGTTTTGACATGATGCAATGGGTGTTGGTCCCCATAGATCGCAGTGTAGTTTTTCAAGAGGATTTGATGTAGAAGTGGTAGAATTACTAAAAGGAAGTTTGCAATTCTTGCCCATCTGACAGAAAGGACAGATGGTTCCTTGTTTGTTCCATTTCGAGACATTAATAAGACTTTTATTGTTCAAAAACTGCAAAGTACGTGAGTTGGTGTGTCCTAAACGCTGGTGCCAAATTGTCGATGATGATTTATTGGAAATTGCCGTGAGAGCCATGTTTTGTGTTTCTTCCAAAGCATACAGTTCTCCCTTCTTGAAACCTTCAGCTATGACTCTGCCCTGGGCATCCTTAACAAAGAAATCATTAGGATTAAAAATAATTTGGCAAGCATTATCTTTAGTTAGTTGTCCAACTGATAGCAAGTTTTTCTTGATTTCTGGAACAATTAAGACTTCCATTAGTTTAAGGATTTTGGGGGTGCATCATACAGGGAGGATCGAAGCTTTCTCCCTTTAATGGGATCGAGCCCGGCCGAGAGGAACCCGGAAGCCTTGACTTTGTCCAAGTTCGTCACCGTCCCTGCTTCGTCTTTGAATCGGGCCAGGTATTCCCCCAACTCCTCGTTCGGTCTTTGTCTGCAATGAATCAAGGCCTCCGCATCTTTTTCTCTTCGGCACATGTGGGAGTAGTGCCTTATGAATTTCCTTTTGATTTGTACGTATGAACCAATAGACCTTGGTCTTAACGAACGATACCACATTGACGCTGATCCTTTCAGATATGTCTTAAACATTTTGCACAGCATGACATCACAATGTCCCATACCGGTCATGAGCGATTCATATTTCTCGCAATGATCTTCGGGATCCCCTTTTCCGTTAAATTCGTTCATCTTCGGAAATTGTCTCCCTGACGGAGGTCGGTATTGTTCCACGTCTATGGTCACCACAGGCTCATGGCTCATCCTTCTTTCGCCGAACATAACCTTTTCTAACCTTCGGATTCGGTCATCCGTGCGAGGGCCTTCTTCTTCAGAATCCGAGGAATAATTGTTTTTGGATTTTGCTTTCTTAGATGGTGATTCCGAATTCCAAGATTCGTCTTCGTCATCTCTAGTTCTCTTCTCTCTTTCATCTTCGGCTTTTGGATTTTCGGCCTCTATGGCCTCACGAAGCAGTTTTTCTTGTAGCTCGATCTCTTCTCTTTGGAGTTTGAGGGCTTCTAATTTCAATCGGTCAGCCGCCTTTTTCTTAGCTAATCTTTCGGCTTCTTTATCGTTTACTTCCTTCTGCTTTCCTTTGGTCTTCTGCTGCTCTCTCCATTTCATTAGCATTTCTTGTTGCTCTTCGGGAGTAGGCACGTCTCCTTCCTCATCGAAATTCAATATCCTTCGGGCAACAGAAGGATTTTCCTGGGACATAGGGGCGACTCTTTGGATGGTAGGAGTGATGGGACTGTCTCCAGCTACGGTGCTGGCGTCTGGTAAGGGCGTGTCTTCAGCTGTCATAATTTTTGATAAACTCGAACACAATCGTTTCTCTACGTTCCCACAGACGGCGCCAAATGTTGGAACCAGATATTTCCGAGTAGGTCCTTCGGTCAACCTGCAAGACAAAAGAATGCGAGGGTGTTGACCCTCGATTCACCTCCGGCGTAAGAGTAAGTTTTCTGGTTGTTTAGATGATAGGGTAAAACGTAAAGAGATTGTGAAAGAGAATATTTGAGTAGTGATAATGAATTGTGTGTGTTGATTGTTGCTTACTCTCTTCCTTTTATATCCTTCGGATGTGGGTCCTATGAGGTGATGAGGAGAGAACAGTTATACCCCACATTCTGAGGTGTCACTTGTCAATTGGACCGAAGCACCCAAGGGATCTCTATGTCTTGGATTCGGATCTCTATGTCTTGGATGCTTAATTTGGGTGCACAGTCATGGGCTTAATATAGCTTATTGGGCCGATGGGCCTCCAACATGTCCCAGGGCTTCGGTAAGAGGTATCCTCGGACTGAAGGCCGAAACCAATAGCCCATCTTCGGATTACCTTTTCGGCTGCCTTTTTTCGGACATGGATGACAGCTATTGATAGAAATGTATATCAAGTTTTGCTACTTGGGCTTGATTTTATTAAAAAATCTTGATTCAAACAAATAGATATTATGACATATCTATTTAAACAGGGTGTTAGTGCAGAAGAATAGTCAAAAATATGATCATCCTCACATCCAACACCCACCGTCCATTGACTTCGACAAGGACTTGGATCAAAAGCACAATAAAAACTCTAAAATTTTCTCAAACATATAATCCTATCAAATTCAAGAATATGGATTCTTCAGCCGAAACAAACCTCCTGGAAAACCAATCCTCATCTGCACTTCCAAAGAAGAACACTCAAAAGCCCTACATTCTCACTTCAATATTCTTACTCACTCTTTTAATCGCCGCAATAATCACAGTAACCACTGTTGTAATTATCCGGAGGTCCGGTCCTAGCAATGTTTTTACATTATTTGACGACCCCGTATCCTCCAAAAAAATTTACTCCAAAAAAATCCAAGCCGTCTGTTCTTTCGCACCATATAAACAGCTCTGTATCTCCTACTTATCAACCTCCAACTCCACCGATACCTCTGGTGATGACCTTGATACTTATCCCTTTCCAGAATCTATCATCTTCCGCTCATTCCAACTCAGTCAGCCAAGTCATTCATCTCGCTAATATCTCCAACCCCGATGACATTCTAGAGTTGCAGGAGTGTCGAACCTTGTTGAACAAGGAAGTAGGTGGACTTAACGATTCAATGGCTTCATCCAAGAATCTTTACTCTTTTACAGGACATGGAGTCTCCGAATATTTGAAGGTATTTAACAGGATAGAGACGTATCAGCAAGCCTGTTTGGATAAATTGGAGGAGAGTGGATCAACGGCGATTGATGAAATCAAATTAAATGTGCAAATTACAAGAACTTACATGTGGAACACCAGAGCTATATTATCAAACAGACGCATTATTTTGGATCAATTATACCATTCCCCGCCCTCTGGTTTTGATTTTGACAGTGAATATTTTGATTGGTTGAGCTATGAGTTTTTAATTTTTTATGCTCCACAGTATGTATTCTTAATTGTGTTGCTTATTTTGATGTTAAAACTCTATTGACAAAGAACTATATCAGTTGTAAACTGTAATCGGATTAGTTTTCTACTTTATCTTTCAGTGTGTAATCAAATTGTTTCATCATTTTCTTTTGATTAGTAAGTAGAGCTTCACCCTTCTCAAATTAATGTATGTAAAAATACAGCTACATCTATTTATATTAAAATTTTCTCACGGTATGTATTCTTGATTTTGCCTTCTCATTCAAACTAAAGAGGTTATAGTAAAACTGATAATCTCATTCCTTGAGAAAAATACTGGAGGATAACCTCTCTTATATACATGGCACTCAAAGTGAACGTTGCAATATTAACGGTACTAAAGTAGACAGCAAGTAGTGTTCAAACAGACAATGTGTAGTGTGGTCTTTATGTCTTCCACTTGTATTGAGAATGGTCACCACTGGTGCTGTGTAGCCGTTATGTTTTGTTCCCCTGTTTGTTCTCCCTCAATACCCTTCTTCAAGCTGGAGGTAGATGTAAGTGTGCTTCGAACTCCAAGCTTGTCGCGTAGACGTTTGAAGTTGTCTTTAGATAGAGGTTTTGTGAGAATGTCGGCTAGTTGTTGGATTGACCTAACAAATCGGGTGATTAATGATCCCAAAGCAACCTTCTCACGTACGAAGTGATAATCAATCTCTATGTGTTTTGATCGAGAGTGAAAGACTGGATTGATTGTCATGTGGAGGGCACTCATGTTGTCTGAAAACAGCTGTGGAGCTTGAGGAAGTACCATTCTTAGGTCACGAAGAACAAATGAAATCCATGTGATTTCAGCTGCAGAGATGGCAAGGGCACGGTATTCAGCTTCTGCGCTTGACCTGGACACCGTAGGTTGTCTTTTAGATGCCCACGAGATGCAGTTGCTGCCCAGGTATATGCAGTAGCCCGATGTACTTCTTCGTGTGGTGGTGCATCCTCCCCAATCTGCATCGCAGAAACCATATAATTTGAGTGAGCTTTGAGCTGAAAAATGAATACCGTAGTTAATGGTGCCTTTAACATATCGTAGGATTCTCTTGATTGCTTTAAAGTCACCATTTGTGGGGTTTTGCACCTTTTGACAGATTTTGTTCACGGCGTGAGTTATGTCTGGTCGTGTGTGTGTTAGGTATAGAAGGCCACCTGCGATGCTTCTGTAAGTCGTGGAATCAAATGGTTGTAGGTCCTGACTCAACATTTGTGTTTTCATTGCCATTGGTGTGCTGAAACTAGAATAGTTCTGTAGCCTTGTTTTGTCAATCAATTCCTCGGCATATTTTGTTTGGGACAGAGTCAAACCATTGTCGTTGTATTGTATTTCCATGCCTAGGAAATATTTGAGCCGTCCTAAGTCTTTGATGGCAAACTCCTGTCCCAGTGCATTGATGAGCCGTTGCATTTGTATTGGCATGTTCCCCGTGACTATGATGTCATCTACGTAGATTAGAAGTATGATGGTGGCTGAATTGTGGTGTAAGAAGAATAAAGAAGGGTCCGCCTTGCTGCAAGAAAACCCTAGGCTCATCAAGAAAGAAGTTAAAGTGTCAAACCAAACTCTAGACGCTTGTCTTAGACCGTAGATGGATTTACTAAGCTGGCAAACGAAGTGGGGGAATTTCTCATCTTTGAACCCAGAGGGTTGTTCCATGTAGATAGTTTTGCTTAAAGATCCATGTAGGAAGGCGTTTTTCATGTCCAGTTGTCGTATAGACCACTTTTGAGTGACTGCAAGAGCTAGGACAATGCGAATGGTGGTGATGCGAATAACTGGACTGAAGGTTTCATCGTAGTCTCGTACAGCTATTTGTGTGTATCCTTGTGCGATAAGGCGTGCTTTGTATCTGTCCAACGTCCCGTCCGGTTTGAGTTTCGTTTTGAAAGTCCATTTGGATCCTGCTACATTATCTAGAACTGGACGAGGGACGAGGTTCCATGTGTGGTTCTTGTGTAGGGCATCCATTTCTTCCTTCATTGCTCGTTTCCAGTTGTCATCTAGAATGGCCTTTCTCCAAGAGGTTGGTTCCTCAGTACAAGTGAGAGCTCGGAACCTGCCAAGTCTCTTTTCTCTGATTTTCATCGTTTCTTGAGCTAACATTGGATCTAGCTCGGGATTTTGAGCTAATTTCCTACGGGTTATCATGTTGGTTCTAGTTTCATCATTGTGAATGTTTGTTGTTGATTGCTCATCACGACTGTTGGTACCTATATCCCGTTGATTCGAAGTTTGACTAGTATCAGATGTGTGTCGATGGTCGATGGTGTCATCACGTTGATTGCCTTCTGCACTTGTTGCTTCCTCCTCATTGATCTCGTCTGACTCATATGTGTTGTTTTCACTCGAGTCACTTGGCTCGGTTGTGAATTCATGGTTTTGTGGGATCACAATTGTGTCGACCAGATTACCGTGATCGATATCGAGAGATGTGTGTTGTCCCTCAATAGCATTAGCAATTTCGGAAGGGTCCGTGTAGTCTTTGAATCGTGATTCCTTTTTCTACCAATTCTCTTGATCATTGTATGTGACTGTTTCGACTGAGTTGTGTTCCTGAACATTTGCATTAGTCTTATCAAAGGGAAAGACTTGTTCATCAAACACCACATGTCTCGAGATGTATACTCTGTTGGTTTCGGGATCCAAACACCTATATCCCTTATGCATGGGACTGTATCCAATAAATACACATGGGTACGTTTTCTTCGAGAACTTGTTCTTTGTGTAGCTGCGTAAGTGAGGGAAACATCTACATCGAAAGCTTCTCATGGAATCGTAATGAGCATCAGTAGTAAACAGTTTGCAAAAGGGAGAATTCATGTGCAATTTGCTAGTGGGCAGTCTATTGATTATGAAGACTGCAGTCAGAAAGGCATCAACCCAGTACTTCATGGGTAATTTGGATTGAAAGAGAAGCGTCAGTCCTGTTTCTACGATGTGACGGTGTTTTTGTTCTGCAATCCCGTTCTGTTCTGGTGTGTGAGGACAGGAGTATTGATGGTGAATACCACAATCTTGAAGGTGTGTTTCGAAAAGGTTTGAGCTGAACTCACCACCTCCGTCACTTTGGAAGCATTTTATTTTCTTATCAAATCTGTTCTCGAGGAGTTTTTGCAGCTTGATGAATTGTTTGCAGAAATCTGATTTATACTTTAATGGGATGATCCAGGTATATCTGGAGAAGTCATCGATAATAACAGCGTAATATTTGAAGTTTTGACATGATGCAATGGGTGTTGGTCCCCATAGATCGCAGTGTAGTTTTTCAAGAGGATTTGATGTAGAAGTGGTAGAATTACTAAAAGGAAGTTTGCAATTCTTGCCCATCTGACAGAAAGGACAGATGGTTCCTTGTTTGTTCCATTTCGAGACATTAATAAGACTTTTATTGTTCAAAAACTGCAAAGTACGTGAGTTGGTGTGTCCTAAACGCTGGTGCCAAATTGTCGATGATGATTTATTGGAAATTGCCGTGAGAGCCATGTTTTGTGTTTCTTCCAAAGCATACAGTTCTCCCTTCTTGAAACCTTCAGCTATGACTCTGCCCTGGGCATCCTTAACAAAGAAATCATTAGGATTAAAAATAATTTGGCAAGCATTATCTTTAGTTAGTTGTCCAACTGATAGCAAGTTTTTCTTGATTTCTGGAACAATTAAGACTTCCATTAGTTTAAGACTACCGTTTTTTGTTTGTATCTTTCCTTCGCCAATATGAGATATTTTTAGAATATTGCCATCTCCAACGTACAGAGAATCGTTACCGTAACAGTTCGACAATTTGTCAATCTTACCCGAATTGTTCATGACATGCTTGGTAGCTCCTGAGTCAGCGTAAAGAGTAGGATCGATGTCCTCGTGTAAGTGCATCGCTGCAAGGGCTTCCTTGAGCTGTTCTTCGGGTTGGACAGAGTGATCAAACCTGCTCCAACACTTGATGGCAGTATGTCCTCTTTTTCCACATATTTGGCAATTTGAGTTGTTTGAGTTGTTGGTGTTGTCCTCCCTCTTTTGGAGTTTTTCACCTTGTTCTTCCTCACATTTTCGTCTGAATTGATTTTCATTGTAGGTGTATCTGGAGTTATTTTGCCTTGATGGACCTCCAAAGCTGTTCTGGTTTGCTGCTGGGCTGAACCCTCGACCACTGGAGCTGAACCTTCCTCCTCTACCACGGCCTCTGCCTCTCCTGCCATAAAAGGCTTGGTATTGTTCAGGTGGGTTGTTGCTTGCATCTTCCAGTAGGAGAGTTTGTTCATGTGTCTGCAGAGATAAGATGAACTGGTTAAACGAGGGGTATGGAGGCTTGGCCAGCATTGCCATTCTGAAGTCCTTGTATCACGCTCCTAGACCTCTTGCAAGATGGAAGACCTTGATGGTTTCGTCTAGAGGTTTGCCAACTGCAGCTAGGTTGTCACTTAAACCCTTGAAAGTTCGCAGATATTGTTCAAGGTTCATGTTCCCTTTTGTAAGAGACATGAGAGAATCTGTAAGGAGTATTTCTTTTTCTTTTGATTGTGGAAGCATGATGTTTTCGATGGATTGCCAGATATTTCGAGCAGAGGACGTGTCTTCTAGATCCAACAATACTTCTTCAGTAATGGTGCCAAGAAGCCATGTAGTTAGAAGGCCATCGTTGTTAACCCATGTATTGTAGTCAGGATTGACCTGTTCTTTTTCGTTTACCATGATCGTTTACGATGGTGTTGTCAAATCTTCGATGTGATTGATCACCCCAAGGCTTCTGATCAATGGTACAACTTGTGACTTCCACAGCAGTAGGTTTGATTTACTCAGCTTTAAGGTTGCCAGGCTTGAGCATTGATGGAAGTTCTGAATGGTGAGAGATGTTTCTGCAGAGGAGGTGGCCATGAGATCGTGTTTTAATTCTTTGAGTGCTCAGATCTGATACCATAAAGAGGTTATAGTAAAACTGATAATCTCATTCCTTGAGAAAAATACTGGAGGATAACCTCTCTTATATACATGGCACTCAAAGTGAACGTTGCAATATTAACGGTACTGAAGTAGACAGCAAGTAGTGTTCAAACAGACAATGTGTAGTGTGGTCTTTATGTCTTCCACTTGTATTGAGAATGGTCACCACTGGTGCTGTGTAGCCGTTATGTTTTGTTCCCCTATTTGTTCTCCCTCAATACAAACAAATGCAGTTTTGCAACTTGCTATGATAGTATAACTGTAATATACTATCCAACAGCTGCTGGCAATACTATGGTTCGTCCTTTGATCATTTATTATACTGTACATTCAACAGGGGTGGTCCTAGCTATAGACGGATAAGACTAGCGCCCCAACACTTAAGGGCCCAAATTTTTTGAATCTTGTATGAGTAAATATATAAACAGGGTGTTCGTGCAGAAGAATAGTCAAGAAAAGAAAGGAAACTTCTCATAGACCATCATTTGCCCGAACCTTTACATGTGGCTTGACTTGGACTAAGACTTATTAAACACTAGCATACATCCGATCCAATCAAATTCGAAAATATGGATGCTTCAACAGAAGCAAACCTCCTGGAAAACCAATCCTCATCAGCATTTCCAAAGACGAACACTCGAAACCCTTCATCCTCACTTTAATATTGATACTCACTCTATTCGTCGCAGGAATAATCACCGTCATCACTGTAAAAACTATCCATAGCTACGAACATGATGCTGATCCCACACCCTCCGCCAAATATATCCAAGCCATCTGTTCTTTCGCACCATACAAACGCCTCTGCATCTCCACCTTATCATCCTCCATCTCCAATCCGCCAACACCTCTGGTGATAAATTTATTTATTTCTCTGGTGATAAATTTATTTATTTCCTCCCTACCAACATCATATTTCACTCATTCAAACTCACCGTCTACAACCTCATCCATCTAGCTAATATTTCCAACCCCGACAACATCCTAAAGTTGAAAGAGTGTCAAACCTTGTTAAACAAGGAAGTGAATGAACTTAACGATTCAGTGGCTTCATCCAAGATCGAATGTGGAAGTATTTAACAGGATAAAGACTTATCAGCAAGCCTGTTTGGACAGATTGGAGGAGAGCGGATCAACGATGATCGACGAAATTAGATCGAATGTGCAAATTACGAGAAAATACATGCTCAACACCATAGCTATATTGTTGAACAAAGATACTAGCTTGGACAATATACATGGGGGCTGCCAGTCCTCTGCTGTTGGTTATTACTATGATTATCTTAATGAATATTATAGTAAATATTTCGATTCGTTAGGCTATGAGTTCATGATTATTTATGTACCACGGTATGTTTTCTTAATTGTGTTGCTTATTGTAGTGTGTAAGCTAAATCAGTAACTAATTGTATCGGTTTTATTACTGTACTCGGATTAGTTTTGCATGTAAAAACACAACGATTTCTCATACATGTGCTCCAATCAAATTCGAAAATATAGTCTAGATTGTTGCTACTGTTTCATTTCATCAGGCGTTTCTATTGTTTTGTTTTGTACTTTGCATTGCAGAGTCTCCGTAAAGGAAACTGAAAGGAGGGTTCAGACGCTATTTGAATTTCACAGTGCAATTCGTCTCAAGTTCAACAATACAGTATTGCCATATCTTTATCTACAACTTACTCAGGATGACGTTGATAGAGCAAATAAGCTTATCCACCGTGATGGACAAAATAACCCCAGCCCTACGGCTCAGGCCGAAGCCAAAAGAACGACACCCCAGACCAGCTACAACCGTAGCGCCCCTACGGGGCTACGACTTAAGGTCGATCATATGGGCGTAGATCCCAATGGCGAGTCCTCAGACATGTGTCCTACCTTTATCCACCTGTCCCGACGCATAACCCCTTAGCTTCACCCCGTCACCTATTCTACCCCTACCAAACGAACAGCTGGCCTGACAGCTCCAGCTCATTGGCTATCCTACTTCCATGAGATCAACGGCGGGGGCATAACGGAGGAACAGAAAGAAAACACGTGGCCAATAAATGGGCTATATATAGAGAGGAGAGGCCAACGGAAAAAGGGTTACAAAATAATACACACACACACCACCATCTAAATCTTCTGATGATCGCTACGGATCAAAGCTAGAATATCTGTAGTCCATCATTTGGCGCCGCTGCCGGGGATCAAAAGTGCTTATCCCATCAACCCACAACGACCCGAAACTAAGACTTAAAACACAGATTTGGATACGTGCTAGTATCTACCACAAGAAAGATGAGTCGAGAATCCAGTACTCAGAGAAGTTTTTCTCATTCAGCATCACACTCACCCCCTCGTTCACCCATACACAGCCAGTTCTCGCATCTGAGAGCACAACAGAGATATATGCAAGAACAAATGGATCGACTGACAGCCCAGATGGCAGGGAATTATCATGAAGCACATTATCAGCCCTACTATCCAGATGAAAGGCAGGGCTCCTTCGCTACCCAGTTCCCTGAAGATTATCATTCGGAGCGTTCTTTCTCCTCATCACGCGACGAAGAACGTCGCCCAAGCTCTAGCTCCAGCCGCTCACTCCGACAGCGTCCGGAGCGTTCATCCTCAGGGTCCCGGGGATCCGTATTCTCCCGGTTGTCCGGACGAACAGAACCCCGTGCTAGGAGGTCTTATCGAGAGAGAAGCCCCGGTGCGGAAAGGCGCAGGAGGTCTAGATCAGGGAACCACCGCAGAAGGATCCCTCCCATAATAATCCAACAGAACTCTTCGGCCCCACGTCAGGAAAGACAGGAAGAATTAATGGCAAGGTTAGCCCGGTTGGAAGACTTGGCAGCCGGACCCCTATTAAACATGAATGGGGGAAGGTCCCCGTTTTCTGAAATCTTAGAAGTGTCTCAGGTGGATCTAGGAGTCAAGATAACAGGGCTGGAGTCTTTCGATGGTACCACAGACCCCAATGACCATCTCAGCTATTATGAAAATTTAATGATCTGCCACAGATATAATGATATAACAAAGTGTCGTTTGTTTATATCTACACTCAAAGCTTACGCGAGGACATGGTTTTCGAGTTTACCCCCCAGAAGTATCAACTCATGGGAAGAATTTAAGGTCGTGTTCTTGGCCAAGTTCCGAGTAAATATTCCTCACGCAGTGCACACCATTTCTTTAGAAAATGTAAAGCAAAATCCTGGGGAATCATTGCGAGATTATATACAGAAGTTCAAGACGGCCGCGTCTAAAGTCAGAGAGCTTAAACCAGTCACCGCGGTGGATTCGTTTGTAAGAAATATGAATTACGAAGAATGCAAAGATTGTTGTAAGGAGCTATGCAACAAAGAACCGGAAGACCTCTACGAGGCCTACGGTATCGCCACGGCTTATATTGCTACGGACGAAAGACTAAGGGCATACTATCCCAGTTCTCGAAATAGGGCATCCGGTTCAGAACCAAGGAATATGCAAGTGGATGGGATAGATGATTTTCGAGGGACAGGGAAAAAGAACTTCCCTACGGACCTAAGAGCCCCACCCCGTCAGGCCAAAGAGGCTCCAACCTTCACCCCTCTCAACAGGAGTCCTTCGGCAATCTTGGAGTGCATCCGAAATAGAGACTTTTTCCAGGAACCACCTCCGATGAGAACCCCAGCGGACAAGAGGGATAAAACCCGATTCTGCGCTTATCATGCGAGTGTGGGTCACCACACAGATGAATGCACTTCATTGAAGTATTTCTTAGAAAGACTCATCAAGAGAGACTTACTAAACGACTATGTACAGCCACGGCGACAGAACGCCCCCCCACCAGAACCTCGTGGCAGAGGACAACCAGCCAGGCATGTCGTAGACATGATCATGGGAGGAGAAAATCCACCTCCACATAAGAGGGAAATCCTACACTTGGATGCTCAGAAGGCGTTCCGATGGTCTGAATCGACAATCTCATTCACAGACAAGGACTATCCAGAAGGAGATGAATGTCAGAGTGGCCCTCTCACCGTCCAGTTGGACATAGCAGGTCAAGACGTAAAGAAAGTTCTGATAGACAATGGTTCTTCAGTAGATATCATCTTCCGGCACACTTTGAGAAGGATGATATTGGATGGACAGATTGAAAACCAGAGTGCTGAAGACACAAGGGGGCCCCTCTACGGCTTTGGGAATAATGCTGTTCCAATACAAGGTACGATCGACCTACCTACCACCTTTGGTACCTCCCCCCAAGAAGTAACTGCCCTTGTTAGATACTATATAATCGATATTGCTTCTTCGTATAATGTCATAATTGGGAGACCAACCTTGTTCTACCTGGGAGCCATTATTTCCACTCCACACATGAAAGTAAAGTTTCCAACTCCCGAGGGCACGGGTGCTTTGAAGTCAGACGCTAAAGCGTCGTTACTGTGCTATTCTGCCTCACTCAATCTGGCTCAAACCAATCCTCGTAAAAGGAAGATATTTGAATTTGAAAAAAGGGTCGACTCGGGAAGTGCCTCCAAGGCCCCCAAGTCCGAAGGAACGCAGGTTCTGTTCATCGAAAACTCTTATCAGCCCAATCCCAGAAACGAAGACCAACACCAAACCTCCCGTCTTCCGAAGGCAGTTCCGGGTGAGCCGACTGAACAAGTGGAATTGGTTGTTGGAGACCCTTTGAAATTACTGTCCGTGGGGCAAGGCCTCGAAGAACCCCTGAAAGGAGAGGTCATACAGTTGCTTCGAGAATATGCTGATGTGTTCGCATGGAAGCCGGAGGATATGCCGGGTCTAGATGAAACCATCTCTCTACATCGCTTGCATCTAGACCCGGGTAAAAAATCCGTCAAACAAAAAAGACGGAATTTTGCTCCCGAAAGGCAACAAGCTGTGGACGAAGAAATCAGCAAGTTGTTAAAGGCAAACTTCATCTACGAAATCCAATTTCCCGAATGGATAGCCAATGTGGTCCTGGTGAAGAAACCCAACGGGAAGTGGAGGGTATGCATAGACTACACGGATCTAAACAGGGCTACACCGAAGGACTACTACCCCCTGCCCACCATAGACCATCTTATCGATGCTACGGCGGGATATGTCTTGTTCAGTTTTCTGGATGCATTCTCAGGCTACAATCAAATCAGCTTAGCTCCGGAAGACAGACCAAAAACCTCCTTCATTACCCATAGGGCTGTGTATGCTTATCGAGTGCTTCCGATGGGATTGATGAATGCAGGGGCAACCTACCAAAAAGCGATGAACGAGATTTTTTCAACCCAAATTGGGAAAAATCTAGAGGTGTATGTGGATGATGTTATAGTCAAGTCTCAAAGCAGAGAAGCTCACCTGGTCGACCTACGGGAAACTTTTGAAAACTTGAGAAGGTCTAACCTCAAGCTTAATCCTTCTAAGTGCACTTTTGGCGTAGCCAGTGGTAAGTTTCTGGGTCACGTAATTAGCGCCAAGGGAATTGAAGCTAACCCTGACAAGACAAAAGCCATTCTGGACATGCCACCCCCATCCACTCCTAAACATGTACAATCCCTCAATGGATGTCTGACTTCTCTACGACGCTTTATATCCAAACTGTCAGAAAAAAGTTTACCATTCTTCGAAGTTTTGAAGGGGGTTAGCAAGTCTCGACAAATAGAATGGACAAAATCATGCCAGGAAGCCTTCGAATCTCTAAAAAGGTACCTCGCTTCTCCTCCAGTACTATCCCGTCCAGTCACGGGTGAACCATTATACCTATATCTTGCTGTGGCCAACGAAGCCGTAAGCTCATGTCTCATCCGAGAGGAAAATGGAAAGCAGTTACCCATCTACTATGTCAGCCATGTACTCAGGAATGCAGAGATTCGTTACCCAACCATAGAAAAAATGGTGTATTGTCTCTTACTGGCCAGTCGGAAGCTACGGCCTTATTTCCAAGGACATGATATCAATGTTTACACCAACCATCCATTGCGGAAAATACTCCACAAGCCAGACTTATCCGGGAGATTAGTCAACTGGGCGGTTGAACTAAGCCAGTTCAACATCACATATCTACCAAGAGTTTCAATAAAAGGCCAGGCCTTAGCTGATTTCTTAGTTGAATGCTCTGGATTGCCGGATGAAGAGATTGATCCCGACTTGAGTACTCCCTCACAAAAATTACCCTCTCCTTGGAAGTTGTTCGTCGATGGTTCCACAACAACGGACAGTAGCGGGGCAGGCGTCCTTCTGATCAGCCCTGATGGGTTTGAGGTACAGCAATCAATCAGATTCGCTTTCCCAACTACAAATAATTGTTCCGAATATGAGGCACTCCTTGCGGGTCTCCGCCTCGCCAAAGCCCTACAGATTCGAAGCCTTCAAGCATACAGTGATTCACAGTTGGTAGTAAATCAGATTCAAGGTAGTTTTACAACCAAGTCACCAATGCTGGTACAATATCTGACAGAAACGAAAGAACGCTTGTCACAGTTCGAGGAAGTCACACTCACCGGAATTATGAGGGGGGAGAATCAGAGGGCAGACACTTTGGCAAGGTTGGCTACAGCCGAAGAGGCTGAAATGACCACTGCCATCTATCACTCTACCCTAACGGTTCCTTCAGTCAATATGCCTGCGGACGAACACCTACAAGTCATAATGATAACCCAGGGCCCTAATTGGATGACTCCGATCCTTCTATATATACAAGAAGGAATCCTTCCCGAAGATAAAAAGGCAGCCCAAAGGCTGAGGGCGAAAGCGGCACAATATTCTGTGGTTAACGAATGTCTCTACCGAAGATCCTTCTTGGCACCCCTTCTCAAATGTATATACTGTCCCGAGTCTGACTATTGCATGTTAGAAGTTCATGAAGGGATTTGCGGAAGCCATTCGTCGGGAGAAGCATTAGCACACAAAATCCTCAGACAAGGGTATTATTGGCCCACGTTGAGGCAAGATTGCATAACCTATGTCAAACAGTGCACTAAGTGCCAGCTATTTGCTTCGATTCCCAGACAACCCCCGGTTCTACCTTCCTCTATATTATCTCCGATACCTTTTGACGTCTGGGGCATGGACATTGTCGGACCATTTCCTCCAGCCAAAGGAGCCCTGAAATTTCTCATAGTGGCGGTCGACTACATGACTAAATGGGTAGAGGCCAAGGCAGTGGCTCATATCACAGCTACTGTGTGTCGAAAGTTCTTTCACGAGGCCGTGGTGACTCGATTCGGAATCCCCAGGGTGTTGATAACTGACAATGGAAGGCAATTCATTGATGCCGATTTTGAAGACTATCTCTCCGCCTACCTCATTCAACATCGAAGATCTTCTGTAGCATACCCCCAGTCTAATGGCCAGGTTGAGGTAACCAACCGCAGTCTTCTAAGAAGCCTCCAGAAAAATCTTGAAGAACATAAATCATTGTGGGCCGAAGAGCTCCACAACATCCTGTGGGCTTACAGAACTGACAATAGGAAGCCCACAGGGGAAAGTCCTTTCAGACTCACATATGGAACCGAGGCCCTGATACCAGTGGAAATTGGAGAGACTTCTCACCGAGTGCAAAGTTATGATCAACAGCTTAATGAAATAGGACTTCGAACAAACCTGGATTTGATAGAAGAAAGAAGAGAGAATGCGGTCATCCGCATGGCCACGTACAAACAGGCGACGGCCAAATATTTCAAAAAGATCCACCCTCGGCAATTTCAGGAAGGGGACAAAGTGCTACGGTCTACAGCTGTTTCAGACCCATCTCACACCAAAAAACTGGACCCTGTATGGGAAGGCCCTTATGTGGTACGAAAAGCTCTTCGACCAGGTACTTATGTTCTTGCTAGACTCAATGGGGAGATAATCCCCAACACCTGGCACGCGATCCATCTCAAGAGATTCTTCCCTTAGGTACTGTTTCTACCCCATCTACCTTATGCTTTTGCTGTAAAAGAACCCACTAGCAGTAACTTAAAAGTTACTTATCTTGTTTTGATGTGTACGGAATTATTATATGTATAAATTATCACTGTGTGTACGTTTTTGGGTACTCGTTTAAATTATTATATCGTTTAAATTGGCTATGTTGTATCATATCTGTCAAATATTTCTCTGTCTCCCGAGACCAAAGCCTTATACCTATGAGGCCATGCCTATGTATTTGAGGATATCTATAGCCCCCTATTCAAATAGCCAATATGATTAGTTCGAACAGGACTAAAGGCATAGATGGGGCAATCTATTCATTAATGGGCCAACATATGTAGCCCTATTTAGGCTACGGCATGAATAGATTCTGGTACAACACCTTTTCATTCTTAAGCCAACATATGTAGTTCCAAAGAAATTACGGCATGAATTGGTTCCCTGGTCAGACAGGAAAAGGCTTATCGCTCAAACTAATACCTAAACGAATATTTGATTATATTGTCCAGATTCGACTTTGTTTATGTCATCTGAATCTTGTTCTAAAATTATTATACTTACGATATCTACATTTTCCTGAAAGATTATACTCAGGCATAACTGGCGGTTCAAATATGATCCCTACAGGGCTACAGAATTTAAAAGCCTTCGGCTACGGCTCTAGCCATGCCTTCCTCACAAAAGGATGTGTTTTAACCCTTTCATTCAACGGGAAAAACCCTGCCCATATCAATTAAAAAACTTGAAAGTAGAACTTTGATTATATTGTCCAGATTCTGCATTATGTAAATTATCCAGATTTTGTATGTTCAATAATGATTCACCCAAACTCTAAGTTGTTTTCAGAAAAAACTAAAACGAGAATCAACACATGACTTAGCATGCCCACTTATAGAATTTAAAGGCCTTCGGCTACGGCCCTAGCCGTGTTTTAACCTTTTCATTCAAAAGCCTACAAATATAACCATTACGTATTGAATTTTGCATAAGTTTAATTCTTTCTATGTAATATCATTTCGCAAACACCTCTTCATCCGAAGGTATTCAAACAGCTACGGCCACATAGCTAAGGTGCAAATAGCCAGAATATTCGCTTCGATTATGGCAACCTGTGCCTGCATCCAATTACCTACAGCATCGATTACTAGTATAACCCACTCATTCATTTCCCTCATAATGAAGTTTCAGGCAAAATTATATTAGAACATAATCGAATTAACTGTGTGCTTAGGATAAATCATACAGTTAATACAATTATTGAATGTATTAACTGACCTTCTCCAGGCCAGGAACAATGCAAAATAAATCAACAAAAAGAAAGGCAAAAAGTAAAAAGAAACCGGACCATTATTCATTCATAATTAAAAAACAAGATACAAATTTTTTTCAAAATAAAAATATAAAAATTCCCCCTCCAACTCCAACCAGCTATGCAACCGGTGCAATAGAGCTGGAAGAGGAACCTGCATCTCCACCCCCGTTATCACCATCCTTCTTCTTCTTCTCCGCCATCTTCTGAGCTTCCTCCTGGGCTTCTTTTCGCTTAGCCAACGCCTCCTCGATCTGGCGGAAGATCTCTGGAAAGTCGGCTACAGATTCTGGCCCATCAAAAACAAGCCCATCCACGATCACTTTATTTTCCTCCCAGAGATAGATCAAATTTTTTGGATCCATGTAAAAGAAGACAAAGGAAATTATGATTCAGGAGAAAAGGATGAAGATGCTAATAAACAAAGGGTGATATTTATAAGTGAAAAAGGAGTTATGAGACGGGTCAAAAGACCAAACGTTCCATACTCCCCATGACCCTTGGAAACCTGCAACAGCATTAAAACCAAAGTCAAAGTGCGGAGACCCAAGACTTGACCGTCAAAATTACAAAACCCAAAAGGCAAGAAAGATGCAAGGCTACGGCTAACAAGCACTATTCAAATAAACACTCTCTACACCCAGGGTTTCATCAACATCTACGACCCATGTCACAAACAGGATCACCATGCAACCTAAAGGATGCATACTGTTTGGGGAAGGCAAAACCCCCAATCATCCATCATAAAATTAAGTGCAAAAAATGAGGAACCCACAGAAAAAGCAAGAATTAGCATAAAAAGGACTAATCCACAAAATAAAAATTTCAAGTTACGCCCTTTAGGCTTACAGTGAGATAATAAGGAAAAGTACTTCAAAACAAAACATCACAAGCATAAGACCGCCACCTAGACGGCTGCAACATCATCCATCTTCTCGGGATCAACCCTAGGTTCTTCAACAGGTTGCCCATCCCCACCAGCTTCAACCGTATTCTTCTCAGCCCCCATGGCTACCGCTACGGTATCCCCGTCATCCCCTTCTCGAGTTTCTTGGACTTTGGCCAACTCCGCCTCCCGAAAACACTCGACAGAATGCACCTTGAGATCAATGGCATTCCCCACGCCAACAAAACCCAGACAATCATTAAAACCCATCTCGTGATAAATCCCCGCTTCGACTTCTACGTCTTCTCTGAAAGCGGCTGATTCCTTATACCTTTTCACGCAATCATCGTAGGTAATACAAGCCTCTTGCTCCACCTTCTCTAAGGTTTTAGTCATCTCACTTAGAGCCGTTTCCTTATCCATGAGAGCTTTCTTCAGCAAATCAATTTCGAGTCGTAGATTAGCACACGTCCCCATCTCCGTCTTCAGATGACTTTGAGCGTCGGCCAACTGTTTAATGACCTCGCCACGAGCTTTTCTCTCACTTTTTAATTCCTGGCTCACACCATTCAACTGGACCTTAACCTTTTCAGCCGTTCCCCAAGCCTCTGTCTTAGCCTTCCTCTCCAAGCTTGCCTTCTCAGACTCTAAACTCGCTTGACGCTTATTGTAAAGCATCCTCTCCATCGCATCCATGAAATAACTTCCAAACTGGAAGACAGATGAAGAAGTCATCATAACAATACCGACAAAACTAAATAAGAAGAATCGAAAAGGATCAAACGAAGAAGTTCAAAAAGAAACCTTACCTTCCCCAACATTTCCTTTGCGTTCCCCAACACCTCTTCATCGCCCATCCTTACCAACCGAGCTTTGTCTGGAGACAAAGAAAAGGCATCAAGGGCCCCCAAAGGACCTTTTCCTTGGACCTCTTCGCCAAGCCATCCTTCACCGGTCCGGAAGCGGATCATAGTGTACCCTTCGACCCCTCCGATGGAAAAGACACGTTTCACCCCTTCGAATTGCCCTGATCCAGAAGCGCCTGCCACCAATTCTGTAGGAATCCCCCTAGATTCTCGGATATGCGTAGGGAGGACTTCCTCAACCTCACTGTCGCTGTTGGGTCCGTCTCCGGAATCAAGCCCAGCCCCACTGACCTTCTGTTTCTTTCTTAGGACCAGCTGGCCCGACTCTGAACCCCTCTTTCCAGACTTGGTCACTGGCACAGTAACCGTAGCCTCCGCTTGAACGTTCGCATCCACGGCAACACCAACGTTCCCTACGGACGCTTCAGCCACTTGAGTACTGTCCCCTTCACTCTGTTTACTTTCACTGTTCTTCGCTAAGGCCCGTTTTTGAGCCAAGAAAAGAATTCGACTCTTATTCATGCCTGGGCGAATAGGAAGGTCCTCCAGCAGAACTAAGAGGAAATAAGAAAGAAAAGTTTAATCAGATAAAGTCAGAAAATAATCGACAAAAGCAAAACACCAAAGAATAATTCAAAAGAAATTCATAAGTGAATCCCTAAATCGTATTCAACAGATAACAAAAGAACAAAGCCAGTTAGATCCTCACGATTATGCTCAATCAAGAAAGAAACATTAAAGAAAGTCTTGTCTTTCCACAAACCCTCAGCCTTTTCCCCTGCAAATTTTATGGCTTCCCCCATTTCTTCGGGTTGCAAGTGTTCAACCCTTCGGACAGCCCCTGTGACCCCATCATTCTTACGATACTCCGGGAGATACCCCAAATCCCCCCCTCGGACAAAGACAAACTCCCCGTGCCAGCCCTTGTTGGTAGAAGGACCCTCCACCAACGATCCCCCTAAGGCTTTGCCCTCTTTCCAATGAAGCTCAAACAGGGGAACGTACGTCCGGGAAGCTTGCAACTTATGCAGAGACCAAAACAAGGAGAGGGTAGGTTCCCTCCCCAACTCCGTACATCTAGCAATGAAGGCGCAAATTTTCCTAATAGAGTTAGGACCCAACTGACCCAGACCCAACCTCAAATCTTTCAGGAGAGTATGAAAGAATCTGTGCATCGGCAACCGCAGTCCTGCCCTGAAATGCTCTAAAGGAATCCCCACCCATAGATCGCCTCCTCGATGGTATATAAATTCACCCTCCTCCGGCATCCTTATCTCATACTCCTCGGGAATCTGAAAAGCATACCTCACCGCCCACAAATAGTCCCTATCAAAGGTGCACCGTTTGTTAATGTATTCCAAACTCCCCAGTTGACCCTTAAGAACGTCGTCAGGGATTTTCGCCTCCCCTGCTCTGTGATAACATCCTTTCCCATAGACCTTGAAATAGAGTTTCCTATCAAAGTCCAGAGGGGTGTTCACAAATTTATCTGTAGTGTCTAACCATCCCTTTTCCGAACCGAGACAACTTCTAGTGGGAATCCTAAGCTCTTTAACTATCTTCTTCTTGCCCTTATCCTTAGCAATACCCACTAGAGACCCCTTTCCCACTTGTGGTGTCTCGGCACCCTTGGTTACCTTCTCCTTCCCCTTAGGCGACTTTCCCTTATTCAGAAATCCCTTTTTCATACCCCCTATCGCCATAACCTCCCTAGGTTTCTTCTGAACGACAACCGACTTCCCAGCAGGGATCCTCCATGCCAGAGGTCTATCCGAACTGCCCTCCGTGGAAGACCCCTCACTTGGGCTGGAAGTTTCAGTCCAGCTCACAAAACCCCCTATGTCCCCAGATCCAGATAACCGCTCATTGTCTGAATCTGTAGCGCTCTCATCCTCCTGGATACCCGTGTCTCTCTTTCTCTTGGTCATCTCTTCACTAAACAAGAAGAATCACAGAAATGGGAATCACTAAAAACCTTAATCTAACGATTACTCAGTCTAAAGAATCCCCAAAGAAAAAAAAAAAAAAAAAAAAAATCGCAAACCCAAATCGAAAGTGACAACCGAATCCTTTCCCCCTCTATACTACTGAAACAAGGAGAAATGCATATATATTGAAGAAAAAAAAGAGAAAGAAATAAAGGGCGTACCTGTTTTCACTCTTGCTAAGCACTCCTCGTGATATCTTTTCGGACAACTTGATCACTTAAGAAAAATGGGATGAAGAGAAGTTAGAAAGATGTGAAGAGATTTATATGTAAAAATTGGGTTAGACACGTGTATAGAAATAACCCACAGTGTGTATAACTACCCAATAAATCAAACGGACCCTGTTTTCTAGGAAAGGTTGAAACAAAAGTAGGGGTCCACCATTACTTCGATAACCGCATTCGGCCGTGGGTCCCCCACGTCACCATTACGTGGAAAAAATTTTCCCGCCTTTTCCGACTAAGAAGCAGAGCTCAACAAGAGAAAACGGTTTCCTAAAGAAAACCCTATCTCTCGTGGGGCAAATGATGGACAAAATAACCCCAGCCCTACGGCTCAGGCCGAAGCCAAAAGAACGACACCCCAGACCAGCTACAACCGTAGCGCCCCTACGGGGCTACGGCTTAAGGTCGACCATATGGGCGTAGATCCCAATGGCGAGTCCTCAGACATGTGTCCTACCTTTATCCACCTGTCCCGACGCATAACCCCTTAGCTTCACCCCGTCACCTATTCTACCCCTACCAAACGAACAGCTGGCCTGACAGCTCCAGCTCATTGGCTATCCTACTTCCATGAGATCAACGGCGGGGGCATAACGGAGGAACAGAAAGAAAACACGTGGCCAATAAATGGGTTATATATAGAGAGGAGAGGCCAACGGAAAAAGGGTTACAAAATAATACACACACACACCACCATCTAAATCTTCTGATGATCGCTACGGATCAAAGCTAGAATATCTGTAGTCCATCACACCGTGTCAAGGTCCGGTATTAATTGGCTTTGTTTTGGCTCTAAGTATCTAATATATGTTTGCAGTTGGCATTTCCAAACAACGAAGATGTCTGCACCATAGTTGTGATATTTGTGCAGGTTTTTCAGGAAGGTACAATGAGTCTTAATTGGACGACTGCAAAGGTATTACCTTCTTTCTGTTCTGTTTTTTAATCTTCGGAATTGGTGGTATACTGATTTTGTAATCTGGTTTTGAATCGAGGATTACTTCACGGAAGAGGATCCACACAGGCAAATTCTTTTCGTACCCTGTCATAGCTGCCATCCTCGTGGCATCTGCAATTGGACTTTCTAAGATGAAGAAATGAGTTTTAGTATTGAATACTTTTTTGGAAGTTAATGTGCAGCTAATTGGTATGGATTAATCGTGTCATTAGCGGAGTAGGAACTTTCAGTTTGTTCAAAAATCATTGTCCGAGTCAGATGAGTAATAAAAGAATTGTTAAAAAAAAATTATTCAAATAACTTATTGAGTAGAAATGCTTTGATTACGACTAGTTGCGTGCAGTTTCTTATAAAATGGACGAGTAATTTTTAACATATATCAAACCGTGCAAGCTAACAAACGCCCGGGAAGTGTAAGAAGAAAGCAGACATGGAATCTGAAACACACTTCATCAACAGTTGCGGCAAACCTGCCACCACTAACCGTCGCAAAACCACCGCAATCTCTCTCCTCGTCCTCTTAACCCTTCTCACCGTTGCAACCTTAACTTACATCTCCCCCACCACCAAACCACCTCCGTCACTCTCCAACAATCCTGACCCCGTACTCCTCTTCAACACCTCTCTTTACATCTCCCTTACCGAACTAAAAAACATCTCTTCACTCCCTCAAACCTTAATCACAGACTCAACCGACACACGAACCGTGTCAGCACTACAGGATTGTGAAATTCTCTTCGAAGACGCGGTGTTTCAGCTCAAAAAATCGATCAACTCGATGACAGTGGGACCAGGAGAAGTGGTGTTCACTAGAACTAAGATCAGGGACCTGAATGCGTGGATAAGTGCTGCGATGACTGATCAAGAGACGTGTTTAGATGGATTAGAAGAGATGGGATCAACGGTTTGTGATGAGGTTAGAATGAAAGTGCAGTTATCTAAACAATGCATGAGTGACAGCTTAGCAATACTTGCTAAGATACAACCTGTTGAAATGTTTAGTCGTTTTCTTCAATAGGGTGGTATTGACATTATGGCTTGTGTGTTGTTTCGTTGTGACTTGTGGTACATGCATTATATGCTGGGTCCTGGGTTCGGGACTCGGGGTACAACCGAATATAAGCTACGGACCTACGTCGATTTATAAATAATTTATAAATGCATTGTGTTCGCATTTGTAGTCAAAAGTCAAGACATAGTATGTGTAAATTTTTTGAATATATGAAATTGTTTTTATTTTAATGAAGCCAGTCCTATCAGTTTGTCCATTATAAATCCAACAAAACCAGGGGGAGACATCAGTTTACAGGGCATATCCGCCGCTTAGTACATAGAGAAGGAAGATAGCTAGTATGATAGTAGATTCTATTTCCTCTGAAATGAACACTGGATAGAGAGTTCTCTTCTTTAGGAGACAAATCTAAGAGCTAATTAAGAAAGGCCGTATCGTTCCAAAAGGCTTCGGAGAGTCTCCACATCCACACTATCACTATCCATGGAGTCCAGTAAATGACTGAGTCTGGTGCTCAAGTCATCCACCTCTTTGTGCAACTCCTTGATGTAATTGCATGTCTCTTGGAGAATCTTTGATGAAGATACCTGGTCACATACATTGCACGCACTTGTATATATCAGTACTGTTAATACTTGACACACATGATCAGTTCAGTTGTATAATCTGCCTGATATTCGCTCTATACGACAGAACTTAACTTCTGTTATGTGAAAATGTTAATTTTAATTGGTTACTACTTACTAGCTTTGAACCTTATATTTCAAATTTTTAGTACAGTTATTAGCATTTCCATCGTCTGACTGTAAAAGTTGAACCCATATTGCTACGTCAAACAATACTGAAATTGAATTCTTAGGAGATATTTAACATAAACCTAGCAATTGTCATGCATATTGAATAATGAAGTTAAATTGGAGAAGAAAACAGAGGAAGTTGACATTAAATAAAAGTGCAGATACCGGAACTTACCCTTGTAGTGCACCTTGAACTAGACTCTGGTATCAATGCTTGTAATTTCAGGACAAGTTCCTTAAGTTCATCATCAGTGATTCTAGTGGCTCCTGTTCTTCTTCCGTTAGACATGCCTTACTTAACTACTATGGTTTCTCTCTGTCGCGGTCTTTTGAACAAGTCTACTCAACTGGAGGTTGATGGGAAGAATGAGTTGCTTAAAAAGAGAAGTGTACTGTTAGGTGGCATAGAAATTAGGACACTAATCACAATAGATTAAAACATAGAAATTATTTTGCAGGTCCCAGTTGTCTCAATCTGCTGTAGTACATGGGCCAAGGGTCATCGTCGCAACTTTAGTCTTCTAAAAAGGCCCTGCTGATTAATTAGTTTCACGTATCTAGTCTCAACTGCTCTGCAAGCAATTTTCTTAATACAAAAATAGTAAAATGAGTCTTCTGTCATACAAGTGTACGTTGTAGATTAGTGGACATAATATGGATGTTTACATGCTAATTATACCTTGTTGCATAAGAAGTTTTTTAATTAGTATTTATAATGAAATTTTTGAAGCTCTTGGCTTCCCATTACATACAATACAATATATATTTTGTCCCATATCCGTCTAAACTGGACTTCTGAATTTTATCCCACCAAACTGATATTTTAAGACCATGATGTATTTGGGCTGCGATTTGTCTGCTCCAATCCAATTTGATCGATTGTTAACCATTTGTAGGTCTGACAATATGTTTCAACTGCTTAATCTATATTAATTAAACTTAGCTCGATCCAAAACAGTCTCTTGTAAGTCGTTTTGAGCTTGAGTACTGATTAATCAGTCTCCATTTTTTTTGATTAACTATTTATAACACATCAGATACTCGGATGATTCGGTAGAAGAGTTACTATGCTATTGGTCTAATGAAACATTACATAATGGGATTTCACCTGATATTTATATTTGTACTACAGCTCCCAGGCTAAAGCTTTTAAAAGAATTGAATTGATTAGCGAGAAAAATCTGATTATTAGGTTTATTTTGACTTGAGGAAATATATATTGCGTACTCTGATCTATTCATTTTACTATTATCTGTACATGTGATTGTAGCAAGAAACGGATGCCAGACAAGGGAAGCGACAGCCTTAGCTGTCGGAAATTGGCAATTTAACACCCTGATGCAGATGGTAATTGTGGCCCTCGAAGCATAGACTTCTGTTCCTACATTTATGGCAGCATGGTATACTTATCAACACTGTTTGTAAGAACCGTAACAAACAGGGGTCTGGAGCTGGACAACTCTGTCTCCAGTTTATATAATGCATACTTTACTAAGTTATTTGCATTATGATCCTTGTAAGAATAAAGGTAAAACTTGAGAGCAACGAAATTATCATGAGTTGGAAACAAATGGAGACAATGAAACAGTCTTTGGAGAAGAATGCATTCGAGGACCCCTCTTGGCTTCTTCACTTAATTTAGCACTCTGGTACACATATGTTGCGAGAGCAGATTTCGAAGAAATTGCAGGAGAAAGATATTATCACTAAATAGTAAAGACTAAAAACGGTAAATTTAGCATATGAGAGTAGTAATCTTTCGTATGAGAGTTTTCACGCGTGGATGACATATATTATATTCGACCATTCGGGGGTTGTCGTACTAATGGGCGGCCAACGGAAAATTTTGTAGGCCAGTAGCTCGATTTTGTAGGCCTAACGGAAAAGCTTGACAAGACACAAATCTATTTTCCGAAGTCTTTATGCGAGTCTAAGAAATGATAACCAATTTTTCATTCCAAATTTCATTACTTTTCATAGAATCTCTTGACAAAATGTTGGAAATGTAATTGCTACAGGCCCATCTTGGATGGAATATTTTGAAATTTTTAGGCAACTGGTGAAGGACTTGCAGGAAGAGAATTTCTCTGCTACATTTATGTTACTCCTATTATATTGGCTATTCACCTTGAAGATTAGTCCCAAAGCAAAAGTTGGGTCTCAAGAAAGAATTTATGCTAACAAAGAAGTTACTGCTGTCCAGGAGATGATCTTCAGGTTGACAAAGATGGAGATTCAGAGAGTTCGAAAACTGGCAAGAAAGTTGCTACCGTCCAGGAAAGTATTTATCTAATGCGAACTCTAAATTTCAAGACAATCACTCGGTTCCGGTAGGTTCCCGTTCGCCACACGAGGCCATTTTGATAGATAATCTTGTTCGAAAGCAACACCCTGATCACGTTAGGACCGGTAAATCCTATAGCTAAATTAACAAAAAAAAAAAAAATCGTCGAACTATGCTGCATGAAGCTCATACAGTCATACCGTAGTGCAATTTCAGAGCCACAACCTAGATTTAAGTTTTTGGATTCTACAGCAAATTAAATCATGATGTGGACGCGCAATTGTTGTTTTCCCACTCCAGCTTGTTCCCACTCCAACGCCACTGTTTTAGGAAACTAAAGATATGTCTGTATATAAAGTACAACTCTGTACTTTTATGGAAATCTTCAAATTTGTTCCAAGCTCAATAAATTAGCGGCTCTAAATTTTCATCAACTCTAACCAACTAAAATTTTATTTTAAATTAAATTAGTAAAAAAATTATTTTAAATTATATCACTTCCCTCCATTTCTCTTCATCATCATGTCTATTATTTTCCGGGTTAATACAAATTACAAAGTTAAGGGAAAATCGAATTTGTAAACTACTACCGTATACTGGATTTCAATATTCGTCGTTAGGCTAGGACCTTATCGATATTTATGTGTTGCAAATAGGTTCTATGTATTAATACATTTCTCCAATTGTGAAAGCAAACCTAGCAAGCATGAACGAAGTAATGCAAGAATCCGGGAAATTTCACTTTTCTTTATAAATCCGTTGGAAATGACAAAAGGATGGTTTACTTGAGGCATAAAAGCATGAACAAAAGGGAAATTAATTTATTTCACTGAATATGTAAATTTACGTACCCTGCAGGGAACGTAATTCTTTAATTTATAAAGCTTTGTCTACCCAAAAACTGGAAACTACAATTAGAGGTGTTAATTCTTGGAGATGCTCGTAATATAACAAGGCTGATCACTTGTGTGCAGCTAACTACAAATGATTAGAAGTTGTATTGAAATAAACTTTTCCAGAACTCCCAAAAGATGAGTTGTCAATTTTTTATTGATTGCTTGCTCGTAAATATAATACACCTTGATTAGAACGAATTTTGGGAACCATTTTGCTACCTCGCTACTTTATATAACCCTACTAATGGCTCTTGGCCTATTATGAAAATACATTACTACAAGTTACTAGCAGGATGGCATCTAAATTTGCTCTCCATTCTACCAATTTTAAGTTTACTTACCCATCCAAATTTGCCGGAATTCTTCTCTTAATCGTCGTCTATATCGCTGTCTTAATGAAATTCACTACTTGTACTTACAACTACACACTCGAAAACCAACCAACCGAATCAATCCAACCAAAGCCTGACCCCGTACTCCTATCACTTGACATCTCCCTTGCTGAACTCCAAAACGTCTCTTCACTCGCTCAACAATCCCTGATTGCCGAATCAAACAACCCACAAACACTTGAAGCCCTGCGCAATTGCACATTTCTGTCTGAAGTTGCAAAGAGTCAGCTCAACGACGTCTCAATGAGCTTGTTGACGACAATAAGCCAAGGAGATAAGGTGTTAGCCGGACCTGAGATTTTAGCTCTCGATATTTTGATAAAAGCTTCCTTAGCTTGCCAGGACAAGTGCTTGGATGTGCTGGAAAAGATTGGATCCATGGTTCTTGATGATTTCAGAGTGAGGGTACGGAGATCAAAACAATGCATTAGCAACAGCTCCGCAATCTTCACCGAGATGTACCCTCTTACCCTTCGGGCCTCTAGGCGTAGGATATGTTTGTTTCACAAAATTTGTGTTACGACTAATTTATAAAACTAATTTAGAACCTAGTTTGCATGATATTAAAATATGTAAACGCACTGCAAAACTGGAAAAATTTGTTCCTCGGGAGAGTGATTCGGTCATATATAAGAAGCATTTGATAAATTTATTAGTTTTACAATCTTGTTTCAACTACTCTGTAATTTTCTTAAATCTTGATCGAAATATGGTGAGGTACATCTTATGTCATATGAGTGTGCGTTGTAGATTTGTACACATTGTTACTGCATAATTTGGATGCTACTGCTATTACGCTAACAAAAGCTACCAGCTGCTCACTTCAAGAAAAAAAAAACTACCAGCTGCTTCTTACACAATTTGTATTTTTCTTTTTAAGTCCTCGGCTTCCCCAATAGATTGGATTGAAGAGACAGGTCTCATCATGTTATTATCGAATGTGACTCTTGTTATAGCCAAAATTCGGTTCAGGTATTTCAAGATAGATTCGGGTCAAATACGGGTTCAATTTGGGATTTTAGAGAACAAATTAGGGTTTCAAGAGGTTAGGGCGCGCCCTGGGGGTGTTAGGCCGCGCCCTAGGTTATGTTGGAATTCTAAGATGATAATAATGTCGATTGACCTGTTTGATTATTGAAGAATTCCCTCCTGTCGTATCTCAGGAGGGGGATGTCCGTCGCAGAAGGCCTCCAAGGGTTTGCCTGGATATAAGGACCCTTCTTAAACACTAAGGGCGCGCCCTAAGGTGGAAAGATGGGGACTTTCTGGTGTGTGCTTTGGGAGCTCTGTTCCTGTAGCCAATGGGCGCGCTCTCATTGGGGAACTTTGGAGTAATCCTGCACTTTGCACCCAAAAGCTCTGGATCACCTGTCCTGCTATCTGGTGGGTGCTTCTCATTCGGGGGACAGGGATGCGTTCTGCACTTGGGGTAAACCACGGCTATACCTGCATCCTTGAAATCAAGAAATAGCTGGTAACGGATAGGACTAGTCCTCGACGGGGGAAGTTTCCTTATCTGTGAAGTCTTGAAATCTTGGATGAGCCTTGGGCCTTTGTGGTTAGGCCTCATAGTAGAACATTCCGGAAGCTGGTCCTTTATCCAAGCCCATTTGGGTTTCTTGTTCTCCAAGAACTACGTCTGGCTTGATCCCCTATAAATAGAGGGGTACGTAGGCCGATTGAGGGGTTGGAAGTCGAGAGCTCAGAAATAGCCGCCACTAACCCTATCAATCTCAGCCACCAATTACGCTCAACAACCACACACCACCGTTTTCTCCGGCAAAGAACCACCGCATCAGATCTTGTTTTCGGCGACGTACCTCGAATTTTGTTGTTCCCAAATTCCTCCGTCAACAAATTGGCGCTAGAAGGAGGGCAGCCAATCAAGATCTACATCTTAGGAGGAAAAGATGTCTCACAATCATGGCAGAGGTTCTCAAGAAGAAGATGGTTACGATTCTGAAGATAGCTTGGGAGATAACCAAGCGCGTCATGAAGCCTATGTCCCGGAAAATATTGCTGCTCCTCCGCGACATCAAGGAACTCCGGCCGCTATCGGTGGACAGCCGCCCGTTCTCATCAGTAATTCGACATTAATGGAACAGCTGTATGTTATGCAAGATGCCATAAATAATTTCGGGGCGAGATTGGGTTCTGTGGAGGAAGAGCAAGAATCAAGGAGAAAATCTCGGAGTATCCCACGAAATCATCGCCGATCAGGAAAATCCCCTCACGTCGAGGAAGATTCTCGAAGGAGGGAGGAAAGTCACGAAAGAAGATTTCAGCTGGTCACTCCTCGAAGGTTAGATTATTCTGATCCTATTATTGAATATCCTAGTGAAAATAATTCTGAGCGCAGGTTGGTGAATCCTCAAGAGAGGGCGCGCCCTCATCCTCACCGTTCAGGGCGCACTCCTCATGAGATTCAAAGGGATGAAGAGCAAATCGCTAAAGAAAGGAGAGATTTTGCCAGCTTGAAAGAACGCCTTGGAATAAGGCTTGATGACGATGATTTGAGGATGGTGCTCCTCGAGCTTCAGAAGAAAGACAAATATATGGAATCGAGGCCCCATGATTCACAGCGCGTGCCCCCTGATAACAGGTCGAGGCCCCTTGGACATGAGCGAGCCCTTCCTCAGAGTCATGATCCACAGCGCGTGCCCCCTGACAACAGGTCGAGGCCCCTTGGACATGAGAGAACTCTTGCTCGAAATGATAATCCACAGCGCGTGCCCCCTGGTCAAAATAGGTCGCGGCCCCTTGGATTCCACCAAACTCCTCATCGTGATAATACTGGATGAAGAAACCGTGATAACGGTGACAGAAGAATAGATCGGTACTAGGGGAATAGGCGCCCCCATAATCAGGGCGCGCCCTCAGGAGGGAGATCCCCCCGTATCCATCAAATCCCCTCCTCCAGTGAGTCCAGGTCGAGGACGCGCTCTCACTCGGGAGGACAGTATCAGAGAGTTTCTCAAGGGAATTCACAACCTCATGAAAATCCCGAGGGTCATCAAATTCAAACTCAAGAGGTTGTGATTCAACCACAAGTAGAGGTTCAAGGAGGTATTCAGACAGCGGCTCCACCGCCGCCTCCACCCCCGGGGGGTACTAAAACTGTGGAACAACCAAATATCCAGAATATTCCTAGAGTAGGAACATTTAATGTGGATGACTTAAAGAAACTTCTTGCTCACCTGGATGGAGGAAGAATATCTGCAACTGCTCCAACATCCTCTCCCTTCTCGACTGAAGTTAGAGAGGCACAGCTACCTGCTGGGTATAGATCAATGACGAATGATTTGCGATTTCATGGAAATGCAGACCCTGTGGAATTCCTTGGACGTTTTGACATTGAGATGGATGAGTATCAGGTTACAGAATTGGCTAGATGTCGGTTGTTGGCGGCAACTTTCAGGGAGAGTGCTCAGCAATGGTTTCAGAAGCTCGGTCCAGGGGTAATTACGTCGTGGCAGGTGATGAGGAACTTGTTCTTGACTAAGTTCCAGGCCGCGGTAAAATATGCTCCTCCGGTCACGACCTTGGCCAACATCAAGCAAAGGGAAGGAGAGAGTTTGCAATCCTATTTCAAGAGATTCAACTCGGAATCCACTATGGTGAGAGGAGCGACAGATGAAACGCTCAAGAGTTTCCTAATTGCTGGATTGTCAGTGGGAACTGATTTCTGGAAACATCTTCAAGGACGTGATCCACCTACATTGGCTGATGTGTTTGCACAAGCCGAGTCTTTCAAGATTGTGGAACAATCCTTGGCGGATAACCAAAAAACTGACAGTCAGGACGGTTCTAAGGGAAAGACTGGTAAAAGGAAGGATAGGTCTCCTAGTCCTACTCAACGTATAGCAACTGGTGCGAACCGGGTAAATTTAGCTGAAACTGGAAGGAATTGGGGTCCACCTGATACATACACTTACGATCAAAGGCCGGGTAATTATACTCCTTTAGTAGCTTCTATTGAACATATCTTTGAAGTGAATAAGAACAAAGGGTTCTTCAGAAAGCCGGAACCATTGACCTCCTGGCAGAGTAAGGATAAGAAAAAGTATTGTGAATTCCACGAATCCTCAGGGCATAACACTCATGAATGTCGTCAACTCAGGGAAGAGATTGAGGATTTGATTAAGGAAGGATACCTGACGGAATGGATTGTTAGGGAGGTGAAGATGCATAGGGAGAATCCCGACAGGAGAGATGGAGGGCGCGCCCTCCACGGAGATGGTAAGCCGGAAGAGAAGAAATTTATCAAAGAAGGGAGTATTCACACCATCTTTGGAGGACACCATTTAGGGGGAGATAGCAATCACGCTATGGAGAGATATTCCAGAGAAGCGAGGTATCGACCTCTCACAAATGTGAATAGCTTGGAATTGAGGCCACCTAAGTTGTTCAAGGGAGAATGTGCTGACATTACTTTCACCGAAGAAGAAGCTAGATGGGTACATCATCCTCATAATGACGCTCTAGTAGTAGCAATTCAGATTGGCTCGAAGAATGTCCATCGGGTTTTCGTGGACAATGGAAGCTCGGTGAACATACTCTATTACAGTACTTATAAAAAGCTGGGACTCTTAGACAAGGATATGATCCAAGACAACGGATGGATCTATGGTTTTTCAGGGGAATCGGTAAAAGTTATGGGAGCTGTCAAATTACCGGTAACTCTCGAGGAAGGAACCCTTTCTGTGACTCAAATGATGGATTTCATGATTTTGAATGTGGATTCCTCACATAATGCTCTAGTAGGACGACCCCTATTGAAGGAAATGAAAGTTGTGACCTCCATCTATCATCTCGCGATGAAATTTCCTACACCGAATGGTGTGGGAACTGTACGGGGCTCTCAGCATGACTCAAGAGATTGCTACCATAAGGCGATTAAAGGGTTTAGGAGACAGCAGGATGGAGGGCGCACCCTACGTGAGGGTAGCTCAGGGGTCATGAGTGTTGTCCCATAAGAGGTAAAAGCCCATTATCTTGTCCAGGAACCTGAAGAGGAAGAACTGCTATACAGGGCGCGCCCTGAGGATGATACCTCTGTTCTTGATGAGCTTCAAGAAGGAATTTTGGAGGAAATATAGGAAGACGCAGAGGAAGTAATCTCATTTGATCTCAAGGGTGAGCAGGTTGAAGGGAGTCGAATGTTATTTGAAGGTTTGGTGCATAACCTTGTCGAGGAAGACTTCCCTCTTAAAGAGGATGTGCCCTCCAAGGATGTAACACCGGTTGAGGATCCTCGAAGTTTTGATTTCGACCTTGACCCAAGGACACCGCAACCGGTGGAAAAAACTGGTCCTGCAGAGGATACAATTTCTATTTTGGTAGATGAAAGGGATCCAACTAAGGTTCTGAAGATTGGATCGCAGTTGAACTCCAAGTTAAGAGGCATGCTCACCAATTTCCTTTTAAACAATCTGGATGTTTTTGCGTGGAGTCATGCTGATATGGTTGGGATTGATCCGAAGGTTATGTGTCACCGTCTGAATATAGATCCTACCAAGAAGGGAATTCGCCAAAAACGTCGGCCAGTAGGTGAAGAGAGAGCCATAGCGTTGAAAGAAGAGGTGGATAGACTTCTAGATGTTGGGCTGATCAAGGAGTCATATTATCCAGATTGGTTGGCTAATCCAGTCCTTGTGAAAAAACCAAATGGGAAATGGAGGACTTGTCTGGATTTCACTGATCTGAACAAGGCATGCCCGAAGGATAGTTTTCCCCTCCCGAGGATTGATCAGTTGGTGGATGCTACGGCAGGACACGCTCTTTTAAGTTTCATGGATGCTTACTCTGGTTATAACCAGATCCCTATGTATGAGCCGGATCAGGAGCACACTTCCTTTATTACAGATCGAGGATTGTATTGCTATATTGGCATGCCTTTCGGGTTAATCAATGTTGGCGCAACCTATCAGAGGTTGGTAAATATGATGTTTAAGGATTTGATAGGGAAAACCATGGAGGTATACGTGGATGATATGCTTGTTAAATCCTTAAAAGCGGAGGACCATGTAAAGCATTTGGAACAGATGTTTGAGATTTTGAGGAAGTTTAGGATGAAGTTGAATCCTCAAAAATGTGTCTTTGGGGTAGAATCCGGGAAGTTTCTAGGATTTATTTTCAATCATCGTGGAATCGAGGCAAATCCGGCAAAAATAAAAGCTCTTCTTGACAAGAAATCTCCGTCTAGTGTGAAGCAAGTTCAGAGTCTCACGGGAAGAATAGCTGCCCTTAATCGTTTCGTATCAAAATCATCGGATAAATGCAGAGAATTCTTCAAAGCAATAAAGGGGGCAGCCAAAGATTTTGTATGGACATCTGAATGTGAGGAAGCTTTTCAGAAAATAAAGGAGCATTTGGGAAATCCTCCTCTCTTAGCTAAGCCTGTGGAAGGAGAGACGTTAATTTTATACTTGGCCGTTTCGGAACATTCCATCAGTGCGGTATTGGTGAAAGAAGAAGTTGAGCATCAGTCTCCGGTTTACTATGTGAGTAAGCGTTTGCTCGATGCGGAAACCAGATACACTAGCATGGAAAAGTTAGTTTACGCCTTAGTTCTGCCATCCAGGAAGCTTCGGCCTTATTTTCAAGCTCACAAGATTGAAGTTCGTACGGCATATCCATTGAGAGGAATTCTCCACAAGCCGGAAACCTCTGGTCGAATGTTAAAATGGGCAATTGAGCTGGGACAATTTGATTTGGAATATACTCCAAGGACGGCTATAAAGGGTCAAGCTTTAGCTGATTTCATTCTTGAATTCGAGTCGGAAAATGAAGAAAAATCAATTGTATTGGTTGAGCCTAAAATTCTGCTTAAGAGGGCAACCCCATTCGAAGAAGTTCCTCAACCTTGGTGGAAGTTACAAGTAGATGGAGCTGTCAACAATGGAGGAGCTGGAGCAGGAGTAATCTTGTTTACCCCTGAAGGGAATCAACTCATGAGCGCTATTCATTTCAAATTTCAAGCAACCAATAATGATGCGGAGTATGAAGCCTTGATTAACGGGTTGAAGATGGCTTTGGAGATGAAGGTAGTAAATCTCATTGTGTTAAGTGATTCAGAACTAGTGGTTGGACAAGTGAAAGGTGGATTTCAGTGCAGAGGTCCAAGGACAGAGCTTTACATGAGGTGCGCTCAGCGGTTGATTAAAAGGTTTCGAGAAGTACGGGTAGAATGTATTCCACGAGATGAGAACTGTAGTGCAGATGTGTTAGCCAAGTTAGGGTCACAGAAAGATGCTATGCTGTTAGGGACAGTACCTTTGCAAGTACAGGAAGTACCTAGCATTCCGGAGGTTGAAGTCATGGAAGTGGAATCTATTCCCAATGTTACTTGGATGACTCCCATTCAAAAATATATTCGAGAAGGTATACTTCCAAGTGAGAAGCTGGAGGCCAGGCGGCTTCACTATCAAGCGGCTAGATTCGTGGAGTATGATGGGATATTATATAAGAGGGGTTTCAATCAACCACTTCTCAAGTGCATAGATGGAGATGAATGTAATTACATCCTTAGGGAGATTCATGAAGGGATTTGTGGCAATCACTCGGGGGGTGGTTCGTTGGCAATGAAGGTGTTAAGGCAAGGATATTATTGGCCTACCTTGAAGAAGGATGCTTACGAGTTTGTTAAGGCATGTGACAAGTGTCAGAGGTTTGCCAATTATTCTACCAGCCCAGCTACTACTTTGACTTCTTTAATGAGCCCATGGCCATTTGCTATGTGGGGAATAGATCTCATTGGAGAGCTCCCTAAAGCTAAGGGAGGAGTGAAATATGCTGTTGTCGCTGTGGATTACTTTACCAAGTGGGCGGAAGCAATGCCCTTGGCCACAATTACTGCAAGGAAGATTCGAGATTTTGTTTTCAACTCTATTGTGTGCAGGTTTGGAATTCCATATAAGCTTGTGTCGGATAATGGAAAACAGTTTGATAGCAAAGAATTGAGAAAGTTGTGTGATGACTTGGGGATAAAGAAGGAATTTGCAGCTGTGTATCATCCTCAAAGTAATGGACAGACAGAGGCTATCAACAAAATAATCAAGCATACCTTGAAGACGAAGTTGGAAGAAAGCAAAGGGAATTGGCCTGAAGAACTTCCCATGGTCTTATGGTCGTATAACACAACTCCAAGAACCACAACTGGAGAATCTCCTTTCATATTGTCTTATGGATGTGAGGCAATGGTGCCGGTGGAAATTGGAGCAGGATCATTCCGAAGGGATTTTTATGACGAAGAATCAAATATGATAAATCAAAGGCTAAATCTTGATTTCTTAGAGGAGATGAGGGCAAATTCGCAGTTGAGGTTGGCAACATATCAGCAGAGAGCTGCACGATACTATAACAAGAAGGTGAAGGCTCAGCCTTTCAAGGTGGGAGATCTGGTTCTACGGAAAGTCATGCCAAATACAAGGGTAGCAGCACATGGAGTCTTTGGTCCCAACTGGGAAGGACCTTACAAGATCAAGTCTATTATCTGGGAAGGAACTTATCATCTAGAAGACTTTGATGGCAACACAATCCCAAGAGCACGGAATGCAGAACATTTGAGAAAATACTATCAGTAGGGTGCGGCTTCGGCCCCCTACTTTGGAAGGCTTAGATATAAGTTAGACTAGTATCAATAATTGTTCTCCTAGTCTAGGGGGGTAGTGCATATATGCCTTCCTTAGTTCTAGTCGAGGTTTGCTGTTTTTTTCACGTTGTTTGAAGTTTATTCTCCTTAGCTTGGGGGGTAATACATGTATACCTTCCCCTGTTCTGTTGAGACTTGAATTTAATAAAGAATTTATTGGAAGATTAATGAAGTATATCAAGATATTTTTAGCTGTTTTTTTTAAGATTGAAGTGCAAGAGGATGCACCCTATGTCTTAGGGCGCGCCCTGTGAAGTTCTGCATAATGATAAGTAAATTGACAAGTTAAAGAAAACCTGAAAAGGGCAATACCCTAGGGTGCGCCCTAAATCTATATTTTAAAGATTTTTTGAAGGTATTTTGTCACAGTTAAAAATCAAGGTGAAAGTATTTCCTTAAATAAAAAGGACGCATCCCACATAGGGCGCGCCCTTATTGAAGAATTTAATGAAGAAAATAAAAGCATGAAGATAAATAATTCCAAAAGGCATAAAAGTTAACAGTTACAACTTGCAGGGTTTTACAAAGGACCCGCACCTTAAAAGTATGAACGAACAAGTTTTAAAGAAAGTTTGCAATTCTAAGGCGCGCCCTTAGAAGGAGAAGAAGGAACTTTGGGAGAGGAAGGAGGCGCGTCCAGAGCATCATTAGGACGGACAGTGGTGAGAGGAGATACGTCTGCAGGAGGTGAGTTCTGGGTAGGGATAACTGCTGGAGGAGAGAGTTGAACATTTTCAGTGGAGGGCGCGTCCTCGAGGGGATCCTCTAATCCAAGCTCAATTCTTTTTGCCTTGATGGCAGCAGCTTCTTCAACTCTAAATTTTGCTACATCCTCAGCAGCAGCGGGACCAAACTTCTCTGCCCAGTTGTAGTCAGGATCATTGGCTAGATAGCCAGTAAGATAGAAGTTGAATCCCTTCTCGAAGTTCTCATCCTCAATTTGTTCCCTCTGCTCTTTCAGCTTAGCCTTTTCTATTTCCAAGGCGTTCTGTTGAGATTGAAAATGCTCCTCTTTCTCCTTCAGCCTCTTGACTTGATCACTAAGATATAAACCTTCTTCAACAGATTTCTGAAGATCCAACTGGAGAGTAGCAATGCTGGCATCTTTGGCATCACATTCTTTTTTCCATTTGTTATCAGTGTCGATAACCATTTTAGAATACTTTCTATTCTCAGCTTCAAGTCTGTTGATGTGCAGTTTTTCCTTATGAACCCTTTGGGCGCGCCCTAGGGATTGGATGAGTAGTTGGGCGGATGCTCGGATCATGGATTCGGATTCCTCATCAGCATTCATGTTTTGCCACGAATTGACTTCATCCTCTCCAATAAGAGGAGCTGCAGCTGGACCAATCAAGGTTTCGACATATGAGGGCGCGCCCTAGGTTCTCGGTTTCTTGCCTCTGTCAATGAAAGGTTCTTGGGTATCAGCATTCCTTTTTAAGGACTCTGTGGATGGAGTGACCACGTCACTAGAGTCCTTCCTTTGCACAGGGCGCGCCCTGGAATCTGATGTGCCAGTTTGCTCGGTTTTCTTCTCTTTTTCATTTTTCTTTTTTGCAGCTCCAAATCCCCGAGGAATCCTAGGAGCCATACCTGCACGAGACAAAAAAGGAAGAATTAGGCCGCGCCCTGGATAAAGGTATTAGACAGGTTATAAAAAAAAAACTCTTGGCAAGAAGAAAGATAAGGACGCGCCCTATGCTATAACTTTTATACCTTCATCGGAGTCAGAATTTTCATTTTCACTATTGCTAGAAGGGAATGTGGGAACGGGAATTCCCTTCCTAAATTTTTTAAATTTGCAAATATGCCCGACTCTATCAGGCAAAATTCCTACTCTTTTTAAATTTTCTTCTGTGATTAAAGATTGAAGGTTGAATTTTTCTGAGGCAACTTTCAGAACGGCTTTTGCACGAATTGAGGCCGCGCCCTCGAGTGTTTTCTGAGTTCTTTTATCTGTTACAATTTAACGGAGTTAATAGACAATTGATAATCAAAAAGGTAATAAAGGAATAGGGCGCGCCCTGACTTACAAGGATTTGTGTTGAACTGAATACGAACTCGAGGAACGTCCCAGACATAGAAGAAAGGTTCTTTCCAAAATTTGAGATGGCTGATTCTTCCTTCGGAAAAACCTTTGTTGTTGTGAAGCTTATTGATTACAAGGTAGTAGTAACCAATGCTGGACTGTCGAATGCTGAAGAAGTAGCTAACCTCATGCATAGAGGGAACTCCTAGTTCAAGGTCATGGTAAAGGATAAACAAAGCTAACACAAGTTTGTAGCTATTGGGGGAAAGTTGGATGGGTGCTATGTCATACCACCTTAGTATTTGTTGGAGATAGGGGTGTAAGGGCGCGCCCACACCAAGAGCTACAAGTTTAGGAGTTAAGACCATCCTTGGAATTTTGAAATTTTTACCATAATTGAAGATGTGTGGGCGGTGGTGAGCATATGGGATGTCCCAGATTCCTTCTTGGCCATAATATTCCATAGCCCATCCTACTTCGTCACTCGTGGCTATAGAAGACATATTCACACAAGCCAATTTGCCTCGTTTCTTTCTAAGAAGATTTTTCTCCTTTTCAGACATGTTATCATATTTACCAAAATCAATATCAATTTCTTCATCAAGGACTTCCCAATGTTTAAACGGGATTGGAGAAGGTAATGGAGATGTAGGTTCGGAATCAGCTATAGGCGAAATAGAAGAAGCTGAGGGCGCGCCCTCAGAGGAGTAAGTGTCAGAAGAATGTGTGTCGGAGGAATTGAAATTTGGGGTATAATCACTGTCTGAGGGGTCTGTATGCAAAGGGTTTGGAGTTTTTTCGGGTATTGGTTTTGAAGTTTCTATGTTGTTCTTTATACGGTTGCTAAGGGGGATATTATCTAGGGAGTCTTCACTGGAAAAACTCATCTTGTCCTCGTTAAAATCTTGGATAAGGCGCGCCTTATCTTCTGAGGATACAAATGAGAAGAGAGGTCTAGGCGGATTAGGAGGTAGAGGTGCTGGCAAAGGAGAGTAAGTCCCAATGCGTTTGTTAAGTTCCTTAAAGGGATGAAATGGAGATGGTGCGCCCTCCAGCTGCAAAATTAAAAAAAAAAAAAAGGAACTAAGGGCACGCCCATGAGAGGAATATAATGAGAATTTTTTCTACAAGTCAAAACTAATAGGTTGGTCGAATTCAATAGAGAAGGTACTGATACACACCTAAGGACAGCCTTGTGTATTAGCAAAAGTGAAGCTAAGAACGCGCCCAAAAGATTAATTAGTAAACAGAAACATGTTTTTTATAAGTTACAGCAGCAAGGGAAGAAGAATGAAAGAGGGTGTATTACAACCTAAATCAAATACGCCCTAAAGTTATTAGACAAGCATTTGGCATTTATTGGGAGACCTTAGGGCGTGCCCTTAGTATAGGACGCGCCTAAGGACTCAGTCTAGTATTCAAAATCATGTTGAAACGGGCATATGTTGGAGAAAAAAGATCAAACACATATACATACATATATACATACAACGGAAAACGAAGAACATGAGGTATATGAACAGTTGCATCGTCGGAATGGACAATTTACACGATCAAAATGAAAAATAAGGACATGAAAGCATACCTTGTAAGTTCTGGAGTGCGATTTGGTGAAGAAATGACCGAAAACGTAATGGAATTAGCCGGATTGTTGCTCAGAAAAGAAAATCGCTGGAGTAGGGTATATATTTTGGGAGAGAGAAGTAAAAAGGGTAAAGTGAAGGATAGAGAAGTATTTATAATGGTTTGAAAAGATAGTGGATGACAGCTGTAGAATCGGTTAAAATTCCAAGGACGTGCCCTGTCTTAGGGCGCGCCCTGTTCAGAAGATTGTGAGAATTTTGGGTTTTGTTCTAGAAAATTCCATATATCATCTTTGATTTCATATGGAATTGGGGGGTAGTTGTTATAGCCAAAATTCGGTTCAGGTATTTCAAGATAGATTCGGGTCAAATACGGGTTCAATTTGGGATTTTAGAGAACAAATTAGGGTTTCAAGAGGTTAGGGCGCGCCCTGGGGTGTTAGGCCGCGCCCTAGGTTATGTTGGAATTCTAAGATGATAATAATGTCGATTGACCTGTTTGATTATTGAAGAATTCCCTCATGTCGTATCTCAGGAGGGGGATGTCCGTCGCAGAAGGCCTCCAGGGGTTCGCCTGGATATAAGGACCCTTCTTAAACACTAAGGGCGCGCCCTAAGGTGGAAAGATGGGGACTTTCTGGTGTGTGCTTTAGGAGCTCTGTTCCTGTAGCCAATGGGCGCGCTCTCATTGGGGAACTTTGGAGTAATCCTGCACTTTGCACCCAAAAGCTCTGGATCACCTGTCCTGCTATCTGGTGGGTGCTTCTCATTCGGGGGACAGGGATGCGTTCTGCACTTGGGGTAAACCACGGCTATACCTGCATCCTTGAAATCAAGAAATAGCTGGTAACGGATAGGACTAGTCCTCGACGGGGGAAGTTTCCTTATCTGTGAAGTCTTGAGATCTTGGATGAGCCTTGGGCCTTTGTGGTTAGGCCTCATAGTAGAACATTCCGGAAGCTGGTCCTTTATCCAAGCCCATTTGGGTTTCTTGTTCTCCAAGAACTACGTCTGGCTTGATCCCCTAAAAATAGAGGGGTACGTAGGCCGATTAAGGGGTTGGAAGTCGAGAGCTCAGAAATAGCCGCCACTAACCCTATCAATCTCAGCCACCAATTACGCTCAACAACCACACACCACCGTTTTCTCCGGCAAAGAACCACCGCATCAGATCTTGTTTTCGGCGACGTACCTCGAATTTTGTTGTTCCCAAATTCCTCCGTCAACAACTCTCTTATGGTGGTTGATGCTCTTCAGAAGAATAGGGATTAATTGGAGACTGGAAACACTCTGAGTATTATCGGATTAAGCTCGGTCAGAGGAATGATTTGGTCATTCGCCACGTTAGAAAGCAAGCAAATAGGGCAGTTCATTTGTTAGTTAGATTTCCTGTTTGTTAAATATTGGATAGCTACAACTTGTTCATGTCTCCACATCATATGTTGTTGGAGACTTTTATGCCGAATATTATGGTTGATTATTGGATTTATCTTTTATTTTCAAAAAAAAATAAAGTCCTTGGCATCCCATTATTTTTAATTTTTGTCTGTTGCACGCATAACAATCTTTAGAATTGGACTTGCAAGTTTGGGTCCAACCAAACTGGTATTGCAAGGGTTGTGATGTATATGGGCTGTAGTTTGTCTGTTTTGACCCGATATGTTGGTGTGAGACTTGGTCCTTTTGCATATTGATGGTATCATGGTATGAGACCAAGTATTGATGGTATCATGATATCATGATATGTTGGCGATCCAAGACATGTACTATCAAGCAATGATGTGTGTTAGGACCCTAGTTGGTGATACCCATTATTTCCCTGTAGAAATACGGTTGCACCAGGGGTCGGCTCTAAGCCCGTTTCTTTTCGCAATTATTGTAGATGTTATTTCGAGAGGGATTCAAGATAGCATACCGTGGTATATGCTTTTTACTGATGATATTGTGCTAGTGGCTGAGACGAGGGGGGAGGTGAACGCAAAGTTGGAGAATTGGAGATCGACTTTGGAATCTCAAGGCTTGCGGGTGAGTCGGTCCAAGATAGAATATCTCTGGTGCAACTTTAGTGGAGAGACCAACGAGGAAGGGGTGGAGATAAGGATTGAAGATCAGGGTGTACCCCGTACGGATGGATTCAAGTATCTGGGCTCTATCATCCAGAAGGAAGGAGAGATTGAGGATGATGTCATTCACCGTATCAAGGCTGGGTGGCTAAAGTGGAGAGCAGCGTCAGGGGTGCTGTGCGACAAGAAAATCCCTTTAAAGCTGAAGGGTAAATTCTACATAGCGGCTATTAGACCTGCGATGTTGTATGGTTCCGAATGTTGGGCAATAAAGAAGGTGCATGAGAGCAAGTTGGAAGCGGCTAAAATGAGAATGTTGCGTTGAACATGTGGTCGTACTATGTTGGATAAAATCCTGAATGAAGTTTTTCGAAATGAGTTAGAAGTCGCACCCATTTCAGCGAAAATTAGGGAAGGGAGATTGAGGTGGTTTGGCCACGTTCGTAGGAGGCAGGCTACAACTCCAGTAAGGAGAGTCGAGAGTTTATAGGTTGAAGGAGTGAGGAGGAGAGGCCGTCCGAGGAGAACGTGGGAGGAGCAATTGAAGTTAGATATGAAGGCCTTAAACCTAGATGAGGACATGACCTTAGATAGGAGTTCTTGGAGACGTTAGATCAGAGTTGTGGAGTCTCCGTTAGGGAGTGGTTCAGTAGTAGAGAGTCTCAGGGTGGGATTATCTCGATTAGTTTTGGCGTAGTACTTTTGCTATTTCTACTTGTCCTTGTCTATCTTTTGCAGGGGGTTTTGTGCGGAAACAACATCTTGCTTGGCAGAGTAGAGCGCATCAAGTTTGGGGTAAACCAAAAGCCTCTAAGGTAAGTCCCATGTGGAGTAACCCTTGGGCTCAGGTATGGTTTCCAGCTTCATTTCCAATTTCTTGTTTATCTCTACATATATATCTTTCATTTTCCTTTTCACTTTCATGTCGTGCACTAAGCCGGGGGTCTTCACGGAAACAGCCTCCTTACTCTTAGAAGTAGGGGCATGGTCTACGTACATCTTACCCTCCCCAGACCCTGTTCTGAACGGGATTTACTGGGTTTGTTTGGTTTGGTTTATGGTATGAGACTTGTTTATACAAAACAAATAGTTTAAATTTTTTACTATATAATGCGTTTAAATAATGAGTAATGTTAGTGAATTAAATAAAAAATTGAAAAAGGTTTTTTAAATGATGTACTAATGTTGAGTTGATAAAATGGAGAGTTTTAATTATATAAATACATATAAAATTCACATCATTAATTATATTATCAATCAATGGTAAAAATATACATAACGTTTGAAAATGTTTTTTGGAATTTTTATTTAGTTTTTTAACATTTTCTTAAATAACTCTTGTAGATAATTTGTGTAATGTGTTGATCACAATTTCTTTTGGATTTAGCTTTAAGTACCGTTTGAACAATTAGGAGATGAATTTGTTCAATTTTATTTTTGTATGATCCGTTATTTATTTTGATTTTGATAATTCTTGTACCCAAAATGATATTGCATATCTATAAGTGTGTTTTTTAAGAAGTACAATAGTTAATGGGATCAAATTCAACGAAAATAATAAGTATTAAGTATAATAGTCAATTGGTTCAAACACAACAGAAGCAACGTTGCACAAATCTCTTTAAGGAACGATCAATAACAAACGGTTAACCAAATCTACAAATATCATCATTTAATTTTCATATAAAAGGATGCCATCCTAATATTGATGTTATAAGAATAGACCTTATAATTCTAACTCTCATATCGTCATATCTATATATCCATACTAGCTATACTATTATAAGTAAAATAGAGTATATTATCTATCTATATTATACTATTATGAGTAAAAAGAACTTCGTGTACTTGAACTTTCACGAAATCTGCACTTGGGATACTCAACTTTAAAATCCACCACTTGTAATACTGGACTTTTAAACCTTTTACGAAGTGGGTACTGCCGTCAATTCTGTCCAACTCCGTTAGTTTAGGTGGGGGCATTTTGGTCTTTTTCTCATCATCTTCTTCCTCAAACCCATTTTCACCATTGTTGAATCTTCCGGCGAGCTTAACAATCATTCCGGCTAAAATCGTCTATTACATGTCGATTTTTTTTGCCCAAGCTTCTGGGCAACACTAGACATTCAAAACCATCACGAAATCTGCTGGAAACAACCAAAACCTCGCCATTTCCGGCAAATTCGAACCATATTCCGGCCAAACTCGGTTTTTACAAAATCGGGAACGAAATCAGGTGTTCTTGGTCCAAAAACGAAGCTCAGATCACAAGAAGACTAACCATGGCTTCAAATCATACAAACAATCTCTCAATAATGCAAACGAATGGTTTGAAAATTGAAAAAAAAATAGTTAGCTTGACTTACACATATCCGAACACAAACAATGGAATTTATTACATAAATTGACTCTTTAGGACCAGATAAAGCTATTGGAAGCATCAAAATCATTGAACATAGTTTAAATCAAAAACCCCCAAATTGTAGTTCAAGGACCCTAATTTTCGAATTGGACAAATCTGAAGTCAAACATTGAAATTAAACGCATATTTGGACTCCTTAGTCCTTACAACCACACGAAACTATACATATCATCAATACACATGAACAATCACTGGATTGAAAAGCCCCAACTTTTAATTTTCAAAAATTTAAAAGAAAATTATATGAAATCGAAATTCTACCATCCATATAAACTGATTACAGATTATGAAAGAGGAGGTTGAGAGCTTTGATTCGGCTACTAGAACTCCATAATCCGATATCGATATCACGTTCAAATATGCTTCGATCCTCAAGAACGATTTTAGAAAAATATGATTTTTGAAATTGTTTTTCTTTAATTTGATTGGCTAGCTGGATCATCACTGATTGGCCAAGCTGAAATGACCAAGCTGCCCTCGCCAAAGTAACGCCGTTAGGCTGAAATTGACGGCAATACACACTTCGTAAAAAGTTTAAAAGTCCAGTATTACATGTAACAATCCGACTTTTCGGACTGTTATCATTCAATCAAATTATCAAACAAAATTTTAATATAATAAACTTACAAAACAAAATTCCAAAATATCGTAAAAATATTCTAAAATCTGGAAATGATACTAAATGAAATAATCCAATGTAAGACCAAAATCCATAGAGACGCAGCTCCTCAAATAAAATAGATAGAAACTAGAACGGTTATTAAGTGACATAGTTCAACTCTAATCCAATCCCCAAGCAAGCTCATTCGCTAAGTACTTGAAAATTCACAAATAATGAGCTACACGGCCCAGCAAGAAAACTAATCGAACTAACCAGTGGATCAAGTAAGATTCACAAAACTATTTTACAAAAATTCATAAATCAAAGTTCACAATTTCATAATTCGTAAATCCACAGTTTCAGAATCAAAAGTTCAAAAACGTATAATCAATTCCACAGTTCGCTAAGGTCACAAATACCTGGTGACACAGTATCATAGGTTCATATGTGTCAATAATGCGCCCCTTACTAAGGTATCATAAAGTGTGCACTCCCGAAGGCATCATAAAAAGCACGCCCTAGTAAGGTATCATAGGCTAGTTCCGGAACTATACGCAATTACTAACGGGTTCATAAGTCATAGCTAGCTGGGAATTCTTATATCTAAAAAATTCATACTTGATCCAAATTTTCGTAATAAAAATGTTATAAATATAAAACATTTAAAAGAATTTTAAATATTAAAACATTTAAAAAAATATATACCGGAGAGCACGAAAAGTTAACTTACCTCGTTACGATAACCACTTAAATAACCAACACGAACCGGACCTATATAATATTTAACCACGATTAACATTGCCTTAGTTCTCGATCAGCTATAAACAAATCAGTAAACTTAATCCTATATATTCTGACTTCAAGACTTGTACAGACTCAAATAAAAAAAAAATGCTATTGTTACAAAACAGGATCCACGTACATGCATGCATATTAACATAACATTTAAAAAAAAAAATCAAACTATTGTCATGCTAATAGGTCGATGTGGATATAATATTACAATAAAGAATAAATAAAAAAAATACCAATCCTCATGCCACAGAACTCGCATGATGACCATCATGTAATTCTAATTAATTTCCAGAAAAAAAAAATTGTTCTTAATATAATATTAATAAAAAAATAACTATATATTCCCACTAAATGAAGAATCAACATATTTTAAATAAAACTTATAATTAAAATACTAACTTAATTCAAAATATGAGATCTAATTATGCAGTTCATATTAATACTCAAGAAACATAAGTAATTGACCTTGTAAACATAGAATAATAAATTAAACAATGACAAGGTAATGTAGAAAACCATCAAGAATAGCAACATGCTAATTGGTAAAATAATTAATATTCACAAGTGCAAATCAACTATATAACTTCTTCAAGTTACTGTAAATAGGAAATATAATACAGAAAGTCATCACAGTAATTACAGAGAAATCAAATATGGTGATAGGAACGTACCCCTTTTTTTTCCGTTTGGCAGTAGAATAAGTGAACAAGCACTCGTGTTTTAATATTTAACCAATTGATAGTAGTAGGTTTGATTTGAAAGACTAAAAGAATGCTAAGATAATATATCACAATTCAAATCCTTCTTATCCTAATCAACTTCTTCTACCTTTTTTATTTTATAGATAATGCATCCTTTAAATCAAGAAAAATAAATAAATAAAATATTACAACACCTTAATTTCATTTCGTAAAATAATATCATAAAGCTACATAATTAATTATAACAAAAAATAGTGGGTGTTACATTACAAATGGGGGATTTTGAAGTTGAGTATCTCAAGTGCAGATTTCTTGAAAGTTCAAGTACACGAAGTGCTTTTTACTCTACTATTATAAGTAAAATAGTGTATATTTGGTTGGTTGGTAGTTTAGTCACTTTATTTGGTACACTAAATAACAACCGTTAGATTTTATGATAGATAAATGAGAACCGTTGGATCCAATGCTAAAAGAATATTCCTTTTCTAATATTTAAAATACTTTTATAGTTTTCTAGTTCGAATTCCACCAAAAACATATCTCTATTAAGCATACATATTATTTTATAAACAACTCTAACGAGTTTAAGAATCAATTTTCGTCAATAACACATTATTAATTAAAATACTATCGTTAAAAATAATATCAAACATGTATTATAATATTTTATTATCTTATATAATTTATTTTTCTTCAATGATTTTTTTTTTTGATTAGAAGGAGGGTGAGGAACAAACAAGAGGTAGCCCTTCACAGGACTCAATGGAGCCGCAATACTAGATCGATACGAGATAGCAGTCAAAAGCAGCATCCATTGAGAAATCATCGTTCATCTCATATATATCTCAACATGTGATTTAAAAAGTTAAAAAAAATATTTTAATAATAAAAATATACTCACATAACTTAAAACTTTAACAATAAAATAGAATTTAAAAAATTTACGAACAACCATGCATCGCATGGGTTATAGGCTAGTGTGTATATATATATATATATATATATATATATATATATATATATATATATATATATATATATATATATATATATATATATATATATGTCATTTCTCCATAAACAACACTCTTATGTAAAGAACAATAAAGAATACTATGCAATCATTTATTCCAATAGATCCAATGGCCCCGCCAGGGGTACCCAATACAAAAAATTCTTATTTTTTTATCCTCTTTCATTCATCAAAAAAAAATCATTGTTCATTGATGACGTCAACAGTGATGTCATCATGAACAGTGATTTTTTCTTTTAGCTGAATGAATAGAGTGTAAAAAAAAGAACTTTTTGTATTGGGTGCCATGACGGAACTCTTAGATCAGATTAAATATGAGTGTTATAATGGTGTTCTTTATTGTACTTCATATAAGGTGTTCTTTTAATTTCTAAAATTTGATTTGGACGAATTTACAACCCACGTAAAATTAACAAAATAATCTTAAATTTTGTGATGGATTAACAATTATTTTCCAATTAAAACTACGTAGAAACAAAAAAAAATTGAATATTTTTACGTTAAAAATTCGGTTTGATTTATGAAATTTACTTATATTTCGTTTTGATTATCAATATACCCTTCTTATTATTTGAAGATAGTTCTGCTAACAACCAAATATAATTTTAATAATAAGTGTTAAGAGTGATTTTGTCCAAAACTTTGGTAGTCAGTAGTCTGGTCTTCAGTATAACAAAATAAATAAGAATCGTTAAAGCATAAAATAAATAGATGAAAAATGATGGATCTAGCATAAATAATATTTTATTATTTAACATATAAACTAAAAAGTGTATTTATATTAAAATACGAAAAAGTGTTTGTCAATAATTTAAATCATATAATTTAGTTATCTACGTTGAATAGAATTATCAATGTAGGTGGATTAATGTAAAAATTCATAATTATATTTTCTCTTGATATTTTGTGTGTTTCCATTTTGATTATAATTGTTAAATCATCACTAAATAAGAGATAATTTTGTGCGATTCGCGTGAGCCATAAAATCATCCAAATCTGATTTTTAGATCTCAAGATAGAACCTAAATAGTAAATATGAACTTTTTTTAATATTGAGAAAAAAAATCAATTTTATCCTTTTTTTAATTATATCGTTTTCATATTATAATTTTCTTTTTAAAATTCAATTCTAATACAAACTTTTTTAATAATATCCTTTTTAGATTAATTTTTTTTAATATTATATAATCTTGATCGTCTATTTTTAAAAATATTAGACTTGACGATTGATTATTTTGATAGTATAGTGAACAGTCCAAAAGACCAAACCAAAATTATGGATAAAATTCTTGTTACGCTTATTATATATAAGGATATAATTGTAAGTACTCTTTCCATCCCAATTTATGAAAAATAAATTTATTTTTTTAAGTACTAATTCAAGGTTATTATAATCATATATTCATTATTATTCTAATTTATGTGATTATAAATAAATGATAATAAAATTAATTTTATTTATTTTAAATAACATATAATATTGACGGACTCATATAAAATGGAACGATGAAGTATTATTTTTTTCCCTCTCAGTGTTGATGAGGGCACACAAAATCTCATCGAAAATATACGTAATTTTATTTCGTTTGATCTGTTGGGTCTGATTCATTTAATCATCACACTTATATTCAAAAGAAAATGAGCTTCAGTCCACCTACACTTTAAAGTTAGATGTCATAATGCACATATATAAGTATATTTTTATAATTATACAACTTAATCAAATATTTAAAAATATGTCATTGATATATGTTATGTATTTTTAAATTTTTACAAATATGTATTTAGTTTTATTTTTCTCATTAAACTTACAAACTGGTTAAAATAATATGTTGCCCGCCATTTTTCCGAGCCTGGATCCTCTGTCCCCTTCTTCGTGTCTCCTTCTATGTCCCCTCTACAAAAAGAGTGCCTCTGGCGGGGCCCCTTTATTAAAAAATATTATTATTATTATTTTTTAATAGAGAGGCCCTGCCAGGGGCACTCTTTTTGTACAGGGGACATAGAAGGGGACATGATGAAGGGGACAAAGGATCCTCATCCCATTTTTCCCTCATATTTTAACTTAGAAATTTAATACTTTGTATTTATTGTGCGGATTGCGGATAATGTTTTAAGAAATTAAATTATTTGTTGGGCCTGTGTTTGGGGTTACTGCAATACACGGTCCATTAACAATCGTCCATTACCAAAACGTGTTTGTCCAGGTAAAAGTCAACCTCCTTTTCTTTCTCCTTTTTTTTTAAATTAACCTCCTTTTCTTTTTCCTTTTTTAAAATTTTTTTTAAATATGAAAATGCCGGAAACATCAACACAGATTTCAGTCTATCATATTTGCAGCTTCTTCCCGTTTCCCTCTCTCTCTCTCTCTTCTCTCTCTCTCCCTCTCTCACCTCCTCGTACCTCACAAACATCAATCACCCTCCTCCTCCCCCTCCAGCCCCTCCCCTCCATCTCTCACTTCCCTCACCACCGTTTTTCCCCCACCCATTTCAACCCCGTATTGCCTTTTTTTTCTGTTTTTTTTTGTTTCTTGTTTCGTGTCCGGCTATATTGGTGCTGTTAGTATTTTTATTAGATTTAATTTTTACTATATCTATTACATATATATTTCTTTCTCCTCACATGTCTCTGTTTTTCTATATGTTTGTATATTTTGTTAGTATATCGCTTTTTGTGTTGTTATTTTGTTCGTTTTATCTTGTTTTATTTCGTTATTATCTCTGGACTTGTTCCCCGTTTTTTTTTTCGATGTCGCGTAGTTTGCGTGTTGGCAGTTTGAATATAGGTACCTTGTCAGGTAACATGTTGGAGAAGAAGCGGAGAATAGATGTGACTTGTATCCAAGAGACTAGGTGGAAGGGGGGCAATTCCAGAGTAGCGAACGGGTATAAATTGTGGTACTCAGGTCTTGCCAACTCGAGGAACGGAGTTGGTATTCTTTTGGCGGAGGATCTAAAAGACAACGTTGTGGAAGTGAAGAGGTGCAACGACAGGATCATGTCCGTCAGGGTTGTGGTTGGGGAGAAGGTGGTGGACGTGGTGTGTGCGTATGCACCTCAAGTCGGTTTGAGCGATTCTGAGAAGGAGGCATTCTGGGTCTGTTTAGATGAGTTGGTTGGAAGTATTCCTGACGACCAATTCTTAGTGCTGGGTGGCGATTTCAATGGTCACATTGGTCAGAGGGCAGATGGCTACACCAGCGCTCATGGCGGTTTTGGCTTCGGAACCAGGAATGTCGGTGGGTCCGCCTTGTTGGACTTTGCTACTGCCCAGGAGTTGGTAATCGTGAATTCTGTTTTTCAGAAGAGGGAGGAGCACCTCATCACCTTTAGTAGCGGGGGAAACTTCACTCAGATTGACTACCTACTTATGCGCAGTCGGGATGTCAGGACGTGCATGGATTGCAAGGTGTTCCGGAGTGAGGCGTGTGCATCCCAGCACCGGCTGTTAGCCATGGATCTGACCATGGGGGGTCGAGTTATCCGCAGGTCGAGAGAGTTCAGACCGAGAATCCTGTGGAAAGATCTGAAGGGCGAGAAGGCGGTCGAATTCAGGGAGTCTCTGGTCATCGAAGGTAGTTTTGCTCGTGATGGAGATGCTAACTGTAGGTGGACCAGCATGGCGAAAGACATTCGGTGTGTGGCCGAGAAAGTGGTGGGGATTTCCTCGGGTAGGTTCAGGAGCCATAAGGAGTCATGGTGGTGGAACGTGGAGGTTCAAACGAAAGTTAAGGCTAAACGTGCGCTCTTTAAAGAGCTTTTGTCGATGAGTGCAGGGGCGGAGAAGAGTCGGAAGATGGAAGCGTACAAGGTGGCGAGACGGGAGGCAAAAAAGGCCGTGGCGAAAGCCAAAGGGGAAGCCTATGAGGGGTTGTACAAGCGCCTGGATACCAAGGAAGGAACGAATGCTATCTTTAAACTAGCTAAAGCTAGGGAGAAAGGGCGGCGCGACCTGGGTGCTGTTAAGTTTGTTAAGGATGATTCAGACCGAGTGTTACTAAATGAAGATGCTATTAAGGAGAGGTGGAGTTGGTACTTCCATAACCTTTTCAATGAGAATAGGAGGAGTTGGGCCGGTGGGGAACTAGAGATCCCCCATTCGTCTCCATGTGAGCGTATCAGCGAGGACGAGGTCAAGGGGGCCATTCGTAAGATGGCGAAAGGGAAGGCGGTTGGTCCGGATCAGATCCCAATCGAGGTGTGGATTTGTCTTGGCGAAGTTGGCGTTCAATGGCTAGTAAATCTGTTCAATGATCTCCTCTTGGGTGCTAAGATGCCAGCAGAATGGAGGCGTAGTGTTGTAGTTCCTTTTTTCAAGAACAAAGGAGATGCTCAGAGCTGTTGTAACTATCGGGGTATTAAATTACTCAGCCATACTATGAAACTCTGGGAGAGAGTGGTAGAAGGCCGGATTAGAAGAGAAGTTGAAATCTCAGAGAATCAATTTGGTTTTATGCCGGGGAGATCGACGACCGAGGCCATCCATCTAGTCAGACGCCTTATGGAGAAGTTCAGGAAGCGCCGCAAAGACCACCATATGGTGTTCATTGATCTCGAGAAGGCATATGATAGTATCCCCCGTGAAGCGATTTGGAAGACCCTCGTAGAGCGGAGTGTATCGTCGTCATACGTAAGAGTGATTCAAGACATGTATTCCCAAGCTAGTTCTTGCGTCCGGACCCCAGTGGGTGACTCACGTTTCTTCCCTGTTAAGATTGGGCTTCATCAGGGATCGGCCCTTAGTCCTCTTCTTTTCGCACTTATCCTTGATGTCATGTCACGCGGGATCCAAGACGCCGTCCCGTGGTGCATGCTCTTCGCTGACGATATTGTGCTAGTGGCGGAGTCAAGGGGGGAGGTCAACGAGAAGTTGGAACTATGGAGATCAACTTTGGAGTCACAAGGCTTGCGGGTGAGTAAAACTAAAACCGAGTATCTCTGGTGCAACTTCAGTGGCGAGGCCATCGACGAAGGGGTGGAGGTTAAGATCGTAGATCAGATCGTCCCGCGTACGGATAAGTTCAAGTATCTGGGGTCGATCATACAGAAGGAAGGTGAGGTTGAAGACGATGTCAAGCATCGTATCAATGCTGGGTGGCATAGGTGGAGGGCAGCGTCAGGGGTGATGTGCGACAAGAAGGTTCCTTTAAAGTTGAAAGGGAGATTCTATAGAGCGGCTATCCGGCCTGCGTTGTTATATGGTTCTGAGTGCTGGGCAGCGAAGAATACCAGGAAAGCAAGTTGGAAGCAGCTGAAATGAGGATGTTGCAGTGGTCGTGTGGCCGCACGATGCTAGATAGAATCCCTAATATGGTGTTCAGGACCGAGCTCGAAGTGGCGCCACTTTCTGCGAAAGTTAGGGAAGGGAGGTTGAGATGGTGATAAGTGGATTTTATATCTACTTGGAACATTCTAATTCGGCTTAAATTGATTGCTTTGGCCTCAAGTTTGTTGTATTTTTGATGTGTTTTGTTAATTGTGCAGGGTTGAAGAAATATCGATTAAAGGTGTAGTTTCCATCGTTTTGTGGAGTTGATTGAGGATATGGAATGAAGAATGGAGGCTAATGTCAACTCTTAAGAAGTATACAACTCATTAAGAATGAAAGACGGAAGCTCATGCAAAAGGAACGGGAAGAAAAGATGAAAAAACGAAGAAAAATCAAGTTTTCGCAGATTGCAGCCAGGCAAGTTGCCCCGCGAGGCAATCTGCCCCGGATTCAGCAGAATGGCGCCAGGCAAGTTGCCTGGTGAAGCACTTTGCTCGGCGGGCTGCTGCGTAGAAATAATCAGCCAGAATTTCTGATTTTGTTTTGGCCATATCTTGAGTTCTAGAAGTCCGTTTTGGACGATCTTATAGTCCACGCGAAGATAACGAGATTCTCTATCATTCTAAAGTGGTCCAGATGTCCACTTACAATTGGAACGGCCCAGAAATATTGAAGAAAAGTCAGCTACAAATTTTCCTTAAAAACCGAATCAGTTTAGGAAACGTATTATGTGCCGAGCTGCAGAAATTCAACTTTGACAAGGAAATTGCTATAATTCCTACTTCTAATAAGTATGGTAATTTCTCTGGGTGGCTAGAACATTCCAGAATCAGATCTATACATGGAATTTGCAATTCTATTCTCATTCAAGAACGGAAATTGCCAATCTTCTATTCCAACTCTGAAACGGCAATTGCTTGGTGGGCAAGACTTCTAGAGCCTATATAAACACATCCAACCCTTGTAATTTGTATCATTAGGAGAGAACCATTAAATATCAATTACTTAGGATTATTTGTATCTTTTTATACTTTGTTTTTATCATGGTTTCATCAGATCCCATGATGACGAGAGGTTCAATTATGAACTAATCGTTATCATGGGATTCTAACGGATTTATTTATGGAGCTTAGTATCTTGATTGTTTTAAAGATCTGTGTGTGATGTATATCTGATATCCTCGTATGGTTGTGCTTAATTGTTAGATGCGTAGCTAACATCTAATTTGTTAATCTCTTGTGAAGTGAAAGTGGATCTTGATATTTAGAACTTGCCATGCTAGCATAGGTTCATGATTGTTATCAACATGATTCGAAGTATGACATGAAAATACTTATATTGCCCTATGTGATCTTTATGGATAACTTGTTCTTCAACCGTTATGTTTTCAAATTCTATAGACATATAGGGTCTAAGCATAATTGGTGTCTATTCATCTTCTATCTCTTTTGTGGATGTATGTTTAGTTTGGTATACGTATGATGACAGGTAGCGTGTACTTGTTTCGTGTTATCCGATCAGATATCATAACCATTGCATACAGTGATTAAAGGCGTCAGATCTAAGCGAAGTATTTAATGAAGTTAGGATCCCATGTTACTCTTGTAGACGTAATTGAATTTCAATTCTTGTTAGTTTGTTAATTCTTAGTTTTATTAATTTGTTTCTTAGTTAATTATAGTTAATTAAAATCTTGTTAATTGTCTTAGCAGTGCATAATAACCATACATTGTTGCATAGGTACAAAACTGAATTGAAACCTAAGATCTCTATGGGAACGAACTTGACTTCTATCTGTATTACTTGTGACCACGTACGCTTGCGTGTTTTAGTGCAAACAAGTTTTTGGCGCCGCTGCCGGGGATCATCGGTGTTTTATTTTTGGTTTATGTGCTTGTCAATAGTGGTCGTTAGAGTTCACTGACTCGGATTAGTTTTTACCTATCTTGTTTAGTTTGGTGTGTTTCAGGTACTTGAGTAGTTGAATATGGCAGGTCAGGAGTTTCCATGGTGGGCATATTCGAGTACATCCATGCCTTATCAATGTGAGCGGTGTTTGGGCGTTCATGATCCATCACAATATTGTTACTACGAAGGATTTGATCCATATGTCACTTATGAGGAACAACCATATTTTCCATACCATCCTCAACAGTACCAGCAAGATGTTCCAGATATGTCATATTACTATGGAAGTGAAGAGTTTCAACATCAGCAACCTACTCCTACTTTTCAGTCAGATGAGGTTCCTACTAGGGAGGAGATTATGATGTTTGTAAAGAGTAGCGAGGAGTCTCTCAAATCTTTGGAGATTCTAGTTGCTCAAGCTGTGAGAGCCTTGGAACAAGAGAAACAACAATTCACACCAGAAGCAATACCAGAAAATAATGATGACTTGGAGCAAGGTACTGCATGCATAATTGAAAAAGATAATTTCCAAGACGAGGTGAGCATTCGCAAGCCATGTGAGGAATTTGATCATGTTAAGATGGTGGATGATTTGGAAAGGGCACTATTTGGGACAGACACTGTTGAGCTGCACAAATTTCAAAAATTGGTATGTGGGTACCAAGAGGCTGAAGAACATGGGATAGATGCAGGTCTTCTACTTGTCTCAAAGTGTGAAGATAGAGGTAGCGCAATAGAGCCAATGGAGGAAGTTCTCATTGAGGAACCAAAGGCTTCAGCAATTTATATTTACCCTCCTCCATTATATTCAAGCGAAGCTTGCGAATGTGTGTTGTTCTACAAATTGACAGATTTTGGGTCAACAGATGAAGGCATTGGAATAGGACATAGTTGTTATACGAATAGCCCAAGCGAGGAGAAGGGGCAGAAAGTGTGCCGCTGTGATGACGATGAAGTCTCACGAAGAGAGGACCAAGCAAACTATTATCATCCTTAATGGAGGCTTGGAAGTAACGTCAAGCTAATGACGTTAAAGAAGCGCTTCTTGGGAGGCAACCCAAGCATTGTTGTATACTGGTATGTTTTCTACTTTCCCTCGTATTTACTTCCATTCAATGAGGACATTGAATATTTTAAGTTTGGGGGTGGTTTGAGGGATAAGTAGTGTATATATATTTGATTGTTAGTCATTGTGTTCATGTAGGATTTCATGCTTTACATATTAGTATTAGTAAATTATGCATTTATGTTCGTGATATCTACGTTTGTTTCATATAGGACATTGTGTTTTTATATTCGTATATCATGTGAGTTCATAATAGTTTGCATTTGCACCCATGATTGATAGGAATTTTGTGTTGTTGACGCTTTTGATTGAGAAGTGGTATGCTTTGTTCTTGTGCACACACATACACTTGTAAGTTGAAGCTAGTAGACTTATTGACTGTTGTGAGTAATTAGAAGGACATGAATATGTGCAAGTTGATTTAGTTTGCATTCTTTGAATACAAGTAGGTGCATTAGAGAGATTTTTGCTTGGGATTGAGTATGTTTTTCCACCAAGTGAGCTTTTGAGCCATATTGCATATTTGTTGCAATTTATTCGTTTGCTTGAGTGTCCACGGATTGTTTGCATTGCTAGCAGTTGTTTGAGATCTTTCTTGAAACACATGACATTAATTGACGATTAAAATGATAAAGGCACTAGGATTAACCGCAAATTTTCCCATATTACCATACCATGTTTACATGATCAATTAGTTAACCCGTTGAGCTTAATCCTATTTTTTTTCGGTGACATACCACATTACTTGCCTAGACCTTTTTCTTGTATTGGCCTTACATTAATTTGAACCCGCATTGTCAAAGGCTAGTAGAGTGCTTCAGGGAGTAATAAGGTGTGCAAGAAAGGGTTTATTGTTGGTCATAATTTTGGGGGGAAATATTGAAATTTGGGTTTGGTTATTTGCTTGATAGTCGGCATGTGTAATAAAATCGTGGGATCATTGTTACTGTCTATATTATTGTTGCTTTAGCTCTCGAAAAAAAAAAGAAAAGAAAAAAAAAGAGAAAAAAAAAGTTATATTATGAGAGCATGTTTGTGTTTGTTGTGATCCTACTTTAGTCGACTAGTCGAGCATTTTTGTTGGAAGAAAAATAATAAATTATGTGGGGGGAAAAATAGGTGGTTGTGTATGATTTATTATAAGTTCCTACTAGTTTTTGACACTTCACCTGTTTTGGCTTATTTGACATACCTTGTCCCTAGCCCCGTTACAACCCAAATAAAGACCTTTTGATTATCGTCATTGATGTATGTTGTGTTAAGAGTTAGATTGATACCAAATGTCAAGCATGCTTATGATTTTGTTGGAATTGAGTGATACACTTACCCTTGTTCTTGAGTGAATATTCTTTTATGAGTGGATTGTGAGTGTTTGCTTGTTTTTGCGTATGAGATCCCGAGTTTTGTCTCAAAGATGTACTCTTGTAGGCTTAGCATGTTTACTAACTTATTCTTACACTTGACATGGACTTGTGAGAACTTATGCATGTTCATTGAGTAGACTATGTGAATACTTGCACTTTCGACACCAAGACATTGCGTATTTACTTTGATTCTTAAGTTGATATGGCATGAGAGGATTTGAAGGTATGGTAGGATATTAGTACTAGATTAATTGCATTTTCATATTAGTTGCATTCATGCATTGCATTGGATTTTGTGGGTACATTCGCTATAGGCCCTCACGAGACCTTACTCGTCCACTAGGGTTGCCTAGGGGTTTAAAGGGCTTGTTGCATATGCCAAATGCAACCGTGATCACCTACGGAAGTGGTACTAGTTAGTTAGTTAGTTGTAATTGTTTATGCTTGAGGACAAGCACGGTTTAAGTTTGGGGGTGTGATAAGTGGATTTTATATCTACTTGGAACATTCTAATTCGGCTTAAATTGATTGCTTTGGCCTCAAGTTTGTTGTATTTTTGATGTGTTTTGTTAATTGTGCAGGGTTGAAGAAATATCGATTAAAGGTGTAGTTTCCATCGTTTTGTGGAGTTGATTGAGGATATGGAATGAAGAATGGAGGCTAATGTCAACTCTTAAGAAGTATACAACTCATTAAGAATGAAAGACGGAAGCTCATGCAAAAGGAACGGGAAGAAAAGATGAAAAAACGAAGAAAAATCAAGTTTTCGCAGATTGCAGCCAGGCAAGTTGCCCCGCGAGGCAATCTGCCCCGGATTCAGCAGAATGGCGCCAGGCAAGTTGCCTGGTGAAGCACTTTGCTCGGCGGGCTGCTGCGTAGAAATAATCAGCCAGAATTTCTGATTTTGTTTTGGCCATATCTTGGGTTCTAGAAGTCCGTTTTGGACGATCTTACAGTCCACGCGAAGATAACGAGATTCTCTATCATTCTAAAGTGGTCCAGATGTCCACTTACAATTGGAACGGCCCAGAAATATTGAAGAAAAGTCAGCTACGAATTTTCCTTAAAAACCGAATCAGTTTAGGAAACGTATTATGTGCCGAGCTGCAGAAATTCAACTTTGACAAGGAAATTGCTATAATTCCTACTTCTAATAAGTATGGTAATTTCTCTGGGTGGCTAGAACATTCCAGAATCAGATCTATACATGGAATTTGCAATTCTATTCTCATTCAAGAACGGAAATTGTCAATCTTCTATTCCAACTCTGAAACGGCAATTGCTTGGTGGGCAAGACTTCTAGAGCCTATATAAACACATCCAACCCTTGTAATTTGTATCATTAGGAGAGAACCATTAAATATCAATTACTTAGGATTATTTGTATCTTTTTATACTTTGTTTTTATCATGGTTTCATCAGATCCCATGATGACGAGAGGTTCAATTATGAACTAATCGTTATCATGGGATTCTAACGGATTTATTTATGGAGCTTAGTATCTTGATTGTTTTAAAGATCTGTGTGTGATGTATATCTGATATCCTCGTATGGTTGTGCTTAATTGTTAGATGCGTAGCTAACATCTAATTTGTTAATCTCTTGTGAAGTGAAAGTGGATCTTGAGATTTAGAACTTGCCATGCTAGCATAGGTTCATGATTGTTATCAACATGATTCGAAGTATGACATGAAAATACTTATATTGCCCTATGTGATCTTTATGGATAACTTGTTCTTCAACCGTTATGTTTTCAAATTCTATAGACATATAGGGTCTAAGCATAATTGGTGTCTATTCATCTTCTATCTCTTTTGTGGATGTATGTTTAGTTTGGTATACGTATGCTGACAGGTAGCGTGTACTTGTTTCGTGTTATCCGATCAGATATCATAACCATTGCATACAGTGATTAAAGGCGTCAGATCTAAGCGAAGTATTTAATGAAGTTAGGATCCCATGTTACTCTTGTAGACGTAATTGAATTTCAATTCTTGTTAGTTTGTTAATTCTTAGTTTTATTAATTTGTTTCTTAGTTAATTATAGTTAATTAAAATCTTGTTAATTGTCTTAGCAGTGCATAATAACCATACATTGTTGCATAGGTACAAAACTGAATTGAAACCTAAGATCTCTGTGGGAACGAACTTGACTTCTATCTGTATTACTTGTGACCACGTACGCTTGCGTGTTTTAGTGCAAACAGATGGTTCGGCCACGTCCGTAGGAGGCGGCCGGAAGCCCCAGTGCGAAGGGTCGAGAGTCTTTCGGTTGTTGGGGTGAGGAGGAGAGGCAGACCGAGGAGGTCATTGGAAGAGCAGCTTAGGTTGGATTTGAAGGCTATGAACCTAAGTGAGACCATGACCGCTGACAGGTGTTCGTGGAGGCGGCAGATCAGAGTGGTGGACTCTCTTCTAGGGGACGGCTCTGTAGTGGAGAACCTCAGAGCTGGGTTGGCTCGGATGGCCTTATCATAGGAGTTCGGCTTTCTCCGCTAACTTTTTCCATTTTCAGTTTTCATTTTTATTATCATATGTTTCCCGGTTGTGCAGGTGCAGGGAGCTTCGCTTGGTGGTATCTAGGGGCATGGTAGGTAAGTCCCGTGTGGAGAAAGCCATGGGCCCAGGTATTGCTGTGAACTTTGTCGCATATATTATAGATCCCTTTGTATATATCACACACCGTATATGTCATGCACATAGCCGAGGGTCTTCACGGAAACAGCCTCCCTACCCTAAAAGTGGGGGCATGGTCTGCGTACAACCTACCCTCCCCAGACCCTGCTCTGAGCGGGATATACTGGGTATGTTTGGTTTGGTTTGGTTTATACGTAAATAAATATACGGAGCGGGGATAGTTCAGTTGGGAGAACACCAGATGGCAGGTCTGGAGGTCAGGTGTTCGAGCCACCTTCACCGCATTTTTCCATTTATTATTTTTTAAAAAATAATTTTCATATTCGTTATTTTATGATGACACTTTTTCAGCTTGTTTTTATTGAAGGAACACTTTTTCAGCATCTATTTACCTTTTTTTATATAAAAAAATAGATTTTTATAAGTTATAATGAGTATTTGTTCTTAATAAATCTAAGGATGAGTGAGAATCGAACCCATAACCTGGGACGATAATAGATAAACTCTAAAAATTTGAGTTATTTCATACACGCTCGTATGTACCCCGCTTATTAAGCGTACAATTTTTAAAATCAATTTTCATGTTTTTTTATGGGTGAAGGCCAACTTTAACCCCTTTTTTTATACAAAATACACAAAAATAACCATTTTCAAAATTTTGACCAATTTTAACCCATGTGATACCTAACTGTCAGTGGAGTATCCACTTTTATATGAGATACCCAACTGTCAATGGAGTATCCACTATATGGGATACCCATTTGTCAGTGGAGTATCCTTTATCGAGTATTTGGGATACCCAACTGCCAGTGGAGTATCTTATACAAATTGGGATACCCAACTGCTGGAGTATCAAAAGGCTAAAATTAGCCACTTTTTTCAGAATGGTTATTTTTGTTATTTTTATCAAAAAAATGGTTATTTTTGTAATTTTTTCTTTTTTTATTTCATATATACATTATTATTTTTAAATAGTTTAATTATATTAAAAATTAATGCTAATTAAAGCACATATAAGTATTATAATTTAAATAAACCTCTTAAATAAAAAAACATTAAATTTAAAATACAAGTAATAAAAATTTAAAATATTAAAAATAAATCATACAAGGATATAAACTAAATTATCAATATATATATATATATATATTATATTAAAATTGATATATTTAAAATTTTGTTTTTCGATCATTTTATTTAGTAATAATGAAAAATCAATGATAACCAATCAATTGTCTTTTTTCACATAACATTTTTATGAACTAACCAAGAACTTCAATTACTATATATATTTCAATCATTAATAAAAACAAAATTGTACATTAAAACACATTATCTTTTATTTAAATTACATTAGCTAGATTATAAAAACATCCAAAAATAATAATTACATATCTTCCGATTATTAATAAAATAATATAAAAGAACCTACAAAGCCATAATGAATAAGCCTACAAATAGACACTAGAACCTTCTCAATAATACTATTATTGTTGGATGTTGGAGAGGGGGATCGAATCCTCCATCTCTCATATGAGCAGGTACAGTAATCGGACCAAAGACCTTGGTTATGTATAACTTTAAATATTTATTAAAATAAAATCTGAAATATATTTATTATTTACTATTTTGTAATATTTCTAAATTTATCCTTCTGAATGAATACGAAAGTAAATTTTTTATAATCGTACTTTATTTGTCCTAATAATAAATACATAAATCAAAATACCAATTACCAAAACACCATTAAAATATGCATATAATATTCTTATACTTTTTTTATTTCCCCAAAATTCCGGTACTAGTATTTTTCTCTTTAATTTTCTATCCATACACTGTTTATTTTTATACTATTTTCGATACGGCACTCGACTGTATGTCTGTATGTATATATATATAACCGGAATTGCGTAAACACCGGGAGTGTCACTCCTCCACACTCTTAACCCCTGACTCTCGTTTTAGATACAAATTTATTTTTATTTATATTATGGTGGGTGAATCGTTCGCGGCTCAAAAACGAGCGAGTTCAACTCACTTACCTTCCACCGCCGCCACAAATGTCACCGCCTTCAGACGTCCAGCAACCAATCCTCGTAACCGTCAGATCCACAAAACCTTCGACAACATTAAAATCACTATCCTCTGTGGCTTTGTCACTATTCTTGTCCTACGTGGCACTATTGGTCTTGGTAATCTTGTAACTGACTCCGAATTAGATAATCAGAATCTTATTGAAGAGACTAATCGGATCCTAGCTGAGATCCGATCCGGGTATGACCCGGCTGATGAAAATGACCCGGTTGAACAACGTGATATGTTTATCAATGAGACTTATAGTCTTGGACCTAAGATTAAGTCTTGGGATGGTGATAGGAGAATGTGGTTGAAGAAAAACCCCGGGTTTTCGACTCGGGTTAATGGGAAACCCAGAGTCTTGCTTGTTACGGGTTCTCCACCGGGGCCTTGTGATAACCCGATTGGTGATCATTATTTGTTGAAAGCTGTTAAGAATAAGATTGATTATTGTAGGTTACATGGTATTGAGATTGTGTATAATATGGCTCATTTGGATAAGGAGTTAGCTGGTTATTGGGCTAAATTACCGTTGATTCGGAAACTAATGTTGTCTCATCCTGAAGTGGAATGGATTTGGTGGATGGATAGTGATGCCTGGTTTACTGATATGGTGTTTGAGATTCCGTATAATAAGTATGACAAGTATAATATGGTGATTCATGGGTACCCTGATTTGTTGTTTAATCAGAAATCGTGGATTGCGTTGAATACAGGGAGTTTTTTGTTTAGGAATTGTCAGTGGTCGTTGGATTTGTTGGATGTTTGGGCTCCAATGGGTCCAAAAGGTCCGATTCGTGATGAGGCGGGGAGGGTTTTGACGGCGAATTTGAAAGGGAGACCTGCATTTGAGGCTGATGATCAGTCTGCGTTGATATACTTGTTGATTTCGCAGAAGGATAAGTGGATGAATAAAGTGTTTGTTGAGAATTCTTATTATTTGCATGGGTTTTGGCAAGGGTTGGTGGATAGGTATGAGGAGATGATTGAAAAGTATCACCCGGGATTTGGTGATGAGAGGTGGCCGTTTGTGACACATTTTGTGGGTTGCAAACCTTGTGGAAGCTATGGAGATTACGCGGTTGAGAAGTGCATAAAAAGTATGGAGAGGGCGTTTAATTTTGCTGACAATCAGGTTATCCAGCTTTATGGTTTTAGGCATAGGGGTTTGTTGAGCCCAAAGATCAAGAGAACTAGAAACGAGTCTGTTACTCCTTTGGAGTATGTAGATCGATATGATATTCGACATTCAACACATAAATATAGTGGATCAAAAGGCTAGCTTGTAAGCTATCTTCAACCAAAGATTATCTTTAGGTAATCTATTACATTTATTCACCTTCAGATTTTTCTTTCATTACAATTGAAGTGTGTTCTTTTACTTTTATGCATTTTACTTCCATTTTAGGATAGGATTAATTGTTTTTTCTTTATAAAAAAGGCTAAATTAGAAATATTTCTTCATTTAAACATAATGAGAAATGTATAATAAGAAATTTTGTTCATCAAGTTTGCTCAATTATGTCTAGATATTAGATTTATATCATTTTCCTGGTTTAAACCATTTGATGTCATTTTACCCCTGAATTTTTGTAGAGCGAGGTTAGCCATTCTGCCATCATTTGGTGAAGGAATTAACTTCAAACCTGTATATTGTATTTGCATAGAGCACATAACTTAATGTATAGGTTTTCAGTAAAGTTCAGGTCTTATTAGTATGTCAAGGTTATGTGCTTATGTATACAGCAAAGAACTCACTTTCACTAATTGTATGATGATAGTATGTAGCATTTCTCTCATGACAGCCTTGATACTTTAAACATGGAATAAGTTAATGATATACGAGGAGAAAATGATTAAGCGGAGATGAGCCGTGGACATAGTTTTCTCACTATATGTCAGCCCTTTATTGCTTAATCATATGTTTTCTCAAAATGTCTAGCTGATCAAATTGATTTGCATTTCATTGTTCCATATGGATTGGTTTGAGCTAGTTTGAGAACAGGTAGCAGTGACCGTAGTTCTTTTTTGTTCTTCACTGTAGTGTCTCTGTGTTCTCAGTTCTGTGTTGATTGGTTTGTGGTAGGAGTAACATGAGCGGTTTTGTCTCTTCTATTGTGAGACAATTTTCTTAATATTCCTTCCAAAACCTTGCACCCAAAAGTGGGATAATATTCTACATGTCATTTTCTATATCTATAAAAAAAAATATTCATCTCAGATTCTTCTTTCTTTTGTTCAGGCTTCTTTCCTTTTTTCTTCACCGGTGTAACAGTGTTACACAATTCTAAGAAGTGCCATAATTCAGATCCTTATTATAAATTTTTAAAACCCTCGTAATCACAGATGTATTATTTCACTTCGTGTAGATTGTAGAGTAAGAGAAAAATATTTAAATATCGGCCATGGCATGCACTTCATACACTCTTTGATGCATTATACTTTTAATGTAGGCTTTACTTTTTAGTATGTTCCTTCTGAATTACGGGACCAATGGGTGAACAAAGTGAGCTTTACACGAGTCCATGAAATCTTAGGAAATTGGGGTTCAGGTGTGAGCGACAGGGTTCTATGATGACCTAATTAATTGTAAAGGCTATTTAATATGTGCATAGAAATATTCCACCACCAAACCAGATATAGAGAGGGGCAACCTGCTGTGGCATTCATTTTTCGGTTCATGTGTTGTGATACTTGGATCTCAATCTGCAATTTCAAATTAATCAGATATTCTTTCAAGTAAGACGTATATATTGTTCTACTTTTCAGAAATTTTCATTCAACTACTAGTTCTTTCAAGTATACGAGTATGTTGTCTGTTGGGTCCGTGAATCCTCAAATACCCCACAGCATGATCCTGATGTTTTAAGTGATTTTATTCAATTGAAAATGTTAACTGCTTACAATAACGGCTTTCAAGCTGAGGACCACTATACAATTCTTCTTATTTTGCTTGATTGCTCACAGTATTACTTACAACTATACATACCAACAAGCCAGCAAGGTCCCTGACAATTAGTTTTACCAGCTAAGGTCCCAATGCATTAAATCGCAGAGGTGTTGAAGCAACCTCTCCATGTGAAAGATGATGCATCCATATTTAAACGAAGAGCAAGTACTTGGATGGATCAAGTTGCAATGTATTGTTTATAGGCCAATATATTAGTTGGCAAAGGCTCATGGAAGGATGAAGTTGCAATGCAATGTTTATAGTCCAATGTATTAGTTGGCAAAGGCTCTACTTATATGATTGTACCACTTTTCGACCAATGTGGACCTGTATTTTCTGAGTTAATGTTGAACAGCAAGTTAACAAATTCAGAAAATATTGCTTGTAATTATCTGACACATTTATATATTTACAGATAAGATATTCATTTGTGATTATGATTTATGAGTTTTCAATGCTAATATGATTATCAAACTAAACTTGATCACTAAATGTCTAAACCAATCAGACGTGGTATGTCTTAGGAGCATTTGAAAGGTTGTTTTCCGACGATTAACGATAATGTCAGTATGATGTTTAAAACTTCCCGTGATTATTCTTGAAAATGGATGCCTGATATATGGAGAAATAGAGGAAAACGTTGAGCTAACAAGTAGTTGTGCATTAAGAAATAGTTCATCAACAAAGTAGGCACATTACATTCCCCTTCTTGTTGCGATTTAGTAGAGATATGAATTATGCACAAATAATACATGCTCAAACACAAGCATACCGCGTTCCCCCAAAGTCTGGATAAAAAGAAGACCAGAATCTTCACGTTGTTCGCCCTTTCGTGGTGTATAAACCCAGCAAGATCTCATTCATCTGCGCAACTTGCCGCAATAATGTGCTTATCTTCTGCAAAACCAAAAGTTAGTTAGCAAGTTAGTTGGGACATTTGAACAAACACCTTCACACCAATCCTTCAAAATTAAACCCTAACAAACCAAAAACACAAACAAACCTCGTCTTTCTCTTTAATAACACGAATCAATTGGTCCCTACTTTCCTTATGCGTGATCATTCGCTTTCTCCGTTGCTCCTGCACCCTCAAATACCACAATGCCACCATCACCGCAGCCGCGCCAACACTCAATCTTGAGGAATGATCACGAAGCCTCGTAACAAACGAATAAACCTTACATTTTAAATAACTAAACCCAAAATCCCACCAGGTCTCCGGAACTACATTTACAACCAATTCAGCTCCAGGCGACGCAGAAACCTCGGAATCCTGATCAGGCAAGGATTGATCAGGAGGCTCAGGACGAAGGTTTTCGTGATTAATTGGAGGAAAAACGTTGATCATGCTCGTGGAACTGCTAGTTTCACAGGGAAAAATGTAATTATGATTAAGATTGTGATTAGGAGTTTCGGGGTTTGATTTAATTAAGCTTTGGGGTACAAGGGGTATTTCAGTTACTTGTTTTTCTTCTTCATCTTCTTCTCCCTCCTCATTTTCATTTGTTGCCATTTTCTTTCATTAGGCTTTTTCTGTTTATATGGCTTTTTAGAAAATTAAATACACTTTCCGAAAACTAAATTAGAAAATGAAAAAGAGAAAGTTGAGTTACTATAATTTGTTGTTTTAGAATTTTTTGCAGGAGATATGAAACAAAGGGCTGAGCTGCGAAATCGTACGTTCGTACCGCTCTTCCTAGTTTTTGGTAACCGGTGCAACACGCTACCCTTTTGCTAATATCTATAATTATATTAATTTTTTAAATGTTATAAGTTATTAATTTACATATCAAATTATTATTAAATAATTAATATTTATAAAATTTTACACATTCGATTTAATATTTGCACTCTATCTTGAATTCTTAAATTTGATTTTTACGATTTTACAACCCACGTGAAATTAACAAAATAATCTTTAATTTATTTATGATTTAACAACTATTTTCTAATTAAACCTACGCAGAAACAATATAGAGAAGAAATTGATGATTTTTTACGTTGAATTCTCTATTCAATTTATGAATTCTACTTATATTTCGTTTTGCTAATCAAAATACCCTTGTTATTATTTGAATATAGTTCTACTAACAACTAAATACAATTTTAATAATAAGTATATGAGAGATTTTGTCCAAAACTTTGATTCGTAGTCTGGTCCTCTGCACGACAAAATAAATAGGAACAGTTAGATCTTAAAATAAATAGATGAAAACCGTTGGATCTAGCATAAAAAAATATTTTATATTTTAATATGTTATAAACTAAAAGTGTATTTATATTGAAATACAAAAAGATGCATGTCAATGATTTAAATAATATATAATTAAGTTTTCTACATTGAATAGCATTATCAATGTTGTTCTTCTACATTGAATAGGATTAATGCAAAAATTCGTAATTAAATTTTTTCTTCAGATTCTGAGTATTTCATTTTAATAATAATTATTAAATCATCACTAAATTAAAGATAATTTTGAGCTTATCCATGTTGTTCAAATGGTGGTGGAGGTGTGCTAAACTCCTTCTTGTGTAACAAGTATGGTACCAACGTTGAGCTAGGTTTTTCACATTTTCGAAACAATGAAGCTTCCTCTCACATTCTCAAAGACATAATTCAATCTGGCCAATTATTGACTGCTTATGGCCGAGTTTCTAATTGGTAAAGGTACGTTGATAAAGTTTTGGGAAGATTATTAGTGTGGAAGGTAGGCCACTTAGTGAGGAATTTCCACGTCTATACGAACTATCTACCCTAAAATTTACTAAAATCTGCACCTTCACTAAAATCTGGAATTCTGGTAATGTAACTGGGAGATTGCTTTGGAGACGTCATCCTAGAGTTTGGGAAGAATCAACTGTGGAGTTACTTAAAGTGTTCGTAGACCAGGCCTGTGTTTTTAAAACCGGACCGGACCGGCCGGTTCAACCGGTCCAACCGCTGACCGGTGGCAGGTCCGGTTCGGTTCACCCCTAAAACCGGTCTACCGGTTTTCCTGTTAAGAACCGCTCAGAACCGGCTCAAAACCGGTGAAAACCGGTACCGAACCGGATCGGCGGCCGGTTTTTTGAAAAAAAATCGGTTTATGAGGTCTGAAAAAATCGATTTATGAGAAAAAAACCGGCTAATGAGAAAAAAACCGGCTTATCAGAAAAAAACCGGTTCGGGTAAAATTTTTATATTTGAATTTATATTATATATTTATAATTTTTCATAATATTATATATTATATTATATATTAACTCTAAGTAAAATGCAGATTATTCATAATTTTTCAGATTATATTATATATTTATATAATTATATATATATAATTAAATATATATTTATAATTATATATTACATAATTATGACGTCATCCGGTTGAACCACTGGTCGAACCGGTTGAACCAATCGAACCAGTAACCAGTAGGGCTTCCGGTTCGATGTCCGGTCCGGTTTTGAGAACACTGGACCAGGCTTGTTTCACAATGAAGGAGGATAGACTAATTTGGCTTCATAACAACGATATTTTCTCCACTAAAGAGTGTTATCATTCCTTAGTTAGTTCAGAGACATAATTGGTGGATTTATGATTTGCAACTTTCAATTTTCAGTTGCAAAAGTTGTAACTGAGGTTGCAAAAGTTGCAACTGAGGTTGCAAAAGCGTGGAACTTGCAATAAGAAATTCGTAGCATCTCAGTTGCAAATGAGGTTGCAAAAGTTGAAACTGAGGAAGGTAGTATTTTTGAAATATTGAAAACATAAAATTATAATGAGGTAGTATTTTTGAAAAAATGATTTTATAGAAGTGAAATGATAGTTGGATGGTAGTAAAATTGGAAAGAATTGTTAAAATCTTATGTATTTCTGTAAATATCCCTTTTGTTAATACTAATAAAAAATTAATAAAATTCGATTCTAAGACATATCATTTTCATATTATAATTTTCTAATACGAAAAGGTGTATGTTAATGATTTAAATAATATATAATTAAGTTTTCTACATTGAATAGCATTATCAATGTAGATATTCTTCATTGAATAGGATTAATGCAAAAATTCGTAATTAAAATTTCTCTTGAGATTCTGAGTGTTTTCATTTTAATAATAATTATTAAATTATCACTAAATTATAGATAATTTTATGAGTTTTGTGTTGATTGTAAATCATCCAAATCTGATTTTTAGATCTCAAGATAGAGTCTAAGTAGTAAATATGAATTTTTTTAATACTAATAAAAAATAAATAAAATTCAGTTCTAATACAACCTTTTTTAATTATATACTTTTCAGATTATAATTTTCATTTTAAAATTCAATTCTAATACAACCCTTTTTTATTATATCCTTTTTAGATTATAATTTTCTTTCTAAAATTCACTTCTAACGCTACCTTTTCTAATTATATCCTATTTAGATTATAACTTTCTCTCTTAATATGATGTAATCTTGATCGTCTATTTTTAAAAATATTAAATTCAACGATTGAGATTTTTTTGGTAGTACAGTGACCGAAATTATGGATAAGATCTCTTTTACGCTTATTATATATAAGGATATAATATACTTTTCATATTATAATTTTCTATTTTTAAAATTCAATTCCAATACAACCTTTTTTAATGATATCTTTTTTAGATTATAATTTCTTTTTTTTAATGATATCCTTTTTAGATTATAATTTTCTTTTTAATATTATATAATCTTAATCGTCTATTTTAAAAAAAAATAGATTCGACGGTTGAGATTATTTTGGTAGTACAGTGACCAAATCAAAAATATGGATAAGATCCCTCTTACGCTAATTATATATAAAGGATATAATTAGATTTTTATTTCCGTTTCCTAATTTTATAATATTTGATTGTATAATAATTATGATCAAGTATTGGGGAAATTATTAGTTTTAGGTAGGGAGGATAAATAGATACACTACTTTTACTTACATTATAATTAGGGTTTTTCCTTCTTCATCTCTGGGATTAGATGTACTTTATTAGCTTGGACTCATCACCATTAATGTAAAGTTGAGGTATTTATTATATTCTCTTGTTTATTAGTGTATGATTTATATGATATTCTTCATTATTTTTATTGATTTTAATCTTAGTATTAGCGAGTAGTCGTTTATATGGTATCAAGGGGAGGTCATGTTTGCACTAATCTTGGTATGATTTTCACAGTGGTTTGATTGGTTGTGGTTATTCTAATTGATTATGTTTTGTTGTTTAATTTGTGTAATCGACCGATATCATGAATTAATTGAATGCAAATAGGAGTAATAGATCGAGAGATTTTACTCACTAGAGGCACACGGACGATTAGCAGAATTGAATTTGAGTGCGAGAGCATCAATGGATTTCTGAAAGCGTTAATACTCGAGAGAGATTAACAATTGCTTTAGTTACCTGATTAATTGAATTGCCAAGAGTTATTTACGTGTAAGTATGTTTCAAGAGCGTTATTACTCGAGAGAGAATGACAAACTCTAGTTGCGTGATCGCTTTAGCTTAGAAGCCAATTATTTTGCAAGCAAGGTAGATCTGATTGTCCTAGATTTTAAATTCATTAGTTTAGCATTTATTTAAGTAGTGATAATTTAGTTTGTTATTAGTTTAGATAAATATTCTTCGCGTCATTGTTTTGCTCTTGAAACAATTTACAAGAATTGAATAGAAATTGACAGAACGTGTCTCCTTTTGGATACGACCCGCTTGCCATTCTGTATTAGCAATAGATACCGTACGCTTGCAGTATTACAATTTAAAAACATCAGAAGCCAATAACACCTTATAATTTAAGTGGAGGAGCAATTACACACTCGTGTTTAAAGAAAAATAGTGGGAGATTTTATGTAGAAAGAGAAAACAATTACCTTCTCAATTTCTTCATCCTAAATATCAAGAGCTGAGAAATTTTTTACTTCTTTCATACGAAATATAGTAGTGTAAGTAGACCTATTGTAACGCCCTCCCGATCTGGGGTCATGATCGGGGCGTCTCTACACAAACTAAAAACATAAACCCTACTGACAATAATAATAAAACATAATATAATGACCCCACTATTAACCTGGATCTTTAACAGGTAGTGGTATGAAACAAGCAAACTAATAAACTAGATTAATTACATTACAATACCAAATTCATTATCAAAAGTTAAATACACTCCACAAATATTAATTAAACTAGCTGGCACTAATTACTTCTAATCCTGTTTGTTGCCCCAAAAGTCTTCCTGCTATCAAAGCTAAACTAGTGTGCCTAAGGTCCACAACTCACACTACTCCTGAAAATGCTCTTAAGATGTACCATCTTCGTTCTTAACTGAAAGGGGATAGAAACAATAGCAAGAAATGAGCCAAATGCTCAGCAAGTGACAATATAGATATAAGGAATCCACAACTGAAAAACTGAATACAACAATATAAAGGTACCAAAGATAATTCAGGATATTCTGGTTTAATTCACAATCTCAAAAATAAGCTTGTCTGGCACTAAAATGTTCTGTTTACAACATTTTAAAATCATTCTTTGAAGTTTCTAAAATTTGTCCAATTGAGAGAAAAAGCATTCAGTTATCTTTTTAAAACAATTTAACTTTTAAACCATTTAAATTTGATTGGAGGTTTCTCCCGACTTTAGACAATACGGGTGATCAGCCACGTAAAGTCCCCATACCGGACACTAGGTCCCTCTGGACATAAAATTGGGTTTCCAAATAGGCAACACATTGGCCTTTACATGATTGGACTAGTTCCACTAGCCTCTAAAAGTGTTGGATCGGCGTCACCCGGCCTCCTATGCTGTTCCAATATGAAGGAATCCGTAGAAAATATTTTTAATGGAATCCCTCACAATAAAACCTTTAAAATCATTTAAAACATTTTACTTTTCGGTCCTTAAACTCACTGATAACAGATCAGCCCAGCTTAAGGAATTTTAAAACATTTTTAAATAAATAAGTCTTTTTGATTTGCAGTTATAAAAGATTAATAATCAGGGAAGCACTCAGGTGTAATTGCATAAGGTACACAAGGTAAGGATTCAAGTGTGATTCAAAGGTATTTAAGAATAAGTATTTGTCAAGCACGTGATATTATAAGAAGGTGATGTAAGAAAATATTAAATTAAATCTTGTAGTTTTTGTAAACAGGATCACAACAAATGAAAGGGTTATTAGCTAATGAAGAATAAAGTAAGTGTTAAGGTTTTAGAGATTGGGTTCCAGGGTTATGGGTAGTGTTTTGTTTGTGTGGTTTAGGGAAATAAGCATGAAGAAAGGTTTAAATTAGAGCAGGGCATAAATTATAAGTTAAGATTTATAGTTTCACAAGAATTAGTGTAAGCTGTAAGGTACAGAAGTTTAGACAATCATTCATGGGCATAAACGATAAGGTACGAGGATTTAAACAAAAATTCATAAGGATAAATAACAGGATGCAAGAGTTAAGCAACAATTCATAAGGAATAACAACAAGGTACAAGAGATTCAACAATAATTTAAAAGGAACAACAGTAAATTATAAAAGTTTGAACAGAAATTCACAAGCAGTTGATGGAATCTGAACTTCAACATAAGGTTCGAGTCACTTGCCTTAATAGAGTACTTCTTCGCTAGTCACTTAGTTCAAAAGTCCTCAACCTTTGCCTTTCCTTTACCCCTGGGGTCTACGTCCTTCGAATCTACACATAAAAGCACTATTTTAGAATTCTATACAATGCTCGATGTTCCTCTACGAACGTCTAATCATAATCTACCCTTGTGATAATCCCTTAAATTTACTTATTTTACATCAATCTCCACTTTTTTATACAATGATCTCTATTCGATCACACGTCCGTCTTTCTTTTATCACTCGTCAGTCTCTACCCGAGCACACTCGTCCACTCCGATAATTATTCCATTCCTCGAGATTCCATCTAGACGTGTGCTGGCTCTTAGTCGGCCTCCTACTCGTACCACGTAATTATATCACCTTACTATATAAATTAGAAATTAATTCTAATAAAAGTTGGACAGCATCTCATTTATAAAATGATTCCGACCGACTCAAAAGCACTTAAGCAATCAATCTTGAAATCAAGTATCAATGTCAACTTACACACCATTACAATTCATATTAATATACACCATTCATAAAATTTCTGACAATCTACTTACAGTACGTATTTATAACAATCGATACTATTTGAATTTACACGACCCTTACTAATTGTTTGTCAACTCAAGTTATAATTCTATATACCCATGTAGTCAACACTTATATTCACTTAACATATAAAATCTACCATATCATCTACTAACTATTAATCATCCAACAACAATTTTTTTTTAAACAGGTTAATAACACTAACAATTTGCATAATTTGAGATTAACTATCAAAAATCTACATTAGTACATGTTGTTCGGTTGTTCGAAATACCTGCCACCAAATGAACTAACATTTAACTTTGAAAACAATTCTATACATAATTTGTACATCACTACATCAACTAAATACAATCCATAAATCATCATATAAACATGTAAACATGATATCACATATAATTGACCGTTTCTACAATATTCACATAATGTAATCCACATTTAATATTAAATAAATATTTATAAATACGAATTTTTCTAGGGTGTTATACCTATGACCGTCATATATGATAAGTACTAGTCACATAGAGATAAATTTCAAATCTTGTTTATTCTGAAACATCTATCATGGAAACAAAAATATGTTCATTCGCAAGTTTATACCTCAAGAAATGACATAACTAAATGAACTATCAAGAAGAGAAAAAAACATATAGGACGCTTAACTGAGAGGTTGAAGTTCGCATCGTTAGAATGCTTACACTATTTGCTACATCAAGTGATACATGATTGTCACGCTCTATGTTTAGGAATTGTGCCAGCCTTACTCTTTGCACTAGAATTATCTCTATAACCTTCTATAAGTTGAAAGTTTTGGAAATTTGAATAAAATTGGATTTTTAATTTTTGCATTCTAAATTTGTAACTCTAATATTAATGTGGCAATAGTTATTTGCCCACCCATTATGATGTTAGTTACAACATTTATTTTGTTTTGGGGGCTACAAATATTTTCTACTTTTATTTGGAGTGTGGAAGTTTTTTGGGAGAAGGGTACAAATCCCACAAAATTATTTACTTGATTTTCTATTCTTTAGAGTTTAAGGTTCAATTCTGAGAGATAGAGCAATATGTGTTCGGTTCGTAGGAGTCGGGTTTGTAAGTGCTTCAAATCACCTTTGTTCGTTGTATCCTGGGAGACGAAAGCCAATCAGCCTTCAAGTACCACATGGAAGGGATTTTTCTATAGAACAACGTGATTTTCACGTGGCTCCAACATATTTTTGATATTTTTGTTTTTGTAATCTTGATTTGAGTACACTCTTGATTATACTTCCGACAAAAGGGAGCCATAAAATTTCACTAAAATTTATGATAAGAATAACAAAAAATAGTGCATGCATGGCATCAAAATATATGTTGAGATTAACAAGTTATTTTTTTTTTTCATAATTCAAATTGAGCCCATTGAAGAAGCATCAGATGGATGGCTAGTTTTAGTTGATGTAGTAGAACAGAAATGATGTTGAAATTGTTTCCAAAGTTGAAATTAGTGACTTACCGAGAAATTTTTTGGCCGTGTATTTTTTATATAGTTGCATCGAAAATCGACCATTTGACCCTTTTTATAGTAGTCTCCTCCGAATAATTGTTTTGTTAAATACACATTGTAAGGCATTCAGTACATATATGTACGTGCACATTTAGGTCCTATATTATTTTACTAGTTATAACTGTCACTACTATCACATTGGCAAGAAAAGTTGGTTATAAATATCAAAGATAGAGTTTAAAACTATAATGTAAACAAGTTGTATCTGACTGGCGTAAAAGAAAAAACAAAAAAAAAATCTGATTGGTAATGACTTTAGTCAAATGGCGGAGGAATATAAACAAATTGTAGCTGACTGGCGTAAAAGAAAAAATTAAAGGAAAAAAATAATCTAATTGGTGCTAACTTTATTCAAATGGCGAAGGAAAATGAAATTCTAATCTAACTGGTGCTCTCAATGACTGGTGAAATAAAAAGGAGTAGCGCTAACTTGGTCAATTGGTGAAGATAATCAGAAAATTATTTCACCAATTAAATTAAATAAGCACCAATTATAAATAACTCAAACACACCACTCTGAAGATCACTCAAACGCTATGTTAGACTGGCGGAAAAGAAAAAACCAAAAACAACTTACACACAAGTTTAGCTCTTACAGTGATTTATTTTAATATTTTAAAGACTCATCTAAATTTTTGTATATCTTGTCATTTGATTCGTAGTCCGAAAACATATGTCAACTAATTTGTATTATTGCAGCTTGTTGTTGGGCAGTTGCAAAGCAACTGCTATGGGCTATCATCTTTCTTTATCACATTCCCCTCTTGCGTCCATTCGTCTTTCCTCTCAACAGATTGTGGATAATGTGAAGCGTTTTAATCGTCGTTATTCTCCTGAATTTCACACAAAGTGCTATCCATGGTTTGTTACGAAGGCCTATAACTACTGCCATAATCATGAGTTGATGATGGAGGAGGACAACCCGTTTCGAGTAAGATGGAAGCATACGGGGTACTACAAGATTCAGTTTTCATGATGGAGAGGCATTTTTATTTAAAACCTGTTACAACCTACTATTTTCTTAAACTTTATCTACAATTTGACATTTATGAATTTTAGGGAATATATCATGAATTTCCGGGTGACGTATTCACCGGCCTTCACGCTGTGATGGTGGTTGGCGTTAATCTGAGGGAGAATTATTTTATCATATGACTCATATGGAGTCCTGTGGGAGATCTGGATATGCCAAAGTGAGGTGTGATTAGTTGCATGATTGTTCTGAAATCTTCTTAATTGGGACAATTTCCTTATCATGTTCCATTAATGTGGTGTCTAAAAGCTTCCTTAATTTTCTGTAATTGACCTGTTGATGAAGCAGAAGTTACCGTTGCATTTTGGTGAGCGTTTAACTCCGTTCTTTACGATCTTATTATGACATACACATAGCTTTCTTTAGTTAAACGAGCCGATTCGGCTCGTGAAAAAAAACTCGGCTCGAATAACTACCCGGCTCGCCCCGAATTACAGCTCTACAAGATTGTCGTCACAACAGGCAAATTTTTCTAGTATTGTAAACAATCCAAGTAAATGTGTTTTAAAACCAGTTAACTAAAAGTCTAGGGCATTCGGGCTTAACATGTTTACACCAAACGATTTTTAAGCTGTAACAACTAAAGTGGTCATGTAACTAGAGTATATCAATCTTTCTCAAGTATTAACACCCTTTAAACATGCTTTGGACTATTAATAACTTCTGGTAATTTAATTGATCAAATAATTATAACATATGTTAATCTCTCTCGAGTATCAACGTTCTAAAAAATCCAATGATACTCTCGTGTTCACGTTCATTTTACTAAACGTTTGTGTGCTTCTAATGAGTATATTATTTCTCGATTAATTAGTCTTAGTTTCATGGAATTAATATATGATATTAACCAATTACATAAATTAAACATTAAAATATATTAATTAGAATAACTTAAGACCACTTAAACTATCGTGAAAATCAAGCCATTATCGGTGTAAACATAGCTTTCACTTGCAACCTAGAAAACGATTACCGACTAATATTAGGATTAACAATAAAAAAATTATTAAGAAAGCCTTATAAAACATGTACTAATAAAGCTAGCGAAGAAGTTAAAAAATACATCTAAACTTATATTAATGGAGAACAAAAATATCAAAGATGAATAAAAAACTATGAAAGAGAAGAAGAAAAGTAATACCTAGATTCAAGCAAAAGAATGATGTATGTCTCCGTGCCTACTAATACATTTAAAACTAATTTTCTCCTAATAAATCTAATTCGTATATCTCATAATAAAAGTATTTTAATGCTTTAATAATTTTACAAGTAGATATCTATAAACAAATAAGATTTTCACATAATATTCTTAATTATATTTGTTCCTTTATTTTTGGACTGCTCTAGTAAGAATTAAATTAACTAATTCTAGTTTATTGATAAGCACGTACTAAGCAGTTACATACTCCCCTAAAATTCAGGTAGTGAATTGGTAGTGTTTAAGGTGTCAGCCAAGATATATTCTTTTTTAAAAACTAGCTTATAACCCGTGCAACGCACTGTTCTTTTTCTAATATATATTATACTATTTTTTTACTATTTATTTGGTATTAGTTTACATATCAAATTGTTATGAAATTGATATATATATATATATATATATATATATATATATATATATATATATAAGATTTTACACGTTCAATTTATTATGTGTTTTATCTTGAATTTTTAAAACTTGATTTGGATGATTTTACAGCCTACATGAAATTAATAAAATAATCTTTAATTTATTGATGATTTAACAATTTTCTCCAATTAAAACTACTAAGAAACAAAAGAGAGATGGGATTGACAATTTTTTATTTTGAAAATTCTATTCTATTTAGGAAATCTACTTGTATTTTATTTTGATTATCAAAATAACCTTCTTATTATTTAAAGATAGTTGTACTAACAACCGAATACGATTTTAAGAACAATATTTGGTAGTTGGTAGTCTGGTCCTCAGTACGATAAAATAAATAAGAATTGTTAGATCTTAAAATAACTAGATAAAAAACGTTGGATCTAGCATAAAAAATATTTAATATTTTAACAATTAAACTAAAAGGTGTAGTTATATTGAAATACAAAAAAGTGCATGTCAATGATTTAAATCATATATAATTAGATTTTCTATATTGAATAGGATTATTAATGTAGGTATTCTACACTAAATAGGATTAATGTAAAAATTTGTAATATATTTTTTCTTGAGATTCTGTGTGTTTTCATTTGGATAATAATTGTTAAATCATCACTAAATTAAAGAGAATTTTTTGAGTTTCGCGTGGACTGTAAAATCATCCAAATCTGATTTCTATATCTCGAGATAGAGCCTAAATAGTAAATATGAGCATTTTTTAATATTAATAAATAAATAAATAAATAAAATTCAATTTTAATACAATCTTTTATATCATTTTCAGATTATAACTTCTTTTTAAAATTCAATTCACATACAACCTTTTTAATTATATCCTTTTTAGATTACAATTTTATTTTTAATATGATATAATCTTGATCGTCTATTTTTAAAAATATTATATTCGACGGTTGAGATTATTTTGACGGTACAGTGACCAAACCAAATGACCAAAACCAAAATTATGGATAAGATCCCTCTTATGTTTATTATATATAAGGATATAATAGTATCAAACGAGGATTTTTGACGATAATAGATTAGCCCTTGAATTATCTTATCAGATTATAACTTCTTTTTAAAATTCAATTCACATACAACCTTTTTAATTATATCCCTTTTAGATTATAATTTTCTTTTTAATATGATATAATCTTGATCGTGTATTTTTAAAAATATTATATTCGACGGTTGAGATTATTTTGACGGTACAGTGACCAAACCAAAATTATGGATAAGATCCCTCTTATGTTTATTATATATAAGGATATAATAGTATTGAACGAGGATTTTTGACGATAATAGATTAGCCTTTGAATTATCTTATCTCGCTCCCATATTATAGGTATTATTCATTCCTTAATCCTAAATAAAAAGAAAAATCAACAAATATAAGTAGAATACCTCGCAAGTCTTTTTTTTATTCCTTTTGAGCTCACAGGTTCTCTTAACTGGGCTTATGGATTCCAAATTTGGATGATGGATTGGGTCCTATGGGCTATGACTACTCCTATCAATATACTGGGCCTGGCTCTTACTTATGTTCTCACGGACCTCAAACAATTAAAAAAGAAAATAGAAAGCCTGCTTAACTCATTTGCACGTAAACAAAATCCCTTTTTTTTTTTTTTTGCTAAACATCCGTCATAATTCTTTTACTGGGACGAATATTAGTGATAAATCATATTTTGTTCCATTCATTATGGTTTTTTCTTCTTTTTTTTAAACTAGTTGATAAAGCCGCGCTTCGCGGCGGCGTTACAATTTTTATTTTTAAAAAAATTCAATACATTTACGTTATATTATAATATTAATATTAAATTTTAATAATTAAATAATCTTCTCTAATGAATCAATTTCTTGTTAAATACGATTCTTTCGATTGAGCCGCTCTCTCGTTAAAACCGAAATCCCAACTTTTTAACATATATTATAAAGACTTATATAATATTTTTTATCCATAAAATCGAACCGTAAAAATAAATAAATTTATGACTACAGTATCAAATTCTAATAGCTAATATAATCTTTTCTAGCGAGTTGTCTTCCCGTTAAATACGTTTCGAGCCGCTCTTATTTGAAACCGAAATTCTAACTTCACTATATAAAGAGAGTAAATTCAAATTTTTATATTATTTAAACTTTCTAATATTTATGGAGTTTTAAAAGATGAAAATACATCTTATATTTTCTGTATATTATAGATAATTTTGTATAAAAAAGTTAAAATAAAGGATTTTTAGGAAAAAAGATGTATAGTTTATATATTCAAACACCTATTCTACTTCTAGTAGAACATTTATTTATATATTTTTTCTATAAATTCGAACTCTTATTCTCTATAAATTCGAACTCCTATTCTACTCTTATTCTACTTCCAATAGAACTTTTAATCGTATGCCTTATAAATACTTATTATACTTCCAATAGAACTTCTAATCATATGTCTTCCCTATAAATTCGAACTCTTCTTCTTTAAAAATTCGAACACATATTCTACTTCTAATATGTTAATTGATATTTTTATATTTATTAGTGTTTAAAATTCTTAATTCTAGAAAATTAGAAAAATAGATTGAGACGATCTTAGAGCGCCACCTAAACTCCCGCTATCCTCCTTTATATATATATATTGATGATACAATAATTAATGAGACTCAACATGCCGCCGAAAGTAAAGTCGTATAAATTTCTTCCAAGATGACTGCCAAACGACTAACTAGATCAATACATAAATTTTTCCAAATATCCTAAAAATGATTCACAAAGGATAGGTTTTACAATATAATTGATATTTCACAAATATTTAATTAGACGGATCCTACATTCATATTAATAAATCAATAAAAAAATTTCAAACACGTCACCTTACCACATTATTTGGTAATAAATTTTTGTGCCCAATTTAGTACTTGTATCTTATATAATTTGTCATCAGCGTTGCGAGTCTAACATCTTTTATGTGCTCCCCAGTTTGACTTTTGACTAACGAGAGAAGAGAATAGAGAAATTTTCAAAATTTTCTTCCCAAGTCGTGCTTCCGAATTTTTCTAGGAGATAAGAGAAGAGATCGGAAAGAAAATTCTAACAACGTTCTCTCCATAATTTTCTTTCCAAAAATGGAATGATTTGGAGAGAAACTCTAATTTATCTTTTAAAAATTCTCTCCATATCCTTTTTTTCAAAAATTCATCTTCTTTCCATAAAACTTGGGAACACACAGGAGATTATTTTTTTTATTTCTATCTTTCACCATCTCTTCTCATTCTTTTTTTTTTCTTTTTAACCAAATATCTTTATCAGAACACAGGAGCAGCATAAATTGAAATGAGCGAACACTTACGATGAAATAGGCAAATAATCTATTAAACCAATAAAGATAAAATCATAAAGAACACAACACCCTTTACATTTTATTGTTGAAAAGAAGAATCGATCTCTCCACTTCCTAAGTTAAAAAAGGGAGTAACAACCATCAGAAAGTCCTTGATTATTTACTATACTGTTTGTACGTTGTTAGACTAAGAGCATCTACAAGAGGCTCTCTATTCAAGCTCTTAACTCAAAAAATGAGGAAAGAGAATAAAAATGTTGTTCCAAGAGATTCTTAGTGGCTCTTAAAAACACTGAGAGCCTCTTCTCTCTCCTCATTTCTAAGAGTCTCTAGTAGCTCTTAAATTGTATTTTAATAATAAAATATACAAGTCCACCAATTCTTGCACAACTTGTGGTTATAGTGGGGTCAATTTATGAATAAATTATAAATAAAGAGCTAATATAAAGAGGATTGTTGGAGTTTGACACATAAACCTATGTAATAACTTACTAAGAGCCACTTATTTATATTATTTTGAAGAATGAATTTAGGAGTCTCTTGGAGATGCTCTAAGGGCCTGTTTGGAATTTTGTTTTACTGTTGACTTATAGCTTATATGGTTTGTCAATTTAAGTTTTAGCTCAACTTGTAACTTATACGTTGATAAGTTATTTCTCGATACACGCAATATATAATATCCTTCAAATCTTTAAAATTATATATCTTTTGATCCGTTCATTAGAAAATTGATATGTATATATCAAATTACTTTATTCATCGAGATCTATCCATTGACATCCATTGATATATATTAAAAAATAAATATTTTGAAAATAATAAAAAAAGTTAACTTATAAGTTCTGATTTACTAAACACTCTACTAATTTATAAATTCTGATTTACCATACACTCTACTGATTTATATTTTCTGATCTATTTATCACTTATATGACATTTATGCTTATAAGCCTTAAGTTACTCATTTTAAGGTAAGCCAAACACCCACTAAACTATACAGCAATAGACAATAGTATTAGCCAGTCAGGTTCGGCACGCCACCGTGGCTGTAAAGTGTAAACTCATCGTCATTGTTTATAATTTTATCCCACTTCACTATTCTGCTTAATATCCAAATTTTAAATTAGATAATATATCTATTATTATATATATAATATCACAACATGTACCATTTTAATCCATCTTATATTACTATTTTAATCCTCTACATTCACTAATACACATCAATTAAAATTCGTATTTAATATGTGCATTCATTAATATATATTAATTAAAGTTCGTATTTAATATGTTTATTTAATACTACCTACTTAATTATAATACTTTCGTTACATTGCAATTAACTAAGCATTCGAAGAAGTTTGTGTCTCGCACGAGTATAGAAGCTTTAGAACTCATTATAAGTGATCTAACATTATTGAAGAAATAATATTGGAACATTAACTTCAGATTGCTAACTACATATTTTTGCTATGCAATCTACAGAATAAATTAATTTTGTGTGCTGTAGTTTAGTATTTTTACTTTATGAAAATGTGTCTAATACAATATTTTTTAATACTTTTTTGGCTCTGGTGCATTACTTGACATTCTGTAATATCAAATACAACAAATACATGACTTTGAGCACTTTAGGAAAATAAAGGGTACATTTGAATGTTTTAACCAAAATGGGAGATCTTGAAATGGGGACAAAATAAACGTCGGTTAAAAAAGAACGCGATAAACTAAAAATAATTTTAATCGTCACGATATCAATTGCTAATATTAATATCAAAACGTAACGAGAAAAATTTTAATACCAATTATAAAATAGAGCAATTCCGTGCAAGCACGGTGTTGACGGAGGAATTTGGGAACAACAAAATTCGAGGTACGTCGCCGGAAACAAGATCTATGACGGTGGTTTTTCTCCGGAAAAAGTGGTGGCGTGTGGTGGCTATAGATAATTGGTGGCTGAGATTGATAGGGTTAGTGGCGGCTATTTCAGAGCTCTCGACTTCCAACCCCTCAATCGGCCTACGTACCCCGGTATTTATAGGGGATCAAGCCAGACGTAGTTCTTGGAGAACAAGAAACCCAAATGGGCTTGGATAATGAACCAGCTTCCGGAATGTTCTACTATGAGGCCTAACCACACAAGGCCCAAGGCTCATCCAAGATCTCAAGACTTCACGGATAAGGAAACTTCCCCCGTCGAGGACTAGTCCTGTCCGCTACCAGCTATTTCTTGATTTCAAGGATGCAGGTATAGCCATGGTTTACCCCAAGTGCAGAACGCATCCCTGTCCCCCGAATGAGAAGCACCCACCAGATAGCAGGACAGGTGATCCAGAGCTTTTGGGTGCAAAGTGCAGGATTACTCCAAAGTTCCCCAATGAGAGCGCGCCCATTGGCTACAGGAACAGAGCTCCCAAAGCACACACCAAAAAGTCCCCATCTTTCCACCTTAGGGCGCACGGATGCCTCCCTTAGCGTCTAAGAAGGGTCCTTATATCCAGGCAAACCCCTGGAGGCCTTCTGCGACGGACATCCCCCTCCTGAGATACGACAGGAGGGAATTCTTCAACTTCTGGAATTCCAGCTGGAGTGGAATCCAAGCTTGAGTGGAATCCACGCTTGAGTGGAATCCTAGGAGAGATTTCTTCAATGTCTTCTCAGAAAATTAACTTGAATAGATTCATCCCCATATTTCACATTTAGGGCGCGCCCTAACTATAAGGAAAGCCAGGGCGCGGCCTAATTCCTCCAACTTGAGTCAAAATCCTAATTTATTCTAGAATTCCCCCAAATTGAACCCACATTTGGCCCGAATCCATCTTGAAAATACCCAAACCGAATTTTGGCTATAACAACTACCCCCCAATTCCGTACGAAATCAAAGATGATGTACGGAATTTCTCCTATAAAACCCAAAATTCACTCAAGATTTCTTTTAGGGCGCGCCCTAAACTAAGGCGCGTCCTGGGGAATTCTAAACGTTTATACAGCTGTCATCCACCATTTTTCCAAATCCCTATAAATACCCCCTTCTCTCTTACTTTACTCTTTTTCTATTCTCTCTCTAAAAAACCGAACTCCGGCGACTTCTCCTTTTCCGAGCAATTATCCGGCTAACCTCGACGGTTTTCTTCAATTCTTTTCCACAAATCTCGTTCCAGAACTTCCAAGGTATGTTTTTATGCCCTCAATCTATATTTTCACCGTGTATTTTGTCCATTCCGATGTGCAACTGCTCACATACCCTATGTTCTTTGTTTTCCGTTGTATGTATATATGTATGTATGTGTGTTTGATCTTGTTTTGCTGCTATAATCCTCTTCAAAATATGTTTCTGATGAATAGATATAATTAATTAAACTTCAGGGCGCGTCCTTGACACAGGGCGCGCCTTGGATTCCTCTGATACCATAACATAGTTTTAGAAACCTAATTCTTCATGACCCTTTCATATTGCTTAACACCATACACTAGGATACGCCTTAGATTTTTAGAATATTCATCGCATGTCTAATATCCATTTATTAAACTCCTGGGCGCGCCCTAAGTCCCTTTTTTATTAATTTTTGCAGCTGGAGGACAAGGGCGCGTCCTCTCCCTTCCATCCCTTTAAGGAATTCAACAAACGTCTTGGAATCTATTCTCCCTTGCCATCACCGCTTCCACCTAATCGCTACAGACTTCCTTTCTCATTCATCTCTCCAGAAGATAGGACGCGCCTTATTCAAGAATTTGAAGACGGCACCATGAGTTTTTCTAGTGAAAACTCCCCCGACACTACCACATCTGATCAACCTTCCAATGAATTTGATGCTCAACCGTCCAAAGAATCTCAAACACCCCCTGAGGCGAACCATTCTTACAACTCTATAGAGGATAGTGATTTTGCTCCAATCTCGGAAACATCGGGAGACACTCATTCTTCAGACACATACTCAGCTGAGGGCGCGCCCTCAGCCTCTTCCATTTCTCCTCCAATAAATTCTGAACCAACATCTCCACCACCTTCCACAACTCCCTTTGAACACTGGGAAGTTCGTGACGAAGAAATTGACCTCGAATGGGGTAGGTATGGAGATATAACTGAAAAAGAGAAGAATTCACTCCGAAAGAAACAAGGCAAACTGGCTTGTGTAAACATGTCTTCTACTGCAACAAATGACGAGGTAGAATGGGCTATGAAATACTACGGTCAAGAAGGACTTTGGGCCATTCCTCATTCTCATCACCGTCCCCACATTTTCAACTATGGTGGAAACTTCAGAATTCCAAGAATGGTTTTGACCCCTCGAATCGTAGCCCTTGGTGTGGGCGCGCCTTTACACCCATACCTTAGAGAAATCCTTGAATGGTATAATCTGGCCCCAATCCAACTTTCTCCCAACAGCTACAAACTTGTTCTAGGTTTGCTAATTCTCTACCGTGACTTGGGGTTCGAAGCACCCTCAATGCCAGAAATTAGTTACTTCTTCAGCATCCGCCAATCAAACATTGGCTATTACTATCTAGTAATTAACAAGCTTCATAACAACAAAGGCTTTTCTGACGGAAGGATTAGCCATATTAAACGGTGGAAGGAACCCTACTTCTTTGTCTGGGATGTTCCTAGAGTCCGTCTTCAATTCAACACAAATCCATGTAAGTGAGGGCGCGCCCTACACTCTTATTTTCTTCCATTTTTATTAACTTTTTATTAATCTTTTAAAAACTAAAACAGATAGAAGAATTCAAAAAACTCTTCAGGGCGCGGCCTCAACTCGAGCTACTGCCGTCCTTAAAATTGCAGCTGAAAGATTCAATCTTCACACCTTAATCACTGAAGAAAACTTAAAAAGGGTTGGAATCCTTTCTGATAGGGTTGGCTCAATTTGTAGATTTAGAAAATTTAGGAATGGTATTGCCGTCCCTCTATCTACTACTAGTGACAACGAAAATCTTGACTCTGATCAGGATGAAGGTATAAAATCTCAAATTAGGGCGCGCCCTAACCTTCCGATTTTACAGCCTATCCTTATTATATATCTTGTAACCTGTTATATGACTTAACATTTTTATTATTTTTTCTCTTGCAGATATGGCCCCCCAAATTCCACGCGGCTTTGGATCCAAAAAGAAAAATGACAAGGAAAAACCAACTGACAAAGCAGGTTCTTCTGACACTAGGGCGCGCCCTAGTCAAATTCAGCATGAACCCAACCCAACAATTCCTACTTCCAGATCCTTGAAGAGGAGTACTGAAGGCCAAGACCCCCCTGTTGACAAGGGCAAGAAGCCAAGAACTGAGGGCGCGCCTTCATACGCTGAGACCCTCATTGGTCCAGCTGCTGCATCTCTTATTGATGACAAAGAGGTTGATCATTGGCAAAACATGAATGCTGATGATGAAACAAACTCTATGGTCAAAGCCTCTGCTCAACTTCTAATTCAATCCCTAGGGCGCGCCCAAAGGATTCACAAAGAGAAGCTTTACATCAACAAACTCGAAGGGGAAAACAGAAAATATGCAAAGTTGATTGTGGAGTCTGACAACAAATGGAAGAGCAAGTGCGATTCCAAAGATGCTACTATCCAGGACCTCAAGAATGACTTGCAAGATGCTGCCAATCACCGCCAACTCCTGGCCGACAAGAATGACAAGTTGGAAAAAGAAAATGAAGATTTAAAGGTGCAGCGGGACACCCTTGAGATCGAGAAGGCAGATTGCTGGAAAGATGAGAAGCAGGCCATGGAAGATAAAAATTTCCAAGCTGGGTTCGATTTCTACCTTCTTGGTTTTCTTGCAAATGACCCAGATTACAACTGGGAAGAAAGGTTTGGTCCAGAGAGTGCTGAGGACATCAAACAATTCAAAATGCTGCACGCAGATGCCATCTTGGCAAAGAGGATCGAACTGGGATTGGACAAAGATCCACAGGGCGCGCCCTCAACTGAAGAGGCTCCCCTGCAATCTGAACGAATTGAAGATCCAGAAATCCAAACCATCAATCCTTCCAAACAAGACTCCGTTCCTGAAATGATCTCTCCTCTCACTGTTGTTCCCCCTAGCGATGCTAAGGACGCGCCTCCTTCTCCCCCCAAGGACGCGTCCTAAAATCTACCTTCAAGTTTATCCGAATTTATTCTAACTTTCAAGGCGCGGGTCCTTTGTAAAACCCTGCAAGTTGTAACTTAACCTTTAAACTTTGTTTGCACCGTTAATGACCTTAATGTTGATTGCCAAATTACTTTTGCCGTAAAACAGCTATAGGGCGCGCCCTAACACATAGGGGGCAACCTTCGTAAAATTTTCTTTATTACTTGTTAAAACACATCTTTCAAACATTTTCAGATACTTCCTCTGTACAAACATCATATGATGTAAAAAGTTGTTAGCTAAAATACTTGTAAACTCTTCAGTATAAATACAGGGCGCGCCCTTTATTTGAGCGCGGCCTCTTGTGTTTTATCAGCCAATATTCTTCCAACTCTTGAAAACGTTGAATCACTTAGAACAAAAAATCTTCATTCATATTGAGGGCGCGCCCTAAGGCATTACCCTTTTTCCAATATTCCTTTTACTTGTCAATTATTGCTTGGATTTATACAGCATTTCACAGGGCGCGCCCTAAGGCATAGAGCACGACCTTTTGTAATAAAAAGAATCTTCAAAAACTTGAAAGAATGTCTTAATAAACTTTATTAATTCTTCAAATAAACCCAAAATCTCAACAGAACAGGGGAAGGTATACATGAACTACCCCCCGAGCTAAGGAGAATAAACTTCGAAAAAGCGTAGAATAAAAACAGCAAGTCTCGACCAGAACTAAAGAAGGCGTACGTGTACTACCCCCCTAGACTAGGAGAAGATTTATTTATGCTAGTCTATAACTTAAATATAAGCCTTCATACAATAGGGGGTCAAAGCCGCACCCTACTGATAATATTTCCTCAGATGCTCTGCATTCCATGCCCTTGGGATTGTGTTGCCATCCAAGTCTTCTAGATGATAAGTCCCTTCCCAGATGATAGACTTGATCTTGTAAGGTCCTTCCCAGTTAGGTCTAAAGACTCCATGCGCTGCTACCCTTGTATTTGGCATAACTTTTCGCAGAACTAGATCACCCACCTTAAAAGGTTGAGCCTTCACCTTCTTGTTATAATACCGTGCAGCCCTCTGCTGATAAGTTGCCAATCTCAACTGTGAATTAGCCCTCATTTCTTCTAGGAGATCAAGATTTAATCTTTGATTAACCATATTTGATTCTTCATCATAAAAATCTCTTCGGAATGACCCTGCTCCAATCTCCACCGGCACCATTGCTTCACATCCATAAGACAATATGAAAGGAGATTCTCCAGTTGTGGTTCTTGGAGTCGTGTTATACGACCATAAGACCATGGGAAGTTCTTCAGGCCAATTCCCTTTACTTTCTTCCAACTTCGTCTTCAAGGTGTGCTTGATTATTTTGTTGACAGCCTCTGTCTGTCCATTACTTTGAGGGTGATACACAGCTGCAAATTCCTTCTTTATCCCCAAATCATCACACAATTTCCTCAATTCCTTGCTGTCAAACTGCTTTCCATTATCCGACACAAGCTTATATGGAATTCCAAACCTGCACACAATAGAGTTGAAAACAAAATCTCGAATCTTTCTTGCTGTAATTGTGGCCAGAGGCATTGCCTCCGCCCACTTGGTAAAGTAATCCACAGCAACAACAGCATATTTCACTCCTCCTTTGGCTTTAGGGAGCTCTCCGATAAGATCTATTCCCCACATAGCAAATGGCCACGGACTCACCAAGGAAGTCAAAGTGGTAGCAGGGCTGGTAGAGTAATTTGCGAACCTCTGACACTTGTCACATGCCTTAACAAGTTCGTAAGCATCCTTCTTCAAGGTAGGCCAATAATATCCTTGCCTTAACACCTTCATTGCCAACGAACCACCCCCCGAGTGATTGCCGCATATACCTTCATGAATTTCCCTAAGAATGTAATTGCACTCATCCCCATCTATGCACTTGAGAAGTGGTTGATTGAAACCCCTCTTATACAAAATCCCATCATACTCCACGAACCTAGCTGCTTGATACTGAAGCCGCCTGGCTTCCAACTTCTCACCGGGAAGTATCCCTTCTCGAATATATTTTTGAATGGGAGTCATCCAAGTAACACTGGGAATAGATTCCACTTCCATGACTTCAACCTCTGGAATGCTAGGAACTTCCTGTATTTGCAAAGGTACAGTCCCCAACAGCATAGCGTCTTTCTGTGACCCCAACTTGGCTAACACATCTGCACTACAGTTCTCATCTCGTGGAATACACTCTACTCGTACTTCTCGGAACTTTTTGATCAATCGTTGAGCGCACCTCATGTAAAGCTCTGTCCTTGGACCTCTACACTGAAATCCACCTTTTACTTGTCCGACCACCAGTTCTGAATCACTCAACACAATGAGATTCACTACCTTCATCTCCAAAGCCATCTTTAACCCATTAATCAAGGCTTCATACTCTGCATCATTATTGGTCGCCTGAAATTTGAAGTGAATAGCACTCATGAGTTGATTCCCTTCGGGGGTAAGCAAGATTACTCCTGCTCCAGCCCCTCCATTGTTAACAGCTCCATCTACTTGTAACTTCCACCACGGTTGAGGAACTTCTTCAAATGGGGTTGCACTCCTAAGCAGAACTTCAGGCTCAATCAATACTATTGATTTTTCTTCATTTTCCGACTCGAATTCAAGAATGAAGTCAGCTAAAGCTTGACCCTTTATAGCTGTCCTTGGAGTATATTCTAAATCAAATTGTCCCAGCTCAACTGCCCATTTTAACATTCGACCAGAGGTTTCCGGCTTGTGGAGAATTCCTCTCAATGGATATGCCGTACGAACCTCAATCTTATGAGCCTGAAAATAAGGACGAAGCTTCCTTGACGCCAAAACTAGGGCATAAACCAACTTTTCCATGCTAGTATATCTGGTTTCCGCATCGAGCAAACGCTTACTCACATAATAAACCGGAGACTGATGATCAACTTCTTCTCTTACTAATACCGCACTGATAGAATGTTCTGAAACTGCCAAGTATAAAATTAACGTTTCTCCTTCCACGGGTTTAGCTAAGAGAGGAGGATTTCCCAAATGCTCCTTTATTCTCTGAAAAGCTTCCTCACACTCAGATGTCCATGCAAAATCTTTGGCTGCCCCCTTTATCGCCTTGAAGAATTCTCTGCATTTATCCGACGATTTTGAAACGAAACGATTAAGGGCTGCTATCCTTCCCGTTAGACTCTGAACTTGCTTTACACTAGACGGAGATTTCATGTCAAGAAGGGCTTTTATTTTTGCTGGATTTGCCTCGATTCCACGATGATTAACAATAAATCCTAGAAACTTCCCGGATTCTACCCCAAAGACGCATTTTTGAGGATTCAACTTCATCCTAAACTTCCTCAAAATCTCGAACATCTGTTCCAAATGCTTTACATGGTCTTCTGCTTTTAATGATTTAACAAGCATATCATCCACGTATACCTCCATGGTTTTCCCTATCAAATCCTTAAACATCATGTTCACCAATCTTTGATAGGTTGCGCCAGCATTGATTAACCCGAAAGGCATTCCAATGTAACAATACAATCCTCGATCTGTAATAAAGGAAGTGTGCTCCTGATCCGGCTCATACATAGGAATCTGGTTGTAACCAGAGTAGGCATCCATGAAACTTAAAAGAGCATGTCCTGCCGTGGCATCTACCAACTGATCAATCCTCGGGAGTGGAAAGCTATCCTTCGGGCATGCCTTGTTCAGATCAGTGAAATCCACACAAGTTCGCCATTTCCCATTTGGTTTTTTCACAAGAACCGGATTAGCCAACCAATCTGGATAATATGACTCCTTGATTAGCCCAACATCTAGAAGTCTATCCACCTCTTCTTTCAAGGCTACGGCTCTCTCTCCACTTACTGGCCGGCGTTTCTGGCGAATTCCCTTCTTGGTGGGATCTATATTCAGACGGTGACACATAACCTTCGGATCGATCCCAACCATATCAGCATGACTCCAAGCAAAAACATCCAGATTGTTTAAAAGGAAATTAGTTAGCATGCCTCTTAACTTGGAGTGCAACTGCGACCCAATCTTCAGAACCTTAGCTGGATCCCTCTCATCCACCAAAATAGAAATTGTATCCTCTGCAGGACCAGTCTTTTCCACCGGTTGCGGTGTCCTTGGGTCAAGGTCGAAATCAAAACTTCGAGGATCTTCAACCGGTGCTACGTCGTTGGAGGGCACGTCCTCTTTAAGAAGGAAGTCTTCCTCAACAAGGGTATGCACCAAACCTTCAAGCAACATTCGTCTCCCTTCAATCTGCTCACCCTGGAGATCAAACGAAATTACTTCCTCTGCATCTTCCTCTATTTCCTCCAAAATTCCTTCTTGAAGCTCATCAAGAACCGAAATATCATCCTCGGGGCGCGCCCTGTATAGCGGTTCTTCCTCTTCAGGTTCCTGGGCAAGATAATGGGCTTTCACCTCTTCTGGGACAACACTCGTGACTCCAGAACCACTCTCACGCAGGGCGCGCCCTCCATCTTGCTGCCTTCTGAACCCTTTAATCGCCTTATGGTAGCAATCTCTAGAGTCGTGCTGAGAGCCCCGTACAGTTCCCACACCATTCGGCGTAGGAAATTTCATCGCAAGATGATAGATGGAGGTCACAACTTTCATTTCCTTCAACAGGGGTCGTCCAACTAGAGCATTATGTGAGGAATCCACATTCAAAATCATGAAATCCATCATTTGCGTCACAGAAAGGTTTCCTTCCCCAAGAGTTACCGGTAATTTAATAGCTCCCATAACTTTTACCGATTCTCCTGAAAAACCATAGATCCATCCGTTGTCCTGAATCATGTCTTTGTCTAAGAGTCCCAGCTTCTTATAAGTACTGTAGTAGAGTATGTTCACCGAGCTTCCATTGTCCACGAAAACCCGATGGACATTCTTCGAACCAATCTGAATTGCTACTACCAGAGCATCATTATGAGGATGATGTACCCATCTAGCTTCTTCTTCAGTGAAAGTAATGTCAGCACATTCTCCCTTGAACAATTTTGGTGGCCTCAATTCCAAACTATTCACATTTGTGAGAGGTCGATATCTCGCTTCCCTGGAATACCTCTCCATAGCGTGATTGCTATCTCCCCCTAAGTGGTGCCCTCCGAAGATGGTGTGAATACTTCCTTCTTTGACGAATTTCTTTTCTTCTAGCTTACCTTCTCCGTGGAGGGCGCGCCCTCCGTCTCTCCTGTCGGGATTCTCCCTATGCTTCTTCACCTCCCTAACAATCCATTCCGTCAGGTATCCTTCCTTAATCAAATCTTCAATCTCTTCCCTGAGTTGACGACATTCATGTGTGTTATGCCCTGCGGATTCATGGAATTCGCAATACTTTTTCTTATCCTTGCTCTGCCAGGAAGTCAATGGTTCCGGCTTTCTGAAGAAACCTTTGTTCTTATTCACCTCAAAGATATGTTCAATAGAAGCTGCTAAAGGAGTATAGTTGCCCGGCCTTTGATCGTAAGCGTATGTATCAGGTGGACCCCAACTCCTTCCAGTTTCAGTTAGATTTATCCGGTTCGCACCAGTTGCTATACGACGGGTAGGACTGGGAGACCTATCCTTCCTTTTACCAATCTTTGCCTTGGAACCATTCTGACTATCAGTTTTTCGGTTGTCTGCCAAGGATTGTTCCACAAATTTTGAAAGACTCAGCTTGTGCAAACACATCAGCCAACGTAGGTGGATCACGTCCTTGAAGATGTTTCCAGAAATCTGTTCCCACCGACAATCCAGCAATTAAGAAACTCTTGAGTGTTTCATCTGTCGCTCCTCTCACCATAGTGGATTCCGAGTTGAATCTCTTGAAATAGGATTGCAAACTCTCTCCTTCTCTTTGTTTGATGTTGGCCAAGGTCGTGACCGGAGGAGCATATTTTACCGCAGCCTGGAACTTAGTCAAGAACAAGTTCCTCATCACCTGCCACGATGTAATTATCCCCGGACCAAGCTTCTGAAACCATTGCTGAGCACTCTCCCTGAAAGTTGCCGCCAACAATCGACACCTAGCCAGTTCTGTAACTTGATAGACATCCATCTCAATATCGAAACGTCCAAGGAATTCCACAGGGTCTGCATTTCCATGAAATCGCAAATCATTAGTCATCGATCTATACCCAGCAGGGAGCTGCGCCTCTCTAACCTCAGTTGAGAAGGGAGAAGATGTTGGAGCAGTTGCAGATATTCTTCCTCCGTCTAGGTGAGCAAGGAGTTTCTTTAAGTCATCCACATTAAATGTTCCCACTCCAGGAATATTCTGGATATTTGGTTGTTCCACAGTCTGAGTACCCCCCGGGGGCGGAGGTGGCGGTGGAGCTGCCGTCTGAACACCTCCTTGAATTTCAACTTGTGGTTGAGTCACAATCTCTTGAGTTTGAATTTGATGATCCTCGGGATTTCCATGAGGTTGTGGATCCCCTTGAGAACCTCTCTGATACTGTTCTCCCGAGCGAGAGTGCGTCCTCGACCTGGACTCACTTGAAGTACTTGAGGGAATTTGATGGATGCGGGGGGTTCTCCCCCCTGAGGGCGCGCCCTGATTACGGGGGCGCCTGTTTCCCTGGTGCCAATCCATTCTTCTGTCACCGTTATCACGGTTTCTTCTTTCAGTATTATCTCGATGAGGAGTTCGGTGGAATCCAAGGGGCCGCGACCTGTTTTGAACAGGGGGCACGCGCTGTGGATTATTATTTCGAGCAAGAGTTCTTTCATGTCCAAGGGGCCGCGACCTGTTGTCAGGGGGCACGCGCTGTGAATCATGGCTTTGAGGAAGGGCTCGCTCATGTCCAAGGGGCCGCGACCTGTTATCAGGGGGCACGCGCTGTGAATCATGGGGCCTCGATTCCATATATTTGTCTTTCTTCTGAAGCTCGAGGAGCACCATCCTTAAATCATCGTCGTCAAGCCTTATTCCAAGGCGTTCTTTCAAGCTGGCAAAATCTCTCCTTTCTTTAGCGATTTGCTCTTCATCCCTTTGAATCTCATGAGGAGTGCGCCCCGAACGGTGAGGATGAGGGCGCGCCCTCTCTTGAGGATTCACCAACCTGCGCTCAGAATTATTTTCACTAGGATATTCAATAATAGGATCAGAATAATCTAACCTTCGAGGAGTAATCAGCTGAAATCTCTTTTCATGACTTTCCTCCCCCCTTCGAGAATCTTCCACGTTCTGAGGGGATTTCCCCGATCGGTGATGATTTCGTGGGATACTCCGAGATTTTCTCCTTGATTCTTGCTCTTCCTCCACCGAACCCAATCTCGCCCCGAAACTATTTATGGCATCTTGCATAACATACAGCTGTTCCATTAATGCCGAATTACTGATGAGAACGGGCGGCTGTCCACCGATGGCGGCCGGAGTTCCTTGATGTCGCGGAGGAGCAGTTATATTTTCCGGGACGTAAGCTTCATGTCGCGCTCGGTTATCTCCCAAGCTATCCTCAGAATCGTAACCATCTTCTCCTTGAGAACCTCTGCCCTGATTGTGAGACATCTTTTCCTCCTAAGATGTAGATCTTGATTGGCTCCCCTCCTTCTAGCGCCAATTTGTTGACGGAGGAATTTGGGAACAACAAAATTCGAGGTACGTCGCCGGAAACAAGATCTATGACGGTGGTTTTTCTCCGGAAAAAGTGGTGGCGTGTGGTGGCTATAGATAATTGGTGGCTGAGATTGATAGGGTTAGTGGCGGCTATTTCAGAGCTCTCGACTTCCAACCCCTCAATCGGCCTACGTACCCCGGTATTTATAGGGGATCAAGCCAGACGTAGTTCTTGGAGAACAAGAAACCCAAATGGGCTTGGATAATGAACCAGCTTCCGGAATGTTCTACTATGAGGCCTAACCACACAAGGCCCAAGGCTCATCCAAGATCTCAAGACTTCACGGATAAGGAAACTTCCCCCGTCGAGGACTAGTCCTGTCCGCTACCAGCTATTTCTTGATTTCAAGGATGCAGGTATAGCCATGGTTTACCCCAAGTGCAGAACGCATCCCTGTCCCCCGAATGAGAAGCACCCACCAGATAGCAGGACAGGTGATCCAGAGCTTTTGGGTGCAAAGTGCAGGATTACTCCAAAGTTCCCCAATGAGAGCGCGCCCATTGGCTACAGGAACAGAGCTCCCAAAGCACACACCAAAAAGTCCCCATCTTTCCACCTTAGGGCGCACGGATGCCTCCCTTAGCGTCTAAGAAGGGTCCTTATATCCAGGCAAACCCCTGGAGGCCTTCTGCGACGGACATCCCCCTCCTGAGATACGACAGGAGGGAATTCTTCAACTTCTGGAATTCCAGCTGGAGTGGAATCCAAGCTTGAGTGGAATCCACGCTTGAGTGGAATCCTAGGAGAGATTTCTTCAATGTCTTCTCAGAAAATTAACTTGAATAGATTCATCCCCATATTTCACATTTAGGGCGCGCCCTAACTATAAGGAAAGCCAGGGCGCGGCCTAATTCCTCCAACTTGAGTCAAAATCCTAATTTATTCTAGAATTCCCCCAAATTGAACCCACATTTGGCCCGAATCCATCTTGAAAATACCCAAACCGAATTTTGGCTATAACACACGGGAAATGAAGCTAGTTCTTTATTAAAGCTTAAACACTGGTTTGCATCGACTAGAGATTCTAATAACGGCTAACTTCACAAAACTAAATAAAGCATTGATTTGATTAAATTCAACACGCGAAAATCACATACTATATGTGCAATTATCAATTATCAATTATCATACGGCACTACTCTTGTTTTTGCATAAGTTAATCCGAAACGGTTGTGACTGTAGACAAATCCACCATTGTACAATACACATGCGGCATGCCGCATTAACATAATTTATATTTTCAAAATTATAAAACAATAAAGAATTTGTTGTTTTTTTTTTGTTTTTCTTTGTTTTAGTACATCTACACTAATCTATAATAAGCATACTCGAAATATTTTGTAGCTTGTAATTTTGTAGTACATCTATACTAATCTATAATAAGCAACCCTCTTGGCCCGCAAGGGTTGTCTCAGTTGGTTAAATAAGCAATCCTCTTGGCCCGCAAGGGTTGTCTCAGTTGGTTAAAGAGAGACCATCTCACCTCTTGGTCGACTCCCATGGGAGGTGGATTTGTGATTATACCATCCTGGGGCAGAGCCTGTCGCACTTGTGCCGTTTGCCTTGGATCACGTGGTTTGTAGGCTATTGCGTGAGCCCATGGGTTTACCCAGAGCGCACCCGAAGGGTAGCGGCTGCGGGTTCCCATGTTAAAAAAAAAATTAAAAAATTAAAAAAAAATGTACAAATTATAAAATGCCCCCTCTGTCTTATTTAATTGTTAACAATTCTTATTTTGTGATATCCCATTCAATTGCTAACATTTTAAAACTTATTAAATATAGTATATTTTTAATACTTTAAAAATTCAAATAAATACACTATTTTCCACTAACTTTTACTATTTTTTTAATTAATCACTTGAATATTAATGAATCCATCACTTTATCTACTTTTTTATACTTTTCTATTATTTTATTCCCATTTATTAATTTTCGTAAACAACTCAAATGTTAATTAACATTCAACGGAATGGAGGGAGTAATAAAAACACCCGTGAATTGTTTGTAATGAAAGTTAGAGGCCATTTAGGTAAATTTAAAATTATTATTTAAGACTTAAAGTTACTTAAAGTGATAAGTGAAAAAGAAAAATTTTAAGTCAATATCTGTTTGGATAATTTTGTATAATGAGTAACTTATGAATTATTAAAAATATAAAAATAAAAATAAATTTGATAAATTATTAATTTGAATGATGATATTAATTTTTATCAAATAAAATCATCAAAACAAAATAAATCGCTCAAAAAGTACCTCGTACCAACTTCTGGTTTTAAGTTATTTTTTTAACTTTAAATCATTTTCTAATTTATTATGCAAATAAAAAAATTTCAAATTAAAATCAAAAATCACTTTAAGTCCTAAATTAAAATCCCAGCCAAACGGGCTCTTAATTGTATTCTCATAAATCACTTTTTTGTAATACAATATGTTCCACATCTATGTATTTTCCAAAATAAAATGAAATAATTAATTTAATCATGCGCATTACCGAGAAGGCTAGAACTATGGGGTTTAGTTCAGGTTGGTCGTAGATTCGGCCGCCATTATAACGTCAGCCGTTTGACATGTGTCCCGTTATGTTGGTACCTCTTGTTAGATTCGTTATTGCCGTTTATTAATCTGATCTAAGAATATTTAAATCAGAAAGAACAATTTCTTCTAAATTATACAACGGGTTGCCTCCCTAATTCCTAAATACTTTCAACAACGTGGTGTAACCGGCCGTGCAACTTAAGTTCGGAAGAAAAAAAAAAAAAAAAAGCATAAAAAAATAAACATACTTTCTCGGCACCAAAATAAATGTTCATTTTGACTTTTAATTGGTTAAAGTGATCAACGTTTGACTGAAATTATATATATATATATATATATAGGTTTGGTCCACAACTACCGTTGGTTGGACCAGCCACCAGCAGTACCGCAACCGTTCATTCCGGCAGTACTAGCCGCAACCTTACCGCAACCGTTCATTGCGGCAGTAAGTCTTACCGCAATGGTTCATTGCGGCAGTTGTTTAATTAAAAATACATAGCATTAGTTGTTTAATTAAAAATACATAGCATTAGTTTGGGGAGTCGAACTCTTGACCTTTTAGAAATTATACAAAACTTTTCCCACTCCACCAACTTGTACTATAGCAATGTAAACAGTATTATCTTATTTATTATTTAAAATTATTAATTTGAAATATATTGATTTATAAATTTAATAAAAAATACAAAATTAAAACCATTCGTTTGGATTCAAACTCTTGACCTTTTCCAAATGATACAAACATTTTGCCGCACCACCAACTTCCACTCTTGCAAGTTTAAGCAAAATTATCTTACATATTATTTGCATTATTGTAATTTGATATATATATTTATAAATTAATAAAAAATAGTAAATTAATAGATAATAACATATGAAATGTGTATAGACGGGTTAATGAACATGGGAACAACTTCCAACCACGTGACATTTAAATTATTAATTAATTAATTTTTGAAACAAATTTAGGAAAAAAATGTTATGTAAAGTCAAAACTTGAAAATAATGAAATATATATTATTATAATCTAAAAAATGAAAAAAATAGCATAAAACATTAATGTAAGTTAAAATGAATGAAAGTGTTAAGAAAAAATTTATATTGAATATTTTAAATAGAAAAAATAACAAAAAATGTTACCATCCTGATTCATTTTTCAACAGTTATCTAAGATTGAGATGTACATGTCATTCCATCAATATTTAAACTACGTAACATGTAAAAAATATCCATAATACATTATTAAAGATACTTTTAAGTTAAAATTAATATAGTTTATTATTTTGATGCATATTTGAAGATTTAAAAATAAAACAAAAAAAAATAAAAAATCATAAATTACTGCCGCAATGACTCATTGCGGTAGTTTTTCCTGCCGCAATGTTTCATTGTGGCTCTGAAAAATTTTACGGCATTAATTATGGTTGGTGGTTGGTAATAAATGAACCACCTGCCGCAATGATTGGTGGTTGTATACTTCTCGTATCCGCATTGTATCATTGCGGCAGCAGATAGGGATGGGCGTCGGGGCACTTCGGGGTCGGGGAGTGCTATCCCCGCCCCCATCCCCGAATTCAAACCCGATCCCCGTCCCCGGCCCGATCCCCGTCGGGGACTAATTTTCATTCCCCGGCCCCGGCCCAAACGGGTAACGGGGATCCCCGCGGGGAATCGGGGAATTTTATTTAAAACAAAAAATAATATTAAATAATTTTAAACACTAACTAGTGAGCTCAAATGCACTAAATTAAAATTAAAAAATATTACTTAAAGAAATAATTATAAATAATATGGAAATTAAGTTATTTAACTATTAGAAAGAGAAACATATAAAATTAAAACATCATTTTATTTTCAATATGAAGTATTGAAAATTCGTATATATTAATATATGAATATCAATATATATGTGTGTGTGTGTATATATGCATATATTTGAGTGTGATGAAATCGAGTTGTGATGGAAAATTAGGTCGGGTAGAGAAAATCGGGGCGGGGGTCGGGGATCGGGCCGGGGAGACATAAAAACCCGGCCCCGGCCCGCTCCCCGATTTTTTTTAAAACTTGTCCCCGCTCCCCGGCCCGTACCCGAAAAAATCCCCGATTCCCCGCCCCGTTCGGTGCGGGGATCGGATCGGGGTCGGGCGGGCCGGGATGAATGCCCATCCCTAGTAGCAGATTTAAGGGTAAAAAAGTAATTCCGTATTTTAATATATCCGCAATGATTCATTGCGACATTAATAAGGGTAAAAACGTAATTTCAGATTTTATTTCATCCGCTATGTATCATTGCGGCAGCAATTTGGAGGGTGAAAACGTAATTTCATTCTTTTACTTGTTTCTATATTTCAAATTAACAGCTTTTATTAATTTATTATTATTTATTACTTTTATTAAATATAAAACTATAATAATTTATTTAAAATTTTATATAATAATTCAAATTTTATAAACATTTTTTATTTTATAATGTATTAATTTACCATTTTTTATTAATTTTAAATTAAAACGCTGCCGCAACCCTTCATTGCGGCAGGTGTCTTTTTTCCTGCCGCAATGAACACTTGCGGCAGTGTACGAGTTGGTGGTTCTGGGCCTTTTTTCAACCAACGGTGGCTGTGGAAGGGCACCCATATATATATATATATATAGGCATTTGCTCCATACAGAACACTCTTATATAACAAACAACAAAGAACATCTTAGATCTATTAGATCTTTTGGCCCCGCCAGGGGCACCCAATACAAAAAGTTATTATTTTTTTACCCTCTATCAAGTCTGCAAAAAAAAAATTTAAAAATTACTGTTCACGTGATGACGTCATCACGTTAACAGTAAATTTTCAAAATTTTTTTTTTTTGTTGGATGGATGGAGCCTAAAAAAATAAGAACTTTTTGTATTGGGTGGCCCCGCCAGGGGCAATGGATCTATGAGATATGAGGTGTTCTTTATTGTTTGTTATATAAGGTGTTTGCTATGGAGTGCAACTCTATATATATATATTATAATTGAAAAAATTAAAAAATATTATATCATTAAAAAGTATATATAATCTATGTTATAATGCAACTTTCAGATTTTAAAAATAACGATTGAATAATTTTTAATATATAATCAAACATTGGTCAATTTGATCAATAATAAGCGAAAAAGACATGTAAAATGGGACGGAAAGAGCATTGAATCATGAGATAAAAACTACTTTAGTAAGATTGAAAAATAACACAAATAGCAGTACTCACTCTGTCTCACAAAACCTTTCTCCTTTTGACTTTGAACACTGTTCATTATAAGCGATTGACTACTAATTTACACATAATCTATAAAACCAAATATAGTCATGAGTGATCTTGTTGAATTCGTATTTGTTAATAATTTAATACAATGAAGTTTTTATAATTAATAATAATATAAAATTAAAGATATAAACAATTAAAAGTGTGTGTTGGCAAACGTGTCAAAAGTAAACAGGAAAAGTATTTTGAGACAGAGGGAGTATTAATTAGGACAAGATAAAACTAGTATACATGCATATAATTCAGAGTAAAGTGCATTTTGTGTACTTGTACTTTGGTCTAGACACCACTTGCAATACTAAACTTTAAAATCGAGCATCTGCAATATTGAACAAATAATTTACTTGCACTTACCGTCTATTATCACAAACGGAGTTAAATGGTCAGGGGTAAATCAATTTTTTCCTTGTTCAGTCATAATATCTAATCAGCAAAAGAAATTACATATCTTGTTCTATCAACGATCAACAAACAAAACCAAATCACTCCACTAACCTATACATATCTCTCTCATACATGCATATATACATGTATTTCACAAATTCATCATCACAATCTCACTAATTAAATCCACAATCACAATGAAGCAACAACATCATCACCACCACTCCGAAGTTGTCTGCTCTACCTCTGACAACCATCCGCGAAAGAGTCACTTCTTCTTGCTGTAATAATGTTTAATTTGTTCATTTTTAATTTACCATGCTTTAATATAAGTGTTGATTGAATTTTACTATTTTTGTGATTGTTTTGGTGATGAGGTGTTTGATTGGTATAGTTTAAGGTTGTTGGGGATTTTGAGGGGTTAGTTTTGGGGAAAACAAGTGATGTTCAAAGGATTGATGTTAATGAGAGGATTACAAGTCTTGAGAGGCTTAATCCAACACCTCGACCCACTACGTATGTTTTATTGGGTACTTAATTTTATAATGAGGTTATGGTAATGTATGGGATCTTAATTGATTTTTGTAACTGCTCAGGTCTCCGTTTCGTGAAGGGATGTGGAATTTTTGAGTGGCTAGGAATCGGGACTTCCGGGCTATTTGCTATTAAAATTGTGTTCGAGCAAATGATTTTAATGTGCGTGCATATGATTATATGGACTATAGGTGGACTTAGAAAGTCTGATGGTCAGGTAGGAAAAGAAATATATGGGAAAAGACTGATTTACCGATGACCATTTAACTCCGTTTGTCATAAATAGACGGCAGTACACAAAGTGAAAGTAAATTATTTGTTCAGTATTGCATATGCTCGATTTTTAAGTTTAGTAATGCAAGTGGTGTCTAGGACAAATTAAGTACAGGTACACAAAGTGCACTTTACTTTATAATTCATATGCATTTGCCACATAAAAATTAATTTACCATAAATTCACAATTTGTATAATTAAAATTAAATATTCAAGGTTAAAAATATTTAATTCTGATTTTTGAATATTAGACGGGAATAAAAATATTTTTGCTATTGATTTACAAAATTGTTGGAAATTTACTGTATTTCTTTTTCATCATTACTTAAAAATTAAAAGAAGTTGAGTCGGAGCAAGGTTGGATAATTCACTATCACCCCAAGAATTATTGAAACAGATACAGAGTTGTAGTAACTACCGGGGTATTAAATTACTCAGCCATACTATGAAACTCTGGGAGAGAGTGGTGGAATGTCGGATAAGAAAAGTAGTCGAAATCTCAGAGAATCAATTTGGTTTCATGCCTGGGAGATCGACGATCGAAGCAATTCATCTCGCCAGACGTCTTTTGGAGAAGTTCAGGAAACGGCGAAAAGACCTTCATATGGTGTTCATTGATCTAGAGAAGGCGTATGATAGCATCCCCCGTGAAGCTATTTGGAAGAGCCTTGAGGAGAGGAGAGTGGCACCATCTTACATTAGGGCGATTCAAGATATGTACTCTCAAGCTAGCTCTTGCGTCCGGACCCCAGTGGGTGACTCCCGATTTTTCCCGGTTGAGATTGGGCTTCACCAGGGGTCGGCCCTTAGCCCTCTTCTTTTTGCCCTCATTTTGGATGTCATGTCGAGAGGGATTCAAGACGTAGTTCCCTGGTGCATGCTCTTCGCGGATGACATCGTGTTAGTGGCGGAGTCGAGGGAAGAGGTGAACGGGAAGTTGGAGCTTTGGAGATCTACTTTGGAGTCCCAAGGGTTGCGTTTGAGCCGATCTAAAACCGAATATCTCTGGTGTAACTTCAGTGGAGAGGCCAAAGAGGGAGGGGTGGAGGTCAAGATTGAAGACCAGACTGTCCCCCGTACGGATAAGTTTAAGTATTTGGGTTCGATCATCCAAAAGGATGGCGAGATTGACGACGATGTCTCACATCGTATCAAGGCTGGGGTGGCTTAGGTGGAGGGCAGCGTCAGGGGTGTTGTGTGACAAGAAAGTTCCTTTAAAGTTGAAAGGGAAATTCTACAGAGCGGCCATCCCGCCCGCGTTGCTTTATGGGTCGGAGTGTTGGGCGACTAAGAAGGCTCTCGAAAACAAGATGGAAGCGGCAGAAATGAGGATGTTGCGGTGGTCTTGCGGACGTACGATGTTGGATAGAATCCCGAACGCAGTGTTTAGGAGCGAGCTCGAGGTGGCGCCTTTGTCAGGAGGCTGGCTGAAGCCCCGGTGAGGAGGGTTGAAAACATCTCGGTCACTGGGGTGAGGAGGAGAGGCAGACCGAAGAGGTCGTGGGAAGAGCAGCTTAGGATGGATCTGAAGGCCCTTAACCTAGATGCGACCATGATCGACGATAGGCACTCTTGGAGACGTCATATCAGAGTGGTGGATTCTCTTCTAGGGAGCGGCTCAGTAGTTGAGAGCCTCAGAGTTGGGATGTCCCGGTTAACACTATCTTAGAAGTTCGGCCGCCTCGCTCGCAGTCGCTGTTTTCAGCGTTCCCCTATTTTCTGGTCTTATAATGTTGTTTTATGCAGTGCAGGGATTTTTGAGCGGAGGTATCATCACACAACGGAGAGCAAACCCTCGCAGGTATGTTTATCCCATGTGGAGGTTGCCATGGGCTTAGGTATCATTCAGATCTTTTCCATACCAAAACACCCTCTCTTTTTTTCACGCACAAAGCCGAGGGTTTTCACGGAAACAGTCTCCCCACTCTAAAGGTGGGGGTATGGACTGCGTACTTCCTACCATCCCCAAACCCTGCCCTGCGCGGGATATACTGGGTATGTTTCGTTTGGTTTGGTTTACTCATTTGCAAGTTTATAAGTACAACTTTTTTGTAAAAAAAAAAAAAGAAAAAGAAGTTGAGTCGGGAATTTATGGGTGTTTCCCGACTCCACCGCTCCAATAACTTAGCTTGCGATGAATTGTAGACAACTAGACTGCAAAGGAGGAAACAATGATACGAGTAACTCATGTAATGGTTGGACGACTAGACTGCAGAAGAAACAATGGAGGGGAGTAGTCATGATCAATTAATAGTTGTTCCATCCAGCGGTTAGCCTAGGCATTTTGGCGCATAGGAATAAACCTCTTCCTACAAATCTTATGCTTAGACGTTTGCTACCAAACAAATAATCCCTCACCAACATATTGACACAAATAAGGGGCAACAGTATCGATCCGTGGTGTGTCATGTGTGCACACACACAGTCATATATATGTCTGCATGGTCGAAATTGGAGCAAAAAGATTATGAAGAATTTGTAGTAATGGACTTAGTGTGTGTTGTCTTTGACCTTATTGCCAAAGCACTAAGAAATGAAAAAAAAAAAGAGTAAAAAGCACTTCGTGTACTTGAATTTATACGAAATTTGCACTTGGGATATTATAGTTCAAAAACCCCTACTTGTAATACTGCATTTTCAAACTTTTTGCAAAGTGTGTACTTCCGTCAAATGTTACTTAACTCCGTTACTTTTCTAAGGGCAAAACAGTCGGTTCAATTTTGAGGATTTACTTTTAAGTAATTATAAATACGATTATTTTGTTAATCGACCTTTTAGCATCTCGAATCATCGGATCACTCCCCTGCAAAAAAACCCAAATCAAATTTTGTTCCAAGAAAACATATAAACTACACTAACACACTTAACAGTAACAACATTATAACCTGAATGAACTCGAGTTTATTGAGCAAGTTGAGGGCTTTAAGAGAAAGAGCTCGAGAATCGGACCGGGTATTATTCGAATGATTCAATTTAAGAGTATTGAGAGCTGATTTAATAACAGCAAGATCTTTAAGCTGTCTGAGAGTGCGAGATCTGTATAGTACGCGCCGCCGCATCACGGAGAGTGAAAGAAGAGGAGCGACGAACAGAGGATTCAAGGGCGGAGATGCGGCAGAGAAGAGAAGAGATGTCAGTGTGGTTAATTTCATGATTTTGATCTTGGTGGCGGAGAGATTGAAAATGGGGTTTTGGAGAAAGGGTGACTGGGGGTAGTAGGAGTGATGGGGTTGTTGAGAGATGTGAGATTGGCAGTGGATGAAGAGGGGTTGTTGTTCTGTTGGTGGTGGTGGTGGAGGGTGGTGGTAAGTGGTGGAGCAGTGGCAGCAGAAGCAGGTTGTGGTGGTGGTTGATGGGTGGTTGTGGTGGTGATGAGAGTGAGATGCCATCTTTTTGGGGGGGGGAAGAGTTGGGAGAAATGTAGAAAGGGAAAGCAGGTAAATAATTGTATTGTTGGGAATGAGATGGGAGTGTGAGTCTGTGAATTGAGGCTCTTGCTGCTCTTTATAACTGGAAAAAACCGAGAAGAACAACAAGCTTGTGATTGTACGTCTTGGAGATTGCACATTCAAGGAGAGCTCTGAGGTCATTGGTGCCCACATTTGTCATTCAGTTGAAGAATTACTTGAAATCACCTGTCACATATTTGATTTCCAAAGGCTTTACAAGTAATAGAACTCAAAGTTTCTTGAGTATATCCAGTTGTAACTGTTGATAGAATGATATAAACATTACTGTCTTCATCAAAATGCTGTACACTGTCCAGCAATTTAATTCTTTTTGGTTCCAGAGCTAAGTTTTAATTTACTACTACATTCATATGCAGCGGCGTCTTGTCAACTTTGTTATAAATTGCTGCTTGTGAATTAAGAACAGAAGGGTGGATGCTTGTATGTGTTTTAGGTTAAATTTCTGCGTTTTTCTTGATTTCGCCGGATTCTAGGCTCTCACCGGATTCTGGTAATGTTGATCGGAATTTTCCAGATTCCGGGGATGTTCTTGAAATTTCCGACGAGTGTTCTTGTTAATTTCTTGTTTAATCTGCTCCTCTACTATTGTCAAAAGTGTTTGTGGAATCTATTTCTTTAAAAAATACGTTTAGAGCTGAAATGACCAAACTGCCCTCGCCAAAGTAACGACGTTAGAGGCAAACTGACGGAAGTACACACTTTGCAAAAAGTTTGAAAGTGCAGTATTACAAGTAGGGGTTTTTGAACTATAGTATCCCAAGTGCAGATTTCGTATAAATTCAAGTACACGAAGTGCTTTTTACTCAAAAAAAAAATATATTGACATTGTGGATCTCCTAGATGGAACGTGGCTCCATTCCAATTTAGAGCGATCAAAAATTTCTTGTCCGTCCTCAATCATTGCTGCCTAGCTAGCTTCTTCCTATCCGGTTCAATTTAGTAGTAGTTGTGGTTCTGCCGCCAAAATACGAGAAGTGTTAAAGACTATAGCTTATAGCTTGTTTATATTAGAGAAACTAAGAATACAAAGAAAAAATGACAAAAATAACTTACTTTTAAAGATTTTTAACAAAAATATCAACACCAATTATAACTATTTTAATACATAACTGTCAAATGCATATTTGTGTAATTAGTTCGGTGTTGTCCACTGCTAATCTCTGTGTACTGCTAATTAGAAAAAAAAAGGACAACTGGGTGACCTTACATTATTTTTAGGTCCATTTAAAATGAAAACAAGCTGTTTATGTATATTTAAAATCTTCAACTTAAAATTATTTTTAGTTCAAAAAATTTAAGTGGTTTCGAAATACATTTTTTAACTTATTTTTTCATGTCAATTTTTATATATTTGAGTCAACTTATAATTCATATTATATTCCTTGTATTAATATTTTTATTTTGTACTTTTATAACATGTTTAAAAAATATAAAGATATATTTTGTTAGTCTTTTTTTTAAAAATAAATTTACTTTAAGTCAAATTAAGCAAACATTAAAGTTAAAATTATCACTTTTCAATTAAAGCGAGTAAGTTGTAATTTAAGTTATAAGTAACATTTTTTAAGTTAATCCAAACAGGCTCATAATTTGTCACATGGGTGTCACATGTGATTGTACAACTTTAACCAACTCAATGCAACTGAAAACTGAAAGTTGAATTTTCATTTTTTTTGCCAACTTCCAGTTGTATAAAAGGGATGCGCAACAGTAAAAAATGGAAGTTCAACTTCTAGTTTCAGTTGCATGAGGTTGCATATGTGGTTGCATTCAGTTGCATATGTAAATTTTCATCTTTCTGCTGCTGCACAGTCCTTATATACAACTGGAAGTTGACAAATAATGGAAATTCAACTTCCTGTTTTCAGTGGCATGAGATTACATTCAGTTGCATATGTAAATTTCCATTTCTCTTCTGTTGCGCGACCCTTATATACAACTGGAAGTTGACAAAAAAAATGAAAATTCAACTTTCAGTTTTCAGTTACATGAGGTTACATTTAGTTGCATATGAATTTTCATTTTTCTTCTATTGCGCAGCTTTTATATACAAATGGGAGTTGACAAAAAAATGGTTTTCATTTCCATTCAATTACATATGAGGTTGCATATGCAACCACATATGTAAACCTTCGTATATTTGCAAATAAGATGTTTTTTTTTGCAAATATTTTGAGAATATGGTAAAATCGCAAAAAAAATAGAAAAATGTAGTATTTTTGGTAAATACTATTTTTTTTATATTAGTTATCAAAATATAAATAAAGCTAAAATTACATGAATCACATTTTTTTTATTTTAACATAAAATTTAACATATTGAAAATAATATATTTAAGAGGGCGTTTGAGTATATCATAGAAATGAGAATGGATAGTGAAGAAATAAAATGAATTTGATTTATCCGATTATCACAACTAAATTGCTAATATATATAATATTATTAATAATTTTTAAAAATAATTCGTATTTTACACGGATTATAAGTATTTTTTATTTTTTAACGAGTGCAAAGATTTTAAGTTTGTAATACTAATATAGAACTCCCTCCGTCCCAAAATATATATTCTTTTGATTTTTTACGTATATTTTAAGATGTATAAAAATGATAATTCCATATATTATTTTTTTAATTTTCTTTTTGTAAATTAAATTTTAAATATCAAATTTAATTTAAAAACAAAATTCAAAAATAACATGTGAAAAATAAAAAAAAAATATATTTTGTAACGGAAGGAATATTTAACATTTTCGATTTCCGGATTTTTTAAAAAATAATTAGGCTTATATGCCTTACAAAATGAGTATCTATTTTAACAAATTTCGGGATTGAGCGAAAATCGAAAATCAAACCCAAATTTTTTTATCACTTGAACTATCACATCGCGCTCGAATTTCCACATTTTAACTGCATGTAATTCGTGTAGCCGCAGAAGGTAGATAAAAACGGTAAAGACGCGTGGAAAATTACAGGTGTAGTAGTAAACACATACTACATAAATAGACGGAAGGCTGACTAATCTAGGTGTTTAACAAAGTTAGTAGGACCCACTCTCTCTCTAAGTCTGAGACTCTAACACCCCCATCTCCCTCCAAATAAACCCCCCTACCCACCCCATCTAATTAGGGATGGGCGTCGGGGCATTTCGGGGTCGGGGAGTGCTATCCCCGCCCCCATCCCCGAATTCAAACCCGATCCCCGGCCTGTTCCCCATCGGGGATTATTTTTCATTTCCCGTCCCCGGCCCAAACGGGTAACGGGGATCCCCGCGGGGAATCGGGAAATTTTATTTAAAACAAATAATAATTTTAAATAATTTTAAACACTAACTAGTGAGCTCAAATGCACTAAATTGAGATAAAAAAATATTATTTATAGAAACAATTATAAACAATATGAAAATGAAGTTATTTAACTATTAGAAAGATAAACATATAAAATTAAAACATCATTTTGTTTCCATTATGAAGTATTGGAAATTCATTTATATTAATATATGATTATTAATATATATATATGTATGTATTAAAGTGTGGTGAAATCGAGTCGGGATTAAAAATCGGACCGGGTAGAGAAAATCGGGGCGGGGGTCGGGGATCGGGCCGGGGACACATAAAAACCCGGCCCCGGCCCGCTCCCCGATTATTTTTGAAAATTGTCCTCGCTCCCCGGCCCGTACCCGAAAAAATCCCCGAATCCCCGCCCCGTTCGATGCGGGGATCGGATCGGGATCGAGCGGGCCGGGATGAATGCCCATCCGTACATCTAATTTAATCTCCCAGAGAGAGAACCCCGATTTTATTATACTATAAAAAAATAAATAAAAGAGAGAGAGGGAGGGAGATTTATTATATACAGTAAATTAATAAAAGAGAGAGAGGGAGAGAGATTTTATTATATAAATAAGAGAGAGAGAGAGAGAGGGGTTTTAGAAAGCAGAGCACCACGTAAACGAATGAGGTCCGTATATACAATGAAGGATACTGGGCAACACACGATTCATCCTCCCTGTTTCTTGTCTTAATCTACGACGTCGTTTCATTATTCCCACCTTATAACACTCTCCTCCCTCTTCTTCTCCCTCACTGTCCTTTTGTTTCTTCCTGTTATTATCTCTCCCTCCCCTTCTATACATACACCCATACTTACAAAAATGTCAAGTGAAGCTTCCTCTTCTGGTTTGAGTCTCCAAGGAGTTAACGATGTTGAAGACTTCCTTTGGGTAAAACAATTCATTTTATTTACTTTTTATACTCACAATTAATTTAATTTAATTTACTAGTACTTGTTTTTGGTTTATCTGTTTATTTGTGATGACAAGACTTGATAGCTTTGTTATTGATGATTTAGAGACCATTTCGATAGGTTATGAATAGGGTTATTGTAATTTGTACATAATTATTGAATTTGAAGAGGTGTTGAATTGATTGAAGAAGAAAGAGGTTTATTCGATTACGTAATGAATTAAGTTGTGTGTATGTGTGTTTGCAGGAAAATGAAGAAGAGAGCATGTCATGGGAAAGGTTTAGTCATCTTTATGATCTTATGCAGATGGGGAACAAAGCATTCCGCGCTAATCGCTTCGAGGAGGTGATTCAATTTATGTTCTCATATTCTGATTTTCGGGTTAACTTGGTTTCTGTAGTGTAATAGAATTGATTTCGCTTCGTTATTTCTCGAAATTATGAATCATTATGTTGAGATACTTCTATATGTCAATGTGTACAAGTTACAAAGATACACAGTTAAATGTTTGCAAATAATTTGTGCTTACGTCTTAACATTCTACAAGTTAATATGGAGAGGTCATGGAGACTTTTATGGGGGGATATTTCTTTTGTTTGTATTTGTTTAGCTATGTATATGCATTGAGTTGTTGCCATTTGGCACTTGGCGGTATGCAAGTGTAAATATGGTGTTGAGAGTTACGCTATAATCTTTTTTCTGCAAGAAAGTGGTAAGCTACTAATATTTATAGAGATTCGAATCTTACGTGGCTCGTTGTTTATTGGTGAATTTAAACTGTGCGGTGATGCTACAATGATTGTTTTTCTTAAATAATATCTGTTCCGACAAGGAAATAAGCTCAGCATGTAATATAATGGGAGATTTTGCATGTTACCTCTGTCTTATATTAATTGCTGATAGACCATGCTTCATGTTAGTCAATCAGTTGCTACTCAAAAGCTTATAATATCAAACCAAATGATCCCGTCATTCTTCGTAACCGGTGCACTGCTTACATCAGGTAAAGTCTTATTATTAGACACATTTATCGCTACTAAATCTTTTCTCGGTGTTTGTATATTTAGTGCCTTTCTCATGGGTTTTCTTTTAACATATATCTGATCTATACTTGTCACAGAATCTGCCAATTCTTGAGACAAAGACAATCATCAGAGTCTGAAAATAGACCATTAAGTGGCCTTGATCCTACAATACATGCTGGAGTATGTCTTCTGTTTGTTTTTATGGTAAAAATTATCCTTATCCAATTAAATTAAGGCAATAAGTACTGATTAAATTTAATGGTAACTTGTGTCAGCTCGCACTGAAGGATGCTGAGAAGTTGATGACCTTACGGAACAGTTCATTAGCATCATATATTCTGAAGGCCGATTCACTCATATTGGTGAGAAAATCAATTGTATCATGGTCAAGTAGTTTAGATATTGCTCTTTCATGAACATTGGTATCCGTATCATGATACATGGGCATGCAGAGCCATGATTGTTTCGTAAACATGGAGTCAGATGTTGCAGATTGAATTTTAGGCGGAGCAGTGTGATAAACTTCCGTAGAAAGCTTTCGCGTGTCCTTTCATTGTTTTTACTTATTTGTCTTTTTACATAAATTAGTTTTTTTTGTTCCCTTCACTCATGTGCTCGATTATATGTTCCTAACTAGTAACTACCTGACTGATAACTAATGTGTTTTTTTTCTTTGTTTACTAAACTAACAATCACCCTTGTTCGATTTGGCAGTTAGAAAAGTTTGAGCAGGCCCATGATGTAATCTTGTCAGGACTCCAGGTTGATCCACTAAGGTAATTTTCGTTACTTTTGCTATTTGGAAGTAAATAGAAGCTAAATAGTCTGTGTTTCTGTTTTGTGATCACATAATTTATGTATTCTTCTATTTCTGGCTATTCAATTATCAACGGAAAATCCTGAAACTGTTTTTGTTTCGTGAAATTAGCACCCCTCTTCAGAATCTAGCAATGAGAACATCTAGTACAATTGGGAGGAGAAGTCATGGGATAACGTCACGTAGTGATGATTTTGATTGCACCCTTTGCTTAAAGTTGCTATATGAACCACTAACAACTCCTTGTGGACACTCCTTTTGTCGTTCTTGCCTGTTTCAAGCAATGGACAGATGTGAGTTCTATGGTTTTCCGATCACTCCATTATATTAGTATTAAACATGTTGAAAGTCGATATCCCTCTGATCCTTAATTGTAAATGCTAGGTAACAGATGCCCGTTATGCCGAACAGTTCTTTTTATTAGTCCCAGAACATGTTCAATCAGGTGAGTGAATTTTTTATGGCTTTATGCAGATAGTTGACACTTGACATACTTGCTCCTTAAACTGCTTTACAAGATAAATTTACTTCTCCACATACCTGTTGGGTTCCATCCTTGTGTTTGAATAGCAAATACAACTTATGGTGGTTAGTAGACTGCAGATAACATGAGAAGCACTTGAAAATCCCAAATACCTAGGGAAATTGAACTGCTGAACAATTCTTACCTCAGGCTAATATTTTTATTAATCAATATTGATATTCAGATATTTGTACGCAAACAAATAATTGCGCAAAATAATGTATAAATTCACAGAAGTAAAGCCCTAGTGGTGCAAAACCCAAAACAGGTGGGCTAAAAAGATAAATGTAACACATCTAAATGAGACAGTCCATAATGCTATTAACAATGTAAACTCGGGCTGATCCCTATTTATAGCACTAAAGTTTTCTTTGGTTTTTCTTGTAGTTGGCAACATGCTGACGGAAATTTACTCTGTTATCATTGTTATATCTGTGCTCTAGTTGCTAATAGGGACTGTCACTGGCATTGAATACTTATTTTTTGAATTTAAGTTCTCCCTTGTCATTAGTATTTTATATGATTACGTAGTTTCTATGTGCTGAATTTTTCATATATAAAATCTTCTGCTTATCTCTTTTCAGTGTCACACTGAACAACATCATACAGAGGAACTTTCCTGTAGAATATGCTGAAAGGAAATTAGAGAACGACAGTTTGACAAACATGGGTGTCAATTTGATCCCTCTTTTCGTCATGGATGTTGTTCTACCATGCCAGAAGCTGCAACTCAACATATTTGAAGCTCGGTATAGACTAATGGTGGGTTGGTCAGAGTAGCTAGTTTCCTTTTGGTTGCTAGGCATTGCACCATATAATTGAGTCCTGAATGGGCTAGTGCTATGGTTTAAGAACCTGCATGCATGGATCAATTTTGTTAAAATGTTTTTATGATTATGTGTGAAGGGATTTTCAATCTTCTCATGTAAAAAGGTAGACATGCTGTAGGAACCTGTAAAAAGTGTAATCCGGAGCGAGTTGAAAAAAAGGCTAGATGTTGGTAGTTTCTCTTTTGTAATCAGTCAATCTCAACTACCTCGTCACCTAACATGTTCGGTGCTCGTGTTCCGTAGAGATTCAGTAAATGCAAAAAGAAAAGCATGTAGACTTATACCAACTACCAAGTATTTTCAGAAATATGATATTATGACATCTTTATATAGTGGATACACATGTGCAACACTACTTGGTTTTCTATGATTGGAACTCTTCTTGCTGATGTTGAATTTCCATTTGATAGTGCTCTAATGTTACTGATATGGTAGTCTATTCTAATCGTATTTATATTGCAGGTGAGGAGGATAATGGAAGGAAATCGAAGAATGGGAATGGTAAAATATACTGTGATTTAACTTCTTTTTTTGTTCATACTTCTACTCAACCAAATTTGAACACCTTGAAAATCTCTTACTCCACTGTTTATGTCCTATCTATTAATGCTTTATAGGTCATCACTGATCCTACCACAGGTTTAGTAGCTGATCTTGCTTGTGAAGTGGAGATAACCGAGTATGAATTTTTTTCCTTATCAATTTTGGTGATTTCGATGTTGATTCTAACTTGATTTCAAGTAATCAGCCTATTTTTGCAATTTGTAGATGTGAGCCACTTCCAGATGGGCGTTTCTTTCTTGAGGTAAGATACTGTAATCTTGTTGATGTTCATACTCCTTACTGTTTACGTTGGCTGATCCATATCTTTTGTAATTATTCTACTGGTAAGTAACCAATCAAGTCCTTTTTACTCTTCGAGTTTATATTAAAACTTGATATAAAAGGCTAATCTTAATAGTAAGAATACCTTTGGATAAATATGAGCTTTACCATTCTCATGTCTCCTTTTATTTTGTGTATCCAGTTTTATTCATTAAAGTCTTTAGTTTGGGTGAATATATGTTATTATATTTGGTACATGGCGTATTCAATTTTAAAGCCATTTCTTGGTCAGTTTATTATCTGTTTGCTTTTGATTGGTTGCATGTACACAAGTTTGCTGGCTTCCTAAGTTTTGAATCAAAGGGTAAGTATTTGATAAAAGTAGACTACGCAAGGAAGAAATTGAACAAGTACCTTTAAAATCAGACAGTAGTAGCGAAACAATCAGATGACTTGTTATAATGTTGTTGCACGATTAGTAAAAATTGTAAGAAGCATTAAATTGTACTATGTTGACCGATTTTCAACAAATCAGCGAGAATCGGATTAGCCAGGCATGCTGAAGATAACTTTTTATTTGTCTTTTTATGCTTTTTGTAGTTTCAATATCTTCCACAGTTGTCAGTAGACACAAGTTTATTGTGCGGTGTATGTGATTAGCTCAACCTAGACTATGATACCAAAAAACTTAATGGAGACTAGGGGAGGGGTTGAAGTGTTCAACATCTTTTTCCATCTTATACATATTCTTTAATAAAATTGGATAGTAGTGGAGGGCAGGACTCTTTAGAAGGACAAAATATTAGATACAGCCGAACACAAAATGGAGAAGAGAAGAAATTACATGTTTATTGTCTTATTGTACAATCTTTTCAGTGAAAATTGTGCCTGATGATTCAGTGGATTTCCAATCTTGTGTAGGTTGAAAGTCGCAGGAGATTTCACATCCTTAATCACTGGGATCAAGATGGGTTAGTTAAACCTATGGTGCCTGTCCATTGTCATGAATACATGTGGTTTCTAACATTTATCTGTATACCCTTTTCTAATACATAAAGGTATCGAGTTGCTGAAATCGAATGGGTACAAGATGTATGTCCAGCAGACGGAACACGAGAGAAGGCAGAGGTATGTGTATTACTATATTTACTTGAATCTACGTTTAAATTTATTAGGATATTAGCATATCACGCTGTGGTGATAAAACTTTTATCTGGAGGTCTTTACTTATATGCTTCCACACACAGCACAAAAAAGATAAAATAAGAGTTGCAAAAGTGTGTGGGTTAACCCAGGGTAAAACATTTGGTGCCTTGCTGCTTTAACTCTTTGGGGCCTAATATCTTCTAGTAGCTGTAAAGACCATGTAAAAGGAATCATTATCACATTGTATATATGCATACATTATATGAAAAATGCGGAAACTCTCGGCAATTTTCTGTCAAGGGTCTTTTAGCTGTCTGGTAGTTGAGTCTTTACTTGCAAACACATGCCTTGCAAACACATGCCTTGCAGCTTAGAAAAATAATAAAACGTACACCTTGCAGCTGAGAGTCTGAAACCTAGTAATGCTTTCCAAGAACTAAAAGATTAATAAATGAGGGAGAAGGGTGGGGGGGGGGGGGGGAGATATGTCTGTCTGGGATAATTGATTTAGATATCTTTACTGTCTACCCCTTGGTGCAGTGGGTTGCTTGTTTGGGCACGGAGTACATGTGAAATTCATGGCCAATCTGTTTCTGTAACCACATTTCTTGAATGCGTCATGTTATACAAATGACATTATCTACTTGAATGAACAATAGGACGTCTTGATTAATGTATGAAAACCTACAGCTACAGGAGATGACAAATAAGGCAGCAGCATATGCTCGATCATGGTTGAAGGCGTCACAAGCTGCAGCGCGAGGAGGTAATAAAACCTATTACTTACTCATTTAGCCCATATAGTTTCCCAGCCTTCATTTGGTCGTGGGAATTTTAAGGTGGAAGGAACTATTTGTAATTATTGTATATTTTAATATTTGAAATATCAGACTTGCTAGCCAACAAGCATTTCCTTACATTTCGACAGTATGTATTGTTTCTTAGCGATTATTAATGTTAAGGTTTAAGAAGTATAATTCTGATATATTATGGTTTCAGCCCATGAGAACCTTTTTTGTTTTGTACACAATATTATTTGTTGTTAGCTTGTGTAACTGGGGGCAGCCAAGATCCCCTTTCCCAAAAGCGAAAAAGGAAAAGGATACCACTTGGAAAACAGAAAAGGAAAACATCCATGTATTATGTTAAAGACCTTAGGTCTGTGCACTGCCAATTACAAAGCTGTAAGACCACTGTAACCAGCTCTTCTAAAATCCTTAGGTGTCGGAGCAAGCCTTAATATGATCATATATATTTACAACCTTCCATCAAACGCGGGGACAAACAGACAGCATTAAACAGACCAATAGACAGACAAATCGCTTAAAATGCTGGGGGTGGAAGGGCCTCCACCTAAACCTGTGTTCTGATGGTACCATCAGCTCTCCCAACACTCCAAGGTCTTAGGATGAGTCCTTAACTGGATCACACACACACACACACACACACACACACATACATACATATATATATATAGGCATTTGCTCAATACAGAACACTCTTATATAACAAACAACAAAGAACACCTTAGATCTATTAGATCCTTTGGCCCCGCCAAGGGCACCCAATACAAAAAGTTATTATTTTTTTACCCTCTATCAAGTTTGCAAAAAAAATGAAAATTACTGTTCACATCATGACGTCATCATGTGAACAGTAAATTTTCAATTTTTTTTTTTTTTGCTGGTTTGCTAGAGGGTAAAAAAATAATAACTTTTTGTATTGGGTGCTATGACGGAACTCTTAAATTATATTAGATATGAGGTGTTCTTTATTGTTTGTTATATAAGGTGTTTGCTATGGAGTGCAACTCTATATATATATATATACACATAGATTATAGTTTTTACTAAATCAGTGGAATATGTGTCTATTGTTGCTGAAGGATCCCATGAACTTATTGTGTATGTTTGCATCTACAGAATCATAATTATTTTTTTTTAAAAAGAAGTATTTAGTGTAGGGGGAAGGGGAGATGAAAATCAAACTCTAGACCTCTTCCAGCACTTGAAGTGCCTTTGCCACCACTCTTGCACACCATGATTATATGTATCACAAAAACTTTTGCTGACACTAATGTTTCTTTTATCATTATTCAGACCAAATGCGACTTTCACAACTCTTTAAAGCTGAAGGCTTGATGCCATCAACTAGGGATCCAGAGCGTTTTAGTTTTTGGGTATGAAATTTATATGTGCTTCAGTTGATCTTTATGAACTTTTACAGTTGAGTGTACATTTAATCTCTATAAGTTGTTTCTGATGGATGCCTGGATGCAGCTTACAACTCTAACAAACCGGAGGCCAGTTGAAAGATTGAATGTACTTCGTATGAGAGATACAATTGAGGTATGCCCTTTTATATAAGTCATGACAGTTTGTTACTATGTTGACTACATTGAACTCGAGCAAAGTCCTGTGTATGTACTTGTGATATTACACACCTAATCCTCATGCAGTCTGGATATATTAGTTTAGGTAGCATATCAAGTTTTTACTCTTGATTCCTTGTAGGCAATAATAAGAAGATTATTTTGTATCATTATTTTCTTGAACTTAGCGGGGCAAACCAAGGCTGAAACCCCGATTAAACTGAAAATTTCAATAGAAAATTGCTTTTCAAGTCACGACTTGTAGTTAAAAATCAATAGATTTTTTTTTAAAGCCTTGCGTAACATCTCAAAAATGTCAATTCATTTTAGCCCATGCTGTTTCGGAACTTTGGTTCTGCCACTGCTCTGGTTATGTGTTAGATTCAAGTTATTTTACGGTGTCCATTTTTGTATGGGCATGGTTCAGCAGTGTAGCAATTTACAACATATTGCATATATAAATGGACTCTTCTAGTATATTGTGATAAACGACTATTCCATGAATGTGATTATTAACCTACTTGAAATTAATCATGTATATTTCACTTGAGGAAGATATATACATCTACATAAAACATAACGAAGTGACTTTCTATGCTGGAAAGTGAGGGGAGGAGCAGTTCTTTAGGCTTGGCCTACTTACCATCTTGCTATATGCATGTATATTAATTAATAAATGAAATTGATTGCGTGCAGAGATTACGATATTCTGTCTTCTTTATGCAAGCCGAGGAAGAAGGTTGGAGGGTGCGGTGATAACATTGTAAATGTTGTATTCTACAACTTTTTTGTAATAGGCCATTTTTTAATTTTTTTTATATTATGTGGTTTAATATATTTTTTTGACTACCCGCCCCCATGTAAAGGTCCCCTGAAAGAAATAAGAGAAAGAGAGGAAAGAGATATAGATACAGATACGTGATGCTGCTTACTGTAAAAGTTCATCCCGAATTTCGGATAATAGTAAATTTTAAACTTTTCGATCTTGTTATTTGCAAGTGCTAGTGTACTAGTTAATGTAATTGTGATATATATAGTACCTAATAATTGATATTATAGCTTCAAAAAGGTCGGAAAGTTCCGAAAAAGGCCAAGGTCACCCTGTGCAGTGGTGTTTTGTGCGTCTCTTTGTGTGCAGTGCTTTGTTACCGGATGCTACTTTTTTTTTTTTTTTTTGAAAAGACCGGATGCTACTTATTGTACTTATTAGTTAGATTACTAGTTGTGTTTTCTCGAGCTCTTTTTTTATGTAAGAAACGAAATGAGAGGAAAACAATTTGGGAAATACTACTATTTAGTTTGGAATTATATTTGGAAAAGAAAATGTGGATATTAAACAAACGATTGTATTTCGAGATTATAATCCGAGAATGAGTATGAGATTTATGAAATAGATGTTTGTATTTTGATGTTTTGATTTGATTAATGAGAATATATATGAATCCGAGATTCTAATACAAATCTGTATTCAAACACATTATCATTAACTGAATTTGATTTATTATCGGAATGGCATCCAAATATTTCTGTAATTTTATTGTATTAAACTCAATTTTTTTCTCTCTCATAGAAACTTTAACAAAGGATGAACCGTGGAGAACTAATTCATAAATGTTATTTAAAGAATTTGCACTTACATGTTTAACAAAATGGAAAATAAAAGAATTACTCATAACTTAGGGTGGAGCAAAATCAGATATCCAATTCGATTATGAAATTCGGATCATTCCGGATATCCGTTGAAACCGGCTCGGAAATCGGATAATCCGAATCCAAATTAGTTATGTAAAATTTAATTTTATTTGTAAAACAACTGAAATTTTATTACATTCTGATAAGTCATCGTTAACTTTACAAACTATAAAATAATTAATAAAATCTTAAATATCAACATTTCATATTTTAATATTTATATATCCATTTTTTCCTAGTTTTATTTTGACTCATCATAAGTTATTATTCATTTCTTTAATTAACTCTTTTAAATATTATTTAAGAAATATTAATAGCACATTAATTATCGAATTTATAATTTAAGTGAAAAAAATTATGAGAAAAGGATATTCTTTCATTCGCTTTGCTTTTTATATTTTTCCTAATATTATAACTTCTTAAAAAATAAAATGATTATTTAGGGAAAAATGTTTTCAAAATTGATTTAAAGAAATTAACCTGAAATTACGAGGTTTTCACGTACAAATATACGAGATTATAATTGTAAATTCATACTTTAGTGCATTAATATTTACGTTTTTATATCTAAAATGTTTATGAACTCAGATAATACATAATAAATTCATTAACTTTTTTGTAATAATTCATTAATTAATTTAATATTTGATTGTTTAATTATTTATCTTTAATACGTTATTTATTTATTAAATATAAATATAATAAATATTAAAAACCAATCGGATCTGGATATCAATTTTTTAAAAAGTTGTGATCCAAATTCTTATCCGAATTTATAATTTCCGGCTCAAATATTCGGTTCGATTTTTAAGAATCAAATATCCAAATTTTTGGATTTTTAAATTTTAATATTGAATCGAAAAATCTGATAATCCAATTTTCGAATTTTATTGTCACCCCATAACTGTCGGCTGAGCTGCTATTTTGGAATCCAAAGTCTTCATAAAAATAGATAAAATCATTCAACACAGCTTTCGGTTTGATAATTGCACGTATCTTTTTAGTAGCTCGATATATCTTAATGATGTAGAAAATTAGCACCAGATCACATCCATAAACTTAGAGCATCTCCAATCCTCCAAAATTCTTAGGTAAAATTGGATAATTGATACCATAAATAAAATTTATAGAGAATATGTAAAAAAAAATCCACTCCAACCACACATTACTGTTGTCTAAAAATTTAGCCAACCTCGTGATGTTGGCTATATTTGTCGAACCTCTAGAGACCTGTAAGAAGATTCCACATCATCTATTACCATAATAAAATAATACATTCTATTTATAACAACTTGAAATAATAATAACATACCATTTTTAAAATATAGCCAAACATTATAGCCAGTACCATCGGAGCACAATGCCTTACAGGTTTAGTAAATTTTACATAATCAGTATTTTATATCATTTTAGCCAACCAATTTAGCCAACACCATTGGAGATGCTCTTACTATTCATTCACGAAAAAGTTGGAGTGAATGGGATTGTTGAATAGGAATTGTGATAAATTAGCAGAACCTTCATAATTTTTATTCATAATTTGGTAGACATAATTTAATTATTAAATTGAAAGATTAATAAATGGAATATGAAATTTATAATTTTAGAATCTTAATAATTTATAATTTTATTTAGATTAATTACGGAGTGATTTTTGAAATATGATTATAGACATTATCTTGTATCTCATACTGAAAATGATTGAAAACGAATTATTATAGAAATCAAAAAAAATTTAAGCTCGACGTAAATATGAATTTCTCTAAAAAAAATCTTTTAAATAAGACGAGGGCTTGATTTTGAGAACAAAATTCGAGTATTAAAATCATTTTGAAAAATTAAATCTATATTTTTCTAATTCATCAACATCTAATACCTAAACAAAAAACTAAAAAAACACAGCAACGTAATTAACCAATAGGGCAATCATCAGTTGTCGGCAAAACTCTTGCACACTGACAATTTATCTAGCTGGCTTAAAATATAATGTAAGATATTTATACACTAATGACAGGATTACAAAAAAGAATTTCACTTAATTACTTTTTTGGCTTTTTAATTTTGAATAAGGAAATTCTTAATGGTACCCTCTTGGAATTGACTTTTTTAAACGATACACAAAATAGTTTTGACTTTCGAATGGTACCATTATACTAATATGTCATTCTCTGTAATACCCTTACCGTTAATCTCCGTTAGTCAAACGTTATATTTTGGATACAATTTGTAAAAGGCAATTCTACGAGGGTACTATTGAAAATTTTTCTTAAATATATTATTCTGATTTTTCTTATCCTATTATTCTAAAAATTTAGACATATATACGTATTAGACTATAAATATTAATTCTTAAAGTCGGGTTAGATTAAAATGAGGGAAATTTGATTAAGTGAAATTGGGGATAATTAAATTCAATATAATAGGGGTTCAAAAATCGAGTATCGTCTCTAACTAAACAACGAAGAATCTCATTTGTTTCAATCCGAGTGCATCTTCTTATTACTCTATTTATCTTCCATCTTCTTATGACATAAATACGAAGAGACAATTTTTAGAATAATAGGATAAAAAAAACAGAATAATATATTTAAGCGAAATTATCAATGGTACCCTCCTAAAATTGCCTTTTACAAATGATACTCAAAATATAAAGTTTGACTAACGGAAGTTAACGATAGGGGTACTACAAAATGTCAAAATGACATAATAGAGTACTGTACCATTTGGAACCAAAATTATTTTATGTACCATTTAGAAAAACCAATTTTAAGAGGGTATCATTAAAAATTTTTCTTTTAAATATGCATCGAGATGCTTAATATGAGAATAATTACTGTACGATTGCCACTTAAATGTATGGGTCAGTGAATTATCTAAAGTTGGGTTTTTGAATTTCAATTATTGTCTAATTATTTGGTTTTGATGATTGGCAATGCTTCCTTTGGATCACTAGTTTTTCTCCCCAATAATGTGCTATTATGTAAAGTTGTTGCTGCGAATAAAGCCCACCTTCGATTAATTAATATATTAATCTGATGTATTTTTCCTAAACAAATATGTATATAGTGTGTCCATTAATATTACAAATATCAGTTATTACATTTTTTTTGAGAATAAGCAAGATCGAATCTAAAATGCAATTTTAATAAGTACTTTAAAACTATAACAAAGTGCTTTTTGGTGGGTGTGGGATTATGTGAAGAAAATAGTAAATAAGCATATAAGAAATGAAAACAAAATATAATATTTGTACTTAGCACTTTTTTATTATGAATATTATTTTATATTACAAGTATAATTAAATCTATTACTATATATCAAACTTCAACACAAGGTAAAAATTGTCATTTTAATGATTGTGCATTACGATTTTACCCTTATAATTTAAAAATTTACAAAAATGCCATCCTTTAATAATTTTATAATTTCAAAAATTACAAAAATGTCATACTTTAATAATTAGGTAAAAAGTAATGAAATTATGTTAGTGTTGGATTCGAATACTGACTTTCTTCTATCAAACTCATGTAATAACCAACTACACTTAATTTTGAGTTTTGTTTAAAAATGATATAAAGATAAACGACATCTTTTCTTTTTATCTCTTCCTCTTTTATTTTTATTTTTAACTAAAAATAAAATATTGATTTATATTATTTCTAGAATATTGGATAGATAAAATTACAAAAAAAAAATATTCTAATCAATTGAGTATACTCTACAATCGCTTTTGCCATTTTAGATAAATGATATGTAAATAAAATTTTAGATTATACATAATGTAACCGAGTACAATTTTTTTTTATTTACATGCGTCTCCATGTAGATTTTAAATTCTTGAAATAAAAAATAAGATTGGTATAATTAATAATTGCATCACATTAACGATTTATATATATGATTGATCTAAAAACATAAATATTTAAATATACACGAAAAATAATTGAAATTATGTTAAAAATATGATAATTTTAAAAATATGATTTATGATATATATAAAAGTAACATAATTAACATTCAAATTAAATAAAAAAAGATATGAATTTTAAATCATAAATATTACAAACCTATAATAATTATTTATAATGATTAATTAGATTATAACTCGACTACAAAGTATGGTACATATTAAATTTTATATAATATGACAAATTGATCAATATAATATATGATGGTTGAGTTATAACATATACTTAGATCAATATATGATAAACTCAAAAAAATTTATTTTACATTCGTATACATGTACTAATTATTAAGGTCGTTTTTATCATATTTAACATCGACTGAAATTTTTAGAAAATTTTAAAATTGAGTTAAAAATTAACTTAAAATATAATAAAAAATTGGTATGCAAAATTATAAAATAATTAAAAATTTATTGTTTATCATATTTTCAATAAAAAAATTATTTAAAATATATACAGACGAAAAATTGGAGTTTTGCACAAACTTTCACACTAGTTGGTGACTTATCCCTTGTCAAAAAAAAAAGTAGGTCCCTTATTCTAGAAAGACCTGAAGGCAAAAGTAAAAGGCAAAATAATGAATGAAAATTTAAAAAACAAGAAATGGAACCGGTTTGTGTGTATTGTAGGTTGTAGCTTACTTGATATTCTATCAACTGGTAAAGTTACATTTTTGCATATTCTCTACCATCGTCACATGTCTTTAGGAACACCATAGGGCTAATGATAACTATTTATAGGACTTCAACTTCAACCTCTATATAGATATGAATTCATTAAAGAAATTCCCTATTTCAGATGGTTATTTTGGGGTAATAAAAAAAGAAAAAGTAAACTAATATTGGTTAGGAGGCCCCAAACCCCTGATATGGCATTGACCCATTACCTATAAGATAAGATACAACTAAACTGTCCTCTATTCCTTCCAACCTAACCAAGATAGAGAAATATATAGATAAATATGTACATGCATTTCTCAACCAATTTTGTGTAAAAGATTAGGTCAATGAATTATGCACCAAACTTAAACTTAATTATGTATGAATCATTTGTTATAGACTAATTATTTTATTATTTGTGTGGTAGATATACAAAGCTCAAGATCATACTCATATATACTCATATATGGATGGTAAGTGATCATTTTACACAAAGGGTCTACTTTGCTCTAATCAAACTCTAAACAAACTTGGCTATCAAATAATTTCAAGAAAGTTGATTAATAATTGTGATTGCAAAGTGTATATTTTAATCCACCTAAGACATGCCCTCTTTTCATTGTGGCAAAAAGCATTTTACATGGAGCATATTTCTCAGAAATGATTTTAAAAATATGAGGAGATAATAACAAAGTTACCATCTTGGATAAGTCCAATTTAAATTCATAGGTGAAAACAAAGCGGAACAAGTGATCCACCTCATGGTTTGTTAGCAATTTTTAGTTGGTAGTTCATCTTTTCACCCAAATCACCAAACTCTCCCAACTTCCCAAAAAACTCTAAACTACCATGAAGTGAAAGATATATTAAATATTCATTTACATTTACATATATATAGAAACAACCTTTTAAAGAAACTTTCAAGAAATAATAGAAGAAACATCAATGCATGATTGCCTTTCACTCTACTCATTCATATAAAAGCACCATTAGTCCCATTCTTGAAAGAAAGAAAAAAGATTAAAAGACTCAATCTTTAGTTTTCTTTGAGAAAACATCCAAAATGGAAGAATCTTCATCTCTTCCAATGGTGAAAACAGGCAGGATTTTGAGGAGATCAATATACACTTTTCTTTCAAATTATCAGTACTTTACAAGCACAGCTCTTCTTCTCATACCCTTTTCAGCTTCACTTCTACTATCACAACCTCTTGTACCTTATGCTTCTATCTTACCATCAATTCACAATAGGCTACAAGCTCTATTTTTTGCAGCAGGCTTCCCTCCATCATCAGAATTGTTCAAAATTCTAAGCCTAAAACTCTCGCAAACCATTACTTCATCGATTCTTGTTCTTCCTTTCACCCTTTCTTTCCTTCTGATCGCGAAAGCGTCTATTATCCAGGCTCTCAATCATCACCATAAACCATCTTCAAACCTCAAGTTTTCGTCTTTTGTTTCCCTTTACGCCTCGCTTCTCAGTACTCAAATTTGCAACTTGTTAGTCATTCTATCAGCGAACGCAACTTGCTTCTCAATCCTGTTTATTGCCTTCAACATTCTTGAAGGCTTTGACATACTATTGTCCCCCACATCAACTCTATTTTTATCAGCAACTGCAGCTGTTTTTTATTCCATAATTCTTGCTAATGCTATTATTATTTGCAATTTAGCATTGGTTACATCTGGCATGGAGAAAAGTGGAGGGTACATGTCAATAATCAAGGCATGTGTTTTGATCAGAGGAAGAAACTCAACAGCTTTGTCATTAGCTCTGCCTCTAAATCTAACTTTGGCTGCAATTGAAGCTTTGTTCCAATACCGAGTTGTCGGAGCTTATTACAGAACTGGATTTCCCACTTCTTCCATGGCTTTAGAGTGGATGTTCATTGCATATCTATACTCTATCTTCGTTGTTCTTGATACAATAGTAAGTTGTCTGTTTTACAAAAGTTGCACAACATCTTCCGGGATTAAAGACCAGGCGGGGAGATATTCTTATCGGATTGACATTGCAGAATTAGAAGAACAGTGCAATTCTTTTGCAAATGTAAAGACTTGAAAATGAGTTTTTCTTGAATTTTCTTTGTAATTACTTTTTCAGTAGGTAGTTTCTACAATCATTCATTTGAATTTCAAGATGCGACAATGGATAAATATGAAATAAAACCAGACAAGTCAAGCCAAGAAGCTACGTTACAATCACTTAAAGGAGTAAGCTGGAAATGGAGAAAAGGCACAATATGCTCTGTTCCATTCACATGTTTTTTTTTATGTTTTTCTATACACAAGTCTCCTTTGATAAATTTGAGGGTTTTGTACATTGTAAAAAAATGTGTACATGTCATTGTATTGAGTTCCTGTTTGTATTTGTACTGGAAATGCAATGCCAAGAGGCCTAAGACCAAACTATTTTCTCTAGTGCCGTCACAAATAGACGAAAACAGTATGCAATATCGAGCCTACATCTACTCATCCTTGGATTATTGTAGTAAATACTCCTAAGCAAAATCATCCGCGTGCAGACGAATAGACTGAAGGACACACATTTTAAGACAATGCTATTAGTTCGAAGCACATTCAGAAGTCTGTTTAGCTGTAATGTGTATTGAAGCAGACTAGGATATACTCATAATGTATTCATCAAAAAGTTAAAAACTGATATTGGACAAGTCAGCAAAGTCGACACGTTGATGAAGCCTTTCCCTGTATAACCTAGTTCTCCGTTCACTTTCCCAAACTAACCTACTTTGTTCAATTCTTCCCAAAATGACCTATTTTTTTCAACTCTTCCCAAACTAACCTAGTTTTTTCATATACTAATATTTGATTATAATTATAAATATACAATATTATTAATATATATATATTTACTGAATTAATATTATTTTTTGAAATAGACCCCACTACATTATTGATATCAGATATGATCAAACATAAAATCTAGACAGCCAATAGAAATGAAGATATTGAGATAATGTTTTATCTTTAAAATTTAAAAAAGTAGTGTTGATATGCATGTAATCTTGACAACCAATCAAAACACTGAACAAAATAACCCTTATCCTATCTCTAAAATGCCTATATATACAAACCAATCTGCAACAAACAAATCATAGAAAAACAAAACAAGTAAATTTGCAAATGGATAATGAGAGTTTTCTAGATTTGATGGCGAGAACAAATGCAGTGTTTAATTTAAGTGAAGCTGATCATTTAATCTCTCCACACGAGTCCGAGAGTGATGAAACTGATGGTGAAGATGGAGACAATCCCAATTCAGATTCAGATTCAGCAAGTTCTGAAGGTGAAGAAGGAGACAATCCAAGCACAGCAGTCAGCACACATGTACCTACTGCCCCATGGTTTTCAACGGAGGCTTTTACCTACAACAATGTCACTGATAATTCAGGTGATTTTTCTAGTGCCTCTAGTGTTAATCCTCTTGGTAGTAGTATTTTTCAAGGTCAGTGTTTTGAAGATAAACAATCTGCTATCGATTCAATTAAATCTGACCACATAAGGGAGTCTAGAAATTACCGTGTGGTAAAAAGTACTCCAACGTTATATGAAGGAAAATGTGTAGTAGATGACTGTCCATGGAGAATTCGTGTTTGTAAACGTGTGTGGTGGTCATTTAAACCAATGATAGAGGGGTGGCAACATGCTCGACCAGTTATAAGCATTGATGGTACATTTTTAAAAGGAAGGTATACTGGAGTTTTATTAATTGCAATGGGGTTCGATTCTAATAACCAACAATATCCGCTCGCATTCGGTTTAGTCGATAAAGAAACAACCTCCAACTGGTCTTGGTTCTTGTATCATCTTCGAAGAAATGTATGCCGGGAAAGAATGGGTGTTTGCATCATTTCAGATCGTCATGTCGGAATCATTGAAGCAATGAGAAGGGAAAGAAATGGCTTCACAGGTGATATGGGTATCCATCGTTTTTGTCTTTTACATATTCGTAGCAATTTTTCTTCAGCTCATGCAGGTGCACAGTTGAAGATGTTATGTTGGTTGGCTGGAAATACATCTCAGGTGAGGAAATTTGAAAGAGCAATGAAAAAAATCAAAGAACTTAATCCGGCTGCTGAAGAATGGCTACGAAATATTCCACTAGAGATGTGGACTATGTCCCATGATGGAGGATATCGTTATGGCCAGGCAACAACAAATATGGTTGAAACATATAATGGTCAATTACGATCCGCTCGTCATCTCCCAATCACTTCAATGGTGGAGTACATATATTATCGGAGTGTCAAACTTGTTGCTGAAAGGCGAACTCAAACACTGAACGATCTTCAAAATGGTCATGTATATTGCAAGAATTCGAGAGAGCTCTTTCAAAAGATTGAACAAAAGGCATCTGCACATAAGATTATTCCATACAATCAAGAAAGAGGAGTATTTGAAGTGACAACTGCAAGATACAAAACAGATAAGGGATTTTGGAAAGGTGGAAACAAGCATCATATTGATCTCTCTAAAGGATACTGTTCTTGTGGAAAATGGCATAGGTATCACTCTCCTTGTTCTCATATAGTTGCTGCTTGTATGACATGTCATCTAGATTGGAAGCAATACATTGAACCATATCATACTCTACCAAAATTATATGAGATGTGGCAACATGAATTCTCCCCAATACCGCATCAATCATATTGGACGTTTCCACTAGCAAATAATTGGGAGAGGTATGGAATGCTCGTACCTAATGAGGATTTGAGGAAGAAGAGGAAGAAAAGGCACAGCAAAGGTCAAAGTCAAAGAATTCGCACGGAAATGGATAACTCACAGACTGGTAAAACGTGTGGAAAATGTGGACAACAAGGTCACACGAGACGCAGTGCACGTTGTCCTCAAAAAGATCTTTAATGTAATATTTTTAGTATTCTATGTATTGTCAAAAAAATTATGTATTGTCAAAAAAATTGTGTATTATATTATTTTTATGGTATTGTAGTGTATTATCAAAAAAATTGTGTATTAGTACTAGAATTATTGTAATTTTAAGATTTTAATTTATTGTTGAAAATATAATATTCAAAAAATTAATTCAGTAAATATATATATATATTAATAATATTGTATATTTATAATTATAATCAAATATTAGAATATGAAAAAACTAGGTTAGTTTGGGAAGAGTTGAAAAAAGTAGGTCATTTTGGGAAGAATTGAACAAAGTAGGTTAGTTTGGGAAAGTGAACGGGAAACTAGGTTAAACACGGAAAGGCTTCAACATAGTTCTGATGACACCCTGGATAAGCTATATGTAATTAGCTGTTTCTGACAAGACAATACAACAAAGATTTATGAAAGAGTCCAATATGTAATCATGCAATAAACTGCCCCATTTCCAGATAGTATCTGTCAATGAAGCTAATAGAATGTAATATACCACAGGCAACATGTAGTGAAGAGTTGGTTTAAGAACCATGACAGTTAGTTATGTTACAAGACTTTTGAACTTTTTTTAAACAAGGCTCGTAACTGAAACACACGACAACACTGTTTTTATAAAACAATTGTAAAAAAAAGCATACAAGTTTTTGATATTTTGGCATGTTACTCAACATGCTAGCAGCTTTCTTCCTAAAACAATACTCACACTCATGTCTCTACTGAAAAACCGAACTTGTAAACTCGAACTCTCAACCTCTTGTTACGACAACCGAAGGAAATAACGGTACCTACAAAACCAAGAATGCTTTGCAACATGATGTCAACTTGATAGTTTCCGATTACACAAATACCCCAGATAGCTCTTACAAGGCATGCAATTATATCAAGTTACATTGGATTTTAGCCTCTGTCTGTTTCTTCAATTATATATTTATAAGTAAACCACATGCAGTGTTTAGTAGCCACAACTTTACAGGATACATTATCTGGATCAATCGTCCCTAGCTTTTCCAAAAACGAGCTCCTACTTGCCACTAATTTACAAGGTGCGTAGTTAATTAAGTAACATGATAATAGAAGATAGAGAAAAGACCCTCAATATCACAATTGTAGAGCAATTGGTCCAAAATGTCATAATTCAAAATATATTGGTCCCAAATATCACTCCGATACACAACATCGCCTAGCATTTTGAACCTTTTTTTTAAGGTCACATCGTGTAGCGTTTTTGAAGAGGAAGAGAGGGGAAAAGTGGCGTTCTGAGGGGGAAGGGATGGCACATTAAGTGGCGTTGTGGGGGTGTTGAAATACAGGCAACGACACTTGAAGTGGTTTTTTTTTTTTTACTAAATATGTATCAACAAACAATATTAAAAAATTTATAACCAAATGGTCAATTAAAATTGTATTTTTTAAATTAAAAAATACAAATTTAATTAACCTTAGGAGTTTGATAATTAACTTTTGGGGTTCACGTTTCCATTTTGGGTTTTAGAAATATTCAGAACGATGAAAAATCATATGTGAACCTTAGGGTTTAGGGTGTAGGGTTTAGGGTACCCTAAACCCTAGACCCTAAACCCTCACTTATCCTGATTTTTAAAAAATCGAGATTGCCCCCGATTTTTTAAAAATTAGGCCGCCGGATTCAATTTTTTAATTAAATTTTTTAATTTTATCTGCATTCTCTTTGGGTTTCAATAGTTATTCTTTGGGATTCAACAATTCCATTTTGGGTTTAAAAATATTCAGAACAATAATAAATCGTATATAAACTTAGTAAAAAAAATACAATTTGAATTGACCATTTAATTATAAGTTTTTTAATATTATCTACAAATACATATTTAGAAAGAAAGAAGAAAGGGAAAAAAGGAAACGCTAATAGATAATTTGGTTTAAAGTGATATTAAGGACCATCCTTTCACATTATGATATTTGGGGTCATTTACTTTAAAATTGTGATAGATTGGGTCAACACCCTAATAGATATTATATCCGTGACAACATTTTATTTTATTTTCATTTTCATTTGACATTTAATTTATTAATATTTAATATTTATAGATAAATAAAGTACAATACACGAATATTCACCTATAATGGAGAAAGTATATTTACACATTTATATTGACAACTTTATAATTTGACTGTAAATAATGATTTTATTTTGCCTGTGTACGTGGAGAAGGATGGGGTATATTTAAGCATTGCATTGAGAAGCTATTAGCTTGAACACAGAACACGTAAAAAGACTAATAACTAACAAGTAAGTATGCAGAAGAATAATAGAATGATTTAGACAAAAACAACTTAACCTCCTGATCTGAATATGAGTACATTAGATACAAAAACAACAATGGCTTTTACCAATAGTAGGGAAACTTGAGCTAAATATACTTTTCTTTTCAATATTCTATCTCATTACAAATATGCTGTAGACTATACATCTAAAACTAAAACTATCCATCTAGTTTTCCTGTGCTAATCCTGATTCCTCACTATATACAACAATGCTCCTGCTAGGTTCCTATCAAAATGAGTTGGTCAAGTGATATCTAATTTCTATGGTACAGTAAATCATCATACCAGATATTCTACAATCCATACAGAGAGCTCTGGTGTTTTGTACATGGTTTTTATGGTACAACATGGTCTTGTCATCCTCCTTTTACAAAAGCATCCTCTTTCCACAATTTCATAATATTATCGAAGAGCCCAGACAAGCAAAAATTGTGTTCCAGGCTTGATATAAATCAAACCTCTCAGAGGGAAACAAATAAGACTGACCAGATTGGATTTCTAGAATAAATTATGTGAAACCCAACCTCAGATTGCATCAAACATTCATTGCTTTGAAAAACTGGCATGCTGTCTGAATTGCCGACCAGCCTTATAACCCAAGCCACCTGCAAGATTTTTCACATTTGCAAGTTCGAACAACTGGCTTTTGCAATTCATTTCTTGAATAGCCATGTTATGTACACACCAATGAGGGAGGCTTCTGGTCACCGAGGCAATTTAGGCATACACCATAAATCACCGGTGTGTGGGGGGGATCATACAAAGTATCAAAACCCCGTGGATAGAACCAGGTGAACAATTGCTAGCTATTTCACACCTTTCTTAGTTTGATTAACTCTCTTTGCCTTCTCCTTTTCAGCCTCCTTCTCTCTTCTCTTTCTCTCTAGCTCATCCTGTTTACAATTCTCTTCAATAGCTTTCTTGAACATTCTCACAAAGTTTAAGAGCGTTGCAGTAACTGCATGGCAAATTGTATAGTGGATGAAGCAGAGTTAGCTCTTGACATTCCTGCATATATAATAGAGAAACTAAAACGGAATAAACAAGCAAAAGCAAGCAACTACTTGTAATAGGGCCTAGATCTGATAGTCCCAAAGGTTTGAAATGAATGATATACTAACATTTTCTCTAGAAAAATGGCAAATTAAATAGACAGAAGGGGGGAAACCCACAGAATGACCAGACTAGTCAGAGACTTGATTCGCTTTTGTGTGTACGGAATTCTAAAATATGCAGTTTATAAATTTTTAGTGTGCGACACATGTGATGCAAGATCTTAACAATAAATATAGTAAAGAGTAGAAATCATGTCTTAAATACTTTTCGGGGTGTTCCTAGATTTTTTTTTTAAATTAATAAAAGATATAAACTATGCAGTGTTTAGGTTTTTAATTACTGTACTTCTATGTAATAATTTGCAACCAGTTACTTAAAGAGAATATAGAGATTACAATGTCTCAGTACCAACTAGAAATTCACACTCAAAATTCCACACTACTACCAAATTAGATTAATCACAAAACATTTCTTTCTCTTTCTAAGTATGTGTCTTCAAAGAAAGCTTAAACAAAAACCCAATGTTACACAGAACACTGGTCGTTTCTGCATGTGGTACGAATATGGTACGTAATTTTTGTCTCCCGTGAATCGGATACGAGGGTCGATACGATGACTCCGTTAGTAGTTAATTTTTTAATTTATAAACATTATAGGACACAATTTTGCCGCCTTGGTGTCACCATGATAACAACTTGTTTCTACTTTATAACATTTTCAAACATTTTACAGAGTTGTCTCTGATCTCAAGTCGGTGTTCTAATTTTCTTTCATTGAAGACATGATGATGGACGCTAAATTTGGTTATGTTCCATGGTTAATCAGGACGAGACTCAATTGCGATCCGGGACAGATAGGTCCCACTCTTATAGGTCTTGTCATTCATCTTGCTGAAAAGATCCATTTGATCCTTGAAAGTCTGATAATTGCTAACAACATTAGACTCCTGGATTGTCTTTTCTCATAATTAATTCTCAATTTTTATATACTTAATAGATAAATTTAGTTGATTACAAACCCTCAAATTATTCTCTGAACTTCTGGATTATAAGAAAGAAAATGCTTGAAATCGATATTGATCTTGGTCCTTCTCTGTAGATTCAATACTCTTGTTAAACTATACTAGTGCGATCCGACTTGTTCTGGTTGCGTTAACATGAAGTGGTGAACGACTACCACATGATAGAGAGAAAAGTGTTTGGATAGCAACCCATAACAAGAGAACTTCAATTCTGATAATACAATCTAGTCTAAATATTATTTTAAGTTCTCAGTTCCTTTTATACGAGGAGAACTCCAAAACCAATCTTAATAACAAAACTAATTCTAATCGATATATGCTTCTTCATACTAATCCACTACCATAACAAAAAAAAAGAAACAACTCTTCAATCACTCTTCTACCATAAACTAGAATGTTGTTAATAAACTAGTTATCTAGTCATAATTGAACTTCACTAAGAACCAAAAATGAATACAAATATATCCTAAATCCTTGTTTCACGTCATAGACTTCACAGACTATAACACCCCAGTTCCACATCAAGCAGTTCCACATTGAGGAGAGTGGGATACTTTGCTCGGTATATAAGCAAGAGTATTACTACTAAGTGTACCAACAAATCACTATCTTTTGAGGGTTGTGGTGGGTTTGTGAATTACCCAAGTCGTTGCATTTTGGGCCAAAAATCCATCCATCAATAAACAATAAATATTTACCCTATACATCGTAGTCGATAGACAAACAAAATGGCTAGATTGACCTTGTACAGAACAAATCAAATACAAATTATTTTTCACTGCTATTCCTTCATCAGTTAAAAAGATTCTTTTTTTTCAAAACCATGGATCATTACTCCATATCTTCCTTTACAGCTACTTATAATCTCAATGTCATCACGGTATCATGTTCAAACATCACACTGTTTTTGGTCTCCGTGAAAATTATTGTTGTATCGACTATTATTAACTTATTTGTCTGTTTTAACAAATACATCATCTTCAAGTATAGCAACCAATAATCAAATCTGATAACAGGAAAATGCATCTAGTTTTGTTACACACTTGGTGAACCACTGAGCGCATCCGATACACCATATGAATATAACACTAGAGAAACCTAATGATCAATATCAACTATGTACGATTGAGTATAAGAGAAAAACTTAGTTTTACCTAGGTAAACCAGAATTTTTACGCTCAAGATTATCATTTTTGGTAACTTAGTGTATGGTCCAGCACAATTGTGGCATTTACTTTACGCAACAGAAAAAATTTGGAAAGCTTATCATAAGTGGCCAGAACAATAATGATTATTGACTCTATTCCAGTATGTTGTGATTTCCTTATTTCCTGTTGGTAAGCCTTTTACAACACTAAAAATAAACCAAAGTAAAATAATTGACGCCTTCATTAATATGTACATTTTAGATACACTGCACAACCATCTAATGACTGACATTACCTTGCTCAAAGGGGCACTTGGAAGGATCCTCATTAAAATACATTGCCAATGCATCAGAATTCTTACCCTGTTCACAAACAAATTTCAGAAGCTAACACCATGATGTTATCAATTTGTGTTATTAGGAGAAAACACAACACAAAATATTACCGCCACGGCATACAAATTCTGTACAGCTACGACTTCTGTTTCAGCAGTACCAATAAACTCCTTGAGTGTCTACATGACAAAGGGTCGCTAATATTAAGGCACTTTATAAAACACATGTAATTTGCAGCACAATTTTAGGATGCATAACATACAGTAGAACCTCGATAAATGAAATTCGATAAACGAATAACCTCATCAAATGAATAATTTTTTCCGGTCCCGACATAATAGAGACAGTGTATTTTTCACCTCGATAAATGAATAATCTCGATTAATGAATAAAATTTTTCGGTCCCGAGCGTATTCATTTATCGAGGTTTAACTGTACAAATTTATGATTAGGTTTACATTAGAGAAACTGTTTCTACTTCTGCATACTTTAGTCAACAAAAGAGTTTGAATCATAAAAATTCTTGAGCTTTTTTACTTATACAAGTAGGAATATGAAGTCCTAAAACAAATTATGATGTGTCTGTTACGGTTTATAATCAGGAATTTAAAACTTAGTTTTTTAGAGTTTGATCCTCATTACGAAGTTTGTTTAGGTTATATTAAGTGGGTAGGTCTTCGTAATTGAGCATGTTAACTTTTTTTAAAACTATATTAACTATAGAGTTGTGACTATTCACGTGAGAGTTATGTCCTAATCCGAATGCCAGTAGGTTAGGCAGCTCGAAATTTAATTTTTATATTTAGTGTTGTGAAGGCTAGGCCCAGCCTTTACCAAGTAAACCTAGAGCCTGAACTAGTTTATTATCTCTGATTATCATAGTTACAACAAATTTATTTGTAAGCGCTCCGTCTTGGCCAAGAGCATGTGTTGGATTTCAACCCAATAGGATATTATGGGTTTAGGTGGTTCAAGATATATATGGGTAAGATAATAATTATATGTGTAGACAATTATTATATATGGTATGTCTTGATCACTAAGTTGGGTAATTAGGTGCCAAGAATTAGAAGGCTTGTATAACAAGTATGGTAAGTCTTGGTGGCTACGTTTTGGATGGCTATATATACATAGTCATGTTGTATTTGTTTGAAGAGGTGAATACTTAAGAGATGTAGTCTTATGTATTGTTTGGGAGATGCTTGAGCATTGTTGGCTCAAGTATCGGGTTGGGACACCATTGTGGTGTTATTGTTTTGATGTATTATTGATAATTGTTTGGATTAATAATACGAGTTGGGACGTGGGTGTTTCCACGTCAAATATTGTGTGTGTTCTTGTTTTGCTTTTACTTATTGTTGATAGAAGTAGAAGTGAAACTTGAATAACGTGTGATCGCGCTTTGGTGAATCTTGTCAGCTAATCGATTGGTTATGTGTGTGCTTTGTATTGGTGTTTGTGAATCTCAGATTGTGTAAGTCCCTAACCTAACAGCATGTAGATGGATGACTTGGAATTTGGGACTCATGGTCCCCTGTGATGTACTTTTTTCTTTTTTTGCTAGATCCCCTGTGATGTACTTTAACCCAGTTCCATGTAGAATACTTTATATAAAAGACAAGTGTCGAACATTAATGTAAACAACATGATTAATAATTTGGGAACCATGTCACTGGGAAGGAACCATCTCCTTCCTTCACAATCTGTGCTTGATAGAAGTTGGCATTGACTATTATACAGATAAAGGGAATCAAAGAACTTCCCTCTTATAAACCCGAGACCCATCCCTAAATTGAGATCTGGTACCTGTTAAGTAACTAACTCATCTAGAACCTTAAGGTGTTAGAGGAAGGCCTCAAATGGATCATATATTATTCAACATGAGATGCCAATAACATGCTCGAATTTTCTGGAATGCGTACATTATCCTTTAAGAATCTGTTTTGTAGCTAAAATTTGAGGCATTAAATCGAACTAAGAGTGGTTTTAAAGGGTATATACTGACAACATATCCACTGGATATAGGGCATGTATTATGCAGTGTAGGTTTCATCTGATATTCATGAAAATTATTCGTAGGATAATCATCTTGAACTATCCTATTCTTATTCTCCCTACATCAAGTGATTTATATCTTGGGAAGCCTTCATTATATCTATGACAATATCTAGTAAGTTTGCCTCGCCACCCTTCCTCTGAGATGTTTTTAGGAAACAAGTTGTAATGCCAATTTCACTTGGGTATCCATGCAGCTAGTTTGAAACAGATGCCGACCTTGTTACTTATTGATTAAGATTTTTTTACACTTCTTTTGGTTTGACCTCCCTGCTGTTTTCTATATGTATGTGTAGCACCCTATCACTTACTCTAGTTTCCATAACACTTTTAGGTTCTATTTATTTCATTTGTACCATTAGCATCTTTTCTGACAAAAGCGAGTAGAAACATAAACATGGTATCATCCAATAATGGATGGAACTGTCTAAAATCGGAAAAGGTAGTACTTTTAGCTACTTAAAAGTTTGTTATGTACATTGTACTTTTGAAACCCCTATGTTTAAAATACTACACCTTAAACACCCTTCTCCTGCTCTTCATGTCGAGTGGTCGATAATTCTGATAATTTTATAACGATACTACCCTTCATTCGATGATACATATCTTTAACATGTGATGTGAGAATTCTAATCATTTTAGTTGCGAGAAGGTGTTAAAGGTATATAATAACCTAACAAATTATGGGTACATAAGTAGGTTAAGGTTGATAGGGGTAGATACTAAACCTTATAAGGTAAAATCTCGTAAATTGTTCTTTTTTTTTGTATGAAAATGTTGAGTTGTGTTGACCTCTTTTGAGAAAGGGGTGAAATTAGTTTTATGTTTTTTTTTTCAAATTGGAAGATAGCAGCATTCAAGAATTTGGAATTGCGTCGTCCTTAGTGATATTAATAACAAAGATATAGTAGAATCACAAACTTAAAACAGATGTCCAGATACCTTTAAGAAAGTTTTTGATACAGGACCATCATGTTTGCATGCACCCAATTCCTGCCTTACTTGATCCAGTCCCTTGTTAATTGATTTCATTTCTTCTGCGAGGAACTTGAGTTGGATCTGCAAGAACGACTACTTAGAAGACATGTCTATTCACAATGCTTACTGTTAGGGGACAGCAGATTATATTTAGACCTTTGATGCAGCTTCCAGACCACCAAGTTCCTCATGAAAGTCCAGAAGATATGGCAACTTAGTCTCGAGAACCTAAAAGTTAAATGTATAAGTAAATTTTGACTTGCAGTAAAATTTCTGAAGAAGTATAACTAGACAAAGTAATTACTTAATACGATATGTTGTCAGATCCTCTATCTGTGACAGTATCAATAAACACAAGAATTAACCAAAAACTATACAGAAGACAACGACATATTGTACTGATGCATATATGTATATATAATCTAGAAGTGAGTGAACTTTATTAATATAGATGTTTTGTGCAGCACTAATATATTAAAACTCCAGATTGTGTACTAAATGTTTTAAAAGGATCTACCAAGAGTGACGATGCAAAGAAGCTCAATTACATACATCTTGAATAAGTCAACGTATCTCAAATAGAAAAGAATCAGCACTGCAGAAAATTTCTCAAAAACAAGAGATCGTGCTAGACTAATATCACTCCGAGCACAACTGGAATATGGAGATAATTTGGAGTGTATCAAGACGATAAAAATCTGGTTTGGTAATGGAAGCCCAGAGATATAAATTAGACAAGCACAAACAAGAAATTACTGTCACTTAATTGCGAAGGGGTGAAAATAAACTGATGTGTAATAGCAAGGTGATGCAGCAACAAATTGATCTGTGAAGTAATCATAATGTTCCACATTTTGATATTGATACTTCCAGAATCAACAGAACGGAAGTATCTCTTTGAATCCCTTAAAAATATATATCACCAATCTTTAAATCAAGATCTTTTAGTGAGTGATAAGTGAACAGCTGCAGAGCAGATAAGATTTTCACTGCTAAAGTATTACTGGTTGAATTATAAGAAGACGAAAACGAATCTTTCATACCTTGCAAAGATAATGCATTAATGTCATCTTGTTGTTAGTTGCACGAGTGTCGGTGAGTTTTAGAAGACTGTCCAACTTGAATCCAACTGCAGAACCTTCGCAATTTGAGACATAATAAATACATTAGTCCTAGTAAGCCCAAGACCAATTGCCTTCATACATCAACCACTTGTGAAGATAAATATATATATATATATATCAAAAATTATAAGTAATAACTAAAATGTATGCAGCTCCTATGTGAATTTGCTAGTAGTTGTGTTACACACTTTTAAAGTGATTATTTTTCTGGTCGATGGTGATTGTTAATTTACCAGAGGCGTACTGATCTTCCGTAATTTCAAGCACCCTGGTTTTTTTTTACTTTATTATCGTTCTTTACTCAAATTCAAATCATGTGATTATCCTGAGAAAAAATATTCCATTTTATCAGAGCTAAGCACCCCAGGCAAAGTTTTGAATATGCATTTCCAAATTATTTGTATTGCGAAATCTTAAAAAATGGAAGGCACATGTGCACAGCTCATCTTCTTCATGTACACACAATATGGATTCCTTACGTTTTAAGTTCCAATAAAATTGAACATTAAGTAAAGATTATTAGAAAGAGTCGCCTATCAAAAGTTCCATCTTACTCTATAGTCTAATGCAAAGTTCTGAAACATCTATAGGAATATACAAATCTTAATATATTTTATTGCCCTAATTTTGATACTGAAGGTGGCAATACTAAGATTAACTGTGGTAATAGATTAAGATAACTTGAGTATATACACAACACATGGTAAACTTAACATGACCACTAGCTAGAAATAAAACTTGCTCGCCTGGACCAAAGATGATGTAGAACGAAAATCTAGAATATTAATTTGTATATATTTTATACTATAGTTAGAATATATTATATATATAAGAATATTCTAGATTATGAAATAGAATATAAAAGGATTTATTTCCTTTATTAGGAAGATTATTACTTGCTGGCTAAGTTTAGGATTTACTTCTATAAGAACATGTAATCTTTTTACTACTAAGAAGACTTTGATTCTTATTGAATTTGAGATCGTCCGCAATACTAACAAACTCTTCTCTTCTGCGATTAGGTGTGTGGATTTTCTGAGGTTAATCTACACAATTATTTATCCTATTATTGTTTTTTACTCTTGTCCTACTTCAAAAAAGAGCAAATTTATTTCCGAAATTTTGTTGTGATAAACAATTCAATTCTAGTGGTTATTTGAGCATAAGGGAAAAAAATAGAGTAAGCTAAAGCATTTGCCTTAGTCATCTCTCATCTATATAGTTTATACTTGTTAGTTTGTTATCCTTTAGTCTAAACAGTTACTTTAAAAAATTTGCATTTCGCATGTCACAATTAATAGTAAGTGATTGATTTTGTTGGTTATTGAACTATTGTTCCTTTGTGTTAGATAATCTATACTCCCCCCCCCCCCCAAAATATTATTGTAAGACCGTTATGGTTTAGTATACTGGCTAGGGTTCTTATGACAAAGTTGCACCATGTTTGAAGCAAAGACCATTTTACCTTCCACAAATGAAACCACTAAAATCTGCACGAGTTGACACAGGCTATAGAAATAAAGTCTTCAAATCAATGGTGAGATCGATGTTTAAAGACTTGAAAAATGCCAATCCTATTTAAACCATATAATTAATTGTATTTCTTGATATGTGATGTAGCATGTGTGAGATATTCCTACTAAATTTTGAAGACGACACGGTTTTATGATGCCTCCAGCAGAAACTTAATTTTTTAACAAGTTTTTAAACAAAATTTCACTGAGAAGAGGATGTTTGGCATAAACATGTACGTTAAAAGAGTAAAGAATAAAGAGATAACTAAAACAAGTAATAACGAGGAATAGAAAATAAAATATATCAGGTTGCGGCAATTTGAAAACTGAAACCTAGAGAAAAATTGTGCATCTTAATTGCTTACCCCTAGCTGTTCCTTGGTTTAAGGTATTTCCCAAAAATAATATTTTACTCATGACTTCCTTCAGCCTTTGGGAATTCCGAACCTAAAATAATCAAAAAACTATATCAGCCATCAGGTGCATACAGAGATCACGAAACCTAACTAACGGAAATTGTTATTAATTAGCAGATACTAAAAAGAAATTGTGGCATCATCGATTGATTTCAAGTTCTGCAAAAGCGTTTATGTGATGCTTTCATTATTCCTTAAAACTAACCTCATCACAACAAACAATTACAGCATTTAAAGTCTTCTTAAAATCTGCAATCTGAAATAAATTCAATTATTTAGCAAACTTGCTGAATTTAGAAAAAGAGAAGGAAAGTTCTTATCAGTATCACCAAACCTGGGAATTAAACTGAATTTTGAAAAGAAAACACTTTAATTTAGACTCCACCCGTGGAACCTTCATCAGCTCCAATAAAAACTGGGAAATGCAAGAACAATTGTTATTCGTAAACACAGGCACACAGCATAAGAATTAAGGTATTAATATTTAAATTTCATGCAGCTTGTAGGTGGCTACTGGCTACCTATCAATATTGGGATTCCAAATAATGTTTTAAAATCTTAACCTTTTGATAGGATTGGTCTATACTTGTGCGCGCAAGAATTATGGCCTCATATACATGTATGCATGATTAAACTATTTGGCTTTAACTTTGTGCATAAGCAATATGAATATATGATAGCAAGAAAAATATTTATCTTTAGTTTTCAGAAAATGCCTCTAACTTGGGATAACAGAGATCACTCTTTATATAAGTGCATGTAACATATTCATGTTATCAGCCAAGTAAGAGCTAATATTTTCCAATATGAAAGTGTCCAATCAATTGTTTAGTGTGAAAAATGATCCAAGCTGCATGACAAGAATTTTTAAGCCCTCATATCCTGTCTATCAGCAAAAAAAATACTCCCTCCGTCCCTTTTTAGTTGGCACATTTGCAAAAAACACACATATTAAGAATGATTTAATTATGTAATTTGTTTCCATGTTTGCCCTTAATCTTAACATTAAATGATGAGTTATGAGTGTGTATATTAAATATAAAGTCAAACATTGGTATTAGAAATAAAGGGGTATATATGGAAAAATTGGTAAAACTATGTATTGGAACAAGAAATGTGACAACTATTTAGGGACAATTTTTTTTTACAAATGTGCCAACTAAAAAGGGACGGAGGGAGTAACAAATAGCACAGTAAGAAAAAAGTAAAGGAATAGTTTTCCTACAGACCTGTTCACACCTCCCCAGTTTTTCTTTGTCGCCTTTGTATCCCTGAGGTGCCACAATACAAAGAAAAAAATCAACAAAAAAAGAATCATGCAACATTCTGTAACCCTCATCTACAGAGCACAAAAAAAATTCGGAGAGAGAAAACACTTGCATATAACAAAAAGAAGAGAAAAAAGAGAGTCAAATAAAGTGCCAGCTTCACCTTTAGAAGTTCCATCTCTTCTTTTACAGGACAAAACTTTATAAGATTTTCAACTTGATCACCATCTAAAATTGACTCATCCATTGCTAAAGCTGCAGCCTGAGGAATATGAGCATATTTTCTACTAATTAACTTACTTAAAAGAGAAATAAACAATATTAAAAATGTTCAGCTTTATAAGCATCTAACAACAACTATTTTCATAGCATTGCAGTCTTTGATTACTTTGTATAGACAATGACACCATATGCAATTTTTTGTGTAAAAATTTTAAACAAGTAGATCCACAAAAAAGAATCCTATACTCGTCTCCAAAACGAAAGAATTTAATTAGTATCTCAAAAGAGCACCGACCTACCTCCACATTCATTACAAACACAATGGAAGTGAATAAAAATTATAGAAGTAAGCTTTTAGATTCTTGACTTGGGAGGTAGAGGTAGAATTAAGTATGAACGTAAAGTTACACCATGAGAAAGAGGACAGGCAATGCACACAAAGTAATCTTAGGTTCACGAAACAAGGTTTTCTCAAAAGAGATAATGATGATGATGATGATAACAATAATAATAATAATAATCATAATAATAATAATAATAATAATAATAATAATAATAATAATAATAATAATACAAAATTATAAAAATACTTACACATGAGAGACATGTAGTAGATGACCAGTAGGCATCTAGGAGTACCATATAAAAAATGATATAAACAGAAACAGGAAAGCAGAATGAGTGGATTTTGTTCAAGCTATTTTGTCCTGCCAATATTTTTTTTTTAACGTCCAAATAACAAGAATTTCACTTGTATGACCTACATAGGAAACATATCAATAGATGAACTTCTAGAGTAACGATGATTCCTCCATGAAAGCAGTTGTTTTGGTACTAGGAAAACACATTCCACTGAAAACACTTAACAAATAAATTTACAGCTCATAGCATTGGACAAGGCATATATTTATAAGCATGAGACAGTAGACACTAGAGTAACTTACCGTCATCTCAGGAAGTGGCATTTTAATCTTTGTCAGCATAATCTCAGTGTTATAAGCCCTCTTATGATCAACCTAGAGTGTATTATAAGAACATGGATCAGTGAAGCATTACATTTCAGGGTTATCACAAGTCACTTTAGAGAAGGGTCATAGAGATCTTTAGATGAAACTTCAAGGATTTATACATTTAAATGATTAAACAAATGAGAATAACATAAAACTATATCATGTAAAGACAGTACAAGTACATAACAAAATCTTGAAAGAATATCATATACTATGAACTTAATCTCAGAATAATAACTTTACTAATTTAAATACCATGTAATCAAAATTATAGAATAAGTACAGCTTTGCTTTCATTAATAGAATTACCTAACAATTTAAACATATATACCAAGACACTTTTCGAAGTTCAGGGTGGGCCACTGCACACACTTGTGAGTGAGTAGCTCCGCCCCTGGACTTCAATTAACCAGCTGCCTAAAACAATATTAGTATGACCATTTAAGAAAAAGGACAACCAGAAGATAATTAAAGCTTTTGCATCCAACATCAGGATTGTCTTTCTACCACAAGCTCTTGTATCATGCTTGGATTGTTTTTTTTGTAATATTTCATCATTTTAAAGAAAGCATTCTAAATCTAGCAACAGTATATAGAAGGTGTGTTTTTCGGATTCTCATTGCCAATTGAATATTTTTAAATACTCTTAGTTGCAACAGTTTACTCTCTAATATGGACACAATATGTCTGACACTATGTTACCCTGACCCTTCATTTTCTCTGGAGTACCCGTGTCGGACACTCGACACTCGGACATGGGTATGGACACTCCAACACTTATTTTAGGCCATAAACATGTAAAATTTTCAAAATATTGCCGAGTCCGACCCTCGGACACGTATCCATGTTGGACACTTTTAGCCGAGTCCGGGTAACATAGGTCTGACATGTTCACAACCAAGAAATTTAATATTTAGGCAAAATGTGCAATCATTACCAGATGAACTATCTCTGATTTAGGAGCAGACTTGCTTGCTTCAGATTTCTTACCACCTTCCCTTGGCTTTGTGACAGTAGAGAAAAGGGTCTCGATTTCAGACATATCAAATTCCCGTGCACTATGTTTAGAAAGTAAAACATATCAATGACATGTAGTATAATAAGGTGATTGCCTAAAATAGAAGGTAATATTTTAGTTCCCAAATTACCAATACTACGCAGTTTGGCCCTCTAAAGCACAGCATTTGTGCATTTGTAAGCGACCCATCCTATTTTAGTAAGTCGCACATTTCACACATCTGTAAAATGTGCGACCTACTTAAAAAAGCATTACATGTGTGGGATGCGCAAAGACTGGTATTTTGGGCCACAATATTCACTGGTGCTTTTCCGGCCTATTAAGTGATTGTGCTATTTTGCACAATTTATCTTAAAAATACAAGTCACACACAGAAGTATGTTTTTATAACTAGTTGCCCTAGCACATACAAATGTAAGATATTTAGTAAACATTTAAACAAAACGTAAGAAAAGGAAAATAAACACTACTATCAAGTGAATTACATGCATGATGTAGTAAAGACCATAGAAGTTGCAATTACTTTTGAAGCTCCCCACGTTTTTGTAACTCTTCCCATACGCTCCCTTGCAGTGCCCTGGTTACCTTGCTCCAATGAAGCGGCTTTAGGTTACTCTTTTTAGGTCCTAAACCTCTTCTTCCAACATGCAAGCCTTTGTGAAGAAAGGAGAGAGGGCCATTACTAGACTGTCCAGAACCAGGGGGTGGTGGAGGTCCAGGGCCGGGTCCAGGAGGCGGAGGAGGGCCGGGTCCAGGAGGCGGAGGAGGGCCGGGGCCAGGAGGCGGAGGAGGACCACGGCCAGGGCCAGGGGGCGGAGGAGGACCACGGCCGGGTCCAGGGGGCGGAGGAGGACCACGGCCGGGTCCAGGGGGCGGAGGAGGTCCAGGCACATTTGCTCCGTAAGGAGGGGGTGGTGGAGGAGGTCCAGGCCCACTTCCTCCGGGAGGAGGAAGTGGTGGAGGAGGTCCAGGCCCATTACTTCCGGGAGGAGGAGGTGGTGGTGGAGGTGCAGATCCAGGCATATTAGCTCCGGGAGGAGGAGGTGGTGGTGGAGGTGCAGATCCAGGTGCATCAGCTCCGGGAGGAGGAGGTGGTGGTGGAGGTGCAGATCCAGGTGCAACAGCTCCAGGTGGTGGTCCAGGATCAGACTCATTAGCTCTAGGAGGAAGAGGTGGTGAAGGAGGTTCAGGCTCATTAATTCTGGAAGGTGAGGGTGGGGGTGGGGGTGCTTTGGGAATTGATGGAGCAGAAGGTGGAGGTAAAAGTGCTGGTGCTGAAGAATCAGGAGGAGGGGAAGGGCTTGGAAGATGTTTGGGTGGAGGTGGTAGAGTCTGGGGTTTTGGATCACTAGGTGGAGGACTTGGGGGAGCTGTTGGTCCATAACTTAGTTGATGTGAAGGAGGTGATGGTAAATCCTTATATTTTGACCCACCTATTCTTTTCAAAGTGATTGGTTTCAGTTCATGAAAAGACTCAGAATCCACTTCATTGCCTTGCTGTATATCCTCCTTTCCTGCATGTGCATCAACCAAATTACTAAATATCTCTTCGGCTTCATAGAACTCGTCAGGTGAAGATTTCTGTGTCTCGGTCCCATCATCACTTGGTGCTTCTGTGTGTATAATAGATGGAAGAGCATCAGGATCCGCAAAGAGTACCTGATACAGATATGAGTATGCTTTCAACCCCTACAGCCCAAAAAAGGACATTTCACACAAGTAAAACACGATCTTACCTCTGCAACAAAGTCTTCTGGGAACTGGACCTTTGCATGCCACAGAACGTCAACTTCATCACGGTTCAACATCAATACATTCAAGCGAATAAATGCAGTGTGAAACATGACTCTGAACATCATTTCCTCCCTTATTAAATCTTCTCCTAGATGAACACACTCCAGAATAACATCTCCTTGAACCCGAACATGTAAATCTAGCTTCACTAAATGGCACTCTTCCTGCAGTTGGGGAAAGCAATAACATTTAAAAGCTTAACTCACTAACTCTATAGGTGTCGCAATGAAAATATATCTTTACCTTTCTGTACAGGCGAGCATGTTTTCTGGTCTTAAAAGTTGAAAACAAAAGCTTAGAACTCTTACTGGCATCTGAGGAAGAAGGGACCTGCCCATATACACGAACAACTGGTCTGCAACCTGCTCCCTTATCAAACACCGGGAGGACTCTTAATATAATGCAATCTAGAGCAAGAGGTGTATCCTCAGGCGGCCAATGGTTACCAACACTTTTTCGAGATATGTACTCAAGATATCTAAGCTGAGATGACCGTGGATTAAAAGGAGAGAGAATATGAAGAAGTTCCTTAGGAGCTTGCTTGTATAACATGTCAAGAGTCTTATGTTCATTAGTGTAGTGTTTACGATATACAAGTAGCCCTGCAATCATAAAAGCAAGCACAGGCCAACTTCCCTTTTCACAGTGCATCAGTACCACATTCTGCGTCCCCAAATTCAACCAGCTATCACTAGAATGCAAAAAGTGTTGGAACATCTCTAGAGGTAACAACGGACTACCCTCAAAATCTCGAGGATACTCCATAACTGTCATATTTTGTTGCGACAAAAAGTCCGAAACAAGGCTTCTTTTCTCCACTTCTTTAAAATTAAAAACCATATACGATGCATCTTGATAGTAGTCACGTAGTTGTGATACAACAACACCTAGGTATTTTTTATACTTTTCTTCGCTCATATTATTTTTCGTAAAACAGCAATCAAACACTGCAATTACATAACCAAAACACAATGTAGAGAATCAATATCGTATAGACAAGAAAGTGAACCTAAAACTAGACTAATATAATAACTACACGTATAATCTAGACTTGTCATCTTCCATAACACTACTCGTAAAACAGCAATCAAACATTGCAATCACATAAACAGAACAAAATGTACACATTAATAATAAGTAAGCCCTAATTTGAATTATATATCCTCCTAGTCGAAAAACAACAATTAAACACAACAAAAACAATGTACATAAAGCATACGAAATTGCTCGTAAAATACACACTCGGTTTGTTTTCGTCCATAACATAACTCGAAAAACAGCAATTAAACACTAGATGAGAAAACACTACAATTAATTACACAAACAGTTAGCATGCAGTTAACACGAAAAAAAAAAGCATAAATGTAAGCTAGAAAAGAGTAGTGAAGTGGAGAATGGTGCATACCGTAGATCTTCTCGGCGATTTCGAGAAGCCTATCGGGCGGCTTCCTATAAAAGAATCGCCTGAACAGCATTTAAAGGCGTCGGACCTTTGTTTATAATTATAAAAACCAATACATAATAATAGCATATAATTACAAACACGTCGAAATCGAGATTGAAAAACATAGAAATTCTATTATGATACACGTGGAATAAATGTAATTCAAAATTATCTAAATTATCTAATTGTTGTTACGGTGAGATCAGAATTAATGAGGATGAATTAGGGTTTTTTGTGAAAGGATAGATAAGATGAAATTGTTGACGTTAGTGAGTGTGGAGAATCGGACGGCGTCGGGCGGCGGTTGAAAGTCCGGCGAGTGTGTGTGTAAAGGTGAAGATGATACAGGTGGAAGAAACATGGAGGGAGGGAAACGACGTAGCTGAATGAGAGGGAAAGTGTAGTGCAGCAAGCTTGGTGAACAAACAAACTATCCATATTCTGTTACCCAAATTTTAATTTTATTATTCTTGTCATTATTTTTTATTTTGGGTTTTTTCTGATATATAATTTTAAAAGAAATTAATTATGAATTAAAATTTATAAAAATATAAATTTTAAAATTTTATTTAAAAAACATGATTTGCAATTTCTACAATTTAAAATACAATTTTAGTTTAGTTTTTAAAAATAGATTTAAAAGCTACTTAACGAGAAAAATAATGGTGAAACGTAAATTAATTTTTTCGAAAATTGAATTAAGATTGTGTTTTGGGATGTAGAAGTTGCGGATCGTAATTAAAATTGAAAAATTATATTTTTTGAAATAAGTTTAAAAATGATGATATTTTTTAACAAAAATATATGGGTATTATGAATAAATTTTCATTTTACATATTCATACTCTTTTTTTTTTTTAAAGTATATTCATACTCTTTTAATCCTCTTTTGTTACGAGTTCTTACACATATTTTAAAATGAATAAAGTTACTTTTATAAAAAAAAATGGATTTTAATTCTTGTTTTCTAACCGTTATTAAATGTCTTAACCTTATAAATGTTGCATCCATTTTATCCTATATCAAAGGTGGATTAAAAGGTGGAGGTCTTATGTTAATATATCCACTCACCAAAACAGAGGGTAGTCAAAATAATATTATGTTTTAGAAAAGATTTTTGAACACCATCCTAAAATGATACTTACTCTGTTTTAGAAATAGATTTTTGAACAGGGTGATGGTCCTAAATGTCCACCTCCCAAAACATTTGGTCTGAAATACTCATTTTCGGAATGGATGACCCTAAATACCCACAGGACACGCATGTAGGGAAGGAGTATCTGGACACTCCTTTAACACATGCGTGTCCTTCACAAAATTAATTCTGCAGAATTTTAGACAGCCTGGGATACGCATGTTGCACATGCGTGACTTGAGATACCCATGTCCAACATGCCTATGAGCTGGTACTGTTCATCGTCTCCAACCTCCTATTGATGTCGTTTTTTCGGCCAAAAGTTTGGAACAATCGTTCAACCCTTTCCAGCACTCGAACACTAGCATATGATATACCAAAACGATCGTCTCTTCAACCTCTACATGCCTGTACTAGTAGTTTTCAGTTTGTTTCGCCGGAATTAAAAGCCCCAATTCGAGCTCTATTTTCCGATTCAAAATCCGATTTGCTCGTGCATGCCTCTGCGGGGCCAGATATCAACAAACGAGTATGGCAAATTGAAGAGGGAGCTGTGGGCATCGTTTTGATGTCCTCAGTTTTGATGGAGGTGGCCGAAGGAGGTAGAACGAATAGAGGCAATTTTTGGGCGATTTTTTAGTCGCCGGAACTCCGGAGCGTGTTGTGTGATAATGACGTCATCACGCATCTTGCAGCTGCGTGACCTCTGATACGTATTCCTGGAATGCGCATCCCAGGACACGCAACTGCAAGATGCGTGACCCGTCGGTATTTCGGGCCGCGTTTTCAGAAATCAGTATTTCGAGCCTTAACTCCCCAAATCTAGGCATTTTGGGCATTTTCTCTTTTTGAACACCACCCTAAAATATAAAAAATTATTTAACTTTTTAAAATTTTTAATACATACACGTAACATATATTTGTATTAACTTTTCTAATTCATAACCAGTAGATATTTCATACACAAAATTCTGATAAATGAATATATTGAGCTAGCTTTTTTTTTTTTTTTATAGAGATATTCATTTTATCTAGATACAAATTATGTTATTCCTTTTTCGGATAAAAAAATTATTTCTTTAACAAAAATTATTCATTCATCGAAATTCTAACAATTGTGTTTTTTTCCACTGACTGAGAAATGTCAGGTAAATGTTAAGACCAAGACCAAAATTTTGCATAATAACGTGTGGTATTTTGATCAATTTTTCCCACAATATATAGTTATTGTATTTTCCCACTTTCTTGTTGCTCACATCATCTACTTAGAGCGGGATATTTTAATCATTTTTCCTTTTAGGATATAGTATTTCTTGTATTCTTCGACTTTATTATTGTTTAGATCATCGTACTTGTAGAGCATTTAGATTATTCTAAAATATTGTTTTAGCTAGATTGTTTTTTATAATCTATTTAAAAAGAATTTTAACTATAGGTTATTTTTGAAAGATTCAGAGACGCGAAAAATATTGGTAAATATTTGAGTATATGTTATCATTTCATGAGTTGCAAAAAAAATACTGACCAAGAGGCTTCAAATACATGTGCTCTTCTCTGATCCTATCACTAAGAGATTCTGTACAATGCCTTGTTCAAAGTTTAATACATCTGAAATGAGGTGAAATAAGTAGAACAAAACAGAATGCATGACCATCCATAAATCGTTTCCTGACTTCTTCAATCTGCGAACTACCTAGTTTCATTTGATCATACTTCTTTGCGGTGATGACTGCCAAAGCCTTCAATTTCGGGTACTTGCTCAATTGATAATATAATGTAATTCTATCGACTATGCAATTGTGTTATAGGTTTTTGTTATGGTTGTCCTTCCCAATTTACCTGGAGATTCCAGTAACAGCTTCTGTTTTCTTCCCGTTTTTCTTGCCTGCAATAGTATGAGGTTTATTAGCGGAAGGATACTCAGTTTTCAAACTGAAAAAATGGACCAAAGGAAACATAGGTTATGTAGCTTAATCACTTACAGAACTAAATTGAAATACACAATCAACCAAAATTTATCAATATTGACAAGGACTTCCTTTTAAAAAAGAAAAAATTGGTCTGGAACTACTATCTATGTATAGTGATATCCTGACATGCAACAAGTGATGCATGCTACACCACCATATCAGTTCTCAGTTCTCTGTACTAAGCAGAAAGAAGTTTAGTTTAAAATGGCATCCTCTAACGACTTCGCATGATGAAAAACAAACAATACTATGATACCATAGAAGTTTTGTTACTTCTGTTTTCAATGAATTCATTCTTTTATATTCTAAATGATTACCTCTTTGGAACCATGTTCTCCGAACTGCCTGGCGGATCTGACGTTCATGTCGCTTTAGAAGTTCATCAATCTTATGGGATTGGGATAGTAAAGGTCCTGAAAATTCAACCTTATCCTCGTGATCCTGAAAAACCTGTCTCAAGTCAAACCAAATGGATTATAAGATTTCACTTCGAATGTGATTTTTTACAAATACAAGCTCATAAATTATGACAAAATATCAATATCAGGATTAAGCTAATTTAATTTGATCTTCTAAGTTACAGGCAGTTGCTAATATAGATTAGAAGTTCTTCCTCATATGTAGTACGAATCACACAATAGTTGCAAGACAACAGACCACCCAATATATCATTAAATTTTCTGAAAAGAACTTTTGAGTCCCGGTTTCAATAAACAGAAATTATATTTTGATTTTAGAAAGATAATATTAGTAACCCGTATAAAGGACTTTAGGGGTATTTGAGCTTACCGAGATGAATCTCTTAGTAGCCAATTCCTCTCTCTGATGAAGTGTAAGTGATAGATCCTGGGAGTGGTACCCGTCGGAAGCATCAAACGAATCAGGTCCCTCCAACTGAGACCAACTTTTCATCATAGAATGTTTCGACAGCTCATAGGAATCGTATCCTCTGGAATTTCCACGACTACAATGCAAGACTTCACCATTTTCATGACGTTTTAAATCAACATCATGGCGTGAATTCAGAGTAACAGAAGGTTCAAACATGAGGCTTCTTGAACTAGACCTACTGCGTGAAGATGCACAAGAATCATCTAAACGTCGTTTTGCCCATGCAAATCCACTTGACCCAGAAACTTCTAATGGCCCTGAATAGGGAATATCCCCATGAGATGCATTCTTTATGTGGGAAACGTCTTCCTTTAAATCAACTGATGGTTTGCGTGGCTGCAACCCCAAGATGGTATCTCCTTTTTTATTATCCACACCACCACCTCCCTTAATTTTATATGATGTTTGATTTCTGCCCGGTAAGTTCTGATCAGATTGAACATAACCAAGCATGAGAACAGGTTTATTTTAAATACTAAAGCATATACACCCAGATCAGTAAGCAAGCTAAGCATATACCAAGAGAGACTTGCAAGTTCCTTATATTACAACACTAAAGCACATAAAAGAGAGGGCATGCATTAATTTAGATATATACCTCCTCTGGCGCCAATTTGCTGGTGTTGTTCTGTTTTCTACTTAGTTTTCTTAGTGTTTCAGGTCCACGTGATCTCCCACTAGGCCGTTTCCTGAAACATAAGGGTACATTTATTTTAGTAGTAAAAAGCATGAGTTCTCCAGTAGGAGACATCCTACAAACTTCAATTGAATCTGAAGATCAGATCTCCATTAATCACTTCATGCAAATAAAAAGTCAATTGAAAATAAAATTACCTTCTGGCATCCTCGCGGTGTTTTGCATCTATCTCTTTGCTTGGCTGGTACTTCGGCAAGCTTGATGGATCACATGCATAAGGCTTTGTAGTAAAGTACTATATGAAAGGTAGAGCAGTAAGCATCAGTAACGTTATAGTAAGTGTAGGCTATAAAAGTGTAATGAACAATACTGTTAACGTCTAATGGCATGAAGCAAGAGAATCAAAAATGACAGCAACTGAAACACTTCATATATTTTTGCAAATTGAATGGAACGCATCATAGCCACATAAAGAGGTAATATTTTACCAACGGGTTTACTATCAATATATGTACATAAAAGTGACTATATTGACACATGTAATCCAAAAATAGATATAACATCCTGTGTTATCAGTACCTCAGATGCAAGAGCAGAAGTAGCAGACCCGCGCTTATTTGGTTCGACAGAAAGTAATGTTTCTATCAGAGTCACAGCTGTTTTAGGTAGTTCTTTGAAGGACTCCAAAAGGCAACTTTCATAAGGTTGCTGTGGCTTAAACACAGTTGCATGAGTAAGCTTGTTCTTTTTCCAGTAATCATCATTTGGAGACCCGCAAAGCTTGAAAATTTTGTGCAATTGTTCAACCTTTAGAAGGAAAAAGACACCTCATAAGCATTTCAAGAATTTATTATCTGTACTATACTAAAAATAGCAAGCTTCTTCTTTTTTTTTTTTTTTGCAAAATAATAGCATGCTTTTGATGATGATCACACTGCAATTCATTTATAATAATTCGAAGAGTATAGACATAATTTAAGTAAGATTGTTGGGTTACTAATCTTGAAACCTCTGTAATGTTAGGAGAAATGCATAACATTTAGATAATGTGCATTTTATTATTTCCCCTTGCTTAAAGGCCAAAACCAACTGTGGGCATGAAATTGAAGACCTTGCCTCTGATTCCATGTTAGATGATGAATCCCTAAACACAAGTTTTTGAACTAATTGTCCCACAGGCCACATGTTTTGATGTGGTTCTTAACTTACAAGTCAACAATGAAACCATCCATATGTTCACATCATAATTGTTGACTCTGAAGTTTTAATCTCAGAACAATATTAATGATGTTTTGGGACTTTTACCTCGGTTCTTCCCTGGAGAATAGGATTTCCAAGGAGAAGTTCTGCAAATAGACAGCCAACGCTCCAAATATCCACAGATGGTCCATAATCTGTAGACCCCAACAAGAGTTCGGGAGGTCGGTACCACAATGTGACAACTCGGCTCGTTAGTGGTTGCCTCTTCCCAGCAGTACAGAAGTTTGCCAAGCCAAAATCAGCCACTTTTAAAACTCCTTCGTTATTAACCAGGAGGTTGGCACCTTTGATGTCTCTATGCATTACTCCCCGAGAATGACAATGTTCTAGTGCAGATAACAATTGTTTCATGTAGCATTTTACCTACATAATGCATTCAACTAAATCAGATATAAAATGGCAGAATTTAGAGGAAGGGTTGCACGAAGACGCGTAACGTAAAACATTTTAATTCTATTTAATTTAAATAGATCTACACTTGTATAGTCTTTGATTATATTTAACAGAGCTTATACTTTTTCTACACATCTGATGTAATTTAAGTACTTAAATTTCGAGAAATACAATTAGTTATACAAACCTTGTGGTGATGATTGGATTTTTTTTTATTAAACTACCATGTTAGAACAACCAGAGACCCTCATACAATTATAACAGTATTTAAATCTTAGAATGAAATCAAACCTGTGCTTCACTGAATTTAATATCGGGGCTAGACAAGAGTCCAGATATATCGTGCTCCATGTATTCAAATACGAGGTATATGCTACATGATAGCCTTGAAGTAACTATACCCTCCAACTTTATGACATTTGGATGGTCAAGCCTACGCAGAATGAAAATTTCCCTAGCCATAAAGCGAACGCTTTCAGGCTCAAAATTGTCGAACCGCACCTTTTTCAAAGCAACTATCTTCCCAGTGTTTAGGTCACGTGCCCTAAAGACACTGCTATATGTGCCCTGTCCAATCTATATAACAATAATAACATGTTCAGTTTTTTGTCTGATAGAAACTAGAAATTTAGATATTTGAATGAATATCATATAATCTACAGACTTACATAAGGTGAAAATAAAAAATAACTTCTAAAGCAAAGAACCATGAGATCTCAACTTCAGAATGTAATCATTCTCCATATGTAGTACAAATGCTTTGATAAACACAGTATATTCAGAACAGGGCCACTGATATTACATGTATAACATCAATACCATAGAAGAGTACAAATTGGAGAAGATTTGAGTCACATTTGCGTAATTGACATGTTAAAGAAACCAGTTTGCATGAATGCTTAACTAGTTGAAGTATTTATCTTAAAACGCACTATAAGACTCTGCAACTAATGTACTTCAATGATTTCCAACTACTTCATAAAGACCACACAATTGATTACACAAGAAAGCATTCAAAAGTGTTGCTTACGAGTTCCAGCAGGTTTCACTGCCAAAATAATTGCGAGTTAAGTACTGATAAAATCACTAAATATAAATATAACTATTCAGACTCACGCAACTAGAGTCAATTACTTGGAACACTATATACGACTATAGCTGACTGGACACTGAACAAAACAAACAAAATCTAGATGAACAACTTGAGCAGGTGGAAAATCTTATGTCTTAGCCCACATTTTCAAAGTGATACATCTACCATCACATTGCGTTTTTAAGCATATTAACCAACACAAAATCATCTTTACTGCAAAGATTGAAAAATTAATAACTTTGCATCATAATTACACTTTAATTACTAGTTTTGGTAAAAAAGAAAAATAATAATCACCATTAATTATCCCTTGTAAATTGAATACTAGTATTAAATGTATTAACCTTCTCCAATTTTTCAAAAGAATCAGCTTTAAGTGGGACCCATCCCTGAATAGCTTCACCTGCTACAGCACTGAGCCAGGCAGGCCAACCAGCAGCAACTTGTTCACCTTCCACATACTTTTGCAAATTCCCCAACCTAAAACTCGCTGTTGACTCAGTACCTCCACCGTTCGAACTCGCTCTCCCTGACTCACTCAACTCACTTCCACTCAACCCCAACTCACTCCTTTTTTTCTTCTTCTTACTCTTCTTTGTCTCAACTTCCACCACAAACCCATCATTCCTACCCGAATTCAAACCCGAACCCGACCCGGCATTGTCTCTAAACGCCCCGGAATGATCAAACGCCGGCGTCACTGACACAGCTTGCTTCGAGGTCACACAACCCATGATTTACACTACTTTTTAACACAAACTAAGCTCGACCCAGATCAAGATTTAGGCCATTTATACAAATCCTCATCTGGGTCAAGCTCAATCTTCAATTTTCATGACCCCCAGAAAAAATCAAGAAAATCAAGAACCAAGCTTTACAGTCACTTTTTAGCTACAAATGGTGTATGTATATGAATAAATATAGGCCTATAGATACAAGTTATAATGGGTAGTTAACAGAAACGAGCGAAATCAACGGGAGATACAAGAATTGAATGATATGAAAATGTGGGCACATAGTAAAGTTTGTGACTTTATTTATGTGTGTTTGTCTGTGTTGTCGACCAAAAGTCTGTTTATAGAATGTGTGAAATGAAAAATGGCAGTCTTTTTGGTGTATATGTTAACTTGGACTCTATGAAATTTGCTTGATTTTAAATTCCATATTTTTGTATCTATTGTATGTATTTCTATCCCAAAATTTAAGTTCGAAAATCTTGAAATAAAATTGGGAAAATTGTATGAAAGCTAGTAAAGCCAAGACACAAGGCTGGCAGATGTTAAGTACATGAGGTCCTACGTTCGATAATGCAGTGGTTGAGACGCGTGGGATGTGTATTAGGAGAACATTTTAGGTTGGTTTGGTGTTGACTAATTTATCGACTTTCTTTGGATTTTTCTCCTGTTTTATAGTATTTTTTTTACAATATAAAATTATATATGAAATACTTGTAACAGAAAAGTACACGTAAATGAAAAAGGAAGTACGCGTTTAAGAAAATAATTGTTCTGGAGAAATGTTTGAAAGAGGTTTGCACGTTTAAAATAATGTAAAAACTGAATATCTTTGCAGTAAAATTAAAAAGATTTTTAAAATTTTGAGATTTTGGGATTCTTAGAATCACTCAATCAAGTCAATTATGTATGATGATTTATTTAAAGAAGTTGCCGGTAGTATCAGCTATATTTTATATAGTAAAATTTTGAAGAGACAATCAAATATTCAAATCAAACTTAAAAATATATAGTATCGATTCAAATAAAACATTAGTATCAATTTCCTAAAACATAAATAAGTTGGTATCAATTTATGGGATGTTAGCCCCATATATCACAATTTTAAATGAAATGGTCCCAAATATCATATTGAGAATAATTCAAAATTAGTTCAATTGTTTTTGAAATATTGTTAATTAGTTTGTTAGTTGTTTTTTTTTAAATAACTAATGGATAGGATATATGCTATGTTTTAGGAGTTTAGTTTGTTTTTTGTGTTTAAAACCACACGTTGGTTATTTGGAATAAGAGAAAAAGGACCCTGAGATTAATCTGAGGGAACTTTCCTGAGATACACTTTAGAATTTATTGGGCCTGCGGGGCTAATTAATAAAATTTTAAACAAATCTTGATTTTACAAAAATGCCCACACATATTTACATATAAAATTATACTATCTCAGAGAACTTACCTGATATATATCTCATGTTCCATACTCTCTTGGAATAATATATCAAGTATGCATCTTAATAATGTTCTCCAGGTTCTCTATATTTTCCTCTCTTCTCTAGTAGTCTAAAAAACTCTCAAGAGCTTTAATGGTCTTAATGGGCCTGTGTTAAATCTGAGAGAAAATATAGCCATGACCTCAAATAACACATCAAACCTTTTCTCCTCCAACTTTTAATGGTGAAAATTACCAAATATGGCATGTGAAGATGACAGCTCATTTGAGAGGTTTGGGTTTATGGAAGTGGGTTGAAAGTGAGACGGAGATACAACCGCTTGCCAACAATCCAACACTAAATCAAATCAAGGCCCACGAAGATGAATTAAGCAAGGCTCCAAGGGCTGCTATGTCGGAATCAATTTTCACAAGAATCATGACTTGTGAAACAGGAAAAGAGGCTTGGGATAAACTAAAAGATTTGTATGAAGGTAATGCAAGAGCAAAGAAGATGCAAGTCTTAAATCTCAAAAGGGATTTTGAGATTTTAACCATGAAAGAAAGAGACAATATACAAGATTATTATGACAAATTGATGGTTGTGGTCAACAAAATACGGCTAATGGGAGAGGATCTACCCGATAGCAAAGTTGTAGAGAAGCTGTTTGTGAGTTTGCCTGAAAGATTTGAGGCAAAACTTTCATCTCTTGAAGATTCAAAGGATATAAGTGAATTAGTTTATGCTAACTGATTAGTTCTTTGCAAGCCCAGGAACAAAGAAGAGCAATGAGAAACAAGGAAACTGAAGATGCGGTTGAAGGATCTTTATTAGCCAAAACTTCAAAAGAGAAAATAAGATTTACTACGTGTGGTCATTGCAAGAAGAACAAGCATGAAGAAAAGGATTGTTGGCATAAGGGAAGCCTCAATGCTTTAAATGCAAAAAGTTTGGACATGTGCAAAAGTATTGTAGAAACAAAACGGAAGAAAGTGTCAACAAGACACAAGAAATTGACGAAGAACATTTGTTTTGATATTAGGGAGATGTGCTCCAATGTGTAAGTTGGTGAGAAGTGCATCAACATGAAATTGGTGAGAAGTGCATCAAGACATGGAATTGGTGAGAAGTGCACCTAGAAGAATTTGTGGAGAGAAGAGCAATGAGAAACAAGGAAACTGAAGATGCGGTTGAAGGAGCTTTATTAGCCAAAACTTCAAAAGAGAAAATAAGATTTACTACGTGTGGTCATTGCAAGAAGAACGGGCATGAAGAAAAGGATTGTTGGCATAAGGGAAGCCTCAGTGCTTTAAGTGCAAAAGGTTTGGACATGTGCAAAAGTATTGTAGAAACAAAACGAAAGAAAGTGTCAACAAGACACAAGAAATTGACGAAGAACATTTGTTTTGATATTGGGGAGATGTGCTCCAATGTGTAAGTTGGTGAGAAGTGCATCAACATGAAATTGGTGAGAAGTGTATCAAGACATGGAATTGGTGAGAAGTGCACCTAGAAGAATTTGGGGAGAGAAGTGCTCCAACAAAGATGATGTTGATGGGAAGTACATCAATGGTCCAACAAATTTTAGAATTTTGAATTAAGAGGGAATGTTGAGAATAATTCAAAATTAGTTGAATTGTTTTTGAAACATTGTTAATTAGTTTTTTAGTTGTTTTTTTTTAAATAACTAATGGATAGGATATATGCTAGGTTTTAGGAGTTTAGTTTATTTTTTGTGTTTAAAACCACACTTTGGTTATTTGGAATAATATATTAAATATGCATCTTAATATTATTCTCCCGGTTCTCTATATTTTCCTTTCTTCTCTAGTAGTCTAAAAAAACTCTAACAGTGGTATCAAGAGCTTTAATGATCTTAATGGGTCTGTGTTAATTCCGAGAGAAAATATAGCCATGATCTCAAACAACACATCAAACCTTTTCTCCTCCAACTTTTAATGGTGAAAATTACCAAATATGGGCTGTGAAGATGAAATCTCATTTGAGAGGTTTGGGTTTATGGAAGTGGGTTGAAAGTGAGACGGAGATACAACCGCTTGCCAACAATCCAACACTAAATCAAATCAGGGCTCACGAAGATGAATTAAGCAAGGCTCCAAGGGCTGCTGTGTCGGAATCAATTTTCACAAGAATCATGACTTGTGAAACAGGAAAAGAGGCTTGGGATAAACTAAAAGATTTGTGTGAAAGTAATGCCAGAGCAAAGAAGATGCAAGTCTTAAATCTCAAAAGGGATTTTGAGATTTTAACCATGAAAGATAGAGACAATATACAAGATTATTATGACAAATTGATGGTTGTGGTCAACAAAATACGGCTAATGGGAGAGGATCTACCCGATAGCAAAGTTGTAAAGAAGCTGTTTGTGAGTTTGCCTGAAAGATTTGAGGCAAAACTTTCATCTCTTGAATATTCAAAGGATATAAGTGAATTAGGTTTATCCTAACTGATTAGTTCTTTGCAAGCCCAGGAACAAAGAAGAGCAATGAGAAACAAGGAAACTGAAGATGCGGTTGAAAGAAGCTTTATTGGCCAAAACTTCAAAAGAGAAAATAAGATTTACTACGTGTGGTCATTGCAAGAAGAACGGGCATGAAGAAAAGGATTGTTGGCATAAGGGGAAGCCTCAATGCTTTAAATGCAAAAGGTTTGGACATGTGCAAAAGTATTGTAGAAACAAAACGGAAGAAAGTGTCAACAAGACACAAGAAATTGACGAAGAACATTTGTTTTGATATTTGGGAGATGTGCTCCAATGTGTAAGTTGGTAAGAAGTGCATCAACATGAAATTGGTGAGAATTGCATCAAGACATGGAATTGGTGATAAGTGCACCTAGAAGAAATTGTGGAGAGAAGTGCTCCAACAAAGATGATGTTGATGGGAAGTACATTAATGGTCCAACAAATTTTAGAATTTTGAATTAAGAGGGAATGTTGAGAATAATTCAAAATTAGTTCAATTGTTTTTGAAATATTGTTAATTAGTTTGTTAGTTGTTTTTTTTAAATAACTAATGGATATGATAGATGATAGGTTTTTGGAGTTTAGTTTGTTTTTTCTGTTTAAAACCACAAGTTGGTTATTTGGAATAATATATCAAGTATGCATCTTAATAATGTTCTCTAGGTTCTCTATATTTTCCTTTCTTCTCTAGTAGTCTAAAAAACTTTAACATATCACAAGCTAGAAAGTCGATCCCAAATATCACGCTATAACACAATATCATTTAGCGTTTTAATTTTTTTTTTAGTAAAAACGCTACATCGTGTAGCGTTTTCCTTTTTTTTTTTTTTTTGTTCAAAGCACTAATTGAAACTGAAATTGCAGTAATGTTACTTGTAAAACGCTAAACTAAGTTTCTTTATGTGTTTTTTTTTTGCTTTTTTCTCCTAAATATATACGATTTATTCGTCGTTCCGAATATTTCTAAACACAAAATGGAACTGTTGAACCCCAAAGGTTAACTGTTGAAACCCCGAGAAAATACAGATAAAATTTAAAAATTTTAATTAACAAAATGAATCCGGCAGCCTGATTTTTAAAAAACCGGGAGCCAGCTCCGTTTTTTAAAAATCAGGATAAGTTAGTGTTTAGGGTTGTTTGTAAACAACCCTAAACCCCAAACCCTAAGTTCGTATACGATTTATTCGTCGTTCTGAATATTTCTAAAATCCAAAATGAAAACGTTGAACCCCAAAAATTAATTATTGAACCCCTAAAGTTAATTAAAATTCTATTTTTTTAATTTAAAATATAGTTTTAATTAACCGTTTGATTATAAATCTTAATATTATTTGTAAATATATATTTAAGAGAGAAAAAAAAGTAAAAACACCCTAAACGCCACACTAACTGGCGTTTCCCCCCATGCGAGATTAAATGGTGTCGCCAATTTATGCAGCGTTCTTCCTCCAATGTTATTTTAATTAGCGTTTCCTCCCTCTCTCTCCACAAAAAGACGCTCTAGCGTTTTTTTTTAAAATAAAAAGCAAGACGCAACACGCAATTTTGTTTCAAAATGATATTTGGGGTCAAGTTTTTGAGCTGTGATATTTAGGAGTATTTGCTTTCAAATTATGATATTGGGGGTCTTTTCTCCAATTTATGCCTGCATCAAGTGAAGGATCTATTTTAACTTTAATAGATGACAATATTTTAATACATATTTAACCCTTGATATTTATAATGGAGAAAAAAAATAAATAGTTCTATTAAATTTTAGGAAAATTATCAAAAATACAACTGCTTTTTAATTAATTTTCGATTTTTTAATCTTTTAAAAATATTTGTAAAATTACCTTCTACAACCAAAGCAAACAAATGTAACAAACATTTTTCTGAAAAATAATTTGAAATTGATTTTAGTTGCATTTGAGGTCCATCTTAGAAAAATTACGCCAATCCATTGAATGTTATTTTAATTAGCGTTTCCTCCCTCTCTCCCCACAAAAAGACGCTCTAGCGTTTTTTTAAAAATAAAAAGCAAGACGCAACACGCAATTTTGTTTCAAAATGATATTTGGGGTCAAGTTTTTGAGCTGTGATATTTAGGAGTATTTGCTTTCAAATTATGATATTGGGGGTCTTTTCTCCAATTTATGCCTGCATCAAGTGAAGGATCTATTTTAACTTTAATAGATGACAATATTTTAATACATATTTAACCCTTGATATTTATAATGGAGAAAAAAAATAAATAGTTCTATTAAATTTTAGGAAAATTATCAAAAATACAACTGCTTTTTAATTAATTTTCGATTTTTTAATCTTTTAAAAATATTTGTAAAATTACCTTCTACAACCAAAGCAAACAAATGTAACAAACATTTTTCTGAAAAATAATTTGAAATTGATTTTAGTTGCATTTGAGGTCCATCTTATTAAGCCAAATATAATTTCAATTATTAAATTTTTAAAGTTATATTTATGGTTGATGTTGGTTAATGTCGGTTGCAAATATGGTTGTAAAAGTTGAAAAACGTATTTTTGCAATTTTTTTTATAAAAGTTGGTACTTTAATAAAATATTTTAGATAAGGTATTTTTACAAAAAAAAAATTGAATTTAAGTAATTATGAAAAAATCTCTAAATTTTAATGATCATATATTCTTTTGTCCTTTAAATATCCCGACTATATATTTCAAAAAATTGAAAAATAATCATTATTTTATGACTTATGAAGCATGAGAATTATAAAGTATAAAAAATATTTTGTACCCAGGTCACAAAGCATTCAAAATATACCGAATATCCAGAATTCAAATGTACAAACTGCATAGTGCTTAGTACAGTACTTAGTAGGCTTACAGAATGTAAGAAAATGATAAAGTAGGAATGATTGATAAAGAAAGAGGGCAACACAACAGGAGTAAAAAGTAAAAAGTACAAAGGAAAAGAAAAAAAGTGGGGGAAGATAACAAATAAAAAGATGTAAAACGAAAATAATGAGTCTGCTGCACCGCACTTTTCATTCACCTTTCACATTTTATTCTGCATGCAAACCTCTTTTTTTGTGTTTTGGGATCCAAGACAATTTTGTAGTATGTAATCAAGCTCGGTAGCACAAACTCAGCAGACCTGTTCCTCTATGCAATTGTTGACCAGAATTCCTCAAATTCCACCCCAAAATCTAAACTACTAACTTTTTTTTAAATAATTACACAAATATTAACAAATTGAAAGACATGAAGAACACTTATTTTGGATGAAACGTTAATTCTCGTTTTTTCTCATTTTTCCTATAACTTTTAGCCCCTCAATTTTATCCATTATTTATTATTTTTCTTTTTAATTCTGTCCTGTTTTTCTCTACAGATGGACACACTCTTATTTCTTTTGGCTATTTAATCAAACATTCATGTGAAGAACATCTCTAATGATAAAAAGCCTTAACAATTATAACCTATATATAATTGGCGTAAGGAGGTTTAAGTGGTCGTCTCGTCAGGGATTAAAAGGTAATTTTAACAAACTAAAATTGGGCCAGAGAAAGAGATGGATCAGAAAAAGAGTTGGGCCAGAATATTGATTTAAAAGTTAAATTATGCTATGAAATATAAAAACATATGTTAGGCTAAACCTTAAAAAAAATTGTTTACCAAATAAAATGTTTTAAGAAAAACATTATTTTTATAAAAATCATCAAAAATTCTAATTTTAGGTTTGACACAAATATATTTCTAAAATAACAAACAAGAATAAAATAGCAAAAAAGCATAATTAAAAATGAGTCACAAATTCATTCTTTATATATAATAAACAAGTAAATAAAGCATACCATCAGAATTTCAATTCAAAAAATATCTTTAAAAAAAAAGAATTTACAATTATTTACAAATAAAAAAAAGTCTTTAATAAAATATATGGTAAAACAAGATAATAAAAAGGTAATAAAAAAACATGTCATAATTGGAAAAGACACCAAAATTCAGCAAAATATATTCCACAAAATGTTGAGTATTGAATACAGTAAAAGAATACAGAGGGGGGGGTGAATGGATTCTTGAGTTTTTCTTCGGTTTTGAATCTTTGCAGCAAGATAAGTGTGTGAGATATGAAGATGCGGATAATTAAACACAAACACAACACAATATCACTTTAATCTAATATTTTATTAGATAAAGATTTTGCTACAATCTGTGAATACAAATGATAGTATTCTCAGCTTCGTTTTTCTCAGAGAGATATTTTCTGGATATTTTTGAGAAACTTCAAAACCTTTACAGCTAAGGAAGTGAGGCTGTATCCTTATAGACATGGATACACCCACTTGCTACAAATGAGGTAGGTAAAACAAAAGCACTTTCCAGTCTGTCTATCTCATTTTAGTAAGAGTCCAAACGGCTACAGATTTGACTTTGAAAAGCCTGTTTAGATCCACTTCTTCAGCTCCTTGTCCCTTGTCTTATCTCTCCAAGCTTCTTTGTAGGCTTTCCAGCATGCTTTATAGGACAGAGTCAAATAAAGTGTGCTGGCTTGTTGCAGGTTTCTGACTTGTACAAATCTTCAGTATTTTGTCCTCAAGAATGTATTCGAGAAGTGACTAAGTGAGTGATTCGAGAACTGGAGTTGACTTGATCGATAACTCTGAGTTCTCGAATAGTGTTATCTTGACATATCGAATCACTTCTCGAATAGCTCTTTTCTCTGGGACTCCTTGAGATATCGAATAGAGCATTTTGACATATCGAATCCCTGAGATATCGAATAGAACATTTTGACATATCGAATCCCTGAGATATCGAATAGCATATTGAGAGATATCGAATAGTGTCTTCTGAGATATCGAACTCCAGACTTCTCGAATGCTAGACTTCTCGAATAGACAAATGTACTTCTCGAATTGGTACTTAGGCAAATTCTTCATTTCTTCAAATCCCAACTGTGATTATTTGTCAGTCTTTATCTCCTTGCTTGAGGCATGAACCTTGGAACTTCTTTCAAGCATTATTCTTGACTTTATAATTACAGTAACACAACTAGAATTTGATGCCTATTACACGTACAGAACAAATAGAAACTCTACAACTAGAGGTTCCCTCAGTTAAGAGGTCATGTAGGTAATGCATAGCATTACACATACTTAGGCTTGTTATTAGATGTATTCAGGCATGCCTCTGTGACTAACAATCTCCCCCAAATTGTGAGTAAGACCCTTAGTCACAATTTCATGTCTGATAACAAGCCTATCATACATAAAGATAAAACTTGACAGTACAGGTATGAATTGACATTAGCAATTTGGATAGAACTACAGAGTGAGTAATCTTACAGCCTATGATGAAGAACTAGCCATTGTCTTTTGATTCCCTTTCCATAGCTTTGGCTTGAAATTCATCATATTCTTTCTCTCTTCTTTCTTTCTCCTTCCTTGTATTCTCATCCATAGCTTTTATTATTTCTGCCATAGCATCCAATTCTTCAAGCAAAATTGAGTCTTTGAAATCTTCAAGTACTGGTTCCAGAATATTTGCAGGATAGTAGTTGAGTAGATTCATTCTGATGTTGACTTGATTTCCATTCCTCCTCCTATACTTTACCATGTAGGGGTTGAACTGAACTCTACACAAACCCTTTTTCCTCAGCTTTTCTGCTTCACTTTCCAGTCTCTCAATTTTTTTCTCCCTTGCCAGCCATTTCTCAAAACACTCTTTTCTGACTTTTTCTTCATGATCTCTCTTCATTTTCACAAAATCAATTAGCTCCAGTTTCCATACTCTCTCCACTTTATCTTCTGAGCTCAACAGTGCAATGATTCTCTCTATGTCATATAGCTTGCCCCAGTGTTGACATCCTCCTTGTTTGAATTTCTCCTCCCTTCCATCAGAATATTTAATCTCAAGGCAATTATCAACAATGGCAACATGATAGATTCTTTGAGCTTGCAAAAATTGCAGTTGGTCTACGTCATAATCTTCATCTAGTGGTTGGAGTTTTAGGCCTGGATAGATTGTCAGGGTTTTTGATGTGGTTGGCTTTGATTTCCTTGCAGCTTGCTTGAACTTGATTCTTTTTACATGATTACTTGGCAGCAGTATGTGACCTTTGTTTGTAGACCATTGTAGTATTCCATTAGCAGTTTGCTTTTTGAAACATACAGATGGTTTCTTGACTTGAATTTTCTTCTCTTCTTGAGGTGGCAAGACAGTTGCAGAAGCCATAGATGCAAATTTTGAAAGGTCACTACTGGCAGCATTCACCCTAGACTTAGAGTCTTGTGTTGTGGTGAGGTTACTGTCAGCAATGCCTGAGGCTTGCTGTCTTCCACTTTTCCTCTCAGAGCCTTTACCTTGATCATCATCATTCTTCCTCTTCTCATCATCCTTCTTCTTCTTCTTGTCTTCATCACCCTTATTACTCCTGTGATGTCTTCTCCTTCCATCACTTTTATCTTCATCCTTGTCTTGATCTTTGCTTGGGTTGAACTTAGCAGTCTCAGATATAATGCCAGTTGCAATATATGACCTGAGATAAGATATAGCTTCTAATTCTTCTGCTGTTCTTGATCCCTTCTTCTTGATCAGTTTCTCAATGATGGCTATGATGAGATTTTTATTTTGAGGAGTTAGATGCTTAGGAATGACCAGCTGCTTGATATCTTCAATTCTTGTTCCAGCCTGGTAGATAATAGTTCTAGGATCTGTGAAAACTTCAGGTAGCCTTGAAGGTTGACCATTCCTCAATTCATCATGAAGACTCTTGTTGTTCTCATTTCCCTTCTCAATTAGTCCAAGGAGCACATTCACTTCTGAGTGCTTTAGACTCTGTAGAGTATTGATGGTTAAGTGCCATATCTTGTTCTTTCCTACCATCAATATCTCCTTGAGCCATAGATCATTAAGCCTCCTTGGTACTACAGTGAGACAGTCAATCTGACTCTTCAAACTCTCATGATATAGCAGAGCATCACCAGCCTGTTCTCTAGAGACTTTCAGAAGCTCCAAGAATGCATCATCATGATAGACATTTGAGTTTGCAATTTCTTGTAGCTTGGCCTCAGTGACCACCTTCACTTCTACTGGCTTGGCACTCTTAGATATTGAGATTTGAGGCTTGTCAGATGGCATACTCCCAGCAACCACTGTGGTTGTAATAGACTGCCTTTGACCATCAGGAGTAGTGATGTGCACAGTTGGTAGAGTGACAACTGGCAGAGAAGTGGGAGGCTCATCAACTTTGTCCTTTCCTTTTCCAGGCACATGAGTAGTAGATTTCAAAGTTCTCTGCTGGCCACCCTCAGTGATCTTGATGCCCTTTTCTAGTGGTCTCTCCCCCTTTGGATTTGAGTTCTTTGATATCCTCTTCTCCCCCTTAGGCTTGTTGACAGACACAGGGACTGTAAGAGGCACCTTTGGAGTTGAAGATTCATCAGGTAGAGGGAGACCCATGTGCTTCATCATTGCAGACAACATTGATTGTTGATGCAGAAGAACATCAGCTGTGGTGGTGGCTTGAGTGTTCAACTGCTCAGTCAGAGTTGTCACAGTGTCTGTAAGATGAGCATTGGACTTGTGGAGAGAGACTACCTCCTTTTCAAGAGTATCTACTTTAATGAAGAGTTCATTGGCCTTAAAACCAGATAGGGATTGATCCTTCAGTCTCTGCACTTCGAACCTTGACATCTCATGCACAGGAACCTCAGTGACCAGCTTGTCTCCATATTGATTTGCAAAGAGGGTCCTGAGCATGGCATTGGCATCAGTTGTCTGATCTGATAAGGATTGAAATTTGTGCCCCAGACCTGTGACAGCATCCTTAAGAATAGCCAAACCATTGTCCATCCTGGTGCAAGTAGCATTGCAGGTTCGAATGTCCTTGAGAACAGTCTCCAATTGAGGGAATTTAGCATCAAAAGTCCTCTTGATCTCATGCACCTCCTTGGTTGTAGCTGAACACACTTCATTAATTTCTGTCTTTAAGCCTTTACCAAGATAGTGTGCAGCCTTGAGAATGCCTTTATAGCTATCATTCACTGCTTCAAACACATCAGTAGGGTTGAGAGATTTGGCATTGGACCCTAGTGAAGTGATGTACTCTTCTCTGAGATACTGGAGACCTTCTGAGAGAGGGATTGAATTGGTTCCTTGCAGCCAAGCATCGATATTCCCATCTCTCTCAGTTTCATCTATGATTTTCTCCTTCTGTAGCTCTACATCCTCTTTGTGACATAGGAGAATAGCTTCATAGTCTGGATTGGGCATGTTTGCAGTGAGAAGGTGCTGAGCAATTTTTGTGAACTCAGGGATCTGATCCACAACTAAGCTTTGAAGTGCTTCAACCGTCAATTGTGGTGGAACAGACCCTGATCCTGAAGCACTGTCATGTTGCACAGGCTTCAGCCATTGAGACAAAAAGTTAGAGCTAGAGCTAGGCTTGCTAGGCTCCTCAGTTACAGATGCAACTTCTGCAACCGGATGAACAGACTCTACTACTGTTGTCTCCACAGAAGTGGGATGAGTTACAACAGTAGTTGACACAGGCACAGAGTCTCTAGTAAGAACTAGTGAATCCTCTGTGTTTGTGATGGTGTCATTAGGATATGCCCCAGCATGCATTCCCTGACCATCCAAATGTGGTACCTGGGTGGTGAGCAAGGTGTCATGCACCAAGTCACTTGAATTCATTGGCTCATCAAAGGAAAAGAATTCTTGATGATCAATGCCTTGCTCCTCAATTGCTTGAGTTGCAGGCTTCAAAGAAATATGAGTGGTAGATTCTGAAAGAGAAGTGTGTTGTAGACAAGATTTTGGCAACTCCCCCTGAGAAATAGAGGGAGTTTCAGTTATGATGTGCTCTCCACTCAGTGTTGTGCCAGCCTTATCACTCCCTTGTGCTGACTCTTTACAGATAGGTGCATTGGGGAGGATGCTTGATTCTATAGATGCATCCTGTTGAGAGGATACATCTAGTGAGCTGTGTGCCCCTGATTTTACAACTTCAGCCATTTGAGTGACTGAAGAGGTGGTTTTAGACTTCTTCTTCTTCTTTAGGCTTATGATAGGTAACTCAGATGTCTCACTTTCTAACCCTAGTTCTACAGCCAAGGCTGCTTCAGTTAAGATTTCTAAGGGTTCAGAAGCAACCTGTTTTCTCTTCTTTTTACTAACATCACCCTTTTGAGAGGATGATGCAGTTGGCTCTTTGCTGGATAGAGTGTTTGGCTGAGGGGGTTGGTTAGCAGGCCTTGGGTTAGCACTTTGTTCTCCTTGCTTAGGCTGTGCTAACTGTGATTTTGAATCAAATATTGGCATGTTGTGGGGGTAAGACCTAAACAAACCCTCCATGTGGGGAGTTATGCTAAGTCTTACATCCACATCATTCCTAGTCTCCAAATTACCAAAAATGAGTTTGGTCATGGACCTAGGATAGCCTATTTTACTCTTATCTACTCCAGGCAATTCAATCAATGAAGCATTTTTAAAGTTAAGTACTGATTGAATAAAGCGAGGAAAGAAAATTTCATTACCTCTCTTGGCTGTGGTCTGACCAAGTCTCCCATAGAGTTCCTGTAGGATGAGAAGTCCAACATCTATCTTTCTCCCATGAGCCAAGGCATAGGCAAGCTGCTGCACGGGTGTACTAATCTGATCAAAGCTTGATTTCCGTGCAGTGAATACATGAAGGAGTGTAGCAAATACAAAGCTCCATTCTTTCCTTAAGAACTTCCTATTCAACTTTCCCAGCTTGATAGTATCAGAGTAGTTGATGAAGTCAAAGAATTCTTCCAACTCATCATTGGAGGCCAGAGCATCATACGTCTCTTGCTGCATATTCAAGGCTTGATTCATGTCTGCAGTGGTGATAGTGATATCCTCTCCTTGAATCTTGCAGTGAACAATATAAGAGGTGATAGCATTCTCAAGAGCGATGACCTCCACAGTAGCAGTCCTCCAGAATTGTTCCAATAGATCTATGTACAGAGTTGGGTTGGCTGAGAGAGCACTCTTGATGTATGATTCAGACAACCACCGAACAAAGCACTTGAAATTGGCATTCGGTGCTTCCACATCACTGGTGATTGCGATGAAATTAGTTTGGGATGGTATGGTGAGTTTAGGGTTTGCCATTTGGGTAGAGAAGAAAAGAGAATTAGGATTGAAGAAGAAATTCGCAGTTAGGGTTTTTCAGAGGTTTCAGGAGTTGAGATGCTTGAGAAATCGAACGAAAAGAATTGAATAGTTGTGAAGTTGTATATATATATATGAATGTCTTGAGTTGTCGATAGATAAGTGTTCTGTAGTGACAAGTCATTCGAGAAGTATGAAACAACTATTCGAGAAGTCAAGAAAGGCTTATTCGATATCTCAGGCAGTTTTTAACTCACAGCTGGCAGTGATTTAACTCAGAAAATAATTCAAAGTTAAGAGTATATTTTTATGAGTGAAATGAAGGTTTGAATATAGATCCAAAAAGCGATTAAGTGTCAGCGAAAAATCAGCCTTTTCAAATGATTCGATAACTCAAATGCAGTATTCGAGAACTCTATTATTAGAGAACTGAAATACTCTATTCGAGAACTCAAAGTGTGCTATTCGATTTCTCAAAAAGACACTATTCGAGAACTCAGGAGGGTTCTAGATAGGCCTATTCGAGAACTCGAGCCAAGACATAACAATGAACCATTCGAGAAGTCTGACTTATCGAACTATACTTTTCACTCATAAAATTCAATTTTCACTATCTTTTAAAATTTACCAGAAATATTCACTGAAGAATATTCTACTAAATTAAATAGTGATTTTCTCAAAATTTCACAGAAATTTCAAGCTAAAGATATATGATTTTCAACATATGCAGCATTGTGGAATATTTATAAATCATAATCCAGCCAATACTTACTTCAGAAATATTAAGCATTTGATAAAGTAAGTATTTACTGCTGCAACAATCTAGTTGATATATTCACTTAGCCAGAATTTGAAGAATTCAGCATTCCAATCTCACTAACCAACCTTGTGAAGGTGGCTTCATCTAGTGGCTTAGTGAATATGTCAGCTAGTTGTTTTTCTGTGGGAACATAATGTAACTCAATGGTTCCATTAGTTGCATGCTCCCTTATGAAGTGATATCTGATGTCAATGTGCTTTGTCCTAGAATGATTGACAGGATTGGCAACTATAGAGATTGCACTTGTGTTGTCACACATGATAGGAATTCTTTCCAACACAAGTCCATAATCTCTAAGTTGGTTTCTAATCCAAAGCACTTGAGCACAGCAACTTCCAGCAGCTATGTATTCAGCTTCAGCTGTGGAAGTTGACACAGATTGTTGTTTCTTGCTGTACCAAGAGACTAACCTTTGTCCAAGAAACTGGCAGCTACCTGATGTGCTTTTCCTATCCACTCTGCATCCAGCATAATCAGCATCAGAATAACCAACCAGATTGAACCCTGTGTCCTTAGGATACCATAACCCCAAGTTTGGTGTGCCTTTCAGATATTTGAAGATCCTTTTTATTGCTATCATGTGTGATTCCTTTGGGTTTGATTGAAACCTTGCACATAAGCATGTAGCAAACATGATATCTGGCCTACTAGCAGTGAGGTAGAGTAGAGAACCAACCATGCCTCTGTAGATTGAGATATCTACCTTTTTGCCCTTAGCATCATCATCTAACTTGGTGGCAGTGGCCATGGGTGTCTTCGCAGGTGAACATTCTTCCAAATCAAATTTCTTCAGTAAATCTTTAATGTATTTGGTTTGACTTATAAAAATGCCATCCTTCCTTTGACTAACTTGCAGTCCAAGAAAGAATGTTAATTCTCCCATCATACTCATCTCATATCTGCTTTGCATGAGCTTAGAGAATTTTTCACACAGCTTCTCATTTGTAGAGCCAAATATGATATCATCCACATAGATTTGAACTAGGATAATATCATCATCATGTTTCTTGTAGAACAGTGTCTTGTCCAGTGTGCCTCTAGTGAATTGATTCTCCAGTAGAAATTGTGATAGTGTGTCATACCATGCCTTAGGAGCTTGCTTGAGTCCATACAATGCTTTAAGTAATCTGTAGACAAAGTGGGGAAACTGTGGATCCTCAAAGCCAGGTGGTTGTTGCACATATACTTCTTCTTCCAACTCCCCATTCAGGAATGCACTCTTGACATCCATTTGATAGACCTTGAAATTAGAATGTGCAGCAAATGCCAAGAAAATTCTGATGGCTTCTAGTCTAGCAACAGGGGCAAAGGTCTCATCATAGTCAATACCTTCCTGTTGAGAGTATCCTTTTGCAACCAACCTTGCTTTGTTCCTTATGACTACACCATTTTCATCCATCTTATTCCTTAGAACCCATTTAGTTCCAACAACGGTTCTATCCTTTGGTGCAGGCACTAGTTCCCATACTTTGCTCCTTTCAAATTGATTTAGCTCCTCTTGCATAGCAATTATCCAGTCAGGATCCAACAATGCGTCATCAAGTTTCTTAGGCTCAACTTGGGATAGAAAGCAGCCATAGAGACATTCATTTATAGTTGCTCTCCTTGTCCTTACTCCTGCATTTGGATTTCCAATTATCTGATCTGCAGTGTGAGATCTATCCCATTTCCTTGTATGTTCAGATTGATTTCTCATCCTTGATGTTGCTTCATCATTTAGATCATGATCATCTACATTTCCTCCCCCTGTGAAGTTGTCACTCCTCACAGGTGTATCTTGGATGCTTGTTTCTTCATTGTTGGTTGACACAGGTTCTTCATTCACTTGAGTTTGTTGGATTATGAGTTCAGATTCACTTTCAATCTCCTCATCAGAATCATCTAGATTGTCAAACTTCAAGGGATCTTTATCTTCATCATTGGCTTCTTCTAATCCAGGTAGTTTGCTGTCATCAAATGTTACATCTGTGCTCTCCATTACTTTCTTTTGACAAATGACATAAACTTTGTATGCAATTCTTTCCATAGAATAGCCAAGAAAGATTCCTTCAAATGCCTTTGCATCAAACTTTCCAACATATTCTGAATTATCTTTTAGCACAAAGCACTTGCTTCCAAAAGTATGAACATACTTTAGAGTAGGCTTCTTTCCAGTCATCAAGTTGTAAGGTGTCTTTCCAGTGTTTTTGTTGATGAGGGTTCTGTTTTGGATGTAGCATGCAGTGCTCACAGCCTCAGCCCAAAAACATGTAGGCATCTTTGCATCAAGTAGCATTGTTCTAGCAGCCTCTATCAGAGTCCTATTCTTTCTCTCAACAACTCCATTTTGTTGTGGAGTCCTTGGAGCTGAGAATTGTTGAGAAATACCATTTTCTTTGCAGAATGCTCCAAGCATGGCATTTCTGAATTCTGTCCCATTATCACTCCTTAATGCAATCACACTTGCATTTATGGCCTTTGCTTCTTTGTCAACTTTCTTTATGTGCTCAATGATTACTTGTGGAGCCTCATCCTTTGATGCCAGAAATTCTACCCATGTATACCTTGTAAAATCATCAACCATCACTAGAGCATACTTCTTCCTTCCTACTGACATAATATTGACAGGCCCAAACAAATCCATATGAATCAGTTGCAGGGGCTTGGTTATAGATGTCACTGTTTTTGACTTGTGGCTTGATCTTTTCATTTTTCCCTTTTGACACGCCTCACACACTCCTTCTTGACAGAATTCAAGTGTGGGCATGCCTCTCACTAACTCCCTTTTGACTAGGGAATTAATGGCTTTGAAGTTCAGGTGTGATAGCTTCTTGTGCCACAGCCAACTGTCTTCATTTGATGCTTTTGAGTAGAAGCAACAAATTGTGTCCTTGCTTGCAGAGTCCATATTGGCTACAAACAGGCTTCCCTTCCTTACTCCAGACAGAGCAAAATCACCAGTCTTCTTGTGGGTGATCAAACATTCATCTTTGTCAAAGTTCACTTTGAAGCCTCTGTCAGTGAATTGACCAACACTCAGTAGATTATGCTTGAGCCCCTTGACCAGTGCTACATTCTCAATGATGACATTTCCAATTTCCAACTTGCCATATCCCAGTGTGTTGCCAATGCTGTCATCTCCAAAAGCAACCATTGGGCCAGCCTTTTCCTCATACTGTGATAGCAGGGCCATATCACCAGTCATATGATTTGAGCATCCACTGTCCAAAATCCACATGACCTTCTTTTTACTTTCTTTGCCCTGCAAACACAAAAGTATTACTTCTTCTTTGGTACCCAAACGAGTTTGGGTCCATGTGACTTAGTGACAGTTTTATCAAAATCAGCATGCTTATCAGTTTTCTTGATGTTGGTCTTCTTGTCACTGTTGGGAGTCTTAGAATCAGGGTTCTTAGACTTAGGTGACAGAGGTACCTTCCTAACTTTAGGAGGACTTGAAGACTTTGTCCTTGTGTAGTGTGTGTGAACATTATGATTAATACAGCCCTCCATGAATTGTCTTCTCAAATTAAAACAACTAGTCATCACATTCATGTTACATGGCATACAATCAAGTTTATCACAGAAAGGAGAGTCTCTATGTCTTAAAGGCACAGAGCAATCATAGAATGGTTTAGCAACACTACCAGATGGTTTCTTGCAAGCATGAGTCAAATGATTAGAGCTAAAACAGTTTTGACAAACTTTCCTAGGGGCATTTGGCACATAAGCATAGTTGTTATCTTTGTTAATCCCTAATTTGCCATTCCTGTTTGGTCTCTTATTAGTCACTTTCTTCTTAGTCTCATAATTTCCAGCTGAAACAAAATTTACAGATTTCCCAAGTCTAGGTCTACCTCCTACTGGCTCCTTGGCTTTGGTTTTGACATTCTTACTCTCAGAGGATGCTTGTTGTTCATTTGATTGTGCCTCATCTTCATCCTTCAACATTTGCTTGATGAGTAAGGCATCCTCATCAATCTCAAGTGTTGGTGTTTTAAATATTGGATTCTCAGTCTTTTTCAAAATCTGAGGCACCTCCTCTTGAACAACAATGTCATCTTCAATGACTGCATAGCCTTTCCTCTGTTTAAGAGTGTCATAATCAAGTCCAATGGCAGCCTTAGGTCTCGCTAGATTTTTCTCATGATAAGACTGCAATAGACTAGAGGAATTCTTAAATGTTTTCAACTTAAATTCATTTTCAGCTAATTCATCCCTAAGAGCTTTCTCAACTTGACTAGCACATAGAACTTTATTCTTTAGATACTCAATCTCTTGTTTAAGATTTTCTATTTGCACAGTAGTTAGCTCTAGTTCCTCATTTCTCTTATTTAACAGTTCATTCCTAGTAGACAGTTTAGCAATCTCTTCATTAGCAGCAGTCATACTAGTATGAATGTTAAACATCTCAACAGATAGTTGTTCAACCAAAGATTTATATTCAGAAACAGACAAGTCTATGGTAGTGAGAGATGGTACCTGTGAGTCTGATGCAGATGGTTCTTCCTTGGAATTGGCCATCAAGGCATAGTTGCAGAATTCTTGTTCTTCCCCATCACTGTCAGAATCATCCCAACACTTCCCTTCAGCTATGTAAGCCTTACCTGGTGTCTGCTTCTTTAGAAGGGCCTCATACTTAGCTTCAAGCTCAAGAAACTCCTTATCCTTCTTTTTAGGCTTCTTGCATTCACTGGCAAAATGCCCTAGGTCATTGCATCTATAACATCTTACAGATGACCTATCCACATAGCTGGTTTTGAATCTGTTCTTGTTTGTTTTCATAGGTGCCTTGCCCTTGTTGAATGAATGATTTTGAGGTCTAGGCTTGAAGGGCTGATTCCTCTTGAATCTGATGTTTGGAAATTTTCTAGCCATAAAAGCATATGATGTATTTTCCATGCCATCCAGCTCTTCAAGAGTGTAGAACTCATCTTCTTCCTTGTCATCAGCAGGTTCAGTCACTACTTCCTCAGTTTCTTCATCATCTACTATCTCTTCTATTCTCAGCTGACTTGCAGATGCTTCCAGGTCTTGAATAGATTTGTTGACAATCAAGGCACAGGATGTGTTTATCATTCTGCCTTGGTTAGCTTGGATAGCCCTCTTTTGAAGCAACTCAAGCTCGTGTGTCTTTAAAACCCCATAGAGCACATCATACGTGACTTTGTTCAAATCTCTTTCTCTTAGAGATATGACCCTTTGCTCTAAATGGTTTGGTGACGATAGTAGAAACTTCATATTTAATTCCTTAGTGCTGTAAACCTTCCCATTCATTTGGAGCTCAGTCACCAGCTTGTGAAATCTTTCAAACACATCAGTGATACTTTCCTTGGGCTGTGCCATGAACGCCTCATACTGTGTGACCAGTATCTGTTTCTTATTTTCTCTTACCTCCTCTGTCCCTTCACATAACACCTCGATGTGATTCCACATGTCCTTGGCTGATCTGCATGATGCTACGTTGGCAAACATCGACATATCCAAGGAGTCTATGATTAACAACATGAGGTGGCTGTCTAGGGCAATCTTTTCCTTCTCTGAGTCCGTCCATTTGGATGGCTCTTTTGGAACGTATGATCTAGGAATGACTACTGCGCCCACTGTGGATTCAGCAACTTCTTGTTGTGGTATGAATGGACCATTCTTGAGAATGTCAGGGTAGAGAGGATTGGCAGCTTTGATGAACAACAGCATTTTTATTTTCCAGAGGTTGTAATTCTCTTTGTCGAACTTAGGGACCTTTACCGTACCTGTAGTCTTTGGTGTATTCGAACTCATGATCGTTTTCTGTTTAGATTAAACAGCCTGCTCTGATACCACTTGTTGAGTATTGAATACAGTAAAAGAATACAGAGGGGGGGGGGGTGAATGGATTCTTGAGTTTTTCTTCGGTTTTGAATCTTTGCAGCAAGATAAGTGTGTGAGATATGAAGATGCGGATAATTAAACACAAACACAACACAATATCACTTTAATCTAATATTTTATTAGATAAAGATTTTGCTACAATCTGTGAATACAAATGATAGTATTCTCAGCTTCGTTTTTCTCAGAGAGATATTTTCTGGATATTTTTGAGAAACTTCAAAACCTTTACAGCTAAGGAAGTGAGGCTGTATCCTTATAGACATGGATACACCCACTTGCTACAAATGAGGTAGGTAAAACAAAAGCACTTTCCAGTCTGTCTATCTCATTTTAGTAAGAGTCCAAACGGCTACAGATTTGACTTTGAAAAGCCTGTTTAGATCCACTTCTTCAGCTCCTTGTCCCTTGTCTTATCTCTCCAAGCTTCTTTGTAGGCTTTCCAGCATGCTTTATAGGACAGAGTCAAATAAAGTGTGCTGGCTTGTTGCAGGTTTCTGACTTGTACAAATCTTCAGTATTTTGTCCTCAAGAATGTATTCGAGAAGTGACTAAGTGAGTGATTCGAGAACTGGAGTTGACTTGATCGATAACTCTGAGTTCTCGAATAGTGTTATCTTGACATATCGAATCACTTCTCGAATAGCTCTTTTCTCTGGGACTCCTTGAGATATCGAATAGAGCATTTTGACATATCGAATCCCTGAGATATCGAATAGAACATTTTGACATATCGAATCCCTGAGATATCGAATAGCATATTGAGAGATATCGAATAGTGTCTTCTGAGATATCGAACTCCAGACTTCTCGAATGCTAGACTTCTCGAATAGACAAATGTACTTCTCGAATTGGTACTTAGGCAAATTCTTCATTTCTTCAAATCCCAACTGTGATTATTTGTCAGTCTTTATCTCCTTGCTTGAGGCATGAACCTTGGAACTTCTTTCAAGCATTATTCTTGACTTTATAATTACAGTAACACAACTAGAATTTGATGCCTATTACACGTACAGAACAAATAGAAACTCTACAACTAGAGGTTCCCTCAGTTAAGAGGTCATGTAGGTAATGCATAGCATTACACATACTTAGGCTTGTTATTAGATGTATTCAGGCATGCCTCTGTGACTAACACAAAACAAATGCCAATTCAAAAAAAAATAAATCTAATTTTAGAAAATTAAAATCAACAATAAACCTTAATATAATGCATTTAAAACAAATTTAAAACAATACAAAAATAAGATAGTACAAAATTTCATTAAAAAAAGTACAAATGTATTTGTGTTCACAACAAGTTAAACCAATAATTTCCCACGTGTCTAAATATACTATATATATTCTAATAAAATTGAAAATATCCCAAAAAATATAAAATATTAAAATATATGTTAGGCTAAACCTTAAAATATAATTTACAAAAACAATTGTTTACTAAATAAAAGTGCTTTATAAAAATTATTTTCATAAAAATCATTAAATATTCTATTTTTAGGTTTGATAACAAATATGTTGCTGAAATTTAAATTAAAAAAATATGAGCATAAATCAATTTATAAACAAATTCTTACTTTGCAAAGAAAAATTTGAAATTAAAAAAAGTGAACACAAATCAATAAATGAACATATTTTAAATTAGAAAGCAATCCAAACACCCACAAAATATATTTATATTAGTATCTAAATATAATAAAAAAACCCGGTAAGATTACTCTAAACAAAAACACATAATAAATACCACACATTTCAAAAATATAAAATCAACATATAACACATATGCATTACAATCATCAAAAGTAAAAATAAACAATTCAAAATGTTATAAAATTTAGTTTACAAAGAAAAAAAAAATTAATCAAAATTATACTACAAAATTTTAATAAAGTTATTCGTGCATCGCACGGGTATAAAGCTAGTATTATCCTAAATGACATAAATGACATATTAGATGGCATGAAATAGAAATTATGTAAAAAAAAATATACTCCAATACATAAATAGCAAAAATTATAGACAATCATACTTAAATTGGTTATATTTGTTGAATCAACTTCATCCCGTAATAAAAATATATACAACTTTCACTATAACTATATTAGAGCCAACAATTTCGTTCACGACACGAAAACACGACACGAAAATTATGAGTTTGGTTTGACCTTTACGATACACGAAGACGAAAGTACACGAATACGAAATTACACGGATGAATTTAGCGTCGATTTTGGGTTTACCCTTGGGTACACGACACAAAACGAAAATACACGAAATAAATAAATATTTTAAATTATATAAATATATATTATAAATAAATATTACATATTTAACCCTTTAATAAAATAAATAAAAAAAACACGCAAAGTACACGAAAGTACACGGTTTTCAGTTCGTTTTCGTGTAAACGGAAAGTATACAAAATATTTCGTGTACTTTTAGTTTCGTTTCGTGTTCACACGAAATGTTTCGTTTCGTATTCGTTATAGAATTTGAGTACACGAATTTATTTCGTTTCGTTTTCGTTTTAACCTCTTGGTACACGAAACACAAAAGTACACGACACAAATTGCCAGCTCTAAACTATGGGCCTGTTTGGCTGGACTTTTTTTAAGTCCTTATGGACTTATTTTCGAGTAAAAATTTCATATTTTGATAATATTTTTTATACAAATATTTAATGTATGTTTGAGATTCTATAAGTTGCAAAAAAAAAAAAGTTAACTTTTTTCAGGAAAAAGTTAGGAATCGCTAACTTTGTCTTAAAATAAGTTGACATATTTTGAAAAAAAAAAAAAGTTACCCAAACACACCCTATATCCACTGGAATTATGTTTACCATCCTTATCTAAAATTTAATTATTTTTTAATTAAATTTTTTTTAGTTAACCATTATATATACTACTCTCTCCGTCCCATTTTATGTGAACCTCTTTCCTTTTTGGTACGTCCCAAAAAGAATGAAGATAATATATTTACTATTTTTGAACACTATTTTTCACTGTTACATCCACTACTTCTCCACTTTTTTATTAAACTCCACTATCCAAATTTTTTATTAAATATTGATAGGTCCCACCACTTTACCCACTTTTCAACTAACTTTACTCAATTTCTATTATTTTTTCTTAATCACCGTGAAAATCAAACTAGTTCATATATTATGGGATGGATAGAGTATTATTGTTAGATATGCTCGCGTGTGTTGAGGCAAGATTCTGTAATTTAATTCAAGAGGACAAAAGATGGTACATTGGGTACTAGCTTATGCCCGTGTCCTAAAAATACGATAGCTAGTAGTCTAGTACAGCATACAGCTACTAATTATTAAGTAGTAAAACAAAAAATGAAGAATTTGCATGTGAAAGGCACAACACAAGCATCCATAAATTCCATACTCCTCTCTCCTCCTCAGTTTGATTCAACTCCTGTATCAAGGCATTATTGTTGCCTCCCACTATCAGTTCAACATTTTTTTCTGTCGTACAATATTCACTCGATTAAAGTATCCACTCAACTGAAGAATGCTTAATTTAATTATTGCTAATTGCAAAGTGGTATTTCCTCAACCTTCCTTTTTAAAAAAAAAACTTTTTTAATGATGTCATTTTTTTCCCTGCATTTGTTTGTGCATCAGTGCGTGCGGTGGCCTATCCTGCTAGGGGCTAATTTAATTAGACATTTTCATTGATGGAGCTACGGTTTTCTTTTCCACACATCAAGGCTACGGCCTTCTTTTTTCTATTACACGAGTTTCGGTTCTGTTTTTCTCTTTTGTGTGTTTATCTATTGCTAGATTATTTTTCCGTTGGTTTGTTATTGTTTATAGGTTTTGTTCCGATTATTTTTCGTTGGTTTTGTATGTTATTTATTGAGTCTCTCGTTTTCTTTCGGGTGGAGATCAGATTCTGGGTTTAATTATTAAGTTAGAATTTTTGTTCGAGTGTTTTGAGTTCTCCGTCTAATTGTTTTGGTTTTATGCGACTTCTGGTCATTGCTTAGTTAATTGCTTTGTACGCGTTTGTTTTTGACGATGTCGCGTAGTTTGCGTGTTGTCAGTTTAAATCTAGGTACCTTAACGGGAAATTTTTTGGAGTTAGTGGGCGTGCTGAAAAAGCGAAGAGTGGATGTGGCGTGTATTCAAGAGATTATGTGGAAGGGGGCTCAGTCCAGAGAAGCGAACAGATATAAATTGTGATACTCAGGTCTTGTAAACTCGAGAAACGGAGTGGGTATTCTTTTGGTGAATGATCTTAAAGACAACGTGGAAGTGAAGAGTTGCAACGACAGGATCATGTCCGTCAGAGTTGTGGCTGGGGAGAAGGTGGTGAACGTGGTGTGTGCATATGCCCCTCCAGTCGGTTTGGGCGATTCTGAGAAGGAGGCTTTCTGGGTCTGTTTAGATGAGTTGGTCGGAAGTATTCCTGACGAATTTCTAGTGTTGGGTGGCGATTTCAATGGCCACATTGGTGAGAGGGCAGATGGCTATCTCAGCGCGCATGGGGGTTTCGGCTTCGGGGTCAGGAATGTCGGTGGGTCCGCGCTGTTGGAGTTTGCTACAGCCCAGGAGTTGGTTATTGTGAATTCTGTTTTTCAGAAGAGGGCTGAGCACCTCATCACCTTTAGTAGTGGGGGGCACAACACTCAAATCGATTACCTTCTTACGCGCAGTCGTGATGTTAGGGCGTACGTGGATTGCAAGGTGTTTCGAAGTGAAGCGTGTGCTTCCCAGCACCGTCTGTTGGCCATGGATCTAGCCATGGGGGGTCGAGTTGTTTGCAGGTCGAGAGAGTCTAGACCAAGAATTCTTTGGAAAGATTTGAAGGGCGAGAAGGGGGCTGAATTCAGGGAGTCTCTGTTCAACGAAGGTTGTTTTGCGCGTGGTGGAGATGCTAACTTTAGGTGGACCGACATGGCGAAGGCCATTCGGTGTGTGGGCGAGAAGGTGGTGGGGGTGTCCTAAGGAAGGTTCAGTGGGCGTAAGGAGTCCTGGTGGTGGAACGAGGAGGTTCAAATGAAAGTAAAGGCTAAACTTGCGCTCTTTAAAAAGCTTTTGTCAACATGTGCAGGGGCGGAGAGGATTCTGAAGATGGAAGCGTACAAGGTGGCAAGACGAGAGGCAAAAAAGGCTGTGGCAAAAGCCAAAGGTGAAGCCTATGAGGGTCTGTACAAGCGCCTAGATACCAAGGAAGGAGCGAATGCTATCTTTAAACTAGCTAAAGCTAGGGAGAGAGGGCGGCGCGACCTGGGTTCTGTTAAGTTTGTTAAGGATGACGCAGGCCAAGTGTTAGTGAATGAAGATGCTATTAAGGAGAGGTGGAGTTCATATTTTCATAATCTTTTCAATGAGGCTAGGATGAGTGGTTCCGGTGTGGAGTAAGAGGCCTCTCTTTCGTCTGTGCTTTCTTTCGGTGTCCGTGCGTATCAGCAAGGAGGAAGTCAAGGGTGCCCTTCAAAAGATGGCTAGAGGGAAGGCGGTTGGTCCAGATCAGATCCCAATAGAGGTGTGGCTTTGTCTAGGTGAGGTTGGCGTCCAATGGCTAGAAGATCTGTTCAATGCTCTCCTCTTGGGTGATAAGATGCCAGCTGAATGGAGGCGTAGTATTGTGGTCCCTTTTTTCAAGAACAAAGGTGATGCTCAGAGTTGTAGTAACTATCAGGATATTAAATTACTCAGTCATACTATGAAACTTTGGGAGAGAGTAGTTGAATGTCGGATTAGAAGAGAAGTTGAAATCTCAGAGAATCAATTTGGTTTTATGCCTGGGAGATCGACGACCGAGGCCATTCATCTTGTCAGACGCCTTATGGAGAAGTTCAAGGATCGTCGTAAAGACCTTCATATGGTGTTCGTTGATCTTGAGAAGGCTTATGATAGCATCCCCCAGGAAGCTATTTGGAAGAGCCTTGAGGAGAGGAGAGTGTCATCGTCGTACGTTAGGGCGATTCAAGACATGTACTCCCAAGCTAGTTCTTGCGTCAGAACCCCTGTGGGTGACTCTCGTTTTTTCCCTGTTGAGATTGGACTCCACCAGGGGTCGGCCTTAAGTCCTATTCTTTTCGTCCTTATCATTGATGTCATGTCGCGAGGGATTCAAGATGTCGTCCCTTGGTGTATGCTCTTCGCTGATGATATCGTGTTAGTGGCAGAGTCGAGGGGGGAGATGAACGAGAAGTTGGAGTTATGGAGATCTACTTTGGAGTCCTAAGGCTTGCGTATGAGCCGGTCTAAAACCGAGTACCTCTGGTGTAACTTCAGTGGTGAGGCCAACGTAGAAGGGGTGGAGATTAGGATTGAAGATCAGATCGTCCCTCGTACGGATAAGTTTAAGTATTTAGGTGATAGAATATATTTTTATATATATTTTAGATGATTTTATTCTCATATTTATTGTGTTTTGCATTGATTTGGATTTTTATTTAATAGATTTGATTGTTTTATTGTAGGAAATAAAGAATTCATGACTTGGAAGGATTTGGAGCAAAAAGAGCTATTTTGGAGATAAAATAGGAGAAAATTCGTATTATTGGGCTGCACGGGCTGCCTGCACTGTTTGGGTCATATCTTGAGTTCCAGAAGTCAGAATTTAACGATCTTACTGTCCACGCGAAGCTTGTGGAATTTTCTTTAATTCAGAGGTGGTCCAGTAAGCAAAATCCAACTGGAAGAGCCCAGAAACAGAGGAGAAAAAGAAGTGACGAATTTTACAAGAAAATCCTATTCAATTATGGATATCTTTTTGTAAATTGATTAGAATATTAAAAAAATACTTTTATTAGGAGATAGAGATCAGATTTTATGAGGAGGTTTTATTATAAAAACGTGGGAAGAGATAGATAGATGGAGATACGTATTTTTACAAAAGCTAGGGTTTTGGTTTTTCTCTCTCCATCTCTTCCTTTGTAAGCACTTGGTTTAATTTGGATCTTCATTGTTCTTCGTTAATACAAAGTTTGAGGTATTCTTTATTCTCTTGTTTTATTATTATATGTTTTACATGGCTTCTTTCATTATTCTTATTGCTTTTACTTCTACCATGAGTGAGTAGTTTAATTCTAGGGTATTAGGGGAAGCCATGTTTGCACCATGATTTGGGTTTAATTTGATTAGTGAATTGATGGGTAAAGAGTAATTCTAATTGATATGTGTTAATTCTTAATTTGTGTAATTGCGCAATATCATAGATTAATTGATTGCAATAGGAGTAATAGATCGAAAGATTTTACTACTAGAGGCTTACATACAATTAGCGGAATTGAAGGTGAGTGTGAAAACATCATCGGATTTCTGAAAGTGTTAAAACTTGGAAAAGTTTAACCATTGCTCTAATTATTCTATCCCATTGATAAGCTATACCTTTGTTATTTGTTTGGTGTAAACATGGTGAACCTGAATTGCCCTAGATCCCTTAATTAATTGAATTAAAACCTTGTTAAATTTGCTTTAGTAGTTAACAAAATTCTCAACTAATCGTTTGTGACTAGAAACAATTGATAACCATTGAATTGAATTTGAAACTGTCTCCTTGAGGATTCGACCCGTATTTGCTAGTATCTACTACAATTGATACCGTGCGCTTGCGGTTAGACATAATTTTACACATCATTGGGTTCGATCATCCAGAAGGAAGGTGAGATTGAAGACGATGTCACGCATCGTATCAAGGCTGGGTGGTTAAGGTGGAGGGCAGCGTCAGGGGTGATGTGCGACAAGAAAGTACCTTTAAAGTTGAAAGGGAAATTCTATAGAGCGGCAATCCGTCCTGCGATGTTGTATGGTTCTGAGTGTTGGGCGGCGAAGAAGCCCCTCGAGAACAAGTTGGAAGCGGCTGAAATGAGGATGTTGCGGTGGTCTTGTGGGCGCACGATGTTGGATAGAATTCCGAATGTGGTTTTTAGGAGTGAGCTTGAGGTGGCGCATTTTTCTGCGAAAGTTAGGGAAGGAAGGTTGAGATGGTTCGGCCACATCCGTAGGAGGCTGGCGGAAGCCCCAGTGAGGAGGGTCGAGAGTCTTTCGGTTGTGGGGGGTGAGGAGAAGAGGTAGACCGAGGAGGTCGTGGGAAGAACAGCTTAGGTTGGATCTGAAGGCCTTAAACTTAAATGAGACCATGGTCGCGGATAGATGTTCTTGGAGGCGCCAGATTAGAGTGGTGGATTCTCTTTTATGGAGCGGCTCTGTGCTGAGAGCCTCAGAGTTGGGTTGTCTCGGTTAGCTTTAGCATAGAATTTCGGCTGTTTTCTTCAGTTTTTTTTCTACTGTTTTCTGGTTTAGCAGTTGCAGGGAGCTTGGCTGGGTGGCATTTAAGATCTGAGTGTCTTGCAGAAAGGAGTAATCAATCCCCGGGTAGGTAAGCCCCATGTGTTCAAAGCCATGGGCTCAGGTATGGCTATCACTTAATTTTAGCTTTTTGTGCACTTAGCCGGGGGTCTTCACGGAAACAACTTCTCTACAGTTAAAAGCAGGGGCATGATCTGCGTACATCCCACCCCCCCGGACCCTGCTCTGTGCGGGATATACTGGATATGTTTGGTTTGGTTTGGTATGAACTAGTATTTTCTTTCAATTAGCAAATTTTATTTTAAGTTTGAATTAGGTTCGATTTTTACTCATTTTGATATTTATCAAAACGAATACTCATTCCAAGATATATAAGCCTAATTATTAAAAAAAATTGGTCATGCAAATTGATATACTAGTAAGTACTTTAATTTTGGAATTTTTCGAGAACAATCATTGTGCCTATTTTTAGTGAGAATAGGGATCCTCAATGTATCCAAATAAATTTAATCATTTATTATTAAAGATTGATTTACCATTTTTGTGCTTTGTTTTTAAATATAGGAATCTTTAAATTTCAAATTTCAGGCACTTGTATATTTGTTACTTCAGGTTTAAATCAATAGGAAGAAAAACAGGGTATTAATATGCTGCCATACTGGCGGTCGGTTGGTTGTGCAATAAGAGTTGACAAGCAAGATTTATTTAGGGCCTGTTTGGCCTTTCATTTTTCAGCCATGCCTGTTTGCCCTTTCATTTTTCAGCCAACTTATGGCTTATAAGGCCATAAATTCTTATGGAGAGTGTTTGCCAAAATAAGTTTTAGCTAAACTTATGAGTTATAAGTTCATAAGTTGAATGTTAGGAATTCTTAACTTTCAACTTATGACTTATAACTTTTTCTCGATATACGTAATATATAATATCCTTCAAATTTTCAAAACCATATATCTCTCGATCCTTTCATTAGAAAATTGATATGTATATATCAAATTTCCCTATTTATCGAGATCTATCCATTGATATCCATTGTTATATATAAAAAAACAAGTATTTTGAAAATTATAAAAAAAAAGGTAACTTATAAGTTCTGATTTACCCAAACAGTCTACTGATTATAAGTTCTGATTTACCAAACACTCTAATCTCTACTCTATTTATTACTTATATGGCATAAATGCTTATAAGTCATAAACTACTCATTTTAAGATATCACAAACATACACTTAACTCAAACTGAAAACATTAATAAAGATCTTACATAAATATATCAAGCACAAGGATTGTGCCCATGCATAAAACGGCATGAAAATTTATAAACGATGAAGAGACACATATGACAACTCATCATATGTAAAATATTTAATCACACATAGTAGGCAATAAATTAATTTTTTGCTTAATTTCAATTATTAGACTTTGTTAAAAAAACTGATGGGGTCATTCAGTATTAGATCAGTTGACTAATTATTCGTTAGATTACGAGAGGATTTACAGGACTTGTGTTGTGTACTCTTTTTGTCCCAAAAAAATTGACACACTTTCCTTTTTTGGAAATCTCAAAACTAATGAACCTATTATACTTCCACTTTTCAAATAACTTTACCCTTTTTTACTACATTTTCTTAATTTTCGTAAAAGTCAAAGCGGTTCAACCAATTTGGGACGGAGGGAGTAATATTTAAATAATTTCTGAAAGTAATTAATTTTAAATTCAGGAAGGATTTACAGGACTTGTGTCTGATTAAGCATACCAGTGTGTAATATTTAAATAATTTCTGAATGCAATTAATTTTAAATTCAGGAAATAATTTAAAAAAAAGAGAGATGAGTTGATTTATGGAGGAAGACTGGTCTATTTTTTCCCCTCCCAGCAAGAAAGTTCCTTTAAAGTTGAAAGGGAAATTCTACAGAGCGGCTATCCGGCCCGCGTTGCTTTATGGGTCGGAGTGCTGGGCGACTAAGAAGGCTCTAGAAAACAAGATGGAAGCGGCGGAAATGAGGATGTTGCGGTGGTCTTGCGGACGTACGTTGTTGGATAAAGTTCCGAACGCTGTGTTTAGGAGCGAGCTCGAGGTGGCGCCTTTTTCAGCGAAATTAAGGGAAGGGAGGTTAAGATGGTTCGGTCACGTCCGCAGGAGGAGGGCTGAAGCCCCGGTGAGGAGGGTTGAAAACATCTCGGTCACTGGGGTGAGGAGGAGAGGCAGACCGAAAAGGTCGTGGGACGAGCAGCTCCGGATGGATCTGAAGGCCCTTAACCTAGATGCGACCATGACCGACGATAGGCTCTCTTGGAGACGGCATATCAGAGTGGTGGATTCTCTGCTAGGGAGCGGCTCAGTTGTTGAGAGCCTCAGAGCTGGGCTGTCCCGGTTATCACTATCTTAGGAGTTCGGCCGTCTCGCGCGCAGTCGCTGTTTTCATCGTTCCCCTTTTTTCTGGTCTTATAATGTTGTTTTAATATTGTTGTTTTTTATGTCTTGCAGGGTTTTTTGGAGCGGAGGTACCATCTCACAACGGAGAGAAAACCACGCAGCTGCAGGGAGCTGGGCCTGGTGATTTTTCTGTGCGGGACTCTCCGTGTGGTGGGAGCGCAAGCTAGGAGTATCATAAACCCTCGCAGAAAGGTAGGTCCCATGTGGATTTCGCCATGGGCCGCAGGTATGTCTTTGTCCATTTCAGTTTCTATACCGTTGTATTTTCCACACTCTATATTGTTGTGCACTCAGCCGAGGGTCTTCACGGAAACAGCCTCCCCGCTCAAATAGTGGGGGTATGGTCTGCGTACATCCTACCCTCCCCAGACCCTGCTCTGAGCGGGATATACTGGGTATGTTTGGTTTGGTTTGGTTTTAGTCTTGCATAACTGGAGGAGAAAATGCCAAGGTGAACATTGTCCTGTCAACATTTTATATTCGGTATAGTTGCTAAATACAGTTGCCTGTCAAAACATTCATGAATTGAGAATGTCAATTATCATTGAATGAAACACTGAAAACACATACTGTAGTTTAACAACACCGTCTATATTGGTTTCGTAAATCACTTCTGATGTAATATGTAAAGAATCTCAGGAAGGCTAACAGAAAAGATCATACGCTCAGGCCTGAATCCTGATGGTGCAAAATGCAGCCACACGTATTGCTCTGGAAATTAAAAAAACGTTCTGGAAATAACATTTCCCATTATTTGACTTCAATTTGCCAAGCATTTCAGCAACAGTTCTGCAACGGCATTCATTCCCAGGGCAAATCATCGCCATTAACAACCATCTCAATTACATCAGCCTCCATATCTGCAACTTTAAGTTGCATTTACGGTTATAATTACAAAAACGACTTTAAAAATTTATCCTATTGGCAGAATATTCAACTTAAGGGCTCACATGCATTACTAACCAGGAAAATTGTTCTCTACATGTATCTATCAATCTCTCTCACTGTATATAAAGGGAAACAGAGATAGAGTTACATGCTGGCTGCGTGGTTTAGGTGTTCTACACATCTCATAGTGTAAATTTATCAGCTGTATCTATTCAACCTGTACTGTCTTCTTCCACATTAGACTCGTCTCTTTATTTTTCATCATTGATCAGAACATTAAGTGGGTGCTGCCAAGTAGCATGATCTTAATGACATCATCACTTTTCTTACCATTTACATCGATAAGTATGGGTTGTGTCATGCTAGTGCTTCAGAAATCTGGGATAACCTCGCCAAGTACTTCAAAGTTCAAATTCATAGATACAGAAAAAAGCATTCTCTATTGCTATTGCCAAAAGATAGTACAGTATTACTTTGTTCCATACCTTTTACAATACTACCCGTCACCTTCTGTATATCCTTAAGGTGACCTTTGGAATTAAAAAGAAAAAGACAACAGTTAAAAGGAAATACCATTCTCAACAAAGTTCAACGATACACAAATTATTACTCCCTCCGTTCCTTATTTCTTTTCCTGTTAATCATTATCACGCTTGTCAATGCACACTTTTAATCGTTAATATCTTCAATTTCGTTTTAGTACTAAATATAAAAACTTCATTGTATTAAAGTACTCACTAATACGAATCAAACAAAATCACTCATGACTATATTTTGTCTTATAAATTATGTGTAAATTAGTAGTCAATCGCTTACAATGAACAGTGTAAAAAGTCAAAACAGGAAAAGAATAAGTTGACGGAGGGAGTAGAATTATAGACTTACTGTATATTTGTTCGGTCATTAGTGCTCTCTGATAATTATGTGCATATTGAACATAACACACCACATATTTCATTCACAACATCATGTATTGTTGCCAGCTTCCTCAGTCAAACCTCATCATTTCAGCAGATAACAATGCACACACTTCTTACTTCTTAACTGCATTCTGGTAATTAAAAGACAAGATCATTTGTTACATTAGTATATCACAACTGTTTATTCGATTTCAGATCTTCAAGCCTTGAACTCCAGTACACAAATTTAATTTATGATTCCGCTCTGACCATGACTTTTTTCTTTTCACGTTTTTTATCAAAATATCTAATGATACATCTATTTTACCTGCTGGCATATGCCTAATGCCCCTATTTCAATAATGCATAACATTATACTCCTAAATTTATTGTTCTGTCAGTTATGACATTTATCTTTACCTAAATAAAAAATTTCTTTCCACATGCAATGTCAGTGCTCAAAATCGGGCAATCATCACCCTGAGTCATGCTAAGAGAGATTAGAAACCAAGCAGTCTTCAAAAATGTCACTAGATAGATAATAACATCAATGTCATTCCAGTAATGAAGATCATTAAGACTTAAGAGTAAGAGTTAGCATATTACCATTGAACTTGATATCGCATGCATACTGTTGTACCTGATCTGTGCCAACAGCCTCCTTATAGAATTAAAACCTATTCACCCAAGTTTAAAGAATCTGATAGTTATCTGCTACTGATTCCCCACCAACAGGGCTATTGCACAACTTCAATTCACAATACTCTGTCAGTAATCTGGTGAGGAAAAAACACTAGCTTAAAAGATGCATATATAAACCAATTGCAGAAAAAGTACTGAGTTTAAATAATAATACAAAATAACAAGCCACGCAGGCCATCATAGAATAAAGCTAAGATAAAGGCCTAGGCTGGAGGACGGGAACCGCCCTGAGCATCCTGAATCCTGATCCTCGTAATGAAATTTCCGAACAATACGATCTGAATCCTCGAGGATAGGAGAGTCATCCCACTGAGAAGAAAAGAGGTCAGCCTCAGAGGTGGAAGCAGCAGTGCCAACTGTTGTGCCCAAAATCCGCCCAGGGCTTGATTTGGTCCATTAAGAGGACAGACTTGAATTAGTTGAATATGAAAGGATAAGCTGGGTCCAAGGTTGAATGTGATGGCTTGGTATGCTTCGAGGATGGGTTGAGGGATAAGGAACTGGTGTTAAATGTGAAGTATGTTCATATAGGGCTGCGAGCATATGAACCCCAGATAAGGGTAAAGCTGTGTGGAGGCCAGAAAGGGGTTCAACTGGGTAGCAGACTGTCAAGTCAGGGGTACGCGCATGAATCCCGAAGGTTTCTAGAAAATATACCAGCAGTCTCGGAACTCCTTAAATCGCGGGGAATCAAATAGGAAACATGGTAACAGACTTCGGGATATCTCCTAAACAATAGGAACGGCTTATCAGTAGTGATTATCACGAAGTAACGTCATGAATACATGGAATATATATATATATCAAAGGCTGGATAAACGAGCACTGCAGGTCTGTTAGGAGGGATATGGCAGAAGAAGGTGGAGGATAATTATGAAGAACTACATGAGGACTTGATCTCTTATATATATAAGGGTATGTAGGCAATTTGCAAGGTTAGACACACTTTTACACCTCTAACACTTGCTCCTAGCTACTGGAATTCGATTGAATAGGTCATATTCGATCAATATAGCTTGGAGTACTTGCAAATTCAGTCCATTAAATCACTCTTCCACCTCTCGGATTAGGGTTTATGAAATTAGGGTTTTTTGTAATTCGAATTATTCAATCATTATTATTGGTTTTTCTTGGTTTATTATTGTAATTCTTTCATTGAAGTGTTGTACCAATTTTCCCTCACAACATTTGTGGCGCTAGAAGGAGGGGCTTTTATATTGTCTCTTGAGGGAAGAGATGTCTCGGAATTCGGGTGATATTCATACGCCGGAGGATGAACGCAGTGAGGATAATGGAGGACGTGATGATGAAGTCACAAATCAGGAGCTCAAAGAAAAGATTAAAAAGATGGAAAAGAAAATCGTTTCTTTGGAAAGGAAATCCGAAAAGTTGAAGAAATGGAAGGTAAAGCACGGTTCCACGGACCGAAAGGTGAAAAAGAAAGTGGTTACACCGGTTCGTTTAGACTTTGACAATAATGAGGACGGGGAGGAGTCGGAAAAGGAGGCACCACAGAAGGGATTTTCTGTTGTGGAGACTAATCAGACGAATCCGGACTGGAAGGATGGAGACGAAGAAATTCAGCAGTCCCAGGGTTCACCCACTCGCAGCCTGAGTGTCTTCGATAGGATGGGGAACAGAGTGACTAGCAAGGATTTGCGTCATAAACTCGATGGAAAAAGGGAGAAGCAGACTAGGAGAACTCAGGATATGAGGTCTCAATCGAGAGGATCGCAAAGTCACAGAAAGGACAAATCTGTTTCTCGGTCCGGAAGGCTTTCTAAGGGGGGTGATGATGAGCGAAGCTATAGCTCTCAGCATAACCCTGAGCGCCGTGATGATGGCCAGGATTCAACTGGGGATTCCAGTGATGATGGAAGTCAATTCACAGATGGTGAGAATGAACGTTACAAGGTGAAGGACTTGCGTGAAGCACTAAAAAAGTTAAAGTTAGAGAAACAGTCATTGGAGGGTTTAACAGTAGCTTCGCCCTTCACCAAAAGGATGAGGGATTCGCCACTCCCGCCAAAATATCGGGGGGTAGGAGACTTGAAATTCAGTGGAACCACCGATCCGGTGGAGTATCTTAGTCGGTTTGACACGGATATGGAGGTATACCAGGTGAAAGATTTGATAAAATGTCGTTTGTTGGCGGCCACGTTAAGGGAAAACGCTCACCAATGGTTCAAGAGGCTACGCCCAAATTCCATTCGATCCTGGAGACAAATGAGTGAACTATTTGTTACACAGTTTCGGGCTTCAGTTGCGTTCGCACCCCCAGCCAACACTCTGGCGAACATCAAACAAGACAAGAATGAAACTCTTACTGAGTATTTCAAACGGTTCAATGCGGAGGTCCCTAAGGTGAGGAAGACCACTGATGAAACCTACAAGAATTTTTTGATTGCGGGCGTACGCCCAGGTACTGATTTCTGGAAGGAGCTACAAGGGGCGGAACCTAAGACTTTGGCAGATTTCTATGCAAAGGCAGAAAAACACAAGATAATTGAGGAATCGATGGCTAAACTTGAAAAAAGTCGAAGCTCAAGGGAGTGGAGCAGGAGCAAGAGGCGTAGGTCATATAGCCCAAAGGATAGGGGGTACCACAAACGAACCTCCTATGGTGGAGGATCTTCTATCAGGTCCACCCACCGTGATGAAAAGACGGCACCTATCACTGTGAACACAAATAATACAGGGAGGACAGTAAGCTATAAAATCCTTCGAGGAAGGATTTTCAGGGTTCAGGCAAGTATATTGAGTACACCTCGCTCACCGCTTCTGTTGAGCAGGTGTACGAGGTAGGGAACAAGGCGGGAATGTTCAGAAAGCCAACAAGAAATGGACCTCCGGGAAACAAAAATGAAGGGCGATACTGTGCCTTCCATGATGTTAATGGGCACGAAACGGCGGATTGCCGTCATTTGAAGGATCATATCGAAGATCTGATCAGGAGGGGTTACCTCACTGAATTCGTGGCCCAGGAAGCTAAGGGGTACAAGAATGACAGGACCGGTAAGGAAACCGAGAAGGAGAACCCCGAACATCGTACAAGGACCAACAATATACATATTATCATAGGTGGACCCTACATTGGGGGTACAAGCAGGAATTCCCACAAAAATTACACCCGGGAGGCAAGGGTTCACCCCTCACAAATGTGTACAACTTGTCTGAAAGACCACCAAAACTTTTCAGAGGCGAAGCGACTGATATAACATTCACAGAAGAGGATGCCAGACATGTACACCATCCACATAATGCTGCCCTGGTAATTAAGGTTACGATTGGAGGTATGAACATACACCGAGTGTTGGTGGACAACGGAAGCTCGGTTAACATTCTGGCTTACAGCACCTACCAAAAGATGGGGTTACTAGATAAAGAAATGGCTCCCTCTTATAACGAGTTATATGGCTTTACGGGAAACCCCGTACAAATCGTGGGGCGAGTAAAGCTCCTTGTTACTTTGGGAGATGAACCCCGGGCTGCAACGCAAGTAGTAGAATTCATGGTAGTCAATGAAGACATCTCTTATAATGGGATACTTGGAAGGCCGTTACTCAAGGAGATGCGAGTGGTAACTTCTATCTACCACATGTCCATGAAATTCCCAACCCCGGGAGGAATCAGATGCGTTCAAGGATGCCAATCTGATTCAAGGGAATGTTATAGTAAAGCCTTGCACACTGCTGAGCAGGCTTGCAAACATCTTTTGCTGATGGATGGGGGTTCATCTGAGAAGTGTTATCGCTACTTGGAACCCGGTGTAGGTCAGGAGGAGGAACCCCTACGTCGGAAGGAAGCAAAGCCAGCCAGAGACATGTGCAATGTTATCATGATTGTGCAACATCCAGGCGAGGAGCCTTATACAGATGTTACAAGTCTTCGGGGGGTGGATACCCCCAATAGGGTGCTAATGCTGGAAGCCCCAAAAATTCAAAATTCTGACTTAGAAGATATATTGATCGAAGGGATAGTTGAAGAAGTAATGGACAGAGATTTTGAGAGTTTGGAGGATGAAAATAAGCGGCAAGGTGCAAAGGGATCCAACGGTCAGTTGGTGAAACCTCATCAGGGGGTGAACAAGGCGAAACCGGTGGAAATTGATCTTGACCCGCGTATGCCGGAAGCAAAGGAAAAGGCCGGCGCGGCTGAAGACATTGTGTCTATCCTGGTAGATGCAGCTGATCCTACAAAGGAGTTGAAGGTAGGCAAGCAGCTGAACCCTGTGATCAGGGAAACAATAGTCTCATTCTTGAAAGACAACCTAGATATATTTGCATGGAGCCATGAGGACATGGTGGGGATAGATCCAAAGGTGATGTGTCATCACCTAAACATCGATCCAGAAAAGAAGACCGCAAGGCAGAAAATGAGAGCTATAAGTGGAGAAAGAGCTATTGCACTAGAAAGGGAGGTAGATAGGTTGTTGAAGGCTAAACTGGTAAGGGAGTCATTCTACCCCATGTGGTTGGCAAATCCAATTCTGGTAAAGAAACCCAATGGAAAGTGGCGTACGTGTGTGGATTTTACTGATTTGAACAAGGCATGCCCCAAGGATAGCTTTCCGCTTCCGCGCATTGACCAACTGGTTGATGCTACGGCCGGCCATGCCCTGCTGAGTTTCATGGATGCATACTCGGGTTACAACCAAATCCCAATGTATGAGCCCGATCAGGATCACACTTCCTTCATAACGGACAGAGGCCTCTATTGTTACATTGGGATGCCTTTTGGATTGTTGAACGCTGGGGCAACTTACCAAAGATTGGTGAACAAGATGTTCAAGGAGCAGATTGGAAGGACTATGGAAGTGTATGTGGACGACATGCTGGTCAAATCCAAGGAAGCAAGCGATCACGTCGCCCACCTCAAAGAAATGTTTGGCATCCTGAGGAAGTATAGAATGAAGCTGAACCCCCAAAAATGTGTATTCGGGGTTGAATCTGGAAAGTTCTTGGGCTTCATTGTGAATCATCGAGGAATCGAAGCCAATCCTGCCAAAATCAAGGCACTGGTTGAAATGAGATCCCCTCGGAGTGTGAAGGAAGTCCAAAGCCTTACGGGACGAGTAGCAGCCTTGAACAAGTTCATCTCTAAATCCTCTGATAGATGTCAAGAATTCTTTGCAGCTATCAAGAGAAGGAAAGGCTTCGAGTGGACACCCGAATGTGAGGCTGCCTTCACTAAGTTAAAGGAGCAACTTGGAAGCCCCCCATTGCTAGCAAAGCCAGTAGAAGGTGAAACCCTGATTTTATACTTGGCGGTTTCTGAATATTCAATTAGTTCAGTTCTGGTTCGTGAAGAGAATCAAACCCAGTATCCTGTATATTATGTGAGCAAGAGGCTTCTCGATGCTGAAGCTCGATACACCAATATGGAGAAATTGGCCTACGCCCTGATTCTGGCATCAAGAAAGTTGAGGCCATATTTCCAGGCACACACCATAGAGGTGCGAACCTCATTCCCGCTAAGGCAAGTCTTACACAAACCTGAAGCCTCGGGAAGGTTAATGAAATGGGCTATGGAATTGGGTCAATTTGATGTTGAATACAAGCCAAGGACAGCTATCAAAGGTCAAGCACTTGCTCATTTTTTACTAGAGTTCCCACCATCCTCAGAGGTTGAAGTCAAGGAGAAGGTGATGGAACCCCAAGAAAAGGAGGCTACAACGGAAAATTGTGCACCTTGGTGGACCCTTTATGTAGATGGAGCTGTGAATGGAAACGATGCAGGTGCTGTCATAGTCCTGATAAGCCCCGAAGGCCACAAGGTACAAAGTTCGATTCATTTTACATTCAAGGCTACAAACAACGATGCTGAATATGAAGCCCTGATTGCGGGTTTGAAGCTAGCTCTTGAGATGAAGGTGGTAAACATGAATGTCTATAGTGATTCCATGCTGGTTGTGGGACATATCAAAAGCAACTTTCAAGCTAGGGGTCCACGCACAGACCTATACATGAGGTACGCTCAGGAGCTGATGAGAAAGTTTGGGGAGATAAACCTTGTACAGATTCCAAGGGCAGAAAACTCAAGTGCAGATGCCCTAGCTAAAATGGGGTCAACTAGGGAAGCAACCATGCTAGGGGTGATACCCTTGGAAATACAGCAGCAACCTAACATCCTAAGCTTTGACTGTATGGATGTTGAGGTTCAAGTGAAAGATACCTGGATTACTCCCATCCTGGAGTACATAACAAAGGGGGTTCTACCAGCTGACAAGGATGAGGCCCGAAGGATGAAGTATAAGGCTACGCGTTATGTTTTGTATGATGGAAAGCTATACAAGAGGGGTTTCAACAAGCCGCTTTTGCGATGCATAGCAGGCAGCGAATGTGAATATATAATGCGGGAGGTACACGAAGGCATATGTGGAAACCACTCTGGGGGAACCTCGTTGGCTCATAAAATACTTCGACAGGGGTACTTCTGGCCAACGCTACAGCAGGATGCCCACAAATTTGCAAAGGCATGCGACCGGTGCCAAAGGTATGCTAACTCAAATAGGAACCCTGCTGTACCCTTAAAGCCACTCTCAAGTCCATGGCCTTTCGCAGTCTTGAGGATTGATTTAATCGGAGAACTCCCTAAGGGGAAAGGAGGAATAAAGTACGCAGCGGTAGCCGTGGATTATTTCACGAAATGGGCAGAGGCTGAACCCCTGGCTACGATTACCGCAGCCAAATTAAAAGAGTTTGTATTCCGAGCAATTGTATGCCGGTACGGAGTTCCTTACAAGCTTATATCGGATAATGGCAAACAATTCGATAGTAAGGAAATGAGGGGTTTATGTGAAGACCTTGGGATTGTAAAGGGCTTCTCTGCAGTTTGCCATCCACAAAGCAACGGCCAAACGGAGGCCATCAACAAGATCATTAAGCATACTTTGAAGGCGAAGTTGGAAGATAAGAAGGGCTGTTGGCCGGAGGAGCTCCCCATGGTGTTATGGTCCTACAATACAACACCCAGGACTACAACTGGTGAATCCCCATTTACTTTAGCGTATGGGTGCGAAGCAATGGTACCTGTGGAGATTGGTGCTGGTTCATTTAGGAGGGATAACTTTGATCCCATGGAAAATGAAGTTAATCATCGTTTGTACTTGGATTTGGTGGAAGAGGTTCGTGCAACTTCTCAGCTGAAACTTGCAGCCTATCAACAAAGGACTCGCAAGTACTTTGATGGCAAGGTTCGCGCACGACCCTTAAAGGTTGGAGATCTGGTTCTGAGAAAGATGATGCCTAGCATAAGGACCCCAGGATATGGGGCCTTTGAGGCAAATTGGGAAGGCCCATACGTGATCAAATCAGTCCTATGGGAAGGAACTTATCATTTGGAGGACTTGGACGGGAAGCTAATCCCGAGGGCATGGAACGCCGAACATCTTAAGAAATATTACCAGTAGTGGAATCCAGGTAACATTTCTTGTAGACCTCTTTCAGGTGTAGGAAAATAAAAGTGGCTTACTAGTTGTAGCTACCTTAATGCTAGGATCAGTCGGGTAGGAATTTCCCTTTTCTTGTTAATGAAGTGCTCGGGGGGTTGTGAATGTACGCCTACCTGTTGAACACCAATTATGATTTGATTTAATGAAACTGGAATCAACTTGCTTTTACTTTATCTTTGTTTTATGCATGAAAATGTATGGGTATATGTGGATGGATGCATGCTATGTGAAGCCTGCTTTATTTATGTTTGATAGAGGATACGACTGTTGAACCTAGTTCTTCATTATAAGCTTAATTATACTAAGAACTCGGGGGGTAGTAGGTGTACACTAATTAATGGAAAGATAACTTGGCTTAAAAAATGGGTAAATTGGAAAGCAAAATTTATGTAATGGAAATTGAAACACATGGATTATATGTTTAAGGATGGAAAGCGTATGGAATATATGTTAACAAATTATATGGATCATAAAAACATATGGAATATATGTTAACTAATTACACGGATCATATGGAATATATGCTAATGGATTACACGGGTCATATGGAATATGTATGGACTATACAGATACTTGGATGGAAACGTACGTGGATTACGTGCGCATGGATTGAAATATGTATGGCTTATACATGAAAAGGGATGAAACCCCAAGGCATGAGGGTTCTAGGGTAACTAGGATCACGAGGTTCTCTCATAGGGAGGTTCAATCGTTTGAACCCCTAATTTCCGTGTAATCATGTTGGTGGATAACCAACCCCGTTATGGGACTTATGTACAGCTGTGGAAGCTATGTACAATTTGGCAAACGGCTTCGCCACGACCCCAGGGAAACTGGGTGAGTGAGGTCTAACTCTTAGAAACTGCAGCGCTAAGGATTTTAGCGATGTGAGGAAATCACAATGGATTGGCGGACGACTTCGCCACGACCCCAGGGAAACTGGATAAGTGAAGTTTAACTCTTGTAAACTAACATCATGAGAAAACTAATATTGTGAGGAAATTAAAATCATAAGGGAATCACAAGGAAAGGAAATTTGGGCACATCTAGGGGTACGACGGGTGGAACACCTATCCCCCCGAGTTAAAAGACCCTATGGAATATGGGGGTAAATTTCAAGGCAAGGATTTGGAATGGATATTGTAAGTCTAGTAAGGAACTCTCTGTGCTACGGGCATTAGACAATTACAACCTTTAAACAGGTTCAGGACATGGCCTACTTAAGGGTACGGGTGGAAAACCTATCCCATCTATGACAGGGATCCTCGTAAGAATGAGGATGAAAATCGGTTCACTCCTGGTAACCTACTTGGCAATAATTCTTAAGGCAGGAAAGGATTATATCTAAGTCTAAGGGATGGCAATCTTATTGATAGGGCGATGTACGCTTATGGAAGACATACGTTCCCATTCGTAGCCCAGGCTACGAGGGGTGTACCCCGAGGATTAACTGGGGACCATTCATCCTAATGAGGAGCATGGCATAGATTTTCTGTAAGGCATATCATATATTTTCTATGGGGAATGACATGAAAATTCACACATCAATATGTACATGTGTGTGCGCGCAAGGTGAACATGTATCAAACAGGTATAAAGGTAAAGCATGCATGATTCATAAACCATCTACCTAAAGTTTGAAAGAAACCAATCCAGGAATTATGGTTACAACTCGCGAGGCCTTCAGAGGAGCCCGCACCCTCAAAATACTAAGTTCACGATGATCAATGCCAAAAGAGTTCTCAAAAAGTTCACTTAAAAAGAGCGCATAATAAAGGATTATTGGCTTGGCTTGGTTGGAGAGGCAGAAGGAGTCACATTGGCTGGGGAAGTCTGTGCAGTTTCGAGTTCAGACGGGGTGACTTCCACCTGGGCTTCCACTGTCGAACCCCCATCCTTAGCTTCAGCTGTCTGGATCTCTGTGGCTTCCATCACGTCCTGTGCCGCAACATCTACAGGCACCTCATCATCCTGGTGCTGGGGAGTTTCAGTCATGACAACTTCTGGAACTTCAGAGGCTTCCTCTGCTTTAATCAGGTCGATGGCGTCCACAGCATCTTGACCAAAGAGGTTCCAATCCAAGTTCGGGAAAACCTCATACGTGGAAGACATGTAGTCTCTAATCCCAGCTTTATAGCCATTGTCGTATTCCTTGTTCTCCTGCTGGGCAATGATGACTTTGTATTTGGCGATTGAACCCTGGAGTGCTCTCACCTTGAGCTCAAGTTTCTCCTTCTCTTTCTTATTGGCTTTGGTAGCATCCTCTCTCTCCTTATCCATTTTAAGGATGATAACATCCATGGTATCCTTCTCCTTCAGTAGCTTGTCTCTCTCCTGGATCAGCGTACCCTCACTCTCATAAAGCTTCTTGTTGGAGGCCAACAGCTTCTTTCTATCATTCTGGGAGGTCTTCAACTCCAAACGTACCCTGTCAAGCTCTTCAACAGCCTTGGAGGCCTCAATAATCTGGTTGTTATACTTCAGGGATAGGAAGAGGCTTTCAGCACTCACCAGGGATACCCTGTTTGCGGCTTCCTCGAAACTTAGACTGTCCCACTCTGAGATAGACCGTGCATGGATTGAATCTTTGATAGCACCAACAAAAGCATTGAGGGGAGCTGGAGAGATGGTGCTAGAGGGACTTAGTTCGATCTCATGCTTGGAACGTTTACCTCCCCGAGAACCAGATGCCCCAGACACTTCAGGAGTATGTTGTGTAGGCCTCTTCCTTGAGGAAACATTCTTCTCTGTGGAAGCTGGGTTGACTTTTGCAGAAGGGACAGGGGTTCTCTCGACAGGCGATGGGGGTACAAGTGATCTGGGAACATTCTTGTGTGCTGAACGCTTGGTGATGAAGGAAGGTACTGAGAAAGACATATCTGCATTATCACATGAATCGTTAGCAAGGCCATAACGACAATAAGGATGTTCTTCGATAAAATATCAAGTAAATCGCATGAATAAAAAAAAACATGTGTGTGAAGCATAAATCACTAGTGGAGAAGCAAATAAAGGGGGAGGGGTACGCCTACGAGCAGGGATATAAGCATGAACCTATCTCTTTGGAGGGTACGACAATAGAATTATCCTCAATGAGGGTACTGGTGTCCCCTGGAGGCTTGGAGCTTAGTTTTTTGCTAAAACCTAAGCGGAGTAATTTTCTCTTGGTAAGCAGGCTAGCACCATCTCCTAGCCCTGCACTCATCCTTAAAGCTTTACGAGCCCTTTTTAGCTCATCTCCTTCTAGTACGGTTTGAGCAGGCATGTCCGGATAAGGATTAAACTCTTTTCTGTATTCTGGGCAGTCGTAGCAGTATACGAACTGCTTATGCCACCCTGATGGACGTTCCAGGTGGTGAGATAAAAGAAACCAGTAGTCTTCCCAGTCTCTTTGAGTTGGTAGAAGAAACCCAACTCACGAGCAGTTAGTTTGATTTGGAACATGGAGTCATATAAAATGTACATACAGATGGCCATGCGATAAGAATTTGGGGTCAATTGTAGTGGGGCAAGTTGGTAGGTGTTAAGAGTATCCACAATGAAGGGATGAAGAGGTAATGATAATCCCAGTCTAAAGAACTGAGCGGAGAAGACAGCACATGGGATCACTTGATCTGGTTCGAGGTTGGAAAAGTTATGGCACCTTTCTTCAGGTTGGGGTACGACCAGAGTGCACCCAGGGTTACAAACTCCTAATAGGTTTTCTAACTTTTGGGCAGTCATTGAGGTACAGGTGTCGGCACATGAAAGTTGATGGACAGGGGCAGTGGGGGTTTTAGCAGGAATAGCCTCATCTTGGTTTTTATTATCCTCAGGCTGGTCATTGAAGGGTTCAACTGTTGGGGTTAAGTTCTCCAATGAGTCGATTTCTTCCTCAGATCCAAGAGAATCGGAACTAACGGTGGTAGGTATGATAGAAGAAAGATCAAGGGAGTAGGATCTGAGTGAGATTTGGGCAGCAGTAGGGTCGAGGATTTTGACCTTGGATCGAGTACGGCCACTCACGGTGGAAGTCATGGGAGGAAGTCTGGATATGGGATTGGGCGAGGAAAATGAGTCACCATCGGAGGCTGCTGCAATCTGAGAAATCTCTTTGGCAACAGAACTCTGGGACTTATCAGATGCAGATTGACTCAACATCTGCACACAGAAAAGCGGTGTGAGTTCCGAATCCTTGGGACAAATCTTGAGGAGTGGCAGTTGTCATATTAAGAAAAAGACAGGGAAGGTGTACTGATTATAGGGGTTCAAGAATGGGAACCCCCAATTTGTCTGGGATCATTTCTTTTCGTTTCTCGAATTTCAACGAAGGGAAATGGCTGGAGGTATTCCAATTCATCCTGGGTTTCACATAAGAAAAAACCCACAAGACAAAAAAAAATAAAAAGGAAAGGATATGTGAGGCTTTATCTCAAACAGGGCCTGTGCATGCGCATACCCCAGGCCAAATGAAGGGGGTTACGCATGTGAAACCCCTGGGTAGACAAAGTTATGACTGGGCGTGGTAAACTACAACCCATGTACAAGGAGGTTGGGGTAGGGGAACCACGAATGGAAGTCCATTGACATTACGGGAACACGGGTTTGGACAAAATATCGATTAACAAATATGAGTAAGTGCAAAAAAAAGAGAAATCGGGATTCGTGCACCATTGAAGAACAGGTGTATGAAAACATACATGTATATGCGGAATATGAACGGGATGGAAAGTTGTCATCGAAAGTAAGCAGATCTACTCAATTAGGCAGTCAAGCATGGCATGCATATGCAGATAATACAGAACTTCATCTAAAGAACAGTATTCGACACAAGGAAAAGGGCAAGGAGACAGTCGGTACGGACTATCAGACATCGAAAGACACAAGTACAAGGTCTGGGTGTACGAATGTGTGCATCAGTGTACATGAAAAACAGTGGGCGTCAAATAATACGAGAAATAATGAAGGAATAAGAGCAGAAAGTACCTTTTAATTAAAGGAGATGATCGGAGAACGAGAGTCTTCACCGGAATTAAGTTTGAGCAGGCGAAACGATTGAAAGGGAGAGAAGAGGGTTTGGCGTCGATTCGCTGAGAAAATGTAAAAAAGAAGAAGGCGTAGAGGGATATGTATATATAAGTGTATGGGGATATGAACGGGTGTGACACGTGTTCGTTGAAGCACAGACCCTCGTGCAAGATTAATGTGTAAAGAATTATGAATAGATGTTTTGGGAATATAAGGGCTTTAAACATGGACGGGAGGAAGGCTTAATACGTGGGATTTTATGGAGGAAGTGGAATGGGTATGTGAAAGTTAAATTTTGAATTTTAAAGAAATTAGAGTTTTTGTAGGATTTGAAGTTTATGGAGTTAAAGTTTAATTGGGACTTTATTTATTTGGAGGGTTATCGCTAGGAAAGAGTTTTGTCTAAAAAAATTTCTCTGATAATTATCTGAGACATTGGACGTAACTTGAGAGGTTCGCTAATGGCACCCCAGTGTGGTGATGATGGAACCCTGAGGTTCAAACTCGGAGGTTGTGAAAGTACAGTTATTAGCACCGGAGTTTCATGATGGAGTCCCTTGTTTCCTACAACGAGTACGCTCACGTAGGCATAGGGGTTCGCATGGAATGAAAGTGTGATGGAGGTACGAGTAATATTGGGTTCCTTTTGCATTCAATGGCTACAAGGAACCGGGGGGTAGTTGTTGTGCCCAAGATCCGCCCTGGGCTTGATTTAAGGCCCATTAAGAGGACAGACTCGAATTAGTTGAATATGAAATGATAAGCTGGGTCCAAGGTTGAATGTGATGGCTTGGTATGCTTCGAGGATGGGTTGAGGGATAAGGATCTGGTGTTAAATGTGAAGTATGTTCATATAGGGCAGCGAGCATATGAACCCCAGATAAGGGTAAAGCTGTGTGGAGGCCAGAAAGGGGGTTCAACTGGGTAGCAGGCTGTCAAGTCAGGGGTACGCGCATGAACCCCGAAGGTTTCCAGAAAATATACCAGCAGTCTCGGAACTCCTTAAATCGCGGGGAATCAAATAGGAAACATGGTAACAGACTTCGGGATATCTCCTAAACAATAGGAACGGCTTATCAGTAGTGATTATCACGAAGTAACGTCATGAATACATGGAATATATATATATATATATGTGTGTGTGTGTGTGTGTGTGTGTGTGTGCATGTATATATATATGTATATATCGAGGATATATTAGGAGTATATGGATAAATCATGGGAGGAACGACTGGATAATTATCAAAGGCTGGATAAACGAGCACTGCAGGTCTGTTAGGAGGGATATGGCAGAAGAAGGTGGAGGATAATTATGAAGAACTACATGAGGACTTGATCTCTTATATATATAAGGGTATGTAGGCAATTTTCAAGGTTAGACACACTTTTACACCTCTAACACTTGCTCCTAGCTACTGGAATTCGATTGAATAGGTCATATTCGATCAATATAGCTTGGAGTACTTGCAAATTCAGTCCATTAAATCACTCTTCCACCTCTCGGATTAGGGTTTATGAAATTAGGGTTTTTTGGCTTGTAATTCGAATTATTCAATCATTATTATTGGTTTTTCTTGGTTTATTATTGTAATTCTTTCATTGAAGTGTTGTACCAATTTTCCCTCACAACACCAACAAAAGGACAGGGAAAGTCCTTCTCAGGGTCGAATAAACCCGGATGCTTCACAACAACGATGTTAATCGCCCTCTTCCAACAATGACTGACAATCCCAGGAAGGAACGCATCATCATGTGCATTTAAGAATGCTGTAAACTCCGGAGAGTCCATATACTCATCTATGACAGCGTCCCTTCCCTTCTGAAACTCCAGCTACAGCTGCCCGGTCTTCTCCTTTGACCTGCATGTGTCAATGTATGATAAATGGGTAAAAAGTATATATATATTTGTGAACAAATATCAGAATTAACTACATATTTGGAGCACCAGGAGTGTGTGATTTATTATTTACCAAGTTGAAACAGGAACATAATTCATTTTAAGTTTAGAGCAGCTTAAAATGAGTTCAGACAGCTAAAGGTAACGTAGCGTCATTGTGGGTGCACCAAGTGTGACAAGGCACTCCCACGGAATAAACACTTAAAGATTACAACTTGCAAGGCAAAAAACAAAGGCCTGCTCTTCTAAGTTTGAATATAAATAAAGGTTTAGGAAGCAACATTCTCAGTCTCAAGAATGTTGGTATTCTCATCATCGCCAGTGTCAACAGTTTGAGGGTTGGCCACATTCGCTTCCTGGCGCGTCAATTCCTCATGGTCTATAACCAAAATATTCCCTGATTCAGCTTTCTTCAAGGCAATTCCTTCGGCTTCCATCTTTGAAAATCATCTATCCAAGTAGCCATTTCTTTACCAAATTTGGATGCCTAATCATAGGAGGGATCTCCAGCCACAAAGGCTCTACAGAAGCCACTAGATCCATGTACATAACCTTTATGTTTAATCCTTTTCTTTTCATCAACCCAGCCATTGGCTTGGTCTTCTTTGAGCTCAGCTATTTCTTCATTCATGGTAGTGATTGCAAAATTGGCTTTTCTCACAGCTGATTTTTTGTAATCCAAATCTTTTTCCAAGCGAGCTTTATCATTAGAAAGGGTAGTAGTGTTGAATTCATCCACAACTTTCTTGTCTTCTTGGAGCTTTTTGAGTTTAGTGGTGGTGTTTTTGTTTTCTCTTTTCAATTTGGCATTTTCAGCCTCAAGCGCTTCTAAGCGCGCCAAATTGTCATTCTTGTTCCTCTCGCGTTCCGTGTTGAAGAGAAAAAGTTCCATAGCCGCTTTAGTGGCAGCTTTCAGCTTCTTTTCCTCAGGTTTTGCAAGCCACCTTTTCAAATCAGCTTCGGTGATAGAAGATTCCCAAGTTGGCCAAATGTCTTGTAGACATTGGATAAAGAAGGTGTTTGCGCGCCAACACGTTCTTTTTTGGCTACTGGAATTTCCTCTTGAGCGGTGGGATTTTTAGCCTTTCTACTTGTTGATTTTTTGTGTCTTTGGGATAACTGCTTGTCCTCAATTACTTTCTCACTAGGGGCTTCATCCTCATGCCTTTGCTGGGCTGGAGCATTGTTTTTTGATGAAAAAAGCGATCCAAACAAAGTTGGTACTCCTAACATACGTGCAAACATGAAGTGAGATGTGAACAGGTAAATGTTTGATAAATGGTGACCAAGTATAAATGAGGAATCTAATAAGTAGTTGTTTTTGGTATCTTTTAGCGTAGCATATGATAACAAAAAAAATGAAAAATGAAAAAAAGATGATCAAAATTGATGGCCACTGTATAGACTGCCTACATGTACTTGGGTGATGAAAGAAATAAAGCATTGTACATTTGCACATAAACATGTGTTTTCACGTCACAAAGGAAACATGTGTTTTGGCGCGCTAATTATGAATGATCACCTTCAGAATGGACTTCAAGTGCTATCTTGTACCGTTTTTTCTTCCAAGGAGATTTAACTGGTTTGCCTTGTCTGAATTTCAGTATGCTACACGATTTCTCAATGTTTTTTGGAGAGAAAACTGTACTTAATCAAATTCTCCTCCGTAATCAAAATCTATGTGTTCTTCTTGTCTAGGGGAAAATCCAAGATGTGCTTTGCTCGCTCCAATTGGGGATTCACCAAGTTAGATTTTGGGTGACACACTAAAGGGTAAAGAAGAAGAATATGCTGAGATATATTGACATATCACATTCTGTATGAAAAGGAGCCTGTTAAATAGGCTGTGGTACAATCTACCTAGCTGTATAATTAACTAAATACCCTCAAATCATTTCCTAAATATCTCGTACATTTAATATAAATATATCAATCTCCTATTAAGGAATGATACTAATTAAATACAAAATATTCTGCATTAACTTCTACACCCTCCCTCAAGCTGGAGCATACAAATTCCACATGCCCAGCTTGCACACCAACGCATAAAAAATCTCTTGAGAAAGACCTTTTGTTAATAAATCGGCTTCGTGTTGCTTGCTCGGTATATACACAACATATAGATCATTTCTCTCAATTTTTTCTTTGATAAAGTGACGATTGTTGAGAGAAAAATCCTTTAAGTAATAAAATACCGCAAGTGCACGGGCGTACGTGAATACGGGGCAAGTACGGGTCGAACCACAGAGAACGCGAATTAAGTTTCTAACTTATAAACTTACAAAAAACAATTAACTGAAACTTGAGAATATCACTTATAAAAACAACTAAGGAACGGATTTCATCGGTCAAACATTAAATTATGGTATAGCATAAAAATTGGTCTCCACTAACAATACACATAAGTATTCGAAATAAAGACAACCAATGAATTCGAATCAAATATAATTTAAAGTTGTAAAAACCACTTTGTATCGATCTTACCAATCAAGTCAATTCTCAAAACTTCATGGATCCTAACTATACGAACTCCCAATACTACTTGTGTGGCTCGCATGAAAATACTCACATAAATATGATATTGAAAATGACTAGCAAAACAAATATGTCATTTAAAGCACTTACACCACATAATCATGTTATTCGACCGACTACATCCGCCCCTAGAAAGGGCTCTTAGCCAAGCATGATCAACATAACAACGATATAAATTAAAGAACTCATACCAGAAATTGAAGAAAAGCTTGACTTTTTATTGCACGATAACTTGAATACAAGGAGGAAGGTTTAAACTAGAGAGAAAGATGAAGTAAAGCTAGAGATGTCCTATACAATGAGCCTAACACGTATATTTATACTAAAATATTTACAAAGGAGCAATAATTACAAAGATTTTTAATTGATTTACAATAATCTTCGTGACAAATTGCTTGCTCAGCTTTCCCTTTTTGGATGATTCTTGCTTGATTCACCACGATTCTGCTGACTCGTGACGATGTGGCTTGACATCTTGATTTTAATGCATTATTCTCCAATATTTGATCAAATCGTGAAGATCTTCTCAATATCTGCACAATCAATAAAACCACACAACCAAGCATAAAAAGGGAAAATAAAATGTTAACTAATAAAAATAATACACTAATATTATACAAATATAATGAGTTATCAAATTCCCCCATATCAAAGCCAAGCTCGTCCTCGAGAATAAGAAAAAAAACCTATACTCACTGTCGTAGGAATCACGGGTACTTTTAGGTGTACCAACCAGTTAAACTCGTAGACGATCTCTACAAGAGGAGTTTTGTCTCCTAAGGGTTTACAGAAGATATACCCATAAAATCTTTCATGCACCTACATGAATGCAATTATTCTATATGATGATGCAAAGACCCCTTACCGTTGGCTTTCGTCAAGTCATCATCAGTGCCTCTGATTATGCTTTTAACATGACATTTATCAGGCTAACACTACCATGAGCTATAGCTAGCGTACATGAGTAAAGTGTGAGCAATCTTAGCAACACATTTTAGAAAACTGGGAAGATGCCACTAGCTAGATGTCACCCTCTTTGGTTAAGCCATAGGGTCAGACCAAATACTAAGCTTCAACACCCCGTTACCTCGACTCTGAGTGTCCATTTGGGCTTAACATGGGGGTCTTGCACTTTTATTCCTACTTCTATTTTATTCACACACTAATCTATTGGTATGAGGTCGTCACCTTTGGTGTTTATTTGCTCGGCCTAAGTCCAATGCTCATCAGTGCAAGTGAGTCACGAAGTCCATAAGGCTCCACCAACCAAAGAACCCCATTTTTAGTGCTAGTGGTTAGATTGACCGTGCAATGGTTGAGGTCCCAAAAGACTTATACACTAATACCCATTTAGCGAGTGTTAGGTCAGCAATCCCAGACCATAAAAGACCTTAGGTTGCTAGGCACAAAGTCCCCTCAGACTTACTTACTCGGGTTATTAATGAGCCCAACCTATTCAAATTCCCCACTAACAATTAACTTTATCGGTACTTGAACACTATAACTATTTTTTCTTTTTTATTTTTTTTTTTCTCTTTTTTTTGCAAGTGCTTAACCCCCAAGCTTCCCCCCAAACTTATACTACTACGACTCTTAGCTCAAAGGTGAAGACTCAAAGTTTTTAAGCTGACCTAAGGGCATATCCTCTAAAGGCATACCCAATTCGCGACACGTCCCCCTTAAATATTTGATACAAAAATTACCAAGACACACCACTAATACAAGTGCGTACTAAGCATACATAACTCATGGCAATTTGTGATCATGGCAAGACTCGTGTCGTGTTTTATGGGCACAAGATTCGTCAACGGCTAATAACTTGAACTACCAACAGACTAAGGATCTTCATATGCAATGCAACTAAACAGAATGCACTATAGAAGAAAAACAAAACAAGATTTATAGAATGAACTACATGCACTACATGCAAACTAAAAATCTACAATAATGACATGAATTTTTTTTAATGAACTAACTAACAGGATTAAAGCTAACCATAATTAACTCCCCCCATATCAAAATTTTACATTGTCCTCAATGCTAAAGAAAAGGATACACAATAGAGATAGAGGTGTACCATTCTTGCACTATGGTGGAGAAGGAGAAAAGTCGGAGCTCGCTACAATATCCTGTTTACAAAAGGTGAAAAATACAGAACAAACCGTACAAAGTATACATGTCTCCCCCATATCAGGACTTAGCACACCACTAAGTCAGGAGGATTCAATTCCAAACCAACCCTACTCACTATTGGATGGATCAACAAGATCCACCCACTCCACATCCTCTAATGATGGATACTCTAGAAAGGGTTTGAGCCTATGACCATTGACTTTGAACACATGGTCATTTTTAGGATCTTGAATATCCACGGCTCCATGGAGATAGATTTTGTGGACCAAGTAAGGTCCATCCCATCTAGATCTTAGTTTGCCAGGAAAAAGGTGTAAACGTGAGTTATAGAGGAGGACCTTTTCACATACAATGAAAGTTTTGGATCGCAATTTCTTGTCATGAAACTTATTTGTGCGATCCTTATAGATACGCGAACTTTCATAAGCATCATTTCTAAGTTCCTCTAACTCACTTAAATAGAGCATTCGTTGGGCTTTGACTTTATCTAAGTCAAAATTCATTTCCTTAATGGCCCAAAGTGCCCGATGCTCTAACTCGACTGGCAAATGACATCCCTTCCCATAAACCATGCGATAAGGTGACATACCTAAGCTGTTTTTAAAGGCAGTTCGATATGCCCACAAGGCATTAGGTAATCATTTAGACCAATCCTTCCTAGTAGGGCTAACGGGAATGATCTTAATCTGATGATTAGACACTTCGACTTGGCCACTAGTTTAAGGGTGATATGCGGTGGACAACCGATGTTTCACTCCATATTTGAGAAGGAGAGAAGAAAAATGTCTATTATCAAAGTGGGTACCCCTATCACTGATGATAGCACGAGGGGTCCCAAAGCGACTAAAGATGTTATCTTTACGAAAATTGACCACGACTTTGTGGTCATTAGTGCGTGAGGGGATTGCCTCAATCCACTTCGAGACATAGTCAACCGCTAGAAGGATATACAAATTACCAAAAGATGACGGGAAGGGTCCCATGAAATCTATCCCGCAAATATCAAAAATGTAAACCACGAGAATACTATTAAGTGGCATCTCATCTCTCTTGGAGATCTTGCCAACATGTTGGCATCTCACACAACTATTACAAAAGGTTTTCGGGTACAAAAAGAGAGAATACTCTTATGTTCATGTTCGGGTACACAACGACGAATGATTTGGTCTGGACAATACTTAAAGAGGTAAGGATCATCCCAAAAGTAATAATGGACACGAGAGAAGAACACATCTTTCTTTGCCTTGGTCCAATGATTGGGAATCTCTTTAGTGACACGGTAGTTCACTATGTCTGCAAACCAAGGTTCATGAGACGAAATAGCTAGGAGTTGTTCGTCAGGAAAGGACTCATTTATAGGGTTTTCATCTAATAGAGCATTACATACTCATGAAAGATGATCAGCTACAACATTCTCGGACCCTTTTTTGTCCTTAATCTCTACATCAAATTCTTGAAGTAAAAGAATCCAATGAATGAGACGCGCCTTGATGTCCTTCTTGGACATCAAATAGCGCAAGGCAGCATGGTCGGTGTAAATAGTCACATGTGAACCGACCAAGTAAGAGCGAAACTTTTCTAGTGCATAGACCACAACTAAAAACTCTTTTTCCGTGACTGTGTAGTTTTGATGGGCATCGTTAAGGGTGCGATTAGCATAGTAAATCACTCGTGGCAGCTTATCTATTCGTTGTCCTAAAACAACTCCTATGGCCGTGTCAGAAGCATCACATATGAGTTCGAATGGGAGTGACCAATCAGGAGGGTGCATGATAGGGGAAGAAGTGAGAAGACTCTTTAACTTCTCGAAAGCGAGGATGCAATGAGAGTCAAAATCAAATGGTGCATCCTTTTCAAGGAGTTTTTTGAGAGGCCTAGAGATAGCACTAAAGTTTTGGATGAATCGCCGGTAAAAACCAGCGTGTCCTAAGAACGAGCGCACCTCTTTCAAAGATTTAGGGAAAGGAAGGTTGGCAATGATATCAACCTTAGCTCTATCGACTTGAATGCCATCTTGTGAAACAATGTGGCCTAACACAATACCTTGTTTTACCATGAAATGACATTTCTCCCAATTAAGGACAAGACATTTTTCCTCACATCTCACAAGAACTTTCCCTAGATTTCTAAGACAGTGTTCGAAAGAGGATCCATGGATGGAGAAATCATCCATAAAGACTTCGAGGAAGTCTTCGACCATGCCATAGAAAATACTCAACATACACCTTTGGAAACAACTAGGTGCATTTCACAAACCAAAAGACAAACGACGAAAGGCAAAGGTTCCAAAAGGGCATGTGAATGTGGTTTTTTCTTGATCCTCGGGGGCAATATAGATTTGGTTATACCCCGTGTACCCATCTAGGAAACAATAATACTTGTTCCCAGCCAACCGTTCGAGCATTTGGTCTATGAAGGGAAGTGGAAAATGATCTTTCCTAGTAACCTCATTGAGTTTACGATAATCTATACAAACACGCCATCCGGTTTTGATACGGGAAGATATCAACTCATTGCTCTCATTTTTCACTACAGTGATGCCAGATTTCTTTGGCACCACGTGGATAGGACTAACCCAAGGACTATTAGAAATGAGGTATATAATGCCATGATCTAACCACTTAATGATTTCTTTACGAACTGCCTCTTTCGTTATGGGATTGAGGCGTCGCTTAAAGTCTCTCTTAGGTGTAGCATTCTCCTCAAGATTAATTTGGTGTTGTACGATAGTGGGACTTATACCCTTGAGGTCGGCCATGGACCAACCTATAGCTTCTTTGTGTTGTCTAAGCAGATTGACTAATTGGGTTTCCTGGTCAAGGGTTAAGTCGCTAGCAACAATGACTGGAAAAATGTCATTTTCACCTAAGAACACATACTTAAGAGTAGAAGGAAGTGGTTTCAAATCAAGTTTAGGAGCCTCAATGATGGACGGTTTTGCAACAGTCCTAGGCTCGAGATAGATTCCTCGGGTTTTGTTTCCCATTTTGCACCAATTGCATTGAGTTCTTCAGGCATGTCTTCAGAAGACATATCTTTATACAACTCTTCAAGTTTCTCGTCACTCTCATATTCCTCTAAAATCTCTTCCACGAGAGTCTCAATTGCACACACCTCACGAGTATCTTTCTCTAATGACTCTAAGTGATGATTAGTGAAATTAAAGATGTTTAAATCAGCGGTCATGTTTCCAAAGGACATTTTCATGGACCCATTACGACAATTAATGATAGCATTAGAAGTAGCAAGGAATGGACGACCAAGGATGAGAGGAATTTGTCCTTTGGTGCTAGAGACAGGTTGTGTCTCAAGCACAATGAAATCAACGGGGAAGTAGAATTCGCCAACTTTGATGATCACATCCTCAATAATACCTTGCGGTACCTTGACAGAACGGTCTGCCAGTTGAAGAGTGACACGAGTGGGTTTAAGATCACCTAACCCTAGTTGATGATAGACAACAAGAGGTAAAAGGTTAACACTAGAACCTAAGTCAAGAAGACATTTCTCAACGAGAGTGTGGTGGGACAACCAGGATCTTTGTATTTGATCGGAACGTTGTTGTTAGAGAGGATTGAACTCACATGAGAAGCAATGAAAGCCTTTTTAGGAACATTGGTTGCCCTCTTTTTAGTGCACAAGTCCTTGAGAAACTTAGCATATGACGGGACTTGTGCGATTGCATCTAAAAGAGGAATGTTCACTTTCACTTGTGAGAAAATTTCTAGAATATTCTCTAGATGAGGTGAATTTTTGGAAACAAGTCTATTAGGAACAGGGGCTTTGGGTGTGAATCGAGGATCAACACCCTTCCCTTTTTTAGCATCACTCTCTTCTTCTTTTGACTCCTCAGATGAGTTAGTCTTAGAAGAAGACGCTTGATTAGGATCATGGGTTTAGGATCATGAGACTTTTTAGCATGTTGATAACTGATGACAACATTCACGTGGTCATTTGAATTCCCATCCACATTATGGACTTGCCTAGCACTAGATTGGTTTGAGGCATGACGAGAGTTGACCTCGGGTTGGCTAGGAAAAGTCCCAGCCTCATGATTACTCATTTGAGTGGCCATTTGACCCACTTGAGTTGCTAACTGTCCTACTTGTTTAGTAAGGAGTTCTAAACTCTGACAAAGGATAGCATTTTCATCATTCATAGGTGGGTGATTTATTGTTGGACCACTTTGAGATGTTTGGGCTTGTTGGTAAGACTCACCCTTGGGCTTTGGATAAACTCCCCTTGGGTAGTATTGTGGTTGGGTTTGATTTTGGGCCCCTTGGGACCACGATAAATTAGGATGATTGCGATACCCAGGATTGTAATTGTTTGAGAAAGGATCATTTTTTGGCTTTAGAAATGGGTACACGACATTAGTTTGCTCTACGGGTCGAGCAACTTGACAATCCTCATCAAAATGATCTAACCCTCCATAAATACTACAAGACAAAGATGTGGTCTCTAAAGACGCGACAGGTCGGGAAGTTTGAGACTTTTGTTTCTCAAGTGCTTCAAGTCTTCTTGAGATAGAAGCAAGAGCAGAGTTTTCGAAGGAAGACTCGATGGAACGGACACTATTACGAGAAACACTGTGGTCTCTCTCAGACGTACTCTCCCACTCAGCTAAACCTTCGAGGTATTCCCAAGCCTCTTGAACAGTCTTATTTATAAAACCCTGGGACACATAGACTCAACAAAGGCACGTGTTCTCACATATAACCCCTCATATAAGATACGTATAAGTTCGGTTTGAGTGATTCCATGATTAGGACACTCAGCAAGAAGGCTATTGAAACGTTCAAAATATTTCCAGAATTTTTCGTCACTAAATTGGCGAAAACCAATAATTTTGGTGCGAAGTTCGATTGATTTGGAATGGGGAAAATATTTTTTCAGAAAGGGAATAACAAATTCCTCCCACGTTTTAATGGAGTCAGCAGGAAGACTATTGAACCACTTTTTCGTGTTGCTTTTGAGAGCAAACAGAATGACACGAAGTAGAATACCATCTCTAGTCATGGATTTGAAAGAGATAGTGGAACAAAGATCTTCAAATTCTTGAAGGAATTCATAGGCATCTTCATCGTAGTTGCCATTGAATTTAGGCAACATGCCTATAAGATGGGTTCTAACCTCAAATTTAGAATCAGCGGAATCTGGAAGGACTATAGGAGACCTACGGGCTGTTTGTTGGGGGTAGAAGGCTTGTTTGAGCATGGTATGTGGAGCAGGGGGAGGTACAACATTGTTGTCTCCCATGGTGATTTGTGATGATGTGTCACTAAGTAGTGAAGATGTTCTACTAACTAGAAGACTATCGGGATTGCGAGTTAAACGACCGCTAGTACTTCTTTTCCAAGTGTGTATGCACTAGGAAGATATCTAATTATCTAGCAATTAGCACGTAAAAGGGGAAAAAAACACTTAAAAAAAAGAAAAAGAAAAGAAAAATTTAAACCTGAGTTATCCTAAAAAAAAAAAAAATCTAGACAGCTTCTAACTGTAGGACCACCAAAATGTCTATAAATCTAGATTTATTCAAACCGATTGGCCAGTCAAGCGGGGGCACTTCCTTGAAACAAGGCGCTAAATTAGAGAACCGCCATCCTAGACACCAATCTTAATTGGCTAGGTAAGTGATACACTTGCCTAGACACCAAAGAGTTCAAATAATTCCAAATTTACTTCCTCTTTTAGGTACCTTCCTAATTGAGCTCGAAATTCCTAGGGGCTAATGTCTAATTAATTTTAACAGGCTTGGAGATGCAGTATGATGGATTAGTGGTTTGTGGGCCAAGGAAAGGGTGATGAAATCCCTTACCTTATCTTGATGAGTGGTTTTTGCCCTTAAAGCTAATTAAGATGAAAATGCGGAACCCAAGAGACAATAAATAAATCATACAAAATGCTCTAGACTACTGTGGTACGTACCTTTGGGTCCTCCAGCAATCACCACAGTTATAAAAATACAGTAAAAATCCAAAACAAGATGTGCTCTAGGTGTACATAAAATGCATGATGCAACACATAATTTATTATCTAAAAATTCTAAACTAATATTTTTATTTATAAAAACTAGGGAAAGAAAATAATACCCGAAATAGCTTAGCAATTATTTTCGCGAAGAGCTAATTCAAGCCGTAATTAGGTACCTGAAAAGTCAACATAAAACAAATCAAATAACACAAAATATTTTTATTTTATTTTCTTTTCAATCACGCTTGCACGTAAAAGAATTAAAAACAAAATAAAAATAATAAAAAAATAAGAAAAGATTGCAATTAGTGTACCACTGGACAGAAAACAAGCTACTGGATTAGTTGATTTTTTTTTCTTTTTTTTTAATACTAGGCTACACGACAAAAACAGGGCAGGAAGTGTGATATTATGATTAAAAGTTTAAAACAATAAGGCGTTGTGGTATTACTTTGAACAATGTGCGACTGAACTACAGCAACTTCCAGGCTGAAAAACTGGCCGTACATGCGACAAAATAAAGAATATTTTTTTTGTGTCTGCTTTTGGAAAAAAAAAACAGAAAAACAAAACTTGATTAAAAATTTAAACTAAAAACTTAACAACGCATTCCCCGGCAGCGGCGCCAAAAATTTGTTGAGAGAAAAATCCTTTTAGTAATAAAATACTGCAAGTGCACGGGCGCACGTGAATACGGGGCAAGTACGGGTTGAACCACAGAGAACACGAATTAAGTTTCTAATTTATAAACTTACAAAAAACAATTAACTGACACTTGAGAATATCACTTATAAAAACAACTAAGGAACGTATTTCATCGGTCAAACATTAAATTATGGTGTAGCATAAAAATTGGTCTCCACTAACAATAAACAAATAAGTATTCGAAATAAAGACAACCAATGATTTTGAATCAAATATAATTTAAAGTTTTAAAAACCACTTTGTATCGATCTTACCAATCAAGTCAATTCTCAAAACTTTATGGATCCTAACTATACGAACTCCGAACACTACTTGTGTGGCTCGCATGAAAATACTCACATAAATATGATATTGAAAATGACTAGCAAAATAAATATGTCATTTAAAGCACTTACACCACATAATCATATTATTCGACCGACTACATCCGCCCCTTAGAAAGGGCTCTTAGCCAAGCATGATCAAAACAACAACGATATAAATTAAAGAACTCATACCAGAAATTGAAGAAAAGCTTGATTTTTTATTGCACGATAACTTGAATACAAGGAGGAAGGTTTATACTAGAGAGAAAGATGAAGTAAAGCTAGAGATGTCCTATACAATGAGCCTAACACGTCTATGTATACTAAAATATTTACAAATGAGCAATAATTACAAAGATTTTTAATTGATTTACAATAATCTTCGTGACAAATTGCTTGCTCAGCTTTCCCTTTTTGGATGATTCTTGCTTGATTCACCACGATTCTGCTGACTCGTGACGATGTGGCTTGACATCTTGATTTTAATGCATTATTCTCCAATATTTGGTCAAATCGTGAAGATCTTCTCAATATCTGCACAATCAATAAAACCACACAAGCAAGCATAAAAGGGAAAATAAAATGTTAACTAATAAAAATAATACATTAATATTATACTATTAAAATGAGTTATCAACGATCTATTTCCACGTGTTTAGTTCTATCGTGATGAACAGGATTATGAGCTATATTGATCGCTGATTTGTTGTCACTGTACAACCTTGAAGGACCATTGCTTGGAAGTTTCTATTCCTTCAGTACTCGTTTAATCCATATTAGTTCACATACTCCTTGTGCAAGTGCTCTTAATTCAGCTTCGGCACTACTTCGAGCTACAACTGGTTGTTTTTTACTCCTCCAAGTAACCAGGTGAAGGTAGTGTTTTTCGTAAGTTCATTCACAGGGAAGGACTATCAATATTTATTTCAAGTAGATTATCTCTTACAATTTAGAAGTATGAACAAGGGGGGTTTTGATTTGGTTGTGGTGTTTTATCAAACACCTTGAACACAAGAAATAAATTGCTATAAAAATACAACTAAGTTAATGACAATCATCAAATTTACCAACACAACAACACAATGAATAAATTAGCAAGACAAGAGATATTTGACCCAAGGATTATGGATACTTAAGCACTTCAACCCAAAGACATATGAGCAAGATATAATCAACTCTACCTAACCAAGATAATTGGTGAAGCACACAATCACTTATTTCTTTTCTAAAAACACTAATTTAGTGAAGCACATAAATTAGCTCTCTTGACATTAGCAACCAATAATGAAGCACTATCAATTTAACCAAGTCAAGGAATTAAACAAAGAGAGGTTAGGACAAACCCAAGGATGAGAAGCACAACCTAGGTATTTGCAATTGAATTTTGTGGATTTAGGTACACTAAATCTTGTGCTACTATAATGAATGAACTAACGATTACGTATTAGAACAAACAGTTAGCAATTGAAGATACAAGAAGAGTAAGGTGAAGCAACTTACAAATCTCCAAGCAAAATCATAAGCAATACATCATAAGCATTCAAGATAGAGTTAAAACAAATCTTACTTAAAATGAAATGGGTTTAGTACAAGAATCCTTCCTTGAGCCAAATAAATGGAGTTAGTTACTTATAATCAATGCTAGATTATGAGCAATATATTCTCCTCTCTACTCTACTAACCCTAATTGAAAGCTCTAGATATGATAAAGAGGAAGTTAAGTTAAGATAAGAGATGAAGATGTGTTTGGCTTTACTTCTTTTAATACACAGCAGGTTCTGTACGGCCTGTTGAACGGCCGTACAGCAACCCGTGCGGGAGAAAATCTTCAAGATAATACATAAAACACCTCCCGGCATTGCGAGCTTGCATCTTCTAACTTCCCTCTTGAATAATCTTCGCTTTCAAGGCCAAAATATTCCACCTTTTCAATAATTAAGCACGAGGCACTGAAAGATGAAAAACATAATTAATATCGATAAAACTACATTCGAAACTAACAAAAATGCAAGAGAATACAGGACAAAACGTGTATAAAATACACATTATCAAATCTTCCCCCACTTGAACTTTGCTAGTCCCGAGCAAACTATTATTTACAACAAGATCATTAAACTAAATTTATTACTCTAAAAGATAAAATGGTTGAACAAAAGCATTCAAACCATCGTTTAAACCCCCAAGTAGCCTTGGAGGACGAGTTTCGTCTCGTGAGGGTTTATAGATGATGTACCCACAAAATCACAAAACCACTAATAAACAAGAAACCAACAATACCTACTAATTAAACTAACTACTACACTCACATATCCGAATCGTCATACAAATAAGAAACAAGCCAAGCATGGTGCTATATCTACTCGTAACTAAAATCAAACATATAGAGCTATTCACCTTGTCATCCATTATAACGAGCTAACAACCAATTCAAGAATCAAGATAACACACCTTGTGTAAAATGTAACCATGACATTAAAGCTAGAATGAATGCACTTCAATCGTGAACACTAGACAAGATTATCACAAAGCGCATACATGGCTTCGCATTAAGAAGATGAAATTGTATGGTGAAAAATCTCACATCTCTCAATTATGCATCACACAAGTATGAGTTAGAGATTTCACTCAACTCCAAGTCTAAATGCATGCGCTCTACTTGACCTTGCATGTCCACCTAAATTCCGGATTGCACCAAAAACAAGGAATTCATAAAATGGGTTGTAATGGGGCTTGGGTGAAGGTGTGAAAGTTTAAGTTCAAGGAAGGTGATATGGGCTGAAAATAAGCCCTAAAGACACATTTAATGTGGCATTAATTAGACCCATCATGGTCCAGACGTGGGGCCCATTAATGAGGTAAAAAGCCCTATTTTAATATTAATTTCGTAATTAATATTAAGGGTAATGAACAGCTCAGCAATTAGAGTCAGATAAGGATATTACTCCTACCAGACTTAGCCTCCAAGGCACCAAATTCAATATGGAAACTGACTCCTACAAGATAGGATCTGGAACCTTCCTCAAGGCGGCGACTTGCCCACCAAGTCTCCTAACCCTATTACGATTCTAAGGCTCCTACAGCCTATATAAAGGGCCAGACCCCTCATCCTAGAACTACGTTTTTTGGCTTGATTCTCAATAACGAGATATGTAGCCATTCTGTGAGGACCGATCAGTCTCGAACACGGAAACAACCATTAAATCTTGAAGCTCACCATCCCTTAGCGTTAAATACACACAAACCCTAATCTCAATTCGATAACTCGATTTTTATTCCACAACAGAAGGTGTAAAAGTTTCGCTAGTTGAGTCAAAAACGACGCTCGCTCTCTTCATACACCAAATTCTCAACTAAAGCATATCTCCACTCATTTATAATTACAAAACACAACCACATTTACCAAGAAAATTGAATCAAAATAAAGTACAAAGATTTATTATTTTTTTCTTTTTTTTACATACCCCTTTACTTATTTTTTTTTTAGCAAAGGGGATACATTACATATATAAATACTAAAAAGAATCTTGAACCACATCAAAACATACATCTCAAACTAGCTCCCGCTTACAATAAATAACATTCTTCCTCTTCACAACATCTCCAAATTCTCATGCTCATCAATCAATTCTTTCCAAGACTCAACTAGCACAACTAGGTCGAGAGTGAAGTATTTTGCTATGACTTATGTATAAAAAGGGAAAGTGACGAAGAAAAACATGGATATAAGCTTCAAAGGGGTGACTAGGGATTATTTTCATGGTTCACAAGCTAAAAAGGTCAAAAAGGCTATCCTAAAAAGAATTTCCTTATTATGGTGCATCCATAAATGAAGGTTTAATGCAAGCCCAAGAGCAACAAACATACATAAAGACGGAGAAACACACAAGCAAAAGAAATCATCGTTCAAGGCCTCACAAGTTTTACGTTGTGATAACATATTCTCGATTTGATTCCATGCATGCTAAGAGATAATCGTCAAATTCACAATTTAATTACAACAATCTAGACTTTTCATGCCATTTTAAGTGTGTGTGTGCAAAAAAAGGTGCATCAAACTTATAGATTCACATCAAATTGGTAATGCTAGGCACGAAATAGGAGAAAACAAGACTACAAGCTCACAATGTCTTGAATTTTACAAACAAGTAAACAAACTCATGACTAAACTCGTTTCTAAAGTAGACAAGATGGACAACAAATGAAACAAAATATAGCACTAATACTAGCTACATACTACACTACAATGATAAACATAAACAATCCTTCCCCCACTTAAAACATGACATGTCCTCATGCATGACAAATAAAAACGAAGTAGAGACAAAAGTGAAAGAGAGCTCCCCTGAAAATAAACAATAAGAACCGGAAGCAATACTCATATTTGCCAAAATCCAACTCCGAAATTTGCAAGCCAAGAACCAATGCCACAAACCACAATCAACCCAACTAAGATAGACAACAAGCCGAAACCACACCCCTCAAAGCTACTACTTTACAATAATTAAGGATATATAATTAATTAAATTTTTGGTTTTTTTTTAAAAAAATTATAATAATAATAAAATAAAAAAATTTAACAAATTAAAAATAATAAAATCAAAATCAAAATAAAGTATATTTAAATTGATTTCTGAATTTATAAAATTTGTTTAGTTTAGAAAATGAAAAACTTAAAATCAAATTAAAATGAAAGAAGTAGTGAATAAAATAAATAAAATAAAATAAAACAAAACAAAAAGCACTAACCAATTATGAATAAAATCAAAAATCATATTTAAAGTAAATTAAAATTGATTCTTGAATTTATAAAAAATTAAGTTTAGAAAATTAAAATTGAAAATCAAAATCAAAAAAGTGAATAAAAATAAAAATAAAAATAAATAAAATATAAATAAAACAAAAAACTAAACAAAACAAAAACTAAACAAAAAATAAAAAAAAATAGGGGAGAGAGGCTGTTGGTGTTTGCAGGGTCGGGGTTGGGAGAAAATGGAGAAATAGAGGTGAGGTGTTGGTGAAGGAGAAGGCAGGGGAGTGAACTGTGGGTGGAAAGGAGATGGGTTGGACGGAGGCGAAGAAAAGATGAATGGCGGTGGTTACGGTGGGGACAAAAATGGTGGGATGTGAAGTGGAGAATTGTGTTGGTTGAATTGAAGGAGAGGAAAAAGGGGGGGCTGTTGGCGTTGGAGATGATATGGGGAGGAAGGGCGGCGCTGTGGATGTGGTGGTGGTCGGTGGTGAACGGGAAAGTAGAAGAAATGGAGAGGATGGTCGGAGGATGAAGGGAGGCTGCACGAAATGGTGTTTATGTTGCGGGTGGGTTTGAACGGAGGAGAGGAAAAAGGGGGCTGTTGGCGTTGGAGATGATATGGGGAGGAAGGGCGGCGCTGTGGATGTGGTGGTGGTCGGTGGTGAACGGGAAAGTAGAAGAAATGGAGAGGATGGTCGGAGGATGAAGGGAGGCTGCACGAAATGGTGTTTATGTTGCGGGTGGGTTTGAACGGAGTTGAACAGCGGAAGTGATTGCGGAGGAAGGAGGAGGTGGACGAAATGAAGGACAAAGGTGGACGGAGGTATTGGTTTGTTGGTCGGAGATGAAGTAAAAGGCGATGGCATCAGGTGGTGCAATATCCAGTTGTCGACCTCTTATCTTCAACTGATCCAGCCCAATCAGCATCCGTAAATGCTTCTATACTTCATTCAACATTTTTTCTGAACAATAGTCCGTTTCCTGGTGTGTTCTTGAGGTACCTTAGAATTCTAAATACAGCCTCCAGGTGTTCTTCCAAAGGATTATGCATGTACTGACTGACCAGGCTAACAGCAAAGGCAATGTTTGGCCTGGTGTATGAAAAATATATTAATTTTCCCACTAGTGGCTGATACATCCCTTTGTCGACTTGCTTCTCCTTTGTTACTTGTTTATATTTTCCTTTTGGCTCCACAGGTGTTCCTGCAGGTCTACATCCGAGGATGCCAGTCTCCTTAAGTAGATCCATAATGTACTTTCGTTGGGATATGAAAATGCCTTGTTTAGACCTTGCAACTTCCATCCCTAGAAAATATTTCATTGAACCAAGATCTTTCACTACAAATTCTTGAGCTAGCAAACTTTTAAGTTTTTTCAACTCACCAAGATCATTACCCGTCAATATTATATCATCCACATAGACAATAAGAATAACAATCTTATTACCTACCGAATGTTTGAAAAATAATGTATGATCTGACTGACCTTGTTTATACCCGTATTTTTTGAGTACTTGATTGAACCTCTCAAACCATGTACGCGAGGATTGCTTCAATCCATAAATTGATTTTGTTAACTTGCATACGGTTCCGTTCCCATACCTTCCTTCAAATCCAGGAGGGATTTTCATGTACACTTCTTCTTTTAGATTTCCATTGAGAAAAGCATTTTTGATGTCCAAATGATGCAAGGGCCAATCAAGATTAGCAGCTATTGATAATAAGATTCTTACGGTGTTCAATTTTGCAACTGGCGCGAACGTCTCTGTATAATCAACTCCATATTTTTTAGTGAAATCTCTTGCTACCAATCTCGCTTTGTATCTTTCTATAGTTCCATCAGCTTTGTATTTGACTGTAAACACCCACTTGCATCCCACCACATGTTTGTCCTTTGGTTTGTCAACTATCGTCCATGTGTTATTGTCTTCCAATGCTCCAATTTCCTCATAAACAGCCTTCTTCCATTCAGGATGTGAGAGAGCTTCATTAATGTTTCGAGGGATGTCTACTTTTTCAATGTTTGCATTGAAATCTTTAAACTTCGGAGTATGCTTGCTATAACATACATGATTAGATATAAGATGCATAGTACAGGCCCGCACACCTTTTCTTTTGGCAATGGGTAATTCTGTTTCTAACATGTTAGAAGACTCATGGTTAGGAATAGAATCATGTAAGATAGGATTGACGAGATTACTTACAGAAGGATTTGTCAATGCTTCAGACTCATGGGTTGCTGGAATTGTAGTTGGATGTATTACTTGATGTTTCTTTGGTCGCCGAGAATAGACTAACACCTCTGTATTTTTTTGTTGAGGTTGCTGCCCTGTATCTTCTTGTAAATGAGAATGAGTGACATCAGATGTGATATTAGAATCAATATCACTTATATTTGGTGTGGCTATACGCAAACATGTGTCCCAATACGAAGCATCACTCTTTGTCCCTCCCTCAAACGAAGTGTTGGAATAAAAAGGTTTTTCCTCGTTAAATGTGACATCCAATGAAACATAGATGCGTCGTAAATCAAGATTATAACATTTTTATCCTTTTTTTGAAGAGGAGTATCCTAAGAAGATACATTTTTGGGCACGAGGATCAAATTTTGTATTAGGTCCTAACACATGAACATAAGAGGTGCAACCAAATGTTTTTAGAGGAAGGTTAGAGAGAAGATGAATATTAGGATAAACTGTGAGAAGGATTGAGAGTGGAGTTTTATATTGTAAAACTCGTGAAGGCATCCTATTAATAAGATATGCAACCGTAAGAATAGCTTCCCCCCAAAAATGTTTTGTAACAGATGTGGTAAACATAAGGGCTCTGGCTACTTCTAATAGGTGGCGATTTTTTCTTTCGGCAATTCCATTTTGTTGGGGTGTGCCAACACATGAGCTTTTGTGTATAATTCCATGAGAAATAAGGTAATCTCCCAAGATAGAATTGAAATATTCAGTTCCATTATTAGTATGTAACACTTGGATATTATCATTGAATTGAGTTTGAATCATGGAATGAAAATTTGTAAATTGAGATGCAACATCAGATTTATTTTTAAGAAGGTATACCCAACTCACACGTGTATGATCATCAATGAATGTAATGAACCATCATGTATTGGTGATGTTTGAAACTCTAGAAGGACCCTATATATCGCTGTGACTAAGAGAAAATGGATGCGAAGCTTTATAAGGACGAGGGCGAAAAACAGTTCGAGTATGCTTTGCAAATTCACACACTTCACATTTAAACATGATCAAGTTTTTATTACGAAAAAATTCAGGAAACAAGTGTTTCATGTAGGGAAAACTAGGATGGCCTAGCCTATAATGCCACCGCATAATATCATCATAACCAGAGACATCACATCCATAAATGGTGTTATTTTTCAATTGAGTAGATGGCAGATCCACATCAAAGTAATACAGACCACTACACTCCTTCGCACTCCCAATCGTCTTCCCCGATGATAAATCCTAAAAAATACATTGAAGGGGTGAAAACTTAGCTTCGCATTTTTGGTCAAGAGAAAGTTTGCTGATAGAAAGAAGGTTACATGACAAATTTGGAACATGAAGAACATTTTTAAGAGTAACATGAGGAGATAAAACAATTGATCCTTTCCCAGCCACCATCGAAAGGGTACCATCAGCAATTTTAATTTTTGAATTACCTGGACTAGGGTGGTAAGAAGTGAACTGATGCGATTGACCAGTCATATGGTCTGAGGCACCTGAATCTACAATCCAAGGGGAGTTTTGTACAGTAAGAGCAGCAGGAATACCTGACTTGGAAGATACAGTTGCTGGTTCAGAAACAGTATTGGCATTTAAAAGCTGATGAATTTTATTTATCTGCTCCGCTGTGAATGGAAACTGTTCAGCCTGGACAGCAGTGTGTGCTTGTTTAGGAGGAGCACGTGGTTTCCAGTCTGCTGGTTTTCCATGGATAATCCAACACTTTTCTACAAGATGACCAGGCTTGTTACAGTGAGTACAGCAAGGACGCACTTTGCGATTTCCACGCAAGTTAGCACCAGAATTAGGGCCACGGGCAGCAAGCGCAGAGTGATCGCGGACAGAAAATGTAGAGTTATCAATTTCTGTAGCAGTAGTGGGATCCATCATGACATGCTTTCGACTCTCCTCTCTACGCACCTCTGCAAAATGCTTCACGCACAGAAGGAAGAAGAGACTTTCCAAGAATATGACCACGAACCTCGTCCAATTCACGGTTCAATCCATGAAGAAAATCAAACAACCTTTCTCTATCAAGCATTTTTTGATAAAAAGAGGCATCTTCCTTGCACTTCCAGTCAGGCACATAAAATAAATCAATTTCTTGCCAGAGATTATTAAGAGCATTATAAAATTGTGTTGCCGGCAGATTTTGTTGTCGTTGGTCACGAAGTTTGGACTCGAGTTCGAATACTTGAGCAGAGTTCTCAAGATCAGAGTAGGCCTCTTTAACGGCTTCCCATAGTTCTTGAGCAGTAGAAAGAAATAAATACGTTTTTCCGATATCCACCTCCATAGAATTTATAAGCCATGCCATTATCAAAGAATTTTCTGAGTCCCATTTGGCGAATGAAGTATCAGTTTTCTCTGGTGCAAGAGTGTCACCATTCAAATAACCAAACAAACCTCTACCACGAAGGTACAAAGTCACTGAACGTGACCATTACAGAAAGTTTTGACCATTTAACTTATGAATTGTGATTTGAAGAGAAAGCTGGTTTTCAAAAGAAAGATTGGAAGCACCAGTACCGGTTGATGGTTTTTTTGAGTTGACAGAAATGTCATCTGATGATACTGTGGAGTTTTTGTTATTGGCCATTGTTATTTATCAATGGCTGAAAAAGAAGAAGATGCTCAAAAATTAAGGCTCTGATACCATAAAGAAGAAGAATATGTTGAGATGTATTGACATATCACATTCTGTATGAAAAGAAGCATGTTTAATAGGTTGTGGTACAATCTACCTAGCTGTACAATTAATTAACTACCCTCAAATCAGTTCCTAAATATCTTGTACATTTAATATAAATATATCAATCTCCTATTAAGGAATGATACTAATTAAATACAAAATATTCTGCATTTACTTCTACAAAGGGCAATGAAATAACTATGGAGAAAGAATAAAGGAATGGGAATAGCAAGATACATTAAAGGTTGGGTTTTGGCACGCGAACATCTTTGTTAAATGTTGGGTTTTGGCACAACAAGGTTTGGCGTGCCAAAACATGTATTACCTTCTTGCTTACTGACTTGAGTTCTGATTCTTCCGATATCATACACATAGAAATAGGGCTCCTTCCACCCTTTGACATGGTTTACTTACCCATCAAAAAAACCCTTTTTCATGTGATGTCTCCAAGCGACAATATGAAAGTATCCGGTGGCACTAGATTGGATACTGAAGTACATGCTGGGTACCCCAGACTTCGCATCCTGATATAGTATGTACAAAGCAGTTTCTAATCTAAAACTATTGGGGGAGAGTTGCATGGGAGCTATTTTGTACTAATTGCAATTTGTTTAAAGAAGGGGTGCATTGGCGCGCCAAACCCGAAGGTATATGTTGAGGTATTAACACAAATCTGGGTATGCTGATATTCAAAATATCAAACCTATGAGGCCTCATAACATCTGAAGGTTTCGTTTACTTACCTTCTTGAGCATGATATTTCATCACATTTTCAATTTCATCATGAGATACTGGATGGCTGACCAACACATGCTAATTTGCCTTGTTTTATGCTAATGTCTTCCATTTTTTGTGTGAGGGTTTCCTCATACGTAGACCAATCCACATCTTTTTCATGCTCTTCTATGGAAGGATGGGGGTAAGGATCAGGAGATGATTCTGGTGAGGAGTATTTATCTTCGGAACTTAACTCTTCCTCATCATCCGTTGGAGGGGCCAACCGTGTGGTATTTTTTTTTTTGAGTTTGTGGAGGAGTGACTAGATGTTGACGCGCCAGGACTAGAAGGGGGACTGTCATGTGTGCTATCATCTTCAAATTCGGCTTCACTAGTGATGGACTACAGATATTCTAGCTTTGATCCGTAGCGATCATCAGAAGATTTAGATGGTGGTGTGTGTGTGTATTATTTTGTAACCCTTTTTCCGTTGGTCTCTCCTCTCTATATATAGCCCATTTATTGGCCACGTGTTTTCTTTCTATCCCTCCGTCATGCCCCCGCCGTTGATCTCATGGAAGTAGGATAGCCAATGAGCTGGAGCTGTCAGGCCAGCTGTTCGTTTGGTAGGGGTAGAATAGGTGACGGGGTGAAGCTAAGGGGTTATGCGTCGGGACAGGTGGATAAAGGTAGGACACATGTCTGAGGACTCGCCATTGGGATCTACGCCCATATGGTCGACCTTAAACCGTAGCCCCGTAGGGGCGCTACGGTTGTAGCTGGTCTGGGGTGTCGTTCTTTTGGCTTCGGCCTGAGCCGTAGGGCTGGGGTTATTTTGTCCATCATTTGCCCCACGAGAGATAGGGTTTTCTTTAGGAAACCGTTTTCTCTTGTTGAGCTCTGTTTCTTAGTCGGAAAAGGCGGGAAAATTTTTTCCACGTAATGGTGACGTGGGGGACCCACGGCCGAATGCGGTTATCGAAGTAATGGTGGACCCCTACTTTTGTTTCAACTTTTCCTAGAAAACAGGGTCCGTTTGATTTATTGGGTAGTTATACACACCGTGGGTTATTTCTATACACGTGTCTAACCCAATTTTTACATATAAATCTCTTCACATCTTTCTAACTTCTCTTCATCCCATTTTTCTTAAGTGATCAAGTTGTCCGAAAAGATATCACGAGGAGTGCTTAGCAAGAGTGAAAACAGGTACGCCCTTTATTTCTTTCTCTTTCTTTCTTCAATATATATGCATTTCTCCTTGTTTCAGTAGTATAGAGGGGGAAAGGATTCGGTTGTCACTTTCGATTTGGGTTTGCGATTTTTTTTTTTTCTTTGGGGATTCTTTAGACTGAGTAATCGTTAGATTAAGGTTTTTAGTGATTCCCATTTCTGTGATTCTTCTTGTTTAGTGAAGAGATGACCAAGAGAAAGAGAGACACGGGTATCCAGGAGGATGAGAGCGCTACAGACTCAGACAATGAGCAGTTATCTGGATCTGGGGACATAGGGGGTTTTGGGAGCTGGACTGAAACTTCCAGCCCAAGTGAGGGGTCTTCCACGGAGGGCAGTTCGGATAGACCTCTGGCATGGAGGATCCCTGCTGGGAAGTCGGTTGTCGTTCAGAAGAAACCTAGGGAGGTTATGGCGATAGGGGGTATGAAAAAGGGATTTCTGAATAAGGGAAAGTCGCCTAAGGGGAAGGAGAAGGTAACCAAGGGTGCCGAGACACCACAAGTGGGAAAGGGGTCTTTAGTGGGTATTGCTAAGGATAAGGGCAAGAAGAAGATAGTTAAAGAGCTTAGGATTCCCACTAGAAGTTGTCTCGGTTCGGAAGAGGGATGGTTAGACACTACAGATAAATTTGTGAACACCCCTTCGGACTTTGATAGGAAACTCTATTTCAAGGTCTATGGGAAAGGATGTTATCACAGAGCAGGGGAGGCGAAAATCCCTGACGACGTTCTTAAGGGTCAGCTGGGGAGTTTGGAATACATTAACAAACGGTGCACCTTTGATAGGGACTATTTGTGGGCGGTGAGGTATGCTTTTCAGATTCCCGAGGAGTATGAGATAAAGATGCCGGAGGAGGGTGAATTTATATACCATCGAGGAGGCGACCTATGGGTGGGGATTCCTTTAGAGCATTTCAGGGCAGGACTGCGGCTGCCGATGCACAGATTCTTTCATACTCTCCTGAAAGATTTGAGGTTGGGTCTGGGTCAGTTGGGTCCTAACTCTATTAGGAAAATTTGTGCCTTCATTGCTAGATGTACGGAGTTGGGGAGGGAACCTACCCTCTCCTTGTTTTGGTCTCTGCATAAGTTGCAAGCTTCCCGGACGTACGTTCCCCTGTTTGAGCTTCATTGGAAAGAGGGCAAAGCCTTAGGGGGATCGTTGGTGGAGGGTCCTTCTACCAACAAGGGCTGGCACGGGGAGTTTGTCTTTGTTCGAGGGGGGGATTTGGGGTATCTCCCGGAGTATCGTAAGAATGATGGGGTCACAGGGGCTGTCCGAAGGGTTGAACACTTGCAACCCGAAGAAATGGGGGAAGCCATAAAATTTGCAGGGGAAAAGGCTGAGGGTTTGTGGAAAGACAAGACTTTCTTTAATGTTTCTTTCTTGATTGAGCATAATCGTGAGGATCTAACTGGCTTTGTTCTTTTGTTATCTGTTGAATACGATTTAGGGATTCACTTATGAATTTCTTTTGAATTATTCTTTGGTGTTTTGCTTTTGTCGATTATTTTCTGACTTTATCTGATTAAACTTTTCTTTCTTATTTCCTCTTAGTTCTGCTGGAGGACCTTCCTATTCGCCCAGGCATGAATAAGAGTCGAATTCTTTTCTTGGCTCAAAAACGGGCCTTAGCGAAGAACAGTGAAAGTAAACAGAGTGACGGGGACAGTACTCAAGTGGCTGAAGCGTCCGTAGGGAACGTTGGTGTTGCCGTGGATGCGAACGTTCAAGCGGAGGCTACGGTTACTGTGCCAGTGACCAAGTCTGGAAAGAGGGGTTCAGAGTCGGGCAAGCTGGTCCTAAGAAAGAAACAGAAGGTCAGTGGGGCTGGGCTTGATTCCAGAGACGGACCCAACAGCGACAGTGAGGTTGAGGAAGTCCTCCCTACGCATATCCGAGAATCTAGGGGGATTCCTACAGAATTGGTGGCAGGCGCTTCTGGATCAGGGCAATTCGAAGGGGTGAAACGTGTCCTTTCCATCGGAGGGGTCGAAGGGTACACTATGATCCGCTTCCGGACCGGTGAAGGATGGCTTGGCGAAGAGGTCCAAGGAAAAGGTCCTTTGGGGGCCCTTGATGCCTTTTCTTTGTCTCCAGACAAAGCTCGGTTGGTAAGGATGGATGATGAAGAGGTGTTGGGGAACGCAAAGGAAATGTTGGGGAAGGTAAGGTTTCTTTTTGAACTTCTTCGTTTGATCCTTTTCGTTTCTTCTTATTTAGTTTTGTCGGTATTGTTATGATGACTTCTTCATCTGTCTTCCAGTTTGGAAGTTATTTCATGGATGCGATGGAGAGGATGCTTTACAATAAGCGTCAAGCGAGTTTAGAGTCTGAGAAGGCAAGCTTGGAGAGGAAGGCTAAGACAGAGGCTTGGGGAACGGCTGAAAAGGTTAAGGCCCAGTTGAATGGTGCGAGCCAGGAATTAAAAAGTGAGAGAAAAGCTCATGGCGAGGTCATTAAACAGTTGGCCGAAGCTCAAAGTCATCTGAAGACGGAGATGGGGACGTGTGCTAATCTGCGACTCGAAATTGATTTGCTGAAGAAAGCTCTCATGGATAAGGAAACGGCTCTAAGTGAGATGACTAAAACCTTAGAGAAGGTGGAGCAAGAGGCTTGCATTACCTACGATGATTGCGTGAAAAGGTATAAGGAATCAGCCGCTTTCAGAGAAGACGTAGAAGTCGAAGCGGGGATTTATCACGAGATGGGTTTTAATGATTGTCTGGGTTTTGTTGGCGTGGGGAATGCCATTGATCTCAAGGTGCATTCTGTCGAGTGTTTTCGGGAGGCGGAGTTGGCCAAAGTCCAAGAAACTCGAGAAGGGGATGACGGGGATACCGTAGCGGTAGCCATGGGGGCTGAGAAGAATACGGTTGAAGCTGGTGGGGATGGGCAACCTGTTGAAGAACCTAGGGTTGATCCCGAGAAGATGGATGATGTTGCAGCCGTCTAGGTGGCGGTCTTATGCTTGTGATGTTTTGTTTTGAAGTACTTTTCCTTATTATCTCACTGTAAGCCTAAAGGGCGTAACTTGAAATTTTTATTTTGTGGATTAGTCCTTTTTATGCTAATTCTTGCTTTTTCTGTGGGTTCCTCATTTTTTGCACTTAATTTTATGATGGATGATTGGGGGTTTTGCCTTCCCCAAACAGTATGCATCCTTTAGGTTGCATGGTGATCCTGTTTGTGACATGGGTCGTAGATGTTGATGAAACCCTGGGTGTAGAGAGTGTTTATTTGAATAGTGCTTGTTAGCCGTAGCCTTGCATCTTTCTTGCTTTTTGGGTTTTGTAATTTTGACGGTCAAGTCTTGGGTCTCCGCACTTTGACTTTGGTTTTAATGCTGTTGCAGGTTTCCAAGGGTCATGGGGAGTATGGAACGTTTGGTCTTTTGACCCGTCTCATAACTCCTTTTTCACTTATAAATATCACCCTTTGTTTATTAGCATCTTCATCCTTTTCTCCTGAATCATAATTTCCTTTGTCTTCTTTTACATGGATCCAAAAAATTTGATCTATCTCTGGGAGGAAAATAAAGTGATCGTGGATGGGCTTGTTTTTGATGGGCCAGAATCTGTAGCTGACTTTCCAGAGATCTTCCGCAAGATCGAGGAGGCGTTGGCTAAGCGAAAAGAAGCCCAGGAGGAAGCTCAGAAGATGGCGGAGAAGAAGAAGAAGGATGGTGATAACGGGGGTGGAGATGCAGGTTCCTCTTCCAGCTCTATTGCACAGGTTGCATAGCTGGTTGGAGTTGGAGGGGGAATTTTTATGTTTTTATTTTGAAAAAAATTTGTATCTTGTTTTTTAATTATGAATGAATAATGGTTCGGTTTCTTTTTACTTTTTGCCTTTCTTTTTGTTGATTTATTTTGCATTGTTCCTGGCCTGGAGAAGGTCAGTTAATACATTTAATAATTGTATTAACTGTATGATTTATCCTAAGCACACAGTTAATTCGATTATGTTCTAATATAATTTTGCCTGAAACTTCATTATGAGGGAAATGAATGAGTGGGTTATACTAGTAATCGATGCTGTAGGTAATTGGATGCAGGCACAGGTTGCCATAATCGAAGCGAATATTCTGGCTATTTGCACCTTAGCTATGTGGCCGTAGCTGTTTGAATACCTTCGGATGAAGAGATGTTTGCGAAATGATATTACATAGAAAGAATTAAAATTATGCAAAATTCAATACGTAATGGTCATATTTGTAGGCTTTTGAATGAAAAGGTTAAAACACGGCTAGGGCCGTAGCCGAAGGCCTTTAAATTCTATAAGTGGGCATGCTAAGTCATGTGTTGATTCTCGTTTTAGTTTTTTCTGAAAACAACATAGAGTTTGGGTGAATCATTATCGAACATACAAAATCTGGATAATTTACACAATGTAGAATCTGGACAATATAATCAAAGTTCTACTTTCGAGTTTTTTAATTGATATGGGTAGGGTTTTTCCCGTTGAATGAAAGGGTTAAAACACATCCTTTTATGAGGAAGGCATGGCTAGAGCCGTAGCCGAAGGCTTTTAAATTCTGTAGCCCTGTAGGGATCATATTTGAACCGCCAGTTATGCCTGAGTATAATCTTTCAGGAAAATGTAGATATCGTAAGTCATTCGTTCATTTCTCGCTGTTTTTTCTCCGGAGGAAGAAAGGGAGTCCAAATAGTATAATAATTTTAGAACAAGATTCAGATGACATAAACAAAGTCGAATCTGGACAATATAATCAAATATTCGTTTAGGTATTAGTTTGAGCGATAAGCCTTTTCCTGTCTGACCAGGGAACCAATTCATGCCGTAGTTTCTTTGGAACTACATATGTTGGCTTAAGAATGAAAAGGTGTTGTACCAGAATCTATTCATGCCGTAGCCTAAATAGGGCTACATATGTTGGCCCATTAATGAATAGATTGCCCCATCTATGCCTTTAGTCCTGTTCGAACTAATCATATTGGCTATTTGAATAGGGGGCTATAGATATCCTCAAATACATAGGCATGGCCTCATAGGTATAAGGCTTTGGTCTCGGGAGACAGAGAAATATTTGACAGATATGATACAACATAGCCAATTTAAACGATATAATAATTTAAACGAGTACCCAAAAACGTACACACAGTGATAATTTATACATATAATAATTCTGTACACATCAAAACAAGATAAGTAACTTTTAAGTTACTGCTAGTGGGTTCTTTTACAGCAAAAGCATAAGGTAGATGGGGTAGAAACAGTACCTAAGGGAAGAATCTCTTGAGATGGATCGCGTGCCAGGTGTTGGGGATTATCTCCCCATTGAGTCTAGCAAGAACATAAGTACCTGGCCGAAGAGCTTTTCGTACCACATAAGGGCCTTCCCATACAGGGTCCAGTTTTTTGGTGTGAGATGGGTCTGAAACAGCTGTAGACCGTAGCACTTTGTCCCCTTCCTGAAATTGCCGAGGGTGGATCTTTTTGAAATATTTGGCCGTCGCCTGTTTGTACGTGGCCATGCGGATGACCGCATTCTCTCTTCTTTCTTCTATCAAATCCAGGTTTGTTCGAAGTCCTATTTCATTAAGCTGTTGATCATAACTTTGCACTCGGTGAGAAGTCTCTCCAATTTCCACTGGTATCAGGGCCTCGGTTCCATATGTGAGTCTGAAAGGACTTTCCCCTGTGGGCTTCCTATTGTCAGTTCTGTAAGCCCACAGGATGTTGTGGAGCTCTTCGGCCCACAATGATTTATGTTCTTCAAGATTTTTCTGGAGGCTTCTTAGAAGACTGCGGTTGGTTACCTCAACCTGGCCATTAGACTGGGGGTATGCTACAGAAGATCTTCGATGTTGAATGAGGTAGGCGGAGAGATAGTCTTCAAAATCGGCATCAATGAATTGCCTTCCATTGTCAGTTATCAACACTCTGGGGATTCCGAATCGAGTCACCACGGCCTCGTGAAAGAACTTTCGACACACAGTAGCTGTGATATGAGCCACTGCCTTGGCCTCTACCCATTTAGTCATGTAGTCGACCGCCACTATGAGAAACTTCAGGGCTCCTTTGGCTGGAGGAAATGGTCCGACAATGTCCATGCCCCAGACGTCAAAAGGTATCGGAGATAATATAGAGGAAGGTAGAACCGGGGGTTGTCTGGGAATCGAAGCAAATAGCTGGCACTTAGTGCACTGTTTGACATAGGTTATGCAATCTTGCCTCAACGTGGGCCAATAATACCCTTGTCTGAGGATTTTGTGTGCTAATGCTTCTCCCGACGAATGGCTTCCGCAAATCCCTTCATGAACTTCTAACATGCAATAGTCAGACTCGGGACAGTCTATACATTTGAGAAGGGGTGCCAAGAAGGATCTTCGGTAGAGACATTCGTTAACCACAGAATATTGTGCCGCTTTCGCCCTCAGCCTTTGGGCTGCCTTTTTATCTTCGGGAAGGATTCCTTCTTGTACATATAGAAGGATCGGAGTCATCCAATTAGGGCCCTGGGTTATCATTATGACTTGTAGGTGTTCGTCCGCAGGCATATTGACTGAAGGAACCGTTAGGGTAGAGTGATAGATGGCAGTGGTCATTTCAGCCTCTTCGGCTGTAGCCAACCTTGCCAAAGTGTCTGCCCTCTGATTCTCCCCCCTCATAATTCCGGTGAGTGTGACTTCCTCGAACTGTGACAAGCGTTCTTTCGTTTCTGTCAGATATTGTACCAGCATTGGTGACTTGGTTGTAAAACTACCTTGAATCTGATTTACTACCAACTGTGAATCACTGTATGCTTGAAGGCTTCGAATCTGTAAGGCTTTGGCGAGGCGGAGACCCGCAAGGAGTGCCTCATATTCGGAACAATTATTTGTAGTTGGGAAAGCGAATCTGATTGATTGCTGTACCTCAAACCCATCAGGGCTGATCAGAAGGACGCCTGCCCCGCTACTGTCCGTTGTTGTGGAACCATCGACGAACAACTTCCAAGGAGAGGGTAATTTTTGTGAGGGAGTACTCAAGTTGGGATCAATCTCTTCATCCGGCAATCCGGAGCATTCAACTAAGAAATCAGCTAAGGCCTGGCCTTTTATTGAAACTCTTGGTAGATATGTGATGTTGAACTGGCTTAGTTCAACCGCCCAGTTGACTAATCTCCCGGATAAGTCTGGCTTGTGGAGTATTTTCCGCAATGGATGGTTGGTGTAAACATTGATATCATGTCCTTGGAAATAAGGCCGTAGCTTCCGACTGGCCAGTAAGAGACAATACACCATTTTTTCTATGGTTGGGTAACGAATCTCTGCATTCCTGAGTACATGGCTGACATAGTGACTGGACGGGATAGTACTGGAGGAGAAGCGAGGTACCTTTTTAGAGATTCGAAGGCTTCCTGGCATGATTTTGTCCATTCTATTTGTCGAGACTTGCTAACCCCCTTCAAAACTTCGAAGAATGGTAAACTTTTTTCTGACAGTTTGGATATAAAGCGTCGCAGAGAAGTCAGACATCCATTGAGGGATTGTACATGTTTAGGAGTGGATGGGGGTGGCATGTCCAGAATGGCTTTTGTCTTGTCAGGGTTAGCTTCAATTCCCTTGGCGCTAATTACGTGACCCAGAAACTTACCACTGGCTACGCCAAAAGTGCACTTAGAAGGATTAAGCTTGAGGTTAGACCTTCTCAAGTTTTCAAAAGTTTCCCGTAGGTCGACCAGGTGAGCTTCTCTGCTTTGAGACTTGACTATAACATCATCCACATACACCTCTAGATTTTTCCCAATTTGGGTTGAAAAAATCTCGTTCATCGCTTTTTGGTAGGTTGCCCCTGCATTCATCAATCCCATCGGAAGCACTCGATAAGCATACACAGCCCTATGGGTAATGAAGGAGGTTTTTGGTCTGTCTTCCGGAGCTAAGCTGATTTGATTATAGCCTGAGAATGCATCCAGAAAACTGAACAAGACATATCCCGCCGTAGCATCGATAAGATGGTCTATGGTGGGCAGGGGGTAGTAGTCCTTCGGTGTAGCCCTGTTTAGATCCGTGTAGTCTATGCATACCCTCCACTTCCCGTTGGGTTTCTTCACCAGGACCACATTGGCTATCCATTCGGGAAATTGGATTTCGTAGATGAAGTTTGCCTTTAACAACTTGCTGATTTCTTCGTCCACAGCTTGTTGCCTTTCGGGAGCAAAATTCCGTCTTTTTTGTTTGACAGATTTTTTATCCGGGTCTAGATGCAAGCGATGTAGAGAGATGGTTTCATCTAGACCCGGCATATCCTCCGGCTTCCATGCGAACACATCAGCATATTCTCGAAGCAACTGTATGACCTCTCCTTTCAGGGGTTCTTCGAGGCCTTGCCCCACGGACAGTAATTTCAAAGGGTCTCCAACAATCAATTCCACTTGTTCAGTCGGCTCACCCGGAACTGCCTTCGGAAGACGGGAGGCTTGGTGTTGGTCTTCGTTTCTGGGATTGGGCTGATAAGAGTTTTCGATGAACAGAACCTGCGTTCCTTCGGACTTGGGGGCCTTGGAGGCACTTCCCGAGTCGACCCTTTTTTCAAATTCAAATATCTTCCTTTTACGAGGATTGGTTTGAGCCAGATTGAGTGAGGCAGAATAGCACAGTAACGACGCTTTAGCGTCTGACTTCAAAGCACCCGTGCCCTCGGGAGTTGGAAACTTTACTTTCATGTGTGGAGTGGAAATAATGGCTCCCAGGTAGAACAAGGTTGGTCTCCCAATTATGACATTATACGAAGAAGCAATATCGATTATATAGTATCTAACAAGGGCAGTTACTTCTTGGGGGGAGGTACCAAAGGTGGTAGGTAGGTCGATCGTACCTTGTATCGGAACAGCATTATTCCCGAAGCCGTAGAGGGGCCCCCTTGTGTCTTCAGCACTCTGGTTTTCAATCTGCCCATCCAATATCATCCTTCTCAAAGTGTGCCGGAAGATGATATCTACTGAAGAACCATTGTCTATCAGAACTTTCTTTACGTCTTGACCTGCTATGTCCAACTGGACGGTGAGAGGGCCACTCTGACATTCATCTCCTTCTGGATAGTCCTTGTCTGTGAATGAGATTGTCGATTCAGACCATCGGAACGCCTTCTGAGCATCCAAGTGTAGGATTTCCCTCTTATGTGGAGGTGGATTTTCTCCTCCCATGATCATGTCTACGACATGCCTGGCTGGTTGTCCTCTACCACGAGGTTCTGGTGGGGGGGCGTTCTGTCGCCGTGGCTGTACATAGTCGTTTAGTAAGTCTCTCTTGATGAGTCTTTCTAAGAAATACTTCAATGAAGTGCATTCATCTGTGTGGTGACCCACACTCGCATGATAAGCGCAGAATCGGGTTTTATCCCTCTTGTCTGCTGGGGTTCTCATCGGAGGTGGTTCCTGGAAAAAGTCTCTATTTCGGATGCACTCCAAGATTGCCGAAGGACTCCTGTTGAGAGGGGTGAAGGTTGGAGCCTCTTTGGCCTGACGGGGTGGGGCTCTTAGGTCCGTAGGGAAGTTCTTTTTCCCTGTCCCTCGAAAATCATCTATCCCATCCACTTGCATATTCCTTGGTTTTGAACCGGATGCCCTATTTCGAGAACTGGGATAGTATGCCCTTAGTCTTTCGTCCGTAGCAATATAAGCCGTGGCGATACCGTAGGCCTCGTAGAGGTCTTCCGGTTCTTTGTTGCATAGCTCCTTACAACAATCTTTGCATTCTTCGTAATTCATATTTCTTACAAACGAATCCACCGCAGTGGCTGGTTTAAGCTCTCTGACTTTAGACGCGGCCGTCTTGAACTTCTGTATATAATCTCGCAATGATTCCCCAGGATTTTGCTTTACATTTTCTAAAGAAATGGTGTGCACTGCGTGAGGAATATTTACTCGGAACTTGGCCAAGAACACGACCTTAAATTCTTCCCACGAGTTGATACTTCTGGGGGGTAAACTCGAAAACCATGTCCTCGCGTAAGCTTTGAGTGTAGATATAAACAAACGACACTTTGTTATATCATTATATCTGTGGCAGATCATTAAATTTTCATAATAGCTGAGATGGTCATTGGGGTCTGTGGTACCATCGAAAGACTCCAGCCCTGTTATCTTGACTCCTAGATCCACCTGAGACACTTCTAAGATTTCAGTAAACGGGGACCTTCCCCCATTCATGTTTAATAGGGGTCCGGCTGCCAAGTCTTCCAACCGGGCTAACCTTGCCATTAATTCCTCCTGTCTTTCCTGACGTGGGGCCGAAGAGTTCTGTTGGATTATTATGGGAGGGATTCTTCTGCGGTGGTCCCCTGATCTAGACCTCCTGCGCCTTTCCGCACCGGGGCTTCTCTCTCGATAAGACCTCCTAGCACGGGGTTCTGTTCGCCCGGACAACCGGGAGAATACGGATCCCCGGGACCCTGAGGATGAACGTTCCGGACGCTGTCGGAGTGAGCGGCTGGAGCTAGAGCTTGGGCGACGTTCTTCGTCGCGTGATGAGGAGAAAGAACGCTCCGAATGATAATCTTCAGGGAACTGGGTAGCGAAGGAGCCCTGCCTTTCATCTGGATAGTAGGGCTGATAATGTGCTTCATGATAATTCCCTGCCATCTGGGCTGTCAATCGATCCATTTGTTCTTGCATATATCTCTGCTGTGCTCTCAGATGCGAGAACTGGCTGTGTATGGGTGAACGAGGGGGTGAGTGTGATGCTGAATGAGAAAAACTTCTCTGAGTACTGGATTCTCGACTCATCTTTCTTGTGGTAGATACTAGCCCGTATCCAAATCTGTGTTTTAAGTCTTAGTTTCGGGTCGTTGTGGGTTGATGGGATAAGCACTTTTGATCCCCGGCAGCGGCGCCAAATGATGGACTACAGATATTCTAGCTTTGATCCGTAGCGATCATCAGAAGATTTAGATGGTGGTGGTGTGTGTGTATTATTTTGTAACCCTTTTTCCGTTGGTCTCTCCTCTCTATATATAGCCCATTTATTGGCCACGTGTTTTCTTTCTGTCCCTCCGTCATGCCCCCGCCGTTGATCTCATGGAAGTAGGATAGCCAATGAGCTGGAGCTGTCAGGCCAGCTGTTCGTTTGGTAGGGGTAGAATAGGTGACGGGGTGAAGCTAAGGGGTTATGCGTCGGGACAGGTGGATAAAGGTAGGATACATGTCTGAGGACTCGCCATTGGGATCTACGCCCATATGGTCGACCTTAAACCGTAGCCCCGTAGGGGCGCTACGGTTGTAGCTGGTCTGGGGTGTCGTTCTTTTGGCTTCGGCCTGAGCCGTAGGGCTGGGGTTATTTTGTCCATCAACTAGATTTCTCCACCTCGTAGTAGCTTTCAACTACTTTACTTCTTTTTCTTTTTCTGGTAATTAGACGTCTAGAAGAGGAAGGATGGGATTGTTTTGGGTCGATCCAATCTTTTAAGTTCTAACTCTGAGTCATAGTCATTTCTTTGTGTCAACAAAATTTTGCTACTAGTTTCATCCTCAAAGTGGGATGATGGATTTGTGGCTTCAAGGTGGTGACTCGTTTCAAGGGTGGGGCTAGCTTCCATCTCAATCATAGTTATATTAATGCTTAGTTCGTAAGATAGGCGTGCTAAAAAATCAGGATTGTTGTAGGAGAATGGATAGGTATCTCTGGCGGAAAGGGCTGAATGGTTCAGGAGATATCACAAGTTGTCTATTGAATTCTTTAAAGAGATGAAATGGTGATGACGATGGTGTGTCCTTTTCACTAGCTAGTTGTAGTAGATACAAGAGAGCACAAGTGACACGAAGGACACACCTAAATAGAAAGAAATTATTGAAAAAGATGATGACGAATATGTCGGCGCGCCAACGTTGTCATTAATCTGAATGTAGTATTGGCCATTGGGTCTTTACAAGTCTTATAAAATAGTAAATTTTTCAATGAGGTTACTATTATGATTTTTCTATAACAAGAAATATTGCAGTGCCAAAAGGACGTTCTGCCTTGGCATAGGTATTGATTTTGGCCACGCGTTAAAAATAAACAGGAAGTGAAGAAGTGTCGGTTATAGTTGGCACACCAACTTAATTATTAAATTGATTAAATGATTCTCTGTTTGAGTTATTGCTAATGTTAATGTGCTTAGAATGTGTCGGTAAGTGTTGATTTTGCTTGCAAAAATGAAGGCTATAGAGCAGGTTTTGGCACGCCTACATCTTGCAACTTATTAAAAGAGAATGATAGGGCATTGCTCGAAAGGGGACTATCGATTATGCCAGTAAACTTATTCAAGACCAAGCAAGGTGCAAGTGTTGTTTCCGCATGTAAACATGGTGTGATAACTGAAATTTCATAAGCACAAATCGTGAATGTATGTATAGCCATGTAAGATCAAATCGAATATACGTACAAATATAAGCTCAAGAACAAGTAAGAGTCTATATAACTGTTTGTTTTCATAATGTACAGACGAACGGTCAAATACATAGATCAAGAACGAATACATGGTGAAAATCAAAATGAGATATATGTAAACAAACCTTGAGAAGAGAGGAACAATTTCACGGTAAGCAATCTGACTTTTGGTAGCGATTTGACTGGATTCTGGCCAAAAGAAGATTGAAGTCGTTGGTTTGAGGTTTTTTGTAAAACCTAACGGGAAGAAAAATGATTGAGAGGAAAAGAAGTAAAAAATGACTTTTAATAGTGTGGAGATGTGACAGTTGGGTGCATACATATCATACATCTACTAGTACAACATAGGGACACATTTCGAGACACACAAAGTCATGATATATGTCTGTATCGATAATCTACAAGATTTGCCTATTTTGAATTTTAAACGTTTGTATCGGAAAGAATAATATTTCATTTTTTTAAACTTAATTTTAGAAGAATAAAATGGTTGTGTTACTAATGTACCAAGGGTCAACGTTGGCGCGCCAACTGGATGCATTATAAAGCCATTTTAAAATGAAGTATTTGTAAGAATATTTTATAAAAGCCAATATTCCAAGGGTTGTGTTAAGAAGAATTGAAGATGGCGCGCTTAATGTGTGCGATGTTTGGTCGACCGTGAATAATTGCAAAAAAAAAAATTTATCAAATTTTGCTTATTTATTCTAGGCTCCTTCACATTTTTCAAGGAAAGAAATTGCAAGAAGACTTCCTTGACAAGTTGATTTGGTGACTGTGGCCACAAATTTGGCTATCTCCGCGATAGGGTCAATGTTGTATCCGTGAAGTCTTTAAGCGTAGTTAGTAGTTACCAACCCTTGGGGTCTTTTATTTATTAGGCTTCATCGTACGGGCTCTCCTAAGTGGGCTTTTTGACCAGCCAAATGGTTTGGCCTACTTCTACAGGCTTTTGGGCCTCCCACGTGAGGAACCACCCTGTAATAGTTTAGATTTCTTACTCTCCAAGAACTACGTGAGATTTAATCACCTATAAATACAGGGTACGTACATTGTTGGAAATGTGGGTTTTTTAGTCCCACATTGACGAGTCATTTTGAGTTCCGATTTGAGTGAGCCTTGTGTGCGTGTTCGCAACAAGTTGTGCTTGGAGTGTGTTCTCCTTCGTGAGAGTTTTCCAATGCATGTTCAAACACTCAAAATGACTAAGGAATGTATGAGTTGTGATTATCCAAAGTTGCTCCCTTAGAAGTGAAAAATGGAAGTTGTAAACTTGAATCCCACATTAAAATGGATAAGAGTCTTTTATGGCTTTATATAGCAAGGTACTTGTGTAGTGTCCAGATGCGTTAGTAATGTATTGCTCCATCACCTATGTACCCCTGGGGTGCAAATCATGAAATTTCGAGGGAAAATTCGTGCTTTCCGCTTATAGCAAAAAATTGGGGCAAATAAAACCGGACTAATAGAGTACATATTTATATATACTTTAATAGGATTTTATCCTCATATTTATAGGATTTTGCAAATAAATGGGTATTTTTAATTAATTTAGTGTTTAATGTTTAATGGCAAGAAATAAAAATTCTTAAAGTTCGAAGAAATTGAACATAAGGAGCTTAATTTGGGCTAAATCATGTGGATATTCAGATTTGTTGGAGGCTTGCGCACCAATCAGGTGATTTTAAAGCCCACGCGAAGAGAAAATAATTATCTTTAACTCAAAGGTGGCCCAGTACTCTTTTTAGTACAAATTGGGTCAAATAAAACCGGACTAATCGAGTACATATTTATATATACTTTAATAGGATTTTATCCTCATATTTACAGGATTTTGCAAATAAATGGGTATTTGAATTAATTTTAGTGTTTAATGGCAAGAAATAAAAATTCTTAAAGTTGGAAGAAATTGAACATAAGGAGCTTAATTTGGGCTAAATCATGTGGATATTCGGATTTGTTAGAGGCTTGCGCATCAATCAGGTGAGTTTACAGCCCACGCGAAGAGAAAATAATTATCTTTAACTCAAAGGTGGCCCATTACTCTTTTTAGTACTCTTTTTACAACTGGAGCACCCCAGAAACACGCGTGGAAGTCGGACTACGAATTCCACAACAAAATGCAACTTATTTTAGGATACAGATTTATTTTCTAGAAAACCATTAAAAATACTTTATATTGTAATCTATCTATATTATCTATATCTATATATCTACATACTATATTATTATAAGCAAATTAGAGATCTTTTGTAGTTTGCAGTTTGGTTAACCAAATGATTTACAACTGTTAGATAATAATTTAAATAGATAATAACCGTTAATGAAATAATATAAATATTTAAATCATAGTATAAAAATAATACGTGCATAGTACGGTATATAATAAAAAATATAAATATTAAATAATAAAATAAAAATAATCCGTGCATCGTACGACATATAAGGTAGCTATATTAAAGCCAAAACATTGAAAGTTTTCTGGTTTGGTTTTCGGTTTGGGTTTTAGTATTTAATTAATAATAAAATAATATTATAAATAGTAACTAGTCGATTGTCTTTTCTAATTAAAATATGTTACCTTTTAATTAAAACATATTAACTTTCATAAATACACCTAACAATACCAATTATACTATATTAATAGTAACTAGCCGATTGTCATTTCTAATTAAAACACGTTGCCTTTTATAAACACACCTAAAATATAAATTATAGTATATCTTCCAAACATTAATATACACCCAAGAATACCAATTTAACTATATATTCCAAACATTTATATACACCCAAAAATACCAATTTAACTATATATTCCAATCATTAATAAAATACACACCCAAAAATATCAATTAAACTATATATTCCAATCACTAATAAATATATAAAACTCGTACATTGTACAGGCTATATGCTAATATCTATTATTATTGGGAGAGAATTATCAAAAGTGTGTATCATTGAGAGAGGAGAATAGAGAGAAAAGCTGAGAGAACTTGAACGAGGATTGAAGGCATTCATTCCAAGTTCGAGAGATTTTGTCAAGTTGTATACTCATACTTCTAAACTCTTGTAATCATGGTTTAATGTATACTTATGAGCATTTCTTTTTTGTATCTTGGGAGAGAACAATATAACATTAAAGAGATGTTTTTAGTAATAACATGAGACTTGAATATCACAAATTGATTGACATTCATTAACAACGATGAAGAACCGTAGTTTTTGGAATGCTTTTTATCAATCATTAAATCGTAATTTTTAATTACTCTAGTTTAAGTTAGCTAGTAAACAAACACCCAACAATTCTTCTCACTTATAAATTATACTAAGGAATAACAACTTGAACTTATATTTATATGAGTCCGCAAACGAACTTTACGAAATATTACATCAACAAATTAAGTTTAGGTTAATTATTTCTTATTGTTTAGATTTTATCAAATTTATTTCCAAGATTTATCTTATTGGTTTTCTTTTCAGGTGCTACTCTTGCATGCAACCGTTCTAAAAGTGCTGGAAATTTACAAATTAATCCAGAAATTGAGCCCACTTTTCTCCGTAAGAGTCCCAAAAGGACTAATATGGCATATTCTTCTCCTTTCTCCAAATTTACGTGGCAAAGTCTTTACAAGGAAGGGTTAATCTCCCCCATGAAACCTATTCAAACCTAAATACTCTTACATCCAACAATATTACGTGGAACTAGATTGTAATAATGGTTAAATATTAAAGTGGTCACTGAAGCCAGGGGCATGTATCATTTTCTTGATTCTTGTTTCGGTGGTATCAAAAGGACTACTCTAGTAGACAGTAATGACACGCCGTTAGTTTAAAATTGTTGACCTCACGGTTTCCATGTTGACTTCTACGTGGATTAACGTCTGTATCTGATGTGGACAAAAGGACCAGTGACTTCAATACACATAAGCAACGGTTCTTTACATAACGGCTATATGTATATCTCAGAGATATATATATTAGGGTTCTTGAAGAAAATCTCAGAATTCTTAATCATCTCTACATAATATCTCAATTCAACTTGCATAAGATCTAGGCTAAACGTATCTTAAAGAAGCCGTATGTCAGAAATCTCTAAAGAATCGTCGGTTGGTGAATATGATAATGTGGTATGTCATTGTAACAAAAGAGTGTGCATTCGAACATCAAGGACAGCAAAAAATCCTGGAAGAAGATTTCTTACATGTGCCAAATCGAAGGTATGTATTCTTTATAGTTAGGTTATAATTGTTGATAACGAGGTGTGAATGGAAAGTGTGAATGAATTTTTTTTTTATTTGTGTAGGATCGTGGTGGCTGTGATTTTTATATGTGGATGGATGAAGGATTGACTAGTCGTGGGAGGGATGGTTTTTGTGAATTTAAGCTGAACAAAAGCATAATGGAAGAAAAACTCGAAATTGCAGAAGAAAAGTTGAAAATTGCAGAAGAAAAATTGAGGATTGTAAAGGAAAAACTGAGGATTGCAGAGGAAAAATTGTGAAGGATAGTAGTGAAGAAGAAGAAGAAAAAGATGGAGAAGCAACCAAATTGTATGAAAATATTTTATGTGGTGACTTTATTGGCCATGATTTTGTGGTGGTTGAAATACTGATAGGAAGTATTTAGTGTAGTTGCAGTGGTAGGTTTGATAATGAATGGGTTGGTTGTAGTAGATGGAGATGGTTGTAGTATTTATTCCAGATCTATGAAATGCTATCAGTTGAGATCTTTGTTATGTGCTTGTGATGATGTGAAAAATACCAAACAAAAGCAAAAGCAAAAGCAAAATCAAAATAAATGGTTCCATATGTATCATTACCATACCAAAAAATCACCGTTCATACATTGCAGCAAAAGCATACCAAAAGCAAAAGCAAAAGCATACCAAAAGCAAAAGACCACCCAAAAGAAATTAGTAATGATACCAAGTTTGGGAACCATTAACTTAATAAAACAGTTATAGTAATTAATAAACTACTAATGCTTAATCCCCAAGCTGAACTGGATCATCTTCAGTATTGCTGAACTTGAATGCTGAGCTTTGTTTATTGAGCCTTGTTACTCTTCTTTTTGGTGCACTGGCAGAACTGGTCTGCTGACTTCCCCTTTTCTTAGATGCATTAGTAGAGCTGCTTTGTTGAGTTGAAAGAGCCAAATTTTCATTACAACGGAATGGTGGAGTTGAAGGTGGTGGTGTGGATCCTGGTCCCATATAAGGTGGAACCCCAGGTGTTGGCATGAACACAGCTTGATGTCCCAAAGGGCCCATAAGCTTTTCCTGGAAGTTGACATAGTTCCTCCTAGTTTCTCCCCAATCCTCTGTTTGTCCTGGAACAAGAGGCATTTTCTTCCTTGGTATTTTTTTCAAAAAAACCCATAAGATCCACAGTTTTACCTTTCTCAGTTGTTGATGTTTGAGATGGGCCTTGTGTCTTTGCTGCAATTTTTTATTTTTCTGGAACCACCACATTTGCCTCTTTTTCTGCCACCTCTACATTTTTCTCAATTTCTACCACCTTTGCATTTTGTTCACTGTCTGGCACCTCTACATCTTTATCATTTTTAGGCCTATTTCCCCCTTTCCAAATAGATCATTCTCTGCAAATAGATCATATGCTCCAAACTGGTCACTATAATCATAGTGTTCATCTTCTGCAAAAAAAAATCATTGTCAGAGACATCTCCATCTTTGGCAATTTCTTTGCCTTTTTTTGATCCACCAACATCTTTTGTTGCACCTGATTGTTTTTCTGGAGCTTTCTCATTTCCATTTTCCTCAATTACTTTGCCATTTTTCCTAACTTGTAGTTTTTGTCTCCTCAATTCCTTAGCACTTTTCTGCTTTGGAGTTGCTTTGTTTGAGCTACCCTCTACATTCTTTGCTTTTTCTGGAGCATCACCTTGCTCAACCCTTCTTATTTCAGCTTCCTCATCATTTGGCTTTGTTGGACATTTTTTCTTGTTGTGGCCACTCTCCTTACACAAACTGCAATGCATCACCCTTTTATTACTATACCTTTGCAGCATTGGACCACCATTTGCTTGACTTGTTTGGGTCCTATTACCACCTTCCCAGTGTTCCCTTCTCCTCAATTTCTTTGGCCTTCCTCTGAGTTTCTTAGGAATGTCAGGTGGAAGCAACTCATCTGTTGAGAAAACATCCCAAAATTCCTCTCCCTTGATGGCCTCCACAAACTTTTATCATTAGTCACAAACTGTACAGGCCTCCTCTCATCAATACCATACTTCCTCACCCTATCCCTAAATTCTTCTATGTTTACAAATTTTTGCCCTACTTCCTACTTAATACTGCCATCTGTTCCACACAACTTTTTGCCTCTCCTCTTTGGCTTTGGATTTGGAGGACCTACATACCCTATCCTTGCATTCTCATCCTCACTAGAACTGCTCTCAGACCTTAAAGATTCAGAATCATACTCAGACTCATCACTCATTACACTATTGTTCATGTTGGGACCATTCATTGCAGTTTTTAATGACCTTTTAAAACTCTTTTTCACTGTCCTTATTGTTTCCAACTCTTCATCAGTTTCAACTTGGTCTGTATCTAAGCTAAAACTCTCAGAAGACTCAGTAGCAGTGTAATCCTCATCATCACTATCATCCTCATCAGAACTAAAATCTTTCTCAGACCCCACACCCCCCTGATTCCCACCATTACCCTCCAATTCATTATCAACTGCTTGTCTGGGAGTTTTTGGGACATCCAAACCATCATCAAGTGTAAAATGATCAATGTACAACTCAATCCTACTAAAGGGTTTATGTAGTGCAGTCACATCCCTAATAGCACTATCATCATACACAATCCCATACCCATCACTAAAATTCTGTCCGTTACGTTTATAGCACACAAGACAATTCGAATCATACCCATACTCTTTAGCAAACTCTTCGAAGTCACGAAATGAAAACAAATCAGTATCAAAATGATGAATCTTTTCTACTCTACCACCAACGTATTTCATGTTTGGACCAGATGTGAAATCACCATGGTGGTGAACATAGAGAGTAACATAAGGAGAGGACATACTATAAATGCAACAAGTAAACATATATAAGCATCATTATATGCATACAAGTTCGAAGACAAAACAAATTTTGAATAATATGATACAGTACACATATCGAGTGAGAGATGAACTTTCGTACCTTTGATTTTGTGTAAATCGTGTTGAGTACAAAGTCATGTACACATCTAATGTTCAATTATGCTCCAGATTTTCTCAAATCCACAAAGAGAAAAACTCGATTGAACCCAATTGATGAAACCCTAATTTTTCGCCCAAATACTCTCTTCTCTCACCACGACTTGACAATGACCTATGAAGTCAATTTATCCCCACATTTGTTTTAAGTATACGTTTTTAATTGAGTCAGTAGCCATGTAGATTGCCACGTTAATATGTGTCAGACTCCACCTATAAAAACATTAGTCCACGTAGAAGTCAACACGGATTCCGTCAGGTCAACAATTTTAAACTAACGACGTGTCATTACTGTCTAATAGAGTAGTCCTTTTGATACCACCGAAACAAGAATCAAGAAAATGATACATGTCCCTGGCTTCAGTGACCACTTTGATATTTAACCAATTGTAATAATCACTTTGGGTCTTGAGAAACTAAGAATCTTAGGAGGACAATTCATAGTTGATAAAGGCTCACCTAGCCTCGAACATTAACCCCGCAAGTGCCATCCAAAGCTCCAAGAGCATCCCTCATATAATCGATAAGCAGCCCTATTTCTTACAATCACCAATGGTCCAAGAGCACCCCTCCGATAATCGGTATTCATAGTTGATATTTATTGTAGGTATCTTTTAAATCCTAGATTTCTCACAACGCAACACCAATGGTGACACTCGAATCTTTGAAAACAAGGCTTGTAAGTTTCACATTTACACAATCTTAGATATATTAGAGTTGGTTCAACTTTAAAGATTACCTTTTTTTCTTTAAAAGAGCAATGTTCAAACCTCATCAACAACCTAATTATCTTCGAAGTACCCTCAAAATTCTCCCTCCGCCACTACTACACATAGATACTAGAAGAGATAGCAAGCTTTCTACAAGAACAAACATGCACATACACCAACCAATCAAGATTCAAAAACCCATGTTCAAAATTAAATAAAGCAAGCAACTTTAAGAGCATTCACATTCAAGCCCGCATATTGAACCCCATCCCTATTATTTAGGGGAATTTGTAACTTTTGAGTAAAACCCATGCTCCATCCCATCCCCCATTTTGAGGAATAGATTTAGGGACCATGTTTGAGTCCCCATTTTTACAAAAATACTGTTCTATCGCAAACCTTCCCCTAAATCATCTCTCTCCTCTTTTAAATATATTTAATTGTAGTTGGTGAGTTTTGGTAGTTAAAATTGTAAGTGAAAGAGAGATAAAGAAGTAATATAAAAAAGAATATAGGGATAGGGGAATGGAAAATGGGAAATGGGATGTAGAAACTTTTTGATAATTTTGGGAATTTACTATTTTTAGTAAGTTTTTGGGGTTGGGGATGGGGGATGGGATGTGAATGCTCAAACAACTACAACCCCCAAATTAAAAAAATACGAGAGAGAGAGAGAGAGAGAGAGATGACCTTCGGAGAAATGTGGTTTACATTCTTTGCTGCCGGCGGGGTTACCACGGCGACGGGGTGACGGCGAACCTTCTGAACTCATCTCCTCTCGAATTTTTTTCAAATTTTTAATTTGCTAAAATAAATGCTTCATTTTCACTTTTTCATATTTTATTGGTTGTAAGCTAAAATTTAACAGAAAAATTAAGAAATTTTATTATCTCGAAAATAGAAATTGTTTGCAAATCACAATTCGACGGATTTGATTTCTATGATTTTTGTTTACCAAATGATAAAAGTTCAAGTCTCATTCACTTGGATCAAAAGTGTACTTGAATTTTAAGAATCACTTGATAATTCTTGATTTTAACACATTTGCAAAACGAGAAAGTAATTGCAATATGTTGTATTTTGGTTTAAAAATTAATCAACCAAAATGAGAAATCATTTACGGTGAAGGCACAACGAATCAGATTTCCTGATACAAAATTTATGGTATTAATACTGTTGCAAAGCTAAACATCTTTGATGAAATCCAAACAGTTCGATAATGGAAGCTATTTTGAAATGTTCTTCAGAGCATTAATCTGCTCTTCATCACACTCACAACTACGTCCTTCTATTTTGAAATGTTCTTCAGAGCATTAATCTGCTCTTCATCACACTCACAACTACATCCTTCCCGTCGGCAAAACCATCATTAATGTGACCAAATAGCAAACGAAAGAACTGTAAGAAGTCCATTTAAAATACAAAGCAATGGGCATACAAAACAGTAGGCCTGAATCTCGATGGTGCATAATCTAGCAACAATATATCAAGGAATAGAACTATGCAAATACGTTCACTCAATATGAATAATTATTTGTTGTCTATTACGTCATTTACTTTACTGCTTATGTATGAGGGCCGTCATTAGTTGGCAACTTGCAAGCAGCTGTGCGGTCTTTTGACTTCATTTTGCCAAGCATTTCAGCAACAGATTTGCAACGACATTCATTCCCAGGGCGAATCACATCACCATAAACAGCCATCTCAATTACATCCAGCTCCCTATCTGCAATTTCAAGTTGCATGTACAGTTATGATTACAAAGACTTAATGGTAAACCTTCAACTTTAGGTCTCTCACATGCGTTGCCAAGCAATATAATCTTGCAATGGAGTAAATATGTCAATCAATCTCTCTCACTGTAAATATAAGGGAAAAAGAGATAAGAGCTACATGCTGACTGCGTGGTTTAGGTGTTCTACACATTTCAACATGTTTCTTAGTGAAAATTATTCAGCTGCATCTATTCAACCTGTACTTTTTAGCTTGCCAAGTACTTCAAATTTGCATATACAGAAACCTTCTTTATTGCCAAAACATATAAAGTTTGTTCTACACATTACAAGATACTACCAGCAAGGCAACAACTTCTATATACATCCTTAAGGTTACTTTTGGAATGGAAAAGAAAAAGACTATCGTGAAAAGGAAAATTCCTTTCTCATCAAGCTCAACAGCACATTATTAGATTTGTTGTATATTGGTTCCGACATTGGTGCATTTTATGTGCATACTGAATCAACGTGTCTTTCATCCACAATATCATGTATTATTGCCGGCCTCCTTTTCAGTCGAGGCTCATCAGTCATCTTTTAGCAGATTAAAATGCACACACTTCGAACTTTTGAATTGCAATCCAGTAATTAAAGACAAGATCATTGTTACATTAGCATCTCACTGTTTAAAACTGTTTATTAAATTTTCAGATCTTAAAGACTTCAATTCCAGTACACAAATGTGATTTACTTCCGACCGTGATCTTTTTCTTTTCATTCATTTTCATATACCTAATGATGCATTTGTTTTACTAGCTGGCATATGCCTAATGAGTAATGCCCCTATTTCAATAATGCAAGACATTATACTCTTAATATTATTGTTCTGTCAGTTTTAATTTTATCTTTACTTGAATAAGCACTTCTTTCAATATGGAGTGTCAGTGCTCAAAATCTGGCAAATATCACAGATCTTAACAAACATGATCCCTTGTCATGCTAAAAGATCAGAAAATCAAGAAATGTTTAAAAATGCCATAACATTATAACCTCAAGCAATGAAGATCGTTGAATGAAAAGTAAAAGTGAGTATATTACCACTGAACTTGATTTCACACGCATACTGTTGTAGCTGATCTGTGCCAATGGCCTCCTTATCGGCTTTAAATCTATTCACCCTGGTTTGAAGAATCTGACAGTTCTCTGCTACTGATTCCCCACCTACAAGGCTATTGCACAACTTCAATTCTCAATACTCATCCAGTAATCTGGTGAGAAAAAAGACACTAGCTCAATCACAAAGAACAGAGAAAGCAAAGACAACAACTGAACAACATCATCGTTCAGAGCATACAATCCGTTAATTGGCAAAAGAAATAGCACTTAAAGAAATCAGGATTTAGCAAAACACGAAAACAAGCAAATAAACCAACCAATCCAAATTCAAAAACCCACTGATGACAACATAAAGCAAGCAACTTTAACAACTACAAGCTACAAATGCTACAAAAAGAGAGCAAGCTTTCCACAAGAACAAACACGAAAATACACTAATCAATCCATATTAAAAATAACCCATCATGAAAAATGAATAAAGCAAGCAACTTTAACAACTACAATCCCATAAATTAACATACAAATTACCCATAGAGAGAGGGGGGGGGGAGAGAGAGAGAGAGAGAGAGAGAGAGAGAGAGAGAGAGAGAGAGAGAGAGAGAGAGAGAGAGAGAGAGAGAGAGAGAGAGAGAGAGAGAGAGAGAGAGAGAGAGAGAGAGAGAGAGAGAGAGAGAGAATGACCTTTAGAGTAAGGAATGATATGATCATACTCAAAGCAAAGACAACCCTGGCAATTGCAAAAGCGTTTACACACAATATTACCAGCAGCATCTTTACGCCATCTCTCAGGATGCCTGCCTGGTACGACTGGAGCATTGGCCCAGCACTTGGCTTTAGCTGTGGTGCCAAAGAAACGAGGTCTATCCTCCTTGCCGCCGGCGGGATTACCACGGCGAGGAGGTGAGGATGAACCTTCTGAACTCATCTCCTCTGCGGCGTGCCTGTTTTCAATCTTGCTTGTGTTTTTTTATTCGAGGAAGCTTTCAAGTTCAGTACAAATATAAAAAAAACCTCCTGTAATTTAAATTTAAGATTGAACAAAACCCCTGTGATTAATTTTTTTTAATTATGATTAGAATATATATTTAAATTAAAATACTTAAAACTTAATATTACATTAAAAGTTTGATAAAATAATTAATATTGTAAATATATTATGATTTCACATATTTTACTTTTTTTATTGATGGAACATCTATTATCTCTCTTGATAATATTAATTTAGAAAATGATAATTTCAATTTCAATTTTTATAATTTAAAATGATATATCAAGTTTTCTCTCACTTTAAATTATTTATCTATATTATATTATAAAAGACGAAACATTAAAAGTTTTGGTACGGTACAGAACAATACTTACCTTATTTAATTATTTTTCTTTATTATCCTTAATTATTTTACTTAATTATTAAAAAAAACACAATCTTTCTCAAGATATTACACGTAGCTCTTTCCCAACGCTTTTTTTAAATAATAACGAAAAAATGACCAAAATATACCATTTTTCTAAATTTACTACCCAAAATACCTGTAGGCGTGAAGGATCGACCAAAATACCCACCGAATACACATGTTGGACTTGCGCATTCATTTTCAGGACTGAACACGCATGTCCAACATGCGTGCTCTTTAGTTTTTTTTTTTTTTAAATTATGCGCATCACAACAATGCGTACATACAGGAATCTTTTCAACTACACGCATCACTGTAATGCGTAGATCAATTTTTTTCTTTTTATATAATCTAACTATACGCAAAGTGGTTATGCGTGGCTCTTTTTTAAAAATAAAAAAATATAAAGAATACGCATGTTAGAAATGCGTGGCCAGCTTCTTAAAAAAAAAAAAGAGAAGAACACGCATGTCCAATATGCGTGTAAGAGGCTGCGCATGTTGGACATGCGTATCTGATGGGTATTTTGGACGGACCTCAGCGCTGGTGGGTATGTTGGGCAACTAGAATTAAATAGTGGGTATTTTGGTTTTTCACTCAATAATAACTAACCAATTACCTTTTTCAGCTATTATCTTTTTTAACTACAATATCTTCCTTTCAAAAATATGGTTGTTATAATTAATGAAATAAACTAATAATATTACAATTAATAACTTTTCTAGTTAATAATATTATAAACTAACTGATTTCCTTTTTCAGCTAAAATATAATATCTTTTCTATATTTTCTAACTAAAATATTTCATTTTCAAACTTGATTTTTTCAAAAATATGGTCGTTCTAATTAATGAAACACAAATAATATTATAATTTTGATTACCTTTTCCAATTAAAAGGTAATATCTTTTCTATATTTTTTTAACTAAAGTATCTCATTTTTCTCATAAATAATAACTAACCAATTACCATTTTCACATATTACCTTTTCTAACTTTTTTTAACTAAAATCTCTTTTTTTTTTCCCCAAAATATGGTCGTTCTAATTAATGAAATAAACCATTAATATTATAATTAATAATAACTAACTGATTACCTTTTCCATCTAAAAATTATTATCTTTTCTAAATTTTTTAACTAAACTATCTTATTTTCAAACTTGATTTTTTATTTATATCCTTACTTAAATATTTATTATTAGTGAAAATATGTAGTTCTATTTTATAAAATAAAATAACGATATTATAGTTCCTAATAAATAACCAATTACCTTTTATAATTTTGTTTTTTTGACTAGAACCTCTCATTTTCAAAAATATCAAGGATCATTCTATTTAATGAAATAAACTAATTAAATTATAATTACTAATAACTAACTGATTACATTTTTCAACTAAAATGTAATATTTTTTCTATATTTTCTAACTAAAATATTTCATTTTCAAACTTTCTCCTCTTGCTTAATTATCCTTAATTAAATATTTATTATTGGAATAAACATGTTAGTTTTTGTATTTTTTAATGAATAATTAATTTTATTTTACGTAAAACACGTCATTTTTAATATTCTATAAATATTATGGGCAATTACACTTAATAAAATAAAATAATATTATTATGATTACTAATAACTAACAAATTTCATTTTCACCTAAAACACGTTACCTTCTATATTTTCTCTTACTAAAACCTCTTTTTTTTCAATAGTATCATGGATAACTGTATTCAATAAAATAATACCATAATAATTAATAATTGATGGATTACCTTTTTTAACTAAAACGCATCATCTTAGCTATATATATATATATATATATAGGTGTGGCTCAAAAGAGAACTCATTTTTTGAAGAAAACTAAGGTACTAATCCTAACCATTGGATGTATTATAATCAATGGTCCCGCCAGGAGCACCCACACACTAATCAAATACACCCTCACACACACAATCCCACCTAATCCCCTCCATTTTTAATTTGATTTTTCCCGTCAATCGGTGATATTTTTTTAAAATCTAATTTCACCACATTTTTCTCCATCTCCCAACGATCAGTTTGCATACCATATGTGCTATATTTTAATTTAGTTTTCTAAGTTCTCCTTTTAAAGGGGTTCTCTCTAGATCCCTACTCTATATATATATGTGTGTGTGTGTGTGTGTGTGTGTGTAATTGTTGTTAAATCATATCATTTAAAAATTTAACTTACAAAATTCATATCATAAAAAATTCATTCAAATTATAGAATGAATCATACAATATTAAAAAAAATCTGTGCATCGCACGGGTTTTAAGCTAGTAAATTATAAAAATCGAAGTGAAATTATCATTTTCTTCATTTATATATTATTAAGAGTATAATACATTTCTTCAAAAAAAAAAGAGTATAATACATGTTGATATGGGTGAAAAATAATCCCTAAAGACATAATTAATATAGTATTTATTGGCTCATAAATAAGGCCCAAAACCCTAGCTGGGCATTAAATTCGTGGTTAGTGGTTAAGCCCAAAAGAACAGCCCAAACTGGGGACGCCCGGTATAAGTTTGTTTATAACACGGGCCTGATCCACAAAACAAGAACGTTTTCTGGAATATCCCAGGGATATTGTGTAGCCTCCAAGGCACCTAATTCAACATGGAAACTAATTCTTATAAGGAAGGAGTCAGAACCTTCCTCAATAACGGTGACTTGTCCACCAAGTCTCCAAACCCTACTACGATTCTGAGGCTCCTACAGCCTATATAAAGGGCCAGACCCCTCATCTCAGAACTACGTTTTTTGGCTTGATTCTCAACTTTGAGATACGTAGGCATCTTGTGAAGACCCGAATTTGGTCACGGTAACACAAGCGCAGCCATTAAAGCACGAAGCTCACGAACCCTAGCCGCAATTCGATAACCTTACTTTTTGTTCCACAACATTTGGCGCCGTCTGTGGGACGACAACATCAACCATGGTTAACACACGAAGAACGACAACCGAGAACGTTCCTGTTACTTCTAATCCACCAACCATCTCCACCGCTCCACCCGTTGTTACGGAGCAAGGGTATGTACCCCCATTAACAGAGACAACCACTCAGCCTCAAGTTTCTCAACCCATAGAGATGAATCTCCATGTTGAGAGAACCTTACCAGTGGACGTCCATCCGGGACGGGAGACCAATCAGCTTCAGATGGTGATCTCACCATTAAATAGCCGTCCCCCAAACTCAGGAGTTCAGATCTCCACCGCTGCACTCCCCGTAAATACTGATCCGTTATACGGATTGCCTAACTACCCTCCAAATCTTAGGGATCCAGGACCAAGTGGTCACGCTCTACAGATACCTGAGTCGTACTCCCTATATTAGGGGTTTAGCCCCTCCTGAGCAAGGGTATTATGATTACTCCGGACCTTACACTGATGATTCCTCGTCTGAGGACGATGATCGTGATGAGCCCCGAGGAGGCGACGTGCAAGCAAGGAGCCTATGGGAAGGACTCGAAGAATCCATGATGGACCTCCTCAAACAGCTGCTGAGAGGATCAAGGCCCATGAGGCCGAGATCCAAAGGCTGAAGGACGACATAGCCAGGGAGCAAGCAAGACAGAATCAGAATAGGCCCCCTCCAACTTCGAGGGAGATTCCCTTTATTGATTTGGAAAGATCTTCAAGGAGACAAAGAAGGGCTGATGCCCCAACTGGAGGAGCTACAAGGGTGGAAACCCCCAGGGGTGATCCCAAAGACCCGATGCCACTCGGAGACCCTGACGATCCCACACCCCCGTTCACTGAGGAGGTGATGAACGCTCGTGTTTCCCGAAAAGTTAAGATGCCCACGATAAAACCATACAATGGAACGGGTGATCCCTCGAATCATGTCAGGACATTCTCAAACGCGCTGTTGTTACAACCCGCCAGCGACGCTCTTAAGTGTAGGGCGTTCCCTCAAACACTGGCAGGCATGGCTCAAAGATGGTATAGCCGGTTGCCCGCAAACTCAATTGGCTCCTTCAAGGAGTTGAGCACTGCTTTTATCAATCAGTTTGTTAGTGGAAAAGTCCATGAAAAAAGCTCTGCATCTCTCATGCAAGTGAAACAAGGGAAGAATGAGAACCTGAGGGATTATCTCAAGCGTTTCACCAAGGAGACATTGAACGTCCCAGACCTGGAGAACAAGGTAGCTATGATAGCCCTGGAGAATGGAACAACGAACACCTACTTTCAGATGTCGTTGGCAAAACATCCCCCTGAGAGCATGAATGAGCTCCAAAGAAGGGCGAGTAAATACATAAAAGCAGAAGAGAGCATGAGGAAAGCAGAAGCCCCTACAACGAATGGAGGAAACGGAAATATCCGGAAGCGGAAGCAAGAGCAGGAGTACGATGCTAGGGACAAATATCCCCGGACTAGCAAGGACTCCGACTCTACCCCTAAGAAAAATTTGGGGCCAAGGTTCTCTGAATACGCGAGGTTGAATGCCCCTAAGAGTCAAATCCTGATGGATATTGAGAAAGACAAGGATTTCCGATGGCCGAAGCCACTCAGGGGTGATCCCGCCAAGAGAAACAAGGATCAATACTGTAGGTTCCACAAGGATATAGGACACGACACCGATGATTGCAGGCAACTCAAGGACGAGATCGAATTCTTGATCCGAAAAGGAATGTTGAGCAGGTTCACGAAAGGCGAAGATCGTGGAAATCAAAGGAGAGACTATGATAGAAGGGATAATGATAGAAGGGATAACGATCGTGATCGTAACCCCCAGCCACGAGGGCCAGTTATTAACATGATTTGGGGAGGCCCGAATGCGGCTGGCACAACAAGGAACTCTCGAAAGGCATATGCCAGGGAAGTGATGCACATCGTGGGAGAGGCCCCAAAACGTGCAAAGACTGAAGTAGTGATTGGTTTTGACGATTCAGACTTGGAAGGGGTGAAGTTCCCCCATGACGACCCGTTGGTTATAACTCCAGTAATTGGAAATTCAGAGGTGAAGCGATTCTTGATAGACAATGGTGCTTCTGTCGATATTTTGTTTCATGATGCATTTGTGAAGATGGGATATAACGACTCGCAGTTGACTCCTAACAATATGCCTATATATGGGTTCAATGGAGTCGAATCTAATGTTGAAGGAACCATCCAGCTACCAGTTACTATTGGACTGGAGCCCAAGGAAGCCACTCAGATGTTAAATTTCCTGGTAATCAAAGCAGCTTCCACGTATAACGCGATCCTTGGAAGGACTGGACTTCACGCGTTTAAGGCTGTTGCCTCAAGCTACCACATGAAAGTCAAGTTTCCAACTAGGAATGGTGTTGGAGAACAGAAGGGTGATCAGAAGATGGCTAGAAGTTGTTATGTGGCCGCATTAAGAGCTGATGGAGTAGGGGGCAGGTCCTCCCGATAGAAGACATGGATGTCCGAGGGGATGATGAACACCGCGGGAAGCCTGCAGAAGTTTTGGTTCCTATACCTCTGGATTCCCGAGACCCTGAAAAAGTTACGTATGTTAGAGCGTCTTTAAAAGAACCCTTGAAGAGCAAGTTGGTAGAATTCCTACAAGAAAACAGAGATGTGTTCGCTTGGACGGCAGCTGATATGCCAGGGATAGACTCCCAACTCATAACTCACAGGTAAAATGTCGACCCCAAGTGGAAGGCAATAAAACAGAAGAAGAGGAATTTTGCTCCGGAAAGGCAAGAGGCCATTAAGCAAGAGGTGGACAAGCTCTTGGAAGCTGGTTTTATTGAGGAGATTCAGTTCCCTGAATGGTTGGCTAATCCTGTGATGGTCAAGAAAGCCAACGAAAAGTGGAGGATGTGTATAGACTTCACCGATTTGAATGACGCATGCCCTAAGGATTGCTTCCCTTTACCAAGGATTGACACACTAATAGATGCCACGGCAGGGCACGAAATGCTGAGTTTCATGGATGGTTTCAGCGACTACAACCAGATTAGGATGCACAAAGATGACATCCCGAAGGTATCTTTCATAACTGACTTTGTTGTTTTTTGTTACCTTGTCATGGCTTTTGGACTAAAGAATGCATGAGCTACTTATCAACGACTGGTAAATAAGATATTTGCCCATCTGATTGGCAAAACCATGGAGGTCTACGTTGATGATATGTTGGTCAAAAGCTTGTTTACAGCAGACCATGTTGAACACCTTAGAGAGGCTTTTGAAGTGCTGAGGCACCACATGTTTTTTTGCTCACAAAAGTAAACTTTAAATTTCGTTGGATTAAAAAAAAATAAAAAAATTTGCAACCAAATAAATTGAAATTTTAATACTTAAATTGAATAAAAAATATTTATAAGTTAATAAGTAAAATTAAAATATAATATAAATAACTAATAAAATCTACATAAAAAATTCCTTACATTACACAAGTTATAAGATAGCCATTATAATATCATCAATAAAAAAAAATTAATAATATGTGAAATCACAATATTTACAATATTATTTGTTTTATAAAATTTTTAATGTAATATAAAGTTTTAAGTATTTTAATTTTAAATATATATTCTAACCATAGTTAAGAAAAATTAATCACAGGGATCTCGTTGAACCTTAATTTTAAATTACAGGGGATTATTTGAACCTTTTTAAATTTTAGGGGCTTATTTGCTCCTACACATATATTACAGGGCGTTTTCGCTCCTCAACCCCATAAATAATTGAAGATTTTTGACAAATAAATTAATTTTTTTGTCTAACATGATACAAATAATGTAATTTAATCTCGATAAATGAATAAAATTTCCTTATATGTTAACTTTTAAGCTTTAACTGGATTTTTCATCTTTCAAATTTTAAATTGCTTAAAGCCAAAAAATAATATCTAACAAACAAGTAAAAAATATTAGAGTAAAATCTCGCTATATTAATACTCGATATAATGATAAATTAATATTTTCAATGTGATTTTTTGATTTCAACATAATAGCAGAAATATAAAATTAATCTCGATTAATTAATAACCTCTATAAATTAATAAAAATTATCCGTATCAACTATAAATTAATAAAAATTATCCGTACCAACGATATTAATTTATAAAGATTTTACTGTATTGGCATATTTTTACATAAGGCACTCAATTAACACAAACGCCCAGTCACTATGTTCTTTCTTCAGTTTTCAAACCAAATAATTGTTTGCAACTCATTTAAACCATCTGATTTTAACTTTGAAGTGATTCTACTGCGATTGTGAGGTTCTAGCAAATCTTGGGGACATTATTTGTGTGTGCCAAAATCGTTGAATCAATTCTTTAAGCAAAAGTGACGTTCTCATTTTTGAAATGAAGCAAACGTAATGTTTGTAAATTTAAATGTAGTTACTTTATATAAAAACGGTTCTGTACTTGACAATAAAGTATAACTAGGATAAAGTACATCAAAATTCAACTTTCTTCGCCTTTAGATAATGGGATACCTACAACTGCCTTGATTAGGAATAATTCCCGACCATTTTACTAAGATAAAATTTGAGGCCTTACAGCACATTGAATATCAGATTTAAGTACTGAACGTTCTTTTTCTCTGGTATACATAACTTCTAGGGTTAGAAATTGGGGTTCCCCAAAATCAAAGTCCACAGACTGGTGGCTCAAAACAACTCTATGAAATGTTACTTTATCAATATTCTACCTAAGTACTAAGATCAACAAAGGGTGCCAGTTGCCAGTATGAGGTATCACAAGGGAAACCTAATATAGGAGTATGTATTAAGATTTGGAAATCATTTTAGGAGAAATTAGCCCAGCTGGAGCCTGGAAAGGAAGTTGGGACTTGAAAAAAACCAGATCTTAAACAAACCAGAGATACAGTTTCCGTATAAATCCATATAGGCAGGCAGTCGCAGCTGCAATTTCAATACTATTGCAAAATTAAACATCTTCGTTGAAATTGAAACAGTTCGACAATAAACAGGAAGCTACTTAGAAATGTCCTTAAGAGCATTGATCTGCTCTTCTCCCATTGCAGACATCACACTCACAACCAAGTCTTTCCCATCAGCAAAACCATCCTTAATCTGTCCATATAGCAAAACAAAAGAACTATCAACAGTCCATCCAGAAACATATAATATCAAGAATAGCAAAAAAAGGAACACCGTATAAGACCGGAGAATTGCAAACTATCATACAGTCGAGAATGCACCAACAAACCACGACGTAAAAGTCAATGGAGTATGAGCAAAAACAATACAACTACCAAAAAATCTATAAATTTACAGCAAACATTTTGCTTCAATTATTTTGAACTGTGTTTCGAAGTTGGAATATGTAGAAACAGGCCATTGGATAATAAATACATTTCTAAAATTTAAATTCTAACAACTCCACGAATTATTTTTTAAAAGATGATTGGTTGCTAAAGATTACAAAAAATGCAACAAAATCTAGAACCCATCTTTGTTTGATTGTCAAAAACAAGTTTCACATGAGACATAAAAGAAGACAAACAACACACCTGAGTGAGGAGGGTTTCATCAGTTGGGAGCTTCAAATCATCCTTGGTGTTACCATTGTCAGTGAGCAGGCTCACCTAAAAAGTTAATCATAAAAGTTAGTCACAAAAAATACCTTAAATAGTTTACAAATGTTAAAAGAATAAACATACGAATCCATCCTCTGCAATGTCAATCAGCTGGTAGTCGGTACGAGTGACATGGGGAACCTGAAAAAGAATAAGACTTGGTTAGACATCGTAATTGTAGATATATTTCTAAAGCTAAATTTAGATATTAGAGTGTGCTCTTACATCACAATTGTGAGAAGACGGAACAATATCTTCAAGTTTCTTTCCATTAAAGATGTCAATAGCAACAAAGTGACATTTAGCATGACCGTGCTTGCCAGTCTTGGAAGTAGAAACTTCTACTACCTGCAACATTATACAAGTCTATAAGCATACCGTAAAACAATTACGACAAAATAACTAAAGATATGTACATCTCAAACGTCTTAATAACCCCCACGGTACAATTGAACAAGTGAAAAATGTATTACAAGGGCACAGTTTTAGGGGGCGTTTTGATGGTTGATGAGAATGAGAATGGGAATCAGGAATAAAGGGTAGGGGTAATAGGGTTCCCATTCCAAACAACCAAAATGCTAATCCAAAAACTAACACATGGGATTTGGGATCGAGGATCCAATTGACGTTAACTGGCCTCATCTTATCAACCATGAACCGTCCCTCAGGACAACCAAATGATGCATTACATATACAAATTCAAATACAATCAACTCATTAAAACAGTTTCCGAATCTCAGAAACAAACATAGACAAAAAACACGAAAACCGGTTTCACCCGAATCCCATCATAAATAACTTGAAAACAATCCTCAATCCAAACACAACTCACAAATTTCTCAACACTCACTCAATCAAATTACGAGAATAAAGTCAATCCACACATATAAAAATAAAGATCCGTACAAAAACTAAACAAACAACTAATCAAGCACAGTACCAACTAGATCTTAGCGTTAGAAACAAGAAAAAACATCCAATTAAACCAATCTCAACAACAAACCCAATTAAAACATACATAAACCCTCAAACCCAAAATAACAAACACAAAAAATAATCAATTAAATGAGTGAGGGTTATTAATTAAGACAGGAGGACCTTGCAAGCGCGGCCTTTGATGACGATGTAGCCACCTTTGCGGATAGTACCGGCTTGCTGAGGATAGGTCTTGGATGCGCCGGCATCGGCCTTCGATTCGAACTGGTGCTCCTCGTCAGACATCCTTAAAATTGATTGGGGGGATTAAGGAGAGTGTTTGGTGTTGTGGTTGTGGTGGCTGGTAAAAGGAGTACGACGGCTGCGCACCAACTTCTCTCTTCTTATTTATACGCCCTACCCTCCTCTTCCCTTCCCAGGGTTTCTCCTCTTTTTTATTTTTATTAAAAATATTATCATTTCAATTTTAGGATAATATTTTAAATTCAACATATTTTTTTAGAGTGGAAAAGTCTTTTTTTAAGATGTTTGTGACATTTTCTAAATATTAGCTTATAACCCGTGCAATGCACGAATTTCTTGTATTATATTATAAATTTTATCTAATATTATAATTATGTTTTTATATAAATATTATTTTTAATAATTTTTTTTAATTTTAATTTGATATAATTTAATATACTTATGTTTACTGATTATATAAATGTTTCCTCATTATAAATAACGTATACGATTTTTAATATATTTTATTAATAATTGAGAAATATGTTGTGATATTTTCGGATATATATTAATGATTGTAAGATTTGTTGTAAATTAAAAAGGTAACGTGTTTTAATTATAAAGGAAATATTAATGATTGAAAGATATGATACGATTGATCTTTTTGGTGTTTATAAAAGGTAATATCTTTAATTAAAAGTAAATATGAAAAAAACAATCGACTAATTACCATTAATTATATTATGCTAATATTTATTTTAGGTGTTATATTTATTTTGAAAATTATATATTAATTATTGTAAGATTTGTTTTAAATTAAAAAGGTAACGTGTTTTAATTTGAAAGAAAATATTAATGATCGAAAGATATGATACGATTGATGTTTATAGGTGTTTATGAAAGGTAATATGTTCAACTAAAAGTAAATGTGAAAAAGGCAATCGACGACTAATTACCATTAATTTTATTATGTTAATCGATCAATTACCATTAATTATAAGGTGTTTAATTCGAAAAGAAATATTAATGATGGAAAGATATGATACGATTGATGTTTTTAGGTGTTTGTAAAAGGTAATATCTTGATTAATTACCATTAATTATATTATGTTATTATTTATTTTAGGTGTATTTATTTTTCTTTATAATGAAGGGTAAATAAGTAAATTCAAAAGTACAAAAAATAGGTACCAAAAAAATAGGTACCAAAAAATAGGTACCAAAACTTTCAATGTTTCGGTTTTTATATAATAGTATAGATTTTCTTGTATGTATTTTTTTTTCAAGCCACAAAATATTTGAAAATTATGATAAGGAATTACAAGTCGAAAAATATAGAGAAATTACCAAAAATACTGTGTTTTTTAGCTTGTTTTACAAATATACTATTTGTCTCAAATTAATTGCAAATATACTATTTTAACTGCAAATATATTATTTGTAAGTGGTCCCAGTGGAGCCACACATCCATAGCCCAAATCTCTCTCTCTCTCTCTCTCTCTCTCTCTCTCTCTCTCTCTCTCTCTCTCATTTATACGTACATAAATCTCTGCAACTTTCTCAACCACCACCAATGCAATCCACCACCATCGACGACGCCGACGACACAATCCTCACACACACACTCTCTCTTCTTTGCCGTCAAACACTTCTCCTCCTCCGACTCGTTTAATTCTATTACGCTCCTTTTCCACCAACTCCACCGTCGTCTCCGCCATTCCAACACCTCCGATCTAATGATAGCCCCGCAAGTGAGTATCAAGCTTCGCCGGAGAGAGATTTAATTGTTTTGAGTTGCTTTTGGATTTGGGGGTTTTGTTTTAAATTTTGGTTGATGTTGGATGAAGTTGCGTTTGGTTGATTTCGGTGGATTTGGGTGTTGCGTTTGGTTGATTTCGGTGGATTTGGTTTGAAATAAATAAGTTGCAATTAGTTAATTTGGGCTGCTTTCAGATTTAATAAATTGTCAAAAAAGTTGCATCTGGTTGATTGTAGTTGCATCCGTATTTTTGAAAAAAAAAAGAAATTAAAGTAATAGTATTTTTACAAAAAATTTAAAATCATTATGTTTTCTTCAAAAAAGCCCAAAAATATATTAAATTGTATGTAACATATTATACACACGATCTTGACATTAGCGAGTTAGGAACTCATCAGCTCACTTAGTTGTATTTTAGAAATTTCATACGAACTTACTTTTTCTTAACTTGTGGATGTAGTACCTTTAATTTTAACTTGTTAAAAAATGAAAAATATACTTTTAAGAAATAGTATTTTCTTTTTTGACATGAAATGAAAGAAACGAAAAAATAAAAACTATTATGGTATCATTGTTTCAAAAGAAAAAAAACTACCATCTATTATTTACTCCCTCCGTCCTTACAATTTTTTTCTTGTCAGGGGTATCTATTTCATAGATAAATAGCAATGATTACAAAATTCATAAGAAGGTGTTTCTTTCATAGAAAGTTTATCATCTAACCAAAAGGCACGCATGTTGCCTCCGGACGCTTAGACAATAGAAAGGCACGCATGTTGCCTCCGGACGCTTAAACAATAGAACTTTAATGTCTGAAAAGATGCCACCCAATTGGTAAGTACATTAAAAAGGTTAAGACATTCTATATTTAACACCCCAGGAAATACACTTAATTTTAACATCCACTAAAAATCGAATAAAACGATACAACTTCTTAAAATCTAATATCTTACAATTCATAAATTAAAAATACACCTAAATTCTCCAAAAATCGCAACTCGCATTCTTCTCAATAAGTAGCCCACCTAAATAAGATCATCTACCGGGAGGAATAAGAAAAACAAAGAACCGGCAGTGAGCGAAAGGCTCATATACAGATACAAAACAAAGCACAAGCTGAACAAAATTAAATAGCCGAACAAGTTAAGAATAAAAATGAATATCTATATAAAGAACAATGAGACATAGCGATTAAGACAATATAAAGTAGATACTCAACTCACAATATAAAAACAAATAACTCCAAATCAAAAATAATCTTACTCTGACAAATATTCTTAACATTTACACATAATAATCATTGTTACTGTAATAAAAACATAACCGATAAAATATAATCCGATTCTTACACATACACTTACAAATAATATCCAAATAACTTACTTACAACCATGGGAGACGATCTTACACAAACAGGGGCATAACACAAAGCAAATGCCACCATAAATCTTACAAATTCTGACAGGGCTCGTAAGGCAATAAGCACAATACTACCCAAAATACTGACAGGCTCGCAAGACAATAAGCACAGTGCTACCCGAAATCTGACAGGAGCTTGCACGAAAATAAGTACAATACTACCCGAAAATCAAACATCTCCCAAGTCATAATAAAATCATAAATAATCTTACATATAACTTACTCGAAAAAGAAATGATCTCATAGTATCTCCGGATTCATACATATATCAAAATATAACCGAAAACATATTACTCAAACTTCACACACCCAAATATCATACAATATGGACCATTAAGGATAAAAATCAGAACTGACCAATCATAAAAGATGACAATTTTCTCCATTAAGATGAATTTAAATGAAAAAGCACAAAACATGAAAAGCATAGGAAATTCCCAGACCTTTCCAGAATGATAAGGCTCATCACGAACAAAGAAGTAATGAATTCAAAAACAATGAAAATGTGGACTGCCAGAACAGAATCAAGCACTGATCACAGTAGTAATTCAATATTTAAGACATCAAAATCACGGAATTGGTTAGCGGAACATGAATACAAAACACAGAGGTCGAAATGAGCATTCCATAATGGTATTGCTCATAGTTTTTGAACAAATTTCTAATTTACTATGAATTTCTGAAGTTAGTGTTATTGTTATTTTAATAATAATTTATGCGGGCAACATATTAATAATCAATTATATTTAGTTATTTATTTTATTGGGTCAAATAAAGTGATCAAATAAAGAGCCCAATTAGATTTTAATTATTGTATGGATAAAATGAGTGAATACCCACTACTTGGCCCAATTTAATTATAATGGGAGATTTTATTGAGCAGGTAGAATACAGAGAGTTATAGTCCCCGATATATCAAGTACACGGACAGTTATATTTTTCCCCATCAGAATATTACTACTCAAGAACCCTAAGGTGTATTTGGTTGAGGAAGGCAATAGCACCAACTAAGGTTTTCTCTAGCACTACAAACTCATGGATACAGGTACGCTTTCGCTTAATAATTTAATCTCGATAATCGAATATGATGTTACGATCCTTGTCTCTATTTTAGAGAATTAAGTGTTTATAGAATTGTTAGATTCTATCAATTGGTATCAGAGCCTCTTCATATTTGATTATTGGGATATTCAGTTTTTTCATGATATATTATAGTCTCAATTTTGGTACTTATTAGTTAACTTCGGTACTATCGTGATTACGGTATGTTGGTTTGAATACGCTGCCTTATTTGTATATATTGTATCTTGAACCTAACTTTATTAGTTGATTGTCACATGATTTTTTACTCACATGGATACAGGAGCTGTATGTCATCGCATTAGTTTATCATATTATACTATATGTCATGTGATGGATATAATATTTATGTTAAGTGTCATGTGTCATCATGTTTTGTGTCATGCTATCATAATTATATAATTTGGAGCCATGTTTATTAGTTTGGTTCTTTTATGATTATGTGTATATTGGTGGCTTGTTTTTGTTTTCCTGAGTAGACCATGGATTGGTGATGTAAATTTTGTTTTCGGATCTTACACTTCTGTGTCTAATCACTAATGCTACTAAATTGTCAAATTTTGTTTATGGTTCCTGTTAATATGTGCTATATGTTACTGTGCATAAGAAACTTTTTTGACATCAGTATCATAAAATGTCTCCATTTATGATTAAATATTTTATTTCTGTGATCACATTGTAAGTTGAGGAATAGATATATAATTTGTGATTTAAATTTATTTATTGGCAATTAATATTAACTTATTTATTTAAGTGGTCTAATATTTTTTTAATTTAGTTGATTGAAGCAATATGTTGCCAAAGTGACCTCTTTTGTGTAGATTAATTAATTTAAAAAAAATATTATTATGATGTTTGAATATTTAATTTTATGCAAATTTTATCGGCCCAAAGGAAGGTATAATTTGGCCAAAATTAAAATATTCTCGTGATAATAAGTATGTAGCAATATTGAGTTTTTTCATGTGAATAATACGTCGGTCCAAAGAAAGACATATTATTTGACAGAATTAATTGTTAATACTTGATTATTGCATTGAGAGTACCACTTGCAAATTGATTTTTCTGTCCAAAGACTAAAATTCAGTGTTGCGTTAGGTATCTTGTGATGGTGTTGCCAATATTTAATTTATCACATATATTTAGTTTTGAGCATTTTTTTTGTATATTTGTTTTCTATTTCAGTTACTGCTAATGTTAACTCTGCTTCTGCTCAATTGAGTATGATTCCAATGTTGAATGGGACAAACTATGTCACATGGAAAGAGAATGTTGAAATCGTTCTTGGGTGCATGGATCTTGACCTTGCGCTAAGGAAAGAGCAACCTGTTCCTACTGCGGCTGATCCGAAAACGGATCAAGTTGAGAAATGAGAACGTTCTAATCGCATGTGTTTGGCGATCATGAAGCGGACGATTTCAACTGGCTTTCGGGCTCTATTGCTGAGAGCACAAACGCCAAGAAGTTCCTCTCCGAAATTGAGCAATATTTTGCTAAGAATGAGAAAGCGGAAACGAGTAATCTTCTGTCAAAACTAGTGACCATGAAGTATAAGGGAAAGGGGAACATAAGGGAGTACATCATTGGGATGTCTAATCTTGCTGGAAAACTTAAGGAACTCAAGTTAGAACTTTCGGATGAGTTACTTGTTCACTTGGTTCTTATTTCACTCCCTCCTCAATTTGGTCATTTTGTGGTGAGTTATAACACTCAGAAGGAAAAACGGACTCTTAATGAGCTCATTTCACACTGTGTTCAAAAGGAAGAGAGGGTATTGCGAGAAAAGACTGAAAGTGCTCACTTGGCATCTAGCTCTCATGATAAGAAGAGAAAGAGAGGTAAGGATAATGCAAGTGGAAAACCCAAGCAGTCTCAAGAGAAGCAGGATAAGGGACCAACCTGCTACTTTTGTAAGAAGGCTGGACACATGAAGAAAGAGTGTTCCAAATATGCTGCTTGGCGTGTGAAGAAGGGTAAGACTTCTGTCTTTGTTTGTTCTGAAGTTAATTTAGCTTATGTACCTAAGGATGCTTGATGGGTAGATTCTGGTGCTCCTCCCACATAAGTGTATCAATGCAGGGTTTCCTGTGGAGCCGACCGCCAATTGATGCTGAAAGATTCATCTATGTGGGCGATGGCAATAAAGTTCCAGTTGAAGCTGTTGGAACATTTAGATTATTGTTTAAAACTGGTGTTTATTTGGATTTATTTGAAACTTTTGTTGCACCGTCTTTTAGACGGAACCTTATTTCTATTTCTTGTTTGGACAAATTTGGATACACTTGTTCTTTTGGAAATAATAAAGTTAGTTTCTCTTTAAATTCAAATTTGGTTGGCACTGGTTCTTTAATTGATAATCTTTATATGCTTGATACTGTTACTTTTAATAAAGAGATTTTGTACTCTAGTGCAAGAGGTACGAAGCGTAAGTTAACTGAGAATTCTGCCATGTTGTGGCACAAGCATTTAGGTCACATCTCTAAGCAGAGAATTCAAAGGCTTGTGGATGATAGAATTCTTGATCCCTTAGATTTAAGTGATTTTCAGGTTTGCATAGAATGCATTAAGGGAAAACAAACAAACTCCAGAAAGTTAGGTGCCAATAGAGCTACGAGTGTCTTAGAACTGATTCATACCGATATTTGTGGACTGATCATGCACCAGAATAAAACTCATACCACTAACATCATTCATAGACCAATTAGATGCTTCTTTATGTTGTTTAAGCAAATTGATCAATTGAAATTCTTGGTTATGAAGTAAATCACTAGAGAAAATAACATGATTTTCACTATCAACTACCAAAGACTGATTATGAGTGGAAAAAGATAGATTAGGAACTAATGTGGGTGGCTCACCAAGGAAGTCTTAACAACGGACTTAGGATCAAAAGAAATATCCTCAAGTTGGGTTTCATGCTTAGAACAAATGGCATTCAATTCATCTAACATCTCATCAGAAGAAAAATTTCTATAAAGCTCATGAAGTTCTTTATTACACTCATACTCTAACAAAACATCTTCCTCAAGAAAAGACTCAATTGAACTATCCTCAAGATTCGACCACGAAACAAACTCATCTATCAAATTAACTCTTATAGATGCAATAGACATGATAACTAATGGAACTTCTACTTCTTTTGACTCAATTCTAGTGGGTGAAGAGAACTCGAGTTGCCTTACTACTTTAGGAGATGAAAGATTTGTTTGTCTTACTAATCTAGATGTAGTGTCTCGAACCCAAGCACTTTGCATACAAGAGAAGTAAACAATTAAGCACGTAGCAGACAAGAGCTATAAGTAAACACCTAAAAAAAAGGAAAATTAAAAAGAAAAAAAAATCTATATTAACCTAAAAAAAAAATCTAGACCTTGCTCCTAACAATAAGATACTACTAAAAGTCACAACTCAAAAAACATTCGTCCTGACTGGCCAGGCAGGTGCAAGCATTGCCAAGAGGCTAAACACCTTTCTAGACACCAATCCAAATTAGCCAGGTAAGCGTCAAGCTTGCCTAGACACCAAACGAAAGAATACTTAGTGATTCGTTCCTCCTAGATTCTCTTCCTAGTTGAGCGCGAGATCCTAGGGGCTAACGTCTACTTAATTTTATTAAGGAAAGGGTATGCAAGATGAACGAATTAGTGATTTGTGGGCCAAGGAAAGGGTGATGAAATCCCTCACCTTATCTTGTAATTTGGTGGCACCCTTAAGATTGATTGAATGATGCAACACACAAAGAACAAGAAAGTAAACACTTATGGATGCACTACACTACGTGTAATCTAGATGATGTGATCCTATGTGAGAGAATGAATGATGCAGCAAATTGGTTTTTAGCAAACAATTAACTAACTAATATTTTTCGATTTTTTTGAATATTTAATTTTTTTGTGTTTTTTCAATAATAATAAAGAAAAAATAGAGAGAGGTGATACGGAATACCGAAAAGCGCTTCCAAAAATTTCAAAAGAGACAGCGAGGCCTTCTAGCGATCTTCTTGTCCAAGCTTTTCTCCGCTTCACTATTTCCTAAAAAAAACAAAAAAAAACAAGAAACTATGAAACTAATCCGAAGAATTAATATCAAGGAGTGAAAAATACCAATAGTCCCCGGCAGCGGCGCCAAAAACTTGATGTGTAAAAGAACTGCAAGCGCACAGTGGTTAATTGTAGCAAATACAGGTCGATCCACAGATACTATGAATTTTCAAAACCCTAATAATTAAATCAGGCGAACTAGACAAATATGTTTGAGATGAGTTTTAATTAACCTAATTAAGCTAATTAACAAAGATTATCAAATAATATGGAAAACCTAGGAATCCGAATCCGTTAATTAATCACAATTAATATCACCTCGCCCTAAAACCAATCCTCTTTTCTTCACAAACAAGATATATCAATCAACGAGACAAGCATATACTATGAAACTTGTTATCTAACAATAACCTATCAAAACTTCAAGGAGCAAGCACAGGCTATGAAAAATAAATTCGGTAACAATAATATATCAAAATCACTTTATTAATCGAACAATTAAGCACCAAGAAAAATAATGAGAATCAATTAATAGGAACGAGAAGAAATCAAGAGTAATCAAATTAACTTCATCTTCATCCTAGGGCAAGAGATTTAGCTAGACATGATTATTAAATAAACGAAACAAATAAAAGTATAACACATATTAAACATGAATGCACGAAATATGGATTGAATTATTAAACTAATAACAAGACAAACTAAACTTAGGTTCCGTGAATGGCAGTGAAATCGTAGGGAAAAAAACAAATAAAACAAATAACTAATAAGCTTATAACCAGCTACGGTGAAAGTTTATATTAATAAAGTTGATACGAACCACGACATGCGAATAGAACGAGATATAGCAGCCTAGCTAGTAGCAGGAAATAAGCACGAACAAGTGATCGTAAAAACTAAGAATTAATATATTAATTATAACAAAAAGGAGTGTGGGGAGAGCAAAACAAATAACAACTAAAATTCTAAGTCTCCAAATTACAAGAGAAAAGGCCATATATATAGGGAAAAATAATAGGTTTGGCCCCTTTGATTACAATCCGATATTGAATATAATTTCTTCAATTTCCTTTTCTTCTCGGATAAGTATTCGATCTTTCCTCCAATTTTCTTGACTTCAAGTATTTTCCACCTCCTTTCCCTTTTTTGCACCTTTTCCTGCTTGAAATTTCTTTTTATTTATTTTCCTACAAAACAAAATAAAACAATTTATTAATTAATAAAATTACGAAAACGGACATAAAATAGGTTTTAAAAATATGATTAATTATGGACCTATCATGGACCATTCCCTACGGCCTCTTGGAATGGTCAACAGTATTTTATCACGTTCATAGATGATTACTCAAGGTATGGTTACCTATACTTGATACATGAGAAGTCCCAAGCTTTGGACGTGTTTAAAGAATATAAAGCTGAAGTTGAGCTTCAGTTGAAGGGTAAAATACTAGCTGTCAGGTCTGATCATGGTGGTGAATACTACGGCAGATATGATGGATCAGGTGAGCAATGTCCAGGACCCTATGCTAACTTCCTAAAGGAGTGTGGAATTGTCCCTCAGTACACCATGCCAGGCAAACCTAATATGAACGGTGTTGCTGAGAGGCGAAACTGTACTCTTAAAGATATGGTGAGAAGTATGATAAGTCATTCTTCTTTACCTGAGGCACTTTGGGGAGATGCACTAAAGACTGCAATTTATATCCTTAATAGGGTTCCAACAAAAGCAGTGGCCGAAACCCCTTACAAACTTTGGACTAAGAAAATGCCTAGCATTAGGCTTTGTCATGTTTGGGGTTGTCCAGCTGAGGCAAGGCCATATAGGCCAAATGAAAAGAAACTGGACTCTAGGACGGTCAGTTGCTACTTTGTTGGATATCCGGAGCGTACTCGCGGATTTAAATTTTATGATCCCACCACTAGATCCTTCTTTGAGACTGATAATGCAAGATTTTTTGAGGAAATTGATTTTGGGAGGGAAGGTATAGGTAAAAGTATTGTCTTTGAAGAAGATAGTCATGATTCTATTCATGACACCATTGAGAACAATGATCAGATTATGGTACCTATCATTGCTCAAGGCCCTCCGGTTCAAGACAACACCGACATTCCCCATGAGGAACAAATTCAGCAAAATCAACAACCTCTTGAATCGCAATAAGTGCCATTAAGGAGTCCACTAGAGAGCGAAAAAGTGCAATTCCGGATGATTATATTGTTTTCTACAAGAACATGAAGATGGAATTGGCATTGGAGAAGATGACCCTATTAATCTTCAACAAGCCATGCAGAGTCCTCATTCTCAGAAGTGGATTGATGCCATGAATGAAGAGATGCAATCTATGAAAGACAACGACGTTTGGGATCTTATCGAGTTACCTAAAAGATCAAAACCTATTGATTGCAAATGGGTATTTAAAACCAAAAGGGATTCGAATGGTAACATCGAAAGATATAAGGCTCGTCTAGTCGCAAAAGGATTCACTCAAAAGAAAGGTATCGATCACAATGAGACTTTCTCTCCGATTTCCTCGAAAGACTCATTTAGAATTTTTATGGCACTTGTGGCTCATTATGACCTAGAGCTATATCAGATGGATGTAAAGATGGTGTTTCTCAATGGTAACATTTGAGACAATTTATATGGTGCAACCAGAAAACTTTGTCTCTGGAGATCCAAAGACTATAGTTTGCAGGTTAAAGAAGTCCATCTATGGTCTCAAGCAGGCTTCACGTGAATGGTATCACAAGTTTCATCATGTTATCACCTCATATGGTTTGGAAGTGAACTTGGTGGAACATTGTATATATCACAAGTTCAGTGGGAGCAAATTTATCTTTCTTCTCTTATACGTTGATGACATCTTACTTGCCACTAATGATATAGGCTTGTTGCATGATACCAAGAAATTTCTCACTAGTCAATTTGAGATGAAGGACCTTGGTAACGCCTCTTTTGTATTAGGAATTCAAATACACCGAGACCGCTCTCGAGGTATCATTGGATTATCACAAAGGAGATATATCGAAAAGATCCTGGAAAGGTATGGCATGAAATATTGTGTAGGCATAGATACACCCGTGTCTAAGGGAGACAAATTTAGTCTCAAATAGTGTCCCAAGAATGAACTTGAGATAAATGAAATGCAAAGGATACCATATGCCTCGGTTGTGGGAAGTCTAATGTATGCTCAAGTTTTTACTCGCCCTGACATAGCATTCATTGTTGGAATGTTGGGAAGATATTTGAGTAATCCGGGAATGGAACAATGGAAAGCAGTTAAGCGAGTCCTACGGTATTTGAAGAAAACAAAAGGTTATATGCTCACGTATAGGAAGTCAGATCATCTCAAAGTCATTGGATATTCAGATTCTGATTTTGGAGGATGCATAGATGAAAGAAAATCTACTTCGGGCTATGTTTATCTACTAGCTGGTGGAGCGATTTCATGGAGGTCTGCCAAACAGACGCTCATAGCTTCATCCACCATGGCTGTAGAATATATAGCATGTTTTGAGGCATCCAATCAAGCATTATGGTTGCAAAATTTTGTCACTGGTTTGCGTGTTCTTGATGGTGTTGAAAGACCATTAAAGATATTTTGTGATAATAAATCAGCAGTGGAATATTCAAACAACAATAGGAGCACTACGGAAGCAAAACATATAGATATAAAGTTCCTAGTTATTAAAGAAAAGATACAGAATGGACAGATTTCGATAGAACACATTGGGACCAACTCCATGATTTCGGATCCGCTCACCAAGGCTTTAGCACCTAAGGTTTTTCACGAGCATACTGCTCATATGGGTGTTACCTTGTGTGATACTTTGGTTTAGTGGGAGTTTGTATTTTTGGTGTTTTTTGTGATAAACATTGAGTTGTTTATGTTCTGCAGAATACAGTTGATGGATTTAATTTAATTAAATGTCACTCTGCTTTTGTTCAATTTTCTTATTGTGGTTTAACGTTGAGATGAGAAAATTGGAATCAATCTCATTAGAGATTGGCTAAGGACTAGTTGGAAATAGGCATTATATAGATCACATTGTATGTAATTTCCATGTCACTCATCCATGCTTTGATTCATGTCGTTGAATATATTTGTGTGGTGATCACGGAAGGTTAGTCACGTTATAATAGTGACGAATGCCGCCAGAATCTCATACTGATATAGTAGACGGACCGAATTGTTTTAGTAGAATCTAAAGGATAATGAATAGCATAAGGTTGTGCACTAAAGATTATCTATAATTGATTTCGGATTAATATGCAGCCCAAGTGGGAGATTGTTATTATTATTTTAATAATAATTTATGTGGGTAACATATTAATAATCAATTATATTTAGCTACTTATTTTACTGGGTCAAATAAAGTGATCAAATAAAGAGCCCAATTAGATTTTAATTATTGTATGGATTAAATGAGTGAATACCCACTACTTGGCCTAATTTAATTATAATGAAAGATTTTATTGAGCAGGTAGAATACAGAGGGTTATAGTCCCCGATATATCAAGTACACAGACAGTTATATTTCTCCCCATCAGAATATTACTACTCAAGAACCCTAAGGTGTATTTGGTTGAGGAAGACAATAGCACCAACTAAGGTTTTCTCTAGCACTACAAACTCATGGATACAAATACGCTTCCGCTTAATAATTTAATCTCGATAATCGAATATGATGTTACGATCCTTGTCTCTGTTTTAGAGAATTAAGTGTTTATAGAATTGTTAGATTCTATCAGTTAGGACATAATAACACGAATTAACACACCAGATTATAAAAAGGTAGATTTTAGCATATTTAGAGGCAAAATTGCAGAAAACTCAAAGAACGAAAGTCGAAGATTAACAAATTATCTTTCCAATGACTCTAAGATCACAACAATTGAATAAACAGTGAATTAGATATGAATTTTATAAGAAATCAGATCATACAAAAGATCGAAAACAAGGAAAGAGTGAGAGATAATGCGAAGGCGAAAGTAATAACACAAAATCCGTGCCTTAAACCTTAACGATTATAAGTGATACTCAAGAAAGCCTCAAGAAACTCAGCCCCTCCAATCCAAAACATCCTAATTTATAACAAAAGAATCAATATCATAAACCCTAATCTCATAAACGTATATGTATATATCGAAGAGTCTAATCTTACCTTAAACTTCACAAATCTTCTTCTAAACCTTGCGATTGCTCTAGTTCTTCTTCTCCACTTCTCTTTTCTCTCTTCTTCTTCCTCCCAAATTAGAAAAGTAACGTATGTCCTTTTTTTTCTAAACCCTCACTTTTTTTTCTCTTTTTATTCTTCTCTTTTATTCTCTCAATTAACTAATGTCACACTAAAACTATATCTTAATTATCAAATAATTATATCCTCACACCTAAAATATCATAAATAATAACTAAATAATATTTATTTAATTCTGAATATAAAATTATATAATCGAAAATAGTTATGAAAAAATACGGGATGTTACACTATAAGCTTTCGCTCCTATCTCCATCCATCATCTCTTAACATGTAACCTGCCAATATATATTCGTCTATGCCAATTATTGAAAGTCAATAAACATGTCGGGAATTCCTGCAAAATTAAAACCAACAAGAGCAACATTACTCTAGCCAAAAGAGTATCCCTTTGGCTAGATACCTTAGTCAACTAGTATGACACAACAATGTCCATAAGACAACATCAATATTACCCCAAATATTTTTTGTCACTTCCATAAAGGTACAGAACAGTCATCTAAAATGACACAAATTACTTAAGGGATATAAAATAAAACATATTAAAATAATTTTGAAATTTTGACAACATAGATGCTCACTTCTAACCAAAGGGATCCCTTTGGTTAGACACCTAAACAATAATCGAAAATTTTTAAAACTCATATATTATATATAATTCCCAAAAACATGGTACTAAATTACCTCTTAGAATAATTGAAAATTTTAGTTTAAAAATTAACTATGTAATAGACAAGCCATCAAAATGGCACATTATTGCCTCTTTAAAGGCCCAAAAAAACCACCAATCATGGCCGCCCAAAAATGGTACAAGAATTACTTAGCTTTTAGAAGTCAAAAATGTCATCAATCATGACCAATAAAATAGTAACTACATAATCTTCAAAATTAAATTTATTAAATGCAATAAGAGGTACAAATTCAAATTGAAACTACCAATTAGAAGCAATTCCTCTACTAGAAAAAGAAACTGAAAATTTATTGACTACATTACGAAAAATCAATATAACCATTAAAACTAATAAAGATATCAATTACTGAAATTGCTAGTCAACTCATCTAAAGCATATTTTCTATTTCTAACTAAAAGTCACACTCAAAATTTAAGCTAGAAAAATAACTAAAACACGTAATTAAAATTGATACAATATTAAATCACATTAATATTACATTTAATAGCATATTTATGAACACCAAATCATGGAAAAAAATTGAAACAAAAAGTTTTAAGAAATAAATATGAGAGTAAATTAAGGAATTAATTTAATTACATAATTAAGCAATTAATAAATACAATCAAAGTTAAATTACAACACTTCAATCAAGCAATTATGAGAAATCAATATAATTAATTCATAAGCAATTATGATTGCTAGAAACTAAAGTAACATGAATAGTCCACACAACCAAGACATTAACAGATATGCACATTAGTTACGTGGGAAACAGTTAACATAGGTGGCTAATCAATCAAAGAAATTTGTTCTATTGAAACTTTAACTAACAAAGATGTTACTACATTTGCAGCCCACAACACCAGCCTTAATACGATTGTCATAATTCACTTAGCAATATAGACAAAGACTGACATTAACAATCATCAACAATAATTCTAAATATGAAACAAGACTCAATAAAACACAGATAATTCAATCAAGTTCATCACCAATCAAGAATACGGACTAATTAATTATCACTAAAGTTGAAGAACACATAGCAGGGGAGGATGGAAAATCAAAACTTGTTGGGATTTTTGACGAAAGAAGTAGACTCATGTCGTAAATGCGGATTAGGAGTGGATTACTCGATTTTGGAAGAGGAAGCCTGTATCTAACTCGCCATCGTCTTCCTCTGACGCCGACGATGATGATGACTCTTCGAAGCCTTCTTCTTCGACGTATGGGCAATAGTTTATATATCCATATAATGAGGTGATTAGGTGAAGTGGACAAAATATCTATACCATGGGAAATTTAATCGATACCTGCTCAATATGAGATTACAGGGAGATTGAAAGAGAAAGAAAGAGAGATTACAGAGAGAAAGAATGAGAGAGAGAGAGAGAGATTACAGAGAGAATGAGAGAGAGAGAGATGAGTGAGGTCCTTACAATTTGTTAACATATAAGTTTTACACGGAATTTAAGAAAGTGAGAAAGTTGATTATTTATATTACTATCTTCCTCTGATTGTACACGTGATTAGAATGCATAGTGGGAGATTAAAGAAGTTAAAAGTTAAATAGAATGATCCGCCTAAACCAAAATTTTGAAACTCTTAATTTACCTCCCTGATTTCCCTCTAACAAATTGAGTTAACCTTAACATTATATATATAAACATCTTTCCATTAATATTTTCAACACATCGGAACAACTTTACAAAAATAAGCCAACATGATTGGCTTGATACCAAAAACTTATCCGATACTTTAGCTATAATTACAACCAAAATTACATATAGAAGGTCTTAATTCTTCTTAAAGTACCATGAATCAAGCTTCAGGGGTTGCACCTGCCAAACACAAAAGATTATCAAATTCAGAAAAAGAAGAGATTGCTCATCTATTGTCTCTTAATTACAGCAACAATAAACTTAAATGTGGAGAAATCAATCAGCTAGCCTAGGATTATGGAGTAAGCAGAACTACAATTTGGAAAATATGGAAGGTAGTGCTCAAGTCAATCAAAAAAGGTAATCTACCTAATGTTGATAGAAGATACAAAGATGGCAACACAAAAATTGACATAGACTTGGAGAAAGTAAGATCAATACCCCTCCATCTTAGAACCAACATTAGAACACTTGCATGTCAATTAGGTGCATCAAAAATAATGGTGCATAGGCTTGTTCAAAAGGGAAAAATAAGATCTCATTCAAATGCTTTAAAACCATTTTTAACATCTTTAAATATGGTAGCTCGAGTGAAATTTGTCTTGAATCATATAGAACACTCGACATTGCATACAAGTCCAACCTATGTTGGAATGTTTAATGTGTGCACATAGACGAAAAATGGTTTTACATGACTAGGCGTTCACAAAAAATATTATTTACTACCATGTGAAGAAGAACCACATAGAACATGCAAATCTAAGAAGTTCATAACTAAGGTCATGTTCATGAGTGCAATCGTGAGGCCCAGATACAATGAAAATGGTGTGTGCACTTTTGATGGAAAAATAGGAATTTTTCCATTTACTACATTAGAGGCAGCAAAAAGGGCGAGCAAGAACAGGGCTAAAGGTAGATTAAAGAAGTAATTATACTGCACAGCTCACAATTTTAAAATAATATTAATTTACTACTTTGGGAATGTTAACAATTGGTTGGTACATCCATTTATAGAAATTGTTAACAATCTGAAAGGACGGATGGAGTATCTATTACTAGCCTATAACCCGTGCGATGCACGACTTTATTAAAATTAAATAATTTTTATTTATATTTTAATAATTATTTATCTCATATATATTACTTAATATAATATTGGCATAATATATATAATTAAATAATAATCATTTAATTATGTGATATATTATTCGAATTATGACTATATTTTGTCATAATAACATAAATATAAATGGAAGTATCGTATATACTTACATTCAAATTTTTGTTGATATTATCATATTCAAATTATGATTCCATAATAATGCATAATGTAATACTCCGTATTTTTTTAAAATAGAATTTAATAATAATTTGTAATTGTGTGAAATTTTTATTGTTTATTATATAGTTTTAGTTTGTTTTCACTTTGTTGATTTATAATTTATTGTAAATATTTAATAAATATGTGATATTAAAATTATTAAAAATGATTTTGAAAATATTTGGTTTTCAAGTAATTGAAAAGTCTAAAAAAGTTGGGTGTAGCTGAAAATTTTTAACTCAAATATAACCAAAAGAGTATATAACTGAATATTAATTGGAATGTAATTAAAAGAATTTGTTATTAAGTTAAATATGTGGTTTATCTTTTGTAAAATTACATTTTATATGTATTTTAATTTATTTTTTCATTTTTGGAAGGTGTTAACAAATTTTAGGAATGTGTTAACGGACCGACCAACCAACCAATTATACCCCGTTTCGCTTATAATAGTATAGTATAGATAGATAGATTTATAGAGTTAATTACAAAAAAGTGGCTAGACTTTACACTCATTTTCAAAAAAGTGGCTGGACTTTCAATTTTGCAAAATGGCGGCCAGACTTGCCTTTTTTCCTTTCAAAAAAGTGACTGGAGGCGATTTTTATCTTTTTTGGCAGGGGTAAAATGGGAAAATATGTTATTTTACTTAAAAAATGCTAGAGACCCCAAAATTTGTATAAAAAATCCCAAAATTAATATTTGTCACCATATAATTGGTTATATTCGTAGTAATAATAATAATAATACTAATAATAATAATAATAATAATAATAATAATAATAATAATAATGCCCCCTAAATGTATGCACACAAAGCGACTAATTAAATCTTAACAACACATATTTGGGGATTTTTTTTGTGAATTGAGGGGGGCATTATTATTATTATTATTATTATTATTACGAATATAACCAATCATATGATGACAAATATTAATTTGAGGATTTTTTTGGACAATTTTTGGGGTCTTTAGCAGCTTTTCCCATTTTACCCCAGCCAAAAAGCTGAAAATCATCTCCAGCCACCTTTTTGAAAGAAAAAAGGCAAGTTTGGTTAGTTTTTGCAAAATTTAAAGTCTGGTGACTTTTTTGAAAATGAGTGTAAAGTCTGGCCACTTCTTTACAATTAACTCTAGATTTATACTATCTACCATCTATTATCTATCTATTATTTATATTATCTTACCCGTGCGATACACAGAAGATTTTTAAATATTTTTATCTTAATATTTAATAATTATATCTTATTATTCAACATTTTAAAATTTGCTTTTTAATTAGTAAGAAAATAAATTATATAAGATAATAAAATAATAATAATACGTATTTGATAGTATTCTAAATGATAGTTTTTTACTTGTATATTAAAAATAAATAAATAAAAATTTAATATGTTGTTGACGGGAATTGAACCATGAAATTCTTGGAGTAGTTTATAATATAGTATAAATGTTTAATAATAAGATGGTGAAAATAGATAATATAAATTTTTTAACTAAAATATATTGTTGAGGGGAATCGAACCTTAAATTTTTATGAGTAGTTTATAAGATGATATAAATATTTAATAATAATATGTTGTTGACGGGATTCGTCCTTGAACCTATAAGAGTATTTTATATATTATAAAAATGAATATTCTCTTAGATTTACATTCAACGGCTCTCATTAATCTGTCTCAAAATCCAACGATTACTATTGAGTGTTAGGTCCAAAATAGTTTGTAGAAGGGGGTTTGAATACAAACTATACCATTTTATCAAAATTGTTCTTTGAGTGTATATTAATTTTTAAACAATTCGATGCAGAATAAAACGAATACCGATATTTCAAGTTAAATATAAAATTATATTAAACTTGATGGGGTGTGTCTAAATGCACGGGTACAAATTACAAGGTTTGAAGATCAAACTAATTATTACAAATCTATAGAAAATTCGACATGAACTTTTCTATATTTGTAAAAAAAAAAGATCGAATGTTAAAAGCAGTTCGAGAGATAATTTCTAGGAGTCAAAACTCGCTAGATAGTTCTAAGGTTACAAGTAAACTATTTCTATCGGTTTAGATTTAACAATAGAACTCAGAAATAGTTTACAAGAATTTAATTAAGAACGGAACAACTCTTGATCTTTTTCTTTTTCTCCTCTCTGTGTTCTGTCTGTAAAGAAAATGAAGTGAAGATATTTTTGAAGTGTGTTGAAGTCTGGCCGCCAGCTTGATCTTTTAAAAGAAATGATCCACAAGTCTCTGTCTCTTTTTGTTCCATTTTGTATTGCTAAGACAATCGGCAAGACAATCAGAATCACCAAGACAATCAATTTGTACTAGGAAGACAGTCTCCAAGACAATCCTGAGCCACCAAGACAGTCGCCAAGACAATCATGAGCCACCAAGACAGTTGCCAAGACAATCTGTCTTTTTAGATATTTATGGAATTTCTAGCTTGCCAAGACAATCTGTTATGCTTCAAGACAATTTGTCTAACACTCCAAGACAATCGGCAAGACAATCTCAGATTGTCTTGCTAGTTCATTTTTTCGGCTTTAAATTAATTTGATTAAATAATTAATCATCTTAATTCAAACTTACTTAAATAATTATTCAGATTTAATTAATTTAATAACTAATTTAATAAATAAATTAATTGTGGAAGAATTAATTTATTAATTAAATTAACTACTTGATTTAATTAATTAAAAAAGAATAATTATAAATCCTTAGATTGTCTTAATTCTTTTATGAATCACTGAAAATAACAAAGAAGTACCACTGAACTATCTGTCGACGCTCCATGTACTGTCTGGTTCATGAACGACTAACTCCAATGGATGTTCTTCATTTAGACTTTAAGATGTGGTTCTTTTTCTCTTCTCATTTCTCTTGATTATCCTTTGATAATTATATTAATTCCAACTTAATTAACCTTTTAATTAATTAACATAATAAATTAATTCTGATAGAATTAATTCATCAAATAAATCAACCAAATGATTTAATCAATTAATAGAGAATTAATACACCTCCTTGACAGCATAACCCTTGTGGACTTCCATGTCTTGATAAATCTGATCCTCCACAAAGATTATTCCTTAGCCAGTCTTGATAGCAAAACCATTGTGGTTAAACTTATGTTGCTTGCACAATGATTTTCTCTTTATACCAGTCTTGATATCTTGAACCACTGAAGTTAATGACGAACAACCACTGTTTAATGTTGACACTCGATGCACGGTCTGGTTCATGAGTGACTAACTACAATGACTGTTTTTCATATATTGACTTTAAAGCTGTGGTTCCTGTCTTCCTTTTCTTCACTCTTTATTCAAACATTTATAACATGTATTCTATCACTTTAGGAACCTCTTGTCACTATAAATAGAACCCACTGTCTTGATTACTCCACTGACGCTTGATCAACTGAATGAACTTCTTCAAGTGTAGTATAACTCAAAACGGTAGATTGACTTTGTCTTCTTTCTCTTGACAGTTGAACATTTGAGATCCCTGTGACAGTAGATATATACTACTTACTATTACATTCTTGTTTAAGTTGAGTTAAATCCTCGATTGTTTACAAATAGGGTAAACATATGACTTTCAATCTCCCCCTATTTGTTTCTTAAACATTAACATACAAATCCTAGAGGATAACTCAACCATAAACAAGAAGAAGATAAAGCATTAAAGAACTATAGTAAATAATACCTTAAAAAAATTCTGGAGTAGATATAACATTTCCAGATTCTCAATCGTTGAAATGATAGATGATTGTTCCTCTAGCACTGAACTGATCTTCATTAAGTAACTTATCTTCATTTCTTGACATATCTGCCTGATAAATCTTTACATCTCACATTGAACATTATCAGCAGATACTTGGAAATTCTTCAGTTGCAAAGAATATGACTTGTAAACCATATACTGAAGAATTCTTCTTTGTCGTTTCATACTTCTCTCATTCCTTATGTCTCCCTACCTAAGGTGATATGTCTCCTCCTTATAACGGTGATAACTTTTCATCTCTCCCTGACAAGGCGAATACTTCTATCTCCCCCTGACAAGGTGAATACTCCCCCTTTCTAAGGCATATCCTTTATCTTCCATATCTCTCCCCCTTAGATAGAAAATGTCCCCCTCACTAAGGTAAGATATAATCTCCCCAAGTAAGCTTATAACTCCCCCTTAGTTGAGTATCTCTTACTAAGGCAATCTTTGAGTATATCTTCTTCAATATATCTATCTCCCTTAGTTGAGTAATCCTCCAAGCATTCAATTACAGCAAACATCCAAATGCAAATTAGATGATACCATATTTTCAATTATAACTCACCTCTTACCTTTAGTACAACAGATTTTTCATACATATACCATTGTCTGCTGTAATAAGGAAAAGAAGCTTTGCTTGTGTTGAAGAATTTTCATGAAGACTTCCAGAATAGAAGTATGTAGACTGATCAACTTTGCCCTTTAGATATTATAGAATGTCCTCACTATTGATCATCCTGATAACCAAATCTCCCGACAATTTCCTTATATCTCCCAACTCTTGTAAGTGAACTTTGTTTGGGGAATTGGAAATGGGATTTGGTGTTTATCTTTCTTCCTCACTGTGAGTGTGTGATTCTGTTTCGTGTACCTCACAAGTGTTTAACTCATCTCTCCACTCATATCACTTCTCTCATCTCTCAAGTGTTTACACTCATGCTCACTAGTGTATCACTCTTATCTCTCATAGCTCCAACATTCATGTGCTGCAAGGAAAATTCACCATAGCCCCTTTTAGAGACGTCGGTGGTGGTGCAATGGGGTTTCACAAATCCCCGATCCTCGTTGGACTCGTCAGACGAATCTAAGTCATAATCTACAAGTTGATAAAATTTTCCCTTTTTGTGGGTTTCAGAATTGAATTCTGAGAAGGTAAAATGAAATCAAAACTTAGAATTAAAATCATGTTTCCTTCTAATATTGGTGAAGACATCTCCTTGTTAAACTCATCAGGTGAATCTGAATCATAGTCAACAAGTTGCCGATCCGCACCTATGTCGGACCCGATACCCGCAGGATCCAGAGATGTTCCCTCTGGGGAGTTAGACAATGATCCTGTTGATTTTGCATTGAGATCAAAGCCTTCTCTCGAGGTCTGTGAAGACTCTTGGTTCTTTGAGGAACCTTCAACTATAATCCTAACCGTAATATGGTCGGAGTACAAGTTTCCGTCAATTCATCCTTAGTGTGTGTAATCTCACTTTATGCATAGGAAGTATTTTAGTTTGTTTATGATGTAGTGACTTACCAACAGATGCCCTGGCCTATAGTTGAATTTTAATAGACTCTTCCTTTTGAGAGAATGAATCCAGAGACTGTTTTAGTGCCATTTTCAGCTCTGCATTCTTTTGGGAGAATGCAGGCGAGCTTACAGATACCTCAAGTTGTATACAACTATTCTCCTTGAGAGGTAGAGCTGTGGGTTTAATATCCCTCACATCCTTATTTGCTGCATCAAGTGCAGTTACTCCATTATTGACCTCTAGTCTAATAGGTTACTTCCACTTCAGGGGTAAGTTAGGATGTGTTTAGATTTAGATTTATAGTCTGGGATAGAAGTTGTTGGGTTTACACCCTCATGACTTTAAATTGTGAGAAATCTTCCACTGGGAGCTGAACCTGCATCACATAGCAGTAGAACAACATAGAGATAGAATGCATTTACATCATACCAGAACATTGAGTGAGAACATATGCATTATATCATGTGAGAGAAATGATGTAAAGTTGTGACTTCAAAACATTTAAACATATAAGCAATCACAGTTGTAGAAAGATTGAGTTTTGTTTTTAAAAACTGTTAATGTGCAAGAGTCTGTATTTATGCATAAAAGAATGTATTATCATGTCTTTTAATGAAAACTAGGTCGTTTTTATTTTTAAAAGACACAAACTCTTGACTTCATAGTAATTAAAAAAATTTATTAAATATATACTAACACTAATGATTTGTAGATAAGCAACATTTACTTAGAATAAATTCTAAGTAATATCATCAGAGCTAATATATAAATCTCAATTAGTTTGCAATAAAGTATTAGAGCAACCAACAATTGTTAGTAGAACATATTTTACTATTTGATACCAACTGTTAGTATTTGTCAAACACTTTAAAATGCAAGTAATTGTATTTATGATTACTTTATCAAAATTAAATTATGAGCAAATAAACCATATAATTGGTTCAAATCATAATTTAACTAAGATAGAAATAATCACTGTTAAATACTAAATATTCAATGATATCAATTGTTAGATAAATTCAATTCAAGGAAGATTGAATTATTACATTGAAAACCAATTGACCTAATGAATATTAGCATCTAACTACTTATGACTATCATTCACTGACATTCATAAGTAAGAGGAATTGGTTGACAAGAAATACATAAGTTCTTTAGATGTAACATTTCAAACTTATGACTTCAAGGCAACTTCTCGATAATAACAATTGTTAACTCCTAACAACTGCTTGTATTAGACAACCTTGGTTCTATAAATAAGAATTAATTACCAAAGATGTCTTGTCTGCAGTCTTAGAAATGATATTCTAAGTCCAACACACCTTGATCCATTGTATATATCATTCATTATCAAAGTGATTAGAAGCTTGCAAATAAGCATAAAAATTATTCCAAGTAAATTTTTACTTAGAAAATTTCGACACCTTGTATAGTAGTATGAGTGAATTTCAAAAGATACAACATAGATTACTTAGAGGAGTTCTAAGTAATTTCACTCATACCAATACATCTCACAATCAGTTAGTAAATAGAATTCTAACTAAATATCATTAACCGATATAAGTCAAAACTTCATTACAACCAATTGTTAGAACCATGATATTAATTATAGTGAATTTCTGAAAATGGAGCATTGATAAGTTCACTAGAACTAACATCTCACAACTAATTGAAGACCAACACAGATTAGGTCCAAATTAGTTATGTTGTATATTTATTTTAATAAATATGAGGTACAGAGCAAATACTTATATTGAATTGCTTCAGGTTCCATATCTCAAATTAATCAAAATAAATAATAAATACTAAATCTCTATGAGTTAGATTTTAGCACATAAGTATTTAAATTATCCTAAAATAATCACCAATAAAATATATTACAATTATACACATGGCAATAATTTAACAGATAATTCTCAGCGTGAGGTCTGGATCTAAATAAGTTCATAAGTCCTTTCAATACTTACAATTGAATACTTGTAAACTCATTTAATAATTGCTTATAGTAAAATCACAAGTCCTTTCAATACGGACAATTGAATACTCGTGATCTACCCTAAGAATTACTTAACAGATGGGATTTACAAATCATATAGAATTAATAAAATTCCAAGTTTACAAACCAATCTTGAAAAATTAAATTTATCAAGTGATTTAGCAAACATATCTGCAAGTTAATCTTAATTAAAGACATACTGAAAGGCATATGACACAGCCTATTTGTAGTTCGAGGACTCAACTCAACTTAAACTTAGATTGTAATAAGTAAATAATTTTAACTGTCACAGGAATCTCAGGAGGTACTATCTGTCAGAAGAAAAACCCTAAAGTCAATCTATAGTTTTGATGTTTTACACTGGAAGAAGCTTAGATTGCTGATCATGTTGGGAGTTGTCCCACATCGTTTGTGGGAGGGGCAGATAGCTAGTTTATAAGCAGTCAGTTAACTTCATTAGTATGAGGCCTTTTGGGAGGTGCCCAAAAACAAATCCGTGCGGGCTCAGCCCAAAGCGGACAATATCATACTAATGTGGAGTTAAGGCCTGCTTAACAAGCCCAACAAGTGGTATCAGAGCCAGGTTATGATGATCCATAACAATCCATAACAATCTCAATGGGCTTCAGAATGGATCCAAGGAAGAGGCAGATGGGCTATCCCAGAATGGGCTTAAGGAGGAGCAGGTGGGCCTTCCAGTATGGGCCTAGGGAGGAGCCAGATAGCCAGGTGGATTTCCAGTTTGGATCAAGGGGGAGCCAGATCACACAGAAAGAGGCAAATTCGACAGGTGTAGAGCCTGATGTGTGAAGGGGGAGATTGTTGGGAGTTGTCCCACATCGTTTGTGGGAGGGGCAGATAGCTAGTTTATAAGCAGTCAGTTAACTTCATTAGTATGAGGCCTTTTGGGAGGTGCCCAAAAACAAATCCGTGCGGGCTCGGCCCAAAGCGGACAATATCATACTAATGTGGAGTTAAGGCCTGCTTAACAAGCCCAACAGATTAAGCCTCAGTATATCATCAAAGAAGTGGATTTGTTTCTAAGACAGAGATTTCTAGAGTGACAGGTTCAGACAGAATACAGTGAAGTACAAGAAGGAGAAATAAATGAGAAGAAAAATGAATCACATTTTTAATGTGAAAATTAGAGGACAGTCATTGAAGTTAGTCGTTCATGAACCAGACCGTGCATGGAACGTCAGCAAAATATTCAGTGGTATTCCTTTATTACTTTCAGTGATTCAGAAAAGAATTAAGACAATCCAAGGATATATAATTATTCTTCTTTAATTAATTTAAATCAAGTAGTCAATTTAATTAATTAATTAATTCATCCTGAATTAATTCTTTAATTAAATTAATTATTAGATTAATTAAATCTGATTAATTATTTAAGTAAGGTTAAATTAAAATGATTATTTGTTAATCAATTTAATTTAATCTGAAAAATGAACTAGCAAGACAATCCCTGATTGTCTTGCCGATTGTCTTGGAGAAGGGATTTAGAGAAACAAGACAATCACTGATTGTCTTGAAGAAGAAAATCAGTAAAGCAAGACAATCTCTGATTGTCTTGCCAATTGTCTTGGTAATGATAAATTCTGAACAGCTTTAAAAAAGTAGAATAAAAATCTGATTTGATTGTCTTGACGATTGTCATGACAGTTCAAATCAGATTGTCTTGATAATGATCAAAAAGAAAAAGCTTCAGACAGAATGATAATTTTTGATAAAGCAAGACAAAGATCTCAGAATTTGATTGTCTTGCCGATTGTCTTGGAAGAACCTGATTGTCTTGACGATTGTATTGAATATTGTCTTGGCAGTACAAAATTGGTTGTCTTGGAAGAATAGATTGTATTGCCGATTGTCTTGACAGTTATATTTGAAGATAAAGAGGCAGTGAATATTATATATCAAGACAGAATCGACACAAGACAGTACAGACAGAAATATTACATACAACAAAGGCAGTTTGCTCTCTTCTCTCTCATCAAGAACACTATACAAGAAGCATAAAAATTCATAGAAAATCAAGTTCATCTTATTTTTAATATCTGATCCGATAGAACTTGTTTACTTGATACTCTTGTACTATTAGCGAGTTTTTACTCCTAATCTATATCTTGATTTTTATTAACAAATCTAGAAAAATTCATGTCGAATTTTCTAATTTGTTTTTATTAACTAGATATAAATTCCGTACTGTATTTGTAACAAACCCCTCAAGTTAATATAATTTTATATTCAACTTGAATTTTGTTTCATTTAATTCCGCTTAAATTTGTCAAAATATAAATTAAATTATCTTGACAAATTTCGATTAAACAGTATTGTTTGTATTCAACCCCCCCTTCTACAAACATATTGGACCTAACAATTGGCATCAGAGCCTATTGATTGATATAAAAATCAAGATCCTAATTTTATTCCGCCAAAAATCTATCTCGAATTTTTAACTCACTTAAAAATTCATCATGTCGTCAAAAAGCATTGTTAAAATTCCCATGTTTAACAAGGACAATTATACAATGTGGAAAAATAAAATGGAGTTGTTTCTTGATGTCGCAAATTCTAAATATTTGAGTGTTCTACAGAACGGACCTATAATTCCACTCGAACATATACCTGCATCTATTGTTGGAGGAAGTGTTGTAACACCTGCATCATCTGTTCCAAAGCATGCTGATTCTTTTACTCCTGTTGAAAAAGAGGACGCACGACTAGATAAGAATTTGAGACTTATTTTAATAGATTCCCTGGATCCTGTGATGTACAGCCATGTGATAAATTGTAAAACTGCAAAACACATGTGGGAAACTATTGAGACTATCAATGAAGGAACTGATGAAGTCAGGGAAAACAGACTTCAGATTTTAACCTCTGAGTATGAACACTTTAGAGTTGGCCCTAATGAAGGCATTCAGGAAGTGTTTGAAAGGTATAACAAAATTATCAACAACTTGCAAGTCAATGGCAAGCAATATACACAGAAGGAGATTGATATGAAGTTTTTGTTGACAATGCCCACTCATCTTGAACATAGGATAACAACCATCAGAGAATCAAGAGATTTGAATAAGATTGCTCTTGAAAGATTGTTTGGTGTTCTGAAAACCTATGAATTGGAACAAGTACAGCAGAGGGAGGTCTCTGGTAAAGGAAGAGTGCCAAGTTCATCTCCAGCTCTTGTAGTTGAGGCACCTAAGGAAGTGGAAGCTAAGGTTGTTCTACCTTACAGCTCAGACACGGAAAAGACTGAAGTAGAACTTGGTCAAACACCACCTACTCAGGATGGTGGAGACTTCTACTCATTGGAAGAGCTAGATCAACTGGAAGATGAATCGCTGGCATTGATGGTAAGGCAATTTGGCAACTTCAGATTCAGAAGAAATCCAAAGTACAGGTTCAAGTCAAATAACAGATTCCAGAGAGGAGGCTCTTCTTCCTCTAGTAACAGGAGAGGATACAAAACTGGATCTGTTGACAGAAGCAAGATTCGTTGCTTCAACTGTAATGAATTAGGGCACTTTGCCACTGAATGTCAGAAACCCAAGCAAACTCAAAGAAGAGATTTTGCTGCTGAGAAGAAGAAACCTGGAAAAGCCTATGTTGCGGCTGGTAAGAGTTGGGATGACACGAACAGCGAAGATGAAGAATACGGAAATCTTGCGTTGATGGCAAATGATCAAGCATCTGATCATCATAACAAACCGGTAACTCTTACTGACACTGAGTTGATTCGTAGTCTTTATAATTCATTAGGTAATGCACAAACTGAATATAGAAGACTAGATCTGTTAAGCACTAATCTTGGCAATGAAGTGTCAGAATTAAAAAAGGTGCATATTAATCAAGATCAACAAAGAGATGAAATAACAATGCTTAATAAAAAGGAAAAAGCTATTCTAGAAGTTGTAGGCAAACAAATGGCTAGAATTACTGAACTTGAAACACAGGTCAGGGCTTGTTATAATTTGGTTAAAGTTTCCAAAGAGTTCTTTAACAATCAAATTGTAGAACGCACAACAGGTATAGGGTATGGTTACAATGAAGCTGTTGGCTCATTGGGCATAAATTCCCTTAACCCTGTTAGTGCTAAAGAAAGGGGAATACCACATGTGCTCAAAAATGTTAAAGAACCTCTGTTTAAAAAATCTGATGCTGGCCCACCAGATATTCTTTCTATGGTTATCCAAGAAGAAATGAGAAATGAGGATAGTGCAATGGCACAGTCTTTGTTAAGGATAAATATGTTAAGGATAAATTTGTTAAGAACGCTAATCCAAAGAATGTTTCATCCAAGAAAGATGTCACAGTCTTTGTTAAGGCTAAATCAGTTGAGGACACTAATACAATGAATGTTTCATCCAAGAAAGATGTACCTAAAGTGTCAGTCAAAGTTGTTGAATCAGCTAGTTCTTCTAAGACTGAATTAGGTGGTAATAAGTTGAAACAAAAAAATACCATGCCTATCATTGATTCTAATCATAAAGCATGTGGTGTTATCAATTGTATGTCTTGTGCTTTTAACAGTATGCGTGCTTATTTTAATGGTAGTTATGCACGTGTTAAACAGAATGCTCCTCGACAGCATATGAACAGGAACAATAATGTTCGATCAAAGACTGCTTTTCCTCCTCAAGTTAGGAGAGAGACATTTGCACCTAAGACTAAACAAAAGGTTACCAAGAATGTTTACCAGGTCAAATGTCCAGTCAATGACACAAGTGTTATTGATGCTAGAGAAACATGGATACCCAAGATAAAACAAAAGATTTTCAAATCTGTTTATAAGGTTAAATGTTTATTGACTAAAGATGTTAAAATTAAAAATGTTGTTTTGACTGATAAAGGTCAGCACTTTAAATCCGCAGGACCCAATCAAATTTGGGTCCCGAAGAAGGTTTAATTCATTTGTCATTGCAGGGTATTGAACAGGTTGAACGAGTAACCTGGATCTTGGACAGTGGATGTTCAAGGCATATGACTGGAGACAGAACCCTGCTGACAAATGTGGTGGAGAAGGCCGGCCCAGTAGTTACCTTTGGAGATAACAGCAAAGGTAGAACTGATGGATATGGCAGACTTGAAGCTGGAAATGTTATCATTGAAGAAGTGTCCTTTGTAAAAGGACTTGAGCATAATTTGCTCAGCATCAGTCAATTCTGTGACAAGGGATTTGAAGTCCACTTTAACAAAATGAATTGTCTGATTTCACACAAAAGAAATGAACAACCATCTCTGACGGGAGTCAGAAAAGGAAACTTGTATGTAGCCAACATGAACACTAGAAGCACTCAAGAAATCAATTGCTTCTATTCTAAAGCATCCACAGATGAAAGCTGGCTATGGCACAAGAAACTGTCTCACCTAAATTTCAAAACAATGAATTATTTGGTTAAGAGGGAAATGGTGATAGGTTTACCCCCTATGGAATTCACACAGGAAGGAATATGTGATGCCTGTCAAAAAGGCAAACTAAAAAGGGCAACTCACAAAAGCACCGATATATCTTCAATAACTGATCCTTTACAGTTACTTCACATGGATCTATTTGGTCCAGTGAATGTGATGTCTATGTCAAAGAAAAGATATGCTCTTGTGATTGTTGATGATTTTTCAAAGTACACATGGGTTTTGTTCCTGAATTCTATAGATGAGACTCCACAACTGGTGATTGATCACATCAAGTTAATTGAGTTGGATTCCAAGTATCCAGTGAGGGGTATAAGGTCAGACAATGGAACTGAATTCAAGAATGCAATTCTGAATGACTTTTGTACTGAAAAAGGAATAACCAGACAATTCTCAGCTCCAAGAACTCCTCAGCAAAATGGGGTAGTTGAAAGAAAGAATAGAACCTTGATTGAAGCTGCACGTACTATGTTAAGCGAATCAAGGCTTCCATTATATTTTTGGGCTGAAGCTGTCAACACTGCTTGCTATACTCAGAATCGAACTCTTATCAACAAAGACTTGATGAAGACACCCTATGAAGCCTTGAATGAAAAGAAACCAACACTCAAATACTTCCATGTATTTGGAGCTAAATGCTTTGTACTTAAAGAAGGAGACGATCAAGGTGGAAAATTTGAAGCCAAAGCACATGAAGCAATTTTTGTTGGTTATGAAAGAAGAGCTTATAAGGTGTATTTGATTGAACATCAGAAGATGATGGAAAGTGTCAATGTAACATTTGATGACACTAAACTCACTAGTATCCAAACTGAAGATTCATCTGAAAAGCTATCTTTTGAAGATATGAAAGATCTAGATTCAGATGATGATAGTCCACCTGATGTTTTTGCTGATGCTAATGACAACAATGTCAATGATGAGTTCAATCAGAATAATGATGGTGATAATAATGATAATATTGAAAACACCACTCATGCTTCTGAACACTCATCTAATCATCTTGGCAACAACTCAGGGGGAGTTAGTGAAGGATCAACAAGTCATACTCAACAACACAATTCAAATCAAGGGGAATCATCAAGAGTTAATCTACCCAGACAAACTGTTTGGAATAGAACTCATCCTTTTGAGTTAATTATTGGTGATCCAGATGTTGGAGTAAAGACTAGAAGAGCTTATCAGAATCAATGCAATTATTCAGGATTTCTATCTGAAATGGAACCTAAGAAAACTGAAGAAGCTCTTTCTGATCCTGATTGGGTGATTGCTATGCAAGATGAACTCAATCAATTCAAACAAGAAGAAGTATGGAAGCTGGTACCCAGACCTTCAAATAGAACAGTGGTTGGCACTAGATGGGTATTCAGAAACAAACTTGATGAAGATGGCACAGTCACAAGAAATAAAGCAAGACTGGTAGGAAAGGGTTATTCACAAGCTGAAGGCATTGACTATGATGAAACCTATGCTCCAGTGGCAAGACTTGAGGCCATTAGAATATTCTTGGCATTCGCAGCATTCTCAAACTTTAATGTTTATCAAATGGATGTAAAGAGTGCTTTTCTAAATGGTAAGCTGGATGAAGAGGTCTATGTAGAACAGCCCCTGGCTTTGAAGATCCAGATCTGTTGGACTATGTCTACTTCCTTTTCAAGGCTATCTATGGCCTCAAGCAAGCACCAAGAAAATGGTATGACACCCTTTCTGAATTTTTACTTAAAAGTGGCTTTGTTAGAGGTGTCATAGACAAAACTCTCTTTACTAAGAAACATAAAAATGATACAATATTAGTCCAAGTCTATGTGGACGATATAATCTTTGGGTCTACTAATGATCTTTTGTGCAAGAAATTTGCTAAGTTAATGCAGGGTAAATTTGAAATGAGCATGATGGGAGAACTGAAATTCTTTCTTGGATTGCAAATAAGTCAAAGGACAGATGGAATATTTATCCGTCAATCCAAGTATATCAAAGAACTCCTCAAGAAATATCAAATGGAGGACTCATCTTCAGCTCAGACACCATCATCTACAGCTGTCAAGTTTGGAACTTGTGAAAATTCTGCCAAGGTAGATGTCACAAGTTACAGAGGTATGATAGGCTCATTACTTTACCTTACTGCAAGTAGACCAGATATTATGTATGCTACATGCTTGTGTGCAAGGTTCCAAGCGGATCCTAGAGATGTTCATCTCATTGCTGTAAAACGAATCTTAAGATATCTTAAGGGTACACCTAATCTAGGTATCTGGTACCCTAAAGAATCTGGTTTTAATCTTGTTGGATACACAGATTCAGATTATGCAGGAAGTGTCTTAGATAGAAAAAGCACCTCTGGGAGTTGTCAATTCCTAGGTGGCAGGCTAGTTTCTTGGTACAGCAAGAAACAACAAACAGTTTCCAACTCAACAGCTGAAGCTGAATACATAGCTGCTGGAAGCTGTTGTGCACAAATCTTGTGGATTAGGAATCAGCTGAAAGACTATGGTTTTGTATTAACAAAAATTCCAATTTTGTGTGATAATACAAGTGCCATAGCAATCTCCAACAATCCTGTGCAGCATTCGAGGACCAAGCACATAGACATCAGGTATCATTTTATAAGAGAGCATGTCATGGATGGTACTGTGGAATTGTTATTTGTACCCACAGAAGAACAAACAGCAGATATTTTTACTAAGTCTCTTGACGAATCCACATTCACCAAAATTGTTGGTGAATTGGGTATGTTAAACAGTCCTAGTAATTAAGCTGGTTAATATCTGAGGTTTATTCTTTAATAATTTGCAAGTGATTTTGTTATTATTTTTAAATTTTAATCACTTGTATAATTATTTTATCAACTTTTTATTGCTTGTAATTGCTAAAAATCTTTGTCAACATGTTTATAATAACTTCTTTATTACTTCTTGTGTTTTGAAATATTTGTGATATTTTAATGAATCATATTCTCTCTTTAAATAATTTTCTATTAGAAAGTTATTTATTAGAAAATATTTAGATTCATTAATTTGTTATAAATGTTTTTGTAAATATATTTAATATTTTATTAAATGTTTTGTAGTGTTTGTCCTTTTGTTATTTATATTTGTTTTCGTAAAAAGATTAATCCATGTGTTCGCTAAATATTTATCTATAGTAATTTTAATAATATATTAGAGTGTATTTTAATTGGATTAATTTTGCACATTAATTTGTATTTTATTAGCATAATATTAGCAGATTAATAGATTGTCTTGTTTGTCTTTATAGTATCAAGACAATCGCCTTGTCTTGGCAGGTTATTTTTTTAAATAATAAAATATTTTTTTTTCAATTTTCAATTTTATTTTTTGTTTTGTTTTGTTTTCTTAATTTTAGTTCAAGACAAACGGTTGTCTTGATAGTTTTGAACTACCAAGACAATCGGCAAGAGTGTCTTTTCAGTATTTTTTAAAAAAAAATGTGTGTTTCAATTTGTTTTTAATCAGTTAAATAGACGATTGTCTTGATAGTGTTTATACTACCAAGACAATCGGCAAGACAATCAACCGATTGTCTTGTAATGTTATTCTATACTTAAAAAAAAAAGGAAAACAGCAAGACAATTATCTCTCTCTCTCTCTCTCTCTCTCTCTCTCTCTCTCTCTCTCTCTCTCTCGTGTATTGACACAGAGAACTCAGTCGCATATATACACGATACACACGATTTTTGCAACGAACCTCTGCTCGATTTTCTTCAACAAAACTGAAAACGAACAACATCATTGAATAGATCGTTCGATTTCCTGTCTTTTGAACCGAACTTCTTCGAATTTCATTCAGTTTTTGAAAACTCAATTTTTCAAAAAATTGAATCGGGTTTTCACTGTTTTAATTGTTTTAGATTTTTTCTTTGAAATCTAAAAATAGATTGAGACTCCCAATGTTTAGAAGATCATCATACAAATTTTTGGGATTTTTCTGTCAACTTTGAATTAATTCGAATTTTTAATTAATTTTAATTAATTATTAATTCTGAAAATTTTCGAATTGTATTAATTTCCTTAAATTGAAGTGTGTTTTTGTGTTAAAAAAAATGGCTGATAATTTTGAGATAATGAAGCATAATTTGGTTGGCTATTTTAATCCGAACGATTGTCCCTATGATCGATTTAGGCCTTGGATACGGTTTTTAAATGACGATTCAATTATCCGAACTGCTATTTCGATCGAAGCCCCAATTAAGATAGGACCACTGAGATTGATTTGCACAGAAGCTGTGGTGTCTGAAGATTTGACCTCATTCTCTTTTGATTTTGATGGTACACACCACGTCGTGACGGAATCAACCCTTACTACTGTATTGGGCCTCCCGGTGGATAATTTTGATCCATTTCCAACCAGTGAACAACTCTATCAATTCTTCAGTGATATTAATTATCGTGGAGTAATTGATATGAACAACCTGAGCAAAAGGAATCTGGTTCAACAATGGGATGCATTTTTCGACACGATCTCCAAGGTATTTGCTAATACAGCCAGAGGTAACTTTCATTTACTCACCTCTATGTTACAAACTATTGGTTATGCTGTTGCTAACAACCGTAGAATCAAAATTGATAATCTACTTTGGAATACTATTGTTGGTAGAATTGTTAAGGCCAGAAGGGATTTTAATGAGGGTAAGAAACTTTTATGTTATTATCCTAGATTCTTAACTTTGTTATTTAATCATCTTGTTCCTGTTGGTCAACAAACAATCTTTAGGAATGACAACCCTATGGTATCAGGCAGGCAAACCAAGAAAATATTCACTAGCCTTGATACACATAGAAAATTGATAAATGTGCCAGTGTATATTACACCATATTTGTCTACCTTCATAAATCTACCTGTCATTCCTCGACTTGTAAATGCACCTGAACCTGAACCTCAAAATGTACATGTCCCTGAACTTCAACATCAAATGGAACAATCTATTCCTTCAGGTACAGCTACTGCATCAATGGAGCAGGTATTGCCTTCTATCTCTCAAACTGTTTCTGGAGCCCAAGTGGATGATAGGTCAGACCAAGAGGTTGTAGAACCACAGCCTCTATCCCAGGTCTTAGAGCCAAACACTGTGTCTAATCAAATCTCTAAACCTAAAGCCAGAAGCAAGTTGTTGACAAAAAGAGCTGATAGAAGAAGTGATAATGTGAGTGATCCCACAGCTCTTCCTCCACCAAAGAAGAGAAGAAACCTACTACTTGAGGCATCTGTTAGCCCATCCATTTCATCCCAACAGGACTTGGACATTGAAATGGCCGATGAACTGTTACTAATTTCATCATCTCAACAGAATGAAATTATTGAAATTCGCCAAAGGGCCGTGGCACCTTGTACAGAGTCAAGTACACCTCTTTTACTCACAATGGGGGAAAACATTACCATAGAATATGATGTTGTTAAGGACACTGAGCAAGGAGTGCACGATAGGATTGTTACATTGCCTACCATTGTTACGGTAGAAGAGCCTTCACAGGCTTCAGAGGGAAATCTTGACTCTCTGCTAGTTATAATAGAGTCATCATCTCCCCTCCCAGGAGGAACATTCCTGCAGTGCCAGCCCTGGCCTAGTGCCAACTGTGCTATTGCACAAGGCCCATTAGGTCAGGGGGCCCAAAAAAAAAATTCAGCCCATATACATGTTAGTATGTTCAGTTGGTCGATGTTTTTTTTTCAAGTTAACCTAGCTAGTAGCTACGTGACTACTACTACGATCAGGGGGAGGGAATTAAACAATAAACAATCACCCAACAAATAATCAGCCAAACAAATTCTCTTATAATCCAAATTTTAGGGCTTTCAAAATCAAAAGTTCCAGAACTTCCAAAATCTTATTATCAAATTTGAGATTCCAAAACTTTTAAGGTAATCTTTCTTGTAATCTTGTCTTGTATTCTTATTTTATCAACAAGAATGATAGTTAATTACTATTTACTAATTTCCCATATTAGTTAGTACTTAGTAGTTTGATTTGTATATTTGTATGTATATTGTATCATAATTGAAACTAATTTAACTAGAATTATTTTTGTTTTTCAGTTTTGGACTTGCTGGTACTTTGTGTAGTAAAGATTGGTGGAGTACTCTTATTAAATTGGTGGAGCTCAAGATTGTGAGAGTATTTTATTCATCCAGGTTTTATTATTCTCACCCTCCCATTTGGTGTTGCAATTTAAGTTGAAAATGTTCAATAAAAAGCATATGTCTGGTCATGAGAAAAGAAAACGAAAAAAAGAGGAAGAAGAGAAGATTAAACCCCTAAAAGGATCACTTGAAAAACTTTGGAAAAAAGCCAAGGTACCCGAAGAAAAAGAAGTGCCTGATGTTGAAACTGAAGTGCCTGAAATTATAAGAAATTCTGTAGAAGATGAGAATGTGATTAATGAAGAGACTGAAAATGAAGTAATTGAAGAAGAAATTGATGTGTTTGAAAATAGGGAGGAAATTAATCCAAGTGATCCTAGTTCTTTGTCTTTGAATATTTATGATCCTCGAGTGTGGGATGGATTAAATAATAAAATGAGAGATTTGCTTGTTGAAAAGGGCCCTGTTAGAGAAAATAATATCAATTTTCCTAAAGATAAGTACAATAGGGGGTTCTCTACATATTATTTTGATCAGAAATTAAGAAACGGAGAACTTATTGATAGAAAATGGTTAGTTTACTCAAAAGAATTAGATAAAGTATCCTGTTTTTGTTGTAAAGTTGTGAAAAAAGCTCGTTCACAAAGCAATTTAGCAAGTGCTGGAGTAGATGATTGGGTGCATTTGGGTGAAAAGCTTAAGCAACACGAAGATAGTCGTGAACATCTTATTAACCTTAGAGCTTGGGCTGAACTTCAAATTAGACTGAAAACAAATCAAACTATTGATAAAGAAATGCAAGAACAGATAAAAAAAGACACTGAGCATTGGAGAGAGGTTATGATCAGAATAATTGCTGTTGTTAAACGTCTTGCAATGAATAATTTGGCATTTCGTGGGAAACATGAAAAAATATTTGAAGATTCAAATGGTAATTTTTTGGGTTTTCTGGAGTCAATAGCTGAGTTTGATCCTGTAATGAAGCATCATTTTAGACTCATTCAAGATAAAAACATTCATTATCATTATCTTAGTCATAAAATTCAAAATGATTTGATTGACATGTTGGCATCGAGTGTCAAAAGTGCCATAATAAAGAAAATAAAAGAGGCAAAATATTTTTCCGTGATCCTTGATTGTACTCCTGATGCAAGTCGTATTGAACAAATGACTTTGGTGATTAGATGTGTGGATGTCATGAGCTACCCAATAAAAATAGAAGAATATTTTTTAGAGTTTTTGAATGTGGAGAACACTTCTGGCTTGGGTCTTTTTGGTGAATTGGAAGTTGCTCTTAGCTCTCTTGATTTAAATATTAATGATGTAAGGGGACAGGGGTACGATAATGGTTCTAATATGAGGGGAAAACATCAAGGTGTTCAAAAAAGATTGCTTGATGTTAATCCTAGAGCTTTTTATATGTCTTGTGGTTGTCATTCTCTTAATTTGGTACTTTCAGATATGGCAAACTCTTGTGTGAAAGGAAAATCTTTTTTTGGAGCTTGTCAAGCATTATATAATGTGTTTGCTAATTCCACTAAAAGATGGCATCTTTTGCTTGAATATGTTGATGATTTGACTTTAAAATCTCTATGTGTGACAAGATGGGAAAGTCGAATTGAAAGTGTTAAAGCAATAAGAACTCAGGCTCTAAAATTAGAGATGCTTTAATAAAACTAGCTGAAGTTTCTGATGATCCAAAAATAAGTTAGGATGCTGAAAAATTAGCTTCTAATGAATTTTCAAGTTTTGAATTCTTATTGAGCTTAATTATTTGGCATGAAATTCTATACAAAATCAATCTGGTGAGCAAAAATTTGCAATATGAAGATATGCGTCTTGATGTAGCAATTGCAAGTTTAAAAGGGTTGGTTTCTTTCTTTGAGAAATATAAGGAAAATGGGTTTGTTTCAGCTATGATTGATGCTAAAGAACTTGCAGATGAAATGGACATTGAACCTGTTTTTCAAATAAAGCGTAGAATTAAAAGAAATAGGCAATTTGATGAGATTCCTAACACGGAAAGGGAACAACAATCTGCTTCAGAGAACTTTAGAACTGATTACTTTCTTGTTTTAGTTGATATGGCACTCTCTCAGCTGAAGATAAGGTTTGAACAAATGGAACTTTTTGAATCTATATTTGGTTTTTTGTTTGATGCTTCCCGGTTGATTTCTTTGGATGATGAAGGATTGAAAGAGTGTTGTGTAAAACTTGAAAAGTCCTTGACTCACGGTGATGATTGTGATATTGATGGAAAACGCTTACTTTCTGAATTACAAATATTACAGGAAATGCTTCCTAGTGTAGCATATGAGTGTGAGATTCCATGGAATTCTATTAGAGTTTTGGAATTTGTGAAGAAGATGGACATGTTTCCAAATATTTTGGTTGCTTACAGGGTTTTGTTAACTATACCTATTACTGTGGCTTCTGCTGAGCGGAGTTTTTCAAAGTTGAAGTTAATTAAATCTTATTTGCGTACAAGTATGACTCAAGATAGATTGAATGGCTTAGCAATTTTGAGCATTGAAAAGCATATGCTGAAAAATATCAATGTAGAGCATATTATCGATGATTTTGCTTCAAAAAATGCAAGAAGGAGTCACTTTAAATGAGAATTGATGTTTGTTTTTGCCCATGATCTTTGTACAGGTATACTAACTTCATTTATAATTCATAATATCTTGTTTTATTGCTTAATGTATCTTATTATATGATGTTCATCCTATATAATTTATGTGAAATTTAGATTAATTTTAATGAGTTTTTTACGTAGAGCTGCTTTTTCTTGTCAGGATGCGTACTATATCTCCATCAATATGATTTGCTCAGTGATGAAGAATGAGATCCAACATTTGTTAAGTTTGCTTTAGAAAGGTTAGAAAAATTTATTCAACTTTCTTGTTTCTGCTTATTACCAGTTGTGTTTTTAAACATGTCATGAGTATAATAAAATTTAGTTGACATACGACAATGACATGATATATGATTAATTAACTTCAATTTCGTAAAAAAAATATTAAGGGCCCAAAATTTTCTTCCCGCACTAAGCCTACAAATACTCAGGGCCGGCCCTGCATTCCTGGCTCCCTCAAGGAATTCTTCACTCGCAGATTTACTTGGAGAAAGTGAAGGGCAACTTGGTCATCCTATCACTGAAGAAATTCAGTTATCAAATCCAAATGAATTGATAGAGATGACTGAGGATTGGGAATTGCGAACTCCCATTGCACCACCACTGACCTCTCCAGAAGAGGCTAGGGTCATTTCTTTTGCAGGTACAGCTCAAGGAAAGAAGCTAGTGTTGAGTGATGTGAGGACCACCTTAAATATGAGTGAAACACATGCACGAAAGGAGAGTGACATATCCTTGAGTGAACATTAGGTGAGCGCACACACTGACACAAACACTTTGTCTCTAATGGCTCAAATAAAAGATCTGCAAAAGAAATTGATGGAAACTGAGGCTGAAAAACAATTTTTCAAAGCACAAGTGGATGAACGGTCTTCTTCTTCCACCTCTGTCAACAATCAGCTCATGATTATTCGTGACGATGTCCAGAACATAAAGACTACACTCACTCCAACAATTAATACATTGATACAATCCAACTCTCAGGCATCTACAGAAAGAACAGATATTCTAAATGCTATTGACAGACTCTCTAATAGGGTGGATGAACTTCAAGTGTAAATGCATGTAACCGCTCAATCATATTCAACAACCTTTGCGAAGCTTGAAGAAAAGTATGATTACATGTTTGAAGGACTTGATCATCTATACAACATTGTTAAACCTACTCATCATATCACACCAGAACAAAGAGCTTATTTTGAAGACTATGATGATGATAATGAAGGGGATAATGATGCAAATAGGGAGCTTGACAGTCAAAGAAAGTCTGTAGAGGATTCCTCAACTAAGGGGGAGAAGTCTGGAGATGGAGGAGCAGGTAAGTCTGGAGGAGCAGGAGGAAGTAAGTCAGGAGATCAAGGGAGGCATAAGGAGAAGTCTGAGAAGTCTACCAAGGGAAAAGAAAAAGCTGCTCATGATCAGGATGTATCCGATTTTGATTTCGATCTCAAGAATAGTAAGTTTGAGGTACAGCAATTAAATGATATTGAAGAAGATCTTTCAAACTGGCAAGATGATCCTGAATTTGAAAAGGAACTTCAAGAGGAGAAAGCTGATCGTCAGATGAGACAAGCTAAGCTTGAGAAGACCAGACAGGTAGTGGATAAAAGATTGAAGCTGAAGCAAGCTGAAGATGCAGAGAAACAAAAGCTACATGCAATCAATGTACAAGAAAGAAAAAAATATATTCAGTTGAAGATTGGTCCAAAGTGGGAGAGAGCAAGGGAAATTTTTGATTCTATTCAAAACACTGCTAATGATGATGAACGTTTTCTCCAACTACTTCAACAGTTTCAAGAGACCAATCCAAATTACTTACAATATAAGGATGCATTGATGCTGGAAATCTCGAGGATAGTAGTTGGGTTTGACAGATGTGCAGATCAACTGATAATTCAGATTGACTCTCGTACAATGGGTTTTCTCTATGTGTCACTTCAAATCTTTCAACAGAGAAGCTTGATTGAACTGTGGATTATGTCCCTAAAGGTAAAAAGGTTTTCTGAACTGAATATTTTACTTCATGAAAGACTTTTGGAGTTTGCTCAAAGGAATAGTCCACAAGTTATTCAAACTCCACATCATGTTAAGTTTCTCAAGGGTAATACACTACATTCTTGCTTCCTTGATTCTAAGTCGATGAAATTATATACTGCATCTCATCTGGTCTGGTTAGAACATATGCTGAGGACTACAGGATTCGAAGATAAAGAATGTATCTTTGTTGCTGACATTATTCAATCATATGCTTTAACTGGCTTTGAAAAGAAATATTACATGCTTCGGAATCGGCTATGGGGCAACCTTGGAATTTTGCCTGAGAAACCTAAAGGTCTTGTGTCAGATTATGAACGTGTACTTGACAAGGATTTGATCAAAACCTTGGATGATCAAGAACACTGAGGGCGCGCCTTTATACACTGAGGGCGCGACCTCCAGTTTCGAATTTCTTCGAGTACTAATAAATTAACTTATTAAAAACACTTGTAAATTCTTCAATGTAAATGTAGGGCGCGCCTTATTGAATTAGGGCGCGGCCTTTTGTATTTCAACATCCAATATTCTTCTAACAATCTTCGAATATATTAAAAGTCTTGAAAAATTTGAAAATCTTCATTAAACTTGAGTCTCTTCAGAACAAGGGAAGGTGTAAAAGCACTATCCCCTTGCTAAGGAGAATGGTTATTGAAAAGTATAAAAATCAGCAAGTCTCGACTAACTCTAAGGAAGGCATATATACACTACCCCCCTAGACTAGGAGAAGAATTATTGATACTAGTCTATAACTTAAATATAAGCATTCATAAAATAGGGGGCCGAAGCCGCACCCTATTGATAATATTTCTTCAAATGCTCCGCATTCCATGCCCTTGGAATCGTGTTACCATCCAAGTCTTCTAAGTGATAAGTGCCTTCCCAGATGATAGACTTGATCTTGTAAGGTCCTTCCCAATTGGGACCAAAGACTCCATGAGCAGCTACCCTTGTATTTGTCATGACCTTCCGAAGAACCAAATCACCCACCTTAAAAAGACGGGTCTTCCAAAAAATCCAGACCCAGCCTTTGATTTACCAAATTATTTTCTTCATCATAAAAATCTCTCCTGAACGATCCCGCTCCAATTTCTACCGGAACCATTGCCTCGCATCCATAAGACAGCACAAAAGGAGACTCTCCAGTAGTAGTTCTCGGAGTTGTGTTGTATGACCACAACACTATAGGAAGTTCTTCAGGCCAATTCCCCTTGCTTTCTTCCAACTTCGTCTTCAAGGTATGCTTGATTATTTTGTTGATAGCCTCTGTCTGCCCATTACTTTGAGGATGATACACAGCTGCAAATTCTTTCTTTATCCCCAAGTCATCACACAATTTCCGTAACTCTTTGCTGTCGAACTGCTTTCCATTATCCGACACGAGTTTATATGGAATTCCAAACCTGCACACAATAGAGTTGAAAACAAAATCTCGAATTTTCCTTGCAGTAATGGTAGCCAAGGGCATTGCTTCCGCCCATTTGGTAAAGTAATCCACAGCAACAACAGCATACTTCACACCTCCCTTAGCTTTAGGGAGTTCTCCAATGAGATCTATTCCCCACATAGCAAATGGCCATGGACTAATTAAAGAAGTCAAGGTAGTAACAGGGCTGGTAGAATAGTTGGCAAACCTCTGACACTTGTCACATGCCTTAACAAACTCGTAAGCATCCTTCTTCAAGGTAGGCCAATAATATCCTTGCCTTAACACCTTCATTGCTAACGAACCACCCCCCGAGTGATTGCCGCAAATCCCTTCATGAATCTCCCTAAGGATGTAATTGCATTCATCTCCATCTATGCACTTGAGAAGTGGTTGATTGAAACCCCTCTTATATAATATTCCATCATATTCCACAAATCTAGCCGCTTGCTACCGAAGCCGCCTTACCTCAAGCTTCTCACTTGGAAGTATACCTCTTCGGATATATTTTTGAATGGGAGTCATCCAAGTAACATGTGGAGTTGATTCCACTTCCATGACTTCTATCTCTGGAATACTAGGTACTTCCTGAATTTGCAAAGGAACTGTTCCCAACAGCATAGCATCTTTCTGGGACCCTAACTTGGCTAAAACATCTGCGCTACAATTCTCATCTCGTGGAATACACTCTACCCGTACTTCTCGGAACTTTTTGATCAACCGCTGAGCGCACCTCATGTAAAGCTCTGTCCTTAGACCTCTACACTGAAATCCACCCTTTACCTGTCCAACCACTAATTCTGAATCACTTAACACAATGATATTTACTACCTTCATCTCCAATCACTTAACACAATTAATCAAGGCTTCATACTCTGCATCATTATTGGTTGCATGAAATTTGAAGTGGATGGCACTCATGAGTTGATTCCCTTCGGGGGTAAACAAGATTACACCTGCTCCAACCCCCCCATTATTGACAGCTCCATCTACTTGTAACTTCCACCAAGGTTGAGGAACTTCTTCAAATGGGCTCGCCCTCCTAAATGGAATTTCAGGCTCAACCAATACAATCGACTTTTCTCCATTTTCTGACTTGAATTCAAGAATGAAATCAGCTAGAGCTTGACCCTTGATAGCAGTCCTTGGAGTATATTCCAAATCAAATTGTCCCAACTCAATTGCCCATTTTAACATTCGACCAGAGGTTTCCGGCTTATGGAGAATTCCCCTCAATGGATATGCCGTACGAACCTCAATCTTATGAGCTTGAAAATAAGGCCGAAGCTTCCTGGATGCCAGAACTAAGGCATAGACCAACTTCTCCATGCTAGTGTATCTGGTTTCCGCATCGATCAAACGCTTACTCACATAGTAAACCGGAGACTGATGATCAACTTCTTCTCTTACCAACACCGCACTGATGGAATGTTTCGAAATGGCCAAGTATAAAATTAACGTCTCTCCTTCCTCAGGCTTAGCTAGAAGTGGAGGATTTCCCAGGTGCTCCTTTATTCTCTGAAAAGCTTCCTCACATTCAGAAGTCCATACAAAATCCTTGGCTGCCCCCTTAATTGCTTTGAAGAATTCTCTGCATTTATCCGATGATTTTGATACGAAATGATTAAGAGCAGCTATCCTTCCCGTGAGACTCTGAACTTGCTTCACACTAGATGGGGACTTCATGTCAAGAAGAGCTTTAATTTTTGCTGGATTTGCCTCGATTCCACGATGATTGACAATAAATCATAGAAACTTCCCGGACTCTACCCCGAAGACATATTTTTGAGGATTCAGCTTCATCCTAAACTTCCTCAAAATCTCGAACATCTGTTCCAAATGCTTTACGTGGTCCTCTACTTTTAAGGATTTAACAAGCATGTCATCCACGTATACCTCCATGGTTTTCCCAATCAAATCTTTAAACATCATATTTACCAACCTCTGATAGGTTGCGCCAGCATTGATCAACCCGAAAGGCATCCCAATATAACAATACAATCCTCGATCCGTAATAAAGGAAGTGTGTTCTTGATCCGGTTCATACATAGGGATCTGGTTGTAAACTGAGTAAGCATCCATGAAACTTAAAAGAGCGTGTCCTGCCGTAGCATCCACCAACTGATCAATCCACGGAAGTGGAAAGCTATCCTTCGGGCATGCCTTGTTCAGATCAGTGAAATCCACACAAGTCCTCCATTTTCCATTTGGTTTTTTCACGAGAACTTGATTAGCCAACCAATCTGGATAATATGACTCCTTGATCAGCCCAACATATAGAAGTCTATCCACCTCTTCTTTCAATGCTATAGCTCTCTCTCCACTCACTGGCCGGCGTTTCTGGCGGATTCCCTTCTTGGTAGGATCTATATTCAGACGATGACACATAACCTCCGGATCAATTCCAACCATGTCAGCATGACTCCAAGCAAAAACATCATGATTGTTTAAAAGGAAGTTGGTGAGCATGCCTCTCAACTTGGAGTTCAACTACGATCCAATCTTCAGAACCTTAGTTGAATCCTTTTCATCTACCAAAATTGAAATTGTATCCTCTACAGGGCCAGTCTTTTCAACCAGCTGCGGTGTTCTTGGATCAAGGTCGGAATCAAAACTCCGAGGATCTTCGATTGGTGCTTCATCCTTGGAGGACGCGTCCTCTTTAAGAGGGAAGTCTTCCTCAACAAGGGTATGCATCAAGCTTTCAAGTAACATTCGCCTTCCTTCTACTTGTTCACCTCTGATGTTTATAGAGATTATATCCTCTGAATCTACTTCAATTTCTTCCAGAATTCCTTCTTGAAGATCGCCAAGAACTGGGACATCTTCCTCTGGGCGTACCCTGTAAAGAGGCACTTCTTCTTCCGGCTCCTGGACGAGATACTGAATTTTAACCTCTCCCGGAGCAATGCTCATGACTCCTGAATTATCTCCAGTCAGGGCACGCCCTCCACCTTGTCTCTTAAACCCTTTGATTGCATTTTGATAACAATATCTGGAATCATGTTGAGAACCCCTTATAGTCCCCACACCATTGGGTGTAGGAAACTTCATTGCAAGATGATAAATGTAGGTCACAACTTTCATTTCCTTCAACAAGGGGTGCCCTACCAAGGCATTATGCGACGATTCCACATTCAGAATCATAAAATCCATCATTTGAGTTACAGAAAGAACTCCTTCCCCAAGGGTTACCGGTAGCTTGATGGCTCCCAAAACTTTCACAGATTCGCCCGAAAAACCATAGATCCATCCATTGTCTTGAATCATATCCTTATCTAGAAGTCCCAGCTTTTTATAAGTGCTGTAATACAAGATATTCACCGAACTTCCATTGTCAACAAAAACCCGATGTACATTCATGGAACCAATCTGAATTGCCACCACCAGAGCATCATTATGTGGATGATGTACCCATCTAGCTTCTTCTTCAGTGAAAGTAATATCTGCATATTCTCCCTTGAACAATTTGGGCGGCCTTAGCTCCAAACTGTTCACATTTATGAGAGGCCTGTATCTTGCTTCTCTAGCATACCTTTCCATAGCATGATTGCTATCACCACCCAAGTGATGTCCTCCAAAGATACTATGAATACTCCCTTCCTTGACAAATTTTTTCTCTTCGGGCTTACCATCTCCGTGGAGGGCGCGCCCTCCATCCCTTCTATCAGGATTCTCCTTATGCTTCTTCACCTCCCTAACAATCCATTCTGTCAGGTATCCTTCCTTAATCAAATCCTCAATCTCCTCCCTGAGTTGACGACATTCATGAGTGTTATGCCCTGAAGATTCATGAAATTCACAATACTTCTTCTTATCTTTACTCTGCCAAGAGGTCAATGGTTCCGGCCTCCTGAATAACCTTTTATTCTTATTCACCTCAAAGATGTGTTCAATAGAAGCTGCTAAAGGAGTATAGTTACCCGGCCTTTGATCGTAAGTGTATGTATCAGATGGACCCGAATTCCTTCCAGCTTCGGCTAAATTCACCCGATTTGCACCAGTTGTTATACGACGAGTAGGACTAGGAGACCTATCCTTCCTCTTACCGGCCTTTCCCTTAGAGCTGTTCTGACTGTCAGTTTTTCGGTTATCTGCCAAGGATTATTCCACAATTTTGAAAGACTCAGCTTGTGCAAACAAATCAGCCAACGTAGGTGGATCTCGTCCTTGAAGGTGTTTCCAGAAATCAGTTCCTACTGACAATCCGGCTATTAAGAAACTCTTGAGCGTTTCCTCTATTGCCCCTTTCACCATAGTGGATTCCGAGTTGAATCTCTTGAAATAGGATTGCAAACTCTCTCCTTCCCTTTGCTTGATAATGGCCAAAGTTGTGACTGGGGGAGCATATTTTACTGCGGCCAGGAACTTAGTCAAGAACAAGTTCCTCATCACCTGCCATGATGTAATCACCCCTGGACCAAACTTCTGAAACCATTGCTGAGCACTCTCCCTGAAAGTTGCCGCCAACAATCGACATCTAGCCAATTCCGTAACTTGATAGACATCCATCTCGATATCAAAACGTCCAAGGAATTCCACAGGGTCTGCATTTCCATGAAAGCGCAAATCATTTGTCATCGATCTATACCCAGCAGGGAGCTGCGCCTCCCTAACTTCGGTCGAGAAGGGAGAGGATGTTGGTGCAGTTGCAGATATTCTTCCTCCATCCAGGTGGGCAAGGAGTTTCTTTAAATCATCCACATTGAATGTTCTCACTCCAGGAATATTCTGGATATTTGGTTGTTCCACAGTCTGAGTACCCCCCGGGGGTGGAGGCGGTGGTGGAGCCGCTGTCTGAGTGCCTCCTTGGACCCCTGCTGGTGGTTGAAAAACATTCTCTTGAGTTTGAGTTTGCTGACCCTCAGGATTTTCATGAAGTTGCGAATTTCCTTGAGAACCTCTCTGATATTGTTCTCCTGAGTGAGGGTGCGTCCTCGACCTGGATTCACTGGAGGTGCTTGAGGGAATTTGATGGATACGAGGGGATCTTCCGCCTGAGGGCGCGCCCTGATTACGAGAGCGCCCTTTTCCCTGATACCAATCCATTCTTCTATCACCGTTATCACGGTTCCTTCTTCCAGTGTTATCGCGCTGAGGAGCTTGTTCAAATCCAAGGGGCCGCAACCTGTTATGAACAGGGGGCGCGCGCTGTGGATTATCATTTCGAGCAAGAGTTCTCTCATGTCCAAGGGGCCGCGACCTGTTGTCAGGGGGCGCGCGCTATGGATCATGACTCTGTGGAAGGGCTCGCTCATTTCCAAGGGGCCTCGACCTGTTATCAGGGGGCACGCGCTGTGAATCATGGGGCCTCGATTCCATATATTTGTCTTTCTTCTGAAGCTCAAGGAGTACCATCCTCAAATCGTCATCATTAAGCCTTATTCCAAGGTGTTCCTTCAAGCTGGCAAAATCCCTCCTCTCTCTAGCCATTTGCTCCTCATCGACTCGAATCTCACTAGGAGAGAGCCCTGAACGGTGAGGATGAGGGCGCGCCCTCTCTTGAGGATTCAACAACCTGCGCTTAGAATTATTTTCACTAGGATGTTCAACAATAGGATCAGAATAATCTAACCTTCAAGGAGTGACCAGCTGAAATCTCCTTTCGTGATTTTCCTCCCTCCTTCGAGAATCTTCCTCGATCTGAGGGGATTTCCCTGATCGGCGATGATTTCGTGGGATACTCCGAGATTTTCTCCTTGATTCTTGCTCTTCCGCCACAGAACCCAATCTCGCCCCGAAACTATTTATGGCATCTTGCATAACATACAACTGTTCCATTAATGCCGAATTACTGATAAGAACGGGCGGCTATCCACCGATGGCGGCCGGAGTTCCATGATGTCGCGGAGGAGCAACAATATTTTCCGGAACATAAGCTTCATGACGCGCTTGGTTATCTCCCAAGCTGTCATCAGAATCGTAACCATCTTCTTCTCGAGAACCTCTACCATGATTTTGAGACATCTTTTCCTCCTAAGATGTAGATCTTGATTGGCTGCCCTCCTTCTAGCGCCAATTTGTTGACGGAGGAATTTGGGAACAACAAAATTCGAGGTATGTCGCCGGAAACAAGATCTGATGCGGTGGTTCTTTGCCGGAGAAAACGGTGGTGTGTGGTTGTTGAGTGTAATTGGTGGCTGAGATTGATAGGGTTAGTGGCGGCTATTTCAGAGCTCTCGACTTCCAACCCCAAAATCGGCCTACGTACCCCGGTATTTATAGGGGATCAAGCCATACGTAGTTCTTGGAGAACAAGAAACCCAAACGGGCTTGGATTATAGGTCCAGCATCCGGAATGTTCAACTATGAGGCCTAACCACAAAGGCCCAAGGCTCATCCAAGATCTCAAGACTTCACGGATAAGGAAACTTCCCCCGTCGAGGACTAGTCCTTTCTGCTACAAGCTATTTCTTGATTTCAAGTATGCAGGTATAGCCGTGGTTTACCCCAAGTGTAGAATGCATCCCTGTCCCCCGAATGAGAAGCACCCACCAGATAGCAGGACAGGTGATCCAGAGCTTTTGGGTGCAAAGTGCAGGATTACTCCGAAGTTCCCCAATGAGAGCGCGCCCATTGAATACAGGAACAGAGCTCCCAAAGCACACACCAGAAAATCCCCATATTTCCACCTTAGGGCGCGCCCTTAGTGTTTAAGAAGGGTCCTTATATCCAGGAAAACCCTTGGAGGCCTTCTGCGACGGACATCCCCCTCCTGAGATACGACAGGAGGGAATTCTTCAATAACTCCTGGAATCCCAGCCTAATTGGAATCCCAAAATAGAATTCTTCAATGGCTCTTGGAAAATCAACTTTATCATCATTTTTAGCATTTAGGGCGCGCCCTCCTTATAGAGCAAGAGAGGGCGCGACCTAACTTCTCTATTTCCGCCAAATCCCTAACCTAATCTAGAATTCCCCAAATTGAACCTGTATTTTGACCCGAATCCATCTTGGAATACCCGAACCGAATTTTGGCCATAACAGGTACCATTTCCTCAGATTTGGGTCCAGCTTAAGATTTTTGATTACCAACTTGTTAGATCCAAACTAATAGGTCAAAAGCCAGCTATAGTGGTGTGTTGGCAGAGAGTCTTGACAGGTCTAGAATCTTCTGAACAAAAACAAAAGATCCTTGACTTACTTTTGTTGTCATCATTCTTTTGGCTTACAAAAGTAAATCAAAAGAATTGCAACTTTACCAACATCAAAACAACAGATATCTTGGTACCAATTTATAGTTAGTAGACCAACATATAATATAATCAAGATATCATTGCACATATATATCATTTATGTTTATGCCTAATGATGTAGAGAGTTCTATAAATATGACACCAATTGTTAAAAGATACCAACTATTAAAGATTAATACCAAATGTTAAATTATAGTTAGGGTATCATACCATGTCTTCCATGCTTGCTTGAGTGATGATACCAGTTCATACTAACCTGTAGAGATCTTCCATTATCTCACCAACCAGGAGTGCAATTGTTCACATTCCTCTAGCATCCAGATTCAGTAGGTCCAGATGTCCATTATAATCATGACTGTGCAGCAGGTGCCTGATATCCTCAAGTCTTGTCACTGGTGCTTCTTGTCAGATATACCATTTGATCAAATTGTAACCTAGCATCCAGTTTTGCCTTGTCCCTCATAACAATGCTTTGACATCCAGATAGACTTCTGGTTATCCTTGTACCAATTATAGCCTTGTTGTTTGGTCTGGATACCAGCTTCCATTCAATCTGCCTTTTGTACTGACTGAGATCATCTTGCATTGCAATCACTCAATCTGGATCATTCAGAGCCTTTGTAGCTTTCTTAGTTTCTTCTGAAAGAAAACTAAAAAAATAATCATTTGTACTTGAAGCTCTGCTAGTCTTTTACTTCCACAATTAGGAGCACTAAGAACTAGGACAAAGAATTAATTGAGTCAACATTCTTTGTCTTGGTAGACAAATTCTCATAGTGTCCTTTGATATTCAATGTGGTGTTGAGTTGACTAGTTGATCCTTCTGTTGCTCCCCCTAAGCTGTTGCTGGGTTTACATGAAGATTCTTAATGTTGACATTGCTTGGATCTGAATCATCATCACCATTTACAGCTGGGAGCTTAAAGTTGTTGAACATCACTAAGACTTTCAATCACCTTCTGTTGATTAAGAACAAATACCCTGTAGGTTGTAGACTCCATTGAGTAACCAAGGAAATTATCATCTTGAGCATTAGCTGATTGCCAGGATGCTCACTTGCATTTAACATTGCAAACAATTTCCTTCATAACTTATGGGGTCTTCCTACATTTCATACTGATCAGGGTTTAATCATGTCAGTAGCAAACTGTTGACTGCTTCAGGATTAATACACTTGAAGATGCAAAAATCATTTAGAACACTAATTAATAGGTCCTACAATCTGGTCTCCAAGTTGTCATAGTCAGTTTTGCTTCCTGCCAATCTTCTAGATGTGATCAATCACCATCAGTGGTGTCTTGTCTTCAGATTGTCTGAACAACAACTTGTTTATTGAGAGAAGTTGTAATAACCCTAACTTTAGAAATGCTACAGTGCTTAAATAAATAGTGATTTTGAGGATTTAGGGAAATGGTATGTAGGTACCCTATAAGTGAAATAGAAAATGAATAATCAGAAACCATATTAGCGTCGTACTATGAAAATAAGTGACTCGAAACGATGACGGATTTTAGAAATTCCTGAGTATAGATTTTTAAGATGTTTGATTTCAATGGAGCACTATTGTATTGGATATTAAAGAGTATGGAATATGAAAAGGGTGTATACTTTGAGGAACATGTAAAATTAGGTTAAACCAGGGGATTATTAAGTCAAGGGAATGCCAGAGGAATTTTGATTGTTAAACAATTTAGAACCACTTGGATAATGAGGTATATTCGAAACGAATCGTAATTAGACGAATATGGAGACTAAGCAACCAAGATTAATATTATAACAAGGATATACAATACATTACCAATAATCAAGAATCATTAAAACATTAATTGGAAAATCAAGAATAAGGATTCTAGATCATCTCTCATGACATCATCCATGACATCACCATCCACTAAGTCTAAACCAAGGAATTATCTAGAATTCTTAGTAATTATCCATCCAAAAACATACAAAATATCTACCAAAAGTAGATTATATGATTATATGATTATCTAGAATTCTTAGTAATTATCCATCCAAAAACATACAAGAGAAACTGATCTTATATGATTTAAAGAGAACTGACATTATATGATTTGAAGAGAAACTGATCTTATATGATTTAAAGAGAAACTGATATTATATGATTTGAAGAGAAACTGATCTTATATGATTTAAAGAGAAACTGATATTATATTGTTTTATATATATATATTTTTTATAAAGGAAAAACAATGGATGGTGTATTGAATAAGTAGTGATTAATTCTTTTCTTAATTATTATAGTGAACTTTCCGTTTATTAATATATATATATATATATATGTTTTAATTTTGATTCTGGTTTACAATATTATCTTGCTGAGCTATTATAGCTCACTCTTGCTATTTATTTATATAACAGCTAGGGCAGATGCCGATACTTCGCACTACACCCCGGAAGAGGGTAAGGGCTTTTGAGAGAGTGCTGGCGCCTATCCCTGAGGTAGCTCTTGTAGGACGGATGGGCATTAGTAGACATATGTAAATTAAGTGTGTAAGCTTGTGTAATAACTTTTGGTTGTTGAAATGCTTCTTCTAGAAGTAATATTCAGCAACACTACTTAAGTAAGATATTGGGTTTGTAATAACTCTTTTAACTTTAAACTGCTATTATTATGGATGTTGTTCTCTGAGCATATGACTGGTGTGTAATGTTATAGTGTGGGGTCTATTGTGTGAGTATTAGCAAGTATTTATGTTTCAACTGTCAAGAATATAATGTTATTAAATGGGAATTGGATCGTGATGACCTGGATTCATGACCCCAGATCTAGGGGCGTCACAGTTTGGTATCAGAGCTAAGAGTCATAATGCTCAGGAACAATAGTGATAATAATAAATATATCAGTAATAATATAAATTGTGAACTCACATCGAGTTCAAGGGTGGTTTATCGAAGGTAGCATTTATTCTAAGTAGTGTTTATAATTTTATGGATTATTACTAATAAAAGTTATGTTTTTTTGTAGGGAGAGGAGATGGAGACCGGTGAGCCAAGCCTTACACGAGAGGGGCTAGAGATGTCGGAGCGGGAGCTTACGGACTTAGTGCAAGCAGGTGTCGAGATTCCAGACGATGCTATATCAGACTTGAGGAGGAGAGCGAGAGCCAGGGAGTCCTATGAGTACAGAGAGATAGTCAGGGAGGCATGTGAGCGCAGAACGAGAGATGCTGTGGCTATAGTACAATACACTGGGAGACCATCTGTAGAATCTGATGAGGCAGGCCCTTCCCAAGTTAGGTTAGAGGTTCCAGAGGGAGATATGCAAGTGCGTAAGAGTCCTAGATTATCAGTGATAGCTGAGGAGCAACCCGAGTGGAGAGATATCCACATGATTCCTACTCCTATTCCACCTGTTCCAGTACCATCACCTGTTCCATCCCCTATACCGAATCCGGATCCTGTGGATGATCCGACAGAGCAGTTCACTCCCCCAGGACAGTTTGTTTTCCATTCAGAGGAGGAGGAGGATGAGGATCCTTCAGAGGATGCAGATATAGAGCCAATTCCTTCATCTCCACCAGTAGTTGCACCTCCACCCGTAGCTGCACCATTACCAGTAGTTGTACCCCCACAGGAGGCACCTATACTTGCAGGTGATCTGATCCATGTGACTTTACTGTCAGACTACCATATCTTACAGGGTCAGCTAGAGGAGTCTCGTAGGATGATAGATACACTTTTGCAGAGGTTAGCTGGAGGTAGAGGAGGTATTATTCCAGATGGTATATCTTTGGGATTGGTTACCATTGAGCTGCGAGCACTTGGTGATATTATGAGCTTGTTAGCACAGAGAGGAGATCCAGCATGGAGAGCCGAGGTAGTAGAGGTTGTCACATCTATGGTGGTTCAGATCAGGGATGTTATTAGAGCAGGGTTACCGTGAGCCGGGGATAGTAGTTTTAGTCACTAATCAGACTGTAGTCATCTTGATGATGTCATTTTGGGGATTAGTTTAGTTGTTTACTGTCTTAATCCCAGTCTGATTAGAGTGCTGATAGTAGTACTTTTGTTATAGCGGATTAGTATGTACGGATATGTTTTTGGGGTTTCGAACCTTGTACTTTATAATGTATATAGTAACTAGTAGTGAAGGATGTTATCCACAAGTTGTAATATATTTATGTGAATTAATGAAGTTTATGTATTTTGCATAAGTTTTATCGCATTTTGATACTAAATGTTGGGATTCGAAAATATTGATGTATATAAGGTGATTGACTTAAATGAAAAGGGTTATCGTGTTAAAGGTAGTGAGCTTATATGTTTCGTATAAATGGTATTATAACTTGATATTAATTGCTTGAATTTGAGAATATGGTTATATATAAATGAGTAAATAGTGATATAATTATTGTATATGGGAATGATGAATATTGTACCATAAATTTGGGTAATTAATGGAGAATATTGTTATTGACAGGAAAATGACTAGACGTAATAATAGAGCGAATGAAAGGGAAAATGAGAGAGATGAAGAAGGTCAAAATAGACAGAATGAAAATGCTCGGAATGAACCAAATCATGAAGAAGAAGAAGACGAATCAACTGGCCAACAAGGAAACCAGGGAGGTGATCCATTAAACCAATTTATGGACCTACTAAGGCAGACTTTAGCTAATCCACAGAATCCCCAACAACCACCCGTTCCCCCGAACCAGGTAGCTAATTCATTTCGTGCCTTTAAGTCATTAAAACCCCCAGAGTTTGAGGGAACTGCTAATCCAGTAGTAGCCAGAGCATGGATGAAAGAGATGGAGAAAGCTTTTGAAATCTTGAGGGTAGACGAGGAACAAAAGACCATTTTCGCCACCTATCTCCTGAAGGGAGAGACAAACTATTGGTGGGAGGCTAAGAAGAATCTAGAAGGAGTTGGAATGATAACCTGGGAGTGATTCACTAGAGTGTTTTTAGATAAGTATTCCCCTAGGTTTATGGAAAATCAGATGGAGATTAAGTTCTTGGAGTCAAAACAAAATAATTTGACAGTGGCAGAATATGAAGCCAAATTTACCGAGTTGTTTAGATTCGTGCCGGAGTTTGTAGATACTGAAGAGAAACGAGCCAAAATGTTTCAACTAGGATTGAAACAATGGATACGAACTAGAGTGGCACCATTTGAGCTGACGGATTATGCAGCATTAGTTCAGAAAGCATCTATCATAGAGACAGAGAGTGAACAATCGCAACTAGAAAATAAGAAAAGGAAATTTGAAGGTCAGAAGGGAGGTTCCATTGAGAGAAATTTTTCGAACAAGTTCAATAGAGGGCAAGGATCTTCGTTTTCGAAAAATCCAGGATTTAGTAGAACAGAGAGTGAAACTGTTAATCAGGGGGGTAAGCTATCAGGAGCAACCCAAGCTAATCAGTCACAACCACCATTACCTAATTGTAACACGTGTGGTAGGAAGCATACGAGAGTGTGTAGACTGTTAGGAGTAACTTGTTATTAATATGGACAGAAGGGACATTACTCTGACAAGTGCCCATCAGCTGATACAAACCCTAAGAGAGACATCAAGTGTTACCAATGTGGAAAGTTGGGACACATGGCTAGGGATTGCCGTTCTGAAGGTTCAACGGCGACTAGACAGAGCGTTACTGCTTCTAACAGACCTACCGCCAGAGTGTTCAACATGACCTTAGGAGACGCGTTAAAGAAACCGGATGCAGGTGCAGGTATTTTTCGATTTAAGCTTTGGAATATACATGTTTGGTTAGAGATTAACTAAGTCAATGAATGGTCTGAACAGACTAATAATATAGATAAGAATAATCTATCTGTGAGAAAGTAAGCTATAGTGATATAAGAAAATGAGTTATTCTCATGTCTTCCAAATCAGTATCTGCTTGTATAAGTATGAACAGGAAATATGTATTATAAATAATATTTTCTTACAATTATTTCAAGGAATATTAGTAGAAATTATTTTCTGGAAAATTTTACAGAGATATATATATAAAGATTGGAATATTAATATTTTATGTTATGATAGAGATCAAAATATAGTTAAACAATAGTGAGATACACTACCATTCAGGGAAGGCCAATGTGGTGGCCGATACCCTTAGTAAAAAGAGAAAGGAGAGATGAGATATTATAAAATGACGGAATGCAGGAGAAGGTTGGTAAGGAAAAGATAGTGAAAGTACTGCTATTGATAAGCTAAATGGCATGTTGGTGAATGATAAGCAAGTGTATGTTGGTGTATTTCTGTACAAACAAGATAGAGATGTTTAAGGAGAAACTAAAGGATGGAGGAAGCAATATGAGAATTAGAAGGTGTAATGTGAGAAAGGTATTCGTCAATATCTTCAACGTGATTCCGGGACGGAATCCTTTTAAAGGGGAAGACTGTAATAACCCTAACTTTAGAAATGCTACAGTGCTTAAATGAATAGTGATTTTGAGGATTTAGGGAAATGGTATGTAGGTACCCTATAAGTGAAACAGAAAATGAATAATCAGAAACCATATTAGCGTCGTACTATGAAAATGAGTGACTCGAAATGATGACGGATTTCAGAAATTCCTGAGTATAGATTTTTAAGATGTTTGATTTCAATGGAGCACTATTGTATTGGATATTAAAGAGTATAGAATATGAAAAAGGGTGTATACTTTGAGGAACATGTAAAATTAGGTTAAACCAGGGGATTATTAAGTCAAGGGAATGCCAGAGGAATTTGGATTGTTAAACAATTTAGAATCACTTGGATAATGAGGTATATTCGAAACGAATCGTAATTAGACGAATATGGAGACTAAGCAACCAAGATTAATATAATAACAAGGATATACACTACATTACCAATAATCAATAATCATTAAAACATTAATTGGAAAATCAAGAATAAGGATTCTAGATCATCTCTCATGACATCATCCATGACATCACCATCCACTAAGTCTAAACCAAGGAATTATCTAGAATTCTTAGTAATTATCCATCGAAAAACATACAAAATATCTATCAAAAGTAGATTATCCAACCAAGAACAAAAACACTCTCCATCATCATCTTTCTAGCTACATTCGGCACAAGGTGAGAAGACAAGGGGAAGACCAACTTTCAACCCTTCTAAAATCACAAGATTAATCAAGTGAGTTCTATAATTCATATTTAAGATATCCTATAAGTTTTAGCTTCAATATCCATGCCATTCTTGAGTTAGAAATTCATGAAGTTGTACAAGAGCATTACAAGGTTTATTAAGGCTAGTATACATTACAAGGATGGTATATTACTTGAAACCCTAGCTTGAATTATGAGTTTATGGTTGATTATGGTTAGTTTAGAAGTTAAGTTGTATAAAGCATGTAATCTTGATGATATGGTTGTTGATATGTATTTTGATTGAATATGGAAGTGTGTTGTGCTTGTAACCATGGTTGGTATGATGACCACATGGTGTAGGTGATGATGTATGTGTTGGATGATGGATTTGGAGGAGTGAGATTTTGGAAAGTATGAAAATATAGCCGTTATAATGCCCGATTTTCGTTAGAACAACAATAATCTTACCTTATGGCAGAAAATCCGAACTGGTCAAGGTCAGTAGGAGGTGTTAATTGGTCATGATAAGATAGGGCTTGGTTCATAGATCGTTTTGATATAAGGTTCGTAAAAATTTGATGAACGGTTTAGGAGAAAAGTGAGTTTTAGTGAAAGTGGTTCAGAAAACCGAGAAACCCTAAAAGTGTTAACCTTGAACTTATGATCACTATAGTTAAATGTCTTAAGTATGGTTATACAAGGAGTAAGAAGTAAAGTGAGCTAAGTGATTAAGATAATTATTGTTAGTAATATTATATTTTAAGGGGATATCTTTCTGACGGTGATTCATTTCGTTGTGTAGAAGCACGAAACGAACATCGGATCTTACTTGTTCGCTCTAGAGACCAAGGCAAGATTTCTTTTATCCTTATTTTGATAAACTGTTTATGTTTAAAGAAAAGTGGTTTTGCTAGATAATATATGAATCTTATATCATTATATGGTTAGGGATATTCCCTGTTTGTTGAGATTAGTTAATATGAATATGGATATGGATTATGGATATGGATTATGGATATGGATATGAATATGGATAGAGCTAATATACTTTATGGTTTAAAGGGATATGAAAAAGAATGGTATCAGTTGTTATCTAGGGTTATATGGTTTATAATATTCTATTGATTATAATCTTTAAACATTTGTGATTTAATAAATATTATTTGATTATCATTTAATACTTTAAAAATAGATGGAATAGTTATGTATTTAAAAGCATATTTGACTTCATTAAATACGGAGGATATTTCTAAACTTATTTCAAAGTATCTGGAATATTTCTGTCTTTTGAGTTAATGATCGCAGATTTTTTTAAAGGAAGTTATATTTAAAGTATAATGATGTATGTATAGATAAGGGTGGAAATGGAAATGAAATTCTTAAATGGAATAATGATTTTACAAAAAGGGGGATTACAACATACTTGCGTAAGTATCTGTGTTTAGCACAGTCCAACATCCATCATTTTATGGGGAAGTAGTGGAGAACCTTCCTCATTATTTTATTACGGCCCAACGGATGCCGAAGGAGGATGTAGTGGAGAACCTTCCTCCAGGGATGATTGTCATTCCTTCTACTAGTAGTAAACAAGGAGCAGGTACGATTAGGCGACTGATCATCGTCCTAACGTATCAGGCGACAGTGGATACCCCCAAAACTTTTAAAGGAAACATTGATAATGATTATAGACTGATATACTGAAAGGTGAAAGGAAAATTTGGTATGAAATGATGGACTAATATTATATGATTTAAAGAGAAACTGATATTATATGATTTGAAGAGAAACTGATCTTATATGATTTAAAGAGAAACTGATATTATATGATTTGAAGAGAAACTGATCTTATATGATTTAAAGAGAAACTGAAATTATATGATTTAAAGAGAAACTGGTCTTATATGATTTAAAGAGAAACTGATATTATATTGTTATATATATATATTTTTATAAAGGAAAAAAAATGGATGGTGTATTGAATAAGTAGTGATTAATTCTTTTCTTAATTATTATAGTGAACTTTCCGTTTATTAATATATATATATATATATATATGTATATGTATATATATGTTTTAATTTTGATTCTGGTTTACAATATTATCTTGCTGAGCTATTATAGCTCACTCTTGATATTTATTTATATAACAGCTATGGCAGATGCCGATACTTCACACTACACCCCGGAAGAGAGTAAGGGCTTTTGAGAGAGTGCTGGCGCCTATCCCTGAGGTAGCTCTTGTAGGACGGATGAGCATTAGTAGACATATGTAAATTAAGTGTGTAAGCTTGTGTAGTAACTTTTGGTTGTTGAAATGCTTCTTCTAGAAGTAATATACACCAACACTACTTAAGTAAGATACCGAGTTTGTAATAACTCTTTTAACTTTAAACTGCTATTATTATGGATGTTGTTCTCTGAGCATATGACTGGTGTGTAATGTTATAGTGTGGGGTCTATTGTATGAGTATTAGCAAGTATTTATATTTCAACTGTCAAGAATATAATGTTATTAAATGGGAATTGGATCGTGATGACCTGGATGCATGACCCCGGATCTAGGGGCGTCACAGAAGTCATCAGTCATCATCACTAAAATATATTTTTCTTTGATGTAGAACTTCTGTGTGATGCTTCTTTGACTTCCCTTTATGACATGCCTCATAATTTCATTTTGCTTTAATTCCAGATGAGGAAGTCTCCTTTACTGATTCGATTTCTAGGAAAGATTCTCTTAATTTGACATTCAAGTGAGAGAGCTCCTTATGTCATAGCTGAACTCTTGTCTGATGAAGCTTTAGATTAAACCTTGTTGACTTCACCTTTGACTGAGATTCCATGTCAACTACAAATAAGTTCTCTTTCCTTACTCCTAGAATAGTAGGCTTTTCATCTCTCTTGTGTAAGATCGGACACTTCTTTTTGACAGATTTATAATTGTATGATCCTGAGAAGTTATGCTTGGGACCTTCCACATAAGAGGTATTATTACTGACAACATTCCTAGCTATTAAATAGCCATGACCCTTGGTCATACCCTTGCTGTTGTCTCCAAGGGAAAAACCACTTGGCCTGTCTTCACATTCACATCTGATAGTAGGGATTTTTCTTCGATGATATTCTTTGAATAAATCATTAACAATGCATAATCGATTAACATGTTAAGCCCTACATTAACAAATGGATAAAAAGTTCTTGGTACCCAGATTTACTTGGGTCCAGATGGATTAGAGATATCTCTGTTTATAGAGGTAATCTACAGATATGGCACATACAACATTAAACCATTGCACATATGAAACATGCAAACTAATCATGTTATGCCTTGGAGGTAACAACAAACATAGCATACATACAGCATTGAACCATCACACATTTAAAACGTGCAATTTATGACATGTAATGCTATTTAGAAAATCTAGTTAACCTATATACATGAATTTTCTAAAACCAGTTAGAATAGAAGAATTAATAAATAATCACTAGTTCTAACCAATCCAAGGATATTGTTATAAACCACTAATTGTCTGTATTACCTAAGTCAGTTTTAGATACAGCTTTGTGTTCTACAAACAACCTAGGTAATCAATCCATCTTTGAAACTTTTTAAACCTTAACAAACAATTCAGAATGAATAAACAAATCTATTTTACCGGGGATCCTGAAACTAGCTTAAGCAGAGGTCTTATATGCTTAACATATAGCAACTAAGAATTAAAAGATATTGTCTAAAGAACAACTCTAACTCACTATTGCAATTAATCAAATTCAACAAATATTCATCCACATGTTGAGATCTTCTAACCAAGGATTTAACAGTTAAAAGCTAAGATCTTAACATGCTTTGAATTTCTGAGAATTACATATTACAGTAGTTCAAAGAATTGATACCTGAGACATGTGAGGTGAATCATCTTCAGAGATTGCTATGAAAGCAAGATATTCGTAAAGTTCTTCTCATCATCATTTGATCCATCCCAACTCTTTTCTTTAGCAATAAGTTCTGAGCTGTTGCCTTTGTTTCATCTCAATTAATGAATCCCTATTCATCCTTGTCTGTCAGAATTATGTATTGTGTTGCACGCCTTGATAGTTACTTATCACATATATCTTATCATAACTGCAACTATCAAGTCTTGTTTCTTTCCACCATCTCAGTCTTGTAACCACCTCTTGAAGTTGAACTATATCCTGAAGAGTTTTTATTTCGGAATAGATAGGCCTGATCCCTGGATGTAGCTTTAGTATACTCTTTCTGAATTAGTAACTCTTCCTGTCTGTTCTGAGGTTCCATTATTAATTTCAGTCTGAGATGTTTGCAGTCTAGTCCATTCTCAAACCTCCTTGATTCCATTCTTCTAAAATCTCTGTTGATTTCTTGAAAGATATACAATTGGTACAAACCACTAAGTGTTTTGGATTTAGCATTGGGGAAATCCACTAAGTGTTTGTATATCATTGAATCACTAGAGTTGACTAAAATCTTCAAGAAAAATTTCATCCACTAAAACCTCTTCCATTCCTGCTTCTGAAAAACCAATAAGTCACATGGAATATAACTTACAAAAACTTAACAAATTAATCTTCAGCAGGTAGAAATTAATTCCATTGAAAAATGCATCTTCTTCAAACAATTCGAATCATCTTTGACAACCCAGAGGAATCTTCAACTAACAATCTTCTAAGAACCATTGGCTTAGAATAAATTCAAAATATTTAAAATTCAAAAACTTCAAGGACTTGAAAATTTTTAAGAAATAAAAAATTTGAAAGTAAGTTCAAATTAATTAAAATTCGAAATTAGAGTCAAATTAATTAAGAATAAAAAAATCTCAAGAAATGAAAATTTTTGAGAGTTAAAGAATTCGAAAATAAATTCAAGTTAATTAAAATTCGAAAGTATCAAGAATTAAAAATTTTGAGAATTAAACAATTTGAAAATAAACTCAAGTTGTTTAAAAATCAAAATTTCAAAGAATTAATCATTTCAAGAATTAAAAAATTCGAATATAAGTTAAGATTATTTAACAATAAAAAAAATCTCAAAATTGAATATTTTTTAAGGTTAAATAATTCGAAAATTGAGGATTTGACTTTTTGGTCTAATGCCGAATTTAATTTCTATATGGGTCAACAAACTCGAAAACCAATTGGAGGACCACAAAAATAAGGATCTTGATTTTGTGCGGTAATCAAAAGGCTCTGATACCAATTGTTAGGTCCAAAATAGTTTGTAGAAGGGGGGTTGAATACAAACTATACCATTTTATCAAAATTGTTCTTTGGGTGTATATTAATTTTTAAACAATTCGATGCGGAATAAAACGAATACCGATATTTCAAGTTAAATATAAAATTATATTAAACTTGATTGGGCATGTCTAACAGCACGGGTACAAATTACAAGATTCGAAGATCAAACTAATTATTACAAATCTATAGAAAATTCGACATGAACTTTTCTATATTTGTAATAAAAAGATCGAATGCTAAAAGCAATTCGAGAGATAATTTCTAGGAGTCAAAACTCGCTAGATAGTTCCAAGGTTACAAGTAAACTATTTCTATCAGTTTAGATTTAACAACAGAACTCAGAAATAATTTACAAGAATTTAATTAAGAACGGAACAACTCATGATCTTTTTATTTTTCTCCTCTCCGTGTTCTGTCTGTAAAGAAGATGAAGTGAAGATATTTTTGAAGTGTGTTGAAGTCTAGCCGCCAGCTTGATCTTTTAAAAGAAATGATCCACAAGTCTCTGTCTCTTTTTGTTCCATTTAGTATTGCTAAGACAATCGGCAAGACAATCAGAATCACCAAGACAATCAATTTGTACTAGGAAGACAGTCTCCAAGACAATCCTGAGCCACCAAGGCAGTCGCCAAGACAATCCTAAGCCACCAAGACAGTCGCCAAGACAATCTGTCTTTTTAGATATTTATGGAATTTCTAGCTTGCCAAGACAATCTGTTATGCTTCAAGACAATCTGTCTAACACTCCAAGACAATATCAGATTGTCTTGCTAGTTCATTTTTTCAGCTTTAAATTAATTTGATTAAATAATTAATCATCTTAATTCAAACTTACTTAAATAATTATTCAGATTTAATTAATTTAATAACTAATTTAATAAATAAATTAATTCTGGAAGAATTAATTTATTAATTGAATTAACTACTTGATTTAATTAATTAAAAAAGAATAATTATAAATCCTTAGATTGTCTTAATTCTTTTCCGAATCACTAAAAATAACAAAGAAGTACCACTGAACTATCTGTCGACGCTCCACGTACTGTCTGGTTCATGAACGACTAACTCCAATGGATGTTCTTCATTTAGACTCTAAGATGTGGTTCTTTTTCTCTTCTCATTTCTCTTGATTATCCTTTGATAATTATATTAATTCCAACTTAATTAACCTTTTAATTAATTAACATAATAAATTAGTTCTGATAGAATTAATTCATCAAAGAAATCAACCAAATGATTTAATCAATTAACATAGAATTAATACACCTCCTTGACAGCATAACCCTTGTGGACTTCCATGTCTTGATAAATCTGATCCTCCACAAAGATTATTCCTTAGCCAGTCTTGATAGCAAAACCATTCTGGTTAATTAAGTTAGCACTTATGTTGCTTGCACAATAATTTTCTCTTCATACCAGTCTTGATATCTTGAACCACTGAAGTTAATGACGAACAACCACTGTTTAATGTTGACACTCGATGCACGGTATAACGCCTTAGAAATTTTAGTAATAATAATTATTTATTTAATATTAAATGTGAATTATGTGGCGTATAAAATTTGTTGAGGAGGTGAAGTATGTGTGGAATAATATTTGTGGGCCTAGTTGATGATTTATATGTGATGTGTAAGCCTGGGGATTTTTAATTATATTTTTGGGAATTTATTCCTATTTAATTATGTTATATTTACCTTCTGTGAATTTTATAAAATCCTCGGGATTAGCAGAAATCCTGAAATCTTTTGCATTATTAACTTTATTAGTTTATATGACTTTTGAAAATATTTGATGAATTACTTTGGTTTTAAAGTTTTTAAAATGATTTTTTTTAATTGATTTGTGTTTTATGGATTAAATATTGTAAAATCCATATTTGGTACGTTTTCGATCCTAAAAATATTTTAAAAAACATGGGGAGATAGGTTCAATTATTTTCTATATTTTATTAATTAAATTGAAATTTTCTCAATTTTCACCTATTTACTTTTTATTTTATAAAGTGGTTTTAATTTATAAATTTTCGAAATTGTATTAGTAAAGTATTACAAAGCTTACTTAACAAAAAAAAAAAGTATTACAAACCTTTCATTTCCTTAAATCCCTAATTATATATCAGTAGATGCCCCATTGTTGTGTGGACGGTTCTTCAGTAGTCTCTCGAACTCTCTGTACTTATCTCTCTCAAAATCTCATCGATCTCTCGGTCTCAATCTCTCCCGGTTTTGTTCTTCATCTTGGTTTCTTTGGGGAAAGCCCTGCTCCCTCTCTTTGTTTGTTGTGTTCACTTGGGCGGGTATTGTGATGTTCAGTAGCTTCCCTCCCCTGTTGGATCTCCCTTGTCCGCATTTTTCCCCTTTCCCCAAGTTGCGATCGAGTGTGTGTGTGCCTCCAGTGGTGTGTGGGTGTGCGTGTGTGAGAACTTGGATGTGTGTATGTGCTCACCGATTGTGGTACCAACTGTTTCCCCCCATGTTTTCAATCGATTGATGGTGTGGGTTTAGGGAATCAAGTGATTCTCGGTTGTGGTTTGTTAGACTATCTCATTGTATTCCTGTGTGTTGTTTGGAGTATTGCTTGGACAATGTTGTAGTTAACTTGATTCCCTTGTTGTCATAGTTCGATTATTGCGATTGTTATTTTTCAAATTATGGTATTGAAAGTTTTATTGCCAGTTGATGATATGCTATTATAGTTCGACTTTGGTGATTGATTTTTGAAATTTGGTGATTTAATCAGTAATATGATTGATTTTATGTGAAATAATCTGTTAAATTGTCCGTAAATTATTTTGTGCGGAGTTTCGAGTCGGAAGCCCAAATTCGGGTACCCTCGAAATTTTGCCCAATCGATAGTGATATTAAAAATTGAGTCGATGGAATATGGCAATGATGATTCTTCTGAGCCAAAAGTTTAAATTTTAATAATTACGCTATAATTTTAATTTCTTGTTTTAAATTCTGAGTTTATATAATTGTTTAGTAATATTATCAAGATGGATTATTGGATTGTGATTGTATTGCAAATGATGATTGTGTTGGTTGTGTCGGTTGTATCCCGACTGGCAGTCACCCGTATAAAGAGGATGCCGTCAAAATTTTCTAAAATCCTAAATTACTTTTCGAAAATATATATATATATATATATATATATATATATATATGTATTTGATTATACTATTAGTATAAGTATTAATTGCACTATATTTAATTATTTGTTGATGATTTGTGATAGAATATATTTTTATATATATTTTAGATGATTTTATTCTCATATTTATTGTGTTTTGCATTGATTTGGATTTTTATTTAATAGATTTGATTGTTTTATTGTAGGAAATAAAGAATTCATAACTTGGAAGGATTTGGAGCAAAAAGAGCTATTTTGGAGATAAAATAGGAGAAAATTCGTATTATTGGGCTGCACGGGCTACCTGCACTGTTTTGGCCATATCTTGAGTTCCAGAAGTCAGAATTTGACGATCTTACTGTCCACGCGAAGCTTGTGGAATTATCTTTAATTCAAAGGTGGTCCAGTAAGCAAAATCCAACTGGAAGAGGCCGGAAACAGAGGAGAAAAAGAAGTTACGAATTTTAATTAAGGAATCCTATTCAGTTATGGAATCCTACTTGTAATTGATTTAGAGTATTAAAATACTTTTATTGGGCAAGACTTTTAGAGCCTATATAAACACATCTAGGGTATGATGAAAAGAGGATGAGGATGTAATATTAGATCAGATAATATAGTTTAGAGTAGATTAATATTATTAGTTGGAGAGGTAGAGAAACACCATGACTCTTCTTTTGGGTGACAACATTGAAGTTTGAAGGTTTTGTTCTCTTAATCTTTTCTTTGTTCTTATTAGTTTTATTATGTTTTCTTGTTTTACTAGTTGTTTTACTTGTTTAATTATTAACGAGTAGTTATTTCTAGGGCTTAAAGGGAAGCCATGTTTGCATTAATATTGGCATGATTTTCATAGTGGTTTGATTGGTTATGGTTAATTCTGATTGATATGTTTTAATCATTAATTTGTGTAATTGGCCAATATCATGGATTAATTATATGCAAATAGGGGTATGGATCGAGAGATTTACTTACTAGAGGCACACATACGATTAGCAGAATTGAATTTGAGTGCGAAAGCATCATTGGATTTCTGAGAGCGTTAATGCTTGGAAGAGATTAACTTGACTCTAATTACCTGATTGATTGAATTACTAAAAGTGATTAATTGTGTTGAATGTTTCGAGAGTGTTAATGCTTGAAAGAGATTAACATACTCTAGTTATAGGATCACATTGATTGCTTTAGCTTAAGAGCCAATTGTGTAAGCATGGTGGACCTGATTGCCCTAGGTTTTAAATAATTTGTTTATCACCTGTTTAATTAGTGTTAATTTAGTTTAATTAGTTAATTAATAATTTCACATATTCGTCTGACCCTTGAAACAATTAACGATAACTGAAAAGGAATTAGTAGAACCTGTCTCCTTGTGGATTCGACCCGCTTGCCATCTGTACTAGCAATAGACACCGTGCGCTTGCGGTTAGACATAATTTAACACATCAAGTTTTTGGCGCCGCTGCCGGGGAGACAGCGAGTTTCTGTTGATTTTAATTTAGTTATTTCGATTGTTTCTATTGTCTCATTAGAACCTTGTTCCAATTGAGGCAAATTTTACTTCGTTTTCTTGGCTTTGTTGAGTGTCTACAGGTTTGCAATGGGTGAAGTTGATACTTTTGCACTCTTATCTTCCCTAGTAGAGGCACATACTCGAGAGATTGCCATGTCAAAGACTACAGAGCCCACTATGCGTCCAATGAGTATCAATGAGATGTCACAAGTGTCCCCTAAAACTTACAATTTTTGTCCAATTTGTGGTGTCCAGGGTCACTATGGTTTTGAATGCTCTTACAATGTCTATAATTCTCAGAGTGCTCAATGGGGACAAATGAATTCTTTTGAAGAAGGATATGGGTACAATCAGTATTCAAACACTTTTGATCAAGAATGGGTGAATCAACCAGATTTCTACTACCAGGACAATGGTGCTCAAAATTTTTCATATCATAATCAGCAACAGTTTGAGCAACAATATTATCAGTCATATGAGCAGCCGCCACAGCAAGAATATCAATATCCTCCTCTACAAGAAGATCTACATGTTTCTCAACCCAGTGTAGATGTGCCAGCTGATCAGACAAATGAGATGTGGGATATCTTGAATAAACTGCTAAAGAGTTTTCAAGAATTAGAAACTCAAAGTTTGGCGATTGAATCTCAAATTGCACAGTTGGCTAACTCTTCTACTATAGGGCATCTCGACTATTTACCATCATCATCTATCCGATCCGAAGAGGACCTGATTGCTATCAATCTCACAAGCGATCAGGAATATGATAGTTTCTCCATATATGTTGATGATGAGGCCATTGATAAAGAGAAGGAGCATGCCACCGATGACGAGATCAATGATGTTACTTCTACCGAGAACAATGTGACTGATGATGAGGCTACAAAGGAAAGCAATACAGAGATGGTTATTGTTTCTCTTCCGCAATCTGTGCCTAAGCTACTATGTATTGATAAATTTGCTCTCGATCTAGCCTCTACTTACAAGGCTTCTTTGCTCAAGAACACTTATTTCAAGGTTGATGTGATAACAAATATTGTCCAATATGATATTTCTCAAATTCTGGTTGAGAATCCATACAAAGTGGCTCATACGTTTCAAGCTCGAGAAGAGGGAGAAGATGGAAGTGTCTTATTAGCCAATGATGTGATAAGCCAAGATGTCCGAATGGCCCCAGTGAAAGTGAGGAGTGAAGAAAAACCACCACCAGAACCTCCACCTTATGTCAAGGGAGTTCAATATTTTCGTGGTGTTGAATTTTATCGTTGTTTTATCACAAAGTTTTCCAAAACTGCACAAGCACTCTCTCTCTCTATTGCACAAGCACTCTCTCTCTCTCTATTGCTTATTAATGACATATTTTATTTTACTGATGCTTGTTTGGAGACTTTCTGCAGGATAAAGACAATCACTAACACTCTTGATACTTTTTGTGGTGGCGAGTTTATGATCAAGAAAGTGGATATTACGCCTTTACCGGAGTATTTTTGAGGAGGTCAAGCTAATGACTCTAAATAAGCGCTGCTTGGGAGGCAACCCAAGATTTCATTGGAGGATCGGTGCACTTCATGCTTTTGCATAGGGGAGTACTTCTTTCTTTCTCTTTCATATATAGTAGAATTGCTTAGTTATTTGTTCAACCTAAGCCTTGTTGTGTAAAAAAAAAAAAAAAAAAAAATTGTGTGTTTAAAAAAAAAAAAAAAAAAAAAAAAATCGAATTTTTGAGCTCTGTAACGCAGGTTGCCCCTGCGTTACTGCTTCTTCCGCAGTCTGCCCCCTGTGTAACGCAGGCTGCTCCTGCGTTACTGGTCTCAGCGCAGTCTGCGCGCCTGTTGCGCAGGTTGCTCCTGCGCGTCTGGATGTTGTGCAGATTGCCCCCTGTTGCGCGCAGTTTGCTCTCTCCTGTAGTGTGTTGTCCGTGTTTTTTTTTTTTTCAGCTGTGTTGTTTTATAAAAAAAAAAAAGTTTTTTCACCTCCCATTCTATTTATACCCCTATTCCACCTAATTCTTTTCCTATTTCAATTCCAAAACCTCCTATCTTTTCTTCAAAATTCTAAACCTATTTCTATTCTAATTCTTATTTCTTATTATTATTATTATTATTATTATTATTATTATTATTATTATTATTATTATTATTATTATTATTATTATTATTATTATTATTTTTGTATATATTTTTTTTCTTTTCTTTTATATATTTGCTCATTGAGGACAATGAACCACTTAAGTGTGGGGATGAGTTCTCAATGATAAAAAATCCAAAAAAATTATATATTATAAAATTCAAAAAAAATTAAAAAAATTGAAAAATACCAAAAATAATTCTAGCCATGCAATTTGATTAGTTGTTGTATTTTGCTTGATACACCCATGCATGCGTAGGAATCTTGTGTTTCTGGATGCTTTTGTATGAGAAGTGACGTGCTTTGTTCTTGTGCACACACTTTCACTAGCAAGTTGAAACTGGTAGACTTAATTGGATGTAGTAAGTGATTAGAATGACATGAATATGTGCAAGATGACTTGGTTTCCATGCTTTGAGTACAAGTAGGTGCGTTAGAGAGTCTTGTTACCTGGGATTGATTATGTTTTGTCACACCAAGTGAGTTTTGAGCCTATATGCATATCTTTTGCATGATTTTTCGTTTGCTTGAGTGTCCACATGTTGTTTGCATTGCTAGCACTTACTTGAGATCTTTCTTGAAATGCATGACATTACTTGATGATGAGATGATAAAGGCAATCAGGTATAACCTCGTATTTCCCATATTTCCACACCTTTTATACATGATCAATTAGTTAACCCGTTGAGCTTAATCCTATTCTTTTGGTGACACACCACATTACTTGCCATTATCCTTTTTATTCTATTGGCCTTATATTAAATTTGAACCTAAATTGTCAAAGGCTAGTATCGTGCTTGAGGGAGTAATAAGGTGTTCATAAAAGGGGTTATTGATGATCATACCATTGGGGAATATTGATTTTGGTTGATGCTTGTTAGTCGAAATTCATAAAAATATCTATGGATCATTGTGCTTATTCCTTAGCTCTCAGAAAAAAGAAAAAAAGAAAAAAAATAGAAAAAAAAAGAGAAAAAAATAAATAAATTTGAGAGCATTCTTATGTTTTTATGATCCTTCTTCATTCGACTAGTCAAGTTATTATGTAAGGGTTATTGAAAAATCCAAGTGTGGGGAAGTATTTGTGGTTTTAATAGAAAGGGAATTGAATAATGATTATTGTTGGGTACTAGCTTTTGACATAACCTGTTTTAGCTTTACTTGACATACCTGGTCCCTAGCCCACGTTACAACCCGAATAAAGACCTTTTGATTGTCATCAGTGATGTATGTTGTGTTGAAAGTGAGATTGATTGCGAGTGTCAAGTTGTGTTTATGATTTTGTTGGAATTGAGTGATACACTTAACCTTGTTCTTGAGTGAATATTCGTTTTTGAGTGAAAGGTGAGTTATTACTTGTTTTGGCATAGGAGATCCCGGGTTTTGACTTAAAGATGTATTTCTTGTGGGCTTAGCATGATTACCAACGATTTTTACACTTGACATGAATTTTTATGACCTTCTGCATGTTGGTTGAGTAGACTACGTGAATACTTGCACTTTCGACACCAAGACATCGTATGTTTGCTTTGATTCTTAAGTTGATGTGGCATGAGAGGACTTGTGTGTGTGGTGTTGTGTTAGCATTGATCTTTTGCATGGTTAGATGAATTTTGTGGGTACATTCACTATAAACCCTCACGAGACAACACTCGTCCTACTAGGGCTGCCTAGGGGTTTAACGGCTTGTTGCATACGCTCAATGCAATCGTGTCATCTACGAAAGTGATGTTTGTTAGGACTTAGTTTTTATTTCACTTATTTGCCCGAGGACGTGCAAATGCTTAGTGTGGGGATGTTTGATAGAATATATTTTTATATATATTTTAGATGATTTTATTCTCATATTTATTGTGTTTTGCATTGATTTGGATTTTTATTTAATAGATTTGATTGTTTTATTGTAGGAAATAAAGAATTCATAACTTGGAAGGATTTGGAGCAAAAAGAGCTATTTTGGAGATAAAATAGGAGAAAATTCGTATTATTGGGCTGCACGGGCTGCCTGCACTGTTTTGGCCATATCTTGAGTTCCAGAAGTCAGAATTTGACGATCTTACTGTCCACGCGAAGCTTGTGGAATTATCTTTAATTCAAAGGTGGTCCAGTAAGCAAAATCCAACTGGAAGAGGCCGGAAACAGAGGAGAAAAAGAAGTTACGAATTTTAATTAAGGAATCCTATTCAGTTATGGAATCCTACTTGTAATTGATTTAGAGTATTAAAATACTTTTATTGGGCAAGACTTTTAGAGCCTATATAAACACATCTAGGGTATGATGAAAAGAGGATGAGGATGTAATATTAGATCAGATAATATAGTTTAGAGTAGATTAATATTATTAGTTGGAGAGGTAGAGAAACACCATGACTCTTCTTTTGGGTGACAACATTGAAGTTTGAAGGTTTTGTTCTCTTAATCTTTTCTTTGTTCTTATTAGTTTTATTATGTTTTCTTGTTTTACTAGTTGTTTTACTTGTTTAATTATTAACGAGTAGTTATTTCTAGGGCTTAAAGGGAAGCCATGTTTGCATTAATATTGGCATGATTTTCATAGTGGTTTGATTGGTTATGGTTAATTCTGATTGATATGTTTTAATCATTAATTTGTGTAATTGGCCAATATCATGGATTAATTATATGCAAATAGGGGTATGGATCGAGAGATTTACTTACTAGAGGCACACATACGATTAGCAGAATTGAATTTGAGTGCGAAAGCATCATTGGATTTCTGAGAGCGTTAATGCTTGGAAGAGATTAACTTGACTCTAATTACCTGATTGATTGAATTACTAAAAGTGATTAATTGTGTTGAATGTTTCGAGAGTGTTAATGCTTGAAAGAGATTAACATACTCTAGTTATAGGATCACATTGATTGCTTTAGCTTAAGAGCCAATTGTGTAAGCATGGTGGACCTGATTGCCCTAGGTTTTAAATAATTTGTTTATCACCTGTTTAATTAGTGTTAATTTAGTTTAATTAGTTAATTAATAATTTCACATATTCGTCTGACCCTTGAAACAATTAACGATAACTGAAAAGGAATTAGTAGAACCTGTCTCCTTGTGGATTCGACCCGCTTGCCATCTGTACTAGCAATAGACACCGTGCGCTTGCGGTTAGGTATAATTTGACACATCAAGTATTTGATAAGTGTTTGTTGGTTATAAGTAAGGCTTATATCAGAGGTTATAAATTGATGTTATATGATTAAATAAATGAATTTAGGGGATTATTCGCAAGGGTAGGTTAAGGTTAACTAGTGGTAATGATCAGCGAACGTCGAATAGAATTCTAAAATAGTGTTTATATTGTGTGTAGATCCCAAGGACAAAGGAAAGGCGAAAGTTGAGGACGTAGGGAACCAGCGACTTCAGTAAATACCTGGTTAAGGCAAGTAAATTATTTCACTTATCTTTCAAGTGAAACATGCTTATCATAACTTGTTCAGTACATTAGTCTGATTTACTGTCGACACTATTGTTCAGTTATTTTTCAGTGAATATGCATACCTGTTTGTCCTGTCCCAGAACAATAAAATTTAACTTGTTGATTCTTTCTAGTGACATATTCCAAAACAGTACCCTTCTTTATATCGAACTTGTCAATATCTAGGTCAGATGTTACTAGACCTCAATTATTCTTGGAATTTGAGTTGTTGACCTGGAACGTGAGATTCCAGTATGTTTGGCTGGTCGAGGTGATCGATTGTTCCGACACCTAGCATTCAGATTATAGGATTGGACTGTTGTTTTTTTAAAATGAAGACCCTTCGGGGAGGACCAGATTCGTGGTCAAATGTTAAGGCCAATGTGTGCCGTGGATCCATTAAAGGACATTGTTGTGTGCGTTTGTCCGGGGTTAGTGCGTGACTGATCAGCAACCTAACCTTATTATTGTTTTATTTATAAAATGCTTAATAGTCCAATTCTATTCCATTTCTTGACTTAAATAAGATATTATATTTTCAAATTTCCCTGAGCACTTGAAATTGTTGGTAATCATTTATCTTAATCAGACTTGAGGATTTAACTCTAATTTATGCTTCCATATATATATATATATATATATATATATATAGTTATACTTGCTGAGCATCATTGGCTCACTTTTTTGTTAACCCTGTTTTCTTCAGTTAAATTCGAAGATGTCTAGAAGGAGCGGACAGTCTCATAGAGGCAGCCCGCGAGTTGAGGTTATAGGACGGGTAGTCCGCTGTCAGCTCTATTTTATATTATATTGTTGTAATAGCAGTTTAGACAGTTCACTTGGCTTTGCCTGCGGGTGAGTAGAACTAAAACCGAGTATCTCTGGTGCAACTTCAGTGGCGAGGCCATCGACGAAGGGGTAGAGGTTAAGATCCAAGATCAGATCGTCCCACGTACGGATAAGTTCAAGTATCTGGGGTCGATCATCCAGAAGGAAGGTGAGGTAGAAGACGATGTCAAGCATCGTATCAATGCTGGGTGGCTAAGGTGGAGGGCAACGTCAGGGGTGATGTGCGACAAGAAGGTTCCTTTAAAGTTAAAAGGGAGATTCTATAGAGCGGCTATCCGGCCTGCGATGTTATATGGTTCTGAGTGCTGGGCAGCGAAGAAGACCCACGAAAGCACGTTGGAAGCAGCTGAAATGAGGATGTTGCGATGGTCGTGTGGCCGCACGATGCTAGATAGAATCCCTAATAGGGTGTTCCGGACCGAGCTCGAAGTGGCGCCTCTTTCTGCGAAAGTTAGGGAAGGGAGGTTGAGATGGTTCGGCCACGTCCGTAGGAGGCGGCCGGAAGCCCCAGTGCTAAGGGTCGAGAGTCTTTCGGTTGTTGGGGTGAGGAGGAGAGGCAGACCGAGGAGGTCATGGGAACAACAACTTAAGTTGGATTTGAAAGCTATGAACCTAAGTGAGGCCATGACCGCTGACAGATGTTCGTGGAGGCGGCAAATTAGAGTGGTGGACTCTCTTCTAGGGGACGGCTCTGTAGTGGAGAACCTCAGAGTTGGGTTGTCTCGGATGACCTTATTATAGGAGTTTGGCTTTTTCCGATGTCTTTTTCCATTTTAATTTATTATTTTATTATCATTTGTTTCCCGGTTGTACAGGTGCAGGTGCAGGGAGCTTCGCTTGGTGGTATCTAGGGGCATGGTAGGTAAGTCCCGTGTGGAGAAAGCCATGGGCTCAGGTATTGCTATGAACGTTATCGCTTATCCTTTAGAATCCTTTGTTTATTTCACACACCGTATATGTCGTGCACATAGCCGAGGGTCTTCACGGAAACAGCCTCCCTACCTTAAAAAGTGGGGGCATGGTCTGCGTACAACCTACCCTCCCCAGACCCTGCTCTAAACGGGATATACTGGGTATGTTTGGTTTGGTTTGGTTTTTACTTGGCTTTTGGGTTGTAAAATATTAATATGTAGTTTGGCTTTGGTTTGTATTAGCTAGTTGGATGTTGTTTCATACTGTGACCTGTGAGCGGTCTTGGATAGCAGTAGTTATATGTAATTATTTGGTTTGAACTTTATTATGCATGTGGACAAGATGATTAGAAGTAGTGATGGTTTGATTGGATTACAGGTGGTTAGTTCGATTTACGAACACATCATGCCGAATTTTCTAAAATTTCTCCTATATTAATGTTTAATTCATTATAAAAAAAATATATAATTTTAATAATGGTAAGTGAGGGTGTTACACACGGTCTGGTTCATGAGTGACTAACCGCAATGACTGTTCTTCATATATTGACTTTAAAGCTGTGGTTCCTGTCTTCCTTTTCTTCACTCTTTATTCAAACCTTTATAACCTGTATTCTATCACTTTAGGAATCTCTTGTCTCTATAAATAGAACCCACTGTCTTGATTACTCCACTGACGCTTGATCAACTGAATGAACTTCTTCAAGTGTAGTATAACTCAAAATGGTAGATTGACTTTGTCTTCTTTCTCTTGAAAGATGAACATTTGAGATCCCTGTGACAGTAGATATATACTACTTACTATTACATTCTTGTTTAAGTTGAGTTGAATCCTCGATGTTTACAAATAGGGTAAACATATGACTTTCATTGAGTGTACCAAAAAAATGTACCAAATTACCAACTAAATAGAGGTTAGCTTACTTATAATAGTATAGTATAGATATAAAACATCAACACAAGGGCAAAAAGTGTCATTTTATTGATTGTGAAATTACTATTTTACCCCTATTTGTTAAAAATGAACAAAAATGCCACCCTTTTAATAGTTTGTAAAAATTAGTTGAAATCTTGTTAGTGTTGGGAATATGACCCTTGACTTTCATCTTTCTAACTCAAGCCATAGCCATTATGCTAAACTTAATTTTGAATATGATTTAAAAATCTTATATTAGATAAACCACATCATCTTCTTTTGTCCCATTTTTTTCATTTCAACTACATATTAAACTTCAATACAAGTGTAAAAAGTGTCAATAAATTGGTTATAAAATTATTATTTCATCCTCATTTTTTGAAAATAACAATAGTGTCACCCCTTTACAATCTATGAAAAAATGGAACAATTTATGTTAGCTTTCGGAATCGAACCACTAACCTCGTTTTAAGAGGTTCATGTCATACCCACTATACTACCTTACTTTTCGAATTTCCTTAAAAATCTATTAGATAAATCACGTACTCCCTCCGTCCCAACGGATTCTTTACAGTTACTATTTTGGGCCGTCCCATCCATTTCTTTACATTCCCAAAATAGTAAGTTTTAACACTATTACACCCATTACTTCACTTATTTTAACAATACTTTACACTATTACACCCACTACTTCACTTATTTTAACAATAAAATCACTATTACACCCACAACTTCACTTATTTTAACAATAAAATCACTATTACATCCACTACTTCATTTATTTTAACAATATTACACTCACTTTATACCCACTATTATAGGCTTGTCTTGTCCTCCGTGCCCAGCTAAAATGTAAAGATCCCACTGGAACAGAGGGAGTAATATTCACTTAACTTATTTTGTTTTTAGTTTTCAATTTTGAGCAAATAAAATGTTAGTTGATATTATTTATATAACTCCATTAATTCAATTTTCATAGTTTTGTTTATCTATATATTAAATCATCTTATAAATTTTATTACACATATATGTTTTCGGTTAAATATATATTAATTATGTTATTTATAATTCATATATTTATATTATGTTATATCTCTCATCATACTTTATTTGAATTAGTTGATAATATATACCTAAAAAATAATATTGAAAAATTTGATCCAATATAAGGAATATAGTATGTAATATATTTCATTATTCATTATTTCTGTCATTCTAAATTAAGAAAATTAGTTTTGAAATTATTTTTAAATTATACAATAATCATGTTTATACATTCATCGCATCCGTTTCTTAATAATTTTACTTTCAGAATGTACACTTAATTTGTTTATATTTTCTAAAATAAACACATTTTACACTCTGTTTATCATTATAAACGAATAAAATTAAAAATAAAATGTTAAGATAATATTCTTGGTTATACATGAATGTTACCAAGTCTGAATAAAAAAAAAGGATTCACAAACATTTTTCTTCATGTATATATTAAATTATTGAAATAAAATATAATTTAGTTTAAAAAAATTGGTTAACCACTTATATTCAAGTTTACATTTATCCTGTAAAAAATGTGTTTTGTTTAGCGGAACATTACCTAATACATAATCTCCTTTTGGATATATGATTAATAATATAGCTAACATAATATGCTTCTTCTACATTGATGCAGAATGGTATGAACTATAATTTTATTATTTGTTATATGTCATTTTTTCCCCAAATTCTTCTTTGCAATCTCAGTCTATTTCTTATAGGAATTTTGGTTTTATAGATCCATGACCAGTGTGAGAACATTGCATTATAGACTTGCAATACAGATGACATTAACACATTTTAAAGGAAGTAAAATTGTTCATCTTAAACATATTTCGTGTTTTCATAATTTATTTGTTCTTCCTAATAAGTATATGTTAACCATAAGCAAGGTGCATTCTTCACTTCAAAAGAATTTTTGCATTGATATATGTTTGCAACTCGAATTGTTCCTTCTGTTATTTGTAACTTCCATGCATTTACTTTCTCTCTTCTCCGTAATATCATCATAGTGTTGTGTTTATAAATATTGCCTCCAATGAGTATGCTATATCTTGCGGCTAATTGTGGACGGTTGTAATCGTATTGATATGAAAAACAGTGACTATTACTACGGAAAAACAAAGATTATATAATCTTACTCTCTCAGATTAATAATTACACTATTTCCGTTCATAACTCGAACTTGTACATTATATTCAATAATATTATTGGCCTATATATACAACAGTCCTTATTATCATTCATCACTAATCATATTACAATTTCATAGTTACTAATTTCCAGTCTAAAAATGAATAAATCAATCGCTACCTTTTTCTTAAAATTAAAGAAAATTAGAGACGTTCACATAAAAGCTTGCACTCATTCATCACTAATCATATTACAATTTCATAATTACTAATTTCCACTCTAAAAATTAATAAAGCAATCGCTACCTTTTCCCTAAAATTAAAGAAAATTAGAGACGTTCACATAAAAGCTTGCACGAATAGTTACCCTAATTTGAATTTAAATATAAAAAAAAATCGTTATAATAATTTGATTTGAAAAATTCGATTGAACCAAACCAAATTTTTTAAATTCCATCGAAATAACAAAACAAAATAAACCGCTGAAAGAAGCAAATCAAAGTGAAAGCTTTAAAAGTAAGCTACACGTTTTGCACTGTATCCTGCTTCAGTTTAAAGCTACTCACGTTTATATAAACCCATCCATCCCCCCACATAATATTTCATTCCTTGATAGTTTAAAGTTCAAACCCCACAATATCCATTAATCCTTTTGATTGATTCCACCATGTTTTCGTATACTCGTAAGTATCAATCCCTGTCCTCTCCCTCTGTTTTTTGTATTTACATACAAACATCATGCATGGATCTTCTCTGTCTTTTTCATTCTACATATTATTCTCAACAGTTTTAAGATAAGTAGGAGTAACTAATAATTAATTTTATGTTTATATGTAACTTATAATTAATTAATCTCAGTAGCTTCTATGAGTTCATCAGCTAGTGCCTTTGGATCACCATTGTCATTCGGACAAACTGATATCGGAGTTCTGTCTCCTTTTTCGACACCAGCAGCTTCATCATCTCCTTTAACATGTGCTTCTTTAACAGGTTTGGCTATGCTCACTACATTTAATTTAATTATATTGTTTAATTTTGTGTTACGATGGTTTTTACTTCTCGATATAAGCTTTCGGATTAGCATGTACTTGGATAATCACAGGATGATTTTTGTTCAGTTTTAAGAATTACCCCCCAAGAGGTCTAAATTGTATCTTTTTACGGTTTGTTCTACTCCATTATTATTCTTGTAGATGCCGTATGCCTTTTTATTAATGAATTAAATTCTTTGTTAAAAAAAAAAAAAGAATTACCCCTACCCCCCTTGTACTTGAACCATTATCACCACTGGCATTCTTAACAACTGACTCGATTAACATAAAAAAATGGCGCTCTTACTTCAGTTCATATACATTGTTATACATTTGTTCTTATGTACATATATTTTGGTTGGTTTTTCTTCCCAGTTGTGGTTTTTTTTAATGTGATTTAAATTATTTGATTTTCTTTACTGGCTTGTCTATTTGATGCAAGTGCAGGAGTGCATCGTCTGTTGTTTTAGACCTTTGTTCCACCTGTTACAGTAGCATTGCATTTACTTTTAAGTTCTTTTAACGGTTTAATTTCGGATATTTTTTTTTACCTTCCACCCCATTTTTGTAGGATTTACCCCATTTTCTCAAACTCCTGCCACTAATGCATCAAGCTCTCCGGGAACTGGTTTTGGTTTCACGACAGCTTCTGGCCAAGCATCTATGCCATGGGGTAGCACCTTATCTGGAGATCAGAAGCCCTTCACCGGTGAGGATTTATCTACCTTTTTGCAATCTGGTAAAATATTCATTAGATATTGTTTCCAGGAAGCCAAGTTAAATCACCCATTTTCAAGTTAAACTTTTTATTAATGTTTTGTATCGAGATAATCTTAATGAGTATCTTTTTATGTGGCACATTTGCAGGTAGCGGAGTTGTTCCTGCCTTTCCTGGAAATCGTGCGACAGGTCTGAGTCCTATATTTCCTTCCGTCCCGTCCAATCCATTTGCCACCACAGTGACAACCCCTTCAAGGGGTCCTTTACCTCCTTCCGTCCCTTCCAGTCCATTCGCCACAACGGTGACGCCTCCTTCAATCGGACAGTTCTCATTTATGAATCATGTACCTCCTTTTATCCCTTCCGATCTATTTCCCATGAATTTACTTGTACTTTGCTAATTTTAATTGCCTCTACACAGGTGAAGCCGAACCTTGAGCCTGTTCTTGACAAGATGGAAGAGTGGGAAAAATCAACGCAGTTAATATGCAAAGATGTCAAACATTTTCAGGAGGATATGAAGAGCTGGATCATCGAGAGAGATAGATCTCTTGAGATGGCCACCCAGACTATCAACCAATTGAGGGAGGAGCTTGCTCGTGTGACTAGGTTCAAGGAGGCCATCATAGCCGAGTACTTGGCATCTCCGGACTTTACTAAAAGATTGGATGAGGAGCACGAGAAAAGGCTTTCGAAGATCTTCCATCCATGCTATGTCAAAGCGCTTGCTGAAGTGCAGACTAATTTTCCAGAGATAAATCCTTTTACTTTCCAGAGACCTGCTACAGGATGGTTCCCTCCATCTCCATTAACAACCTCTTCTCTGGTCACAACCCCAACTCTGGCCACGTTTGACCCCTGCTACGCCCACAAAGAGCAGGAGAACAAGAAAGCTTCTATATGATTACATCTTAAGGAGTTAAAACATTTTGGCCCTGGCGTTGTGTTTGTATTCAAAGATTTTAAGACTTGGCAATGTACTAGTTATAGTATTATTATGGTATCAAAAGTAGATAGAGAAACAGGCTGGAATTTGCCTTGTCAAAACGCCAAACGGTTTGCACAACTAACTTGAACCAGGATGGAAATTTTTATGTCGTAGTACTTTGTTTTGGAGAGGGGTTTGGAAATCCGAAACGAGAATAAAGTGCATGAAAATGAGAATAAATGAAATTTGGAAAATGCATTATTTACGATGATTAACAATGAATGACATTCCCATTTCATGCAACCAAGTTCCTAATCCAAACGATAAACGAAAAAATTTACTAATCCAAATATTATCGGAATTGAGGTTTTGGTTTCCGTTACAAAAACAATTAGACAAACATATCTTTACAAACATGAACTTGTTCTGCTTGCAAATAATCCGACTTGTTTATTTTATTTGTAAACCCATGAAACTCTCATGTTAACTGTCTTCTAAGCCGTCTTAAAGATCATTAACTGGAGAATGAAGCACAACACTTGCTAAAAGACACTAGTTAGAAACAGTTTACGACTTGCAACAAATGTTTCTGGACGATCTCTACAATGTAATGTTGAGAATATCATCCCGATATTCTTATCTTGCTCCGCCCGGCCCCGAGACTCCATATGCACCTGTCATATTATATCTTGTGGCCTCATCCTTTCATTTCTTTCAAGTGCAGCATGGGAGAGACTGCAGATACACTATCCATGGAAACGGTCCGAGCTTCGGTTTACTTGGATGATCGTAGAAGTTCTCCCTGCAAGGTATGCATCAGAGCAGCTTATAACCACACATGCATTTTAAAACATCAAATTTACACGCACATTTACAATACCGTGTTAATTCGTTAAAGAACATATTCTATTTCGGTAAACTAATTGTAAAGCTGTCACGATAACAAGGATTTGCTTCTTTTTTTTTTCGTTTGGATAAACTAGTGTTTTAATTGTTTCATTTTTTCTTGTATTTTCAATCAGCAGGACTTTGAGATGGGGGAAATATCTGAACTTTCCATTATGTTGGGAAAGACTGAGTTTGAGAGAGATATATACATGAATGAATGTAGGGAAACTAAAATAAGGATTGATGAACTTGAATCCAAGATGAAGGAAATGAATGAACAATTTTCAGAAACTGTAAAGATCCGCGAGGAATATTACAATGTTACAAGAGAGTTGAAGTCGACACAAGGGGAGTTACTTAGCAACAAGGCAAAAGTGGTGGAAGCCCAAGATGCAGAGCGCCAGGCATTGAAACAAGCGGAATTGATGGAAACTGCTTTAAACATAGAGAAGCAAAAGACAGAAGAACTCCAGGGGCATGTATCAGTGATCAATGAAACTATTCTTTGTATGCAGCTAGCGGCTTTGGAGGCAGAAAAAGAAAATATTGCAGTTCTATCTAAGAAGCAATCTGAAATTCTGTCAGCTACGAAGTTAGTTGAAGAAGCACACAAAGAACTGGAAACCATACGAAAACATCAACCGGGATCAATGCAAAATCTGGAGAAAGAGCTCATGAGAAAGACTTTACTTGTGGATTCGCTGCAGTTGGAACTTCAGAAAGCTAATGATCTACACAAGTCAGCTCAGAAAGCTACTTCTGAAGCTGTTAGTGATATCAACCAGCTTATAGCTGATATGGAGCTGCTAGTGACAGAGAATTCAGATAAAGGTGTTCATATCAAGTTTCTGGAAATGGAGCTGACTCAGCTAAAGCACGATTATAAAAATGCAAAGAAAGATGTTGAAATTGCAAACGAAGACAGAGAACGTCTCAGGAGAGCTGTTGAAACTGCAAACAAAGATGTAGAACACCTCTACAGGGATGTTGAAATTGCAAACAAAGACAGAGAACGCCTCAACAAAGATGTTGAAAATGCAAAAATTGACAGAGAACGTCTCAACAAAGATTTTGAAACTTCAGACAAAGACAGAAAACGACTCGCCAAAGATGTTGAAATTGCAAACAAAGACAGAGAGCATCTTAATAAAGTTGTTGAAACTGCAAAGAAAGATGTAGAGCGCCTCTACAGAGATGTCGAAATTGCAAACAAAGAAAGAGAACGCCTCAACAAAGATGTTGAAAAGGCAAACAAAAACATAGGGCACCTCAACAAAGATCTTGAAACTGCAAATAAAGACAGAGAACGACTCACCAAAGATGTTGAAATTGCAAATGAAGACAGAGAACGTCTTTACAAAGTTGTTGAAACTGCAAAGGAAGACGTAGAACGCCTCTACAGAGATGTTGAAATTGTAAACAAAGACAGAGAACGCCTCAACAAAGATGTTGAAAACGCAAAGAGAGACATAGGACGCCTCAACAAAGATGTTGAAATTGCAAACAAAGAAATAGAACGCCTTTACAAAGATGTTGAAATTGCGAACAATGATAAAGAATGCCTCAACCAAGATGTTGAAACTGCAAACAAATACAGAGAACGCAACAACGAAGACGTTCAAACTGCAAACAAATGCATACAAAGCTTCTACAAAGATGTTGAAATTGCAAACAAAGATGAAGAAATCGCAAAAAAAGATGTAGAACACCTCACCAAAGATGTTGAGACGCTAACTTGCAAGTTTGAAAGTACTAAGAATGAGTTAGATGAGATAAGAGGCAAAGAAAATGAAGCACAAGTGGAGATTGCATTCCTAAAGTCTGAGCTACATGAAGGAATATCAAAGACAGCAGCTGCTGAGGCAGCTGAAGAAAAAGCCAAGCTTGAGAACCTGACAATTCGCCTAAACATTCAGCAGCTAAAATCAGAAGCAGAAGAAGCACATGAAGAAATCAGAAGATTAAAACAAGAAGCAGACACACGGGCCGACAGAGGTGTAACAGATAATAACGTCACAGTTTCGGTTGAAGAATACAACGCCTTGGTAGAAAAGGCTAATAGGGAGGATAAAGTCGGAGAGACAATGACTGATGATAGGTATGAGTTGGAGGCATTGAAGAAAGATCTGGAGATCACAACAGCAAGAATTGGGGAGTTTAGGACACGAGCAGAACAAGCAGCATTTAGAGCTGAGGCTGCTGAGAAAAGTAAAGCAGCACTTGAGGAACATATAAGGAGGTTGAGGGAGCAAAAGGAAAGGAGAAAGTTTGCTCATCAAGCACTTAGGGAGGCATCAATTACGCCTACATACAATTACAAAGAAGATCTTGGTCTCCCTCCTAAAACACATCCACCACTGGGTAAGATTCTTAATATGAAATTCTAGACCACAAACCCTGAGCGGTTTAATTGTTAATGTACTTGTAATTGAGAATAAAAACAGGCTAACGTATTCACTATTCAAGTACTTGATAAACTTGCAGTTCCAAGTAAGCTGCTGGGGAGGTACTCTACGCATATAACATAACAATAAAAAGCCAAGGGTCTAGAATTTACAATCGTTTACATGTCACTTAAGAATCATGAGAAAAAGTGTCAAAGGTAGCAGGAATGTTATTTATTTTCCTAGTGAACATTGACAGTAGTTGTTCTAGTCTTCAGCATTCTTGCATGTGTCTCCCAGCACACTCTCAGTGTGCTGGCTAGTACAAAAACTTCCAGTAACATTAAGTTTGTAACGCTCAAGTCAGAATGACCATCAAATTTATATAAATTCCTAACTCCAGTAGTACATTTTTTTGCAAGCTGCAACTATGCAATGTGAAATCTCTCAAATTCTAGACTAAGAATAAGAAGTTTTGTGACACCGCTGAAGAAAGTTAAAATTCAAACAAATCTCAATTAAATTTCAGAACCAAAAGCCATTTTTTTTTTTTGAAAATATAACTAAAATTTAGAATTGAGACGAAATAGAAAATTTTAAATTGTAACATGAAAAACCATGCGAAGAGTATTAGGAACTGCAAAAACAACAGAAAACAGGCCTTAATTTTAAGTTGAATGTTAAATGAAACATACTTGAAATTTGAATATAAATTTTAGGAAATGTTTATAAACAGCACGGTCAACTGGGGCGGCTTTTGTCGATTCTATCTTCATAGTCGTTAACTCAGCTTCTTGATCACATCCAAGAATCCGTAACCATCCGTGTAAAGGACAAGTATAATACTACACACAACCTATGTCACTAGTAGTTTTATAACACATTTGTTTATGTTGTGCATGCAATCAAGTTCATACTCTAATCATTTGTTTTTAACTTTGGTCAAATTAAACTAATTGCGTACGTGCAGTTTGTTTATTCAAGTTTTGTTTTGGTCCATCTGCAGGCCTTGTGACATTCAATATGTCACTCATTTAATCCCATTTGGCATTTACTTGTATATTTTATGTTTCTATATATGCAAGGCATCTATCCCTTCTTAATTTTTAATGTTTTTGATTCAGTTTAACCAAGATTTTACACAGCTCCGTTGAATTGATCTGAGTTGGTGAGGAGAAAAAGAAGAGAGAAACAGCTGGCTATGCTCATCATGCCGGAAGAAAGAATTGCTCAACTGAGTGTCACTCATTTAGTTGTCTTCTTGATCTTATTTGCAGGTAAATATTAAGATTATAATTCTTGCTTTCTGGCTTCTAATTGTTTAAAATCATTATATACTCGATAAATTCTGTTACAAATGATATACTTCCTTTTCCGTTTTGTAGTTTTTTCGGGGTATGCAATATATTTTTCAATGCAGTAGATTTTACGGATTTGGGGAGGGGGATTAGTGAATGTCAGTTCGAACCCATGATCTTTTAGTGCTTGTTTGCTTTCATTTTAGCATTTATGGGAAGTATAATTACTAAGGTGCAACATGGTGTTGATTTAGTGCTTGATTTGGGATGAAATGTTATGGAAAATTTTGATGGGTAGATAATTTACTTCTTGCATTACAGTACAAGGTTCTGCAGGCCTTAAATTCCGATGGGTAGATAATCTACTTCTTGCATGACAATTTGAAGTCTTTTACGTTTATTCATGAATTTCACTTGACTAGTAAATTTTTTAAGATGGAGCACTTAGTATTCTTGTTGGTAAGTACAGGTAAATACGGAGATTCAGTGGAAACTGATAAAGAAGTTCTGCTAAGTTTGAGGACATTTCTTGAAGACAAAAATCATTTTAACCGAGGATCATATACGCAGTGGAGTCCACTTGATTCTTCACCTTGTGGCTGGTATGGAATCTCATGTAACAACGATCGAGTGACCGGAATCAACCTTTCCAACAACAACATTGCCGGCAGCTTATTTGGAAACTTTTCAGCCTTGTCTGAACTCACTTATCTAGACTTGTCTGGGAATACAATAGAAGGCTCAATTCCTGCTGATTTAGGCCGGTGTCAGAACCTCAAATTTCTGAATCTATCGCACAACCTCATTCAAGGTGAGTTCAATCTCACCGGACTCAACAATCTGGAAATTCTTGATCTTGCTGTCAATAGATTTTCAGGAGATATTAAGTTAACTTTCCCAAGAGTGTGCAACAGCTTGGTGGTTGCAAATATTTCTTTAAATAATTTGACTGGTGAAATTGGAAACTCCTTTGATGAATGTTGGAATTTGGAGTACGTTGATTTAAGCTCCAACTTTTTGACTGGAAATATTAATATTGCATTTGAAAGGTTAAAAGAGCTTGTAGTATCCAACAACAGCATTAATGGCACAATCTCACCATGGGTTTTCTCAGAGAATTGCAGCTTGGAAGCTCTGGACTTGTCCGAGAATCTGTTATATGGGGAATTTCCCAGGGAGATTTCACATTGTAAGAATTTGGCAGTGCTAAATTTGTGGGGAAATAGTTTCACAGGCCTAATCCCAGCAGAGCTTGGGTCAATATTGAGTCTCCAGGCACTTTTGTTGGGTAACAATAAGTTTTACAACGAAATACCTGAGTCTTTAGTTAGCCTCAAGAATTTGGTCTTTCTGGAGTTGAGCAAGAACAATTTTGGAGGTGATATACAAGAGGTGCTTGGGCGCATGACGCAAGTGAAATATCTTCTTTTGAGTGAGAATTCGTATACTGGTGGATTGTTTTCTTCTGGTATTCTCAATCTATCAAACATTGCCCGTCTAGACTTGAGTTATAATAACCTTTCTGGTCATTTACCTATTGCATTCACCAGGATGCTTGGCTTGAAGCACTTGTTTCTTGCTTCCAATCAGTTCAGTGGGAATATACCACTGGAGTATGGGAATTTTCCTCAACTCCAAACCCTGGATCTCTCCTACAACATGCTAAGTGGGTCCATTCCCCCGACTCTCGGAAACTTAAACTCCCTGCTGTGGTTGATGCTTGCAAATAATAAATTGACTGGTGAAATTCCACCAGAATTGGGGAACTGTAGTAGCTTGCTGTGGTTGAACTTTGAAAACAATCAAATTTCTGGCAAAATACCACCTGAATTGGCAAACATTGGCAAGAATGCCACACCAATTTTTCTTATGAATCGCATTGATGATCGTATCACTGCTGGTTCTGGGGAGTGCTCAGTTTTGAAGAGGTGGATACCGGCCGAGTACCCTCCCTTCAGTTTTGTGTTCACACTCCTCACTGTGAAAAAATGTAGAAGCCTATGGGACATGTTGCTTAAAGGGTATGGAATATTCCCAGTTTGTGCTCCAGGTTCAAATGTTCGAACAAATCAAATAACTGGATATGTTCTGCTACTTAATAATGTATTATCTGGCAAAATCCCCCCTGAAATTGGCAAGATGCAGAAATTAAGCATGTTGCAGTTGGGAATCAATAATTTTGATGGTACACTTCCTGAAGAGATTGCACAAATACCACTAGTAGTGTTTAATATTACACAAAACAAGATCTCTGGGGAGATTCCAGTGGCATTGGGGAGTATGAATTGCCTCCGAAACCTTGATTTGTCATACAACAATTTCTCTGGAAGATTCCCTGCTAGCTTGAATAACTTGAATGATCTTACCAGTTTTAATATATCTTACAATCCATATGTTACAGGGTTAGTTCCTGGTACTGGGCAGTTGGCAACATTTGAGAACTCATCCTTTCTTGGTGATCCGTTGTTACGCCTTCCACCTTATATAGGCAACAATACAAAACAGCCACCGGATATCAGTGCCCAGCCAAGAAAGAACATAAAGTTTGCACTGGTGGTGTTTTTAGCGATAACACTGGCCTTCTTGGTATGTGGAATAATGAGTGTTTTCGTCTGCATCGTGGGCAGAAGCTCAAAAAACTCACCTAGTTATTTACTGGAAGATGTAAAGGAACGACACGACACTGGTTCAGTTTCTGGTGGATCTTCACCATGGTTATCGGATAAGGTCACTGTTATACGATTGGATAAAACAGAATTCACACACAAAGACATCTTTGTAGCTACAGAGTATTTTTCAGAAGACAGAATTATAGGAAGGGGAGGATTTGGAACAGTGTATAGAGGAGTTTTGCCAGATGGTAGAGAAGTAGCAGTAAAGAAACAACAAAGAGAGGGCCCAGAGGGAGAAAGAGAGTTTCGAGCAGAAATGGAGGTGCTAACTGGAAATGGCTTTGGTTGGCCTCATCCAAACCTTGTAACACTGTACGGTTGGTGCCTTGATGGCTCCGAAAAATTGCTTGTTTATGAGTACATGGTAGGTGGGAGCTTGGAAGAGCTTATTTCAGATCGAACACGTCTCACATGGAGGCGAAGAATTGATATAGCACTTGATGTTGCACGTGCTCTAGTCTTTTTACACCACGAGTGCTTCCCACTAATTGTTCACCGCGATGTTAAAGCCAGCAATGTGCTTCTTGACAAAGATGGAAAGGCTCGTGTAACCGACTTTGGCCTTGCTAGAGTTGTTGATGCTGGAGGGAGTCATGTGAGCACAATGGTGGCAGGCACAGTTGGATATGTTGCCCCTGAGTATGGACAAACATGGCAGGCCACGACAAAAGGCGATGTGTATAGCTACGGAGTGCTGGTGATGGAGCTAGCCACAGGAAGGCGAGCAGTGGATGGTGGAGAAGAGTGTTTAGTGGAGTGGGCTAGGAGGGTGATGGGGAATGGACGACAAGGTAAAACATTGGTTCCAGTTGGACTATTGGTTTCATCAAGACGTGGAGAGGGGGCACTGGAGTTGTGTGAGTTGCTAAGAATTGGGATAAGGTGTGCTGCTGAGATGCCACAGGCTAGGCCAAATATGAAGGAAGTTCTTGCTATGTTGGTTAAAATTTCATCTCCTACTCAAAAGGTATTTGAAGTTTAGCAAAACAAAGTACAGTTTCCATTGTCTTGTAATAACTTCAGTGTAGTTGATTGGTTTCAAAGATCATCTTGTCGCGATCCAATTCTTAGTGTCTTATTTCTTATTTCTTATTGTTCCAGATCTGATTTCGACTCTCGTTCACTACCGAAATTTTTTTAAAACAGATATTAACTTTGTAAGGTATAAATTATTTAAAAAAAAATTATAATTAATAAAATAGCCCTTATAGAAAAAATAATAAACAAATTATATTGACCCATGCTTCGCATCAATTATCATATAGTATTTAAACATGTAGATGATGTAACTTTTTGATAAAGGTCCAACAACCTTTGTGAAATTCTACTTATTATCGATAAAGATCGAGAGAGATACAGAGACAATTGAAGAGAGATGAGAGAGATGAAGAACAATTGAGAGATGAGAGATGAGAAAAGATAATTCTGTTTATTTCATTTCTTAATCTCCAATACAAGTCCACAACTGTTTATGTATACAACAATCAGAAATGTAACTGATTTTACCGCCAAGACTAATTCAACATATTTGAAAACTAAATTCCCTCCATTTCTATTAATAGAAAGAATTCTATTATTAGAAATCCACCTATAACATAACTCCCTTCTCCTAAAAAGACTTGACCACAATGCTTCACAGGAAAAATAAAGCATAAAATCTGAAACTAAATCATAAATTCTGGAAATGCCTCAGAAAATGATTCAGCTACTTCCCAAGTTGCCTCAGAAGCTGGTAAATCTTTCCATTGCATCTAGGATTTCCTCTGCTGCTGTGTAAGATAAGAGTTTTTTCCCAGGGTTTGAACATTTACCCAGCAGATAGCATGTAGACAAAAGAAGCATGACCTTTATCAAAGTATATAAAGAGTTAAAGACACAGGAAATTAACAAGAATTTATGTCGGAATTTTTTGGTTGCCCTCCCTATACTGTCCTATACTATCCTGCATTGAGCTCAAATAAAGCTAACATTAGTATGTATAGCTAGCCCAACACTATCGGCACATAGCTACATTTCACCACTGAATATAATATTGATCCTATCACACTACACTTAGCTGGCTTATTTTTACATGGTTATTCGTAATATATCTATGTCACAATCTCCACTGTGAATGAAGCTTCCTTGAAGGAAAAGCTGTAATGTAAGGTTATCTATCATATACATGTTCACACCATATATTGGATTCTTTCGAGATCGCGTATTCAGTAGTAGTTTCTCTATGCTTTAGATTGAAAAATGACCGAATCTCTTTTCTTCAGAGTTCTACGCGATAAATCTCATGCCTTCCCGTGGAAGCATCTCCAAGGAGGAGGAAAAATACATAAAACAACCAAGGAAAGCAAAGACTGCAAATTGTTGGCAAAATCAGTTGCAATAATATTTCACAAATCAGTTGCATTGAACATTTCACAAATGATCTCAACTATTGGAATTTGGTTTTATCTGCCAGTGGAGACTGTTCGACAAAATTAAGAACAGTTGCTAAGAGCACTAAACTTGTTAGAAAATGTGCCGTTGAATCCTGACAGATGAACAAGGTTGGGAACACAAAATCTAAGAAAAAGAACCAACCAACAGGTGCGGCTCTAACAATTTTGTCTTCTGTTATATTACATAGTAATCCTATTAAGTGGTACATTAAATTTAAGATCCTAAACATGTTACTGGATAACTCAAAATTGTGCGCAACTACTTCAGTGTTGCACTCAGACGATTCATATCATTATTGCAATCAGTTAGCCATGGCCATAGCTGGAATTCATGTCATTTCTACCATCAATTAGCCGAGGTAACAGCTGTCATGTAACTCCACTAATAAGTAGTGGATAAGTCAACCTCATCACACTTCTTATTCTACACCCTGGCCTTACGTAAAGCAAGCGGCTCTCATTGATATTAAGCTTATTCCTTTTCATAGGCTGAGATTTCTAATGAGAGCAAGCATTACTATAACGGATTTTTGAACATTGGCAGCAGGACTTTAGAAGGTTTTATAAAGTTTACAGAAGTGACTGCTGTCAATTTGCATGTTAACAAAAAAGTTAGTTTCCAACAGTTTGCAGGAGAGACAGATGAGGACAGGCTAAACTTTAAGGTTTGGATCAATAATCCTCTCAAACACACTGCTTTCTTTGAGATTTTAACTCTAATGATAATATGTATGCATTAAAAATTAAACAAAAGCTAATATACTACATACACCAGTTTCAAATATAGAAAATGTAGTAGAGCAGAGGAATCATCGGCTAGCTGCTGCAGACATATTTGGTATATATACACCTTGTTTCATTACTTAAATCTTTATACCAAAGATATACTAATGGCAAAATGCCTCCAAAAGTCCCAAACATAACACAAAACTGGCATCATACTTCCCACCACCAAATAATGCCTTCCATGGAGAGTCCGGGCTTGGTCGCCTCCAATGGCGGTTGTTCGTGGGATGATGAGTTCCTCGACTTGTCGTTGACAAAGTGTGGTTCCCCCAGAGGTCTGTCAGCACCGACTCAATTACATTTCTCAAAAAAAATTCCAGTGGTGCAAATGGAACCAAAGGGTTCCAGGAGTTTCTCCGCACCGGGGTCCTGGAGATGTGCAACTGAGTTTGATGGTTTTAATGAAGAGCATTTCATGGCTATGTATATTGACGCTACAACTGCCGCTCCAACAGTCTATTACTCCAATCCATCGTCACCGTCTGTTCACAGTAGCATGGATCCTGATAAGCATAATTATCTTATACATAGCCATGCTTATACATTGCTACCAGATTGTTGTGTTACAATACTTATTATTAATCATAACTTAATATAAACATGCTTATATTTGGATTCTAATAATTAATGATAACTATATTATTATATTATCTTGATAGAATGATAGACATGCTTATATTTTGTAATTATATATTAAAATATATATTATATATTAAAAATATATATTATATATAATTCATTTCGGATACGGATAATTTCGAATATGGATGCACCTATATACATATCCGCATCCTAAACTACCGAATTCAGATACGGATAATATCCGATTGACTCCGAGTACGGAATATCCGCTTTTTTCTGAATACGAACATAGATATTTCGAACAAATATCGGATTATCCGGATTTTTTTCACAACCCTACACATAACTTACATCATACTTCCATATATATGCGGAAGTATATGAAAGAAATACTTCCATATTTGGGGTCTAGTGTTATATATGTGGTTGACTTTCTTTGATAAATATACAAAAGAAGGATAATTATATGAATACATTATTGGGGTTATAAATGTTTAAATTACATAGGTGAATTATATATTTCTGTAAGTTACAATTACAATAAATGTGGGTGTTACAATCGTGAGAATTACAAAATTAATGGAAGCATTGGCAACATTCTAACTGTGAAAGTCGGAATATTTTGATAAATGATGCAATAAGTTAACATAGATACGAACCATACTTGTGCACCGATAAAATACAAAATTTTTAAAGGTTGAAATACAAAAGGAGTAAATATTTTATGGTTTCATTTAACATACGGAGTATTTAATATTGACATTGATGACAATTAATTAGTGACTTCAATAAAGTGCAGAATTTAATATCAATTCCTTGTTGCCTGGAATATATATACAGATTACAGTAACATTACATGACATTGAAAATTGAAAATTGAAACCGTGCATATATACTACTAGTTCTGCATAAACAAGCAAAAGAAAAAAGATGAACAAAATTTTTTGTTACTTTGTGCTGGTTGTGATACTAGTAACTTCTTGCGCTTATCAGATATTGTACTTAGCTTATTAGCCTTAGTTGATATTGTACCGTACTTATCATAACGGTTTTATCAAATTCTGTAACGACTTGGCCATTTGTATAAATTGCCAGTCATAACCATTCTGTAAATGACTTTTATTTTCAATCAATACAATTTGTTCTCTTCTTCTTCAAGAATGTAGATTCATAGTTTGTTGTGTGTATAGATCATTCTGTGAATCAGTTTGTGTAAATCAGAGTTTGTGATGAACTTTAGATGGTATCAGAGCTTATTCTTCCGCATTTCATCGTCTTCTTTTACCTCCATTACTGGTAATCGATCTTCTTCATCATTTTGATTCGTTACTGGTAATCTTCATCCTTATCGTCTTGTTTATCATCTTGTATGTATACATCGATTGCTTGATAGTGTATATCGACTGTTTTTCTGCATTTTTCATATCGATCTAAAGAACATTTGTTGATTTTCTTGTTTGTTCTTTTCGATCTTGTTTCTTGTTTTTGGATGCATCAACGAATCTCGTATGCTAATGCTGTTTTAGGCAATTCCGCCATGAATAATACTCGATCTGCAAACACATCACCTATAACACCAACACAAACACCTCCGATAACAAATACTCCACCTCCTGTTCCTCAATCTTACACACAACTAATCGATAACAACTCACATCCACTCTATCTTCACAATAATGATCAGCCTGGAATGATTCTTATCTCTAAGAAATTACTCAGTTCTGAGAACTATGCGTCTTGGAAAAGATCTATGCAGATTGCTCTTTCTACAAAGAATAAATTTGTCATCGTTAATGGTGATTTTGTGCCTCCTGATGTTTCTTCACCATTGTTTGTTCATTGGAAGCGTGTCAATGATATGGTTATCACCTGGATCTTGAACACTGTATCAGATGAGATAAGTAACAGTATGAACTACTTAGATAGTGCTTTTACCGTTTGGAATGAGCTTAGTGAACGATTCTCTGCAGTTAGTGGTCATAAGTATTACGAAACACAGAGAGATCTGTTTAGGCTTGAACAAGGAAATGATTCCATTGAGTTTTATTTTCATAAGTTGAAAGGTTTTTGGGATGAACTTAAAGCTTTGGAGCCCACAATTCAGTGTACTTGTAATGCTAATAAAGAATGGGCTTCGCAAACTGAAAAAATCAGATTAATTCAGTTCTTGATGGGCTTGCATTCTAGTTATACAGCAGCAAGAGATCAACTGTTAATGATGTCTCCTTGGCCTACAGTTAATCAAGCTTTTATGCTACTAAAGCAAGAAGAAAAGCATAGACAGACTCAAAACTCTATTCCTTCACCTGTTGCTATGATGGTTAATGTGTCAAAGGGGTCACAATCTAATCCTTCTTACTTGACTAACAGATTTAGTGACAGAGCCTCACATCCAGTGCAGGAATGTTCTCATTGCCATATCAAAGGGCATACTAAAGAAAAATGCTACAAATTGGTAGGCTATCCTGTTGATCATCCTCATCATCCAAACAACAGAGGCAAACGTCGTTTTACTCCAAATTCAAAGTCTGTTGCTAAGTCAAATGCTGCTGTTTCTGAGATTTCTAATGATGACTCATCAAACCTTACTTCTCAAATGGGAGCTTTGCAATCACAATTAAACTCTATCATGCAGTGTTTGAATAAAGGGAATGGTAATGGTATTGTTTCACAGCCACATCCATCTGCTTCTCCCACTACAGGACAATTCAGCCTTGCTACACATTTAGCAGGTACAGCCTTGTCTCTTTTTTCATCAACACACATACCAACACATGCATGGGTACTTGACAAAGGAGCCACTAATCACATGTGTTGTGACCTTAATACAATGCACAATGTTCTCCTTTTGCCAAATCCTTTAACTGTCCAATTTCCTAATGGTAAAAGTGCGTCTGTTACTCATATGGGTTCTGTTTTTCTACACCCTTTGTCTTTATCTATTCATGAGGTACTTTATGTTCCTTCTTTTACTTTCAATTTACTGTCAGTTAGTAAATTGTCTACACAACTTGATTCTGCCATTCTTTTTACCTCTAACGAATGTTATCTGCAGGACCAATGCCAGATGAAGGGATTGGTTCTTGGTAACATCATTGGAGGACTCTATCAGCTCATCAACATTTCATCTTCTTCATCAATTCTTGCTGTCACTCATGTTTCTACAGACAAGACTCTCTGGCATAAGCGTTTAGGCCATATTCCTACTAAAATCATTTCTAAGATTTCTGTAGACAATGTTTCTACACAATGTAATAATTCTTCTACACCATGTACTGTTTGTCCTTTGGAAAAACAGTGTAAACTTTCTTTTCCTTTAAGTCAATCACAAGCTACAAAACCATTTGAGTTAGTACACTGTGATGTTTGGGGACCGTACAGGACTCCTACTTATAACGGTTGTAGATTTTTCTTGACTCTTGTTGATGATTGTACAAGGGCTCTTTGGACTATATTGTTACCAACTAAACAGCATGTTGCTCAAGTTTTAAAGGATTTTTTTGCTTTTGTTAACACTCAATTTCATACCTCTATTAAATGTATTCGTACAGATAATGGTGGTGAGTTTATAAATAGCAATTTAAATTCCTTCTTTTCATCACATGGTACAATTCACCAAACTACTTGTCCAAATACTCCTCAGCAAAATGGACGTGTTGAACGAAAACATCGAAATCTGTTAGAAATGTCTCGAGCACTTCTGTTTCAAGCTCATTTACCCAATTATTTTTGGGGTGAATGTTTGCTCACTTCTACATACCTGATAAATCGTATTCCTACTACTGTCCTTGGTTTCATTTCACCATATGAAAAACTATTTGACAAAGTCCCATCTTATGCTCATTTAAAGGTTTTTGGTTGTTTAGCACATATGTCCATACATAATGCTGACAAATTATCACCTCGAGCTATTAGTACTGGTTTTCTTGGATATTCATACACACAGAAAGGATACAAACTTTTTGATCCAGTCACAAAGCAATTTCATATTTCCAGACATGTTACTTTTGATGAAAATAGTTTTCCTTTTGCTAATATGTCTGAAAACTCTCATTCTTTTCTTTTTACACCACCTACAAGTCCTTTTTCTTCTGATGACAGTGTGTTCTTTACACCTCTTGATAATGTCAACAATACTGATATTATTGATACCACCATTGATACTGTTGACACAACTGTTCACATTGATGACAATGTTGACAATGGTAATACTGGTATTGATCAGTTTTCTGGTCCTAGTTTTAACCACACCTCTAGTGACCACACTTCTAGTGACCATACTATCAACACTACTCCTACTTCTCCTGACATTGTACCAGCTACTTTACCTATAGTCAACACTGAACCTATTGTTCAACCAGTGATTCCTCAACGAGTATCTTTAAGAACAAAAACACAACCACTTTGGGTGAAGGATTTTGTTACCAATCCTGGTTCTGTGAAAGCTAATTCTCTTTTGCTTCAATGTCCCATTGATTCTAAATATAGCATTTCTCAATATTCTCCACCAAACAATGTTTTTGCCTGTGCTGTTAGTCCTCAAACAGCCATTTCTGAACCATATACTTACAATCAAGCTATCAAAGATGAAAGGTGGATTGAAGCTATGAACAAAGAATTGCATGCCTTAGAAGTTAATAACACTTGGACCATTGTACCACTTCCTTCTAACAAAAAGGTTGTTGACTGCAAATGGGTTTACAGGGTAAAATATTTTCCTGATGGTTCTATTGACAAGTTTAAGGCTCGTCTAGTTGCTAAGGGGTATACCCAAGTTGAAGGCCAAGATTATCACAACACTTTTTCACCAGTAGCCAAAATGGCTACAGTTCGCACTATTTTAGCTTTAGCTGCTTCCAAACGATGGGATATTCACCAGCTAGATGTGAATAATGCCTTCCTTCACGGTGATTTACCAGAGGAGGTATATATGAAGATTCCACCAGGACATCCTCTACATGGTACAGACTATGTTTGCCGATTAATCAAATCGATTTATGGTTTAAAACAGGCTTCACGACTCTGGTTTGAGAAGTTAGCTTCTGTTTTACTTGACCTTGGTTTTACACAAACTGTTGCTGATTATTCATTGTTTGTTTACAAGTCTGGTGATATTTTTGTCACAGCTCTTGTTTATGTAGATGACATCCTTCTTACTGGTACAAGCAATGAATTCATTGCTCATGTGAAGGACATTCTACACACAGCTTTTACTATTAAAGATTTGGGATTAGCTAAGTACTATCTTGGTCTTGAAATCCACAGAACTGATGGAGGTATATTCTTACATCAACACAAGTTTGTGCATGATTTACTTATTGAAGCAGGCTTGGAAAACTCCAAACCTTTATCATTGCCAATTGATGTTAATATAAAGTTATCACCTACTGATGGGGACCTTCTGGATGACCCTTCTATCTATCGAAAGTTTGTTGGAAAGTTACTCTATCTAACAGTTTCTCGACCAGATATTACTTATGTTGTACATCATCTCAGTCAATTCTTACAGTCTCCTCGTGCTCCTCATATGTTAGCAGTACAACGTGTTCTACGATATCTGAAATCTACTCCTTTTCAAGGATTGTTTTATTCTGCTGATTCTACACTTCAACTTGAAGCCTTTTGTGACAGTGATTGGGGTTCTGTAATGGATTCATCTGGTATGCTTAAAAGCATCACTGGCATGTGTTTGATGCTTGGATCTTCTCTTGTTGTCTGGCATTCAACTAAGCAAAAGGTTGTTTCTCGCTCTACAGCTGAAGCAGAACTTCGTGCTTTAGCAGACACTGCATGTGAAATTTCGTGGTTCAATCTTTTACTTTCTGAGCTTCAAATTCCTCAGTCTTTACCAGTAACAGTTCATAGTGACAACCAAGCTGCTCTTGACATTGCTGCAGATCCTGTGTTTCATCCGAAAACAAAACATTTTGCTTTAGATTGTCACTTCGTTAGAGAACAAGTCCAATCACAGCTCATCTCTCCACAATATCTACCTAGTTCATATCAGCTAGCAGATATTTTTACTAAAGGCCTTGGACGACAAGCTCATTGGCACCTTCTCTCCAAATTGAATGTCATTCAACCACATTCAATTTGAGGGGGGAATCTTGCGCTTATCAGATATTGTACTTAGCTTATTAGCCTTAGTTGATATTGTACCGTACTTATCATAACGGTTTTATCAAATTCTGTAACGACTTGGCCACTTGTATAAATTGCCAGTCATAACCATTCTGTAAATGACTTTTATTTTCAATCAATACAATTTGTTCTCTTCTTCTTCAAGAATGTAGATTCATAGTTTGTTGTGTGTATAGATCATTCTGTGAATCAGAGTTTGTGTAAATCAGAGTTTGTGATGAACTTTAGATAACTGTCCCAATGCCTCTACAGGTGACTGCCGATCTTGAACCAGGTAACTACTACACACTTGCATGGGCGGACCCAGGGATGGGCTGGGGTTGGCTCCAGCCCGGGTCAATTTATTTTTTGTCTCAAAAATACTACTAAGCTGGCAGCTTGAATGAGATTCAGCCCGGTCCACTATTGTCATAACCCAATACGGCAACTTGGTCTTACTGCTAGAAAAACAAAGTGTTCATGGAGCACTCACTGTTATCATTTTTATTTTTCAAAAATTTAGAACATTGAAGTTTTCTTAAAATTAAATAACCAATTTACCATTGATTTCATTAACTTTTTTGTTTTGTACGTGATTTGATGTTTTCAAACAAGTGTTATATATTAAGTATTTTTAAAATTTTAAGTATTTTTTCATGATTATATTTATCTAGTTGTTATATAAATTCTACGTTCTAAATTCAATATCCGTTTTGACTTTAATGAACGTAATTTTATAAATATTTACTAAAATTTTGATATTTTTAAAAATTTGAACATGATAATATAAGGTATATATTTTCATATTTGTGCAAATTTTATTGGCTAACAATTTAAAAAATTACAATGATATTATAATTAAAAAATATTTAAATAAGAATAGAGAAAATGTACTGCTGCCTTGCAAGAAAGTTTGTAGTTTAACATTACTAGATTCTAAAATTTTTAGCCCAGGTGACTTAGAGATGCTGGGTCCGCCCCTGCACACTTGTATGTAATTTGGAAATTAGATTCATTATCATAATATTCTAATTTATTATTTATTCTTATGACAGAAACAAGCGTAAGTAAACAACGTTTATGTTATGATGAACAACATTTTCCGAATTGCCTAAAAAGGGTGGATGATTGCTGGAATATGTGCAGTGAAAAGTATTTTCATGGAGAATTAATTAGTCAGTATTGTGAAGATAATGATTATTGTACGTGCAAGTATATTTGTAAATAATATATTAGTTAAATCACGATCGAATAAATAGAGATTAACAATACACATTTGAATATTACTAGCATTTTGCCCGTACTTCGTACACGGCATCTTATTTAATTTAAAATGACAATACCAAAAATTTAACAAATTTGATTGATTTCTTAAAAAGATATTGTATGCAATTATATAAATAATCAATTCTTAGAAAGATATTCTACATAGTTATATAAGTATTTAATAAAATAATGATATGTTAAAATTTATATAAAAAAGTAGCATACAATTTTATTTTAACAATGTTGAAAATTTATTTAATCCATCAAAATCTACAATAAAAGTAATAAATATTTTTACAAATATTGTTCTCTAATGGAAAACAATAATAAATTGTCTTCATTATTCAAATGCGGAAATGATAATCACTTCACCCCCAATGACTCCAAAACATTAAACCTCATATAATATCAAGAACATATTATATTAACTATGAGACCTCATAGTTAATATAATATGTAAATGTTAGAGAACAATGAGACCACATTTCAAGCAATTTTTTAATTTTTTTTGTTAATTTTTTTATGAATGGATAGAGGGTAGAATTATAAGAATTTTTTGTGAAGATGCCCCTAGCGGGGCCCTTTAAAATAGCTTGAAATGTAGTGAATATGTGTGTTCTCACTGTTCTCATTTTAATTTTTTTTTGTTAATTTTTTTTATAAATGGATAGAGGGTAGAACTATAAGACTTTTTTTGTAAAGATACCCCTAGCGGAGCCCTTTAAAATAGCTTGAAATGTAGTGAATATGTGTGTTCTCACTATTCTCATTCTCACCAGAGCGTGACCATTAAACTGTATTAGTAAATTCATGTATGAAAATACAGTGTATATATATTATTAATATAGATTCTTTTATTAAAAATAAGTAAATTATACAATTAAATAAGCAAGTCAAAATATCAGATAAATATTCTAGTAGATTTATAGTTTATATTCAAATTAAGGTCTTTCACCATGGCTCTCGCTTTCTGAAATTGTTGAATTTTTATTTTATTGACTTTATTATATTAAAAGTATGTTCTTATTGAAACGAATATAATAATTTGAATTTGAATATATATTTTTAAACTACTTATTTTGATGGGTTGTTATTTTTTTTGTGATCAACTTAGAGGGGTGACCAAAAATAAAATTAATGGGAATACATAAACTCATTACCCACGTTATGATAAACAGTACCTATAAAATGGAAGTTGCTTCTGTGGTTCAGGCTTGTTAATTACTTCAATACTTTATTAGCTTGATCATCATGTAGACCATCTTTCTTTTTATCACTTATGTTGCTGCTATGCAGTCTATCTGTAACTAACATCTTTCTTTTTAGCACTTATGTTGTGGTTATGTAGTCTATCTGTAACTAAACATCTCTCTCTGCTTGTAATCTATATTTATAAATGCAAACTTCTTCTTCTTGTATTTGTTTTCAATATTTAAAATTATGTAGATGGAGGAGAAGAGAAAGGTTGGAGGTGCAATCGTAATACTACAACATTACTGAAAATAAGTACAATATCATAATAGAATTTTTTGTTTCAATCTAAATTTGGTCGCTCCAAATGCCGTGTAATGACAAAAAGGGGCATTAAAGAAATAAAGAAGATTAAAAAAATGAAGGATAATACTGTTTAACAAAAACACATGTCTCCGCAAGAAGCTCACTTATTCACTTTTATCTTCAAATAATGTATGATTACAAATTATAACAATCACATTTTTCACTACCTATTCTCTCTCAAAAAGCCAACTAAACTGAAAAAGGGAAAAATTAGTGCTTTTATATTTTAATGTGGAGCTCAAGTGAAAGTGCTAAATATGAGATCATATATGAAGTGAAATTGAACGCAAGTAAAGAAGATATTTAGAGCATAAATAAGAGCAATGTTGCCTTAAAAAATTAAAAAAACGTGTTAAAAAATTCAAATTCAGTTAAATTATACTCCCTCTGTCCCATTTATATTGGTCTATCAATTCAAAAAACACGTATTGAGCAATCAAGTGAAAACTGTAAAACTTGCTCTCAACTGTTTACGTATTTAGAAAAATTTAACATATTTAATCCTTAATGAAGAAAACATGACCAAGACTTTTGGAACATGCAAAAAAAGAATTGTGACCAATATAAACGGGACGGAGGAAGTATATAATTTATTACAAATAAAAAACCATATGTGTTATAGAATTATAGACGAAACATTAAAATTTATTTTAAATTAAAACACGTTACCTTTTGATCTTACAATCATTAGTATATATCCAAAAATATCACAATATTTTCTAATTGTTAATAAAATCTATTAGAAATCCGTCTATGTTGTTTATAATAAGGAAACATTAGTATAATCCGTAAATATGAATATATTAAATATATTAAATCAAAATTTAAAAAATTATTAAAATTAATGATGATATAAACACATAATTGTAATATTAAATAAAAATTTATAACATAATAAAGTAAACCCGTGCATCGCACGGGCATTAAAAGTTTGTCAATTCGGTTTTCGGCACGGTCATCCTAATTATTAAAATAAATAATAAAATAATATAATTAATTGTAATTAGTCGATTGTCTTTTTTAATTAAAAGACGTTTAGTTTTAATTGATTATATTATCTTTTATAAACATTTAAAATATCGTATCTTTCCATCAATAAAAAAATTTCTAATTAAAGCAAGTTAACTTTTTAATTCAAAACATAATTTTGCACTAATTAATATATACCCAAAAATATCTCATATAATATGTTAAAATGCGTATATAGCTACAACGAAAACAGAAAGGGAAAAAAAAGAGTAAAGATTAGATTAAGTTGCTGCTTGCCATACCAAAAATAATATAATAAAGATGCCACTGCATTGCAAATGTGTGACATTTTTAATGTGACCAAACTAACCTCCCTCGTATTCAGTGTATAAATATACGTGGCAGTAACACCTGTCCTAAGTGTCTTTTGATAATCACCACCTTCTGGTTGCTTCTTCTCTTCATTGCAATCTTTTCATTTTTCACAAAGTGAAAAACCCCAAATTGCTCAAGAAAAAACAAAGCTTGAATTAAGAGTAAGATCTCTTACATTTCTAGTTTCTTTTAATTCTTTTCTTTGTTTAAAGTTGCTTATAAATTTATGTATGCATATTTAGATTTTATATTTAATGCTTATTTGTTTTCTTGGAATTTATGTATCACTTGCATTTGAAGGCCCAGTTAGTTGAGATAGATTTTTACAAGTTCAGTAATAAATTGGTAACTGTTAAATTTCTGTTCTTTTTATCTACACATGTACACTCATACATATAGATTGTAGCTTTTGCCTGATTGTTGGTCTACAAACATTGCAATAAAAAGATAAAATCAAGAAAAGTTACTGTTCAATTTCTGATACATGTTTTTTTTTACTGGTTGAGACCTGGGTTGGAATGTATTGGGTGTTTGGGTATTCTTGAACTTGACAAGGGCTGAATGATTTACCTAAAATGAAAAAAGGGTTTATATGATTTAAGGCTGTTTTGCAAATGCTGGAGATTATGCTGTAATTTAATGTGAATGTTGTTTGCAAGACTGATGAGTTAGATGATGCATGCTATAATATGCAGGAATGGCTGAAGTGGGGCAGCAGAATAGTATGAGAGCGGAGCTTGCAATTCAGAGGGAGCTCGAGTATCGCAGAAAAGTGGCGAGTTTGTTCCAGTCAGATGAATGCATCAAAGACCTTATGCCGCTGCAGGTCATAGCTAACTCGTTTATTATAAGGCTTTGTTCATTCTGTCGACTTACTTTTTTGTTATTTGATTGTGCACCCTTTGCTTTCTAGTTGAAATGTTCCTTTTTACGCAATGTTACGTGGTGGCTATGCTGATATAATAGTGAGGCCTCATTTTGCCGAGTATGGCAGACCCCCAAAATTGTGGATCTGTTTACTGGTCCATAACAGGTTAAAATTGCTGTAAGAGCGGCAGTTATCTTTGCGTCGAGCTAATATGCACTCGATTTTCCTGATTGTAAATCATTGTATTCTTGCCATTGAAGTAGATTTTGGTTTTGCCTTATTTTGATCCTGATCATTGATATCTTAAATAGTAAAGCTAGGAATTATTGAAAGCCAACCGTGACGTGCATCTGAAGTAATGTTGAGAAACAGTTTTAATTCACACGAAAGACATATGAAAGTCTTACCCGAAATCCAGATGTATTACTAAATGTGTTACATATGCTTTCAATTTGTTCCCAATCGGAAGAGGTAAGATGTACTCTTATGACCTATCAAGTCGAACATTAACTTTGTACCTAAAAATTTCTGGCTCATTTAAAAGATTCCAAGCATCCTGTCATAGATTTAGTTTCACTCGTAGTTATCTCACTGATTCTAATTTAAGATTTACAAGCTTAAACAACTTTAAATAAGTTTCACTAATTTTATTTGTAGGAGGGTGCTACAAGTAGTTACATGTTCCATCCATCCAGAAGAGATGCAAGGATTGACACCCTAAGCAACACCAAACTTCAGCAATATATAAGAACTGCTTGGATTAAGAGCTTAAACGATAAATTTAAAAAGAGCAAAAGAATGCAGAAAATGGCGACTTCCTGGTCAACACTGCAAGTAATTAACGAAAGATAATAAGAAATATAATAACTAAAAAGGTTTTGCTGTGTGAATGTGAAATAAGGTCGACCATTCAGAGGCTTTTGACGAAATTCGTTGATGGTGCTTACTGCTTAGTGTTAATGTTAGAGTATATAAGCTTCTATTTTGGTGTTAATCATGTAAATTGTTGTTACCAATTATGCTTTCAGGGTTCATCTCATATGTTTCCAAGACCAAATCCAAATCAGGCTCCAAGTTCAGCTCGTCAGTTTCCACCTTCAAGTGCTCTAGGGTTCGTTCCAGGTCCAAGCCAGATTCCCAATCAACCATTCCAGCCATCAGTCTTTAGGCCATCACCGGTGCCCGATCATTATCCTAATCCTGGGCCGAGGCCTCGTCCGCATCCAACTCATCAGCCAAGTTACTCGGGCTTTAAGAGAAAATCAAGTAGTGGCTTCCAGCACCAAGCACCTCATAAGCCAAAGCCACCTCAAGAAAATTACATAGCAATAGATTCATCTGGGAATATGTTTTGCAAGCTCTGTGAAGTACCATGTACTGGTCCCTTTTGTCTGAAGCAACACCTGAAAGGTCACAAACACAAGGCTAAATTGCAGCAGGTGAAGACGGATAGGAAAAATGGCGGCGAGCAAGTAAACAAGCAAGCAAAATGTGACTTATGTCAAATTTTGTGCCCACATGAAGATGCGCTGAAGATGCATTACCAGGGTCAAAAGCACAAGGCTAGATTACAAGCTTTAGAAGGCGGACAGAAAGTTGGAGACAAAGCCACTGAACGTCCATGGTGCGGACTTTGTGAAATCTGGTGCATGAACGAAGATGCATTTAATCAGCATCTCAAAGGTCAAAAGCATCTCACTCGTCTTTACAGCATGCAGGAGCAGGAGAGGGCAATGAAGGCAAGCCGCAGATGAATAATTTTAACTGGAACTGGAGGCAATCTGAGTTAAGAAAGCAATGGTTTAATGTAGAAATCCACCATGGTTGAGTATGCATAATAATTTTATCTTATCTCGTAATCTAAATGACATACATCATAGCGGCTTCTGCACAATAGTGTAGTACGCTTTCAGCCTCCTAGTTACTATGACTTATATGTGAACTTTAAAGATCTTCTTAGTACTGTAATCTATATGATGCAAGTATTGCATGCATGACTTTGCTGAGCCGATTAGACATCTTAGACTTCTTAATAGTATGTGCAAGTATTAATTGTGAGGATGGCCTTAAATTTTATTGTCAGCTTAATAGTAGCTGAAGTTACAAAGTGATATTTTTACTGTGAAAATCTGAAAGGAAAGGTAGAACAAATACTTAGAATACAATTTTGTTCACCGTCTATCAGGCCAAAACCCCACCCCCTAATTTCTTTCATTTTACCTTTGCTAAGTATTGCTCATATGTGGAATCTATAAATGGATGAAATAAATCTTTTTGGTTTCACAATCATAAAATATGGGACGTTTGGGCGTGATAAAATAGCTCAACTAGTTAAAATTTATCTTTTGTCATTCCTGGTTCGGTTCGATCCTCGCTTATTCCGATTTTTATTGAGAACAAATACTTAAATTCAGGGAAGGGTTTCAAAAGTTGGCCGCTTGCTACTCTGTTTACTCCAAGGGAGAGGCAATAAGAGTGTCGTGCCACATTATTCCGATTTTTATTGAGAACATTATTTTTGACATCCCCATCTCTCCATTAGAGATGCTCGTTTGCAGTAGTGTGACAGACAGTGTCATAAGAAGTTTTTTTCCCCTTCTAAGAAGGTGCAGAATGAAGTTAGGTGTTGAGACAAAAATAGTCTTTTAATCAAAATAATATTTCCTGAAGTTTTTTTTTCCCTTTTACTAGAGAAGTGTAGAATGAAGTTGGGTGCTTTTTTTGTAAATGTGCCAACTTACCGGAGGAGTAGTTTGTTAACATTATTGTCGGCACCAAGTCTAATAAAAATGATAAAATGGAAGAAAAGTTGAGCAGCTGGCTGTGAGTTAATTGGATCTATTAATATTAATATTAGTATGAAAAAAATATATTATTTTAAGAAATGTTAATAAATGAATGTGACATCTCATAATAGAAAATATTAACAAACATCCATTGGTCAGAGTACGAAAATAATAAATTTCAGAAAATTGATAAAAAATACATTAATATAAATCAAATACGTATTTATCAGGTATTAGTATTACTAATAGGTTAAGAAAAATTTGGATACCCATGTGCAAAATGCTTATTTTATTAAAAAATAAAATGAATTTCGTTTATTAAAAGATTATCTATAACTTTTATTAATAAGCGAAACCCATTTTTAATAGTACTATTTTTCACCCCTAAACTCCGATTTCTACCATAATTCTATATTATTTTTTAATTAAAAAATAAAAAATCTATTATAACTAGAATTCTTTTTTTGCAATTATTTTAATTGACCCGATGTAAAACACCAGCAGGATAAAACTTCACCAACGGGGTAAAATAGCGGATACAATCTATTTACAAATATACTTACACCAAATAGATGAAGTTATCATCATCCATCAACGAAGTACAAATAAGCGACACTAATCAAATATATTCATGTTTGATTAATATCAATATTAATAAAAAAATAACAAACAATAAAAAACACAACACAAACACAATGAAAACACAAATATGTAATACATGGTTATGATAGATACAATTATAATCGGATTCCAATAATTTTTATATTTTATTAAAAGATAAAATTAAATCGTAGGAAAAATAGGAATTTAGGAATAAAACCGAAATAAGGGTGGAATCATAAAGGTTACAAATAGAGGAAAACATTAATAAGGCTATAAAGGAATTTAAGGTTATAAAGGTTATTAATATATGTTATAGATTAGATGATTTCAATTATTTTCAGAAAAATATTAAGGAACTAGCACTTGATTGTTTTTGTCGTAAACTGAATTTTAGAAATAATTTCAAAAATTAGTAAAATCATAAAAATAAATAGATAAATAAAAATAATATTTTTAATAATTTTTAATTTTAAATTAGTAATTCATTTAAATAAATTCTCTTGATTACCCGTGCTTCGTACAGGCTTATCATCCAGTAGGGGTGTACACGGTTTGGGTTGGGCGGGTTAGAAGAATTTTATGACCCAACCCAATTTAATCGGTTTGAAAAATTTTCAACCCAATCCATTAAAATTAAATTCATAATCCAATCCAATCGATGGTTATGAATAAATATTAAAAAAACTGCATAAAAAATTGTTATCATTTTTGTGGTTGCTGAAAGAATGAAAGGTTTCAGCATATGTTTAATACATTTCAGCATAACATGATTACGATAAAATTTTAACATTCGACTTGCATCTCATAGTTTCTATAACAGATAAAATGTTGCTACTTTAACTCAGTAAGCTTCATGTATTTTAATAGTTTGCATGACAAAATACATGAATACACATGGCTGGTACAAAGACCTGTTAGCACTACTGCTACGCAGTAAGCACTCTGCTTTCAATCTTGATAGCCTCATAATACTTTCGAACACTTCTGGGTACACGAAACACACATTTCTAACTTCTGAGTCAAACTTGTTCAAAATAAAACTTAAAAAAACTGCATAAAATATTATCTGAACTGGGTTGGGTCAATATTTCCTACTAGTCTGGGTCGTCTACTACTAATTTGTATTTTTACTAAATTGGGTCAATGTAAATGGGCCAATGTAGTAATGGATAATGGATATAAACAATATTTTATTAAATTAATTAACTTTTTAATCGGGTTGGGTTGGTTCGGGTAAAAAAAATTAAAACTCGTGCCCAACCCATTTAAATCGGATTAACGTTTTTTCAATCCAATTATATATCGGTTTAAAAAAAATCGGTTTGGAACGGATGAAATAGTGTCGGTTTGGATCGGATTGTTCGGTTTTATCAACTCGTGTACACCCCTATTATCTAGTCTATACTATACTATTATAAGCAAAATATGGTATATTTGGTTGTCGGTTTGGTACTCTTTTTTTGTCACTCTTTTTGGTCACTCAATAACAACCGTTAGATTTTAAGATAAATAAATGAGAACCGTCAGATCTAATGTTAAAAGAATATTCCTTCTTTAATATTTAAAATACTATTATAGGTATTATAGGTTCCAAGTTCGAATCTCACATACAACGTATCTCAATTAAACATATATATTATTTTATAAACAATTCTCACGAATTTAAGACCCGTCAACAATATATTATTAATTAAAACACTATCGTTAAAAATACTATCAAACATGTATAATAATATTTTATTATCTTCTATAATTTATTTTCCTACAAATTAATATATATATATATATATATATATATATATGAAAATATGGTGATAAAACAAAAAATATTAAAAAAAACATATGTGCATCACATGAGTAATACGCTATATCGTAGCAAACAAACATTAACAAAGTATCGAAGAATGGAGAGAGAGAAGAGAGGATGGAGAGAGAGAAGAGAGAGAAGAGAGAGAAAGGAAATATTTCAAAATTCAAATCAACAAGCGAGAGAAAATGCTAAGGGAGATCTGCAAAATGAGGAAGAATGGTACTTCATTGGTAGAAATAAGTATGGGAAAAAGAAGACAGCACCAGTAATGGATGCCAGATGGAGCAATGTAGGAGAATGGACAAATGGACAAAACCGATATACAGGTGGTGGTTCGTATGTGGAAGCACTAAAGAAAGGTTTAAAGAAGGAAGAAAGTAGATGGAATACAAGCAAGAAAGAGGAGATAACAACAATCTTTGTAATGAATCTACCTCAGAATGCAATGTCAAAAGAGATATGGAAATATTTTGGAGCCAGAGAAGATATAAAGGACATAATACTTCCCAGGAAAAGAGATTGCAATGGTAACAGATATGGTTTCATACTGGTAAGAGATAGTCGGATAGCTGGAAGACTCATCAATGTATTCGATAATGAGGTGTTTCTAGGATTCCGAATTCATCTTAAGATAACCAGAGCAAAAAAAGGCGAGACAACTGGGAATTATAGACAGGTGGAAAGAAATCCAGGTAAGATCATGATGGATAACAAGGAGACAACTCAAGCTTCGGAGAGGGATAATACAAAAAAGATAACAAAAGAGAAGATCCGAGAAGAAATATTAGTGGAGCAACCAAAATTTAAACAATATAATTTGGAAGTGGATGAAATTAGCAAGGAAGAAAGAGGAAGGAGTGTTATAGGAATTACTGAAGAAGAGCAATGGCCAGATGTTCTAGAGGAAAAAATAAGACTCACGGGTTATGAAGTAATAAGAATAAGAGGAATCACACATCATAAGTTCCTAATTCTATTTCCATCAACAGAGGACCTGTCTTTAGTAGGAGTAGAATTCTTAAAAGAATGGTTCAAAGAAATCAAGAAATGGAACCATCTAGATCTGATTCAACCCAGAATGGCATGGATACATTGCGATGGATTACCGTTATCAGTTTGGAATGAAGAGAATATCAAGACCATTACTTCAGAATGGGGACAGCTAATTTCAAGCAACCATACTCCTTTGATATGTAACATGTACTGTAAGAAGATGGTATGTATTTCCACTCATAAAGTGTCTAAAATAGATGAAACCATTAAAGTGATAGTGGACAAGGTAGGTTATTGGGTTAGACTCAAAGAATCTGTCTTGATAGTGGAAAATAATGTCAATGCAAAAGCAAAAGAAGACAAATGTGCTAATAGACAGTCAATCTCACCTGAGCTGCCATCATTGGTAGAAAAAGGTTCAGTTCCAGTACAATAGCAAGGGACAACTTTTAGTCACCAAGATTCAGGAAAAGAGAGTTTGAAAGGAGTGGTTGAGGAATCGAGAGAGATTTTAGAAAATTCAGTGGAAGACATAATTGCCTCTCATGATATAGAGAGCAATTGGCAGTGGAGAGATTTGAGGGAGACATCCTCAGAAGATAATAGCTTTAAAGGAAGCCAAGGGATAGAGGATTCAGAGGGTGATAGAGCAAATGTATTGGGAATGTATAATAGCAATGGGATAGAAGAAGCAAGAATAGTCGAAATTATTCAAGAACAGGTCAATAAATTGAGATTGGGAAGGAAGAGAGGAAGGCCAAGAAGGATATTAAAGATTAACAAATTTTTTGATTTTGCACTCAGTAAGAAGAAAAGAGTAGTTAACAAAAAACAACGGACAGGTAGGAAGTGCAACAAGGAAAAGAATCAGCTAATCACTAACAGAGAGATTAATGGATTGGATTCAGAGGTCAGTGTCACAAGAGAGGTAAATCCAAAAAATCCTGCAGCTATTGATTTGGCAGAACATATCTATGATTCTACCCTTTTAATGGGATTAACAGCATGCCAAGACAAAGAGGAAACAATTAAGAAAATCAAGTATGCTTTAGGGGAAGACAAACAAACCCAGATCATTTAGATGGGAGACATTGAAAATTATTCACTCCTAACATGGAATATCAGGGGTTTAAATAATAAGATAGCCAGGAAGAATCTAAGAAATTTTACCCGAAAACTTAGTCCATGGGTCTTATTGGTTCAGGAAATAAAATGTGAAGATTTATCTTAGAATATGAAAGAATCCATATGGGATGACTCGCATGATTGGATGATTTCTCCATCACAGGGTCAATCAGGGGGCTTGCTTACCTCCTGGGATAAAAGAAAACTTACTTTAGCTGATGCTAAAGTAACTTCAAATTGGATTTGGACGAGATTGAAACTTGAAGCTGGTCAAGGTGGCATGGGGATATCAATAAATTGTATAAATGTTTATAGTCCTCAAAACAGTGTGGGGAAGCAGAAGCTCTAGGAAGAACTAAGTCACTTGATGCAATCCTTTTCAAACGAACCATTTTGCATAGCAGGAGATTTTAACTGTACACAGTGTGAGAATGAATCAAGAAATTGCATCTTCAGAAGAAAAGATAGTCAAGCTTTCTTATCCTTTTTACAATCAAATAACATGTGGGACATGAAAATTCAAAATCAAGAATTCACATGGTTCTCAAAAACAGGAAAAAGCAGTCGACTAGACAGAATTCTTCTCAATCCAATATGGCCAAGCAATTTGGATTGGAAAGTATCCGCTTTATCAAGGAAATCTTCTGATCACTCAGCTCTTTTTCTTAATTTTCTCAGAATTGATTGGGGACCAAAACCAGTGAAGCTACTAGATATATGGTACGCAGATGCTTTATGTAAAGAATTGATGCAAGAAAAGCTCAAGGCGTTAAGTCATTCAGGTTTATCAATTCAGAAAAAATTAAAAGTGGTAAGAGCAGAGGTGAAAAAATGGAATATAGATTGTAATGAGAACAGCATTCATATCATTAAGGACCTGGAGGATAATCTCAGAATAGCAGACTCAGAAGGAAATACTACTCTAGCTAATTGCATTCATTCTCAGCTAAGATCAAAATATGAGGAGCAAGATGAAATTTTAAGGCAGAAGTCCAGGCTATTTTGGTTGCAAAAAGGTGATGCAAATACAAAATTCTTCCATGCTACTATTAAGAGGAAAAGATGGTCAAACAATATTCAAGGCATACTTTATAAGGGTCAATGGATTTCAAATCCAGTAGCAATCAAGAATATTTTTGCCAATCACTTTGAGGAAAGATTCAAAAAATCGGTACTACCTCAGATCTTCCAAGTAACATCCTTAAATGTGCTCAGGATCTCAAACACAAAGTCAGAAGCATTGGAAGCATGATTTAAGGGAGCAGAAATAGCTGGGGCACTAAATGACATACATCCGAACAAATCACCAGGCCCCGATGGATTTAATGGATTTTATTTGAGGCAATTATGGGATTTCCTCAAGGAAGACATATGCAAACTCATGGAAGAATTCTATGAATCAGGTATTCTCCCACCAGGTTTAAACTCCTCCTTCATTACACTGATTCCTAAAACTCTTAATCCATCTCAAGTTCAAGACTTCAGACCGATCAGCTTAATTAACTGCACAATGAAAAAATTGCTTAAGTTACTAGCAATAAGATTGAAGAAGGTGTTGCCTTCTTTAATCTCAGAAGTCCAGTTCGCATTTGTTAGGGATAGAAATATCTCAGAATGTATATTAATAGCAGGGGAATTGATTCATAGCATTCAGAATAATTTGGTCAAAGGTATCGTACTAAAGGTCGATTTTGAAAAAGCGTTCGACTCGGTCAGATGGGACTTCCTAGATATTTGTCTCAGGATGCAAGGGTTAGGTACTAGATGGAGGAAATGGATTTTCTCAATAGTATCTACAGTTAGATCATCGATTTTAGTTAATGGCAGTCCTTCTAGGGAGTTTACAGTGGGAAAAGGATTGAGGCAAGGTGATCCGCTTCTCCAATGTTGTACATATTAGTATCAGAATTCCTGCACATTCTCATGGAAAAAGCAGAGCAAGTAGGTATTTTGCATGGAATAGAATTAGGCGAAAATATAAGGATATCACATTTACAGTTCGCCGATGACACAATATTCTTCCTGAGAAATTGATAGGATATATTTTTATATATATTTTAGATGATTTTATTCCCGTATTTAATTGCATTTTGCATTAATTTGGATATTTATTTAATAAATCTTAATGTTTTATTGTAGAAAATAAGAATTCCTGAATTTGGAATTAAAGAGCTATTTTGGAGCTAAAAATGAAGAAAATTCAGATTTATTGAGCTACACCCGCATTCTGCGGTATTTATTTCATATCCGGAGTTGTAGAAGTCGGATTTGGACGATCTTACAGTCCACGCGAAGCTTAGAAAATTATCTACAATTCAGAGGGATTAAATAAGCAAAAATCCGATTGGAGCAGCTCGAAATCTGAGGAGAAAGTAGCTGCGTTTTTCCAATTTTATCAAGGAATCTCATTTGTATTCTATTTAAATCATTTAAAATGTTTTTTGTCATTAAAGCATGTGCTTGATTGACTAGTTGTTAGCAAATAATTTCAGCCGAAAGTTTGTTTTGTGGATTGGTTGGAAAGCAAAAGAAGAAAGAAAAAGAATGGCAAAGTGGTGTGCTAATGATGAAGGGTAATGGTGGAGCATTTTTTTTAATGCAAATTGGAAGGCTTGAATGGGCTATAAAATGAAGACCTTGCAGGAGGGGGAGACACAACTTAGACACCACATTAAGCCATAACACAATACACATACATTTTCTACAATTCGGCTACTTGGTGAAGTTTTGGAAGAGCTAGGGGCTTGATTTTCTTTCATCTCTTTTATGTACATTTTGGTTTAATTCTCTATTTTATTTCAAAATTGAGGTACTCCTTAATTTTATCTTGTTTATTAATATATGTTTTACATGTCTTGTTTAATTATTTTTGTCAATTCTATTAATAACATGAGTGAGTAGTTTATTTCTAGGGTGTAAGGGGGAGCCATGTTTACACCACGATAATGTTTTAATCTTATTAGTTGTTTAACGGATATAAAATAATTCTAATCGATATGTTATGAAATTTGATTTGTGTTATCGGCCGGTATCACTAATTAATTATTTGCAAATAGGAATTATAGATCGAGAGATTTTATTCACTAGAGGCACATACGATTAGCGGAATTGAATTTTAGTGCGAGAGCATAATTGGATTTTCGAGAGCGTTAATGCTTGAGAGAGATTAACACATGCTCTAATTATTTAAATCCGTTAAATTGACTACATCCGTATAATTTGTTTCGGTGTAAACATGGTGAACCCGGTCGCCCTAGACTTTTAGTTAATCGTTTTTAAAACACATTTATTTGCATTATTTACTTATAAAAAAATTCTCAATAATTATTTTTATAATTCGTGACAATTAAATTAAAATTGATAAAACCTGTCTCCCTGTGAACGAACATAAAAATATACCGCATCAATTTTGGCGCCGCTGCCGGGGAGGCAGTTAGTTTTATAAATTTTAGTTTAATTGTAGGTTTTATAAATTTTAATTATAAATTTAATTTTCATGTTTATGTGTTAAAAAAAACAACAAAAATATATCAGTTTATTAAATTTCAGTTGGTAATATTTTGGTGATAATTAGAAGCAGAGTCTCCTTCGAATAAAACAACCTATAAATCCCCTGTTTTCTTCTCTTCAAACCATCTGTTCACCAAATTCTACACACACCAACTACTTAATACTCACTACACTATATTTACCTATCCCCCTTATCTCCTATACAAAACCGCTCATGTCCTTCACACCTCCCTTCCTTCTTCATCGAGCCCAGCAAACACCAACACCCAAACTCCACCTCCTTCTCCCTCTCCCACCATAAACACCCAGCACTCTATTTCAAAACCACACACAATCCCTGTTTCGATTTCAACGCCCCAACATCACCTTCATTCTTCACCCCGACCGCAAATTCTCCGCCTCTTCCCACAATCGCCACTCCGCCTGAAGCACCAACATCACTTCCACACCCCCTTTCCCCACGAACACCACCCCCCTGTCTGTTTTAAACGCTCTCAATTCGTCCTCTCCCGCTGCAAACACCACACCACAACGAACCCACACCCCTTGCTTCGTTTTCAACCCACAGAATCCAACCCCAGTCTCCCTTCTCAGCTCCCCCATCCCCTTTTCCTCCTACAAATCTTCGATCACTTCATCCACCGTCCACCCACCTCGCACTCACCATACCCCCTCCCCTCCTTCGAACCCACAAACCCACTTGGTTTTTGTTTCGATTTTCCAGAGTCCTCGATTAGTTGTTTCGCTGTTATTTGGTTTAGAAGTTCTTCTCTGCTTGTTCGTAGTTGTTTCGAGGTTATGAGTTCGCTGTTTTAGCTGAGTTCCGTCGCTGGTTTCCCGAGTTGATTGCTTCTCTGAGTCGAGTTCTTGGTTGGAAGTGTTGTGTCCGAATTGCGTTGAGCCTTGTATTACTGCTGCGTGTTGTTTTATGGCCTAGTTTTATTCACTGAGTCGAGTACTGATTATGACTGTGTTCGTGAGTCAATTCAGCCGAGTCTAATTCTTTGAGCTTGCGAGTTGTAATAATGCCGAGATCGTTTTCTGTGTTAGCAGCGAGTTGTTTTTATTTCTTGGTTCTTGGTTTGTAGTCTTGTTTGTAGGCTATTTGTTTTGATTTCATTGTGTTGCTGTGAGTTTTCGAAAGGTTTGCAAAGTTGCTGCGATTTTTGTTTTAGTTTCGGTGGTCTTTGTTTACTTCATTTGCTGAGAGCTTAATAGTGTCACTGTTCTGCTGGGTTGGTTTTGAGTTCTGTTTTCATGTTTTCCTTTTGCTGAGTCGTACATTTTGTTGAGTTGCTGCTTATTTGTTTTCCTTTCGTAAATTGTTGTTGGAGTTCTTATTTTTCCGAATGGTGCTGCAATTGTGAGATAGAAAAAAAAATCAAAAAAAAAAATCGAAATTCAGTTTTTAGTTTAAATAAAAACAATATACATATTTTATATTTTGTTTAATTTGTTAAATTTTGTGTTAAATTTTTAATTCGTTTTTTTTTTCATTGTCTCATTGGAACTAAAATTCCAATTGAGACCGGTTTTACTGCTTTTCTTGTTTTTGTTGTTGATGCACAGGTCTACAGAAGACGCATTTTTAACTCCTGATTCTACTCGGAATCTTGATTCCGGAGAACCTCTGCAACAATATATCGATAAACAGAGAAATAAAACGCAGCGAAAGATCCATTTCTCAGAGATTAAAATGGCCAACCCTCCTGTTAAATCTTTGAAAAACTATTCATAGCCTTCTCCGAGTGGGGTGCCCGTTGGCCTCGCTATGCCAGCTATTCAAGCAGCAAACATTGAGATCAAACCGGCGTTGCTCAGTATGATCCAACATAATCAGTTTGCTGGTCTTCCATCCGAAGACCCTACACTTCATCTGTAAAGGTTTCAACAGCTCTGTTCTACCATTAAACATCAGGGAGTCACTCCAGACCAGTTGAAAGTCATGTTGTTCGGTTTCTCTCTTCGTGACAAAGCTCAAAAATGGTTGAATGATATTGACTTGACCGAGTGGGATGAGATTGCTCAGGCTTTCTTAACTGAGTTCTTCCCTCCTAACAGAACCGACGATTTGATCGACAAGATGATGGGTTTTAAGCAAGATTATGGCGAATCTCTTCGGGATGCTTGGGACAGATTCAAGGATTATCAACGTGCATGCCATCACCATGGTCTTGAGAAGTGGTTTCTGCTTAAACGCTTCTACAATGGTCTTGATCCTGAAACAAAAGGTACATTTGATAACGCTGCAGGTGGCGTGTTTTTAGACAAAGGAGTTGATGATGCACATGCTTTTCTTTCAAATTTGGCTGCCAATCACTTCAGTAACCCGAGAGCAGCCAAGAAAGGGGGTAAACTTGAAGTGGAAGCATATTCTCTATTATCATCTCAACTCGCTGCATTGACTCAGGAGATCCACTCATTGAAGACATCTCAGCCCTCTACTCCACCTATGAGTATCAATGCATTGTCATCCATGGCTCCTATGAATTATTCTATTTGTGAAGTCTGTGGCATCCAAGGCCACTATGGTAACGATTGCTAATACAATGCTCAAAATTCACAAAATTTCCAGATGGAGCAAGCAAATGTTTTCCAATAGAGGCAGCAGTACAATCCGTGTTCCAACACTTACAATCCTGGTTGGAAAGATCATCCGAATTTCTCATATAGGAACAATAACGCTCAGAATTCAAATGTTCCTAATCAGCAGCAGCAATATCAGCAGTCATATCAGCCTCCTCTACAGCAGCAGTATAGGCCCCCGCAAGGACCTATGAATTCCCCTGGATTTCAGAAGCCCTATCAGAATTATGCTCCTCAGCCCAATCAAGCTGCACAGGCTGATAATCAAGGTGATATGATGAAGATATTGTTGCAAATGCAAAAGAATATGGAGGATACCAATAGGAAGATGAACCAGATGGAGATTCATAATAAGATGCTAGAACATCAGATTGCTCAAATGGCTAGTTCTTCGTCTACAAGGCAACAAGGCTCTCTACCAGCACAACCAACTCAGCCAAAGGAAAATGTGAATGCCATTACTCTTAGGAGTGGTCATACATATGATGCTCCTCCAATGCCTACTGACGATGTTCCTACTAAGAAAGAAAAAAAGAATTCTGAGGAAGACAAGGTAGAGAAAGTTGTTGAAGACACAAACGAAGGTGAAACTGAGGAAAGTAAGGAAAAGGACAAAGAAAAGACTGCAGTCACCCCTCCACCATTTGTGCCAAAGCTCCCATTCCCTAGCAAGATGAACAGAACTAAGGTGGACCGGCAGTTTGGAAAGTTCATGACACTTGTCAAGAACCTTGAGGTAACAGTTCCTTTCACTGATTTAATTTCTCAAGTTCCATCATATGCAAAGTTTCTCAAGGATATTCTCACTAAGAAAAGGTCCTTTGGTGAGGTAGAGACAGTAGCTTTTACTGAGGAGTGTAGTGCTGTTTTACAGAATAAGTCTCCACCTAAGCTGAAAGATCCTGGTAGTTTTTCGATCCCGTGTCATTTAGGTGCATTGTTTATTGATAAAGCTTTATGTGTTTTAGGCGCTAGCGTTTCAGTCATGCCTCTCTCGATTTTTCAAAAATTAAACATGGGAGAATTAAAATGTGCACAGATGACTTTGCAAATGGCAGACCGTTCGATAAAATATCCTCTTGGAATTTTAGAGGATGTGCCTGTTAGGGTTGGAAAATTCTATATTCTTGTAGACTTTGTAGTTCTAGATATGGAAGAGGATAGCCAAATACCTATTATTTTAGGTAGACCATTTCTTTGTACTGCAGGTGCAGTAATTGATGTTAAAAGTGGGACTCTCACATTGAGCGTTGGTGATGATAAAATTACTTTTACTCTAACCTCTGCTCTTAAATCCCCTTTGCTTGAGAATTCATGCTGCAAGATTGATGTTATAGATGAAATTGTCCAAGATAAGACGCCTCAGATTCTATTGAATGATGCATTGGAAGCAGTGCTCATGCTTGAAGCATACGAAGGAGAAGGACATGCTGAACTCGATTCATTGATTCTTGAGTTGGATGGTGTAGCTGATCCGAATTGTGAGGTAACCAACACTGTCACTCCTTGTGGTCAACCTCAGGTAAAAAAGTTAGAGTTAAAGCCTTTGCCATCTAATCTTAAATATGTGTTTCTTGATGATGAAAAGACTTGTCCTGTGATTGTTAGCTCTAGTCTTGATGATAACCAGGTTTTTAAGCTTCTTACCGTTTTGCGTGTGCATAGAAAAGCTATTGGGTATAGTATTGATGATCTTACAGGGATTAGCCCAGACTTTTGTATGCATAGAATTCACTTAGATGATGACCATAAGCCTTGCATACAGGGACAACGTCGCTTGAACCCTAACATGCAATAGGTTGTTAAAAAAGAAGTTTTGAAGTTGTTAGATGCGGGCATCATTTACCCGATTTCCGATTCTAAATGGGTAAGCCCAGTTCAGGTAGTTCCTAAGAAAGGAGGAACAACGGTAATTAAGAATGATAAAGATGAATTAATTCCCACTCGAATTGTCACCGATTGGCGAATGTGCATTGATTACCGTAAGTTAAACACTGCTACTAGAAAAGATCATTACCCTCTCCCATTTATTGATCAGATGCTTGAAAGACTTGCTAAGCATAAGTACTTTTGCTATTTAGATGGATATTCAGGGTTCTTTCAGATCCCTATACATCCTGATGACCAAGAAAAGACTACATTTACTTGCCCATATGGTACTTTTGCATATCGTAGAGTGCCTTTTGGATTGTGCAATGCCCCTACTACTTTTCAGCGTTGCATGACTGCCATATTTTCTGATTTCATAGAGTCTATCATTGTGACGCCTCGCAGATCCAGGATACAGATCTGGGCTCACAACTCACTTAAACAATACAAACCTGTAAATGCGGAACAATAATAATACAATCCCTCATCCAAGATACGAGCACAGGCTAAAGTATGAAACAAACACTGCTAATTACTATTACAAACCTCAAATATAATTTAATACAATCTGATAGATCTTAAATGTCTAGTCTATCCAATCCATTTATTACAACAATACACGAAAATAAACCAGCTGCACTCTCAATCATCAAACCTCACTCCCCTGGCTGCCGAGCCACTAGGTCTAAACATCCTCGATCTTAACTGGAAAAGAAACATTACATTGCAAGGTGAGCCAGAAAGCTCAACAAGAATATCCTTCAATGTATAAATAAATAATAAACTTTTAATCGTTCCAGGTATTAACTACAAGCCATACTGGAATATCTGAAAGGTGAATCAAGTTCAGTGATATGAACAGATAAATTCGGATAAGTTCCGACAATCAATAATGCCATAAGAAAGTGGCTCAACATCAACTAGAGTCAATTACTCAGAATGTTAGAACTGGTCCATCTCATAATTTTAAAAAAAACAAAGTTAGGCATGCTGATCAGTCACGCTCTAACCCGGACAGTGCACAAAGCAAAGTCCTCATCGGATCCAAGGCACTGAAAGGCCTTACACATCGACCAATATATGGTCAGGCCAATTAAGGTCAAGTTTTATATAAATCCACCAATTCTAACCTTACGTTCAGGTGTCGGTACAATTGACAACCTTTAAATCATAATTAGGTGTCGGAAGATTGACAACCTCGATCACAACAATCACTGGAAGTTCACGTTCCAGGAAAACAACTCAAAGTGAATGTATGATAACAAATGGTACAACATCTAGTATCAATGAGTTCGATACAACAATGGGGTGATAATGAAGAATCAACAATAATAACAATAAGTGTCTTCTAGATCGATACAAGAAATGGGTAAATCGAATGCAACGATATTATAGGCGTCGACGAAGTCGAACGCCACAATCTGGGTAATAATAATTAATCAAGAGTAATAATGCATCGACTAGAGCGAATGCCTAAAAAGGTTGAAATGAATCGTCAATGATAATTTAAATGAATCTCGTCAAAGTTGATAAGAATAATTCAATGGATTCATGCTGTGAATAATTTAAGAATGATTTCTTGAACAATAATTTAAAGGAATACATGGCATAGCATTTGTATATTCAATAGGATAACAAGTGATAGAAAAATACTTGCCTGATAATAAGGTCAAGTCCGTCTAAATATTCTCGTAACCTTCTGCTTTAGCTTTTCCTTTGCTCCTCTGACTCGACTCTATAATAAACGTCTCGAATCAAATACTAATACATCTCACTATTCACTCCACGTATTTCATATAATTCACATATTTTACATAATTCATTTAGCACGTAACATTTATATTGCCCTAGCGGACACATTCAGATCACGTAATCAATTAATGGAACTCTACAATTATTTTTAACATATGTCCAAACCTCGTCATAAATTAAATCTCACTTCGAAATATTTTTAAAACAATTTTCATAATTTTGGGGATTTTTCTAATATTTTTAAAGCATTTAAAACTCAAAACGGGGTAATTTGGAATTAAATATCCTCAATTATATCAATTAAATAAATAAATAAATAATAAATAAAATTATTTAATAAATAAAATCATTTATTAAATAATTAAATCAATTAAATATTATTTAAAATTAATTAACATAATTAAAAGTAATTAATTCTAATTAAAACAATTTAAGAAATGTTTTGTAATATCATTAATTAAATAAAATAATAAAAACAAAATCCAAATTTAAAATAAAACATTTCCGGAAATATTATTCTGAAATTTAGAAAAAAATTTAAATCATTTTTCGAATTTATAAATAATTTTTCAAATTAAAAATCATTTATAAAAAAATGATTTTCGGATTTAATTTATTTGAAAACAGATTTTCAAAAATCAGGGACCAAAGTGTGAATCTTGAAACTACAGTATTCCAACTTCATCATCTTCAACAGTGTAGGTATCAATCGGTAAAAAGCTCGGTGACCAGCTTTAATGGAGGTTCGCCGGAAATCTGAAAATTTTTCCGGTGACCGCCAAATCTTCCGGCGACCATAACTTACACATAACTTAACCAAATCAAGCGTGTAATATATGCATTTTGAGCAAAATTTCAAGACGAACCCAACCGTGCCAACGAAAACAGCAAAAACACAACCAAAATCCGGCAAGGTGGTCGGAAAATTCGGCAGATTTCTTTACAAATTCATATAAAATTGAAAATTGATAATTTGATGAAATGGATTGCATATTAGGAAACTAGATGATGTGAGCTTCGATTCGACTGTAAGATCGTCGAAATCGGACTCCGATAACACCTCCAATTGTTGGTTTGATTCTCAAGAACACGAAGAACACGAAGAACACAACAATCAAACCTCGATTTCTACTTGATATGGAACTCAAAAATCAACATATGATATACCAAACTGATCAGGAGAAAATTATCTACAACATGGAATCATCAAATCACATAAACAATCAAGTTTACGAAAAATCATAATTTTGAATCTTTAAATTCGAATTTTGTAAAAATCATATAAAATCAAATATTGATCCCCCATGAATTCTGGGCACATATTTGGAAACTAGATTTTTATACCTTTGTTTTGACTGCTAGAACATTTGATTTCGATTCCGGGAAGGCCTCCAAATTGAAGATTGAATTGATGAATGTTTATGTTGAATTATTTTTGGAGAGCATTTTGAATTTTTAAGATAAAAATGATATGATTGATCAGATGGTGTGCTGAGACAAATCTGGAAAAGCTGGAGGAAATAAGGGAAAAGCAAACTTTAACTTTTTGGAATAGTGATTCTTGTCTGGCGTGCTGTCTGCTCCGTTAATTGTCGAATAATAGCCATTCTGTACGTCGAACGAATGACGAGTTTTGCTCCAAACGAAACGATTCGAATTCGAGCGATTTCAAAACTCTGGAAATAAATTATAATTTAAATAACAAGTCAATTGAAACTTGTTCGAACGAATTTGAAGTTACGGAGTTCTAAAAACGCAGAAAATAGGGTTTCGGGCCTGCGGCCCGCCGAAAAATGTTTTCACCACTGTATTTTTCGAAAAAGCGAAACGATCGTTTTAAAACAACACATAATACATCTAAAGCATATAAAAGACTCTTTTAACCAATTAACACGTATATCCACTTATCAATAAATTTAAGTAATATAACAGCTCAAAGTACGGGAACGTTTAATTCTTCTCGGAAATCCACTTAACGGCAAATATAAAAATATCAACTCGTCTTATAAATCCACGATTAAACATATATTACCACAAATAAAAATACAGGTTCTTACAATCATGGAAGTATTTATGGATGATTTTAGTGTTTATGGGTCTGATTTTGATGTATGTCTGCATAATCTTTCTAAAGTGCTTAAACGTTGTGAAGAGGTGAATTTGGTTTTGAATTGGGAAAAGTGCCACTTCATGGTAAATGAAGGAGTGGTACTTGGTCACTTGATTTCGGAACGTGGCATCCAGGTTGACAAAGCAAAAATTGAGGTGATTGAGAAGCTTCCCCCTCTTGTTAATGTCAAGGGAGTGAGGAGTTTCCTTGGTCATGCGGGTTTTTATCGTCGTTTTATAAAATATTTTTCAAAAATTGCAAAACCCCTCACTCAATTGTTGCTTAAGGATGCCACCTTTGTGTTTACTGACGCTTGTTTGGAGTCTTTTAACAGGATCAAGGAAGCTTTGATAAGTGCACCAATCATACAACCTCCAGATTGGAGATTTCCATTCGAAATCATGTGTGATGCAAGTGACTATGCTGTGGGAGCCGTTCTCGGTCAAAGGAAAGACAAGGTATTGCAAGTAGATGCAAGTAAAACCTTGGATGAAGCTCAGGTCAATTATGCTACTACCGAGAAGGAGCTTCTAGCTGTGGTCTACGCTCTTGACAAATTCCGAGCCTATCTCATTGGCTCCAAAGTCATTGTTCACACTGATCATTCAGCACTGAAATATCTGTTGGCCAAGAAAGAAGCAAAACCAAGGCTTATTCGTTGGATTCTGTTACTCCAGGAATTTGACTTGGAAATCAAAGACAAGAAGGGTGCTGAGAACGTGGTTGCAGATCATCTTTCACGACTGCGTTTCACATTAGATGTTGCATCTGATACTCCTATTGACGACTCTTTTCCTGATGATCATTTATTTGCTGTTGCCACTAAAACTCCATGGTATGCAGACTTTGCAAATTTTTGTTTGAGTGGCTCTCATCCTCCAGACTTGACCTATCAACAACGAAAGCGGTTCCATCATGATGCTAAACAATATTTTTGGGATGACCCTTTCTTGTATCGAAAGTGTGCTGATGGGATCTTTCGTAAATGTGTCCCTGAGTTTGAAGTTAATGACATTCTCAAGCATTGTCATTCTCTTGCATGTGGAGGGCACCATGGTCCTTCTAAAACTGCTGCTAAGGTACTTCAATCCGGTTTCTTTTGGCCTTCTCTATTTAAAGATGCTCGTGCTTTCTGTTTGGCTTGTGATGCATGTCAAAGAACGGGTAATATTTCTAAACGCAATGAGATGCCTCAGACCGGTATTCTTGAGGTCGAGATATTTGATGTATGGGGTATTGATTTTATGGGACCGTTCCCAACTTCTTGTGGGATGAAATACATCTTAGTTGCAGTTGATTATGTTTCCAAATGGGTTGAAGCAATTAGATCGCGCACCAATGATTCTAAGGTTGTTATGAATCTCTTCAAGAAAATCATCTTCCCGCGCTTTGGAGTTCCAAGAACCGTGATAAGTGATGGTGGTTCTCATTTTCACCACCGACAATTTGAAACTTTGTTGAAGAAGTATGGTGTCACTCACAAGGTTGGTCTTGCTTATCATCCTCAAACAAGTGGCCAAGTGGAGGTTTCAAATCGTCAAATTAAAAGCATTCTAGAGAAGGTGGTTGCAAAATCTAGAAAAGATTGGTACTTGAAGCTAGATGATGCTTTGTGGGCTTATCGGACAGCATATAAGACCCCTATTGGAACTACCCGATATCGATTAATATATGGCAAGGCATGTCACTTGCCAGTTGAGTTGGAACATCGTGCTTTTTGGGCTATAAAAGAACTCAACATGGATTTAAAGGCTGCGGGACAAGCAAGACTTCTTCAATTAAATGAATTAGATGAGCTTCGATTTGATGCTTATGATAATTCCCGGATTTACAAAGAGAGAACGAAGAAAATGCATGATAAGATGATCCAGCGAAGAGATTTTCAAGTTGGTGACAAGGTGTTGTTATTTAACTCAAGGCTTCGACTCTTTCCTGGGAAACTCAAATCTAGATGGTCCGGACCTTTCACTGTAACTGGAGTTAAATTTCATGGTGCTATTGAGATCATGGGGCAAGATGGACCAAAATTTAAGGTAAATGGTCAACGCCTTAAATTATATGTGGACGGTGCATTTGTTGGAAAAATGGAGACGATTCGGCTCGACAATCTCTCCATGGAACCTTGATTCGAAGGCAGAAGTCAAGCTAATGACGGTAAAAGAGCGCTTATTGGGAGGCAGCCCAATGGTTTGAGGAGGCTTTTAGGGGAGTATTTCTTACTTTTCTTTATATATAATTGTTCATTGAGGACAGTGAACCACTTAAGTGTGGGGATGAGTTCTCGATGATTAAAAAAATCCAAAAAATTTAAAAATTTAAAAATTCCAAAAAAATCAAAAAATTAGAAAATTAATTGCCTCGTCTCGTAGTGTGTTAACAAGGATAGGTACACATCTTGTGAGCTTATTTTGCATGATTATTTGACATGTCATATCTCTAGAAAATCATTTGTTACTTGATGATTCCTTGTTCGTGCTTGCGAAAAATTTTAAAACTTGAGATACATCTTTGTCAAATTTAGTGAGTACTAAAGCATGCTTTCACCTTGTGAGATCTTGAGCCTAATTTGTGATTGGTACATTTTATATCGATCAAATTTTTATTGTTGTGTGTTGTTCATCATTAAGTATGTCGCTCTAGAACTTGTTTCAAACCATTTTGAGATTACATGATATCTGTATGCATGAAAATGATAAAGGCACTAGGATTAACCGTATTTATCCAGACAATACCCTTGAATTATATATCCTTAGTGAACCCCTTTGAGCTTTTTATCCGTTATTTTTGTGTATCACCAATCTAAATTCTTGAGCCTACTCGTTTATTCTTCTCTTGATTTACTGGTAGAGCATTTTGATTGATTTGGAGATTGGTGAGTGAATAGTGTGGGGATTTCTTTGTTAAAGTGTGAAAATTTGGTGGGAATAAAAAAAAAAAAGATCGAGCAGAGTTGTGTTCATTGGTTTGTGCAATATGAAAGTGGAAAAGTACATGTAATATGTGCTTGGAGTTTAATGCTTGTGAGAGTCTGATCAGCTTTTACATGATCGAAATTTCATGTTGAGTGTTTTAATTAGAAATGAACATTGTGCTCTATTAGTTTGTCGAGTTAGCCACTTGTTAGCCTTTTTCTTGATTCCCTACCCTTCACCTTAGCCACGTTACAACCTTTAACAAAGACCTTTTGATTTGTGCATGCATGTATACAAAGTAGTGGAGATTTGGTGGACAACCAAGCATATGGTAGCACATTACTTTATTGATTGAACTTGAGCGAATATACTTCACCTATACACTTGTGTGATTTGAGAGTTTTGTGAGCTTCATTTATATCCATAGCATGTTACTCACTTAATGCGGCATTGATATATATTTCATGATCTTTTTGTCTATCTAGACTGTGTGCTTACTTTGATAGTCTTGTACAAATGATGCGTAAATTGAAAGACTTGTCTTTTCTATATTGTGTAATTAAGTTTTGCATGTGTGGAGTACTATGATATGTTGCATACTTGAGACTTGGCAGAAAAAAAATCGAATTTTGTGGGTAAATTCACTATAAACCCTCACGAGACAACACTCGTCCTACTAGGGCTGCCTAGGGGTTTAACGGCTTGTTGCATATGCTCAATGCAATCGTGTCATCTACGAAAGTGATATTAGGATTTAGTTTTTATTTCGCTTATTTGCCCGAGGACGTGCAAATGCTTAGTGTGGGGATGTTTGATAGGATATATTTTTATATATATTTTAGATGATTTTATTCCCGTATTTAATTGCATTTTGCATTAATTTGGATATTTATTTAATAAAATTTAATATTTTATTGTAGAAAATAAGAATTCCTGAATTTGGAATTAAATAGCTATTTTTTAGCTAAAAATGAAGAAAATTCAGATTTATTGAGCTACACCCGCATTCTGCGGTATTTATTTCATATCCGGAGTTGTAGAAGTCGGATTTGGACGATCTTACAGTCCACGCGAAGCTTAGAAAATTATCTACAATTCAGAGGGATTAAATAAGCAAAAATCCGATTGGAGCAGCTCGAAATCTGAGGAGAAAGTAGCTGCGTTTTTCCAATTTTATCAAGGAATCTCATTTGTATTCTATTTAAATCATTTAAAATGTTTTTTGTCATTAAAGCATGTGCTTGATTGACTAGTTGTTAGCAAATAATTTCAGCCGAAAGTTTGTTTTGTGGATTGGTTGGAAAGCAAAAGAAGAAAGAAAAAGAATGGCAAAGTGGTGTGCTAATGATGAAGGGTAATGGTGGAGCATTTTTTTTAATGCAAATTGGAAGGCTTGAATGGGCTATAAAATGAAGACCTTGCAGGAGGGGGAGACACAACTTAGACACCACATTAAGCCATAACACAATACACATACATTTTCTACAATTCGGCTACTTGGTGAAGTTTTGGAGGAGCTAGGGGCTTGATTTTCTTTCATCTCTTTTATGTACATTTTGGTTTAATTCTCTATTTTATTGCAAAATTGAGGTACTCCTTAATTTTATCTTGTTTATTAATATATGTTTTACATGTCTTGTTTAATTATTTTTGTCAATTCTATTAATAACATGAGTGAGTAGTTTATTTCTAGGGTGTAAGGGGGAGCCATGTTTACACCACGATAATGTTTTAATCTTATTAGTTGTTTAACGGATATAAAATAATTTTAATCGATATGTTATGAAATTTGATTTGTGTTATCGGCCGGTATCACTAATTAATTATTTGCAAATAGAAATAATAGTTTGAGAGATTTTATTCACTAGAGGCATACATACGATTAGCGGAATTGAATTTTAGTGCGAGAGCATAATTGGATTTTCGAGAGCGTTAATGCTTGAGAGAGATTAACACATGCTCTAATTATTTAAATCCGTTAAATTAACTACATCCGTATAATTTGTTTCGGTGTAAACATGGTGAACCCGGTCGCCCTAGACTTTTAGTTAATCGTTTTTAAAACACATTTATTTGCGTTATTTACTTATACAAAAATTCTCAATAATTATTTTTATAATTCGTGACAATTAAATTAAAATTGATAAAACCTGTCTCCCTGTGAACGAACATAAAAATATACCGCATCAGAAATGATAGGGGGTCAATAATTGGAATTAAAACAGTTTTGTTAATATTTCAGATCCTATCTGGATTAAAAGTCAATTTTGAAAAAAGTTGCCTTCATGTAACAAACAAGGATATAGAAGAAGCAAGGATATGGGCTGAGATATTAGGTTGTAATCAAAAAGGTTTTCCGATTAACTACCTAGGTGCTTCATTAGGAGAGTCTTCGAATAGATTAAATTTCTGGAAACCTCTTAAGAAGAAGATAAAAATGAAGTTTGCAGCTTGGAAGTGCTCTACTCTATCCAAAGCAGGGAGATTAGTTCTGATCAAGGCAGTAATAGATTCCTTACCTACATATTGGTTGAGTCTCTTCAAATTACCAGCAGGTATTCTAAAGGAGTTAGAGAAAATTAAGAGAAAATTTTTCTGGGGTGAAATTGGTTCCAAAGATTCCATTAAAAGAAAGCTGCATACAGTGAGATGGGAAATAATATGCAGACCCAAATCTCAAGGGGTCCTAGGTGTGCATGTCATGGCATGGAAAAATAAAGCACTGCTAGCTAAGTGGTGGTGGAAAGCAAGACTAGAAAAATCAAAGCTTTGGTATAAAACGCTGGAAGCAAAATATGGAGAAAGTTTCCTCTCAAACCCGAGAGGAAGAAGAAACCAGACTTCTACATTAATTCAAAGTATTTCTTCGGTGAAAGGTAATCCAGAACTGAAACTATTTGAGGCGGAAGAATTTGAATGGAAGGTTGGATCAGGTGAGGCCATCAAATTTTGGTCAGACAGTTGGTTATCCCAGAATACATTGTCAAATACTTATAGGCAATTATTTAACTTATTCAATGATAAAGCCATATCGCTAAAGGAAGTAATACAGAATTGGGATTTGATAAAGTCAGGAGAGTCTAATTTCTGGAGAAGAAGACTCAGAGGATGGGAAGTGGGAGACCTAAAACATCTAGGATCCTTATTACGAGATACCTCACTACCAATCAAAAGGATACCCTCAGTTGGAAGGTGAATCATAATGCATATAGTTCATCTAAGGGTTATGAACTTTTACAAGGGGTGGGACAAAGTGAAGTTGAATGGAATATATTATGGAAGTTGAAAACCCCCATGAAAGTTAAGTTATGGCTATGGCACTCCATGCAAGGAGCAGTACCAACTTTGAGCCTACTTAATATCAGAGGTATACAAATAGATACCTTATGTAGATGGTGTCAAAAGGAAGAAGAGGATTTAAATCATCTACTTTGGGATTGTTCACTGGCCAGGAATTGCTGGAAGATCTTTCATGATTGGCTAGAGTTAGAGGACTGCAATCCTCGAAGCATGAAAGATATCATTAAAAGAATGAATCGAGGTCCAGAGGGTCAAGGCAAGTTGATATGCATGAGTGCTACGATATGGACAATTTGGTTAGCAAGGAACGACATGGTATTCTCTGCTAAACAAACTGACATAGATACATTATCTTTATTAATAAAGAGGAGAGCCTGGAACTGGAGTGTGGCTAATGATCAAGTATCGATAAAATGGATTAATTTGTGGTATCATGGCCCTATTCTGGTGTATGTCAAAAGCCGAATGGACGGACTCAATGCATTAACTTCAAGGTAGTTTGAATCGAATAAGATCATAGGATTCATAGATGGGGCTTGGAATCAAAAGGTCGATGGGGAAATAGAGGCTGGAATAGGAGGTTTTTTAATAGATCATAAATCCCAAGTACTATTTATCTTTTCAGGCCCATGCAAGAGTCAAACTCCACGTGAGACAGAGGAACTACAGCATTTTCAACAAAGATTGGAAGGATATAACAATACTATTGGCATTGGATTCGTTAGAATTAGTTACTTTCTGTCAACAGCAAATAGAGATATTGACGAACATGCATCCTTTATTACTAACTCTGCATAACCTCCCTCTAGTTAAGGTGGCCCACGTAAGTAGACGCTTCAATTTGGAGGCGGATAGGTTAGCAAAAGAGGGAGTTAAGAGAAAGGATATCATCTCAGGATGGGTTTAATTCGACTGAGGTAAAGTGGTCAGGGTTTAGATAAAATTGGCAAAGGATATGTATGCATTCACTTAGACTGGGATTTCTAGAAGATCAAGTGGGGAGTCTCATCATTACATACCTACAAAAGGGCACATATACAAATAGGCTGGCTACGTGGAAGTGACAGAAGCAAACTTCTGAGAGAGTATTTACTAATGGAAGAGATTCAAATTGATTGGCGGTATCTTATTATTAAGTAGCATTAGAACTTGCATTAGTTGGTGATTTGATGGTTAGATGGCCATATTAACTGCAGAGGCTTAAACAGCCTATATAAACCCTCCCTCTTCATATTTGCAAGCCATCACACCGCTTTTCTCCATCTTCTATCCTATCATTATCAATGGCTTTCCACTGGGTGCCTCCTCTCCCTTAAACACTGAAAATAAACGTCCATGGCACGTTCACAGACTCTTTAAGGCCAAGTGGCAATGACTCGGGTATAGCCAGGGATGGGCATTCACCCCGGCCCGCCCGATCCCGATCCGTTCCCCGCACCGAACGGGGCGGGGAATCGGGGATTTTTTCGGGTACTGGCCGGGGAGCGGGGATAATTTTCAAAAAAAAACGGGGAGCGGGCCGGTGCCGGGATTTTATGTCTCCCCGGCCCGATCCCCGACCCCCGCCCCGATTTTCTCCATCCAACCCGATTTTCAATCCCCGAATCGATTTCACCACATTATAATATGTATAATCATATATATTAATAATCATATATATTAGCTACTGATTTGTAATGTTTAGATTTCAAAAAGAAATTTTAAGAGGTAACATATATGCTTGTGAATCTGAAGATATACTTATTATGCGATTAATGGTGATGAAAAAACGTGGTAACGTAACATCTAATCTAGCTTTAGTTGTTAATTTCATAATATTTCACAAGAAAAAATTATTTCAAACTCACTAGTTAGTGTTTAAAATTATTTAAGATATTATTTTTTGTTTAAAATGAAATTCCCCGATTCCCCGCGGGGATCCCCGTTACCCGTGTGGGCCGGGGACGGGGAATAAAAAACAATCTCCGACGGGGAGCGGGCCGGGGATGGGGATTGGGTTTGAATTCGGGGATGGGGGCGAGGATAGCACTCCCCGACCCCGAAGTGCCCCGATGCCCATCCCTAGGTATAGGAGCCATATATAGAAATTCAAATGGCGCATTGGAGCTACTCACAGTAGGAACAATTCCTTTTCTCACTCAACTGGGTAACCAATTATTGGCAGTGTTCGTAGCGCTCAACCGGGCTTTTGAGGAGGGTTTTCGTGATGTGGAATTAGAGACGGACAACCATGAGGTGTACAAGATTATGAAGAATTTCCAACATGGTGCTCCTGCCTCAGTTTATGACATAGCGTCCCAGATTGACATAAGGGCTAAAGATAAAAGGTGGAAATGCAAGATCGCTTACGTGTATCCTACACGTAACAAGGTTGCACGCTTTCTGGCTCGTCTTGGATTAGAGGCAGCAGATAGACTCTATACGCTCGACAGGCCGGTAGGGGGAGTGGAGGAGCTACTCAACTGGGATATGGGCTTGGGCATATACCACCCCGACTTCAAGATGTCTATCTACCAACAGGAGCTGTCGACCCAGTTAACTTCGACATAGTAGCCACCATCTCTGATCAAATTAGCAGCTTGGGTATTGGTCAGATCAATGCACCATAGGTGATCAGCCTAGATATGGCACTGAACGCAGATGTTTTACAGCAAGGAGTTGCAATGGAAGAAGATTTCTTTCACGGAGGAGTTCTATTCTATGAAAGCCAACCAACCTTTGTGGGTGATGTACCCATCCCAGACATAGACTAAGGGTCCAGAACCATACACTGCATGGATGGTGAGGCAGTCAGGCAGTAGAAAGAAGTTATGTCGTCACTTACTTTTGTTATAAGGGATCCTTTTGTGGTACATATATCCCTGTAGTTGCTAATGTTACTTTGGTTTGTCTGGTTAAGTATTAGTTCAGTATGGGTATGTATGTTTTCCTCCTAGATAGTGTATGCAAGTGGTACCTAAACTATGCTAACCTCAATCTGTTTATCTGTTGAGGAGCTAGTTGGCTTTGTAAATTTTCAAATCAATACAAAGGCCGTGCTTATATAAAAAAAAAAAAGTAATACGCTATATAGTAAAAAATTACACAAAATCTGGAAAACACTTACCATATAGAAAATTTTGTAAAAATTTGCAAAAAGATCTACATGATTAGATAAATTTCACTTTTTTTATTAAATAAAAGTTAAAAAAACAATTTTTGTGTAATATTTATATCTATATGTATGTATTTTAAAGTAATAATTCAAAATAAATAATTTTAATAATATTTATATACATGGATTATAAAGTTAAAAAATTACTTTAATAATAAAAATATATATACAACTTAAAACTTTAATAATAAAATCTATACTATACTATTATAAGCGAAATAGGGTATAATTGGTTGGTTGGTCCGTCGGTTAACACCTTCCCAAAAACTTTGCTAACACCTTCCAAAAATGGAAAAATAAATTAAAATAAATATAAAATTTTATTTTACAAAAAAAAACCCACATATTTAACTTAATAACAAAATATTTTATTTACACTCCAATAAATATTCCATTGCAAACTCTTTTAGTCGTATTTGGGTTAAAATTCTACACCTACACCCAACTTTTGTACTCTTTCAATTACTTGGAAACCAAATATTTTCAAAATCAATTTAAATAATTTTAATATCACATATTTATTAACAAATTTACAACAAATTATAAATCAACAAAGTGAAAACAAATTAAAACTATATAATAAACAATAAAAATTTCATACAATTACAAATTAATATTAAATTCTATTTTAAACAAATATTACATTATGGATTATTATGGAATCGTAATTTGAATATGATAATATCAACAAAATTTGAATGCAAGTATATACGATACTTCCATTTATATTTATATTAATATGACAAAATATAATCATAATTCGAACAATATATCATATAAATAAATGATTATTATTTAATAGAGAAAAATGTTTCTACAGTTAACTGTAGGAAAATTACCTAAAGTCAATTACATTTTATATACAAAAGTTAGACGACATTTTTGTAATAATAGAATTCACCTTCCCAAAAAGTTTGCTAACACCTTCCAAAAATGGAAAAATAAATTAAAATACATATAAAATTTTATTTTACAAAAACAAATCCCACATATTTAACTTAATAACAAAATATTTTATTTACACTCCAATAAATATTCAATTGCAAACTCTTTTAGTCGTATTTAGGTTAAAATTCTTCACCTACACCCAACTTTTGTACTCTTTCAACTATTATAAGCTAAATAGGGTATAATTAGTTGGTTGGTCGGTCGGTTAACACCTTCCCAAAAAGTTTGCTAACACCTTCCAAAAATGGAAAAATAAATTAAAATACATATAAAATTTTATTTTACAAAAAAAAACCCACATATTTAACTTAATAACAAAATATTTTATTTACACTCCAATAAATATTCAATTACAAACTCTTTTAGTCGTATTTGGGTTAAAATTCTTCACCTACACCCAACTTTTGTACTCTTTCAATTACTTGGAAACCAAATATTTTCAAAATCAATTTAAATAATTTTAATATCACATATTTATTAAAAAATTTACAACAAATTATAAATCAACAAAGTGAAAACAAACTAAAACTATATAATAAACAATAAAAATTTCACACAATTACAAATTAATATTAAATTCTATTTTAAACAAATATTACATTATGGATTATTATGGAATCGTAATTTGAATATGATAATATCAACAAAATTTGAATGCAAGTATATACGATACTTCCATTTATATTTATATTAATCTATACTATACTATTATAAGCTAAATAGGGTATAATTGGTTGGTTGGTCGGTCGGTCAACACCTTCCCAAAAAGTTTGCTAACACCTTCCAAAAATGGAAAAATAAATTAAAATACATATAAAATTTTATTTTACAAAAAAAACCCCACATATTTAACTTAATAACAAAATATTTTATTTACACTCCAATAAATATTCAATTACAAACTCTTTTAGTCGTATTTGGGTTAAAATTCTTCACCTACACCCAACTTTTGTACTCTTTCAATTACTTGGAAACCAAATATTTTCAAAATCAATTTAAATAATTTTAATATCACATATTTATTAACAAATTTACAACAAATTATAAATCAACAAAGTGAAAAATAACTAAAACTATATAAGAAACAATAAAAATTTCACACAATTACAAATTAATATTAAATTCTATTTTAAACAAATATTACATTATGGATTATTATGGAATCGTAATTTGAATATGATAATATCAACAAAATTTGAATGCAAGTATATACGATACTTCCATTTATATTTATATTAATCTATACTATACTATTATAAGCGAAATAGGGTATAATTGGTTGGTTGGTCGGTAACACCTTCCCAAAAAGTTTGCTAACACCTTCCAAAAATGGAAAAATAAATTAAAATACATATAAAATTTTATTTTACAAAAAAAAACCCACATATTTAACTTAATAACAAAATATTTTATTTACACTCCAATAAATATTCAATTGCAAACTCTTTTAGTCGTATTTGGGTTAAAATTCTTCACCTACACCCAACTTTTGTACTCTTTCAATTACTTGGAAACCAAATATTTTCAAAATCAATTTAAATAATTTTAATATCACATATTTATTAACAAATTTACAACAAATTATAAATCAACAAAGTTAAAACAAACTAAAACTATATAATAAACAATAAAAATTTCACACAATTACAAATTAATATTAAATTCTATTTTAAACAAATATTACATTATGGATTATTATGGAATCGTAATTTGAATATGATAATATCAACAAAATTTGAATGCGAGTATATACGATACTTCCATTTATATTTATATTAATATGACAAAATATAATCATAATTCGAACAATATATCATATAAATAAATGATTTTTATTTAATATAGAAAAATGTTTCTACAGTTAACTGTAGGAAAATTACCTAAAGTCAATTATATTTTATATACAAAAGTTAGATGACATTTTTGTAATAATAGAATTCACCCCTGTATTTACAAAATTACCCTTACTTTTGTATTGAAATATTACTTAACTATAGGATATTACCTATAGTTAACTATAGGATCATTAAGCCCTATTTAATAATATATATATTATGTCAATATTATATTTAGTAATATATATGAGATAAATAATTATTAAAAAATTATAAATTTATATAAATTTAAAAAAGCCGTGCATGGCACGGGTTATAGGCTAGTATAATTAAAATGTTTCCGCGGGTTATAGGCGAGTATATTATTAAAGGTAAAATGCTTGTTTTATTAAATGACTACTTAGTTTAGCTGTTGATAATTTGAAAACCGATTTGACCGAAAAACAAGACTAGTAGTATGTTTCATGCGATTCTTGGTGTTGCCCATCTTGCTTGTTCATGAGTTTGAGTTCTCATTTGTTCATAGCTTCCTGTCTGGAAGCTCAAAATTTCAAAGATCAAACCTTGACTATATACACACACAATTTGCTCTATTTGAAATCGAGGAAAGCTGATTACTTGCTCCCCCTCGTTCTGCAATCTCTCCATTTTTCATAAGTGAGTAACACACTTCTCTCTCTCTCTCTCTCTCTCTCTCTCTCTCTCTCTCTCTCTCTCTCTCTCTCTCTCTCTCTCTCTCTCTCTCTCTCTCTCTCTCCCCTTGTTATATATGTATGTGTTTAATAAGGATGTGAATTTAAACTTTGTTCTACATTTATAAATGTTAAGTAATAATTAAAGGCACATCAAGTAGATTGAAATGCTTAGAATTTTAGCTAGGATTGAAGAGATTAATAATTTATTAGTTGGGGTTTGAATCAATGAGGGTAAAGCATTAATAGATGCAATTTGATGTTCATTTTTTCTAATGATCTTGCTGTTATGAAATGTTGATGTGGTTTAATTGATCATGGGTATTTATATGTTAGCACCATTCTTGATTTTGTTAAAGGAAAGTATTTTTAAGTACTAGTATTAATAATTCACTATGCATTAATTATTACTTCTTGCCACCATTTTGATTCGAATAAGTTTCCAATTGGGGTGATTGAAACAATGTGCCCTAATGCTTGCAGATATGGGTGAAGAAGGGATTAAACATACGACTATCAAAGATGGAGCTATATTAGATGAGACGAAGGTGGTACTTTCATTACCTGCACAGGTGATAAGTTGTGCGAGTTTTTAGCTTCGGATTGACTGCTTAATTTCCAGTTTTGTTATCACATTGCCTTATTGTCAACTTTGGCTTGATTATGGGATGGAGTAGTGTGAAATTTATGTTTTTCCTAGGTTTGGAGTATGCACAAAACAAGCTGTTTTTTTACTGATACGATTTATTTGTTGCAATTTGTCATTTAGGAATTAGGATATAAATCAGAATTTACTAGGGATTCTTATGTAGTGTTCATTTAGAAGTTAAGTGTTCTTTTCCTACATCAATTAGCAGTAATTACTTCCATTTTCTAACAAATTCCTACCTAATAGTTCATGCTATGACCTGTGGTCACTTGTAATAGGTATCTTCTTCTCTATGTCCAAATTCATGGCCGGATTCAAATTTAACTACCAGTCAAAGTTCCAGATCGGTTTCATGTTCAGCTCCTCAATTTCACTCTTCCAGTCCAAGTCCATTGCCAGAACCTCGTCATATTGCGAGTCCAGCACCAATAAAAGATCAAGTGTCAAATCTGACCTCGAGTGTAAGTCCACAGCTATATTCGTATCCATCTAATCAGGTCGCACCTTCAAGTCTAAGTCTGAAGCCACTCATACGGAGGCCTAGTCCAACGTGTGGGGCAAGTCACCCAGGCATCAAAAGTAATCCAACACGTGGCAGCCTCCAATCAAGGGCACCGCAACTATCTTATGGTAATTATAATCACATATATTAAAAAAAAATTATCAGAAACTCTAATTCTCTTACTGTCTGGTAAGACTCAGTACTGTAGACCCCATTGGTTATAATGTAGGCTAAAATTTCAGAGTTTGAAGAGCTAGCTACAACTTCATCTTGGCACATACTTGTCAACCAATAGCCTTATATTTTCTCAATTTTTTTAATGTATAATAGTTCCTGTGGTATTCGGATCGAGTAGCAAAACACCTACTCAAGTTGTGGCGCCTTCCAGTCCATCTACCTATTCAACTCCAAGTGGAGCATCACATGCTGGTAAACAGAGTTCAATAGTCTGGGGCAGAACCCCGACTCAAGTGGCAGTGCCTTCAGATCCCTCATCTTATTCAACTCCAAGTGGAGCATCAAATGGCAGTAAAAGGACATCAATTGTCTGGACTGCATTCGAAAGAAAAGTAATAGATGGTCGACACTACGCTATATGCAATACTTGCACTTCAAAACTCACAGCAGGTAGCGGGTATGGGACGAGGCACTTGCTTAGCCACATGCAACGTTGCAAAAGACTGAAAACTATTGACACTAGACAACAACCAAGAGAAATCAATAAAGGAATTGTGAAACAGAAAGTCGAGCCCCATAATTGTACCTTCGATCAAGAAGTCTCCAGAAGGGATATCGTCAATGCTATTATCTTACATGGATATCCTCTCAACATTCTGAATCATTACGGATTACAAAAATTTATCAGGGGTCTTCAACCAATGTTTAAGATGGTTACTAGAAATTCAATCAAGAAGGACATTCTCAACATATATGATTCTGAGAAAGACAAAATAATTTGTTTTTTGGAGAAATTGGATTGCCGAGTTGCTATCACCACCAATATATGGACAGCTAAACCAACCAAAAAAAGTTACATGGCTATTACTGCTCATTATATTGATGAAGCATGGGTATCACGAAGTCGACTTCTGAGGCATGTTCCACTAAATTTCTGTGGTTTCTGATAATCAACAATTAAAATTTTTCATCTACAATTTCATGTCTTATTTTACCGCCTTTTAGAATATATAATAAATCTGGGTTGGCACACTAAATAATATTGTCTAATTCTTTCTTTCTTTCAGGTTTATGTATATTCCCGATCCACATGATGCGGAGGTCCTTACTGAATATCTTATGGATGCATTGCTGGAATTAGGTCTTGATAGGAAGTTATCTACAATAATGGTTGATGATGCTAAAAATGATCCAACATCTTTTAACTTTCTTGACAAGCTTGATGCAAGTTCACTCCTGTTAGATGGGGATGTACTTCATAATTGTTGTTTTGGGAGCATTTTAAATAAGATTGCGAAAGACGTTTTGGAAGTTATAAGTGAAGCAATTGAGAACGTGCGGACTGAAGTTATGTACTGGACTGTTTCAGTACAAAGAATGTATAAATTTGAGGAAGCATGCCATCAATTGTCTGTTCCATACACTAAGAAGCTTTGTCTTGATAGTGGTACCTGTTGGAAGTCAACCTTGCTGATGCTTCAAACAGCTCTGCTTTATAAAGATGTTTTCTTTTATTTACAGCCAGAAGAAACATGCCATAAAAGTTTGCCAAGCGACCATGATTGGATGTTGCTGAAAGAAATCTGTGGGAATTTGCAACCATTTTATAATATCACAGAATCCTTTTGCGGGACTACTAATTACACTTTAAATTGCTACTTTCCGAAAATTTGCGAGATCAAAATTGCTATATCAAAATGGTTTGACAGTCCACTTGAGATTGTTCAGGTGATAGCATCACAAACCATGGATAAATATGAGAAGTATTGGAGTTTGTGTCAGCGCATAATAGGGATAGCATGTGTCTTCGATCCTAGATATAAGTTGAAGCTTATCGAGTATTTTTTCAACACTATTTATGGTGAGGAAGCTATGATTCATGTAAACAGAGTCCGTGATGATTGCTATGCATTGCAAGGTAATTACCAATCGAAGGGTAGGCCAAAGCATAATCTAGGAGCATCTTCTGCTAGTTCTTTGGCGTCAACGGACTGTAGTGAGGAGGACACACTTATTGATTTTGATTTATTTGTGGCAAGTCAGGTGCCTTCCAGATCAGAAATGGATTTATACTTGGAAGAATGTATATTGCCAAGAACTGCAAACTTCGATATCTTGAATTGGTGGAAAGCAAATGGATTGAAATTTCCGACGTTGCAAAAGATTGCTTTGGACATATTGGCTATTCCTGCATCCATCTCTGCTTCAAAATCTACTTCTGGTAACGATAGGATGCTTAGTTCACATCGTAGTCGGTTAAACCACACTATTACAGAGGCGTTGATGTGTACACAAAATTGGTTGCAGGATGAAGTCAAAGGTATGACATATACTCAGATGTTTGTGATCATTAAGCGTACTAGGTAATTATTGATTGTTCATTAAATATTTTACTTTCTTGTATAGCTACTTGTTCGAGTGGAACTCAGCTTGTGGCAAGTACTTTAGATGCTGAAGATGAAGATGAAGACGAAGCCCAAGACGAAGACAAAAACAACGGCGATGTTGATGATTATAGTGCAAACTGCAACAAAAGGAATTTATAAATGTATGTGAATGGTGTACAATTTAGAGTTCTCGTTCTTATAGTGGGTAATTAATAATGATCCGTCTACTGTCAGATATGATTTTTATGCATAGATGAATGATGTGATGACCTGGAAAATGAAGGTGGATTTTTTTAGGAAGGATTAAACTTTACATGCTTTGGAAATTTTGCAAGATGTTCTTTGCTCTTTTGGTGAATCAGTTGTTAGGTGTTAATCATTCATTTCTGAAGTTGTTATGTGTACAACTAAAGTATGCATTTATATTTTGATGTTCTGATTTATTTGAGAATTTATTATTTTACTAGAATGAACTCCCCTTTATCCGCCGTATATAAAAAAATCAAGCCACGATTGGGTAAATGGGTTATTGTGGAATCTTTTTCTCGCACTCTATTTTGTTTCTTTTTATAATTTGTCGAGTTTCAAACTGTCAAAGTCCCTCTTTTTCGCCAAATCCCAGCATAACTGAATTCACATAGGAAAGACATGAACTATTATATTGGTATGTTAATTTTTGTATCAAGTCTGATCAAATTATGGTATTTTCTTTTATGGCCTCCAAAATTGCTGTTTATTTTCAGCTGTTTAGATTAATTTGATATAAATTCAAAGGGATTAGGCCTTTCACAAACATCTTTATAGCTAAGAACAGGTACAATAAGGCAGTATCAGCTAGTGGTTGAAGCAAAAACTGAAATTAAGAGATTGGGAGCTTAATATTTCAGTAAGTTATTTAAGAATGTGTGCAAAAACTAGCACAGTAAAGTGTCCCTTCAATTTTATGAGACTAGTGACTGATTTTGGTTGCAAAACATCTTTCCCATGATTGTCATAAGTAGAAATGCAGACCATAAAACGCAAAAACAGAACTTCTTATTGGCCTGATATGTTCATGGTTGGATCCATCTTATCTGTATCAACTTGTGGGATGGTTGGGGAAGAGAAACGTGTGATAGCTTGAACTTGAAAGCCTTGGTGCATAAAATCTTTAGGCACTGGTGTTTACATAAGCAACCCTACACAGTTGGATTGTGATCTGGTATGTGGATATAATTTGTTGTCAGTTTCAATTTTTGACATGTCAGACCGCAATATAAGGGATTTGTTGCACAGTGGATAAGAAGTTAATGATGCTTATTTGTCAATTTATACTGTTTTATCCATGGTGAAATGTGTACTTTCCAACAAGCTTGTATTGAATACACATAAAGCTTAGCAGTTGGGAAGCAAGGGCTAGTGTCTCGAACATGTAAAGATTATGCAAGGATAGAGACATACCTTACAAGATTATGTAAAGATTATGCTAGGATAAAGATTATGTAAGGGCTAGTGTCCGAGGTGAAATGCACTATCTAACAAAGCTGATGTTAAAAGGACCAATTGCAGATAGCAGACATTATAAGTAGCTTGAAAATTCGAAAGCGGAAAGTAAGTGATATCAAGTCATGGATGCAAAGATGGAAACATCTTTGCCAAACCTCACGTGAAAATTGTTTTCAAGGCCCCTCCACTAACCATGAATTTTTAGTTGGAAGATACCAATACCTATCTCACCTCACATTACTCTCATCCTATGCAAAACATTCGTCTTTAAATAGCTGCATGTAAGCATGTAGTTGGCTCACAATCAAAGGGAAATGGACAAGTCCCAAGAGCACTCTAAGATAGTTAAGGATGTTTCACTTCAAGAACTCAGGGACAGGCTTGCTGAATTTGCTAGGGTCAGGGATTGGGAGCAATATCACAGTCCCAGAAATCTCCTCCTAGCCCTTGTAAGCATTCTGATCAAGCTAGTTCCACGTAGCGTATGATTACTCTACTTTCTATTTGCTCTTTGTTATATACACAAGCTAAGATATGCTGTAGGTTGGCGAGGTGGGAGAGCTGTCGGAGATATTTCAGTGGAAAGGGGAGGTAGAAAGGGGGCTACCAAACTGGAGTTCTGATGATAAGGAACACCTAGAGGAAGAACTTTCTGATGTTTTGCTCTACCTAGTCCAGCTTGCTGATGTTTGTGGCCTTGATCTTGGCAAAGCTGCCCTCTCCAAGATTCTCAAAAACGCGCAGAAATACCCTCCATCTAGTACTCACTGAAAGTCTTAAACCAAACTATTTCTGAAAGGTCTTTTCTAGTTTTCTTTTAATCTGTTACTGTTCTTTTTGTTTGCAGCACCATCTCTTATCTTTTTTGACCCACCCCAACAGAGGCAATAACAGACTAGAGTTGTGATGAACTCGTATATTATTCAGTGCTGTTTTGGCTCCTTCACATTATATGGGCATCTATACTTTCAATTGTTCACTTTCTAGTTTACGGAATTTTTTGTGCATCTCTATCTAAGGGCCTGTTTGGCCTTTCATTTTTCAGCCAACTTATGGCTTATAAGGCCATAAGTCCTTATGGGGGGTGTTTGTCAAAATAAATTTTAGCTAAACTTATGACTTATAAGTTTATAAGTTGAATGTTAGTAATTCTTAACTTTCAACTTATGACTTATGACTTAGTCCCGAGGACGTTTTGTGCATCTCTACAATGCAAGAATCATATATATAAAAATCTTCTGAGTGAAGTTAAACATCGAGGAGAACAAAATTCCTGCCAATGATTCTTAAGATGTTCAAAATCGAAAATATCATTTTACTTGGGATTTTTGTTCTTTGTACTATACTGTTCGGATCGGATCGATTTTGGACTAAAAATTGAACCAAAATGCATATTGCAATTTTATTATAATTTCAACCACAATCGCATTTGCGATTGCGATTAACCACATCAATTCTAACCGCGAAAGTGCGGTTGATGCAGTTCAGTTTACGGTTCAACCACCTATTACAATATCAAAATAAATTTAAATTATTATAAATTGTTACACATAGTAGATCCAAATTATCAATTATGAGATACAGTTAAAGATTCATAAGTTAAGAACAAGTGATACTCAAATATAAACATAACAACAAGATGTTTAAGCAAAATTTTGTCCACTTCCAGTATTCCACAAGTAGTGCAGAAGTTTAAACATGAAAACGGAGTACAAGAAGCACATAAATTAATACAATTTATCCACTAGAATTTTAGTAAGATGCAACAAATGGGCCGTTGTCAATCTTATAATGTATATATATATATATATATATTTCGTAATAAAAATATAGTGTTCTGCTACTGAATTTCAAAGTTATGCACATGAAATAAAAATTTCTACAACTGAACTTGCTTCTTCTACAAAATTCTACAACCAAACTTACTTACCATTGAGACGTTCTAATACAAATCTATTTTATTTCGTACTAAAAATATAGTGTTTTTCTACAGAATTTCAAAGTTATGCACATGAAATTAGAAGTTCTACAACCGAACTTACGTTTTCTACAAAGTTCTACAACTGAACTTCCTTTTTTCAACAAACATTCTGCTGCTGAACTTAAAAGTTATGCATTTGAATTTTGAAGTCAAACACATGAATTCTAAAGTTCTGCTACTGAACTTATTAGAGTTCTCAGATTCTCCGTTTAATTGGTTCTTCATAGAACGTGACCCTATATATATATATATATATATAAGATTACATATATATGTGTCGAATTTGTTAACTTTTATTATTTATTATATATTATATAAAAATATAAATTATTATATGTATGTTGCGATTCAGATTTTACGAGTTTTGAACATATTAAATCGCAGTCAAATCGTAAATAAGCGATTATTAAAATTTACATCCGCAACCAACTCACATTTTGCAATTATCCGCAAAATGCGATTTGATTGCGAATGATACGAACGGTGAACGGATCGTCTGTACATCCCTAATATCCACTAACCATTTGTAAATTGTAAAATAACATTTGAATACTTGAATCTGTTTTGGACCAATTCAGGACCGTCTGTACATCCCTAATATCCACTAACCATTTGTAAATTGTAAAATAACATTTGAATACTTGAATCTGTTTTGGACCAATTCAGGACCTCTAACCTTGTATCAGTTGTACAGTGGGCTTTTCGATCGTAGCCCATCTTACTTCGAAGACATGGATTATTTTTCTATGTCAAGGTCTTAATGATATCATTTTAGTTGTGCTATAGACTGGTGGCCCGATTTTTTCAGGACTAAGCTCTATAATCTATTAGCTTAAAATCCGTGTGCACGGATTATTTTTAATATTATATAAATTTTTTTCATTAATTTAAATAATTTTTTTTAAAACATTAAATTCGGAAGTTTAAATTTTTTTATGAGATGATTTGATAATAAATATATATATTTTATTCGTGATATTTATAGAAAATGAGGGATTTTAATTAAAAAATATTAGAAAAGATGATAGGTTTTAGTAGAAAAATATAATCGGTTAATTGTTAGTAATTATAAAACTATTATTTTATTTTATTAAATAGAATGTCCGTGATATGATTAAAAAAGAAATGAATTAGTTAGATAAAATTAAAAAGGTAATATGTTCTAGGTGAAAAAGGTAATCGATTAGTTTATAGTAATTATAATTTAATTATGTTATTTTACTAAATACAATTACTCGTAATATTATTAGAAAAGGAAAAATTAATATTGTCCGTGATCATTCTATTAAAAGAGGGATTTTAATTAGAAAATATAAAAAAAATTATACGTTTTAGCTGAAAAATGTAATCGATTAACTATTAATATTATAATTTTATTAGTTTATTGTATTAAATAGAACCGCTTGTGATATAATTGAAAAAATAGAGATTTTAGTTAGAGAAAATAGAAAGCTAACATGAAAATTAAAAAAGTGACATGATTTATGTAAAAAAGGTAATTGATTAGTTTATAGTAATTATAATTTAATAATGTTACTTTACTAAATAAAATTGCTCATAATATTTTTAGAAAATGAGATATTAATGTTGCCCGTGATATTTCTAGAAAAAAATGAATTTAATTTGGAAAAATAGAAAAGATGATACATTTTAGTTGAAAAAGTAATCAGTTAATAATTAGAATTATGATATCATTATTTTATTATTTTTATTAAATAGAAACGTCCGTGATATAATTGGAAAAAGAGATGTTTTAGTAATAAAAAATAAAAAAGATAACGTGTTTTGGCTGAAAAAGGTAATCGTCCATGATATAATTAGAAAAAGAGAGATTTTAATTAGAGAAAAGAGAAAAGGTAACGTGGCTGAAAAGGATAATTTATTAGTTAATAGTAATTATAATATAATTACGTTATTTGATTAAACAAAATTGCTAGTAGTGTTTTTAAAGAATGAGAAATTTTAGTTAGATAAAATGTAAAAGATATTGTATTTTACCTGAAAAAGGAAATTATTTTGTTTTTAAAAAATAGAAAAGGTAATATGTTTAACCTGAAAAAGGAAATTGATTAATAAAGGAGAAATTTTAGTTAATTAAAATATATAATATATTATATTTTACCTGAAAAAGAAAATTATTTAGTTATTGAAAAATAGAAACGATAATATGTTTTACTTGAAAAAAGAAATTAATTAGCTAGTAGAATGAGTAAGGGTAAATAAGTAAAATCAACATGTACTGACCTACCGACTAACCAAACTTTTAATATTTCGTTTTTTATATAATTGTATAGATAGATATCCTTCTGTAATAAATAAACATGGCACCAGTAACAAGTTTGCATCCTCGCAATCCCTTCTAAAATTTAGTATAATTTTTTTCGGGAAAATTATTGATAATTCCCACGGTCGATTAGAGGCTTCCGATCACTATTCTGGGCACTTTACCGGAAGCACTTCACCTGAGTTTGGGGTACCTGCAAAACAATGCTTGCCCGGGGGTGGTGGCCGTCAAGCACCTCCGGCGTGAGAATCAGTAATCGGAAATAATAATAACCGGGCTGGTGAAAATATATCGTATGTGGAGAGTAATGTAGAGAGCTTTTATTTTGTAGGAGCTTTTTTGTGTATCCAAGATTGTATATATCGTTTGTGTGTAGAATGAGGGTATTTATAGGTTGGGTTGCCCAATCACTGTTGCCCACTAGTTGTGCCGTTAAAGCTACAGTGAGCCACTATTGGAACAGTGATTGATGTCCCCTCAAACATACCTTGATTCTGCCACTTGAGCTACTTCAGTCAGATTTTGTCTGTTGCAACTGGGTGTCTTTGAATATTATATTGCCTCTTTGTCTTATGGAGTAAGATATCTCTATGGAAGTGGGCAAGTGGGTGTACCTTTATGCAAGTGGGCAAGTGGGTGTGCAAATGGATAAAGCAAGATATTTTTGTGCAAGTGGATTAGTATGATGATTTGAAATATTTTTTTGTGGATATTCTTTTGTATTTGAAATAATACTTTTGAAATTAGATATACTTTGTCAAGTATTCCAGAATTGTGTTTTTAGGGAATTAGTGTTTTGCTATTAGCGGGTGCCCGCTGATAGCTATCAGCGGGTACTTATCAATTATAAATATTTTTTTATTTCATAGTGGCTTGTTTTAGTTTGGGAAGTAAATATTTGTTCTTTTCTACTTACGTATTTGTTATATAAAAATATTAAGGTATTCAAATTGTGTTGGATGATCTAATTAATGTTCCAAAATTATGTACCGGAATTTGTAAACTTATGTTGGTCTTTGTACATTGCAACCATGAAGCAGCATGTCTTCTGTGGAAAATTATCTATATTTCTTTCATGATTATTCGGAAATTTATAATTATTTATCCAAATAATTATATCATTTACATAATTTTAATAATTATTATAGTAAAGTTCCTTATATACATTGATATCACATTTTATACTTAATATAAGACTTCTCCAAAGTTCAAGACGGACATGATCTAGAGTGTTTAAAAAAAAATGACTATATCATCCGTCAGAGTTCAAGACGGACATGATAAGAATATTATCTATTTTGAAACTTAGAAAAATTAAAATTTTTAAGAGATTCATATTTCATTCACCTTGTCCTTTTCTACCAGAGGCTTCCTAGCACGTTGGTTTTCATTCTGATTCTTTTTTCACATTTTTAACACAATCTCGTGTATACGATGGTGTAACAACAAAATACGATGTTTGTGATGGAGAGAAAGGATTTTGAGATTGTAATTTAACTATGAATGGCTTCTATAGCTGATTTCACCTTTACTCAACTGCAACATCTTTATCGTGTGTTTTCTTGGCTTTGGTAGGCGGACGTTACTGTACTAAACTTTGAATGGAGATCTCATGCAAATCAACACCTATTCAGTATTCACCATGCTATTCTATGATCTGTGGTACATACCAACCTTTTCAAGGTGATAATCTATATAAATTTCTGTAATCAAATCGATTAACATTTAACCAACTCACAAATAAATTTTAGGATTTTTTACAAAATTATCCATGTTACAATTTTTTTTTTCAAAACATACGGTGCAAAATTTGAAATGAAAACATGCAACTGTTATGCAACTTTTATTCGTATTTTAAAAAAAAATATTATTATTTTTAAAAATTTGACAACACGAGTTTAGTTTGGAAAGTAATTTTCATGTTCTTTGATTTCTTTAATATAAAAAATTAAGATATATAAGTATTTAAGTAGTTCAGCCTTGCCAATGATTAAACATTTTCCAAAATGTTACATGGTTCAGAAGTACAAGAAAAAATAAAAAGTTAAGTTATTTTTTTCCTCTCCAAAACTTTTGAAAAGTGGGAAAAACTTTTTTGGTACATACAATTCTTCTCAAAATTTCATCTTTTTATTTCTAAAAATATCAACAGGAACAACTTAAATTAATTTTTTCCTATTTTTCTTATTTTTTTTTAAATACTTTTAAAACTCTCATCTTTATGGTTATAAGATTAATTATTTCTAGAAAAAAATGGTTTAATAAAAAATGCAACTACTGTGAAACTTTAACTTATAATACAAGTACATATTTTTCAAATTTATAGTTTCAAAATATTTAAATAGGTGATACAGTAAAACTCGTCTAAATTAAACTTTTAGATAAAATGTTTAAATTGATAAAAAAAAATTCTGGTGCTACTAAAATTTAACAACCTTTCTATCCTGATATTAATAATTTTTAAGAAAATCATAATGTTAAACATCGATCCCAACTTTCGCATGAATTAATCTTTTTAATAAAATACATATTTTTATATATTTTATGAGCATGAAAAATATTTATGGTAACATTTTGGCAGAAGTTTTCTTGTCTAGGAGCTTTTAAACCATTTATTAACATCTTTATTGTCTTTAATTGATCGCTATGATATTCATATTATGAAAAACTAGGTAACTTAGCCGCGTTTCGAGCGGTTAATAAACATTTATTATTAGATATTAAAAACAGATAAATTATTTTTTGTTCTTTCAAAAAAATTTATAGGTATTTTAAGAAATTCATAATAAAAGTGATTTAAAATAATTTTCATGAATTATTAGTAGGAATAATACTCTCATTAAATATCAAGAATTCTGATAATCATAAAAATATCAATAACATGAAAAATAGCAATTATAATATGAACATAATTTTTACGATAGAAGTTTATAAATATTAAATATAAATAAATAACATATTTTAAAGTCGACACCTCTCATAAGATACTTGCTCAGTAATCTATACTATTATATAAAAACCGAAACATTAAAAGTTTGGTCGGTCGGTCGGTACGGTACTTGTTGATTTTACTTATTTACCCTTACTCAATTACAGGTCTACTAACTAATCAATTTACTTCTTAAAGTTAACTTCTTAAGGTTAAACATATTATCTTTTCTATTTTTCAAGAACAAAATAATTTCCTTTTTCAGGTAAAATACAATATCCTTTTATATTTTAACTAACTAAAATTTCTCCTTTATTAATCAATTTCCTTTTTCAGGTTAAACATATTGCCTTTTCTATTTTTCAATAACTAAATTATTTCCTTTTTCAGGTAAAATAGAATATCTTTTACATTTTATTTAACTAAAATTTCTCTTTTTTTTAAAAAATAGTACGAGCACTTTTGTTTAATAAAATAGCATAATTATTTTATAATTACTATTAACTAATTAATTACCATTTTCACCCAATACACGTTACCTTTTCTCTTTTTTCTAACTAACATCTCTCTTTTTCCAATCTATCTATACTATATTATAAAAGACGAAACATTAAAAGTTTTGGTACGGTACGGTACGGTACGTACCATATTTAATTGTCCTACTTTATTATCCTTAATTATTTAACTTAATTATAAAAACAAAATACAATCTTTTCTCAAAATATTAAACGCAACACTTCTCTTAAATAATAACTAACTAATCACCTTTTCAGCTATTACCTTCTCTAATTTTTCTAACTAAAATCTCTTCTTTCAAAATATGGTCGTTCTAATTAATGAAATAAACTTATAATATTAAAATTACTAATAACCATTTGATTACCTTTATCAGCTAATACATTTTCTATATTTTCTAACTAAAACCATTTACCTTTTTCAGCTATTACCTTTTCTAACTTTTCTAAATAAAATCTCTTCTTTCCAAAAATATGATCGTTTTAATTAATGAAATAAATTAACAATACTATAATTACTAATAACTAAAAAAACAAAACATAATCTCTTCTCAAAATATTATACGTACCTCTTCCAAACACTTCTCTCAAAAAATAATTAATCAATTTTCATCTATTACCTTTTCTAAATTTTCTAACTAAAATATTTTTTCCCTAAAAACATTGTCGCTCTAATTAATAAAATAAACTAATAATATTATAATTACTAATAACTAACTGATTACCTTTTCAACTAAAAGGTAATATTTTTTCTTTATTTTCTAACTAAAATATCTCATTTTTAAACTTAATTTTTTTTACTTACTTATTCTTACTTAAATATTTATTGTTGGTAAAAACATGTAGATTCTATTTTATAAAATAAAATAATGATATTATATTTTTTTTTAACTAACCAATTACCTTTTTCAGCAAAACACATTATCTATTCTAACTTCTCTGACTAAACATCTCCTTTCCAAAAATATCACGGATCATTCTATTTAATAAAATAAACTAATAAAATTATCATTACTAATAATTAATCGATTACCTTTTTCAGCGAAAACGTAATATCTTTTCTATATTTTCTAACTAAAATATGTCATTTTCAAACTTTCTTTTCTTACTTAATTACCCTTAATTAAAATATTTATTACAGGTAAAAACCTGTTATCTTTTTTCTATTTTTTTAATAACTAATTAATTTCATTTTTATGTAAAACATGGTATCTTTTATATTTTAAAAAGACTATGGCAATTACATTCAATAAAATAATATTATTATGATTACTAATAACTAACAAATTGCATTTTCAGCTAAAATATGTTACCATTTATATTTTCTTTTACTAAAACCTCTTCTTTTCTATTAGTATCACTGATAATTTTATTCAATAAAATAATACCATGATAATTAATAATTGACTAATTATCATTTTCAGCTAAATCGTATCATCTTATCTATATCTTATAACTAAATTTTTCCTTTTTTAAAAATAATTGGCCTATATGTGTGTGTGTGGGTGTGTAATTATTATCAAATCATATCATTTATAAATTTAACTTACAAAATTTATATCATAAAAAATTAATTTAAATTATTATAAAAATCAAATAATATTAAAATAAACAGTGCATTGCACGGGTTTTAAGCTAGTAGTATACGAATTTATTTAATTAGATATTAATTTATTAACAAAATATAACGAAACAACATGTGTATAACTTTTTTATCGATTTAATTAATCCGTCGATAAAATAGTTGAGTTTATTATGTGCAAAAATAAAAAACCTATTAGTATTATTTGTATACAAATTCTTGATTTTACTGGAAAGATTTCATTACTTTTATAAATTAGTTGAGAAGATAATATCGTTTGTTCTACAATCGTCCAATAAGATATTACAACGATTTTTGAATATGAAGCAAAAAATGATGCAACATGAACAATTTTAATTCATCAATATATATAAAAAGAATCTTAATTTTATATATATAAGTAATATTTTATATTGAAAAAATAATTATAATACTCAAATAAAGTTTGTTAATCTTTTATATAAATAATATGAAATAAATTTAATATATATTTCAGAACTATAATTAATGACTAATTAAGATGTCATTAAGTTGTTACTTAATGCAAGAAAAAAATTTAATAAGAAAACAAAAAAAGTAAAAATTCAAGAAAAATATTTTAAACGCTTTTAGGGCATTTTCAATCTCCTAGCATTACCTTTTTTCATCAAAGACACGTTACTTTTTTTATTTTTTCTAACAAAACTTTTTTCCCAATAATATCACGGGCAGTTCTTTTTAATAAAATAAGATAATTAATATTATAATTAGTAATAACTAACCGATTACATTTTCTAGCTAAAATATATCATCGTTTCTATATTTTTTAATTAAAGTCCCTCATTTTTCAAAAGTATCATGGACAATATATATACAATTATTATTAGGGATAAGTTTAAAACTACCCATGTCAACTATTAGATTTTTAAATATATACTACCAACCTTTCTAAAATTCTAAAAATACCGACCTTGTTTTCAAAATTCCAAAAATACTACCTTCCTCAGTTGCAACTTTTGCAACCTCATTTGCAAATTCCAGTTTTCAAATTTTTGATTTCAAGTTTTGGGGTTCAGATGACATTTTCGACCACTTTTTTGAAATATATATATATATATATATATATATATTCCAAAAAAGTGGTCCAAAATGACATCTGAACCCCATAACTTGAAATCAGAAATTTGTAGCATCTTAGTTGCAAATGAGGTTGCAAGGTCCCGCCAGAGGCACTCATAATTGGTGAATTTGGGTTGCAAGGCCCCGCCAGGGGCACTCATAATTTATGGATTTCTGATTTGCAACTTTCAGTTTTCAGTTGCAAAAGTTGCAACTGAGGTTGTAAAAGTTGCAACTGAGGTTGCAAACCGCAGTTGCAACTGAGGTTGCAAAAGTTGCAATTGAGGTTGCGACTGAGGTTGCAAAAGTTGCAACTGATGTTGCAACTGAGGTTGCAAAAGTTGCAACTGAGGTTGCAAAAGTTACAACTGAATACTGGAAGTTGCAAATCAGAAATCCACCAATTATGAGTGCCCCTGGCGGGGCCTTGCAACCCAAATTCACCAATTATGAGTGCCTCTGGCGGGGCCTTGCAACCTCATCTGCAACTGAGATGCTACAATTTTCTGATTTCAAGTTCTGGGGTTCAGATGTCATTTTCGACCACTTTTTTGTAATCTAGTAGATTCCAAAAAAGTGGTCGAAAATGACATCTGAACCCCAGAACTTGAAATCAGAAATTTGAAAACTGGAAGTTGCAAATGAGGTTGCAAAAGTTGCAATTGAGTAAGGTAGTATTTTTGGAATATTGAAAACATAAAATTATAATGAGGTAGTATTTTTGAAAAAATGATTTTATAGAAGTGAAAAGATAGTTGGGTGGTAGTAAAATTGGATAGAATTCTTAAAATCTAATGTATTTCTGTAAATATCCCTTATTATTATTATTATTATTAAATTATACCATTTAAAAATTTTAAATCTACAAATTCATGTATTACAAATTTGAATTCAAATTAAAATAAAAACAAAAACCATATAGTATTCAAAAAATTTGTGGATCGTACCTAGGCCTGTCAATGGATCAAGAATCCGATCCGAAATCAAGGACGAAACCATGTTTAGGGTACTAGTCAAACTACTAGTTGACCATTAAATTACTAAATCAAATGAATTTATTTTTTTTAAAATTTTGGCAATAACATTAAAAAGGATAGATGTTGACATCCGTACGGTTGGATCATCGAGAAATATTTTGTAAAAAATGGAACAAGAATCAGGGACGAAACTTTGTTTAAAGGTACTAGTCAAAGTACTAGTTGATCGTTAAATTACCAAATCAAGTGAATTTATTTTTTTCTGAAATTTTGGCAATAATATTAAGAATTATGGATTTTGACATCGGTACGGTTGGATCGTCGAGAAATATTTTGAAAAATATCAAAATCCTTTAGGGTTGGGTTTAGGGTTTAAAATAGATAAAAAAATATTTTAAAATAGATACTAAAAAAATTTTGTCAAAAAAATTATTTTAAAGTTAGCCCATTTTTTAGGAAATTGTTATAAGCTATTTTATGGAATTTTAAATTTGGATATGTCAATTTTATAATTTTGCATGTTTTTTTTTAATTAAACGGGTCGGACCTCAGATCCGAAAACCCGAAAACCCGAAACCCGAACGGATCGGGTATGGATCGGACTAAAATATATCCGCCCCTAATCCGATCCGATCCAAACCCGAAAAATCTTCATGGATTCGGATATGGATTTAGGATAATCCGATCCGAATCCGATCCGTTGACATGCCTAATCGTACCGGCACTAAAAAATTAAACAAAGTATTCCAATTAAAATTCATTGGCAGGAATTCTCTATCTTGAATTCTTAAAATTTGATTTGGACGCTTTTACAAACCACACGAAATTAGCAAAATAATCTTTAATTTAGTGATGGTTTAACAATTATTTTCTAATTAAATCTACGCAGAAATAAAAGAGAGAAGAAATTGATGATTTTCACGTTGAAAATTCTATTCGATTTATAAAATCTAATTACCTTTCGTTTTGATTATAAAAATACCCTTCTTATTATTTGAAGATAGTTATACTAACAACCAAATATGGTTTTAATAATAAGTATAAGAGTGCTTTTGTTAAAAAATTTGATAGTTGGTAGGATGGTTTTAAATACGAAAGAACCGTTAGATTATAAAATAAATAGATGAAAAAGGTTGGATCTAGTACAAAAAATATTTTATTTTTAACATGTAAACCAAAAAGTGTATTCTTATTGAAATACGAAAAAGTGTATGTCAATGATTTAAATTATACATAATTTGGTTTTATACTTTGAATCGGATTATCAATGTAGGTCTTCTACAGTGAATATGATTAATCTAAAAATTCGTAATTATATTTTCTCTTGAGATTCTTAGTGTTTCCATTTTGATAATAATTGTTAAATCATCAATAAATTAAAGATAATTTTATGAGTTTCGCTTGGACTGTAAAATCATCAAAATCTGATTTCTAGATCTCGAGATAGAGCCCAAATAGTAAATATGAACTTTTTTTTATTATTAATAAAAAATTAAATAAAATTCGATTGTATCCTTTTTTAATTATATCCTTTTCATATTATAATTTCCTTTTTAAAATTCAATTCTAATACAACCTTTTTAATTATATCCCTTTTAGATTATAATTTTCTTTTTAATATGATATAATCTTGATCGTTTATTTTTAAAAATATTAAATTCGATGATTGAGATTATTTTGGTAGTACAGGAACCAAAATTATGGATAAGATCCCCTTTACACTTATTATATATAAGGATATAATATAGATGTTTATTGAGACGAATAATATAAAAATACTAATATACATATTTTAAATCTATAACAATTTTTTTGATGTAAAACTACTAATATACATATTTTTAGGATATATTCTCGAATTAAGAAATCATATACAATATACATTTTTTTGTGTACTAAATAAATTTTATTTATTTTAAAATTGAAAAGGTTGAACTTTCTCTTATTTAATAATCTATTCAAAGTAATAATTTTTCCCTGGACCTAAAATATCGCTAGAGCCTAGAGCAATGACAAACGTATTCCTACGATCATTTGGATTAACTTAAAATAGTTAAAAGTGATATTATTGATTTTTAAGTTGAATGTATCTATTTGGCTAATCATATCTAAAATAAATAAATTTATTTATATTTCTAAAAATTCAAAAAATACATTTTTATGTATAGTATCCATAGATTTTAGAAATTTATACTATATTATAATAATGTATGATTTGTAGTTTGATTAACCATGTTATACCCGAATTTTTGTTATCCCTTTATTCGCAGTCGTTAGATCATCACTCAAATATATGATGACCCTTAGATATAATAATACTTAGTTGTTATAGACTAAGGTTCGATTCCCGTCAACAATATATTAATTTATATTTAATACTTGTTGAGTATGGAATACACATATAAGGAAATACAGAGGGGGTGAAAGTATTTTCAAACTTTTTCTCCAAATATGAATATTAAGAACGATTGTTTGAAGGTTTGAATTTGTTTGATGTTTGTGTAGCTAAGTGTGTGTGTTTCTGTGTTTAACAGAATGTATAAGTGCGGAATAAAAGCACAAGAACACAATCACTCACTTTAATCTAACGTTGTATTAGATAAAGATTTTGCTACAATCTGTGAATACAAATATGAGTATTCTCGGTTTTTTTTAGAGAGTTGTTCTTACAAGTTATTTCTCTGTTTTGTGCTTGCTTGCTACTTGAGAAGTGAGGGTTGTACACTTATAGAACATGTGTACACCCTACTTATAACAAATATAATGAAAGATAAAAACTGATTTCTAATCTGTCTATCCCTTTTTGAGTGTTCAAGCAACATGTAGTTTGACTCTTCTTTAACCTGCTCAGATCCACTTCTTTAACAGCATGTCTCCTGTAACAATTCTTTAAGCTTCTTGTAGGCTTTCTGTGTACACATTATAGTTGTAGTGGTCCTGTAAATGTAGTAGCTTGTTGCAGATATCTGACTTGTACAATCTCCAGTATTTTGTCTTCAAAGATTGATTCGAGAAGTGATTAAGTAATTGATTCGAGAACTAGGAATTTCAATAATCGATAACCCTGAGTTCTCGAGTACTGTATCTTAGACATATCGAATTACTTCTCGAATTAGTACTTAGGCAAATCTTCAATTTTCAAAATCCAGTTGTGTTTATTTTGACAGCCTTGTTCTTCAAGCTTGAGCCATGATCTCTGAAACTTCTTTCAAGCATTATTTCATGACTAAATTTATATTGATACACAACTAGAATTTTGATGCCTATTACAAGTACTAAATACAAATAGAAAATTTACAACCACACGGTTTCCCAATTAAGGGGTCATGTTTGTAATGCAAAAAATTACAATCAATTAGGCTTGTTATTAGATGTGTACAAGCATACCTCTGTGACTAACAATACTAAAAATTATTATATATAAAGATGTAAAATTTGAATTTTTCCAATAATATATTAAAATATTAATTTGTAATATTATATTTCACTATAAATAAATTATAAAAAATTATAAATAATCCGTATTTTACACGGATTATAAGTTAGTTTCCATTAATATGATATACATTTTTTTAGTTTAATTATAAAAAAACAACCATCATCGAGATATTAAATTTTTTGAAACTCACAAAATAAATATTTCAAGTATATTTGCAACTCTTTTTACCTTGTCCCTTTACCTATGCATTCTCATCATATTGTTTTATTTTTTTTGGTCATATTTTTAACACAGTGTCATTTATAAAAAGTGTTCCGTGTAAGTACAAAGTAGAGGACTTGTAATAGAGAAAAAGAAGTTCCCAAATTGTAATTTAACTATGAATGGCTAGCATAGCTGATTTCAGGGTTACTCAGAGCAGCACCTTTATCGTGTGTTCCGTAGGCCGTATTAGGCGGACATTACTGAATATGTATCTTTACTGAATATGTATGTGGCACTTGAACTTGTATGTTTATGTCATGCAGATCAACAGCTATTCAAGATGCTATCCAATAGATTACAAAAAGTGTATGATTAATGAATACTCACTCCATACCATCCATTTGTTTACAGAAAAATGCATATACATAAAATATGATTTCTTAATTTATTTTTATAATTTTATGATTTTGAATAAAAATTGAATGTTTAAATTTTTATCCAGAAAAAAAAATTAAAAATAAATTATTGAACTATATACTTTATATGGACCTTAAAATGCGTGCTAGACACTCTTACAACCGGTAGGAAGGGAGTATGTTTTATTACTTCATAAAAAGATAAAATTATAAACCGTAAATCAATTGTAATTACTCGAAATCAACTTTTTTAAAGAGAAATACTAAAAATTTTAGTAAAAAATCAACTAAACATTTATCCAACTCCCAAAGGTATAATATATTTCGTCATATTAAACAATGCAAACATTTATAGAATTTTAGAAATAAACATAACTAAAAAATTATCTAAATTTTGTTTATTGTACACTAAATTATATGATTAATAAATTATAAGTTAAATTATGTAAAGCGTATTACATACCAAAAAGAACTCTCCGTATAACTACAAATCTACAACACCTCAAAATTTTTTAAACAATCTACAATTAATTAATACAACAATACTAAAAGTTGTTATATACAAAGTCTAGAATAATACTAAAAGTTATTATATATAAAATCTAAAATTCGATTCCACCAACAACATATTAATTTATATTTAATACTAAAAATTATTATATACAAAGATGTAAGGTTCGAATTCTTCCAATAATATATTAAATTAATATTTATAATATTACAGTACATTATAAATAAATTATAAAAAAATTAAAAGTAACCTGCGACTATAAGTTAGTTTTCATTAATATGATATATACGTAATTTTAGTGAAAATTGAATAATTTAATTAAAAAAACATAATGGAGTAATTAAATTTTTTGAAACTCACAAAATAAATATTTCAAGTATATTTGAAACTCCTTTTACCTATGCATTCTCATCATGTTGTTTTATTTTTTTCCCTCATATTTTTAACACAATCAATATATATATATATATATATATATATATATATATATATATATATATATATATATATATATATATATATATATATAAAGGAGGATAGCGGGAGTTTAGGTGGCGCTCTAATATCGTCTCAATCGATTTTTCTAATTTTCTAAAATTTTAAACACTAATAAATATAAAAATATTAATTAGCATATTTGAAGTAGAATAGGTATTCGAATTTATAAAGGAGAAGAGTTCGAATTTATAGTGAAGACATATGATTAGAAGTTCTATTGGAAGTATAATAAGTATTTATAAGGCATACGATTAAAAGTTCTATTGGAAGTAGAATAGGAGTTCGAATTTATAGAGAATAAGAGTTCGAATTTATAAATAAAAGTTCTACTAGAACTAGAGTAGGTGTTTAAATATATAGAGCAGACATATAATTAAATATTTTATAGAAAGTACAATCTTCTAAATTATATATTTTTTATATAATTTAATTATACTTATACTAGGAAAATTTATTCATAAATCCAATACTATTGTCATGAAAAAAGTCATCGTATTTAAAAAGAAAAGAATTAATGTATTAACATAATAAAAGAACAATGAGTAAAAGAACAATCTCATGCAATCCAATACTATTGTCATGAAAAAAGTCATCGTATTTAAAAAGAAAAGAATTAATGTATTAACATAATAAAAGAACAATGAGTAAAAGAACAATCTCATGCAGGAATCCTAAATAAATACATGAATATCTATAATATAAAGAGAAAATAAGATGTGTTTTCATTTTCTAAAAACTCCAAAAAATTTAGAAAATCTAGAAAAAGTATAAATTGGAATTCACTCTATTTTTTAGGTTTTGATTTCAAGAAAAAAAATTGTTGTGTAAGATAAGTATCATCAATAATATGTAATGAAGTTAGAATTTCGATCCCAAACGAGAGCGGCTCGAAATGTGTTTAACATGAAGACGGCTCACTATAAAAGATTGTACTAGCTATTAAAATATCATATGATGTTATAAATTTTATTTTATTTTTAGGATTTGATTTTTATGGATAAACATTATCATACAAGTAATATATGTAAAAGTTAGGTTTTTTGTCTTAACGAGAGAGCGAATCAATAGTAAAAATTGTGTTTAACAAGAAAGCGGTTCATTATATATGACCGTATAAAAGATGTTTAAATATATAATTAATACATAAAATAAAATGTTTTATTTGAAGTAGAATACGAGGACGGTGGAGACGTCTTATACGATTTTTTAAAACTGTACATCTTTTTTCCTAGAAATCATTTATTTTAACTTTTTTATACAAGTTAATTATACTTGCATTACAAAAATATATCCATAAATGCAATATTATTTCCGTAACGAAAAGTCTTCGTATTTTAATTTTTTTTTGATATGTTAACATAACAGAAAGACATTCCAATGCGGAACTGTAAATAAATACAAGAATATCTATAATATACAGAAAATATAACATGTATTTTCATCTTTTAAAACTCCATAAATATTAGAAAGTTTAAAGGATATAAGAATTGGAATTTACTCTCTTTATATAATGAAGTTAGAATTTCAGTTTCAAATAAGAGTGGCTCGAAACGTATTTAACGGGAAGACGGCTCGCTAGAAAAGATTGTATTAGCTATTAGAATTTGATACTGAAGTCATAATTTTTTTTTATTTTTACGGCTCGATTTTATAGATAAAAAATATTATATAAGTATTTATAATATACTAGTTGATAAAGCCGCGCTTCGCGGCGGCGTTACAATATTCTTAAAAAAATTCAATACATTTACGTTATATTATAATATTAATATTAAATTTTAATAATTAAATAATCTTCTCTAATGAATCAATTTCTTGTTAAATACAATTCTTTCGATTGAGCCGCTCTCTCGTTAAAACCGAAATCCCAACTTTTTAACATATATTATAAAGATTGCATGAGATTGTTCTTTTACTCATTGTTCTTTTATTATGTTAAGACATCAATTCTTTTCTTTTTAAATACGGTGACTTTTTTCATGACAATAGTATTTGATTTATGAATGAATTTTCCTAATATAAGTACAATTAACTTATATAAAAAATATATAATTTAAGAAGATCGTACTTTCTATAAAATATTTAATTATATGTCTGCTCTATATATTCAAACACCTATTCTAGTTCTAGTAGAATTTTTATTTATATATTTTTTCTATAAATTCAAACTCTTATTCTCTATAAATTCGAACTCCTATTCTGCTTCCAATATAACTTTTAATCGTATGCCTTATAAATACTTATTATACTTCCAATAGAACTTCTAATCATATGTCTTCCCTATAAATTCGAACTCTTCTCCTTTATAAATTCGAACACCTATTCTACTTCTAATATGCTAATTGCTATTTTCATATTTATTAGTGTTTAAAATTCTAGAAAATTAAAAAAATCGATTGAGACGATATTAGAGCGCCACCTAAACTCCCGCTATCCTCCTTTATATATATACTAGTTGATAAAGCCGCGCTTCGCGGCGGAATTACAATATTTTTAAAAGAATTCAATACATTTACGTTATATTATAATATTAATATTAAATTTTAGTAATTAAATATTCTTCTCTAATGAATCAATTTCTTGTTAAATACGATTCTTTCGATTGAGCCGCTCTCTCGTTAAAACCGAAATCCCAACTTTTTAACATATATTATAAAGACTTATATAATATTTTTTATCTATAAAATTGAACCGTAAAAATAAAAAAAATTATGACTTCAGTATCAAATTCTAGCTAATACAATCTTTTCTAGCGAGCCGTCTTCCGGTTAAATACGTTTCGAGCCGCTCTTATTTGAAACCGAAATTCTAACTTCATTATATAAAGAGAGTAAATTCCAATTTTTATATATTCTTTAAACTTTCTAATATTTATGGAGTTTTAAAAGATGAAAATACATCTTATATTTTCTGTATATTATAGATATTCTTGTATTTATTTACAGTTTCCGCATGGAAATGTCTTTCTGTTATGTTAACATATCAAAAAAAAAATTAAAATACGAAGACTTTTCGTTACGGGAATAATATTACATTTATGGATATATTTTTGTAATGCAAGTACAATTAACTTGTATAAAAAAGTTAAAATAAAGGATTTCTAGGAAAAAAGATGTATAGTTTTAAAAAATCGTATAAGACGTCTCCACCGCCCTCGTATTCTACTTCCAATAAAACAATTTATTTTATGTATTAATTATATATTTAAACATCTTTTATACGGTCTTATCTAATGTACCGCTTTCTTATTAAACACAGTTATTACTATTGATTCGCTCTCTCGTTAAGACCAAAAACCTAACTTTTACATATATTACTTGTATAATAATGTTTATCCATAAAAATCAAATCCTAAAAATAAAATAAAATTTATAACATCATATGATATTTTAATAGCTAGTACAATCTTTTATAGTGAGCCGTCTTCCCGTTAAACACGTTTCGAGCCGCTCTCGTTTGGGATCGAAATTCTAACTTCGTTACATATTATTGATGTTACTTATCTTACACAACAATTTTTTTTCCTTAAAATCAAAACCTAAAAAAATAGAGTGAATTCCAATTATACATTCTCTAGATTTTGTAAAAGTTTTTGCGTTTTAGAAAATGAAAACACATCTTATTTTCTCTTTATATTATAGATATTCCTGTATTTATTTAGGATTCCTGCATGTGATTGTTCTTTTACTCATTGTTCTTTTATTATGTTAACACATCAATTCTTTTCTTTTTAAATTCGGTGACTTTTTTCATGACAATAGTATTGGATTTATGAATAAATTTTCCTAATATAAGTATAATTAACTTATATAAAAAAATATATAATTTAAGAAGATCGTACTTTCTATAAAGTATTTAATTATATGTCTGCTCTATATATTCAAACACCTATTCTAGTTCTAGTAGAACTTTTATTTATATATTTTTTCTATAAATTCGAACTCTTCTTCTACTTCCAATAGAACTTTTAATCGTATGCCTTATAAATACTAATTATACTTCCAATAGAACTTCTAATCATATGTCTTCCCTATAAATTCGAACTTCTCCTTTATAATTGATATTTTATATTTATTAGTGTTTAAAATTCTAGAAAATTAGAAAAATCGATTGAGACGATATTAGAGCGCCACCTTATGAATAAATTTTCCTAATATAAGTATAACTAGTTGATAAAGCCGCGCTTCGCGGCGGCGTTACAATTTTTATTTTTAAAAAAATTCAATACATTTACGTTATATTATAATATTAATATTAAATTTTAATAATTAAATAATCTTCTCTAATGAATCAATTTCTTCTTAAATACGATTCTTTTGATTGAGCCGCTCTCTCGTTAAAACCGAAATCCCAACTTTTTAACATATATTATAAAGACTTATATAATATTTTTTATCCATAAAATCGAACTGTAAAAATAAAATAAATTTATGATTACAGTATCAAATTCTAATAGCTAATACAATCTTTTCTAGCGAGCCGTCTTCCCGTTAAATACGTTTCGAGCCGCTCTTATTTGAAACCGAAATTCCAACTTCACTATATAAAGAGAGTAAATTCCAATTTTTATATTATTTAAACTTTCTAATATTTATGGAGTTTTAAAAGATGAAAATACATCTTATATTTTCTGTATATTATAGATAATTTTGTATAAAAAAGTTAAAATAAAGGATTTTTAGGAAAAAAGATGTATAGTTTAAAAAAAAATCGTATGACGTCTCCACCGTCCTTGTATTCTACTTCCAATAAAACATTTTATTTTATGTATTATATATTTAAACACTTTTTATACGGTCATATTTAATGAACCGCTTTCTTGTTAAACACGGTTATTACTATTGATCCGCTAAGACCAAAAACCTAACTTTTACATATATTACTTGTATGATAATGTTTATCCATAAAAATCAAATCCTAAAAATAAAATAAAATTTATAACATCAATATGGTATTTTAATAGCTAGTACAATCTTTTATAGTGAGTCGTCTTCCCGTTAAACATGTTTCGAGCCGCTCTCGTTTGAGATCGAAATTTCAACTTCATTACATATTATTGATGATACTTATCTTAAATAACAATTTTTTTTTCTTAAAATCAAAAACCTAAAAAATAGAGTGAATTCCAATTTATACTTTCTCTAGACTTTCTAAATTTTTTGGAGTTTTAGAAAATGAAAACACATCTTATTTTCTCTTTATATTATAGATACTCCTGTATTTATTTAGAATTCTTGCATGAGATTGTTCTTTAATTATGTTAACACATCAATTCTTTTCTTTTTAAATACGGTGACTTTTTTTATGACAATAGTATTGGTTTTATGAATAAATTTTCCTAATATAAGTATAATTAACTTATATAAAAAATATATAATTTAAGAAGATCGTACTTTCTATAAAATATTTAATTATATGTCTGCTCTATATATTCAAACACCTATTCTACTTCTAGTAGAACGTTTGTTTATATATTTTTTCTATAAATTCGAACTCTTATTCTCTATAAATTCGAACTCCTATTCTACTTCCAATAGAACTTTTAATCGTATGCCTTATAAATACTTATTATACTTCCAATAGAACTTCTAATCATATGTCTTCCCTATAAATTCGAACTCTTCTTCTTTATAAATTCGAACACATATTCTACTTCTAATATGTTAATTGATATTTTTATATTTATTAGTGTTTAAAATTCTAAAATTCTAGAAAATTAGAAAAATAGATTGAGACGATCTTAGAGCGCCACCTAAACTCCCGCTATCCTCCTTTATATATATATATTGATATTGATGTTAAAAAGTTGGGATTTCAGTTTTAACGAAAGAGCGGTTCAATCGAAAGAATCGTATTTAACAAGAAATTGATTCATTAGAGAAGATTATTTAATTACTAAAATTTAATATTGATATTATAATATAACATAAATGTATTGAATTTTTTTAAAAATATTGTAACGTCGCCGCGAAGCGTGGCTTTATCAACTAGTGTCATGTATAAAAAGTGTTCCGTATAAGTACAAAGTAGAGTACTTGCAACAGATAAAAAGAAGTTCCAAAATTGTGATTTAACTATAAATGGCTAGCATAGCTGATTTCAGTGTTACTCACAACTGCGCCTTTATCGTGTGTTTTGTAGGCCTTATCAGGCGGACGTTACTGAATGTGTATTTGCCATTGGAATTTGTACATTAATGTCATGCAAATCAACGGTTATTCAACATGCTATCCTACAAATTACATAAAAAAAAAATTAATCAATATGCTTTACTACTTCCATAAAATCATAAAAAGATAAAATTATGAACCGTAAATCAATTGTAATTACTAGAAATCAATTTTTTTTATGGAGAAATACCAAATAAGTTTTAGTAAAATATCAACTAAACATTTATCCAACTTCCAAAAGTATAACATATGTAGTCATCTTAAACAATGCAAACATTTATAAATTTTTTAAAAATAATCATAATTAAAAATTTATCTAAATTTCATTTGATTTCAAAGTAAATTATCTGATTAATAAATTATAAGTTAAATGATATTACATAATCTAACAGTATTACTGACCGAGAAGAACTCTCCAGTTACAACTACAACACCATGAAAATCTTTAAAGGACTGTCTGTACATACAATGGAACAGAAAAATGGATACTACTACTTACAAGGTTTTGTTTGTGGGATAAGGTTTGGTAGAGAGAATCTAAATAAACCACTTTTCTCTTACAGCTTGATTATAATAAAAATTAAAAAAGAAATCCAAAAAAGTTTCTTAAAAAACATTTAAAATCTACAATAGATAGACACAGACCCCACCGTATGTTGACAAATCTCATGTCTCTGCTCACATAAGCATCTCTCTCTCTCTCCCCCCCTCTCTCTCTCTCGTATAGGCGGACCCAGCAGATCTAAATCTATATACTTTAATCTCTTTTATATGTACAACATACATACATAGATATCATACATACATTAAATATAATATTCTATGAAGCTTCATGGATATCTATGTTTTCTTTCTTGTATGCCTTTTTGATAAAAACCCATTTGAGTTCTAAGCTTCTGTGTGCCCGTGTTTTCCGGAGAATGGGTTTCTTCTTCTGATTCTTCTTGGGTTTTGAGCTCCTTATAAGTTCTTTTCTGCTCTGAAAAGCAAACATTTTGTGGGTCATTGCTGTATCTATAGTCTGTGTATCATACATACACTGGCTGCCTGGATTCTCCTACATATATGACTAGGTGAGTGTTGGTGTCAGATAGATTTTCTGATGATTCTCTTGTTCTTGATTTTCTTGCTTTTTATTATCTTATATCTCTCTCATCTCTTTTTTTCTTTAATTCTTTATTCATTTGAATCATTTCATGCCATTTTTTGTTGGGTATGATTTGGTGTTTGTTGTGTGAAGATGTGGATACTTGTTAATCTGTATGTTTGTGTCTGATGGTCTGTGTGTATAATTTTGTAAATGCACAAATTATGTTTTTTTTGCTTTTGATGGTTTTAATTTTGATGGATGGATCTGTTAAAGTGTAAAGTGTCTTTCAATCTGTTTTTTCTTCAACCAAAGCTAGTAAAGATTTCATCTTTTCAAGATTTTGAAGTTCTTTTATGTATCTATCTTTTCGCTTTAATTCTGTTTGTTTTGACAATGTCTGTGATAATTACTGATGCTAGACTTCTATTTCTTCTTCTTGATTTGGGATTTTTAGTCATTTTTGTTGATTTTATTGATAGAATTAGTATTGGTTTTAACTTTTGTTAACCCTTGTTTTGAAAGTTAGTAATCTGAACTATGGTTGGTGATACCACTTACTGTTGCACCCTGACAGTGATGATGTAATGGTGCCATGTTCAGAAGTTTAATTTCTTAATCATGCATTTTCAATTGTAATATCCTTATTTATTTATTTATTTTGTTTTTTTATTTATTAAAAACAAGAATTTTCTGATAAATGTTCAGACTTTGCAGCCAAAGGTACTGTTGATGTACTTTTCTTAACCTGTACCTAGATTCTGAGTTTTATTACCAATTACAGAAGCTTTCATGTAGTGAATGTTCAGAAGGTTCTCCTTTGAAGTTTATGTTGTACTTCCCATTTTGTTAAATACCAATTTTACTAAATACTGTACATGTCTGTCTGTGGAAAGTAAAAAATATTTTTTTCTGTTGTCATATATACTTCTGTCATTTTCATCACAGATAACAGCTGTGCTTAGATCACCTTTGTGGTTTGATGTCTGATTTTAGTGGAGTGCCCTGCATTTCAGCCTGTACCCTAGATAGAATTACATCCACTGATGACGTTCTGGATGCTATACATTTTAGAATGAATTTGGCGTATTAAATATGATTTGATTATATCAGAAGGTTTTGATTTGAATTTTAGGTCGTACTTCCTTATTTTAGTAAATACATTTCCGTGTATAAAAAGTTAAGAATATCCCTTCTTGACGGTTTATATCTGCTGTTTTCGTTGCAGATAACCGTTGTAATGTGTCACCCTTTAAGATTTGATTTTGGACCTTATTTAATACCTAATATGCATTAAACATGTAACGGTATCTATTAGTCCAAAGCTTGATGACCTAGATTCGTTATTATGTTTGTCGTACATACTTTCTGAGAGTAAGTCAAATTATTACACGTGTCAAAGCCTACGAAATCTTACGAGAAACTATTATTATATATTATCTTTAGTGTATAATTTTATGTCGTTCTATTATGGTTTGCAGCCTGTTCAGTTCTTATTGTCCATCGTTATTTACAATTTTTTTCTGCCATTGCAGACGATGCCAAAATTTCAATCAGAGATGCAGTTTAAAAGCTACCTCCCTGTTTGCAGCACCACCAAAGATCTTCCAGCAAGTGAAAGCAGCAGAACATGGCTCCAAAGTAGTAAGGATCAGATACAGATAAATGGAGATGGCTGCAATACTCTTTGTTCACCTTGTAAAACAAGCCAGCTTCAAGATCACGAGAAGGAGATGATCAAGAAGACCATGCTACAACATGAAACCCTTTTTAAGCATCAGGTATATTGTTAAGATCAAGTTTATTGTTGAATGCTACATGCCTCATTGACCCTTATTGTTAAATGCTGAATCATTTGTTTAAAAAAACTTTTGTATCTGCAGTCCAAATAAATTTGCACAAAAATCTCTTTTGTATTAGATATATAGTGTTATCCTTCTTACAATGAAAGAACTTATTCTGCATTGCACTGTTGATTGTTATTTAACCATCAAATGACCTTCTTACAAGTTTTCAAAATTGTTAGATAGGTTCTTTCTGTTGGCATTTTTCTTGGCCTAGAAAAGATGGATCAATTTTAGCAAGTAGTTATTTTTGTCAGAGCACATATCTTGCAGATTGACTGATTATGCGTATCTGAAATGTGTATTTTTTTACAGGTCAATGAACTGCATCGCGTTTATAGAAGACAAAAGGAGCTGATGGATGAACTCAAAATGAGAAATCTCTCTGCTAATAATATACAAGGGAAAACATCAATGTCCAATTCTATTGTGTCTAGAGGTCTGTCTGTATCATCAGACCAGACATTTCATAATCCCAACTTCACTTTGGTGGATCCGAGCTGTCATTGGGCTTCAAGCTCCTATAACTTTCAAGTTGCGTCCAACTTTGATGCCAGGAAGAGCATGCAAGCAGATACAAACACTTCCATCATCGCAAGCAGCCTAAAAGACACCGTATTATTGCCGTCCAGCAGCAAAGAATTCAGTCAAAGAACATTTGATCTTGAACTCCCAGCTGATGAGTACATTGACCGGGAGGTGGAGAGATGCAAAGAAGGAATTGTATCGGGTGTTTCCAAGGCGCCAGACTACGCTATTAAGGATCTATCTGCTGTTCGCCACCCAAAAGATTTTAACTTGTCCATCTGCAAAGACCAATTGAATCCTTCAGAAGTGAATTCATCTGGAACTAATTTGATACCAAGTATAACAAATCTGGCTGACTTAAATGAAACGTTCCAGCGCAAGGAAGAAGGGACCCTATATTCCTCAAGTCTCCTGCCCTTGAAGACCAGCAACATGGAGAAACTGCATTTGGAGCAGTCCTACTCTCAAAAGCCAAAAACAGTATACCAAATTCAGACAAAGGAAATCAATTGTTTCCAATTAGGAAAAGATCTTGGAAATTGCTCAGAGGATTTGTATTTGGAGAAAGTGTCAAGGAAGCATGAGCATGCATCTTCAAACCATCTTACTTCTGTCACCAATCCCTTTGACACACCTGCATCATTGAGTATGAGTGCAGCTTTATCAGTCGGGAACTATTGCCTAAATAACAATGTTTATTTGAGCAGAAACTTGACATACGATCCTAGATTTGCAAGTTTATGCTCCCTCCAGAATAATATGTTACACAGGTTACCTGCAGAGGATGTCAATTCATCTTCAATGTTTTCAAGCCAATTGTCAAACCTGACAAATTCTCTTGAAATGGTAACCACACATGGAAATGAGCAACTTGACAGTACTATACAGGGATTGAATTGGCTTAAAGAAAAGCTTGTACCTGGTGGGATTTCCGATAAGGTGAAAGAAAGCTTAAGCCAGGGTCTCGGATTAAGGCCCCCAAAAGATTTTCTAATGTCTAGCTCTTATGTTGAGCCGAAGTGGCATGGGACTAAAGGCACACTGAATTATGAAAGTATTCACAGTTCTTCTTACAACTCAAAACTAACCGATGATCATTTATTCAAATCACATCCAAATTTATCAGAGGTTAAAGTTGCAGATAACTTTGAAGAGATTGGGATACCTGATCGCAGGTCGGCATATGCGCTTACAGACAGCAAAATGAATTGGTCTGCTCAAAGTGAGATGTTAAGGAACGGAGTCAACCGTAAGTTTCAGATTGACTTGAACTGTTCCCCGAATGAAGATGGATCAGCACAGATGGAAGTGGAAACAAAAAGTGCAGCAGATATTGATTTGATGCCACCAGTGAATCCAGAGAACAAGTTGTCTTCACCGCCTAGAGGTAATTCGGAGGAAATGCAGCCTACAGATCTTGTCCTTTCTGCTGCAAAGGCTCTACTTCTAATCTCATCAGACTCTGCAAAAAGCTTGAAGTGGTTTGCAGGAGTTGTTTCTTCTGCAGCAAGAATTCAGGACGAAGAAAATGAATCGGTTCAAGGTGGCGTAGCTGAAAGTGATCACAGTGAGCTCGTAGCTGATGGGCTCAATGACTCTGCAGCTGTAACACCACAAATGGAAGATGTAAAGTTTGAAGAATATTGCTCTAACAGTACTGGAAACAAGAAACGAATAGCTCCGGCCACATCATCAAGTCTCCCAAAGCGAAAAAGAACTAGGAGAGTGAAGTCACAGAAAGCGATGCAAGGAGGTATTCTACCTCGCATTACCTCCCCATCAAGGCAAGAGGTGTCGCTGGGTAATCCTACAATTAGTGAGCTGAGGGAAAATGAAGGTACAACGAGGTTTGGAAAGAAAAAATTAAGCAAAAACGAGCGGAAAAAGGGAAAGAAGCACGATAGCAAGTCCAACGTGTTGCAGCATTCGATCTGCTTGTATCCAAAGCAGCAAACTGATGATGCTAAACTGAATTCTCCTGAAAGCCGCCTACCAGCGTGGGAAAGGAGAAACAAACGGCAAACTGGTCAAAGACGTCCTGCTCTCATTCGTGCTCTTAACTTCTAGTCTTAATGTTAAGTTATCAGAGGGGGGTTATTTTTTATTTGTTTTTAGACTTAAGGGTAAGTTATCAGAGGGTTCTTTTATTTAATGTTAGACTTAAGGGTAAGTTGTCAGAATATCTTTTCTTCCTTTTACAAAAAAAACTGTGGTTTGTTTTCATGTATACAAGCTTCATACAGATCAGCTGTGAACCTTTCAGTCCTGTGTAATGTGTTGTAAAAATTTCCTATGAAGGTCCATGCTAATAGGTACTTTAAAATAATTTCCGGGCACTGTGTTTATGCTTGGTATACTATTGTTGCTAGCTTATTACATATCTATAGTCATACCAGCATGAGCAAAATATATTGAAATGAAGGTTATCAGTCATACATATGTGGTTGTGTTCCCATGGTTATCATTGTTTTGGTTTGTGAACCGTTCTAATATTTGAGTTAGCTTGTTAGAGTAATCCCCTAGTATAGCATATTTTGCTTCTTTTGATGCTGCAATTGTTGATATGCAATAACTTCAGTTTTTCAAAACTTAATAACCTGAAGCTACCATTTTATTGTTAAACTCCACTTTGAGGATGTTTAAAAGAATAATGATTTCAACATTAAAGCAGATCAGAAGCTTTTCGATATAGAAGCATGTCAGCAAAAACTGGCTTCCATCTTTCATATTTCACTAAATGGCCTACTTTTAAAGATTGAATATACAGGAAGCCAAAACTAGTTCTGAATAATGTCCTCAATCTCCAGCTCCTTGTGAGTTTTCAACTCGATAGCCCAAAACCGTTCTTTCAAGGTTTTATGGAATGAACATTCGAAGGCTATTGCCGTGAAAACCACAAGAGTTGCTATTGCTTATGAACATTGTTATTTTTACACAGCAAATAGTACAACAATCAGGACGGATATGAGTTCCGCATCAAATCAAAGTATCAATTTCAAACAACAATTCTTTCACTGTATACTCCACAAACTATAGTCATTTCCATTGTCAATCTGGCTAAGCTATCTGTAACGGAGAAATAGATGCTTGTCTTGTGTTCTCTTTATTTATACAACTGTGTAACCATATAAATAGCCAGGGCCTGATGCCTGATACCACAAATCCAAAATATTAGAATTTTGACTACTGACATATTGCAAGAAGAACATTAACGAAACGTTTTTGGAGTCAGGTAACTGATCATACTCCAACAAATTTAGGCAGCCACAAACAAAAGTAAATTGGATTTTGAGCTTATCCAAACAAAATTATAGAACTTTCTAAATATTATCAAAACTCTCACCAGCAAAGAACAACATTAATCTGTATAAAATCTGCATTTCAGAAGTAAATAGATCAAATCAACTATTGGATATTTCTATCTTCAGATAGCTGGTTTGTCAGTCACAGTGGCAGCTGATGCTGACTCCTCAGCTTTGGTGATGGTGTTTGATGCTGTCATTTCGGGGACTGCTGTGGAGGTCGTCCTGTCGGGCACCGCCTTAACGGTTGCAGACTCCTCAGCTTCAACAAGTTTCTGGAGTCTGGCTTGAAGGACTCTAACTCTATCTTCAGTCCGCCGGAGTTTTCTCCACCTATAAGCAGTCCAAAGGCCAAATCCAACATACACAACAGCATATGAAGCCCATACATAGGGATAAGTTTCTGCGTTTTCTTTGAGCCTCTTGTAGTGGTGTTCTATCCAGCCCACAGGGCCTGCAGCCGAAGGGCTTGGTTGTTGCTGGTTGTTATCTGCCGCATGCTGGTTATTTGCTGGTGGCTGATCACTTGACATGTCTTCAAATTCTGACTGTTTAATAGGTAATCGATATTCGACAGTATCGATATTCTGTTGGTAGACTGCAGTATTAATTAAAATCAGTAACTTTGGTTATAAAATACATATTTTGCAATTACAAAAGATCATATAAGAAAATTAGGTTCAGCTTCAGCCTACTAGAGCCCAGACTAAAACTTCAGAACTCAGTCGCTATTTCGGGGATTTTTTTTCCTTTAGGGGGAAGAGGGAGAGATTTTCCCTTCCGTTATCAGGACATTTTCAGTTTCTACTATCAAGATTCTAGTATTGTAGGTATGGACGCATGGTATACATTGCACACATACAAACACATGATATCCAAATACAAAATGAACTATCAACTTCTTCCAAGGCCAAGCTCGACCAGAATTCAGAATTAAATAGATAAACAAACACAAAACCAAAAAAAAACTTAAAAACCATGGCACGAGGATCAAGTTCATCAGACGTTAGACACATCATACTGTAAAACTAGTCGCAAGAAATTCCATCAAAATTATTTAACAAGTTCTTATAACCTTTTGCAGAAACTAATAGGTAGGTAATTTTAGGCGTACATACAATCCAACCAATTTATCGTAATCTGACTCACACAATAATTACCAGCTTCGGAATCTAACATCGAAAACATTCTGTTCCATCCCAAACAAATCACTTTTTATAACCTAAACACATCATAATGAGGACTAAACTCGAGCTCATTCGACACATTTCTAACATTACATAACTTTTTTTACACATACACAACAATTAAACCCCAATCTGTCTTCATCATTTCATATTACAAACAAAAAATTAGTACTGATAAGCTAATTAGAGAAACTATGATTGCCTATACACACAAGATATGTATATATATAAGCGATAAGTACTAGAATATATATACCTGACGATGAGCGGCGAAGAGAGACCGAGGTGTCAGATTATAGACACAAATATCAAAACCCCATTGAGAGTGATTAACAAAGATTTAGGGGTTTAGTCGTCAGAGACCTAGCCAAACGCTGTCGTTTCACTTTTAGTTTTTTTGTTTTCTTTATTTTTAGTTTGTAAATTGGGAAAACTATTTTATTTTGTTTCTAGTTTTATATGTTCTGTAATTAATTTATTCTTTAATTTCTTATTGTAGTGGTCTTTTTACATGGTATTAATAGATCTTCAAAAGTAACAAATTTTTTTACAGATTAGTCAATGCATTTCGTATTACACAAATGTACAATCTACGAATAGAGGTGATTATTATGTACTCCCTCTGTTCTACTTGGGCTTATTTGACTTTTCTGGGTTAAATTAATTAATTTTATAATTTAAATTATGTACATTACATATTATTAATTTATAACCCGTGCAATGTACGGTTATATATATATATATATATATATATATATATATATATATATGTAAGTGCTCAAATGAGACCCCACTTATTATGAGAACTGAGACTGAATCTCAACCATACATTTTTATATCTACATTTAATCCTAACCACCCAAATATATATCTAAATTTATTCTCTCTCCTCTAAGTTTCATTTGAAACCCAGTTCATTTTCATACACTTCTCATCCCCCTGCTTCTTCTCATTTTCATACTGCCATATTATCTTTTCGCCGTTCCTGATTGACCTTATCGCCGCCACCATCACCAGCTACCATCATCATCACAACCTCATCGTCAGCACCAGTGCTTTTCTCCAACAACAGGCGTCTTCTCCGACCGACTAGAGTGGTCAGGGAGAGAGAAAGGTCGCCGGGATTCATGGATATGGCGGCGGTCAAAGAGAGAAAGAGGGAGAGAGGTCATCGGGATTAGTGGAGATGTCGGCGGTCAGAGGTTAGAGAGAGAGAGAGGTCGTCGGAATTAATGGAGAAGGTGGCGGCAAAGGTTGAGGGTGGGTGATTCTATAAGTGGTGGTGTTAGTGGGTTTTTAATTTTGGTTATTCTGAAAAATATTTGGTGATTGTGGTTGTGATGTGATGATTGTAGTTTAATTGTGATTTTCTTTCAATAAATTTAGCGATTTACGTTGATATTTTAGTGATTTGTGTTGATATTTTGGTGATTTGTGTTAAAATTTTGGTGATTTGTGTTGAAATTTTGGTCATTTGTGTTTGAATTTGATGATTTCAGTTTATATTTATAGATTGTGGTTTGGATTTGGTCATTGTTACGGTGATGGGTGTGGTGACTGTGTTTTAATGGTGGTGATGATGGGACCTATGTTATAGTTGTGACGATAGCACCAATGAAGTTAGAAGTGGTGACAAAGAAGTTTTGATACAGAAGCTCTGTTGGCGGAGCTTCAACAGATAAAGAAGGAAAGAGCTAAGGAGAGATTAAAAGAAAGGGCAGAGAAGAAGGGGCGCACATCTTTTTTTTTATTGGGCTTTTTTCAAGCGGCCCAATGTGTAGTTCTCACTATAACAGGGGTCTCACTAGAGTAGCTATATATATATATATATATATATATATATATATATATATATATATATATATATATATATATATATAGGCAAGTGCTCAAATGAGACCCCTAATTAAAATGAGAACTGAGAATTCATCCCAACCCTTTATTTTTATAAGGCTCCTTTAATCTAAACCACACACTTTGCTCTTTCTCTGCCTCCATCCCATCACCTATTATCTTGTACGTAGTTTTTACATTTCTCACTGTTCTTCTTCCCAGTCTCATCTCATCTCAGCTCATCTCCCTCTCTCTCTCTCTCTCTCTCTCTCTCTCTCTCCCTCTCTAACATTTTAAGAGCTCGAAATTGATCGAAACACCTTCGAACCTTTAAAAAGTTTTCGAAATCATATTTCATCCTAGACTCTCATCTTCCCGACGTTGATTATAGATCATTACGGGTTACGACAGGATCTTCGACAAATCTTTTGAAGGTATAAAAGAAGAAGATGACATCATGGATCAATTAAATTTTAGTTCACCACGACATTTTAGTTCACCACGACGGAGGCTAACAATCAGCGAGCATGACAGTGGTTATGTGGGCTAGTGATATGGCGATGATGACTCAGATATGGTGATTTTGATAATAATACGAACTTACATCTGATTTTTTTTATTGATTTTGTGCCTAGAATTTTTAGTGATTTGGGTGTAAAATTGGTGATTTGTCTTTTAAATTTTGGGTTGAATTTCAATTTGGCGATTTTGTAGTTGTTGATAGCGATTGTGATCTTAATATTAGTGATTTAAATTTAAATTTGGTGAGTAAGCAGCTTATAGTGTAGAGTGATTATGTCGATGTGTTTTATATTAGTGATTTGGATTCAAATTTAATGATCCGTGGGATGACGATTGTGTATACATGATGTCGTGATGGTGATGTTGCGATTGGTGATGGTGGTGATTGGTGTTTGGTGATAGCGGTGATGGTGTAGTTGTGGTTATGGTGATGATTGTGGTCGTGAGGTAGAATGGCGAGGAAAGACAGGTGGTAGTAAATTATTCTGATGTAGGTGAGGTTGATGGGTCTATGGCGATATGCAAGGATATACACAAATATGTTGGATAACATTTGTATTGTGTATTATTTAATGTATCATTAATTCTGTAACTATCCTTGTTGTTTAGTTTAATTACAAAATTGCCATCGGGGTCTCAGTTTTCATTCTATTGGGGTCTCATTAGAATAACCCCCTCTCTCTCTCTCTCTCTCTCTCTCTCTCTCTCTCTCTCTCTATATATATATATATATATATATATATATATATATATATATATATATATATATATATATATATATATATATATATAATCAAATTATTTTTTTAATATATATATATATATATGTATTAAATTTGATTTATATTAAATTTGATTTTTATCAGAAAAATTTTAAATTTTTTATTGAAGTAAATAAAGAACTCTTAAATTTGAAAGATTTAGAGAAAAAATAACCAAATCCAAGTAAATATATAAAATATTAATATTTATTAGACTTCAAAAATCAATTTACTATTTTTACTCCATTTTGAGTTCTTAAAATCAGATTTAGACGATTTTACAAGTCACGCTCACGCAAAAGTCAAGAAATTATCTTTAATTTAATGATGTTTTAACAATTATCTAACTGAAACTACTCGACAATTGAAGGATTAGAAAGTTACGAATTTTTACATTGAGAATTCTATTTAATTTAGAAAACCTACTTATATTTGATTTAAATTATTAAAATTTAATTTTTTGTATTTGAATATAATCCTATTATCATTCATCTAATATTAGGTATAATTGTATTCAATTTAGAATACTACTTATATTTGATTTAGATTATTAAATTTAATTTTTGGTATTTGAATATAATTCTACCATAAATCAAATAAATTTTTATTCAGTTTTAATATATTGTTAGAGGGTATTGAACCCTTGACCTATGGTAGTACTTACCTATTATCCCTCTTACTCTTACTATATAATAGGATATAATATATATTTAATTAAAAATATTTGATAAGAAAATGTATATTATCTATTATAGCCTACACTTTTTAGATTAATAAAAATGTAACTCAGTAATTTTTAAAAATAATTTAGAATTTGATCAATTTGACCAATTTTTTTTTTAAATAAACCAGTGAAACCGAGGGTGTCCAATTTTTTTTTTTTTACAAAAAAGTCATAAGACTGTACAAACAAAAGATAAAAGTGTGGAGTCGTACAATAACATCTAGTAACACACAATTTAACTTTTCGTTAAGAATAATGTTAGGGATACCAAATTGGTTATCAGAATTTTTCTTAGAAAAAATATGACAGATCCTGATTTGTTGTATTAATAAATGGGCCATCTGTATTCACACCAACAACACCAATCATAAAATTTCATACTGTCACATCAACCTTGCCATGTTATTTGGGAACAATTTTTTTTGCCAAATTTTGTGACTCTAGCACTACTCTTTCGTTAATAAATTAAGATTTTATCGGTATTAACATAAATTTAAAAGTACAGTGCTTCTTTATTTCAGAAAGCATTTTACTTAACCCATGGTTGTAAACAAGAAATGTGTCTCAGACTCACTGATAGTACGTAACCAGTACAAGTGACTGCCTACGCAGCAGTATCCCATTAGGAGCATAAAGGTCTGGACTTCAATTTGATGGAGTGAAATCTTGATGAGGTAGCTGAAGCAGCTGGTAATCATCATACGAAAAATTGTGGTACATTTCAAAGTCCTCTTCTGCTTTGATCATAGCTGCTAAACAAAGTTGTTTCTTCCACTCTTCCACGTGTGACAATCCAGCAAAATTTAAATATTTATCACATTACTGCAAATGCACACACACGAGATGCAGCAGACGGAATTTTAATGTCAAATGAAACTATCATCTTCAGCTATTTGTGTACAAAAAAAACCTCGAAATCACCAGTACCATGTGTATCATATTTTGGTACACCAGCAAGATCCTTTGTGTTGAGTCATATATGTCTATAGATGATGATAACAAATATCACAAGGTAGAAAATGAATTAAGAAATCGAAGCTGACAAATAAATCAGGAAGCTAACTGAAATGCAGATCAACTAAAGCTACATCTTGTGAATGGAACTCTGCAAACAGTTAGGAACCATTTTTGTAACAAGCCACAACATGCTACAATCAGATATCTGTAATCAGAAGAGAGTTTGCCATAACCATGCAAGTAAGTTCGAGAAGTCAAGAAAAGATGAGTTCGAGAAGTCATTCGAGAACTCTAACAAAAAGAGTTATTCGAGAAGTCCCGGTTCGAGAAGTCTCCAATATATGCTAATCGAGAAGTCTTCACAACAGGCTGTTTGATAAGTCATTCGAGAACTCTAACAAAAAGGGTTGTTCGAGAAGTCCCAGTTTGAGAAGTCAGGCTATCTCCTAATTCGAGAAGTCTCCAACATATGCTAATCGAGAAGTCTTCACAACAGGCTGTTCGATAAGTCATTCGAGAACTCAATAAAAGGGACTATTCGAGAAGTCGACATTCGAGATCTCAAGACACATCAGTTTGAGAACTCAACTTGGATTCTTATTTATGCCAGAGTTCTCTACTGGAACATATCGAATGGAGATTAAAACCCAGAATTACTTTGCAACCCGTGACTTATAGGTAGTGATCAATTACAAAGAGGATGTTACGAGTAGGGAGTCAAATTGTAAATATTTGAAGGCTCAAACTCTTCCAAGTGAAAGGTGAAATCAGTCACTGTTTATCTGATATCAAGGGCAATAATAAGAGTGGAAGCAACCTCCAACTTGATTACATTACCACTGAAGAATTCGAAGGATATCTTGATGAATGCATAAGGATCAGCTGTTTTATCTGGGAAGTTCAAGCACAGCTCAATAAGCAGAAAAGTTATTGACTTTCGAAAAGGTTATCTTTTTTATTAAAGCTATTTTCCAGAGATGAAGTTTAAAATCAAAAAAATCTTTTGCATAAAGCATCACGTGGGCTTGGAAGCTAAGTCATTTCAAGAACTTAGTAACGTATGAAGAAAGAAACATACACTGACTTGAAGCATGCTGGGTTTGTCCAAATCAAAGAGAGAAGACTTTCAAGACATTTCCAAAAATGGCTATCACTTCAAACTTGTGTGTGCGACAAGAGATACCAAAAATGTACTCCTATATTTTACGTATTTCGCATGTCTTCATATAGTTTAAATAAGCAGTATGAGCGGCATAGTTTTAGAAGAGAAGAAAACACTGAGCATAACACTTATAGCATTAGGTTTTCTTGTAAACACTAAAACATTGTAACCCGCAGCTGTGTATTCTTACGCAGAGAATTATCTTCAAATACAACCATCAGGTGGACCAAGAAAACCCACCTGAGATTTTTTTTATATCGTGTGTTTTATGTGTGTTAGATAATTTGTTTATCTTGTTTTCTTTGTATTCGTATAACAATCTATTTAGACCTCACCAATTAGAAAGAATTTAGTCAAGATTGTATTCAACCCCCCCTTCTACAATCTCGTGGTGCATAACTGGGAAATAACACTTTGCATGGTAAAACTCCTTAATGGACAGCATCATATCATCCAATGATGGCAAAATTCTTTTCCCGGGGAACAACTGAGCTATCCATTTTGCTTGTGACTCGAAGAACGGGAATACTACAATTTATACAGGAATCATGTATGTGCCACATATCATGATGTAACTACACCCACTATTTAATTTCCTCTACTACACTCACTTTATTACCTAAAATATTGATTGGTCCCATCAGGTTACTCACTTTTCTTCACTAGTTTATACTTTTTCTTAATCTCCGTTCCTGTAACATCCCACATCGATTAGAATAAGAGTATTTTAGACCTTTATAGATACAAGTCAACAACTAATGTGTACCAATTTGATAGCACTTTTGAACTGACCTGTGGTGGGTTGTTGGGTGTAGTATGTATTCGGTTGTGCGCTTGGATGTTGTAAATGGTATCAGAGCAGGTTGTCCTACGGAATGTATTAGGTTTGGGACTAGTACATTCTCTAGGAGTGTATTAGGTTTGGGACTAGTACATTCTCTAGGATGCGATACTTTAGACTGTCGTTAGAACTAGAATTTTAGAATAGACGTGTCACGAACTTTTGAGTATAGGAGTTTGAGAATTTGGGGATCAAATTCTTTTTATGGAGGGTAGTATGTAATATCCTGTAATTTTGGAATAATAATAAATGAGTAATAGAAAAATAATGATTAAAATTAGATTATTAATAGGATTTAAAATTAAAATAGAATAATTGGCCTAATATATGGATCATACTTGAATACGGATAATTAGTGGGCTTAAAGTTAGGGTTTTGTAACACTCTTCCTCATCTTTATTATCAAAATTCGTAGGGTTTTTCCAAACACAAATCAGCTGTCTTGTAAAATTCGTAAAAAATTCATCATAAGTCGGAATTCCTTGAATCTGAACTTGTTGCAAAGACCTTTCGTTCTCTACAACTTTCATGTTTTAAGATTCTCAAGAAAACATCGTTTAGAGGGTCAAAAAGGATAAATACAGATCTAGTCAGGATCTGTATTTATCCCATTTGACCCTCTAAACGATGTTTTATTAATAATATTAAAACATGAAAGTCGTAGAGAATGAAAAGATCTTTCCAACAAGTCCAGAATCAACGAATTCCGACTTATGACGAATTTTTTACGAATTTTACAAGACAACTGATTTGTGTTTGTTGGAAAAACCCAACGAATTTTGATAATAAAGATAAGGAAGGAGAATAAGATGTTTGTATAGCATTACAAAACCTAGTTAAGCCAACTAATTATCTGTATTCAAGTATGATTCATATTTTAGGCACATCATTCTATTTTAATTTTAAATCCTATTAATAATCTAATTTTTTATTCTTCTTTTTCTATTACTCAATTATTATTGTTATTCCACAATTACGGGATATTACAGTTCCCAACTCATTTGTAAACATATGATAGGGACGGAGAATGTATATGTTGTGAATAGAATATAATACAACATGAATTAAATCAATTTTTTCTCTTTGTATCGATAAACAACTTAAGCAATGAAGATTGAATACGCATATTTAAACTTGTCGTTAGTTGAAAAACTTATGCGGTGTATTTAATTGAGATTTTTAAAAAAAATTGGATTTTAAAAATTTATAGGTATTTAATTTGGATTTTAAAAAATTATTTAACTTGGATTTTAAAATGTTTCTAAAATTAAGGTGTATTCAATTTATATTTTAAAATCCATTAAAATTTAGTGCTATTCAAAAATTTATGGTTTTTTTGGATTTAATAAAATGGTGAATTTCTTGACAAAATAAAAAATTAAAAATAAAATGGTGAATTTTGAAAAAAATGCTAGTGTATCTTTTGTATTTTGAAATTCGGCTAAAATCTATGCAGTTTTGATGATTTTTTCATAAATGTTTCAAACTCAAAAAGATTTTACAAGAAAGGTTTTTTTTTTTTGAATAATTAGGCTTATATGCATTCTAAGTGAGTATATGTTCTAAGATAATTGAGCGAGAGTCGAAGTAGGAGCCGATAGAGGATAAACCTTTTGCCAATTAGGCTATCCAAAAACAATCTGAATTAAAATCATCAACAATCTTCTAAAATTCATATTATTATTAATAAAATGCTAAAGATCCCAAAATTTTTCCCCAATGTTGAGGTGTCACAAGTGTATTTGGTAACTTCCTATTAATAAAACACTTATGCGCCCACGAATTAAATTTTACCAAATGTCATGCCACGTCATTTGGTAAAAAATTTGATAAATATTTTGGGGTACCTAGCACTACTATTATTATTAATTCACCAAAATCTGAATTAAATGCACCCCTTTAATTTTATGTCAGAATAAATTTGAAAGTACTTCCATGCTTTACAAATCATTTTACTTAACCCATTGTTGTAAATTTGAAACGTGTCTGAGCAACTGACTGCCAGAAATGGTTCGGTGATGCTATTAAATCGGGACACTATAAAAAAATAAAGCAAAATCATCAATAATCATAAAGTGCTGGACTTCAATTTGATGGAGTGAAATTTTGATGAGGCAGCTGCAGCAGTTGGTAATCATCGTATGCAGAATCACGGTACATTTCCAAGTCCACTTCTGCTTTGATCAAAGCTGCTACTACAAGTTGTTTCTTCCACTCTTCAATGTGTGGAAATCCAGCAAAATCCGCATATTTATCACAGTACTGCAAATGCACACACACATGATCACACATGAGATGCAGCAGCAGACCGAGTTTCAGTGTCAAATGAAACTATCATTTTCTGAACGAAAAAATACCTCGAAATTAGCGATATCATGGGTGTAATGTTTTGGTACACCAGCAACATCCTTTGCCTGGTAAAACTCCTTAATAGACAGCATCATATCATCCCTTGATGGCAATTTCTTTTTCCTGGATAACAGCTGAGCTATCCATTTTGCTTGCGACTCGAAGAATGGGAATCCTATAATCTATATAGGAATAATGTGTGTGCAACACATCAACATCGCAACTTAATTATTTAAAAGGGCTAGCTAGCTAGCTTCATTTGTACCATTACACTTAATCAGTTGTCCTAACAATATATCGAAGCAGTAGTTAAGTACTTGAGCTAATATATATACCTTTTTAGGAATGCCTATAAAGGAGAGAGAAGGGGCAAGTGATGGAGGGAACGTGTGCTCATACAATGGTCCTACTCTTCCATCACCAATTGCTATCATTCCTTTGCTCTCGAGGAATGGGAATGTATATGCATACCTGCAGCCATCGTCCGCCAAGCCATGATTATACATTTATGCAACACTTACATGAAAATGCCGAATGTATATTTATCCTTCAACAGTAGGAAACATTTTGATTGATTACCCAGTGCAGTATATTATTGTATCTGCAGCAATGCAACAACCATCTACAAACACCACGCGACCATCCTCGTGCAGAGAGTCTATCTGCAATACATTACACGTTGTCACAATATTACATGGATGATGTATATTTAACAAATGATGCATAGTAAAAGAATCTATACTAATAAGCGAAAAAATTTGATTAACATGTTATTCACCTCGGGATGAAGGTGTAAGGTCTCATGTTTAGAGATAACTTTAGATAACCCCTCACATATGTCGAGTGATTTGGAACTCAAATGAACCTCCTTTGCCACTTGCACAAGCTCCATCGCAATATCTTGCCCACTGAATGAATTTCCAACCACAACCACCACCTATTTTCAAGTCATCAAGTAGTGTCTTCAAATTGCAAAACCTTGAAATCGGGTGACATATGCAAGTGTATGGAAATGTATAACCAAACCTATCCCGACAAGAAGAACCTAGTGACTGATCTTACTAATATGTGCATGTAAGAGAATTTTTCTGCAAAAACTTAAATCGCAACAACAATATTCAAGTGTGTGACAGACTGACCTCATTCCGGAATGGATCTGGAACTCTATAGACGTGACTATGTAGTTGCTTTCCCCTCCAGCTATCAATTCCTAATTGGTAGAAAATACATGATAAATAGTCAACTAAAAATAAACAAATGTTGAAGCAATTCATCTTTCTATTTCACAGAAATTAGAAGTTGTTTTCGAAAATTTCAAACGTCAGTAAGAAGATCAAGACAAGGAAATTCATGCACCTTTAATATTGGTAGGCAATCTAGGGTGAGAATAATGACCAGTAGCAACCACCACAGCATTAAACACCTCTTCCACCACCTTCTCATTCTTAATATCTATACTCTTAACTACCCAGTTCAAATCTTCACCAATTTGATCATCATAGTCCAACATTTTCACATTTTCCACCCTGGTGCCAAACCTTATCATCTCTCTCAACTCGAACGATTCACAAAAATCTTGCAAATACAACAATACTTCCCTATGCCCTGGAAAACTCCTCATGTCTCTTCCATTTTTCACCGAAAATGGAAAATCACTGAACCCCATAGTCTCCCTAGGTGACTGCAGCCTTAATGAATCATATACACTACTATGGACTTTTAAGGTTGTGCATTTTCCTAATGGTTCTTCAGCCTCGACATTTGGATTATATAACCATTGCCCTCCAATATCATTATTTTGTTCTATGACCACCACTCTGTGTCCTTCCTTTCTAAGCTCTCTAGCTGCCACTAGCCCTGATGGCCCAGCTCCGATAACGCATACATGTTTCGACTGATAGCTTTCTGTTATCATGGTGGTTTGATCTTCAACCATTTGAATATTCACGGTGAGAGGAACCTGAGTTTTTATTGTTACAGTTGAACACTTGAACTGCAACTTGATAGAAAAATTGGTCGCAGCTAGGGGTTTAAAATAAGGAAAATGAAAATAACAGTTTGAATACTACAGTTAACCGAATGAGCACAGTGATTGGCCTGGCCCCATGTTAGTTATAATAGCTGAATAAATTGTAATCATGGTTAGCATCTGCCAAGAAAGAGTAAGATACAAAGTCCACACCTCCCAATTTATTCGAAGCTGAACAAATTTTAAAAGAGCAGTCATTGGCATAAAAAAATACTGTAGATCTCCAAATTGTTTCTTAATGCATGTGAAATGTTTTAATTGAAAGGGGTCCTTTCAATTTTTAGATGTTAATCTAATTAAATAATGTCAAATGATTATTTTGTATCTAATTTGGCAATGGTTTTAAAACCTCTAACTGATATTGTCAATGGACTGGAAATTTTTCCAATCTAGTAATGAGTATGGATCATTCCCAAAAAGAAAACCCATTCATTAACAATTTGATTCAACTAGATTATAGCCCGTGCTAAGTCTTGTTTTTGACATGGTGTGTGTGTAATCTGTTGAGTTTTGTTCGGTAGTTCTAAAATTGAGTTGTGTCTTTTTGTCTATCTGCTTGCTCTGTTAAGTATTATGGCTGGGCAAAATCTGGGGTTAGGAAATGGAGGAAGAATTTGCGATGATACGGATTGAGGATGAAGAACAAGGTGGTTTGTCGTATGAGGATAATACAGAGGAACTAAGTGAGATCGACGTGCGATGGTGTCTGGTAGGACGATTTCTTACTGATTCCTCTATTGATTTTCAAGCTATGCAACATAAAATGGCATCGTTGTGGAAACCAGGAAGGGGCATGTATGTCAAACAGTTAGATGTCAATCGATTTCTCTTTCAATTTTATCATGAGTTAGACATTAAAAGAGTTATAGAAGGAAGTCCATGGTCTTTTGGTCGTTTTCATCTGGTGTTTGAACGTTTGAAGGAGGGGGATAATCCACGATCCATAGTGATCAACAAGCTTGATATTTGGGTACAGTTACATGGAATGAGTGCGGGATTTATGTCACAGAGAGTAGTTACTGATGTTGGTAATTACATAGGGAAGTTCATCGAAGGTGATTCCAATAACTTCATGCGAGTTTGGAGGGAGTTTCTGAGAGTCAGGGTATCAATTGATTTGGACAAGCCTCTTAAAAGAAGGATGAAGCTCAAGAAAAGTAACACGGATTGGTGTTGGGTAAATTTTAAGTATGAAGGAATACCCACTTTCTGTTTTATTTGTGGTATGGTTGGCCATGGTGAGAGGTTCTGTGAAAAACTCTTTGACACGCCTATGGAGGAGATTGAGAAGCCATATGGGGTATGGATGAGAGCAAAGCCACGCAGGAAAATGCACACTATGGGAGCTAAGTGGTTGAGACCGGGAGGTATTTTTCCGGCAGCTAGTACAAGTGGTGAAAGGGAGGAAGACGGTGGTAAGTTTGTTTCCGTAAAAGATGCTGGAGGATCACACTCTAACGAAAATTCAGGGATCATAGGAGAAAGTTTGTTGCAAGATAATAGGAGTTTGGTAATCAGAAATGAAGATAGGGTGGTTACGGAAAATATGGAATTGCAAGCTGTTGGATTAACAAGGAAAGAATTCAAAAATATGGAGGCGGGAATAGAGGATGAAGTGGAAACAACCGAAATTGTAGTAATGGATAATAAGAGATGTAGATTGGGCCAAATAGTTGGACTGACTGATCAAATGGGCCAAAAGGGGGACACTGATATGGACTTACAAGATGGGGAAATAACTGGTCCAAAAAACTTGATTTTGGCGGGTTCTGTTTTGCAGGCCCGCCACTCCTCATGAGTTCATTAAGTTGGAACTGCCAAGGCTTGGGCTTGCCTTGGAAAGTTCGGTTCCTACAGGATGTAGTTCGTCAAGAAAAGCCCAGTTATATTTTTCTATGTGAAACGATAAGTAATAAAAAGAAGATGGAGGAAATTCGTACAAAGCTTGGTTTCGAGGGTATGGTGATTGTGGAACCTCAAGGTAGAAGTGGAGGACTAGCTATGCTTTGGAGAGAGTCAGACCATGCGAATCTAATTAGTTTGTCTTCAAACCATATTGATATCGAGATTCGATCAGATGATGCTAATCCATGAAGACTTACGAGTTTTTATGGGGAACCAGTTAGAGCTAGAAGAAGGAGGACCTGGGAGTTACTTCAGAATTTGGCACGAGATTCAAACCTCCCTTGGTGCGTCATAGGGGATATGAATAACATTGTGTCTCAAGGGGATAAAAAAGGAGGAGCTATGTACCCAAGGTGGTTGATAGATGGCTTCAATGAGACGTTGGGGGAAACGGGTTTGCAAGATATGGAGTTAGTCGGGCATCAGTTTACTTGGGAGAAGGGAAGAAATACTGAGGCGTGGTTGGAGATAAGACTGGATAGAGCTTTGATAAATGGGGATTGCCTTACTTTGTTTCCCTTGGCAAAGTTGTATAACTTGGAGGGCTCACCTTCAGACCACAGCCCGTTATTCCTAGAGCCAAAGAAAAGAAGTTTGAGTAGTGTGAAGAAACGTTTTCGATTTGAAAACGCGTGGTTAACAGAACCATTGTGCTTTCATATTGTGAAGGATAGTTGGGAGGATGATAACTGTAATAATATTCTGCAAAGGGTGGCTCAGTGCAGTAAGAATTTAGAAGTGTGGGGTAAAGAAATTACTGGCTGTTTTAACAGTAGAATAAAGGAATGTAAGGTTCAACTAAAGTTGCTTAGGTGTAAACGAGATGTGCGTTCAGTGGAGTTATATAAGCAAACCAAACAGCGTTTGCATCTGATTCTAGATCAAAAAGAAATCTTTTGGCGACAGAGATCGAAACAGTTATGGCTTGAATCGGGAGACAAAAACACAAAGTATTTTCACGCCTCTGCTCCACTCGTAGACGAACAAATCAGATTCACAAGCTAAAGAATGAAGAGGGGGATTGGGTGGACTGGTAAAGTGGGTTAGATGAGCTTATTACTACTTATTATCAGACCTTGTTTAAGGCATCGCAGACAGAGGTAGATTAAGTTGCGAATTGTATTCCAGCTACGATCTCAGAGGAACAAAATAGGGAATTAATGCTGCCTATTACGGAGAAGGAAGTTAAGTGTGCCCTGTTTCAAATGCACCCAGATAAGGCACCGGGTCCTGATGGAATGACTCCGGCATTCTTTCAGAAACACTGGTCTGTTGTGGGGAGGAATATTGTTGAGCTAGTTGAAAATTTCTTTGCCACGGGTCGAATTATGGAGGGTCTTAATGAAACGAATATAGTGCTTATTCCGAAGAAAAAGAATCCTTCCACGATTACAGAGTTGCGTCCTATAGCTCTCTGTAATGTGCTGATGAAAGTAATCACGAAGGTTATTGCCAATCGTCTAAAGGAAGTGCTTAATATGGTGGTGTCAGATACGCAGAGTGCGTTTGTTCCGGGAAGACTTATTTCGGATAACATCATGGTCTCATACGAGGTGATGCATTATTTAAAGCGAAAACGTTATGGGAAGGAGGGATTTATGGCGTTAAAACTGGATATGAATAAGGCCTATGATCGTATAGAATGGGTTTTTCTGGAGGTGATGTTGAAGAGAATGGGGTTTAGTGAAAAATGGGTGCAGCTGGTGCTTCAATGTGTAACGACAGTCTCTTATACTGTTGTTCATGGGGATAAGGAAATGGGTCCAATTTTGCAGAGTCGGGGTATTCGACAAGGAGATCCTCTATCTCCATATCTGTTTATAATGTGTGCTGAGGGTCTATCTGCTTTAATTCGTAAGTATGAAAGGAATCAGTGGATCCACGGGGTAAAAATATGTCGAAAAGCTCTTGTCATCTCTCATATGCTCTTTGCTGATGACAGTTACTTTTATTGTAAGGCAGACATTGGAGAGGCAAGAAGGGTACTAGAGCTACTGGCAGTATATGAAAAAGCTTCAGGTCAGAAAATTAACATTGATAAATCTTCAGTATTTTTTAGCACTAATGTTATTCAATACAATAGAGAGGAGGTGATCAATGTGTTGCGTATGAGTGAAGCAGATGAGCACATTAAATACCTTGGACTGCCAAACATTCTGGGAAGAAAGAAATCAGTGTTACTGGGTTATTTAAAGGAAAAGGTGAAAACGAGGATAAAAAGTTGGGATGGTAAGATTATAGCCAGGTCTGGGAAAGAAACGTTAATTAAGTCGGTTGCACAAGCGTTACCATCATATGCCATGAATATTTTTCTGCTACCAGTTGAAATCACAAAAGAAATTGAAAGGTGTTTGACAAAATACTGGTGGAATTCTGGGGACTCAAATGGGACTAATCTTTCATGGATGAGTTGGGAGCGTATGACTCAACATAAAAATGCTGGGGGTATGGGTTTCAGGGATTTTAGAGAATTCAATCTTGCTATGCTTGGGAAGCAGGGGTGGAGATTTTTAACATGTCCAAACAGTTTGGCAACAAGGGTGTATAAGGCAAGATACTTTGCTGATACAGATTTTCTTCAGTCGAGTTTGGGAAGCAGCCCCAGTTTCATATGGCAGAGTATTTATACAGCTAAGGAGTTGGTTCTTTCAGGTGTGCGGTGGAGGATAGGATCAGGAGAAGGAATTGCAATCATGGGGCAACCTTGGCTGGAGGATAAGGTAAACCCGTTTATCGCCACTACATCTCAATCTATAGTTGATAAGACAGTTAATTCTCTTATGTGCGTGGATAAGAGAGAGTGGGATATTGAAGTAATTCATGATATTTTTAATGAGAGGGACCAAAGTTGTATCATGAATTGTTCGATAGGGGAGATTGGGGAGATGGATACGATTTACTGGAGATTGGAGAACACGGGTATTTACTCTGTAAAAAGCGCTTATAGGATGTTGCAATCTCAAAGAGTAACAGTGCAGAACCAGCAGAATGAAAGTATTTGGCGACTATTGTGGAGTACAAAAGCCTCTCCGAAGGTCCTTAATCTTGTGTGGAGAGCATTAGCAAAATGCTTACCAACGATGGTTCAACTTCAGCAAAAGCATGTACCAGTTCAAGCACGTTGTCAAGTATGTGCATTCGAAGATGAAACAATTTACCATGCTTTGGTGGGATGCCATCTTGCAGTGCAATTTTGGAAAACTTTGGATCCTGACATTGACATTCAGGTTGAAGAGGAAATGGAGTTTTCCAGGTGGTTAGAGGGAGTTCTGAGAACGAAAGATAATAATCATCGAGCTGAGGTTATTACTTTATGCTGGGCAATTTAGCGAGCCCGTAACGAGTTGGTATGGAATAAAAGGGCATCTATGGTCAACAGAATAGTTGCACAAGCCAAGGAGTACCTTACACATTGGACAACGGCCCAAGGTCGATCTACGAAGGCTTTTCTCCAGCCAATGGCTGATGGGGATGGTGCTAGTTCTTGGGTGAAGCCTCAACAGAACACAGTTAAGGTTATGGTGGATGCAGCGATTTTTGTTGAACAAGGTGCGTATGGTATTGGTCTAGTGGCAAGAGACTGGAAAGGAGAATTAATTCAGGCCAAGTCGAGGTTATTCCAAGGAAGGGTGGGAGCAGAATTTGCTGAGGCCATGGCTATAAAAGAAGCCTTGAGCTGGGTTATGGTGTCGAGTTGGTCTAGGGTGATCGTTGAATCTGACTGTCTAGTTGTTGTACAGGCAGTTAGAAGCAAGACCCCTATGCGCTCCCATGTTGGAGTGGTTATTGAGGATTGTCGTAGGCACATTCGAGAGTCAAACAATGTTCAATTGTATTTTGTTAAACGATCTGCCAATATGGTTGCTCATGAACTTGCTAGAGCGTCATATGATTATCCTGATCGTATATTTTATAGGTGTTCACTTCCTATCAAAGTGAGTGATTGTATTGCTGCTGATTTGATTGAGTAATAAAAGATTTTACATTTTCGTCAAAAAAAAAAAGATTATAGCCCGTGCTACATACGGTAGTTTAAATTTAAATTTTATAATAATTATGATATATAATAATAACAATTAAAAAGGGGTTGAGTTGGCACAGTGGTAAGTGCCCAATCCGTGAACCGTGAGGTCACGGGTTCGACTCCTGCCGGGGGTCAAAAAACCGAAAACAATCTCTCTACCTTTGTGTAGGGGCATGATTGCGTACATCCTACCCCCCTCAGACCCTGCTCATGCGGGATATACTGAGTACGTTGTGTTGTTGTAATAATAACAATTAAATAAAGAAAATAACTTTATATTTAAGATCAAATAAATTAATATTGAAAGAAATAATATTAATAAAATATTATTTTTCTATATTATAACAAATGCAATCAAAGATAAAATTATTTAGATTTTCTATATCTGTTATGTGATAATATGTATTAATAATAATGAATTTGGATCTTTCCCAAACGTATGGATACCAAACTTAAAAATGGATTATCTCAAAATCAATACAAAATGTTGTTCAAACCTAAATATGGATACCAAACCTTAGGTAAGGACTATCCACTAATTTATATATATAGATAAGAATCCTATTCGAAAACAAATCGATATGAATTTTGTAAATGATTGAATCCGAATATATTATATTTATTATATATTTTATAATGAGAATAAAAAATTTAAAATGTATTTTAGATAACTTTGCTCAGATAGTATACCAAATGAACGTATTGTAATATCTTTTTTAAATAATTAAATTTATATACCTTACAAAATGATTATTTATTATAACAAATGTATTGATCAGTACAAGTCGAACCCAATTACAGTAAAAGTCAAATCCATTTACAACGAGAAATAAACTTTATCCTTGATTATCTCATCACAACTCATACGCAATCCTTTTTAATATACACAATATTTCAAACTTGTGAAATACACATGAACAAAATCACCAATTGTGATTATTATAAGTTAACATCTCACCGTTATTAATTTAGTATACTAGTTTAAAACCCGATGCACGATTTTTTTATAAATATTATATAAATTTTTTCATTATTTTAAATTAATTTTTTTAAAACATGAATCTTGGAAACTTAAATTTTTAAATAAAATGATGATCATAATTATATAAACATTATCGATGACATTTCTAAAAAATGAGGAATTTTTGTTAGAAATATAAAAAAGTGGATAGGTTTTAGTTGAAAACAGTGATTGGTTAATTATTAGTAATTATAAAATTATTATTTTATTTTATTAAATAGAACGCACGTGATATAATTGGAAAAAAAGAGGACTTAGTTAGAGAAAATTAAAAAGGTAACATGTTTTAGGTGAAAAATGTAATTGCATAGTCTATAGTAATTATAATTTAATTATATTATTTTACTAAATAAAATTGCTCGTAATGTTTTTAGAAAATGAGAAATTAATGTTGTTCGTGATATTTCTAGAAAAAGAGGGATTTTAGTTAGAAAATATAGAAAAAAAATGATAAGTTTTAGCTGAAAAGGTAATCGATTAATTATTAGTATTATAATATATTTTTTTTTATTAAATAGAACTGTCCGTGATATAATTGGAAAAATAGAAATTTTAGTTTGAGAAAATAGAAAAGGTAAAGTGAAAATTAAAAAGGTGACATGCTTCAAGTGAAAAAGATAATTGATTAGTTTATAGTAATTATAATTTAATTGTTATTTTACAAAGTAAAATTGTTCATAGTGTTTTTAGAAAATGAGAAATTAATGATACCCATGATATTTCTAGAAAAAAGGAATTTAATCAAAAAAAATAAAAGATGATACGTTTTAGCTTATAAGGTAATCGGTTAATTATTAGTATCATGATATTATTATTTTATTTTTATTAAATAGAATCGCTCGTGATATAATTGGAAAAAGGGAGGTTTTAGTTAGAGAAAACAAAAAAGGTAATGTGTTTTGGCTGAAAAAGGTAACCCGTGATATAATTGAGAAAAGAGATATTTTAGTTAGAGAAAAAAGAAAATGTAACGTGATTGAAAAAGTTAATTGATTAGTTAATACGAATTATAATATACTTTCTAATTAGATAAAATATAAAAGATATTATATTTTACCTGAAAATGAAATTACTTAGTTATTGAAAAATAGAAAAGATAATATGCTTAACTTGAAAAAGAAAATTGATTAATAACGGAGAAATTTTAGTTAGATAAAATATAAAAGATATAAATTGATTAGTTAATAAGATGGATTTTATCTGTAATCAAGCAAGGTTAATACGTAAAATCAACATTTACCATACTCACTAACTAAACTTTTAATGTTTCGGCTTTTATATATTTTACCTAAAAAGAAAATTACTTAGTTATTGAAAAATAGAAAAGGTAATATGTTTAATCTGAAAAAGGAAATTGATTAGTAAAGGAGAAATTTTAGTTATATAAAATATAAATGATATAAATAAAGGAAATTATTTGGTTATTGAAAAATTGAAAAGATAATATATTTAACCTGAAAATGGGAATTGATTAGTAAAGTTAATTGATTAGTTAATATTAATTATAATATACTTTCTAATTATATAAAATATAAAAGATATTATAAATACTTTTCATTATTACCCTCACTACTTCTCCACTTTTTTATTAAATAATTACTATTACACCCATTATTTTCCTCCGCTATCTCAAATCTATTACTAAATATTGATAGATCTCACCACTTTACCCATTTTTTTAACTAACTTTACTCTTTTTTTATTAGATTTTCTTAATTTACGTGAAAGTAAAAAATGTTCATATAAGATTTTCTTAATTTACGTGAAAGTAAAAAATGTTCATATAATTTGGGACGGAGAAGGGATTATATAAATTGTTGTTTGGAAATATGAGTGTTTAATTATTTTTATGCGCACAATTTCGTCGTGCGGGAATTTGGGCGTCGGTGTGTCGGTGGAGGGGTAGGTTGTTGGCGCAATGCATGAGGTTGAAAGAATTTAATGGACCACCCCAAACAAAACCCCCAAGTCCCAACCCCAACCTATTTATTTTTGCATTACAAGACAACCCATTTTTTAATTTTTTATTTATAAATTTAATGAAACCAACTAGTTTGTTGGTCACTCATTAGTTTCACTAGGTAACAAAACCGTGCTATGCGCGGCACGAAAATATTTTTAAAAATTGTATATATAATATCATTGTTCGTTGAGTTTTATTATTTGAAAGTTGATATGATAAATTGAAACTTGTGTAAAATGTAATTAAATTTGAATGTTTAAGAATTATAGAGAAAAGAAAACATATTTTAGTTAAACTCATAAGTGTTAATAATAATATTTTCGAAAATATTGATGACAACTATTTTGTTGCATAAAAAATGCTTTTGAAATTTAATATTGATAAACATTTGTAATGTTTGACAATAGATAAGTAAAAGTAACATTTTTGAAATATTTTTGATGCCGATGCCGTTATGAAAGACGTGATTGCTTAGTTTGTTGATAAATTTGTTTGTATGACGAAGAAAAGAAGCAGAATATAAGTGATAAGAAGTGTGTTTGACTTAACTTGTCGATAAATTTGGTTGTATGACAAACAAAAAAGAATTCAAATGCATTTGTAAGTCATGCTTCATATTTTTTTGAGTGATCCGACACTTGTATCTATTAATTTGATTAATTTTTTTGAGCATTTGTATGTAATATTAAATTTAAATTCATGGACACATGTTCAAAATGATACTCACATATTTTAATACTTTTATATCAAATCTTATAATAAATATGTAAATGTAATTATATTCTATCTCCAATAAAAATGAATTTAAAAATTATTGGATTCTGAATAAACACTAAATCGTTTAAAATCAATTATTTAAGCAAAATGAAAATCATCTAATATATTATCAACTTCATAAACTCCATAAAGGCCTCTTATTTTTTCCCCTACCAAATTACAATGTCAACATAATTTTTATAATAAAAATTTATAAATATTAAATAAAATGTTATTCAAAGCCGACACCAATCTCATAACATACATGCACGATTAATTGATTAATAATAGTATAAAAATGTGTTTAGTTAGAATATTAATTTATTCCAACACAATATAATGAAACAACGAATGTATAACTTTTTCATTGATTTAATCGGTAAAGAAAAAAGTTGGATTGGTTCAATTTAATCGAGTTGATCACACCCCATGTGTAATTTGTTCATGTGTAAAAGTAAATTTATAATATTACTTGTAATTTAAATTGTAGATGTTAATTGGAAAATTTATATAATTCCGTAACTTATAAGGATTCTCACGGTCACTAATTACGAATTTATCGAAAAGTTAAAATCGTTTATTTATTATTGGCGAAAAAAATTAAAGTGATTTTGAATAAGGATTAGAAATGAACTATATAAATAATTTTATTTTATCATTTTAATTTGAAATAATTGTATTTTTATATGGATATAATTTGTTCATGTGTAAAAGTAAATTTATAATATTACTTGTAATTTAAATTGTAGATGTTAATTGGAAAATTTATATAATTCCGTAAATTATAAGGATTCTCACGGTCACTAATTACGAATTTATCGAAAAGTTAAAATCGTTTATTTATTATTGGCGAAAAAAATTGAAGTGATTTTGAATAAGGATTAGAAATGAACTATATAAATAATTTTATTTTATCATTTTAATTTGAAATAATTGTATTTTTATATGGATAATTAATATTTTATATTAATATAATAATTAAAATATTCTAATAAAAAAATAATAATAACTAAAATATTTTATATAGATAATTATAATTATAATAATTATTGGGTAAAAATTTGTTTTAAGTATAAAATAAAGTTTATTTAATGTAAGTTTAATAGGTACAATTAATGACAAATTATAATCCTATTAAATGCAAGGAAATTTTTTAATAAAAAAAATAAAAAATGTGAAAAATCAAGAAAAAAATTTTGAAGCTCAGAGTGAAAGCCTCTTCAATCTCCGACTATTATAATATATGTAGATTGGTATTTTAAAATTTTCCAAAAAAAGTGATTTAAAATAGTTTCTATGAATTATTAGTTGGAATAATACTCTAATTATATATCAAAAAGTTTAATAATCTTAGAAATATAAAAAATATGAAAAGGAACAAATACAATATTAAATATAACTAAATAACGTTTTGAAAGCCGACACCCCTCTGATAACATACATGCTCAATAATACCATAAGAATTTATATAATTAGAATATTAATTTATTTTGATACAATATAATGAAACAACATGTGAATAACATTTTTATCGACTTAATCGGTCAATAAAATGGTTGAGTTTATTATGTAAAAAATAAAAACTCTGCCAATATTATTTTGTACAAATTCTAGATTTTAACCAAAAGATTATACTTCCATAACTTATAACGATTTCCACAATTATTGATAAAATATTGTTTGAGAAGTTAAGATCGTTTGTCCCACAATTGTTCAAAAAAAATTTGCAAAAATCTTCAGCATGTAATAAAAAATGACGCAATGTGAGCAATTTTAAGTCGTTAATTTACATGAAAATAATCTTAGTTTTATACATATAACTAATATTTTAAATTTGAATAATAATTATAATGCTCAAATAAAGTTTGTTAATTTTTTATATAAATAACATGAAGTAAATTTAAAATATAATTATAATTATATATAAATATTATATATATATATATATATATATATATATATATATATTCATAAGTGTAATTAATGATCATTAAGATGTCATTAAGATGCTACTTAATGCAAGAAAAAATTAAATCAAAAAATCAAAAAAGTGAAAATTTAAGAAAAATATTTTAAACGCTTCTGGTGCATTTCCAATCTCCTGGCATTATAATATATATAGATACTTAGCCACCATATGTTTAATTTCATCATTTTTGCATGAGTCCCCTATCTCAATCGATCGATCTCCCACCTATATTGCCTTTGTTATTTATTAATACTGATTAATAAGCTTATAGTCAGGAAATTCTTACTGATTCATGATCTAAAATAAATATGATTAAATTAAATAATTATAAATTTGTGCATACATTTGAAAAAAACATTTTTGATCACTTGAGATAAGAAAAGTTAAACTTGTTGTGGATCTTTATTACTGCACTGAGTCTTAGAAATGTTCACGGCGTTTAGAGGTAATGATACATACGGGTGTTTTGCTGGGATCGAATTCAGCCAAGCATTGAAAAAAAAAAAGACTAATGATTAACGGGGTGTTTGGGGGAACTTTTTTTCCAAAATAAGGGGTAAATGGCCAAAATCATCACTGTATTATTCGAAAACTTTCACTTGGGTCACCAGCCCAAAAAAGGTTTCAGACGAATTACTTAACTCAATATAACTTTCAATTGGATCATTGTACATTAAAAATATTTCACTGCCGTTAAATTTTCGTTGACTTAACAGAAGTCCGTTAACTTTTTACACAATCAGCTGCCAATTAGTTACACCTCAGCATCGTATCATCATCCATGTCATCTATCTAAAATATAATATATTATTTATTTAACAAAACTAAATAATAAATTTTATTTAAGAAAAAACCTCTCTGTCATCCCTCCCATCTTCTCTGCAACTCCTCCGCCACCCACCACCGTTCTTCATCACCGAACTTCTTTCCTCCAACCACCACAGTCTAGCTTCTCCTCTCCATTAACCACTAACCTTCAACAGCCAAAACTCCAGTGCATCACCAGTGCTCTTCTTCTTCCACATCGCACCTTCACCACCATTTCCTACCATCGCCGGCATTTCACCACTGTTCGTCTACAACCAATATTCCACCCAAACACAACAATTCATCGCCACTGCTCTTCCTCTTTCGTCCAACTTCTGCTGCCTCCACACCATCTCCTCCGTTCTCATCGCACTTTCAACAGCTCACCACGCCCTACTCCTCCATCCATTTCTTTGTTCATCCCACCATCTTCACTGTTCAACCTTCAACCTCCAACCCATCTCCTTCCTCGCAACGGCCACCTTCTCACTCACAACACCACACTTCCTCTCGCCATCTGCTCTCCTTCTCTTTCCTCCGTTCATCACACCACTATCTCCTCTTTTCTTTTCCGCCTCTCACCACTCCTCTGTATCTTGCACCCACATCATCGCCTCCACCCCACCCGCAACAGCCACCATTTCCTCCTCCTCCGTTCACTCTCTCCTCTCCTTTCCGACTAACACCAATTTCGCCGCCGCCAGCCTCCGTTTGATTCCACCAATCAACACCACCTCCGTTCACCCTTCATTCTCCTCTGTTCAACAACTCGCCAGCCCTCTTCCGTCCTCCTTAACTCCATCCAAAAAATTTAAAATCAATTTAAAAAAGAAGAGAGATCAATTTAAAAACTTCGACAAATCCAGAAACAGGGGGAGAGAAAGAAATTGAAAGAGGCGGTGAAAAAGGAAGAGAGAACAGGGGGAAAGAAAGAAAGAAGGATTGAGAGAGATTGAGGAGAAAGAGAGAAGGATTGAGAGAGACCCATCTTCTCCACTCTCTCGCCTCCTTCCGTTCACCACAAATCTCAACCCACCGTTCATCTCTTCCCCACCCATTTCCTTCAATTCGTTCAGCCGCCATCCACCGCTACAACCATCCCCTTCAACCCAGACCCTCCCCTTTCATTACCGTCCACCATCTTCTCCAACCACCATCGCCCCCAACTTCTCCCCAAAAAAGGTGAAGGTTAGTGACCCAAGTGAAAGTTTTCGAATAGTACAGTGATGATTTTGGCCATTTACCCCATATTTTGGAAAAAAAGTTCCCCCAACACCCCGTTAATCATTAGTCTTTTTTTTTTTTCAATGCTTGGCTGAATTCGATCCCAGCAAAACACTCGTATGTATCATTACCTCTAAACGCCGTGAACATTTCTAAGACTCAGTGCAGTTAGGGGTGAGCACGGAAAACCGAAAACCGATAAAACCGATCAAACCGAACCGACCAAACCGAATATTTGGGTTTTTTTGTGGTTTGGTTTGGATATGGTTTTAAATTTTAAAAACCGAAAATTTTGGTTTGGTTTCGGTTTTACTAAATTTTCCACCCGATATAACCGAACCGAACCGAAAATATATAATATATATTAAATATATATTTTTAATTATTAATATAAAAATATACATATATAATAATAATTTTAATAAAAGGAAATCAGATTATATTAATACATGATAGTATGATACACACAGCCACACAGGTTACACAAGGATACATTAAAGCCCAACCCAAGAGTTGAGCCCATTATACTTTAAAACTTTCCAACCCTAATTTCATATATGATAGCTACGCCCCCGCCTTTCTCTTAAGTCTTAAACACTAAAACTAAACTCCTCTTTCCCTCTTTTGTTCTTCAGCTTAATTTACAGGTTCCGTTTTTAATATTCGATTTTTTTACTTGCTAAGGCTTTATTGATTACATGGTTTTTATTTACATCTTTAATTGATTTAGAAGATCTAATTATGTTTTCTTTACTTGTTTTTTTGAAGATATGACCTCAGTTGAAGATCCTGTTGTTCCTGTTGAAGTTTTATCTGATGTTGCCCCTGATGAAGACCATGTAGACGAGCATCAACAATCTGAATTAAAGTCTCAAAGTGCACAAAAGAGAGGGGAAAGGTCAGATATTTGGAAAGTGTTTACAAGAGATCCTAGGAATTTGAAAGTGGCTGTTTGTAACTACTGCAAAAAACGGTATGTATCTCCTCCTGGAAATGGCACAAGTTCTCTATGGAATCATTCAAAGAAGTGTTTAAAGAACCCTAACAGAAAAGCTAATAGAAATCAGCCTATTCTGAATTTTGAAAAGAAAAGGGATGGGGGAAGTACTCTTAAGGCTCATACCTTCAATTATAATAAGTGTAGAGAAGCTTTGGCAGAAATGGTGATTTTAGATGAATACCCCTTTAGAGCAGTTGAAGGTCAGGGTTTTATTAAATATTCAAAATGTTTGGAGCCTAGGTTTAGCCTTCCATCGAGGTGGACAGTTGCTAAAGATTGTATAAAGGTATACAATCAAGAAAAGAAAAAACTGATATGATAAAGTTCATATCCAATTTATTTTTTAATGAAATGTTACAAGTGCATGATATGATAAAGTGGATGATTAATTCAAGTAATGATGATACTTTGACAAGTATGGCAAGGGAAATGAAACTCAAGTATGACAAGTATTGGGGAAATTATGATAATATTAATTACTTGTTGTTTGTGTGTGTTGTTTTGGATCCCCGATGTAAGTTGAAATATGTTGAGTGGAATTTAAGAAGATTGTGTGATAATGATGTTGGGAAGAGTAGTTACATTACTAGTAGGGTGAAGGAGACAATTGCCAAGTTGTATAGGCATTATGAAAATGAGTCCACTGCCTATAAATCTTATTGTTCTATGGAAAATAGGGGGGGACCAGGAGCTAGTGGAGAAACTGAACCAGCAGCTACTGGGATGGATATGTATGCCATTCTAAAACTAGAAAGGTCAAAAGCATATGAAATTGATATGCTGGCAGAAGATTCTCATGAAAATAAATCTGAACTAGAGATTTATTTGATGGATAAATCTGAAATGCAAGTAAAGGAATTGGATGTACTTTTATGGTGGAAAGCTAATACACAAAAATATCCGATTCTCTCGAAATTAGCACGTGATCTGCTGGCTGTTCCAGTTTCTACAGTTTCATCGGAGTCTGCCTTCTCAACTGGTGGTAGAATTCTGGACTCATTTAGGAGTAGCTTGCTGCCTAAAACTGTTGAGACACTGTTATGCGCTCAGAGTTGGTTAAAAACTCCACAAGAACCAATTCAACTAAGAGAAATGCTTCAAGACTTGGAAAAGTATGAAGAACTAGCGAAAGGTATAAAATTTCTATTAGTTGTGCTTTTTTAAATCTGCTACTTTATATCTACTAGTTGTGCTTTTTTAAATCTGCTACTTCTGTTTTTTGTTTGGACGCCTCAGATTTGGATGCTGCTGTTGCGGGTCTGGAATTGGGTGCTGGCGCTGCAACCGTTACATAATCTCAAAAAGGTACTTGTGATTTTCTGCTCTGTAAATAACTTGCTTCTGGTGGTTGGGGAGAGAGTTATCTCTCCTGCTTCTGTTCAGTACTTGTGTTCTGATGGTATTTTGTAACTTTGTTGCAGGTTAATTATTGTTCAGGTGGAGAACAAGCCGGGTATAAAGTGGACAAATCGTGAAGGCTTTTATATTTCGTATTCGCTTTTTATTTATTTTATTTTGTAAGACTTTGAACGTTGATGTATTAGACTTTGTAATTTAATTTCTAGCAACTTTGATGATATTTGGTTTTAAACCGAAACCGACCAAACCGAACCGTTTTAATTAGGTTGGTTTGATTTTAAATTTATGGTTTATGGTTTGGTTATGGTTTGAAAATTTAAAAACCCGTAATATATGGTTTGGATGGTTTCACGGTCCTAACCCGACCAACCCGACCGATACTCACCCCTAAGTGCAGTAATAAAGATCCACAACAAGTTTAACTTTTCTTATCTCAAGTGATCAAAAATGTTTTTTTCAAATGTATGCACAAATTTATAATTATTTAATTTAATCATATTTATTTTAGATCATGAATCAGTAAGAATTTCCTGACTATAAGCTTATTAATCAGTATTAATAAATAACGAAGGCAATATAGGTGGGAGATCGATCGATTGAGATAGGGGACTCATGCAAAAATGATGAAATTAAACATATGGTGGCTAAGTATGAAACTAATGAGTGACCAACAAACTAGTTGGTTTCATTAAATTTATAAATAAAAAATTAAAAAATGGGTGGTCTTGTAATGCAAAAATAAATAGGTTGGGGTTGGGACTAGTGGTGGCTATTAATTGATTAGTTAATACTAATTATAATATACTTTCTAATTATATAAAATATTAAAGATATTATTTTTTACCTAAAAATGAAATTACTCAGTTATTGAAAAATATAAAAGGTAATATGTTTAACCTTAAAAAGGAAATTGATTAATAACGGATATATTTTAGTTAGATAAAATATAAAAGATAAAAATTGATTAGTTAATAAGATGGATTTTATCTGTAATCAAGCAAGGTTAATACCTAAAATCAACATGTAAAATACTCACTAACTAAACTTTTAATGTTTCGGCTTTTATATATTTTACCTGAAAAGAAAATTACTTAGTTATTGAAAAATAGAAAAGATAATATGTTTAATCTGAAAAAGGAAATTGATTAGTAAAGGAGAAATTTTAGTTATATAAAATATAAAGATATAAATAAAGGAAATTATTTGATTATTGAAAAACTGAAAAGATAATATATTTAACCTGAAAATGGGATTGATTAGTAAGGGAGAAATTTTGTTAGATAAAATGTAAAAGATATAAATTGATTAGTTAGAAGGATGAATTTTATCTGTAATTAAGTAAGGAAAAATAAGTATAATCAAAAGGTACCATACCGACCGACCAAATTTTTAATGTTTCGGCTTTTATATAATAGTATAGATATTACAAAACATATATGTATAGTTATTACTAGAAGTGAAAAACGTAATTTAAAATAACAAAAAAAAACTTTTGAAAAAATATTATTAATAAAATAATGATAAAATAATTTGTGCATCGTAAAGATATAAATCTATATGTGCATATATATATAAATTGTATATATATAATATTATTTTGGATTTTAACTTTAGATTTCTCAATCGCATATGTCATAATTTTAATTTTTGTTTCATAATTCTTTTAAATACAATACTATTTTATTAATTAAAAAAAATGAAAACATATAATTTTCTTTTAATTTATTAAATGAGTAGGACCCTGAACTCTTAATAGATTCGGTCGAAACCCAAAAAATTTTACAAATTCAGACAAAAAAAATTATATTAAGGTGATAAAATAACCGTTGACCTAACTCTTAACATTTTCTCTTTTTAAAAACCATTTGTAGCCATGCATAGATTTCCCGAACAGTTTAACTACAGTCTACAAGTACCTACGGGCTACGGAGTATCCCTTTGTTGATAACCGACCAGATCCGCACATGTATCACAGTATTTAAATAAACAATTCCCACGAGGAAGACGGAGCAAATAATATGTTAAAAAAAAAAATGATGTTTGTCTTTGGTCGCAGACTCGTCCTCCGGCAGATTTTCATCGGCAAATGAAAATTTGAATCCAGACTTTCTTGAGCTATAATTTTTGTTAATTAATTAATTCATTTAAAATCTTATTGCTGATATTATTATTTTTAATATTTGATCGATGATACAAATCGCAAATATTTCATATAATATATATTTATTTTTTATAATAAAAAATTTCATCCCATATAAATTATAAATACCAATTTTTTTATTCTACATTATCATGTGACTTATATGAATAGTATAAAATTTTATTGAAACCTGAGAATCACAAGTAACGAACGACCAACCATTTGTCACAAGCATCATTCCCCGTCCATGTTTCAATCGAGAAGCACATACATGACTCTTGAGGATCACAAGGCTCAGGAATATCACTACGTAGATTATTAATACTAACTTTATATTGGTAATTGGTTCAATATTTCTTTAAACAATTATTCTGCATGAGATGCTTCATAAATTATTTTAATATTTTTATTTTCTTTCTTAAAATGTCATCTTATAATTTAACTAAATTTTCTAAGTTTTTTTTATCTTTGTGTTTGTTGGATAAATAAAAATGCCTACCTGAAGAGAACATGTACTGCATTTTCATTCATTATATGAATTCAATACAAATTGATCTACAGGCTTTACATATATAAATAAAAACAATTATTAATTAGTGAGTAAATACATGTCCCATTATTTATTGCACAACCCCGCTACATTTAACTTTTAAATAATTTTAGAATACTACATTTCATCAATAATTAATCTGTCACTGAACATATATTAATTAAATAAAACTAAATAAATACTATTTGAAGAATAATATCTAACAGTTTTATATATTATAACATTTTTCTTTATATATGAATATACACGCTTACATGTAATAATTTTTTCAATGAGATAAAATTTTTAATTCTATTTGAAACTATTTGAAAAAATATTACTATATTTTATAGTTATTTTATTATGAAAAAATTATCAAAATAATCATTTTTGAGAGTTAGTGGTCCAAAATACTGAAAATCGAAATTATGGCTTGACCTAACACGTTGATTCTGTTCTATGTCCAAGGATATCACGTTGAATCGTGTTACGTATTATATATACATACAAATATGATTAGGATGGATCAGTTGATTCAACCTCTTCACAAAACTATCTCAACTATGGCTTCTGAAAATCCTCCTCACTAGGCTACAACAAACCGCATCATGGTGGTTTTATACATAATTTTCCTCACATGCTTCCCATTGTGCTCTTGAAGGTTGAAAAACATTGCCAATGCAGTGAGGAGGAATTGATGGAACCATTCTTTTCCTCAAGTTCACAGTTACAAAACTATCCTTTCCGGCGCCGCCAAACGCATCTTACAGTAGCAATAATATTATCCCACCACATATTTCTCACAATTAAAGCCCTACTCTCTAAATCCAAACAATCTTTAGTGACCACCTTTTGGGCTAATTTCAATTGGGTTCTCTTATTTGATTTTGATTTTGATTTCAATTTGATTTTGATGAGGTTGTGAAGTGGCGTTGACGGGTTGTTTGTGTTCTTGATCTTTGATGCAAGTTGAGTAAATCTGAGATGGTTTGAGTTAATGGGCTGTGATTTGATTTGTGTTTGTTTTGGTAATGGATTGGGTGGTTGTATTGTAAGAACAAATTTTATGAAATTGGTGGTTATGACAACACAAACAACGCAGATGTACTGAAGAAAAATATAGGTATCAGTGTATCACGTTGGACGGTGCTCCGTATCTGTGTATATCACGTTTCACGAATAAGCGTATCCTTGCAATACGGAGCACGGAATAACGTATCTTTGCAATACAGAGCACGGAATAACGTATCTTTACAATACAGAGCACGAAACAGCGTGTCCCGTCGGTATTTAAGGCCAAATATTTGGAGCTCAGTATTTTGGGCAAACAATATTTATTTTTGATTATTTATGACCTTCACCCTTTTATTATTGAATGTATTTTTTTAACTTGTATATTTATATTAAATTAAATTTAAGTAGAATGCTTATAACTACTATAATTATTCCCGATTTTTAGTTATTTTTTATTCTATTTTTCTAAAAGATTGTTTTTTTCAAAATTCATTTATTTGATCATTATTATTTTTCAAAAATTTATTACAGTAAACTTTTTTCACATAGCTGTTACTATTTCTTTTTCATTATATATTAAACTTTTTTGACATAATTGTTACTATTTATTTTTCATTACATTTTCTTAAATTATTACGAAATTGTAGAGAAAAATGAATTTTAAATATGACCGGCATTATATACTTACATGAATAATTTATATTTTCTTAATTATAGTTATTTTAACATTGGTGATATATATTTGTATAGGGCTTAATGATCCTATAGTTAACTATAGGAAAATTTCCTACAATTAACCACTGAAATAAAGACACATCACATACTTTACTAAATAAAAAGACATCTCATTAATATCCCTACGGGGCCTTTATAAATAAAAGATAACAATCACATGATTTTAAAGGTTAGAAAATTCTCCTAAAGTTAATTGTAGGAATCTTTTTCTCATTTGTATATATTTTCAAATTTTATGTTACAACTTTTAACTCAGAAATGTAAATTTTGATGTACACTTCTACATCCACTTGTGTAAAGGTATGTTTTAAGAATTATGTAGGACATATCATGCCAAAGTAACTCATTTACTCAAATTATATATAAAGATAAATTTATTTTCTCAATTCAAATTTTACACTACTTACAAATTCTGAACCTGTTAATTATTTCATTTGTTCCATTTTAATTGTTCTATTTAACTTTTTTATGATCATTAAAATTATTTATTCACAATTTTAAAAAATTAAATAATATATTTTAAAATAAATTTGGTTATATATATATATATATATATATATATATATATGTTAAAATTTCTTCAATCATATAATATACATAATTTTTAATCAAAATTGGATCAAATTGATCACACCCAAATGAAATAATGCCCAAAATACCAATTTTTCAAAACACCGCCCAAAATACCCACGGATCACGCCAATGGGTAAGGCGTAACCCACGTACACTGTAGTAGTCCGAACCACTTCCCGTCGGCGACAAATCTCGATTTGGGGTTTCCAATTTCGCGAATAAAACACTATAAAACTGGTATGGATGTGTAGAGGATGAAGAGACGATTCCAATGGTGTATATAACATGACTGGAAAAACACGGGAGGGGGATGAACGGAGGGAGAGAAAAATGAATCGCCGGAATCGCGATTTTGAATATAAGTCGCGAGATCTCGAAATCCGACAAATGAAATGGTATGAAACTTGTATAGGATTGTAGAGGAGACGAAGGCGATTCGATTGGTGTCTAGTTTGTGACCGGACGACCACGAGAGAGGGGTGAACGAAGAGGAGGAGTGAAGTCGCCGACGAGTGCTTCTCTCGCTTTTCTCTGGAGACGAAGAAGACGACAGATGCGCATTTGGAAGATGCGTATCCGAAGATGCGCCTTCCTGAGATGCACATCCCAGCTCACATGCGCCTATGTGACCGGCATATCCATGCATTACTCTAACCTCATAGGCGTAACTCAAGCAATACTACCACCCCAGAGGCGTATCCCCATTCACGTTGCTGTCAGAGGCGTATCCCATTGGCATTTTGGGCGCGCAGCACTGAATGTGGGTATTTTGGTTAAGGAATAATAAAAAATGGTTATTTTGTGCACTCACCCCACAAAAATTAGATAGGATAACTAAAATGGAACGGTCAAATTGATCATAAAAAAAATAAATAGGATAATTAAAATGAAGCGTAAAAAATTTTTAGTTAATAACAAAATCTTTCTTATCTATACTATGAATAATGACCATTAGATTTTTAGTAGAAAATAAGAATCGTTAGATCTAATGATTAAATCTATTATATGATTAAATTAATTTACTAAAATTTCAAGTTTCGAATTCTATCAACGATATATTTATTATAAAATTTATAATATAAGTTTTAAACCATGCATATCAATAATTAAATTTATATTAAATTATTAAAATTAAAATTAAAATAAAACATTGTAAATAATGATTATATAATGATTATACAAAATCTATCATATCTATACTATTATATAAAAGCCGAAACATTAAAAGTTTAGTCGGTCGGTACGGTATCTATTGATTTTACTTATTTACCTTACTCAATTACAGATAAAATCCATTTTACTAATTAATCAATTTTCTTTTTCAGGTTAAACATATTATGTTTTCTATTTTTCACAAACTAAATAATTTCTCTTTTCACGTAAAATACAATATCTTTTATAATTGATATAACTAAAATTTCTTCTTTATTAATCAATTTGCTTTTTCAGGTTAAACATATTACCTTTTCTATTTTTCAATAACTAAATAATTTCCTGAAAATACAATATCTTTTACATTTTATCTAACTAAAATTTCTCCTTTTTAAAAAATACTACAAGCAATTTTGTTTAATAGAATAACATAATTATATTATAATTTGTATTAACTAATTAATTACCTTTTTCAACCAAAGCATGTTACTTTTTCTCTTTTCTCTAACTAAAATTTCTCTTTTTCCAATTATATCATGGACTTTTATAATTTATCAAACTAAAATATCTCCTTTATTAATCAATTTCCTTTTTCAGGTTAAACATATTACATTTTCTATTTTTAAATAACTAAATAATTTCCTAAAAATACAATATCTTTTACATTTTATCTAACTAAAATTTCTCCTTTTTTAAAAACAGTAGGAGCAATTTTGTTTAATAAAATAACATAATTATATTATAATTAGTATTAACTAATTAATTACCTTTTTCAGTCAAAACACGTTACCTTTTCTCTTTTCTCTAACTAAAATCTCTCTTTTTCCAATTATATCATGGACGATTATTTTTTTAGGCAAAACACTTTTCCTTTTTTATTTTCTCTTACTAAAACCTCTCTTTTTTCAATTATATCACGGGGGTTTCTATTTAATAAATATAAAATAAAAATATTATAATACTAATAATTAACCGATTACCTTTTCAGCTAAAACGTATCATCTTTTCTATTTTTTCTAATTAAATTCCTTTTTTCTAGAAATATCACGGGTAACATTAATTTCTCATTTTCAAAAAGTTTGAGTAATTTTATTCAGTAAAATAGCATAATTAAATTATAATTACTATAAACTTATCAATTACCTTTTTTACATAAATCGGTCATCTTTTTAATTTTCACGTTACCTTTCTATTTTCTATAACTAAAATATCTCTTTACCAATTATATCACGGGCGGTTATATTTAATACAATAAACTAATAATATTATAATATTAATAATTAACTGATTACCTTTTTCATTTAAAACGTATCATCTTTTCTATATTTTTTTAAACTAAAATCCCTCTTTTAATATAGAAATATCACGAACAATATTATTTTCTCTTTTTCTAAAAATATCACGAGCAATTATATTTAGTAAAATAACATAATTAAATTATAATTACTATAAACTAAACAATTACCTTTTTCACCTAGAACATGTTACCTTTTTGATTTTCTCTAACTAAATTCTCTTTTTTTCTAATCATATCACGGGCATTCTATTTAATAAAATGAAATAATAATTTTATAATTACTAATAATTAACCGATTACCTTTTTCAACTAAAACTTATCATTTTTTTCTATATTTTCTAACTAAAATCCCTTCTTTTTTAGAAATATCACGAATAACATTTATATAATTACTAGCAAATAACCCATGCGATGCACGGATCGCACAGATTTCATTTAATATGTATTAAATTTTATTTTATGTTATAATTATATTTTTAGATAATAATTATTTACAATATTTTATTTAAATTTTAATTTACATTATTTAATATAAATTTAATTAATGATATGCATGGTTTAAAACTTATAGTATAAAATTTTAAAATAAATATGTTGTTGATGGAATTCAAACCTTGAAATTTTAGTAAATTAATTTAATTATATAATATATCTAATAATTAGATCAAACGGTTCTGTTTTTATACTAAAAATCTAATGGTTATTATTCGTAGTATACAAATTTATGTTATATTTTGTTAGTGATTAGAAGATATGGTGTAATATTTTTTGGTATATATTAATTATTGAAATATTCTGCTTTAAATTAAAAGTTAACGTGTTTTAATTAGAAAAAAAATATTATTGATTGGAAGATATGATATTTTAGGTATTTATAAAAAGTAATATTATCAATTAAAAGTAAACATTTTTTAATTAAAAAGTCAATCGGCTAATTATCATTAATCATATTATTTTATTATTTATATTAATAATTAGGATGACCATCCCGAAAACCGAACCGACAAACTTTCAATGCATGCACGGGTTTCTTTTATTATATTATAAATTTTATTTAATATTACAATTATGTTTTTATATAATCATCATTTTTAATTTTAATTTAATATAATTGAATATACTCATGTTTACGGATTATACTAATGTTTACTTGTTATAAACAACGTATACGGATTTTTAATATATTTATTAATAATTGAAAAGTATGGTGTGATATTTTCGGGTATATTTTAATGAATGTAAGATTAGTTTCAAATCAAAAAGGTAACGTGTTTTTATTCAAAAGAAATATTAATGATTGGAAGATATGATACAGTTGATGTTTTTAGGTGTTCATAAAAGGTAAACTAATGTGAAAAAGGCAATCGACTAAATACCATTAATTATATTATGTTATTATTTATTTTAGGAATTTTTAGATGTTATTATGTGTTTTATAATGAAGGGTAAATAAGTAAATTCACGACGTACCAAAAAACAGGTACCGAAACTTTTAATGTTTCGGTTTTTATATAATACCATGGATTATCAAATCATCTCATATAAAAATTTAAACCTCCAAAATTCATGTTTTAAAAAACATAATTTAAACTAATGAAAAAATTTCATATAATATTAAAAAAAATCCGTGCATCGCACAGATTTTAAGCTAATATATTATATAAAAGCCGAAACATTAAAAATTTGGTTGATCGGTATGGTACCCGTTGATTTTACTTATTTACCCTTACTTAATTACAGATTAACTAATCAATGAGTAGTGTTAGGTTCCCTTTTCCTAAAATTCATCCCAAATGACATGGCATGATAAATGGAATAATTTGATTGGGGGCACATACGATCGGTCTCATATTATTATTAAATAAATACCAATTATAAGTGTGACACGTCAGTTTTCGAAAATTTTTTTTTGAACAATTTTAGGGTTTCTAGCATTTTCCCTAATCAATTTATATCTTTTATATATTATCTAACAAAATTTCTCCCTTACTAATCAATTTCCTTTTTCACGTAATCTATACTATTATATTAAAGCCGAAAGATTGAAAGTTTGTAGGTTTGATTTCGGTTTGGTTATCCTAATTAATAAAATAAATAATAACTTAATATAAGTAATGGTAATTATCCTATTGCCTTTTTCCCATTTACCTTTAGTTAAAAATATTACCTTTTATAAACACCTAAAAACATCAATCGTACCCTATCTTTCGATCATTAATATTTCCTTTCTAATTAAAATACGTTACCTTTTTTATTTAAAACTAATCTTACAATCAATATTATATACCTGAAAATATCACACCATATTTTCCAATTATTAAAAAAAATATTAAAATCCGTATACGTTGTTTATAATAAGGAAACATTAGTATAATCCGTAATCATGAGTATATTAAATTAAAATTAAAAAAATTATTAAAAATAATGATGATATAAAAACATAATTGTAATATTAAATAAAATTTAAAACATAAGAAAGGAAACCCGTGCATCGCACGGGCATTGAAAGTTCGATTTTCAGCATCCTAATTATTAAAATAAATTATAAAATAATATAATTAATGATAATTAGTCAATTGATTTTTTAATTAAAAGGCGTGTAATTTTAATTGATGATATTACCTTTTATAAACATCTAAAATATCGTATCTTTCAATCAGTAATATTTACTCTAATTAAAACATGTTAACTTTTAATTTAAAACATAATCTTTCAATAATTAATATATACCCAAAAATATCTCACCATATCTTCTAATCACTAACAAAATATAATAGAAATCTGTATACAACGAATAATGATCGTTAGATTTTTTGTAAAAAAAATCAGAATCGTTAGATCTAATGAATAGATATATTACATGATTAAATTAATTTAATAAAATTTCAAGGTTCGAATTCCGTCAACGACAAATTTATTTTAAAATTTTATAAAAAAAGTTTTAAATCATGCATATCATTAATTAAATTTATATTAAATTATTTAAATTAAAATGAAAATAATTATTATATAAAACTATAATTATAAAATAAAGTTAAATTTATTACATAATAAAATAAATCCGTGCATCGCACAATTTATAAGTTACTCCCTCCGTTTCAAATTAGTAGTCCACTTTCAAGAAAAAATTTATTTCAAAATAGTTATCCCATTACAATTTTCAAGGCAATTTTTTACTTAAACTTCCCATATTACCCTTAAATTTAATTTCTAAGATTGGCTTTATGTTATCTAACCAATGCAATAAATATGGATAAATATGGAATTAGATATTTCTTAATATGCATAATTTTTTGAAAGTGAACTACTAATTTGAAACAGAGGGAGTAGTATACCATAACAAGTCAATCCTCATAATGTATTTCTTGATGCCTCTCGACCTTCGGTTTTCAAGCCCAGCTCAACAGATGATGAAAAAGAAGTTTTTCTGGTTGGGAAACTACCTTGGAGGCCCATCTCTTTAGTGGGTTCGACCAATGGCCCAACATAGGAAACCGAAGGCCCACATTGGTTCGGCCCATCTGTCGGCAACGGTCCAATCTGTTGAGCACTCCACAGAACGTGGGACACGTCATCCCATCTCCACCACCTCCAGGTTAGTCGCCCACGATTGAACAGATAGAGTATATACACCTTGACAGGTTTGACTTATCATTCATTTAAATCACTTACACACAAACACAGACACTATACGTTCAATATACCTTACAAAAATAGACTGATTTATTCTCACACCGGAGGTGAATTGGGGGGCCAAACCCTCGCATTCTTCTTCATTACAGGTCCGACCGAACCAGGATCCGGAAGAAATATAGTCGTAACATTTGGCACCGTTTGTGGGAACGTAGAATTAGTTTTGTCGACGTGAATTGGTGATCCATGGAGAGCTATGACGAATGAAACTGTACCACCGAATGAAACAACTCCTAGAACAGATAACAATCGTCGCCCAGTGAATGAAACCACCCCGAGGACTGAGAGCAGTTGTCGCATTCCTCTCATCACCCCCCTTTTGCTAGAGTTTGAGAAAGAAGGGCCCATGCCGACTCCCGGAGAACAGAGGCTGTTGGTGAGCCAATGGAAGGAGAGTCTCAAAGCAAAGGAAAAACAAAGAGAGAGGGACGACGAACGAAGCAAGAAGGAGGTGGAGAGATTGGCCAAACAGAGGGAGGCCGACCACCTGAGGCTTCAAGCTATAAAGCTCCGAAGAGAAGAAATTGAACTGGAGGAGAAGGTGCTTCGTGATGCCTTGGAAGCTGAAGTCCCGAAAACTGATAGCCGAAGGGAGAAGAGAGCCAGGGACGATGAAGACGAGTCATGGGACTCCGAATCGTACTCACGAAGGTCCCGATCGAAGGTAGTTTACTCCTCCGATTCGGAAGAAGAAGGTCCTCATACCGATGACAGAATCCGAAGGATCGAGAAAGTCATGTTTGGGGAAAGAAGGATCAGCCACGAGCCCGTGGTAACTGAAGATGTTGAGCAATTTCGACCACCCCCGGAAGGCAGTTCCCAAAGATGCACGAGTTTAATGGGAAGGGTGATCCCGAAGACCATTGTGAGAAATACGAATCTCTCATGACTGGTATGGGACACTGTGACATAATGCTTTGCAAAATGTTCAAAATGTACCTGAAGGGGCCGGTTGAAAGAGAAGTGTCCTAAATCCAATCATGGATGATGAGTTAGGATAAACTTTCTTGTAATCTTAGTAGGTTATTAGTAAAAGACATATTTGTCTATACACGGGCATTATCTATTTAAAGTGTTTTAAATTAGATGTTCCATAGTTTAGAGTAATGCTTCTAGAATTATAATGAGATTATAATAATGAGATCTAGAAGACGATAAAACTAGACTTAAACTGTTCCTGATCATAGGATAATTGATTGGAAGTTAGTTAATCCGTAAAGATAATTACATACTATGCTAGCTTCCTAGGAAGGATGCCTGTTCTCATAGGCATTTGTGTGGTGACACTATAGCTAGTATGTAGGTGCTTATTAAGGAATAAGTTCACTGAACATGACTCAATCAGTGGAGCAACTAATGGAGTTTACTCACGTGTCAGCAGTTGTTCAATTAGTGATAGTTGTACAAGTATCCTTAGACTTGAAATCGTTAGAGTAATCTTGTATATAATGAACTATGTTTTGGTTTAGTCCTTAGTCTCAAGGACACCCATTAGGTCTATTCTGGGCATAGGGATTTGTGTATGGAGATAGTTAACGGTCAATAAAGAATCTACCCCTTCTAGTAAAGGAAGAGAATATCCTATGCTATTCTTATTATGCTAGTTCCGGAATCTCTGGCCAGAGTGAATGAAATTAGAAAGGAGTTTCTAATTTGCATTAACATGAACTATGCATTATGAATAAAGAATCATATGATTAAATTTGATAGGCTTGACACGAGTTCCATGTCTTGTATTTAATCGGGATATTGTAGGGTGGAAGGAATTGATTGTACGGTAACTATTCACTGACTAGGTTCTAGGTATTCTAAGCAGTGAATTCATATTATCCGGATAGTCGCGATATGCTGAGAAGTATCCCTCACGATGTAGAATAAATATGATTAATTATTTAATTAATTATATTTAATGAATTAGAAGAATTCATATAAAAAATAATAAAATAGTTTTATTATTATTTATTTCTACTACCGGCTTAATATTGAACCTACAAGGTCACACAATAAAAGAGACTGATTTATTGGTGGAGGAATTAATTAATAATGGCTAGTAATTATTTATTTGTGAAATAAATAATTTATTAGCAATTTTATAATTGATTAAATAAGATTTAATTGATTATAAATTAATTAAGAAGAGTTCTTAATATTATTAATAAAGGATTTAATTTAAGAAATTAAATCAAGAGAGAGAATTATTTTCTAAAGAGTTTAGAAAAAGAATTAATGATTAAAAGAGTTTTAATTATTAATTAATTGATTAATGAGATTAATTATTTAATGGGGTTAATAATTATATTATGTTATGGAAAAATTCAGCTGAGATTTTTTGTCTATAAATATAATGTTATAACCCTATTAGCCTCGTAAGTTTTTGACGTAAGATTTCAGAAGGAGGCAACCCTATTTTCTCTCTCGGCCTTCTTCCTCCCTCCATTAAATCTCTTTCTTGGTGGATACTTGTGGAGTGCTTCACACACTGAGGAGCAGCTGCTAAGAGGCCATATTCATCATTCTTGGATCGCTTATAAAGGTTAGTAATCGATCCCACAATTTTTACATGAATTGTATGCAATATATGTGATATATATGCTACAAATTGTGTTTTACGCTTCCGTATATGCATAAAAATCCTTCACCGACGTCCATGTGGTACCGCTCACTGAGGCCCAGGTCGATCGGTTCGTACGAACAGATCAAGAGGAAATTCTTGAGGCACTATTCTCACTTGTGCCGAAGAGAGAAAGACATCGAGGCCCTAATTCTCTTTAGACAGAGGCCGAATGAAGATCTTGGTGACTATCTGGCAAGGTTTAAGGAGGAAGTTGGCATGGTGACGAATTTGGACAAGGTTAAAGCTGCTGGATTCCTCTCGGCCGAGCTTGACCCTGTTAAAGGTAAGAAGCTTCAATCTTCTCTTTACGATATGCCTCTAAAGTCTTCAAATGACATATATTTCCGGGGAGAGGCTATTAGAAGGAAGATGGAGTCTATTGGGGGGTATAAGGGCAGTAAGAAAAGTGATAGGAATGACAGAAGGGACGATCGAAGAGGTCGTGATAATATTAAAAGTAGGCTGAATGACACAAGGCCTGACAAAGGGGCCGAACGTAGGAGGGATAGAGATAGTACGGTGTTCACACCTCTAAACACCCCTATCTCGAAGATTCTCCATGAGATCAAGGGTAAGCCTGGGTTCGTTCGACCGGCCAGGCTAAAGACCCCTGAACACAAGAGGAATGAGAACAAGTATTGTGATTACCATCGGGATAAAGGACACAACAAGGATGAATGTTACCATCTGAAGAAGTTGATTGGGAGGATGATCAAAGATGGAGAATTGACCCAATTTGTGGGGGACCTGAGAGACAAGCTTGAGTCTAAAGAGAAAAAGAAGGAGGTCGAGAGTTCAGAGAAGTACAGGGGCAAAGTTAGAACAATATCCGGAGGAACTATACTGGATCGGGACAGTAAGACAGCCCGAATGAAGTACGCCAGGCAAATCTACAGCCTCTATCAATCGAGCGCAGCTAAGCAACCGTTGCCTATCTCCTTCACGGAGGATGATTTTAAAGATGTGATATAGCCGCACGAAGACCCACTTGTTATTAACCCAGTGATTGGGGAAAGCAAGATTTGGAAAGTGCTGGTAGATGAAGGGAGTTCGGTAAACATTTTGTATCACCGGACATATTGCAAGATGAACTTAGGAGGCGAACAACTGGAGCCATGCCATGAGGCACCGTTATATGACTTCGGTAATCAGCCTGTACCTATAGAATGAACCATCATACTGTCTGTTTTGTTGGGAAAAGCGCCATATAATGTGGCGAATGAAGCGAAGTTTTATGTGGTTCGGGTTGACAGCCCGTACAATGGAATCCTGGGAAGGCCAGCCTTATCATTGTTCCAGGCTGTGTCCTCTATCCCACATCTGAAGTTGAAGTTCCCAACTGAGCACGGAGTTGGGGAGATGAGAGGCGACTAGAAGGCCGCTCGAATCATAATGTTAGAAGATTTGGAGAAAGATAAAGATGTTAAGATGGCCGAAGCTGGCAAGAGAAAGAGAAGTGAGAACGAAGCTGGGGGTAGCCATCAACTGTTAAATATTGAATTGGAGAAGTTTGGGGCTGACTTGTCTAGCCCAATTGTCGAACCAGCTGCAGAAACTGAGGAAGTCGAGTTTTTCGTCGGGCAAGCAGGGAAGATGATACAGATTGGGAAGAGCATGGAACCAGAGCTAAAAAAGAAAGTTATTGAAGTCATCAGGGAATTCCATGATGTGTTCGCTTGGGGTCCCGAAGACATGCCAGGATTGGATCCATCGGTTGCAAAGCACTGTCTTAATGTCAAGCCCGATGCCCAACCTGTAAAACAGAAGAAGAGAAATTTTGCCATGGAAAGGCAAAAGGTCATCCAAGCTGAAGTGGTAAAGTTATTTGAGGCAAAGTTCATCGATGAGATAGACTACCCCGATTGGTTGGCGAACGTAATGGTGGTCAAAAAATCGAACGGCAAGTGGAGAATGTGTGTGGATTATACTGACTTGAACAAACACTGTCCGAAGGACCACTATCCGCTGCCGAACATTGATCAACTGATAGATGCTACTTCGGGGCATCAAATACTCAGTTTTCTGGACGCTTTTTCCGGATACCACCAGATCGTCATGATTATCGAGGACATATCGAAGACAACATTCATCACCCCGAACGGCACTTATGCCTACATCAAGATGCCCTTCAGACTGAAGAACGCGGGGGCAACATTTCAGAAAATGATCAACGAGGTCTTCAAGGCGCAGATAGGTCGAAATATGGAATGCTACGTGGATGACATGATTATTAAGTCCCTTTTCAGGGATCATACCGAAGATTTGAGGGAGTGTTTTGAAACCCTCAGGAGGAACAATATGAGAATCAACCTAAACAAATGCACGTTCGGGGTAAATAGTGGGAAGTTTCTGAGATATATGGTTAGCGCCCGAGGGATTGAGGCGAACCTAGAAAAAATCAAGGCTATAATTGATATGGAAGCACCAAAGACGATCAGGACATTCAGAAGCTGACCGGTCGGTTGGCAGCCCTGAAGAGGTTTGTTTCTAGGTCAGCTGAAAAAGCTCTACCGTTTTTTGAAGTACTTCGGGGGTCAAAGAACTTTGAGTGGGGGCCGAACTGCCAGAAAGCATTTGAAGAGATTAAAGAGTACTTAGTGAAAGCCTTACTCCTAATGAAGCTTGATCCAAAGGAAACACTACAGCTATACCTAGTTGTGAACGACCGAACACTCGGAGCTGTACTAGTCAAAGAGCACGAAGGGAATCTGCATCCGGTCTTCTATGTCTCCCATATTCTGAAGGATGCAGAAACAAGATATCCCAATGCAGAAATGTTTGCTTACGGACTGATCATGGCGTCAAGGAAATTATGCCACTACTTTCAAGGACGAACAGTACAGCTTATTACAGATCAGCCCCTGAAGAAAATTTTGCAAAGGCCTGAAGCTTCTAGCAGAGTGGTTGCCTTGTCGATTGAGTTGGAGGGAGTACGATTTGGAATTTATCCCGAGGATAGCAATTAAGGCACAAGCCTTGGCCGACTTCATGGTAGAATGTTCTTTTTCTGGGCCGAAGGATTTGGCTCCCGAAGAACAGCTTATTCGTTCGCCCGGAAAATGGAAACTCTTTGTAGATGGATCGGTCACTGGATCGAAATGTGGAGCAGGTTTAATTCTTAGCAGCCCGGATAGGTTTGAGATATACCAGGCCATCAGATTCACCTTCCCCCCAACCAATAATGAATCCGAGTATGAAGCATTGCTAGCAGGTCTGGACTTGGCCAGAAACTTAGAGGTAAAACATCTGAGGGCATTCAGTGATTCAATTTTAGTGGTCAAACAATTTACTGGGGAGTACAGACAGAAAGACCCCTGGACGAAGGCTTACGCAGCGAAGGTACGCGAAAATATTACGATTTTTGAGTCATTTGAGCTAAGTCAAATATCTAGGGAAAACAACAGTAGAGCAGATGCGCTGTCAAGGCTAGCTTCGGCCGAAACTCAGAATCTCCAAGGATCAATCTATCTGACCGAAGTGAAAGCCCCTTCTATTGAGAAGAATCAATGCATGGAAATACACGAGGGTGTCAACTGGATGACACCAATCAGAGCGTTTCTAGAAAAGGGTACTTTGCCACTGGATAAGAAAGAGGCCCAGACAGTGAAATACCGATCAACTAGCTATACCCTTGTGGGAGGCCGACTATTCAGAAGGGCAGCCACCCAACCATTACTTCGGTGCCTTGACCCCGAAGAATAGAGACTTACACTGGAGATGGTTCATGAAGGCATTTGTGGAGAGCATTTAGCAGGACGATCACTTGCCTTCAAAATCTTGAGGCAAGGATTCTTTTGGCCGACCTTAAGGGAAGACGCCACCCAGTATGCCAAGAAGTGTAAGCAGTGCCAACTTTTTAGTACTGTGCCAAAATAGCCGCCCGAAGAGATGACTTCGCTACTCAGTCCTATCCCTTTCGCCATGTGGGCAGTAGACATTGTGGGCATTCTGCCAACCAGCACGAAGCAAGCTAAATATTGCATAGTCGCCATTGACTACATGACAAAATGGGTGGAGGCTACGCCACTTTCGGCCATCACTGAAGAAGCGGCAAAAAAGTTTATGTTGGAACAGGTGATCTTAAGGTTTGGGATCCCGATGGTGTGTGTTTTGGACAACGGGACCCAATTCATTGGAAGCAAATTCAAGAAGTTCTTAGCCAAATTTGGAATCCAGCAGAAGTTTAGTTCAGTCGGTCACCCGCAGGGTAATGAGGCGATCGAAGCAGCAAAAAAAATCATCTTTGATGGGATTAAGAAGCGACTAGGGGAAGCTAAGGGACTATGGGCCGAAGAGTTACCGTATGTTCTTTGGGCCTACCGAACAACTCCAAGGTCATCGACCGGAGAGACACCTTTTAGGCTTGCTTTTGGTTCTGATGCTTTGATGCCGGCTGAAGTGGGTCTAGAGTCTTATCGTACTCAGGTTTTTAATGCAGACACAAATGAGTTCGGTCTGCGAGCAAACGTGGACATGATGGAAGAAGAAAGGGAGGTAGCACATCAGAGAAATGTCCGATATCAACTTCAAGTAGCCCAATATTATGATTCTGGGGTAAAAAAAAGGTCTTTCCAAGTGGCGGATCTAGTCCTTCGGGAGCTAGCGACTTCTATGCCGGCCAAACAAGGGAAGCTTATGCCAAATTGGGAAGGCCCATACACAGTGATTGAAGTGGTTCGGCCGCGAACATACAAGTTAGCAAACCCAGACGGTAGCCCGATCAAGAATACATGGCATGCTGCTCATCTTGGCCATTTCTACCAGTAAGCTTACTGGACGAATTTTATAGTTTTTAATTCAGTACTTTGCTTCATACAAGTTGGTTTTGAATTCCGTAAGTGAGCATCGATCTGTAATTTGCAATTATGTATGAGTTTTTGCATGATCAACCCCATTTTTACATCCACTGTTATTAGCTAAGTACATTGAAAACCAAAAGGTTAAGTACACAAAATTAAGCTAAACGGACCCATGTTTGGGGCTGATCGAATGAAACATGCGTCCTTTAACTCGTTTCAGTATTTAAGTACACCATGATTTAAGTACATTGCAAAGGCTTAACGAACCCATATTTGGGGCCGACTGAATAAAATATGGATCCTTATAAATGTCTTAGTATTTAAGTTGCTTTGACATTAATTAAGGCCGGGAGGAAATATTTTTCACCGACCGAATGGGACCTTAATCATTTACAAAACCCCTTAAATACTGGGGGGCAGCTAGGTTACGACCGAAAAAGCATAAATTATGCCAAGGCGAATAAAGCCGAAGATGCATAAAATTTAAAGAAATTATGCTAAGGCAAAAAGGAGCCGAAGATGCATAAAAATGAAAGAAATTATGCCAAGACAAATAAAGTCAAAGAAGCATAAAGATAGACAAAAATTATGCTAAGGTAAGATAATACCGAAGATGCATAAAAATAAACAAAAATTATGCTAAGGTAAGATAATACCGAAGATGCATAAAAATAAACGAAAATTATGATAAGGCAATAAACGACCGAAGATGCATGAATGCAAACAAGGAAAATTTTCCAAATTAACTGAGCTAAAGGCATAAACATATAAGAGCCCGAAGGCAGAGTTAAATATTATAAGTCATAAAAAGTTTAAGCCCTAAGGCGAAGTCAAATAAAGCAATTTAATCGGAAAGGGGTTCATCCTCTTCCGAAGAGACGACAAGGGGATCATTTGCGTCCTCTCGTCCAATCGGATCGGACATCCCTTCCTCCAGCAGAAGAGTGTGGTCAAGACCAGACGAATGGGCCTTCCGAATGGCAAAGTCATAGCCCATCTGGAAGACCCTATCCTCAGTACGCTCAATCATCTTCCGGCCCTTCCGGATGGACTTGCGAGATGCCTTCAGCTGGTCATTCCTTCGGGAAACTCTGGTCCTCAGACTTTCCAGCTGCTCCTTAAAAGAGTCTCGTTCAGTCGCCAAAGCCAGAGACTGGACGGTGACCCTTTCCAGTTCAGCTGCCGACGTCCGAAGATCTTCCTCAGCTTTAACCGCCATGGTCTCCAGCTGGTTCACTTCCTTCATTCTGGCATGCAAGCCCTCCATTCGGTCGGTCACAACAGAGGCCCAAGGAACAGCCTGAAATTACACCAAGTCAAAGGTCAAAAATACCCGAAGGAACGAGCAAAGGTTTACAAAAGAAAGAAACCTACCATGGAAAGGAGCGACAGCATCTCGGTACAGGCGCCCACATCATCCACCTTGTCATAGTTAGGCCTGTCGGCCGGCAGGATGAGACCCCTGCAAATATCGGGACCAATGTCCCTAACAGGCGAGGGATCCGAACAGACGAGAGCATCGTTCTCCAAAATACCCCATTGGGGAACATAGGTTTGGACCACCATATCATCCGGGCGGGTCCTCTTCCATTTCTCCAGCGGCGGCTCCGCTTCATTCATCGTCTTCAGCAAGGGTGAAGCCACCAGAGTTACTTCCGAGTCCTCGTTACCCTTCTCAGGGGTAGGGACAATCCTCTCCTCCGAAGCTGAGCACCCTCAGCCGCTGCTTGCTGAGCGGCAGCTTTCTGGAGGCGACGGTTAATTATCTCCTGAAGAAAAGATACTACACAAGAAACAAACCAAGTCAAAATATAAAGACGGCCGAAGAATAAAGCAAACAGCGCGAATAATTAAGGTTCAAGAAAAAAGACGAGAGCTACTGCTACCCCAAAGGGCAAATAACCAGTCGGGGTCCCGACTACTGGTTAAGGGAACTCTGTCCATGTCCAAATCACAAAGAAGCCCATAATCGTGTTCGTCCGCCCCTGGAATCGAAGGCAACACAACTTTTGTTGGCTCAACTTCTTTCTACATGGCAAATTTGGCTACCTTCGGCCCTGAAAAGAAGAACCACTTGTCGTGGGTTCCCTTGTTGCTAGAATTGGTCTGCGCCCAGTCCGACCGATTGTTCCTTCGAGCAATGGTGTAGAAGCCATTACTCTTCGGATTCTTTCAAAAATCGTAGTGGTACCAGAAGAGAGAGGCCCTAGGGTGGATCTTCGCCGCAAGACATCGGGCTTGAAAGCAGTTCACATGAATGAATGAGTTGGGATCCAACTGGCCAAGGGCAATCCCCATATTTCTCAACTGGTCCTTCATGAGAGGCAGTATAGGCACCCGGAAGCCACATTTGAAGGCAGCTTCGGAAATGCCTGTAGCTACATCTCCGAAATCCTTCGGAATCGGGGGATTGTGGTATATACGGTCCTTTCGACTAGCCGTGAAGACGTGCCAGAGATCGGGACCCCTCGGAATGTTGTACTTCTCGTGGAAGGTGGCTATATCCTCTTTGGATAGTTTGAACGCATGTTCGCCGCTGGGTAAGTCCCAACGTCGGTAAAAGGAGAGGGGGCCGAAGGACCAGCACCCTCCGTTGACCGATCCATGTCCCTGCATTCGGAAATGGAGTGACATCGGCCATGTACTCAGAGAACGATTAAGATGAGAAGAAGAAAAGACAAAAAAAAAGCAACACGAGCCGAGTACAGTAGGCCAAGATCGGTCGGGGACATCCTAAGGTCTAAGGCAATAGATCGAAAATCTACGGGCGAAGGTACAAAGGCTTCGGGGCATGGTTAGTGTAGATTGGGACCGTCCGAAGGATGTTCATGAGGCTTGAAGATCCCAAAGGACATTCATACCCAGAAAACCCTTCATCATTCCCAAAATCCTAAGGAAAGGCTAAGAGAGGGCACAAAATCCTAGAAATGGCACAATAAACCCAAAAAACATTTTAAACACACACACAATCTACCCAGGAACCATGTTGCCCAAAACATTTTGTTTATGCATACATATACAGAAAACATATATATATATATATATATATATATATATACATACATACAGTAAGATTATTCGACAGATAAATGGTATTTTCAAGTGCAAGATATGGGAACACTTGCGAAAAATGACATGAATCACTGAGTAAAAGGAGGAAAAACTCACTGTTTTGGGGACTTCCTAGAGATAAACTTCGAGGGGGACTGGTAGTCTGGGAACTCTCGAAGTCGAGATTACGGCTCCTATCGCGTGAACCCTTTTGTTGGAATGTAATGCTTGCTCTGGAGAGATTTGAAGAATTTGTAGAATTTGTAGATATGAAAATGACAAATGGAAAGGTTTTGAAGTTTATATATAGGGAGGTGTCGTTTAGACAAGTGCCGTTTCAAATTCAATGGCCGCGATTGACGCGCAATTCTCGAGGTTAGACAGCTGCCGACATTAAAGAGACACATCTCCCCAGGTGAAGTCTTATCGTCAGTTCCTGTCATCCTTATCCGAATGAAGGCTCTGGAAAAGTATTCTGAAGATGGACCTTGGGCTTTGGCCTCCGTCCTGAGGATAACTCCGAACGAAGTCCAGGGACATGTTGGAGACCCATATCTTTAGTGGGTTCGACCAATGGCCCAACATAGGAAACCGAAGGCCCACATTGGTTCGGCCCATCTGTCGGCAACGATCCAATCTGTTGAGCACTCCACAGAACGTGGGACACGTCATCCCATCTCCACCACCTCCAAGTTAGTCGTCCACAATTGAACAGATAGAGTATATACACCTTGATAGGTTTGAGTTATCATTCATTTCAATCACTACAAAAACCGACCGATTTATTCTCACACCGGATGATATGGGCTAAAAGTAAACCCCAAAAATACATTTAATGTGATATTTAATAAGCCTAGATTGGTCAAAGGTTAAAGCCCTTTACTGGGGCCCAAAACCTTATTTATGATAATAAATTCGTAATTAATAAATCAACCAATTTCAATCTTCAAGATTGAGTCTGAAAAGGAAACTAAATCATACTAGGAGTAGCCTCCAAGGCATACACCTTCAATACTTATCTCCTTATCTCTTGGAAGGCTCTAGAATTGGGCCAACTGAATAACTTGCCCACCAAGTCTCCTATTTCAACTCTAATTCTAGGGTTTTCAACACCTATATAAGGACCTGTTCCTTCACATTCAGAACTACGTTTTTTGGCTTGATTCTTGATATTTGCAAGATACGTAGGCATCTTGTGAGGACCCGAGTTAAGTCACGAAACACCTGATCAGCCATTAAAGCTCGAAGCTCTCATAAACCTTAGCATTAAATACGCAGTAAATACACCCTATATTTCGTTCCACAACATTTGGCGCCGTCTGTGGGAAGAAGATATCAACCATGGTTACCACCCGGAGAACACCAACACTTTCTGAAACCATCGGTAACACCACCGCACCCCCGATTGGGGAACCGGTGCCCCAAGGAGCGAATTCTCAACCGCTGATCACTCAGCCACAAGGAATTGAAGCACAACCTCATGAGTCGTTACCCCTGGTCACGAATCCCACCACCCAAGGGACAAATCCCCTTCAGATGGTGGTCACCCCTCTTGGAGGGCAGTCCGCTCCACCCACCGCTCAGATCTCTACTACAGTGATCCCCGCAAGCACGAACCCGCTATATGGGTTGCCTAATTATCCCCCGTATCAGGCCGGACCAAGTGGTCACGCTCTCCAGATACACGAGCCGTATAATCCACCTTACATCACGGGTTTAGGACCCAATCAAGGCCAGCAATACTATGACTACTCAGGCCCGTATTCTGATGATTCATCCTCGGAAGAAGATAGGGATGAAGCCCCGAGAAGACGTCGTCCAAGTAAGGAACCTGTTGGACGCCGAAGAACCCATGACCGACCTCCCTTAACGGCTGCTGAAAAAATCAAGGCTCTCGAGGCCAAGATCCAAAAATTAAAGGAGGACATAGAAATGGAACAGCGAAGACAGAATCAGAATCGACCCCCACCAGTGACGGGAGAAGACATTCCTTTTGTTGATTTGGAAAGCACCCTAAGGAGAGAGAGAAGGACCGAAGTCCCTAGAGGTAGAACCACGAGGGTCGAAACCCCCAGAGGCAACCGTGAAGACTTGATGCAACTTGGAGATCCTGATGATCCAACCCCTCCATTCACTGAGGAGGTGATGAATGCGCACATATCACGGAAGTTCAAGATGCCTACCATAAAGGTTTACGATGGAACGGGAGATCCCGCTAATCATGTAAGGACGTTCTCTAACGCATTGCTGTTGCAACCCGCCAGTGACGCCTTGAAGTGTAGGGCGTTTCCCCAAACGTTAGCTGGCATGGCACAACGTTGGTACAGCCGCCTACCACCAAACTCCATTTCCTCCTTCAAAGAACTAAGAAACGCTTTTTTCAGCCAGTTCATAGGAGGAAGAATTCATGAGAAAGATTCCGCATCTCTCATGACTGTGATACAAGGAAAGAATGAAAATCTTAGAGACTATCTCAAGCGATTCACAAAGGAAACACTCAACATTACAAACCCGGAAAACAAGGTAGCCATGGTGGCATTGCAGAATGGAACTTCGAATGTTTATTTCAAAATGTCATTGGCTAAGCATCCCCCTGAAAATATGGTTGAGCTCCAGCAAAGGGCGAGCAAGTACATCAAGGCGGAGGATAGTCTGAAGAAAGATCCAGGGACGGGGAACACCGGAAACGGTGACAACTCTAAGAAACGGAAGTCGGAACAGGAATATGATGCTAAAGATAAGTACCCACGCACGGGCAGGGATTCTGATTCAGCCCCTAAAAAGGGGAGTCCCGGGCAAAGGTTTGCGGAATACGCAAGGCTGAATACTCCAAGAAGTCAAATCCTGATGGAGATAGAAAAAGACAGGGATGTGAGATGGCCGAAGCCACTAAGGACTGATCCTGAGAAAAGAAACAAGAATCAGTACTGTCGGTTCCATAAGGATGTGGGTCACGATACCGACGATTGTAGACAATTGAAGGATGAAATTGAGTTCTTGATCCGCAGGGGAAAATTGAATAAATTCTGCAAAGACTGGGATCGGGGAAACCCAAGGCGGGATTATGACAGGAAAGATGAGGATCGTAATCACAATCAGCAGCCCCGGGGGCCAGTAATCAACATGATCTTCGGTGGCCCGACAGCGGCCGGGACAAGTAAAAATTCTAGAAAGGCGTATGCGAGAGAAGTAATGCACATTGTAGGGGAAGCACCAAAACGTGCAAAGACAGAAGTCTCGATTGGATTCGATGATTCAGACCTTGAAGGGGTGAAGTTTCCCCATGATGACCCCCTGGTTATCTCACCTGTGATAGGCAATTCTCAAGTAAAGAGGGTCTTGATCGACAATGGAGCATCGGTGGACATCTTGTTTCATGATGCCTTCTTAAAAATGGGATATGCCGAGTCTCAGTTGACGCCGTCAAACATGCCCATATATGGATTCAACGGAGTAGAGTCGAAGGTCGAGGGAACAATTCAGCTACCCATGACTATAGGGCAGGAGCCACGGGAGGCAACTCAGATGTTAAATTTCTTGGTTATCAAAGCTACATCCACGTAAAATGCTATCCTAGGTAGGACGGGACTACATGCTTTCAAGGCGGTTGCCTCTACCTATCATTTAAAGGTTAAGTTCCCAACCAGAAATGGAGTAGGAGAAGAGAAATGGGATCAAAAGATGGCAAGGAGTTGTTATGTGGCCGCACTGAGGCCGGATGGAACCGGGGGGCAGGTTCTCCCAATCGAAGATATGGATGTTCGGGAGAATGAAGAGCGCAGAGGAAAACCAGCAGAGGAATTGCTTCCCATACCTTTGGAACTGGGAGATTCTGAGAAGGTTACTTACATCGGGGCATCTTTGAAAGACCCCTTGAAGAGCAAATTGATCTCCTTTTTGCAAGACAATAGTGATGTCTTCGCATGGACAGCAGCTGACATGCCAGGGGTAGATCCCCAATTGATAACACACAGCCTGAATGTGGATCCAAACCGGAAGACAGTGAAACAAAAGAAGAGAAATTTTGCACCTGAGAGGTAAGAAGCCATAAAACAGGAGGTTGACAAACTCCTAGAGGCAGGGTTCATTGAGGAAATCCAGTTCCCGGAATGGTTGGCCAATCCTGTAATGGTCAAGAAGGCTAATGGAAAGTGGAGGATGTGCATAGACTTCACTGATTTGAACGACGCATGCCCAAAGGACTGTTTTCCCTTGCCAAGGATCGATACGCTGATAGATGCCACGGCTGGGCATGAGATGTTAAGCTTCATGGATGGCTTTAGTGGCTATAATCAAATCAAGATGCATAAGGATGATATTCCAAAGGTATCGTTCATCACCGACTTCGGTGTGTATTGTTACTTGGTCATGGATTTCGGAGTGAAAAATGCAGGAGCTACCTACCAAAGATTGGTAAACAAGATCTTCGCTCATCTCATTGGAAAGACTATGGAGGTTTATGTGGATGATATGCTGGTGAAAAGCCTACACATGACAGATCACATTGAACACCTATGTGAGGCATTTGAAGTGCTGAGGCATCATAAGATGATGTTGAATCCGGCCAAGTGTGCCTTTGGTGTTGGGTCTGGAAAATTTTTGGGTCTTATGGTCTCAAAACGGGGAATTGAGGCCAACCCCGACAAAATCAAGGCTATTTTGGACATGGAACCACCACGTTCTATAAAGGATGTACAGAAGTTAACTGGGAGGATTGCTGCGTTAGGGAGGTTCATCTCCAAATCCGGGGACAAGTGTTTGCCGTTCTTTAAAACTTTGAAGAAGGTAAAAAACTTTGAATGGACTGAAGAAAACCAAGAGGCCTTTGAGCAGGTGAAGAAGTATATGTCTGAGGCCCAGCTATTGGCCAAGCCGAGTACGGGAGAAATTTTTTATCTTTACTTCGCTATTTCAGGTCAAGCTGTGAGTGCGGTGCTGGTAAAGGAGGAAAACAAGGTTCAGAAACCCGTATACTATGTGAGTAAAGTTTTACACGGAGCAGAGTTGAACTACTCCACTATTGAGAAGTTTGCTTTAGCATTGGTAACTGCCTCTAGGAAGCTAAGGCCATATTTGCAGGCACATGAGATTGAGGTCCTTACAGGACAGCCGTTGAGAAATATTTTGCACAGCCCTAAGGCCAGTGGTAGGCTCATCAAGTGGGCAATTGAGTTGGGAGAATTCGATATTAAGTACAAGCCGAGGACGGCCATCAAAGCTCAGGCACTTGCTGACTTCGTGGTTGAATGTACCATTGATAACCAAGAAGTCGGGGGGCAGGAGATACCTCAGGAAGGCAGTAAGGAAGGCCAGGAACCCATACAAGTGGAGAAGGAATTCTGGATGCTCTATTTTGATGGGGCATCAAAAACAAAAACAAGTGGCGCAGGTCTTGTCTTACAAAGTCCCGATGGATTCATGATTGAATACGCCCTGAAGTTAGACTTTCCAACAACCAATAATGAGGCAGAATATGAAGCTCTGATAGCTGGACTTGGCTTAGCAGGAGCCCTAAGGGTCAAAAATCTTAAAGTTTGTGGAGATTCAAGGTTGGTTGTGGCCCAAGTCAATGGAGAGTTTGAGGCGAGGAATGAAACCATGGCTAAATACTTAAGGCTTGTGAAGGCAATAATAACTCAGTTTGATGAGTGCTACATTGAGCACATTCCGAGGGAGGAGAACACTAAAGTTGATGCCTTATCCAAGTTTGCCTCCTCTGAGATAGAGAATTACTCTGGAAGTGTCTACTTCCAAGTTCTGAGAACCCCTACCATCGACTCAAAGTTAATCGCACCTATTGGAGTGAGGGAATGTTGGATAGATCCCATAAAAGCACACCTCGAGACTGGTTGGCTCCCGACTAATGCCATGGAGGCACGCAAATTATCTGTGAGAGCGTTGAGGTATGCTCTGATTGAGGGGATACTCTACAAAAAATCTTTTGTAATTCCGTATCTAAAGTGTTTAAGGCCCGAAGAGGCCAAGTAAGCTATTGAGGAGGTCCATGAGGGAATTTGCGGACAGCACCTGGGGGCCAGGGCCCTAGCTCACAAGATAGTTAGGCTTGGATTCTATTGGCCTGAGATGATGGCTGATGCCAAAGAGTATGTGAAAAAGTGTGATCGGTGCCAGAAACATGCACCAGTAGTTAGACAACCACCAGAGATGTTGACATCCATTAGCTCCCCCATCCCATTTGCTATGTGGGGGATGAACATTCTTGGGCCCTTTCCTATGGCCACTGCTCAAAGGAAGTTTCTAGTTTTAGCCATTGACTACTTCACGAAGTGGATTGAGGCCAAACCTTTGGCTAAAATCACAACCAAGCAAATCATGCAATTCTTCTGGGAGAATGTCATGTGCAGATACGGAATACCACGAATCCTCGTTACGGACAATGGTTTACAATTTAACAACAAAGATTTCAAAGACTATTGTGAAGAGAATGGGATTGAGCTTCGATTCACCTCAGTTGCCCACCCTCAAGCTAATGGTCTAGCTGAGGTTGCCAACCGAATCATCCTCGATGGACTGAAGAAGAGAGTAGAACGCTCCAGAAATACTTGGGTGGATGAGTTATTACCCATACTCTGGGCATACCGAACCACATGCAAGGTGACTACTGGAGCAACTCCATTCATGTTAGCCTACGGGGCTGAAGCTGTGGTACCCGTGGAAATCATGCATGTATCTCCACGGGTGGAGGCCTTTGAACCAGACACCAATGAGGAAGGAATGAGATTAGCCCTCGACCTAATCGACGAAGTAAGGGATGAAGCCCATGCTAGGAATACAGAGCATCAGAAGAAAGCTTCCTTCTACTACAACCTAAGGGTGAAAGAAAGGTTCTTCCGTCAAGGAGACTTAGTGCTCAGAAAGATTGAAGCATCCGGGGTTGGACAAAAAGGAAAACTGGCACCAAATTGGGAAGGCCCATACCGGGTCAAAAGCACACTGGGTCGAGGATCATACAAGTTGGAGACTCTGGAAGGAATCGATGTGCCTCGCACTTGGCATGCATCCAATCTCAAGGTATATTATGTTTGATTATCCTATGAAGGACGTAGCTTATATCTATTAGGAAAGTAGAAATAAGGTCGACGAAACCATTTTGGAGTTTTTTAAACTCTGAGTAGGAAGTAAAGTATTATGTAAGGGCTAAGCCCATTTCAAGTTTTAATGCAATTTGTTTTTCTCCTCCTTTAGTTGTTGTTTTATGTCTGTTATGTGTCAAGAGCGTATTTAAAATTGCTAGCTAAAGTAAGCTGAAACACAAAAGGCAAAGCAACCAAATAGAAGGAAAAACCAGAAAATGCATAAATAAGCAAAGCCCGGAGGCTATAGTTTCAAGGTTGCTAATTTAAAAACAAAACATCAAAAGATATGCCACGCAGGGCCAACATAAATAAAATCAAGGTGCCTTAGTCTTCCCAGAGCTCCTAGCAGGAGAGTCCCTGTCAGTGCTGGTATGGGTAGTCGAATCCCCAGCAACTGAACCGCCGGATTTAGCACGGAGAGGGGAGCGAGCAGGGTTCAAAATCCTGTCAGTAGCATCCTCCCCTTCCTCCTCTTCCTCCTCATCCTCATCCATGGGGGTGATTCTCTGAGACTCCAGCAACTTGGCCAGCTCCAACGGGGCCTCAGGGCAAGGAATATCACCGATCTGGAACAGCCCGGGGTGCCTCTCAGAAACAGCATCTAGTGCCCCCTTCCAGCCACTAAAGTAGTTGGCTGGATAGATAAGATCATCATGCTTAGCCATAAGCCTCTGAAAGTCCTCGGAGTCCATATAATCATCTATGATATCCTCCTTGCCCTGGCGAAGCTCAGCAATGCTACCATAGGCTTTCTCTAGCTCCTCCTCCTTCGCCTTCAACTTCTCTTCCAAGCCTGTAACTTGGGCCCTCGACTGGTCAAGATCTTTCTTGTGAGTTCCAGCCTGAGTTCGCCAAGACTTGGCATGATGCATGGCTGCCTGGAAGTAGGTGTTGCCCTGAAAAACAACAAGTTAAAAACAGGCGAGAAGTAAAAATCTAAAATAATGAGGTAAAAACAAATACTTACGGTGGCAAGAGCCTGAGCACCCATAAGCTCAACACCCTCCAAATCGCGGGAAACGACAATAACGCGATAATCAGCAGGGGTGATTGAGTGGTAGGACCAATCCTTGGAGTGTTGGGTGCTACCTACAACCGAGTCCTGTTTTCTGATGCCCCAAGCGGGACGGAAAACAGAAGTCTTAGCAGAGGAGGCAGCCCCACTGACCTCTTCTACATCAGCAGCATCATGGGGCCTTAGAAAGGCCGGCTCTCCGGGCTGTCCCCTAGGGTCCTTTGTAGCTCTCCTCCTCTTCATACGAGGAGTTTCCCCAGCCAAATGCTCCTAGAGCTCATTAATGGCCTTCGCAGCTGAAAAAACAAAAGACAAGATTAGTAACATGAACTCCTCTTTCCATTTAGGGTTACTATCGGGAATTGAAGAGGGATCGTAGATATTTGGGATCGTAGCACGAAGGCTGATATATACCCAGCCAGGATAAGTGATTGCACTATTCTTAAATTAAAAAATCTTCCTAAAAAGAGAAACAGATAGTGGAAAGTTGTTTTTTAAACAAAGGACCATGAAGCAAAGAATGGCCCTCCAAGCGTTTGGAACTAGCTGACAAGGGTTTATTTGAACATCCGCCAGTAAAGTGGGGATGAAATCATGAAAAGGAAAACGAAGCCCAGCCATGATAGCATCCTTGTATATGCACAAGGCATGGGGCTTCCAATGACAAGAATGATCCCCTGGTTCAGCTGGGATTAATTTAAAGGGGGAACGAACGTTGAAGAGTTTGTTGAATTTTTTAATTTTCTCAGCATCAAAAAATCTATAATGATGATTATAAGAATCTAATGCAGAAATGGAGGGATATTCATCCCCCCTCTGATTAATCATATCAATCAACGAGGTGTATTTTGAACGAATAGGAGGGAAAGAGGTACCTCGCGAAGAAGAGCTCATCTTGCTAAGTCTCCTGGCTTCTCTGTCATCCGCCATTGAAATGCTTGGGAAGGAAGCTTCAAGAAATGACCTTCAAAGAAACCCAGAAAACAGCCTTGTGGAGAACTTTGGCCGGAATTTGTTGCCGGAAATCGCTTGAAACTAAGAGCTCTAGAGAGAAATTTTAGTGAATTATTTGAGTGAAGTGAGAAATGAGTTCACTTCTCACCCCTTTTTATACAAAAAATAGCCAGTCACTTAACCGGTTAAGTTGCTATGGCAACCGGCTATAACCGGTCAAGGCCCATTGGCCCAACTATAGGCCCAAGATCTAGAAGCTCATAGAAGCTTATATAGTTTGAAAGAAAGTTCTAGAAGGATCGGGAAATTCATAAGCAATTGGTAAAATAACACCAAGTCGTATATATATCGCGAACTCAAATCAGTTTGTAGATTGAGTTCATAAAACTCACGAGGAAGCCTGTTATTGATCCTTACACGAACTCATTTTACTTCGTGAGATTAGGTCGTGTCAAATTCGATGAGACCAATCTATGGACCTTGGACGACCTCGAATCACCTCGTAAGGTGAGGTCGTAGGTTGTACGACAAGGCTAATTATTGGACCTTACACGACCTGGATTCAGCTCGTAAGGAGGTTTCGTAGAATTCACGAACAGCTAAGATATGGTAGCTTACATGACCTCAAACCATCTCGCAATAAGAGGTCGTGAGTTGTGCGACCAGGCAATGAAAGGAATTATAAACGAACTCGATCCACATCGTACGATGAGATCGTAGGGATCACGACGTGTCTCATCTGGGATCCTTACACGACGAGGATCCACCTCGTGGATTGAGGTCGAATCTCACACGACCTGGCTGATTCAAAGGCCATACACGACCTCGAACCAGGTCACATATTGAGCTCGCAGGCCGAACGACCTGCCCCATTTGGTGACCTTACACGACCAGGTTCCTCGTCGTGAGACGAGGTCGTAGGTCGCACGACCTGCTCCGTATGTAGCCCTTACACGACCTGGAACCACCTCGTGAGTCGAGGTCGGTTCTTACACGACCTGGGCAATTCTCAGGCCTTACACGACCTCGTTTCAGGTCGAAAAAAAAAAAGGAGAAAAAATAATAATATTTTTTCTGAGAAAAGTTGGAGATTAAATTTCAAAAATTCCGAAAATATGGAAAAATAATTTTATGCTCGAAGCGCAATTTAATATTTTCGAATTAGTGAAAATTAGTGCCGTTTAGCGCCGTTTAACGCCGTTTAGCGTCGTTTAACATCGTTTAAACGTCGTTTAAGGCTGTTTAGCAACGTTTAGTGCCGTTTAGCGCCGTTTAACGCCGTTTAGTGCCGTTTAGCGCCGTTTAACGCCGTTTAGCGTCGTTTAACATCGTTTAAACGTCGTTTAAGGCTGTTTAGCAACGTTTAGTGCCGTTTAGCGCCGTTTAACGCCGTTTAGCGTCGTTTAACATCGTTTAAACGTCGATTAAGGCTGTTTAGCAACGTTTAGTGCCGTTTAGTACCGTTTAACGCCATTTAGCGTCGTTTAACATCGTTTAAACGTCGTTTAAGGCTGTTTAGTAAAGTTTAGTGCCGTCTAGCACCGTTCAATATTGTTGGTATAATCTAACATCGTTGTATACGCGTCGGTCGCTCCACGCTTTACATCAAAACGATATCAAAGATAAACCCTAACCCAAGTCTCGAACAAGGCCGTAACAACTTCAAGGAAAACCTGATCAGTTTTCCTAGAAGTTGGGGGGCAAATGATATGGGCTAAAAGTAAACCCCAAAAATACATTTAATGTGATATTTAATAAGCCTAGATTGGTCAAAGGTTAAAGCCCTTTAGTGGGGCCCAAAACCTTATTTATGATAATAAATTCGTAATTAATAAATCAGCCAATTTCAATCTTCAAGATTGAGTCTGAAAAGGAAACTAAATCATACTAGGAGTAGCCTCCAAGGCATACACCTTCAATACTTATCTGCTTATCTCTTGGAAGGCTCTAGAATTGGGCCAACTGAATAACTTGCCCACCAAGTCTCCTATTTCAACTCTAATTCTAGGGTTTTCAACACCTATATAAGGATCTGTTCCTTCACATTCAGAACTACGTTTTTTGGCTTGATTCTTGATATTTGCAAGATACGTAGGCATCTTGTGAGGACCCGAGTTAAGTCACGAAACACCTGATCAGCCATTAAAGCTTGAAGCTCTCATAAACCTTAGCATTAAATACGCAGTAAATACACCTATATTTCGTTCCACAACACCGGAGATGAATCGGGGGCCAAACCCTCGCATTTTTTTTCATTGCAGGTCGGACCGAACAAGGATCCGGAAAAAATATAGTCGTAACACTACCAACCATGACCTTGGATCATCCCAGTAGCAGAAGATCTTATCTTGGCCTCCACTTCAAACCCTTGTCTAATAAGTCTTAACTTCTAAGCTCACTCTCTCGTATTCCGCATCTGGTAAACCCACATTTCTTCTCTATTCTATATGTATTACATACAAGTCTCTCAGATAAACTTGTATGTGGATTCTAATTTCTATGCAACTGTCTCAGGTGTTGGATTTTTCCTTTTGTGAACCGATGAGTATAATCGGGTTTCACTGTCTTTTTGATTTGGTTGTGTGGTTTTGCTATGTTATTAGCTTTTTAACTTCTGATATATATTACCTTAGCTTCTTGGTTCCTTATCAGAGGTCCCCAGCTTGATGTAAGGTTAAATCGTGTTATGATTTATGATCTGAAATGAAAATTTCAGTATTTAAGAAATAAAAAAGAAGTCCAAGTAAGATAATGTGCTTCTTAGGCCTTTAGATAGACCGTATAAGTGCACCCAGTCATACTCTATGAATTGTGCATCTTGGTTTTCTCCTCCTTTAGTTGTTGTTTTATGTCTGTTATGTGTCAAGAGCATATTTAAAATTGCTAGCTAAAGTAAGCTGAAACACAAAAGGCAAAGCAACCAAATAGAAGGAAAAACCAGAAAATGCATAAATAAGCAAAGCCCGGAGGCTATAGTTTCAAGATTGCTAATTTAAAAACAAAACATCAAAAGATATGTCACGCAGGGCCAACATAAATAAAATCAAGGTGCCTTAGTCTTCCCAGAGCTCCTAGCAGGAGAGTCCTGCTGGTATGGGTAGTCGAATCCCCAGCAACTAAACCGCCGGATTTAGCACGGAGAGGGGAGCGAGCAGGGTTCAAAATCCTGTCAGTAGCATCCTCCCCTTCCTCCTCTTCCTCATCCATGGGGGTGATTCTCTGAGACTCCAGCAACTTTTCTCAGAAAAAATATTATTATTTTTTCTCCAAAGGCCTAATAAGTGCACCCAGTCATACTCTATGAATTGTGCATCTTGTGGGAAAGCAGTAGCTGAAAGAAGTTTCGGGTAATCTGTAAAATGAGAAAATAGCTGGAACAAATCTACCAACATCTCATTCTTCAGCCAGCCAGTTATTAATATCCATACCTATTGGTATCAAACAAATGGCACCTCTGTAGTTCTTCACAACAAGCCACTTATATGTGTTTGTTTTATCACAAATGGACACCTGGTACCATTCTCTTTAAACTGTATTTCATTAAACTAACATCATTGGATCAATTCAACTTATCCTTCTTCAATTTTGATCAATTATGTGACGTTCATGTTTCAATGTATCATATTTTTGTGTATTTTTGTCATGGAATTGAAATCTCAAGGACCTGTCTTTGAGTGCGAAGTTGATTTATACTTTGGAATCAGATCTTTTGTTATCTGTTTTTTTATGGTTAGATGATTAGATTGTAGACTGTTGGTTATATGCTGTATTAATCCCATTCTTATTATTATTATCTTGTATACACATGATTAGCATATGTCAATGTTTGAAGAGTTTTGGAACTGACATTTGTGGAGTTGTTAAAGCAGTTTTGTTAAGTGAATCATAGTAGGAATGGGCGAACGGGTATCAAATTTATTCGATTCTTCTCTAGTTAACATATGTTCCTTTTTTGCCCTTTTGATCTCTTGTAATTTCCTTTGTTATCAATCATTTGCAGTTTGGTAAGTTTTTACTTTCTGGGAAGTGGAGTTATGGAGCAGTTTATGTTTCAGGGTTGTTATCCGCCTATCTAGCTCAGTTGGTAGAGTGCAAGGCTCTTAACCTTGTGGTCGTGGCACGGTGGGTGATTCATTTATAGTTTTACCCGTTTAACATGATATGGTAGCCTATCAGGGTAAAAGCAAGGTGCAGCTTCAAAACTCAACCTACCTAGTACTGACTAAGCTTATCTGATAATTTTTGCTTTATTCTAAGCCTGCTGATCTTCTTTGTTCCAAGCAGTGTGTATGAAAAATGATAGTCGATTGTGTTATGCAATTTCAGAACTATATCTATCTGCATTCTCTTTAAACTGTGTTGATTATGATTAAGCTTTGCATGCTGAAATTCCATTTTCTTCTGAGCAATGTAATCTGAGAGTCAAATGTATTGATTTACCAAACCTATCTATTAATTCCAGTATACTTGCGTACTTGTTTTCTTCAAAATTGAAATCTGAAGTGAATAAACTTGATTTTGGAATAGGAATTTGTTTGTACTATGAAGTAAGATCTTTCATTCCTCTCCTTATAATTGTTATTGTAGTTTAGAAGTTGTACATTAGTTAAGTTCTACATCCTCATTGATTGAATGATTGCTGAATGACCTTTAAATGGTTTCTGGTTGCTAAGTACCGACTTAGATTATTATAGCATGATATAGATTTATCTCGTATAAACGTACATATCATCTTTCCAGATTTTGGAATGGGGATATGCTGAGTTGCAAAGCAAATTTTTCAAGAAATTCTTTGTAGGAATAGGCATTGAAGTCATTCTACTTTTGCCTTTATCTTAGCATTTCCAAACTATCAAAATCATTTTAAACGTGCTTAGTTAAAACCTTCAAACTGAATCAAAAGTATTGTCAAAATGAACACAAGATATGCTTATCTGGTCCTTCAAAGTGTTGCAAATTAAATTATTATCTTTCTTTGTTTTTACATTATTACATACTTTATTATTAATTTCTGCCTTCTTCACTACATATACGTACAGTGGCTTTATTACCACATTATCGAAAATTTATTATGATCTTTTTCTCTGTCATATCTACATTTTATCTCTTAGTATGGGTGGTCATAAGGAAGAAGATGAGAAAATAAAATGCAAGAGGAGAATCCTAGTTCTTACTGCTTTTACAAACAACTCAATCTCGAAAAATATCTTTCTTGATGTTTCTCCATCTTCGATTTCTGAGCCCAATTCTACAGATGATAAACTTAGATATTTCATCTTCATGTTCACTCCAACTCCTGACTCTCTTGTATTTCTGGTCATCTCTCGCCTCAAATGCTAACTGTAGGTTAAATTGTGTTATGTGCTGCGATGAAAATTTTAGTATTTAAGAAAAAGAAGTCCATGCATGATGCAACTAACATGGATAGCAGGATTCTGTGGTTTTGTGCATATGACAGAATCTCAGCTCCTCATTCTTTGGCCTTTTTATAGACTGCAAAGATGCACCCAGTCATGCTCTGGGAATTGAGCATCTCTTGTCCTGGGGAAAAAGTTACGATTAATTTCTAAAATGAGTAAATACATCCCACTTATCAGCTAACCAGTTTTGTTAAATCCATACATATTGATGTCAAACAGATGTCACCTTGCTGTATTTTGGTACTATTTTATTTTCCTGATCAATTGCATTTTGTTTAGTCATCCCTCTTCTTGTTAAATGTTTGACTTTTGTTGTATTTGTTCCTAAACTTCAAACCCACCCATCTAGCTCAGTTGGTAGAGCGCAAGGCTCTTAACCTTGTGGTCGTGGGTTCGAGTAGAATTTTTTCCCAATATCCGTGCACCTAGCATTACTCTAATTATAAAATAACATGCATTTATTCATTCATGGATACAATATTCAATATAGAGTCATACCTTTACATACAGAAAATCCGTAGTACAGCAAGAAACATCTAGTACACCATAATTTAAGTATCAGATTCCTCGTTTTGGTTTCTTACTTTTTCTTATATTCTTCTTGGTCACTCTCTTTTTTTCATTTTCTTTCTTGATTTTCTCATTATTACCTGTTCCATCAAGAATTGCATCTTCAACTTTACCCCCGGTAATTGATTCGCTACTTGCAATCTTCTTGTCTTGAAGGAACTTGACAAGTCCCCCAAGGGAAACATCTGCGTCTTCACTCTTCATTAGTTGTTCTGCTATTTCTGCTGGAGTTACTTCCACCTCCGGGACGAGTTTCTCAATCTCAGAGAACAACTTATGAACGTTAATCCCTAGGTAATTAGAAGCAAGTATTTTAAACCCACTGGGAGTGCAATACGACATGTGGATGTGCATGTCCATGCGGCCAGGCCTCAACAATGCAGGGTCTAGTCTATCTTTGTGGTTCGTTGTAAACACAATGATTCTTTCATCTCCACAGCTTGACCAAAGCCCATCAATAAAATTTAGTAAGCCCGATAACGTCAACTGTCAAGTCATGAATATCAATATGCCATACTAGTGTACTAGAAAATTCTTAAGATATATAAAATGTACAAGTGTTCAATAAGTACATTACTAGGTACTGGAAAGTAAATGGAACATATAATGAATTTTCTTGTCAAATGTTTACTTACCTTTTCGTTATTCTGGGTATAATTTACATCTTGTCGATTATTTAACTCAATGCTGCAATCAATGTCTTCAATAACAAGGATAGATCGATTTGTAATCGAGACTAAGGTTCTTTTGAGGTCTGCATTGTGTTGAAGACTTGTGAGCTCCAAGTCATAAACGTTAAAATTCAGATAATTAGCCATGGCAGCAATCATGCTTGATTTACCGGTGCCAGGGGGGCCATATAGCAGATAACCACGCTTCCAGGCCTTGCCAACTCTGCGGTAGTAGTCTCTTCTCTTAACGAACCTGTCCAAGTCGTCTATCACTTCCTTCTTGAGTGCTGGTTCCATTGCTAAAGTGTCAAAAGTGGAAGGATGGTTTAGTTCAGTATCTCCATGAAAGATCCCAAGTGAGTAAAGCCTTACAACTTGGTTCTGTTCCTTAATAATTTTCCCCCTTTCCATAACACGAGGTAGGTAAGACCTCAACACGATTTCCTTGTCTTTTCTGTTGAATCTAAGCTCCAATGATTTGCGTTCCACGTGCTCAGAGGCAAAGAGGCCGTCATAGTCGAAGCTCGTCTTCTGGGTTTCAGTGGAAATCATCTCCCATGTGACTTGAATCCCATCAAAGACATCAACAATCTTTTCCCCTTTGTTCATCGAGAGTGAGATGTCAGTGTCTTGCGGCCCCTTGAAGGCCTTCAGTTGACGGACAGAAGGTGTGATTTTAGTGCGCAGGTATGCTTCAGATGAAATATAAATTTGGTTGAGCGCAAGTCCATTGTATTCATCAATGACAAGTGTCATTTGGGGCGAGAGACTTCCCAATAAACCTCCAAGTTTAAGTAATATCTTCTCCTGGAGTCCTACGGGTAAAATCTGGGCGCCGATGTTCTGGACATCACTGACAATAGTCCTGACAAGCATACTTGATGCAGCAAAAGTGGTGTATGCGGAAAATGCAGATGATGTTGAGGGTGCACTTATCAGTGAAAACATGTTAGCTGTTTTCAAAAGTAAATGACTGCTATAATATTTATTTGAAAATTGAAATAATTTGAGCTTATAGGAATCAAGTCTCTCCTATATGTAGTGCCTATACAATCAGGTGCTAACCAGTAACTTTCTATGGAAGCTTTAGTGCATGTCGCTAACGGGAGTCCACATAAATAATTCCACGTGCTGTGAATTGTTGAACACTTCGTCAAATAGCTTCTTAAGCAATTTTAGTAAGGAAAAAGAGTATCTAAAGCACACAATAGAGAAGTTCTCTATTAGTGCAGCTTAAAATATGATAAATTAATTATTATTTGAACAATCCAACCGTACGGATGTTAAATTCATATAAAAATACGTGAATGTACAAATTTTCGTGTAATTTAATTATTTGGAACTATAAATTTATAGCAATAAGATTATGATAAATCTGTGTCGTTGAATATATATAGAAAATAGTATTATTATAAAAATGATGCTCCACTATTTCAAATATAATAAAAATTTGTATACAATGTTATTTCGACATAAACTTTTCATCCGTACGGTTGGATTATAAAAAATAATAATAAAATACAAAATTTAAGGTGCACTAATAGAAAACTTTTAGAAACTCCATGCCCTTTTAGTAAATATGAGTATTACTTTCACTAATATCTTCTTAAGCAATAAAGAGTCTTTGATTAAATACTCCCTCTGTCTCAAAATACTTTTCCTGTTTACTTTTGACACATTTGCCAACGCACACTTTTAATCATTTATATCTTTAATTTTATATTATTATTAATTATGAAAATTTCACTGTATTAAAGTACTAACAAATACGAATTCAACAAGATCACTCATGATTATATTTGATCTTATAGATTATGTGTAAATTAGTAGTCAAATCGCTTAGAATGAACAGTATTCAAAGTCAAAACAAGAAATGTAATTTGATACAGAGGGAGTACCTTTTTTTACTGTAGTCACCCAAATTTGGTATCAAAATTTGTTACCAAATGACATAGCATTAATTACTTGTCATTTTTGGATGTTTTAATTGGATGTCCCTGACTTTTGGTACCCAATTTGGTACTTCTAGCATTTTTTTTTTTTTTTATGTCCATACAATACTGTTACAAAGTTGGATGAACATCCGGATCCGGACTTTTCGTTCCCATTTTCGAATCCGATTTTAATTTTCGAAGTTATACCAATTTTAAAGAAAGATTATTTTACTAGTCGATTCTCATTATAAACGGATTTTAATTAATACTAAATGAAAACTCGTGCGAAGCACGGGCTCGGGGATTTATGTTAATTAATTACCAATTTTTTATTTAATTAAATATTTATAAAATTATATTACAAAATTATAAAAGAACTATGTTATTTGAAAAAAGTTTATGCGATCAATAAACTATAAACTTAGATTGTTTAGATTGTTTAATAGAAGTGCATGGAAATACCTTTCGGTTATTTTCATTGAAAAATATTTAGGATAATTAATCGTAATTTTTTTTTTCTCATGTGCCCGAGGATGACCTCAGGTTCTAACCTGAGGTTAAAATAAATCAATACAAATTTAAGGTTATTTGTGTAAATTACTGATTAAAAAATTAATATTTACAAAAATGCCCCTGCAGGCCCCTTACTTTATAGGTAATATTTCTCATAATCTTAGGGGAGATCCTGAGGTTGTCCTCAGGCCCATTGTACTCTAAAAAAATTGATAATACAATATAAGAATTATAATAATGATAAGATTTCAATTTTATTATGTTTTCTTAAAAAATGACATATTATCGCATAGAAGATTATAGGATTATAGTGATGGAATTATATCTTTTTTTTATTCTAAGTTGTAATAAAAATAATTACAAATAAAGAATTTGGCAGTGGTATTGTTAAAAAAAAGTGTACAATCAAGAATTTATATTTTTCATTACATTTTTTAAAAAACAACGTAAAGTTATAGTAAAGATAGGATTTAGGTATTAAACCAAAATATGGTGCGAACTAAATTTTGTACATAGTGGCATTGTTTAAAAAAATTATACGATCTAGAAATTTAGATTGTTTTAAAGTAGTGTATGGAAACATGTTCTAGTTGTTCTCCTTGAAAAATATTTTAGAGAATTGATCGTATAATTTTTTTGATTCTAAATTATGATTAAACAAAATTGTACTATAGTTATAATAGGATTTCAATTTTGTTATTTTCTTTAAAAAAATAACATATCTATACTATCTATACTATTATATAATAAGCAGAAAGGGTATAATTTGGTTTTTTGTTTCAACTTGGTTCAACCTGGTTCAACCATCTAAAAAACCATCTAAAAGAATAATGACCGTTAGATATTTAGTAAATAGATGATAGGCGTTAGATCTAATAATAAATAATATTCTATATTTAAATCTCTCTGCTAAAGATCCAAGGTTCGAATCCCGTCAACAACAAATTTATGTTAAGATTTTATATTATTAGTTCTAATCAATACATATCATTTATTAAATAATTATTATTATTACTAATAATTTTATTAATTAATTAAAAAATTAAATTATATCCATAATAAACTATTATACTCTAGTTTAGTAACTTTCTATGGAAGCTTTAGTGCATGTCGCTAACGGGAGTCCACATGAATAATTTCACGTGCTGTGAATTGTTGAACACTTCGGGGGTGTTTGGGGAAACTTTTTTTCAGAATAAGTTAACTTATTTTAAGACAAAGTTAGAGATTCCTAACTTTTCAACTTATTTTTCAATTTATTTTTGCAACTTATTGAATCTCAAACATACATTAAATACTTGTATAAAAAAAATTATCAAAATATAAAATTTTTATCCAAAAATAAGTCCATAAGTCATTAAGAAAAGTTGTGCCAAACAGGCAGTTCGTCAAATAGCTTCTTAAGCAATTTTAGTAAATATGAGTATTACTTTCACTAATATCTTCTTGACCAGTTCTCGCATAGTCGTGGTCCAATCTCCAAATAAACTATTTTAGTAATTATTATACTCTATTTTAGTTAAATTATATTCATAATAAACTATTATACTCTATTTTATTTAAATTATATATCCATAATAAACTAAAACGAAACCTATCCAGTTATAATACCAGTCAAAGTGTCTGGAGAGGGTAGATGTACACAGATCATGCCCCTATACAACAGAGAGACTGTTTCCGAAGGACCCCCGACCTAGTACAGAAATACAAATACAGAAAAAAAAAAACCTAATACAAACTAGGAAACTCACGCACACGCAGGAGTTGAACCCCTAATCCCCTTCCCTAATCTCCTTCAAAGGAGGCTAGTGACTCAACCAGTGCACCAAGGCCTATATCCATAATAAACTATTATACTCTATTTTAATTAACTTTCTATGGAAGCTTTAGTGCATGTCGCTAACGGGAGTCCACATGAATAATTCCACGTGCTGTGAATTGTTAAACACTTTTCGTCAAATAGCTTCTTAAGCAATTTTAGTAAATATGAGTACTACTTTCACTAATATCTTCTTGACCAGTTCTCGCATAGTCGTGGTCCAAGAAACATTTACTGCAATAAGACGTCCAATAAACTAAAGGACCAAAATTCGCATGATCCTGTCCAAATGGACAAATGAATTTTGGAAGCTCCAATAACAAAGATGAAAGCGCCACCATAAAGGGTCTTTGATTAAATACTTTTCTTTTTATGTCCATACAATCAATATATATATATATATATATATATATATATATATAAAGGAGGATAGCGGGAGTTTAGGTGGCGCTCTAATATAGTCTCAATCGATTTTTCTAATTTTCTAGAATTTTAATTTTAAATACTAATAAATATAAAATATCAATTATAAAAGAGAAGTTCGAATTTATAGGGAAGACATATGATTAGAAGTTCCATTGGAAGTATAATTAGTATTTATAAGGCATACGATTAAAAGTTCTATTGGAAGTAGAATAGGAGTTCGAATTTATAGTGAATGAGAGTTCGAATTTATAGAAAAAGTATATAAATAAAAGTTCTACTAGAACTAGAATAGGTGTTTGAATATATAGAACAGACATATAATTAAATATTTTATAGAAAGTACGATCTTCTTAAATTATATATATTTTTATATAAGTTAATTATACTTATATTAGGAAAATTTATTCATGATGTGTTAACATAATAAAAGAACAATGAGTAAAAGAACAATCTCATGCAGGAATCCTAAATAAATACAGGAGTATCTATAATATAAAGAGAAAATAAGATGTGTTTTCATTTTCTAAAACGCCAAAACTTTTAGAAAATCTAGAGAAAGTATACATTGGAATTCACTCTATTTTTTAGGTTTTGATTTTAAGGAAAAAAATTGTTGTGTAAGATAAGTAACATCAATAATATGTAATGAAGTTAGAATTTCGATCTCAAACGAGAGCGGCTCGAAACGTGTTTAACGGGAAGACGACTCACTATAAAAGATTGTACTAGCTATTAAAATATCATATGATGTTATAAATTTTATTTTATTTTTAGGATTTGATTTTTATGGATAAACATTATCATACAAGTAATATATGTAAAAGTTAGATTTTTGGTCTTAACGAGAGACCGAATCAATAGTAATAACTGTGTTTAATAAGAAAGCGGTTCATTAGATAAGACCGTATAAAAGATGTTTAAATATATAATTAATACATAAAATAAATTGTTTTATTGGAAGTAGAATACGAGGGCGGTGGAGACGTCTTATACGATTTTTTAAAACTATACATCTTTTTTCCTAGAAATCCTTTATTTTAACTTTTTTATACAAGTTAATTGTACTTGCATTACAAAAATATATCCATAAATGTAATATTATTCCCGTAATGAAAAGTCTTCGTATTTTATTTTTTTTTTATATGTTAACATAACAGAAAGACATTTCCATGAAGAAACTGTAAATAAATACAAGAATATCTATAATATACAGAAAATATAAGATGTATTCTCATCTTTTAAAACTCTATAAATATTAGAAAGTTTAAAGAATATAAAAATTGGAATTTACTCTTTTTATATAATGAAGTTAGAATTTCTTTTTATATACAGAAAATATAAGATGTATTCTCATCTTTTAAAACTCTATAAATATTAGAAAGTTTAAAGAATATAAAAATTGGAATTTACTCTTTTTATATAATGAAGTTAGAATTTCGGTTTCAAATAAGAGCGGCTCGAAACGTATTTAACGGGAAGACGGCTCGCTAGAAAAGATTGTATTAGCTATTAGAATTCGATACTGAAGTAATAAATTTTTTTTTTATTTTTACGGTTCAATTTTATAGATAAAAAATATTATATAAGTCTTTATAATATATGTTAAAAAGTTGAGATTTCGGTTTTAACGAGAGAGCGGCTCAATCGAAAGAATCGTATTTAACAAGAAATTGATTTATTAGAGAAGATTATTTAATTATTAAAATTTAATATTAATATTATAATATAACGTAAATATATTGAATTTTTTTAAAAATATTGTAATGTCGCCGCGAAGCGCGGCTTTATCAACTAGTACTGTTACAAAGTTGGATGAACATCCGGATCCGGACTTTTCGTTCCCATTTTCGAATCCGAATTTAATTTTGGAAGTTATACCAATTTCAAAGAAAGATTATTTTACTAGTCGATTCTCATTATAAACGGATCTATACAGTGGCGGACCCAGGAATAAATTTTACTGGGGGCACTACATATAAATAATAACATAGAACTAATAAAAAGATGTGTAATATCATACGAAACAGAGAAATAACTTACAATTTAAATTTGTTCCCTTTGAGTTTTCATCTTCTGAAACCTATCTATTACATCTTCATTTGTTACTTCAGCAAGGGCTTCCTTTTCTATAGCTGAAACAAGACAATCACTCAAAAAACCAATCCTTATTTCCATACCACTCGGGATTAAAACGTCTATCTTTATTTCCAATCCTTGTTTTTGGAAATTCATGCCCAAGTGGTTGACAAGGTCCTCTAATCAAATATGCTCTCCTTATTTTATCTCTTTGATCAGGATGATATTCTATAATTCTTTTCCTATCAAAAGGATCCCACGGAAGATCTTTCAAGTCAATTTTTTTAGGCATCACAGGACTATAACTTGGCTGAAAAATATTAACATTTTCTCTTGAGGATCGTTCACCCACATTACTTGTATCATCTAAGGTTGAAGATAACTTTCTTTTAAAATATCTTTCCATTTATATCTGTCAATTTTCAAATAAACATACTCAAATTTTGACAAATAATAACATGAATCACTTATTCAAGCATAAAAAAAATCAAACATAAAAGAATTTTATATATGACATTTTCCAATTTCCACATTGGATCACAAAATTAAAAATGATAAACATAAATCTATACTAAAAAACAATGATAAAAAACTGTTACAGGGAGAATATTGTATAACAATATTTTGGAGGTTTGCTGGATTATCGGAGCAAAATACGGATATTTTGCCAACAAAAGAAGAACAAAGGATTAGGGTTTGTGTGTATGAATATGGTTGAGCTTGATAGGTGTTTTTCAGGTAAACTGTTTCTCATCCGTATCAAGGTGCCTACGTACCCTATTTATAGGGATCAAGCCTGACGTAGTTCTTGGGCCACAAGTTACCTAGGCGGGCTAGGGTTTTAAGAGATAAGCCAAAGTCCAAGCCCATGTAGCTAGGGCTGACGTGGCAATGAGTCATCAATCCTATCCATGATCCATGGTCTAGCTGTAGAAACCCATGGCCTCGAATGGATAGGTTTGGAATAAAAGATCCAACAGGGCCCTTGCATGCGACCATGAGAGGCCTGGCCATGCGAAGCGACCCCTGTGCTCAGCTACTCATGCGACCTTGAGTCTGGCCATGAGCCTTCCAGAGGAGAGATGATGATCTCGCTATTAGTGACAGATGTGATACCAAAGCGAAGCGAGGCGATACATAGCGAGGCGCTATAACGCGAGGCGCAATCATGTAACGAGCGAGGCGCTCCTGTAATGGAGATATTATGTCCAATAATGGGCTTTGGTGACCCAATCTTCATCTTCTAGGCCCATCATAGATTATGAAGCATCAATCTAGCTAATCAAATCAATTTAGCCATTATGCCAGATTTGGGCATAACAACTACCCCCCGAGTCCATATTGCCATTAGAGATGCGATGTGGACTCAAAGAATATGAGTTGTCATCGCGAAGCGAACCCAAGAATAGATATAACCGTTGGAGTAGTCGCGACCCCAAGAATTTGAAAGGTTTTGACAGCTGTTGTGTCTCGAGATGTGCGTCCAACGGACGAGATTTCGACACGTGTCCCTTGTCCTTCTCTCTCCTGATGACTATATATACCCCTGTCACTATCATTTCCTTTTTTATTCTCACAAACACATTGTTGAAGTGCTGCCAGTTTGCTCCCAGATCAAACGCAAAGAATTTCCAGGCTCTTTCACCAGCGACCCCAAGTTTCCTTCGATTTCTTCAACCTTCTTCAAGAAAAAGTAAGTCTTTTTTCTCTTCTTGCATTTAAATGTTTATTCTTCATTGTAATTGCATGATTAGATAGCTTAAATTGCATGCGATGCGAACCCAAATAACTGCGATCCCAAAGTGTCAATTTTATGATGCGACTCGTCCTCGCTATTGTAGGAGTGCGATCCGTAATCACTTAGATAGAAACATAAGTTAAGAACGTTAGCCTTCCCTCTAGGATTGCGACCCCTCATATTCTCTGTGAACGATGCGAGAACACATAGAGCCTTTCTGTTTGTTTGTTTCTTTCCTCCTTCATTTGTTTTCTGTAAGAGCACACACTTAATCATTTCACCCTTTTCAGATGTCTCAAGACGATAGTTCAAGGACACCTTCTCCTATGCCTCATATACAAATCAGCGATGCTGCCGCAGCCAACATCGCAAAAGCCACGAGCACCAGCGAAAGCTCGTTCAAACTATACTTCGACCCTTTGTGGTCTAACGAGGAATATACCCGCGAAGTGCTTCTGATTTCGTGGAGAACAAAGCACCCTTCAAGCTCGCGGGATCAATCTCTGGATGTATTCCCAGCTGAGGACGAGCCTCATACTATGACTGACATCGAACATGACATCGCAACCTTGACAAAGAAAGGAGATGAATTCAGCGCTAGGGCAGCGGAAATTCTCTCCAAAGCGCCTCCATCACGAACCATGCCTCCATCACAAACCGTGTCGCCCATTCACATAAGTGACTCTCCCACCGACTCATTAGGCGATGCCTATTACGACATCGAGGGAGGTGCTGATAACGAAGCCAACTTTGATGACTCTGTCTACGAAGAGCCTTCCTCTGATGATGGCGGCCTCGATGAAGTAGCCAAGGTCGTCAATTTTACTGACTACAATTACATTCCAGAAGCTTCTCCTGAGCCTTACGAACCAACTCCCCAGCCTGAGTTAGAAGGAACCATTTATGTTGGCGGTCCTCGTCCCGAAGACATTGAACCAGGTTCGAAAGTGAAACCCGGCCAAGCTCGCGTTTTAGGCTGCAGAGATCTGTCAACGACCCTAGATACAGAATCTTTATCTAAGGCGGTCGACATTTTCAGGCCAGAAGGCAAGATTATTCTCCCCAAATCTGTGATGCGATGCTACCGCTTCAATCATCGAGAGAATGGTGGCAGAGTGCCTCGCATGGTTTTAACCTCGGCAATGATGAAGATAGGCGTATCCTCTCCCCTTCACCCTTTTATTAGGGATGTTTGTGAAACGTACCATCTTGCCCCAATCCAAATAAATCCCAATGGCTACAGAGCTATGATTGCCCTCTACATCCTTTACCACAAGCTCGACTATCCTGAGTTGGATGCGAGGACTATGGGCTACTTTTTGCAATTGAAGCGATGCGGGGCATCAGACTTTGGCTACGTTTATTTCTCCATGTGGCCAGAGTTCAACAAGAAGGAACTATACCACAGTGCCCCAAGTAATGCCGGCTCGTGGAAAGGTCCTTACTTCTATGTCCACGACGTGCCCAGAGTCAAGACCTCTTTTAACTATCTTCCAGGTATGGAACTTAACCTTTTAATTTCATCCCCCTTTCATTCAATCCATGCGCTAACTCGTCCTTCCTGAGATCGCAGTTGGTCAAGTGCGAACCGTCCTGAAGGGCGAAGAGAAGCAACGTGCTGACGACGTGCTGAAGACCCCACGGGAGGCTCGCAACATTAGGACTCTTCTTTCCCTCGAGAACCTAATCGAGTGCGGTTTTTTGAAAGAAGGGGTCGGTCTTCCTTCTAAAACGAGGCCCTCAGGAGCGAGGAAGGCCTCCTTAAAAAGAAAAGCTCGCGAGGAGGCCTCGTCCTCTCGAGTTGTCGTTACCACTGACGAGGGTATTCTCCTCGTCATAACATGACCATTATTCTGTCCTCGCTAACTTTAACACTGCATTCATCCTTACTGTTCTCGCATTTGCATAACTTGTATTATTATCATGCTTCTAATATCATTTTACTTCCATTTTTCAGGCATGTCGGGTAAGAGTGGCCGTAGACCTCCTTTTCTCCAGAAGAGCGGGGCCATCCCCATTGCAAAGACTGCTCCAATCCCTCCAAAACCAAAAACTGTTGAACTGCCACCTCCTCCACCTTTATCTCTGAATACTGAGATCGTTCAGCGAGCCCAGGGTACCCCTGAGGACCACATCTCCAAAAAGGCCAGAAAGGATGAATCTCTGCTCCCTGCTCCTAAGCATCCAGCCACCGCTACCCCCGTTCATCACCTCTTCGCGAAGCACGGGTATAACCATGCTACCGAAGAGGAGTGTACGAGCTGGGTGGGGGCCGAGCTGATCGATAATGCCGAATCCCTATCCAAGTGTTTGTCTGAAGCGTTCATCCGCCAAACTTCCCATCTCAAGGAGTTGAAGACCCTTGCAACCGCCAAAGCCAAGCTTGAGAAGGAGGTGCAAGTTCTTAAATTTCAGAAGGAAGAGGACAAGAGATCGCTGATGAAGACTCATAGGCTTGCCCTCGAGACAGAAACCGCGTCTCTGCGATCTGAGCTCAAGAAAATCACCGATGAGAGGAATATGTTCAACAAGTCCTTGAAGGAGGCAGAGGAGCTCGAAGAGACCCTTAGGAGAGATCATGGGGAGGAGATTGGCAAGTTGAAGAAGGAGCTCGAGGCTGCCAAGCTCGATCATGATGCTGTTGTGGAGGCCGCCCAGGTTGAATTTATGAAGACCTTCATCCGAAGGGTTCCTGACTTCGACTGGGAGAAGCTCGGGCCTGGAAATGCTGAGTTCGCAGAATCTCTTCGTAAGGAAATAGAAGAAGAGGATGCGAAGGAAGCGGCCAGGCTCGCTAGCGAAGCCACACAAGCCAAAGCAGCTGAAGCCTCCAAACCTTAAATTATTTCTTTGTTTCTGATTATTGAACTGGGGATGCGGACACCCCTTGAATGTCTCGCGATCATGTAATATTATTTCATTTAACTTTGATAACCCCTTAACTTTGATCATCAACTGAATTGGGATCGCATGGCGACCCTTTGTTTATGAATTCGTGCGTTTTAACCTTTCCATCCAATAATGCCTCGTTATTTTTGCATATAACATATTTGCACAAGTAATTTAGCTTCGCTTGCTTAGTACCTTGACTTCGAAATTATATCTTTACTTTTCATCTTTGCATGTTGAATTTTCTTGAATAGTACTAGATTTGCATGACTTTGCTTAGGTTCCTTAGATTGTTGTAGCAGTAACTTCAAATGCGATCCTTGCATCGTTGAGATGGCTTGGACCTTAGTATGTTAATGTTAACAAACAGGCAAGTAAAATATACAATAAAAAGTAATTCATAGAGAAATTGAACTTTTATATTGATAAACGGGGCGAAGCCCAAACAAGTTGACAAGCGGGGCGAGGCCCAAACAATGATAAATGGGGCGAGGCCGAAGAAAGTGGTAAGTGGGGCGAGGCCCAATGTCATTACATCATAAAGGAAGGGTGTCAATACGACCACTACCCCCCAGTATTTTGTATGAATTTATTCATGCGAAATAGATAGAAACTACCAGAAGCGATGCCTTCACTGATAGTATTTGCGCAAATGTTCCGCATTCCAAGCTCGCGGAATGACCTTATCCTTCATGTCTGTGAGGTAATAAGTTCCCTCTGAGAGAGTAGCATAGATTTTGTAAGGCCCTTCCCAATTAGCACCAAAGACACCATGGCCTGGGACCTTAGTGTTAGGCATGACTCTCCTAAGCACGAGGTCACCTGTCTTTAAAGAACTTGCTTTGACCTTTCCATTATAGTACCTCGCTGTCCTCTGTTGGTAAGCCGCGAGGCGAAGCTGAGCCTCGCTTCTTGTTTCTTCTATCATGTCTAGGTACAATCTATGATTCACCTCGTTTGCATCGGGGTCGTAGTGTTCTCTTCTAAACGACCCGGAGCCTACTTCAACAAGGACCATAGCCTCGCAGCCATATGTTAAGGAAAAGGGAGTCTCTCCAGTTGTGGTCCTTGGGGTCGTGTTGTATGACCACAAGACCCTTGGTAATTCTTCAGGCCAATTGCCTTTGCTCTCCTCTAACTTGGCCTTCAAAGTATGTTTGATGATTTTGTTGATGGCCTCAGTTTGACCATTTGTCTGGGGGTGACTCACAGCTGAAAAACTCTTCTTAATCCCCAAGTTCTCACAGAATTCTTTCATGTCCCTGCTATCAAATTGTTTTCCATTATCTGATATGAGCTGATAAGGAATCCCATAGCGACACACTATTGCCCTATACACAAAGTCCTTGAGTTTCTTTGCTGTAATAGTGGCAAGTGGCTCGGCCTCGGCCCATTTGGTGAAATAATCAACGGCCACAACTGCGTACTTGACACCTCCCTTGGCCTTAGGTAGCTCCCCAATTAAGTCAATGCCCCACATAGCAAAGGGACATGGGCTCGTTAGCGAGGTGAGGTGGGAGACAGGAGCATTGCTGTAGTTAGCGATCCTTTGGCAATTATCACACTTCCTTGCGAACTCAAAAGCATCTCTCTTCAAAGTAGGCTAGTAGTACCCTTGGCGAAGAATCTTTTGGGCTAGAGAACTACCCCCCGAGTGATTGCCACATATTCCTTCATGAACTTCTCTGAGAATGTAGTTGCATTCTTCTCTATCCACACATCTTAGGAGCGGGGTGTTGAACCCTCTTCTATATAGGACCTCGCCATAGATGACATAGCGAGCCGCCTGATATTTGATTTTTCTTGCCTCTTTTTTGTCTTGAGGCAGGGCTCCATTTTTCACATACTCCCATATGGGGGTCATCCAGGTTGACCCTGGGGTCGCTATCTCCATAACAAACTCCTCTGGCACACTGGGCTTTGTTTGAATTTCCAGTGGAATAATTCCAAGTAAGGTGGCCTCGCGACGCGACCCCAGCTTCGCTAGTACATCAGCCCCCTGATTCTTTTCTCTTCTAATATGAACCACTTTGATATTGTTGAACTTTTTCATTAACTTCTGTGCACATCGCAGATATAGTTCAATCTGCTCACCTCTAGCTTGCCACCCACTCCAGAGTTGATATGTTACTAGCATGGAATCGCTGTAAGCTGTCAGATTCTCCACCTTCATCTCCAATGCAAGTTTAAGACCAATGATGAGGGCCTCGTACTCTGCTGCATTATTGGTGGCCTCGAAGGCGAAGTGTACTGCACTTTGTATCTTGCGACCTTCTGGGGTTACTAACTCGATGCCAGCCCCAGCTCCTTCCTTATTTGATGCTCCATCAACATATAGTTCCCACCACGAGGCGGAATTTTCTTTCTTGGCCTCGCTAGATGCGGTCTCTGGGATCGGTATGATAGCCATTTTATCTTCCTTAGATTGGGGAAGGAATTCCAAAATGAAGTCTGCAAGTGCCTGACCTTTAATGGGACCACGAGGCTTGAACTCAATATCAAATTGGCTGAGTTCCACTGTCCACTTCAACAATCTCCCTGAGGATTCTGGCTTATGCATTACCTGCCTCAATGGATAGGTTGTGCGAACCTCAATGCTATGGGCCTGAAAGTAGGGCCTCAATTTCCGCGAGGCCAGCACCAGGGTATAGGCTAGCTTCTCCATGTTGGTGTAGCGAGTCTCAGCATCTAACATCCTTTTGCTAACATAGTACACAGGATACTGAACTTTCCCCTCCTCGCGAACTAGCACTGCACTGACCGCATGTTCTGACACCGCGAGGTAGACAATGAGCATCTCCCCGTTCTTGGGCTTAGATAATATTGGTGGCGAGCCCAGTTGCTCCTTGATGTTCTGAAAAGCCTCCTCGCATTGAGGGGTCCACTCAAAACTTTTTCCAACCTTCTTAATTGCCTTGAAGAACTCATGGCATTTATCTGATGATTTAGAGATGAACCGGTTAAGGGCTGCGATCCGTCCCGTTAAACTCTGAACTTCCTTCACACTTCTTGGGGATCGCATTTCCATCAAGGCCTTTATTTTTGCAGGGTTCGCTTCAATTCCCCTATGATTGACAATGAACCCCAAGAACTTTCCAGACTCAACTCCAAAGACACACTTCTGTGAATTGAGCTTCATTCTGTACTTCCTCAGTATATCAAACATTTCAGCGAGGTGGGCGATGTGGTCCTCAGCCTCTTTGGATTTCACCAGCATGTCATCTACATAAACTTCCATTGTCTTCCCAATCTGCTTCTCAAACATCATATTAACGAGCCGTTGATAGGTAGCCCCAGCATTAAGGAGACCGAAGGGCATCCCTATGTAGCAATAGAGACCTCTATCCGTGATAAACGAGGTGTGCTCTTGATCAGGATCGTACATGGATATCTGATTGTACCCAGAATAAGCATCCATGAAAGAGAGGAGTGCATGCCCTGCTGTTGCATCCACTAGCTGATCAATCCTTGGCAATGGGAAACTATCCTTTGGGCAATGCTTGTTGAGATCAGTGAAATCCACACAGGTTCTCCATTTTCCGTTTGGTTTCTTCACGAGGACAGGATTCGCGAGCCAGTTAGGGTAGAATGATTCCCTAACGAGCCCGACCTTGAGTAGTCTATCCACCTCTTCTTTGGGAGCCTCGGCTCGCTCTCCACTTATTGGTCGCCTTTTCTGTCTAACACCTTTTTTGCTTGGATCCAAGTTGAGCCTATGACACATCACATTAGGATCGATCCCAATCATGTCTTCATGCGACCAGGCGAACACGTCAAGGCTGGCCTTCAGAAAAGTGACCAATCTCTCTCTCAGATCAAGGTTGAGTTGCGACCCTATTTTCAACACCTTTGAAGGGTCCTGCACATCAACAAGAATAGGGATCGTGTCTTCAGCTGCCCCAGCTCGCTCCACATGCTCTGGGATGCGAGGATCCAGGTCTAGATCATATTCACGAGCCTGACTAGATTCTGCCTCGCAGGGGTTGACACCTGCGTTCCCATACTCCTTAACAACAGTTGTTGTCTGTGTGATACCATTTGGCAGTTCTGTCAATGTAGATGTTTCTTTGCGAACCCATTTTCCCTTTCGGGCACGCACAGCGGCCTGCTCTGGGCTCTCCTCACTATCACTATCTGTAGCCTCTTCAACAATCCCTTCCTGGAGAACCATTACTGGCTGCGAGGTTTCCATCATTAAAGCACCTGGTACTGGTTCTACCTGAATTCCCAAGTTATCAAAATAACCAGCTGGGAGTTCCTCGATTGATATGATGTTGCATTCATTTGAGGGTCGCGAGGCCAATTTGCGAGCCCTATCTTCCTCCTCGCTTTCCATCCTGTCTACCATAGATATGCTACCCCTTTCAGCGGACTTAAGGGCCTTGTTGTAACATTCTCGTGATTCATGTTGCGCCCCCTTGACACATCCCACTCCATTTGGGGTAGGAAACTTCATGGAAAGATGATAGATAGAAGTGACCACCCTCATTTCCTTAAGTATAGGCCTCCCTACAATAGCATTGTATGCTGAAGGTTGATCCACTACCATGAAGTCTGCGATCTGGGTAGTGATGCAGGGTTCGTCTCCTAAGGTCACAGGAAGTCGTATGAGACCCTTGACACTCACTGAGGCTCCAGTAAAACCATACAAGTGTCCCACAGTTGGGATGAGATCTTTATCCACGTAGCCCATCTTTTGGTAGACCTCGTATGTCAGGAGATTCACAACACTCCCATTATCAACCAGAACTCTGTAGACATTCTGCGATCCAATGCGAATTCGAACAACGAGGGCATCAGAATGAGGGTGATGAACCCACTTCGCATCCTCCTCAGTGAACATGATGTTTGTATCTTCCCCCTTAAAGAGCTTTGGGGGTCGCTCTTGCAAGTGATGTATATTAGTGAGGGGTCGCTCCCTGGCCTCGCGAGCATATCTCTCTCTGGCTTTATTGCTGTCTCCCCCGATGTGGGGTCCCCCAATTATCACATGAATACTTCCGCCTCGCGCTTCCCTTTCTTTAATGACTGGGTTCTGTTCAGGTGGGGGGGCTTGATTATACCCAAGGCCAAACTTGGGATTATGTTTCTTCACCTCGCGAACAGCCCACTCAGTTAACTTTCCTTCACGAATTAACTGATCCACTTGCTGCTTCAGCTCTCGGCAGGTTGATGTATCATGCCCCGTTTGTTCATGAAAGGCACAATACCTGCTAGTGTTTGCGGTCCCTTTCAGACCCATCGGTGTAGGTTTCCTGAATATCCCCTTGTTTTCATTGACTGCATAAATGTGATCAATTGGGGCGACCAGAGGGATATACTTGTCTCCATCCCTCGCGGGGCGAGATCTCGGTGGGGATCGCCTCGAAGGATCGCGATTTCTCCTTTTTGGGCTGGGGCTTCGACTTCGATCCCGTCCTCGCCTTGGACTCCTGGAGTCCTTTCTTTTTACCCCCCGATTCCTATTCCAACTGCCACTCCTTTCATTGTTCTTCTTCAAATCTGCGAGTGACTTCTCAACACGCTTGAAAGGCTCAGCGATCTTGTGCAATTCAGAGAGAGTGTTAGGGGTCTGTTCTTGTAGCTTCTTCCAAAATTCTGTACCTTCCCTTACTCCAGCGATGAGGAAATTTTTCACAGCTTCGTCATTCGCACCTCGCACGCGAGGCACCTCAGCATTGAACCTTTTGAAGTAATCATGAAGGGTTTCGCCTTCCTTCTGTTTTATGTTTGCTAGGGTGGACACAGGGGGTGCATAGAGCATCGAGGACTGGAACTGTTTGATAAAGATGTCCACGAGTTGCTCCCAAGAATCGATGACAATCAATGCCCCTAGCTTTGAAAACCACTGCTGAGCACTTCCCCTGAGCGAGGCCGTAAATAGTCTACACCTCGCTAGTAATGAAACCTGATAGACATCCATCTCATTATTAAATCGAATCACGAACTCCGCTGGATCAGTGTCGCCATTATAGGTCATATCATGTTGATGGCCTCGAAACACTGCAGGAAGCGGAGCGGTTCGAATTTCGTGAGTAAAGGGCGATGACGAGCCCATAGTGCTAAAGATCCCTTTCTCACTGTTCATCGCGTCCAGGGCCTTCTTCAACTCCTCCAGCTTATAGTCTCCTACCTTGACCTCCTTTTCAGCCTCTTTTTTACCTCCAGTACTTCCATGATGAGACTGGGTCTTTTTTAGGACACTGGACTCCTCCTGGTCATTCCTGCGATCCTTCTTTTTACGATCCTCTTCCAGATATTGAGATCGTTCTTGGTCTCGATGAGATGGGGGTCTGTCATCGTGACGATGGGACCGCTCACGCTCTCTACAGAGAGAGGGGGGTCTGTCATCGCGACGATATGACCGCTCGCGATCTCGAGGAGACAGTTGTCGATGTGTGCCCTGACTTCTGTTCTTAGATCCTTCATGACGAGGCGCATTAGCCTTTTCCAACTTTAGACGAAGATCGTGCTCAGTCAGCTTCTTTCCGAGACGATCAAAAACACTGACCGATCTCCCTTCAGATGAGGCGACCTTGTCATGCGATCCCCCTTTTTGTCCGAGCGAGTCCTCCCCCTCATTCCAGTCAGGGTTGGTTTGATCTGTTAGGACATCCTCGAAGTCATCAACGAGTTTCTTAGGGGGGAGTTTGCTTCCTTCCCCAGGTGCTCTACCGCCTGTCCTTGCATTCCTCCTCGAGTTTCTTAGGGGGGAGTTTGCTTCCTTGGACGCTTCGTCCTCTGGGGGACCTCTTGTCAGCGGATCGTCCTTGTTCACCTTATGCGACCCCGGGGTCTCACCATCGTTCCTCTTCTTGTGTGATTTAGTCATCGTTCTCCCAATTCAATGACTCCCCTCCTTCTAGCGCCAAATGTTATAGGGAGAATATTGTATAACAATATTTTGGAGGTTTGCTGGATTATCGGAGCAAAATACGGATATTTTGCCAACAAAGAAGAACAAAGGATTAGGGTTTGTGTGTATGAATATGGCTGAGCTTGATAGGTGTTTTTCAGGTAAACTGTTTCTCATCCGTATCAAGGTGCCTACGTACCCTATTTATAGGGATCAAGCCTGACGTAGTTCTTGGGCCACAAGTTACCTAGGCGGGCTAGGGTTTTAAGAGATAAGCCAAAGTCCAAGCCCATGTAGCTAGGGCTGACGTGGCAATGAGTCATCAATCCTATCCATGATCCATGGTCTAGCTGTAGAAACCCATGGCCTCGAATGGATAGGTTTGGAATAAAAGATCCAACAGGGCCCTTGCATGCGACCATGAGAGGCCTGGCCATGCGAAGCGACCCCTGTGCTCAGCTACTCATGCGACCTTGAGTCTGGCCATGAGCCTTCCAGAGGAGAGATGATGATCTCGCTATTAGTGACAGATGTGATACCAAAGCGAAGCGAGGCGATACATAGCGATGCGCTATAACGCGAGGCGCAATCATGTAACGAGCGAGGCGCTCCTGTAATGGAGATATTATGTCCAAGGCATGCCGGGCTGATTCCAATAATGGGCTTTGGTGACCCAATCTTCATCTTCTAGGCCCATCATAGATTATGAAGCATCAATCTAGCTAATCAAATCAATTTAGCCATTATGCCAGATTTGGGCATAACAAAAACCAATTCAAATTTTACAGAGTATATAACATACTTACTCCAATTTCACAGAATATATACATATATTAGATACATAAAAGGGGGAGAGAATGAAATTAGAGAACTTACATTATAGAGAAGATTAGTAGATGGAGACTTTAGAATAAATATTCAAGTGATTAGGCTTGTAGTTTTTTGCTCAAAATTTACAGATGTCTTCTTCAATTGTAAAGTTAGGTTTTTTCTCCCTTGGATAATCCCTTTCTCCACTCTGTCGACTACACCTGCAGCTAAATTTTTATTGGATTGGTTTTAAAAATTTTATTGGATTGGATCTACTAATTATTTGAGTAAAACTTAACTGAATTGGGCTTGGAAATTGATGTATATTGGGGGCACCTTTATTTTATTAATGGGGGCACTCTACATTGGACTTCAAATTGTTAAACTGCTAGGCCCAATTTGACTGGGGGCCCATCCCCCACTAACTTGTATGTCGGTCCGCCCCTAGATCTATATATATTATAATAGCAGGAGATTGGAGAGGTTTTCACTCAGAAGTTTCAAAATATTTTTCTTGATTTTTCACATTTTTTATTTTTTTATTAAAATAATTGCCTTGCATTTAATATCATTTTGATTAGTCATTAATTGTACATATTAAATATATATATATATATAATATATTTTATTTTATATATAATATAAAATTTTAGCAATCCTTATTAGAATATTATAATTATTGTATTAATATAAAATATTATTTATCTACATGAAAGTATATTTCAAGCTAAAATGATAAAATAAAATTATTAATTTTGTCCATATTTTATCCTTATTCAAAATCACTGCAATTTTTTTGCGACACCAATAAATAGACGATTTCAATTTTTCGATAAATTCGTAATCAATGAACGTGAGAATCATAATAAGATACGAAAGAATATAAATTTTCCAAATAAACATCCACAAAATTTAAATACAAGTAATACTGTAGAATTTACTTTTACACATGAACAAATTACACACGAGGTGTTACCAACTCGATTAAATTGAATCAACAATTAAATCAATAAAAAAGTTAGACATTCGTTGTTCCATTACATTGTGTTGGAATAAATTAATATTCAAAATATACACATGCTTATACTATTAGTATTCAATAAATCATGCATGTAGGTTATGAAATGGTCGTCGACGTTTAAGATCGAATGATCGATAATTAGTTATGTTTAATAAATATTTATAATTTTTTATTATAAAAATTATGTTGACATTGTAATTTGGTATGGAAAAAAATAAAAGGCCTTTATGAAATTGATGAAGTTGATAATATGTTAGAGAATCTTCATTTTGTTTATATAATTAATTTTAAACGATTTAGTGTTTCTTTCATATTCCAATGATTTTTAAATTCATTTTTATTTATTGTTAAATTGGCGATAGAAAATAATTACATGTACATATGTATTATAAGTTTTAATATAGGAGTATTAAAATATGTGAGTGTTATGCCCGAATCTCGGCATAGATCCTAAACAGGCTCAAACGACTATGCAAGGGGCCCACCTCTCTTAATGGGCTCAACCACCTCTCTTAATGGGCTCAATTATCTACTAATGGGCTTAAATATTGAAGAAGGATCAACAAGGCGTGAGGCCCGGTCAGGGATCGCCTCACCTTTATCTCATCATATTATTTGAAGACAATCTCTCGAAGACATGATCCCGCCCTAGGGGTCGCCTCACTATGACCTCCTGCTGCTACTCTAGGCGTCTCACGCTAGGCCTCTAGGCGTCTCATGCTAGCCCGGCCTCGAGGTCGCATCTACAGGGCCGCCTCGCTATAGGGCCACCTCGTTACAGGCTGCCTCGCTACAAGGCCGCCTCGCTACAAGGCCACCTCGCTACAGGCTGCCTCGCTACAGGGCCGCCTCGCTACGGGGCCACCTCGCTATAGGGCCACCTCGCTACAGGGCCACCTCTAGCAATAAGGCCACCTCGCTACAGGAGCACCTTGTCTATCCTCTCACGCTAGGCCTCTGCGCCTCTTACGCTAGGCCTATGCGCCTCTCATGCCGCTCAGCCTCGGGGTCGCATCTACCGGGGTCGCTACCCGGGGATCGCTTCGTTTGGCTCCCGTCAAGGGATCGCTTCGCACATAACCTCCAATGCGGGGTCACTACAGCGAGATCACTATCTCCTCTTCTCTGGAAGGCTCATGGCCTGACCCCTCGAGGTCGCATGAGTAGTTGGACACTAGGGTTCGCTTCGCATGGCCAGACCCCTCGAGGTCGCATGCAAGGCCCTTGTTACTTCTTTATTAGCCAATTCTATCCGTTCGAGACTATGGGCTTCCACAGCTGGGCCATGGATCACGGATAGGGTTGATGGCTCACTGCCACGTCAGCCCTAAACGAGTGGGCTTGGACTATGGCTTATCTCTTAAAACCCTAGCCCGCCTAGGTAACTTCTTCTCCAAGAACTACGTATGGCTTGATCCCTATAAATAGGGTACGTAGGCACCTTGTTTGGATACGCCTCAGCTCACCCCTGACTATCTATCAACAAGATCAGCCACAAACAAACACCAATCTCCTCCCATGTTCTTCATGTTCATAGCAAAATATCCGTATTTTGCTCCATAAATCCAGCAACCTCCAATTTCGTGTTGTAACGAAATTCTCCCTACAAACAATTGGCGCTAGAAGGAGGGCAGTCATTAATTTGGGAGAACGATGACTAACTCGAACAAGAAGAACGGAGAGGCCAACAACGGAGAGGCCGAGGTCGGGCTAGCGTGAGAGGCCGAGGCCGGGCTAGCATAACTCCAATCACGCTATCCCGAGGCACTCCCAAGGCTAAGCGAGAGCACATGTAATAAGATATTGAGGTCTCAGGGGTACCTTGGGCTCGCTGAACGATCTCAGTATTCAGAGATAGGGGTGGAGGAGGTGGCAGTTCAACAGATTTCGGTTTTGGAGGGACTGGAGCAGTCTTCGGAACGGGTATGGCCCCGCTCTTCTGGAGAAAAGGAGGTCTGCGACCACTCTTACCCGACATGCCTGAAAAATAGAAGTAAAATGATATTAGAAGCATGATAATAATACAAGTTATGCAAATGCGAGAACAGTAAGGATGAATGCAGTGTTAAAGTTAGCGAGGACAGAATAATGGTCATATTATAACGAGGAGAATACCCTCGTCAGTGGTAACAACAACTCGAGAGGACGAGGCCTCCTCGCGAGCCTTTCTCTTTAAGGAGGTCTTCCTCGCTCCCGAGGGCCTCGTTTTAGAAGGAAGACCGACCCCTTCTTTCAGAAAACCGCACTCGATTAGGTTCTCAAGCGAAAGAAGAGTCCTAATGTTGCGAGCCTCCCGTGGGGTCTTCAGCACGTCATCGGCACGTTGCTTCTCTTCGCCCTTTAGGACGGTTCGCACTTGACCAACTGCGATCTCAGGAAGGACGAGTTAATTCATGGATTGAATGAAAGGGGGATGAAATTAAAAGGTTAAGTTCCATACCTGGAAGATAGTTAAAAGAGGTCTTGACTCTGGGCACGTCGTGGACATAAAAATAAGGGCCTTTCCACGACCCGGCATTACTTGGGGCACTGTGGTATAGTTCCTTCTTGTTGAACTCTGGCCACATGGAGAAATAAACGTAGCCAAAGTCTGATGCCCCGCATCGCTTCAATTGCAAGAAATATCCCATGGTCCTCGCATCCAACTCAGGGTAGCCGAGCTTGTGGTAAAGGATGTAAAGAGCAATCATGGCTCTGTAGCCATTGGGATTTATTTGGATTGGGACAAGATGGTACGTTTCACAAACATCCCTAATAAAAGGGTGAAGGGGAGAGGATACGCCTATTTTCATCATGGCCGAGGTCAGAACCATACGAGGCACCCTGCCACCATTCTCTCGATGATCGAAGCGGTAGCATCGCATCGCAGATTTGGGAAGAATAATTTTGCCTTCTGGCCTGAAAATGTCGACCGCCTTAGATAAAGATTCTGTATCTAGGGTCGTTGACAAATCTCTGCAGCCTAAAACACGAGGTTGGCCGGGTTTCACTTTCGAGCCTGGCTCGATGTCTTCAGGACGAGGACCACCAACATAAATGGTTCCTTCTAACTCAGGTTGAGGAGTTGGTTCGTAAGGTTCAGGGGAAGCTTCTGGAACATAATTGTAATCAGTGAAATTAACGACTTTGGCTACTTCATCGAGGCCGCCATCATCAGAGGAAGGCTCTTCGTAGTCAGAATCATCAGAGTTGTCCTCGTTATCAGCACCTCCCTCGATGTCGTAATAGGCATCGCCTAATGAATCTGTTGGAGAGTCACTTATGTGAATGGGTGACACAGTTTGTGATGGAGGCATGGTTCGTTGTGGAGGCGCTTTGGAGAGAATTTCCGCTGCCCTAGCGCTGAGTTCATCCCCTTTCTTTGTGATGTAACGTATTCAGAGTTCTGGAATAATGTATTTAGCGCTGAGTATCATTTTGAACACGTATTCATGAATTTAATTTATTATTACATACAAAATGTTTATCCAATAATGTTACTTTTACTTATCCAATGCCAAACTTTGCAAATGTTTACGGAATTTTAATAATATTTTTTATGCGACAAAATAGGTATCGTCAATATCTTCAAAAACATTATTATTAATACTTAAGAGTTTAACTGAAACATATTTTCTTTCCGCTAATTCTTTTCTCTATAATTCTTAAACATTTAAATTTAATTATATTTCACACAAGTTTCAATTTATCATATCAACTTGCAAATAGTAAAATTCAAACGAACAATGATGTTCTGTATATAATTTTTAAAAATGTTTTCGCGCCGCGCATAGCGCGGCTTTGTTACCTAGTTTTAATTAATACTAGATGATAACCCGTGCGAAGTACAAGTTCGAAAATTTATGTTAATTAATTACCAATTTTTTATTTAATTAAATATTTATAAAATTATAAAAGAACTATGCTATTTGAAAAAAGTTTATGCGATCAACAAACTATAAACTTAGATTGTTTAATAGAAGTGCATGAAAATAAGTTTCGGTTGTTTTCATTGAAAAATATTTAGGATAATTAATCTTAATCTTTTTTTATTCTAAGTTATAATAAAAAAAATTGCTAATACAATATAAGAATTATAATAATGATAAGATTTCAATTTTATTATTTTTTAAAAAAATTACATATAATCGCAGAGAAGATAGGATTATAGTGATGGAATTTGGTACAAAGTGGTAGCGTTAAAAAAAAAAGTATACCAAGAATTTATATTTTTCATTACATTTTTTAAAAAACAACGTAAAGTTATAGTAAAGATAGGATTTAGGTATTAAATCAAAATATGGTGCGAACTAAATTTTGTACGTAGTGGTACCGTTTTAAAAAAATTATACGATCTAGAAATTTAGATTGTTATAGAGTAGTGTATAGAAATATGTTCTAGTTGTTCTTCTTGAAAAATCTTTTGGATAATTGATCGTATTATTTTTTGATTCTAAATTATGATTAAACAAAATTGTATTATAGTTATAATAGGATTTCAATTTTATTATTTTCTTTAAAAAATAACATATAATTGTAAGGGAAATATGATTTTAGAGGTGAAACTATTTTTTTTATTTAAAGTTATCATAAAAGAATTATAATTATAATAAGATTTCTATTTTACTAAAAAACAACATAGAATTATAGTAGAAATAGGACGGTTGGGGTGAAACCAAAATACAATGCGAACCAAAAATGGTACTGTTAAAAGGGTGTTTCACGCTTTCACTTATTAATAAAGGTTATAGATTTCATGTTTTTTTAATTCCAAATTCATCAAATTTCGCAAATTTTCAAATCTAAATGAGACGAAAATCGAATTTGGTGTAAAATCCCTGACCCAAGTAAAATGTAATATTTGTAAATATTTTTTTCAATTTTGTTATACCTTGACCTTCGCCCAAAATAACATTTACATAGACTTGCAGTCTGTTACTACGAATTAATCCCAAAATTGGGATTCAATAGATCGAACCCACATTTTATCAGATGAAATTCCAGGTGATATACAACGATATACACTGCTCATAAAATTGGAATTACAGCTTCTAAATAATTTATACAAGATCATCTTCTCGTTCTTTTATTTTGGTTTCTCATAACATTAAGTCCGAAAAAAGATTTTTCAACATGAAACCCGTTTCATGTTGATGGGTTTTCCAATGGAGCTAAGTTAAGGTGGCAGGAGATAACAAAGGTAAGACCCAATCCAATTATTTTCCTTAATATATTTATGAGTTCGTAATTGAATTTTAAGATACATGCATGCATGCATGTATATACTATGTGAAATTTTCGAAAATGTGGCATTTTTTCCCTCCAAAAATGTGTACATTTAGCCTAGAACTCATTGGTTTTGACATGGTCCTCATAAGTTGCAGCAGCAATTTTATCATCTAGATTTTGTGTGACATTTTTCCCTGGTCTTCCTTGATTGACAACTATAATTTTTTGGATACCCATATATATGTTGGTTGAGGTTAAAGCATTTCGATTTCGATAAATTCGATACCCATATATGTTGGTTGAGGTTAAAGCATTTCAATTTCGATTTCGATTTTTATGCTACTTAACATTTTGAATTATTTTTAGGCTGCATATGAATAGTTCGCTTCATAAATCTCATTTATGTTTGGTAGTCTCTGTCCTCTTATGATGGCTGAAGAGGTAATTGATGCCACAATGAACATAGAGACAGATGAAGAAAAAGATGGTCATTTAAGAAGACTCTCAAATGCAAACTCTGATGATCAAATTCGTGTAGCGAAAAGGGAATCCCGTTACCGTAGTCCCTCTAGGGGATCATGCCATGACTTGTGCAAACATGGGTTCAAGAGTGAACCCGAGACAAAGCTTACAAGGTCCTTGGTGAGAAGAAATTCACTAGATTCTACAAGGAAAACAGCCAACACTTACGAGGCTATAAAGAATGAAATTCCAGAATGCTCTAAGAAAGCAAGTATCTCTTTAAGACGACAGACCTCGTCACCAGCTCAGATTAAATACGCTTCTGAGAGGCATTCGAGGGTCCCAAAGCCAAAAACATCCCCTCTGGCTGCCACACAATGGTTACGCAGAAGACACAGTGAAAGAATTATACCCAAAAATTTAGAACCTCTCTATGTGAGTTCAGCGGGAGGTTCAATTGGTCAAAAAAACAGTGGGAAAAAAGTGGACAAAGAAACAGAGAATTCCAAAATCGAAAAGAAAAAAATCTTGGGGCGAGAAAAGTTTTCTTTACCTTCCATGTCATCTACCAAGAGGATTTTGAGCGCACAATCCGACTGCGTCATGTTATTAGAAAAGTTACCACCTACCTTAAATTGCCGAAAACGAATAAAAGAAGTAGAAGGCAGGTACCCTCCAAGTGAATATGTTCATGTCATTGGACCACAGGCTGGATACCAAGCTGTAGGACTGTCTAAAAGAGGCAGTTCTGGTTCATCCCAAGTTTCTGATGACGAAGGTTTGGGATATGGATATGGTGAATGTACGGTGAAGATCTCTCATTTGGCTCCTACAGAGAACACACACACATCTTTGTCATCATTAGAGTCACAGTCATCAATCTCATCATCACCTGAGGCAATGCAAAGTGATGATAGTGCCTTCGATGTTGATAATTCTGAAAGTGAGTACTCGACAACTGAACTGGAAGTGGAAAATACGAGGACTCCAAGGATTCAAGTCCGTTGTTTAAAAAATAAAGACCGGCCATCATCCCTTCAGCTCCAATTCAGGCGTGGAAGTGTGATTGATGTCCAACCTGAAGACATAAGTCCAAGTCGACTCAAATTTAGGCATCAAGAGGCATTGGATGCGGACCAAAATATTTCAGACACCGAATGCATAAACTTGAGGAGAATTACAAGTGACGGAGTCTTATATGAAACTAATTCAGATACGGAAAAAGTTACTCTCAAACACCAAGACATGGAAGCAAGGGAAGAGACCTGGGCTTTGGTTGATGATGTAATTAAACAGACTGCAAACAGGCTTGTTCGGAGCAGGAAGAGTAAGGTCAAAGCTTTGGTGGGTGCATTTGAGGCCGTATTATGTAACCCGGATAGTCCGAGGAAATGAATTGCACATGATGACTGATTTTAGATTCATCGCTTTAGCATAAAGCTGTTTGTCTTTCAAATATTCTATCACCTGGAGAAGAGGGCAGGGTACATACAGGTCCTGGGTGTACATGTCTTGTATCGTAATACCATGTCATAGAGCAGAAGAAAGAAATACAAATTTGGAGCTTCAAAGTTGGAATGGGATTAAATTGACAAGCCTCTATTGCGTTGAGATTTGAGGAAACCTGATCACTGGTACTGCTAGGTCTTCGCGTGCAAAGGGCTGTGGTACTACTCTTCTTAGCAATACACACATATGTATAAATATTGTATATCAGGCATTCTTATTGCACAAGTACATAAGCACACGTATCTGTTAAAAGAATTGATAAACTCCACGTTTCTTTCAATAAATAAAGGATAATGTAGCTTCAAAAACATATTATAGTACTTAGGCAGTGCTGGTGTTGAAACGCCAACTTACACCCCTAAAATGTTATAGTACTCTCACATTAAAAAGGTTGGTGAGATATCCCCTTACACTTGTTCAATCATCCAGTCTGTGACTAATGAGTAGATGGTCCTTGATAATTTAGTGAGCTGGGAACACATTATACTTGTGTGAGATGAAACTGTAGTTGGCTTCACTATTCATGCAAATGCACGTGTAGTAGTATATTTTGTAACTAGCTTACTATCAAATTTAAATGTCAGTATATTAAGAATAAATGCTAATAGTTATGCTTGCTTATTATTTCCTCTAGGATGATCAATTGGACGATGTGTTCTGATTGGAACCCGCATGAATCCCCATGGGATGATTTATTGGCCCATATGTGAAACAGATACACACTGACGTATATGGACTATAGTGTAACTGATGTAGTGAATGGTATTATATGGATGAAACATGGTTACAATCCTCGATAAATGTCTGCACTAGTCTGTCAATATCATAAAACAGATAATCATAGATATGTATTGGTGATTGAAGTCTATTAATTACCGTTGTTTAATTGGTTTAATATTACCTAGATAATAACTTCTTGCATCAAACGATAAATTTCTATTTTTTTTCTTTTACTTTGGGTGCTCTAATATGAAGGTGTTAGGTCCGATACGATTGTAGAAGGGGGGTTGAATACAATCTATACCATTTTATCGAAATTTGTTCTTTAAATAAAATTTAACTTAAACAAATTTGAGCGGAATAATACAACACAAATTTCAAGTTGAATATAACAATATATTAACTTGATGGGTGTTACAAAATCAATCCAAATGATTATCAAGTAATTAATAACTAATTAGAAAATTCGACATGAACTTTTCTAATTTAGTTAATTAAAATCAAGATATCAAGTTGTGAACTAGGAAACTTAATTCGCTAGTATTACAAGAACCACACATAAACAAGTTCCAACGGATAGAATATTACAAAAGAGATGAACTTGAATTTCCAGAATTATGTTTGTAAGTGTTCTTGAGCTTGAGAGAGAGAGATATGAGCTGCTGGGATTTTTAAGAAGTTGTAAGTGAATTGTCTTCTGCCTCTTTGCTGCTTCTGATCTTTATATTCCGTCCATAGTCATATTGTGTTGTTTTAATTGATATAACAATCAATTAACACATATATAACATTCGGTATGACTATCCATTGAAAGAAATATGACTGTCCCATTAAATATAACTTTCGGTATGACTATCCACTGAACTGAATATGACTGTCCAATAGCCACTTGTCTTGAATATAACTTTCGGTATAACTATTATTTGAACTTAATATGACTGTCCAAACCATTCCCTTTGTATGACTATCCTTTTGAACTATATATAACAATCGGTATAACTATCCTTAGATAGTTATATTGTTATATATTTTCAGATTATAATTAACTAAATGATTTATATAAATCACTTAATTAATTATTTCTTTTTCAGATTAATTCTTATTTAATTAATCTAATAATTACTTTAACAAATATATTAATTCTGATAGAATTAATTTATTTAATTAAATTAACTATTTGATTTAATTAATTAAAATAGAATTAATACAACTCCTTTTAATAGTCAAAACTTCACTGAGGACCACGTAATTATAATAACGAACATACACTGGACTTTTGTTGACGCTCGATGTACTGTCTGGTTCATGAACGACTAACTCCAATCTCTGTTCTTCATCTTGACATTAAACTGTGGTCTTTTTCTTTTCTTCACTCTCTCCGATCATTCTGAACTGATATTGTTTCTTATCACTTATAGAAACCTCTGTCCTTGAAATAAATCCATGTATTTCAATGCTACACTGATGCTTGATCAGGCAACTGAATCTTCTTCAGTGTGAAACATCAAAACTATAGATTGACTTGTTGATTTTTCTTCTGACAGTTGTCACCTTATGAGATTCCTGTGACAGTTGATATTATTTACTTATTACAAACTACTTTAATTGGATTAGGATCCTCTAACTACAAATAGGCTGAATCATATGCCTTTCAATCTCCCCCTATTTGTTTGTTAGACAGTAACAAGCAAATACCTAGAGGATTCTTCAACTAATCCCAATTAAATAAGTAAAGAATAAAACTTTAAATGCTAAGTAAATAATGAAAAAGTTCTGGTTCATATATAACATTATCCAGATTCAAACAGAAAAGATAAATACAAGATAGATGATCCTCTAGACTGATCACATAGTATAATTATGCTATCTTGTTCTATCTAAGCTCTAAAAATATCACAAGTAGAGCGGTTCTTCAGTTTTCACTTCCTCCAGGTCTGAACTCTCCTTCTTCTTCTTCTTCTTCATTCAGGACTGGTAGGCTTTTATGTAGCTCAACATCAACTAACATTTCTTTCCTTGATGATAGCCTTGTAGGAAGTACCAATGGAATTCCAAGTGATTTCCTCAACTCACCTTTGAATTTTTCATAGTCTTTCACATTGGTTTGAGCATAAGATTTGATATGATCTGCAGTTTCCCGTTTAAGTTGAGAAGTAAATCCATGATTTCTAAGAATGTACTCCACAAATACCAAGTGTTTAGCAGAGTGCTCATACAAATCTTTCGTCTGAAGTTTGACTGTATGTATCACTTCACCCTTAAGAAACTTCACTTGCTTAGGCTCTTCTATCACTTCCGGTCCAGCTCTTTCAGCAAACTCTTTGAACTTTTCATGAAGTAGTATTCCCAACTCAGAGGATGTTCTTACCTTTGGTCTAAGAGCCCAGAGTTCTGTCAAAGATCTGTCATAAAAGAATTGAAGGGACACTCTGAATGTTCCAACATTATGACATTCAACGAAAATTACTAACTCATCGGTTCTTGGTTCAAAAGCAGAAGATATCCTGACGACTTCTGTTTGTAAGGCTTTCACATACCCTTCATGTATTGGATTTGAATTCTTAAACTCATCAAGAATAGCACTTAGCCGACGATCATCATATTCAGACATTTGTGGTGAGTCTATAGCTTTTTGAGCTCGTTCCCACTTGTCACCACTTTTTAATCTGATGTATGTTCTCCTAGCTTGTACCTTAAGTGCATGTTGGCGTTGCATTGCTGCAGCTTCCTCTTTTTGAAGTTTTTCTTTATGAGCAATCAAATCCAATGTCTTTTTAAGCCTATCATCTCTCAATTTTAGTTGAGCTTCTTGTCTGTCAATTTCTGCTTCAGCTTCAAAATCTAGACGTATCTGTTCAGCTTCAGCTTCTGAGTCTATGGGCATTTCATCTTCCCAGTCCCTGAGATCTGGTTCAGGTAATACTTCTCCCACATCTGTAAACTTTAAATCAGCAAACATGTCAATACTATCTGGTTCACCTGTGTAGTAGTAACCTTCAATATCTTCAGGTTCTTCATGCATGTCAGAACTTCCAATTTCTTTCCTCTTCCCCTTATCTCTCCTATCACCTTGATCAGCTCCTTGACTTCCCCTTATCTCTCCTATCACCTTGATCAGCTCCTTGATCAGATTTAGATTTACTTGAACTTCCTCCATGTCTTGACTTCTCCCCCTTAGTTGATGAATCCTCTACAGAGGGAACAAAATCAGCAGGCTTCGGGTCACGTTCATCACCATCACCTCCTCCATCTTGACCTTCAAAGAACTTTCTTTCTTCTTCTGTTGGAGTGATAGTTCTAGTAATGATGTTATACAAGTGAGTCAACCCTTTTGCTTGAAGTGCATTCTGCCTTTCAATCTGACTAAGTCGATGTTCAGTGGACAAGTGATGTTCATTCATGTTATTCTGAATATCTTCAATCTGATTTGACATTGAAGATATAATGAGATCTTGAGCCACTGTGACATCTCCAGAGTCTTCAATTGCTTGTTGTTGAGTTAGCTTGAGTGCACTGATCTTGTTGTTGAGGATAGTTCTCATGTTATCCATATCAAATCTTAAGTTCTTGTTATCCTCTTCAGTTTGAGCAAGATTTTCTTTCATTTGAGCAAGTTGTTCCATAAGAGACAGAGTGTTTGTGTCAGTGTGTGCTCTCACTTCAATAGCTCTCTGAGTATCACTCACCTCACGTGCTAGTGTTTCACTCAGATTTGAAGTAATTCTCACATCACTCCTCTCATAATCCATAGCTGCATCCATTGTACCTGCAGGAGAAATCACCCTAGCCTCCTCTTGGAAGGTCAGTGGTGGTGCAATGGGAGTTCGCAAATCCCTATCAACCTGTGAGAGTTCTTCTGCCGTAACAATGGCAGGCACTGTAACTTGGTCAACTTGCATGAGAGTGTTTTCAGCTTGATTTGAGAAAATGTCTTCCCCCATTGTAAGTAACAAGGGAGTAGTTGATGAACTGAAAGGGTTTACAGTTGACTCAGATGTAGTTTTACTTTTCTTTTGAAAATGCAGAACTGTAGTTTCACTCAGAATATCACTACTCGGATTGTATCGTTTGACTGACAATTTCTTTCTTTGATAGTATTTGGAGAATTTGGATTTAGTATTTGGTGTATTGACCTGGGTTAGAGGTTGTGGTTGTACAGCCCCTTGGTCATTTCTCGCACTTGTTTGACTATCAGAAAGATATTGATATTGAGTAGAAGTTGAGTCAAATACCTGATCATTTACATTTCCAACATCTTCAGTCTGAATGGGTTGATCCACTTGATAGTGAGGTTCAGGATCAATTAACGGTTCAGGTTCTGGTTGATGTTCAGTAGCTGTGTGTTCTGCTTCAGGTTCTGGAGCTTGTTCAATTGCAAGTAGCTCAGCAACTGGTTGAGCCACAACATTTGGCAAATTTATGAATGTAGACATATATGGTGTTATGACTACTGGAACATGCGCCAGAGTACCAGAAGTATCCAACCTTGTGTAGAACTTCTTATTTGGTTTACCAGACCATTGAACTCGGTCATTTTGAAAAGGAGTAGGCTGATCCGTAGGCATAAGATGATTAAAAATTAATGTCAAAAATCGAGGATAATGACATTTAACCAGTTTACCTTTCTCAAAGTTCTTCCTAGCTTTCTTCACACGATTTATCAAAATAGGCCAGAGCAAGTTACCAAAATTGATTCTTCTGTTGTAAGCAATTGAGTAACCAATAGACTGCAACATTCCCGTGATAACAGTGTTGTTACTCTTGGTAGAATTAGCAAAGACCTTTGCAATGATTTCGAAGAATATGTTCCATTCTTGAACCATGTTACTTTTCAGGGGACGCTTAAGATCCAATTGACCTTGATAATTCAGATGTGTGAAGAAATGTGTCAACTCATCAATTGAAGGAGGCTCATTAAATTGTTCATTAGGCAGTCTCAGAGCAGCATTGAAGACAGATTCATCCACTGTATATGTCTTATCGCTGAAGTTGAAAGAAAATGATCTATTGTCTGAGGCCACCATAGCTGTAGTACACATTAATTTAAGCGGACCAAATTTCATGGGAACATTTGCAGTTATAGCATGACTACAGATATTATGATCGTTCAGAAAAGATATCCACGGTTTGAAACGATCCACCGAGCAATCCTCGGGATTAAAATATCCAATAAAGTTGTGATTAACAATCTCAAAATTATTATAAGTGTCAGCCATTCCAAATCAAATTTTAACCTTAGAGAATCTGCAAAATTCAGCAATTAAACTTATTAATACACAAAATTCGAATAAATAAATAAATAAAAATTCGAATAATCGAATTCTTCACCAAAAATTTTGAAAATTTGAGGCAATGATCTCCATAACATCACAAACACACGTCTATTTTTAGTTTTTGAAAAATCACAACCATCTTTCTTGAATTTCAAATCGAAAATCCGAAGTTTTTAACAAAAAATCTTCAAAACACAACCAAATCTTACATTTAAGCAACGGTTTTGAAGATAATTGAATGGGTAATCGAATTTTGTTCTTAGAACTGTGATTCGAGTGTGATTGAGACAGAAAATCGGCAGCAATTCGATAGTTATACACCGTGTATATGTATGTATCGTTCGAAATAGTGTCTCAGGTGACTTAACACGCTGACAAGATAATATAACTGAATATAACTATCAATATTACTAACGATTTATATATAATTCAGCTCAGATATGACTATCGGTTGATAGTCATACCGATAGTTATATTATGTGTTAAACAAAATATAACTATCCTATATTCATAGTTATATACTAGTTTAATTAACTTATATGACTATCTAACACACACAAGATATGACTATCGGTTGATAGTCATACCGATAGTTATATTACGTATAAACGTAATATGACTATCCTATTTACAAAGTTATATAACATTCTTATTAACAAAATAACACTAATATGACTATCGAAAAACAAAGAGTATGACAATGCAAAATTGAATTTTCGACAGTTATATTTCAAACAAAACAAAATTATAACTATATACTAATTAGAGTTATATTTACCCTAAAATACAAATATAACAATCAGATTAATTGTTATATCTATTGTAATATAAACAAAACAACAAATATAACTATCCTAAAATCTAAATATTAACAGGATATTTAGAACTAGCAAATTCTAAAAAAGAAGCAATTTAATTTTTATCAACAACCAAGTCAAAAGTTAGTAAAATAACTTACACTAAAATCAGCAAACCTAATAACAATTAAACACACGATCATAGGTAGTCCTTTTTACGAGATCAAACATTAATAACAAAAGGACAAACATTACAAATTAAAATAAATAAAATATTGAATATATACAAAATTATTTCTGGTGAATTAATAAATATCAATTTTCTAATAAAATAATTTCCATATAGAAAATTATTCAAGAAAAAAAAATATAATTTATTAAACACACAAAAAAAATAATGAAACTGATTTTAAAATAAAAACATTTTCAGGAAAAATAGATTTCTCATAAACTACAGCTAGTAAAATTCGAGAAAAATATTTTTAAGGAAAATGAATCACTCTAAAATTACAAGAAGTATTTAGAGATGTATAACGAAGATAGTGATAAAACTTTAAGAAGAAACAAGCAACATTATAAGTTGATAAAATAATTAAACAAGTGATTTCAAATAACAAATATTGTACACAATAATCACTTGAAAATTATTAAAGATCAAACCTCAGATATTAACTAGTTTAATTACTAGGACTATTTAACATACCCAATTCACCAACAAGTCTGGTGAATGTGGATTCGTCAAGAGACTTAGTAAAAATATCTGCTGTTTGTTCTTCCGTAGGTACAAAAAGTAACTCCACGGTACCATTCATGACATGCTCTCGAATAAAATGATACCTGATGTCAATATGCTTTGTCCTTGTGTGCTGCACAGGATTGTTAGAGATAGCTATGGCACTTGTATTGTCACATAAAATAGGAATTTTATCTAGTACAAAACCATAGTCTCTCAGCTGATTCCTGATCCACAAAATCTGTGCGCAACAACTTCCAGCAGCTATATATTCAGCTTCAGCTGTTGAGTTGGAAACTGTTTGTTGTTTCTTGCTGTACCAGGAAACCAGTCTACCACCTAGGAATTGACAACTCCCAGAGGTGCTTTTTCTATCCACAACACTTCCTGCATAATCTGAATCTGTATATCCAACAAGATTAAAACCAGAATCTTTAGGGTACCAGATGCCTAAATTAGGCGTACCCTTAAGATATCTCAGGATTCGTTTAACAGCAATGAGATGAACATCTCTAGGATCAGATTGGAACCTTGCACACAAGCACGTAGCATGCATAATATCAGGTCTACTTGCAGTAAGGTAAAGTAATGAGCCTATCATACCTCTGTAGCTTGTGATATCTACCTTGATAGAATTTTCACATGCTCCAAATTTGACTGCTGTCGATGATGGTGTTCTTGCTGAAGATGAGTCCTCCATTTGATATTTCTTGAGAAGCTCTTTGACATACTTGGATTGACAGATAAATATTCCATCTGTCCTTTGACTTACTTGCAATCCAAGAAAGAACTTCAGCTCACCCATCATGCTCATTTCAAACTTACCCTGCATTAACTTAGCAAATTTCTTGCAAAGAATATCATTAGTAGACCCGAATATTATATCATCCACATAGATTTGGACTAATATCGTATCCTTTTTATGTTTCTTTGTGAAGAGAGTTTTGTCTATGACACCTCTTGTAAATTCATTTTCAAGTAGAAATTCAGAGAGTGTGTCATACCATTTTCTTGGTGCTTGCTTAAGACCATATATAGCTTTAAAGAGAAAGTAAACATACCCCAATAAATCTGGATCTTCAAAACCAGGTGGCTGTTCTACATATACCTCTTCATCCAGTTTTCCATTCAGAAAGGCACTCTTGACATCCATTTGATAAACATTAAAGTTTGAAAATGCTGCGAATGCCAAGAATATCCTTATGGCCTCAAGTCTAGCCACTGGAGCATAGGTTTCATCATAGTCAATGCCTTCAGATTGTGAGTAACCTTTTGCTACCAGTCTTGCTTTATTTCTTGTTACTGTTCCATCTTCATCAAGTTTGTTTCTGAATACCCACCTTGTACCAACCACTGTTTTATTTGTCGGTCTGGGCACCAGCTTCCACACTTCTTGTTGTTTAAATTGATTGAGTTCATCTTGCATAGCAATCACCCAATCAGGATCTGAAAGAGCTTCTTCAGTTTTCTTAGGTTCCATTTCAGATAGAAACCCTGAATAATTACATTGATTTTGAAAAGCTCTTCTAGTCTTTACACCAACATCTGGATCACCAACGATTAGCTCAAAAGGATGAGCTTTATTCCAGACAGTCTGTCTTGGAAGATTTAATCTTGATGATTCGCCTTGATCTTCATTATGATGTTGAATATGACTAGTAGATCCTTCATTAACTCCCCCTGAGTTGTTGCCAGGCTGATTAGATGATTGTTCAGAATCATTAGTGACACTTTCAACATTATCATGATTTTCATCACCATTATTCTGATTAGTCTCATCATTGACATTGTTGTCATTAGCATCAGCAAACACATCAGGTGGACTATCATCATCTGATTCTAGATCCGTCATATCTTCAAAAGACAGCTTTTCAGATGAATCTTCAGTTTGGATATTAGGAAGTTTTGTGTCATCAAATGTAACATTGACACTTTCCATTGTTTTCTGTTGATCAATTAGATACACCTTATATGCTCTTCTAGTATAACCCACAAAAATTGCTTCATGTGCTTTTTCTTCAAATTTACCACCTTGATCGTCTCCTTCTTTTAGCACAAAGCATTTTGTTCCAAATACATGAAAGTACTTGAGTGTTGGTTTCTTTTCTGTTAACGCTTCATAAGGTGTCTTCATTAAGTCTTTGTTGATCAGCGTTCGATTCTGGGTATAGCATGCAGTATTGACAGCTTCAGCCCAAAAGCTTAATGGAAGCCTTGATTCACTTAGCATAGTACGAGCAGCTTCAATCAAGGTCCTATTCTTTCTTTCAACTACCCCATTTTGCTGAGGAGTTCTTGGAGCCGAGAACTGTCTTGTTATACCTTTCTCAGTACAGAATTCATTTAGAACTGCATTCCTGAATTCAGTTCCATTATCTGACCTTATCGCTCTTACTGGATACATTGAATCAAGCTCAATCAACTTGATATGATCAATCACTAACTGTGGAGTTTCATCTTTGGAATGTAAGAACAAAACCCATGTGAATTTAGAGAAATCGTCAACAATCACTAGAGCATATCTTTTCTTTGACATTGACATCACATTAACTGGACCAAACAAATCCATATGAAGTAATTGTAATGGTTCAGTTATTGATGATGTATTAGTGCTCCTGTGAATTGCCCTTCTTATCTTCCCTTTTTGGCATGCGTCACATAGTCCTTCTTGTGTAAATTCCATAGAAGGCAAACCTCTCACCAATTCTCTTTTAACAAGAGAGTTCATTGTTTTGAAATTCAGGTGAGAGAGCTTCTTGTGCCATAGCCAACTTTCATCTGTGGACGCTTTAGAATAGAAGCAATTGAATTCTTCAGTGCTTCCCGTATTCAAGTTAGCTACATACAAGTTTCCTTTTCTGACTCCATTTAGCGATGGTTGTTCACTTCTTTTGTGAGAAATCAGACAATTCTTTTTGTTAAAATGAACATCAAATCCTTTGTCACAAAATTGACTGATACTGAGCAAATTATGCTCAAGTCCTTTTACAAAGGATACTTCTTCTATGATAACATTTCCAGCTTCAAGTCTGCCATATCCATCAGTTCTACCTTTGCTGTTATCTCCAAAGGTAACTACTGGGCCGGCCTTTTCCACCACGTTTGTTAGCAGGGTTCTATTTCCAGTCATATGCCTTGAACATCCACTATCCAAGATCCAGGTTACACGTTCAACCTGCTCAACACCCTGCAATGACAAACGGATTAAACCTTCTTCGGAACCCAAATTTGATTGGGTCCTGCGGTTTTAAAATATTGGCCTTTATCAGGCAAAGCAACACTTTTAATTTTAACATCTTTAACCAATAAACATTTAACCTTATAAACAGATTTGAAAATCTTTTGTTTTATTTTAGGTATCCATGTTTCTTTAACAGCACGGACACTTGTGTCATTGACTGGACACTTGACCTGGTAAACATTCTTCGTAACCCTTTGTTTGTTCTTAGGTTCAAATGTCTCTCTCCTAACTTGAGAAGGAATAACAGTCTTTGACCGAACATTATTGTTCCTGTTCATATGCTGTCGCGGAGCAGTCTGTTTATCACATGCATAGCTACCATTAAAATATGCTCGCATACTATTAAAAGCACAAGTTATACAATTAATAATACCACATGATTTATGAGATGGATCATTAATAGGCATGGTGTGCATATCAGACATGGTATTTTTCTTTTTCAACTGCTCGTTACTTAAACTACTTTTAGACGAACTAGTTAACTCAACATGCTTAACTGGTTTCTTAGTAGTTTTGACATTTCCAAGAACAATGCCATTAGCACTGTCCTCATTTCTTATTTCTTCCTGGATGACCATAGAAAGAATATCTGGTGGTCCAGCATCAGATTTCTTAAAGAGGGGATCTTTAACTTTCTTAAGAACATGCGGTATCCCTCTTTCTTCAGCACTAACAAGGTTAGGGGTATTTATGCCCAACAATCCAACAGCTTCGTTGTAGCCATACCCTATCCCTACTGTTTGTTCAACAGCTTGTTTGTTAAAGAACTCCTTGGAAATCTTAACAGAATTATAACAAGCCCTGACCTGCGTTTCAAGTTCAGTAATTCTAGCCATTTGTTTGCCAACAACTTCTAGAATAGATTTCTCCTTGGTGAGAAGCATTGTTATTTCATCTCTTTGTTGATCTTGATTAATGTGAATCTTTTTCAATTCTGACACTTCATTTCCAAGTTTAGTGCTTAGTAGATCTAGTCTATTATATCCAGTTTGTGCATTACCTAAGGAATTATATAGACTACGAATTAATTCAGTGTCAGTAAGAGTTACCTGTCCGTTCTGCTGATCAGATGATTCACCAATTGCCATTAGCGCAAGATTTCCATATTCTTCATCTTCGCTATCCGTGTCATCCCAACTCTTACCGGCTGCAACATAAGCTTTCCCAGGTTTCTTCTTCTCAGCAGCAAAGTCTCTTCTTTGAGTTTGCTTGGGTTTTTGGCATTCAGTGGCAAAATGCCCCAATTCATTACAGTTGAAGCAACGAAATTTGCTTCTGTCAACAGATCCAGTTTTGTATCCTCCCCTGTTACTAGATAAAGAAGAGCCTCCTCTCTGAAATCTGTTATTTGACTTGAACCTGTACTTTGGATTTCTTCTGAATCTAAAATTGCCAAATTGCCTTACCATTAATGCCATGGATTCATCTTCAAGTTGATCTAGCTCTTCAAGTGAGTAAAAGTCTCCACCATCCTGAATAGGTGGTGTTTGACCCTGTTCAACTTCAGTTTGTTCCTTGTCTGAGCTGTAAGGTAGAACAACCTTAGCTTCCACTTCCTTTGGTGCTTCAACTACAAGAGCTGTAGATGAGCTTAGCACCCTTCCTTTTCCAGTAACCTCCCTCTGCTGTACTTGTTCCAGTTCATAGGTTTTCAGAACACCAAACAATCTTTCAAGAGAAATCTTATTCAGATCTCTCGATTCTCTGATGGCCGTTATCCTGTGTTCAAGATGAGTGGGCATTGTCAACAAAAACTTCATATTAATCTCCTTCTGTGTATATTGCTTGCCATGAACTTGCAAGTTGTTGATTATTTTGTTATACCTTTCGAACACTTCCTGAATGCCCTCATTAGGACCAGCTCTAAAATGTTCATATTCAGAAGTCAAAATTTGAAGTCTGTTCTCCCTAACCTCATCTGTCCCTTCATTAATAATCTCAATGGTTTCCCACATGTGCTTTGCAGTTTTACAATTTATGACATGACTGTACATAACAACATCTAGGGAATCTATCAGAATAAGTCTCAAATTCTTATCTAGTCCAGCATCCTCCTTTTCATCCGGAGTAAAAGAAGAAGCAGGCTTTGGACTAGTTGATGCAGGTGTTACAACAACTCCTCCAACTATTGATTCAGTTGTATGTTGAATTGGAATTATGGGTCCATTCTGTAGAACACCCAAATATTTGGAATTTGCGACATCAAGGAACAACTCCGTCTTATTTTTCCACATTGAATAATTGTCCTTATTAAACATAGGAATCTTAACAATACTTTTTGAAGACATGACGAATTTTTAAGAGAGTTAAAAATTCAAGATTGATTTTTGGCGGAGTAAAATTAGGATCTTGATTTGTATATCAATCAATAAGCTCTGATACCAATTGTTAGGTCCGATACGATTGTAGAAGGGGGGGTTGAATACAATCTATACCATTTTATCGAAATTTGTTCTTTAAATAAAATTTAACTTAAACAAATTTGAGCGGAATAATACAACACAAATTTCAAGTTGAATATAACAATATATTAACTTGATGGGTGTTACAAAATCAATCCAAATGATTATCAAGTAATTAATAACTAATTAGAAAATTCGACATGAACTTTTCTAATTTAGTTAATTAAAATCAAGATATCAAGTTGTGAACTAGGAAACTTAATTCGCTAGTATTACAAGAACCACACATAAACAAGTTCCAACGGATAGAATATTACAAAAGAGATGAACTTGAATTTCCAGAATTATGTTTGTAAGTGTTCTTGAGCTTGAGAGAGAGAGAGATATGAGCTGCTGGGATTTTTAAGAAGTTGTAAGTGAATTGTCTTCTGCCTCTTTGCTGCTTCTGATCTTTATATTCCGTCCATAGTCATATTGTGTTGTTTTAATTGATATAACAATCAATTAACACATATATAACATTCGGTATGACTATCCATTGAAAGAAATATGACTGTCCCATTAAATATAACTTTCGGTATGACTATCCACTGAACTGAATATGACTGTCCAATAGCCACTTGTCTTGAATATAACTTTCGGTATAACTATTATTTGAACTTAATATGACTGTCCAAACCATTCCCTTTGTATGACTATCCTTTTGAACTATATATAACAATCGGTATAACTATCCTTAGATAGTTATATTGTTATATATTTTCAGATTATAATTAACTAAATGATTTATATAAATCACTTAATTAATTATTTCTTTTTCAGATTAATTCTTATTTAATTAATCTAATAATTACTTTAACAAATATATTAATTCTGATAGAATTAATTTATTTAATTAAATTAACTATTTGATTTAATTAATTAAAATAGAATTAATACAACTCCTTTTAATAGTCAAAACTTCACTGAGGACCACGTAATTATAATAACGAACATACACTGGACTTTTGTTGACGCTCGATGTACTGTCTGGTTCATGAACGACTAACTCCAATCTCTGTTCTTCATCTTGACATTAAACTGTGGTCTTTTTCTTTTCTTCACTCTCTCCGATCATTCTGAACTGATATTGTTTCTTATCACTTATAGAAACCTCTGTCCTTGAAATAAATCCATGTATTTCAATGCTACACTGATGCTTGATCAGGCAACTGAATCTTCTTCAGTGTGAAACATCAAAACTATAGATTGACTTGTTGATTTTTCTTCTGACAGTTGTCACCTTATGAGATTCCTGTGACAGTTGATATTATTTACTTATTACAAACTACTTTAATTGGATTAGGATCCTCTAACTACAAATAGGCTGAATCATATGTCTTTCAGAAGGTTTTAGCAGAACTCTGACCAAAATTTTCCCAATAGCAAAGGCCAGAAGCACAACCTTCTTTCTGAACCGATATCATGATCCCTTCGCCAATCTACATGTTCAATCTGACAATGACTTCCAGCAATGGAATTTTATCCTCCCAAATGAAAATTTGGCATTATAGCTATTTTGCCATGTGGAGTCTTAAATTAACTATTACAAAGAAATTTTCATAATTCATTTTACGGTTAATGTGTTTGGTTTTACTAATATCACTATCTTACTTCTAAATTCAAATATTTGCTATTTGAAAATTTCAGTATATTTTGGTACTGGATTTTGAGTGACCTTCCTGATGCTTACCCACCTATATATCCTGAAAATAAATGGTGAAGGTCATTTACACTTACACGAAACATGAACAATGCTCTGGTTCCCAATTCAATCATATGTGGTCCTAATCAGTACAAGATTCTGAACCAGAAATGCCCTTATAAGAGTGTGCACTACTTTCTTATGTAGCAACCATACATTGGTATTTAAAATATTAGATAATAGATATCTTTAATAGTCTATATATTACAAAATTGATGAGGATGCTTCAAGATCAACATACATATAGTGATAATTATATTTTAATGAATTTAACTTCTTTGTGATAGATAGTAAATAAAAATAGTTCACATCACTCTCTTTGTACATGTTTTGAGTATGAAGTGCAATTTGTTGTCTGTGCTGCCTGATTAAATTGTTGCTGATAGACCGCTGCAGCCATCTTGTTGTTGAGTTCCATATTCATGGACTGCAGGAAAGATGTAATCAGTAAACCGTAACATTTAAACATTTGAAAGTGAGGAATGAATTATGCATATATTGTAGATAATTCTAGCATCTCTTGAACATACTTGCGCTAGAAATGCTCTGTATGGATCACTGAATGGAACAGGATTAGCGGTTGTAGCTCCCTGAACCGTGTTTGATTGTGGCTGAACTTGTGTTGGAATCATGGGTGGAAACATAAACTGTGGTGGAATGAATGTGGGAGTAGCCGCTGTGGTGGCTGAATTAGGGTTGATTAAGGAAGAATTAGGTTGAGATGTAGTTCGAGCTAAGTTAGTCATGTCAAGCATCGACCCAAAATTCAACCCTGGGCCAACACCCATTCCCATCCGTGCAAGAAGAGACATCTGTAGCTGTTGCTGCATTCCTAGAGGCATCATCATATGGGGTATATTTCTAGTACTCATCATCTGAACTTGTGCTTGAAGTTGTTTTAAGTGCTCGATTACCTCATCGAGCATTGAAGCTTTATCAGTCTGCAGAGGGTTTTTTTTTTAAGACAAACATATGGATGTACTTAAATTTTTATATCACAACTTCTTCCAACTTAAAACAGAGCGAGAAACACCTTATTTGCATTTGGTACCAGCCTCTGCAGAGTTTTCATCTTCTGGTTGATCCTGTCTCTACGTTTCTGTGTAAGTATAAGAAAACACTTAATAATTTGCAGTTTGTAAAATTTATCACGACATTAAATAATTGAAAGATACCCTTTCTGATTGATTATGAACGGCAGCTACTCTGCTTCGTCTACTTGAGTGGGATCGAACTGTTTCACCCTTGTTCACAGGCTCTTCATCTGGATTTTCCTGTTAAAAATTACAAGAATACTGTTCGTTCATGAACCAAGTTGACTGCAGTGTATGCATCTATAGTACTCTGTATAGAAAGTATAAAACAGAAGTCTGAAAAAGTGTCACTTTCTTGAAATATTTCTAACTTACAGATCCAACATGGCAAGCTGAATCCTCATCCACAGGTTTAGTTTTTGACCTCAAGCTTTTAGGAGATTCGAAAGAAGCCCATGTCATCACAGTTTTATCATCATTTCTAACAAAGGTTGCATTGCCTCCGCCACAAGACCTCTTATCAGCGTGTTTTTGGTGGCTACTGGTCAAGTTATTCATCCCGCCACATTGATCCGAGTGTTCTGATGATTGGACCCGTTTCTTGGAGTACACAGGTGGATTCACTTCCATTTGGATGGAATTTTCGGCCCATATTCTGGTAGAGGGTGTGACAATGGAGTTTCTGTTTGTCAAGTGATGATTGTGATTCAGGTGATGATCGAATTCAGGTAAATTTATGTTTGGGTATGTAGCTTGATGAACAATGGACTCAAGTGTATCATCGGTCCTATCCCATGTTCCTTCTGAATTTGCAACAGCAGGAAGGACCCCCACATGTTCATGCATTGATGGCTGGCCGTTCTCCCATCCCAGCTCTGTAATATCAAAATTTGACCTGGATTTGAAGCAACCTTAGGTTAGTTTCTTTTTCCTTTTTCTTTCTTTAAATTTTATCATAAACTAGAAATATCACAGATTAGGATTAAAGTTGTACTTTTGCATTCCTCTAACAATTATTCTTTCCGCATACAAAGTTTCGCTTGCACAGGGCATCATAACAAGCCAATAATACAAGAAAAGTTGAGAATAATAAATTTATTCCCAAGGGAAGAAGAGGAGAATAAAAACTGAAAAAGCTACATTGCAAGTAACAAAAAGCTTATCCTCACTTGGCCAATAAATTAAAATAAAGGCTTATCCTTTGAGCACAAAGTAGAAACAATCTGGTTTTGAGCCAGTTTGACATTGTTGTGGCCAACAAAATCTGTTGCGAGAAAAACACTGATATGTGTTTGGTAAAAGCAGCTCTTGAAAATAGAAGCTGTGGTTTTACCAAACACTTTTACTTGGAAAAATGATGGGATTAAATTACTTTTTATGGTATAAGAAAGAAATGTCAAACGAGGACCTTCATCAGTTAGGCCAAGAGATCTAAAGATTTCTTTTCAGAAACCTATGACTAAATTAATAAAAATCTTTTGAAACACAATAACTACATTTGTGTGGGTGTGAGTGTGAGTGTGTGTTTCATGATTTTTTTTGTAAAGGCAGGTTCATAGCATAAAGTAAAGTGAAGCCGTTGGACAAGAAGAACATGGCAAATGGGCAATCATAGCAAAATGTTCTGCTGAAAAAGCAATAAGATAACTAGCAACAGAAGCAGGTTTTATGTAGATCTTGACTACATGCTTTATTTTGAATGTTGGTGCATCTAGGATATAGGGGAACGAATATATGCGACAAAATATAACAGAAATAACAAATAATCCAGTGTCAGGTGGGCGTGAACTTGGAAGAATTTCGTACAGATGAGTTGCAGAAGACATTAGTAAAATTAGTGGTGGTGCAGTGGATACATACATGCAGACAAGATGATCGTAGGATTTCTGATGGTTGTGCATGTGAGAGGACCTTCTGTTTCCCTCAGTTTCTGCTCCAACTTTCTCTGCTTGTCTCAAGTGCCCTCTTAGATCACCCTCTGGTACTGTGTAATCCTTTCTACTCATATTTTGTACTCTATTATAATATTTCTTTATGTGTGTGTTGCTTTGTTGCCTCTCTCTCAGACACATACAAGAGAAGAATACAGTGAATGTGTATGTTGAGTTTTCTGTCGATTTTAAAGTTGGATTTGGATTCTCTCTTATTTCTTTGTCTACGGGGTCCCCATTCTGGAATGCAACATTTTGGTTGATGGAGATTCTTATTTATTATAAAGAAAAATTTGTGGTGTAGATAAGTCTGGTATAGATATCTTTCTTGTTTTGTTATGTATAGTCCTACATATACAAACCAATAAATAATATATATTAGTTAATGAAGTTATTATATACATTCTGCTTTGCCCTTCTTTTCACTTCTTAGATTTTATCTAGTACCAACTATGTTGAGTTTCAGAATCATCCCAACTGTTAATTTAGTACTTAACTTTGTCTTTTAGATGATTTGGTTCATGTTATTAGTGAGTCTGACTATCAGATTATGAAAGTAAATGTTTATTAGATTGCTTTAAAAATTGTTATTGCTAAGCAATAAATCGTTCTCAAGTTTAAAGAACAAAAATACTTCCAGATCATGTGTTAATGCTACTTTGATATATGACCTTTCAAGCTTCTAGTTTTATTATCATATGATCATGTGTCCATCAATCTCATTCACTACATTTAAAGAGTTTTAGGGTAGTCAATGTCCAAGAGCAAGTAGTTCCCATCTTGCAAGTTTTACATCTTAGAGGATGTCACATTTGACATCATTAGTTGGCAAAGTTGGTTTATGATAATTATTTTCAGGAAATTGTCTCTTTCAGATCCTTTTAAACTCCTTTGTCCTATTATTTCTTATTATCTGGTCGACACATCCAGTGCACAAAGGTTTGATTTTAAGTAAATCGAAAATATATAATAAGTTTTCGAGACACGATTGTTTTCTGCATTTCCTAGCGAAAATTGTCCCTGGCTATGAATAACAAACCAAAAAACAGAATAAACGCTTAAATGCTAAATAAAATTCCACATCTTTCTCCAACATGTTCAGGAGGTTTTGGACTTGAAGTTTGTTGATGTGAAGTGGTAATATGAATGAGCCGCATAGTTAAGAGAGCCTGCTACATCACATTCTAGTACTACATATATATATGCAATTGCATAGAATTGTTATTTATTTTTTCCCCAAGCCAGTAACATATAAATGTTGTACATAACATGCCTGTTTTATTTATATCATACGAATTACCAGGACCTTGTAATGATAAATAGCACTCTTGTATGAATATATAATCCATTACTTATAAAGTTTAATTAACACACATGTACTTTAATGTATACTACATTAATACACTATGGAGTTTGCATTCAGAAGCATAAGCAAGAGGTATGAACTTTCCCAGATAATTCCATCTTCTTTGCTCGTTCTTGTACTTTTTTCTTGTCATTTTTCTTTTTCTCTTCAAGCTGTGCTCTTGCTCCTTCAGCAATATTATCAATCCTGGCTAGCTTGAATTGGTAATGCTGGGAATTTTTTGCCCTTCTCCGATCTAGTTCACCCTGCATTACAGCAACTTGTCAGTAAAGTTCTTGTTAGCTGACAAAAAATATCTGGAGTCCTATTTATTAACCTTTCTCCTTTCCATTTGAAGCTTAGCTTTCTTTTTCTTCTCATTCTCCCAAGCAAGAATATCGGAACTCATCTTCTCATACCTAAATTGTGCGTAAATAAATTAATGCTATTATTAGCTGTACATTATCCTTGATATATTATTATACCATTTATTTTTTAATCTTCCATACAAAATCGTCTATCCTGATTAACTGCAAACTCAAAAAGGTTTACCGTTTATGAATCTTTGCAATCTCGGTTTTTTCCCAAGCCTCCGCTCTGGTGTTTCCATTTCTACCTTGGGTAGAATTTCGGATAAATATTTCATTTCCAGTAGCAGGAGTTGCTGGCCTAGATGACTCACGTCCCACTGGCCTTCTCATGGATGATTCTGCAAATTCAGATTAATATTATCTATAGCAAATTGACATATTATTATTTACTTGACTGCAGGATTGTGGGATTTACTATTTTAGTTATTTCTCTCCTCCAGAAAAAACTGCTGAAGATTAAAGTTCGTAAACATTTCAGGATTCACATACAGACAAGGTAAAATTATACATAAAATCCATGGGCTCTAACTGGTTTCTTTCCTTTTTAAGCTAATTATTTTAAATAAAGCATACCAGGGAGCAACTGACTTGCAAATGTCTCTTATCACTTAATAACTCAATAACTATGATTTCAAGATTTCAGGCAAGGTTAAAATATAACGTTTACCTTGTCTTCCTTTGATATTGTTACTCGACGGTCGTCTAGATACTCTACCTGGTTCTGGAAACCGAATGGGGTCTTCTTTTCTGGTGTTCACCCTAGACAATGGGGAATTAGGACCCTGTCTATTGATTTTCTGGTTGTACCCTGCTCTTGATTCGTCGTTTGAAAATATGGCAAATGTTGCTGCTGCAATTGCTGTGGCATGATCACCATCTTCAGAATCAAAGTCTGGACTCATTTGGTTAGAGAATTGCCTCTGGAACCAGTTTGGTGATCTTTTATCTGCCCAAAACAGAACAATTTAGAGCTGTTGAAGTCCAGTATAATTTTTTGGACACAGACATGCACACCAGTAAACTATGAAGATATAGATTCGGGATATTGGAGAGGTGCGAGGGGGGAGGGGATTATTTCAGAATACAGGAAACCTCTCTTAAAGGATTCTGTTTGTTGCAGTGGTATCCTTGTTCCTTTAGCATTCAGTACATCCTTGCTGGCTTGTCCTCCTCCAGAAGTTTTCACCCTATCATGAAGCAGGTAAAAAGATTTGTAACAAGAGCAATATAAAGCTTCTACAAATGAACAACATATCAAGTTGATGATGGCAAGTCCTCAATTAATCCAATTAAACAAATTAGCTACGCGATATTTTTAGTAAAATACATATTTTTATTTCCAATATTTCACAGAGTATGTTATTAGAATAATAAAAGTGAGAAAATTGCAAGGTTCAACTGCTGCATAAATCTTCCATGTAAAGTAAACTTCATGTTTCTTTGCTGCATCAGAATTGGAAGTTTATTCATGTGCATATATTAAAAAAAATTATAATCATTTATGCAGTTATGTGCAGTGAATGGAGTAAAATACCTCTTTTGCTGCTGCTGTTTGATCAAGTTTTCCATTCTCTTATTACAATACCGTAAACGCCTTAAATCTGTCCCCCTTTTAGCTTGAACGAAAGTCGAAAGCTGAATGATTTTACAACTGGGAATCGAGAGATTTGTATAGGTAGAAAGCCTGGAAGACAAGTTTTGCAGGTTTGTATATTATATATATTGCACATGTAACAGTGCAGGCAGGAAAGCAAAGTGCAATATGCTTTGCATTCAGGAAAGAAGAAACTTACAGTCTTCACCCTACCCCCCACCACACACACACACACACCTTTTTTTCCCTCTATAGTAACTGCAGAAGAGGAATCCATTGCTGTAAGTCATCGAATTAGAGCCTAAAACATCTTATCGCGAAGCCTTTATGGTATTCTAATTCTAATATAGTTCACATTGTATTATTCTTTCTTGATTATTATTCCTTGAAATGCAGGTTTTAAGCTGGTATAAAGTGAATACATTATGTGAAATCAGATTATTGAGCATCATGAGGAATGAGAATAACTAGAACTGTGGATAATGGGCTGGAAACTATAATGAAAGATTACACTTTGGAATATTCTTGATTGTTACAGCTCTTCAAAAGGTCCAGTTTGCCAAATGGTGGAGAAAGGTATCTGCATTTCAGTGAACACATAATAGCATATCTGTACTTTGAAATGTTTCATCTATTATGTACAATTTTTTTTCTTCAAATTATCACTGTACGGAAGACAAACAACAATAACAAATTATGCTCGTAGATAATTTTTGAATCGTAAAGTTTACACACATGATTTGTAAATTTGTATTCAACCAATTTTATAAACTCATTCTTGTTCATAAATTTCTCGACTTTTTTAAGTAAATTTTAAAACGTTACAAGTAAAGAAATTTAACATAAACAACCCTAAACCCCAAACTCTAAGTTCGTATACGTTTTATTCGTCGTGCTGAATATTTCTAAAACGCAAAATGGGAACGTTGAACCCCAAAAGTTAATTGTTGAATCCCTAAATTTATTTAAAATTGTCTTTTTTTTTTAATTTAAAATTTTAATAAAAAAAACTGAATCCGGCGACCTGATTTTTAAACGCTAACGCGTTTAAAAATGAGGATAAGTTAGGGTTTAGGGTCTAGGGTTGTAAACAACCCTAAACCCTAAGTTCGCATATGGTTTATTCGTCGTTCGGAATATTTCTAAAATCCAAAGATTAATTACTGAACCCCTAAGGTCAATTAAAATTATATTTTTTAAATTTAAAAAATATAATTTTAATTGACCATTTGTTTATAATTTTTTAACATTATTTACAAATATATATTTAGAATTAAAAAAAAAAATCACCCCCAACACCATATAACGTGGCGTTCCCCACTCCCCTCCCCTCCCCTCCCCTCAGCGTCATAGCGTTTATATAAAAAAAAAGAAAAAAAAGTAACACTAGATTATGCAGTGTTTTGGAGTAATAGTAGGGGTCGTTTTTTTTATTTGTGATATTTAAGACCATTTATCTTAAAATTATGATATTGGGGGTATTTTTTCATGTGATTATAAGTATTTCTAAAATAAATGTAGAATGATAAATTTGTAAATTTAAAATGAATCATTTATATTTACAAAAATATTATTAAATATATATGGACAAAGGATATAACCTGGAAGTTACTTGAGATCATCCTGAAACCCATTTTTCTCAAACATAAATTATGCTATTTATTCGTATCACCTGAGCAACTTGCATATTTTCCAAAATGTACTTTTAACTTAAAAGTTTGAAAATTGTTATTAAGAAAGAGGGTGTTTGGTTTAGTCCTTATGCCTATGTTTTTTTCACAAATAAATAATTCCAGGACAAATAAGAATGTCACCCTAACAACACAAATATTAAATCATTTATTCATTAATTTACTAATATTCAGATGCGAATCGGTCAATATTTTTTAAATAAATGATAAAAGATAAGTTATTTACTATTTTCTCGAAATTCAAACACTGAAATTAAAAATGTGAAACAAACACACGAAGTTTTTGAAAATTATAACTTACCAAAAAAACATCTTTTTTACCGTTACAGCAACTCATTTACCATCTCCCAATGCTTTATACATACACCACCACCACCATCCACATATTCTCGCTTCCCTCATCTCTCTTGGTACCATTTCTTTACAAACACTTTCCCGCGCTCTTGAAACCCCTCTTTCCAAAACCCTAGAAATCCAAAATGCACCAAATCACCCAAGAACAACGAAAACGATCCGAATTAAACCGGTTAGCAGCTCTCGCAAAGCGGCGAGGCCGCGATGGCTCCGATCACGACCCGTGGAAACTCTTCAAGTGTCGAAAAGTGTCGCCCGACCCCAATTCTACTTCTACTTTTACTGAACCGTTTAAATGTCCACCTCGGCCTGATTTGTCGGGTCAAATTACCAAAGTACCCGCTCAATTGCCTGATAAGTTTCGTGTTAGGGTTGAGATTTGTTCTCCTGATTCGTTTTCGGTTACTCCGGTGGCAATTGATGATTTCCCGTTTCCTGGCGAAGCTGCGTGTCTCGAGATTATCGATGATTGTCTGTCCGCTGTAATTGCTCGCTCCTTTGCTTTTATTATGTTTGTTTGTGTATGTATATTCACGATTGTATGGAATTGATGGTGTATTATTTGAATGTTGTATTTTATATGTTTTGACATGTGATTAGACTGTGCCATTACTTTATACAATGAGTGTGTGAGAGAGAGAGAGAGAGAGAGAGAGAGAGAGAGAGAGAGAGAGAGAGAGAGAGAGAGAGAGAGAGAGTATTGTATCAGACGAGAAATGCTAGAATTTCGAAAATGATCCTTAAATGGATAACAAATGCTCACGCAACGGATTGTAATTAGTTACTCGGAGTACAGCCAAACGAAAATTTGTCACTTAACCTTTAGTATCTCATTTGGGATCCAATTAGGGAACTCTTAACATATTTCATAATTTTATGCTGTATTTAATTTATTGGTTATGTTATTAGATTATGCAATCACACTACACTCAAAACACTGGTGGCGGGAAAGCATGTGTTTACAAACTGAGAGAATATGATGCGGTGTTGAGGTGTTTTAAGATGTCTAAGCGTATTCAATGTGAAGAGGTACCTTGGTCAACTCTTAATGTTGTGGTGAAATTATCGGACTCTTTCAGTTCTGGGCGTTGGGTACCATGCAGACCAGAACATTTGTCTGATGAGAAGGTTGATGAGTTGTTAGAAAGGCTTCCGAAATCTTTGGTTGATACTTTACTGCCTTTTCAACATGAAGGCGTGAGGTTTGGATTACGAAGGGGTGGCAGGTGTCTTATTGCAGATGAAATGGGGCTAGGTAAAACACTCCAGGTAATAATAATGATGTTACAAAATTATTTTTTCATGGTTTATAAATTATATTTTGTTATGCAGAAGCTATTGTGAACTCAAATACTTCTATATATAACAAAGTTGAGGTTCCGGTTATTGCTATATACATACTGATTTAATTTTTTGGTCACTGTATTTATTTTCAGGCGATTGCAATTGCAGGCTGTTTTTTGAATGAAGGTCCCGTTCTTGTAGTCTGCCCAGCTATTTTGAGATATGCTTGGGCAGAAGAGTTTGAGCACTGGCTTCCTAATTGTTTGCCTTGTGATATCCATCTTGGTATACTCCTAGATAATTGTGCATATATATTATTAATTACTGTTGACATTTTAAAGCACACCAGTATAAATTCTATTGATAATTTCTTGGCTTTTGTGCCATCATAAACAACTTTTTCGGAATCTTATTTCGATGATGCATGGATGAGAGTTGTTATTTGTTTGTTATGTTGATAGCATTTACTTGCAGTTTTCATTTGGTATGTATCCTATTAACACTTTGCTCTACAAATGATATCCATATAGTATTCCCGTGTAATCTGCATAGTCAATTGGTCTGTTGGCTTCATCTTGAAGGAAGTCGTACCAAACTAGTGATTCCTCATAAGAAACAAAGAGATTTTACCAGTTAGGTTGTTTACAGCTTTTACAGAACGAAATGTGTATACTCTAGCTCTCATTAGCTTATGGAAATGTGTTTATAGATTTTGTATTGAAGTACAACTTAAGGTAAATTTGCTAAGATAACAACTAACTATGATGTGATTCATTTTTGCACCTCCTTAGCGATTAATTAAAAGTTTCTTTTTTTATATCCAAATTGAAATTTTATTTTTTACAAGGGTCATGGAAGATGTGATCATGACATATTAATATAGAAGTAAGTAAAAGAGGTTGTGTAAAGTTTTCCGCATACATACAGACTGCTCGGCATGGAAGAATGCTAACTTCTTTCTTACTGAGATGTTTTACATCTTGTGCAGCTGCATTAAGAAATTTATGATATAATTTGCATCTTAATACAAAATATTGCACTAACATTGCATCTTTTTTGTTTAGTTTTTGGCCATCAAAATAATCCTGCACGCCTTGTAAAATGTCCGAAAGTTGTCATTACTTCATATACAATGCTTAACCGCTTGCGAAAGAGCATGTCACAACAAGATTGGGCTGTTCTGATCGTTGATGAATCACACCATGTGCGGTGCTCAAAGCAAATATCAGAATCAGATGAGGTAATGAAATCTGTTGGGGTTTTCTATGATGTCGAAGTTATGTTGGTATATTTATCTGTTCTCTGCATGACAATTAATATTCTACCAAAGTATTTGGAGTATAAAGCATGACATATTGTTCACTTTTTTTTATTCAATAGGAATAGGAAGAGACACGTAAAAGTAAAATAATCTAAAAAGTAATTTTTTGTCCATTCTTTCTGTTGCTGAGTTATTTAAACTTGATAAACTCTCTGTTCGCTGCATGACAATTAATAATCTACCAAAGTATTTGGAGTATAAAGCATGACATATTGTCACTTTTTTTATTTAACAGGAATTGGAAGACACGTAAAAGTAAAGTAATCTAAGAAGTTTTTTTTTGGCCATTCTTTTTGTTGCTGAGTTATTTATACTTGATAAACTGACCTCAGATAGTTTTTATGTACCTAATGTCTATCATAATTGTATGAGATATCTATTCTAGTGTTTGTACTTCATTGTACTAAGATTACTATTTTTTCCCATCCCCCCCCCCCCCCCCCATTAATATTAAATTTCTGAATGTTATATTGCTATCCAAACAGATAAAAGCTGTTCTTGATGTGGCAAAAGCGGCAAAGCATACAGTTCTACTTTCGGGGACACCTTCCTTATCCAGGTTGTAGCAGAGGCATGATATTGCCACATTTCTCAGCAATCCAACACTGATATATTTGTCATAATTTTTCTTTATTATTTCAAAATATTTTTGTCTTATGATGCATATTTTCCTAGGTGATCGTAGGCCTTATGACATATTTCATCAGATAGATATGTTATGGTAATGTCCCTTCTATTTTCTATCCCTTTCTAATTACATTTGTTTCTATTTTGGGTGTTTAATACTGTACTGTTCTTGTGCTACTTCGAATTAGGCCTGGTTTACTTGGAAAGGACAAGTATGAATTCGCCAAAAATTACTGCTCAGTTAAATATGTTCATGGTTTTCAAGGAAAGGTCTACAAGGTAATGTATTGCCTGTTTCGAAGAAGCTAGCTTTAGGATAGTGGTGATATATTATATATGCATTCAAAATTATTATTTTTAAGTTATGTCAGGTGGATAGTGGTATGACCCCCTTAAACATTATATATGCATTCAATGTTATTATTATTTGTAACTTATGTGAGGTATGGTTAAAGTTTGTATTAAAAAATAGAACCCCCTTTTTATGTTAACTTACACGTGGAATTATTCTTATGTAAGAAGTTAATTATTTAGAAAACTTATACACACATAAATCCCCAACCAGTTAGACAAGTTAAATAAAGAAACCCTTAATCTTTATTGGCACATTATTTAGTGATAAATATTTGCAGAAAATCAGTTACATTGATATAAATTATCAAATTATATAAACGATTCACAATTAACTTTATTTTGTGCTTATGGTAAATTCCCTTCTACCCTTTAATAATTTGCTGATTAAATGTGTAACCAAAATAGGTTTTTGTCTATTGTGCATCATAAGTCGTATTCTTGGCTATGCCATATAGTTTATGCTGCCCTTGTTAATTTTTTTAAAGTGACAGTTATTGCACATTTTGGATTCCCCCTTGACAGGATTACTCGAGGGGAGTTCGCTTGGAAGAACTGAATGTGTTACTAAAGCAAAGTGTTATGGTATGGACTTGTTAATTTTTTGATTCTTCTTGGTCTGATTTTTGTTAACATTATTTCTCCTTTGATAATTTTCATTAAGATATGTGCCGCTTGGCACTTGATCCTGGTTCATTAATCATATTCTTGTTTGCTTTTATATTTAAGAATTTTTTCACTAAATTTTAATTGCTCTATCATGTACTACAGATAAGACGTTTGAAGAAAGATGTGCTGATGCAGTTGCCACCTAAGCGAAGACAAATCATAAGTTTGGTATTGAAGAAATCTGATTTGAACTTTGCAAGGGGTGTTGCTGAAGTTGTGGAAGATGCTTCTACAAATAAGAACACCGAAGATGAATCACTTGACGACATTGCTGATGAACCTATTATTGTTAAATCTGCAGGTATAGAGTATCTCATTTCATTTATTTAATTAATCTTTGTAATTGGAGCATGTGGACATTTTATTGTTTTTTTTCCATTGTGCTCATAGATTTTGTTTTGTTGTTAATCCTTGATTACGTCTGTCACGAATATCATACTTATGAAATGCTGCAGCTAGGATGTTAGCAGTCTTTTGAATTGCACAAAAGCCCCTGTTAATTCCTTTGAACGAATTATAAGTTTGGTATTGAAGAAATCTGATTTCAACTTTGCAGGGGGTGTTGCCGAAGTTGTGGAAGATGCTTCTACAAACAAGAACTTCGAAAATGAATCACTTGATATTGCTGATGAACATAATAATGCTAAATCTGCAGGTATAGAGTATCTCATTTCATTTATTAAGTTACTCTTTGTAATTGGAGCAAGTGGACATACTTATTGTTTCTTTTTTTTCCATTGTGCTCATGGATTTTGTTTTGTAGCTAATCCTTGATTACGTATGTCACGAACAGCACACTTATGAAATGCTGCAGCTAGGATGTTAGCAGTCTTTTGAATTGCACAATATGTAGCAGGCTACCTGTAATTATCGTTTGCTCTCTGAAAATTTTAAAAATTATAAATTAGAATCAGTTCTGGATAATAATAAAATGTGATCTCTTTCCTTCTCTAGAATGGTCAAAACCTTCTCGTTATTCACTCCCCCCAACTCTCTCTCCTGAGTCCTGCCTAAACCTTTAAATGTATCAGTCTGGTATCTGTTGCCAAGTCCACACTTTTGTTTCCATCACCACTGGTTCAAATTCTATTCTTCTCAGATAGGTAAGCAATATCCTGCAGAAGCCAATTAGTAAAAAAAAAAAAAAAAAATTCTGCAGAAGCCTAGCTATTCCTGTTGCCAGCATGAAATGTGTGTCAATTTGGATCAAAGAAATAAATGATACACCTGTTGCTGATTGAGCTCATATCAAGTTACTATTTTTTTGTTTTCAGATGATGCAGATTGTTGCAAGTTTTTAATAAATATTAGAGACCAAGAACTTGCTATGGCAAAGCTTTCAGGGTTTCGTGAGTGGCTTTCTATTCATCCAGTCATTGCAGAGCTAAATGCAGACGAGGATACTGAAAGAAACAGCAGTTCTCATAAAATGATAATTTTTGCCCATCACCACAAAGTTCTAGATGCAGTACAGGTAAGATACACCTGGTTTGCCAAAACTGATACCCGCAGTTGATAGATTTATGCCAATCAATCTGCCTGACAAACATAGTAAAGTCTATGATATCAAGACGTGTAATTTTCCTGAGTGCAACTTTGTGGATCATGGGTTAATTTTTATTGAAAATGTTGTATATTTATCAGATTTGATATGTTATTGTCCAGGCATCATTTGTCTATCAATTTGCAATTATCAGTAGGAAAAAAATTGTTTATGCAGAAAGTTTTGTACGACAATCAGATCCTTTGATGTAAGCTGCATAATTGTCAATTGGTTGTTCCATATACTTTTGTATTTGTGTTGGTTTTTGTGTTAGGAACAACCAGGATCTACTATTCTTCTACCGTTTCAGTTTCGAATGGGGGAGTTTCTCCTGTGAAAAAGCTATAGAATTTTATCTAATTTTTCTTGGCCTTTATTTTTTCTATGAAGGAGTTTATCTGTGAGAAAGGAATTGAATTTGTTCGTATTGATGGGAATACACATGAAAGAGATAGGCAGTTGTATGTTCAATCTTTTCAATCATCAAAACAGGTCTGTTAATTCTCGTGTTTTGACATATTTTTAGGAGTTATTTTTGTTGTTTCGTTTCTGTTTTTTAAATGATGTCTATCTTACGCGATTTGCTTTTCTTTTTTCCAAATTCACCCCTAAGGTCTGCTATCTTATTGCGGAGGTTATTTATTTTTTAGTTTTATTAGGGTTAAATAGTATTCATGTGCATATAATACTAGAATTCATTAAAACTATTGTATTAATCTATTACATTTTATACATCTAGGTTTTTACTCTTAACCTCATGACTTCTATTGGACATTGATTTGAGTTGAGCTTCATCTGAAGTTGTCTGTGTTAATTACTACATAATGTTGCTGTCTTTAGATTATGTCGGACAGGACAACAGACAGTGAAAATAATTTGAATTTTGTAAATGTACAATGGCTTACTACTACCAAGTTTCTTTACCGGACTCTTTATTTTGCCTAGAGTATCCGTGGCGGACACTCAACACTCAGACATGGGTATGGACAGTCAAATACTAATTTTAGGCTAAAAAGCACGTAATATTTTAAAAAAATAGTTGAGTACGACACTTCTACACGTATCCATGTTGGACACTTCCATCCGAGTCCGGTTAACAAAACTACCAAGTATCAACCCCTCTTTGTTAATGAAATTAATGCCTAGTGTAAAAACTGTTTGCCCCAAGAACAATGAACATGCAGACCCTTAACAAAGACTATGCCAGTTAAATATATATCGCTGAAATGCTGCAAGTCTGCAATGACCTTTAATTTAAAGGCCACTGAAATTTGCTTGGCTGGTGTTTTAGAGGCATACTATGCTGGTGTTAGCAAACAGATACTGTTTTCTTTTATAGAATTAACGGGAAATTTGAACCAGTTTTTTGTGCAATTGTTAAATTTACTTTTGTTGATTGGTTTATAACAAATAATGCACAAATCTTCAGGTTAAAATAGCACTAGTTGGAATACTTGCTGGAGGCACTGGACTTAATCTAACAGCAGCACATAACGTTGTGTTCTTAGAGTTGCCAAACACACCGTCTGATTTGCAACAGGTAACATCCATAACAAATATACATAATACTTGAATTTGTAAAGTAGTAGTATAAACTTTTCTTTAGTGTAATACTACTGTGATTTGTTTAAAATTCTTCGTATATACCTTGTTCTACTTCTGAAGGCCGAATCTAGAGCCCATAGACGGGGTCAAACAAAAGCAGTCAACATATATATCTTTTGTGCAAAGGTGAATTGTCTTACGCTATCTACCCTTCTTATTAACTATTACAAAAAAGCCTTCCAGGAATTAAATTTGTATCTTTCTTTCAGGATACTTCAGATGAGTCCAGGTGGCAGAAACTAAATAAGAGTTTGCATCGTGTTTCATCAACTGTAGATGGGAAGTATGATGCTATACAAGAGATTGAGGTGCCTCTCTTTTTACCTTGATTTTTAAATTTTGTTGGAAGGTTTCTTTAGTTATTTTTGATTTAGCATTGTTGAAAAAAGTCTAACTTAATATGTCATATTTTTTATACATCCAAAACTCATATATATTAGAGTTTGGCCCAACATACGTCACGCTGTAGCACCACTTATTTGACTTCAAGGACAATTTTGTAAGTGTATGTGGTCCATTTTTTCTTAGTTTGTATAATCTCGGTCTCAGCATAGTTTTGCTCTAGTACCTATTTAACGTGCAAGCAAGAATTCAACTACTCTTTTTTTCGCTTTCGTTATTCCTAAATTTCTCTCACAGCCAAAAGCTAAACCACTTCATTTTTTGTAGTCTTGGTGTATTTAGGTTTTGAATTGTAATTATAATACATTAATATTTTAGAGGTGAAAGATAGTGAGTGTTTGAGAATTCTATTAATAACCATTTCTTTTCAACACTATATTATGGCTTGACAGATAGATAGTGTTGCTCATCTTGGAGGAACTGGCAAAACATACATAAGAGAAAATGAACTTCCACCTATAGCATCAGCTACTGAGCACTCCGCGGTCGATCCTATGGAGTTTTCTACTAGCATTGATCAGAATTTGCATTGTGATCATGCATCTGGTGCAGTAGATGAAAACAAGAGATACGATGAAGAAAACTATAGTGGTAGAAATTCACCTCAAAAGGTAATTGAAAATTAGGTGGCTTTTTTATGTCAAAAGTTAGTGCTTACTTCTTTGTTCTGTCACTGCATTGCAGTTTTTTCCCCATTTATTAATTTTCTAACATGAAATCAAAACTTGGTTCTGTTCACAGGCTGCCAATTTTCATCTAAATGAAGGATTGAAAGGAATTGCTCCTGAAACTGAAAAAGAAATTTGCACAGGTCTTTCAATACATTCTGAAATTGAGGTCAAAGAAGACAACGATATCACAGATAGGGTATTACTTCAGTTATTGCTGATAAGTACCTAATAATATTGTCCCTTTCTTGCTAACCACAATTTTACTTCTGCATGTAGTATTGATCCGACTTTTCCTTATTATACTTTCATTTTTTTTGGGGTGGATGCCAAATTTTGACTATAGGTGAATAATCAATTTCATGAAATAGCAATGCAAGAAAATAGGGAACCTGCTGAGATTGTTGAAGCAGCTTCTGTAATTGATTCTCTCCGCTTTGAGGTAAAGCATGGACCATTAGTTTTTTCCTGACTGCTTGTTAAAGCTATATAATGGAAGAAGACAAAAAATGGCTGCTTTTTTGAAATTCATTCGCCCACAAGTCATAAAGCTATATTTCGCAGCCAGTTCTATGGTTAAGTACATTATCTTGTTATTTCGATGCTTTCTTTTAACTTGTTTGAAGATTATCAATTCCTAATTTATTGACTTTAAATAGTCTCTAGCTTGCTGTGGCCATCAGTTCTTTCAAGACATATTATTATGCATTTTATATATGGTGACATTACATGTGTTCGTCCAAAATGTGCTTTTTTCTTCTTTATGTGTAGGAATTGCCAGCTCACTAATGATGACAGAATCAATACAAGTACCTTACCAGATTTTTACTAGATAGTGAGATCAAATGAAGATGTGTCAATTTTGAATACCAAACAAGTCAAAGTGACTTAAGTGAAGTGTTTGGAACCATAGATACTCAAAATTCTAAATGTGTTACACCTCACATTATTTACATTACTTGAAAAAAAGTTGAGTTTCCAACTTATTTCAGCTATGGGCAGCCATGTGTTGTCAAATGTACTTAAAATGTGTTTTATGCATCATAAATGATTACCATTATGGAAAACATGAGTTCTGCATTAATATCAGTAACCCTTATATGCGTGTATTACCTTTCATTGTGTGACGTACCGTCGAACCTTGATAAATTAATAACCAAGGACTATGAGTTAATATTTTTTCTCAGCCCCAACATGATAGAGACAGAAGTATATATTTTAACCTCGCTAAATTAATAGAATTCTCTGGTCCGATCTTATTAATTTATGGTGGTTTAATTGTATCTACCTTTTTCAGGTTAGCCAGTACAGTGGAAGGATTCACCTCTATACATGCAATCCAGGGGTGGATTCAAGACCAAGACCACTATTTGAGAACTTTCGACCAGAGGAACTTGAGTCTCAGCATCCATCTGCTAAATGTAGTCAGAGAATGACTCGCAGTTGCATTAAAGACGATCCAAAATATAGGCATATTCTTCTAGAATTTATCGAAGAATGGAACAAATTGAGACCTATTGAACAGAAGAAACTGCTTGCTAAGCCTTTACAGCTTCCTCTATCAGTTGAGCTGTGCTGCTTGAATAATAGCATTAATCATGATTTTGGGGTACCAATCACATCTATCCTGTTGTGTTTTGTGGATTAAATCACTATTTTTGTTTTGTTTTTATGAATTTATTGGAGGGTTTGTGTATTTATTCTATATACCCATATCCGCTAAATGTATAAAATATGGCAGGGATTGCTAAAGGGTAAAAGCAAGAAACGTACCACATCACTCCATGAGATTAGCTATCCATTACCATCAGATGCCGTCTGGCGTAAGATCAGCCTCTGTAGTGGTCGCGGAAAAAAGGAAAAAGTATACGAGCAGGGTTGGACATTGTCAGATGAACCTCTTTGCAAGCTGTGTCAAACTCCTTGCAAGTATGTATCCCTAACTTGTCTTTCCTTAAAGAGTATATACTTTATAGTATATTAAATTCACAACTTTCAGGGGAAAGAATGCTAAAGTTCCTGAATATTTCGAGGATCTTTTCTGCAATTTGAGCTGCTATGAAGAATTTCGATTACGAACTAGTAACAGATCCCTTCGTGAGGTTAGATTTTTTATAACATGGGACCTTTATACCTTCATTATTCTCTTAATCGTAGAATTCGATACTGATAATTAGTTGATGCATCGGAATTCATTTGTTGCAAATAACTTGTGTGGTTTCCAGGGGCTTTTTCAAATGGAACATGGCATTTGCACAAGTTGTCACCTAGATTGCCATAAACTCGTGGAACACACCAAACGTTTGCCATTAGAGAAGCGAGAATCGTACATTAAGAAAGTAGCTCCAGACCTCGCACGTCGACCAAAATTGTAAGTTTGTGCTAGCAGTGTAATGATCTATAATTCTATATTGTCTACTTTTTGTATAGACATAGTGCATAAGTATGTGTTGACCTTAACTTATTTGATTTAATTGAGATGTGGTACACAAGATCATACTAGTAGTGAAGATAAGTTTGAATTAGGTATATTGTAATCGATTTAGTGTATACTGTAGTATGCATTAATGGATTGAAAGTATTATTCAAAGATATAATAACGTATATTGTAATCAATTTAAAATATACTGTACTATGTGTTAATGGATTGGAAGTATTATCGAAGATATAATATATAACTCTCTTATGATCTGGATTGTTCGTTTTGCTAAAAATATAAAGTTGGTGTATAAATTGAACTCTTCTGCCCAGGTAGGGGTTCAAATACTTCTGATTTCTATGTACCATTTTGCAGAATTGAGAAGCTTGTCCGTGAACCAAGTGAGGGCAATGCATGGCATGCAGACCACATTGTACCTGTTTATTTAGGTGGAGGTGTGTACCTCAACGGACTAAAAACCATGCCTTTATTGTTTTTAACTTTTTGTTCTCGCAATTTACATCTTCTCAGTGTATGTTAAGTCAATAGCTTCTGAGCATTTTCTATAAAACTAGCTGTTACTACTTATCTTACTATCTAGCACTTTTTTGTTACTGCAATTTGGTCTTAAAGGTTAACACAATGCAAGCAATTTGGTAGTTTGAATTTTACTGCAAATTTTTTTATATTTTGCAGGTGAATGCAAATTAGAGAACATGAGGACTTTATGTGTTGTTTGTCATGCCCGTGTTACAAAAGAACAATGTGCCGAACGGCGTTCTACAAGGTTGAAGGCTAAGAAACAACTTAAAGAATTAATGAATGACCTCAGGAATGTTCAGAACTTGAAACAGAACTATTCAGAAGAAAAGGTTTGTCTAATCTTGTTTTTTATCCTGTCATGGTTAAGTGGTCAGGACTTACGGTGGTATAAAGGTTTGTAATAATCTAGTTTGAAGTTGGTGGAAGGCCTGCATTCTTGTATATGTTTAAGTGAGCAGGTGTATCTCGAACTTTTGTTATTTTTGCAAGTCCATACATACAGCAGTAAGATCCCCTTGAAAATATATGCTCCAAGTTATATTCCCATAAAAATATGCCAAATGCACCAACAACATAATATAATTTATTTCTCGAGTTTGGGTTTGTTGTTATCATGGGGCTTTGCATTTTCGGAAGTTGGCTTTTTTTTTTTTTCAATTACATTATGCGATGTTAGTTGGATCTCTGACATAGTTTTACCCTTCTACATAGTGCATGCACTTAATACATTGTGTAATATTTCATAATTGCAGGAGTCAAACCAGATGATAATTGAAGATGATGTAGTTGAGGATGACCTTTTGATTGAGGTTCCTGGCAGTGCCTACTGTAATGCCAGAAATACTAGCACCCCTGCAAGTGAAGAACTTGAAAGAAGTTCCAATTCCACAGAATCTGGACACCTTGAGGGTGCATCTACTGTAGCAAAAAATATTAGCTCTGGAGTCGAAGAACATGAAAAAAATTCCAATCCCACAGAATTTGGACACGTTGATAGTAAATTTTCAGTAGCCAAAAATAGTAGCACAGGAAGCCAAGAACTTGAAAGAAATTCACACTCTTGAAATTCTGGCCACCTTGATGGTTCATTTTTACTAACCATCATAGTTGTGAAGCAATTCAGTTCAAATGCAACCGACCTTTAAGGCAAAAATTTAGAACTTGAAGAAGCCCCAGAACATGAAAGAAATTAAACTTTGATAATCTGGAAACCTTGATAGTGGCACTCTAATCCAGTTCAGATGCATCCTGCTTCTATTGGCCTTAGAATATGTTTTGGTTGCTAAATTGGTGGATGCACATTACTATATGTTTTGTAACCTTTGGTGGATTTGGTAGGAGTGTTTGTTGTGAGATGTAATATTGTAAATCTATCCAGGTTCATTGATGCCTGAACATTTTTTATAATTGTTAATCAATACAGGTAAATTATTATTATTCCTTGACGCAGTGCTGTTGAATACTTGAAGTGTGAGGATAGTAGAGTAGTTATCATTCTATTGCACAACCATACTTGAAATTTTTTTTATATAAAAATATGCAACTTTCTGGCAAATATGTACATCAAATGTTCCACAATTTTATAATTAAAAATACAGTATCGAACATTTAGCCTGGTAAAAAACTAGAAAGGGTCGTTCAGCAACAAAAAAAAAAGAAGAAAAAAACAGAACTAGAAAAGGTCACCGGCAGCAGCAGCAACGTCATGACTCATGACTCATGATCAAATAGTTGCTAGAAAACTAAATTGTACCATTAAACTAGAACAATACAACGTCATGTTGATAATGTTACTTTATAGGGGTGTTTGGCACTTCATTTATCCAGCTTACGTGGACTTAAGTCCATTTGGCCTTAAAATAAAGTGTTTGGCTAAATTCCATTTGGCCTTAAAATAAAGTGTTTGGCTAAATTGAGAAATGACCTTATTTTTGACAGATAAGCCCGTTTGAAAAAACAAACTGAGACCCGTGAATGAAGGCGACATAAATTCATACTTTTAACTTTATTTATTCTTTATCTATTCTTTATAAAATAATTTGTAATTGTAATATACTAAAATTATATAATTATATTTTTATGAGATAATAAACGAATTAAAATTATATAAATAATATGTAAGTGTATCATATATGTATATAATTTTATAATGTATTTTAATAACAAAGAATGTATTTTATATAATTTTATAATGTATCATATATGTTCAAATTGTTTCAGATAATATTTTATGTATTCAATTAAAATATTATAATTTATTTAGAAAAAATTAATAATTTATAAGTCATAATTGTCAAACAGCTTTAACTTATAAGTTAAACATCCAAACACGAAAATGTAAATTGTAAGTAACTTATTACTTACTTCATATAAGTTACTTACTTCATATAAGTGTTAAGTAACTTATTTTAAGATTTTCCAAACGGTCTCAATAGCTCCACTCCCAAGTCGAATGAACAACTTACAGAGAATCAAAACCAAGTGCATGACATTTAGGTCAATCATCCACAAGTGATGTAACTGCACTCTGAATCGGTCCCGACCAGTAATTTGCGCACTACCGTCGACCTTTCAACAAACATATATTAACGGTGTATATTCAATATTCACAACTTCACTCCACTCCACTCCACTTATATTTAGAATAAAGGCTCCCAATATCACAATTTTAAGTTAAATGGTCCCAAATATCACAACTTGAAAAGATGGTCCCAAATATCACAACCTGAAAAAATGATCCCAAATATCACTCCAAAACCAAATTTCGTTTAGCGTTATTGAATTTTTTCATTTTCTTTCCAACAACGCTAATGCGTTTAGTATTTGGTGATTTTTTTATATATATATATATAATCGCTAGATAGCTTAGCGTTGGAGGGAAGAAACGCTATTTTATGTGGTGTTTTAGGGGGAAAATGCCACTTAATGTGGTGTTTTGGGGTGTTTTTTATAATTTTTTTTTCTCCTAAATATATATTTGCAAACAGTATTAAAAAATTTATAATTAAACGATCAATTAAAATTGTGTCTTTGTATTAAGTCCGGCGGCCTGATTCTTTTATTTCCTTAGGGTTCAATAATTAACATTTAGGGTTCAACGTTTCTATTTTGAGTTTTAGAAATATTCCGAACGACAATAAACCGTATGCGAACTTAGGTTTTAGGGTTTAGGGTTGTTTACAATCCTAAACCCTAGACCCAAACTTATCCTGATTTTTAAACGCTAACCAAACTTATCTTGATTTTTAAACGCGTTAGCGTTTAAAAATCAGGCCGCCTGATTCAATTTTTTATTTAAAATTTTTAATTTTTATCTGTATTCCCTCGGGGTTTCAACGATTAACCTTTGGGGTTCAACAGTCCATTTGGGTTTAGAAATATTCGGAACGACAAATAAACCGTAAACGAACTTAGGGTTTAGGGTTGTAAACCCTAAACCCTAGACCCTAAACCCTAACTTATCCTGATTTATTAACGCGTTAGCGTTTAAAAACCAGGACGCCGAATTCAATTTTTTAATTAAAAATTTTAAATATTAAAAATACAATTTTAATTAAATTCAGGGGTTCAACAATTAGTTTTTGGGGTTCAACGTTTCCATTTTAGGTTTTAGAAATATTGAGAACAATGAATAAACCGTATATATTTAGGAGAAAAAAGCAAAAAAAAAAACAAACAAACAAACGTCACATAAAGTGGCGTTTTTTACTTTAACTCAACTTAGTTTAGCGTCTTAGAAGTACCAGTACTGCAAACTCAACTTAAATTAGTGTCTTGAACAAAAAAAACATCAAACGTCACATAAAGTGGGGTTTTACTTTTAAAAACAAAGTATCAACTAGCTTTTTCAAGCAAGAAAAAAAAAAAGTAAAACCATTCTAACGCTAAACGCATTAGCGTTAAGAAAAAGAAAAAAAAATCAAAACGCTATATTATACTATGAGTTATGATATTTGGGACCATTTCATTTCAAATTGTGATAGATAGGACCAACACCCTTATATTTACTTTTTTATTTTATCATTTTCAATATAACTCCGCTCCACTTATATATAAATTAATGCAATATGGGTACAATTTGAAAAATACCGTTTTACTAATTTTTCTTGGTATGCATTATTTTTCCTAAAAGAGACTAGTAAAACACCATGGAGGAAGTAATGATCTCAATAAATTAGTAAATTTATGGTTCACAAAATATTTATTTATTATATTTTAATTGTACTCGTGCGAAGTAAGGATCGAGAGAATTTATATAAATTAATCGTTAATATAGTATTGAAAAATTATCATAAATGTTACTCTTCATTTTTTTTGATTTTATTATTTTCTGAAATTATTTGCAAAAATATAATTTGCGATAAAAAATAACCAGATATAATTTTTTCTTTTTTTACATTTTTTTAGATTTTATAATATAATAGCTACAAGTTGAATGAACAACTTACAGAGAATCAGAGCTAAGTGCATGACATTTAGGTCAATCATCCACAAGTGAAATAGTCCACTGTGAATTGGTCCCGACCAGTAATCTACGCACTACGGTCTCAGTTTGAAGTTTCAACATAAATTGATGGTGTATATTTAATTTCGATATATTTCGCCAACCTATTTTTTTTTAAAGGTTCTTGAGGATTAGTAAAATGGGATGGAGGGAATAATAATGTAGATAAATTAGTAATACTAGCTTATAACACGTGCGATGTACGGATTTTTTTGATATATAACAAATTTTATTTTATGTTACAATTATATTTTGATAAATCATTATTTAAAATATTTTATTTTAGTTTTAATATTAATAATTTAATATAAATTTAATTAATGATGTGCATGGTTTAAAACTTATATTATAAAATTTTAAAATAAATATTTCGTTGATAGAATTAGAACCTTGAAATTTTAGTAAATTAATTTAATTATATAATATATTTAATCATTAGATCTAACGATTCTGATTTTTTACTAAAAATTTAATGATCATTATTCATAGTACACGGATTTCTATTATATTTTGTTAGTGATTAGAGGATATAATGTGATATTTTTGGGTATATATTAATTATTGCTAGATATGATATGATTGGAAGATACGTATGATTGATATTTTTAGGTGTTCATGAAAGGTAATATCTTCAACTAAAAGTAAATATAAAAAAGGCAATTGTCTAATTTCCATTAATTATATTTTGTTATTATTTATTTTAGGTGTTTTAATAGTATAAATATCGTATATATTTTTTTTTAATATCTTTTATTAATAATTGAAAAATATGATGTGATATTTTCTGGTATATATTACTTACTGTAAGATATGATATTCGAAAGGAAATATTAATGATTGAAAGATATGATACGATTGATGTTTTTAGGTGTTTATAAAAGGTAATATCCCAAAACTTTTAATCTCAACTTTTATATAACATAGTATAGATTTAGATGTTTATAAAAGGTAATATATTCGAAGAAAAGTAAATATGAAAAATGGCAATCGACTACTTACCATTAATTATATTCTTTTACATTTTTTTAGGAGTTTTAATAGTTTAGATATCATATAATTTTAATATTAATAATTTATATAAATTTAATTAATGATATGCATGGTTTAAAACTTATATTATAAAATTTTAAAATGAATATGTCGTTGATAGAATTCGAACCTTGAAATTTTAGTAAATTAATTTAATTATATAATATATTTAATCATTAGATCTAACGTTTCTGATTTTTTACTAAAAATTTAATGATCATTATTCATAGTACACGGATTTCTATTATATTTTGTTAGTGATTAGAAGATATAATGTGATATTTTTGGGTATATGTTAATTATTGCTAGATATGATATGATTGGAAGATACGATATGATTGATATTTTTAGGTATTCATGAAAAGTAATACCTTCAACTAAAAGTAAATGTGAAAAAGGCAATTGTCTAATTACCATTAATTATATTATGTTATTATTTATTCTAGGTATTTTAATAGTATAAATATCGTATATTTTTTTTTAATAATGAAGGTTAAATAAATAAATTCACGAAGTACTAAAAAATATATACCAAAAAATAGGTAACAAAATATTTAATGTTTCGGCTATTATAAAATTAATTAATTTTAATTTAATATAATTTAATATACTCATGTTTACGAATTATACTAATGTTTTTTTATTATAAACAATGTATATAGATTTTTAATATCTTTTATTAATAATTGAAAAATATGATGTGATATTTTCTGGTATATATTACTTATTGTAAGATATGATATTCGAAAGGAAATATTAATGATTGAAAGATATGATACGATTGATGTTTTTAGGTGTTTATAAAAGGTAATATCCCAAAACTTTTAATCTCAACTTTTATATAACATAGTATAGATTTAGGTGTTTATAAAAGGTAATATCTTAGATTAAAAGTAAATGTGAAAAAAGGCAATCGACTACTTACCATTAATTATATTATTTTACATTTTTTAGGAGTTTTAATAGTTTAGATGTCATATATATTTTTCGTAATAATAAAGGGTAAATAAGTAAATTCACTACGTACCAAAAAACAGGTACCAAAACTTTCAATGTTTCGGAATTTATATAATAGTATATATATATATATATATATATATATATATATATATAGGTTAGCGTTCAAATAGAAACCAACCTTATAATAGAAACTAGAAACCTATACTAAATAAATTATATTTCATTTATTTTAATGGCTCCGCTAGGGGCACCTTCACAAAAAACGTTTAAAATTCTTGGCTCTATTCAACAAAAATATAAAAAAAATTAAAAAAATTTTAAAAAAAAGTTACTGTTCACATGCCACGTCATCACGTGAACAGTAACTTTTTAAAAAAAAATTATTTTTTTATATTTTTGTTGAATAGAAACAATAATTTTAAACGTTTAAACGTTTAAAATTATTGTCTCTATTCAACAAAAATATAAAAAAATAAAAAAAATTTAAAAAACGTTACTGTTCACGTGATGACGTGGCACGTGAACAGTAACTTTTTTTTAAATTTTTTTAATTTTTTTTTATATTTTTGTTGAATAGAGCCAAGAATTTTAAACGTTTTTTGTGAAGGTGCCCCTAGCGGGGCCATTAAAATAAATGAAATATAATTTATTTAGTGTAGGTTTCTAGTTTCTATTCTAAGGTTGGTTTCTATTTGAACGCTAGCCTATATATATCTATACTATACTATTATAAGTGAAACAGGGTATAATTGGTTGGTTGGTCGATCGGTTAACACCTTCCCAAAAAGTTTGTTAACACTTTCCAAAAGATAAAAAATAAATTAAAATGCATATAAAATTTTATTTTGCAAAAAATAAACCGCATATTTTAGTTAATAACAAACTCTTCTAATTATACTCCAATTAATCTATACTATACTATTATAAGCGAAACAGGGTATAATTAGTTGGTTGGTCGATCGGTTAACACCTTCCCAAAAAGTTTGTTAACATTTTCCAAAAAATAAAAAATAAATTAAAATGCATATAAAATTTTATTTTGCAAAAAATAAACCGCATATTTTAGTTAATAACAAACTCTTCTAATTATACTCCAATTAATCTATACTATACTATTATAAGCGAGACATGGTATAATTAGTTGGTTGGTCGATCGGTTAACACCTTCCCAAAAAGTTTGTTAACATTTTCCAAAAAATAAAAAATAAATTAAAATGCATATAAAATTTTATTTTGCAAAAAATAAACCGCATATTTTAGTTAATAACAAACTCTTCTAATTATACTCCAATTAATATTCAATTACATACTCTTTCAATTATATTTACTCTTTCAATTATATTTGAATTAAAATCACATATTTATCTATACTATACTATTATAAGCGAAACAGGGTATAATTGGTTGGTCGGTCGGTTAACCCCTTCCCAAAAAGTTTGTTAACACTTTCCAAAAAATAAAAAATAAATTAAAATGCATATAAAATTTTATTTTGCAAAAAATTAACAACATATTTTAGTTAATAAAAAACTCTTTTAATTATACTCCAATTAATATTCAATTACATACTCTTTCAATTATATTTGAATTAAAATTACATATTTATTAACAAATTTGCAAAAAAATTATAAATCAACAAAGTGAAAACAAATTAAAACTATATATAAACAATAAAATTTTCACACAATTGTAAATTAATATTAAATTCTATTTTAAACAAATATTACATTATAGATGATAATAGATACATAATTTGAATATGATAATATCAACAAAAATTTGAATCTAAGTATATACGATACTTCCATTTATCTATACTATTTTATTATAAGAAAAATAAGATATATTTGGTTAGTTGGTTAATACCTTCCAGAAAAATTAATACTTTCCTAAGTAAAAAGTTAAAAAATTATATTAAAAATATAATTAAAAGAGTATGTAGTTGAATTTCAGTTGAAGTATAACCGATAGAGTATGCATTTATGTAAAATATGTGTTTTATTTTTTTAATTAAATTAAAATATATATTTTAATTTGTTTTTTTAAAATTTCCAAATAAGTTTTTTAGAAAGGCTTCAACTAAACAACCAATTATACCGTATTTTCCTTATAAAAGAATAGTACAGATAGATAGTATACTTATTTTTCTTTTCATTTTCCTTTTTTCAATTTGTTTACTTATTAATATATTTTTATATTAAAATAAGAGAAGTTGGGTATTGGTGGAGAATTCTAATTGAAATAGTATGTAAAATATGTGGTTTATATTTTTCATTAACATTAAAAAGATTTCGATTGTTATTTACTTTTTGGAAGGTGTTAACAAATTTTTTAGGAAAGTGTTAACCAACTAACCAAGACATAAAAATATATTTTTAAAAAATTAGAAAAAATGTTAAAAATTCCAAATTCAGTTATTTTAATTTGTTTTTTAGAAGGTCCGAATAAGTTTTGAAGAAAGGTTTTAACTAACCAACCAATTATACTTATTTTGCTTATAAAAGTATAGTACAAATAGATAGTATACTTATTTTTTTTCTTTTCCTTTTTTTAATTTTATTTACTTATTAATAATTTTTTATATTAAAATTGTTTAAATTAATTTTAAAAGATATTGGTTTCTCAAAAGAGTATTTTTTTTAATTAAAATTAAATAAATTTTGATTTGTTTTTGTTTTTTTAGAAGGTGTTAACAAACTTTTGAGTAAGGTGTTAACCAACTAACCAACGAACCAAGACACAAAAATATATTTTTAGAAAATTTAAAAAAAGTGTTAAAAATTCCAAATTCAGTTAAATTGTATATAATTTACTAAAAATAAAATATCACATGTTTTATAGAATTAGAAACGTTTTCAATTATATCCCGATTAGAATCATCGCTTGCACATACTTCTTTCTATGATTCTTTCTTCTACGATTTTAGGTTATACTCAATGATTTTTTTAAAAAATCTATTGAATTCTTAAGATATTTAACAATAAATTTAAAAATAACTTTAAATTAATAATATTTATTTATGTAATGAAATTAAGTATGAAACATATTTAAATTTAAAAATAATAACAAAATTTATTAAAATAAATTAAAATTTTATATTAAATCAAATAATTAAATTAATTCATAATAATAATATATGATAGTCCGTGCTTTGCACGGGTTATAGGCTAGTATATATTAATTATGAAATATTTATTATCGAATTTTAACTATATTTTGAAAATATACTATAGTAGAAACTTTAAACAGAAATAAATTATAATAAAAAATTTTGTTATACTAACCCGAAATTGAAAATGCTAATAATAGCCGTCAAGGCCTATGTTTCTCAATAGGACGGGGAAAATGGGGAATCGGCCGTCAAGGCCGAGGTTTCTCGACGTGATGGGGAAAGTGGGAAACCCATCCCAAATAAGGTAGCCCCGTCCCGCTTAAATAGAGAATGTGGTAGTGACAGAAATTAAAAATTTGTCCCGTTTAAATGGGACAGGTATGGTATTTGTATAATTGAGAAATTGTCCAAAATGCTTACATTTGGAGCTCCATGGTCCGAAATACCTAAATGCGGAAGCGCTTGTATAATTGAGAAATTGTCCAAAATCCTTTACGCATCTCACGATTACGTGTCCTGGGATACTCATATCTGAAATGCGCATTAAGAGTCACGCATCTCCTAAATGCGTGATGACGTCATAAGACGTCATTCTCACAATTACAGCTCCGGCGTTTCTCTGAAACTCCAAATCACCTCAAAATCGCCTCCCTTCGTCCATCACATTCCGGCTACCTCCACCACATCCAAGGACATCAAAACGAACCCCAGACATGCCTCTCCATTTTCCCCCGTTCATTTGTTGAGTTTCGGCCCGCAGGGACATGTATGAGCATATCAGAAAAACGAATCGAAAAAAGAGGTTCGATTTGGGGATTTCAAATCCGGCGAAACAAATGGAAATCGAAGGGTACAGGGTTGTAGGGGGAGAAGACGAGTGTTTTGGTATATGGTACGTGAGTGCTCGATGCCTGAAGGGGGTGAACGAAGAGATCGAAATTTTGGTCGAAAAACGACTCCGACGACAGCTGGGGAAGACGATGAACAGTAGTTTCGAACACGCATGTTGGATATGCGCATCTATAGACACACATGCTCAACATGAATTTCTGATAAAACTAACTAACTAATGAAGAAGAAAGTTAGAATGAAGATGAACATTAGATTGCTATTCAGTAATGGGTGAAATGTGATACAATATTCAGATAAATTTTACAATGTGTATTAACAGGTGATAAATGGATTTTATATCCATTTAGAGCATTCTAAATCGGCTTAAATTTATTGCTTTGGCCTCAAGTTTGTGGTAGTTTTGATGTGTTTTGTTTAATTGTGCAGGGTTGAAGAAATGTCGATTAAAGGTGTAGTTTCCGTCGTTTTTGGAGTTGATTTATGATATGGAATGAAGAATGGAGGCTAATGTCAACTACCAAGATGTATACAAGTCAAGAAGGATTAAAGACGGAAGCTCATGCAAAAGGAACGAGAAGAAAAGGATGAAAAACGAAGGAACAGTGCAGTCTGGACCAGATTTGAGCAGTCTGCGCCAGATTTTGAGTTTTTATGCAGATTGCGGCCGTACAGACTGCCCAATTCGCGCAGGGTGCGCCAAGACGCGCTGGGAAAAATCAGCCAGAATTTCTGATTCTTGTTTTGGCCATATCTTGAGTTGTAGAAGTCCGTTTTCAGCGATCTTACAGTCCACGCGAAGCTAACGAGATTCTCTATCATTTTAAAGTGGTCCAAATGTCAAAACACGACTGGAACGGTCCAGAAATACTGAAGAAAAGTCAGCTACGAATTTTCCTTCAAAACAGAATCAGTTTAGGAAACGTATTTTGCAGAATTCTATTTTCACAAGGAAATTGCTATAATTCTTACTTCAAATCAGTATGGTAATTGTCCTGAATGGCTAGAACATTCTAGAATCAGTCTTGAGCATGGAATTTGCAAATCCTATTCCGTTTGAAGATGGAAATTGCTGGTCTCCTATTCCAACTCTAAAACGGCAATTGCTTGATGGAGAGGCAAATTGAGGCTATAAATACACATCTTGGGGGACAGAAAAAAGGGACGATTAGATATCAATTACTTAGGATTATTTGTATCTTTATATACTTTGTTTTTATCATGGTTTCATCAGATCCCATGATGACGAGAGGTTCAATTATGAACTAATCGTTGTCATGGGATTCTAACGGATTTATCTGTGTAGCTTAGTAGTTTGATTGCTTTAAAGATTAGTGTGTAGTGAATTCTTGATATCCTCGTATGGTTGTGATTCATGTGTTTACATGCGTCATGAACATCTAATTTGTTAATCTCTTGTGAAGCGAGAGTGGATCTTGAGATTTAGAACTTGCCATGCTAGCATAGGATAGGTTGATGTTTTAACATCATGATTTGTGGCATAAATAGAGATGTTATGCTGCCCTATGTGATCTTAATGGATAACTTGTTCTTCAACCGTTATGTTTTTAAATCTTATAGAGATATAGGGTCTAAACATAATTGGTGTCTATTCATCTTCTATCTCTTTTGTGGATGTCTGATTAGTTTGGTGTTTGTATACCGAGAGATAGCTTATACTTGTTCCGTGTTGTCTGATCAGATATCATAACCACCACATGCATTGATTAAAGGCATCAACTCTAAGCGAAGTAGTTAATGAAGTTAGGATCCCATGTTTTCTCTTGCAGACGTAATTAGAATTCAATTCTTGTTAGTTTGTTAATTCTTAGTTTTATTAATTTGTTGCTTAGTTAATTATAGTTAATTAAAATCTTGTTATTTGTCTTAGCAGTGCATAATAACCATACATTGTTGCATAGGTACAAAACTGAATTAAAACCATAACCAGATCTCTGTGGGAACGAACTCAACTTTATTCTATATTACTTGTGACCACGTACGCTTGCGTGATTTATAAACAGGCTTTTTATATTTGCTAATGCTAACAACTTTTTGTAACTAACTCTCCTGCTGAGTTGGCAACTAATACAGCTGTAACTAACTGCATTGTCAAGATGATAATAGAGAAGAGTAGAGTACAATCAACCAGCTTGTAGTTCAATAGCCCCCCTCAAGATGGGAGGTGGATACACACCCAGTTTCGACAATACGGAAGTGAAATGAGGAGAAGGAGCTACTTTAGTAAAGACATCTGCTAGCTGCGAACGAGTTGGAAGATAGGTAAGTTGAAACAGTCCTTCAAGAACCTTATCACGAGTGAAATGGCAATCAAGCTCAATATGTTTGGTTCGCTCATGAAAAACTGGATTTTTTTGCTATATGTAGTGCTGATTGATTATCACAATGCAGAGTAACAGGTTGCAAACCAGATACACCTAACTCGGCCAACAAACGAACAACCCAAGACACTTCAGCAGCTGTTGATTGTAACACCCCCAGATCCGGGGTCAGGGATCTGGTGGTTACGGTCTTACATCCATTTATAATACTTGACTTGAGTCCACAATAAATAAATCACATGCTGTGACCCCACAATAATATCCACTCACACACCCAACAGTTATAGTCCCAGAGATGCAATTGAAATAAGTCTTACATTAAAGGGTTACGAATAAAAGTTATTACAATCCCAAAAGGATAACATCATAAGTTTAAAAGTTTTGCCGTTAATTACATTAATTATACATATAGTTAAACAGGAAACAAAAGCTGTCTAACTATGCTACCTCAGCAATGGCGGCTAGCATCTCAGCGGGGAGTCCGGTGGGTCGGGTAACCTGCTTGCGCCGAGTGCGCCTGACGCGAGCCATCTGTCCTAGCTGTTGTTGTGACATAATATGAACAAGGCAAGGGTGAGCGAAGGCCCACCAACAATAATATAACTGAACAGTGATACATATATACAGCAGTTCAAAATATCCTTTGAAATCATATGCCATGCATTAATGAAGTTATTGCCAGTATAATATAAAGGATGGAGTTACCAGGTAACTCAAAGTATTTGTTTGTAGAAATATCTGCTACATCAAAAGTAAGCGAGATATTCTCATTGTCATTAAAAAGAGGAACTTGCATGAAAAGATTGCAATTCCAGTTATGAACACTTTTCCAGCTCTGCCAACAGTAATCATGTTGCAGGAAATAAATAAGTTTGGATGATGAACCAATGATGGAGTATTCACCGCGCCCGCTGTTCCAATCTTGATGATCAGTCGAGATCGTATAGCTCAAATTAGATTTACTACCGGTAGAAGGAAGAACTGACGGCTTTACTTGTCTACCGCCTTACTAGCTCTCCCCGGCCAACGGTTGGGCCAAAGGGGATGGACCGGCGCTACTCGGCCTCTTACACGACTCCTAGTTCAAATAGAATTCATGATTCTGAATGTAACGTTCGTCCCCCTTTCCCCAAGTATAATACTTTGTTGAGTATTGAATACAGTAAAAGAATACAGAGGGGGGGGTGAATGGATTCTTGAGTTTTTCTTCGGTTTTGAATCTTTGCAGCAAGATAAGTGATGAGTGTGTGAGATATGAAGATGCGGATAATTAAACACAAACACAACACAATATCACTTTAATCTAATATTTTATTAGATTAAGATGTTGCTACAATCTGTGAATACAAATGATAGTATTCTCAGCTTCGTTTTTCTCAGAGAGATATTTTCTGGATATATTTGAGAAACTTCAAAACCTTTTCAGCTAAGGAAGTGAGGCTGTATCCTTATAGACATGGATACGCCCCCTTGCTACAAATGAGGTAGGTAAAAAACAAAAGCACTTTCCAGTCTGTCTATCTCATTTTAGTAAGAGTCCAAACGGCTACAGATTTGACTTTGAAAAGCCTGTTTAGATCCACTTCTTCAGCTCCTTGTCCCTTGTCTTATCTCTCCAAGCTTCTTTGTAGGCTTTCCAGCATGCTTTATAGGACAGAGTCAAATAAAGTATCCTGGCTTGTTGCAGGTTTCTGACTTGTACAATTCTTCAGTATTTTGTCCTCAAGAATGTATTCGAGAAGTGACTAAGTAAGTGATTCGAGAACTGGAGTTGACTTGATCGATAACTCTGAGTTCTCGAATAGTGTTATCTTGACATATCGAATCACTTCTCGAATAGCTCTTTTCTCTGGGACTCCTTGAGATATCGAATAGAGCATTTTGACATATCGAATCCCTGAGATATCGAATAGAGCATTTTGACATATCGAATCCCTGAGATATCGAATAGACCATTTTGACATATCGAATCCCTGAGATATCGAATAGACCATTTTGACATATCGAATCCCTGAGATATCGAATAGCATATTGAGAGATATCGAATAGTGTCTTCTGAGATATCGAACTTCAGACTTCTCGAATGCTAGACTTCTCGAATAGACAAATGTACTTCTCGAATTGGTACTTAGGCAAATTCTTCATTTCTTCAAATCCCAACTGTGATTATTTGGCAGTCTTCATTCCCTTGCTTGAGGCATGAACCTTAGAACTTCTTTCAAGCTTTATTCTTGACTTAGTAGGTACAGTTACACAGATAGAATTTGATGCCTATTACAAGTACAGAACAAATAGAAACTCTACAACTAGAGGTTCCCTCAGTTAAGAGGTCATGTAGGTAATGCATAGCATTACACATACTTAGGCTTGTTATTAGATGTATTCAGGCATGCCTCTGTGACTAACAATCTCCCCCAAATTGTGAGTAAGACCCTTAGTCACAATTTCATGTCTGATAACAAGCCTATCATACATAAAGATAAAACTTGACAGTACAGGTATGAATTTCCATCAGCAATTTGGATAGAACTACAGAGTGAGTAATCTTACAGCCTATGATGAAGAACTAGCCATTGTCTTTTGATTCCCTTTCCATAGCTTTGGCTTGAAATTCATCATATTCTTTCTCTCTTCTTTCTTTCTCCTTCCTTGTATTCTCATCCATAGCTTTTATTATTTCTGCCATAGCATCCAATTCTTCAAGCAAAATTGAGTCTTTGAAATCTTCAAGTACTGGTTCCAGAATATTTGCAGGATAGTGGTTGAGTAGATTCATTCTGATGTTGACTTGATTTCCATTCCTCCTCCTATACTTTACCATGTAGGGGTTGAACTGAACTCTACACAAACCCTTTTTCCTCAGCTTTTCTGCTTCACTTTCCAGTCTCTCAATTTCTTTCTCCCTTGCCAGCCATTTCTCAAAACACTCTTTTCTGACTTTTTCTTCATGATCTCTCTTCATTTTCACAAAATCAATTAGCTCCAGTTTCCATACTCTCTCCACTTTATCTTCTGAGCTCAACAGTGCAATGATTCTCTCTATGTCATATAGCTTGCCCCAGTGTTGACATCCTCCTTGTTTGAATTTCTCCTCCCTTCCATCCGAATATTTAATCTCAAGGCAATTATCAACAATGGCAACATGATAGATTCTTTGAGCTTGCAAAAATTGCAGTTGGTCTACATCATAATCTTCATCTAGTGGTTGGAGTTTTAGGCCTGGATAGATTGTCAGGGTTTTTGATATGGTTGGCTTTGATTTCCTTGCAGCTTGCTTGAACTTGATTCTTTTTACATGATTACTTGGCAGCAGTATGTGACCTTTGTTTGTAGACCATTGTAGTATTCCATTAGCAGTTTGCTTTTTGAAACATACAGATGGTTTCTTGACTTGAATCTTCTTCTCTTCTTGAGGTGGCAAGACAGTTGCAGAAGCCATAGATGCAAATTTTGAAAGGTCACTACTGGCAGCATTCACCCTAGACTTAGAGTCTTGTGTTGTGGTGAGGTTACTGTCAGCAATGCCTGAGGCTTGCTGTCTTCCACTTTTCCTCTCAGAGCCTTTACCTTGATCATCCTCATTCTTCCTCTTCTCATCATCCTTCTTCTTCTTCTTGTCTTCATCACCCTTATTACTCCTGTGATATCTTCTCCTTCCATCACTTTTATCTTCATCCTTGTCTTGATCTTTGCTTGGGTTGAACTTAGCAGTCTCAGATACAATGCCAGTTGCAATATATGACCTGAGATAAGATATAGCTTCTAATTCTTCTGCTGTTCTTGATCCCTTCTTCTTGATCAGTTTCTCAATGATGGCTATGATGAGATTTTTATTTTGAGGAGTTAGATGCTTAGGAATGACCAGCTGCTTGATATCTTCAATTCTTGTTCCAGCCTGGTAGATAATAGTTCTAGGATCTGTGAAAACTTCAGGTAGCCTTGAAGGTTGACCATTCCTCAATTCATCATGAAGACTCTTGTTGTTCTCATTTCCCTTCTCAATTAGTCCAAGGAGCACATTCACTTCTGAGTGCTTTAGACTCTGTAGAGTATTGATGGTTAAGTGCCATATCTTGTTCTTTCCTACCATCAATATCTCCTTGAGCCATAGATCATTAAGCCTCCTTGGTACTACAGTGAGACAGTCAATCTGACTCTTCAAACTCTCATGATATAGCAGAGCATCACCAGCCTGTTCTCTAGAGACTTTCAGAAGCTCCAAGAATGCATCATCATGATAGACATTTGAGTTTGCAATTTCTTGTAGCTTGGCCTCAGTGACCACCTTCACTTCTACTGGCTTGGCACTCTTAGATATTGAGATTTGAGGCTTGTCAGATGGCATACTCCCTGCAACCACTGTGGTTGTAATAGACTGCCTTTGACCATCAGGAGTAGTGATGTGCACAGTTGGTAGAGTGACAACTGGCAGAGAAGTGGGAGGCACATCAACTTTGTCCTTTCCTTTTCCAGGCACATGAGTAGTAGATTTCAAAGTTCTCTGATGGCCACCCTCAGTGATCTTGATGCCCTTTTCTAGTGATCTCTCCCCCTTTGGATTTGAGTTCTTTGATATCCTCTTCTCCCCCTTAGGCTTGTTGACAGACACAGGGACTGTAGGATGCACCTTTGGAGTTGAAGATTCATCAGGTAGGGGAAGACCCATGTGCTTCATCATTGCAGACAACATTGATTGTTGATGCAGAAGGACATCAGCTGTGGTGGTGGCTTGAGTGTTCAACTGCTCAGTCAGAGTTGTCACAGTGTCTGTAAGATGAGCATTGGACTTGTGGAGAGAGACTACCTCCTTTTCAAGAGTATCCACTGTAGTGAAGAGTTCATTGGCCTTAAAACCAGATAGGGATTGATCCTTCAGTCTCTGCACTTCGAACCTTGACATCTCATGCACAGGAACCTCAGTGACCAGCTTGTCTCCATATTGATTTGCAAAGAGGGTCCTGAGCATGGCATTGGCATCAGTTGTCTGATCTGATAAGGATTGAAATTTGTGCCCCAGACCTGTGACAGCATCCTTGAGAATAGCTAAACCATTGTCCATCCTGGTGCAAGTAGCATTGCAGGTTCGAATGTCCTTGAGCACAGTCTCCAATTGAGGGAATTTAGCATCAAAAGTCCTCTTGATCTCATGCACCTCCTTGGTTGTAGCTGAACACACTTCATTAATTTCTGTCTTTAAGCCTTTACCAAGATAGTGTGCAGCCTTGAGAATGCCTTTATAGCTGTCATTCACTGCTTCAAACACATCAGTAGGGTTGAGAGATTTGGCATTGGACCCTAGTGAAGTGATGTACTCTTCTCTGAGATACTGGAGACCTTCTGAGAGAGGGATTGAATTGGTTCCTTGCAGCCAAGCATCGATATTCCCATCTCTCTCAGTTTCATCTATGATTTTCTCCTTCTGTAGCTCTACATCCTCTTTGTGACATAGGAGAATAGCTTCATAGTCTGGATTGGGCATGTTTGCAGTGAGAAGGTGCTGAGCAATTTTTGTGAACTCAGGGATCTGATCCACAACTAAGCTTTGAAGTGCTTCAACCGTCAATTGTGGTGGAACAGACCCTGATCCTGAAGCACTGTCATGTTGCACAGGCTTCAGCCATTGAGACAAAAAGTTAGAGCTAGAGCTAGGCTTGCTAGGCTCCTCAGTTACAGATGCAACTTCTGCAACCGGATGAACAGACTCTACTACTGTTGTCTCCACAGAAGTGGGATGAGTTACAACAGTAGTTGACACAGGCACAGAGTCTCTAGTAAGAACTAGTGAATCCTCTGTGTTTGTGATGGTGTCATTAGGATATGCCCCAGCATGCATTCCCTGACCATCCAAATGTGGTACCTGGGTGGTGAGCAAGGTGTCATGCACCAAGTCACTTGAATTCATTGGCTCATCAAAGGAAAAGAATTCTTGATGATCAATGCCTTGCTCCTCAATTGCTTGAGTTGCAGGCTTCAAAGAAATATGAGTGGTAGATTCTGAAAGAGAAGTGTGTTGTAGACAAGATTTTGGCAACTCCCCCTGAGAAATAGAGGGAGTTTCAGTTATGATGTGCTCTCCACTCAGTGTTGTGCCAGCCTTATCACTCCCTTGTGCTGACTCTTTACAGATAGGTGCATTGGGGAGGATGCTTGATTCTATAGATGCATCCTGTTGAGAGGATACATCTAGTGAGCTGTGTGCCCCTGATTTTACAACTTCAGCCATTTGAGTGGCTGAAGAGGTGGTTTTAGACTTCTTCTTCTTCTTTAGGCTTATGATAGGTAACTCAGGTTTCTCACTTTCTAACCCTAGTTCTACAGCCAAGGCTGCTTCAGTTAAGATTTCTAAAGGTTCAGAAGCAACCTGTTTTCTCTTCTTTTTACTAACATCACCCTTTTGAGAGGATGATGCAGTTGGCTCTTTGCTGGATAGAGTGTTTGGCTGAGGGGGTTGGTTAGCAGGCCTTGGGTTAGCACGTTGTTCTCCTTGCTTAGGCTGTGCTAACTGAGATTTAGAATCAAATATTGGCATGTTGTGGGGGTAAGACCTAAACAAACCCTCCATGTGGGGAGTTATGCTAAGTCTTACATCCACATCATTCCTAGTCTCCAAATTACCAAAAATGAGTTTGGTCATGGACCTAGGATAGCCTATTTTACTCTTATCTACTCCAGGCAATTCAATCAAAGAAGCATTTTTAAAGTTAAGCACTGATTGAATAAAGCGAGGAAAGAAAATTTCATTACCTCTCTTGGCTGTGGTCTGACCAAGTCTCCCATAGAGTTCCTGTAGGATGAGAAGTCCAACATCTATCTTTCTCCCATGAGCCAAGGCATAGGCAAGCTGCTGCACGGGTGTACTAATCTGATCAAAGCTTGATTTCCGTGCAGTGAATACATGAAGGAGTGTAGCAAATACAAAGCTCCATTCTTTCCTTAAGAACTTCCTATTCAACTTTCCCAGCTTGATAGTATCAGAGTAGTTGATGAAGTCAAAGAATTCTTCCAACTCATCATTGGAGGCCAGAGCATCATACGTCTCTTGCTGCATATCCAAGGCTTGATTCATGTCTGCAGTGGTGATAGTGATATCCTCTCCTTGAATCTTGCAGTGAACAATATAAGAAGTGATAGCATTCTCAAGAGCGATGACCTCCACAGTAGCAGTCCTCCAGAATTGTTCCAATAGATCTATGTACAGAGTTGGGTTGGCTGAGAGCGCACTCTTGATGTATGATTCAGACAACCACCGAACAAAGCACTTGAAATTGGCATTCGGTGCTTCCACATCACTGGTGATTGCGATGAAATTAGTTTGGAATGATATGGTGAGTTTAGGGTTTGCCATTTGGGTAGAGAAGAAAAGAGAATTAGGATTGAAGAAGAAATTCGCAGTTAGGGTTTTTCAGAGGTTTCAGGAGTTGAGGTGCTTGAGAAATCGAACGAAAAGAATTGAATAGTTGTGAAGTTGAATGTATATGTATGAATGTCTTGAGTTGTCGATAGATAAGTGTTCTGTAGCGACAAGTCATTCGAGAAGTATGAAACAACTATTCGAGAAGTCAAGAAAGGCTTATTCGATATCTCAGACAGTTTTTTAACTCACAGCTGGCAGTGATTTAACTCAGAAGAAAATTCAAAGTTAAGAATATATTTTTATGAGTGAAATGAAGTTTTGAATATAAATCCAAAAAGCGATTAAGTGTCAGCGAAAGATCAGCCTTTTCAAATGATTCGATAACTCAAATGCAGTATTCGAGAACTCTATCATTAGAGAACTAAAATACTCTATTCGAGAACTCAAAGTGTGCTATTCGATTTCTCTAAAAGACACTATTCGAGAACTCAAGAGGGTTCTAGATAGGCCTATTCGAGAACTCGAGCCAAGACATAACAATGAACCATTCGAGAAGTCTGACTTATCGAACTATACTTTTCACTCATAAAATTCAATTTTCACTATCTTTTAAAATTTACCAGAAATATTCACTGAAGAATATTCTACTAAATTAAATAGTGATTTTCTCAAAATTTCACAGAAATTTCAAGCTAAAGATGTATGATTTTCAACATGTGCAGCATTGGAATATTTATACATCATACTCCAGCCAATACTTACTTTTAAAAATATTGAGCATTTGATAAGGTAAGTATTTACTGCTGCAACAATCTAGTTGATATATTCACTTAGCCAGAATTCGAAGAATTCAGCATTCCAATCTCACTGACCAGCCTAGTGAAGGTGGCTTCATCTAATGGCTTAGTGAATATGTCAGCTAGTTGTTTTTCTGTGGGAACATAATGTAACTCAATGGTTCCATTAGTTGCATGCTCCCTTATGAAATGATATCTGATGTCAATGTGCTTTGTTCTAGAATGATTGACAGGATTGGCAACTATAGAGATTGCACTTGTGTTGTCACACATGATAGGAATTCTTTCCAACACAAGTCCATAATCTCTAAGTTGGTTTCTAATCCAAAGCACTTGAGCACAGCAACTTCCAGCAGCTATGTATTCAGCTTCAGCTGTGGAAGTTGACACAGATTGTTGTTTCTTGCTGTACCAAGAGACTAACCTTTGGCCAAGAAACTGGCAGCTACCTGATGTGCTTTTCCTATCCACTCTGCATCCAGCATAATCAGCATCAGAATAACCAACCAGATTGAACCCTGTGTCCTTAGGATACCATAACCCCAAGTTTGGTGTGCCTTTCAGATATTTGAAGATCCTTTTTATAGCTATCATGTGTGATTCCTTTGGGTTTGATTGAAACCTTGCACACAAGCATGTAGCAAACATGATATCTGGCCTACTAGCAGTGAGGTAGAGTAGAGAACCGACCATGCCTCTGTAGATTGAGATATCTACCTTTTTGCCCTTAGCATCATCATCTAACTTGGTGACAGTGGCCATGGGTGTCTTCGCAGGTGAGCATTCTTCCAAATCAAATTTCTTCAGTAAATCTTTAATGTATTTGGTTTGACTTATAAAAATGCCATCCTTCCTTTGACTCACTTGCAGTCCAAGAAAGAATGTTAATTCTCCCATCATACTCATCTCATATCTGCTTTGCATGAGCTTAGAGAATTTTTCACACAGCTTCTCATTTGTAGAGCCAAATATGATATCATCCACATAGATTTGAACTAGGATAATATCATCACCATGTTTCTTGTAGAACAGTGTCTTGTCCAGTGTGCCTCTAGTGAATTGATTCTCCAGTAGAAATTGTGATAGTGTGTCATACCATGCCCTAGGAGCTTGCTTGAGTCCATACAATGCTTTAAGTAATTTGTAGACAAAGTGGGGAAACTGTGGATCCTCAAAGCCAGGTGGTTGTTGCACATATACTTCTTCTTCCAACTCCCCATTCAGGAATGCACTCTTGACATCCATTTGATAGACCTTGAAATTAGAATGTGCAGCAAATGCCAAGAAAATTCTGATGGCTTCTAGTCTAGCAACAGGGGCAAAGGTCTCATCATAGTCAATACCTTCCTGTTGAGAGTATCCTTTTGCAACCAACCTTGCTTTGTTTCTTATGACTACACCATTTTCATCCATCTTATTCCTTAGAACCCATTTAGTTCCAACAACGGTTCTATCCTTTGGTGCAGGCACTAGTTCCCATACTTTGCTCCTTTCAAATTGATTTAGCTCCTCTTGCATAGCAATTATCCAGTCAGGATCCAACAATGCATCATCAAGTTTCTTAGGCTCAACTTGGGATAGAAAGCAGCCATAGAGACATTCATTTATAGTTGCTCTTCTTGTCCTTACTCCTGCATTTGGATTTCCAATTATTTGATCTGCAGTGTGTGATCTATCCCATTTCCTTGTATGTTCAGATTGATTTCTCATCCTTGATGTTGCTTCATCATTTAGATCATGATCATCTACATTTCCTCCCCCTGTGAAGTTGTCACTCCTCACAGGTGTATCTTGGATGCTTGTTTCTTCATTGTTGGTTGACACAGGTTCTTCATTCACTTGAGTTTGTTGGATTATGAGTTCAGATTCACTTTCAATCTCCTCATCAGAATCATCTAGATTGTCAAACTTCAAGGGATCTTTATCTTCATTGTTGGCTTCTTCTAATCCAGGTAGTTTGCTGTCATCAAATGTTACATCTGTGCTCTCCATTACTTTCTTTTGACAAATGACATAAACTTTGTATGCAATTCTTTCCATAGAATAGCCAAGAAAGATTCCTTCAAATGCCTTTGCATCAAACTTTCCAACATATTCTGAATTATCTTTTAGCACAAAGCACTTGCTTCCAAAAGTATGAACATACTTTAGAGTAGGCTTCTTTCCAGTCATCAAGTTGTAAGGTGTCTTTCCAGTGTTTTTGTTGATGAGGGTTCTGTTTTGGATGTAGCATGCAGTGCTCACAGCCTCAGCCCAAAAACATGTAGGCATCTTTGCATCAAGTAGCATTGTTCTAGCAGCCTCTATCAGAGTCCTATTCTTTCTCTCAACAACTCCATTTTGTTGTGGAGTCCTTGGAGCTGAGAATTGTTGAGAAATACCATTTTCTTTGCAGAATGCTCCAAGCATGGCATTTCTGAATTCTGTCCCATTATCACTTCTTAATGCAATCACACTTGCATTTATGGCCTTTGCTTCTTTGTCAACTTTCTTTATGTGCTCAATGATTACTTGTGGAGCCTCATCCTTTGATGCCAGAAATTCTACCCATGTATACCTTGTAAAATCATCAACCATCACTAGAGCATACTTCTTCCTTCCTAGTGACATAATATTGACAGGCCCAAACAAATCCATATGAATCAGTTGCAGGGGCTTGGTTATAGATGTCACTGTTTTTGACTTGTGGCTTGATCTTTTCATTTTTCCCTTTTGACACGCCTCACACACTCCTTCTTGACAGAATTCAAGTGTGGGCATGCCTCTCACTAACTCCCTTTTGACTAGGGAATTAATGGCTTTGAAGTTCAGGTGTGATAGCTTCTTGTGCCACAGCCAACTGTCTTCATTTGATGCTTTTGAGTAGAAGCAACAAATTGTGTCCTTGCTTGCAGAGTCCAAATTGGCTACAAACAGGCTTCCCTTCCTTACTCCAGACAGAGCAAAATCACCAGTCTTCTTGTGGGTGATCAAACATTCATCTTTGTCAAAGTTCACTTTGAAGCCTCTGTCAGTGAATTGACCAACACTCAGTAGATTATGCTTGAGCCCCTTGACCAGTGCTACATTCTCAATGATGACATTTCCAATTTCCAACTTGCCATATCCCAGTGTGTTGCCGATGCTGTCATCTCCAAAAGCAACCATTGGGCCAGCCTTTTCCTCATACTGTGATAGCAGGGCCATATCACCAGTCATGTGATTTGAGCATCCACTGTCCAAAATCCACATGACCTTCTTTTTACTTTCTTTGCCCTGCAAACACAAAAGTATTACTTCTCCTTTGGTACCCAAACGAGTTTGGGTCCATGTGACTTAGTGACAGTTTTATCAAAATCAGCATGCTTATCAGTTTTCTTGATGTTGGTCTTCTTGTCACTGTTGGGAGTCTTAGAATCAGGGTTCTTAGACTTAGGTGACAGAGGTACCTTCCTAACTTTAGGAGGACTTGAAGACTTTGTCCTTGTGTAGTGTGTGTGAACATTATGATTGATACAGCCCTCCATGAATTGTCTTCTCAAATTAAAACAACTAGTCATCACATTCATGTTACATGGCATACAATCAAGTTTATCACAGAAAGGAGAGTCTCTATGTCTTAAAGGCACAGAGCAATCATAAAATGGTTTAGCAACACTACCAGATGGTTTCTTGCAAGCATGAGTCAAATGATTAGAGCTAAAACAGTTTTGACAAACTTTCCTAGGGGCATTTGGCACATAAGCATAGTTGTTATCTTTGTTAATCCCTAATTTGCCATTCCTGTTTGGTCTCTTATTAGTCACTTTCTTCTTAGTCTCATAATTTCCAGCTGAAACAAACTTTACAGGTTTCTCAAGTCTAGGTCTACCTCCTACTGGCTCCTTGGCTTTGGTTTTGACATTCTTACTCTCAGAGGATGCTTGTTGTTCATTTGATTGTGCCTCATCTTCATCCTCCAACATTTGCTTGATGAGTAAGGCATCCTCATCAATCTCAAGTGTTGGTGTTTTAAATATTGGATTCTCAGTCTTTTTCAAAACCTGAGGCACCTCCTCTTGAACAACAATGTCATCTTCAATGACTGCATAGCCTTTCCTCTGTTTAAGAGTGTCATAATCAAGTCCAATGGCAGCCTTAGGTCTAGCTAGATTTTTCTCATGATAAGACTGCAATAGACTAGAGGAATTCTTAAATGTTTTCAACTTAAATTCATTTTCAGCTAATTCATCCCTAAGAGCTTTCTCAACTTGACTAGCATATAGAACTTTGTTCTTTAGATACTCAATCTCTTGTTTAAGATTTTCTATTTGCACAGTAGTTAGCTCTAGTTCCTCATTTCTCTTATTTAACAGTTCATTCCTGGTAGACAGTTTAGCAATCTCTTCATTAGCAGCAGTCATACTAGTATGAATGTTAAACATCTCAACGGATAGTTGTTCAACCAAAGATTTATATTCAGAAACAGACATGTCTATGGTAGTGAGAGATGGTACCTGTGAGTCTGATGCAGATGGTTCTTCCTTGGAATTGGCCATCAAGGCATAGTTGCAGAATTCTTGTTCTTCCCCATCACTGTCAGAATCATCCCAACACTTCCCTTCAGCTATGTAAGCCTTACCTGGTGTCTGCTTCTTTAGAAGGGCCTCATACTTAGCTTCAAGCTCAAGAAACTCCTTATCCTTCTTTTTAGGCTTCTTGCATTCACTGGCAAAATGCCCTAGGTCATTGCATCTATAACATCTTACAGATGACCTATCCACATAGCTGGTTTTGAATCTGTTCTTGTTTGTTTTCATAGGTGCCTTGCCCTTGTTGAATGAATGATTTTGAGGTCTAGGCTTGAAGGGCTGATTCCTCTTGAATCTGATGTTTGGAAATTTTCTAGCCATAAAAGCATATGATGTATTTTCCATGCCATCCAGCTCTTCAAGAGTGTAGAACTCATCTTCTTCCTTGTCATCAGAAGGTTCAGTCACTACTTCCTCAGTTTCTTCATCATCTACTATCTCTTCTATTCTCAGCTGACTTGCAGATGCTTCCAGGTCTTGAATAGATTTGTTGACAATCAAGGCACAGGATGTGTTTATCATTCTGCCTTGGTTAGCTTGGATAGCCCTCTTTTGAAGCAACTCAAGCTCGTGTGTCTTTAAAACCCCATAGAGCACATCATACGTGACTTTGTTCAAATCTCTTTCTCTTAGAGATATGACCCTTTGCTCTAGATGGTTTGGTGACGATAGTAGAAACTTCATATTTAATTCCTTAGTGCTGTAAACCTTCCCATTCATTTGGAGCTCAGTCACCAGCTTGTGAAATCTTTCAAACACATCAGTGATACTTTCCTTGGGCTGTGCCATGAACGCCTCATACTGTGTGACCAGTATCTGTTTCTTATTTTCTCTTACCTCCTCTGTCCCTTCACATAACACCTCGATGTGATTCCACATGTCCTTGGCTGATCTGCATGATGCTACGTTGGCAAACATCGACATATCCAAGGAGTCTATAATTAACAACATGAGGTGGCTGTCTAGGGCAATCTTTTCCTTCTCTGAGTCCGTCCATTTGGATGGCTCTTTTGGAACGTATGATCTAGGAATGACTACTGCGCCCACTGTGGATTCAGCAACTTCTTGTTGTGGTATGAATGGACCATTCTTGAGAATGTCAGGGTAGAGAGGATTGGCAGCTTTGATGAACAACAGCATTTTTATTTTCCAGAGGTTGTAATTTTCTTTGTCGAATTTAGGGACCTTTACCGTACCTGTAGTCTTTGGTGTATTCGAACTCATGATCGTTTTCTGTTTAGATTAAACAGCCTGCTCTGATACCACTTGTTGAGTATTGAATACAGTAAAAGAATACAGAGGGGGGGTGAATGGATTCTTGAGTTTTTCTTCGGTTTTGAATCTTTGCAGCAAGATAAGTGATGAGTGTGTGAGATATGAAGATGCGGATAATTAAACACAAACACAACACAATATCACTTTAATCTAATATTTTATTAGATTAAGATGTTGCTACAATCTGTGAATACAAATGATAGTATTCTCAGCTTCGTTTTTCTCAGAGAGATATTTTCTGGATATATTTGAGAAACTTCAAAACCTTTTCAGCTAAGGAAGTGAGGCTGTATCCTTATAGACATGGATACGCCCCCTTGCTACAAATGAGGTAGGTAAAAAACAAAAGCACTTTCCAGTCTGTCTATCTCATTTTAGTAAGAGTCCAAACGGCTACAGATTTGACTTTGAAAAGCCTGTTTAGATCCACTTCTTCAGCTCCTTGTCCCTTGTCTTATCTCTCCAAGCTTCTTTGTAGGCTTTCCAGCATGCTTTATAGGACAGAGTCAAATAAAGTATCCTGGCTTGTTGCAGGTTTCTGACTTGTACAATTCTTCAGTATTTTGTCCTCAAGAATGTATTCGAGAAGTGACTAAGTAAGTGATTCGAGAACTGGAGTTGACTTGATCGATAACTCTGAGTTCTCGAATAGTGTTATCTTGACATATCGAATCACTTCTCGAATAGCTCTTTTCTCTGGGACTCCTTGAGATATCGAATAGAGCATTTTGACATATCGAATCCCTGAGATATCGAATAGAGCATTTTGACATATCGAATCCCTGAGATATCGAATAGACCATTTTGACATATCGAATCCCTGAGATATCGAATAGACCATTTTGACATATCGAATCCCTGAGATATCGAATAGCATATTGAGAGATATCGAATAGTGTCTTCTGAGATATCGAACTTCAGACTTCTCGAATGCTAGACTTCTCGAATAGACAAATGTACTTCTCGAATTGGTACTTAGGCAAATTCTTCATTTCTTCAAATCCCAACTGTGATTATTTGGCAGTCTTCATTCCCTTGCTTGAGGCATGAACCTTAGAACTTCTTTCAAGCTTTATTCTTGACTTAGTAGGTACAGTTACACAGATAGAATTTGATGCCTATTACAAGTACAGAACAAATAGAAACTCTACAACTAGAGGTTCCCTCAGTTAAGAGGTCATGTAGGTAATGCATAGCATTACACATACTTAGGCTTGTTATTAGATGTATTCAGGCATGCCTCTGTGACTAACATACTTGTTGATAAGACTCTACAAAGTAGTCGTATCTAGTTGGAAAGGAAAATTCACCAATAACTTCCAAGCTATTGCTTGGTAACGAATATCAACTTGTTCCAACAATCTTACCCCTCGAAAGATGAGAAGGTAACCAACGACTTAATAAGTCAATAGCACCCGAGTTGCGAGTGAAGAGAATACTTTATGACCGGGAAGTCGACAAGATAATTAACATTTTCCAAGTAAGGTTCTCTTATTATTAGGGAGATAGACTCAAAGAAGAACGATGTCTGAGAACCTTTCTTGATATAAGAGTAATAATAATATGACTCCGAAATATTTTTCGTAATAATCGAAGAAGATAAACCTTATTGAGGTTATTCTAAGTATGGAATAAATATTCAGAGAATATTTATTGAATTAAAAATATTTAAAGAATATTTAGGAATATGAAAGAATATCTTTAATCAGAGTATTTTTCAAAATAATCCCTGAAGAAATATCAGAAGAATATTTATTGAATAAATAAATATTTAAATGAATATTCAAAATAATATTCATTAATTAATAAGGCCTGAAAGGAATACTTAAGATAATATTCATAATTAATTAGGAATTTAAATGAATATTCAAAAAGTAATATTCATTTAATGAATAATATTCTAAATGAATATCAAGTAATATTCATTTAGTAATCCAAGCCCTAAAGGAATATTCGAGATAATATTCGATAAATAAATCAAGCCTCAGATGAATATTAAAATAATATTCATCAAGTAGTTAATATCTTAAATGAATATTCAAAAGTAATATTTATTTAATAAGATAATATTCCAAATGAATATCCAATAATATTCATTTAGTAGTCTCATCTTTAGAAGAATATTCGAAATAATAATCGATAATCAATTCGACTCTGAATGAATATTGAAAAATATTATTCGTCGAATGGTTACGTTCAAATAATTATTTGAAGTAAGGATCGTTAAATAAATAATCTCGAACGAATATTCAAATAATATTCGTCGCCCAAATAATAGAAAATATTTACTTAAATATTTTCCTCCGAGGTAATCTCGATATATCAAGAAATATTGACTCCCGGTCTATAATTGATGAATAAGATGGATACGCCCTTCTATGAGGGTCTTACAATAACCGGTTTATAATTGATACGTTAGCTATCTAATTTATAAGCCAATAAACAATCAGGGAACAAGCATAACGATATAACTTGAAAGTAGGCATGCATGCTATGGCATATGTATAACAGAAAACACACACACACACACACACACACACACACACACACACACACATATATATATATATATATATATATATATATATATATTCAATTACAACAACAGCCTAAAAGAAGGGAATTGAAACTTGCCTGGTAGTCGAGTACGGTAAGGGGTAGTGGTAGCGGGTCCCGGTTCAGCTTGGTGATCTATAAATAGCCAAGGCATTCGGGATTAATCACTTAACAACTTAAAAGTTAAGTTATACTTAAATCGAAACACGTTCTCGAGTTATCTCGTTATACCCCTTTTAGTGGATTCATTTTATCATTGATCCGACCCGACATTCGTTCGTTAATACGACATGTCAATGTACTTACACTTGGGACATACTTAAGTCATACAAGTTCTAAGGTCGATCGTTACGAACCAATATTATACTCCGAGTTTTATCGCCCGTTTTCTAAGTGTTTTACCGAAGTTATAATAGAGTCGTCTTTTAGGGGTTCGTTCGCGTTTAACCTCGACTCGAATATTTTTAACAAATCGAAAAATGATCCTTTTGACATACGGTTTTCTTTCACACCTTCCTTTTTACCTCTAGTATTTATTTACCAAGATTCGTCATGTCTTTACATATTTTACGAGGGTTCAATTCCAGTTACGAACTTTCGTTTACGGATTCGAACTACTTTTAGTAAATCGGTCATAAATCCTAAACCGTAAGTCTGTTTGATTCGATTCTTTTTCCAAAATGATCTACGACTCAATATCTACAAGGTCATGTTAGATACTTGTCCAGTTTCGGCAATTAGACCTACTGTGATGCACGGTTTTCAATGATTAACGAAATTTCGGCATTATAACGGCTATAATACGAACGTTCCAAAAATCACAATCAACAACCCAAGCCACACCGGGCATCTAAACAACTTATACACATATTAAGCACCTCAACAAGTCCAGAAGCTACTGATCTTAGTATCAAAATCATCATGTTAATCAAATCACTAAATAACTAACTAAGCATGCTTATAACATGAACATAATCATAACTAAGCTAGATCCATCAAGAACATGCTTAAAACTCAAAGTAGATCTAGGGTTTTCAAGTGTTATACCTTCCTTGTAGTATGTACTAGCCTCACAAAGCTTGGTATTGCCCTTGGATAGCCTTAACTTAGCTAGGATCAACCATGAAAACAAGAAAAACAAGGATTAGTTCTTGAAAACACTATTCATCATCACCTTTGATGATTTATTTGAAAATGAAAGAAAGTGAATTTGAGGCTGAAATTTCTAGGGGATCTAAGTTATGATATGTAGTACTTACCCTAAAAATTTGAAGATCAAACAATGGTGGGAACCTCCTCTTCTAAATCCTTGGCCGAGAGTTTGAAGAAAAAAAAAGGGATGGAGAGTGTTTGCTTGGTTTCTTGCTTTTCTTTGGTCAATTATGCATAAAGTGAATTTGGATAGATAATATCTCATCTTAGTTGTGTTAGTGGAGTGTGATGTCATGGATGAGGCAATTTGGAGGGACAAGTGTTATGTTTTGGATGGTGGAAGGCTAAGTATTGGTTGGTTTTTCTAAGTACTACTTCCATCTCCAAGTATGCTAGTTACTTTAATCCACTTGGTTGCTAGATATTATACCTTAATAGCACATGCATGAATCTAGCTTCCCTGCTTGTTTCTGTGTCCGGTTATTGCTCGTTTCGATTGATCGTTCGTAGGAATATTTCACGGATTTCTAATTAGGGTTTACCGGGAATCCTTTTTAATATTAATACTATCATTCTCCATCTTTCATTCTAACTTTCCAATTTATATTCCTTAAATCCATTTGTTAAATACTTAGGGCTATCAGTGTCCAGGGAACTCTCGGAGAAAATAAAAGTGCGGTTTTTCATAATCCGACAGCTTTTACATACACTTATTTTCCCCCTGGATCACAAATACGAACTCGGAAATCCGTTCCGAATACTTCTATATAGTGTCGTCTCATATTATTCTATACTCCCACCAAACACTATTCATTCTTTATTCTTTACTTATTCTCTTAGGGTTGTACAATTGTCCGTATTCTCTTTCGATCGTTCCTTAACCTTTTTACGGAACTACTGGATTAATCGTTATCGATCTGGATGACATGAGAATATTATCCTGCTTGAAATTGCCATATCTTATTCCCTTAGGAGATAGATTATTCTTACCTATGTTGTCACCCTTTAGCATTCTTCAAGACATAGAAATAATAAAGTCGAATTCCATTCATTCTTTCCAAATATCAACTATTACATTGTAGCCGTAACCACTATTCATTCTTACATCATTAAATACATAAAAGTTTTAATTCCACCCAAAATCTGGGTTCTTACACTGATGCCATGGCACGATATTCGACCTCGGCTGATGATTTAGAAACTGTATTTTGTTTCTTAGACTTCCAGGACACTGGTGAATCACCAAACAATAGAATATAGCCTGTAACTGATCTTCGAGTCTTTACACATGATGCCCAATCGGCATCAGAAAAAGCTTATAAAGTCAATTTGTCTGAAGCACGTAGTAAGATACCTTGAGTAACTGTAGTAGCCAGATAACGAAGAGTATGATGCAATGCATCCAAATGTGAGGTTCTAGGAGCATGAATAAATTGACTTAGTGTCTGCACAGTATAAGATAAGTCTGGACGAGTATTTTAAGATAATTAAGCTTGCCAACAAGAGACCTATACATGTCAGGTTGTGACAACAAATCCCCTTCTGAAGATGACAACTTAAGATGAACAGGCATAGGGGTATAAGCACTACGGGCTGTATCAATTCCAGACTCTGCAATTAACTCTTTTGCAAACTTTTGTTGACAAAGAACAATCCCATTAGATGTATAAAAAACCTCAATGCCAAGGAAAAAATTTAGAGCACCTAAATCTTTTATGCCAAACTTAGAATCCAAATAAAGTTTCAAAGATTGTATTGACATACTGTCATCGCGTGTAAGAATGACATCGTCAACAAAAACAGCTGCTATGCAAATCAAATGACCTTGATTCTTAATAAACAGACTGTAATCACTTTTGGATTGAACAAAACCCTGACAAAGAAGTTCTTCAACCAGTTTAGCATGCCATTCACGAGAGGCTTGTTTAAGCCCATAAATCGACTTTCGAAGTAAACAAACCAAGTTATGAGTATTAGAGATGCCCTCTGGTACTTGCATATAGACTTATTCTTTTAAAGTACCATGTAAGAAAGCATTATTCACATCAAGTTGATGTAAAGTCCAATGCTTACTAGCAGCTAAAGCCAAAAGAATTCGAACTGTACTCATTTTAACTACTGGAGAAAACGTTTCTTCATAGTCAATACCATACCTTTGATTATAGCCCTTGCTACTAAATGAGCTTTGCACCTTTCAAGACTCCCATCAGACTTAAGTTTTACCTTATACACCCATCTGGAACCAATTGCCTTCTTGCCTGCTGGAAGAGGAACTAAATCCCAGGTATGATTGTTATGTAGAGCTTGAATTTCAGACTACATTGCAGCTACCCAGAGAGGATCAGATGCTGCTTCTAGATAAGAACCAGGTTCCTTAAGAGTACATTTAGAAACAGAAGGTGGAACTAACACTAGGTTACACCAATGTTTAGGTGATTTAGAAACAACATTGCAGTGATATGAAGACAAATAAGATGGAGGTTTATGAGTTCTAGTTGATTTTCTGATATTAGATGGCAAAGTAACCTCAGTACTGAGATCACAGAGTGCAGAATCATGAGATGAAGAAGAAGTAGATAACATGGAATCATCATTATGAAAACCAATAGAGGAACTATCTTGAATTAAATCTGACTCTTGACTAACTTCATGTTGATTAACTACAGAATGAGATTGTTCAGGATCATCAACTAAACAAGATTCTGAAGAAAAAGGTAAGTAAATGGTTGATGGGAATTCAGTTGGTTGAGAACAGGAGTGAAAAGGAAAATTTGTTTCATGGAATACCACATTTCTAGTAATAAATATAGTATCTTTAGTAAAATCCCACAACTTATAACCTTTTTGAGAAACTGAATAACCCAGAAACACACAAGCTACAGCTCGAGGGTCAAATTTACTCCTACCATCAAATATTGTAAAAGCATAACAAAGACTTCCAAATACTTTCAAATGATCCAAGGATGGCACAATACCAGTCAATTTAAAATAAGGAGTTTCATTGTGTATGCTTTGCAAAGGAATTTGATTTAGCAGATAAGTAGCACACAATACACACTCACTCCAATATTTGTCAGGAATTTTTGATTGAAAAAATAGAGATCTAGCCATTTCAAGCAAATGCCTATGTTTTCGCTCCACAACACCATTTTGTTGTGGAGTGTTAACACAATATCACGCAAGTATACGTGGTCACAAGTAATATAGATAAAATCGAGTTCGTTCCGCAGAGATCTGGTTAAGTTCGTTTCAGTTAATGCACCTATTCAACAATGTATGATTTTAATTCACTGCTAAGACAATAAATAAATTGAGATTTTAATTAATTAATTAAGCTAAGATGCAAAGTAAGAACTAATTAACTAATGAGAATTAGATCTGAATTACTTATAAGAATAAAAACATGGGATCCTAACTTCATTATCTACTTCACTTAGAGTCGATGCCTTTAATCAATACATATGATGGTTTTGATATCTGATCGGATAACACGAAACAAGTAAAAGCTACCTCTCGGTATACTAATACCAAACTACGCATGCATCCACAAAAGAGATAGAAGATAGGTAGACACCAAATATGTTTAGACCCTATATCTCTATAGAATTTGAAAACATAAAGGTTTAAGCACAAGTTATCCACATAGATCACATAGGGTAGCATAATATCTCTATTTACGCCACAAATCATGATGTTAAAACATCAACCTATCCTATGCTAGCATGGCAAGTTCTAAATCTCAAGATCCACTCTCGTTTCGCAAGAGATTAACAAATTAGATGTTTACGACGCATCTAAATACATGAAACGCAATCATATGAGGATATCAAGAATTCACCACACATAATTCTTTAAAGCATACAAACTACTAAGCTACATAGATAAATCCGTTAGAATCCCATGACAACGATTAGTTCATAATCGAACCACTCGTCATCATGGGATCTAATGAAACCATGATATAAAACAAGATATGAATGAAAGAAGTAATAATATTAATAAAACAAAGAGTTAAGAAAACAAATCTAGAATCCAGAATAACACAAAAGATGAAGTAGATCTAGATCCGTTGCTTGTCACGAGCGTTGAATCCTTCTCTCCTTTTCTCCCTTGCAGATCTAAGCTATGATACAATAATAAAAACAAACCTAATTACAATGCTAAGATGTGTTTAAATAGGCTCTAGATTTCTTGCCCAACAAGGAAACTACCAAATCAGAATTAAAATAGAATACGTTTCCTAAACTGATTCTGTTTTTAAGGAAAATTCGTAGCTGACTTTTCTTCAATATTTCTGAGCCGTTCCAGTCGTAATTGGACCTCTGAACCACTTTAGAATGATAGAGAATCTCGTTATCTTCGCGTGGACAGTAAGATCGTCCAAAACGGACTTGTAGAACTCAAGATATGGCCAAAACAGTGAATAAGGGCAAAACTGTAATTTTTTAGCACCGCGCGTGCGCAACTTGCCCCTCAGGCGCGCAACCTGCCCCGATCCAACTGCATTACGCGCAGCTTGCGCCTGATTTGGGGCAACTTGCGCCTGGCTCTCCGTCGCGTCGTTTTTCAGCTCTAATTCCTTCGTTCTTGCTCAGTTTTCGCCCGTTCTTTTTGCGTTAGATCACATTTTTTATTTCCCTCGACTTAGGAACCTTCATGAGAGTTTAATGACAACTCCATTCTTCATTCCATTGCACAAATTTAACTCCAAAAATGACGGAAGCATCAACCATAATCGACATTCTTACAAACCTGCACAAGTACACAAAACTACAACAAACTTGAGTCCAAGACAATCAATTTAAGCCGAATTGAAGCGATCCAAGTGGATATAAAATCCACTTATCACACCCCCAAACTTAAATCGATGCTTGTCCTCAAGTATAAACAATTACAACTAACTAACTAACTAGTACCACTTCCGTAGGTGATCACGGTTGCATTTGGCATATGCAACAAGCCCTTTAAACCCCTAGGCAGCCCTAGTGGACGAGTAAGGTCTCGTGAGGGCCTATAGCGAATGTACCCACAAAATCCAATGCAATGCAATGCATGAATGCAACTAATATGAAAATGCAACGATCCCCTCAAACTAACCAAAACCAACTAGCAAGCAAATATCTCAAAGAATGCAATACGTCCAAATAGAGCTCGACTAAGTCCCCGTATACTAACAATACATGAACAGAAACGTGGGTGCGTGCGATGCTCTTTAGAAATACTTCCAAAACTAGATCAAAATCATACATGTTCTTTGCCAAGACAATCACAAGTTTATAACTAGAATAGACGGTAAACACTCCATAACCTAGAAACACCTCCATCCTTATCCAAGGTAGACAGAAATTCATGCTTTATTACTAACTACTACGACACATATATACAAGCATGCTTATTTAACCATGCAATGGATGAGACCCCGAAAGGCTTATACAATAATACCCATGTAGCGAGCGTTGGGTTAGTGGATCCCAGATTATAAAAGCCTTAGGTCACTAGGCACAAAGTCTCTGCGAACTTAATTGCTCGAGTATTAAAGAGCTCACCCTGGTTAATTTTGCATTTAACAATTTAACGATTGACTCTTTTTTTTTTCTTTTTTCATTTTTTTTTCAGTTTTTTTTTCCTCTTTTTTTTTTTTTGCGATCTAGAATGAGTCTTTCCCATTTCCAACCCTAGACTACTTATATAAATATGAGCCGGCTATTAGCCATTTGACGCCTAGCCATATTGACAATTATTTACAATTAAACATGAAATCCCTATTTTCCCCCACACTTAGACTTAAGTGATCCTACACCATCAAGGGAATAACGCAAATTCTAACTATAATGAAGTGATTAAATCTCAAAGCATCCAAACAAGCATGACCCTAACCTAGCCCAAAAGCACCCAATGAGACTGTGTAATTAGTTTTGTTTCCGAAACACATAAGTCAATTTCATAGAAACTATAAGTCAACCCTCTACTCATCATTACCACACTCAATTAGACACCTACCTATCAATCAGAACTAGCTCGTTCTAAGGGATCATGAAATATGCATGCCATGAAATGCAACTAATATGAACTCACATGGTATACGAAACAAAAAAAGAATGCCCTACATGAACAAACATAATTAATACGAACATATATGCATGAATTACTACTATTATGCAAACATGATATCTATATGAACACAATGACTCATAATCACAAATAACTACATATACACTACTTATCCCCCAAACCACCCCCCAACTTAAAAGATTCAATGTACGCATTGAATGGAAGTAAATACAAGGGATAGCAGGAAACATACCTAAAAATACCGAAACACGTGGGTTGCCTCCCACGAAGCGCTTCTTTAACATCAATATCTTGACGTTACTTCCTCAACTCATGGCGGTTTCAAAAGAACAACTGAACCGTCCTCAACAGAAAGACCATTTATATGAACGTTGACATCTTGTTTGCTTGCTTTCCACAAATCTCTCCCGTCAGACTTCAACCTGATTTTACTACCCAACAGCCTAATCTTCTCCTTTTTCTTCTTCACACCTATAAGGTGCTTCTCCGACTCGAACGGCTGAAAAAACTTTCTTCTTCCTTATCATCGGTTTTCCACCTTCGCAACACGTTATCATGCCCCTCTTCAAAAATCACTAGCTCATTATTCAAAAGGACATACCTCAAATGTGGTGGAAGTTTCCCAAGCTTTACACTCGAGAGATCTCGAATTGAAGAACTGTCAATGGAATCACTGATGTGATGCTTTAGTACGTGTGTGTCCGACTTTTCGCTCAATAACTGATCAAACTTCTTTCTCTGACCCGTATCAACTAATTCCACACTGCAACACTCTTCCTCCTCTGTCAGAAATTTCATGGCCTTGAAGACATTAAAGGTGACATTCTGATCTTGCACCCTCATTGTAAGCTCTCTTTTTGCACATCGATCAAAGTACGACCCGTAGCTAGAAAAGGCCTTCCCAAGATTATGGGAATCTCTTGTCTTCTTCGAAATCTAGAATCACAAAATCGGCAGGAAATATGAGCTTATCAACTTTCAATAAGACATCCTCCACTATACCCCTCAGATACGTGATAGATCGATCAGCCAACTGCAAAGAGATATTGGTTGGTTTCGGCTCCGGTAGACCAAGTTGCTTGAAAACAGACAAGGGCATGAGATTAATGCTAGCTCCCAAATCATACAAGCATTTGCCAAAAGACAACTTTCCAATGGTGCATGGAATTGTAAAACTTCCCGGATCTTTAAGTTTAGGAGGCAATTTCTGTTGCAACACCGCACTGCACTCCTCTATTAAATCCACTGTTTCAAATTCTTCCAACCTTCTCTTTCGTGACAAAATATCCTTCATGAAATTTGCATATCTCGGCATCTGCTCCAATACTTCAACAAAAGGAATGTTAATGGACAGTTTCTTGAAGACATCCATAAACTTCTGAAACTGAATTTCTTGACTTTTCTGCACGCGTCGAGGAAATGGGGGAGGAGGATAGATCTGAGTATTCTTCATAGACTGCTCCGGAGAAGCTTTTTCAACAGGTTCCTTGCTCTTTCCCACTTCACCATCTTGCTGATCAGCTACTAAATCAGATTTCTCAATTTCTGGCACTGCAGATTTTTTAACCTGCTGATTCTGAACATCTTCATCTTCCTTAGCTGCTGATTTAGGATCCCTCGTGACTTTTCCAGATCTCAAAGTAACTGCATTGACCTGTTCTTTGCTTTCCCATCTACCTGGATTAGCCTCTGTATCGCTAGGAAGAGTTCCTTCTGGCCTATTAAGTAAAGCACTTGCAAGCTATCCCATCTGGTTCTCCAAGGTCTTGAGAGCAACTGCTTAACTTTTAACCATCATCCTCAACTCATCCATCTCTGATTTTTCATTAGAAGGTTGCCCCGTACTTGCTTGAGGTTGCTGCTGAAATCCAGGAGGTTGATATGGATGCCTTAGAGGATACTGCTGCTGAAATCCTTGATTGAATGGCCTGGCTTGCTGTCCCTGAAACTGCTGATAAGGCTGTTGTTGTTGAGCACCTTGATTATTGCTCCAACTAAAATTGGTATGATTCCTGTTATTCGGTTGATAAGTGGCTGGAACTGGTGCAACAGGTCTCTGAAAATTACCCACAAACTGTGCTGATTCAGACGAGATAGCACACTGATTTGTCTCATGTGCGCCCGCACATAACTCACAAATACTAGCAACCTGCTAAACTCCATAATTAGCAAGAGAATCCACCTTCATAGTAAGAGCCTTCAACTGTGCTGAAATAGCTGAAGCTATATCCACTTCAAAAATACCTGCTACCTTGCCTTGAGATAGTCTCTAGGTTGGATTTTGATATTCATTAGCAGCCATCATCTCAATAAGATCATAAGCCTCCTCATAGCTCTTAGCCCATAGAGCTCCACCCGATGCTGCATCTAGCAAAGGTCTAGACTGTGCTCCCAATCCATTGTAAAAATCGTTAATAACCATCCAGTCAGGCATGCCATGATGTGGACACCTACGAAGCATCTCCTTATATCGTTCCCAAGCCTCACACAAAGATTCACCAGATTGCTGCTGAAATTGAGTTAACTGGTTCCTTATTGCTGCAGTTTTCGCCATAGGGATGAATTTAGTAAGAAATTTCTGAGCAAGATCCTCCCATGTAGTAATGGAACCGGCTGGTAGAGAGTGTAACCAGCCCTTAGCTTTATCCCTAAGAGAGAATGGGAAAAGTCTCAATTTGATCGCATCATCCGTCACACCATTAAACTTGAAAGTGTCGCATATCTCAATGAAGTCCCTGATATGCATGTTAGGATCCTCCGTAGGAGCACCCCCAAACTGAACTGAGTTCTGCACCATCTGAATCGTGCCCGGCTTGATTTCGAAAGTATTAGCTGCAATAGCTGGCCTGACAATGCTAGACTGAATGTCATTGATCTTAGGCTGAGAATAGTCCTTCAAAGCCTTAGCTGCTGCTGGTAAATTTGCCATCTCTTTTGCTGCTGCAAGTTCTTCTTCTGCCAGTTTACGAGTTTACAAACGTGTTCGCATACACGTTCAAGTACCTGAAACACCAAGAAACAACAAACTAAGTAAGAAAATCCGAGTCAGTGAACGCTAACGACCACTGATGACAAGCACATAAACTAAATTAAACACCGATGATCCCCGGCAGCGGCGCCAAAAACTTGTTAACACAATATCACGCAAGTATACGTGGTCACAAGTAATATAGATAAAATCGAGTTCGTTCCGCAGAGATCTGGTTAAGTTCGTTTCATTTAATGCACCTATTCAACAATGTATGATTTTAATTCACTGCTAAGACAATAAATAAATTGAGATTTTAATTAACTAAATTAATCTAAGATGCGAAGTAAGAACTATTAACTAATGAGAATTAGATCTGAATTACTTATAAGAATAAAAACATGGGATCCTAACTTCATTATCTACTTCATTTAGAGTCGATGCCTTTAATCAATACATATGATGGTTTTGATATTTGATCGGATAACACGAAACAAGTAAAAGCTACCTCTCGGTATACTAATACCAAACTACGCATGCATCCACAAAAGAGATAGAAGATGGGTAGACACCAAATATGTTTAGACCCTATATCTCTATAGAATTTGAAAACATAAATGTTTAAGCACAAGTTATCCACATAGATCACATAGGGTAGCATAATATCTCTATTTACGCCACAAATCATGATGTTAAAACATCAACCTATCCTATGCTAGCATGGCAAGTTCTAAATCTCAAGATCCACTCTCGTTTCGCAAGAGATTAACAAATTAGATGTTTACGACGCATCTAAATACATGAAACGCAATCATACGAGGATATCAAGAATTCACCACACATAAATCTTTAAAGCATACAAAGTACTAAGCTACATAGATAAATCCGTTAGAATCCCATGACAATGATTAGTTCATAATCGAACCACTCGTCATCATGGGATCTGATGAAACCATGATATAAAACAAGATATGAATGAAAGAAGTAATAATATTAATAAAACAAAGAGTTAAGAAAACAAATCTAGAATCCAGAATAACACAAAAGATGAAGTAGATCTAGATCCGTTGCTTGTCACGAGCGTTGAATCCTTCTCTCCTTTTCTCCCTTGCAGATCTAAGCTATGATACAATAATAAAAACGATCCTAATTACAATGCTAAGATGTGATTAAATTGGCTCTAGATTTCTTGCCCAACAAGGAAACTACCAAATCATAATTAAAATAGAATACGTTTCCTAAACTGATTCTGTTTTTAAGAAAAATTAGTAGCTAACTTTTCTTCAATATTTCTGAGCCGTTCTAGTCGTAATTGGACCTCTGAACCACTTTATAATGATAGAGAATCTCGTTATCTTCGCGTGGACAGTAAGATCGTCCAAAACGGACTTGTAGAACTCAAGATATGGCCAAAACAGTGAGTAAGGGCAAAACTGTAATTTTTCAGCACGGCGCGCGCACAACTTGCCCTTCAGGCGCGCAACCTGCCCCGATCCAACTGCATTACGCGCAGCTTGCGCCTAATTTGGGGCAACTTGCGCCTGGCTCTCCGTCGCGTCATTTTTCAGCTCTAATTCCTTCATTCTTGCTCCGTTTTCGCCCGTTCTTTTTGCGTTAGATCACATTTTTTATTGATACTCCTATGGTTTTGATGATCACATTCAGCAAGCTGTTTGATTGTAGTTTGGTATAAAACATCGTGTTATGCTTGTATTGTACTAACGTGGTTTTGCAGGGTATATTATCCTACTGATTGTTTACACAGAATATACAAACAGCAAGCCATTTGGTGCTACAACAGAGAGAGTCTGGCAAGCCAATTGCACACTGACAGTTCACAAACAGCAAGCCATTTCTGACAGTCAGTCACAAACAGCAAGCCATTTGCAACTGCCAGAATTCCTGAAGATAAAGATCAAGTTCGATTCTCAAGTATTTATTTCAGGAAATATATTGTGAGGGCTCTTTATTATATAATACGTATATAATATATTCTAGAGCTCAAATCTTTTCAAATATCCTTCTTTAAAACAAATCATAAAACTTATAGGAATTTCCTTATTTAAAAGATTTTCTTTCTTTCAAATTTCCTATACGCGTTTTATATGTATACATATCAGAAGGTTTAAGCTTTCAATCGTTCATATCTTTCAAACCTCCTGTCTAACGTTCACAAGAACGTTTGTAAAATCTCTAACCAATTGAACGTTGGAAATTGATTTCAGAATCGTTCGAATAATTGGTGATTGATTTTCTGAACGTTGGTGTGAAGCTTTATAAACTTGTTCTTGTGTTCATTCGCTTCTAACAATTCAGAGAAAACATTCAAGCACACAAGATTTCAAACAACTCGGTTTTTCATTGCTATATCCTTTGATTTTCTCGAGCTCTTGATATATTACATATGTGCTATATCTTAAAGAGTTCATAGTTTGAGTTGTATCCTTTATTGATTGTATTGTTCAATTTGTAAGGTTTAGTTGTTGGACAGATTGGCTAGGGAACTAGGGTTTGGTGAACGTTGCTAGAGAAGTATACTTGGGAAGTATAGCTTAGAGAGCAAGTTCAGAAACAGGAGTTCCGCACTCCATTTGTCAACAGCTGGGTATTGAGGGAGATATATTGTTGTATCTTGTAATTGGTTTATTTTAGTGATCAATAATATATTCTCTTACCAGGTTGGTAAGGGACCAGGACGTAGACCATAGGGGTTAGGGGTCGAACCTGGCTAAAAGTCTCCGTGTTCTTTATTTTCTGTTCTTTACTTACTGCTTGCATTTAGCTTACTGTTTACAATCAGCTTACCATTTGCCTCTGCATAAAACGAAATTAGTAAGCTGTTTCTGGTAATATTTAAAAACGGACTTAGTTGAATATAGTTAGCCATTTACACCTATTCACCCCCTTCTAGGTGTGCATTTTCATTTGGTATCAGAGCTTTGGTATACTAACAATTCTGTAACAGGAAAGTATTCAATCATAATGGCTGAAAACTATCCCGAAGGAAAATCTAATTTTAGGCCTCCACTTCTTCATGGTACACACAACTACCACTGGTGGAAAAGCAGCATGGAAACTCACTTATCCAGAGATCCATTAGTTCTGAGAGTTGTGCAAAAAGGTCCATATGTCTTTCTTGATAAAGATGGCAAGCCAAAGGATGTTGATAATCTTACTCCGGATGAATTAATCATACTTGGATACAATGGAAAGGCTAGGAGTTCTCTTATGAATGGTTTGAACCAGGCTGAATATGATAAAGTATCTTCACTCAAATCAGCCAAAGAAATGTGGGATGCTTTGGAGACTTATCATGAAGGTTCGAAATCTCTAAAGAAGGTGAAGCTTAGCAAGCTAATGAATGACTTTGGGAATTTCAAGCTTAATGAAGGTGAAACTATCAAGGATAGTCAAGCACGGTTTCAAGTTACTATAAATTCACTAAAGAGGCTTGGAAAATCTATTCCACAAGATGAAATCAATATGAAGGTATTGAGTGCAGTACCATTCATCTACGAAGCTAAGGTTACTACCTTGGAATCCTCACCACTTATTGATACTATGGATCACTTGGCCGTATTTGCTGAGCTAGAGCAATTTGAAAGCAAGATAAATGGAAATCAGGTGGGAAGTTCAAGTGTTAATGCTCCAACAGAAAAGATGAAGAATATTGCTCTCCATTCTAAAAATAGCAAGCCAATTGACATTGATGATGAATCTGATTCTGATGAGGAACTTGTACTTTTTTCAAAGAAGATCAAAAGGCTGATAGAAAAGAAGAATATGATGAAAAGGGAAAGAGGTGGCTTCTACAACAACAAAAAGAGTTCAAAGGACTCTAAGGAGGAAACTTGTTTCGAATGAGGCAAGCCAGGCCATTATAAAAGGAATTGCTACAAACTAAAGTCAAAACAGCCTACTGTTTTCAAGGACAAGAAGAAATCAAAGGCTCTACTGACTTGGAGTGATGATGATTCAGATTCCAGTGATGACTCAAGTGAAGAGATGGTGAACTTAGCACTTGTTGGAATTGAAGATGAATCTGTTCAAGGAAATTCAGAAGGAGTGTATGCTGAAACTGATTCGGAAGAGGATCAGAGTGAGGTAAACTCTTTTAATGATTATGTGTCTTCAGATGATACTTTGTTAGATTCACTAACCATGCAGGAACAAAATAGTGTCACCATTGAAGAACACATGGCACTAAAGGCTGAAATCAGCAAGCTGACTGATAAGAATGCCTATTTATCCAAAATGGTAAAAGATCTGTTGCCAAAAATGGAAGAATGGGATTCAACTTCATTCAGTAGAGCTACAGAGATCAAGGAACTAAATACTAAGAACATGCATTTAGAGGCTAATGTCAAGCTACTTGAAAAGAGAAACAAGACCTTGACTGAAGAAATCAAAGAGCTAAGATCTGATGTTAAAACTAAAGCTAAAGCATTGGAATCATACCAGATGAAGGAATCTTGTCAAGCCGAATCCTCAAAAACTGCTGAAAAGAGAGTTCAGCAAGCTGAACTCATCAAACAGCAAGCTGAAGTAATCACCCTCCTAGAAACAGAAGTTAAAGATCTCAAAAAGGGCATGGAAACTTTTATTCAAGGTGAAGACACTTTAAAGACAATGATGAAGAAGGCAAATGTCCCTTTAGTCAGAGAATGAGTTGGCATGAATTTCAACAAAAAGGATGATGTGCTCAAATATGATGGAAGGAATGGCATACCCTACAATTATGCTATGCCTTGGAAGACATGCAACAAATATGGTGAAAAAGGACATCTGGAAAAGAATTGTGTGGTTCAAGTATATCATAGAAGGAAAAAAGCATACCAGAATGGACCAGTCAGACAACAAACAGCATACCAGAATGCTTCTGACAGAAGACAAACAGTTTACCAACAGAATGATGAGTCCCCAAAAGTGGTCCAAATGTGGATCAAGAAATCTGATTTAAATGCTTTATATATTCTTGCTACTAACCAACCTGGACCCAAACCTATATGGGTACCAAAACATTGAGTAATTTTTGTTTGTATTGTAGATGTGCCTCGCTGCAAAGGTCAAATCAAAGCAATGGATTTTGGATAGCGGATGCACTAGACACATGTGTGGAGACAAATCTCAGTTTATAAATCTCCAAATGAAAAAGGGTGGAAGAGTGACAATTGGGAATAGCAAAACTCTTCAAATCCTTGGTACCGGTTCTATTGGTAATAGTAATATTTCGATTGATAAAGTTCAATATGTCAAAAGTCTTACTTACAATTTGCTTAGTGTCACTCAATTATTTGATGATGGGCATCATGTTGATTTTGGCATTGATAAAACTATTATTACTATTGGCACTAACAAAATCCCCCTAGTTGCTAGAAGGGAAGGAAATATATATGTATTAGACTTTGATATGCAGGAAACAGCGTGCTGTTTAGCTGTAGTAGATAATGACCCATATATTTGGCATAGAAGATTGGGACATGCACACATGGACTTGCTCAGTAAGTTGTCAAGCAAGAAACTAGTGAGAGGGCTGCCCAAGCTAAAGTATGTCAAAATAGAGGTCTGTTCAGCTTGCCAATTGGGCAAACAGATTAGAAGTACTCACAAATCAAAGAAAATGGTATCTACTTCTAAACCCCTAGAGCTTCTGCATTTGGACTTATTTGGTCCAGAATCTTACAAGAGTATTGGAGGTAAACAATATGGTTTTGTAATTGTAGATTATTATTCTAGGTTTACATGGGTTCTGTTTCTTCGTACTAAAGATTGTGCTTTTAATGAGTTTGAGAAGCTAATTAAATTACTTGAGAACAAGTTGAATACAAGGCTTGTAGGTATAAGGAGTGATAGAGGAGGTGAATTTCTCAACAAGGACTTCATTGATTATTGTGAAGAAAGAGGAATTACACACGAATTTTCTGCTCCAAGAACTCCACAACAAAATGGAGTGGTAGAAAGGAAGAACAGGTCACTACAAGAAACAACAAGGAGTTTATTGCAAGAAAGCAAGCTGCCTAGGAGCTTTTGGGCAAAAGCAGTGAATACAACATGCTATGTGTTGAACAGAGTCATAATCAGGCCTATTTTGAACAAAACTCCTTATGAATTGTTGAGGAAAAAGAAGCCAAACATCAGTTACTTCAGAATTTTTGGCTCAAAGTGCTATGTGCTCAAGACAATTGGTAATGATGGTAAATTTGATGGAAAATCTTATGAAGCTATTTTTCTTGGTTATTCTTTAACTAGTAGAGCATATAGAGTTTATAACTTAGATAAACGAATAGTTCAAGAATCTATTGATGTTACCTTTCAAGAACCTAACAATGATCTGCCAAGAGATGAGGAAGAATTTTCAGGTGAAGCTGATAACATACTACCTCAAGTTACTGGATCAAAACAGCAAGCCAACAATACTGCTGAAACTGGAAGTCAGCAAGCCAACAACACTACTGAGAATGGAAAACAGCAAGATGGAACTGCAAATCAGCAAGCTGAAGTGGTTAGATTGACTTCACAAGAAGAAATTGCTCAACATTCTCTACCAAAGGCTACAAGGACAGTAAAGAATCATCCTCCAGAACTTGTTATTGGAAATATCTCAGATGGAATCACAACAAGGAGAGGAAAAGCAAACTTTTGTGCTTATGCTGCCTTTCTAGCTCAAGAAGAACCCAAAAATATCAAGGAAGCATTAAAAGATGAAAATTGGATCATGGCAATGCAAGAGGAACTCAACCAATTCGAGAGATGTGATGTTTGGGAACTTGTAAAGCCACCAGAAGATGCTTCTATCATAGGAAAAAAATGGGTGTTCAAGAACAAAGTGGATGAGTTTGGAACTATCACTCGAAACAAGGCAAGGCTTGTGGCTCAAGGCTATAATCAACAAGAAGGAATTGATTTCGATCAAACATATGCTCCTGTTGCTCGTTTAGAATAAATCAGAATGCTTCTTGCTTATGCATGCTACAAGAAATTCAAGTTATATCAAATGGATGTGAAGAGTGCGTTTCTAAATGGCGTGCTGAATGAGGAAGTCTATGTCAAACGGCCTCCTGGATTCGAACATGAGAAGTTTCATGATTATGTTTACAAGCTCAATAAGGCAATATATGGGTTAAGGCAGGCCCCTAGAGCGTGGTATGAAAGACTTAGTAAGTTTCTACTCAAAAATGGATTCACTCGAGGTAATATCGATCCCACATTATTTACAAAGCAAAATGGTAAAGATATTCTTGTTGTACAAATATATGTGGATGATATTGTATTCGGTTCTACTAATGAATCTATGTGTGAGTGGTTTTCTAAGTGCATGTACAATGAATTTGACATGAGCATGATGGGGGAACTCAATTATTTCTTGGGTCTCCAAATCAAGCAAACCAATGATGGTATTTATGTGCATCAATCCAAGTATACAAAGAATCTGCTCAAAAGATTTGGTTTTGAAGATGTCAAAGCAAAAACAACTCCTATGACTCAAAACAACAAGCTGTTTGCAGATGAGAATGTGATGCAGATTATGCAGGGTCTCAAACTGATAGAAAGAGCACAAGTGGTGTTTGTACATTTCTTGGACAAAGTTTGGTGTCATGGCAAAGCAAAAAGCAAGCTTCTGTTGCTCTTTCAACGGCCGAAGGAGAGTATCTAGCAGCTGGTAGCTGTTGTTCTCAAATTTTATGGATGATTCAAACTCTAAGGGATTTTAATATCAAGTGTGGCAAGATTCCAATATATTGTGACAACACGAGTGCTATCAATATCTCAAAGAATCTTGTGAATCACTCAAGAACGAAGCATATTGACGTTCGTTATCATTTCTTGAGAGATAATGCAGCAAAGGGGAAGATTGAGTTGGTATTTATCTCTACTGTAGTTCAACTAGCAGATATCTTCACAAAGCCATTGGCTGAAGAAAGATTTACAGCTATACGAATGGAGCTTGGCATGTGTACTGTGTAGTCAGCAAGCTGACAAGCACAGAATGGGTAACGTTGGCTTACCATTTGTATCTGAACTGTTTATATGCCATTACCTTGATTTAATTTTTTTTTATTTTTTCTCTATGCTTATTCCAGACCTGGACTAATATTCTTTTTGATGGATTAAGGGGGAGAAATTTAGGAGCATTTATTTGTTTGTTTGGTCAAGATATTCGATTTGGATATGATTAATTATGCTTGTTTATCTTGAATCTGTTTTATATCAAAATGTACTAATATGCAGGGATTTAGGGGGAGTTATTATTTCTCCTAAATATTGTGTAATCATCAAAAAGGGGGAGATTGATACTCCTATGGTTTTGATGATCACATTCAGCAAGCTATTTGATTGTAGTTTGATATAAAACATCGTGTTATGCTTGTATTGTACTAACGTGGTTTTGCAGGGTATATTAGCCTACTGATTGTTTACACAGAATATACAAACAACAAGCCATTTAGTGCTACAACAGAGAGAGTCTGGCAAGCCAATTGCACACTGACAGTTCACAAACAGCAAGCCATTTCTGACAGTCAGTCACAAACAGCAAGCCATTTGCAACTGCCAGAATTCCTGAAGATAAAGATTAAGTTCGATTCTCAAGGATTTATTTCAGGAAATATATTGTGAGGGCTCTTTATTATATAATACGTATATAATATATTCTAGAGCTCAAATCTTTTCAAATATCCTTCTTTAAAACAAATCATAAAACTTATAGGAATTTCCTTATTTAAAAGATTTTCTATCTTTCAAATTTCCTATACGCGTTTTATATCTATACAAATCAGAAGGTTTAAGCTTTGAATCGTTCATATCTTTCAAACCTCCTGTCTAACGTTCACAAGAACGTTTGTAAAATCTCTAACCAATTGAACGTTGGAAATCGATTTCAGAATCGTTCGAATAATTGGTGATTGATTTTCTGAACGTTGAGGTGAAGCTTTATAAACTTGTTCTTGTGTTCATTCGCTTCTAACAATTCAGAGAAAACATTCAAGCACACAAGATTTCAAACAACTCGGTTTTTCATTGCTATATCCTTTGATTTTCTCGAGCTCTTAATATATTACATACGTGCTATATCTTAAAGAGTTCATAGTTTGAGTTGTATCCTTTATTGATTGTATTGTTCGATTTTTAAGGTTTAGTTGTTGGACAGATTGGCTAGGGAACTAAGGTTTGGTGAACGTTGCTAGAGAAGTATACTTGGGAAGTATAGCTTAGAGAGCAAGTTCAAAAACAGGAGTTCAGCATGCCATTTGTCAACAGCTGGGTATTGAGGGAGATATATTGTTGTATCTTGTAATTGGTTTATTTCAGTGATCAATAATATATTCTCTTACCAGGTTGGTAAGGGACCAGGACGTAGACCATAGGGGTTAGGGGTCGAACCTGGCTAAAAGTCTCTGTGTTCTTTATTTTCTTTTCTTTACTTACTGCTTGCATTTAGCTTACTGTTTACAATCAGCTTACCATTTGCCTCTGCATAAAACGAAATCAGTAAGCTGTTTCTGGTAATTTTTAAAAACGGACTTAGTTGAATATAGTTTGCCATTTACACCTATTCACCCCCTTCTAGGTGTGCATTTTCATTTATTTCCCTCGACTTAGGAACCTTCATGAGATTTTAATGACAACTCCATTCTTCATTCCATTGCACAAATTTAACTCCAAAAACGATGGAAGCATCAACCATAATCGACATTCTTACAAACCTGCACAACTACACAAAACACATCAAAACTACAACAAACTTGAGTCCAAGACAATCAATTTCAGCCGAATTGAAGCGATCCAAGTGGATATAAAATCCACTTATCATGGAGTATGACTACAACTAGTCTGATAAAAAAAATACCTTTTTGAAGAAACAATTCCTTCATTTTCCCTTGACATAAATCTGGGGCATTATCTGACCTTACCATCACAATCTTAGCCTTGTATTGAACCTCAACATGTGCAATAAAGTCAATCATCACTTTAACAGAATCAGTTTTACATTTCAACATATGCACCCAGGTGAAACGACTGAAATCATCAACTATTGTCAGAAACTGATTACAACCATTATAAGACTTGACCTTATAAGGTCCCCAAACATCTATATGTATCAACTCAAATGGAGCTTTAGTCTTAATACTACGTTGAAAAACCAACTTAGACTGTCTTGCAAATGGACAGATTTGAAAAATAACCTTGCTTGCAGGTTCTGAAAACTTAGACAAACCAGAAATCATCTTCAATCTATCAAAGGGAACATGTCCAAGTCGAAGATGCCAAATATTAAGATCTTCTTTAACACTCAGCAATCCTTTTTTGAGATTTGTTGTTGTAGACAGGTCTGAAGTGCTATACAATCCACTATGGAATCTACCAAGAACAATTGGACTCTTTTTCTGAGAAAGGTCCTGTAAAACACATTCATGATCATTAAACAAAACAAATCCTTGCATAATCTCTGCACAGAAATCAGATTATACTGAAAGTTAGGAATGTGCAAAACATTGTGAAGCACCAAATTCTTACTAACTTGTACAGATCCTATGTGTGAAATTGGAATTTGTCGACCATCAGGAACCACAATGTGTTCAGTCACTCCAGTCATAGGTTTATAAGCATAGAAAAGGCTTATATCACAACAAATGTGGTCAGTAGCACCACTATCAATTAACCATCCTGATTGATGTCCAGAATCAGCTAATAAACAAAGCTTACCAACTAGCAATGCATGATCATTATTATCTTGTGTGGATTGAACATTTGTTGCAGAAGTAGATGTTTGTTTATTGAGCAAACTCATCAATTGTTGATATTGAGCCATGGTGATAGGGGTAGAAGAATCATTGCCATCAGTACTAGTGAGAGAAGCTGCATCCACCACTTTCTTGTCTTTAGAACCTTTGAAGTTGGAAGGATACTCATGTATCTTAAAACATCTGTCTATCGTATGACCAGAAATCTTGCAATTTGTGCAAAAATAATTCCCTCCTTTCTTGACAGCAACAGTGTTAGGAGTGCCTTTATTCCCTGCAGAACAATACTTCTAAGAGTAATTGGGCTTAAAGCTTCGTTTACCATCTACCATAAAAGCCAATGATTCTGTCTGATTGGTAACATTAGAAAGTTCTTGATGCCTTTCTTCTTGGAAAAAGACTCTGAATGCATTGGAAAAACTAAGTAGAGGTTGCTGCATCAAGATGTTACCCCTCACGGTAGAGAATTTTTCATTAAGTTTCATCATAAACTGTAAAAGTCTATGATCTTGTTGCATCTGCAGTACTTTTTGTGTCACATTACAAGTACATTTATTGCAAGTACAACAAGGAAGTGGACTAATATCACTCATTGCATCCCATAGGGCCTTAATCTCAGTGAAAAAAAAAATCAGAAACAGACTTAGAACCTTGAGTTAGGTCTGCTAACTGTTGTTCAAATGAAAAAATCTGAGTCATTGAAGCATAACCAAATCTATCCTCAAGATCAAGCCAAATCTCTCTAGCTGTTTTGAAAAACACACACTCCTAGCAATAGAATCATCCAAATTACACAATAACCAAGAACACACCAAGTCATTACAACGCTCCCAAGCTTTAAGATCACCAGAATTAATATCAGGTTTAACCACACTTCCATCGACAAATCCTAATTTGTTCTTAGCAGACAAACTAAGCATAATAGATCTCTTCCAATTACTATATCCTGTTCCATTGAACTTCACAGAAACCAGCTGTGTAGTATTAACATCAGATGGATGAATGTAATACACACTAGAAGCATCTTGATTTGTAGTTTGTAGAGGTTGACCTAGAGGTCTAGTCCAGGCATTTGAAGGACTCACAGTCATTGTGACCGTACAGATTTGCAGTAAAACAGAATATCTTGAACAAATGTTTTAAGAAAGTAAAACAAGATCATATAAAGATCAAGAACACAGAAGGAAACAAATCGAGATCAAAACAGAGAGATCGAGATCATGAAATGAAGACATCGAAGAAAAAATTGATTGCGGAACACAAAAAAGAAAGAGTAAACGCACAAAGCACTTCAATGAGATAGTTATGAAAAGTTAACACCTGAGATTAGAGATTCTGATTGCGATTTTGATCGTACTACTATCACTGATCGGAGATTACACCGTTCGCCGGAGATGACACCAACTACAGACTCACCGGAGATATCAACTACAGATATTACAAAGTAAACAGTCGAGAATCGGCACCGGAGTGCTCTGATACCATGATAAAACTAACTAACAAATGAAGAAGAAAGTTAGAATGAAGATGAACATTAGATTGCTATTCAGCAATAGGTGAAATGTGATACAATATTCAGATAGATTTTACAATGTGTATTAACAGGCTTTTTATATTTGCTAATGCTAACAACTTTTTGTAACTAACTCTCGTACTGAGTTGGCAACTAATACAGCTGTAACTAACTGCATTGTCAAGATGATAATAGAGAAGAGTAGAGTACAATCAACCAGCTTGTAGTTCAACAATTTCCCAAGCACTGTTAACGAGTGCAGAATGCAATTTTGTGAAGGATGCTCATGTGACACATGCGTGTCCGAACACGCATCTCCCAGATGCGTGTCTCATGGGTAAATAGGGCTATCCCTTCCGTCGGTGGGTATTTCGGACCAAATGTTTTAGGAGGTGGGTATTTAGGGCCTTCATCCTGTATAATTCCCACATGAAAAATCCGTCTCAGCTCGAATTTAATATAAAATATATATTTGGTATTTTTAATAAAATATATTTTATTTTATATGATATTATATGTATAAAAAATAATACCAAATAAGTTATTTATAATAAATTTATATATAGTATACTTAAAATATCGTAATTATTTATGCATTTATTTTTATATTATACAATATGAAATAAAAATAATTTTTGTTATTTTTTTTTAAAAAAATTATATGATAAGTGGGATATGACAAAACGAAATGAGACGGGAATTTAATCTTGACCGTGAGACAGGGATGATGATAGGTGATAAATCTCCGCAGGAAAAAGGATGGATATAGGACAAATGATTTTTGTGCGAGGCGGGTAAATAATGAACCCCGCCACGAACCCGTCCCGGTGAGAACCCTACCAAGGCCGAATCCAACCTTTTTAGTGTAAAGTTTTAACGCGCCCCTTCTAGGAAACTCAAGCAACATAGTCCTGTTTAATAAGAATAAATCCCCTGTTGATAACTGTGGACTTTTCTTATTAAAAGCATTACTCACTCGAGCATAACCAAACTGTGGTACATCAAACCCAACCCTCTCTTTTCAAACTGTTGATCGTGACTCTTGTCTTGTGCAACACCAATACTTTAGCAGCTTATAACATAATTGTACTATCATCTTTTTGTATAAATTTCCAGCTTCATCATCATCATCAAGTTGGTTATTGATCTTAGTTAGTCCATTTAAACTTACTCCCGGTCTGTTTTTTCATACCGGTGTTATGGTGTCTTAAGTAGTATAAGATCGAGTCGAGTCTTATTTAAGATAATTTGGTTACTTAACATCGTATTATCATATAAAGTTCGGTTTAGGGTGAGGTCTGGGGTTCGATTTACTTAACACGGTTACTTGAGATGGTGTACTTGATCAAATCGTTCTCAGTAGTAGAGTTTATTATCTTTTTGTATATATTTATGTTTATGATCTTTATGACATGGGTTCATGCAATTAGCCGTAAGTTTGCCCGTTATAAGTAAAAACTAAAAAGTGTGATGACTTTTGTTTTTTAGCTTCTGTTATATGTTAGTTGGTGGAGAATTCTATATTATTAGTTCAAGTGTTGTTCTTGTCTGATTTTAATATTATTATATTTTATATTGTTTCCATCTAGATGCAAGTGTGCTGTGTGCATGACTGTTGCTTCTTTGTTTTTTACATGTCTTATGTCAAAACTTGGTTCTTGTCCAAATTTTAGCTGTTCCCAGCTCTTTTAAATTTTTTCTGTTGGACAACATAGGATTTTTTTAGCACGTTTTGCTCGATTGAATTCCGCTATCATGGTAACTTGATTACAGTAACCGTCCAGTTTGTCGGAGTACTTGGTTACTATAGTCTATAGTACTTGTCTGATACGTTGAAAGGAAACCAAGCACAAGAGTTAAGTTTTATTATATATTCAGCAATGTTATATTGTCACTAATAATTTGTTCTATATTCTGGCAGTTATATTTTTGAAGACATAGTAACTTGATTGGACTAGAGGAGAAGATGCTTAACTGAACCACCCATGGGTTGCTTCACACTTTTGTTTATCTTTGTGGTATCTCTTTCTACCATTCTGGCTAAAAATGTTGAACATGTGGAACTTGTAGTTGATTCAAATGCAGTGTTTGCTGAAACGGATGAAAATTATATATGTGCTACAATCGATTGGTGGCCTCATGATAAGTGTAACTACAACCATTGCCCATGGGGGTATTCATCAGCGGTAAATTTGGTAAGACTTTACTAAGTCAGCTTGTATTCAATTTTGTGATATGTGTTTTGTGTTTGCCGAGTACTTTATGACTTCATGTATATGCTGAAGTAGATTTGGTATGCGGTTTCTTATAATAGTAAAGCAGTGATATGATAAAGTACATATTTCTTTTATAAATCTTTTCAGGACTTGGATCAGCCTTTGCTTTCGAAAGCTATTCAAGGTTCATATCTCTACTCAATTGTATTGATTGGTTTTTGATCTTCTTAATAATGTAGTCGACTAAATCACACCAAGTGTTTGCTTCTTACTTCTGATTTAGAGTAGGTTTTTAGCTATAACTGCTCATTTCTTACCATCAGACCAATTTTTGTTTGTGGCGAAACAGCTTTTAGGAGATTAAGGATAAGAATAGGGGGTTCCCTGCAAGACCAAGTAAAGTATGATGTGGGAAATACGGACTCCACTTGCCATCCATTTGCAAAAGCGGACAGCTTGTTTGGATTTTCCGATGGATGTTTAAACATGAGTAGGTGGGATGACCTGAACAACTTTTTCATCAAAACGGGGTAAGTTATCACTGATAAATGTTTGATTTCCTTATTCTTTACTGATTGGTGGATGTTAATAGGTCATATTTGTGATTATCGTATCTATTCTTATCTAAAAGGGGTAAGTTATCACTTACAATATTTGATTCCCTTGTTCATTATTGTATATGTGATTTTCTTATCTACACGTATCCAGCAAGAACTTTGAAAACTGATAAAATAAAATGCAAAGCTCTCATGTTCTTTGTAAACAGAATCAGTGTAGGATCTATGTTCGGCAATTTTATCCCCAGTCCTCACCAGCCAATGCATGCTTTCTGTACTTCATATTCCACTCAAAGTCAATGTAATAAATCTACCTAAATTGGCTAGGTCATATGACATGTTTTATAACTTTCTGAATGCTGTATCTTGAATTTTCTTCCTTGTCCATGCTATCGAGAATATGAACTTGTCTGATCCCATATAACATGAAAATATTAAACAGAATGCCGATCACATGACTTTGTTGCAGCGCAATAATGACATTCGGCCTGAATGCACTATATGGTAGACACAAGATTAGCCACACAGAGTGGGGAGGAGACTGGAATTCTAGCAATGCCTATGCTTTTATGAACTTTACCATTTCCAAAGGATACCAGATAGATTCTTGGGAATTTGGTATTTTATTGTAGCCTTCTTATATTTTGGAGCTGATTATGTACTCTCTCCCAGTCATTTATATTAACCTTGCCCTTAGACCTGTGACATGCTGCTCTTCCTCAGGTAATGAATTAAGTGGAAAGGGAATAGGTGCACGTGTTGGTGCTGAACAGTACGGAAAAGATATAATCAACCTAAAAGATATACAAGACAAGTTGTACAAGAATTTTCACCCAAAACCTTTAGTTGTTGCACCAAGTGGATTTTATGAAAAGGAGTGGTATGATAAGCTCCTTGAGGTTTCAGGTTCAAACGTTGTCAACGCTGTTACGCATCACATATACAATTTAGGACCAGGTATGTATACACCTTATGAGTTGACAGCAGCACAAGCACCCAAAGTGCCTTTTTAATTGAATGCATGTTCGACTGATAAAGTAAAGATTTCAAAATAAAGCATGGATTATTACGACTGGTAATACAACAAATATTATGGGTTGATATCAGCTTGGAAACCCCAAATACTTCGATATTAAAAAGTGTTCAATTCAAATTCATGCAAAATGGAAATATTGAAGCGTGCAATTGTGCTCTATCAGTTACCCTTTTATAATGGGTGACATTTGAGCGTACACAATAAAGTGTATTAGACTGTAGACATGGTTTTACCCCCTATCTGCTAAATTAATATGTAAAGTTTGTTGAAATGAAATTGATGAGAAGATATTTTTCGTCTTTGTGGACTTCTATAAGCTCTGAATTGAAACTTCCTGTGTTTCAGGTGTTGATCCTAATATTGTGGATAAAATTTTGAACCCTCTCCACCTGAGTGGAGTATCAAAGACTTTTAGCAGTCTTAAACAGACAATACAGACATATGGTCCTTGGGCTTCTGCTTGGGTCGGAGAATCTGGAGGAGCCTATAACAGTGGTGGCCGTCATGTGTCTGACACCTTTGTGAACAGCTTTTGGTAATCTTTTTGACTAATTGCTATCATCGTTTTGTCTTGTTGTCAATAGATGATCATGTTCCTCTGTAAAACCCAACTGCAGCCTGACAAATTCAGCTTCTACTTATTAATACACTAATGCAGGTATCTAGATCAGCTTGGAATTGCAGCAGAATACAATACTAAGGTGTATTGCAGGCAGACTTTGATTGGTGGAAACTATGGACTTCTAGATACAACAACCTTTATACCCAACCCTGATTATTATAGGCGAGTCATTTGGTTACAAATGTTCTAATTAACTAACTATAGTACATTAGACTAGATTGTTATAAAGTTTTTTTTTTTTTTTTTTTTTTGAAAGTGCTATGCTTAGTATGCTCTGATTTTTCTTATCTTCACAGTGCACTATTATGGAATCAGCTTATGGGAAAAGGGGTTCTTTCCGTTGACAGCAATGCTTCACCACATCTGCGGTCTTACGCACATTGTTCAAAAGGAAGAGTAAGCGTTCTTCTCTACTTCTTGATTTAAGGAGTGTTACAGAAAATAATAGCACTGCAAACATATTTGTGATGGGCTTTTGGGTTGAGAAATTGTGTCAGGCGTTTCAGTCTTCATTACCTATTTGTCCAACACTAGCAAATTGCAGCCAATCAAGCCAAGTGAACCCTAATTGCTTGTAGAGTGCTTGGTTTTGAAAAGATGTAGTATGCTATCTTTATGAGAGATTATTAAAATAAAAGGGTTATTTACCTGCTAGGATTGTTGACAAGTTAATATTTTTAACTGAAATAAAATATTTCTAATATTCGATGCCTTTGATGTGAGGAAACCAGCATCTTCTTTCAGGATTCCTGAAATCTGAAATATCGTTTTGATCCATATGTTCTGTTAACTCTGTTCGCTAAAAATCAGTTAATCTGAAACTGTGAGGTCAGATATTTTATTGTTAACCATTTTTACATATACCAGTTCACCTTTATCCCTGGTTAACTTCAATTTCTATGGTCACAGGCAGGTGTTACTTTACTTCTTATCAACTTGAGCAACCAAACCTATTATAAAACGAAAGTCCAAAGCACAGCTAGCGGGATGTTGATTACCACAAAGGAAACCGATAAAAGGAAAAAGACTTTAGTGCATCATCTCAAGAAAGCAGTTTCATGGATTGGAGGCAAAGCATCGGATGAAGAGATATACAGAGAAGAATACCACTTAACTCCCAAAGATGGTAATATTAAAAGCAAAACTATGCTTCTTAATGGAACTCCCTTAGTCCTTACTGCTAATGGGGATATCCCAAGTCTGGCAGGGGTTCATGTAAACTCAAGTTCTCCGCTATCAGTTGATCCTCTGTCCATTAAGTTCATAGTACTTCCCCACTTCATTGCTCCGGGCTGCAAATGATGTCAATGTTGCCTCCTTTATCTCTGGTACTTGCTGAAGACGGTGTTATATGTCTCGTGGCTATCAGAATTCTAGTTTTTATTTGCATGATCAAAAGTATGAAGAAATTAATTGATCATAAGCTCCAACTGATGAGGAAAACGAATGCCTACACAATTTGCGAGCTCTTATACAATTTGCTATTGGTTCTGCAAGTTCTTGACTGTACATGTAAAGACACTAATTTTATAAATCTTATACAATTTGCTTTTGATTTTAGTATACAAAACTTATGAATGTCTATCAATAAATCAAGAATCCATGTGAATATATGATTTCATTTATGCACGGCCGTTTATTAATGGACCAGCGTTATTAATCTAATATTTGGAAACTGCTTCATCTGCGTTTGTAGTCCAACGGTTAGGATAATTGCCTTCCAAGCAATAGACCCGGGTTCGACTCCCGGCAAACGCATGAGTTTTTATTTTTTCGAACAGGAGAATAAGTAGTTCTACCCATACATGTATAGGGCTGCACATGGGTTTCAAAAACCGACCCAAACCGACCCTCTTTTTAACCGATCAAACCGAACCGTCCAAAACCGTGGGTTAAACGGGTTAATTTTTAAAAAACCCGAATTAATTGGGTTGGGTAAGCGTTTAACAAATTTTAACCCTTACCAACCCAACCCAACCCGTTTACATAAAATGCAGAATTTTTTTGCATATTTTCTAAATATTTTGTATATTTTCTGCATATATTTTTACAAATTTCTGCACTCTAAATTTTCTGCACTATATAAATTTTCTGCAACACTTTCTGCAACATTCTGCAACACTTTATGGCTTCTGCAACACTTTTTTTAACATTCTGCAACACTTTTTTTAACATTCTGCAACATTCTGCAACACTTTCGAGCTTCAGCAACATTTTCTGCAACATGTTCTACGAAGTGCAGAATTTTTTGTAAAGTTCTTCCGATTAGTAAATTTAACCCAACCCAACCCGAACCAAACCGAACTAATTGGGTTGGGTCGGGGTTGGGTTACAAATTTCTTTTTCAGTTAATGAGTTGATTTCTTATAAAACCGAATTAATTGGGTTGGGTCGGGGTTTGACGAAAACCCGACCCAACCCTACCCATGTGCAGCCCTATACATGTATTTGGGGGACAAGCAGTTTTTGCAGAAGCTGCAACTACACCAAGCCCTCTTAGATACGTATACTTTTTCTTTTACACAAGTAAATCAGTAATAGCACTACTATTGCAGTATTGCTTACACCAATTTTTTTTTTTTTTTGACGAAATGCATTGTATCATTAAAAATAACATAAAACTGTCAGAACAAATCTCCAACTGCCATTACAACCAGATTGAGAAACAAATAGCAAACTAAACATAATTAGCTGATTTGTTTTCTGATCATTTAACACATAGAAATTAAAATTTCTTGAAATAAAAAACGAAGTCGAAGACATCCCGAGCAATCCATATTGCACCAACATCCCGGACAGCAGCAGCATCACAAATGACCATATCACATATAAACAGTTGTTACCCCAGTGTTCAAAAACCCCAAGTATAGGAGCGACACCCCAGCTATCTACATGCCGGATACCAGCTATAGACATGCCGAAAATGAATTCTTCACCCCAGCTATCTACATGCCGAATACCGGCTATAAACGTGCCGAAAGTGAAAATTGATAATGAATGAATGATCTTCAATTGGGGGAATAAGTAGTTCTACCCATACATGTATTTGGGGGACAAGCAGTTTTTGCACAAGCTGCAACTACACCAAGCCCTCTTAGATACGTATACTTTTTCTTTTACACAAGTAAATCAGTAATAGCACTACTATTGCAGTATTGCTTACACCAATTAATTCTTCGCTTAAGCGTTAGAACATCCTCTACGGACTCTTTTTTTTTTTTTTTTTTTTTTTTGCCGATGAAGCTGCTTAAATCATTTAGGTGTTAGCTTAATTATCTGATTTAAGGATTATGATTCCCAGAGCCCTAATTATACACTGATTATATGACTTCTAAGCATTACACTAGAGAGTAAATATTTTGTGCTGAGTACAATTTGGTAGATAATGCCAGCAGTAAACCACAATAATCATTCTTTAAATCTTCAATGATTCTGGATGCAAGTTTGCAGAAAGGTAGCTTATAGTGGTTTTATTTTATGACATGCAAAATTACTGTAAGGCTTATCTTCCCAGTATAATATAGTATCATGTCAGAGATCCATAAATTTCTGAGTTGACAGGTCTAACAGATTTAAGGGCACATGAAATAATGACACAAAGTGGTCCAGTTTACCTGTACTATATCTCAGACTACATATAGAGAGTATTTGATAGATAAGTCACTACATATACAAAAATTAATCAACTTTTCTAGTCTTGCACATCATCACAGCAATAATGTGGTTTCTTTTAGTAGTTATGCATGGCAAATGAGACTTTTTGCAGGATCACAAGAAAATTTTATTAGCAGAAAAGGCAACTGCATTGCATCACTATACATTTTTATTATTGGCTATTTGTTGCCAAAATACCAGAAAGCCACAGGAAGGATCAGCTGAACTTGAATTCTCTGCAAGACTGCAACCATTCCTCTCAACACCCTGATCCCGGACTAAGTTTTGGCAACTGATACAAACTAGCAAGATTAAAGAGCTAAATGTTACTGGATTTAGGTATATTTCTAGACTGACCTGTAGGATTTCGGTAATGTTCAGTTGTGGAGAGGGTTCGGACCGCCAGGAACGAGTCTCTCGTCAGTTTCGTATCTTGGATCAATCTCAGCCTGATCAATCTTACCAGGCTGCAAAGGTGATGGCAGAACACTTCTTTGATAACCTGGTGGTGCCTTTCTAAAATTGGTAAAACGACGAAAAAGGCTGTTGTGATGGTACTGATCAGCACGGTGAAATGCAGAAGAGGATTCAATCGATGGCGTTGCGATAAGCAAAATGAATATAGCTGCCACTGAAACCCAACACCCTAAGGAGCTCTGCATGATGTTCGGAAGCAAACAAGGAACGGGGAAGAGTGATGCAAATATATGGAAGATTTGGAAACACAAGGCATATATCACAAACAAAGAAACAAAAGTATAAGTTACATGAGTGGAATGGAGACTAGAGAGTAAAATGCAGAAAATTAATGGACAAAGCCTTTTTGGCCCTGTTATCAGAAGCAGCAAAAGATGGTCTTTTCAGGTGTTAAAAGTGACATTTCTTAGACCATGGGTACTAGGGGAAGGCAGGGGTCTATATATCAGAAACTAGAGAGGTCAGGACAGGACAGCTTTGTTGATACATTTATTTCTCCTCTCATTGAATGATTCTGGGGATTGGAGAATTCCTCTTCTCCCTCTGAATTATGATGTTGCCATCCAACTGGCTCAGCAGGACTTGCCCATACAGCCATACATGATAAACCATCCCTTTTAAGATACAAACCAAGTGATACTTTAACATATTACTTTTAGAAATGTGGAAACTTGAGAAGTACACCAGTTTCTTCCTTTTGTCCACTAGGCACTAACAAATCTCTCTCAAAACAGAGTGACTAGAGGTACTAAAGGTCAAGTTATTTGTGAGCTGATCTAGCTCAACTCGTGAAAAACTCGAATTCAACTCTGCAATAATCAAGCCCAGCTCGAATAGTTTATAGAATCGAACTCAAGTACTAAACAGTTTGAGCCTAAACAAGCTTAATTTTTTATTATTTAATAAACTTAATAAATTTAGTACACCCTTATATATAAATATTCAAATTTAATTTATATTTACTTGAGTCAAGCTCATCTGCTTTAAGATAGAAACATTCCGGAGTAAGATCAAACCTTAACATACTGTACAGTTATTCGGTCTTTCGAACCGAATTCGAGTTTATCAAAATCAAATCTAGTTTGGAATGTGAAATTTTTTGGTTTGATCGAGCTCCAACCTCGCACTATTCAGCTTGAATACAGCCACAGGCAAGATTTCAGCTTTTAAGTGCTGAAGTCTACCTCAGACACAATCCATTTTCACAAGAGGCCAGATACTACCTCATACACAATCCATTTTCATAAGAGGCCAGATACTCAATTTAATAGCCAAATCAACTAAAGAAACAATCTACCTGAAGTTGTGATTGAACAAGGGAAAGTGATAGATGTCTGTTAAAAACTATACAATCAGCAACAGCAATATTATTACTCTTCTACCAAATACCAACCAGTAATTTCTGTACTCATTTGGAAGTTGAAGGTGGCAATTCAAACTAAATTGGAGCTGGCATAACGTTTTCATACATTTTCTGTGTTTAGTAAGAAAGCATGGCACATTGGCACAAGATTATACAAAACATGAATCTTATTATCTTGTTCAGTCTGCTTAAACAGGTACGTATTAGAAAACCTTAACAAGTAACAATGTGGAAGAGGATGTGAAGAACTATACAAACAATTGTACAATTCCATTGTCATATATATTCATTCTACTTTCCTAGCAATCGCCGAGCACGTTGGTTGACACCTTTCACTCTTAAGTTCAATTCTTCCACATCATCCTCTATAGGCTTCAGAAGTTTATTGTGCCTGTATGATTCACAAAAGTTTTTTTGTTATAACAATAAGAAATGAACTATAACGTGACATAAGAGAGGAGTTATCATTTGTAATCCAACAAGAGAGGTTCAAAGCTTGTACAACATTTACAATATGCAAATAACAAACCTTTCAATTTCTGATCCCATGTCAGAAGCCATATCCTTCAGCTCCCCCAGCAGATTACTCAAGTCTGAAAGTGTGTCATCTTGCTTCAATTTCTCTAACTGTTAAAATAACAAATAATGAGACATAGAATTGATGCCATATAATAAGAAAGGGATCTTAAGACTGGGGCACTGAAACAGAAGAATGGTAAATTTTACGATAATGCAAGTTGCAAGCGCAAAGCCGTCATTAGGTAAACTGAAAATCTTTATTTATATTGACCTGTAGAGCATACAAGTTTCGTGGAAATGAAACAGATGCAGTTACTGAACATAGGCTTTAAGGTTGAACACATAAATTTTATCGTTACAAGTTATGACAATAAGTGGACTTTGGTTCATATGCCGAATTACAAACATGTAAACACTGTGTTAATGATTTTTACTGTTATACAATACAATCTTGCTTACGCTAGACCGATGATAATGACATACCTCGACCCTTTGTAAAGCGTTTGTGGGTTCAGAAGGCGGTGTTTGTGAATTTGTTCGTTCTGTACGTCCAGAAGACAAACCCAATTTCTCCCTCTGTTCCAAATGGTTGCCCTTTCTTTGCACAGGATCATCTGAGAACCATAAAGCTCACTCAGAATTTTTAAACAATCATATTTCTTCATTTGTATCAAAATAAAAGAAAATGAAAAAACTGCAAAATTTTTATAATAAAACCTCTCATTACAAGCGGCCCCACAATATGATGAGTCTTCTTAGGCTTCCAGGTCCTAGAAAACATACCCCCAAGGCTTCCTAAAAGCTTCTCACTCTGTAACAAAACATTGAAAACTTTAGGTGTCCAACACATCTATATATCAGGTATCAAGATCAATGAGATTAACTGTATAATGAATACTAAGACTAAGAGTGTATTTCTACTCGAACATGTCATACTAGTTATTGTCAGACAGAGGAAAGTAATCAGTTTTCGTAAGCAATGTAATTCTAGGCTTCTAGCAGAAAAGAAACGGATAGAATTATTTAGCAAAAGAACAGCTTACCTAAAGCATCATAAATGGGGCATACGAAAGGCTATCATAAGATTGAGGAGAAGTAGTTACATATTTAAGTTTACTAGCTTACCCTACTAAGATCGTTGTCAATGTCAGCAGCAACGGCATGGGTCCTTGTAAGTTGGTCGCCCTGCTGATGCAAGGTAACCAAAGTTTTAGTAGCACCCTCTCGCATGTCCTCTGCAATCTTAAGGCAGTTGTTGACTGTCTCTGTTGTTTCTTCAGCCTTGTAAACAGAATAATTTTCAAGTTCTTGCATTGTCTGGTTCTCTAACCCTCCTGCATCACGAAAATCATTTTTGTATCTGCTCCTGGCTGAAGAAAGGGAGTATGAAGACGCTGAGCTTCCACCATTATTATCGTCATCAAAAGGATTACTACCAACTTCACGCGTTGCCAAAGGTGGGTCAGATGCTGTCTTCGAGGATATAAGTCTTTGTTTGTTCTCTAATTCATCGCCGGAATCAAAAGGATTGGACCTATGACGACCAGGGAATCCGGCAACTGAAACTTGTTTGGTGGTTTTGTTTAGAGGAGATCTATGGTCATTCATACTTTGGGTGGAAAGTACAAATGCAGGGTCAAACAACAACAAATTTGGTTACAGGCACAACAAATCACGATGTAGATCCAAAACGTGCCTGGAGAAATTAAACAATACTGTATCATTTAATTAGATAATGGTAGGGATGATGCAACGGATAGACAAGTGATAACCATCCAAAAATCTCTAAGTAGCAGTGCGTATTATCATTTTTTGTAAAGAACATACAAAGTTGGTATATATTAGCAAACCCATGTATAGTAAAACATAATCAAAATGAAAGTTAAACAATTTAAAGCAAAGAGGGAAAACGACTACTAACAAACAGCAGAAAGATACAAAAAGGGAAACGCATGTAAAAAATGTAACAGAATCTAAGATGTCAACAAAATTGATACAGCAAAAGGCAAGAATTACAACATCAGTACCTAGTACCTACAGATCATAACAAAGAGCACACTAGTTGATAAAAACCTACATCAAACTTCAATGTAATTTTGAAAAACACACTCAATTTTTTAGAATTTGTACCGAGGTTATAGCAAGAAAATGGAAACCTTCAATTATAGAACTGCAACTCCACTAAAATTTATAGGAACAATTATAAATCAGATCAACACCACAAACATAATATACATAAATTCACATATATAAATCTTTAACACTACAAATATCCAGAAATCAAAGCAAAGACATAGAACAACTTTTACCAAATAGTAAAATCAACAATTTACAAATGGATGAAAAGAAACAAGAACATCAACCACAAAAAACTACACACACACAGTAGAAGATACAAAAAGGGTATCTAGATTTCAACTATTAATATGAAAATCTTGAAAGTAGAGTACCTGACAATAGGCAAAAACTGGAGAAAAATGAGACGGGGGGTGTGTGAAATATGGGTTTAGAAAGTTTTTACAGGGAACAAAACAAGAGATAACAAGAAACAAGATGTGTCATGTGTGTGTACTAATATTTGATTTTTCAAGAATCGGGAGCCTTTTGTCTAAACAACTTCTTGTACGTGTCAAAAACGTGTAAGAAAGATCTGGGGCTGTTTGATTGAATTTATTTCTTCTCTCAGAAACTTCTTGTTTTTCTGGTGCACTAAGTAAAAATCTTAAATCTGGATAGATAATTTTTTTTAATATCGAAAATAATTGTTTATTTGTCAGGATTTTATCAAATGGCCATTTACTTATTTTTGTGACATAAACTTAGCCAAAAATCGTCTTTGGTATATGTTTTATGAAAAATGTTAGGTTCCGAATTGGATCCCAAAATTTTTCCCAAATTACATGTATCACTTCTTGATTGGCTATAATTTTAAAGGACCCGCCAGAATTACATCAATCTTATCAATTAAAATCGTTTATATTGTCATGAAATTTTTTTTTTGACCCAATTCGGGATACTTATGGTAAAAAGATCTGTCCACTACGTTTTTCACTCTTTTTATTTCCTTTTTACCATGTTTACTTCTTTTCAGTTTTTGAAATTGTCATTGAGTTTGTTTATGGTTACTACTTCCTATCAGTGGCCAGATGTTGTAAAACAATTACACAAGGAATGTTTAAACTCGGGTAAACAGATAAATGTCAAAAACATCCTTCACTAGATTCAAATATATCAAAATAATCACTCACTAAAAAAATGATTCATTATAATCATTAATTTTGAAAATTTGTTTCAACATATTCATTAAAAAGTTAAAAATTTGTATCAATTTAGTCATTGTTAAATGATCTCTTTGATATAAATTTTTAAATTAATGACTAAAATAAATCATTTTTTTAATGAAAGATCATTTCGATACATTTGAATCTAGTAAATGATGTTTTTGATATTTATCCCTAAACCTTTAATGTTTCCTTTAATCTGGAAAAAGAGGAAGCTTCTACAGTATATAGAATATTTGAATTAGGTTCCAAGTTGGTGTTTCTGTTACTGGTTCATACAGATATTTTCATGCACCCCAGGTTGATGGCCAAAAGTTTAGGCCCGCTTCTATTACAGATTTACAAATTTTCTAAAATGGTCATCTGCCGTATCTGCAGAACATAACAGTTTTAATATACAGACAACCAAGTAACAAAATGTGGTTACCAAGTTTAACCACCAACTTGAACTAACCAAGCCGGAAGAAATTATGATTGCGCCTTCTAACACACAACACTAACATAGCAAGCTGATATTATACACAATGCTGAAACAAAAATGTTCATTAACAACAGGAAAAGGAAAGAAAAGGATGACTGAAAAAAGCAACCCTTAACTGTTTAATCCCATTCTACTAGTTGCTAACCCAAATCACGAAGAAAACTGCACTGCTTCATGCCTATAAACGATAATTGCACTTCTGCATTGGCCACACCGAAAATGAGCATGTTAATGAACACCAATGACCAAGCGCATCTTTCAACTAAACCTCAATAAGAATAACCAATCTCCTCTCATCAATTCAGGCCAATAAATTTGAATTACATTTGTATGTACAATTGAATGTGGGTCATCATCATAGTGCCAAATTTCTTTATGATATTACTCTTTGAGAGCCACGGATAATCTACCAGAATTGACAGATATCTTCTGTTCCTTTTCTATCTTTTAGCACAAAAAACAAAATCGACAAAATTATTAAAAACTCTACTCAAAAATAAAATTGGAGCTCATAAAATATAAAATCAGTACCTGTGCCTCCAACTCGGCTATTCTATGTACAGATATCTGCTCAACATGAGCACGCCGTTTGCACTCTTCTTCGAGCAACCCAGTTATTTGATACCTTAGCTCAGCCATTTCTTGAGCTAAATCCTCTGCTTCTTCATTTGCTTTCAACTTCTGCTCTCTCAGTTCTTCCTAGCAACAATTGACATAAGCACCTTAAGAATTTCATTCTTTCATAATTAATAATACACTTTCTTTTATTTAAAAAGTAACATACTTCAGAATCTCTTCCTTTTAGAAAAAAATAAAAAACCAGATCACTTGCAAGAGCACCATATACAGGAGTCTTATAATGGGACGCAACAGACTGAGCTCATTCTTGTTCAACCTTTATGCTAACAGGAGATGAAGTGTAAAGAGCGGTTCAAATGTTCATCTATCAAATGCAAGAAAATGAGCTATACATGTAGCCATGTGACATGTAATCATCAAACTCGACTCTTAATAACAAAAGTTTAAAATGACAGAAGTTTAAAATGAAGATCGGCAACAAATTTCATGTGTCCTAACCAAATTGTTCACCAAACTGTTACACATACATGTCCTAGCTCAATCAAATTGTCTGTACTTCATCTAATGAAAGTGATGTCATTATATGTCAATAACATACCTTAAGCTGCCTTACTAGTGCTTCATACTCAATTATGCTACATGACATACTTTCAAACTTGTCTTCCAAATCAGTAAATGATGCTCTTCCCACATCCCATCTGCAGAGCGAACAAAGAATGTTATGATGAGTGCTTCTAATAATAAAACTCTTGAAATTTAATGGTACAAGAAAGAACACAATGAATCCAAAATTCTATACCCATGACTTTTGAAGTATAAATCATGCTCAAGTGGGGACTTGAAACCAATATCATGCATAGTAATTTTATTCATATATGCAGAAGGTGGCATCAGTAGTCAGCAGTCAGCACTGCTCCTTTCACTTTGTTTACATGGCAATTTAGTAAGTGGAAAATGGTGTGGCATCTGCCAAGAGTTGCTTTAATATAATGAAGTGTAAGATCTAGACACCTTATAGATCCAATAATAATTAACATACTCCATGTATGTAAATAGACAATCAGTAGGTTTCAGGAGCCTCCATACATTATTCTACAAATTTCCATTTTTTGGGTCAGTTATATATTAGTTGTTCAAGTAATAGATCATATTTAAATGTCAATATTAACTATGTATATTCGGAAAATTTGATATTATTCTATGACATAATCGGGTCAGGCAGGAAACAGATATATTCAGAACATCAAATATACAAATCCTAGTTATTGTATACCTTGTATCGTTCTTCAATTCACCCGATAACGAGTGGTTACCCTTATTCAGCACATTTGAAAATTTTTCTTCTATCTTCATGCAGATTTCACTGGCTTTAATCTCAGATATTAGAAGCTTCTCCCTCAGTTCTTTATTTTCCTCACTTAAGCATTTTATAACCTCCCTACAGTCCTGGATCTGAACCTCCTTGTCCTGAATTAACTGATCCAATCTGCCGTTTTCTTGAGCAGCTTCTTCTTGAATCTTGTTAGCTTCGAAACAACTCTGCTCAAAGGTCATCAAATCAATCTTCATACTCTCTATCTCACATTGGTAATCTAATGAAACTGTTAAAATTGACTCTTCCAGGCTCTCTATACGTAAATTTGATTGCTGGAGCTCAGTCTCTTTGTTTTGTAATTCTTGATTCAAGAACATTACGTCTGAGTTGGACTTCTCTAACTCTTCTGTCATATGGCGACCCATTTCCTCCAAGCTTTCCAGGTCTGCAAGTTTTAACTCCAGGATATGTACACGATCGCCAAGACAGTGAACTTCTGTGTTCCTAGAGTTTAGTTGATCCTGCAGGTAATCTATGAGAAATGTTATAACTGGGTTAAGCACGAGATCCAATTATACAGTTTCAAGTGAATGACAAAGGGAAGACAGACTTTAATATTACCAACTACATCCCATTCTGGTATGTCTGGCAGAAGCTTTTATTATAGCCTATAATGTATACCTTTATATCAAATAGTATCATACTTTAAATGCAATCATATATCAGAAACTCTTTTTTACAGCATATAAAGAAGATTCTATATAATTGTGCTTATTGATGTGTTTTAAATTGAAATGTGCACCTTCAAGGACCTGATTCCAGATTTATGCATTACAATTGACGGAAAAAAATTACAAATATGATAGTATTTAATAGAACCAAATGGAATTTGTGCTAAACTTGGTTATACAAATGAAGCCAACCATTTATGCGTGCAATCTAAAACTAGCACACATATACCTAATTCTTGAGAGCAGTTACTGAGTTCTCTTTCCAGTTCTCGAATCCGTTTCTTGTCCTCTTCTCGAGCTCCCAATAATGTCTTCACATGTAATTCCAACCTCTGCACCAGATATTATTCTGTAATATTAGATTGTTGCCTCTAAAAAGGTACTGATCCTCATTCTTTTTTGCAGTAACGAATTGTTCAAAACCACTTGTTCTTTAATTTAAAGTTACATTTACAGTTGAAAAGAATCCAAGTACTTCTATTGAGATTTTATCCTAGTCACGAAGGACGTAGGAACTTATTGTGAGAGAGGGAAGTAGAAGTAAAACAGATCAGAGGGGGAAAAAGATAAATGAATATGAAAAACAGAAGCACAGCAAAAAAATTTCTTCTCTTTCTAATACAAAACAGTACAAAAGAGTTCTCTAGGATAATCTTTAAGTATAAGCCTTGCAGTCGAGTTCTAATGGGCCAGATGACCGAGGCACTTAAAAAATTAGTCAAGAAGTGGGTTTAATTTTGATACCGACTCACTCTTATTAATATGCATCTGAGATGAGTACTTACAATTGTAAGAAATGAAGCACTAAGTTAAAATTCTATGTTAAAATATTTGATGAATCCTTTAAAATGTTTTGGTTGGCATTTTAGTAAACTATGTTAGGTCCAAAGTATCGTAGAAGGGGGGTTGAATACGATACTACTAGTTTTTCAATTTCTTTGCGGATTATTAAATGGTCGGTACGAAATGAAAACAACTAATAACAAACACAAGTTCGGGGAATATATCTTTTTATTGAAATATAAACCCTGAGAGTGTTGCTACAAATTCTAATCCGTAGATTAGCTGCGTTCAATTGTCTCTTACAATTTACAATTCACTTCTTAGAATTTGGTTCACTAACAAAGATTCTATCAAAAAAAATCTTCACAGAAGTTCTTTCGTTCTCACATTCTCTCTCTGTGTGTTCTTGTGTCTGAAGAAAATAACTACTAATGAAGATAATATCTTCATTTGATATTTGTAGACTTGGAAAACTATCGAAACAATTTTGATGGCCTTCAACCTTGACTTAGTCTCTGCAGCTGCAATCCTCCAAAAACTATCGAAGAGTGAAGCAGAATAAATAAAGAAGTGATTAACATGAGTTCGATAGTTTTTAACAAAAACTATCAAACTAAATGAATTTAGAATAATCACTTTTTTCTTAAAATAAAATCAAAGTTAATGATCCTTCGATAGTTTTTTTATAAAAACTATCGAAGTGGTGTATTTAAGATATACTTAAATAAAAACAAAACTCCTAAAAACTATCGAAGTGGATAATGAGAAAGACTTACAGATGATGAGAAAGACTTATTCTCGTACGATGAAGTGGAATCATGCATGAAGATGAGGAAGAATGTCATTACAAGTCTGATCAACAGGGCACCCTTCTAAGGGATACCAACAATGCTAACTCCATATCTCAGCACGTTGCCCCTACCTCTTCTACCACCACAGCAAGCAGGAATAGGTGAGCCACAAGGTATAATTCCTAACCATATTAATCCTATGCCAATGGACAGTGTTGTTAAAGGCGCGATTAATTGCGCGATTAATGGCGCTTCGCGCTTAGTTGCAAGGTGTGCGATTCGAAAATGTGCGATTTAGCACGATTCTGAAATCGTCCAAAAGGCGTCCATGAGGCGCTAAAAAGCGCAAAAAGGCGCAAAAAGGTGCAAAAAGGCGCTCATAACAGTAAAAGACATGAATACCCTTAAAAAGGAGGGTAAAAGAAAAAACCCCTAAAATTATTTCACACAACTAATGAAGATCTTTTGAAGTCTGATAGATGATAATGAAGAGGTAGAGCGATAATTTGAGGGGCCGTAGATTGAGTTAGATGACACCGAAGCTTTTGAATTAGAGAACTTTATAAATGAAGGCTTCATTATTGATATTATTATCATTTTATTTATGTTCTTTGTTATGTTTGAATGTTAAGATTATGTTAAGTAATAGTTAATTGTTAAATATGTGCTTATCTTTTTTTGGTAAAAAGGCGCGCGATTAATGGCGCTTCGCGATTCGCGCCTCAAATTTGGGTCTTGCGCTTTTTTATAATTAGCGCCTTAAACAACACTGCCAATGGATGTAGATAATGTTGTGATGGCCATCCCTGACCAAGAGGTTGAAGACCAACAACCTCTATCTCTGGTCATAGAGCCTTTCTTACATCCAGAACAAGAACCAACAATTCAAAATCTAACCCTTCTATACCAAAAATTGCTCAACCAGTGAGTGTAGAGGGAGATAGTGCCTTAGAAGCACCACATAAGGATGTACCTTCTTCTTCAACAGCTTTGCCTCCACGTAAGAGGAGAAGAACCGAAATCGAGGCAACTGTTGACCAAATGTCAAGCCCTTCCCAAACAGACCATAATGAGATGGTTATGTTACTCGGACTCGGCTATAAGTGTCCGACATGGGTACGTGTCCAAGTATCAGAGTCGGCAACATTTTTAAAAATGTACATGCTTTTGGCTTAAAATAAGTGTCTAAGTCCGAGTGTCAATGTCCGACACCGGTACTCCAAGGTAAAATGAAGAGTCCGAGTAACATAGTGAGATGGAATAGGGTAACTGGTCATTCTTAAGACACGAAATATCCCAACCAGTTAACCCACAAACCGAGGAAGAATTGACAAAAACAGTTAGTGATCCGACCATATTACGGTCACGATCACCTACTGAAGGTTCTTTAATAAGCCACCCGCCTTCACAGGCATCTGAGGGAAAATATGATTCTTTGCCACCTATAACAGAATCATTTTCTCCCCTCCCAGGAGGAACATTCCTGGCACTCCAATGGGATTTTCCACTCGCGGATTCATCCGGAGAAAGTGGAAGGCAACTTGTCTTGTACAAGGACGGGGACTTGCGAAGCCCCATTGCACCATCTGTGACCTCCTTAAGGACGGCTAAGATGATTTCACTTGCAGGTACAGCTGGAGCTCAGGAATCGGAAACAAGAGTGTTGAGTGAAACACCGACAGAACGAATGAGTGAAACACTTAACCCGAGCCTGAGTGAAACAAGAGTGTTGAGCGAAACACCTACAGAACCTGTGAGTGAAACCAACAAGCCAAATGTGAGGAGTGACACCTTAACCCATCCACATGATCAACTTCCAAGAACAGAACTTCATGCTCAATCAATAGTCGAGGAAGTACCGATTCATGATAAGGAAGAAAATGTCGTCAAGCTAATCCCAACAAGAGCTTCTTTTGCCAAGAAGTTCCCTATTGCTGCTGAAACGGATCAACTGGAAGATAAGTCGACAACAATTGAGGCCAACATTCAGTACGCAGCAGGGAATTCAAACAGAACATAGGGCTATTGCAAGTGCATCTGGAACAATAACAGGAACAAAGCAAACAGTTGATGCATTGAAAAAGGAAGCTATGGAAGAATTACTTGAAATGCATTCTGATGTTAGAGAGGTACGTGATGGAGTTATGAACGATGTTCATCTAATTCAGCAATGCCAATAATCTCTGCAAGAATACGACAATACGTATTGGTTGTTCGTGATTCACAAGCACAAGTCAAAGATTCAATGGACAGAATATCCAGGGTTGAGTCTCAATTAAACCAGAGCCTTACCAAGCTAGAAAAGTCTACCACCTTTAGGTTAGACAACATTGACCTTAGACTCGAAAAAATGGAAAAGAGAATCAACGACACGACGAATTCACTCAGTTTCTGGAAAATCAAAGCAATGGTGTAGAAGCTATCTATGAGATGCTCAAAAAACAGCAAGGTTCCGGGAACTCACAACTACAACAATCTCAATCGCACTTCACCAAAACTGGACCTTCTACCCACCTTCAACAACATCAAAGATCCGAGTGGCCTCCACTTCCAGAGGATTACTCAACTAAGGGGGAGAAGAAGAGTGGAAACACCACCAGTCACACAATACTGGGATGATTACATATATGAGGGGAAGCATGAACCTGTGCTACCAGAAATCACACAGTATTGGGATGATTATGCATCTCAAGGGGAGCATGTATCAGAAGAGCATGTACCAGAAGTGCATGAACCTGAATATGTTGAAAATGTTTCTGCTCGTGATTTTAGGAAGAGCCAGAAATCATAAGAACTGTTAGAGCTCAAAGAGCAGAATTTGACAACAGACATGCAGAAAACCTGAAACAAGCAGAAATAAGAGCTAAACAACTAGAGAAGTTCAAGAATTATGATCAAGCTCGTGAAATAAGAAGAATGGATTTGGCACCTAAGCAAGGACCAGAATGGGAACAAGCCTACAAGACATTCAATGGAACTGAAGATGGCTTGGAAGCTAACAACAATCAAGAAGTTGGATCATATCTGGATGACCTAAGGAAAGCAAATCCTAACACTCAAACATACTTCTCTGCTCTCAGACATGCTATTTCTTATCTGAAGGTTGGATTAAGACAATGGTTCCTGGAATATTGTGTTACATATCATTGAGAAAGGTAACTACATTATCTCCTCTAAATTCTTTGAATCAAGAACATTTACTGAACTCCAAGTGCTACTAACAAAGATCACAAGAAGCACTAAGCTGAATGAAATTTTAAGAGAGCTGGTAATGAATTTCTTGATCAAAGCAAGTCCGGAAATTTGTAAAAATCCTCCAGTAGTTAAGTTCATTAGGAATAACATCTTTAGGAACTGTTACCTAGATGAGAGACCTTAAGCTTGTACCTTAACAAGGAACTCATTCTAGTCGAAAGGTATCGAAAAACAACTGGAGTTGCAACTGCCAAAAAGACTCAAGCAGCTGACACTATTAGAGAATATCTTATGACAAATGTTCTTACCTATAGACGAAATATTGAGAGGGGTCTAGAAGTTCTTCCAGAATTACCAAAGATGCCAGAAATAATTGTTAATGATGAAGATCTGGTTCAACAATGGGAATGGGCGGCTTTGACTCAAGAAATAGAGTTTGCAGGAGCGAGTGGTCTGAAGTCAAAGCTCACTCATCGAAAAACTGAATTTAATAAATACACCTGTGATGAGTTGACAGAGTATCTACCAGAAGAAGAGATTGTGGAAGTTTGAAGACACAAAGAAATATCTGCTAAGGCTAGAGGAGCAATTATTTTATTTTGTTTTCTTTGTACTTAGAAATCTGGAAATGTATATTTAATCCAGAATGCATTTAATATTATCAATTGTCTTACTGCAAGTTTAGTGTTTCCAGTAGTTAGTTGAGTTATCTTCTTAGCTAAATATTTGCTTGTCAAACTCTAGCAAAGAAGACAAGGTAAATACAAAGGATCAAAATATACAAAGTAAGAATGAAGTCTGTCAAATGGTCACCGAAAGAAGTTCATTGTTATGATCAAGTCTCAATGACGAATAAAGAAATCAGACATTCGTATTTACAGAAGTATTAAGATTCTAAGATTCTAAGTAAGATTCTAAATCACTTCTTTATTTATTCTGCTTCATTCTTCGATAGTTTTTGAAGGATTGCAGCTGCAGAGACTAAGTCAAGGTTGAAGGCTATCAAAATTGTTTCAATAGTTTTCCAAGTCTACAAATATCAACAGAAGATATTATCTTCATTAGTAGTTATCTTCTTCAGACACAAGAACACACAAAGAGAGAATTTGAGAACGAAAGAACTTCTGTGAAGATTTTATTTGATAGAATCTTTGTTAGTGAACCAAATTCTACGAAGTGAATTGTAAACTGTAAGAGACAACTGAACGCAGCTAATCTACGGATTAGAATTTGTAGCAACACCCTCAGGGTTTATATTTCAATAAAAAGATATATTCCCCAAACTTGTGTTTGTTATTAGTTGTTTTGATTTCGTAATGATCATTTAATAATCCACAAAGAAATTGAAAAACTAGTAGTATCGTATTCAACCCCCCTTCTACGATACTTTAGACCTAAAAAACTATATTCCAATCACGATATAGCAACTACTGTGATGATTTGAACCGTTACATATGTTGGGCTGTTGATGCATGACAGGTTTGGAAAGCAATGATTAAATGAAATAAAAACGATAAAAGATAGACTTGGGTTATTCAACTGCCTAGGAATCACTGCCAAAAGGGTTTTCCAGCCTCCGGAAGGAAAAAAACTATTGATCGCGAACCATAAAATGAAGAGACTCAATTTAGTATTCAACAATTTAATCAAAACTAAATAATATGTGAGGATTACATTACCCATATTAACTCATGGACTAGGGGCCAAACAATTGGGCTTATTATAAATAACCTACTTATTACATAAACTCCTAACCCCACATATAAAGCCTTTAGATAAATACACTATTTCCCTCTAAACCAAATATTTTTAAACTAATTAATAAGATGTAAAAAAGTACTCCATTATGTTCTTTTCTGTTCCCCATCAGCAGTCTTACTGTTCCACCACATGTGCATACTCGGGTCATCTCAAAGTTCATGGACAATATATATATATAACACTTTTTATTAGGAAGAAGAAAATTCCGACAGAAGATATGATAATACTGCATTGCGTAGTACCACGACAAATTTGTAATAATACAGGAACAATAACCAAAGAAAGAAATTACCTTAATCAGTTGAAAGCTTTGCGATTGTGATGCATTCAACATTTCCTTCTCCTTCCTCAGCTATACCAAAGAACAGCAATGAGAAGAGCCATAAACATGGTCTGGATATTTTTCTTAGGAAAGACAGTAGTAATATACATCACACATATAATGTAATCTTTTGCTGAACATTTGATAATGACTTTCTTGTTCTTCATTTGCTCTTTCCCAACTACTTCTTAATTATTTCTACATATAGAAAATGATGCAGTTCCTAACCCATGCAGATATTGTGATATGATCTCTTTATAAGATGCAATAATCAACATTTGTGCTATTAATAAAGGCTGATGTTTGTGAAAACAAGAACAGGACAATACATATAGATCCAGTTTTAGTCACACCTGCAAATACAAAAGCTTGTAGCTAGACAGGAACCATACCTCTCTGCATCTTGCCTGAATCTGTGATAGGTCATCAATGTCGATAGAGTTCCTGCTACTGTCGGAATCACTAGACATCTACAGAAATACAGAAACTAAAACGATGCAATCACTGACTGTCTGGAATAAAAGATCCCATTTCAAAAAATATATTATAATCAGCTAAAGCCTAAAGGCGTCATAGAGATTAAAGATTCCTACAGTAATAAGAAGCAACTAGAAGTATGCCAACAAAAGAAAAGGCAAAAAAAAATAGCAATATATAAAATCATCAACAATTTTATATATTTTATTGTCATAAGAAAGTGCACCTATAATTCTTGAAAAGTCATATACATGATTCAAACATATGTAATCATTCATGTACCAACTACCAACTAAGCATTTTCACTGAAACACGGGAATTTGCGGGCAAGATATAGTCATGTTTGGCTATACATCCCTCTGAAAATTGCATCCTTTCTCAAATTTAACACAATCCACAATATAAATAAGATAAACTAAAATAATGCGAATATCCAACATCTAATTAGTTAAACAAAATAATACCACTTTACTCATTATCAGCACACAACTGAGATCATTACAAGTAAAATTCAAAATTCAATAAATAGAATAAAGATTACAGCCTTACAAAAATGAGATTAAATTCGAAGACCCGTCTATGCTATTACAAGAATAGCCAATCAACACAGACCCCTTTTCTTGATTGTTCAAACCAAACATCAATTCAAATATTATTAGTTCTAAACTGAAATTATGTCACCCAGATAATTATAAAGATACATACATACACATATACAAACCCCCATGTTGTTAAAATGTCATATATAATTAAAATCCTTAATTACAGAGAAATTGTTGCATAATAACATCAAGAACATGACAAGAAACTTGTACCTGAGATTTTAGAACGACCCTTTAAGAGAGAACAAAAATTGAAGTCTCCCCAGTTAAAAAGAAATGATTTTGAAAATGAAATATGTGGGATTTTAAATTTTCAAGAATCAAAAATCTTGTTCTCACTGTTTTCGAGGAAAGCTGAGTTGTATTTGTTTGGACAGAACTAAATACTAACAAAGTTGGGTCAATCTGCCAGTTGGGTTTGGTCCGAACCCGCGGTCTCGGCCCTGGTGTCTCTCGCACTAAACACTTCGTAATTTTGTAGGTCAATTTCATACCTACAAGTCTACAACTACAAAAGATATTTAAAAAAGAAATATTTTACATAAATAGAGTAATTTAAAATTATAAATGGGCAGGTCCATCGTAATTTATTTAGGTAGATATTTTTGTAATTTATAGTATATGGCTAATTAGATTTCGTGATAGTATTTTTTTAGGATATTTATCAAATATGTCTCAAATTAAGGGGTGCTTTTATGTTTATATCCCATGTTATTCATAATTTATAAATATGTCCTATAGTTAAAATTTAACTCACATATAACTCATATACATATAATTATATATATATTTATATTAATTAAGACTATAATACCCCCTCTCCCACCCACTTCCTATTCTCCTCCTGGCCCCGCAGGGGCACAACAAGGACCCTAATTATACGTTCTAATTCTTGTCGATTGAAATTGATGGTCATGAATTATAAAGTAAGTCAAAATGTACAATTGTGATGCATGCTTATAATGAAGAGATAACTGATGAATATCAAGGTATCAAAGTATGGTGGAGTTTTAGCACATCTGTTGTGCCAAAGTCCCGGTCAAAACAAGAGAAACAAGGATGTTATACTCTAATATTTCATAATAGGAATCGTGATTTGATTACCAAGTCTTACATGAAACATGTATTAGCTCGTGGGAAAGAGATTTCTTTGAGAAATCGTCAAAGAAAGCTTTATACAAACAAAAGCTCTTGGTGGACTGAGGTTGATTTTGAACATCCGTCTACATTTGAGACTTTAGCATTGAAGGCAGAGACGAAGGACATCATGGATGATTTGATCACTTTTCGTGAGTCCAAAGACTATTATACGAAAGTAGGCAAGGCTTGGAAAAGAGGATATCTTCTCTATGGTCCTCCTGGAACTGGAAAATCTACTTTGATTGCTGCAATGGCCAATATGTTGCATTATGACGTGTATGATCTTGAGCAAAAATTAAAAATAAATAAGTAGAGGATAAAACTGTCTTTTAATAATGTATAGTTAGTGAGTTAATCATGGTTACAATTAAAAATGGGACATATTAATAAAAAGGGACATATTTATAATTACAATTAAGAATGGGACATATTCATAAATGGCTTATTCAAGTGGGACATATCAGAAAAAAAAAACCCATTTTTTTAAGGGTAATGTCAGGTATTCCAAAAATTGTTTCTTTAATTTGGGAGGTTGGTTTGAATGCAGGTGGTCCATTTTATTATAACCAATTACAATTATACACTTGATTTTTGGGAATTATTTTGAATGTCAATTTGGATTAACTAACATTTTCCTATTTTTAAATAGCTAAAATTGTTCTTTTAGTTCAATTTTATGCTCTCTTTTTTTTTTTGACTATTTAGGCTTATATGCCTTACAAATGAATATCTGTTCTAACAAATTTCGGGGGTGAGCAAGAATCGAACCCAGGATCTTGGGACGACAAGAGATAAGTCCTTTATCACTTGAGCTAGGCCATGTCGCTCTAGCTCAATTTCATGTTAGTCGAGCGTAAACTAAAATATAAAATTTTGAAATGACAATTAATATCTTAATGAATTCTATCTTTTCATTAAATGCATTTTATTCAAATGCAGTTTAATAGCATCTCCCATGAGAAAAACTACGTTGGCAAATATTATATATAATTTATATAAAATTTGAAACTCCAATAAAACTCTCGACTAAAATTATAATCAATCTACACACATCACCAAATTTTTTTTTCTAAACTCATTACCAAATTTGTTAACCTCTCAAGAGCTAAATTTAACCAAACATCATTTTATATTATTTTAAATAATCATTTTAACCAATTCCATTATAGATACTCTTACAACAAACAAACTAGTTTGGTGTACGATTTTAAAAAAGAAAAATTAGTGTAATCTATGCTACTTATAATAGCCGGAACATTAAAAGTTCGGTTGGTTGGTACACTTACTTAGTTGTTCTTTACTTATTTTTCTTTATTTTAGTATATTCTATACTTATATTATAATAGCCGAAACATCAAAAGTTTGGTTGGTCGGTACAGTACTTCGTCTGTTTACTTAATTACCCTTACTTAGTTGTTCTTTTCTTATTTTCTTTTATTTTGGTACATATTTATTTTGTAGTTACGGACAATCCTATTTATCAAAATAAAATAACGATTTTATACTTCGTAATAATTAAACAATTAACTTTTTCAGTTATTACCTTTTCTAACTAAAATATTTTTTCCAAAAAATATTATGGGTCATTCTATTTAGTGAAATAAACTAATAATGCTACAATTACTAATAACTAACTAATTATATTTTTCAGCTAAAAGGTAATATCTTTTCTAAATTTTCTAACTAAAATAACTTATTTTCAAACTTGCCTTTTTTTTCTTAATTATCATTACTTAAATATTTATTATTGGTTAAAACACGTAATTCTATTTTATAAAATAAAATAATGATATTATAGTTTCTAATAACTAACCAATTATATTTTTCAGCTAATGTTAGGTCTCTAAGATTGTAGTAGGGGAGGTTGAATACAATCTTTAGCTTTTTATCGAAATTTGTCCGGAAGATTTAAATTTAATTTAGACAAATTTATGCGAAATCAACTGAAACAAAATTCAAGTTAAAAATAACGATATATTAAACTTGATGGTTGTTACAAAATCAGTACAGATTATTATCACGTTAATAAAAACTAATTAGAAAATTCGACATGAACTTTTCTAATTTAGTTAATAAAAATCGAGATAACAACTAGGAAACTTAATTCGCTAGTAGTACAAGAGTCACAAATAATTAAGTTCCAACGGATACAATCTTTGATACAAAGAACTCAAGAATTTATGGCAATTTAATTCTCCTTGGTTGAGCTTTGAAGATGAGAGAGATGTAATGTTTTGTTTCTTCTATGTCTTCAAGTCAGTTTGTGTCGTCTGCTTGTCTTTGGCTTCTGTCTATTTATGGTGCATCATATGAAAATATCTTCGGCTGCTTTTAACACATAAACAGACTATCAATAAGCCTTGTATGACAATCGGTAGGACAATCGATATACAGACTATCAGTTTCAGTTGAGCTGCATGACTATCTCTTCCTTTGTATGACTGTCGGTAGGACTATGAATTTACAGACTATCACCTTTGCTTCAACTGCATGACTATTGGCAGAACTATAGCTTTACAGACTATCTACTTAACTAGTATGACAATCGTTAGGACAATCCTTTACAGACTATCCTTTACAGACTATCTATATACAGACTATCTGTATACAGACTATCACTTGAACTTAGCAAAGTCTTTTATCAATAAAACCGTAGTCTAAAAACATTTCTGATAGTCTTAAGCAATTTATATTAATTCCAAATTAATTAATTCAATAATTAACTTAATAAATAAATTAATTCTTGAAGAATTAATTTATTAATTAAGTTAACTAAATACTTTAAATTAATTAAGAGAGAATTAACATAATTCATTTAATAGTCTAACCTTCACTTTTAAACCACTGAAATAAACAAAGAACCTCCACTGAATATTTGTTGACCCTCAATGCACGGTCTGGTTCATGAACGACTAACTTCAATTTCTGTTCTTCATTTTGACTTTAAGTAGTGGTCTATTTCTTCTCTCAACTATCTTCAAATATTCTATACTGATACTGTTTCTTGTCACTTGTAGAAATATCTATCCTTCAAAATTAAATCCATGACTTTGAATACCACACTGAGGCTTGATCAGTAGATTGAACTTCTTCCAGTGTAAAACATCAAAACTATAGATTGACTTGTTGATTTTTCTTCTGACAGATAGCATCTTCTGAGATTCCTGTGACATTTAATATTATTTACTTATTACAATCTAATCTAAGTTGAGTTGAATCCTCGAACTACAAATAGGCTGAGTCATATGCCTTTCAGCTAAAACACATTATTCTTTCTAACTTTTCTACATATAACCTCTCTTTTCAAAAAATATCAGGGTGAAAAACCAGAATACTCACATTTTTATTCAGGGTGCCCAAAATACCTACGAGCGGAAACGTTCGCCCAAAATACCCACTGACCACGCATTACACAAATGCGCGCAGGCGATACGCATTCTGATAATGCGTGGAACTGGAACACGCATGTGGTGACTGCGTGGAGTGTGTTAATATCAGTTTGTCATTTGTGAACAGTAACCCCGTACACGCATGTTGAACATGCGTGTTTGAAGATACGCATGTCCAACATACGTATACGGCGTTCTGTTCATCGTCTTCTCGAGCAGCTCCGGCAGCGATTTCATGGCCAAAACTTTGACCACAACGTTCGTCCTTTATAGGCATCGAACAATTGCATCCTATACACCAAAATAATCACCTTCCTCTCCTCTACAAACCTATGTCCATCATTTTTCATTTCATTTGCCGGAATCGAAAGCCCCAAACCAAGTTATTTTTTCCGGTGAAGTATTCGGATCTGTTTGTAAACGCCCCTACGGGGCCACACTCAACAAATCAAACATGATCGGATGTAGAGGCACGTATGGGCTTCATTTTGATGCCAACAGGAGGAGTGGAGATGGCCGGAGTTGGGAGAACAGGAGGGGGCGACGGGAGGTGCGATTTCCAGGGAGAGAGAGCGTTGGTTGTGTTTGTGTGATAATGACGTGGGATGATGTCATCACGCATTCTGAGAATTCGTGACCTGAGATACGCATGTTGAACATGCGTATCCCAGGCAACGCATTTTCAGAATGCGTAGCTCGTGGGCAATTTGGGCGGATGCTCGCGCAGATGGGTATTTTGGGCAGGGGTTAAGCAAAAGTAGTGTATTTTGGGCATTATTTCAAAAAAAATATCATGGGTCATTATATTTAATGAAATAAACTAATAATATTATAATTACTAATAACTAATTGATTACCTCTTTCAACTAAAATGCAATATCTATTTTATATATTTTCTGACTAAAATATCTCATTTTCAAATTTGCTTTCCTTATTTAATTATCCTTACTTAAATATTTATTATTGGTAAAAACATGTTACCTTTTCTATTTTTACAATAACTAATTGATTTTCTTTTTAGATAAAACAAGTTGTCATTTATATTCTAAAATATCACATCCAATTATATTTAATAAAATAAAATAATTATATTGTTTATCCTAAACTATAATAAGCAAACACGGGTATAACTGTCAGTAGTTTGGTTCAATAACTCAACCGCTAAAAAAATAGTGACCATTAGATATTTAGTAAATAGATTACCGTTAAATATAATAATAAAGAATATTTTATATTTAAACCCCTATTCTAAAGATCCAAATTTTGAATACCGTCAACAAAAAATGTACATTAAGATTTCATATTATTAAAAAAAATTAACAGTAACCCGTTGTACGGGTTATAAGCTATTAATAATTTTATATACTATATTATAATAAGCGAAAGGGGATATAATTTGTAGTTTGGTCATCCCCATTTTTGGTTATCACTCATTCACATCCGTTAGATCATCAACTCAAATAGATCATGACCGTTAGATATAACAATACTAAAAGTTGTTATATACAGAGGTTCAAGGTTCGATTCCCACCAAGAATAAATTAATTTATATTTAATTCGAATTCTTCAAATAACATATTAAAATTAATATTTATAATATTATATTACAATATAAACAAATTATAAAAAATTAAAAGTAATCAGTGTTTTGAACGGGCTATAAGCTAGTAATAGTAATCCATTCATTCTATATATAATAGGAGAACATAGGGATATTATAGGGGCATTTTGAGCCAATAAACCCCCTATGAAATTACTATTTTGCCCTTAGATATTAGAAAATTACATGAAGATGCCACTACTTTCTTATTCAAAGAAAAAAAATTAAGTAAATTATGTTCTTGTAGGGGATTTTTTTTTTTTTGATAAGCAACATAGATTAAGAAAGCCTAACGGCACTTACATGAAAAGGGCTAAGCCCAGTCAACAACCTTGAAGGCTAAAGCTAAGAACCTAACTACTAAGAGACCAACTAAACGACTAAGAGACCAACTAGATGATTGAAAACAGAGAGACACAACACGATGAACTAATCTATTATAATGACCTCTTCTTCTGCATCAAGCAAACCGTCCATGAAGGTGTTAGCCAAAGGCACTTCCATGAGAGGAGATGAAGGTTGTTGTTCTGCTGGGACTTGAAAATCCCAGAGGAAACCTTACCTTGAGCTGGAGACTGAGAAAGGAGAATGTATTTGACCTTGAACACCCTGGCCCAGGCCCTGGATGTCATTACCATGAGATGATACAGAAGCTGGGATAGGCTGGTGAGCATTGAACTGATGGACTGAATGAACTCCATGAACTCCTGGACCTAGGAACGAGAGAATGCTGAATGCAGGCGAGTGAGGTCCCAGCCCATTATCAAGATCTATAATCTCCAGGAGGTCCCCAAACGGTGAAGAAACCTCGACTAAGCCAGAGCAGTGTCTGATGCCATATTCTGACATGTATCTTGGGGCCTAGTTTCTAGTAGAGTAAACAGTGGAGATACTGCAACTACGTTGCACTGTAGGAGCGTATCTGAGTATTGTTGAATTCAGCATGAAGGACATTGATTTGCTGGACCGCTAAGGTGATGCCTTCTTCATCTAACTCTTCCTCATCTTGATTAACCAACAGATCAAACGCTTCAAAGTTGTCACATTCTATCTGAACATGTGGGATCTGTCTTTTAAAGGGTATTTTCATTGCCAAGTGTATATATAGCCCAAACTTGGGACTCAAACCCTTCCATGCCTTGCAATGGCCCCATGATTCCCCAGAGAAACTTACCATCGTGATCACGAGCTATAATGTCTATGCCATTCATGTTACCGTTGGGTAGTGCTATTTCTTCCATCACTCCATGCACGTTAATTTTTACAACATTGGCTGGGGGAATTGAACCCATACCCTCTCCAAATAAACTCATCCTTATAACCATTGAGCTACATAAGTTTTTGAGTTTGAACTAAAAAACGTATTACATAAACCTGGTGTCTCCCTTTTTCTATTTTTCCTATTAATTTAACTTTTGAGTAATCGACTAAGCCAAAGCAGTGTCTGATGCCATATTCTGACATGTATCTTGGGGCCCAGTTTCTAGTAGAGTAAACAGTGGAGATACTGCAACTACGTTGCACTGCAGGAGCGTATCTGAGTATTGTTGAATTCAGCATGAAGGACATTGATTTGCTGGACCGCTAAGGTGATGCCTTCTTCATCTAACTCTTCCTCATCTTGATTAACCAATAGATCAAACGCTTCAAAGTTGTCACATTCTATCTGAACATGAAGGATCTGTCTTTTAAAGGCTATTTTCATTGCCAAGTGTATATATAGCCCAAACTTGGGACTCAAACCCTTCCATGCCTTGCAATGGCCCCATGATTCCCCAGAGAAACTTACCATCGTGATCACGAGCTATAATGTCTATGCCATTCATGTTACCGTTGGGTAGTGCTATTTCTTTCATCACTCCATGCACGTTAATTTTTACAACATTGGCTGGGGGAATTGAACCCATACCCTCTCCAAATAAACTCATCCTTATAACCATTGAGCTACATAAGTTTTTGAGTTTGAACTAAAAAACGTATTACATAAACCTGGTGTCTCCCTTTTTCTATTTTTCCTATTAATTTAACTTTTGACTAAATATGTTAATGATGACTTATATTGTTTATAAAATTTTGTATTTTCATTATCAAAAAAATCATATATGATTATGTATACAACCAATTTTATAGATTTTTAATATCAAATTTCGATAATAGTTTCATGTATGATGTACATTTATCTTTCTTTTACTTACATAAATGTTTCTTACGTATAATATTAACTGAAATATATATTTTATATCTTTACATAATAGTGTTTTCTTTCTTATACTTTATTTGAATTAGTTAGATATTTAATACATAAAACATGATATATAAATTTAGATGACATAAATAGCGTATTACAAGTAGTTTACCTATTTATTTATTAATTTTTTAAAAAAATTAATAAAATTATAGTTAAAATTATTTTAAAATTTGACAATAATCAATGTTATATAACATGAATTGATAACATGTTTACTTGGCATCTATGATAATTATCGAAATTATACATTTATAAATAAAAGATAAGATTTTGAAAAACAATAGATGGTAAAAAAAAATTAAATAAATCAAATAGTCAAGTTAACAAAAACTTTCTTCAAAAGTAGGATCATAAATATTAGGATTACTTCATATTTAGATTGATTAAAATGTGAGATAATACACTCACAGAAACTTGGGTTGAATAATAAATATTCAAAAGTTGATAATAAATGGGTGATTGCTCTTTCTATCCACTTTTTATTATTTCTTAACCAAAATGCCCAGATTCGTGAACAACCGCCTAAAATACCCACGAGATACGCCCTTGGGAAAGGAGCATCCTGGGTCACGCCCACACATATAACATATGTTAAGGTTTACGCCCACAGATGACACGTAAGCTTTTGCTTACGCCTACAGCAGAAACGCATCAACAAGTGATACGCTTCACCCACCAGCGCATCAACAGATACGCATATCCAAAAAACGTATCACAGAGCAGCTCTGGACGATTCAATGGTGATTTCACCGGTGATTTCTGACGAAACTTTGTCCTCTCCGTTCTCCCTCTCACGACAGCGTACATTGATGTTCCATACATCAATAGATTCGTGTTGCAACGATCTACAACCCTATGTCAAACTTAAACATGTTCTATTGCCGGATTGAAACCCCCCAATTTGAACCAAAAACTCAATTTTCTGACGAAAACATTTTTACTCTGTTCGACATCTCCTTTTACTTTCCGTTGATTGATGTGGTATATTTTTATGTTCGTTCACAGGGAGATAGGTTTTATCAATTTTAATTTAATTGTCACGAATTATTAAATATATTAAAAACAATTTTTGAGAATTTTTATATAACTAAATAACGCAAATAAATGAATTTTAATGTCGATTAACTAAAAGTCTAGGGCGACCGGGTTCACCATGTTTACACCGAAACAAATTATACGGATGTAGTTAATTTAACGGATTTAAATAATTAGAGCATGTGTTAATCTCTCTCAAGCATTAACGCTCTCGGAAATCCAATTATGCTCTCGCACTAAAATTCAATTCCGCTAATCGTATGTATGCCTCTAGTGAATAAAATCTCTCGATCTATTATTCCTATTTGCAAATAATTAATTAATGATACCGACCGATAACACAAATCAAATTTCATAACATATCGATTAGAATTAATTTATATCCGTTAAACAACTAATAAGATTAAAACATTATTGTGGTGTAAACATGGCTCCTCTTTATGCCCTAGAACAAACTACTCACTAATATAAAATTAAGAACAACTAAAATTATATAACAATCCATCTAAAATATAAACAAGAGAAAATAGATAATACCTTACATTAACGGAGAATTAATCCGAAGAAAGTGTACATGAAAGAGAAGAAAACCAAGCCCCTAGCTCCAAAGTTCTACTAGCCGAATGAAACAAGATGTAAAAGGGAAAAGATGAAATGTTTATGCAGTGTAGTATTTGTTGGCCTAGTCTAAGATATCTAAGCTAATCTAAGGCTATGCTAAGATGTCTTGTCTCCTGCACAAGCTCCTTCTTTTATAGCCAAACATGTCTTCCAATTTGCCTAAAAACAATGCCTCCATGATTAGCTTCATCATTAGCACACCACTTTGCCATTCTTTTTCTTTGCCAACCACTACATTTCAATAAACTTTCGGCTGCATTATTCTCCAAACAACTTATCAACCAAAACACATGTTTTACATTTTTAATAAACTACAAGAAATTATAACTAAAATTCGGAACTGAATTTGCTCCTCGGATTTTGAGCTGCTCCAATCGGATTTTTGCTTATTTAATACCTCTGAATTGTAGATAATTTCCTAAGCTTCGCGTGGACTGTAAGATCGTCCAAATTCGACTCCTACAACTCCGGATATGAATTAAATACCGTAGAAAGCGGGTGTAGCTCACTAAATCCGAATTTCTTCCATTTTTAGCTCCAAAATAGCTCTTTAAGCCCAAATTCTTCCAAACTTAGAAATTCTTGTCTTCTACAATAAAACATTAAAATTTATTAAATAAATATCCAAATTAATGCAAAATGTAATTAAATATGGGAATAAAATTATCTAAAATATATATAAAAATATATCTTATCATTGATGTGTTATAGCCCATTAGATTCGTCTCTCGACGATCTACAACCTTATACCAATATTATCCCGTTTGTTTTGCCGGAAGTTTTTGCCCCAACCGACGATTGACGTCGGAGATAGAGAGAGACGGGGAAAGCTACAAGAGTTGGGATACGCCTCTCCCAAAGGCGTATCCCGTGGGTAATCTGGGCGGTATTTTGAGATTTGGGTATTTTGGTAAGTGGGTACCCAAAAAATGGGTATTTAGGGCATTCTTTCATAGTAAATTGTATAAAAATAGGATTGGATTAAAATCCAAAGTCAATTTAACAAAGGTCGATATTTTAGAACATAGGATTTTGCATAGCATTCAAGTAGACAAAATATTAGGATCTATCAATTATATTATACACTTCGAGTCTTTTCAAATTGTATGCCTAAAAAGATAAAAGTTTAGAATATGTAATTTTTTTTTGCATATTGATTATAAATCACCTCAACTGCGTTCATCATTGCGTAGATAAATTTTCCATTTCTTGTGGTACCGAGAATTTCAAAATATAACTGATATACGAATAAATATGTCATCCTTGTGCAACTGATACTTAAACTAGATTCTCGAGTTTATATTTGAAGAGAAAAGGATAAAATCAAGAAATTAATTCTTCACTAACATGTGTTTACTGGGTTTTTTTAGTAGAAATAAGAAACAGAAATCTATCTCTACATCTACTACAGAAGCTGAGTATATTGCTACAGGAAGTTACTGTGCTAAGTTAATGTGGATGAGAAATCAACTAACGGACTATGGTTTGTCATATTCAAAAATACCTATTTATTGTGATAACCAAATGTGCTATTGCCCTGACAGGAAATCCAGTTCAACACTCTCTTACTAAGCATATCAGTATCAGATATCTTTTCATAAGGGAACAAGTACTGGAAGGAACAATTGAGTTACATTTTGTTCCTACTGATCAACAGCTAGCTGATATTTTCACCAAGCCACTTCCTGAAGCTACATTTATTAAATTGGTGAATGAACTTGGAATGGTGAACTATGAGAATTTTTGAGAATGTTAACAGAAAGCAATTCCTGATGATCATCAAATCCTGATGGTTATCAAATCCTGATGAGAAGGTATGTACAAGTGACTAAATACTAACAGAATGATGATCCTGACATAAGTCAAATTCCGACTTGGTCAAAATCATGACAGTGGTCAACGATTGAATACTGTACAGGTCAGCAATATTTTGTCGCACTTCAAATAAAGTTAATTATCTTTGTGATGTTAATCTATAATTGCTGAATATTTATGTGAAAATGATTGTGCTTATTTCTCTCAAGTGATGAGAAACGGTTCAGTATTTTGTGGACAACTATTTGTGCACGTGTGTCTAACTGATAGATACATACATATAGATACACATAAAAAGCCGTGCGGTTATTACTACTCACCCACGTAAATTGGTACACTAATTATGCTTGCACAAATCAGATATTGACACCTGTATTGAGAAGTTAATTTGTTTGTCTAAACAAAAACAACCCAAATCTCTAAATCAAACATTATTTTCAAAATATCAGTTTTTCATCTTTTCTTTCTCTCTCTCTCTCTCTCTCTCTCTGCACACGAACCCTATTTTTCAAAATCTCAAATTTTCTCAATCTCTCAATTGCAATGGTTGTTTCATCATTCATGAACAAACAAACCATCATCAACGAAGTTACCTTTGCCACTAATAACTTCGTTGCTGTTCTAGACCATCAGGACTTACCAAACGAGTTTCATATGATTCAGGACTTTCTGTCCTCAAGCCCAATAAACTATGCTTTAAACCAACCTGCCAAAATTTCTTTCAAGTCTATTATACAGGTGTGGCGAACAGAAGTATTTGGAAAAGATTCAATATGGACAACTCATACGACCTTTAAATATAATGGGATTACTTGTCATGTTACTCCAGGATTGTTGAGGTAGCCATTCATTTGAACAATTTCACTTTAGATTTTGAATTATGTGGATGAAAAGTTTTAAGGAAAGTTAAAAAGAAACACGCCTATTTTTGAACTTTATGTTCTCTTAAATTCAGTTCTTTATTTTCTTCGACGAAAATATTAAGAACCAAAATTACTTCAAGTATAAATTATTATACACTTTCTACATGTAACATAACTTTGTACACATTCTGCAAATTAGTCAAATTGTGTTATATCATCTTAATTATTCACATAAAATTTGAAAAAGTAGTGGTTTGATGTATTTATAAATTATGCCAAGTCCTTTGATTTGTATGTGAGACATAAAATTTTCGAATACTTTTGATTATAATTGCAATTTTATTATTTTAATGGTAGAATGACTCTAAATTTTTTAATACTTTGATTATGACTGCTATTCTTACTATATATTTTAATGATAGAAAGATTATCAAAATCGTGGAACAAATCTCAAAATCTAAGAATAATATGGGTATAATTATTAATCTTTTAAAGCAATATTTTGAGATTTAGGACAAGAATTGTATTAGTTTAAACTTATTTTCGAATCAAATCAGGTAATTACTTCTACCTTTTTCATACAAAACTAACTATGACGAATCCTGCTTTCTGAAAGAAAAAACTTTGAGGTGAGTTTATTGCTAAGTTTTCAATGAAATTAAAGAGACGATATTTTCCAAAAATCGTGGAAGCTATGCCGATTGTTGAAACCATTCAATTTGTTAGATTTTTGAATTTAATAAATGTTATTTTAAAAGGTGACTCCTTTTAGAATATTAAAAATCTGAATAATGTAGGTGAAGATCTTTCTGTGTTGACAATATTATCGAAGAAAATAAGTTAATTAAGAAGTTTACTCGAAAAGAAGGAAATATAGTGACTTATATATTAGCGAGATATTTATAGAAATACATAGTAAGGAGTGTACTGATTTTATTTGGAAAGTATTATGTGATGAGTATTATTCATATTGATGGATTGTCCTTTTATCATTGCTCTAAAACAAATTATGTTATAGCCTATACAATATATTTATATGCTACAAAACATCCTCTTTTTAGTGTTCACATGATTTATGCTTAAATAAAATGATCCATAAATTAAAATAGTGATATTATAATATGTATGAACATAAAATGTGCAATTGTACTAAAAAATATTCTTTAAATCGTAAAAATGCACGAATTTGTATCGATTGCTAGAAAATGATCCGTGCGTCTAGATGATCCGTGCCTCACACAAGTTATTATGCTAGTAATATTATAAATCGTAGACGTGCTATATTGAGCAATGAGCACCAAACTAATATGTTCATATTAATAGATCAACATGTATCCAGAAAGAAAAAGTTAAATATTTTTTCTTGTGCAATACATAAATAGATCATCCTCATATTTGTTGGAAGTGATAAATTACTACTATATTAAGAAAATGGCAAAAGAAACAAAATAAAGAAATAAAATGATTAGCTAGAAAAAAAAACAAAATGACATCAATTAGGCCTGCCAGGGTCGGTTTGGATCGGATCGAACTAAATCCATATCCATATTCATTTATTTTTATCGGATTCGGATCGGATCACACCTCGGATATTTCTGAGGTCGATCCATATCCAATCCATTTAGTTTAATGGATAAACGGATCGGATGTCGGATATCCATTGCTCCATTTATTTTTTAAAATATAAAAAAATTAATTACAATTAATATATGTAAAAGAATTAGTAAAATTTGAGAAGTTACAATCTAGAATTCAGTGTGTAAATTTAAGTAGAAATTAAAAATTTAAACTACTTTAGTAATTTTATTGTTCAAACACAATATTTAAATTACTAATTCCTGATTACCATCCCCAACAAATGATTTTTTACAATGCTTGCAAAAAGCTTTATCAATGAAATAAAACAAAAAAATAAAGCAAAAAAACATATTAGATCAAAATCACTTGGATCATTACCCACAGTATTATTACTTCTACTAGTCTAAAAAATAAAACAAAAAACACAGATTAAATCAAAATCAGATTATAATCTTCATCATTAAGAAAATATAAGAAAGAATCACTGCAAATGTACCATGATTAAAATTTAAGAATGAAGACTCAATATCTTGCTAATCAAAGAAAAATATAATCACGTTAAATTTTGGAGGCTGGAGCTGTGCAAGGAAGAGCAAGAAAATATTAGATTAGATATATGGCTCAGGGTTTTCAATAACGTAACTTATTATAATATAAAATATTTTGAAAATAATATTATATATATATATATATATAATATTACTATATAATTAAACGGATCGGGTTGTGGATAACGGATCGGATCAACCTAAATCCATATCCAATCTGTTTATTATTCGGATCGTTATTATCGGATCGGGTTCCGGATCGGATATTTTTTAATCAATCCATATTCATTTAAATCAGTGCGAATCGGGTCGGATCGAATCGGATATCCAATCCATTGACATGCCTAACATTAATAGCCAATGGGTTTGATAAAGAAAATGGAAGTGAGATGAGTTGTCAACTTGTCATATTTCTGTTTTATGGTAGGTGACTAAACAACCACCTAGATACTTGCTACTTGATATCATCCTACTTACTATCTCGTATCTATAAAACAATAATTATATGATTATCTCACTCATCAATTACATATCCATGCACTTAGCCATATCATTATTTTCGATGTCAAGGAAAAATCATTTCTTCCACACTCTGTGTGCGTGTGTGTTTGTAAATCTTGACACTGACTATATGTATTTCTAAGAACATGCATGAAATTCAGTAAAAGAGTATTACATTACAGGAATGACCTTTGCATTTTGTAGCAAAACAAAAGTTTCTGTATCACATAGTTGAAGTTTCAACTTATGCTCTCAAATGAAATAGAAAGCAACTATTGTAGGTATGTAACCATATTACAAAAAAATGGAAGTAGGATAAGATAGATGACCAACAATGTAGCAGTTACTGAAATGTGATAACTGCAGTGAGCCATGCAATTATGTAAAGAATGGATGAATCTGTACAGTATTTGAATGAAAAGATTATCAATTTAGAGCAGACCAAGCAGCGTCTCATGGTTGTTACATCCAAACCACCAATGGCTAAATCCAAGTTCAGAAGTACTAGTATCATCCTCATTTGGAGCAGGCAAGTTAAGATCAAGAAAGTCACGAATCTCCGGAACTGGTTTCTGTATCACAATGTTGCTACCTGTAATACTTTGGTTGTTTTTGGCTTCAGCAATCAAATGTGATCTCTTGTGACCACCTAACGCTTGTCCCGACGAGAAAACTCTGAAGCAAATTTGGCATTCATGTGAACTCCCCTGGTTTATCTTTTTTGTTCTGTTGCTTGTGTCTGTAGCCATCTCATAAGCAGTGAGGCTACTGTTATCAGCAGGTAGTATTGGTGACTTATTACGGTCAGCCTCAATAACTCTGTTTTCGCAACTGTTTATCAGGCCAAAGCAGCCTTTCATTTTCTTGTGACTTGCCCTGTGACCTCCAAGTGCTTGGAAAGTGTTGAAGGCCTTGTTACAAGAGGGACACTCATATTTTCTTCTCTGATCACATCCTGTCTCGATCATTTCCATGTTTTTCACTTTATATTCAGGTTCTATGAAGCCAAGAACTTTCCTCTTGCTTGAAGTAAGGTTCTTGATACCCAAATCACTTTCTTCATCTGATTTACTTGCATTGATCAAAGTCCTCTCCATCCCAACTTCAGACACTTGGAACTCCAACTCCTCAACTACTTTAGACTTCAGCTTATCATTGGGCATTATTAGCCCACCAACTTTGATTCTTGATCTGTTCATCTTTGGACCATCTCTTGAAGTCCCATTTAATTGCTTCTTTACATTGAAAATCTCATTCTTAGCTTCAGTTTTAGTGAACAATTGAGCATCTATGAATTTGGCATTGTTAACAGAGGACTCATCGATACATTTTGGACCACTCCAATCACTGACATCCTTAGAAAGCATTATCAAACACAAAGCAACTTCTTCTTGTTCTTGCTCAATCTCAGAAACAGATGATGAAGCATTTGCATTAAAAGATAAAGAAGATGAAGTTGCAGTAGTACCAGAATTTTCCATCTTAAAGCACCTTTTGGTTCTTCTTAATGATCTCTTTTTTCTTGGATTCGCCTTCCCACTTTCGGATTGATCAGCACTAGTCCCGGAATCTTGTTCATCCACACGCCTACGCGTTATTTTATCAGAATGACACTTCATGTGCCCAAATAGGGCCTTCCAAGATTGAAAATCTTTTCCACATTCCTTGCAAATTTTATCGACATGAAGCAAAGGATCTTCACTCGAATCTTTAAATCGGTATGTCTTTTTCGGTTTCTCTCTGAGACCGTAAGCAGCTGCATCAGACTCTACTAAACTGTTGGTACCACCATTTTCACCTGCAGGCACCCTTTTCATTTTCTGAAGCTTTTCTTGCTCAGTTGGATAAATCACATGAGACCTCATATGACCTCCCAAGGATCTTCCACAAGGGAAGCTTTTGCTGCACAATTTACACATGTAGTTTGCTTCATGATCTTTTTCCATCGAAATGAATTATGATCAAACAAATGAAGATTCAGATCAAGAACCGAAGAAAGTATTCTAAATGATCTGATACCTCAAACAAATACAAATGCTGATGAGAAAAGCAAAAGCACCCGATCAAGAAACTAAATCAAAAACCAAAATCTGAAGTACTTTTGGACATTGAACTAATCTAAGGAGGAACCCACAAAATGTTTCATGTATTTTTTTGAGTAGAACAAGAAGATCTGATATTCAAGAAAAGCAAAGACAGAGTAGGGTAGCTACTTGATATGTAGTAGTTGTCCCTCTATGTCTGTCTTATTGCTAGCTAATTGGTTGAACTAAAATCATTTTTGAAGTAGAAAAAACAATAGAGAGCAGAATATTACTCTCTCTTTCTATTGGATTTCTTTACTTTCTCTCTCTTTACAGAAGCAACAAAATATGGTGTTATATTTGGAGGAGAAATCCATGCATGGAATTGGAAGCAAAGATTAAAGGAGGCAAAGCTAAGAGCTGCACGTGGAGGGAAGTGAGGATCCTACGCCAACTTAATCTAACGGCTGAGGTTTGTTCTAACACTGAGCATCCCTATGGCTGTTGAGGATCTAAATTCCTAACTACTCTTCTCTACTTCTACTCAAACTAACTATTCTTTTCTTTGTCTTGCTATTAAGGAAGCCCACCCCACCAAGTGAAGTGAAAGGTTCTATTCCATTCCTTGGCCGTTATTCTTTTGGACACTTCCCAAGTATGTATACCATTGGTGCGATCATACCACCCCTAACACGCTAGTACCACTAGAATTCAATTTATAGTTCGAAACAGATATTACTGCTTACTATAATTTAGCAATAATTTGCATGAATTTTAGTATACAATAACAAGATAATATTCCCCAAGTGGTTTTTTTCTGCAGCACTTGAGTAGCCAATGGAAGTATGGCATGTTAAGCTACTTCAAAGGGTGCGTGTGTTGGTGTAGTGATTTGAGCTCTCGGCTTCTCTAAGAGAATCCCAGCTTCTCTAAAAGAAGTCAAGGGTTCGAATCCTAGGGTATGCGTGTGTTGTAACTATAAAAAAAATGTTAATCTACTTCAAAGCCTGTTGGTGACAGTGGGTCAATTGAGTAAGGCTGGAGGCTAATTTAGTCATTTGGACTTGGTTGTTAATTGTTATGAATGATTGGTGGAGTTAAAGTATAGTGGACCTAGACTTTGATAACATGGGAAGCTCCAACTCCAAGCCTGCAGCTAAGCTCTGTCCTAATACTCCCAACAACTATATTCTAGTTATATTTGAAATTCTCAAGGTTTAGAGTTATTATATATCCCATGCTTTAATTTAGTCTCACTAGATTATGCTTCTCTGCTTCTTGTTCATCACATTTTGATGTCACTGCCCTGTAAAAACTTAGTAACTCTGCAAGTTCTTGATTATATTTATCATATACACCTATTGTGTAAGTTTGGAATAAAGTATTTGCCCACCTTTGCTTCTTCAGCCAAGTTGGCCAATCTCTTTCATGTACAAGCTACTCAACCTCACCACATTGGTCTTTTAATATAGACTGTACATCTGTGTTTATATACTTAAGACAACTCACAACCATTTACAGTTAAAAATAGAGAGCAGAGCTCAGAATGTAGAGCATGATGCTACTATATTTGTATCAGTAGCTGTTAAGTTTTGGAATCACTTATACAAGCTATAATTACGATGTTATCATGTCTATCCTGTCTGGATTTGGGAGTAGTTAACTACGTTAATTTTCATAAAGTACGAAAATTTTGGACATTAGTTCGAATCTCCTGTGTTCACTCAATGTAAGTAGTCACTAATTGGCCAGCAAAGCTAAATGTGGCTAAGCTGCAGGCCTTGAATTTAAACTCCATGTGAGCGGCTTTTTCGCCTGCCCAACTGTAACCTTGATGTCTTATTATCAACAGATACTATGCTTCTACAAGCTCCTTGAATTTCTGTGTCATTTCGAGTGAGCCGGCATGTATTAGTACAATGTTGTTTAGCTGTGAGTTGTCTTTCTAGTGTTTTTTCTTTCTCTGTTTGTTGTCGAATATTTGAAGTCATTTCTTTGAAATTCTCTTGCGTTTGTTGGGGTTGTCCAACAAATTCTATTTTTTATGCCATCACACAAACAGTATAAACTTAAAAATCCCACTAACATATAGCAGAAATCCATCAAACTCATTTATCATTCTGAAAAACTGCCAAGTGCCACAACTTCGTTACCATGATTGAAATTTATGAACAGAACATTTTGACCCCATAGTGCTATTGAGTTGAGCGCATCTGTAATACCTTCACTTTGAAGTTTAGATTCAAAATCTCCATTTTTATATCATAGGGTAAAAGGACATTTTCACCACTGTACTATTTCCGGAATTGCAATTGCACTACTGTACTACAAACGGACTACTGTACTTTAGCGTTTTTAACAAATTCACCACTCCCGTCAGTCAAATTATAACAAATTCACCACTACTGTTTTACAATTTGACTGACGGAAATGGTGAATTTGTTAAAAACGCTAAAGTACAGTAGTCCGTTTGTAGTACAGTAATGCAATTGCAATTCCGGAAATAGTACAATGGTGAAAATGTCCCTTTTTCCTTAGGTAGGTGATATTACTTCGGATCAAATTTGTCAAATTAATGTGACTGTCCTTAGGTGATATGGAGGAGTATGGTTCATCTTAGCTACCCCAATTTTCTTTTTAAGTGGCTGTGGTGATATTTCACTGCATATAATTACTACATCATTTTTCTTAAATAGAAAGCCTAAAACTCTCATAATGTTAAAAGAAGTTGAACTATGATTAGAGCATAGTTAGTCAGGAGTTTTGTTTTGTGGTCCATAACATATAATGACACTCTGTTACATACAATTATGCAAACTTTAAGTAGTGCATAGCTCAAGATGTTGAGAAGGTTTACATAATACACATATAAGACTTAATTAAAGAAGTTTGGAAAAGTGATGGTGTCATGGAGAGAAACTGAGAAAGCATGGTAAAGAAAAGATCTTCATTTTAAAAGTTTAGCAACTAGGTGTCCTCTATTCCACGCATTGTTACATTATTAACACTAAAATATGATTCCATCTGCCTTTATTCTTCTTCATGCACCTTCTCATTTGTGACCTTGAACCTAACTCTACTCAAATATCAACCCAAGTTATTTAACATTATCATGTCAGGTAGCTAGCTTCCTCCCTCCACTAAGAATTGTTCACCGTTAAATTAAATCGAATCAGACATATACAGTATATCCCGCTCATTTATTAGGCTTTGGGATTTTTAAAATATGTGCAAATCTTACTTCTACTTCACCACTAATTTATCCAAAACATGCATATGAAATACTAGTAGTTTGTCCAATCGATCGATCACCTGCTTCTAAGTATACAATTTTTCTTCTAATTTGTAATCAAGTGAAATTAGTTGAGCAAGATGCTGACAAGTGATCCTAATCAGTATTGATTTGGTTTAGGATAATATTAGAAGCAAAGATAGTCTAGTGAAGCATGTCACTTCTTTATTGGTGGTCAGACTCGTACATCATGTAGTTTAAACTAAAGAGAGCTGTAATATGTAGCTTGAACAAGTGCATGTGTTACGTAACAATTAAGCATACACTGAATCACATGTCTTTTTTAAGCTCGTAAGCGTATTCTAGCTAATTCAGGCATTTCCACTAAATGTGATTTTTATTTTGACGATACTCTCTCCATCCTATAATACAAGTCTCTTTTGAAAAAATTACACATATGATATAAAAATCAAAATCAAACACAGAAGTCAATAAAACAATAGCTGCTAGTAGACTTTATGCTGCTAGACTTTATAAGAGAAATTCAACTAAACTTGTACATACTGAACTAAAAATGTTAATATTATTATACATTAAGTTACAGTTGACACAGATACAATAGGACTGTCAACTTTCGATAAAATGATCAATATGCCAATCTAATGCCTACAAAGTAACCATTCAAACATTTGCATATTTTTTTTGACTAATTGGGTAATTCTGCCCCCCATTAGAGTTTGGAACAACTAATCATGTTATATTTTCTCAGTCTCCCAGACCCAGGGTTACTAACTTGAGAAAACCAATCTTGGGTAAAAGAAAGAGTTTTTCTCCCCATAAAGAACTATACATGTATGTACATACGAAGAAAAAAATGGGTTCACTTCCTACGCTGTATGGTATCATTCGGCCAATTCATTGCAGCTTATCACCTCTGGCATTGTTATTCAAATCCTCAACTCCAAAGACCTCCATCACATTGCTTGTCGACAAAAACTCAGCATCATTACTACGACAAGTTGCATATCCAAAGTCCCACACTTTATCTTCACCCCAGACTTTATCATCACATGGTTCCAGAAAATAGTCATGGCCAACTTTATCACTCGCTCCATTAAAAGTTGCAGGAAAACTTTTGCCATGGTCAGCCTTTATTTTACTACCCTGAATTACAGCACCTGTTCCAGATGGTGAGTGATAATTCAAGTCCCATCCATCCACAAGGGTTCTCTTTGAAGGGGAAAACATATTAGTCCTGTGATAGCTGTGCTGCCATGTTTCTGACAGACTGAATATTCCATCAAGGTCACTAACATCTGTATTGTACTGATGAGATGCATCTTTCTCAAATCCAGTTCCATATTCATGTAAACCGGCATGGATCACATTCGTATCAGGAATACCAAGGCATGCTGAATAATCGACTACAGAATCCTCATCTTCTTCAGATTCTGTATCATTCTCGCTATCCACAAGTTCATTGTCGCTTTCTTGCCACTCATCATCATCACTGTCAATGTTCATTGACTTGGACCTGTTCTGTTTGGCCCTTTTCCGCAGCATAAAGACATTAAAATAATAGCTAATAATCTCCATTTTCCTCCGGGAAGGAAAAACTGCAGAGAGACAGTCCCAAAAGTTCTTACCCGCTGACGAGGGATTAGACATCACCACCTCTTCAAAGATTTGCTCATCTTCTTCACTCCACCTTTCAGCAACTACCTCACCCATTTCATTTAACCCCAGCCCAGTGAAACACTCCTGCCCAACCAATCTCCTTAGGTCTTCTCTAGCTTCGACTACGTGGTGTCTAACACAAGTGATTGAGCCAGGATCCACACAAATACAAATGCTTCTACCATATCCAATCTTATTATCATCACACGTAATCAATTCCATAGCTGGCATTGGAGTGACACAAGTACCACAAAACTTATAATCCACAGCAGAATCAAAACTATCACTAGAGCTTATTGTTTCATCAAAATAAGAGCAAACAGATGAATCTTTGGCACCATATGGGCGCAGTTCAGGAACTTCAGCTTGATAATCTGATCCAATGGGGACCAATTTTTGAGGAGGAAGCACCAAAAGACGAGCATATAAATCCCGAGAATGAGGCAGGGTCCTTGATGGATAATCAGGTTCATCATTTTCTATGGCAACTGATCTATGAAATGGTGCCTCCGGAAATCTAAAATCTTCTTCACTGGTGCAGCTGCTGGCCCAAGAAGAGTTAGAGTTTCCACCAGAACTATATTCAGTACACTCTTTGGGGAGCTCGGTGATGTTGCAAGTTTCAGTATATACATCACGTTCAACTAAATGATTTGTTGAACCATCATAACCTTTACCTATCACATAACGGTACACGTCAACTAATAGCTTTTGATAATTTTAATTACTAATTGTAAATCAGGAGAGACACCAAGAACATATATTACGTTCCAATATGAACAATCAGGTTTCTCAAAAATAACTAAAAGCTCTATTACAACAAATGAACTCCAGACTTTATACAAATGTCGACTACTTCAAATAACATCATGACACAATCTACCTTACATTTTGTACAAATAAATTTACAGGTGATACATCATATTTACTATTAACAAGTCAGGCCAAAAATTTCCTATCTGGTATAATGCAGTTGCCTACACAAGACTTCACATTCGACATGTCAATTATGAATGCAGACGCTTTCCTAATAACTAATTTCGAACAACAATAGACACAATGCAAGTCTAAGGTAAACTAATGCATACTGCACTCCTCAAAGTATGACAGCAGCTCTTTTCACCTGAAGTGTAAGGTTTCCATCCAAAATCCTTTGATGGGAATTCCAGAAACGAGACTAAACGGTTGTTATTATCTTCGAATTTCGGGTGCTTCGAAACAACACATGAATCATCTCCCACCAGAGTTCTCTTTTGAACCATGCTTACCTGAATATAGAAACCCCAACATTGTTACAAAAATGATCAACACCACTATTCAATCAAACAACTATTTAATCATTATCATACAACTAGCAACACATGTGTAACAAATAGAGTAGTAAATAAGAAATTTAAAAAATATAACAAATTGATAAATAATTAAATACTGATCATTTAATTTGAAGTAAAGTAAAAAGGGACTTCGAAAAAGTAAAAAACAAAAAAGGTAAAAGGGCAATGTTTTTTTACCTCGTGCAGTAAAGTCTTGGTCAAACAAAGGTCTTAAATATAAATTTAAAAAAAAATCAACAGAAGGGCAAAAGAGTAATTTCGTATCTGAGATCCCCAATTCAATTGAAAAAGAAATCGCAAATTTCAAACCCTAGATCGCTAGGAACACGGGTGAATTCCCCGATCTAAGCGAATTCAACTCAAAAAACACAATCAATCAAAACCCTAAATCGATCTATATAAATCTATAAACATGTATGTATAGATCGGGAAAAACAGAACAATCGGGACAGAAAATTGAAGTTGAAGAACAAAAACTCACCGATCTATGAACCACAACGTCAGATCTGATTCGCAAAAACAAGATCCGAAACCCTAGATCTAGAATTGGATTGAATCAACGAAACGCTTAATTGAAGGTACCGATCGACAGAGAATGAAGCGAATTGAAAGAATTTGATAATAATTTGAAGATTAATCGAAGAATTGAGAGCGAATTGAGAGAATTGTAAAGAGGAGAAAGCGAAGAGAAATAGAATTGAAGCGGCGGAGAATAAAAGAGATAGGGTTTGTGTATATAATTCAACATGGTTGACTCTAAACGGGTCGGATTGGATGTGAAAATACGGAATTACCCCTAGTGGATTTGTTTGATAGCTGAGAGTGCGTGTGTAAAATGAGGGTATATTGGGAATATGAGAATTTTAGCTGGTTTGTGTGCATAGTCCGCGTTGTCTTTGGTCAACATAGGCGTCAGTGTGTAACAAAGTTTTTTTTTAAAAAAAAAATCAAAATTATTAGTATTAAACAGTTGTCAACGAATAAATAGCTGCCCATATTACTACACATTTTCAAATAAAATTCTGGTTCACTCACATTATGTGGTTTTAAAAAAAATGATATTTATCAAAAATACTATTTTTTTGTATATTATTTTTTTTAGAAAAAGTATTTTTGCAAAAAAAAAAATTGGATTTAAGTATCTATGATAAATATTTACTCAAATTATTAGAGATTATCTCTAGTCGTCCGAGGTTCTGGATTCAATTTTCGCTCACCCCGAAATTTAATAAGAACTGATATTCATTGTAAAGCATATAAGCCTACTTAATCAAAAAAAAAAAAAAATTTACAACCAAAAATAATATTTATCACCGTTGTTGAATTTCATCTTGTATTTAAAAAAAATCAAAAGTTTAATTTGTAGGGATATTCTTAAAATATCCAATTTTTTGAAAGTATTTTCAAAAGACTACCTAAAATTGCAAATGAGATTACAAATATTGCATATTGCAAACCTGTAAAGGTTGCAACCATATTTCTTAAAAAAGTTTCTGCAACTTGGATATTTTTGAAAAAAAATCCTAATTTGTAAGTAAGAAAGCATGAATAATACAAACCTCGTTCACACTATTTTGGGTTTTTGGCATCTTGAGAAATTGCTTTTTCAGCATATTTGATTAAAAAAACAACACTTGGTAAATGCTAAATTATTTTACTTATCAACTGAAAAACTTTTTGCTAAAACAATTTTTACAACTTATCAACTGAATTATTCTCACAACTTATCAACAGCTAAAAGGAAAATTTAATATATTCATCAATTTATGAAAGTATCAAAAACAAATTATAAAAAGTTGGAGAGCTATATCAGTAATAAACTGATGACTGCTTGTACAAAAAAACAAATGGCAAAGTAAAAGCATGCAAGTATACAACTATAAAATTTGAACAAACCAAACAACTTCTCAAAATTTTCATCTCTAGCTTCTGATTCCATTGAGGGTCCAATTTATGCCACAGCAGGCAAATCTTTGATCCAGGGATCCAAAGGCTTTCCGATTGAATACACGACGAATCCAATGTCCCTCAGCTTCTGTGGGTTCACAACATTCCTTCCATCAAACAAAAAGGCAGGCTTTTGCATGTTGTTGTAAATCTTCTGAAAATCAAGATTCTTGAACTCATCCCACTCTGTCAGAATGCAGATGCCATGAGCATCCTTTGTGGCCTTATACGCGTCCCAGACTACAGTTATGTCTTTCTTTGAGGCGGGGCTCAATGGTTGAAGATGAGCTGGATGATCCCAATCAAACTTGTTTAGTGTAAGATCCCTCTGAATCTGATCTTCAGTAACCTGTGGATCGTATATGCTTAACTTGGCTTTATCATGTATTAGCCCCTTGCAGACATCAATTGCAGGTGTTTCCCTTGTGTCACCAGTGTCTTTCTTGAATGCAAATCCCAAAACTGCAATTTTCTTGCCAGAAACAGTGTTGAACATTGAGGAAACTATTCGGTTGACAAACCTGTTTTTCTGGTAATCGTTCACCTTGATCACTTGTTTCCAGTAGTTTGCAACTTCAGGGAGGCCATTACATTCACAAATGTAGACTAAATTTAGAATATCCTTTTGGAAGCAAGAACCACCAAAACCAACACTGGCATTCAGAAACTTAGCTCCAATTCTAGTGTCTTTTCCCACAGCATGAGCCACCTGAGAAACATCAGCACCAGTTGCTTCACAGAGCGCAGACATGGCATTCACGGATGAGATTCGCTGAGCCAAGAAGGCATTGGCAGCAAGCTTTGAGAGCTCTGCTGACCAAAGATTGGTGCAGATGATTCTCTCTTCAGGTACCCAATGAGCATAAACAGCTTTCAATGCCTTGATTGCCTTTTGCCCATCTGGAGTCTCCCTTCCACCAATAAGCACACGGTCTGGGCTAAAAAGATCTTCTATTGCAGTTCCCTCAGCAAGAAATTCTGGATTTGACAAAATTTGAAACTTGATGCCCTTGCTGTTGTGAGTCAATATTTTTTCGATAGCCTCAGCTGTTTTCACAGGAACAGTTGATTTCTCAACAACAATCTTGTCAGATTTTGAAACATCAGCAATCATACGGGCTGCACTCTCCCAATAGGTCAAGTCTGCAGCTTTGCCAGCTCCAAGACCTTGAGTTTTTGTTGGTGTATTAACAGAAACAAATACTATATCTGCTTCAGAGACATGCCTCTCAACATCAACACTGAAGAAGAGATTATTTCCTCTGCACTGCTTCACCACTTCATCAAGACCTGGCTCGTAAATTGGGAGTTGCTCACTATTCCAGGCCGAGATCCTCGAGACAGATATATCGACAACAACCACCTCGATTGAGGGACACTTCAAGGCGATAACTGCCATTGTCGGACCGCCTACATATCCAGCACCAATGCAGCAGATCTTCACCATTTTCTTTGCTGTGCTTTCTAGAATTGAAAAAGGTATGTATCATATATCAAACTAACAAAAGCTTTTATATAAAATTTCATCAATTTTAATATTGAGAATGATAACACAACTTCATGTATGTAAGAAGACTATACAAAAAAGAGCATATTATAGAGATCCAATCTTCCACAGTTTAAATGGGACAAAACCCGGAATTTGCAGAGTTTTAAAAGCAAATGTATGTTTAATGAATCAGAGAAGCACAAGTAAAATATTATATTTACACCAGAAAATTACAATTATCAATAAAGTTTGGTAAATTTGGCAAAGGCATATCCCCATAAACCATTTCCTCTTAAAAATGACTGAACTGCAGTATGGCATTTGGCTAAAAACATTAATTAACTGTAGTAGTGATCGCAAAGGGAGACTAGTGAATCACCTTACAGTTACAACAAAAACAAGGATCTACAAATTTTTAAAAAAATGGATAATTTAAGAACTATTTGGGACCGGAGATGTGGGGACTCTTGGTCTCTCAGGGAAGAAAGACATCAATCCTATCCATTCCGAGAAGATTAATGGCAAGAAAAGAATAAGCAGAACATGTAATCCAGAATCAAGATGTCATTTTATTCTCTATATACACAGTCAAACATACAGATATTTTCACACTCGACACACCTCCCACATACATGTGTAATAAAGTTCAAAACATTGTGTCTCGAGATTGAAATGATCCTCCAAGAAGTGATGCATGCAAACCAGTACATTAATGAGAATATAACAGTCACATATAAACATGAATTTGTCAGATTATCAAGAAAACAGTAGCAAGAATCGAGATCCATAAATGCATATTTAACAGAAACTTATTTACCTTGGAAAGAATAACAAAGAACAAATTTTCACCAACTGGATCTCTACTCTACAAAATATGCAATACAAAGGAGGAGAGAAACTTTAATTTCTTCTATGCCTTACTAAAATGTTCCCTCTCTTTATTTATATGCCAAAAAGTACTCTAAATCTACCTTCTATGGGATCCTCACAAACTAAGCAAAGGTGCCAAAAGTCAATTAAAGCTGATCAAGAAGGTTGGGCACGTTTCCATACAGCAACTTTCAGTAACCAACAAGGGAAAACTATACTGCTTTTTTAATCGTAATAATCAATACGCATGTGTATAAACCAGTTTTTAACTTGTGAAACAGGGGCTTTACATTCATGGAAAATGTGACAGGCCTAACTTCGAAACTGGATGTTACTTTTAAATACGAACGGTTACTTTTAAATACTCTTTTTAAATATTTTTAAAATTATATGATTAAATAAAGAGGATAGGGAACCTGAGATGTATCTCAGGTAAATTATCGGATTTATATGTAAAAATAAGATGGACAATTTTGTAAAATCAAACATTTTTAATTAGCCCTGCGGGCCCATTCATATTTAGAATATATTTTGTACATATCTTAGGAAAAGTTTCATGAGATCAATCTCAGGATCCTTTTTCTTTTAAATAAAATAGAGTATAATAATTTATTATGGATATAATTTAACTTTTCTAATTAATTAATAAAATTATTAGTAATAATAATAGTTATTTAATAAATGATATGTATTGATTAGAATTAATAATATAAAATTTTAATGTAAATTTGTTGTTGACGGGATTCGAACCTTGGATTTTTACAAGAGGGATTTAAATATAAAATATTACTTATTATTAGATATAACGACTATTATCTACTTACTAAATATCTAACCGTTGTTATTCTTTTAAATGGTTGAACCAAACAACTAAATTATACCCCTATTTGCTTATTATATAATAGTATAAATGACAAATCCTCACTTGTTAAATAACATACAGTTGATCTTAAGTGGTTTAAAAAATTATTTTAAAAAAATAATTTATTTTAATAATCATATACGATCGAACACAAACCAAACATATCCCGTATATTTGACTAATTTAGGTAGGTCGAGAGACATGCAGACTTTATCGAGAAGTATAGAGGTTGTTTCGACTTTCAATACATCATAAGAACCATATCTATCGGGTTTTGCCCAAAAATACCCCAAATGCACCTTACCCATTACAAGAATACCCCAAAATGCTGATGGTGGCCATAAATACCCCGCTATTACGCATTTGAAATAGGGGTAATAGGTTTTATACTAATTACGCATTTGAAAAAGAGGTAATAGGTGAACAGTACTTATCTATTACGCATTTGGAGAATGGGTAAATGCTATTACGCATTCTCCAAATGGGTAATAAAGAAAAAAATTATGCTAATTACCCACTTATGAAATGCGTAACAGGTTTTTTTTTGTTAAGCATTTGTGAAATGCGTAACGTATACTTTTTTTTTATTAAGCCATTGTGAAATGCGTAACTGTGGGGTAATTTTGGCCATTTTTTTCAAAAGTGTTATTTTGGTACAGATGTTCAGATTTTGGTGTATTATTGTCATTCTTTCTATCAGAGAAGTAAGTGCTTTAAGACCCAACTCACAAGAAACACCATACTTCTACCGAAACTAAATAAATAATTATCAAAAATAAAAAACCTTTGATTGCGACACTAATAGTTTAACAAAGCAATAAATCATGAAGAGCAACAACAAATTATTGATAAAGAAAGCTTAAGAGTTCAGACACAGCGTGCTCGACGGGGTGCCAAGGCCTGCCTTGAGTTTGAGTAGCATCAAAGTCATGATTTATATGTACTTTTAAACTGCACTGTACATGCATATGTAAATGTTAGGAGATCAACGTGTTGATACCTAACAAGAAGGCCTCCAATCAGCATGCCACGAGGTGGGGTGAGATTACCGTTATTTGTACTTTTCTGTAAGTAGGATAAAATGATCATTCACCAAAATAAATCACTCCTCCCAACTAGTTTTTACCAAGAAACTTGATTTCTTAGATAGTAATAACTAAAAACAAACATGGAAGAGAAAAAAACGAAGTTTTAAGTGAAACAGACAGATGTATAATTCCTAATCTTTTATGCTGAACTGGAAATTTGTAATATCATACGTTCTTTGAAACATACTTTTTACATGGAATGAACAACTATAACCTGAAGAGCAAATAGAACTATTAATAAAAAAACAATTTCATAGAAATTTGGATATGCACAGATACACCCTACAACAACAATTTTCTTCATTATTTTTGAACTACAAAACATGCTCCGGTTACTACCATAGTCGATATTGATGGGAGATGCTATGGGAGGGTAGTCACTGTACACACTTCCTCAAACTAAGTAGTGCAACTAGAGTAACCTTAACAAAGTGATCCTTAGCTAGGGTGAACCTCTATGATAACTTCAGTGCCATTTCTTGAAGAAGAGTGCACTTCTGTGCTGCAGTTATAACATGATTTGTTTCAGCATTCTCAAGCACATCAGCGATTATTGCAGCGGCATGACCAAGAGGTTCCTCTGCTGCTCTCTTCAGCATAAAAGCCTGCAAAGCCATTACATAAAGCCAAAATCCAATGCTGGTTCCTTGATACAAGTTTATTGTCTCAAGCAGTTGTACACACTGGAAATCATTTTCATCAACCTAATACACTGACGTGACCAAATATACATAAGACCCAGCCTGTCCCAGTGTACATGGCATAAATATTTGCAAATGATATCCTTGATAAGAGAATCCGCAGTTAGATACGTCTGCAGGGGATGCTGGACTACACAAATGTTTGTGTTTGTCTTTTGTTAGCTTTGTTCATCGGGTTGGTGAGGGGTGAGAGGACAGTTTAGGAGGTAGAAGAAGACATATATTAAAGAAGAGATTGCTTTCATAAATTACCAAAGAATCATAAATTTCAAGATGGCAATCAATATGTAACTAACAAAAGGGCAGGAATCGCTACAGTGCTGACATTCGACTCTATGACACTCTATCACAGTGCAGCTATATGTGCTTATAGAATTTTATAACCTGATTTAATACATGGGCTTTCGTGGAAATATCTTTTAGATCATAGTGTTACGTGAGTGAACACCTTGAAAAAAACAAGTTTATGGCCATTTTAGAACAATGACCCCTCGAGGGATAGTATTATACTTTTTTCTTATTTTTCCTTTTTTGGATGTCATGCCTAACATGGGAGCATAACCTGAAATTTTATTTCCTTTTTAAATTATTTAGATGCTACTATTTCTGAGAAACAGGACTAGGCTTCAACACCTCCATTCCCACATAATACTGACTAAAGTACTTCATAAAACCTAAAAAACTCCTTTCCGACCAAGTAATAAGTGTGATCATCCTTTAAAGTAGGCCTGCTGAAAAGATAAAGAAGTGACCTGTCCGTGATGAGATATGGTCAATGTACATGGTGACTGCAACCACGGCTCTCCATCAATTTGAACTGGCAATGCAGCAAAAAGCTGAATCTTTATCGATTGCCCTTGTGCTAACCTTCGAGCCCGAGATAGTCCAACCTGTCCCAGTCAAACCGCCATCAAAAAATTTCTAATGACAATAGTCTAAGTAACATTCATCATCATATAGGAGCCTCAATCCCCAGTTAGTCAATTTTTTTATCTATTTTGTTACTGTCAGACACAATAACAAGTTGCCCCATTAGATACAATAACAAGTTGCCCCATTTGTAAAAGGACTTCTATATTCAGGTCCACATATACATTTAAAAAAACAAAATGTATTTTATTTATGTCAAGGTAAAAACATAACATAAGAATTTGAACAACACAAGTATCTAAAATCACTGACGAGTTTCTCCAAGTACTACTTGCCTTGCTCTCTGCAAAGTTTTGAACTTTTATTAAAATCAACCTTACCCGAAGCTTTCCTAGATGCCATGTTCCTGCTATGCTCACGACCTCCAACATCTTATCATGCATCGACTGAGGATCAAAATTATCATATGTTTCATCTTCATTTTGCCATAAATCTACGCCACCCATGTAACTTCCGATATTGGCAACAAGAACACCTTCTGCATCCTGCAGAGTGTAAGGAAACAATTCAGAACAAAAATATACCAAAGGAGTTAATATCTCAAATATATAGTATGTACTTTATGCGGCTATGAGGAGTTGGTTGGAAGATATATTAAACCTAGCATAATAACTCGTGCGAGGCAAGGGTTATTTTGCTAGATATATATTTACTCACTGATGTCGTTTATAATTTTTTTTTATTTCCGTCACTTTTTTTACATTCATAACACGCGTTGTTATAATGTTTTTACTTCAATCAGTATTCACTAATTATGCAAATTCAGATGACCAATAAAAATAGAATATAGTATAGTCCTTATTGTGTTAGATATGCTAAACACATCTGAAGTGATCCTGAAATATTGCTAAATTTAAATGATCTTTTCATCATATATGGAAATTATTTAGGAATTTGAGATTGCGAGCAAGTGCTACTTGGATAATGGTAACATATTGATAAATTACTTGTAATTTTTATATTTTATTTTATTTATAAGGCAAGACATATCATTTAGTCATTCAATGAATACAAGCGATGGAGAAATATGTAAAAAAAATGTAAGAATTGTTAATACATAAGGATAATTGGTAGATATTTCTGCAAAATTTTACTTTGAAATACTAGTGTATCTTTTCCATTATAAATATTTATTGCAAGTAATTTTTGTAAATATTTATGAACATTTGTTAAACTCTAATCTTATATATTTAAATGTGACTATATCATGAACTTCTATTGAAAATAGGATTATAGATCCTTTTGATTTATGTTTGAGTTGAGGTTTCGTAATTTTTTTGTCTCATTCGCATCTCAATCTTTCATTACGGGAAGCCTTCTTAATGTTATAAATGTTCTTCTATTGCGTATTTGCATTTATTCGTGACTTTTATCACCACTCATTACTAATTTTATATGTGATATTTTGAATGATCCTCATATTTGTACGACAGTGGCTGGCGCTAAATACTGCTTCCGTAAATTTAATATTTTCAGTTCAATTAAGTTTTGAAAAATGCATTGACAATTTTTATAATCTTTGATAAATCTCTACTATATATTTTACATAATTATTTCCAATAAACTATATATTAAGTTATTCCCAAAAACATAAAACTAACTATATTAAAGTGAGTAAATGTATAGAGTTGTTTAAATAGAAATATGGTCTTAATTAAATAAGAATATATAACTTATATATTTTCAATGACGGTGATATCTAAAATCTTTAGATATTTATGCATTTACCAAGTTCTATTAGTTGGTGAAAATTCTTTTTAATTTATGATAAAAAAGTTAGTTTATTTTTCCTAAATTTGCATGACATAATAAATTATGATCTAGTAATTATCTCATCGAGAGCTCGTCATCATTAAAGATGTCACAAGTTTTCATTTTAAATTGTGATATTATCTCAATTTGTTTTATGAACGAGTAGAATATAAAAAATAATATGTAAAAATTTACTCCTATAATCAATCTTATGACAACCGGGTCAAAAATTGAAATTTTTTTAAACAATAGTTCCCAAAAGAGCTAACAATTTTGATATGCTTTAGTTAATAAATTGCTCTTATATCTAATTGTTATTTATTAAAAATATATTATGCATTTCCTACATTTTCTTTATATAAACCTAAATAGTGTCCCGCTCATGCAGCCCACACACAGAGATATGATGTTTATGATTGATAACACGTATTGCATGAGTGATTTGGCTGTGTTACGAAGTTATAATGATATAATAAATTTTGGTTATTATTATTATTAATACAATTTAAAAATGCATAACCAAATTGTATATTATACATCATTAGTTTATATTTTGATATAATATAATTTATTATAGTCCGAATTAATAAATGTAAAAATAAACTCATGACGAAAAATTGTTTATGTCCCAGTAATTAAAATACCATGTATTATTTCAGTCAAGCAACACACACATATTATGTGTTACATGCGTGTTAGTGGTCTAGTGGTAAACCAAGGTGTAAGTTAACTTGGAGACTAAGTTCAATTCCTTCCAACAACAATTTTTTTAAAATAGTAAATAGGACAAATCAGTCATTTCAGATGGAATAAAATGTCTCATGAATGTCTCATGAATTATAGTTCCCTTGTTGGGCTATTATATATACAATAGATAGATAGATGTACTTGGGTTAGTATAGAAGTTAGTTCAGGGAACAGGGGCTTCAGCAAGCTACTATCAGTGACATGGAGAAAGGGAGATAAATAATTCAATATTGTAATTGTAAATCTTATAGAGTAGTTAGTTCAGGGAACAGGGGCTTCAGTAAGCTACTATCAGTGACCTTGTTGGGATATTATATATATAATAGATAGATGTGCTTGGGTTAGTATAGATCTTAAAGAGTAGTTAGTTCAGGGAACAGGGGCTTCAACAAGCTGCTATTAGTGATAGGGAGAAAGGGAGATAAATAAGTCAATCTTTTAATTGTAATTTTCAGTGATTAATAATATATTCTCTTACCAGGTTAGTAAGGGACCAGGATGTAGACCAATAACGTTAGTGATCGAACCTGGCTAAAATTCTCGGTGATCTTACTTGCTGTTAATTTACTTCGGCTTTATATTCTGCATCTTAGCTAGCTCACAGTAGATACAGTGTTAATCACAGAAAATTGATTCGTAGTCGGATAATTATTTGATAAAGTTTTAAAATTGAATATAGTTAGTCATGACGCCTATTCACCCCCTTCCAGGTGTGCACTTTCACTTGGAATTATCATCCATGGCTCCTTCATGAACACCCAACAACAAATACATAGCAATAACACTAGCCCATAATTTATAAACATAGAACATCTTACATTTGATAAACAACTTGTAATAATCAAGCTCTAATATGATTAATTGTAACATTTCACCATTTTAACAAACTCACAAAACTTACCCTTCTGAAACCTTGTCTGAATCAATGATTAAGTTTGTGCGCTATGACGGGCTCGTTCTCACAAATCCAACGGTACCATTGCATGCCGAATCCTAGCTATCTTCAATTTTTAATGAATTTTTGAAGCTTAATCTCACATTTCCTCTCAAATTTCTAATTTTAATAAATATAGAAATGAGCATAGTTACAAGGAATGCGGAACGTTCCACAGTATCCCGAACCAGTTCGTCCGACCCGGAACACGGGTCGGTTCCGTCCTAGATCGCTAAGATTCGCATTTAGTTCGTCAACTCCGGCGATCCACAGCAGCTCTGGCGACCTAGTCTTTTATGAAGAAAAAATAAAGAATAACAAAGAAGGGATAAAAAGAGGGGTTAAATGTTCATAGAGTAGAAGGAATGAGAAAGACACAAGTAAGAAGATGAAGATTTATGGGACAAAAGGAGAAAACAAAGAAGACGATGCCGATGCCTCGATTCTTGTTAAAGTCAAAAACAAAGTTGTGTATCTATATGTATCTTTATGTATTTATTGGAACTTTAAAATTTAAATACTCAATTAAATTGTTTTTAGTTTATATGTTTCGTGTATCTAACAGTAGTCAACAAATAAATAGTTGTATAAAATTTAAATTTCAAAATACCTGGTATAAAAATAACTTCAAACCTTTTATGTTGTACATGAAAATTAATTATATTTAAAAAATATGTCATGAAACTACATTACAAAGTTTGTTTTAAATTATAGAATTTCTACTTTTTTATAAAATGTGTAATTTGTTATCAAAATTTAGTTAATTTGATCACAGATCGATCAAGACAAACTATATATTTTAAAATAAACGGAGTATTTATATATTAAATGGGTTTTTTTCAAAAATATCTAAAATCAAAATTTTTTTCGCAAAAATACTATTTTTTTAAATATTTTGCAAAATATTGAATTTTAGAAAAATATTTGTTAAAATACTAACATCAAGCACGTTTTAGTAATTGAAATAAATTTTGGTTGCATAATAGGTTGCTTAACGACCGACACATGTTAAATTAAATGGAATCTCAAATGCAATCAAAATCAATGCCAACTGCAACCAAAAACAACCCTAATTACTTTTCTATAAAAATGTATAATCAGGTTGCATTTGATTACTTTTAATCTTGAAAATTTAAATGTTTGTTTATGAGTTATGAGTTATGACTTATGTTCTTTCAAGTAATGAAATATATAAATGTTTGAATTGTTTGGGGTAATGGTTTCACTTGGGTCACCGGTCCAAAAAAGCTTTTAGTCAAACACTTGAACACACAAAACATTTCAATTAGGTTTTTGCCGTTAGTTCCGTTAAAAAAATAAACGGAATACTGAGGTGGATGCTGACATGACAAATTGATATTATTTTTATTTTTTTAACTAATAATTAATTCCATATTTATTTAATTAACACCCAAATATTTATTTACTCCTCTCACTCTCCCCTCTCTTTACTCTCTTTCACAATCTCCCAAAGGTGAGTGTGTTGTGGGCGGAGGGGAATTGAACGGGGCGGCGGGGGGAAGTGTTGAAGGAAAGAGGAGGATGCGGTAGTGGTGAACGGAGGAATGGGTGGGCGGCGGACGGAGAACAGGGGAGAAGTGAGGCAGTGGGTTGGAGGAGGAGATCGAAGGGGTGGGATGAGATGAGGCGGAGAGAGGGAGGAGGTAGAAAGGAATGGGCGATGGTGGTGAATTGAAGAAGATGGGTGGAAGCAGAGGTGAGAGGCCGGAGGTTGGCTATGGATGAAAGTGAGAAAGAGAGATTGGTGGTGAAGGGCGAAGAAGGGCGGTGGTGTTGAAGGAGATGGGGTGGTGACACAAGTCCCCATCATTACTCGACACAAAATCAAGAACCCATCAGAATCATTACTCGATACAGAATCTACAGTATACCAATCAACAATAACAAGATTTGGGAACTGGGTTTCATCAGAATCATAAAAAAGATTCAAACTTTGAGGTAAAGGTGGGGTTGAAATGGGGAAAATTTGAGATTTCTTGATAAAAGAAGTGTCTGTAAATCGAAAAGGCTCATCTTTTCTTGAAGTCCAGTGGGTAGAGAGTTGAAATTGGGTTTAATTTTGGTTGTGGGCAGTTTGAATTTAGAAGAAAATAGAAGTGAATTGGATTCATTTGGGGTTATGTGGAGAAGCAGGCGGCGTATTGGTGGTGACGGAAAGAAGGGGATGAGTTGCAGGAGTGGGTTGGGCGGCGGAGGACGAAGGTGAAGGAAAAGAGAGATGTGGTGAAGGAGGAGTTCGGTGGTTAAGGGGTGGGATGCAGGTGTGGTGGTTGCTGAGAAAGAGATGGAGGTGGGTTGTGGGAAAGAAGGAGGGGGTTGTGGTGAGTTGCAGAAGAGTAAAAGGGAAGGGCGGAGGAATGGGTTGGTGGTTGGCGAATGGAAGAGGAGAACGGTGGTGAAGGTGGCGCGTTGAATGAGACAGCGGAAAGGTTGGAGGGGAAGATGGTTGAGGGGAAATAATTTACTATTTTTCTTTTTTGTTAAATAAATAATATTTTAGATTTTAGATAGATGAATGATATGGCAGTGAGGTGGCAGTTGATTTGTAAAAAATTAACGAACTTCCGTTAAGTCAACGAAAAATTAACGACAGTGAAATATTTTTAATGTACAATGACCCAATTGAAAATTATATTAAGTTAAGTAATTCGTTTGAAAGCTTTTTTGGGCTGGTGACCCAAATGAAAGTTTTCGAATACTACAGTGACAAATTTGACCATTTGATATATGTTCAATGATCGATATTCTATAAAACTGATCTATTAAAAATCGTACCCTTACATCCGTACCCCAACGTTCCTTCGTACCGCATGTCCCTTCGTACCTGTACGTCCCTTCGTACCGGGTTCACAAAGGTGTAACCTTCCACGTATCCGTTTTCGTACCCCGTTTCGTATCGAATTCCGTTCCATGTAACTATAGAAATGAGAGAGAAATGAATTTATTGATATTTATATACAATTACTATTGCTATTTACTCACAAGGACTTAACTAATTTTTTTTATTTGCATGGACAAGGACAAGCTTCCTTGAGAAGCTTCCTAAATTATTTACATCAATAATGTTTACTAAAACTAAGAAAGTTAAGTTAATAAAACGAATAAGTAAATTAAGTTCTACCCGAGTTACATAAAATAAATACATAAATAAATAAATAAATTCCTTCCGCATAAAATTTTAATCTTCCGTTTATAAAATAATTTAATTAGAAGTAACTGTAACTAAGTATTAATATTAACGAGTCGAAAGTCATATATTCCTTATTAATTTAATCCAACTTCTTTAATCGCGAAAAATTTACTAGATAATTATAATAATTGCGATTCTACTTAATTGAATTTTTCGTGGTCGTTACATCCTAATTGAAACAATTAGAGAAAAACTGATTGAATTAATGTTGAAATCAATAAAATTCTATTTATTTAAATTTAGACCCTCACTTTTATTAATTTGGATATTAGCTAAATTAATCTTTTATTCCTTGCTAACAATTTAATTATAAATGCTACTTAAATACTTGTTGGAAAGAATTTTTTGTCAAATTTAATTCCTTTTAAATTAGATCTCAATTTTAATATTTGTGTTTTCTTGAATTGTTTTTCTCCATAATTACGCATTTAGCGGATAATTTATCATTTAATAATATTTATTAATTATTTTCTTCAAATAATTAATTTATTTGAATTTATATACAATTTTTTATAATTTTATTCACATATTAAATATATTTTGTATTGAATTTGAATTTAATTGGATTAATTTTGAAATTTCATTGGAATAAATAAAGAATTTTTGAATTTGAAGTAATTAGAGAAAATATAATCAATTAGAGTCAAATAAATATAAAATAAATGTTTACTATAATTTATACGCTGGCCTTACTGTTTTTGCTCTATCTTCAAATCTAAAAATCGAATTTGGACCATTTTATAGACCAAAAGAAACTTACGCGATAATCTTTAATTTAATGATATTTTAACAATTATTATATAACTGTAGTTACCCAAAAACTAAGGAAAAGAGAAAAAATGAATTTTTTATATTTAAAATTTAATATAATTAGAAAACTTAATTATATTTACTTAAAATTATTGAAATACACTTATTAGTATGACGGACGGCCAAATTATCTCTTTACGACTTATTATATGTATGACAAAATGTATAAAAGAGGGATGTCAAGGGTCAAGGGTAAAATAGTAATTTTAGTAATACAACTAGGGTTTTGAAGCTTCTCTCATGCTGCCGCTATATACATATAATGTGTCTCATTCTCAACATATCATATGGTACGAAATCCCTAGCCGTCAGAGAGATACAAGAAGTCCCTAGCAGGCTAGAGAGGGAGACCGGCCTAGTACCATTAACTTTGTAATTGATCGTAAGATGATTCTCAAGCAATCGTTTGAATACCACAGAGATATAAATTGTGCAAGCGGGATACGTTGGAATTCGTACATCTTTCATTCTCGACTTTAATGAATAGGTAAAATTCTGACCTTTTGAATTAACAATTTTTTCATGAATTCTCGACTATGATTTCCGGATTCTGATCATATATTCACTTTTCGTTCTGTTTATGTGCCAATCACCCCCTTTATATATATAACCATTCAACAAAATAAATTTTGAAAAATTGAATTAACCGTTCTGATCCTTCGCGACTTTTTAATTGTTATCCGAGTAACACAACCAAAAAGAAAAAATAACGCAACCTCTATAATTGGAGTGTTTTGTTTTTAGTGATTATTACCAGATTTGTCAGATTTTTACTCGAATTGCTGAGCAATCTTTTTATGTCATGTCTGCAAAATGGTAAGAACCTAGATTTTATCTGAATCAGTTAGGTAAGCCACCATCTTAATCATTTTGTAGCATGTATATATATGTTTTTTTCCTTAAATTGAGAAAGTTTTAGTTTGACTTTTTGTGTAACAAAATCAAAAGTCGAACTACATATTAATATTTACTTTTAAATCTTGAATCATTCTTTATTTTGATTACATATTGTGACACAAGATTATCAACATGATTTCACATGAATTGTTTTTCATGATACGATAATATCTTATAATTATTGGATCTTTCAGCTTTAATTCATAAAAGATTTTAACGAAAATTTTACATGAATTTTTTTTAATTATTAATTTATTGAATATTTTATTTGCAGGAATCAATGAAGAAAGTGCTCCAAGAAAAGAATGAGGCCGGCATGTAGTTGCAGGTAATTTTTTTAATTTATTATAATATAAATTATTTAAAGTATATGAAAAAAGCATGTGACAAAATTTATATGTATTTAAATAAAGTTACTAAAAAATATAGTATCACTAATTTTTATCGGTGCAAATCACGGTGCAAAGTACGGTTCTTTTATGTATACATATTTAATTAATTTGACTCAGATTTGTTAATTTTTGGAGTTATTAATATAAATATTATACTTTTTTTTAAAGCATATAAACATTATACCTGAATATGGTATTGATCAAGTGATACAAATATAAATTTTTTGTTGGTATGTTATAAATATTAAATATTAAATTTGTTGTTTAAAGGTATCGAATTCTCAAACTTTTTAATATATTCATGCAATCTCTTTTTGATTTATTATATATAGGATGTAATTATTGTTTTCATTATTTCTTTTATAACTTCGCAATATCTTTTATAATGACGCAATAGCATACTTGGTGGCAGGATGTTGTAATGTTTGATGTACCAGCTTCCTGTAGTAGGCCTCCAAATGATACCTCCTCACTCTCTCTTCTAGCTTTGACCTACGGGGACTCTCTAGAGGAGACTATAGTATATAGCTTTGACCTACGGGGCCTCCAAATGATACCAGATCTCTGCTTCCTGTAGTTGCCGGAATGAGGAGACTAGAAGAAAAAAATTAAGAGAAGGCAATCCGAGAGGAGACTCCTGAGCATGAAAAAGATCAAGACCAGGGGCGAACAGTTTGAGCTCAATAATGAAGGGAAGGCGGATGGTAGACCGAGCACCAGACTGAAGCAAAGATCTGGAAAACAGCCTGCAAAGAATGACTTGGAAAGAAGTGCATCAAAAGAGCTTGCACGCACTAAGAGAGCAAAGAGGACTCCTGGAATCCAGGCTTCAGCTGTCAAAAGGACCAGAGGAGACAGAGTATGCTTGTGACATTGAGAGTTGCACAATGAAATTTGGCTCCAAAAAAGAGCTCAAAGACAAATAATATGATAGCATGGGTTTTGGTGATCCAAGACAAATATGGGTTGAGTAATAATTGTATGCGTAGACAGTGATTATAATGGTATGTATTGATCACAAAGTTAGGTAATTATGTGCCAAGAATGGGAAGACTTGCAGTTATGTAGTTCCAAATGAATGTAGTTTGGTCAGTTTGTAATTACAAATGGAAAAAAGAGTGTTTGTTGCATTTGTTATAGTATTAAAATTTTATTTATAGTAATACATTTCTCGAGAAATATACTTCTAATCATAAATATGATAATAATTATCGAGTAACCGGTACAAGGCACAGAGCACTCTATAATGTAAAATAATTGAGCAATCCTTGCTAAGCACAAACTATTCTATTATACATATACTTAATTATTAATTTTATTAATTTTATTCTAGCATTATTCGTAAGTTTTTTTATAATTTTTATGGTCGCTTTGTAATTAATAATATAATTATTTTTGTCATCGATTATCTAATTTGAATGTTAATAGTACTGGACAAAAAATACTAAGATTTGTTATGCACTTAATTAATTTATTTCGCATAAATTTGACCATTATTATTATATATTCAATAACAATCATTACTTAATAGACATTTATAATAAATATTATTCAACAGGCACAAATACCTACTAAGTAAATCATAATTACTTTTATCTCTTAAACACTGATTATAAATATTATTCCATGCTAGTTTAAATAAATTATGAACGTATTAGTAGACTACATATTATTTATCACTAAATTATACTATGCCTACTGTAATCTAAAATGTATCATAGATTAAAAATTGTCAATGAGTCTCAATAACTGAAATACTAAATATATTTATATCTACGCTACAGAGACACATATTACATGTATGTGTTTTAACACAAATGACAAAGTGATATAGGGGTGAGAAGATGTCTAAGCTAATGGTTACATCCGTGTTCGATTCCCTATTACAACAACTTTTTCTAAAAATATTAGATATTAAATTTTATTTTGAAGTAATAGTGAATCTTTTACATCCTAATTATTGACGGCACCATTGTAATTCATGCAAGTATTAGTGAACACTTGTTGAATTATTTTTATATATTCAAACATGACTACACTGATAACTCCTATTGAAAATAGAATTCTAAATTCAACAAGTTTATGCTTGAGTTAAGGTTTCATAATTTCAATTCTCTCATTCGCATCTCAACCTTTTATTAGAAGAAACTTTTTTAAATACCAAAATGCTTCTTCGTTATGTATTTTATTTTTTCGTGATTTTTAACACCGCTGGCGCTTATTATCAATTTTATATCTTTGTATGTGATATTTAGAATTATCCTTATATATGTAGGATATTTGCTAACGTTAAATGCTACTTCCATAGTTATTTATTTTTCACAACATAAAATTAACTAATATATAATTTAGCAAAAAAAAAAAATTAACTAATATATAAGTATAAAAAAGTGGAAAAAGGTGTGGAGTTCAAGATTTTGCTCACAAATATTATAATAATAAATAGTTTTAATTAAATAAAAAATATACAACTTATATATTTTACATAAGGGTAATGTCCAAATTCTTGAGGGGTTAAATCTGCATGTAATACTAAATTATGACTCAGTAATCATCTTAAGAAATTCAACATCATTTAAGATGTCACAAACTTTTATTCTAAATTGTGATATTATCTCAATAAAAATTAATAAAGGAGCGGAATTATATCCCTATATATAATAAGTGTAAATATATATAATAAGTGTAAGGGGGATCTTATCCATAATTTTGATCACTGTACTGCCAAAATAATTTCAACCGTCGAATCTAATATTTTTAAAAAATAGACGATCAAGATTATATCATATTAAAAGAGAAAATTATAATCTAAAAAGGATATAATTAGAAAAGGTTGCATTAGAAGTGAATTTTAAAAAGAAAATTATAATCTAAAAATGATATAATTAAAAAAGGTTGTATTAGAATTGAATTTTAAAAGAAAATTATAATCTGAAAATGATATAATTAACAAAGATTGTATTTTTTATTAGTATTAAAAACATTCATATTTACTATTTGGGCTCTATCTCGAGATCCAGAAATCAGATTTAGATGATTTTACAATCCACGCGAAACTCATAAAATTATCTTTAATTTAGTGATGATTTTAATAATTATTATTCAAATGAAAACACTCAGAATCTCAAGTGAAAATATAAATACGAATTTTTGCATTAATCCTATTCAATTTTAAAGACCTACATTGATAATGCTATTTAATGTAGAAACCTAATTATATACGATTTAAATCACTGACATACACCTTTTCGTATTTCAATACAAATACATTTTTTAGTTAATAACATTTTAAAATATAAAATATTTCTTTATGTTAGATCTAACGGTTTTCATCTACTTATTTTAAGATCTAACGGTTCTTATTTATTTTGTCGTACGGAGGATCAGGCTACCGATTATCAAAGTTTTGGACAAAATCTCTCATAAACTTATATTTTTTTATGCTAGATCCAACGGTTTTCATCTATTTATTTTAAGATCTAACGGTTCTTATTTATTTTGTCGTACGGAGGACCAGACTACCGATTATCAAAGTGTTGGACAAAATCTCTCCTACACTTAGTATTAAAACTGTATTTGGTTGTTAGTAGAACTATATTCAAATAATAAGAAGGGTATTTTGATAATCAAAACGAATTATAAGTAGAATTCATATATCGAATAGAATTTTCAATGTAAAAAATCGTCAATTTCTTCAATCTTTTGTTTCTGCGTGGGTTTAATTGGAAAATAATTGTTAAACCATCACTGAATTAAAGATTATTTTGTTAATTTCACGTGGGCTGTAAAATCGTCAAAATCAAATTATAAGAATTTAAGATAGAGTACAAATATTAAATCGAATGTGTAAAATTTTGTATATATCAAGTTTTTAAAAACAATTTGATATATAAATTAATAACATATAAAATTTAAAAAATTACTGTAATTATAAATATTAAAAAAGGAGTCGTGCATTGCACGGGTTATAAGCTAGTATGAAAATAATATGTATAAGCATGCCGGCATAATTGATATTGTGACAATATAGTCAAAAAAATGAATATTTTTCAAAATTAAGCTAACTTCAATACATAACAATTCACGTACTCCAAAAGAGATAGCAATTTCGATATACTTTAGTATTTGACTTGGTCTACTATTTTATTACTAGCTTATAGCCGTGCAAAGCACGGTTACTTTTAATTTTTTTAAATTTATTTATAGTGTAGTACATATAATATTATAAATATTACTTTTAATATATTGGGAGAATTCGAATCTTAAACCTTTGTATATAAACAACTTTTAGTATTAAATCTAAAATAACATGTTATTGGTGGGAGTCGATCCTTCAACCGTTTTATATAACATCATTTAGTATTAATTTTATATTAAAATATTGTTGGCGGGATTCGAACCTTAGACCTCTGTATATAACAATTTTTAGTATTGTATCGAACGGTCATCATCTATTTGAGTTGCAGATATAACGGTTGTGAATGAAATAGATAACCAAAAAAGAGGGATTAACCAAACTAAAAAATATACCGCTTTTTGCTTATTATAGTATAGTATAGATAGTATAGATTATTAATTATAAATATACTATGCCATTCATATGGAGTATCTTCTTTATATAAACTTATATATTGATCATTATATGTCCTATTATATTTTTCAAAAACATGCATTTATAATAATTTTATTTAAAAATTATAATATTAAATAAATATATTTCAACTATCCATACATAGTAAATTTTGATTATCAATATTATCTTAATATTAACTAAAAAATTTGTATTGTATAAACAGATAATATAGCATACATCATTGACTTGTATTATATTATAATCCGAAACAATAAATGTAAAAATAAAATCTTGATTAAAAAATGGTAGCTAGTCACGATAAATTAAAATACAACCAAATATTGTTCGACTCATATGACATACACTCACATATTCATATGTATGATTAAAAACACGTATAAATGAGTGGTTTGGTGGTGTTTTGTTTAAGAAAATTATCAATATATAGTAAATTTTGATTATTATCATAACACTACTTTAAATAATTTAAAATTGTTTTACCAAACCATATTTTAAATAACATTAATTAATTTTTTGATATAATATAATATATTATAATCTGAATTTATAAATTTAAAATCAAATTCATTACTAAAATTTGTTAGTATGTCACAATAACAAAAGCATCATATTTTTTCACTCATGCGACACACGTGCATACATATAATGTGAATGATTCAAAACATATATGATTGAGTGGTGTCGTGGTAAGAAACTTTGTAAAGTATTGTAGAGACCCGGGTTCAATTCCTTTCAACAACATTTTTTTTAAATTATAAATAGAAGGGCAAATCAGTCATTTCAGATGGATTAAAATGTCTCATGATTTTGGATGGAATAAAATGTTTCATGAATTACAGCCTTTGTTGGCTTATTATATAAATAATAGATAGATAATAGGTAGATTAGTAATAAGAGTAACCAACAAAAACGATGCCCACCATTGATGATATACTCCCTCCGTCCCGATTTATATAAATTAGTTTGACTTTCACGGAGATTAAGAAAAAGTAGTAGAAATAGAGTAAAGTTAGTTGAAAAGTGGGTAAAGTGGTGGGACCTATCAATATTTAATAATATATTTGAGATAGTGGAAGAAAGTAGTGGGTGTAATATTATTTATTTATTTGCGATAGTGGAAGAAAGTAGTGGGTGTAATAGTGAAAAGTAGTGTTCAAAAATAGTAATGTTAAATATCAACAATAACTGTGACATAAGCGCTTAGGTCATCAAGATACTATGACATAAGCGCTTAGGTCATCAGCCACCAACCAAATTTTACTTCCTATATAAGAGCTTATGCTCTCATGTAATATAATAACATCAATACAATGTAGTTCTAATATTACTACCGTGTTTTTCTCTCCTCTCTACTAGTTCCGTTTATTACTTCCGCATTGCTCATATTTTGACATGGTATCAAAGCGGGAGTAGAGAGGAGAAGTATTTAAGTTGAAGCTTGTGGTTTTTCAAGGAAAACATAAGCTGCCCAGATTTATATTTTCAACCAATAGCCCCAAAAAAAAAAAAACATAACCCAAACCAAGATACGAACACCTACTAGTGTAGAGCTGTAAGGGGCAATTCACTGGTTGAAATCCAGCTTGTAAACACCATCACACGCGCTGTCAATTGAAGCTTTGAGGTTTCTCAAGAGAAACTCAAGCTGCCCAGCCCTTATTTCAACAGATATCCACTAAACAAAACCAAATCACTTTGGTATAAGAGTTTTGTTCCCGTTAAAGATAAAGGTTTAATTGTGCAGCATACAACAGGTTGGTAGATATCATGATATCCCACCATTTTATTATGTTTCTGAAAATTAAATAGTTCAAGGGGCTAAGTTCCAATGAAGTTATCACGTGATGGTCCTTGTCAAGGTGAGTTCATTCATCAAGACGACTACAAAGCAGCAGAAGTAGTAGTATATATACAGATATACACACAGTTCACTGCTATATCTTGCATTCATCAGCACCTTCTATATTTTTTGACGGCCTAAAATATACTGTGTGGTCGAAAATTCGATAACCGGTATCCCAAAAGACTCAATAAACTCAAGATCGGTCGATCCTAAAAATGGGTATAGTTGGGCGCTCAGATTAAGCTCAAGGGCTACTAGTGTCCACTCTTCAATCCCAAAATAGGTCTTTCATCCGAAGATGGGATTTCGAGTGAGGGGGCGTGTTAAATATCAACAATAACTGTGACATAAGCGCTTAGGTCATCAAGATACTATGACATAAGCGCTTAGGTCATCAGCCACCAACCAAATTTTACTTCCTATATAAGAGCTTATGCTCTCATGTAATATAATAACATCAATACAATGTAGTTCTAATATTACTACCGTGTTTTTCTCTCCTCTCTACTAGTTCCGTTTATTACTTCCGCATTGCTCATATTTTGACAAGTAAGTATGTTATGTTCATTCTTTTTGGGACGTACCAAAAAGGAAAGAGGTTCACATAAAATGGGACGGAGGGAGTATAACTTTGCATGTCCAAGTTACGATTGAGATCAAAATGAAATTAAGTGAATTCTTCTACAAACAAAATATCATTGTTCACCATAATTAATATTAGTTTCTGTCAAAATTTAAATGAAGTGGGACCCAACTATATTTGTATAATCTCTCAACTAAAAAATCCATAAATCTTTAATTTTAGTGAGTAGGAATATTGCTCTAAAAGGAATGATTTGCAAGAGTAATGTACAGAACCAACACTGTAACAGGTAAGACAACTTACAAAAAAATTATTTTCATACTCAAATATAAAATAGTAACTAAGCCGATCTTAAAAAAGTAGTGCATGCCAAGTAGAGACTATGAGGAAAGATAAAAGGTCATATTCCAAAGTCTATTTGTAACAATAATATGCAGATTACTGGGATGGAAGACTAATTGCACTTACCTCAGGAACCTCTACCTCCGCACCATCCACTTCTACTCGAACTTGCCAAGGGTAGTCTGCAAATGACCTATCCATGAGAGTCTTGGCGCCTTCTCTTGCATAGAGAACTTTATTCATAAACTGCAATAGTTTCATAAACCTTCAAAAACTGGACCGTCGACAAACTCTATAACTCACATAAATTACCCTGGCTAATGGAAATTCCTAAATACACAAAATTCACAGAATTAAAATCACTATCTAAAATGATTTTCCAATGAGGTGTGACCTAACAACTAACACCATATTCCGTTATTAATAATTTGTACAAAGTAAGTAAAACACGCCATTATTTGTCATTCTCTTGAGTAAAAAAATCATTACAGACATGACACAAACAACAATACACCACATTTTGTTCATAAGCATATATAATCTAAAATCCACATGGTTTACCATGATTGTGGCATATACTTCATCAGGGAGTTGTGAGAGGAAGAGCTAACAAGTAATCTTTCTATCCTGTAGTCTAGAAGTACAGGAATAACATAATGCCAAGCCTCTGCATTGCATCCTACTTCAAAAAAATAATGGGAGCAGGAAACTTAGGTCTACATGATGAAAACCGTGCATATGCAGATGATTTTCCAATTTCCATGTTGCACCTGTATATATTTTAAAACAAAATCCAGTAGCTTGTAATAACCTGATTATAAAATTTCTCTGGATTTTCCTCTCTCAGATTGTGGATTTCAAGAGCAACCTTTGCATCACATCCTACCCCTGCAATAGTATGGTGCTTTGTACGTTAATGACAATGAATGTGTGTAGCAAAAAGAACATAACTTATTAGTGATGCATATTGTCAAATATTGTGTGCTAATTTGTCAGCTTAGTTAGGCACCGTCCTTGACTATTACAACCATAGTATAGACTTTGGTGTCTTAGTTCTTTTATATATAGGACTTGATAGAGCTCTTGTAAAATACACCAGATTATATACAATCTCTACTTCTTCTTCTGTCAATCTCTATGTATGCTATTATATAATTCTGACATGGTATCAAAGCGGGAGTAGAGAGGAGGAGATTTTCAGTTGAAGCTTTGTGGTTTTTCAAGGAAAACACAAGCTGCCCAGACTTATATCTTCCAGCAGAGGGGAGAAATTTTCTGCCCAGTTTTTTATTTATGCAGATTCTGTTTCCAGCAAAATTTTCTGCCGAGTTTGCCCCGGTTATAGATTTAATTGTGTAGTATTCAAGTGGTTGTTGATATTACAGTATCTCTCCAATTTTTTACGATGCTGCAAATTAAATAGTTCAGGGGGCGTTATTCCGACGAAGCAGCAGAAGTAGTGTATATAACAGATGTACACACAGTTCACTGCCACAAATCAAAGCAGCAGAAGTAGTTGTATTTTAGACAACACAGTTCATTGCTATATCTTGCATTCATCAGCACCTTATGTATTTTTTTGACATGGCCTAAAATATACCGTGTGGTCGCAAGTTCGAGTCCCGGTATCCCAAAAGACTCATTAAACTCAAGATCGGTCGATCCTAAAATGGGTATAGTTGGACGCTCAGATTAAGCTCAAGGGCTACTAGTGTCCACTCTTCAATCCCTAGATAGGTCTTTCATCCGAAGATGGGATTTCGAGTGAGGGGGCGTGTTAAATACAACCAAGTCCACCAAGGTTGGCTACCAACCAAGGTTGGCCACCAACCAAGTTTTACTTCCTATATAAGAGCTTATGCTCTCATGTAATAAAACACAATCAATACAATGTAGTTCTAATATTACTACCATGTTTTTCTCTCCTCTCTACTAGTTCCATTTATTACTTCCGCATTGCTCATATTTTGACAAGTTACGCTCAAGAGCTCCTAGTGTTCCACTCTTCAATCTCAATATAGGTATTTCATCCCAAGATGGGATTTCGAGTGAAGGGCGTGTCAAATATTGTGTGCTAATTTGTCAGCTTAGTTAGGCACCGTCCTTGACTATTACAACCATAGTATAGACTTTGGTGTCTTAGTTCTTTTATATATAGGACTTGATAGAGCTCTTGTAAAATACACCAGATTATATACAATCTCTACTTCTTCTTCTGTCAATCTCTATGTATGCTATTATATAATTCTGACACATATGCAGCACCTCCCTCAAAAGTTATCGCTGTATCCTTACTAAGCATGTCAGCACTGAGCACCCAGCTATGCTGTCATGCACTTACATATAGCTCACTGAGAACAGAACTTGGCTCAAGCTAATTCGTCAAAGAAACATAGACACAGGAAAAGCTAGGAATGACTTCAAAACAGTTGCTTTCAATGACTAATCCATATTTTATGGCAAACCCTGGCTTAGATTTATAAAGATATACATCAGAAATTTACTTTGGCCCATGTCGATGCAATATTTAATCAATCAAGAGATCCACGTCAATACTATATAGGTAAATGAAAATAATACTGATCAGCTTACCAAGATAATTATTCAAATATTTTGGAGATTCGAGCTGTTTTCCCTTTTGGTTAATTGAAACTTTCCATCGATCAAGAATTGTTACTGCAGCGTGTTCTATATGGTTCAAAACTGTGCATAGCCCACCTTGTCTCTCCACTGAGCCTAAACCACCTCCCCAAGACAAAACTCGGGCCAAGTCATTTCCTGTTCCAGCAGGAAGAATAGCTACCGGAGGAGGAGACACAAAATTCTGCTTGTCTATTGCATCCAAAACCCATCCAACAGTGCCGTCTCCCCCGCATACAAGAATTCTGAAATGAGGTACTTTCCTAAATAAGAATAGTCCAGCATCAGGTCCCTGCGCTGAGCTCAACTCGAAAACCTGTAAATAAATTTTAATCAACTCAACTTAAAAAGGTAAGTGAACTGACAAAACAAGTGAAGTATTTTTATTGAATGTTAAATCTAGCTAGAATCATGTTGGAGTTACAAGCACTTCAGCTATAATCATGCCCACAATAGCAACACATATATCTATACACTTAACCCTTATCACGAATTGTGGACTGCTTGTTTATACTTGAATTGATGCCTTTATAGATTGAGTTTCACATATCAATCATAAACAAGGTCACAGAGTTGGAGAAACTTTTGTGATCTTCAGATACACAAATTCCAAATTTCTAATTTCCTTTCCGATAAGTATTATATCAAGAAATAGTATATATCATGTTAAAATATTAACAAATTCTACAAAATTAATTCTTATGTCGACGTACTAAGGTTATCAATTTGGAATTTGTACAATTAAAGATCTACCTTACAGATAGGTCTCATTGCACAGAAAATGACATAAATAACTGTAATAGAGATGCATTGAATTCAGATATAGAATATCCACATCAGAGTAGCTACTGACCTGAATAGGATTCAAAAGTAGATTTAACCGTAGCTTAAGTGAATTTCCTCCCTGGGCCCCGCTCTTCTTATTAATGAAGACTAACAGAGGTCTTGCATCTGAGGGTAAATCACTCAACTCATATCGTTGTTCCATTCCAGTCAAGTTGAACTCATTCTTCTCATTAATAGAAGAGCTTCTCTTAAAAATTGACTTTGAATCTATCTTATTCACAACACTACCATTTTGATTTTGATCCACCTCGTCCATGCTTAAAGTACTACTACAATTCTCCTCTATTCCATGAGAACCATTTCTGTTCTTATTGTCGTCACATGTACTTTCCGTGGACTTGCCAATACTACAATTGTTACCTGAGTCAGAAGAGGCTACATTTCCCTGCTTATACTTTTTACTTTGACTCCTGATACTAGCTCGGACAGAAGATGCAATCTCATTGGCCCCCTGAGTGATTGAACTTAATAATGTCCCCTGTAAAGCCCTATTCACTTCCCTGACATATAGAGGGGATAAAATCAATCGTTTAAATGGGCCCAAATCACATATTTCACCTCTTTCATTTGACATGCTACCATGGCAGTCAACATGTACCAGGCGTTGACACCATAAGCAACACCATATGGGGGATCCTCCAAGAAAAGAATCATTGCAGGGCTCTTCACAATGACTACAAAAGGAAGTTTCATCAGTTTGATCTGCAACCTCTGTCCAGCGGACAGCCCACTGGTGCATCACATGCTCATACCCAGTCATAGAAACACGTTTGCAATCTTTTTGGGATTTAGATGAACAGCTAAGGTGAGATGCTGCACTACATACGCTACAATAATGGATATGATTGTCTGAAGCCAATGGCCCATGATTTTGGGAGGCTGACATTGACTTCAAGCATACACAGCATTTTAAGCTTTCCCCACGGGAGAGAGATTCCAAAATCCAAGTATGAGGAGCTACAGCGACCTTGCTCCTTGTCTTCGGATTCTTCTTTGACCTAGCTATTGCTTTCATCCAACTTAGATTGATATTTCTCCTCCATTGGAAGGCAGTGTAGGCTATAGTGAGGACTCCTATAAGCCCAGCAATAAAGCAAGAGATAATAAAAAGTCGTGGTTCCACCATGTGAGATGGAAACCCAGGTTCTTGATCCTCATCCATTCTTCAAAAAATATCTACCTACATCAAACACAGCAAAATATGTACTTAATCCAAACCCAGCCTACATATTTCTCTAATCGCCATGTTCAAGCTAAATGTGCACATAAGTACGAGCAAGGTGCCATATCGCCCATGCAACAAATCATAGTCCCTGACACCAAAACTACAAGTCTGATTTTTGAACCAAAATCATGTTAACAACTTCATATGCAAATTATTCCTAAAGCTTTCCAAATGTCTTGGTTTTCAATCTTCAAAATTAAAAATAAACCTGGAATCGATCGAATTTAATAAATTAGAAAGCGGACACTGTTGGACCGTAGAAAAACTGACCGCAAATGTAATTAACAAACTAGAGATCTTCAAATATAATAAAATGTATTCGCGCCATCCCCACAAATACTCAAAAACAAGAACTCAAAATTCAATACATTATGAGTCACAGGTGGATTAGCATCAAGAAATAAGTAACGTCTACTAAAGGAAACAACATGCTATACAATATTCGTTGCTGTTTACATGTATTAATACAAACAAAAAAAAAAGACGCTGCCTATTTATATTTCGGAATTAAAAAAGCAGAAATGTCTGTCGATTACGACGTTCCAAAAATTGTTTATAAATTTCAAATGCTAACCAATCTATCTATATACTATATCATTAAGTAATTTCAAATGCTAACAAATTCACCGAATGAACAAGTAATTCTACTCAATCATATATCAAATTGCGTAAAGCGGGAACTATGTGAGATTAATAATTTAGTAAACACACACACACACACACACAGAAATAATAACAAATTGTTAAAAAGTAACGAGATGATATAACTGTTCATTTTTGCATTGGATCATTTCAAAGTCATCATTTTCATTTTATTATTTCTAATCAACATTTATAATCAGCGTGAGAGAGAGAGAGAGAACAACTTACACGATAACAGAGATCCAAAATCGGTATCACAGAACCGGAAAGAGAGGGGGAGGGAGAGAGAGAGAGAGAGAGAGAGAGAGAGAGAGAGAGAGAGAGGAGAGAGAGAGAGAGAGAGAGAGAGAGAGAGAGAGAGAGAGAGAGAGAGAGAGAGAGAGAGAGAGAGAGAGAGAGAGAGAGAGAGAGAGGAAACAAAATTACATATTGCTCGTAGACGACGCGATGTGATTACCCCGTCGGTCGCACTAACAACTTCTTCTTCCCGGTTTCTTCTTTTAGAAAACACAGTTAAGCAAAGAAACAGGGACAAAATAAACTAAACTGCTTTTTTAAAAAAAAAATTGTTTTAATGTGCAAGCGTATACATTAATTAGAAGAATGTATTGAAAAGAAAATTAACTGTTAGAATTTATAAGTGCCTCAAAAATCAAAATGTAAAAAAAAAAAAAAACAATTGAAATCAATTCCTTTTAATTTTTTTTTCTATAATTTCACTCGAGTGCAATTATGCACATGAAAGGCAAGCACCAAAATTATGGAGCAACAAATATTAGTGAAAGAGTATCTTAATTCTTAAATTTTCGCGAATCGCATTTCTTTGCAACAAAATAGCAAATGTGGAACGATAACTATTTTTCAAGCACAATTTCATCTTGAGGTTTTGTCAATAATCAATTTCCGTTGGTAACTTGAGAAATCCCCATCTTTGAAAATTATGTTTGGCAACTCATCTTCTACTCTGGATATAAAAGATTTGAATCATTCGAGTTGTAGCCTTGTAGGCGACTATGCGTGGAGAAAGCATACGAGGCTTTCAAGCAAATGAGTTTTTGGCCCGAGTGTTTTTGTGTTTCTAAAAGCAATGGACATGTTTGAAAATCAATTGGGTTTTTTCATTAAACTACATGCAACATAACAATTCATTAACAAGTATTAGTATTGATATGGATCAAAATTTACATCTCACTTTCATTTGGACCTAACTCTTATACAAAGAAACTCAAAACTTACAAAATGTCCAACCAATTGGTATTTAACCTTCGATTTTCTGTATTGACTATCAAACTATTATTCTAAATGTTAATAGACTACTCAATATTTAAGCACAGATTACTTCGCACAAATTGCTTATTATACTTGGAAATCAATATACTAACATATTTTGATCGCAAAGAGAAGCATATAACCAAAGCAACAAGAACAAGGAACCAATACTCTTCAAAATGGGAACAAAAAACTCAGTAACATATCACAATGTCTACATACTTGAAAGAAACCATATTCATATTACTAATCATCTGGCAGCAGAACAGAAAAATTGGTTTAGAGTGCATTAAAACTATTTTGATCCAGATACCATGCCCTCATGATCTATCCAAGGTAAACTAGATGAGCACTCGTCTCTCATGGAGCAACAACAATTGTTCCAGCAACTTGATCAAGATCTCTCTGTCCACTGGATGTGATCTTTCGCCCACTGAATTGCAGAAAAAACAAACCATCAGTTCAAGCAATTTCAAATTTATGATTACAGAAGGCAGGTGAATCTGTTTTAAGATATATCAAATGTACTATTATCATCCACAGCTACCATAATTACTGAGAATTAAAGCTGTATTTCTTTAACTAGAGTAAGTCTAACAGTAGATTCACATGCAATAGAACAATATTAGGAGACTGACTACCAAAGGCACAAATACACTCTTTTTATTCATTAGACTAGTTAACTTCATGAGAACGCATAGTATGTACTTTGTAGTAATTCAATAGGTAATTGAAATAACATGTGATGTCTACTGAAGATGAAATTATAAGCAGACGAAACTTTGACACTACTAATATGTAACTTGCTTGGTGCTTACCCCTTGCTGTCAAAGTCAACAATGTTCATGGTCTGCAATTGCTGAAGGATATGGCGGGCAATACCTCCACTGCTCTTGCAGAAATGTGTAGGTGCACTTCCATTTCTCTTGCTGCCACCATAGATCCTCCTGAACGCACCAACACCTAGACCACCCCTTAGGTAGATTTTCCTTGCCATTGAGGCTGTATTGAAGTTAGTCAGAGTGAGAAAGTAATTAGTATTTTAACGCAGAGCAGATATAATGGTGTTCTTTTCTGATTGCAGGAGAACATAACAAAGTAATTGATCATCATACCAGCTCGAATGTAATACCAATCCTCATCATATGGAGCGAGTTCTTTAAAGGTGCCAGTCTTCACTATATCAGTCCAGTGTGGTAGCTCCATCTGTTCAACATTAGTAGCATAATATAAGACCACTACAAACAGCCACGATTACTTTCTGTAGCGATGCATCAGCGATGCATCGGTTGTAACGCAATACTATAACCACTAGACATCATTTTAATTACTACGAGTTCATAGATATTAATCAAACTTCTAATTAACACCTTTTGCGCTAATAATATAAAAATAAACGAAATTGTTTAACAAGAAAACACCAATAAGAAAACAGACTGCACACTTTCTAAATTCAAAATGCCAACTACCAAATCACAAAACAATCAAGATATCCAGGCATCACATAAACATTACAGGAATTTTGCAACAACTTCGATATCTTTAAAAACAAATACTATCAGTTAATTCACAAAGAAATACAAAAGTTAATTACAATTTCAACAAATGCTAAATCATGTATAACAATAACATATCTATATAATTCCATTTCACTTTGTTCTATCCTAACTTGATTAACAAACTATACAGTGTACATAAGCACCACATATACTTACACATACATACAGGGGAGAGGGAGAGAGAGAGAGAGAGAGAGAGAGAGAGAGAGAGAGAGAGAGAGAGAGAGAGAGAGAGAGAGAGAGGGAGATTACCTTTCCGGAGCGCTTGAGATGAGCGGCATAAGCCTTAACGAACTCATGAGGAGAAACATCCTTCACAGTTTTAGTTGTCGCCATAGCTGCTCTCTTCTATATTCTCAGCCGCCGCAGATCTCCTAGGGTTTCTCTTGCTCTCTTCAGAGTTCATATGACTTTGTAACTGAGAATAGAGACAGAGCAATATATTGAGGGAATGGGGCTTAGGGTTTTATTTATTGTTTTGGGCCGTGCGACACTTAGCAGCCCAGATTGTGTTTTGCTCGTCCAAATTAAACAATACCCCTCCGGCCCATCAAAACTGAAAAATTGAGTCACTTTAGGTGTAATTCGAACCGAGTTGAATCAAGTTTGTGCATATCAAATTTGAATTCGATTTTTTTTTTTTTGAGTCAGGTTTGGTCTAACATTTATCAAACCTGAAATTTATGTTCGAACTCGATTCATTAATATACAAGTCGAGTTTGATTTGTTATTGAGTTTTCGAGTTTATCGAATTTTTGAACGAGTTTTCAAGCTTTCGAGTTTTTTCAACGATTTTTTGAGTTTTTCAAGTTTTAACCGATTTTCGAGTTTTCGAGTTTATCGAATTCTTATCGAGTTTTCGAGTTTTGATTTCAATCCTGTAAAAAATGATCTGATTATATTATTTTCTATTCAAGTTTAATCTAAAATTATTTTTTCCTTATTTATAATGACAATAAACTTTCGATATAATACCCTAATATCCTTTATAATTTTGATTATCAACTTTTTCTATCAATTAAATAATTTTTTAATAATTTTTGTTTATACATATTTTACGGATGCATTTTATCTGTGTTATAAATTATGCAACGTATAAATAACGATAATGAAATGTGCATATTTTAAAAGTAGGCATATAATATTGATTGTGAACGAATATGATATTTATTTTTCTAAAATAGTCATCATTGTATTGAGAGTCATTAATAATTTAATAATTATATTTTTAATTTAATAACAATATTGTATATATTACAATGTTACTATTTTATTGTATAGATCCCAAGAAATTGATACATCATTAGCTGAAACGTGCAGGAGTCATTTGTATGCAGTGACGTCGGTGTTGATTTGTTATGATAATTATCTACTATTTTTTTGTTTCCATTTCAATTGATCATTTAACAACAGTCAACACAAATAACGAATAACAGTGCTTACAATGGCAGTCTAATTGGTCCATACATTTAGAATAAATGATCTGGGACTTAAACGTTTCATTCTCTAACAAAACATTTTCATCCGAAAATCACAAATCCACAAATATTTATAATTGTTACCTTAGATCCGTTTAACTTACATTACTAAAATATTTACTTCTTTTGACTTATAAATAATAAGATAAATATAAAATATATTTGCTTATATTTCAGTGACGTATTTGATAAATTCTGATTTATAAATTGTTTCTTTAAAAATTATAAAATTTGTTATTAGATATATAACTATAATAAGAAGCACATTCCCCAAATTCTTTCATAAATCACCGCAATAGCATTACATAGCATTTAAGTTACATAACCAACTAGTAGGTTAATTTTATCAAAAAAGATTTTTATATATTATATTTGAAATATGTAAATATTAAAAATATTGTCAAATAGTAATCTAATTCTTACAAAAAAATTCTATTAGCATTCTTTCTCATAGAATTTTTTTTTAAAAAAAAAAACAACTCCAAACAACACCTTATGAAAAATATTTATTTCTTATGCATCGTCTTTCCCTTCTTTCTTTAGAAAAAGAACTTTTAATAAAAAGAAATATCTCAAGCAACAAATCACTTTCAAAATACACGAGGAGAAGAACAAACCAGCATCTTTATTGACGGCTAAAAAATCCAGTACAACAAAATTAAATAATTCAAAATATCAACTAGTATGCATCAGTTTGATCTTACATGTTTCAAATATTATGCGCAATTTGACTCATTTTTAATGTTGTTGGTGACCTTACAATAACGAAATTAGTCCCATTCGATCAAATTTTATATTTGCCATCATCAGTTTTCGGCAACCTGATAATGTTGCTACAAATGTCCCTCCATCCAAGCCATCATAGGTGGAATAATGTTGAAGTCCCTGTCTCTCTATTACAGACAGAAACTGGATACAACAGCAAATCTAAAACAAACCTCGTACTATTGTTTGATGTGCAAAGGACGAGGTTTGAGTCCCAATTTAATACACCCCGTTCATCGTGATCATGCCTTGATTGCAATATTATTATATATATATATAGATGGTTTGAGTTATGGAAGAAGCAGAGTCATTAATCATGGACTTGAAGCAACATGTCTTGGTTGTGCCATGTCCAGCACAAGGCCATGTTACGCCTCTCATCAAAATGGCATACAATTTGGCTTATCACGGGATAAAGGTCACATTTGCCAATTCCGAATTCGTTGAAGCAAAAATTCTAGCTGCAATGTCCGACTCAGACAAGGATCAGTGTCCACTAAGGCTAGTCAGCTACTCTGACGGACTGGAGTCGGACCCTGAACAAAGAAATGGACTAGGGATGATGGATTGCCTTAAGAAAGTCATGCCAGAGAATCTGGAAAAATTAATTAAGCAGATCAATCACTCGGATAACAAGGAGCCAATTACTTGTGTAATAGCTGATCTAGCAGTTGCATGGACACTTGAAGTTGCCAGGAAAATGGGTCTTAAACAGGTTGCAGTTTGGCCAGCAGGACTAGGTTGCTTGGCCTTGTTGTTTCACATCCCAAAACTTATAGAAACAGGAGTTATCGATAAAAATGGTATGTGTATGAAAATGTCTTTAACAGAATCATATATGTCCTTGATTCAGTACAAAAACTATTAACCTTTTCTGTTAATAATTTTTTTTTTTTTGCCAGGTTCAGTAGTTAGAAATGAGCTGATCCGTTTTTCAGAAGAACTTCCATTGTTGAAAAGCAGCGAACTCACTTGGAGCTGTCCCGGTAATCTAACAGCACAAAAATTTCTATTAGACTCTTCTCTAGCTGTCAAAGAGGCGGCTGAAAATGCTAGCTTTGTTCTATGCAACACATATTATGAACTTGACTCATCTTGTGCCATGATTCCTAACATCCTTCCAATTGGTCCACTACCTGCAATAAAAAATTTAAATCCTTCTAGTGGAACTTTTTCATCTCAAGATTCAACTTGTTTAAGCTGGCTAGACAAACAACCTTCAAACTCAGTCATTTATATTGCTTTTGGCAGCACGACAGTGTTTAGCCAGAAGCAGTTTAATGAATTAGCACTTGGTCTTGAGCTATCAGGCCACTCCTTTCTATGGGTTGTACGATCTAACATCGTCAATGGATCATTTCCTGAATACCCTAATGACTTTCTGGAAAGAACAGCTAACCGAGGAAAGATTGTTGAATGGGCACCTCAAGAAGAAATTCTTGCTCATACATCAGTTTCTTGTTTCTTTTCTCATTGTGGATGGAACTCGACAATGGAGGGACTGAGCCATGGTGTACCATTTTTGTGCTGGCCTTATATGTGGGATCAATTGTATAATAAAAATTATATTTGTGACATGTGGAAAGTTGGGTTATCACTTGAGTATGACGAAGATGGGATGATATCTAGGCACGAGATTAAGACTAAGATTGATAATCTATTAACTGATGATGGAATTAAGACAAATGCATTGAAGCTGATGGAGAATGCTAAAAAGAGTGTAAATGAAGGTGGTTCTTCATATGAGAATTTTAAGAGCTTGATCGAGTACTTAAAAGCCTAAATCATAAATGATGGACTCTGCTTGTTTTTTGTTATTTTTCCTGTCTTTTACCCCTGGTTCATAGAAGCTTGTAGTGGTTTTTTTTTTTCCATTGTTATTCTTCTTTGATTTCCTTATATTGAACTGAAAATTATCTAGATCAAGAACTCACTGTCCACTGGATGTGATTTTTGGTCCACTGGATTGACAAAGAACAAACCATCAGTTCAAGCAGTTTCTTATTAGGAATTACTGAAGCCATTGTCACTAAAATGTTAGTACTATGAATCTCTTTCACTAATCGTTTGTGTACTTCTACAAAAAATTTGAAAATATACTTCTGTATTTGAAAAATATAGCATTTGGATTTTAAAATTTGATTAATATATGGTGGTACGTCTCCTGAATACCCGGATGGTTTCCTGGAAAGAACAGCTAGTCGAGGAAAGATTGTTGATTGGGCACCTCAAGAAAAGGTTCTTGCTCATACTTCAGTTTCTTGTTTCTTTTCTCATTGCGGATGGAACTCAACAATGGAGGGACTGAGCTTTGGGGTACCGTTTTTGTGCCGGCCTTACATTTGGGATCAGTTTCATAATAAGAGTTATATTTGTAACATGTGGGAAGTTGTGGCGATGATGATCGACTGTCTACTTGTTATTTGTTATGTTGCAATGTTATCTCATACCTGCCTTGTATTCCCTAGTTGGTGGAATTTTGTAGTTAATTTCCTTATTGTTATTGTTCTTGATTTCCTTGTTTGAATAAAGTCAATGGTGAGGGCTGGGAGGGCTGTGGCCTGTGGGCTCTAAATGTGGTATCAGAGAAGGCAGGCAGGTCATTCATCCATTTTTTAATATTACGACCAAAAGTTTGAGAATAGAGCAGAGCTCTAATGTTCATAGCTACAAAACAAGACCAAATAGATAAACTATCTCATACAAGACAAGAAACAAGCAAATCACAGGCATAACATTTGTCCAGCTAAATATTCGTATTCCAAACCAAGCGAGTTAAACGAGAAAAGCTCAAATCGGTCACAAGACACCACCTATAGTAAAAAATAATCACCTGAACCGTATGGTCAATTAGTCAATACGATGTACTTATATATTTATTTTTTTTCCTATTAAAATGCTGCCAAAATTCATATTCTATGAGTAATGTTTTAAATTTTTAAGTTTTTGAAAATTTCTAGAATAATTTGCGACTAAATTTTAAATATATTTTACCAATTCATAAAATTCGATTAATCTATAAAAAATTAAATGATAAAGTGTATTATTGTTAAGGCTAATATATTAATATTAATTTTATTAAAATTATCAAATTAATGCTCCAATAAATTTTTTTCAGTTAATTCGTGATTAGTTGATTAATCCCTTTTCTATTCACGACTTCTAACAATCACTTTATGAGAGTCTAAATCAACTTTAGATTGTTTCCAAAACTTCCAAAATTAAAGGTCAATCATTATTTTTTAAAATTTATAAATTATTATTTAATCCTTAAAAAATTTTAAGGTATAAGTTGAATACAACTTGTCATGTAGCCCGGATTTGATTTGAACTTAATAAATGAATATCAGTTGTGGTAATTTTATTTATTTTCAATCAAAACTTAATCAATATCATCACACAAAAATTAAATGGGATAAATTAAGTATGTAATCATTGTAGTGCAATTAATTAATTAGAATGATATTCATGTTAGACAAAGTAAGAAAACAAAATAAAAAAGTGGTACTATGTACATTAACTAACTAAATTATATTTAATAACTATTTATAGTACTTTTATCCACATGAATGCATCTAGAAATTAATAACTTGTCTCTTTAAAAAGAAGAAATTGACAACTTAATAATATTTTTACATGTGTTTAACATATTATTATAACAAATTCATGTTGTGAACAACTCAACATCTCTCGACAAGCTAATTTATTAGTTTTAGTTACAAATGTCTTCATCCTACTAAGTAGCAATCGCAGGCCGATTAGCTCCCAGTCCCTGTCCGTCCATATAGATATAGATTAGATTTGATCGCAAATTTTATAAAATAAGAGTAATTGTTAAGTTATCATCAAAGTGTGATAGAATGCAGATTAATTAGAAGAGATTGAGGAGCCTGTATTTGTATCTCAGGGAGGGAATTACCTGAGATACTTGTATGTAAATATAGGAAGGACAATTTTGTAAAATCACAATTTTTTAATTAGTTAAATTTATAATATATTTTTAAGTATCTCAACAAAAGTCCTTTTTCTCTAATTTTTTCTCTAATTAGAATTACTTCATATATTCAATCAAAGTTTTATTATAATATTAAATTGTCAATTTTTTAAAATATTTCAAAATATTAGGAAAATGTCATATCATATATTCAACAATAATGTTACATATTTTAAGTGAATTTTAAAAAATTTCCCAAATGATATAAGAAGTATTCTAATTTGTGAAATTTATATAAATACACCGCTTCATTTAAACAATAATGATAATAATATGGTGACTTCTCATCATTTGTAAACAATTTTAGAATCCTTTTTTACAACTCTAACATTTCTCATAAAATAAATCTCATACTTTTCTCTAAAATGTTGAGGACATGAAGTGTATTTAATCACTTTGTAAGTTTTTTTTTTTGAATTTCAATTTTTTTGAATTTTTTAAAATACTTATTTAAAAGTTTAGTGACATGCATTCATAAAATTTTAATATGTTTAACAAAATTAAATGATTTTACGATGTCAATATTTTATTAAATAATTTAAAATAATAATATTAAAAGATAATGTAAACCTATTAATTTTAAATAAATTTGTTGCAAATTTGTATTGATTGTATTCAACTCTACTACAATCAAAATCAATTAAATATTATTAATATCTATAAATAAAAAGTGAACATCACTAGTAGAAAATTGGCCTTTTACGTCGGTTAAATAGGTCTTATACGTCGGTTAAATGGCGACGTATAGGCAGGCGACGTATAAAGTCAGAGTCTTTTACGTCGGTTAAAAAGGCGACGTATATTGTATCCTTTTACGTCGGTTCTTCTAAACAACCGACGTATATTGTATCCTTTTACGTCGGTTCTTCTAAACAACCGACGTATATTATTATCCTTTTACGTCGGTTCTTTTAAACAACCGACGTATATTATTATCCTTTTATGTCGGTTCTTTTAAACAATCGACGTATATTATTATCCTTTTATGTCGGTTCTTCTAAACAACCGACGTATATTGTCCAAAATATTAAAAAAAAAATATTTTTTTTCTGTACAAAACCCAGAAAATTAATTAAAAACTTCCAAAATCAACCAATAATTTTAATATTCCCTTATGCCATCAAGTTATTTTTTAGCCCTAGCAAGCACCAGTTGGTTAATATACACATCATCAATCAGAACTAACAAACAATTACACCGTATAATCGTATCGTAAGAACAGAAACGAAGTGGAATGAAAAAACAAAATAGAAAATGAATTAACTCAAGAAACCCAAATTGCAAGAACCCAAGGATCAATTTGAATAAAAGAAATCTACAAATCAATAATTTAAATCTACAAGCAATATGTTAGTGGCTGAGTGTCCATCTGTCCAGCATCAAACTTCACGTGTTCTGAAACAACTGATTAAAATTAAAAAAATTCTGCTTCAAACTGTGTGCTACCTGCATCTCTTCTGCATTACGGCTAACCAGAAATGAATCAGCACCAAGATGCTCAATTGCTTCTTGTTTCTTGGCAAGGGAAGTACTAATCACAGTCACCTTTGTGCCCAAAGCCTTGGCAAACTTGACAGCAACATGACCAAGCCCTCCTAAGCCTACAATACCAATGTGCATTCCAGGCTTGTCGAGACCAAAGTATCTCAGGGGACTGTAAGTTGTAATACCTGCACAGAGGAGTGGAGCTCCAGCATCAAGGGGAAGATTCTCTGGCCAGCGAACCACAAAGTGCTCATCAGCAACTAGTGTATCAGAGTATCCTCCAAATGTAAGAGTTCCGTCATAGTAAACGCTGCCACATGTTGTTTTTAGTTGAGGACAGTAACTCTCAAGATCAGCCGCACAGTCATCACATGACCTACATGATCCAATTATGTATCCAACTCCGACTTTATCTCCCACTTTAACTTTTACTACCTTGCTACCCACTTCTGTAACTTCACCAACAACCTCATGCCTGCATTTATGGATCTAATTAGCATTCATGGTAGGTAATAGGTATGATGACTTGTATTGATGAAATTAGCCATTTCTTTGAACAGACAATGGAAACCGAAAACTTGGTCATCGATCGAGTGATTAAATGTTAACTATCAGAGATGATAACTATAGAAAACATCAATCTGACAGTATAAAATTGCTCTGCTATTATCTACCTATTTTCTTGTTGTTTAGGTACTACTATAATCTGTCTTGTTGACCCATTTCTAAGTTTGTTTTATGCACTTGACCTTATCGTTAAAAGAAGACTCACCACCACCTTAGAGTGACTCCGCGCAGAACGTTTTTTGGAAGAACATCTTTTGTGTACATGTTTCTTCATAGATTTAGTACCAGAGCAGCAATGCTTGTGGCTACGAGCAGTTCTCCTTTTTTGTGCAAAAATAGAGGACTTGAAACACCCTTCACCATGGTTGTCTTCATGTGCTAAGAGTAACATACTATTACAGCTAACTAGCAAGCATGTCCCTGCATCTGCAAGAACAGCAGCCCAAATAGCAGTCTTTGGGATAATTGACAGAAATATATTTTCAAGGATTTTCAATTACAAAGAACGGTAGTTATACTTCTAATAGCTATACTTTATCATAAATAAACACATAACAAGCATGGTAAAAATGTGGTATAAATAAACTAACAAGTAATTATTGGACATATGTAGTATATTTGAGATATTAATACTACCTGACTGATTGACTAATATAGGTAAAAAAATATGTTGCTTGATTTACAGTAAATGATAGCAATTTTTATCCTAGTTGAATGCTGTTTCTTTCTCACATGTACCACAATCAACCATCAAATTGCTTTTGAAACAGGAAGGAAAAAACATTTTACATTCAGTTAATGAAATTATATTGTAGTAATACTGTCAATGAGATTCATGTATAAGCTAAATCAAACATCTGACCCAACAGAAAGCAGACTTCAAATGCACATGATATGTTATGATAAAAAGATAAGAGAATATCAACAAGCTCACAATAGTAAGTATGAAATGTATTAGACTATTAATCAACAGACAAAAAAAGAGAGTAGAACTTACATAGGGAACATAATTTCCACTCCAATCCCTGCAATAATTCTCCGAATCCTAACTGTGGTGTGAACACCAGCATTCTGCTTTGAGATCACAATTCCTTTATAAATAGACTGCCTCCTTCTATTTTCCGGAACTTCCTATAATCCATATACAAGGTCACAAACTTCACACACCCAAAGCAAAATACAGGAAGAGATAAAACTCCAATATCAATTTAATAACACATTACCAATTTGATTTCCACAATATCCCCGCTTCGTAGGTCCGGAATAGGCCTTACACTCACTGACGCGTCAATAGCTTGCTTGTTCAATATCTAAGCAAACAAACATCTAGTTAATTGTAATAATCCATCACATCTCACTTCAACCACAATCTCGCTCAATGTCATTAGCATTTAACTATAAATAACTTAAAAAATAACTAAACAACTTAGAATGATAGATTATAAGTTCATAATCCAATAAAATTTCAGAATTAGGCATACATGATAGAGAATTGAGTATCGAAAAATACCCCCATTATATCACCAAGTTTGACAATAGGCTTCCTTTTCTCAATTTCAGGTTCCGGTTCAACGACAGCTTCCTCTTCACCTTGCTCATTCTCAGCCACTGCTACGCTGCTTTCCGATGCTTCGGATTCAGCTCTAACAAACAAAGAACGGTTATCTCTCTCACCCAATTACTCACCATCGACACAATTACTCACCGCAAAAGAGATTGAGAGAGATTGTGGAGAAATAAGAGAGAAGGGAGAGATGTCGAGAGAGAGAGAGGAGAAGAAGAGGGCAGAGAGAGAGATTTGGGTCGATCGAGAGAGAGATGTTGGTAGATCGATAAATAAAATTAAAACAAAAAAGATAGTTAAAATATATGTTTAAGAGATTTAATTCAATCCAACGGCTCAGATCTTGTTAATTTAATCCAGCGGTTCAAAGTAATCTGAGAGAAGCACAATCCTTGTGCTTCAATGTTACCCAATAATAATGTGACACGTGGCAACTTCTAATTTCTTTAATTTCTTTAAAGGTTTTATACGTCGATTATATTAAGAGCGACGTATAAAGTAGTATTATATACGTCGCCTTTCCTCAACCGACGTATAAAGTAGCATTTTATACGTCGCCTTTTTCTCAACTGACGTATAAAGTAGCATTTTATACGTCGTCTTTCCTCAACCGACGTATAAAGTAGCATTATATACGTCGCCTTTTTCTCAACCGACGTATAAAGTAGCATTTTATACGTCGCCTTTTCCTCAACCGACGTATAATATGACTTTATACGTCGGCGTTTTGTTCAACCGACGTAACAAATTTTAAAAATTGACCTTATACGTCGTCTTTATGCGGAACCGACGTATATAACTACTTTATACGTCGCCTTTGGCTAGAACCAACGTATAAGAGGCGACGTATAAGGTCAGTTTTGTACTAGTGCATGTTTAATATTTAAAATTAATACACCTATAACAGAGTATTGCTATTTGCACAAAATTGGCTTCAAAATTTTTTCACGAATTGGATTTTAATAATGTGAATTGTTATTGGTTGATATTAATGTGAATGCAGGAGGTCATTATAATTAATTGAATATAATCAATCAAATTGAGAAATATATCATTTTATGAAATTTTTTGTACCCAATTTTGTAATTCTAGCATTTTTTTATAAGTACGAGCAAAACAACTACAGTATATAACAACCTGCAAAAATTACATTTTTTTTTTGAAAAAATTAGGAATATTAAGAAATTGTTAGTTTAATAATTTGTTTTGTAGGTCATCCACATAATTGCATTAAAATGAGTTTAGTTATTTGTATATGTAGTCAAATATTGGAAATTAGTAACCCACCGTCAGTGTCCCAGTTGATTGATTGGACCGTGACTTTTGGGGTTTACTACCCCAAGTTCTCGAAGACATGGAAGTAATTGAATTGACATGTGTGCGACCAGACACCCAATTATTAAAAGGAAAATATTGGAAATTAGTAACACAATTGTAGACTTTGAAAAAATCTTAAAGAATCTCTTTTGCAAAAGAAGAACGACAAGTACCAGGGACAATTTTTTTCAAAGAAAAAGGAATAACTTTATTTACAAAAAACAAGTAAGAGGGACGGTGGGAGTAACACACAGATTTCTTTCCTTCATTGCAATACTATTATATATATGTGGTTTGAGTTTAGGAAGTAGCAGTGTCATTTAGCCATGGACTTGCATCAACGTGTATTGGTTGTGCCATTTCCAGCACAAGGCCATGTCATGCCTCTCATCAAACTGGCATACAACTTGGCTTATCACGGGATCAAGGTCACATTTGCTAATTCCGAATTCACTGAAGCAAAAATTCTTGCTGCAATGTCGGACGCAGATAAGGAGCAGTGTCCAATAAGGCTAGTCACCTACTCAGATGGATTGGAGTCACAACCTGATGAAAGATATGGACAGGGGCTGATGGATAGCCTTTTGAAAGTCATGCCAGACAATATTAAAAAATTAATTAAGCACATCAATCATTCGGATAACAGGGAGCCAATTACTTGTGTCATAGCTGATCTAACAGTTCATTGGACACTAGGAGTTGCCAGTAAAATGGGTCTTAAACAGGTTGCAGTATGGCCAGCAGGACCAGCTTGCTTGGCCTTGTCACTTCGTATCCCGCAACTTATTAAAACTGGAGTTATGGATGAAAATGGTATGTGTAGTGTCTACATATTGTATGTCTTCAACAAATTCATTTACGTTTTGAATTAGTAACAAAAAATTGTTATTTTGCAGGTTCACCAACTAAAAATGAGGTGATCACTTTATCAGATGAGGTTTCTGTGTTGAATAGCAGTGAGCTTCCTTGGAGCATTCCTGGTAATCCAAAAGCACAAAAAAATTTTTTAGACTTTTCTCTAAATGTCAAACAGGCTGCTGAAAAGGCTAGCGTTGTTCTATGCAACATATTTAATGAACTTGACTCATCCTCTTGTGCCTTGATTCCTAACATCCTTCCAATTGGTCCACTACCTTTAGTAAAAAAATTAAATCCTTCCATCGGAACTCTTTTGTCTCAAGATTCGGCTTGTTTAGACTGGCTAGAAAAACAACCTTCAAACTCGGTCATTTATATTGCTTTTGGCAGTACTGCAATGTTTAGCCAGAAGCAGTTTAATGAAGTAGCACTTGGTCTTGAACTCTCAGGCCACTCCTTTTTATGGGTTGTACGATCGAACATTGTCAATGGATCATCTCCTGTATACCCGGATGGTTTCCTGGAAAGAACAGCTAGCCGAGGAAAGGTCGTTGAATGGGCACCCCAAGAAAAGGTTCTTGCTCATACTTCAACTTCTTGTTTCATTTCTCATTGCGGATGGAACTCAACAATGGAGGGACTGAGCTATGGGGTACCTTTTTTGTGCTGGCCTTACTTTTATGATCAATGTCTTAATAAGAGCTATATTTGTGACATGTGGAAAGTTGGGTTATCATTTAAGTATGACAAAGATGATATCATATCGAGGCATGAGATCAAGACTAAGATTGATAGTCTATTGACTGATGATGGTATTAAGAGAAATGCATTGAAGCTGATGGAGGATGCTAAAAAGAGTGTAAATGAAGGTGGTTCTTCATATGAGAATTTTAAAAGTTTGATCAAGTACCTAAAGGCCTAAACTCATCAAAGTTGCTTTTCTGCTGCTATGTTTTTTTCCCTGGTTTAATTACTTTTGGTGACAATTGGAACAAATGCATATGGAATGATGATCAAGTGTCTGCTTGTAATGGTTTTTTCCAAATGTTATTATTCTTAATGTCCCCTATTGAACATTTGAACTAGATATTATCTAGATGAGCTTTTGATATCTCACATGAAGCAACAACAATTGTTCGAGCAACTTGATCAAAATCTAGCTGTCCACTGGATTGCACCAAGAACAGTTCTGCATAAATCTTGGAAGAGTCAGCATTTCAGGATAATCAATTATCAGTCATTCCTTAATTTTTTTTTTAAACCCAATTAAGTACAATCTTCAAATGTTTACAAGTCCAGCATAAATCAGAAGAATATGTTGAATCTGTTAGATATTTTGTATAAATATCTTTTTAAAAATTTCAAAATTATTTTCTTAAAAAATCTTTTCTTTAATTATGTTAAAGATTTTTCTTTAAAACTTATTCTTCAGGTACTCTTTTTGAACTTTATTTCAATTTTTTATGATAATAATTTGATCCATTAATTATTTATCAGTTTCTAATTTTGACTTATAAAAAAAAGAATATTGATTCACAGAGAGGGAAACTTCATTCCTAGTTCATCTTATTCTACGTAGCTATATTTAGGGAATGGAATGAGGGGGAATGGAATGAAAGTTGAACTATTATTTGGGTAAATTTTGAGGAAATTGTTTAAAATTTTCATTTCTTCTTCCATTCCATTTCAAACTATTTGAACTAAAATTTTAACTCAATGTTTTGGAAGGAATACTCGTTTCATTTCTATATCAATTTTCCTACCATCTTTATCATGGAAAATTTAGACTCCCTCATATTTATTCATGATTCTACTTATATATTCTTATTTCTTCATAAAATTTGAATATAATTTTTCATTCCATTCCATCCTCGTTCCATTCCCACCAAGTGAACACAGTGTTTGGGAGAATTTTCAGAATAAGTCAACTTATTTTAAGACAAAATTAGAGATTCTTAATTTTTTTCTGAAAAAAGTTAACTTTTTTTTTTTGTAACTTATAGTATCCCAAACATACATTAAATACTTGTATAAAAAAATTACCAAAATATGAAATTTTTATCCGAAAATAAGTCCAACTTATTTTAAGTTTTGGCAAATAAGCCCTTTCTTCCTCCATCTTCTTTACAAATCGACTGCTCATCTCAAAGTTGAGGATGAACGGGAAGGAGGTGTTTATCGCTAGGAATTGTTATCCAAATTTAACCATATTTTTTAATAAAATTGAAAACATGATATTTTTTGATAATTTCCCTAGTTAAATGGATCTAGATCATCCTCTGGTTGAAACGCTGAGGTTAGATAGTTTTTACATGTAAAATTATAAGGACATACTTGTAAATTTAAATTTTAGCTGTGTAATTACAAAATTACTATACTGTATTCTATGAAAAAATAACCTAATATCATGATATTACCTAAGGTCGCCCTCAGACACATTTCTCTTTTTATTAATGTACTATTAACATTTTTATTCAAATTCCAATACTACTTGGTAATTCTTGTAAACACAACTACAAATGCTCGAGCATAATACTAATAAGTTTTTGATATTGTAGTGCATTCTCTCTTTCTCTCTCCATTTTTTTCTATAAAAATTTATTTTATTTTGGAGTAATGCTAGGTGCACAGAATTGGTTACAGAGCAGAACCCATTATAATTAATTAATTTTTTTAACATCCCACATCGATTAGATTAATAGTATTTGGGTGTGATAGGTTGTTGAGTCCGGTATATATTCGGTTGTGTCAATCAAATTGAGACACGTATCATTTTATTAAACTTTTTGTACCCAATTTTATAATTCCAATCATTTTTCTTTTCGAAAAGAAAATAGTAACAAACCACATTCAATTTAGAAGAGAAAAACAAGAGTAACAGGACGACTGAGCATCTTTAGTGACGGCAATCGGCATAAATAATCTAAAATATTCAGGGGTGATTAGATAGTCTTCTTGCTCACATTTATTAAAAGACATATGTTGTTTCAGTTTAGCAAGTAGCAGTGTCATTAATCATGGACTTGCAGCAACATGTATTGGTTGTGCCATGTCCAGCACAAGGCCATGTCATGCCTCTTATCAAACTGGCATACAACTTGTAATATAGGAAGCTAAATGTATATTTGAAGCTTAACTTAAACTGAAGATACAGAGGCTATTAATACAGAATGAACAGTATGGGAAATACATAAAGAAAGTACAAAGTTGGTAACTACGCTACAAGAGATGGGTTTAGTATTGGTAACTGCAGAAGATGCGGTATGGGAGAGTATTGATAATAACAAGGAGCATGTGTGATGCACTTCAGGACTTATCACTAACATTCCCCCGCAAGATGGACGGTCCATCGGAGAGTCCAATCTTGGATAGCAAGGTGTCAAGACGAGGTCGGGACAGAGGTTTTGTCAGGAAGTCTGCCAACTGATCCCCAGTAGGAACGTGAGTGACTCGGAGTTTGCCACATTGAACTTGCTCTCGGATGAAGTAAAAATCGAGTGCCAAATGTTTCATTTTGGAGTGGAAAACTGGGTTGGCGCAGAGGTGAGTAGTGCTCAGGTTATCACAGAAAATAACTGGAGGAAGTTTTATGAGGACACCTAGCTCACGTAACAGGTTTTCAACCCACATTAATTCAGCTGTAGTATTGGCCACTGCTCTATACTCAGCTTCAGTTGAAGAACGAGCGACAGAACGTTGTTTCTTAGATGCCCATGTTATAGGATTTTTGCCAAGGAAAACTACGTAACCCATGGTGGAGGTGTAGTCATTGCAATCTCCTGCCCAATCGGCATCGGAAAAAGCGTGTAGATTGAGTGGAGAGTCCTTGTAAATCATGATCCCTTTATCCATAGTGCCACACAAGTAACGGAGAAGCCGTTTGAGAGCTACCCAATGATCAGAGGTTGGGCAATGCATAAACTGGGACAGTTTATTGATGGCAAATGCAACATCGGGACGGGTGAGAGTGAGGTATTGTAGACTACCTATGGCTGCCCTGTAGTCTTTAGGAACCTCAAGGGTGACACCGGAATGAGCGGATAAAGAATTAGTGACCACCATAGGAGTGGGAGAGCACTTTGCTTCTGCCATGCCCATTTTGTCAAGAAGATCACTAATATACTTCCTCTGACTGAGAAATAAACCAGTGGGCATTGGAGTGACTTCAACACCTAAAAAATAAGAAAGGGTGCCAAGATCCTTCAAGGAAAAACGTTTGGCCAGGCACTTGATGAGATCATCCAGTTTTTCCAGATTAGGACCCGTAATAATGATATCATCCACATACACAATAAGGTAAATTGGAGTGGAAGAATGATGTGATATAAATAGAGAATTGTCCGCAACGGAACGCTTGAACCCAATATTGAGCAGAAAGTTAGTGAGTTCCATGTACCAAGCTCGCGGGGCTTGCCGTAAACCATACACGGCCTTGAGCAATTTACATATATGAGAGGGGAATTCTATATTTGCAAAACCTGGAGGCTGTGACATGTAAACTTCCTCTGCCAATGTTCCTTGAAGAAACGCTGTATTTATGTCAAGTTGTCTTAAGTGCCAATCGTTTGTCACTGCCAAACCAAGCAAAGTTCGAATTGTTGCCGGTTTGACAACTGGACTGAATGTCTCTGTAAAGTCTATGCCTGGCCGTTGTTGAAACCCCTTGGCAACTAAACGTGCCTTATACTTGTCAATCGAGCCATTGCGATTATACTTGATACGAAAAACCCATTTGCACTTTACCAAGTTCTTGGAACTATCGGGAGGAACCAATGTCCAAGTACCAAGGTCATGGTGGGATCGAAGCTCTTCCTCCATTGCTTGACGCCATAAAGGATCCTTGAGAGCTTGATGCACTGTTTTGGGGACACTTGGTTTTGCTTTGACATTTGTCAGGTTAACATATTTGGGATTTGGCTTGAATATGTTGTTTTTCGATCGTGTGATGGTGCCAGGAGGGGGGTTTAAAGGCTGTGACTGTTGAGAAGAGTCAACGGACTCAGGGGCAGTGACGGGGACTGATTGAGGTTCAGTTTCGAGAGGAGGGGAGTGAGTAGAAGATGCATTAGTATGAGAGGGAGAGGGAGAAACTGTTTGTGCAGTTTGGGGGCTGCCCAGAAAAACTGTATCGGCAGTTTGGGGGCTGCCCATAGATGGTGTACGAGGTGGGCTGGGATGAGGTATGGGAAGAATGTGGTTAGGATGTGGCTCAGGTGATAAGAGTATAGGGAGAGACATAGGACACCATGTATCAACGTGGGGTCTAGGTGGAAGAGGTTCTGAGGAAGTAAGTTTAGTGTATGGAAATTCGGTTTCAACAAACCGAACATGCCTTGATGTGTAAATCTTGTTTGAGTGAGGATCATAGCAATGGTACGCACTTTGTGTTTTGGAGTAACCAAGGAAGATGCATGGTATGGACTTTGGGTCCAATTTATGGCGGGCATATGGTCGTAACCACGGATAGCACAAGCACCCGAAAGATTTCAATTTGAGATAATTTGGAGATGTTCCAAAAAGACAAAGATATGGAGATTGGAGACCTAAGGTTGGAGTTGGCATCCTATTAATGAGATAGGAGGCTGTGGTAAACGCATAGGTCCAGAATTTAAGTGGAAGACGACCATGATCAAGAAGAGAAAGGCCTGTTTCGACAATGTGACGGTGTCGTCTCTCAGCAAAGCCATTGTGTTCTGGTGTGTGTGGAGGTGATGTAAGATGAGAAATCCCATTGATGGTTAAAAATGAAGTTAAGGCAATGTATTCACCACCATTATCAGAGTATAGAGTTTTAATCTTGTTGTCAAAGAATTTTTCAACAATAGCTTTGAATCGAATAAAGACTGCCTTGGTGTCAGATTTATTTTGGAGAGGATAAAACCAAATATATTTAGTGTAGTGATCCACAAAAATAACATAATACTTGAAGCCATCAGTGGAGAAAATTGGCGAAGTCCATAAATCACTAAAAATAATATCCAGTGGTGCATGAGAGACCAAAGTAGATTGACTAAAAGGAAGTTTATGGATTTTGTTACATTGACATGAATTACAATTGAAAGAGAAATTCCGAGGCACATCAAGTTGAAAATGAGTGACTATATTTTTGAAGATGGATAGAGATGGGTGGCCAAGCCGATGGTGCCAATCTATGGCTGATGCTGTGACGGTGGAGAGAGCTAGGATGGATGGTATGGCTGGCCACTCATAGATGCCTTGCCTAGTTGGTCCCTTGGTGAGATGGGCTCCCGTTAGACGATCCTTAACAACAAAGTGGTCAGAAGCAAATTCTATTAGAAGATTGTTTTCTGAGCAAAGTTTTGAAATTGACAAAATATTACGAGTCATAGTGGGAGCACACAACACATTAGACAAAAGTATGGGAGAAGAAGATGTAGGGAAAGAAGTGGAACCAGTGTGAGTTATAGGGACTCCTGTGCCATCTCCAATAACAATTTCTTCTGTGCCATCATAGGGGTTGTGCATGGCTAGTGCTGAGAGGTCATGAGTTACATGATGTGTGGCTCCTGTGTCAAGTAGCCAAGGTGATGAGTTGTTGGTAGAAGCATGAGTGATAGCCATATGAGCCTGAGGTGCTGACTGAATGTTGGTCGGCCGAGGAGGAGGTCTGACATTTGGGAAACGTTCTTGAAAAATGGGACACGCATACAAGGAGTGTCCCTTGGTATGACACCACTGACAAGTGCCGAGGTAGCCTGATTTATTCATGTAGTTGAAACGCTTGGACTGATTATACGAGCCCCTGTGAGAAGAGTGGTAACTGTTGGATGCGTGCAGATTTGGTGGCCCATAATTGTTTTGTGCATGGTTATGATGTACAGGGCGGGAGTGTTGCTGAGAAGCGAATGCAGTTGGTTTAGCAAGCGTGACGTAAGCGGAAGCAGGTAGGGATATTGGTGAGATCTGGGCATGAGAACGAATGGTGTTCTCCCGAACAAGAAGTTTCTCATACAAGGCATCAAACGATATTGGAGTATCCCGTGCATGCACTGCATCTATGACGGCCTGGTATTTGTCATCAAGACCGTCCAAAACTTGGTCAGTGATTTCTTCTGAGCAAAGAGGAGAGCCAAGCACAGCAAGTTTGTCAGAGCAAACCTTAATAGCGTTCATGAATTCAGGAACGGATAGAAGACCTTTAGAGAGGGCCTTAAATTCAAGTTTGAGTAGCTTCTCATGGGCTCGAGATTGTTTGGCATAAGTGTTGGCAAGAGTATCCCATAGTTGCTTTGAAGTTTCTGAGCGAGCAACGAGTGGAACAACGGGGGGGTCGAGTGTGCCAATGAGCGCACCAAAGAGGAGTCTATCCTGCCTAACCCAAGTATGATAAGCGGGGTTAGGTACAGAGAGCGTTTGATTTGTTATGATAGAGGGTGGGGCGACTAAGGTGCCATCCAGAAATTTGTAAAGGTCGTACCCAATAAGGGTTGCTTCAACTTGCAGCCTCCATGACATGTGATTTGTGGTTGTAAGTTTGAGAATGTTGTTCAAGGAGACAACAATCAGCGGAGATGCAGGTTCAGCTGCATTTGGAATAGTAGTCTGGGTTGTCATGGAAATGGTTTAGGCTGGAGAAGAGAAAGAAAAAAAACAGGATGAGAGGTTTATTATCGAACCTGCTCTGATACCATGTAATATAGGAAGCTAAATGTATATTTGAAGCTTAACTTAAACTGAAGATACAGAGGCTATTAATACAGAATGAACAGTATGGGAAATACATAAAGAAAGTACAAAGTTGGTAACTACGCTACAAGAGATGGGTTTAGTATTGGTAACTGCAGAAGATGCGGTATGGGAGAGTATTGATAATAACAAGGAGCATGTGTGATGCACTTCAGGACTTATCACTAACACAACTTGGCTTATCACGGGATCAAGGTCACATTTGCCAATTCCGAATTCGTTGAAGCAAAAATTCTTGCTGCAATGTCCGACGCAGATAAGGAACAGTGTCCAATAAGGCTAGTCACCTACTCAGACGGATTGGAGTCACAGCCTGATCAAAGAAATGGACGGGGGCTGATGGAAAGCCTTAAAAAAGTGATGCCAGACAATATTGAAAAATTAATTAAGCAGATCAATCATTCGGATAACAGGGAGCCAATTAATTGTGTCATAGTTGATCTGACAGTTGATTGGACACTAGAAGTAGCCAGTAAAATGGGTCTTAAACAGGTTGCAGTTTGGCCAGCAGGACCAGCTTGCTTGGCCTTGTCACTTCATATTCCGCAACTTATTGAAACTGGAGTTATCGATGAAAATGGTCTGTGTAGTGTGTGTAAATCCTTTGTCTTGAACAAAATCATTTATGTTCTTGATTCAGTAACAAAAAACTGTTAACCTTTTTCGTTTTAAAATTTTCTTCAGGTTCACCAGTTAAAAATGAGGTGATCAGTTTATCAGAAGAAGTTTCTGTGTTGAATAGCAGTGAGCTCCTATGGAGCATTCCCGGTAAACAAACAGTACACAAATTTCTATTTGATATTTCTCTAACTGTCAAACAGGCTGCAGAAAAGGCTAGCGTTGTTCTATGCAACACATTTGAGGAACTTGACTCATCCTCTTGTGCCATGATTCCTAACATCCTTCCAATTGGTCCACTACCTTTAGTAAAAAATTTAAATCCTTCGATCGGAACTTTTTCGTCTCAAGATTCGACTTGTTTAAACTGGCTAGACAAACAACCTTTGAACTCGGTCATTTATATTGCTTTTGGCAGCACGGCACTGTTTAGTCAGAAGCAGTTTGATGAACTAGCATATGGTCTTGAGCTATCAGGCCACTCCTTTCTATGGGTTGTACGATCCAACATTGTCAATGGATCATCTCCTGTATACCCGGATGGTTTCCTGGAAAGAACAGCTACCCGAGGAAAGATTGTTGAATGGGCACCCCAAGAAAAGGTTCTTGCTCATACTTCAATTTCTTGTTTCTTTTCTCATTGCGGATGGAACTCAACAATGGAGGGACTGAGCTACGGGATACCGTTTTTGTGCTGGCCTTACTTTTGGGATCAGTTTCATAATAAGAGTTATATTTGTGACATGTGGAAAGTTGGGTTATCACTTAAGTGTGACGAAGACGATATCATTTCTAGGCATGAGATCAGGACTAAGATTCAGAGTCTATTAAATGATGACGGAATTAAGGCAAATGCATTGAAGCTGATGGAGGATGCTAAGAAGAGTGTAGACGTAGGTGGTTCTTCAAATGAGAATTTTAAAAGTTTGATCAAGTACCTAGAAACCTAAATTCATTAAATACATTTTTCTGCTGGTGCTATGTTTTTCCTTTTCCGATTTCGTTACTTCAAGCGTAGACAAACATCGTGATGTTGAAGATGGGGAACTTCAGCTGCATGATGTTGAACATGGGAGAATGAGATCAAAGTTGATGATGAGCTGTTTTGAGATGTTCTAATCAGTGGATGGTTATGTTATTTCCTGTTTCTTCTGTCATGTCTGTTAGCTCTATCAGTTTCCAGTGTCTGTTGCCTTTAGCTGCATGTCCATGTACTACTTCCTACTTCATCTGGGGCTTTTGTCTTTAGTAATGAATGGCCCTCCCAAAAAAAAAAAACAATGGATTCTATCTCCCTCTCTCTCTCTTCTCCCAAAAATTTCTTTCAAATCACTTTCAGTTCTTAGAGGAGAAAAACAAGAGTAACAGGATGATTGAGCATCTTTAGTGACGGCAATCGGCACAATGGATAAAATAATCTAAAATATCCAGGGTGATTGTCTAGTCACATTTATTAGCAGACTAATCTATGATCACTCCTTAGAGATATACTCTTTTGTACAATTTGTTAAATCATAAAAATAAAGTGGGGCTGAAATCGAAAATAAACATGTTCATTAATTCTTGCACTAGTTTGAGCTAAGCCGAAAGTATTTATCCTTACTCAATTACTAATAAAATTCATCCTACTAACTAATCAATTTAATTTTTCAAGTTCAACATATTATCTTTTCTATTTTTTAATAACTAAATAATTTCATTTTTTAGATAAAATACAATATCTTTTATATTTTATCTAACTAAAATTTCACATTTATTAATCAATTTCCTTTTTCAGGTTAAACAAATTATCTTTTCTAATTTTCGATAACTAAATAATTTACTTTTTCAGGTAAAATACAATATGTTTTACAATTTATCTAACTAAAATTTCTCTTTTTTTAAAAACACTACGAGCAATTTTGTTTATTAAAATAACATAATTATATTATAAGTACTATATTAACTAATCAATTACTTGTTTCAGCCAACACACATTATCTTTTCTCTAACTAAAATATCTATTTTTACAATTATATCATGGACGGTTACTTTTTTCAACCAAAACAAGTTATCTTTTTTATTTTCTCCTACTAAAACCTCTCTTTTTCCAATTATATCATGAACGTTTCTATTTAATAAAAATATTAACCGATTACTTTTTCAGCTAAAACATATCTGATATGGGCTGAAAATGAGCCTTAAAGACACATTTAATGTGGCATTAACTAGGCCGAAATTAGTCCAAACGTGGGGCCCACCAGCTGTGCCCAAAACCCTGATTATAGTATTAATTTCGTAATTAATATTAAGGGTAATAAACAGCTCAGCAAATAAGAGTTGGATAAGGATAATATCCCCTTCAGACTTATCCAATAAGGCATCCAATTCAATATGGAAACTGATTCCTACAAGGAATAGATCTAGAACATTCCTCAAAGACTTGCCCACCAAGTCTCCAAATCCTACCATAATTCTAAGGCTTCTCAGCCTATATAAAGGGTCAGACCCCTCACCTCAGAACTACGTTTTATTGGCTTGATTCTCTAATTTACAGAGATACGTAGGCATTCTGTGAGGACCGTTTAAGTCTCGAACGCAGAAGCAGCCATTAAAGCACGAAGCTCACGAACCCTAGCATTAAATATACAAACCCTAGCCGCAATATTTTCAACCTAGTTTTTATTCCACAACATTTGGCGCCGTCTGTGGGACTAGACATCAACCATGGTTACCACTCGAAGAACAACACCGGTCTCAACCGAGGCTACCTCTGGAACCATCGTTCCACCAATCGCTGCTCCTCCTGTTGGTACAGGGCCAGGGTCTGTACCCCCATTGACGGAAACAAACCCTCGTAGTCAGGCCTCTCAACCACAAGGGACGGATCCCCCCGCTGAAAGATCTCAACCTGTAATCGTCCCTCTAGGACAGGAGACTAACCCGCTCCAGATGGTGGTCTCTCCTCTCCCTCTGAGCAGCCGCCCGCCGCTTCACAGTCTCTCCACTTCTTCGCTCCCTGTCAACACCAACCCAATGTATGGGCTGCCTAATTACCCCCAAGATCCAAGGGATCCAGGACCAAGCGGTCATGCTCGGCTGATCCATGGGCAACAACAATCCCCTTATCTTAGAGGCCCGGCCCCTCCTGAACCAGGATACTATGATTACTCTGGTCCTTATACCGGAGACTCGTCATCTGAAGACGATGATCGAGACGAAGCCCCAAGGAGGCGACGCGCTAGTAAGGAACCTCTGAGGAGGAATCCATCAAACCGAGATGGTCCTTTAACAATCGCAGAGAAAATTAAGGCTTATGAAGCCGAGATTCAGAAGCTGAAGGACGACCAAGCAAGGGAGCTAGAGAGACAGAACCCTAATCAGACTCGACCTCCTCTGACTTCAGGAGGGATTCCCTTCATAGATCTGGAGAGGTCTTCAAGGAGACACCGAAGGGCTGAAGCCCCAACCAGAGGAACTACCAGGGTGGAACTCCCCAAGAATAATCCTAGAGATTTGATGCTACAAGGAGATCTGGATGATCCGACCCCTCCATTCACTGAGGAGGTGATGAATGCACATATCTCCCGAAAGTTTAAGATGCCCACGATCAAAGCTTACGATGGAACGGGGGATCCCGCAACTCATGTGAGAACGTTTACAAGCGCATTGTTACTGCAGCCTGCTAACGATGCCCTTAAGTGTAGGGCGTTCCCCCAAACCCTGTCGGGCATGGCGCAACGTTGGTATAGTCGTTTACCTCCAAACTCGATTAGCTCTTTCAAGGAGTTGAGTACCGCTTTTGTCAGTCAATTCATTAGCGGAAGAATTCACGAGAAAAGCTCCGCATCCCTTATGTATGTAACACAGGGAAAGAATGAGAACTTAAGAGATTACATCAAGCGATTCACTAAGGAAACCCTGAATATCACCGATTTGGAAAATAAGGTGGCCATGGTAGCCTTGCAGCATGGAACCACGGATCTCTTTTTTAAGAGGTCGTTGGCAAAACACCCCCCTGAAAGCATGGATGAACTTCAACGAAGGGCGGACAAGTATATAAAAGCTGAGGACAGCATCAAGAAAGAAGCCGCGTTGGGCAATGGAGGGAACAAGCGGAAGCAAGAACAAGAGTACGATGCTAGGGACAAGTATCCCCGAGCTAGCAGAGACTCTGAATCTGCTCCAAAAAAGAACTCGGGTCCAAGGTTTTCCGAGTATGCCAGACTTAATGCTCCAAGAAGCCAGATCCTGTTGGACATTGAAAAGGAAAAGGACTTCCGATGGCCGAAGCCACTTAGAGGAGACCCAGCTAAGCGAAATAAGGAGCAATACTGCAGGTTCCACAAAGATGTGGGACATGACACCGACGATTGTAGGCAACTCAAGGATGAGATTGAGTTCTTGATACGAAGAGGAAAACTAAGTCAGTTCACCAAGGGTGATGACCGTGGGAACTAGAGAAGGGACAATGACAGAAGGGACAATGAAAGGAGAGATAATAATAGGAGGGATGACAACCATGATCGCAATCCACAGCCCCGAAGGGCAGTTATCAATATGATCTGGGGAGGTCCGACAGCAGCTGGCACGACTAAGAATTCTCGAAAGGCTTATGCTAGAGAAGTAATGCACATTGTGGGAGAAGCCCCGAAGCGTGCTAAAACCGAGATGGTAATTGGTTTCGATGATTCAGACTTGGAAGGGGTGAAATTCCCCCATGACGACCCGCTGGTCATAACTCCCGTGATTGGAAACTCAGAAGTAAAACGAGTATTGATAGACAATGGGGCTTCTGTGGATATTTTATTTCATGATGCATTTGTAAAGATGGGTTACAACGACTCTCAACTGACCCCTACAAACATGCCTATATACGGGTTTAACGGAGTGGAGTCCAACGTTGAAGGGACTATTCAGCTACCCGTGACTATTGGGCAGGAGCCTAAAGAGGCGACTCAGATGTTGAATTTCTTGGTGATCAAGGCAGCATCAACATACAACACAATCCTTGGAAGGACTGGACTTCATGCGTTTAAGGCTGTGGCCTCTTCCTATCATATGAAAATTAAGTTTCCGACACGGAATGGTGTCGGAGAACAAAAGGGTGATCAGAAGATGGCAAGAAGTTGCTATGTGGCCGCACTGAGGGCCGATGGAGTCGGGGGGCAGGTCCTTCCGATTGAAGACATGGATGTCCGCGATGATGAAGAGCATAGAGGGAAGCCAGCAGAGGATTTGATTCCCGTACCTCTAGAACCTAATAATCCTGAAAAAGTTACTTTTGTTGGAGCATCTCTGAAAGAACCCCTAAAGGGCAAGTTAATAGAATTCTTACAGAAGAATAGCGACGTGTTCGCTTGGACAGCAGCCGATATGCCAGGGATTGACCCCCAACTCATAACTCATAAGTTAAATGTTGATCCCAAAAGGAAGGCAATAAAGCAGAAGAAGAGAAACTTTGCTCCGGAAAGGCAAGAGGCCATTAGGCAAGAAGTGAATAAGCTCTTGGAAGCTGGTTTTATTGAAGAGATTCAGTTTCCTGAATGGTTAGCGAACCCAGTCATGGTCAAGAAAGCAAATGGGAAGTGGAGGATGTGTATAGACTTCACTGACCTGAATGATGCATGCCCAAAAGATTGTTTTCCCCTGCCAAGGATTGATATGTTGATAGATGCCACAGCTGGACATGAGATGTTAAGCTTCATGGATGGATTCAGCGGCTATAATCAGATTAAGATGCACAAGGATGACATACCTAAGGTATCTTTCATAACTGACTTTGGTGTCTTCTGTTATCTTGTCATGGCTTTTGGTCTAAAGAATGCAGGAGCTACTTACCAACGATTGGTGAATAAGATATTCGCCCATCTGATTGGAAAAACCATGGAGGTATATGTTGATGACATGTTAGTCAAGAGCCTACTTAAGGCTGATCATATCAAGTACCTCGGAGAGGCATTTGAAGTGCTGAGGCACCATAAGATGATGTTGAATCCCGCCAAGTGTGCTTTTGGCGTTGGATCTGGGAAGTTTTTAGGGCTGATGGTTTCAAAAAGAGGCATTGAGGCCAATCCTGACAAGATCAAGGCGATTTTAGACATGGAGCCACCACGCTCTATAAGAGATGTGCAGAGGTTGACAGGTCGAGTTGCAGCTTTAGGAAGATTCATCTCCAAGTCTGGAGACAAATGCTTGCCTTTCTTCCAAGCGTTAAAAAAGGTGAAAAATTTTGAGTGGACACCTGAAAGCCAAGAGGCCTTTGAGCAACTGAAGAAGTACATGGTTGAAGCCCCTTTGTTGACCAAACCAAGTCCTGGGGAGATTCTTAGTTTATACCTGGCGGTATCCGAACAAGCCCTGAGTGCTGTCCTTATTCGGGAAGAGGAGAAGGTCCAGAAACCTATCTACTATGTGAGCAAAGTGTTGCATGGGGCTGAGTTGAATTACTCACCCATAGAAAAGTTTGCTTTGGCATTAGTAACTGCCTCAAGAAAGCTGCGGCCTTACTTTCAGGCACATAAGATTCAAGTTCTGACAAACCAGCAGTTGAGGAACATATTGCATAGCCCAAAGGCCAGTGGAAGGCTAATCAAATGGGCGATTGAGTTAGGAGAGTTTGACATCACATACAAGCCTCGGACAGCTATCAAAGCTCAGGCATTAGTTGACTTCGTGGTTGAATGCACTATTAACAACCAAGAAGTCGGGGGGCAAGAGATAATGACTACCCCTGGGCAAGAGGAAAAAGAAGAAAAACTTACACCCGATCTGAAGGAATATTGGGTACTCTATTTTGATGGAGCATCAAAAACAAAATCTAGTGGTGCAGGTTTGGTTTTGCAAAGCCCCGATGGGTTCACAGTTGAGTACGCTTTAAAGTTGGATTTCCCTACTACCAACAACGAGGCGGAGTATGAGGCATTGATAGCTGGTTTGGGCTTGGCCAGAATCATGAGGGTCAAGAATCTCAAAGTTTGTGGAGATTCAAGGCTTGTGGTATCACAAGTAAATGGTGAATTCGAGGCTAAGGATGAGACTATGGCAAAATACTTGAGAGTAGTAAAGGCTGTTATGTCCCAGTTTGAGGAGTGCTATGTTGAGCACATTCCAAGAGAGGAAAACATTAAGGCCGATGCCCTATCTAAGTTTGCTTCTTCTGAAATAGAAAATTATGCTGGGAGTGTCTACTTTCAGGTCTTGAAGGCCCCGACCGTTAATGCAAAGTTAGTGGCACCAATTGATATAGGAGGCTCTTGGATAGATCCTATCAAGGCACACCTGGAGACCGGTTGGCTCCTAGACAATGCCATGGAGGCACGAAAACTCTCAGTAAGAGCGTTGAGATATACTTTGATTGAGGGTATTCTGTACAAAAGGTCGTTTGTTATCCCGTACTTGAAGTGTCTAAGGCCCATAGAGGCAAGGGAAGCATTGGAGGAAGTTCATGAAGGGATCTGTGGGCAACACTTGGGGGGCAGAGCCCTAGCTCACAAGATAATTCGTTTAGGGTTTTATTGGCCGGAGATGTTGGCTGATGCACAAAACTATGTCAAGAGATGCGAGAGATGCCAGAAGCATGCCCCAATTGTGAGGCAACCGCCTGAGATCTTAACTTCAATTAACTCTCCCATTCCATTTGCAATGTGGGGAATGGATATACTTGGGCCTTTTCCCATGGCTTCTGCGCAAAGGAAATTCCTAATAGTGGCCATCGATTACTTCACTAAGTGGATTGAGGCTAAACCTCTGGCTAAGATAACCACCAAGCAAGTTTCCCAGTTCTTTTGGGAGAACATAATTTGCAGATACGGAATCCCACGAATCCTTGTAACAGACAATGGGACACAGTTCAATAATGAAGAGTTCAAGAAGTATTGTGAAGAGAATGCGATTGAGCTCCGTTTTACCTCGGTGGCACACCCTCAAGCCAATGGGCAAGCTGAGGTAGCTAATCGAATTATCCTTGATGGACTGAAAAAGAGGGTCGAACGCTCTAGGAATACTTGGGTAGATGAATTGTTGCCCATACTTTGGGCATATCGTACCACTTGTAAGGTAACGACTGGAGCAACCCCATTTTTACTGGCTTATGGAGCCGAGGCAGTTGTGCCTTTAGAGATCATGCAAGCATCACCTCGAGTTGAGGCATATGAGCCAGAAACTAATGACGAAGGAATGAGACTTGCCCTTGACTTAATTGAAGAGGTTAGAGATGGAGCTAATGCAAAGAATGCTGAATATCAGAAGAGAGCATCTTTTCACTACAACCAGAGAGTTAAAGAAAGATTCTTTCGACAAGGTGACATGGTTTTAAGGAAGATTGAAGCCTCAGGAGTTGGCCAGAAAGGAAAGTTAGCACCAAACTGGGAAGGACCATATCTAGTCAGAAAGGTGTTAGGGCAAGGATCCTACAAGTTAGAAACCTTGGACGGGGTTGAGGTGCCCCGAACTTGGCATGCTGTGAACCTCAAAGTTTATTATGTCTAAGTCCTTTTGACAAAGGCTTGGACTTTTACCTATTTATTAAGAATAAGGTTCGAATGAAACCATTTTAGAGCATGTTGCTCCCAGTAGAAGATAGAATATTTATGTAAGGGTTGAACCCATTCTATTGATATCTTTTGACAGCATAATGGAATTTATACTGTTTTCTCTATGAGTTATTTCTCTTTGTTAAAATAAACACGAAAGGCAAATGTTGAACTAGCTTGTGAGTTTAGTACCAGCCAGGAGGCCAAGTACTTGAGAAATTCTAAAAGTTTAACGAACTATAAAAAAAATGAGAATGTGGAAACAAAAGAAACTACTACATAAATAAGTTAAGTCATAAGCCCCGAAGGGCAAAAGTTCAGAATAAATAAAGACAAACAGAAATAAGCCACGCAGGGCCATATATGCATCTAAGTCCTCGATAACAACATCTCCCTGGGTAGAAGAAGGATCTGCTGTCTCTACTCCAGGAGAAGAAGGTGGATCCTGAGTGGGTTGAGAGTCCCCATCTACTGCTGTCTCAGTAGCAACCTCCAGAGTATCTGTCAATCCAGGGATAGCAGGTACCGGGAACTTCTCCAGGGATACCCCCTCGATCTTCCCACTCAGCTCCTCGATGATCCCCTCCCAACACTCCTTGAAGGTGCCAGGAAAGTTTGCATCATACTCGGCATTCAGGACATCTTGGAAGTCCTTAGAAGCCTTGTAATCAGCAATGATGTGTTCCCTGTTCTGCTGCACCTCCAGCTGTAGCTTCCTGTTCTTCTCCTTCTCAGCAGCCAGCTCCTTCTCCACCTCCCTAAAACGAGCAAAGTTTGCCTCGGAGGCATCAAAGTATCTGTCTCTGTCCCTCTCAGCAATGGTCTTATCAGCACGCACCTCCTTCAGGTTATGAACAGCGGCCTGAAGGTAGGCGTTCATCTGCAAAGGAAACAAGTGAATAAGGGAAAAGTAAATGCAATTAAATCAAAGAAGTTGAATAAGAAATTACCGAAGCAACAGCTTGAGCCCCAAGAAGCTCAATCTGCAAGTCATCAGAGGACTCCACAATGTGAATCCTATCTCGTGGAGTGACCACGCTCCTGGACCACTCAGCTGCAGCCCTAGAATCACCTACGGCTGTGTCCCTATTGCATAAACCCCATCCCACCGTAAAGGGAGTGAGGTCTTCCTCAATAGGAACTGGCTTTTCTTGAAGAAAAGCAGGAACACGCTCCACCGCGGGAGAAGCCTCATCTGTCCTGGCCCTTTTGGCCCTAGGGTTCTCTGTTACCACCCTAGCAGTGGCAGCAGTCTCCCTCTGCCTAAAAATTGCTCCCAGAGCAGTTTTGGCTGCAAAATGATTACAAGAAAGTTAGAAAATTATATCTAGCATAAAATGTTAACAAAGCAAGAGGTGAGAATTACCCTCAGGGCCCAAATCGCTTAGCCCGTGGGCCTGCAACGAATCTTCAGAAATCAAATTTGCACATTGATGCAAATTATCGGATGTTAACAAAGTTATGGCGGCCTCTTCTTCCACGCCCAATTTTAAACTCCTGACAGGCCCATCAACGGCTCTGCAGAAGTTGGGCCGAAAATAGTTGTCCCAGTCATCCCCATCCAAAAAGATATAAAACCATTCCCTCTTCCAATTAGGAAGGGAATCAGGAGCGGAATCCGCAACAAAACAAGAACGGGCTAAGGAACGGTGTTGGATTTTGACCCAGCCCGAATTGTCAGAAGAATTGACAAATTTGAATAAATATCGAAAAACAGAAATACTGGGCTCAAGCCCATGTTTCTTACATTGGACCAAGAAACAATAGATAAAACGCCATGCATTTGGCATAAATTGGGTTGGACAAACCCGGGCTTCGGCCAAAAGACGATAAACAAAAGGAGGAGGAGGTAGGCGAAAACCAGCATAAAAAGTCTCTTTATAAATCCTAATGGCCCCAGGCTTTGGGTGACAAGCCCTTTCGTTTGAGGCCGGAACAACGGCCCTATAAGGCCCATTAATATGAAAAAGTTGGGCTAGAATGTCTACCCTATGTTGTTTGTATTTCGATTTATATTCATAAGCATCTAAATGAAGCATATTTGGAAAAGCTTGACCAAACTCATTTAAAAGATCTCTAAGGGAAAAAACACTGGCATGGACAAGAGATGTTTTAGGGTTCTTACCCCTTGAAAGCCGTGGAGCGGTGGTAGAAGTGTTAGCAAGTTGAGACTGGCCTGAAGAGCTAGAGTCCTCCATTGATATGCTTCCCTTGAAGGCTTGAAACCCAGAAATGTTGAAAAAAGAGGGTGAAGAAGATGAAGATTCAACAATCTTCAAACAGAAACTGGAAAACAGGGCGGAGGAAAGACGCCGGAAATCGCCTCACGACAGAACCCTAGCAGAGCTTTTTTTGAAAAGTATTTGTGATAAGGGAGAGATAATTTTTGCTGAATAGTGAAATGAGAAATGAGGGATGCACACTACTCTTTTATAGAGTTCACGGTTGGTCACTCAACCGGTTATATCCAGTAAATGGGCTATCAACAGGTGACTGGGCCTTTGAATAGGCGGGAAGCCCATGAAATTCAAATTTTAAAAATAATTCTAGAATGTTCTACGACATTTTTAGAAAATAGGATAAAAGCCCATCAGAATTTAAAGGCAGGAGGCCCAATTAAAAGGCTATACCCACGCCCAGGAGACCAAACCCCCTAGGCGTGCCTAAGGAGGGTGTCTCCTTGGCGGGGGTACCCACGCCCAGCTCAATTTTCTTTAAAGAAGGGTATACCCACGCCCAGGAGACCAAACCCCCTAGGCGTGCCTAAGGAGGGTGTCTCCTTGGCGGGGGTACCCACGCCTAGCTCGATTTTCTTTAAAGAAGGGTATACCCACGCCCAGGAGACCAAACCCCCTAGGCGTGCCTAAGGAGGGTGTCTCATTGGCGGGGGTACCCACGCCCAGCTCGATTTTCTTTAAAGAAGGGTATACCCACGCCCAGGAGACCAAACCCCTTAGGCGTGCCTAAGGAGGGTGTCTCCTTGGCGGGGGTACCCACGCCCAGCTCGATTTTCTTTAAAGAAGGGCATACCCACGCCCAGGAGACCAAACTTCCTAGGCGTGCCTAAGGAAAGTGTCTCCTTGGCGGGGGTACCCACGCCCAGAAAGCATTTCAAGGAACGCAGGTATACCCACGCCCAGGAGACCAAACTTTCTAGGCGTGCCTAAGGAAAGTGTCTCCTTGGCGGGGGTACCCACGCCCAGGAAGCATTTCAAAGGGCAAAGATACACCCACGCCCAGGAGACCAAACCCCCTAGGCGTGCCTAAGGAGGGTGTCTCCTTGGCGGGGGTACCCACACCCAGGAAGCATTTTTGCCAGGATGACTTTTTTAAAGTTAATCCTTTAAAATAATGTTGGGAAATTGAAAAATAATTCCCAAAAAATAATCAAAATACCTGGTATATAAAAATTCCTAAATTATTAGGAAAAATTACGAAAAATACCTGTTGGTATATAAAAATTCCTAAATTATTAGGAAAAATTACGAAAAATACCTGTTGGTATATAAAAAATTCCTAAAATACTAGGAAAAGTACAGAAAAATACGAGGAAAATTATAGAAATATTTTCTTGACAAATTGAGCAATAATTTATGCTAATAATGCATAAAAACTCTATGAAAGTGCCGAAATTGCTAAAAGCAAGCACAAATTAAAGCCTCGAATAAGGCAAATCGTCGTAAATGTGTAGGTCGCTCCACACTTTACAACCAAGACGATACTTGTGAAACACTAGTGTAAACCAAAATTCCCATATAAGGGTAATTAAGAAGTCCCAGGTAAGGGATAAAAACGACCCCGAGTCTCGATTAAGGCAAATATAACTTCTATGAAAACCTGATCAGTTTTCCTTAGAAGTTGGGGGGCAAATGATATGGGCTGAAAATGAGCCTTAAAGACACATTTAATGTGGCATTAACTAGGCCGAAATTAGTCCAAACGTGGGGCCCACCAGCTGGGCCCAAAACCCTGATTATAGTATTAATTTCGTAATTAATATTAAGGGTAATAAACAGCTCAGCAAATAAGAGTTGGATAAGGATAATATCCCCTTCAGACTTATCCAATAAGGCATCCAATTCAATATGGAAACTGATTCCTACAAGGAATAGATCTAGAACATTCCTCAAAGACTTGCCCACCAAGTCTCCAAATCCTACCATAATTCTAAGGCTTCTCAGCCTATATAAAGGGTCAGACCCCTCACCTCAGAACTACGTTTTATTGGCTTGATTCTCTAATTTACAGAGATACGTAGGCATTCTGTGAGGACCGTTTAAGTCTCGAACGCAGAAGCAGCCATTAAAGCACGAAGCTCACGAACCCTAGCATTAAATATACAAACCCTAGCCGCAATATTTTCAACCTAGTTTTTATTCCACAACAATATCATCTTTTGTATTTTTTTTTTAATTAAATTTCCTTTTTTTTCTAGAAATATCAAGGACAATATTAATTTCTGATTTTCTAAAAATACTATGAGCAATTTTATTTAGTAAAATAAAATAACTAAATTATAATTACTATAAACTAATCAATTACCCTTTTCACATAATTATGTCACTTTTTTAATTTTCACGTTACCTTTCTATTTTCTCTTACTAAAATCCCTATTTTTCCAATTATATTACGGGCGGTTCTATTTAATACAATAAACTAATAATATTAAAATATTAATAATTAAATGATTACCTTTTTCAGCAAAAATGTATCATATTTCTATTTTTTCAAACTAAAATCTCTCTTTTAACATAAATATCACGGATAATATTAATTTTTCCTTTCCTAAAAACATTACGAGCAATAGTATTTAGTAAATAACGTAATTAAATTATAATTACTATAAGCTAATCAATTACCCTTTTCACCTTGAACATGTTACCTTTTTAATTTTTTCTAACTAAATTCTCTTTTTTTCCCAATCATATCACGGGCATTCTATTTAATATAATACAATAATAATTTTATAATTATTAAAAAGTAACCGATTAACTTTTTTAACTAAAATCTATCATCTTTTCTATATTTTCTAACTAAAATCCCTCATTCTCTAGAAATATCACGGATAACATTTATATAATTATTATCAAATAATCTCATATAAAAATTTAAGCCTCCAATATTCATGTTTTAAAAAAAATAAAATTAATGAAAAAAATTCATATAATATTAAAAAAAATGTGTGCATCGCACGGGTTTTAAGCTAGTTATAAATATAGAGAGTATTGTTAAAATTTAACAGATTAATAACTTATCAAGAATCACATTTTTTAATATTATTTTTTAAAAATGAATGGAGTGTCTCTTGGAAATGTTCTTAATTCATGTTAAAAATTATATTTAATTGTTTTTAAAAATTTAAAGATTTATTTTAGAAAATGTATTGCATTTAAGTTAAAATGTAGTTTTAGTTTTACAAAAGTTTAGGAAAGATAATTCTGATTTTCATTTGAAATCTGATAAATTTGATCATAAAAAAATTAAATGGAATGAAAAGAGTATTTGATTATTGTAAACAGTGTTCCAACAATTTAGCATTTATTAAAATAATTTCGATTAATCTTCAACTAATTTTTGAAATGGTATTGTTGGTTCAATTTTTAAAATATGATTAGTAGTTGCGAATTATTCTTAAGTGATACTATGTTTAACTATGAATCATTTGATTAATACGATTAATACAATTAACAATTTTAGAAAAACTTTTATATATTTAATATATTATTAAAAAATATAATTTAAATATAATAAATATTGTGAATTGAACATATAAGTTTGGTAACAAGTAACATCCTCTTACTCCCCGTTGTGCTTAAATTTTTTCACGTATAAAAAGCATACTTTCTTATAACATTTTTTTAAATTTCTTCTATTAAATTTAGTGTTTACATTTTTATTCAAACAAAATTCAAAAATTTAAAATTTAAAAATATATATTTTTAACTTAAAATAGTTGCAAAAAATAGAAAGGACGGTGATATGGGCTAAAAGTACGCCTTAAAGACACCTTTAATGTGGTATTAATTATACCCGGAATGGTCCAAACGTGAGGCCCACCAGATGGGCCCAAACTCTATTTATAATATTAATTTCGTAATTAATATTAAGGGTAATAAACAGCTCAGCAAATAAGAGTTGGATAAGGATAATATCCCCTTCAGACTTATCCAACAAGGCATCCAATTCAATATGGAAACTGATTCCTATAAGGAATAGATCTAGAACCTTCCTCAAAGACTTGTCCACCAAGTCTCTGAATCCTACCATAATTCTATGGCTTCTCAGTCTATATAAAGGGCCTGACCCCTCATCTCAGAACTACGTTTTTTGGCTTGATCTTTGATACCCATCAAAGTACGTAGGCATCTTGTGAAGGCAGAGTCAGCCACGAACACAAGAGCAGCCATTAAAGCACGAAGCTCACACACCTTTGCATTAAATACATCAACCCTAGCCGCAATATTAGTAACCTAGTTTTTATTCCACAACATTTGGCGCCGTCTGTGGGAAAACAACATCAACCATGGTTCAAACACGAAGAACAACATCAACCGAGGCCGTGCCCCTTAACTCTGCTTTACCAGCCACTTCTGATCCACTTATTGTCACTGAGGAAGGACAGATACTCCCATCAACAGGGACGGTCATTCAACCTCTGCCCATTCAGCCCCCAGGGACGACTCCCCATGTAGAGGGGACCCACTCAGTGATTGTCCATCAAAGCCAAGAAACTAACCCTCTCCAGATGGTGGTTTCTCCTCTTAATAACGTTGATCGTACGGGGGTACAGATTCATACTACGGATCTCCCTTTAAACACCAACCCTATATATGGGCTGCCTAACTACCTCCCTCGACGGAGGGAACCTGGACCAAGCGGACACGCCTTACAGATCCGGGATCGAGAATATGATGATTACTCTGGTCCCTATACTGATGATTCATCGTCATCTGAGGATGATGATCGAGATGAAGCACCGAGGAGGCGACGTGCTAGCAAGGAACCTCTAAGAAGAACACGAAGAATCCATGATGGACTCCCCTTGACAACTGCTGAGAAAATCAAGGCTTATGAGGCAGAAATCTTAAAATTGAAGGACGATATTGCAAGAGAACAAGATAGGTTGAATCAAACTCAGCCTCCTCCAACTGCAGAGAGGATCCTCGTTATAAATTTGGAGAGGCCTTCAAGAAGGCAAAGGAGGGCTGATACCCGAACCGAAAAATCCACAAGGGTGGAGACCCCCAGAAGCAACCCCAAAGATCTGATGCCACTTGGGGACCCTGACGATCCCACACCTCCATTTACTGAGGAGGTGATGAATGCCCACATCTCAAGAAAATTTAAGATGCCAACTATTAAGGCCTATGATGGAACGGGCGATCCCGCAAATCATGTCAGAACATTCTCAAACGCACTGCTGCTGCAGCCTGCTAGTGATGCCTTAAAGTGTAGGGCGTTCCCTCAAACTCTGTCAGGCATGGCTCAAAGATGGTATAGTCGTCTACCTGCAAACTCGATTGGCTCTTTTAAGGAGTTGAGCGCTACCTTTATCAGCCAATTCATCAGTGGGAGAATTCATGAGAAAAGTTCTGCATCCCTTATGTATGTGGTGCATGGAAAGAATGAGAACTTAAGGGATTATCTCAAGCGATTCACTAAAGAGACGTTGAATATCACTGATCTGGAAAATAAGGTGGCCATGGTAGCCCTGGAACACGGAACCATTGACCTCTTCTTCAAAAGGTCTTTGGCAAAACACCCTCCTGAGAACATGGCCGAGCTCCAGAGAAGAGCCGATAAATATATCAAGGCTGAGGACAGCATTAAGAAGGAAACCACAGGAGGTAATGGCAAGGGCTCTAATGATTCAAAGAAAAGAAAGTCAGAGCAAGAGTACGACGCTAGGGACAAGTATCCCCGGGCTGGCAAGGACTCCGAGTCATCACCCAAGAAGGGTTTTGGGCCAAGGTTTTCTGATTATGCAAGGTTGAACGCTCCTAGGAGCGAAATTTTGTTGGACATTGAGAATGAGAAGGACTTTCGCTGGCCTAAACCACTCAGGGGTGACCCCGAAAAGAGAAACAAAGATCTGTATTGTAGATTCCATAAGGATGTGGGGCATGACACAGATGACTGCAGACAGTTAAAGGATGAAATTGAATTTTTAATCAGGAAGGGAAAGTTAAACAAGTTCACCAAGGGTGAAGACCGTGGAACCCAGAAAAGGGATTATGATAGAAGAGACAATGATAGGAGGGATAACGATCGCGATCGTAACCCACAGCCTCGAGGGCCAGTAATCAATATGATTTGGGGAGGACCAACAGCGGCCGGCACTACCCGAAACTCTCGAAAGGCTTATGCCAGAGAAGTGATGCACATCACAGGAGAAGCCCCGAAGCGTGCTAAGACTGAGACAGTGATTGGTTTTGATGATTCAGACCTTGAAGGGGTGAAATTCCCCCATGACGACCCGTTGGTCATAACTCCTGTAATTGGAAACTCGGAAGTGAAGCGGGTCCTAATAGACAATGGAGCTTCTGTCGATATCTTGTTTCATGACGCTTTTGTGAAGATGGGGTATACTGACTCTCAACTAACCCCGACTAACATGCCGATCTACGGATTTAATGGAGTTGAGTCCAAGGTTGAAGGGACCATTCAGCTGCCCATGACAATAGGGCAAGAACCTAAGGAAGCCACCCAGATGCTGAACTTTCTAGTAATTAAGGCCGCTTCAACGTACAATGCAATCTTAGGGAGGACCGGACTTCATGCATTCAAGGCTGTTGCCTCTACTTATCACATGAAGGTCAAATTTCCAACCAGGAATGGTGTTGGGGAACAGAAAGGAGATCAGAAAATGGCCAGGAGTTGCTATGTGGCTGCTTTGAGAGATGATGGAATCGGGGGGCAGGTACTCCCGATTGAAGACATGGATGTCCGTGGTGATGATGAACACCGAGGAAAGCCAGCAGAGGACCTAATACCTATCCCTCTGGAGCTAGGCGACCCTGAGAAGGTGACTTATATTGGGGCCTCTTTGAAAGAACCCCTGAAGGGCAAGTTGATAGAGTTCTTACAAAAGAATAGCGACGTTTTCGCTTGGACAGCAGCTGATATGCCAGGGATCGATCCCCAACTTATAACTCATAGATTGAATGTCGACCCTAACCGAAAGATAATACAGCAGAAGAAGAGAAATTTTGCTCCGGAAAGACAAGAGGCCATTAAGCAAGAAGTGGATAAGCTCTTGGAGGCTGGTTTTATTGAAGAAATTCAGTTTCCCGAATGGTTAGCGAACCCTGTGATGGTCAAGAAAGCGAATGGGAAGTGGAGGATGTGTATAGACTTCACTGACCTGAATGATGCATGCCCAAAGGATTGTTTCCCCCTGCCAAGAATAGATATGTTGATAGATGCCACAGCTGGACATGAGATGTTGAGCTTCATGGATGGATTCAGCGGCTATAATCAGATTAAGATGCACAAGGATGACATCCCAAAGGTATCTTTCATAACTGACTTTGGTGTTTTCTGCTATCTTGTTATGGCGTTTGGTCTAAAGAATGCGGGAGCTACTTACCAACGATTGGTGAATAAGATATTCGCCCATCTAATTGGAAAAACCATGGAGGTCTATGTCGATGATATGCTGGTTAAAAGCTTGGTCAAAGCGGACCATATTAAGCACCTCAGAGAGGCATTTGAAGTGCTGAGGCACCACAAAATGATGTTGAATCCAGCCAAGTGTGCCTTTGGCGTTGGATCAGGCAAATTTTTGGGTCTGATGGTTTCTAAAAGAGGCATAGAGGCCAACCCCGACAAGATCAAGGCGATCTTAGACATGGAACCCCTGCGCTCTATAAGAGATGTGCAGAAGTTGACAGGCCGGGTAACGGCTTTAGGAAGATTCATCTCCAAGTCTGGTGACAAATGCTTGCCTTTCTTTCAAGCATTGAAGAAGGTGAAAAATTTTGAGTGGACCCCTGAAAGCCAAGAGGCCTTTGAGCAACTGAAGAAGTACATGGTTGAAGCCCCGTTGTTGACCAAACCAAGTCCTGGAGAGACTCTTTGTCTATACCTGGCGGTATCTGAACAAGCCCTGAGTGCTGTCCTTATTCGGGAAGAGGAGAAAGTCCAGAAACCTATCTACTATGTGAGCAAAGTGTTGCATGGGGCTGAGTTGAATTACTCACCCATAGAAAAGTTTGCTTTGGCATTAGTAACTGCCTCAAGGAAATTGCGACCTTACTTCGAGGCACATAAGATTCAAGTTTTGACGAACCAGCAGTTGAGGAACATATTGCATAGCCCTAAGGCCAGTGGAAGGCTAATTAAATGGGCGATTGAGTTAGGAGAATTCGATATCACATACAAGCCTCGGATAGCCATCAAGGCTCAGGCATTGGCTGACTTCGTGGTTGAATGCACTATTAACAACCAAGAAGTCGGGGGGCAACAGATAATGACTACCCCTGGGCAAGAGAAAAAAGAAGAGGAACTTACACCTGATCTGAAGGAATATTGGGTGCTCTATTTTGATGGAGCATCAAAAACAAAATCTAGTGGTGCAGGTTTGGTTTTGCAAAGTCCCGACGGGTTCACAGTTGAGTACGCTTTAAAATTGGATTTTCCTACTACCAACAATGAGGCGGAGTATGAGGCATTAATAACTGGTTTGGGTTTAGCTAGAATCATGAGGGTCAAAAATCTCAAAGTTTGTGGAGATTCACGGCTTGTGGTATCCCAAGTAAATGGTGAATTCGAGGCCAAGGATGAGACTATGGCGAAATACCTGAGAGTGGTAAAGGATGTTATGTCTCAGTTTGAGGAGTTTTATGTTGAACACATCCCGAGAGAGGAAAACATTAAGGCCGATGCCCTGTCTAAGTTTGCTTCTTCTGAGATAGAAAATTATGCTGGGAGTGTCTACTTTCAGGTCTTGAAGGCCCCGACCATTAACGCAAAGCTAGTGGCACCAATTGATATAGGAGGCTCTTGGATAGATCCTATCAAGGCACACCTTGAGATCGGGTGGCTCCCAGACAATGCCATGGAGGCACGAAAACTTTCAGTAAGAGCGTTGAGATATACTTTGATTGAGGGTATTCTGTACAAAAGGTCGTTTGTCATCCCGTACTTGAAGTGTCTAAGGCCTCAAGAGGCAAGGGAAGCATTGGAGGAAGTTCATGAAGGGATCTGTGGGCAACACTTGGGGGGTAGAGCCCTAGCTCACAAGATAATTCGTTTAGGGTTCTATTGGCCGGAGATGTTGGCTGATGCACAAAACTATGTCAAGAGATGTGAGAGATGCCAGAAGCATGCCCCGATTGTGAGGCAACCGCCTGAGATGTTGACCTCGATTAACTCTCCCATTCCATTTGCGATGTGGGGGATGGATATACTTGGACCCTTTCCCATGGCTTCAGCACAAAGGAAATTCCTGATAGTGGCCATTGATTACTTCACTAAGTGGATTGAGGCTAAACCCCTGGCCAAGATAACTACCAAGCAAGTTTCCCAGTTCTTTTGGGAGAACATCATTTGCAGATACGGAATCCCACGAATCCTTGTGACAGACAATGGAACACAGTTCAATAATGAAGAGTTTAAGAAGTATTGTGAAGAGAATGCGATTGAGCTCCGTTTTACCTCAGTGGCACATCCACAAGTCAATGGGCAAGCTGAGGTAGCTAATCGAATTATCCTTGATGGACTGAAGAAGAGGGTCGAACGCTCTAGGAACACTTGGGTAGATGAATTGCTGCCCATACTTTGGGCATATCGTACCACTTGTAAGGTGACAACTGGAGCAACCCCATTTTTGCTGGCTTATGGAGCCGAGGCTGTTGTGCCTTTAGAGATCATGCAAGCATCACCTCGAGTCGAGGCATATGAGCCAGAAACTAATGAAGAAGGGATGAGACTTGCCCTGGATTTAATTGACGAGGTTAGAGATGAAGCTAATGCTAGGAATGCTGAGTATCAGAAAAGAGCCTCTTTTCATTACAACCAGAGAGTTAAAGAAAGATTTTTTCGACAAGGCGACATGGTTCTGAGGAAGATTGAAGCCTCAGGAGTTGGCCAAAAAGGAAAGTTAGCACCAAACTGGGAAGGACCGTATCTAGTCAGAAAGGTGTTAGGACGAGGATCCTACAAGTTAGAAACCTTGGATGGGGTTGAGGTGCCCCGAACTTGGCATGCTGTGAACCTCAAAGTTTATTATGTTTAAGTTCTTTTGACAAAGGCTTGGACTTTTATCTATTTATTAGAAATAAGGTTCGAATGAAACCATTATAGAGCATGTTGCTCCCAGTAGTTGATAGAGTATCTATGTAAGGGTTGAACCCATTTTATTGATGTCCTTTGACAGCATAATGGAATTTATTCTGTTTTCTCTATCAGTTATTCTTCCTTGTTAAAAAAAACGAAAGACGAATGTTGAACCAACTTTTGAGTTTAGTACCAGCCAGGAGGCCAAGTACTCGAAAATTCTAAAGTTTAACAAACTATGAGCAAAAACAAGAAAAATGAACAGAAACTAACTGCATAAATAGTTAAGTTAAAAGTTACAAAGGCCCGAAGGCTATCAAGTCAAATGGTGGAAACCCAGAGTTCAGAAAAGCAAAAGATAAATAAATAAAGCTTAAGGGGCCTTAGGGGCCTCCTTAGCAGGAGAAGCATCCTTAGAGCTAGTCTCAGTAGTAGACCCATCATCGGCAGAGTTAGCAGCACCAGGCTGAGCTAGAGGAGGCTCGGGATACAAAGCTGAAGTGGTGGCGGTAGCATGCTCCTTGACCAAAGCATCATCCTCCCCGAATAGCTCTTCACTGGAACCAGGCTCATGTGTCAAGGCACTGGGAAGGTGAGGGCTAGGAAAAGCAGAAGGCAAGAATAACCCTGGATGCTGCCTCAGAACTGCTTCAAGGGCTTTGGTCCACCCATCAGTAAACTGGCTAGGAAAGAGCATCTCATCATGCTGATCCATGAGAATCTTGTACTCATCCGAGTCCAGATAATCATCAATATGCTTCTCCTTGTCATCCTTCAGGGCAACCAGCTCCGCATGCATCCCAACCATCTCTTCATCTTTCTTCTTTAGCTGCTCTTCCAGTCGGTTAATGTGGAGAGTCTTCTTCTGAGACTCAGACTCAAAACCTTTGGACTTCTCCTTCCAAGCTTTGGCTTTATGAACCAAGCTTTGGAAATGGACGTTAGCCTGCATGAAAGGTTAGCATTAAAATCAAATAATGAATCTAAGCCGTTAAGGTATTGAAAGACAAAGTTCGAGACTCACCACAGCGATAGCCTGGGCACCAAGTGCCTCTGACTCACCAATACCTCCATTAAGGACCATGTCCTTATAGTCAGGAGTGGTTATTGAGTTCAAAGACCAATCCATGGAGTGCTTGGTAGAGCCCACCACAGAATCCTGCTTTCTGAAGCCCCAGGGAGGCCTAAAAACTGTCGACTGGACGTTAACCTGGGAGCTCCCCTCCAATCCAGCTATGTCACCATACCTCAAGTCTCCTTTCTGGACCTTGTGAGGGCGTAGAAAAGAAGGCTCTGTGTTTTTCCCTCGAGGGTCAGCAGCCCTCTTAGCTCGTGCCATCCTGGAAGTCTCTTCATCAGGAGAGGGCGCAGCCTCAACAATCAACTTCGCAACTGTAAGAATAACCAAAAATAGAGTTGGAATAAATTCAGTAAAAAAGTAAATGGCAAAGACTGGTAAGAAAATTACCCCGTTCAGAAACTCTGGAAAGGCCTACTCCCCTTAGAGATTCCTCATTTAAAAGGATTAGGCACGTAATAGAACTACCGTCTGCCTGGGTCAGAGTATTATAAGCGGCCTGTTCCTCGGTACTAAGGACGATTCCCTTAGCGCTTCCGTCTGAAACTCTCGAAAATGTCTGCCTAAAGAGAGTGCCCCAATCACCTCCATCCCACTCTAAGTATGCAAACTCATTTTTCCAGCCCGTATTATTATCAGGGATTGACTTGCCGTTAAAAAGTGGGGGAACTCTAGGGCGGAGCTTAATATATACCCAGCCAGGGTTCGTGGCAGGACTATTGTAAAATTGAAAATTTTTGCGAAAAAGCGCAACAGATAAAGGGAGTTGTTGTCTGAGACACAAAACCATGAAACATAATATGATTCTCCACGCATTTGGCGGGAGTTGACATGGACTAATTTGAACATCAGCTAAAAGTCTAGGAATGAATTCATGAAATGGAAAATGAAGACCAGCTACTAAACTCTCCCTATAAACACACAAAGAATTGGGTTTCCAGTGACAAGGTCTGTCACCTGGCTCAGCTGGGACAAGTTTATAAGGTGACTTGATTTTAAAAAGTTTGTTATATCTAATGATTTCATCAACATCATGATACGAGCTACAGCAGTCATACGCATCTAATTCTGACAAAGAAGGGTAATCATCTCCACGTTGATTTAACATATCTACTAGAGATGTGTAAGAAGAGCGAATGGTGATCGTACCTTTGGAGGAGGTAGAATTCATTTTTGCAAGACGGGACTTAGCTTTGTCCTCCATTGATGCTCCTGGAAAAAGGTTTGAAGCTCCGCTAAAACCCAGAAAATATGAAGATTTGAAGAAAACTTCAAAGAAAACCCAGAAACTATGAAGATATGAAGAAATCTTCAAAGAAAACCCAGAAACCACCGTGAGGGGGAGGAGTTCGATAAAAACTCTCGCCGGAAATCGCCTTGAAATAAAGAGAACTATAGAGAGAATTTCTAGTGAAGTGTTTGAGTAGAAGTGAGAATGAGAAAGTGAACTCTCCACTCTCACTCTTATATACAACTTTTCAGCAGGTTAAAATTCCTCCAAACGGTCAGAAAACCTACAGTGACAGGTCAAAAAAGCCCATGAAACCGGCCCAAATTAAGGCCCAATTCTAGGACATTCTTAGAAAAATATCTTGGAAAAATATCATAGATATTTTGAAAAAAATTATAGATATTTTTGAAAAATATCATAGACAAAAGATCCTAAATTTGGATTTGAATTGCCCGGACAGGCCCAATAACAGCCATGAGGTCAAGCCCATTCTGAAAAGAAACCTATGTGGCCCAATAAGAATAGGCCCAAAGCCAAAGTGGCCCTTATATCGACCAGAATCCTGGTCGAAACGACCAAGAATCCTGGTTGAAAAACCCTTCGACCAAAGCGTTGGAAACGCCCTTATTTCGACCAGAATCCTGGTCGAAACGACCAAGAATCCTGGTCGAAAAACCCTTCGACCAAAACCATTCTGGGACCCTTATTTCGACCAAGATCCTGGTCGAAACGACCAGGAATCCTGGTCGAAAATTCCTTCGACCAAAACAAAATTGGACCCTTATTTCGACCAAGATTCTGGTCGAAACGACCAAGAATCCTGGTCGAAAATCTCTTCGATCAGGAAATTAAAGAAGGCCTTATTTCGACCAGAATTCTGGTCGAATTTCTGGTCGAATTCCTGGTCGAATTCCTGACCGAATTCCTGGTCGAAAATACTCAATCCTGGTCGAAATTTGCTATAAAAAATTGATTCTTTGACAGCAAATCTTCACGGACATGGAATTTTGATACCTGTGGGTACCATAATAGGATAAGTATGGAAATACGAGGAATTTCATAGATAATTCCTTGAAGAAAAATATTCTGTAACTGAAGTTATGGAAATTACTTAGCCTCGAATAAGGCATATCGTCGTAAATGTGTCGGTCGCTCCACACTTTGCATCAAGACGACATTTGTGAAACACTAGTGTACAAAGCCCTGACCCAAGTCTCAAGAAAGGCAGTTAAAACTTCAAGGAAAACATGATCAGTTTTCCTAGAAGTTGGGGGGCAAATGATATGGGCTAAAAGTAAGCCTTAAAGACACCTTTAATGTGGTATTAATTATACCCGGAATGGTCCAAACGTGGGGCTCACCAGATGGGCCCAAACTCTATTTATAATATTAATTTCGTAATTAATATTAAGGGTAATAAACAGCTCAGCAAATAAGAGTTGGATAAGGATAATATCCCCTTCAGACTTATCCAACAAGGCATCCAATTCAATATGGAAACTGATTCCTATAAGGAATAGATCTAGAACCTTCCTCAAAGACTTGTCCACCAAGTCTCTGAATCCTACCATAATTCTATGGCTTCTCAGCCTATATAAAGGGCCTGACCCCTCATCTCAGAACTACGTTTTTTGGCTTGATCTTTGATACCCATCAAAGTACGTAGGCATCTTGTGAAGGCAGAGTCAGCCACGAACACAAGAGCAGCCATTAAAGCACGAAGCTCACGCACCTTTGCATTAAATACATCAACCCTAGCCGCAATACTAGTAACCTAGTTTTTATTCCACAACAGACGGGGACCTAGAAGGTTGAACAACAAATTTTCTGTCATAAAAAACAAGCCACATATTCAAATTGCCAATATGGCAATATCAGTTCCGCAAGCTGACTTGGTTGTCACAATTGTCTTCCATCCATTATAGACATGCACAGGATCCAACAGTAAACTATAAAATAAATCTCATCCTGTTGTTTAAATTACAAAGAACAAGGGAGTGTATTTAACCACTATGAGACATAGTTTTATTTTACTTCAAAATTTTCTTTGGATTCTAGTAAGGATTTTCGAAAGAAGGGATAATTTTTCGCAAAAGACAAGTAAATAGGATGGAGGAAGTAACAGAAAGCTTAATTCCTTCATTGCAATACTATTCTATATCTGGTTTGAGTTTAGGAAGAAGCAGTGCCATCAATCATGGACTTGCATCAACATGTATTAGTCTTGCCATTTCCTGTACAAGGCCATGTCATGCCTCTTATCAAACTGGCATACAACTTGGCTTATCAAGGGATCAAGGTCACATTTGCCAATTCGGAATTCGTTGGAACAAAAGTACTTGCTGCAATGTCCGACGAAGACAAGGAACAATGTCCACTAAGACTAGTCACCTACTCAGACAGAATGGAGTCACAACCTGATCAAAGATATGAACAGGGGCTGATGGATAGCCTTAAAAAAGTCATGCCAGACAATATTGAAAATTTAATTAAGCAGATCAATCATTCAGATAACAGGGAGCCAATTACTTGTGTCATAGCTGATCTTACAGTTTATTGCATACTAGACGTTGCCAGTAAAATGGGTCTTAAAAAGGTTGCAGTTTGGCCAGCAGGACCAGCTTGCTTGGCCTTGTCAATTCATATCCCGCAACTTATTAAAACAGGAGTTATCGATGAAAATGGTATGTGTAGTGTTTAAAAATCCTATGTCTAGAACATAATTATTTACGTTTTTATTCAGTAACAAAACCATTTCTGTTTTGAAAAAATTCCACAGGTTCACCAATTAAAAATGAGTTGATCCGTTTATCAGAAGAAGTTCCTGTGTTGAATAGCAGTGAGCTCCTTTGGAGCATTCCTGGTAATCCAACAACACAAAAATTTCTATTTGACTATTCTCTAACTGTCAAAGAGGCTGTTGAAAAGGCTAGCGTTGTTCTCTGCAACACATTTGAAGAACTTGACTCATCCTCTTGTGCCATGATTCCTAACATCCTTCCAATTGGTCCACTACCTTTAGTAAAAAAATTAAATTCTTCTATTGGAACTTTGTCGTCTCAAGATTCCACTTGTTTAAACTGGCTAGACAAACAACTTTCCAACTCAGTCATTTATATTGTTTTTGGCAGCACGGCACTGTTTAGCCAGAAGCAGTTTAATGAATTAGCATATGGTCTTGAACTATCAGGCCACTCCTTTTTATGGGTTGTACGATCGAACATTGTCAATGGATCATCTCCTGAATACCCGGATGGTTTCCAGGAAAAAACAGCTAGCCGAGGAAAGATTGTTGAATGGGCACCCCAAGAAAAGGTTCTTGCTCATACTTCAACTTCTTGTTTTTTTTCTCATTGCGGATGGAACTCAACAATGGAGGGACTGAGCTATGGGGTACCTTTTTTGTGCTGGCCTTACTTTTGGGATCAGTTTCATAATAAGAGTTATATTTGTGACATGTGGAAAGTTGGATTATCACTGAAGTGTAACGAAGACGATATCATATCGAGGCATGAGATCAAGACTAAGATTGATAGTCTATTGACTGATGATGGTATTAAGAGAAATGCATTGAAGCTGATGGAGGATGCTAAAAAGAGTGTAAATGAAGGTGGTTCTTCATATGAGAATTTTAAAAGCTTGATCAAGTACCTAAAAGCCTAAATTCATCAAATACATTTTTCTACTGGTGCTATGTTTTTCTTTGTCCGATTTCGTTACTTCAAGCGTAGACAAACGTTGTCGTGAGGTTCAACTGTGTGCTTGTTAATTTTCATGTTACATTGTTCCCTGTCTTCTACTCCCCAGTTGTTAGAAGCTTTGTACTTCCTTTTCCTAATTGTTGCTGTTGTTGATTTCCTTCATTGAATTAAAAGTTAATGGTTGTGATTTTGTAAACGGACCCAATAAGAAGTGAGAACTGTGGGCCTCTTATATGTAGTATCAAACATGTCAGGTCACTCATTCATGTGGGCCACTCTCATACTGGATTAAGAAATGTTGACCCATAATTAAAACATTAATCACCTTAATCGTATTTTTTTCATTTAAATTCTAAACCAAAACGTATTTAATAATACAGTAATATTTTAAAAATCGATTGATTCAATCGAGTATTTGAAAATTGAAAATTAATTAATTTAGATTTAAACGAATATTCAATCGAGTATTCCAAAAACAAAAATGAGTACTTAAAAGATCGATCGATGATTTTGTTGGAGGTCCATCATCCTTACCCTATTTTGGGCCTGTGAACAATTCCAATGCAGATGTCGACTGACCAAGAACCCATAATAGCCGAAGGCCCAATAGTGAGTAGGCCCAAATTGCTGTATCGATCCACAACCCAATTAGGGCACATGATCTCCACCTCCGAACGGTTACTCTCACGATTATCTGCACGACAGGTAAGAAGAAACAGGCAGAGATTAATATACAGGTTCTATCATTCTACATTTGACTGAACAAATTATACATAAACACAAACCCTTTACGCTCACTCTTACCTACGAAGAACCGACTGACTTGTTCTCACACCGGAGGTGAATCGGGGGGCCAAACCCTCGCATTCTTCTTCATTGCAGGTCCGACTGAACAGGGTCCGGCAGAAATCCAGTCGTAACATTTGGCGCCATCTGTGGGAACATAGAGATACGTTTGTGTTGAAATCTACTAGCAATCATGACGAATGAAGACCTACCCATAATCGATGATGGTACCGTGGCTGGAAACAGTCGCACTCCTCCTGTTATCCCGAGGACGACCCCTCCTGTCGTCCCAAGACTGCTGACTTTCGAGGAAGAAGGAGATATGCCATCTCCCGAAGAACAACAAGAGATGCTTCTGAAGTGGAGAGAACAACAGAAGGCCATGGGGAAACAGAAGGAAACAGAGAGAGAAAGGAACAACAGGGATGCGGAAAGATTGGCTAAGAAGAGAGAGGCCGATTGATTAAGGTTGCAAGCCCTAAAACTCCAGAGAGAAGAGATCGAGCTACAAGAGAAGACGCTCCGCAAGGCCCTGGGGGCCAAAGACTCGGAGCCTGAAGATCGAAGGGAGAAGAGGGTCAGAGACGATGAAGATGAGTCATGGAACTCTGAATCGTACTCTAAGAGAACCCGATCGAAGGTAGTGTTGTAACGCCTCCACTTCCTAATACTGAAAATATACTTTTTATAATAAAACAAACTTTGATACAGGGGAATTTTAGAAAATTTCGGCATGAAATATTCGTAAATCGGACTAACCACCTGTAATTCAAACCAACCCAAATTCCATTGTACAAATACAATTAAAACTTAATACACCAACGATTCCTCATCGAGGATCGATCTCAGGTTATGGTATGAAACAAGAATCTAAATTATACAAATTATTACAGCTTCTATCTCTACTCTAAATACAAAATTACTACACCGTCTAATTCGTAGCTCAATCCCAGTCTGTGCTGACCCGCTCTAGCTCCGAAATTTATCCTGTATAGAATGCATCATCGCTCTCATTCACAGGGATAAATGTAGTAGATCATCCTTAAACCTAACTGCAAAGGGTTAGGTAAAACAAAGCAAGAGTGAGCCAAAGAACGCTCAGCAAGTTAATAATATAGTGAAACAACAATATCTCGATAATTCATTGATGAACAATATCAATGATCAATTAATCTCAAGGAAAAAATTCAATTTCCGTCATAGGATAAACTTTCCATTTTTATCAAATCATAAAATTTCATGAAAAAATTTCCTTTTCTTAAAACCATTCCATTATTAAAACATACTTTTCATAAACTTGTTAAAACATTTAAGTTGATTGGAGTTTTTCCACGACTCCGGACAATACGGGTGATCAGCCACGTAGAGTCCCCATACCGGACAAAAAGTCCCTCTGGACATAAAATTGGGTTCCCAATTAGGCAACACATTGGCCTTTAATAAAAGTGATGGACTAGGACCACCCTAGCCTCTTACGCTAAAAATGCTGGACCGGCGTCACCCGGCATCTTACGCCTCCAACCTGAAGGAATCCGTGGAAAACATTTTGACAGAATCCCCCACATTAAAATCTTTAAAATCTTTAAAACATTTCACTTTTAAGTCCTTTATACTCACTGATAACAGATCAGCCCAGTATAAGGAATTTAAAAAAACATCTTTAATTAATTAAACCATTTTAGGGAGCAACATTAAAAGATTAAGAATCAGGGAAACAATTGATAGAGGGAATCATAATCATCAAAGCAATAAGATTAAACTAAACATGGCAAGATTCGGCAAAATTGAATCATATATCAACAAGGAAACATTTATCAATTAAAGAACAAAGTAATTGTTAGGATTCTAGAAATTTAACAGCAATTTATGTGATAATCCTGGAATAAAGGAATCTGAAGTTCAAGGAAAGATTTGAGTAATACATTGGTTATAAACAATAAAGAGTTGTTGGTTAATAAAGAATAAAACAAGGGTTAGGTTCTAGAATTTAATTCAAGGATTATGAAATCTGGTTTCGCTGGTATGGTTTAAAGGAATAACATGGGGAAAAGATTAAGATAAAGCAAGGCATAAATTATAAGTCAAGGTTTATGGATTAATAAGAAACAGGGTAAATAATAGGGTACATCAATTTAAATAATGATTCATAAGGGTAAGCAAGGTACGGTGTTTCAATAATAATTTATAAGAAACAATATGGTATAAAAGGCTGAACAATAATTAAAAAGGAGTAACAGTAAGATATAAGTATTTAAACAACAATTCATAAGCAGTTCAAGCAATCTAAATTTCAATACAGAGTTCGAGTCACTTGGAACAAAAGGAAGGGGTATAGACACAAGCAAAATAATTTGAAAGAACATCGTATAAATAACAGAAACAGTTTCACATCACTTGAACGATAAGTGAGGGATAGTCTACTTGCCTCAATATACAAAGTTTCCAATTCCAATATCTCAATTCTTTACCCACTTTACATCAGTCTCCACTTCTTTATACAGTGGCCTTTATCCAATCACACATCCATCTTTTCTCTATCACTTGTCAGCTTCTACCCGAACACACTCGTCAATCCCGATAATTATCTCTTTCCTATATATTCCATCTACATGAGCATTGGCTCGTAGCCGACCTCCGATTCGTACCTATAAACAAGTAAAGTACTATTTCAGTACGCTAATAACCATAACCGTCTAACTCTGTTCTACACAAACGTGTCCTATAACGCTTTACACTCAACACATTATACAATACGTATTAATCACATCCTCAAAATAATAATGTATAACCACATAAATCACATGACACTTGGCACGTATTATTACTTACACTTACACCTCTTTAACACGCAGGTCATATTGATTTACAAATAATCCTTACCCAATTACAACAAGAATTACAAAATAATTCTCATAAAATTTTGACATAAATTTTACAACATAAATCGACCCGCTTAACAAACAATCAACTCCAGAATCGTATATTAACTTTACAACATAAATACGACTTACGACTACCGCTCAAATAAAATTTGGAATCTCACATTAACTATCCGAGAAATCAACATACAGCTTTATTCAATTTACATAATTCAACCACCTTGATCATATAAATCACACACCATGCCTTGAAGGTTTGACAAGAGAATCTCAATATAAAATTATTCACACATAGAATTCTAGTTCGTGACTTTATTAACATATAACCAATAAAATCACTCGTACTTATAGAATGCTCCACAATATTAATACATATTACGATTACTAGATGTTAACTAGTAATTCTTGGAAACAATCCATTACAACGATAATATTTCTAAGCAACACAAATGTATAAATTAATACCCAACTAACATTCATACCATTGTAGCAATTACAATTCCAGCAACAATTTACCAAGTTTAACACTTATATCCACGTATAACAATTCCAACATTGCCACTACTACCGACTACATTCTTTGCTATCTACCCTTTTTACCTCATCTCTTTATTCTTATTTTTTTCTCCTCTTTTCTTACCTTGGCTTCACTGCCTAACCACACTACCGACGACAACCCTGCACCTCATCCAACTACCTTCTCTCGACACTCACCCCCTCTCGACACGCCATCTCCTCTCTTTCCTTCTTCGACTTCCAACCACAAACGTACACACGGCTGCATTCGTACTCCCTCAACCATAATGTATATGTGAACACACAGCACACCAGTCCACACACATCAACACTCCCCACAACCCCTGTTCCTTTCTTCTCTTTTACTCACCATCTTCCAATCCCTTTCGGCCCTCTCTCTGCTCCACTCTCAGCCCTTCCACCTCTCGACCTTACCATTACCAACACATACACGGCAGCACAGCCACCTTACACCACGAAGCAACACACCTGAAGCTCTCATCAATAGCTAATTGAAGCCGAACACCAGCCATACATACACGCATGCAGCTGTACTCACACACACACTGTAATTCACACACACACACATAGACTACAACACACACAGTCGGCTACACCTCCGTTTTTCGCATAATCACTGATACCCACACAATTACACACACGCGCGTAGATATATGTATACATAGGTGAGTAGAGTAGTGATGGGGAAGATTTTCACAACAACAACATACATAAACACAATTCCTTTCAACTGCAAGAACAGGGGAGAATGGAAAGAAGAGAGAGGGAGGGAGTTCAGGGGAGAGAGAGCGAGAGAGATGAAATGAGGGAGATTGTGGGAGAGAGAATGATACTGATTGAGATAAAAGGGAGAGATTGTTCGAGATTTTTCTTGTAAGAACTGACTGAATGATTTGGGGATAACTACTGTTAAATGATTTAGGGATTTAAGGAAATAAAAGTAGTTTTATGATTTTACTAATCTGATTTCTGAAAAATAAATAAATTAAAACCACTTTATAAAATAGATATTAAATAGGTAAAAGTTGAGAAAAATCTCAATTTTTTTTAAATATATAAAATGAAATTATCTATCTTCCCATATTTTTAAAATATTTTTAGGATAAAAAATGAATTAAATACGAATTTTACAAATAAAGAGCATTTAAATGCAATAAAACTCTTAAAATCATTTTAAAATACTTAAACACCCAAAATAATACTCCTACTAATTTTAAAAACTCAACAATATCATAAAGATAATATCACAAAAGATTTCATAATTTTTAATAACTTCGATGATTTTATAAAATTTTCAGAAGATCAATAATACATATTTAAATGGATTTTTAATCGTCAAAAATATAAATAAAAATACACAGATTTACACGTGATATGGGCTAAAAGTAAGCCTTAAAGACACCTTTAATGTGGTATTAATTATACCCGGAATGGTCCAAACGTGGGGCCCACCAGATGGGCCCAAACCCTATTTATAATATTAATTTCGTAATTAATATTAAGGGTAATAAACAGCTCAGCAAATAAGAGCTGGATAAGGATAATATCCCCTTCAGACTTATCCAATAAGGCATCCAATTCAATATGGAAACTGATTCCAATAAGGAATAGATCTAGAACCTTCCTCAAAGACTTGTCCACCAAGTCTCCTATTCCTACCATAATTCTAAGGCTCCAGCAGCCTATATAAAGGGCCTGACCCCTCACCTCAGAACTACGTTTTTTGGCTTGATCTTTGATATTCATCAAAGTACGTAGGCATCTTGTGAAGGCAGATTCAGCCACGAACACGAGAGCAGCCATTAAAGCACGAAGCTCACACACCCTTGCATTAAATACATCAACCCTAGCCGCAATACTAGTAACCTAGTTTTTATTCCACAACATTTGGCGCCGTCTGTGGGAAGACAACATCAACCATGGTTCAAACACGAAGAACAACATCAACCGAGGCCGTGCCCCTTAACTCTGCTCCACCAGCCACTTCTGATCCGCTCATCGTCACTGAGGAAGGGCAAATACTCCCATCAACAGGGACGGTCATTCAACCTCTGCCCAGTCAACCCCCAGGGACGACTCCCCATATAGAGGGGACCCACTCAGTAATTGTCCATCAAGGCTAAGAAACTAACCCTCTCCAAATGGTGGTTTCTCCTCTTGGTAACGTCGATCGCACGGGGGTACAGATCCATACTACGGATCTCCCTTTGAACACCAACCCTATGTATGGGCTGCCTAACTACCCCCCTCGACGAAGGGAACCTGGACCAAGCGGACAAGCCTTACAGATCCGGGATCGAGAATATGATGATTACTCTGGTCCCTATATTGATGATTCATCATCATCTGAGGATGATGATCGAGATGAAGCCCCGAGGAGGCGACGTGCTAGCAAGGAACCTCTAAGAAGAACACGAAGAATCCATGATGGGCTCCCCTTGACAACTGCTGAGAAAATCAAGGCTTACGAGGCAGAGATCTCAAAATTGAAGGACGATATTGCAAGAGAACAAGATAGGTTGAATCAAACTCAGCCTCCTCCAACTGCAGAGAGGATTCCCGTTATAAATTTGGAAAGGCCTTCAAGAAGGCAAAGGAGGGCTGATCCCCGAACCGAAAAATCCACGAGGGTGGAGACCCCCAGAAGCAACCCCAAAGATCTGATGCCACTTGGGGACCCTGACGATCCCACACCTCCGTTTACTGAGGAGGTGATGAATGCCCACATCTCAAGGAAGTTTAAAATGCCAACTATTAAGGCCTATGATGGAACGGGCGATCCCGCGAATCAAGTCAGAACATTCTCAAACGCACTGCTGCTGCAGCCTGCTAGTGATGCCTTAAAGTGTAGGGCGTTCCCTCAAACTCTGTCAGGCATGGCTCAAAGATGGTATAGCCGTCTACCTGCAAACTCGATTGGCTCTTTTAAGGAGTTGAGCGCTACCTTTATCAGCCAATTCATCAGTGGGAGAATTCATGAGAAAAGTTCTGCATCCCTTATCTATGTGGTGCAGGGAAAGAATGAGAACTTAAGGGATTATCTCAAGCGATTCACCAAGGAGACGTTGAATATCACCGATCTGGAAAATAAGGTGGCCATGGTAGCCCTGGAACACGGAACCACTGACCTCTTCTTCAAAAGGTCTTTGGCAAAACACCCTCCTGAGAACATGGCCGAGCTCCAGAGAAGAGCCGATAAATATATCAAGGCTGAGGACAGCATTAAGAAGGAAACCACAGGAGGTAATGGCAAGGGCTCTAATGATTCAAAGAAGAGAAAGTCAGAACAAGAGTATGACGCTAGGGACAAGTATCCCCGGGCTGGCAAGGACTCCGATTCATCACCCAAGAAGGGTTTTGGGCCAAGGTTTTCTGATTATGCAAGGTTGAACGCTCCTAGGAGCCAAATTTTGTTGGACATTGAGAAGGATAAGGACTTTCGCTGGCCTAAACCGCTCAGGGGTGATCCCGAAAAGAGAAACAAAGATCTGTATTGTAGATTCCATAAGGATGTGGGGCATGACACAGATGACTGCAGACAGTTAAAGGATGAAATTGAATTTTTAATCCGGAAGGGAAAGTTAAACAAGTTCACCAAGGGTGAAGATCGTGGAACCCAGAAAAGGGATTATGATAGAAGAGACAATGATAGGAGGGATAACGATCGCAATCGTAACCCGCAGCCTCGAGGGCCAGTAATCAATATGATTTGGGGAGGACCAACAGCGGCCGGCACTACCCGAAACTCTCGAAAGGCTTATGCCAGAGAAGTGATGCACGTCACAGGAGAAGCCCCGAAGCGTGCTAAGACTGAGGCAGTGATTGGTTTTGATGATTCAGATCTAGAAGGGGTGAAATTCCCCCATGACGACCCGTTGGTCATAACTCCTATAATTGGAAACTCGGAAGTGAAGCGAGTCCTGATAGACAATGGAGCTTCCGTTGATATCTTGTTTCATGATGCTTTTATGAGGATGGGGTATACTGACTCTCAACTAACCCCGACTAACATGCCGATCTACGGATTTAATGGAGTTGAGTCCAAGGTTGAAGGGACCATTCAGCTGCCCATGACAATAGGGCAAGAACCTAAGGAAGCCACCCAGATGCTGAACTTTCTAGTAATTAAGGCCGCCTCAACGTACAATGCAATCTTAGGGAGGACCGGACTTCATGCATTCAAGGCTGTTGCCTCTACTTATCACATGAAGGTCAAATTTCCAACCAGGAATGTGTTGGGGAACAAAAAGGAGATCAGAAAATGGCCAGGAGTTGCTATGTGGCTGCTTTGAGAGCTGATGGAACCGGGGGGCAGGTACTCCCGATTGAAGACATGGATGTCCGTGGTGATGATGAACACCGAGGAAAGCCAGCAGAGGATTTAATACCTATCCCTCTGGAGCTAGGCGACCCTGAGAAGGTGACTTATATTGGAGCCTCTTTGAAAGAACCCCTGAAGGGCAAGTTGATAGAGTTCTTACAAAAGAATGGCGACGTTTTTGCTTGGACAACAGCTGACATGCCAGGGATTGATCCTCAACTTATAACTCATAGATTGAATGTCGACCCTAATCGGAAGATAGTACAGCAGAAGAAGAGAAATTTTGCTCCGGAAAGGCAAGAGGCCATTAAGCAAGAAGTGGATAAGCTCTTGGAGGCTGGTTTTATTGAAGAAATTCAGTTTCCCGAATGGTTAGCAAACCCTGTGATGGTCAAGAAAGCGAATGGGAAGTGGAGGATGTGTATAGACTTCACTGACCTGAATGATGCATGCCCAAAGGATTGTTTCCCTCTGCCAAGAATAGATATGTTGATAGATGCCACAGCTGGACATGAGATGCTGAGCTTCATGGATGGATTCAGCGGCTATAATCAGATTAAGATGCACAAGGATGACATCCCTAAGGTATCCTTCATAACCGACTTTGGTGTTTTCTGCTATCTTGTTATGGCGTTTGGTTTAAAGAATGCGGGAGCTACTTACCAACGATTGGTGAATAAGATATTCGCCCATTTGATTGGAAAAACCATGGAGGTCTATGTCGATGATATGCTGGTTAAAAGCTTGGTCAAAGCAGACCATATTAAACACCTCAGAGAGGCATTTGAAGTGCTGAGGCACCACAAAATGATGTTGAATCCAGCCAAGTGTGCCTTTGGCGTTGGATCAAGCAAATTTTTGGGTCTGATGGTTTCTAAAAGAGGCATAGAGGCCAACCCCGACAAGATCAAGGCGATCTTAGACATGGAACCCCCGCGCTCTATAAGAGATGTGCAGAAGTTGACAGGCCGGGTAGCGGCTTTAGGAAGATTCATCTCCAAGTCTGGTGACAAATGCTTGCCTTTCTTTCAAGCATTGAAGAAGGTAAAAAATTTTGAGTGGACCCCTGAGAGCCAAGAGGCCTTTGAGCAATTGAAGAAATACATGGTTGAAGCCCCGTTATTGACCAAACCAAGTCCTGGAGAGACTCTTTGTCTATACCTGGAGGTATCTGAACAAGCCCTGAGTGTTGTCCTTATTCGGGAAGAGGAGAGAGTCCAGAAACCTATCTACTATGTAAGCAAAGTGTTGCATGGGGCTGAGTTGAATTACTCACCCATAGAAAAGTTTGCTTTGGCATTAGTAACTGCCTCAAGGAAATTGCGACCTTACTTCGAGGCACATAAGATTCAAGTTCTGACGAACCAACAGTTGAGGAACATATTGCATAGCCCTAAGGCCAGTGGAAGGCTAATTAAATGGGCGATTGAGTTAGGAGAATTCGATATCACATACAAGCCTCGGACAGCCATCAAGGCTCAGGCATTGGCTGACTTCGTGGTTGAATGTACTATTAACAACCAAGAAGTCGGGGGGCAAGAGATAATGACTACCCCTGGGCAAGAGAAAAAAGAAGAGGAACTTACACCTGATCTGAAGGAATATTGGGTGCTCTATTTTGATGGAGCATCAAAAACAAAATCTAGTGGCGCAGGTTTGGTTTTGCAAAGCCCCGATGGGTTCACAGTTGAGTACGCTTTAAAGTTGGATTTTCCTACTACCAACAATGAGGCGGAGTATGAGGCATTAATAGCTGGTTTGGGTTTAGCTAGAATCATGAGAGTCAAAAACCTCAAAGTTTGTGGAGATTCACGGCTTGTGATATCCCAAGTAAATGGTGAATTCGAAGCTAAAGATGAGACTATGGCGAAATACCTGAGAGTGGTGAAGGCTGTTATGTCTCAGTTTGAGGAGTGTCATGTTGAACACATCCCGAGAGAAGAGAACGTTAAGGCCGATGCCCTGTCTAAGTTTGCTTCTTCTGAAATAGAAAATTATGCTGGGAGTGTCTACTTTCAGGTCTTGAAGGCCCCGACCGTTAACGCAAAGCTAGTGGCACCAATTGATATTGGAGGCTCTTGGATAGATCCTATCAAGGTACACCTGGAGACCGGGTGGCTCCCAGACAATGCCATGGAGGCACGAAAACTCTCAGTAAGAGCATTGAAATATACTTTGATTGAGGGTATTCTGTACAAAAGGTCATTTGTCATCCCGTACTTGAAGTGTCTAAGGCCTCTAGAGGCAAGGGAAGCATTGGAGGAAGCTCATGAAGGGATCTGTGGGCAACACTTAGGGGGCAGAGCCCTAGCTCACAAGATAATTCGTTTAGGGTTCTATTGGCCGGAGATGTTGGCTGATGCACAAAACTATGTCAAGAGATGTGAGAGATGCCAGAAGCATTCCTCAATTGCGAGGCAACCGCCTGAGATGTTGACCTCGATTAACTCTCCCATTCCATTTGCGATGTGGGGGATGGATATACTTGGACCCTTTCCCATGGCTTCAGCACAAAGGAAATTCCTGATAGTGGCCATTGATTACTTCACTAAGTGGATTGAGGCTAAACCCCTGGCCAAGATAACCACCAAGCAAGTTTCCCAGTTCTTTTGGGAGAACATCATTTGCTGATACGGAATCCCACGAATCCTTGTGACAGACAATGGGACACAGTTCAATAATGAAGAGTTTAAGAAGTATTGTGAAGAGAATGCGATTGAGCTCCGTTTTACCTCAGTGGCACATCCACAAGCCAATGGGCAAGCTGAGGTAGCTAATCGAATTATCCTTGATGGACTGAAGAAGAGGGTCGAGCGCTCTAGGAACACTTGGGTAGATGAATTGCTGCCAATACTTTGGGCATATCGCACCACTTGTAAGGTAACAATTGGAGCAACCCCATTTTTGCTGGCTTATGGAGCCGAGGCTGTTGTGCCTTTGGAGATCATGCAAGCATCACCTCGAGTCGAGGCATATGAGCCAGAAACTAATGAAGAAGGGATGAGACTTGCCCTGGATTTAATTGACGAGGTTAGAGATGAAGCTAATGCTAGGAATGCTGAGTATCAGAAAAGAGCCTCTTTTCATTACAACCAGAGAGTTAAAGAAAGATTTTTTCGACAAGGCGACATGGTTCTGAGGAAGATTGAAGCCTCAGGAGTTGGCCAAAAAGGAAAGTTAGCACCAAACTGGGAAGGACCGTATCTAGTCAGAAAGGTGTTAGGACGAGGATCTTACAAGTTAGAAACCTTGGACGGGGTTGAGGTGCCCCGAACGTGGCATGCTGTGAACCTTAAAGTTTATCATGTTTAAGTTCTTTTGACAAAGGCTTGGACTTTTATCTATTTATTAGAAATAAGGTTCGAATGAAACCATTATAGAGCATGTTTCTCCCAGTAGTTGATAGAGTATCTATGTAAGGGTTGAACCCATTTTATTGATGTCCTTTGACAGCATAATGGAATTTATTCTGTTTTCTCTATTGGTTATCCTTCCTTGCTAAAACAAACGAAAGACGAATGTTGGATCAACTTGTGAGTTTAGTACCAGCCAGGAGGCCAAGTACTCGAAAATTCTAAAGTATTAACAAACTATGAGCAAAAGCAAGAAAAATGAACGGAAACTAACTGCATAAATAGTTAAGTTAAAAATTACAAAGGCCCGAAGGCTATTAAGTCAAATGGTGGAAACCCAGAGTTCAGAAAGGCAAAAGATAAATAAATAAAGCTTAAGGGGCCTTAGGGGCCTCCTTAGCAGGAGAAGCATCCTCAGAACTAGTCTCAGTAGTAGACCCCTCATCGGCAGAGTTAGCAGCACCAGGCTGAGCTAGAGGAGGCTCGGGATCCAAAGCTGAAGTAGTGGCAGTAGCATGCTCCTTGACCAAAGCATCATCCTCCCCGAATAGCTCTTCACTGGAACCAGGCTCATGTGTCAAGGCACTGGGAAGGTGAGGGCTAGGAAAAGCAGAAGGCAAGAATAACCCTGGATGCTGCCTCAGAACTGCTTCAAGGGCTTTGGTCCACCCATCAGTAAACTGACTAGGAAAGAGCATCTCATCATGCTGATCCATGAGAGTCTTGTACTCATCCGAATCCAGATAATCATCAATATGCTTCTCCTTGTCATCCTTCAGGGCAACCAGCTCCGCATGCATCCCAACCATCTCTTCATCTTTCTTCTTTAGCTGCTCTTCCAGACGGTTAATGTGGAGAGTCTTCTTCTGAGACTCAGACTCAAAGGCTTTGGACTTCTCCTTCCAAGCTTTGGCTTTATGAACCAAGCTTTGGAAATGGATGTTAGCCTGCATGAAAGGTTAGCATTGAAATCAAATAGTGAATCTGAGCCGTTAAGGTATTGAAAGATAAAGTTCGAGACTCACCACAGCGATAGCCTGAGCACCGAGTGCCTCTGACTCACCAATACCTCCACTAGGAACCATGTCCTTATAGTCAGGAGTGGTGATTGAGTTCAAAGACCAATCCATGGAGTGCTTGGTAGAGCCCACCACAGAATCCTGCTTTCTGAAGCCCAGGGAGGCCTGAAAACTGTCGACTGGACGTTAACCTGGGAGCTCCCCTCCAATCCAGCTATGTCACCATACCTCAGCTCTCCTTTCTGGACCTTATGGGGGCGTAGAAAAGCAGGCTCTGTGTTTTTCCCTCGAGGGTCAGCAGCCCTCTTAGCTCGAACCATCCTGGAAGTCTCTTCATCAGGAGAGGGTGCAGCCTCCACAATCAACTTCGCAACTGCAAGAACAACCAAAAATAGAGTTGGAATTAATTCAGTAAAAAAAGTAAATGGCAAAGATTAGTAAGAAAATTACCCCGTTCAGAAACTCTGGAAAGGCCTACTCCCCTTAGAGATTCCTCATTTAAAAGGCTTAGGCACGTAATAGAACTACCGTCTGCCTGGGTCAGAGTATTATAAGCGGCCTGTTCCTCGGTACTAAGGACGATTCCCTTAGCACTTCCGTCTGAAACTCTCGAGAATGTCTGCCTAAAGAGAGTGCCCCAATCACCTCCATCCCATTCTAAGTATGCAAACTCATTTTTCCAGCCCGTATTATTATCAGGGATTGACTTGCCGTTAAAAATTGGGGGAACTCTAGGGCGGAGCTTAACATATACCCAGCCAGGGTTCGTGGCAGGACTATTGTAAAATTGAAAAATCTTGCGAAAAAGCGCAACAGATAAAGGGAGTTGTTGTCTAAGACACAAAACCATGAAACACAATATGATTCTCCACGCATTTGGCGGAAGTTGACATGGACTAATTTGAACATCAGCTAAGAGTCTAAGAATGAATTCATGAAATGGAAAACGAAGACCAGCTACTAAACTCTCCCTATAAACACATAAAGAATTGGGTTTCCAGTGACAAGGTCTGTCACCTGGCTCAGCTGGGACAAGTTTATAAGGTGATTTGATTTTAAAAAGTTTGTTATATCTAGTGAATTCTAAAGTATTAACAAACTATGAGCAAAAGCAAGAAAAATGAACGGAAACTAACTGCATAAATAGTTAAGTTAAAAATTACAAAGGCCCGAAGGCTATTAAGTCAAATGGTGGAAACCCAGAGTTCAGAAAGGCAAAAGATAAATAAATAAAGCTTAAGGGGCCTTAGGGGCCTCCTTAGCAGGAGAAGCATCCTCAGAACTAGTCTCAGTAGTAGACCCCTCATCGGCAGAGTTAGCAGCACCAGGCTGAGCTAGAGGAGGCTCGGGATCCAAAGCTGAAGTAGTGGCAGTAGCATGCTCCTTGACCAAAGCATCATCCTCCCCGAATAGCTCTTCACTGGAACCACTCATATGCATCTAATTCTGACAAAGAAGGGTAATCATCTCCACGTTGATTTAACATATCTACTAGAGATGTGTAAGAAGAGCGAATGGTGATAGTACCTTTGGAGGAGGCAGAATTCATTTTTGCAAGACGGGACTTAGCTTTGTCCTCCATTGATGCTCCTGGAAAAAGGTTCGAAGCTCCGCTAAAACCCAGAAAATATGAAGATTTGAAGAAATATTCAAAGAAAACCCAGAAACTATGAAGATATGAAGATATCTTCAAGAAAAAAAATCCCAGAAACCACCATAAGGGGGAGGAGCTCGATGAAAACTCTCACCGGAAATCGCCTTGAAATAAAGAGAACTATAGAGAGAATTTCTAGTGAAGTGTTTGAGTAGAAGTGAGAATGAGAAAGTGAACTCTCCACTCTCACTCTTATATACAACTTTTTAGCCGGTTAAAATTCCTCCAAACGGTCAGAAAACCTACAGTGACAGGTCAAAAAAGCCCATGAAACCGGCCCAAATTAAGGCCCAATTTCAGGACATTCTTAGAAAAATATCTTGGAAAAATATCTTAGATATTTTGAAAAAATTATAGATATTTTTGAAAAATATCATAGACAAAAGATCCTAGATTTGGATTCGAATAACCCGGACGGGCCCAATAACAGCTATGAGGTCAAGCCCATTCTGAAAAGAAACCTATCAGGCCCAATAAGAATAGGCCCAAAGCCAAAGTGGCCCTTATTTCGACCAGAATCCTGGTCGAAACGACCAAGAATCCTGGTCGAAAAACCTTTCGACTAAAGCGTTGGAAACGCCCTTATTTCGACCAGAATCCTGGTCAAAATGACCAAGAATCCTGGTCGAAAAACCTTTCGACCAAAGCGTTGGAAACGCCCTTATTTCGATCAGAATCCTGGTCGAAATGACCAAGAATCCTGGTCGAAAAACGTTTCGACCAAAGCGTTGGAAACGCCCTTATTTCGACCAGAATCCTGGTCGAAAAACCTTTCGACCAAAGCGTTGGAAACGCCCTTATTTCGACCAGAATCCTGGTCGAAACGACCAAGAATCCTGGTCGAAAAACCTTTCGACCAAAGCGTTGGAAACGCCCTTATTTCGACCAGAATCCTGGTCGAAACGACCAGGAATCCTGGTCGAAAAACCCTTCGACCAGAATAGAATTGGACCCTTATTTCGACCAAGATTCTGGTCGAAACGACCAAGAATCCTGGTCGAAAATCTCTTCGATCAGGAAGCTAAAGAAGGCCTTATTTCGACCAGAATCCTGGTCGAATTCCTGGTCGAATTCCTAGTCGAATTCCTGATCGAAAATACCCAATCCTGGTCGAAATTTGCTATAAAAATTGATTTTTTGACAGCAAATCTTCACAGACATGGAATTTTGATACCTGTGGGTACCATAATAGGATAAATATGGAAATACGAGGAATTTCATAGATAATTCCTTGAAGAAAAATATTCTGTAACTGAAGTTATGGAAATTGCTTAGCCTCGAATAAGGCATATCGTCGTAAACGTGTCGGTCGCTCCACACTTTGCATCGAGACGACATTTGTGAAACACTAGTGTACAAAGCCCTGACCCAAGTCTCAAGAAAGGCAGTTAAAACTTCAAGAAAAACCTGATCAGTTTTCCTAGAAGTTGGGGGGCAAATGATATGGGCTAAAAGTAAGCCTTAAAGACACCTTTAATGTGGTATTAATTATACCCGGAATGGTCCAAACGTGGGGCCCACCAGATGGGCCCAAACCCTATTTATAATATTAATTTCGTAATTAATATTAAGGGTAATAAACAGCTCAGCAAATAAGAGCTGGATAAGGATAATATCCCCTTCAGACTTATCCAATAAGGCATCCAATTCAATATGGAAACTGATTCCTATAAGGAATAGATCTAGAACCTTCCTCAAAGACTTGTCCACCAAGTCTCCTATTCCTACCATAATTCTAAGGCTCCAGCAGCCTATATAAAGGGCCTGACCCCTCACCTTAGAACTACGTTTTTTGGCTTGATCTTTGATATTCATCAAAGTACGTAGGCATCTTGTGAAGGCAGATTCAGCCACGAGCACGAGAGCAGCCATTAAAGCACGAAGCTCACACACCCTTGCATTAAATACATCAACCCTAGCCGCAATACTAGTAACCTAGTTTTTATTCCACAACAACACGGCACACAAAGCTCCTCATATAAACATGTAAACATGATATCACACATAAATGACCTTTCCAATAATATTCACATAATATAATCCATATTTAATATTAAATAAACATTTATAAAAACGCGATTTTCTAGGGCGTTATAAGTGTATTCCTCCTTCGGAAGAAGAGGGACCTCACACTGATGATAGAATCCGAAGGCTGGAAAAGGTTATGTTTGGAGAAAGAAAGATTAGCCATGAGCCCGTGGTGACTGAAGACGTAGAGCAGTTTTGACCACCTCCGGGAAGGCAGTTTCCAAAGATGCATGAGTTTAATGGGAAGGGTGATCCCGAAGACCACTGTGAGAAGTACAAATCCCTCATGACTGGTATGGGGCACTGTGACATGATGCTTTGTAAGATGTTCAAGACCTACCTTAAAGGGCCAGCGTCAATGTGGTATCGGTCGCTAAAGCCCAGGTCGATTGGCTCATATGAGCAAATTAAGAAGAAGTTCTTGAGGCACTATTCTCATCTGTGTCGAAGAGAGAAAGACATGGAGGCCCTGATTCACTGCAGGCAGGGCTGAACGAAGATCTGGGCGACTACTTGGCAAGGTTTAAGGAGGAGGCTGGAATGGTCACTAACCTGGATAGAGTGAAGGCAGCAGGATTCCTGGCCGCAGGTCTCGACCCCGTTAAAGGTAAGAAACTTCGGTCCTCTCTCATTCCTCCTAAGAATTTGAATGATATCTATTTGCAGGGTGAGGCAATTAGGAGGAAGTTAGAATCAATTGGGGGGTTGAAAGGCATATGACACAGCCTATTTGTAGTTCGAGGACTCAACTCAACTTAAAGCTTAGTTTGTAATAAGTAAATAACTTTGACTGTCATAGGAATCTCAGGAGGTATTATCTGTCAGAAGAAAAAACCCTAAAGTCAATCTATAGTTTTGATGTTTTACACTGGAAGAAGTTCAGATTGCTGATCAAGCCTCAGTATAGCATCAAAGAAGTGGATTTATTTCTAAGACAGAGATTTCTAGAGTGACAGGTTCAGACAGTTTACAGTGAAGTACAAGAAGGAGATAGAAATGAGAGGAAAAGTGAATCACATTATTAATGTGAAAATTAAAGGACAGTCATTGAAGTTAGTCGTTCATGAACCAGACCGTGCATGGAACGTCAACAAAATATTCAGTGGTATTCCTTTATTACTTTCAGTGATTCAGAAAAGAATTAAGACAATCCAAGGATATATAATTATTCTTGTTTAATTAATTTAAATCAAGTAGTCAATTTAATTAATTAATTAATTCATCTTGAATTAATTCTTTAATTAAATTAATTATTAGATTAATTAAATTTGATTAATTATTTAAGTAAGAATAAATTAAAATGATTATTTATTAATCAATTTTAATTTAATTCTGAAAAATGAACTAGCAAGACAATCCCAGATTGTCTTGCCGATTGTCTTGAAGGTTTAAATCAGAATAGCAAGACAATAGGAGATTGTCTTGCCGATTGTATTGAAGAAGAAATCAGTAAAGTAAGACAATTTCTGATTGTCTTGCCGATTGTCTTGATAATGATAATGTCTGAAAAGCTTTTGAAAAGTAGAATAAAAATCTGATTTGATTGTCTTGACGATTGTCTTGGCAGTTCAAATTAGATTGTCTTGATAATGATCAAAAAGAAAAAGCTTCAGACAGAATGATAATTTTGATAAAGCAAGACAAAGATCTCAGAATTTGATTGTCTTGCCGATTGTCTTGGAAGAACCTGATTGTCTTGACGATTGTATTGCCTATTGTCTTGGCAGTACAAAATTGGTTGTCTTGGAAGAATAAATTGTATTGCCGATTGTCTTGACAGTTATAATTGAAGACAAAGAGGCAGGGATTATTATATATCAAGACAGACGACAGAAGACAATAACATAGATCAAAATATTACATTCAAGAACAGATTGCTCTCTTCTCTCTCATCAAGAACACAGCACAAGAAGCAGAAAAATATATAGAAAATCAAGTTCATCTTATTTTTAATATCTGATCCGATAGAACTGATTTACTTGATACTCTTGTACTATTAGCGAGTTTTTACTCCTAATATATATCTTGATTTTTATTAACAAATCTAGAAAAATTCATGTCGAATTTTCTAATTTGTTTTTATTAACTAGATATAAATTCTGTACTGTATTTGTAACAAACCCCTCAAGTTAATATAATTTTATATTCAACTTGAATTTTGTTTCATTTAATTCCGCTCAAATTTGTCAAAATATAAATTAAATTATCCGGACAAATTTCGATAAAACAGTACTGTTTGTATTCAACCCCCCCTTCTACAAACATATTGGACCTAACAATTTGTATCAGAGCCGATTGATTGATATACAAATCAAAGATCCCATTTTACTCGATTAAAAATCATCCCCGAATTTTTTAACTCTCTTAAAAAATTCATCATGTTTTCTAAAGTTGGAACTGTGAAAATTCCCATATATGACAAAAACAGTTATGATATGTGGAAGAACAAAATGTTAATGTTCCTCGAGGTTACAAATCCTAAATACATGAAAGTCTTATCAGAAGGACCAATAATACCTTTTGGATTAATTCCTGAAGTTGTCACCGATGGAAAAGTTATTGCCCCTGCAAGGTTTGTACACAAAGATTCTTCTGAATTCACTCTTGTTGAAAGAGAGGAAGCTGGACTTGACATTAATTTAAGACTGATCTTAATAGATTCTCTAGACTCTGTAATGTACAGTCATGTGATTAACTGCAAGACTGCAAAGCAAATGTGGGAAACCATTGAAACTGTGAATGAAGGAACAGAGGAAGTTAGGGAGAATCGACTAGAAATTCTGACATCTGAGTATGAACACTTTCGATCAGCATCCAATGAAAGTATTCAAGATGTGTTTGAAAGATATAACAAACTTGTCAACAATTTACAGATGCATGGCAAGTACTACACTCAGAAAGAGATCAACAGAAAATTTCTACTGTCAATGCCTGTTCATCTAGAACATAGGATTACAGCTATCAGAGAGTCGAGGAATCTAAGTGAAATTATTGTAGAAAGACTCTTTGGTGTTTTAAAAACCTATGAACTAGAACAATCTCAACAAAAGGAGATTTATGGAAAAGGAAGAGTTGCTAATACTTCTACAGCTCTTATTGTTGAGAACAAACAGGAAGTGCAAGATAAGGTTATTCAATCTTGTAGTGTTGACAGTGGCAAGCTTGAAGTTGAAGTTGGTCAAACGAATGCTAGTCCAGATGAAGGAGACTTCTTTTCGTTAGAAGAGCTAGATCAGTTGGAAGATGAGTCCATGGCTTTGTTGGTAAGGAAATTCAGTAACTTCAGATTCAGGAAGAATCCCAAGTTCAGGTACAAATCTAATTATAACAGGTTCCAAAGAGGAGGTTCTTCATCCTCAAGTAACAGAGGAGGTTACAAAACTGGAACAGTTGAAAGAAGTAAAATTAGATGCTACAACTGTAATGAACTTGGACATTTCGCTACTGAATGTCAGAAGCCAAAACAAAACCAAAGAAAAGACTTTGGATCTGAGAAGAAGAAGACAGGTAAAGCCTATGTGGCTGCTGGAAAGAGTTGGGATGATACAGACTCTGAAGATGAAGAGTATGGCAATTTTGCCCTGATGGCAAAATCTGATAACTCCAGTGGTACTTCATCTGAGGTATCATGTACTGAAAGTCAATATATCTATCAACTTAGTGATTCACTAGGTTGTGCTAATAGAGAGATTGAAAGGATCAATTTGTTAAATACAGATCTTAGTAATCAATTATCAGAATTACACGATGTACAAAATTGCCATGATAAACAAAAATCAGAAATAAGAATTCTAAAAGAACTTGAGAGGTCTTTAGCGTTGATAGTGGTTCAACAACGTGAAACAATAGCTGAGTTAGAAATAAGGGTTAGTGCTACTTCTAATTCATGTAAAGTGGCTAAAGAGTTGTTTAACCAACAAGCTATTAATCAAACCGTAGGAATTGGGTTTGATTATAATGAAGCTATTGGACGAAAAAGCATTATTACCCCTAATCATGTCAGTGCTGTAGAAAGGGGTATACCAATAGTGCTTAAGGGTGTTAGTAATCCACTCTTTAAGACATCCATAGCAGAACCTTTGGATACAACATCTTTAATCATTAAGGAAGAGATGCGCATTGAGGATTTAGCTAATGGCGTAGTCTTAGAAAGTAATCAAGTTGTTAAAAATGATGAAGATAGAAAGTCTGTGTTTAAGAAAACCGAAAGAGTTGGTGAGTCTACTAGTTCCTTAAAAACTAGTAGTAGAAGTAACAACATGAATAAATGCAACAACATATCTACCATGAATGCTATTCCTGTTATTGATACTGCTCATAAGAAATGCAATGCTGTTAATTGCATGTCTTGTGCTTTTAATATAATGTCTGCTTACTTTAACGGTAATCATGCATGTGTTGATAAGAATGTTCCTAGACAGCATATGAGCAGAAATAAACATGTTAGATCCAGGACTGTAACACCACCTAATTCTAAGACTAGGACTCCAAGTCCTTCTCAGGATATGGTGAAGACATGGTTACCCAAGCTGAAACCAAAACAAGTTAAAGCTGTTTACAGGGTTAAATGTCCAGTACCTGAAGAAAATGTTGTTAAAATAAAAATTGTTGCTTTACCTGATAAAGGTCAATTCTTTAAGTACTCCGGACCCAATCAAATTTGGGTTCCGAAGAAAGTCTAACCAATTTGTCATTGCAGGGTTTGAAACAGGTTGAACGAGTCATGTGGATTCTGGACAGTGGATGTTCAAGGCATATGACCGGAGATAGAGCCCTGCTGACAAATGTGGTGGAGAAGGCCGGCCCAGTCGTTACCTTTGGAGATAACAGCAAAGGTAAAACTGATGGATATGGCAGATTAGAAGCTGGAAATGTTATCGTTGAAGATGTCTCTTTTGTGAACGGCCTTGAGCACAATTTGCTCAGTATTAGTCAATTCTGTGATAGAGGTTATGAAGTTCATTTCAACAAGAAGAATTGTCTAATATCACACAAGAGAAATGAAAGGCCGCAGTTGACTGGAGTAAGAAAAGGAAACTTGTACATAGCCAATATGAACTCTGGAAGCACAGAAGAAATTAGATGTTTTTATTCAAAGGCATCCACTGATGAAAGTTGGTTATGGCACAAGAAACTTTCTCACCTAAACTTCAAAACAATGAATTCTCTAGTTAAAAGAGAATTGGTGAGAGGTTTACCTTCGATTGAATTTACTCAGGAAGGTCTATGTGATGCTTGTCAAAAAGGAAAGTTAAAAAGGGCAACTCACAGGAGCATTAACACATCATCAATAACTGAACCATTACAACTTCTCCATATGGATTTGTTTGGTCCAGTTAGTGTAATGTCCATGTCAAGAAAAAGATATGCTCTAGTGATTGTTGATGATTTCTCAAAATTCACATGGGTACTATTTCTGAACTCAAAAGATGAAACTCCACAACTGGTAGTTGATCACATTAAGTTAATTGAGCTGGACTCTAATCGTCCAGTAAGAGCCATAAGGTCAGACAACGGAACTGAATTCAAGAATGCAGTTCTGAATGACTTTTGCACTGAAAAGGGTATAACTAGACAGTACTCGGCTCCCAGAACTCCTCAACAAAATGGGGTAGTTGAAAGAAAGAATAGAATCTTGATTGAAGCTGCACGTACAATGCTAAGTGAATCAAGGCTTCCATTGAGCTTTTGGGCTGAAGCTGTCAACACTGCATGCTATACCCTGAATCGAACACTTATCAATAAAGACTTAATGAAGACACCATATGAAGCTCTACATGACAAGAAACCAACTCTCAAGTACTTCCATGTATTTGGGACAAAATGCTTTGTGCTGAAAGAAGGAGATGATCAAGGTGGTAAATTTGAAGAAAAAGCACATGAGGCAATATTTATTGGTTATACTAGAAGAGCCTACAAGGTGTATCTTATTGATGATTAGAAAACTATGGAAAGTGTCAATGTTACATTTGATGACACACAACTCTCAAGTATCCAAAATGAAGATCCATCTGAAAAGCTTAAGTTTGATGACATGTCAGACTCAGATTCAGATGATGACAATCAACCTGACGTTGTTGCTAATAATAATAATCCAAATGTTAGTGGTAATGATCAAGGTGATGCTGGTGAAAACAATGATTATTTTCAAGACACCACTGATACTCTTGAACTATCAACAAGTCAAACTGGCAACAACTCAGGGGGAGATAATGAAGGGTCAACAAGTCATACTCAACATCATATTGAAGATCAAGGCGAATCATCAAGATCAATTCTTCCTAGACAAACTGTTTGGAATAGAGCTCATCCTTTTGAGCTGATTCTTGGTGATCCAGATGTTGGTGTGAAAACAAGAAGAGCTTATCATAATCAATGTAACTATTCTGGGTTCTTGTCTGTTATGGAACCTAAGAAAGTAGAAGAAGCTCTATCTGATCCTGATTGGGTGATTGCTATGCAAGATGAACTCAATCAATTTAAGCAACTAGAAGTATGGAAGCTGGTACCCAAACCTAAAGATAGAAAAGTGGTGGACACAAGATGGGTATTCAGAAACAAACTAGATGAAGATGGCACTGTGATAAGAAACAAAGCAAGACTGGTAGCTAAAGGTTATTCTCAAACTGAAGGCATTGATTATGACGAGACCTATGCTCCAGTGGCAAGACTTGAGGCCATCAGAATATTCTTGGCATTTGCATCCTATTCAAGATTCAAAGTTTATCAAATGGATGTCAAGAGTGCCTTTCTGAATGGTACGCTAGATGAAGAAGTGTATGTAGAACAGCCCCCTGGTTTTGAAGATCAAGATCATCTGGACTATGTCTACTTTCTTTACAAAGCTATCTATGGTCTTAAGCAATCCCCAAGAAAATGGTATGACACTCTTTCTGAATTTCTATTAGAAAATGGTTTTATAAGAGGTGTCATAGACAAAACGCTCTTCACTAAAAGACATAAGAATGATATAATACTAGTCCAAGTCTATGTGGATGATATTATATTTGGGTCTACTAATGAGCTTCTATGCAAGAAGTTTTCTAAGTTAATGCAGGGTAGGTTTGAAATGAGCATGATGGGTGAACTGAAATTCTTTCTTGAATTACAAATAAGTCAGAGACAAGATGGAATATTTATTTGTCAATCCAAGTACATTAAGGAGCTCCTCAAGAAATATCACATGGAGGAGTGCTCATCAGCAAAGACACCATCAACTATAGCTGTCAAAATTGGTTTATGTGAAAGTTCTGCCAAGGTAGATATCACAGGCTATAGAGGTATGATTGGCTCATTGCTTTACCTAACTGCTAGTAGACCAGATATAATGTTTGCCACATGCTTGTGTGCAAGGTTGGAACCCTAAAGAAATCCATCTCACTGTTGTCAAAAGAATCTTAAGATATCTAAAGGGTACGCCTAATTTAGGCATCTGGTACCCTAATGAAACTGGTTTTACTTTAATTGGATATACAGATTCTGACTATGCAGGAAGTGTTGTAGACAGGAAAAGTACATCTGGGAGTTGTCAATACCTAGGTGGAAGACTGGTATACTGGTTCAGTAAGAAACAGCAAACAGTTTCCAACTCTACAGCCGAAGCTGAATATATAGCTGCTGGAAGCTGTTGTGCTCAGATCTTATGGATTAGGAATCAATTAATGGACTATGGCATTGTATTGGAAAATATCCCTATTTTATGTGATAATACAAGTGCCATAGCAATCGCCAGCAATCCTGTGCAACACTCAAGGACAAAACACATTGACATAAGGTATCATTTTATAAGAGAGCATGTAATGAATGGTACAGTGGAACTACTATTTGTAGGCTCTGGAGATCAAACTGCAGATATTTTTACTAAGTCGCTTAATGAATCTTCATTCACTAAAATTGTTAGTGAATTGGGTATGTTAAACAGTCCTAGTAATTAATAATGTTAATATCTGAAATTTGATCTTTAATAATTTTGCAAGTGATTATTCTGTAAATATTTGTTGTTTGAAATCACTTGTATAATTATTTTACCAACTGATTTTCTTGCTTGTTTAGTTATTTTTCACTCTGTTTATTCATATTATTTAATACTTCATATTTCTGTATTTTTAGAATATTTGTAGATATTTATTTCTATTTAATAATTATTTTATTAAATGTTTTGTAATGTTTGTCCTTTTGTTATTTATATTTGTTCTCGTAAAAAAATTAATCCATGTTTCTGTAAAATATTTATTTATAGTATTTTTAATAATATATTAGAGTGTATTTTAATTGGATTAATTATGAACATTTATTTGTATTTTATTAGCATAATATTAGCAGGTTAATAGATTGTCTTGTCTGTATTTATAGTATCAAGACAATCGCCAATACAATCCACAGATTGTCTTGGCATGTTATTTTGCTAAGTAATAAAATATTTTTCAGATTTTTGTTCTGTTTTTTTTATTGTGTTTTAATCAAAACAAACGATTGTCTTGATAGTTTTGAACTACCAAGACAATCGGCAAGACAATCACTTGATTGTCTTGGAGTATCTTTTCTATATTTTAAAAATTAAAAAAATGTGTGTTAATTTTATTTTAATCAGTTAAATACTTGATTGTCTTGATAGTATTTATACTACCTAGACAATCGGCAAGACAATCAACTGATTGTCTTGTAATGTTAGTATGTGTTTTAATAAAATTAAAAAAAAAAATTTATTTTCGTTTTCTTTTATTTATTAGAATTGTAAACGATTGTCTTGATAGTGTTTATACTACCAAGACAATCGGCAAGACAATCAAACCGATTGTCTTGTAGTGTTGTTTAGTACTTAAAAAAAAAAACAGAACAGCCAATACAATTTTCTCTCTCGTGTCTTTACACAGAGCTCTCGATACATATACTTACGATACACACAGTCTTGAACTGAATTGCTGCTCGATTTTTCCTCAACAAAACTGAAAACCAAGAACAGATTCGAATAGATCGTCCAATTTCCTTTCTTTTGAACCGATTATCTTCGAGTTTGGTTAAGTTTTTGAAAATAAATTTTTTGAAAAGTTGAATCGGGTTTTGACTGTTTTAAGAGTTCTAGATTTTTTCTTTGAATTCTAAAAATAGATTGAGACTCCCAGTGATCAGGAGAACATCATATAAATTTTTGGGATTTTTCTGACAACTTTGAAATAATTCGAATTTTTAATTAATTAATAATTCTGAAAATTTCGAATTGTTTTAATTTCCTTAAATTAAAAGTGTGTTTTTGTGTTTAAAAATGGCTGATAATTTTGAGATAATGAAACATAATTTGGTTGGCTATTTTAATCCGAACGATTGTCCCTACGATCGATTTAGGCCTTGGATACGGTTTTTAAATGACGATTCAATTATCCGAACTGCCATTTCGATCGAAGCCCCAATTAAGATAGGACCACTGAGATTGATTTGCACAGAAGCTGTGGTGTCTGAAGACTTGACCTCATTCTCTTTTGATTTTGATGGTACACACCACGTCGTGACAGAATCAACCCTTACTACTGTATTGGGCCTTCCTGCGGATAATTTTGATCCATTTCCAACCAGTGAACAACTCTATCAATTCTTCATTGATATTAATTATCATGGAGTAATTGATATGAACAACCTGAGCAAAAGGAATCTGGTTCAACAATGGGATGCATTCTTCGACACGATCTCCAAGGTATTTGCTAATTCAGCCAGAGGTAACTTTCACTTACTCACCTCTATGTTACAAACTATTGGTTATGCTGTTGCTAACAACCGTAGAATCAATATTGGTAACCTACTTTGGAATACTATTATTAACAGGATTGTTAAGGCCAGAAGGGATTTTGATGAGGGTAAGAAAGTTCTATGTTATTATCCTAGATTTTTAACTTTGTTATTTAATCATCTTTTTCCTGTTGGTCAACAAACAATTTTTAGGAATGACAACCCTATGGTATCAGGCAGGCAAACCAAGAAAATATTCACTAGCCTTGATACACATAGAAAATTGATAAATGTGCCAGTGTATATTACACCATATTTGTCTAACTTCATAAATCTACCTGTCATTCATCGACTTTTGAATGCACCTGAACCTGAACCTCAAAATGTACCTATCCCTGAACATCAACATCAAATGGAACAATCTATTCCTTCAGGTACAGCTACTGCATCAATGGAGCAGGTATTGCCTTCTATCTCTCAAACTGTTTCTGGAGCCCAAGTGGCTGATAGGTCAGACCAAGAGGTTGTAGAACCACAGCCTCGATCCCAGGTCTTAGAGCCAAACACCGTGTCTAACCAAATCTCTAAACCTAAAGCCAGAAGCAAGTTGTTAACAAAAAGAGCTGATAGAAGAAGTGATAATGTGAGTGATCCCACAGCTCTGCCTCCACCAAAGAAGAGAAGAAACCTACTACTTGAGGCATCTGTTAGCCCATCCATTTCCTCCCAACAGGACTTGGACATTGAAATGGCCGATGAACTGTTACTAATTTCATCCTCTCAACAGGATGCAATTATTGAAATTCGCCAAAGGGCCGTGGCACCTTGTACAGAGTCAAGCACACCTCTATTACTCACAATGGGGGAAAACATTAACGTAGAATCTGATGTTGCTAAGGACACTGAGCAAGGAGTGCACGACAGGATTGTTACAGTGCCTACCATTGTTACGGTAGAAGAGCCTTCACAGGCTTCAGAGGGAAATTTTGACTCTCTGCCAGTTATAATAGAGTCATCATCTCCCCTCCCAGGAGGAACATTCCTGGCTCCCTCAAGGGATTCTTCACTCGCAGATTTATCTGAAGAAAGTGAAAGGCAACTTGGTCATCCTATCACTGAAGAAATTCAGTTATCAAATCCAAATGAATTGATAGAGATGACTGAGGATTGGGAATTGCGAACTCCCATTGCACCACCACTGACCTCTCCAGAAGAGGCTAGGGTGATTTCTTATGCAGGTACAGCTCAAGGAAAGGAGCTAGTGTTGAGTGATGTGAGGACCACCTTAAATATGAGTGAAACACATGCACGAAAGGAGAGTGACGTATCCTTGAGTGAACATCAGGTGAGCGCACACACTGACACAAACACTTTGTCTCTCATGGCTCAAATCAAAGAACTGCAAAAGAAATTAATGGAAACTGAGGCTGAAAAACAAGTTTTAAAAGCACAAGTGGATGAACGGTCTTCTTCTTCCACCTCTGTCAACAATCAGCTCATGATTATTCGTGACGATGTCCACAACATAAAGACTACACTCACTCCAGCAATCAATACATTGATACAATCCAACTCTCAGGCATCTACAGAAAGAACAGATATTCTAAATGCTATTGACAGACACTCTAATAGGGTGGATGAACTTCAAGTGGAAATGCATGAATCTGCTCAATCATATTCAACAACCTTTGCCAAGCTTGAAGAAAAGTATGATTACATGTTTGAAGGACTTGATCATCTATACAACATTGTTAAACCTACTCATAATATCACACCAGACAAAGAGCATATTTTGAAGACTATGATGATGATAATGAAGGGGATAATGATGCAAATAGGGAGCTTGACAGTCAACGGAAGTCTGTAGAGGATTCCTCAACTAAGGGGGAGAAGTCTGGAGATGGAGGAGCAGGTAAGTCTGGAGAAGCAGGAGGAAGTAAGTCAGGAGGTCAAGGGAGGCATAAGGAGAAGTCTGAGAAGTCTACCAAGGGAAAAGAAAAAGCTGCTCATGATCAGGATGTATTCGAGTTTGATTTCGATCTCAAGAATAGTAAGTTTGAAGTACAACAATTAAATGATATCGAAGAAGATCTTTCAAACTGGCAAGATGATCCTGAATTTGAGAAGGAACTTCAAGAGGACAAAGCTGATCGTCAGATGAGACAAGCTAAGCTTGAGAAGACTAGACAGGTAGTGAATGAAAGATTGAAGCTGAAGCAAGCTGAAGATGCAGAGAAACAAAAGCTACATGCAATAAGTGTACAAGAAAGGAAAAGAGATATTCAGTTGAAAATTGGTTCAAAGTGGGATAGAGCAAGAGAAATTTTTGATTCTATTCAGAACACTGCTAATGATGATGAACGTTTTCTCCAACTACTTCAACAGTTTCAAGAGACCAATCCAGATTACTTGCAATATATGGATGCATTGATGCTGGAAATCTCAAGGATAGTAGCTGGATTTGACAGATGTGCAGATCAACTGATAATTCAGATTGACTCTCGTACAATGGGTTCTCTCTATGTGTCACTTCAAATCTTTCAACAGAGAAGCTTGATTGAACTGTGGATTATGTCCCTAAAGGTAAAAAGGTTTTCTGAACTGAATATTTTACTTCATGAAAGACTTTTGGAGTTTGCTCAAAGGAATAGTCCACAAGTTATTCAAACTCCACATCATGTTAAGTTTCTCAAGGGTAATACACTACACTCTTGTTTCCTTGATTCTAAGTCGATGAAATTATACACTGCATCTCATCTGGTCTGGTTAGAACATATGCTGAGGACTACAGGATTCGAAGATAAAGAAAGTATCTTTGTTGCTGACATTATTCGATCATATGCTTTAACTGGCTTTGAAAAGAAATATTACATTCTTCAGAATCGGCTATGGGGTAACCTTGGAATCTTGCCTAAGAAACCTAAAGGTCTTGTATCAGATTATGAACGTGTACTTGACAAGGATTTGATCAAAATCTTGGATGATCAAGAACGATTTGACACAGAGAATATCAGAAGATTCCTAGAGCAAGAAGATGAAGTTGAACCTGGAGAGATAAGGGATGAAGAAACTTCAAAGTGAAGATCAGCTCTACATGTGATATCTTTAGAGCTTAGATAGGTCAAGATAGAAAATTGTATTATATGATCAGTCTAGAGGATCATCTATCTTGTATTTATCTTTTATGTTTGAATCTGGACAATGTTAAATATAAACCATAACTTTTCTTTTATTTACTTTGTGTTTAAAGTTTTATCTTTTAATAAGTTAAGTTGAGTTAGTTGAGTAATCCTCTAGGTATTTGCTTGTTATCTTCTAACAAACAAATATGGGGAGATTGAAAGGCATATGACACAGCCTATTTGTAGTTCGAGGACTCAACTCAACTTAAACTTAGTTTGTAATAAGTAAATAACTTTGACTGTCACAGGAATCTCAGGAGGTATTATCTGTCAGAAGAAAAAACCCTAAAGTCAATATATAGTTTTGATGTTTTACACTGGAAGAAGTTCAGATTGCTGATCAAGCCTCAGTATAGCATCAAAGAAGTGGATTTATTTCTAAGACAGAGATTTCTAGAGTGACAGGTTCAGACAGTTTACAGTGAAGTACAAGAAGGAGATAGAAATGAGAGGAAAAGTGAATCACATTATTAATGTGAAAATTAAAGGACAGTCATTGAAGTTAGTCGTTCATGAACCAGACCGTGCATGGAATGTCAACAAAATATTCAGTGGTATTCCTTTATTACTTTCAGTGATTCAGAAAAGAATTAAGACAATCCAAGGATATATAATTATTCTTGTTTAATTAATTTAAATCAAGTAGTCAATTTAAGTAATTAATTAATTCATCTTGAATTAATTCTTTAATTAAATTAATTATTAGATTAATTAAATCTGATTAATTATTTAAGTAAGAATAAATTAAAATGATTATTTATTAATCAATTTTAATTTAATTCTGAAAAATGAACTAGCAAGACAATCCCTGATTGTCATGCCGATTGTCTTGAAGGTTTAAATCAGAATAGCAAGACAATAGGAGATTGTCTTGCCGATTGTATTGAAGAAGAAATCAGTAAAGTAAGACAATTTCTGATTGTCTTGCCGATTGTCTTGATAATGATAATGTCTGAAAAGCTTTTGAAAAGTAGAATAAAAATCTGATTTGATTGTCTTGACGATTGTCTTGGCAGTTCAAATTAGATTGTCTTGATAATGATCAAAAAGAAAAAGCTTCAGACAGAATGATAATTTTGATAAAGCAAGACAAAGATCTCAGAATTTGATTGTCTTGCCGATTGTCTTGGAAGAACCTGATTGTCTTGACGATTGTATTGCCTATTGTCTTGGCAGTACAAAATTGGTTGTCTTGGAAGAATAAATTGTATTGCCGATTGTCTTGACAGTTATAATTGAAGACAAAGAGGCAGGGATTATTATATATCAAGACAGACGACAGAAGACAATAACATAGATCAAAATATTACATTCAAGAACAGATTGCTCTCTTCTCTCTCATCAAGAACACAGCACAAGAAGCATAAAAATATATAGAAAATCAAGTTCATCTTATTTTTAATATCTGATCCGATTGAACTGATTTACTTGATACTCTTGTACTATTAACGAGTTTTTACTCCTAATCTATATCTTGATTTTTATTAACAAATCTAGAAAAATTCATGTCGAATTTTCTAATTTGTTTTTATTAACTAGATATAAATTCTGTACTGTATTTGTAACAAACCCCTCAAGTTAATATAATTTTATATTCAACTTGAATTTTGTTTCATTTAATTCCGCTCAAATTTGTCAAAATATAAATTAAATTATCCGGACAAATTTCGATAAAACAGTACTGTTTGTATTCAACCCCCCTTCTACAAACATATTGGACCTAACAGGGGTATAAGGATAGTAAAAAGCATGATAGAGATGATAGAAGGGACGACCGAAGGGGTCATGGTGATGTTAAGAGTAGACTGAATGATACCAGGCCTGACAAAGGGGCCGAACGAAGGAGAGATAGAGATATTACAGTGTTTACCCCATTGAACAATCCTGTTTCGAAGATTCTCTACGAGATAAAGGGGAAGCCCGGGTTTGTCCGACCCCCTAAATTGAGGACCCCCGAATACAAAAGGAATGAGAATAAGTACTGTGACTACCACCGAGACACGGGTCATAATACCGATGAATGTTATCCTTTAAAGAAGCTGATTGAAAAAATTATTAAAGATGGAGAATTGACACAATTTGTTGGGGATTTGAGGGACAAACTCGAGTCCAAGGAAAAGAAGAAAGATGCCAGAGATGCAGATGGGTCGGAAAAGTACCGAGGCGAAGTCAGAACAATTTCAGGAGGAACTATACTTGATCGGGACAGTAAGACAGCCCGAAAGAAGTACGCAAGACTGATCTACAGCCTCTATCAGTCAAGTGCAGCCAAAAAACCGCTACCGATCTCTTTTACAGAGGATGATTTTGAAGATGTGATGTGGCCACACGAAGACCCACTTGTTATAAACCCAGTAATTGGGGACAACAAGATTTGGAAAGTGCTAGTCGATGAAGGGAGTTCGGTCAACATTCTGTATCACCAGACATACTACAAGATGAATTTGGGAGGTAAACAACTGGAGCCATGCCATGAGGCACCATTATATGGCTTCGATAATCAATCTGTACCGATCGAAGGGACGATCACACTGCCGGTTATACTGGGGAAAGCCGTACACGGTGACCAAAGAAGCAAAGTTTTATGTGGTTCGGGTGGATAGCCCGTACAATGGTATTTTGGGAAGGCCAGCCTTATCTTTTTTTAGGCTGTGCCCTCTATCCCGCATCTGAAGTTGAAGTTTCCAACCGAACATGGAATCGGGGAAATGAGGGGCGACCAGAAGGCCGCCAGAATTATTATGTTGGAAGATCTGGAGAAGGATAAGGACATTGAGATGTCTGAAGTTGGAAAAAGGAAAAGAACTGAGAACGAAGCTGGGAAAAACCATCAACTGTTGAATATTGAACTAGAAAAGTTTGGGGCTGATTTGTCTAGCCCAATTGCCTAGCCAGATGCTGAAACTGAAGAAGTAGAGTTGTATGTAGGCCAGTCTGGAAAGATGATACAGATTGGGAAGAGTATGGAACCCGAATAGAGAAAGAAGGTTATTGAGGTCATTAGGGAATTCCACGACGTGTTTGCGTGGGGTCCCGAAGATATGCCAGGGTTGGACCCATCGGTCGCAAAATATTGCCTTAATGTCAAATCTGATGCCCAACCTGTGAAGCAGAAGAAAAGGAATTTCGCCATGGAAAGGCAAAAGGTAATTCAGGCCGAAGTAGAAAAGCTACTTGAAGCGAAGTTCATTGAGGAGATTGACTACCCCGACTGGTTGGCGAACGTGGTGGTGGTTAAAAAATCAAATGGCAAGTGGAGAATGTGCGTGGATTACACTGACTTGAACAAACATTGCCCGAAGGATCATTATCCTTTGACGAACATTGATCAGCTGATAGATGCCACTTCGAGGCATCAAATACTCAACTTCTTGGATGCCTTCTCAGGATACCACCAGATCGCCATGAATGCCGAGGATATTCCTAATACAGCATTCATCACGCCGAACGGAACTTATGCCTACATCAAGATGCCCTTCGGACTGAAGAACGCGGGGGCAACCTTTCAGAAGATGATCAACAAGGTATTCAAGGCGCAGATTGGTCGGAACATGGAATGTTATGTGGATGATATGATAGTTAAGTCCCTCTTCAGGGACCATACAGAAGACTTAAGGAGTGTTTTGAAATGCTCAGAAGGAAAAATATGCAAATCAACCCGAATAAGTGCACGTTCGGAGTACACAGTGGCAAGTTTTTGGGTTACATGGTCAGTGCCCGAGGAATTGAGGCAAATCCAGAGAAGATCAAGGTAGTCATTGACATGGAAGCACCAAAGACGATCAGGGACATCCAAAAGCTGACAGAACGGTTAGCAGCCCTGAGGAGGTTCATATCTAGATCAGTTGAAAAAGCCCTGCCTTTCTTTGAAGTGCTTAGGGGGTCGAAGAGTTTCGAGTGGGGACCAAGTTGCCAAATGGCATTTGAAAAAGTTAAGGAGTATCTGGTGAAAACCCCACTCTTAATGAGGCCAAGCCCGAATGAAACTCTACAGTTGTATTTGGCAGTGAACGACCGAACACTCGAGGCCGTTCTCATTAAAGAACATGAAGGGAACCAACACCCAGTGTTCTACGTCTCTCACATACTGAAAGATGCAGAAACAAGGTATCCCAATGCGGAGAAATTTGCTTATGGATTGATCATGACGGCGAGGAAGTTGCGCCACTATTTTTAAGGACGAACGGTGCAGGTGGTCACGGACCAACCGTTGAAGAAAATTCTGCAAAGACCGGAGGCTTCGGGCAGAGTGGTGGCCTGGTCGATCGAATTGGGGGAGTATTATCTGGAATACGTTCCCCGAACTGCAATCAAAGCCCAAGCTATAGCAGATTTTATAGTGGAGTGCTCCTTCTCGGGGCCGAAAGATTTAGCTCCAGAAGAATAGTTAATTCGCTCGCCCGGGAAATGGAAGCTCTTTGTAGATGGATCAGTGGCGGGGTCGAAGTGTGGGGCTGGTTTGATTTTGACTAGTCCCGATGGATTTGAGATATGCCAGGCCATCAGGTTTACTTTTACTTTAACGAACAATGAGGTTGAATACGAAGCATTACTGGCTGGTCTGGATTTAGCAAAACATTTGGAAGTGAAACACCTAAGGGCGTTCAGTGACTCAATGCTGGTCGTCAAGCAATTTTCAGGGGAGTACGGACAAAAGGATCCCCGAACAAAGGCCTACGCCCTTAAGGTACGCCAACAATCCTTGATATTTGAGTCCTTTGAATTGAGTCAAGTAGCAAGAGAGAACAACAATCGAGCAGACGCTCTGTCCAGGCCAGCTTCGGCAGAAACCCAGAATCTCAGCGGGTCAATCTATCTGACCGAAGTAAAGACGCCTTCGATAGACAAAAAATAGTGCATGGAAATTCATCAAGGGGTAACTGGATGACACCGATCAGGGAGTTTCTAGAAAAGGGTATTTTGTCGTTACCGATCAACCAGCTACACCCTTGTGGGAGGCCGACTATTCAGAAGGGCAGCCACCCAGCCACTACTTAGGTGCCTTGACCCTGAAGAACAAAGACTTATATTGGAAACGGTTCATGAAGGCATTTGTGGAGAGCATCTGGCAGGACGATCACTGGCCTTCAAAATTTTGAGGCAGAGATTCTTTTGGCCGACCTTAAGGGAAGACGCCACCGAATATGCGAAAATGCCAGATGTTCAGTACTGTGCCAAAGCAGCCACCCGAAGAGATGGCTTCGGTACTCAATCCAATCCCCTTTACCATGTGGACAGTGGACATTGTGGGCATCTTGCCGACTAGCACGAAGCAAGCTAAATACTGCATAGTCGCCATTGACTACATGACCAAGTGGGTAGAGGCTAGGCCACTTTCGGCCATCACTGAAGAAGCGGCAAAAAAGTTCATGTTGGAGTAGGTTATCTTATGGTTCGGAATCCCGATGGTGTGTGTTTCAAACAATGGGACCCAGTTCATTGGAAGTAAATTCAGGAAGTTCTTGGCCAAATTTGGAATCCAGCAAAAGTTTAGCTCAGTCGGTCACCCGCAGGGCAATGGGGCGATCGAAGTAGTAAACAAGATCATCTTTGATGGGATTAAGAAGAGACTGGGAGAAGCTAAGGGACTCTGGGCTGAAGAGCTACCGTATATTCTTTGGGCCTACCAAACAACTCCGAGGTCATCAACCGGAGAGACACCATTCAGGGTTGCTTTTGGTTCTGATGCTCTGATGCCGGCCGAAGTGGGTCTAGAATCTTATCGCACTCAGGTTTACAATGTGGAAGCAAATGAGTTCGGCCTGCGAGCAAATGTGGATTTAATAGAGGAAGAGAGGGAGGCAGCACATCAAAGGAATGTCCGATATCAGCTTCAGGTAGCACAATATTATGATTCTGGGATTAAGAAGAGGTCTTTCCAAGTAGGAGATTTGGTCCTTCGGGAGTTGGCGACTTATATGCCGACCAAGCAGGGAAAGCTGATGCCAAACTGGGAATGCCCCTACACGGTGACTGAAGTAGTTCGACCGGGCACCTACAAACTGGCACATTCGGACGGCATCCCAATCAAGAATACATTACATGCTGCTCGTCTTCGTCGCTTTTACCAGTAAGCTTACTGGATGCACATACTCGTTCATTTAATTTAGTACTTTGTTTTTATGCAAGGCAATTTTCAGTTCCCTAAGGGAGCATCGATCTGTAGCTCACAATTATGTATAACGTTTGCATGATTAATGAAAGTCTGTTTGCCCCAATTTTATGTATACTGTTGTTAGGTAAGTGCAATAATAACAAAATGGTTAAGTACACAGAATCAAGCTGAACAGACTCATGTTTGGGGCCGACCGAATTAAACATGCATCTTTAAGCTTGTTCAAACATTTAAGTACATATTTGGGGCCGACCGTACAAAATATGAATCCTTACAAGTGTCTCAGTATTTAAGTTGCTTTGACATTAATTAAGGCCGGGAGGAAATACTTTTTCACCGACCAAATGGGACCTTAACCATTTCAAAACCCCTTAAATACTGGGGGACAGCTAGGTTATGACCGAAGATGCTAAACATGCTAGGCTGAGGCCGAAAATGCATAAAAGTAAACCAATAATTATGCTAAGGCAAGAAAAAAAGCCGAAGATGCATAAAAGTAAACAAGTAATTATGCTATGGCAAGAAAAAGGGCCGAAGACGCATAAAAATGAAAGCAAATTATGCTAAAGCAAAAGGCAACATTAATAAAAAGCCCGAAGGCGCCAGCAATTCATAGCTCGAAGGTAATCAAGAGAAGGCCAAAGGCCAGGAAGAGTTATGCCCGAGGGCTTACATCATTAGATAAAACAATTTTATACAAAGAATCAGTCTGGTAGTTAGGATTCAGGGCCCGAGCTCACTTCAAAAGGAAGATCCGGTTGTTCGGGCCGAGTAACAGGGTCATCAAAGTCACCAAAGATCTTTTTGTAGTCAAGATCAGCCTCATGAGCCTTTATCACAGCTGCTTCGAACCCGGCCAAATAGCTTCGGTCTTCAGTCTCCAACAGCTTTTTATCGGCATTTTTCAGAAGTCTACGATGCTTTTTAGCCTGTTCGGCCCTCCTAGCTGCAAGGTGGTTCACCGTGTCACGCTCATTCATCATAGCGCCACGCTCAATGGCCAAGTTATTAGCCCGCTGCTGGAGGTCCTCGTTCGACTCCTTCAAAGCTTCAACGCCTTTCAGCTCCCTTTTCAAATCCTTGATTTTTTCATCAAGGGCCGCGACCCACGGAGCAGCTTGGAAATTATACAGGGTGAAGGTCGAAATGAGAAAAGGATAAAATATTACCAGGGTAAGTACAAAAGAAAGATCATACCAGGGTCAAATGGACGAGCAGCTCAGAGCAGGCCGACTCAGCATCGACGGAATCATAGGTTGGACGATCAGTTGGCAGAATCATGGCCTTCAAAAAGTCCCGGGCCACATCCTTCGACTCAGCAGATGCTTTAGCAGCAAAGCTATCCGTGGATAAGATTCCCCATGCAGGACGATAGGTCTGAAGGACATCGTTTGGTCCTCGTCCCCTCTTGTTGGGGCTGTCCAAGATGTTCTCAAAAAGACCATCCGAAGAAGCAGATGGGACAACAGTGCGGTCTGTGGCATCAGTGGCATCGGAAGGACTTTGGTCGAGGTTTGCCAGGGAACCGCCCGAAGTCTGAAGCTTGCTCGCTTCGAGGTCGGCCTTCTTTTAGCAGCTTTCTCGGCCTGTCTCCTAGCCATATCTGCCTTAGCAGACACTGCCATCAAGAAAGTAGAAGTTGGTCAGTAAACTAAATAAAATAATTAAGTTCGACTGAAGGAAAATTATGATTACCGTTACCCCAAAGGGCTTCTAAGAACCCTTTATCGCGAGTCAGAGACAGAGGAAATTTGTTTGGAATCATCGGTCGGCTAATTCGAACATAGTCCGCCCTATCCATATCGTCCATCTCCGGAGCTATGACATCGTTGGGTTCAACCTCCCTCCATATTCGATAATTGTACAATTTGGGACCGCAAACATAAAACCATTTGTCGTGCGTCCCCCGATTACTGGAGTTTGTAGCGGCCCAATCAGCCCGACCGGTTCTATGGGCTACGGTGTAGAACCCGGCCGATTTACCATTTTTCTTGAAGTCATAATGGTTGAAGAAAAGGGACAGTCTGGGCTGAACTCCAGTATTTACACAACGAGTTTGAAAGGCATTGAAATGAATAAAGCTATTCGGGTCTAATTGCCCCAAAGCAATTTCCTTACGAATTAGGAAGCGTCTAATTATGGGAAGAAGAGGGAATCTAAGACCACAGAAGAATGCTCGTTCGGAGACACCAATCCAGAACTTCCTATGAGGACTGTTCGAAGTAAGGGTATGGTAAATAAAGTCATCATCATCGGCATGATGAGCTTGGAATCGTTCGGGAAAATCATATTTGTCAGGCATTGATGCCACCTCCTCTTCAGTCATTATAGAGGTGAGGTTCGCCGCTGGGAATCGTTCCAAGTAGCCAAAATGCTCCATGGCCGAGTAAGGGCTAACTTCTTGGGAATCAGACTGATCCATACCCTGCGTTCAGAAACAGAGGAGTTAGCCATGTACTCGGGAAGATTAGAAGAAAGTCGGGAAACCTAGTTAACTAAGGACCGAGTACAGAGGGCTAGGATCGGTCAGACGCCCATCGCCCATAAAACCCAAGGAAACCAAAGAATGTTCCACAAGTTGTGAACATCCCGAAGAATATTCCTCGTCAGTAGAATAGCCTCCGACTCCTTGGCCCAGAAAAGTGTCTCCACAACCCCAGAATCCCAGGAAAGGTCTACAGGAAGACAAAATCCTAAGGAGGTTCTATTAAACCCAGGTCTACATTTATACTTTATCCAGAAAACATGCATATAAGTAACTGTATTAGGCAAATGTGGGACAAATAAACAACTACAAAATTATGCATAAATAACACTGAAAAGTTAGAGAAAACTCACTATTTTGAAAATGGCATATGAGGTCGCGTTCCTGAGGATAAATCTTTTGGAGAAGAACTTCTACAGGAACTGGTGAACTCGGTGCTTCCGGGCGTGAGATTCTTGGACCAATGATCCTCTGCGATTTGCTTGGGGGTTCTGGAGAAAGAAAATGCAGAGAATAGAAAAATGGTAAAGGATATGCCGCATTTGTATATATATATGAGTCGTATGGACAGGGACAACGAAACGATTCTGATAATCAACGGTTGGGATAAGAGACGTTTGAAATCTACGGCTAAGATGGGCTTGGGGATATGTGCATGTCTTAAATAAGGACAACTGTATCCCATTGTGAAAGATGCGTGGCAGCGGAGAAAAAACGCGACCTTTAGAGTATTTTGGTTAAACACTTAGACTGCTCGAGAAGCTTCCCGAAAATGGACCAGAAGACCGATAGGCTAATGGACTTCATTCGATCATAGCCCGATTGAAGCCCAGGGACATGTTGGAGGTCCATCATCCTTACCCTATTTTGGGCCTGTGAACAAGTCTAATGCAGATGCCGACTGACCAAGGACCAATAATAGCCGAAGGCCCAATAGTGAGTAGGCCCAAATTGCTGTATCGATCCACAACCCAATTAGGGCACATGATCTCCACATCCGAACGATTACTCCCACGATTATCTACACGACAGGTAAGAAGAAATGGGTAGAGATTAATATACAGGTTCTATCATTCTACATTTGACTGAACAAATTACACATAAACACAAACCCTTTACGTTCACTCTTACCTACGAAGAACCGATTGACTTATTCTCATACCAGAGGTCAATCGGGGTGTCAAACCCTCGCATTCTTCTTCATTACAGGTCCGACTGAACAGGGTCCGACAGAAATTCAATCGTAACAGATTTAAATTTTGAAAACGTAATAAAATCGAAATTGATTTTCGATTGTATAACCTTGAATAATAGTACGTAATATAAATAAAAATGTCAATAAAAATAAGAGACTTACGTAAGATGAAGCCGTGGAAGTGGGTACAGGCACGCAGGTAGGTGTTAAAACTTCCACCTACATGCAGAAACAAAGACAAGTGTTTAAACCGGACCCACTTTATGAACATCCTAGGCCCTCCTGGACTTCCAACACATTATTGTAAGTATCGCCCCCTCTCCCAACCCACACCTCTCTTTGTTCAATTCCCAGCATTGATTTCACCGCCCAATTCCTCTTAAAAATCCCCCCATCTCGTTCTAATCTCCATTCCATTCCAACTATTCATTTCCGGAGTGGAATCAGAGCAGAGAGATATCAATGGCTTCATTCTCTGTTCCCTGCCCCAAGATTTGTGCTCCTGCAGCTCAGCTGGCCCAGCCCAAGCCCATCGTTTCTTTTCGACCCGATTCATTTTCCAGTCGGACTTTTCTTTCCGGATCTTCACTCCCCAACTCCTCTTCCATTCTTGGCATTCAGGTTTAACTTCTCAATCTAAGTCATAAAATTTTATTCATTTATCGAGATTATTAATTGTACTGCTCGTTCTTGAGCATTGAAATTTTATTCACTTACTCGTTCTTGTACATGAAAATTTTATTCTTTATCGAGATTATTGATTTATTGCATGATGTTAGGACTCATTAAATTTATTATTTTATCAAGATTATTAATTTCCAGTAATGTTTTGTGAAGGTTCTATTGTTGACTGTATACTGCTGTCTGCATCACTTCATTATATACATTGGCATGTGTTTTGTATACAAGTTAATCTTGCCTGCCAACTATAAAACAGTAAATTATTTCTGTTTTTAGTGAATCTTGTTTGTTGTTTTAGTGAATCATGTTTGCATTATAAAATTATTTAATTGTGTGTCTATGAATTGTATTTTGGGTTCAGATTATGTGGTGAAATTTATCCGTGTGTGTATATTTCAAAATGATTTGTACTAGAACTTGGTTCTCTATTCACAATGTATAATCTTTGTTGCAGAAAAAAGATAGAAACTTGTTCTTTTTGCATATGTTTATCATCTTGATTTCGGAGAATTTTTACGTAATACCTCTTTAAGTTGAACACGGAGTTGTTTCTCTGCATTCTTACTTAACTTTATACAGGGACCGCATTGATATGATATAATTGGGTAGACAATGCACAGCTTTATACTATATAAATATAATTACCAACAGACCAAGTATTTGTTTTTTTAGTATTGTTAACTTTGTATTTTAACTTTGTTACCCAGAATGTTAGTACTCCGTAATCGACTTCCCATAATCCATCAATGTAGCAATATAGCTTTTGGAAATTCTGTTAATCAAGGATACAATTAGCATCTTAGAATTTTGATGGCCTTGGTCGCACATCGCTACATCAATTTCACTCCAATATTGCTACTTTCGGTATCACTACGACAGTACTACTTCTACAATAAAATATCGATCTATGGGAGTCACATAAGATCTGTTGTGTTACGTGCTTGTGCCCAGATTTTGAAAGACATTGTGTGCTGTTTGGCATATTATGCATCCTGTTTATGGCTACTTTTTCACTTTGGTAAATGATGTACTGCAGGCGTCCAACCGGAACCAGCATGAAGTTCTAAGGGCATCTGCTCAGCTGAATGCGGTATGTTAAACATTGTTGTCAAGTCTCCTAGCTATCTTTCCTTTCCAACATATTGCTTTTAGTTTATTTTTGGCCTTCACCTGATTCCACTCTCCACATCAAAGGTTTCAGTTGAAAAATCATCAAACTCTGTACTAGTTCCAGATACAAAGAGTGAAGAATCAACCAAGAAATCTTCTTCTCAGGATGCCATTCCTGATGCATCATCCATTACGGCATTTATGGATCAAGTGGCAGATCTAATAGAGTGTGTATACTGTCCTTCATCCGTATAAATAATGTGTTTATTAGCTCATTTTATTAACTACTTGTCCTTTTATTGCCTTGGAGTAACTCTATTTTCTGTGGCAGGCTTGTAGATTCAAGAGACATCATGGAGCTCCAGCTAAAGCAAGAGAACTGTGAAGTTCTTATAAGAAAGAAGGAAGCTTTACCACACCCCCCTGCAGCTCCTTATGTTATGATGCAATCCCCGTCGCACCAGACAGTGGCTCCTCCCCAGTTACCTCCCGCACAAGCAACTCATGCTTCTGCTAAAGCCTCTCCACCAGCTCCGGCTGCACCACCTGCTGCAGCGCCAAAGTCATCGCATCCTCCACTTAAGTGCCCCATGGCTGGAACCTTTTATCGCTGTCCCGCACCTGGATCCCCGCCATTTGTAAAGGTAATCGTTCTTTTATTCTATGTAAATTTACTGAACTTGTTGCATAACTTAGCTCAAAAAAGAATCGGAGATAAAGACATTTAATTTGCTTGTCCAATACAATATCGACCAGAAACTTTTGAAATTTAGTCACATGTACAGATGTATCTACCTAATCTCAAGAGTCAAGATATCTTAACTACGTCATCCCGTTCTTAGTTGACAGCCAAATTATAGCACTGATGCTTCTCTCTGTGCTGTTCAATATTACTGTACTTGAATTCTGTTTGCACACAAAGGAGTTGAGTTTTGACTTTATTTGTTTCGGGAAAAGCCTCTTGTAGAAATATATACGGATAATACAATGGTACTGTTCTTTTCAAATGATACAATTAAAAGTATTTTCCTATGTGTCTGACTTTCCATGCATGTTATTATTAGGTAGGAGACAAGGTCCAGAAAGGTCAGGTAATATGCATCATCGAGGCCATGAAGCTGATGAACGAAATCGAAGTAAGAATCTTTACTCTTTTTTGGTTTTTTTTGTTGTTCATGTCAAAATGTTATTCTTCGTCTGTCTTATGAAGTTATGGTTGATGAGTATATCAGAAGTTGGATAAAACAAAGTGAACTGTGTTGAATGTACATTAGCCCCTCTTGATGTTGCGCAATTAAAAGGTCTTTCTTTTGTATATCATTTACACGAGACTTGGCACAAGTACAAAAACTTGAAGTTATTCTACTGTGGATGAATGATTTTAAAATCTGTTGGTTGCGGACTGTTTGAGCCAGCATGCATAAACTCTTATATATTAATTTTGCCACTCGAAGCAAGTCTTACATGGATAATGAACACCAACTTCATAGAAGCTCTAGTTTCGAGTAGATGAAATTCTGTTCGATAAGAAAAATGAGCTTAAGGAAGTATGTATGTTTGCGAACTGGTTTGTGCTCGAGCTCGCTCGAATACGGCTGGATGTAGATCTGATCAGATTCAATTCATTAATCAACGAGCTCGAGCTTGGACAGAGAAATTTGTTCGATTTAGTAGATTGACTCAGTTCTGTAACTAATAGCTCCGGTTAAGTTGGAAGCCCTAGTGCTCCATGGCTATGATGCACTTGTGCACGCACACATATTAATTTGCATTTCTTGGATCGTGTCCGTCCTTGTAATATTTAATATTACTGGCCATAAACCATGTGGATTCATGTACAGGCTGAACATGCTGGAACTGTGGTCGATGTACTAGTAGAAGATGCGAAACCAGTTAGCGTCGATATGGTCAGTATTGCCATCCCTGCTCCCTGCTCCCCCCCCCCCCCTCTTTATATGTATATTAGCACATACGTCTCTTTTAGCCACATTATGTGTTCTTTGATTAAGTTGACTGAATTGTGCCCTCTTTGCAGCCGCTATTTCTCATTGAACCGTGAAGAACAAAGGTGCTTTTCCATGGAACTTGACAGGAGACTGAGCTTAGATCTGTTGTGCTGCTATTGATAATTATGTGAATGTATTATCCTTAAATTTCCTGTTACTTTAGGTCTTGCAAAATTAAAAATAATACAAATTTGACGTTAAATGTGAGCATTGTCACCCGAAATTGCAGATTTTGTTTCTGTACCTTAGGTTGCAAATTTTAAGTTTGTCATTTTTTTTTCTATGAGCTTTATTTTCCCTTGAAGAGCATCTTTGACTGCTTTTGTTTTATATTATTTTGTAGACGTCTTCACATAGCCGTTCCCTATTTCTTTTCATGCCCAAGATTGGAAATCCCAGGAATACCAAATCAGATCTAAAATTAGTTCTCGAAACCTTATGTGGCAGTTTTAGTTCATTACTACACTACACTAATGTATATAAAGAAGGATCCAGCCTGCATTTTAGTCTAAATCAAGAATTGATTTAAAATATTCAAGCAGGAATATCTTTAAAGTTGTGTATAAATGTTTTTTTAGCAAAATGAAAAGGGACATCAAAAGTAGCAAGAGAAACATACCTCTATAATTGAGTGCATTGGATAGCTTAATTATATGCAGGTTTTGGAGTCCAATTATGTAAAGTTGAGCATCGACAGTGTCTTGGTGTTATGGAGTAGTCAATTTCATGAAATGAAGCAAAGGTCGAGAGTTCAAATATTAGTTGAGCGGAAAAAGCTATTTGCGGAAAAAGAAAAAAGGACAAGTAATTGTTTTGAAATGTATTGATACTATTTCCTTCGTCCCAAAATATATGTTCCTTTTAAAAAATGAATTTGTTCCATTTTACGTCCCTTTTTTTTCTTTCAAAACAAATTTAAGGGTAATTTTCCAAAACTATCCCTACATTTATTCTATCTAAGATTTAATTTTTTTTCAAACTTAATACTATTCTCATTTTTAAATGTATTAATTAAGGATATTAGTTGTAAATTTTTATCCAACTAACCTTTTTATTAATATTTATGTTTTTTTACAAAAGAGACATGTAAATTGGACCGGGGAGTAGTTCATAATGCAATATGTTCTCCCAATCACAATGTTTCAAAGGTTAGAATGAAAATTTGTCAATGCATTCTTTTGAAACTGTTGGTTTACACATTACAAATCTTGCAAAAGCTGATGCTTTGTTCAATCTTTCGATTGCTTTTCCTCAGGATGCTTAAAACCTAAAGGTAGCTGGTCCACTTGGCCTTTGTTACATATACAAAAGAATTGATAGGTCCATCTAAATTCCAAAATGAAGGTAGTGTGGTCTTATCTTCAAGAAAAGCAGACTTGTTTCTTTCTTTATTTTGTTCCATCGGCTCACCCCACAAACAAGTTGGGTGAGGATCAAACGGACCTGTTGGTTCCTTTCTATTTCGTTCTTTGTCCCTCATATGTACACGAATCTCGTCGATTATCTGACTAATCTCCGATTATCTGACTAATCTCCGCGGTACACGTAAATTAAATCATGATCATCTACAACTATCACTTGAGGCTGGCAAGATGATTATGTTATGAAGTCCAGTTAAGTATATACAAAGTTGATTTCATCATTTGGTTCTCGCATCTTTAGCAGTGGTTCTTGCATCTTTAGCAGTCAGCACCATTTCAATATTACGACGTTTTAACTTTTAAGCTGATTAGGTTGATATAAAAACCAGCCAAACTATGTGTATACACCATTGTGAATTGTTTAACCGTTAGTTTAAAGCAAAGATGACTCGAGTCTGATCCTTGTGTTTCATTGCCTGTAGATGGCTCGATTGTTGCTATGCTCATATAAGGTTCCAAAAGACCAGGGCCCTTCAACATTAGACAACTTCCTAACATGACTTGATAGCTTAGCAAGCATAAGAATTATCAGGTTTAACACCTCAGATTTGTATTGCCTCTGTTTTTATACTATATACTTGATACTTCAGGAAATGCTTTACCAAAACATCTACTAACCAAGAATGTCTATGTATTAAGTACTATGCTTGTTGCAAGATGTCAGCTTCAAGATACAAAATGTGGTAATTTAAAAAGTCAAGCATCTCTGCATCAAAATCATCTTTTGCATTTACCATGTGGCCTTTACACTTCATTTCAACTCATTAAGTTCTTTTGCCTCAATTATCAAAATTAATGTACTAATCAACTAACTGCATCACATAAAAGAAGATTCCACTTCCAGAGATAATCTTTAATAATGCTGTACCTTTAATCCTTAATCATTCAAACCCAAGAAGAAAAATGGTTTTAAATAATCATTATATACATAAACAACAGTAACTTACATTAATGTATAAGAAAACTTGCCTACATATAGCTGGTGTATACTCTAACCAACTCTCTCTACCAATAATCTATTTTTCCTTGTGATTCAAACACTAGAGAGACTAAAAAAATTTCGTAAAAGTGAATGTGACAGATATAGCAGCAATAACAAATCCAACAATTTGTGCAGCACCAAAACTGTATGCTCTACTTGACTCTCCAGTTGCTAAGTTTGCTAACCATCCATCTGGCAATGTTGTAGACTCTGTTTCGGATCCTGAACCCGAACCTGACCCTTCACTTGTATCTGGTGAATCTCTTGTAGTTTTTGAACTGTGTAGCAATATAAGAAGTTTCAAATTAGTCATGATTCACATGCTAATTATTACATTACAAATGACAACGATATTTTGAATTTAAAATTAGCCTACCTTGGGCGGTTTGGACAAAATGTCATGATATAATCTGCACCTGTACATGTAAATGTACTAGTCTTATCATCATATGCGTAGCTATACGATCTTGGACAGGCACTCTTGAATATTTGCGAGTAAACAGAGGGTGAGCAAGCTGTAGGTGAATTGAACTCCCCTTTACAGCAGTACTCAGGGGTGGCAAAGGCCGTGCAAGCACTATTACACGCACTTCCACCCTCCACCTTCAGCTCAGCAGGACATCTCATGTTCAAATCTTCAATGCAACCCGTGGATTCACATGGACCAGACCCTCCGCTCACCTCGACCATCATTTGGATGTTGTAACCATCAACTAAGCTCACATCATAAAAGTCCTGGCTACCTGACCCGAGTGTGAATTCCGCTAGTGTAGCTGGTGGTGTGGCTCCTGCGCCATTACACTCAACTTGGCCTGAACCACAGTCTGCAGTTGTGCATGAGCCCTGACCCGATGCGTCAAAGTTGCAGCCAGTTCTGCCCCAGAACCGGCCTGACCAACCCGTTGGAGCTTGGAAAGACTGGGAAGTTCCCTTGGCTAGCTCAAACCCTGTGCTGCCCAAACTTGGACTGCCTAAAATTCCTGGCCAGACTGTGTAGTCACACTTATTAACAAATGTGAATGTGGTACTGAAAACACCTACATCATGATATTAAACAGTATGTCACTAAAAATAAATTTATAAGAAAGTATTGTAATTTGAATGAACACTGTTTTTTTACATACCCTTTAGAATGATGAGTAAAGAAAGACTCATGATCAACTTCGGAATTTGTGCCATTAGTGAAGAATCTGTTACAAACAAATCAAATTGGTATTCTTTTATTCCTCTGTGTTGTGTGTAAATTGTGTTATGTTCTCCTAAGTGTTTGAGTTTGAGGGTAGGGAGTGGTAAAAGGGAGTTGTAGCAATGTGCAGAGGCTGCTATTTATACACACATTTCGGCAATCAGAAACAAAACAAACTAACACAAGAAATAGATAGGTGTTACCATAAAAATACTAGAGAAATCTATAGTGCTATTCTTGTCTGCTTCTATTACGAATGCGTGTCAGTGCCTACACATTTTCTCTTTGAATTGTGATGAGTACATAAAAACGTGGCAAAAAGTGCTTTGCAATTATATTTGAAGGCAATTTCTTTTTTGACAAGTGTGTGCCATGCATATTGCATACTATAATATGTGATGATAGCCAAGACTGTCCAAGATTGAAGAAGACTGCAGTGACATTCATATATTTTGTATCGTTAAAAAAGTACTCACCTAAAATATAATATATCTTTAAAAATATACTATAATATATTCATACTATAATTATTTTATATTCATATACTCACCTAAAAGAAGGTATTTACATTTAGGAAATTTGTATTATATATCCCAAATTAATGGGTTAGTTTATAAATATGTCCCATCTTGTTAAAATATTAATTATATGTCCCAATATCAGTTTTTAAGTTAAATAGAGACCAATATACCCTTGTTATATTAATTAAATACTATTGTAAATACACTTTTTTATTCTTGGAACAGGTTGGGTCAATTTTTTAATTTTGACCACTAAAAATTATTTTTTTTACTTTGCTTAGAACAGGCCCCGCTAGGGGCACCCTTACGTAAATAAATATTAGAATTTAAAATTTAAATTTTAGGGCTTGATGTTCATATGGGTATTCTGAGGTAAAAGCCTAACGTTAAAATGTTTTTCAATACAAATATAAAGGTATTTATATAAATTACTGTGAAAAAATTGATATTTACAAAAAATGTTCCTACGGGCCACATGTTTTATAGCGTTAATTTATTTTAAGCTCAGGGTTCTACCTGAGGTCACCCTTATGCACCTTTTCTCTTTAAATTAATGAAATCATATTTTTATCAAACATTATATCTTAAAATAATTTTGATTAAAAAGGTTACACTGGTTTTTTTATGTTGAAATTTGAATGAAAAATTGATTTTAGGATATATTTGAAATTTCAAATAAATTTAGGACATATTTACAAGCCATGTTTAAAACGGGGACATGTTATTAAAAAACCCTTACATTTAAGCTAGCAGATAACTATAAGCATGGTGTGGTGTAATAGTTTATCTTGTTATTTTGCTTCTTGTAAATAATTTTGATATATTCATATATTTCTAATAGTGTCATCAAGTACTTTTATTTTATTTTAAAAACTAAAAGCTTGGATCAGTGTGTTCAATCGTTTTTATGAGAAAAAAGATTACATTAATTTCTATAAATTAATAATATCAGGACTAATAAATTTATTAGTTTTACCAGATTAATGATTAAGCGAAATAAAATATACTATTACTTTTATGTTGGGATAACAAGTATTAATTTACTTTGAATTATTAATTATCAATCATCATGTTATGCCCAAATCTGGCATGACAGTTAAATTGATTTGATTAGCTAAATTAAATGTTCATAATTAATTATGGACCTAGGAAATGGCAAATGGGCCGCTAAAGTCCACTATTAGAATCAGCCCGGCACAACTACAGGGCCACCTCGCTTGTGATCTGGTCTAAGGGATCGCTTCGCGCTATCCTCACATCTGCAGGATCGCTATCTCACTCTTTACTGGAAGGCTCATGGCCAGACCCAAGGTCGCATGAGTAGCTGGACATTAGGGATCGCTTCGCATGGCCAAGCCCCTTGAGCTCGCATGTTAGGTCCTGATTGATCCTTTATTATCCAATTCTGTCCGTTCGAGACTATGGGCTTCCACAGCTGGGCCATGGATCACGGATAGGGTTGATGATTCACTGTCACGTCAGCCCTAAACGAATGAGCTTGGACTTTGGTTTATCTCTTAAAACCCTAGCCCGCCTAGGTAACTTGCTGCCCAAGAACTACGTACGGCTTGATCCCTATAAATAGGGTACGTAGGCACCTTGATACGGGAGAGAAACAGTTAAACCTGCAAACACCTATCAAGCTCAGCCATATCCAAACACACAAACCCTAATCCCTTGCTCTTCTTTCATTAGCAAAATATCCGTATTTTGCTCCGTTAATCCAGCAAACCTCCAAAATATTGTTATACAATATTCTCCATATAACATTTGGCGCTAGAAGGAGGGCAACGTCATTGAATTGGGAGAAGCGATGACTAAATCACACAAAAAGAAGAATGATGGAGAGACCCCGGGATCGCATAGGGTTAACAAAGACGATCCCCTGACGAGGGACCTCTCAGAGGACGAGGTGTCCAAAGACAACTCTAAGACTGGGTACAAGGAGGAGCACACCCCCCAGTACAGAGGGTGGCGTTGACCAGCGAGGTTATGTCTTTTCTAAAAGGCCTCGGCAATCAAGTGACCGCTGTACATGAGAGGGTCGCAAAAGTGGAGAAGCGCTATAGTTCTAGAGGATCGAAGAGGAATGCAAGGACAGGTGGTCGAACATATCAAGGGGAAGGGAGCAAAGTCCCTGCCAAGAAACTCATTGATGATTTTGAGGATGTCCTAACAGATCAAACAAACCCTGACTGGAATGAGGAGGAACATTCGCTCGAAAAAAAAGGAGGATCGCATGACAAGGTCGCCTCATCTGAGGGGAGATCGGTCAGTGTTTTTGACCGTCTCGGAAAGAAGCTAACTGAACATGACCTTCGTCTCAAATTAGAAAAGGTTAATGCACCTCGGAATGAAGAATCTAAGAATAGAAGCAAGGGCACTCATCGACCATTGTCTCCTCATCGAGATCGCGAGCGGTCATATCGTCGTGATGACAGACCCCCCTCTCCTCGCAGAGAGCGTGAGCGGTCCCATCGTCGCGAAGACAGACCCCCATCTCATCGAGACCAAGAACGATCCCAATACCATGAAGCGGATCGTAAAAAGAAGGATCGCAGGAATGACAAGGAGCAGTCTCGCGTCTCAAAAAAGACTCAGTCACACCATGGAAGTACTGGAGGGGAAAAGGAGGGTGACAAGGAGGCCAAAGTAGGAGACTATAAGCTGGAGGAGTTGAAAAAGGCCTTGGACGCAATGAACAATGAGAAAGGGATATTTAGCACTATGGGCTCTTCTTCGCCCTTTACCCACGAAATTCGAACCGTGCCACTTCCTGCGGTATTTCGAGGGCATCATTCAGATATGATCTATAATGGAGATACTGATCCAGCCAAGTTCGTAATTCGGTTTAACAATGAGATGGATGTCTACCAGGTCTCGCAGCTGGCGAGGTGTAGATTGTTCGCAGCCTCGCTAAGAGGAAGCGCTCAGCAGTGGTTTTCGAAGCTATGGGCATTGATTGTCATCGATTCTTGGGAGCAATTCGTGGACATCTTCATCAAACAGTTCCAATCCTCAATGCTCTACGCACCCCCTGTGTCTACCTTGGCAAACATAAAACAGAAGGAAGGAGTAACCCTTCATGATTATTTCAAGAGGTTCAACGCTGAGGTGCCTCGCGTACGAGGTGCAAATGATGAAGCTGTAAAAAATTTCCTCATCGCTGGAGTAAGGGAAGGGACTGAATTTTGGAAGAAGTTACAAGAACAAATCCCTAGCACTCTTTCTGAATTGCATAGGGTCACTGAGCCTTTCAAGCGTGTCCAGAAGTCAATTGCAGATCTGAAGAAGAATAATGAAAGAAGTAGCAGTTGGAGTAGGAACAGGGGAGTAAAAAGAAAGGACTCCAGAAGTCCGAGGCGAAGACGGGATCGAAGTCGAAGCCCCAACCCAAAAAGGAGAGAACGTGATCCTTTGAGGCGATCCCCTACTCGAGCTCGCCCTGCGAGGAGTGAAGACAGATTTATTCCTCTGGTCGCCCCAATTGATCACATCTATGCAGTCAATGCAAACAAGAGGGTATTCAGGAGGCCTCCACAGATGGCTCCGAAGGGAACTGCAGACACTAGCAAATATTGTGCCTTTCATGAACAAACAGGGCATGATACAACAACTTGCCCGGAGCTCAAACAGCAAGTGGATCAGTTAATTTGTGATGGAAAGTTAACTGAGTGGGCAGTTCGCGAGGTGAAGAAACATAATCCCAAGTCCGGCCTTGGTTATAATCAAGCCCCCCCATCGGAATAGAATCCAGTCATTAAGGAAAGTGAAACGTGAGGTGGAAGTATTCATGTGATAATTGGAGGACCCCACATCGGGGGAGATAGCAATAGGGCTAGAGAAAGATATGCTCGCGAAGCTAAGGAGCGACCTCTCACTAATATTCATCACTTGCAGGAACGACCCCCAAAGCTCTTCAAGGGGGAAGATACAAATATCATGTTCACTGAAGAAGATGCGAAGTGGGTCCACCACCCTCACTCGGACGCCCTCGTTGTCCGAATTCGCATTGGATCGCAGAATGTTCACAGGGTCCTTGTGGATAATGGAAGTGCAGTGAATGTTCTAACATACGAGGTCTATCAGAAAATGGGGTTCGTGGATAGAGACCTTACCCCTACCGTGGGGCATCTTTACGGTTTTATTGGAGCTTCAGTCAATGTCAAGGGCCTCATAAGGCTCCCCGTCACTTTAGGGGACGAGCCCTGTATTACTACCCAAATCGCAGACTTTATGGTGGTTGATCAACCTTCAGCCTATAATGCTATTGTAGGGAGGCCAATACTCAAAGAAATGAGGGTGGTCACTTCTATTTACCATCTCTCTATGAAGTTCCCTACCCCAAGTGGAGTCGGATGCATTAGGGGAGCACAACATGAATCTCGTGAGTGCTATAACAAGGCCCTCAAGTCAGTAGAAAGAGGGATTAATTCTATGACAGATAAGATGGAATGCGAGGAGGAAAGCAGGCCTCGCAAGACAACCTTTATACCTCCAACAGATTGTAACATGATCTCGATTGAGGAGCTCACCGCTGATTATTTTGATAATTTGGGAATTCAAGTAGAACCAGTACCAGGGGCTTTGATCATGGGAACCTCACAGCCAGTAATGGTTCTCCAAGAAGGGATCGTGGAAGAAGCTACGGATAGTGACAGCGAGGAGAGCCCGGAGCAGGCTGCTGTGCGAGCCCGAAAGGGAAACTAGGTTCGCAAGGAAACATCTACACTGACAGAACTGCCAAATGGAATTACACAGACAACAACTGTTGTTAAGGAGTATGGGTGCGCGGGTGTCAACCCCTGTGAGGCAGAATCAAGTCAGGCTCGTGAGTATGATCTAGACCTTGATCCTCGCATCCCAGAACATGTGGAGCGAGCCGGGGCAGCTGAAGACACAATTCCTGTCCTCGTTGATGTGCAGGACCCTTCAAAAGTGCTGAAAATAGGGTCGCAACTCAGCCCTGATTTGAGAGAAAGGCTGGTCACTTTTCTGAAGGCCAACCTTGACGTGTTCGCCTGGTCGCATGAAGATATGGTTGGGATCGATCCTAATGTGATGTGTCATAAGCTAAACTTGGATCCAAGCAAGAAGGGAGTTAGACAGAAAAGGCGACCTATAAGTGGAGAACGAGCTGAGGCTCTCAAAGCAGAAGTGGATAGACTCCTCGAGGTAGGGCTCGTTAGGGAATCATTCTACCCTGACTGGCTCGCGAACCCAGTCCTCGTGAAGAAGCCAAATGGAAAGTGGAGGACATGTGTAGACTTTACCGACCTCAACAAACATTGTCCCAAAGATAGTTTTCCATTACCAAGGATCGACCAGTTAGTGGATGCAACAGCAGGGCATGCACTCCTTTCTTTCATGGATGCTTATTCTGGATACAACCAAATACCCATGTATGGTCCTGATCAAGAGCACACCTCGTTCATCATGGATAGAGGTCTCTACTGCTACATAGGGATGCCCTTCGGTCTCCTTAATGCTGGGGCTACCTACCAAAGGCTCGTTAATATGATGTTCGAGAAACAAATTGGCAAGACAATGGAAGTTTATGTAGATGACATGTTGGTCAAGTCTAAGGAAGCTGGGGATCACATCTCTCACCTTGCAGAGATGTTTGATATACTAAGGAAATACAGAATGAAGCTCAACCCCCAAAAGTGTGTCTTTGGAGTCGAATCTGGAAAGTTCTTGGGGTTCATTGTCAACCACAGGGGAATCGAAGCGAACCCTGCAAAAATAAAGGCTTTAATCGACATGCGATCCCCAAGAAGCGTGAAAGAAGTCCAGAGTTTAACAGGAAGGATCGCAGCTCTCAATCGGTTCGTTTCCAAATCATCAGATAAGTGCCATGAGTTCTTTAAGGCCATTAAAAAGGTGGGAAAAAACTTTGAATGGACATTGGAATGCGAGGAAGCCTTTCAAAAAATAAAGGAACACCTGGGCTCGCCACCACTTCTCTCGAAGCCCCTTAAAGGCGAGGTCCTCATTGTCTACCTCGCTGTATCTGAAAACGCGATCAGTGCAGTGTTGGTACGCGAGGAGGGGAAAATTCAATACCCAGTATACTACATCAGCAAAAGGATGCTAGATGCAGAAAAAAGATATACAAACATGGAGAAGCTAGCCTATGCCCTGGTCTTGGCCTCGCGGAAGTTAAGACCCTACTTTCAGGCTCACAGCATTGAGGTTCGTACTGCCTACCCACTGAGGCAAATAATGCACAAGCCAGAGTCTTTAGGGAGATTGTTAAAATGGATAGTAGAGCTTAGTCAGTTCGACATCGAGTTTAAGCCTCGCGGCCCTATAAAAGGACAGGCACTTGCGGATTTTATCTTGGAGTTTCCTCCCCAATCCAAGGGAGATGACTGGGCTATCATAGCAGCACCAGAAAAAATAGTTAGCGAGGACAAAAAAGAAAATTTGGCCTCGTGGTGGGAGCTATACGTAGATGGGGCATCTAACAAGGAAGGAGCCGGGGCTGGCATCGAGTTAGTGACTCCAGAGGGTCGTAAGATACAAAGTGCAGTGCACTTCGCCTTTGAAGCCACCAATAATGCAGTAGAGTACGAAGCCCTTATTATTGGTCTCAAACTGGCACTGGAAATGAAGATGGAAAACCTCACAGCTTACAGCGATTCTATGCTGGTAACATATCAACTCTGGTGTGGGTGGCAAGCTAGAGGTGAGCAGATCGAGCTATATTTGCGATGTGCACAGAGGTTGATAAAAAAGTTTAACAATGTCAAGGTGGTTCATATCAGAATAGAAAAGAATCAAGGAGCAGATGCACTGGCAAAGTTGGGGTCGCGTCGCGAGGCTACATTACTTGGAATTATCCCATTGGAAATTCAGATAAAGCCCAGTGTACCGGAGGAGTTCATTATGGAGGTAGCGACCCCAGGGTTGACTTGGATGACCCCAATATGGGAATATATGAAAAATGGAGCTTTGCCTCAAGACAAGAAAGAAGCGAGGAAGATCAAATATCAGGCAGCTCGCTATGTTATTTATGATGAAGTCTTGTATCGAAGAGGATTTAACATCCCACTCTTGAGGTGTGTAGATGGGGAAGAGTGTAATTACATCCTTATAGAAGTCCATGAAGGGATATGCGGCAATCACACGGGGGGTAGTTCGCTGGCCCAGAAAATTCTTCGCTAGGGGTACTATTGGCCTACGCTAAAAAGGGATGCATTTGAGTTTTCAAGAAAATGCGATGCCTGTCAGAGGATCGCTAACTTCAGCAACGTCCCTGTCTCTCAGCTTACCTCGCTAACGAGCCCATGGCCCTTTTCTATGTGGGGGATCGATCTAATTGGAGAACTCCAAAAGGGGAAAGGGGGACTTAAATATGCAGTAGTGGCTGTTGACTATTTCACCAAGTGGGCAGAGGCCGAGCCACTTGCTACTATCACTGCAAAGAAGCTCAAGGACTTCGTTTATAGGGCAATTGTGTGTCGCTATGGGATCCCATATCAACTCATTTCGGATAATGGAAAGCAATTTGATAGCAAGGAAATGAAAGAATTCTGTGAAAATCTGGGGATGAAAAAGAGTTTCTCAGCTGTGAGCCATCCTCAGACGAATGGCCAAACCGAGGCCATAAACAAAATTATAAAGCACACTTTGAAAGCTAAACTGGAAGAGAGCAAAGGCAATTGGCCTGAGGAGTTACCTAGGGTCTTGTGGTCATACAACACGACCCACGAACCACTACTGGGGAGACCCCCTTTTCTTTGACCTATGGTTGCGAGGCCATGGTTCCGGTGGAGGTAGGCTCGGGGTCGTTCAGAAGGGAACACTACGATCCCGATGAAAATGAGGTCAATCACAGACTCTATCTGGACATGATAGAGGAAACGAGAAGCGAGGCCCAACTACGCCTCGCGGCCTACCAACAGAGGACATGTAATAACCCTAACTTCAGTAATGCTACGGTGGTCACATGAATAGTAAATTTTGAGGATTTAGAGAAATGGTATATAGGTACCCTATAGTGGAAACATAAAATGAATAAACAGAAACCATATTAGTGTTGTACAATGGAAATAAGTGACTCGAAATGACGTTAGATTTCAGAAATTCCTGAAGCATGGATTTTGAGGATTTTGATTTCGAATAAGCTTCTATTGGACCTTAAGGAGCATGGAAATATTATAAGAATTATATATTGAGGGATTGGTAAATTTAGATTTGAGCCAGGGGATTATTAAGTTAAGAGAATACCAATGGAATTTGGATTGTTAAATGATTTCAAAAACCACTGAGATAATGAGGTTTACTCGAAACGAATTACAATTAGACGAGTATGGAAACCAAACAACCAAGATTAGTAATATAACAAGGACACATACCACATTTTTACTTACCAAGATTATTAACATAATCATTAGAAAAACAAGAAAAGAGATTATGAGGTCATTAGGGTGATGTCACATTCCACTAACATTTTTAAGGGGTAAATTAGTAACTTTGCAAGGTTTAATCACAAAATATCTTGCCAAGCCCTTCCAAGGTACTCTAGATTAGTGAATAATTAGATGAGATAAACACAAAAATTTCTCTTCCTCCTCCATTTTCTTACATTCGGCCAAGCTAGAGACCAAGGGGAAAAATCCAACTTCCAAGCCTTCTAAATTCACAAGATTAATTTGGTAAGTCCTATATTTCATGATTAAGATATCCCATGAGTTTAAGCTTGATCCACCATGTCAATCTTTAGATGGAAATTCATGAACAAGATGATGAATAGTAACTTTTAGAGCAAACTTTGTCTTTCTTGATTTCTTTGCATGATATAGACTATACCAAGGTAGTATAAGAGCTTTGTGAGGTTATTCATGTTAGTGTACTCTTTAAAGTTGATGATTTGCTTGAAACCCTAGCTTGAATCATTTGGGATATGATGATTTTTAGTTGGTTTATAAGATAAGTGGTACTAAATCATTTAATCTTATTGTTATAGTTGTTTATATGTGTTTGAATGATTATGGAGATGTGTTGTGGACTTGTAACCATGGCTGGTGAAGAATACCACATGGTGTAGGTGATGATTATGGTGGTTGATAATTGATTTGGAGGAGTTGGATTTATGGAAAGTACGAAATTATAGCCGTTATAATGCCCGATTTTCGTTAGGATGTAAGTTGCCCTGTTTTGGACCCCCTGCATCCGTACGGTACCCTACTGTCCAGGTTCCTATTTAACTATGAAATGATAGAGCTTAGTTCATAGATCGTTTTGATATAAGGTGCGTTAAAATCTGATGAACGGTTTAGGAGAAAAGTCAGTTTTAGTGAAAGCGGTTCAGAAATCGAGAAACCGTAAATGTATCAAACTTGAGGTTACAATTACCATACTTTAACATTGTTAAAAGTCACGAAATTTTGGGATAGTGTAGTAGGGTGGTCAGAGGACCCTTGACAGTTGACCTTACATTAAAATTCGAAATCCATATTTTCTAAGAATTTTTACAGTTAAGTGTGGTCGTTAAGGAAAATGGTGAAAACCCCTGAAACTTCGATTTAGGTTATAAATGGTTAAGTTCTTGAGCCTTTGGGATAATAATAATACGTTAAACATATGTTAAAGTTTCAAAAGGTAATGTTATGCAAGAGTGTAGTGAGTAAGAGATGTGGTTCTAACTACGGTCCTTTTGTGTTTATAGAAACTCCGGAAGAGGGACGAGCCATACCGTCAGGATATCGAAACCGAGGCAAGATTTCTTCTATCCCTATTTGTAAAACTACTTATCCTCACAAAGAAACTTGATTTTGTGAAATATATATGTGATGCTATTATTACTATATTGTGAAGAAATTGTCTTCCTTGAGTATTAATATTGAAAAGAAAGATATACGAAGATGTATATGAATATGGATATGAGTATAAGATGCATATGAATATGAATGAGAGTATGAGATGGATATGCATAGAGATGATTATGCATGAATTGAACATGCCTTATGATTAAGAGAATAAGAGAGAATGGTATCAGTTGTTATCGAGGGTTATATGGTTATAATATTATATTAAAAATGTTCTTATTGAGTATCAGTGGTTTAATAAACATTATTTGATTAACATGCATTACTCTTAAAATAGATGGAATATTTTACGAATATAAAAGTATATTTGATTTCTGAATTTGAAAGAGAGGTCTGAATCATAATCAAAGCCTTATGATATATATATATTTTATAGAAGTAATGTGTGAGAATGGAAATGATATGAGAGAATGATATTTTAAAAAGAGAATAATGATGTGATAAAGAGGGGGATTGCAACAGACTTGCGTAAGTGGCTGTGTCAGGGCTGTGTGCGACACAGTCCAGCATTTATTATCTTTATTACGGCACGAAGATGCCAAGGGAGGATGTTAGCAGGTGGCCTTCCTCCAGGGATGATTTTCATTCCTTCTACCGGTAGTAAAAAGAGAGCAGATACGATTAGGCGACTGATCATCGTCCTAACGTATCAGGCGACAGCAGATATCCCCAATGTTTTTGAAAAGAAAGTGTAGACAATGGTTTTCAGATTTCTATACTGAAAACAGAATAATGATATGAGATGATGGAATGATAGTTACAGATGAAGAAAAACTGATATTATGTTATTTCAGATTTCTATACTGAAACAGAATATTGATATGAAATGATGGAATTATGGATACAGATGAAGAAAAACTGATATTATATTAATATAAATTACTTTCTTATAATAGTGAGTGGATGATGTATTATTAAATAAGAGCTTTACTCTCCCTTAAGGATTTTAATTGTTTCCTGCTATTACATATGCATAGACATATATGTATACTTGTTCACATTTTAAATTTTAGTTACAGTATGATCTTGCTGAGCTATTATAGCTCACTCTTGCTACTTATGTATATAGCAGCTAGGTCCCATGCCGATACTACGTACCACACCCCGCAAGAGGGTAAGGGAAAGGCGACCTTTTGAGCGAGTGCTGGCGACCATCCCCGAGGTAGTGACAAGCGGAGGGGCTTAGTATACTTATGTAAATTAAGTGTGTAAGTTGTAATAACTTTAGTTGTTGAAGTGCTTCCTGTAGAAGCTTTGTTCAACAATGTACTTAGTAAATTCTGGGCTTGTAATAACTGTTAACTTTAAAACTTTTAAATATTGTGGTTGTTGTTCTATGAGCTTATGACTGGTGTGTGTGTGTATTAGTGTGGGGTCAACTGCTTATTTATTTAATTATTTATTTAAAAAAAAAAAAGATTACAGAGATATTAATATTGATCGGAAATTGGACTTTGACGGCCCGGATCCTTGACCCCGGATCCCGGGGCGTCACAGATGGTATCAGAGCTAAGAGTCATAATGGTCAAGAACAAAAGTGATAATAATAAATGTATCAGTTATAATATAAATTGTGAACTTCCATCAAGTTCAGGGGTGGTATATCGCAGGTAGTATTTACTTTAAGCATATATTATAATTTATTAGACTGTTACTAATAGAATTTTATGTTTTATTATAGGGAGCGGAGATGGGTGAGCCGAGTCAGGACCCCCAGTGGCTAGGGAGGTCAGAGCAGGAGCTATTAGATCTTCAGCTGGCCGGGGTAGAGGTCCCCGAGTATGCAGTTGAGGACCTCAGGGAGAGACGCCGGGCGGCGGCTAGAGAGCGATTAGAGAGAGAGGAGGCAGAGGAGCAGAGACGGAGAGATGCTGTGGCCCTAGTGCCATATATGGGTAGACCTTCTACAGGATCTGACGAGGCAGGTCCTTCCAGAGTGAGATCGGAGATCCCTGAGGAGGAGAGGCCACTGCGTAAGAGGCCTAGGTTGTCAGTTATACCTGAGGAGCCGATTGAGTGGAGGGATATTCAGATGGTTCCCACTCCTATCCGACCCATCCCAGTGCCGTCACCAGTTCCATCCCCTCTACCTAGTCCTGACCCTATAGATGATCCTTTTGAGCAGTTTACCCCTCCAGGGCATTTTGGTTTCTTTGAGGAGGAGGAGGATCCTTCAGAGGATGCTGAGACAGAGTCGGTTCCTCCATCCCCACCCTTTGCACCTCCACCACCTCCACCTGTGGATGCACCTCCCCTAGCTGTACCCCCTCAGGAGGCACCCTTACCGGCGGGTGACTCACTTTCAGCTACCTTACTGACCGAGTACTTTGCCCTTCAGGGACAGTTGGAGGAGTCCCGCAGGACTATAGACACCCTTCTACAGAGGTTAGAGAGAGGGAGAGGAGGGGTTATCCCGGATGGGATGTCTCTGGGGATGATCAGTATTGAGCTACGAGCATTAGGAGATATTAGAAGGTTGTTGGGTGATAGAGGAGACCCGGCATGGAGGGCCCAGATAGTTGATACGGTTACTACCATGGTAGTCCAGATACGGGATGTTGTCAGGGCAGGGGTGTGAGCCGGGATAGTAGTTCGTCACTAATCAGACTAGTCATCTTGTTGATGTCATTTTGGGGATTAGTTTAGTGGTCCACTGTTTTAATCCCAGTCTGATTAGGGGGCAGTTAGTAATACTTTTGGTGATATCGGATTAGTATGTACGGCTATGTTTTGGGTTTCGAACCTTGTATTAGATGATGTATATTATTAGCAGTAAAAGATGTTGTACCCAAATTGTAAAATATTTATGTACAGTAATGAAGTTTGTGCATTTCTATCTAAATTTTTGCTGCATATTTTTTTTTATAATATAATAAATGTTGAGACTCAGAAATATTGATGTATAAAAGGTGATTGACTTAATGAAAAGGCTATCGTGTTAAGGGCGATACAACTACCTACTAAAGTTATGGTATAACTAGATGTAAATCGCGTGATAAAGATATTGTGACGTGCAAATGAGCTAATTAATGATATAATTGTGTATATAGAAATGATGTATGTAGTAACCCAAATTCGGGTAATTTATAAGGACTATTGTTATGTACAGAACTATGCCGCCTAGACGTGACAGTAGAGCGAATGCAAGGGAAAATGAGAGAGACGAAAGAAGTCGAAATATCGAAGGTACTAGACTGAACGAAAATGCTCATAATGAAGAAAATCATGAAGAAGGAGAAGAGGAATCAACTGGCCAACAAAGGAATCCGGGAGGTGATCCCTTTGCCCAATTCATGGACTTATTAAGGCAGAATTTAACAAATCCACAGAATCCTCAACCACCACCTGTTCTCCCCAATCAGGCAGCTAGTTCCTTTCGTGCCTTTAAATCATTAAAGCCCCCAGAATTCGAGGGAACCACTAACCCAGTAGTAGCTAGGGCATGGCTAAAAGAAATGGAGAAAGCTTTCGAAATACTGAGGATAGAGGAAGATCAGAAAACAGTTTTTGCAGCCTATCTCCTAAAGGGAGAGGCAAATTACTGGTGGGAAGCTAGGAAGAACCTAGAGGAAGCGGGAGTGATAACCTGGGAGCGTTTCACTAGGGTGTTCCTAGAAAAGTATTCTCCTAGGTATTTAGAAAACCAAATGGAACTAAAGTTTCTGGAGTTAAAACAGGATAACCTAACAGTGGCAGAGTATGAAAATAAATTTACAGAACTGTCGAGGTTTGTTCCCGAGTTTGTGCGTACTGAAGAACAACGTGCAAAAAGGTTTCAACAAGGGTTGAAACCCTGGTTACGAACGAGAGTGGCCCCATTTGAGTTAACTGATTATGCTGCAGTGGTTCAAAAGGCATCAATTATAGAGGCCGAGAGTGAGCAGGCTCAAATAGGTCGAGAGAATAAGAAAAGAAGATTTGAGGGCCCAAAAGGAGGTTCAAGTGAGGGAAGCTACTTTAACAAGGGAGGTAAAGGACAAAAATCTCAATTTGTGGGAAAGTCGGGGGGTAACAAGACTACTAGTGAGACGGTGAGTCAGGGTGGAAAATCTTCGGGAACATTTCAGTCCAATCAATCACGACCACCATTACCAGATTGTGAGACGTGTGGTAAGAAGCATATAGGAGTCTGTAGAGTGCTGGGAGTAACTTGTTTTAAGTGTGGACAAAAAGGACACTACTTTAACCAGTGCCCATCAACTGATGCAAACCCTAAAAGAGATGTTAAGTGTTACCAGTGTGGGAAACTAGGACACTTTGCTAGAGATTGCCGTTCAGGTGGGTCATACGCGTCAGGACAGAGTGGGGCTGCTTCAAATAGGCCTACTGCTAGAGTGTACAACATGACCTTAGGGGAAGCGTTGACAAAACCAGATGCGGATACAGGTACTTGCTTTTTCGATTTAAATTTTGTGTGTAAGTCTTTGGTTAAGGATCGACTTAATCAATTAATGGAATAAATAAGTTAATAAAATAGATAAGGAAAATCAGTATCTATTAAGGGCTAGGAAACGTTATGAAAAGAAAAGTAGGAGTGTTTTGGGAAAACACAAGCTCGTTGATACGAACAGGAAATATATATTATAGGTAGTATTTTCTTACAATTGTTTTAAAGAATATTATTAGGGCTTATTTTCTGGAAAATTTTACAGAGAGGAGCTATAGGAATATTGAGGAATTAATATTTATGTCATGATAGAGATCAGAAGATGGTCAAACCATAAGTGAGATACACTACCATTCAGAAAAGGTCAATGTAGTGGCGGATATCTTCGTCAAAAGAGGAAGGAGAGACGAGATAACCTGGAATGACTTGAAACAGGAGGAGATTTGTGAGGAAAAGACAGTAAAAGAACTGCTATTGATAAACTAAATGGCATGTTGATGAATGACAAGGAAGTTATGTTAGTATATTTCTGCGCAAACAAGATAGATATATTATAGAAGGAAAAAGGATAAAGGAAGTAGTGTGGAAGTTAGAAGATGTGAATGAGAAAGATACTTATGGACATTTCCAACATGATTCCGGGACGGAATCCTTTTAAGGGGGGAAGGATGTAATAACCCTAACTTCAGTAATGCTACGGTGGTCACATGAATAGTAAATTTCGAGGATTTAGAGAAATGGTATATAGGTACCCTATAGTGGAAACATAAAATGAATAAACAGAAACCATATTAGTGTTGTACAATGGAAATAAGTGACTCGAAATGACGTTAGATTTCAGAAATTCCTGAAGCATGGATTTTGAGGATTTTGATTTCGAATAAGCTTCTATTGGACCTTAAGGAGCATGGAAATATTATAAGAATTATATATTGAGGGATTGGTAAATTTAGATTTGAGCCAGGGGATTATTAAGTTAAGAGAATACCAATGGAATTTGGATTGTTAAATGATTTCAAAAACCACTGAGATAATGAGGTTTACTCGAAACGAATTACAATTAGACGAGTATGGAAACCAAACAACCAAGATTAGTAATATAACAAGGACACATACCACATTTTTACTTACCAAGATTATTAACATAATCATTAGAAAAACAAGAAAAGAGATTATGAGGTCATTAGGGTGATGTCACATTCCACTAACATTTTTAAGGGGTAAATTAGTAACTTTGCAAGGTTTAATCACAAAATATCTTGCCAAGCTTCCAAGGTACTCTAGATTAGTGAATAATTAGATGAGATAAACACAAAAATTTCTCTTCCTCCTCCATTTTCTTACATTCGGCCAAGCTAGAGACCAAGGGGAAAAATCCAACTTCCAAGCCTTCTAAATTCACAAGATTAATTTGGTAAGTCCTATATTTCATGATTAAGATATCCCATGAGTTTAAGCTTGATCCACCATGTCAATCTTTAGATGGAAATTCATGAACAAGATGATGAATAGTAACTTTTAGAGCAAACTTTGTCTTTCTTGATTTCTTTGCATGATATAGACTATACCAAGGTAGTATAAGAGCTTTGTGAGGTTATTCATGTTAGTGTACTCTTTAAAGTTGATGATTTGCTTGAAACCCTAGCTTGAATCATTTGGGATATGATGATTTTTAGTTGGTTTATAAGATAAGTGGTACTAAATCATTTAATCTTATTGTTATAGTTGTTTATATGTGTTTGAATGATTATGGAGATGTGTTGTGGACTTGTAACCATGGCTGGTGAAGAATACCACATGGTGTAGGTGATGATTATGGTGGTTGATAATTGATTTGGAGGAGTTGGATTTATGGAAAGTACGAAATTATAGCCGTTATAATGCCCGATTTTCGTTAGGATGTAAGTTGCCCTGTTTTGGACCCCCTGCATCCGTACGGTACCCTACTGTCCAGGTTCCTATTTAACTATGAAATGATAGAGCTTAGTTCATAGATCGTTTTGATATAAGGTGCGTTAAAATCTGATGAACGGTTTAGGAGAAAAGTCAGTTTTAGTGAAAGCGGTTCAGAAATCGAGAAACCGTAAATGTATCAAACTTGAGGTTACAATTACCATACTTTAACATTGTTAAAAGTCACGAAATTTTGGGATAGTGTAGTAGGGTGGTCAGAGGACCCTTGACAGTTGACCTTACATTAAAATTCGAAATCCATATTTTCTAAGAATTTTTACAGTTAAGTGTGGTCGTTAAGGAAAATGGTGAAAACCCCTGAAACTTCGATTTAGGTTATAAATGGTTAAGTTCTTGAGCCTTTGGGATAATAATAATACGTTAAACATATATTAAAGTTTCAAAAGGTAATGTTATGCAAGAGTGTAGTGAGTAAGAGATGTGGTTCTAACGACGGTCCTTTTGTGTTTATAGAAACTCCGGAAGAGGGACGAGCCATACCGTCAGGATATCGAAACCGAGGCAAGATTTCTTCTATCCCTATTTGTAAAACTACTTATCCTCACAAAGAAACTTGATTTTGTGAAATATATATGTGATGCTATTATTACTATATTGTGAAGAAATTGTCTTCCTTGAGTATTAATATTGAAAAGAAAGATATACGAAGATGTATATGAATATGGATATGAGTATAAGATGCATATGAATATGAATGAGAGTATGAGATGGATATGCATAGAGATGATTATGCATGAATTGAACATGCCTTATGATTAAGAGAATAAGAGAGAATGGTATCAGTTGTTATCGAGGGTTATATGGTTATAATATTATATTAAAAATGTTCTTATTGAGTATCAGTGGTTTAATAAACATTATTTGATTAACATGCATTACTCTTAAAATAGATGGAATATTTTACGAATATAAAAGTATATTTGATTTCTGAATTTGAAAGAGAGGTCTGAATCATAATCAAAGCCTTATGATATATATATATTTTATAGAAGTAATGTGTGAGAATGGAAATGATATGAGAGAATGATATTTTAAAAAGAGAATAATGATGTGATAAAGAGGGGGATTGCAACAGACTTGCGTAAGTGGCTGTGTCAGGGCTGTGTGCGACACAGTCCAGCATTTATTATCTTTATTACGGCACGAAGATGCCAAGGGAGGATGTTAGCAGGTGGCCTTCCTCCAGGGATGATTTTCATTCCTTCTACCGGTAGTAAAAAGAGAGCAGATACGATTAGGCGACTGATCATCGTCCTAACGTATCAGGCGACAGCAGATATCCCCAATGTTTTTGAAAAGAAAGTGTAGACAATGGTTTTCAGATTTCTATACTGAAAACAGAATAATGATATGAGATGATGGAATGATAGTTACAGATGAAGAAAAACTGATATTATGTTATTTCAGATTTCTATACTGAAACAGAATATTGATATGAAATGATGGAATTATGGATACAGATGAAGAAAAACTGATATTATATTAATATAAATTACTTTCTTATAATAGTGAGTGGATGATGTATTATTAAATAAGAGCTTTACTCTCCCTTAAGGATTTTAATTGTTTCCTGCTATTACATATGCATAGACATATATGTATACTTGTTCACATTTTAAATTTTAGTTACAGTATGATCTTGCTGAGCTATTATAGCTCACTCTTGCTACTTATGTATATAGCAGCTAGGTCCCATGCCGATACTACGTACCACACCCCGCAAGAGGGTAAGGGAAAGGCGACCTTTTGAGCGAGTGCTGGCGACCATCCCCGAGGTAGTGACAAGCGGAGGGGCTTAGTATACTTATGTAAATTAAGTGTGTAAGTTGTAATAACTTTAGTTGTTGAAGTGCTTCCTGTAGAAGCTTTGTTCAACAATGTACTTAGTAAATTCTGGGCTTGTAATAACTGTTAACTTTAAAACTTTTAAATATTGTGGTTGTTGTTCTATGAGCTTATGACTGGTGTGTGTGTGTATTAGTGTGGGGTCAACTGCTTATTTATTTAATTATTTATTTAAAAAAAAAAGATTACAGAGATATTAATATTGATCGGAAATTGGACTTTGACGGCCCGGATCCTTGACCCCGGATCCCGGGGCGTCACAGGACAGCTAGGTTCTACAATGGGAAAGTCAAAGCACGATCTTTACAAACAGGCGACCTAGTGCTTAGAAGGGTCATGCCTAACACTAAGGTTCCAGGTCATGGAGTTTTTGGTGCTAACTGGGAAGGACCTTACAAGATCTATGCTACTCTTTCAGAAGGAACCTATTATCTCACAGATATGAAAGACAAAGTTATTCCGCGAGCTTGGAATGCGGAGCATCTGAGAAAATACTATCAGTGAGGGCCTCGCCCCTGGTAGCCTCTCTACTACTACTACTTAGCATGAATAATTCATACAAAGTACTGGGGGTAGTGATCATATAGACACCTCCCCTTTTTGATGTAATGATTTTTTGGGCCACGCCCCACTTGTCAACTTTTGGGCTTCGCCCCACAATTCATTTTAGGGCCTCGCCCCTACTTGTCAAACTTGGGCCACGCCCCTATAAATAAAACTTTGGGCATCGCCCCTACCTTTTTTCATTATATGAGTTCGTTTGCTTTACGAATTATGTTTTATTTTGCATCCAAAATAAATTTGCTTGTCTGTTAGCATTTACACTTTAAGGCCCAACCATCTCAACGATGCTGGGATCGCACTTGAAACTATCTCAAGGTAACAGTTCATAACTGCTATTATCTACGAGTCTAAGTAAGAGGAATACAAATCTAAAACTATTCAAGGCACTTCGCACCTGCGAACACAGATGAATTAATTACGAAGCTAATACTATTGCATATCTCAACATCTCAAAAAACAAGGGAAAGAGCTAGAGCTAAAGCAACAGTAATGTAAGGACTGGCGATTGCGAGGTCAGATTACTTGAAAATTAATGATAAGCAAAAAAGGGATTCTTGACATTTATAAAGAAAAATAAACGGATCGCATTGCGATCCCAGAATTCTTTGGAAACAAATGAAGTTAGAGAAATTAATATTACACTTGCGAGGCATTCAAGGGGTGCCCGCATCCCCAGTTCAGAGTTACAGCAAATTATAGAATAAATTTATGAGGCAGGTGGATTTTGATTAGCATCGGTGGCCTCCTTGGCTATTCTCGCCTCTTCCTCCAGTCTTGCCTCCTCGGCATCCTCTTCTGCGATCTCCTGTTTTAGAATCTCAGCATATTCAGCATTTCCAGGCCCAAGCCGGTCCCAGTCAAAGTCAGGGATCGCACGGATGAATCCATTCATGAAAGTGACTTGGCCTTGGGCGAGGAATTTCTCTTCAGCAGATGTCAGCGAGGCCTGCGCAGCAGTTAGATCACTTTGGAGCTTTGCGATCTCTTCGTCCTTCTTCTTCAGCTCCTCCTCGCTGGACTTCTGCAGTTCCTTGAGGGACTTTTCAAATTCGTTCCTCTCCCTGCGAGCGGTCTTCAAGTCAGTGCGAATCGCAGCAGTCTAATGAGAAAGTTGTTTCTTAAACTCAGCCTCCAGGGATCGCTTATCCTCCACCTTCTGGAACTCAAGAACCTTGTTCTTTTTATCTAATTGGAAGAAGTTTTTGTATGTGCAGCCTGACGGATAAATGCTTCAGCTAAACACTTGGTTAAAGCATTAGCATTTTCCTCAAGAGTGGCTTTCCACCAGTTGGACGCCTCAGCCTCCTCGGTATATTTGCTCCCCAGCGAAGCGAAGAGATGCTGGGTCGCAGTGGCATTCACGGTACGGGAAGATGGATGAGGAGGCCCATCAGGCTGCCCGTCCTTCTTGGCCCGCTTCAAGGGACTTGGTTCATGAGAATTCTTATGTTGAGCCCCAGCAGGATTTTGAGATGGAGGATCGTTGACTGGTTTGGGAGCTGTTGGAGGAAGAACTTTTAAGGCAGGGATCGCTTTCGAGGTCACCCCCTTCTTGCCACTTTGTAGAAACGGGGGAGCTTGACCTCTTCCATTGCGAGCAGACATGTCTATAGAGAAATAAAAGACAAGTTACAAATAGTTTAAAAATATATATGGCACAGAGTAAGACAATTAAGATGCAAAATTAAAAGACAGTTATGCATATGGAGGGAAAAAGGAAATGCGATGCAATATGCAAAAAGCGAGGGGTCATATCGCTGTATAAGAGTACCCTCTACATCTGTTATCGCGACATGAGAAGACGAGGCCTCTTCTCTTAATTTCCTTTTCTTCGAAGCCCGCCTCGCATTCGAAGGCCCCGCCTCAGGAGAAGCACCTATTCCCTCCTTGAGGAATCCGCATTCTACTAAATTATCTAAGGAAAGGAGAGTCCTAATGTTCCTCTCTTCCTCAGTAGACTTGGTCAACACGTCGTCGGCATGACGTTTTTCATCACCTCTCAAGACGGTGCGAACTGGACCAACTGCGATGTCAATGAAGTTGTTAGTTTTGAAAAATGTTAAAAGAGTAAGGCGAAGGGCTACAGCCTCGATAGCTTACCAAGAAGATAGTTAAAGCTTGTTTTAACTCGGGGAACCTCGTGGACATAGAAGAAGGGCTCTTTCCACGAGCCCGCGTTGCTTATCCCACCAGGAAGGGCTCTTCGCATCCATGGGCGGATATCGAAGCTTGTGGTAGAGTATGTACAGGGCAATCATTGATCGATAGCCGTTGGTGCTAATCTGGATGGGGGCTAGAAAATATGTCTCGCAGACGTCTCGTATGAAGGGGTGAAGAGGCGAAGAGACGCCAATCTTCATTAGGGGAACAGTCAAGACCATTCTGGGCACCCTGCCTCCATTCTCTTCGTGATTAAAGCGATAGCATCGCATCTTCTTCTTAGGCAGAATGATAGTCTTCACAATCAAGGTTGAAGACATGTCGCAGCATGCAAGGATGCGAGGTTCGCCTGGGTTAATCTTCGAACCGGGCTCAATATCCTTGGGGTTAGGCCCACCAACATATATAACTCCCTCCAGCTCTGGCTGAAGGGTAGGGATGTAAGGATTGGGTGAAGCCTCAGGAACATAGTCATAATCTTTAAAGTTTACGAGTCTGGCCACTTCATCGAGGCCACCATCATCCGAGGAAGGCTCTTCGTAGTCATCATCATCATAGTTGCCTTCGTTGTCGGCACCTCCCTCAATATCATAATAGGCATCGCCTAATGAATCTATCGGAGAATCGCTTACATGGATGGGCGACATGGCTTGAGATGGGGGTATTCTAGCGAGAATTTCTGCTGCTTGAGAGCTAAATGCCTCTCCTTTCTTTGTCAACGTTTCAATATCATGTTCGATGTCGGTCATCTCGATGTGGGGCTCGTTCTGGGCTGGAAGCACATCTAAAGATTGGTCTTGTGAGCTCGCAGGACGTTTGTATCGCCACTTATCTAAGGGCACTTCTCTGGTATACTCTTCATTTGACCACTGCGAGTCGAAGTATAACTTAAATGAGCTCTCGCTAGTACTCGATGCTCTTGCGATGTTAGCAGCTGCCGCTTCGTTTATTTGAATGTTGGGCATCGGGGAAGGTGTCCTTGAACTATCGTCTTGCGAGATCTGAAAAGAAGTGAAATGATTAAGTGTGTGCTCTTACAGAAAGCAAATGAAGGGAGAAAAGAATAAATAGACAGAAGGGATCTATGTGTTTTCGCTTCACTTGTAGGAAATAATGGAAGGTTCATATTCCTAAATTGGTAAGGATCACATCTATGTTCCTAAAGGAGGGATCGCATCTATATTCCTAAAGGAGGGATCGCATTATTATTGTAACGAGGACGGGATCGCACATTAAATAGATGATATGGGATCGCAGTTAAAATGGATCGCATTGCGTACAATTAAAGCTATCTAATCATGAAAGAATGATGAAGAACAACAATTTAAATGCAAATGAAGAATGGAGACTTACTTTTTCTTGAAGAAGATTGACGGAATCTGAAGAACTTTGAGGTCGCTGGTGATAAAGCTTGAAAATTTCTTGCGTTTGATCTGGGAGCAAACTGGCAGCACTTCGGTAATGTGTTTGTGAAGATAAAGAAGGAAATGATTGTGACAGGAGTATATATAGTCATCAGGAGAGAGAAAGACATGGACATGTGTCAAGATCTCAGCCGTTGAATACACATCTCGAGACACAACAACTGTCAAACCTCTTCAAATTCTTGGGGTCGCGACTGCTCCAATGGTCATATTCATATCAATAGCGATCCATGACCTCGCATTGCGGCATCACCTGATTGATACTTGAGTCCACATCGCATCTCTAATGGCAACATGGACTCGGGGGTAGTTGTTATGCCCAAATCTGGCATGACAGTTAAATTGATTTGATTAGCTAAATTAAATGTTCATAATTAACTATGGGCCTAGGAGATGGCAATTGGGCCGCTAAAGTCCACTATTAGAATCAGCCCGGCACAACTACAGGGCCACCTCGCTTGTGATCTGGTCTAAGGGATCGCTTCGCGCTATCCTCACATCTCCAGGATCGCTATCTCACTCTTTACTGGAAGGCTCATGGCCAGACCCAAGGTCGCATGAGTAGCTGGACATTAGGGATCACTTCGCATGGCCAGGCCCCTTGAGGTCGCATGCTAGGTCCTGATTGATCCTTTATTATCCAATTCTGTCCGTTCGAGACTATGGGCTTCCACAGCTGGGCCATGGATCACGGATTGGGTTGATGATTCACTGTCACGTCAGCCCTAAACGAATGGACTTGGACTTTGGCTTATCTCTTAAAACCCTAGCCCGCCTAGGTAACTTGCTGCCAAGAACTACGTACGACTTGATCCCTATAAATAGGGTACGTAGGCACCTTGATACGGGAGTGAAACAGTTAAACCTGCAAACACCTATCAAGCTCAGCCACATCCAAACACACAAACCATAATCCCTTGTTCTTCTTTCATTAGCAAAATATCCGTATTTTGCTCCGTTAATCCAGCAAACCTCCAAAATATTGTTATACAATATTTTCCCTATAACATATCAATTTATTAAATAGAAAAATTTGGTATAGCAAACATTTTCAATTCTTCTTAAACTCTTCTTTCTGTCTGTGAATTCAGTGAAAAGAATATTTTCAATGTGGCCAAAAACGGAAGGATCCGCCCTCACTATGCGATCCTGTCGCATTGTCAAACCACTACTAATAATTTGACCGTCAAAATCAATAATATAAAGCTGAGTTTCAATAAAAAAATTTAAAACTTATAATATTTTTAATACATATATAATTTGGGTTTAACATAATTTATTGAGTGAAAATAAAAATTTATTAATATACACATTCATAATGAAAATATTTTATATATGATTTTATGATTTATCAAAAACATTTTTGAAGAAAAAATGATTTTTTTTTTTATAACGAGCATTCAACAGATATATAATTTGAGTTCAAAATCATCTGTTAAACAATAGTTATATTTTTGTTGAATTCAAATATATAATATAATCTTATATTAGTTTGACTAAGGAAACTTTATTAAATTAATAAAATTTCATATTTTTATACCCTAATTTAGTATTGTTAAAATAGTTGAGAATTATATAATATTTATTAAACAACTTTTTAACTATGGTTCAATATATCCTATATTAAACAAGTAAATTTTCTTATTTTTATACCTTATTTTGGTGTTGGTGAACCAAGTTGAACCTTAATCATAAATGTGTTCAAAAAAAAAAGTTGTAAGTTTATATTTAAGAAAAATTTGTATTGATTCTGATCCTATCTATATTTCTATACTTTATTATAATACGCTAAAGGGGGTAATTTGTAGCTAAGCTAACCCCTATTTTTGGTTAACCCCTTTGTTATCCCTCATTCACTAGATACAACAATACTAAAAGTTATTATATACTAACGTTCGATTCCCGCAAATAACATATTAATTTATATTTAATACTAAAAATTATTATATACAAAGATGTAAGATTCGAATTCTTCCAATAACATATTAAAATTAATATTTATAATCCTGACGGTTAGATATAAAAATACTAAAAGTTGTTATATACAGATGTCTAAGGTTCGATTCTCGCCAATAACATATTAATTTATATTTAATATTAAAAATTGTTATATACAAATATGTAAGATTCGAATCTTCGAATAAATATTAAAATTAATATTTGTAATATTATATTACACTATAAAAAAATTATAAAAAATTAAAAATAAACTAATATATATAAATGCTAATATGTGTTTCGAAAGCAAAATATAGAATTATAAATGAAAATAAATTTTAGCATGTGTAAATTGTTTATTTTGTCACTACCTTACTCAATTTCTATAAATTTGAGTTTAACTTTACCAATCACTGTCAATTTATTTTATCCATCTATGAATTTAAGTAATTTTTCTATATTTAGGGCCGACATGCACTTCTTTGGTAGAGATGATTGTCTCAATTTCTAGCTTCTTGTTTGCGTCCTTCTTGTGTTAAATCTAAAACTAAAAAGCAATCCAAGTGCATAATACCATTTTCCCATCTTCATATTGCCACTTGATGAATGGTCATCACAAAACGTTTGTTATCGTTTACCCTAATAACCATTTACTCCTGAACGGCCCCTTTGCAAACTTTACGTCTTCCATCTCCTGTTTTGTTTCTATGCATCTTCTTTCTCCATTACAATAAAAAGTTCAGTTCACACTTTTAAACTTTTCCTACTCTTCTTTCTGTATGCATCTTCTTTCTGTTATTACTGTTCATTCACTTAAATTTAGATATTTACAAATTTATAAATGCATTTATAATTATCTGATTATCTCACAATGTAAACAGTGGCGGACCTAGAACATTTGTTTACTGGGGGCACCATATAAATATTTGAATAAAAAAATAAAAATATAACATATTTTAATAAAAATAATAAAAAAGTTATATTTTATACTTACTTTTCACTATATTTAATCATAAAAAATGCGTTGTAATAACATGTTTCTTCTTTCTTAATTCTTTCTTTTGTTTTAAACTGAATTTTAACAGCGACATCCACCTATAATTACTAGGGGCACCAAATGAATTACTCATATATTAACTACTTGAATCAAAATTTGACTGGGGGCATGTCCCCCCGAGACTGTAGATCCTCCCCTGAATGCAAACATAAGTATACACCAATACTAATCTCACGTTTAATACTCGGTTTATCTTAAATTTTAAGATATTAGGTAGATGACTTATTACGATCTTATATTGTATTTTGCGAGAATACAAATTTTAGTAATAAAACATTCATGCCTATGAAATAATCAAACCGAATAAAATATTCAACTTGAAGTCGACAAATTAATCTTCTTGTTGAAATGTAAATGTTAGATTAAGTCTACGATTTACACTAAGTCTACGATCTACAGTACCAAGTGATGTAATCCCTTACGTATAATTATGCTTATATGTCGGACTTCAGAGATTGTAATAAACACACATCAATACAATCAATACAACATTGTTTTCTTGATTTTTCATTCTGAAATCATATATCCATTCTAGTTTTATCATGGTATCAGAGCTTTAAGATCCTTACCTTGTTATTCCGGTGGCAGCCATTGTCTTTGTTAACTTCATCTCTTTCAAGCTTTGTCTTTGAGACATTAATACAAAAAGTTTGTAAGCAACTCAGTGATCTAACAAACACTTTCTGAATCACCCTCGTACAAGCCATATCCACAAATTTCAACACCAACATGATTCCTTCTCCTGTAATCAATAATGTGTCCCCTTATGAAAAATTATATGACAAACCTCCTTCATATGATTCACTTAAGGTGTTTGGTTCTGCTTGTTTTGTTCTTCTTCCTCAATATGAGAGAACAAAACTCGAACCACGTGCTCGTCTTTGTTGTTTTATTGACTATGGTAGTGATCAGAAAGGATACCGTTGTTGGGATCCTATCTCGCAACGTCTTCGTGTCTCTCGAAATGTTACTTTCTGGGAGAAAAAAATGTTCTCATCTGTCAGATTTTCACATTGACACTTCTACTAGCATTTCTCACTTTATAGATCCATTTGTTGATCTACATCCCAGTGATAAATATATAGAATCTCCGACCTCTTCCTCTGATATACATTCAACAGACCCTTCAGTTGAGCTCACACAACCATCTCCATCTACTATTATCCCTTTGACAGCAGGTCAGTCTGAGGATTCTAGTACCGAGCCTCCCACTTTACCATCACATTCTGATTATCACACTCATCGATCTTCTGTTCGTCTTTCTGATTATCATGTTTACTCTGTTGTACAATCATTGCATGAGCCTCAAACATATAGAGAGGCAAGTGTTAATCCTCTTTGGCAGAAAGCTATGGCAGAAGAACTTCAAGCATTAGACAAAAATCACACTTGGGATCTGGTTACCTTACCCCCTGGGAAAACAGTTGTGGGAAGTCGATGGATCTATAAAATTAAGACAAAAGCTGATGGCTCCGTTGAGAGATATAAAGCCTGTCTAGTTGCTAGAGGGTTTACCCAGGAGTATGACATTGATTATGAAGAGACTTTTGCACCAGTTGCTCGTCTTAAATCTATTCGGAGTTTACTCGCTGTTGGAGCATCAAAACAGTGGGACATGTGGCAAATGGATGTCAAAAATGCTTTCCTTAATGGCGACTTAGATGAAGAAGTTTATCTCAAACCTCCTCCTGGTTTTGATCTCTCTCCAGGACAAGTGCTCAAGCTTAACAAGGCACTTTATGGCCTAAAACAAGCACCTCGAGCTTGGTTCGAGAAATTTAGCAAAGTCATCAGTGAGCTAGGATTTTCTTCTAGTCCATATGATCATGCTATCTTCTTTTAACGGACCGATTGAGGAATTGTTCTTCTCCTCCTCTATGTTGACGATATGATTATCACTGGAGATGACACTACAGGTATCTCTGATCTCAAACAGTTTCTCGGTGAGCAATTTGAAATGAAAGATCTTGGTTCATTAAGCTACTTCTTGGGTCTTGAGGTTTCTTCCATTCCTACTGGATACCAACTTTCTCAAGTTAAGTATGCATCTGATCTTTTGTTGAAATCTGGAATCAGTGACAATAAGATTACATCTACACCTTTTGAATACGAGGTCAAACTTAACTCTAAAGATGGTGATCTGCTTGTCAACCCTACATTATATCGCCAGTTGGTAGGAAGTCTAATTTATCTTACTATCACTCGTCCTAACATTGCTCTGCTGTTCATATTGTTAGTCAATTTATGGCAGCTCCTCGCACTCCTCACTATACAGCTGTCCTTCACATACTTCGTTATGTCAAAGGCACCATCTTTCACGGATTACATTATGCATACAACTCATCACTTGAGTTACATGCCTATTCTGATGCTGATTGGGGTGGTGATCCCACTACCAGATGTTTCACTACAGGATTTTGCTTCTTTTTGGGTGACTCTCTTATCTCTTGGCGTAGTAAGAAACAATCCCTTGCCTCAAAATCCAGTGCCGAGTCAGAATATCGAGCTCTAGCTGACACCACGCAGGAATTAATTTGGCTACGATGGTTACTTGAAGAAATGACTGTGACTCATTCTCCAACCACTATTATCTACTGTGATAGCAAAAGTGCCAGGGACATTGCTCACAATGATGTCTTTCATGAACGCACTAAACATATAGAGATTGATTGTCATTTCACCCGTCAACCGGTTGAAAAAGGAACAGTTCGTCTTCATGCTATTTCTAGTGCAGATAATGTTGCAGATATTTTCACGAAATCCCTTCCTCCTAGTTCATTTCGTAATTGCAAACTCAAGTTGGTTTTTCAACCGTCTTAAGTTTGAGGGGGTGTTGAAATGTAAATGTAAATGTTAGATTAAGTCTACGATCTACAGTACCAAGTGATGTAATCCCTTATGTATAGTTATGCTTATATATCGGACTTCAGAGATTGTAATAAACACACATCAATACAACATTGTTTTCTTGATTCTTCATTCTAAAATCATATATCCATTCTAATTTTATCACTTCTTAACAAAACCGGTTAAACACAGATTAAAGCAGAAATCCGGGTGATGGTCATTGACAAAATTTTTGACCATTCATTCTAAAATATTGCTATGGATTGTTTGTTAGTGCTAATATGACTTCCATCAACGTCTTCAATTCGCTTTAAGTGAAAATTACATGGACAGGAATTCCAGACACTTTAGTTTCTACATCTTTTTTGGTAGATGTCAATACGTCATGGATATAATTGTGTTTTTGCCTAACTTTTTGCATCACACACGTACATGACCACTTTAATTAGCAAAAAAGATACATAACCACTTTAATTAGTTGTTTGTTCATACTCCTAATTAAAGTGGAGTATTTCTTTTACAAATCGTTTACTCATCATGTACTTATCATCAAGTGTTTCGTTGTCATTGCTATTTCTAGTTGTCCCTTCTATATACACATCACGTGAACTACAACGAATATATATATTTTTTCCTTTTTAATCGATATCACGAAATCGAAAATTAATTAGTTTAACTGATATTTTGCTTCAAAAAAAACTGATATTTTTTAAATAAGTAAATTTATATATCATATTTGTCCTCAATAAATCTCGAAAATGAATCGAACCATAATTTGGGACAACAAAAGATAAATTTTAACAACTTGATCGTCCTCAAAAAGAACTATTCCCAAGCTTTAAGGTTTTATATATTCTTTCAAGAATATCAAGATGTACCGAGTGACTATCAAAAAAATTGCCCATTCATAACTTAAAATTTCAAACTTTAATTGTTTGGTGATTCGGGAAGCATGAACACTATATAGGAAAGAGGTTAAAGCCGAAATAAAAAAAGAAAAAATAACATTGGGCCCCTAAACAGCTCCATTCTTTTGCTAAAGATATTGTACATTCTTTCAAGTTGGGCTGTCTCTTACGATTTGGTTCCCATTACAGGAGAAAGTGAGACACGAATAAAAGTAATACAAATTACAAAAACAAACTATGAAGACTATTAAATATTCATCCAGGCCCAACACACATTTGGCAATACATTTAGCCCTTATTTACACAACACATTAATCCAATTCACTATTGCTCAACAAAGGCCTTATAAAATCGTAATATCATTACAAAAAATTATCCAAAAATAAAGTGCATTGAAAAAATATAAAAAAATCTCTATCAAAACTCATAACCCTAACTTGTATTACAACCCCTAGCTTATTTTACTCCTAATTACATCCCGAAATTCTGAAAAAAACAACTTATATGCAAAAACATATAGCCAGCTAAAAGACAAAAGATATTAATACTAGTTATCAGCACCACAGGAACGGTCGATTCCGAAGTTAAAGTTGGATCTGCCGGAACTCCCTTCCCCTCCGACGAATTCCCACTGCATGGAAAATAATATCTTAAAACTTTTCGAAAATCGATATAGAATACTAACAAATTACATGTGAATAAACATATGCAATATATGTTATAAGATCGCAAAAGATAAACCCTTATCATTCGAGTTATTTCAACTAGTATACGTTATGATCGTAATTGTAACAAAATTAAGGTAAATTAATATTTAAAGTTGTGTATTACCTTGCAGACGAAGAATGACAGAAGGTAACAACGTATTCCGACGGGCCGCCACAAGTATTAGTACTCGTACTATCATCGTAAGCATAGCTATAAGCTTGTGGACACAGACTTTTAAAAAACTTCGAGTAGTTACTAGGCCGGCATGTATCTGGTTTGTCAAACTCGCCACTACAGCAATACTTGGGATCCCCAAACGCCTCACACGCGCTCTTACAAGCCACGGTCCCACTTGGTCCCACAACTGATAACTCCTTAGGGCACACAACATTCAAGTCAGTTGCGCATTCAGCACTCGAGCAATTCCCAAAAGTACAACCTTTTGGTTCAACTGTTACGGGAACGTTGTAGCCGTCTACGAGGCTGATGTCATAGAAGTCGAGTCCACCGCCGTCGTTGAGTGTGAACTCGGCTAGTGATGCCGGTGGAGTGGCTCCGGAGCCCGCACATTCGAGCTTCCCGGAACCGCAATCTGCCGTTGCGCAAGTGAATTTACCAGTGGAGTCGAGTGAACAGGATGTGCGGGCCCACAGACGGCCGGACCATGCGTTTGGGACAGAGATGGATTTGGACTCGCCCGTTTGAAGGGCGAAGCCGGTGGTCGGAGGTTGAGAAGTTCCGAGAGCGGTGAGTACGCCGGGCCAAATAGGATACGTGCATTGATTTACTAACGTGAATGTTTTTGCAACGGATACAGCTGCATGCAATTATCAAACATTAAATAAATATAAATCATAGTTATATATGTCTTAACACTATTGCAAAAATTTAAACACATCGTATACAATCATAAACGATAATTATTATTACCTGACGTGAAAATCAGATATATGGAGCAGATGAAGGGAAAAATAATACGAAGTTTAGCCATAATTTAAGTTTATACGATGATGAAGAGAAACTGAGCTAGAGATAGTCTGTGATAATCATGTCAATGTTATATATATACAAGGGGGAGGAGAAATTGAGATTAATATTTTTGGTGCCAGGTAATGACAACAAAAACTTAGTTTGAGAAACTTCAACGTATTTTAGGCAATGTTATACATTGAAGTTTGGAAACTTTTAGCACCAAACTTAGCACCAAGCGATTAGTTCATGTTTACATAAATAAACAAATATTTTAGGAGTCTGGAGTCCGTCCCCTTCTTCGTACCACCTTCTGTATCCCCTGCTTAAAATGGGTCCCGTCAGAGACACTCTTTTAATACTAAAAAAAGTAAGGGACACAAAAGGGGACATGGAGAAGGGGACAGAGGATCCCTACTGATATTTTAGAAGGATAAGTTATTATTATTAAGTGGCTGTTTGGCAAAACTTTTTTTAGGGGCTTATGAACTTATTTTTGGGTAAAAATTTTATATTTTGATAATTTTTTTTATACAAGTATTTAATGTATGTTTGAGATTCAATAAGTTGCAAAAATAAGTTGGAAAATTAGGATTTTCTAACTTTGTGTTAAAATAAGTTACTTATTTTGGAAAAAAGTTTCCCCAAACATGCCCTAAGAACATGTGTACTCATGTAAACAAACAAAGCAACTTCTTGCTGGGGATCACTAATCCCCTTCCTTGTTTAAGTCGGTAAAACGGCAAGCCAATTATATTTTTCTAATTCTTCTCTGCATCTTTTCCGTCCTCGGTAATAAGAAGGCGCCTATAAATTTGGAAGAATTCACAATTTTAGGGATGATACCACACGAGTAAGTTCAGCTTTCAAATAAGTTCAGTTATTAGTAGTAAACCAAGCATCCCTGTTCACAACCAAACATTACCCAGATGCTTCCTTAAACCCTCAGGGGGCTTAAGCCCACCCCAGACCTTTATAGGTTTTTTATTTACCTCATCAATTTCGGAAAGTATATGACTCAGCCGACTTTACTAAAATTTTACCTATATTTGAGGTTTCCCTATTATTACACTATACAATTTTATTCTATAAATGAAGCCCCCATCTCGCTGAATTCCTGGATCCGTCATCTATATGACTAACAATATGCTGCTGTAGTTTTTGCAAGTGGATACTTATAAGACCTGAGAATCTAAACTACATGACATTAGTACAAGCCCGAAATAAAATCTTTGTATTAGGCTATTAGCTAATAATATGTAATCACGCACATTGTGCTCGAACAGTGAAACTGAGGATGGCTAGTACGAGCCCTACCAGATGGAAGTGCTAGGCTAAAGAGGTTTAGTAACCGGTGTCCCATGTCCTAGATAACTACATCAGATTCTAGTTCACAGAATTTTGAACACAGAAAATATGTTTCACAAACCTAAGGGAGAAAACATATTTCACAAACCTTTTCTTGTTCGGTGATTAAGTCGTCCACGATACTTCGGCAAATAGGTGTAACAATTATAGGCTGCAAACAGAAAGTAGCACAATACCTGAAGCTTACGCAGTTAATATCACAAAAACTTAATTTAATCAGAACAGTCTTCAGACAAATATCTAAACCCCTAATTTTTTGTTAGTGCAATTGGACTCTATTCGAATAATAGAAAGTTTGATTCTGAGGTTGTCGCAAGCAGAAATGCTTAGAATAAATCTAAGTGAAGCTCTAATCAATACTATATCTTCCTTCATCATGAAGGCAAGAATGTATAAGAACTCTTTAACAAATTGTTTTGGTCAATGTTTCAGGAATCCAGATCAACTAGTACAGAAACAGAGCATTGGGTCAAAAAGAGGTACAGTACAAGTTAAGCTTTTCACTTGCAAAAATCCAGCAGGAGATACATGTAAACACTTAGGTTTTCAACATGTGAAAGTAATCCCATGGACATCGAACGGTAGCAAGAAGATGAGTATATATTTAATTTAGCAAACACCAAATACAAAACTGAAACAGGGGAAAATCACAAACAAACATGGAATGAATTAACTATGAAGTAAATATACAGAGAAGTAGGAAACAATTGATTTATTGATTGAACTATATAACTTGAAACCAACATCTTTTGAAAAACAATCCACTTTATTACAATCACAACAAAATCTAAACCACAAAAGTGCAAGCGTTTCTTGACAAAGTAACAGCAGACTATGCGTTTTGACAATCTTTAGCAAAGTGTCCTTCCTCGCCACAGATAAAACATATGCTTCCACCACGTCGACCACCTCCATGAGCAGCTCCTCCCCTGCCACCATTAGAAGCACCCTTGGGACACTCCCTCGCTAAGTGCCCCTGTTCTCCACAATTATAACAAGCTCCACCTCGATTAGAACGAGTACTTGTACAATCCCTAGCAAAGTGGCCAGAGCCACCACAATTATAACAATTATAAGAAGCTCCATCACCGTCAGACTTAGCATAGCCGCCAGACTTAGCCTGCTTACAATCCTTAGCAAAGTGGCCAGAGCCACTACAATTATAACAATTATAAGAAGCTCCATCGCTGCCAGACTTAACATACGTACAATCCTTAGCAAAGTGGCCAGAGCCACCACAATTATAACACTCACCGCGCTCACAATTCTTTGCTCTATGCCCGTACTTACGACAATGGGAACACCAACTAGCATTGCTGCAATCCCTAGCCATATGCCCATGCTGACCACAATTATAACAGTCACCTATGCCACCACGCTGCCCCTCCGAATCTCTTCCACTAGCACGAGAAACACTCTTACGTACAATTTTAATTTCAGAACCATTGATACCAGTGACTTGAACAGCCTTCTTTTTGTTGTTTTTTTCATCAGTTTGGACAATGAACTCAACAGACAGGCCCTTATGGAGGGTACGAAAGCCTTCGGTCTTAACATCTGAATAGTGAACAAACAAATTTTCGCCACCGTTATTGGGTTTGATGAATCCGAATCCCTTCTGATGGTTGAATTTAACCACCACACCGCGAACTCTTGTACTCTCTTTAGCCATTATTTTCTCGCTCACTATAGGAATATAATGCGTGTGTATTCTGTGTCGAACATGGAATAGATCGAGCTAGGCCTTGATGATCTATATATAGATACCTAGAGATGCATAGGCCGGGGGAGAAAAACCAAAAGCTTGTGTGATTTGGATTTTTCAGAGTTGGCGGTGTTGCTTAAAATCAAATTATATCCTATTATATCAAAATTTAAAAGTTTTAAAAGTTTTGATTTTCGATTTGGTTATCCTATTTATTAAATTTTCAATTAATTTCAAATATAAAATAAATCAAGTGCGTTAAGACTTTTAGTCAACTTCAAATTAAAAGCAGAACTTCTAACACGGAGCTCTTTTCTTTTAAACCTAATTTGCTTGACTTGCTGGTCTCTCTGTCAACACCCAAGCTTCATCAATTCAATACACAAGCTTCTTCGGCTTTTCTTTTCTTTTTCAACACCATATATCATTTCAGTGTAAGTATTGATTGTATTATGTTTTTGTATTATTCCCATCTTATAATTGTTTTACAAGAAAATCTAATTTGGGGGTGTTTTTTAATGTGAGCCGCTTCAAATTTAAGTTCATGTTTTATGTATACATTGTTTGTTTGAATGCCTGATTGAATGTATCTGGGCTGATTGTATTTCGTTTTAGGATTTGAGTGACTTTGTCAATTGAGGAATTGAGGGACTGAATAGACACCCTTTGCTGAGCTTGGTTCTGGAAAAGGTGTTGCTGAAGCAAAAGCTATGCTTGACATTTTTTGAGGTATAATTAGTGATTCAATTTGCTATGCGTAACTTTTAATAACTCTGCTTTTATATTATCTTTTGATTATTCCCCTGTATGTTATAAGGATCTGTACCAAAAACTTTTTAGTATTTAATTTCTGTTATTGTAGGAGTGTGTGTTTATATAAGGAATTAGGTATCTATGAACAAGAGGCTAATTGATCAACAATTCTTGCAACTCAAGAAAGATGATTATTTGATCTGATGCTCAACTTTTGTTTTATCTAAATCCTTAAATAACAATATATTATCTTATAGGCCAGGGAGCATGGATTTGTTGTGCTATATGAAGGTGCAAACTTAGAACTTGACTGTGTGATGGTTGGATTTCTGGAACCAGGTGTGAAAATCTTAGAAACAACAGCTATCCAAGCAAAATAAGTTGAATTTTTAAGCACAATTGTGCACACATAAATGCTTGCAACCCCATGGCCAGTTCATCCATACCTATAGCAGAATTACATAAATTCCTCAGTAAAAAAATAGAAATCTACATGAAAAAGAACCTTTAGTCGCAAATAGAAATCACTTCAAACTGGTTTCAGTTTAAACACACCATCCTTTCTGATAACACTAGCCGAAATATATAATTTCATTTGCAGACTCTATATCTTGATGAACCAAGTTCTCCACAACTTCAGTAACGGTGACGTTCCCTTTCTCGATCACGCAAAAACAGATTTGTGTTTGCTACATAATCCAGAACCAGATCATCTAAGAGTGCAACAGGAGAGTTAAAGAGTAACATATTCATTATTGTTTTTCTTTTCATATAGGCTGTTGGAAAGGTGCTTCCTGCACTCAATGGTAAATTAACTGGAATGTCCTTCCGAGTACCCATCGTGGATGTTTCTGTTGTTGACCTTACTATAAGGCTTGAGAAGAAGGCTACATATGACCAAATAAGTAACAAGAAACTTCGAGAAATATATGAGGACCAGGTATTACAAGTTGAAAATTTTACTTACAATAATTTAAAAACTTGCTCATGTTAAATAATTACCTTTAAATGGTTTGCAAATCTATTGGAGATTTTTGCGGAAAAAAGTTTGTCAGAAATTATGGCTGGAAAACACAGAATAAAGCTTGATGCACTAATGCATGAAGAGTCCAAATAAAGAAAGCTACGCTCTGGTTTGTTTTTGTTGTTTTTTTTGCTTCATACACCGTTAAAACTAATGATTCATCCTTTTCAATTATAAGAATTTCTTATATTCAGAGCAAGTAGTCACCTTTGTTTACTCTTTTGACCGATAATTCATTTTTTTTTAATTTTTTTAAACAATTGCGCTTCAGTATTAGAAAGTTTAGGTTGACATTACATGAATATGTTGACCTTTGTTAACTTATTTTCCTTGAATGCGCATTGTTGATCCTTTTGAGGAGTAAGGACTATAGAATTGTAATTTCAAATTCTTTTTTCTTACTATAGCTTGAGTATTGTAAAGTTTAGGTTACATTCAATTATTTCCCTAAACATGGATTTCGATAGAATTATTCATCAGGTATAAATCATGTGTCATTTAATTATTGTATTATAATAAATTAGTTCAAAGATATAAATAGTGTTACCATAATTAAGAGGAGTCCAGTATTTGGACAAGTAGTTCTAGGTTTTTTTTTTAAAACAATTGCTTGAGTATCGGAAAGATTGAGCTTGACATTACCTATTCCAGGTGATGGCTTCGAGGGAACCCCACTATTAGAAGTACCTTTAGGGGAGTCGGGACTATGGACTGGTATTTCTAGTTTTTAATTTTTTAATTTTTTTACAATAGCTTCAGTATTAGACAGTTTAGTTAATATTACATGAATATGTTGACATTTGTTAACTTATTTTTTCTTAATTTTGCATTGTTGATCCTTTTGGGGAATTGGGACTATAGAGTATAGACCGATAATTCTATTATTTTTACTATAGCTTCATGGAAAGTTCAGGTTAACATTCAATTATTTTACTGTTGAGTATTGAATATACCGAAGAGAATACAGAGGGGGGGTGAATGGATTCTCAAACTTTTCTTCTGATAAGTGTTTTAGGTGAAGGTTGTTTGAAGGGTTTGAATCTGGTTGTGTAACTAAATGTGTGTTTGTGTTTAACAGATTATGTAAGTGCGGAATATATACACAAGAACACGATCACTCACTTTAATTTAATAATGTATTAGATAAAGATTTGCTACAAACTCTGAATACAAATGTTAGTATTCTCAGCTTCACTTTTCTCAGAGAGATGTATATATCTAAATGTTCTTGAAAAGCTTAACTACTAGAGAAGTGAGGTTGTACTCTTATAGAACACGAGTACAGCTACTTACTACAAACAGGTAACATACAAAATTACTTTATAATATGTCTATCCCTTTTTGAGTAATATCCAAATGGCTTGAGATTTGACTTTCTTTAACTATGTTCAGATCCACTTCTTTAGCAGCTTGTCTCCTGAGATATCTCTCTAAGCTTCTTGTAGTCTTTCCAAAATTACTTTACAGTACTTTGGTTCTGAAAGTGTTTTGGCTTGCTGTAGGTTTCTGACTTGTACAATTCTCCAGTATTTTATCTCCAAGACTGCATTCGAGAAGTAACTAAGTGGTTGATTCGAGAACTAGAATTGACTTGATAGATAACTCCGAGGTCTCGAATACTGTATAATTGACATATTGAATCACTTCTCGAATTAGTCTTTTCTTCAGGAATCCTTGACTTGTCAAATAGAGCTTTTAGTTTATGGAGTCCTTAAGATGTCGAATAGCTTCTTTAGTCCTTGAGATATCGAATGTAGCTTTGACTTATTGACTCTTAGAGAACTCGAATGATGCTTTGACTTGTTGACTTCTTGAGTTCTCGAATAGGGTATTAGACATGTCAAATCTCTAAGTTGTCGAATGAGGCTTTGACTAGTTGACTTCCAGAGATATCGAACAGTGTCCTTGTAGATATCGAATCCTTGACTTGTCGAATGTTAGACTTCTCGAATAGATCAAAACACTTCTCGAATTGGTACTTAGACAAATATTCATTCTCCAAATTCCAATTATGTTTATTTTGACAGTCTTGATCTTCAAGCTTGAGGCATGATCCTTGGAACTTCTTTCAAGCATTATTCTCTGACATTAATTATAGTTACACGGGTAGAATTTGATGCCTGTTATAAGTACTACAGCAAGTAGAAACTCTACAACTAGAGGTTCCCTCAGTTAAGAGGTCATGTAAGTAATGCAAAGCATTTCAAACAATTATGCTTGTTATTAGATGTACTCAGGCATGCCTCTGTGACTAACATTTACTAAACATGGATTTCGATAGAATTATTAATCACATTTAGGGGAGTCCAGATTTTGGACATGTAGTTCTAACTTTTTTTTTACAGTTTCTTGAGTACTAAAGGGAGTCCAGTATTTGGACAAGTAGTACTAGCTCTTTTTACTACAAGTGTTGATATTTGTTTGCAGGTGATGGCTTCGAGGAAACCCTACTATCAGAACCACCTTTAGGGAGTCGGCACTATGGATCGGTATTTCAATTTTTTTTTTAATTTTTTAAAATTAGATATTGATTTGAAAAACAGTAACTGGGAAGCACACCATGTAGCGTTAGACTTGGAATGTAAATAGTAAGAAAGTTGTAACTTAGAACTAGAAAGTAAGAGAAGACAAAAATTAATATTGAGTGAAAAATTACATAATGTACTCTGTACAATAATGACATATATATTGAGATGATAAGTTTAATTAGTTATATTATTGTCAATTACAAGTATGCTACCAATTGAAAATTAGTTTTCTTTGTTCCCATAAAATCAATTTATTTATTTGACCGTGACAACTCTAATCGACATGATTACTACTCCTGGCACATAGAAGACAATAACCGGAATGATAATGGCTTTAAGAAGCATAGCTGATGAAATTTATCAAGAGTCAATATTATTTGCAGTTACTCACATCAGATAGAAGACAAACAATATCAACCTGATGGTTATCCCATTCGTCCTGAACAAATAGATGAATATACATGTCTGGAGTGCAAAGTTGCATTGCTATTCGGATGCCTTTCAAGTTATCTTACCTCATCTCTTCATAAAAAAACATTATTTATTGATCAGAAGAATGAAGGTGAAACAAATTGGTCAACAAATTACAATTCAAGACTCTTATTTACGAAAATTTATGTTTATTATGAATTGATATGTAGTTGTTACATGGCAAAATTTACGAAAAATAATGTCTCTAATTATATTTACGTATTGCTATGGTTTATTGGTAGCAATCCATCATATATTATATTCATTAATATTCACAGTATATAACTTTAGTAGATGTATTAATACATTTAATCAATTTTACTAATATAATATTTTAGTAAAATTTAATAATACTTTTAATAAATTTTAGTAATATTCTGGAAATTTTAAATAGGGAAGATTAATATGATTATAGGATGCATTACTTTGTAGTTTGTATTGTAATATTTTTTAAAAATTTCAAATCATATGTAAAAAACCTTATATAACCCTCCCGTACCTTGCATACGGGTTATAGACTAGTATTATATAATAAGAGTAAAAGGGATAATACAAGAGTATACCATAGGTCAAAGAGTTCGATTCTCGGTAACAATATATTTAATTTAATATCTATAACTCTAAATATACTAGATTAAAAGCATATTTAAATATAATATTTATAATTTTAAATATATTAACAAAATTGAAGATTCAATAGCATATTTAAATGTATTATATATACTATTATATAATAGACGAAACATTAAAAGTTTGGTTGGTCGGTACGGTACCTATTTATTTTACCTATTTTTTCTTACCTATTTTCATCCTACTAATTAATCAATTTCCTTTTTCAGGTAAAACACAATATCTTTTATATTTTATCTAACTAAAATTTTTCCTTTTTACTATTATATAATAGACGAAACATTAAAAGTTTGGTTGGTCGGTACGGTAACTTTGGATTTTACCTATTTACCCTTACTTAATTACATATAAAATTCATCCTACTAATTAATCAATTTTATCTTTTTAGATAAAATACAATATCTTTTATATTTTATCTAACTAAAATTTTTCCTTTTTAAAAAACACTGTCTTACTAACTAATCAATTTCCTTATTCAGGTTAAACATATTATCTTTTCTATTTCTCAAAAACTAATTAATTTACTTTTTCGTGTAATACACAATATCTTTTATATCTTATCTAACTAAAATTTCTTATTTTTTAAAAACACTACGAACAATTTTGTTTAATAAAATAACATAATTATATTATAATTATTATTAAGTAATCAATTATCTTTTTCAACCAAAACACGTTAGCTTTTTTCTTTTCTCTAATTAAAATATCTCTTTTTTGATTATATCACGGGCGTTCTATTTAATAAAATAGAATAATAATATTATAATACTAATAATTAATCGATTACCCTTTTCAGCTAAAATGTATCATCTTTTTTTATATTTTTTAAATTAAAATCCTTTTTTAGAGATATTATAGGCAACATTAATTTCTCATCTTCTAAAAATACTATGAGCAATTTTATTTGGTAAAATAACATAATTAAATTATAATTATTATAAACTAATCAATTACCTTTTTCACCTAAAACATGTCATCTTTTTAATTTTCTGCTTATCTGTTGAGTATTGAATATATCAAAGAGAATACGGAGGGGGGTGAATGGATTCTCGACTTTTCTTTTGAAACTGCTTAGTCATGTATGTGTTTTTGTGCTCAAACAAATATGAGTGCGGAAATATAAGACACAACAACACAATACTCACTTTAGTCTAATCTTTTATTAGATCAAAATGTTGCTACAACCTAAGAACACAATTTCGTATTCTCAGCTTCTTTCTCAGAGAGATATTACTTGTAAAAACTATTGATCACTCTTTTTAATACTTGCTAAAGAAGTAGGGTTGTTCACTTATATCATGTGAAAAACTTGCTTACAACAAATAAGGTAGCAAACAAATTTGCTTTCTAATGTGTCTATCCTATTAGAGTAAACATCCAAACTGCTACAGATTTGACTTCTTAGAACTCTGTTCAGATCCACTTCTTTAGCTCTTTTTCTCTTGTACTATCTTTCCAAGCTTCCTTGTAGGCTTTCCAACGTGCTTTACAGTATGTGGTCCATAAAGCGTCTTGGCTTGTTGCAGGTTTCTGACTTGTACAGTTCTTCCGTATTTTGTCTCCAAGACTGCATTCGAGAAGTAACTAAGTGGTTGATTCGAGAACTAGAATTGGCTTAATCGATAACTCTGAGTTCTCGAATACTGTTGAGCTGACATATCGAATCACTTCTCGAATAAGTCTTTTCTCCAGGAATCCTTGAGATATCGAATAGAGCATTTTACTTATCGAATCCCTGGGATATCGAATAGCTTCCTGAGTCACTGAGATATCGAATGGAACATTGACTTGTTGACTCCTAGAGAACTCGAATGATACTTTGACTTGTTGACTTCTTGAGTTCTCGAATGAAGTTGTCGACATGTCTAATCTCTGAGATATCGAATAAGATATCGAACAGTGTTTATTGAGATATCGAATCTCTGACTTCTCGAAAGCTAGACTTCTCGAATAGATCAAAAACACTACTCGAATTGGTACTTAGGCAAATCTTCATTCTCCAAATTCCAACTATATTTATTTTGACAGTCTTGGTCTTCAAGCTTGAGGCATGATCCTTGGAACTTCTTTCAAGCATTATTCTCTGACTTTAATTACAGTTACACAGGTAGAATTTGATGCCTGTTATAAGTACTACAACAAGTAGAAACTCTACAACTAGAGGTTGAAGGAATTTATGACCGTAGCGGAAGTGTAAATCACATTTACTTGCATAAAAACCTAATTAATCATGTATATAGATTTAAAAATTGTATGAACACAAGAAAAATACCTTGATAGCTTTCCTGGGATTGTTATGAATGTGTCTATGATTTCCAGCAATCACCCCTCAAGTGTGGAGTGCTCTAATGGTATCCACCAAGATCAAATATCATATAGTAGATTAAGAACAGTTGAGAAAATTAATTAAATGGTTTGGAATGATTTTGATGAACTTCAAAAGCTCTCCATGATCTTCTAAACCTCCTGGGATGTTTTGGGTTGTGTGTTTGTGATGTATTCCAACTCTTGGATATGTTTGATATTTAAAGAAATAAAGTCCTTACTTTATCTAATTAAATAATCATTTAATAATTAAAACCCTTTTAATTATTAATCCCATTCTGAAAATAATTCTCTCATAAAATTTAATTTCTCAAACTAAAATTTGTAATTAATAATTATTAAGAACTTTTCTTAATTTATTTATAATCTATTAAATCTCATTTAATAAATTATAAATAATTGCTAATTAATTATTTATTCAATAAATAAATAATTCATAGCCATTATTAATTATTCTCATCATCTATAAATATTTAACCTTTTTATGGTGTGACCCTTTAGGTTCAATATTAAGCCGGTAGTAGAAATAAATAATAATAAACTATTTATTATTACTTATACGAATTACTAATTAATTCGTTAAATATAATTACATAAGTAATTAATATTTATTCTACATCGTGAGTGATACTTTTGAATATATCGCGACTATCCGAATAATATGAATTCATTGCTTAGAATATATAAAACCTATTCAGCAAATGGTTACCGTACAATCAATTCCTTCTACCCGACAATATCCCGATTAAATACAAGGCATGGATCGCGTGTCAAGCCTATTTAATTTAATCATATAATTTCTTATACATTATGTCTAGTTCATTTGAATTAGAAACTCTTTCTAACTTCAATTACTCTGGCCAGAGATTCCAGAACTAACATAGTAAGAACATCATAGGATATTCACTTTCTTTTACTGAAAGGGGTAGATTCTTTATCGATCGTTAACTATCTTCATATACAAATTCCTATACCCGGAATAGAACTAATGATTGTCCCTTGAGGACTTAGAACTAATCTAAAACATAGTTCATTGTATATAAGATTACTTTAACGGTCTCAAGTCTAAGGACACTTGTACCACCATCAACTTATGAACAACTATTAACACGTGAGTAAACTCCATTAGTCGTTCATTTGATCAAGTCACGTTCAGTGAACTTATTCTCCAATAAGCACCTACATACTAGCTATAGTGTCATCACACGAATGTCTATGAGAACAGACATCCTTCTGAGGAAGCAAGCATAGTATGTACCGATCTTTACGGATTGACTAACTCCCAATTAGTTATCCTACGATCGGGAACTATTTAAGTTTAGTGTTATCATCTTCTAGATCTCATTATTATAATCTCATTATAATTCTAGAAGCTTTACTCTAAACTATGGAACTTCTTATTTAAACACTTTAAAAAGATAAAGCCCGTAATAAAAACAACAAGTCTTTTATTAATATAAATAAAATCAAATAAGATTACATGAAAGTATTTCCTAACCCATCACACATGATTGGGTTTAGGACAAAATACTATCAAACTCCCACTTGTACTAAAGCCAATCACTCTGGTATCTTATACCCATCTTATCTCTATGTCGATCAAAGTGAGCCTGAGACAATGCCTTAGTAAATGGGTCCGCTATGTTGTTATGTGTGTCAATTCTTACGATGTTGACATCCCCTCTTTCTATGATCTCTCGAATCAGATGAAAGCGCCGCAACACGTGTTTGGAATTCTTATGGGATCTTGGTTCCTTAGCTTGAGCTATCGCAGCGTTGTTATCACAATACAACACTATAGGATCCTCAATGCTAGGAACTACTCCCAAATCAGAAACAAATTTCCTCATCCAGACAGCTTCCTTTGCAGCTTCACATGCAGCTATATATTCCGCTTCCGCTGTGGAGTCAGCCGTTGTAGGCTGTTTGGAACTCTTCCAACTAATCGCTCCACCATTTAGAGTAAATACATACCCTGACTGGGATCTGCTACCATCGCCTTCTGATTGAAAACTAGAGTCAGTATAACCCTCAATTTTCAATTCAGATCCACCAAAAACAAGAAAAACATCTTTAGTCCTTCTCAAGTACTTCAATATGTTCTTCACTGCTTTCCAGTGTTCTTCACCTGGGTTAGACTGATATCTGCTCGTCACACTAAGTGAATGAGCAAGATCAGCTCTAGTACATAACATCGCATACATGATGGATCCTATTGCTGATGCATAAGGAATCCTACTCATGCGCACCCTTTCCTCATATGTCTTTGGAGACATCTTCTCGGAAAGAGTAATCCCATGACTAATAGGAATGAGACCTCTTTTCGAGTTCTCCATGCTAAACCGTTTTAGCACTTTATCGATGTATGTACCTTGGGATAGGCCAATCGTTCGATTAGATCTATCTCTATAGATCTTCATCCCTAAAATATAGGATGCCTCTCCCAAGTCCTTCATAGTGAAGTTCTTTGATAGCCAGACCTTGACTGATTGTAACATCGGTATGTCATTTCCTATTATAAGTATGTCATCCACATACAATATAAGAAATGTTACCGTGCTCCCACTAACCTTCTTGTAAACACATGGTTCATCTAAGTTTTTGATAAAATCAAACTCTTTGATTGTCTCATCAAAACGGATGTTCCATCTTCGAGAAGCTTGCTTCAAACCATATATGGTTCGCAGCAGTCTACATATTAGATTTTCGTTTCCACTGGAAACAAAACCCTCTGGCTGTGTCATATACACTTCCTCTTCAAGTTTCCCATTGAGGAAGGCCGTCTTTACGTCCATTTGCCAGATCTCGTAATCATAGTAGGCTGCAATCGCAAGCAAAATCCTAATGGATTTGAGCAAGGCTACAGGCGAAAAGGTTTCTTCAAAGTCAATCCCTTGTCTTTGTTTGAATCCTTTTGCCACAAGCCTGGCCTTATAGGTCTCCACCAGGCCATCTGCTCCTAACTTTCGTTTGTATATCCATTTGCACCCAATGGGTTTAACTCCTTCAGGTGCCTCAACCAAAGTCCACACTTGGTTTATATACATCGATTCCATTTCGGATTTCATGGCGTCCTGCCATTTCTCTGAGTCATTACAACTCACAGCCTCTTCATAAGTCATAGGGTCCTCATCATCAACAAATGACAAATCATCATCATTTTCAATGACAAGCCCGTAATATCTTTCGATTGGGCGGGACACTCTCTCTGACTTACGTAAAGGTTGTTTTACAGAAGGTTGTTCTTTCTGAACAGGTACTTCTTCTCTAATCGTTGCATTTTGTGGTTCTTGAACTTCATCAAGTTCAATATTTCTCCCACTGTTTCTATCAAGGAGGAACTGTTCCTCTAAGAAGTGTGCGTGTCTAGAAACAAATATCCTTTGATCAGAAGGATCATAGAAATAATATCCATGACCTTCTTTAGGATATCCCACAAAACTGCATTTCACGGATCTAGGTTCCAACTTATCATGTTCAACTTTCTTGACATAAGCTGGACACCCCCAAACCTTAACATGTTTAAGACCTGGTTTCTTCCTACTCCACATCTCATGTGGGGTCGTGAGAACCGATTTAGAAGGCACCTTGTTCAGTAAATACGCTGACGTCTCTAAAGCATAACCCCATAGTGATACTGGAAGATCAGTAAAGCTCATCATGGACCTCACCATATCTAATAGAGTACGATTCCTTCTCTCAGATACTCCATTTAATTGTGGAGTATAGGGAGGGGTCCATTGAGAAACTATACCATTTTCTTTAAGATAACCTAAAAACTCTCCGCTTAAGTACTCACCTCCTCGATCTGATCGAAGAACTTTTATACTACGTGCGGTTAGCGATTTTACAACTCAAATGCAAGTGTACATATCGTATCAAGTAGTATAATAATTCGTTCCCACAAGGACTAATCTAAGACGTTAACTATCACACACTATTGTTCTTTCAATTCAAGTCAAAATAACAAGAAGTTTAACAACATCAACTATAACACTAAATATTAAGCAAACACAATTAATATTCCAAGATTTATGAAACTAGGCCTTTAATTTCAACTTGTGTTTTTCAATAAGTTACTCTTTTGTTCTCTAGTTTAGTGCTCCAATTGCTAGTCTAAGATTTTAAATTAATCACAAGGACCTTCCGAATCTCAAGTGATTCTAATTCATCAACTAATTCCCATATTCCTATGAAGAATTTAAGTCTTAGAACAGCATTAAACTCCACCTTAATTGACTACCTAGGATGTTTAAGTATATTCCTATCTTAAACACAAATTAGCATATTACCAATCCCAAGTTATACAAATTATGCCTTAAATTAGGTTTTCTTTCCCAAGCCAACCTAATTTGCTAAATCAATTCCAAGGTTGATCATTCCTTGAAAGGCATTAAACACAAATTCATATAAGCAATTGTAATGAACACCATAATTAGAGAATTGAAGAACAACTTATATTATAAAAACACAAGTTGAAATTAAAGGCCTAGTTTCATAAATCTTGGAATATTAATTGTGTTTGCTTAATATTTAGTGTTATAGTTGATGTTGTTAAACTTCTTGTTATTTTGACTTGAATTGAAAGAACAATAGTGTGTGATAGTTAACGTCTTAGATTAGTCCTTGTGGGAACGAATTATTATACTACTTGATACGATATGTACACTTGCATTTGAGTTGTAAAATCGCTAACAAGTTTTTCTGTGTATAGTACTCTTGGTTGTGATGTTGAACTAATACTCCTTCTAAGCCTTTAATGGATACTTGTGTTACTTCATTTCTATATTCCTTGAACTTTTCAAAAGCTTCGGATTTGTATTTCATAAGATATACATATCCTAACCTGGATCGATCATCCGTAAAAGTAATGAAGTATGAAAATCCTCCTCTAGCACTTGTTGACATTGGTCCACATACATCTGTGTGTACCAAGTCTAACAACCCCGCAGCTCTCTCTCCATGTCCAGTAAATGGAGATTTAGTCATTTTACCCATGAGACAAGACTCGCATGTAGGATATGATTCAAAATCAAAATGTTCTAGTAACTTATCCTTATGTAATGTGCGAAGTCTGTTCTCACTAATATGACCTAGTCTGCAGTGCCATAAATAAGTTGGATTTTTATTATCTCTTTTTCTTTTATTATTAGGTTGTTCAATTTGAAACAAATTATGTTCTAAGTCACATATATACAAACCATTATGTAATGTACCGTATCCATAAGTAATATTATTTCTCTTAATTAAACATTTATTATTCTCAACAATAAATGTAAAACCATCCGAATCAAGTACAGGAATAGAAACAATATTTCTTACAATAGATGGTACATAATAACATTTATTCAACACGATAGTTTTGCCCGTAGGCATATGCAAAGGAAATGATCCTACAGCTGCAGCAGCAACTCTTGCTCCATTGCCCATCAATAGAATCACTTCATCTTCCCCCAGAGGTCTACTTTGCTTTAGTCCCTGCAACGAATTGCAAATATGAGACCCACAAGTAGTATCCAATACCCAAGTAGAAATCTGACTTAAAGACATATTTAGTTCAATCATGAACATACCTGGATCAGAAGCGGTAATCTCATTGCCCTTCTTATTCTTTAACTCTGCAAGGTAAACCTTGCAGTTCCTCTTCCAGTGTCCCACCTTGTTACAGTGGAAGCAAACTACTTTGCTTTTCGGGTCAGCCTTTGGTGGAACAGGCTTATTCTCACCCTTTTTCTTATTCTTCGGCTTCCAGTTCCTCTTCCTCTTAGTAGAGGTACTGGCACCGATCATAAGAACAGAACCCCTTTTGGAGGGAAAATTCGCCTCAGCAGTTTTCAGCATGTTGTGGAGCTCAGCTAAGCTGGCATCCAGCTTGTTCATGTGAAAGTTCATAACGAACTGCGAGAACGAATCCGGGAGTGACTGCAAGACTAAATCTTGGCATAACTCCCCATCCATGACAAAACCTAACTGCCCTAGATGCTCAATCAGATTGATCATCTTAAGCACATGGTCATTCACAGATGACCCTTCAGCCATTCTACATTGGAATAGCTCTTTCGATATATCATATCGAGCGGTTCTCCCTTGTACATCATAAAGCTCCTGTAGATGTATCAGAATGGTTGGAGCATCCATTTTCTCATGTTGCTTCTGTAACTCAGGTGTCATGGATGCTAGCATGACACATTGAGCAACATTAGCAGCATCTAACCATTCATTATACACTTCTCGTTCATGGAAAAGTGCATCATCAGAAGGAGGTACAGGTAAAGGCGAGTCAAGCACATAATCCTTCTTCTCAGCCCTGAGAACGATTCTCAGGTTTCGAAGCCAATCAGCATAATTGGGACCAGTCAATTTGTTCGCATCAAGTATGCTACGGAGTGATAGAGTAGAAGACATGATCTATAAATCTGAAATTTGTGAATACATAACAACATTAGTAGATATCCAATTTTATTATAACACCTTATGAATCGGGTCTTTATTCATAGGTGGCTCCCACAGTTTTATTAAAATTATACAACCCTCAAATGTATAACTTAAGCATTCTCAATGCATGTGAGAATAGGGATCCTACTTTCCATTATATAACCTCGGCTGTAGCACGAAACGCTATGTAATGTTCCATAGGCAGATAACTCTTTATCAATTACATCTCATGTTATTCCCTAATTCTATTTAGCCTCTTGAATCATTGAATCACGGCTGTAGCACGTCTAAATTCAATATTCTAAGTCAAGTGAGACCCAACATCTCGTTAAATTAATAAGATCTCAATAGCCCACGGCTGTAGCACGTAACGACAATTGGATTCTAATTAATTATACGCATCTCATGTAATAGACAAGTAATTCCTATTTTTGAAAACGAAGCCCTCGGCTGTACCACGAAACGACAAAGCTCAAAACTAAGAATTACTTTCTACCATGTTGGAAGGCTATGACCGACACAAGCCCGTTGTGACATTGGCCATTTTATTACTTGATATTAAATAACGAGGGATTTTATATTATTTAGGTTACGAAACGTTTTCGTTAAAACCTAAAATCAAACATGCATTTTATATACGATATATAAAACTATATATATTATCTCATGGCATTTCTATGCACACATATATATAGGCAAACATGTTATATCATGTTAAACATTGTTAAACATCTATACGAAATAATATTAGTATTTTAAAGCATTTTTAACACAATTAAAACGGGCTTTAAAACACTTCCGGAAGCTATAACCATTTTAAAATTAATTTTTAAAATTTATTTGACCACTCCATGAGATCCGTATCGAAAAAACGAATCCAACGATATATTATACGCCTCAAACGGAGTTACGGATCAACGGGAAAAATCAAAATACGAATCAGGGTCATTTCTGTCATCTACAGACCCTGTAACGCATTACCAGAATGCGTTACAGGCCAAAAATAACATTTTTACTCTGTAACGCATTCAACAGATGCGTTATTAGGTAATGACGTCATGCTGACGTCAGCATTTGACCCGGCCCTGACCCGACCCGATATCCGACCCGACCCGACCCGGCGCGTGAGCTGCACGAGCGGCGCGTGAGCCGCCAGCGCGTGACGCCCACGCGCGTTGCCCAGTCGCGCGCAATAACCTTTTTATAATCAGTCGACAGTCGGATTTTTTAAAATATATATATATATATATCAGTCGGCCTTTCAAACTTTTCAGCCCACCAGCCCAACTTTAAACCTCCTTTTTGGGCCCCCAGTAATACTACCCATCTAGATATTTTTATAAATAATATATATATTTATAAACAGATTATTATTTATTAATTTCTAAACTCTTTAAAAATCAATAATAAATAATCTATCCATGGGAAAATTATGAAACTTTTTCTGGGACTTCTACAACACTTGTAGAAAATATATCAGTGATCAAAATTATTTTAAAAAATAATTTATTAATTAATTCGTAATTAATTTGATTATTGCCTCCTAGAACTTCAAAAATTCATAACTAATTCATACAAGCTTGAAAAATTCCGAAATTTTTTCTGGGATCTATATACATGCAACCTATGCTCTGATACCATTGAAGGAATTTATGACCGTAGCGGAAGTGTAAATCACATTTACTTGCATAAAAACATAATTAATCATGTATATAGATTTAAAAATTGTATGAACACAAGAAAAATACCTTGATAGCTTTCCTGGGATTGTTATGAATGTGTCTATGATTTCCAGCAATCACCCCTCAAGTGTGGAGTGCTCTAATGGTATCCACCAAGATCAAATATCATATAGTAGATTAAGAACAATTGAGAAAATTAATTAAATGGTTTGGAATGATTTTGATGAACTTCAAAAGCTCTCCATGATCTTCTAAACCTCCTGGGATGTTTTGGGTTGTGTGTTTGTGATGTATTCCAACTCTTGGATATGTTTGATATTTAAAGAAATAAAGTCCTTACTTTATCTAATTAAATAATCATTTAATAATTAAAACCCTTTAATTATTAATCCCATTCTGAAAATAATTCTCTCATAAAATTTAATTTCTCAAACTAAATTTTGTAATTAATAATTATTAAGAACTTTTCTTAATTTATTTATAATCTATTAAATCGCATTTAATAAATTATAAATAATTGCTAATTAATTATTTATTCAATAAATAAATAATTCATAGCCATTATTAATTATTCTCATCATCTATAAATATTTAACCTTTTTATGGTGTGACCCTTTAGGTTCAATATTAAGCCGGTAGTAGAAATAAATAATAATAAACTATTTATTATTACTTATACGAATTACTAATTAATTCGTTAAATATAATTACATAAGTAATTAATATTTATTCTACATCGTGAGTGATACTTTTGAATATATCGCGACTATCCGGATAATATGAATTCATTGCTTAGAATATATAAAACCTATTCAGCAAATGGTTACCGTACAATCAATTCCTTCTACCCGACAATATCCCGATTAAATACAAGGCATGGATCGCGTGTCAAGCCTATTTAATTTAATCATATAATTTCTTATACATTATGTCTAGTTCATTTGAATTAGAAACTCTTTCTAACTTCAATTACTCTGGCCAGAGATTCCAGAACTAACATAGTAAGAACATCATAGGATATTCACTTTCTTTTACTGAAAGGGGTAGATTCTTTATCGATCGTTAACTATCTTCATATACAAATTCCTATACCCGGAATAGAACTAATGATTGTCCCTTGAGGACTTAGAACTAAACCAAAACATAGTTCATTGTATATAAGATTACTTTAACGGTCTCAAGTCTAAGGACACTTGTACCACCATCAACTTATGAACAACTATTAACACGTGAGTAAACTCCATTAGTCGTTCATTTGATCAAGTCACGTTCAGTGAACTTATTCTCCAATAAGCACCTACATACTAGCTATAGTGTCATCACACGAATGTCTATGAGAACAGACATCCTTCTGAGGAAGCAAGCATAGTATGTACCGATCTTTACGGATTGACTAACTCCCAATTAGTTATCCTACGATCGGGAACTATTTAAGTTTAGTGTTATCATCTTCTAGATCTCATTATTATAATCTCATTATAATTCTAGAAGCTTTACTCTAAACTATGGAACTTCTTATTTAAACACTTTAAATAGATAAAGCCCGTAATAAAAACAACAAGTCTTTTATTAATATAAATAAAATCAAATAAGATTACATGAAAGTATTTCCTAACCCATCACACATGATTGGGTTTAGGACAAAATACTATCACAGGTTCCCTCATTTAAGAGGTAATGTAGGTAATGCAAAGCATTACAGACAATTAGGCTTGTTATTAGATGTATACAGGCATGCCTCTGTGACTAACAATCTCCCCCAAATTATGAGTAAGACCCTTAGTCACAATTTCATGTCTGATAACAAGCCTAACATACATAAAGGTAAAACTTGAAAAGTACAGGTATGTAATTTGATTGAAAATACAAAGAGGCATCCTTACAAGTTATGAAGAATTACTATCCATATCCTTTTGGATTCATCTCTTGAGCTTTGGCTTGCATATTCTCATTTTTCTTCTTTTTTTCAGCTTCTTTAGCTTTCTTCTTTGCATTTTCTTCCATAGCAAGAATAATGTCTTCTATAGCAGTGAGTTCCTCAATTAGAGGAGAGCCTGATAGATCTTTAAGAACTTCATTCAGCTGTTTCTCATAGTAGGAACTGATGTAGTCCATTCTAATCTTCACAGTTCTTCCATATTTCTTGTATTCAATAATGTAAGGATTATACTTGACTCTACACAGACCCATGGCTCTTAACTCATCAGCCTTTGCTTCCATAGCAACAAACTCCTCCTCTCTTTTCTTTAACAGCTCCTCACTTTTCTTTTTCTATTTTGCCTGGCGATCTCTATTCATCTTGACAAAGTCAATCAACTCCAGCTTCCATATTTTTCCACTCTATCTTTAGAATCCAACATAGCAATAATCCTTTCTATATCATCTAGCTTGCCCCAATGCTGACATGTCCCTTGCCTGAATTTCTTCTATCTTCCATCAGTATATTTAATTTCAAGGCAGTCATCAACAATGGCAAAATGATAGATTCTTTGAGCCCATAGGAAATGTAGTTGGTCTTCATCTAGTGGTTGGAGTTTTAATCCTGGAATGATAGTTAGGGCCCTTGATTTAGATGGCTTTACTCTTCTTGCAACTTGTTTGAATTTGATCTTTTTCACTTGGTTGCTTGGCAGAAACTTGTGACCTTTGCTGGTAGACCATTGTAGTACACCATTAGCAGTTTGCTTTTGGAAACATACAGATGGTTTCTTGAGTTGAATATCCTTCTCTTCTTGAGGTGGCAAAACAATTGCATAAGCCATAGATATAGATTTTGATAGGTCACTGCTAACTGTATTTACCCTAGACTTAGAGTCTTGTGTTATGGTGAGGTTACAGTTGGCAATGCCTAAGGCTTGCTGTTTTCCACTTTTCCTCTCATAGACTTTGCCTTGGTCATCATCATCCTTCTTGTCCTTCTTCTTCTTCTTCTCTTCAACACCCTAATCACTCCTGTGATGTCTTCTTCTCCCATCACTTTTGTCTTCATCTTCATCATCCTTATATCTCCTTCCTTTGGCTATTTCTAGAATCTCACATGTGGCAATGAAGGTTCTGAGAATGTGCAATTCCTCTACTTCTTCACCAGTTCTTATCCCATTCTTCTTTTGTAATTGTTCAATAATGGCAATGATAAGTCTGTGATTCTGGAGAGTGAGATTCTTGGGAATGACCAGCTGTTTGATATCCTCAATCTTTGTGCCAAACTGATAGATAATTGTTCTTGGATAAGTACAAACTTCAGGCAACCTAGCTTGTTGACCATTCCTCAGATCAGCATATAGACTCTTGTTGTTCTCTCCCTTCTTCTCTATCAACCCCAGGATAGCATCAATCTCTGTGAATTTTAGAGCCTTCAAGGTGTCATAAGATAGATGCCATATTTTACCACTGGTCACCATCATAATCTCCTTGAGATAGATTTGATTTAGCTTCCTTGGAATCACTGTCAGAAATTTGATTTGTTCTCTCAGACTCCTTGTGTACTCCAATGTATCCCCTCCAACCTTTGCTCATGAGACTTGCAGAAACTTCAAGAAGGCAGCATCATGATAAGTTTCTGAATTTGCTACTTCTATCAGCTTGGCCTCAGTAACTACATCCACTTCAACTGGTTGATCTTCTTCATTTCTGGAGGTTTTAGCTTGCTCAGTTGGCATAGATCCTGCAACCACTGTAGAGGTGATGGTTTGTTTTTGGCCACTTGGGGTAGTGATGTGTACAAGAGGTAGAGTGACCACTGGCAGAGAGGATGGAGGTTCATCAACCTTGTCTTTCCCTTTGCCTGGAACATGATGTTCAGATTTGGAGGTTCTTCTTGATTGACCACCCTCATTTATGGTTATGCCCTTCTCCTTAGGGTTCTCTCCCTTAGTCTGCTGCTCCCCCTAAGGCTTTGGTGTCCTTAAGTTCCTCTTCTCCCCCTTAGGCTTGTTGTCAGGCATAGAGGCTTTGGTAGAGACCCTTGGGTTGGAAGAGGTGGGATTAACAGATTCATCAGGTAAAGGAAGTCCCATATGCTTCATCATAGCAGACTGCATCAGTTGTTGATGCAGAAGAACATCAGCTGTGGTGGTGGCTTGAGTGTTCAACTGCTCAGTGAGAGTTGTTACTGTGTCTGTAAGATGAGCATCTGACTGCTTGAGTGAGCTCACTTCTTTCTCCAGAGTATCCACCTTGGTGAATAACTCAGTAGCTTTAAAGCCAGACAATGATTGTTCCTTGAGCCTCACTACCTCAAACTTGGTCATATTATGCACAAGGACCTCAGTCACCAGTTTATCTCCATATTGATTTGCAAACATGGTCCTTAGTATGGCATTGGCATCAGTTGTCTGACCAGAGAGATTTTGAACTTGAGTTGCTAGATTGCTGACAGTTCCATGAAGCAAAGCCAAGCCATAGTCCATCTTGATGCAGGTAGATTTGCAGTCTTGTATGGTGTTGAGGATAGGATCTAAAGTTGGAAACTTGGCAGCAAATTCTCTCTTGATTTCTCCTACTGTCTTGGCTGTTTCATCACACACCTTGTTGACTTCTGTCTTAACACCCTTGCCAAGATAGTGTGCAGCTTTGAGGAATCCCTTATAAGAATCATTCATGGCTTCATACACTTCACCAGGACTCAGAGATTTAGCATTTGTACCTAGTGAAGTGAGGTATTCCTCTCTCAGATATTGAAGGGCTTCATTGAGAGTAATATCATATTTCCCTTGCATCCAGGCATCTACATTCCCATCTCTCTTAGCCTCATCTGCTATTTTCTCTTTTTGCATCTCTACATCATCCCTGTGATGTAGAGATGCAAAAACTAATCAATTAATTTTTTCACCTAAAACATATTACCTTTTTAATTTTTTTCTAACTAAAGCATCTCTTTTCCAATTATTAATAAAATAATAATTTTATAGTTATTAAAAATTAATTGATTACCCTTTTCAACTAAAATCTATTATCTTTTCTATATTTTCTAACTTAAATTTCTCCTATTTTAGGAATATCACGGATAACATTTTTATAATTATTATCAAATCATCTCATTCAAAAAGTTAAACCTCCAAAATTCATGTTTACAAAAAAATAATTCAAATTATTGAAAAAAAATTATATAATATTAAAAAATATATCATACAGGTTTTAAGTTAGTCTAATAATAAGGATCAAAATAAAATATAGTACCCGCTCTAATAGTTTTGGCTTCCTTTTTTATGCATGAATTTCACGGTTTAATACTGATCAACAATATTATTACTTCATATACAATCAATCATCAATATATATATATAAAGGAGGATAGCGGGAGTTTAGGTGGCGCTCTAATATCGTCTCAATCGATTTTTTTAATTTTCTAGAATTTTAAACACTAATAAATATAAAAATATCAATTAGCATATTAGAAGTAGAATAGATGTTCGAATTTATAAAGGAGAAGAGTTCGAATTTATAGGTAAGACATATGATTAGAAGTTTTATTGGAAGTATAATAAGTATTTATAAGGCATACGATTAAAAATTCTATTGGAAGTAGAATAGGAGTTCGAATTTATAGAGAATAAGAGTTCAAATTTATAGAAAAGATATATAAATAAAAGTTCTACTAGAACTAATAGGTGTTCTAATTTATAAAGGAGAAGCGTTCGAATTTATAGGAAAGACATATGATTACAAGTTCTATTGGAAGTATAATAAGTATTTATAAGACATACGATTAAAAGTTCTATTGGAAGTAGAATAGGAGTTCGAATTTATAGAGAATAAGAGTTCGAATTTATAGAAAAAATATATAAATAAAAGTTCTACTAGAACTAGAATAGGTGTTTGAATATATAGAGCAGACATATAATTAAACATTTTATAGAAAGTACGATCTTCTTAAAATATATTTTTTATATAAGTTAATTATATTTATATTAGGAAAATTTATTCATAAATCCAATACTATTGTCATGAAAAAAGTCACCGTATTTAAAAAAAAAAAAATTGATGTGTTAACATAATAAAAGAACAATGAGTAAAAGAACAATCTCATGCAAGCAATCCTAAATAAATACAGGAGTATCTATAAAATAAAGAGAAAATAAAATGTGTTTTCATTTTCTAAAACTCCAAAAAATTTAGAAAATCTAGAGAAAGTATAAATTGGAATTCACTTTATTTTTTAGGTTTTGATTTCAAGGAAAAAAATTGTTGTGTAAGATAAGTATCATCAATAATATGTAATGAAATTATAATTTAGATCCCAAACGAGAGCGGCTCGAAACGTGTTTAACGGGAAGACGGCTCACTATTAAAAATTGTACTAGCTATTAAAATATCATATGATGTTATAAATTATATTTTATTTTTAGAATTTGATTTTTATGGATAAACATTATCATACAAGTAATATGTGTAAAAGTTAGGTTTTTGGTCTTAACGAGAGAGCGAATCAATAGTAATAACTGTGTTTAACAAGAAAACGGTTCATTAGATAAGACCGTATAAAAGATGTTTAAATATATAATTAATACAAAAAATAAAATATTTTATTGGAAGTAGAATACGAGGACGGTGGAGACGTCTTATACGATTTTTTAAAACTATACATCTTTTTTCCTAGAAATCCTTTATTTTAACTTTTTTATACAATTTAATTATACTTGCATTACAAAAATATATCCATAAATGTAGCATTATTCCCGTAACGAAAAGTCTTAGTATGTTAACATAACAGAAAGACATTCCCATGCGAAAACTGTAAATAAATACAAGAATATCTATAATATACAGAAAATATAAGATGTATTTTCATCTTTTAAAACTCCATAAATATTAGAAAGTTTAAAGAATATAAAAATTGAAATTTACTCTCTTTATATAATGAAGTTAGAATTTCGGTTTCAAATAAGAGCGGCTCGAAACGTATTTAACGGGAAGACGGCTCACTAGAAAGAATGTATTAGCTTTAAGAATTTGATACTGAAGTCATAATTTTTTTTTATTTTTACGGTTTGATTTTATAGAAAAAAAATATTATATAAGTCTTTATAATATATGTTAAAAAGTTGGGATTTCCGTTTTAACGAGAGAGCGGCTCAATCGAAAGAATCGTATTTAACAAGAAATTGATTCATTAGAGAAGATTATTTAATTATAAAAATTTAATATTAATATTATAATATAACGTAAATGTATTGAATTTTTTTTAAAATATTGTAACGCCGCCGCGAAGCGCGGCTTTATCAACTAGTACCTTTAAAAACAATGTACGTCTTCTAATTTGTTAAAACTCCTACAGAATTTTGGAGTACTTTGATGTTTGGAGAATTCTTTTAAGAAGTTTTAAAAAAGCTAAAAAAAGATACTGTTTGTATTTAAAAATAATGAAATGCAACTTTTTTTTTTTTACGATTATAATCAAAAGCAATATAAATGCAACCTTACGTGTCTAGAAAAAAACATGTTACAATTAATTTTAGTTGGTTGATTTTAATTGCATTTAGTTGAAAGGTTGTATATATATAAAAATTAAATTAAAGGTTTGCAAAATATTAAAAAATTGATGTATTATTGCAAAAAAAACATAAACAATTCGTTTTTTTTTTGTGAAAATCTTGAAAACTAATTAGCTTCAAAATTCTTGAATATTATAATTAAAATTTCTATCAATTGCTATTTCAATAGGTGTTTCTCTAGTGTTAGTTGATAAACTCTAAATTATATATACTAATACAGCCAACATTTAAAATAAATAATGTTTTTTTCAAAATATAAAATAAATAATGTTGATTGTATACTTCAATAACAAAAATAATAATAACTCCTACAAAACTTGTTTCAAAAAAAAAAAAAAAATACTCCTACAAAACTAACCTAGCATAATATATTCGTAAAAAAAAACCTAATACATAGTGAACTGGATCAAACACTTGAAACGTGTCGGGACATGGCGCTGCCGCCGTTGCCAGAAGATATAATTCTAACCGAAATTCTGATTCGATTGCCGGTAATATCCCTGATACGATTCCGCTCCGTTTGTAAGTCATGGAAATCTCTATCTTCTGATCCTAAATTCATCAAAGATCATCTTGATTACACCACCAAAAACCCTGACGACGATAATCTCGTAATTTACAAAAGTTTCAACCACTTCAATAATTGTTACCCTGGAGATCACTTGGTAGGCGAATACTGTTATATATCTCTTCTCGGTAGACTGTTCGATCCTGCTCCTTATTCCAGCCATGAAATATATGCACATAGTAGGATAAACATGCTTGGTTCAATTAATGGTTTATTCTGTATTTTTCTTCCGAAATTAAATCAGTTTATACTATGGAATCCTGCTATTGGACAAACAAAGAAAATTACACGACCTAAACCACTGAATAATGGAAATCCTCGTTTAGACCTTTTTGGATTTTGCTGGGATGCATTAGAAAACGATTTTCAAGTGGTTGAATGTTTAGTTATAGCCAGCATGTTTACTCATGCAACTCCGATTCTTGGAGGATTCTACATGATACTATTAAATTACCAATGAGGCCTTCATCAGAGGAGCCGTCTGTGATTGTAAATGGAGTGCCATACTGGAACGACTACTATCGTCAGGAGGGAAAATTACATATGTTTAAGTTTGAGGCTACGAGTAAAGAGTTGATTGTGTTGCCTGAACTTGATGTTGCCCATGATTTCTGTATTGTTAATTGGAAGGAGTGCATATCTGTTCTAGTGCATACGTCTCGGTCTTCAGAATGTTTGGGGCATGTTTATAGTTTCGACGAGAGATGTGGTATTTGGAGCAGAATGTTCGATGTCGGACCAATACCTGGGTATTTGAGTTATAAGTTGGGTTGTTTTAAAAATTGTGAAATTGTGTTCTATGTAGATGGGATGTGTATGTGCTATGATCACAAAACAAATAAAATTAAAGCACTTGCTCACCAGAGGGCTCAGGACCAGAGGGCGACGTCGGAAAAGTACTTTAATTATACCGCTAGCCTGGTGTTTCTTCAAGGAATGAAGCCGATGCACAATGTAAATCCTGTATTTTGGACACAAAAAAGGTACACTTCAAAAATTTTCAAATGTTTTTTATTCATTTGATGGACGAGTGTTAGATGCCTGCACAATTAATTTAGAAAGGGACGAATTCTAAGAAGATATAAATTGCGAGAATAATACTCTTGAGAATATGAATTTTTTTACACAATTTGGTTACTTCTTCCGTGGTGATTTCCTACATTTTACGTACACATCAAAAAATGTTGAATTTTAACTCAGTTTTTATATCTCGATAATAAATAGAAGTTGTTAAATTCATTATATTTCGTGCAGAGCTGATCATGAATCTGGACTGGCGGCACTGAGGAGTACGAACAGTGATTCAACAAATTTCTATACCCTTTTTAAGTTCCATACTCTTTCTTATTTAGTGGGCGTTTGATTGTACATTTAAGCTCCTTATTTAGACAAGAAGTTACATTTACGTATAGCACCTGTTTGGATACTTTTATTTATAAGATTTTCCGGAGCTTATTTGTGCCTAGGTGAAAGTAGACGACATGCGTACTTTTAAACCAACTTATTACTTATCTATTAATGGTATAATTTTTATATATTCATAATTTTTTTTTTGAATATTCAATAAATTTGTCATTTTTTCTAATTTTTTTTTACCATTTTCTCAAAATATTTGCAAACATATATTTTTAAAAATAACATTTTGCAAAAATATCATCTTATTTGCAAAAATACGGTCTGCAACCAAATCAATCAAATGCTTTTCAGTGCAGACCATATTTTTGCAACTAAGATGTTAATTTCGCAAAATATTTTTTTTTTTTAAAGTACTTGCATTAGGTTGATTTGGTTGCAAACCATATTTACAAATAAGATATTAATTTTGCAAACTAAATTTTTTAAAAAAGTACTTTACAAAAAAAAATCTGGACTTAGGTATTTATGAAAAAAAAACTTTTTTTTTACTTTCCCCATGAATGTATTATCATACAGATTTCATAATCTTTAATTTAATTGTTGAATTCCCAAATATTTAAATATTAATAATAATAATACTAATAATAATAATAATAATAATAATAATAATAATAATAATAATAATAATAATAATAATATTAACAATAATAATTTGATATGGGCTAAAAATAAGCCCTAAAGACACATTTAATGTGGCATTAATTAGGCCAAGGATGGCCCAAACGTGGGGCCCACCAGCTGGGCCCAAAACCCCAATTATAATATTAATTTCGTAATTAATATTGGGGGAAATAAACAGCTCAGCAATAAGAGTTGAATAAGGATATTATTTCCACCAGACTTATCCACCAAGGCATCCAATTCAATATGGAAACTGATTCCTACAAGGAATAGATCTAGAACTTTCCTCAAAGACTTTTCTACCAAGTCTCCGACTCCTACCATAATTCTAAAGGCTTCTCAGCCTATATAAAGGGCCAGACCCCTCATCCTAAAACTACGTTTTCTTGGCTTGATTCTCTAATACAGAGATACGTAGGCATTTTGTGAGGACCGTTTAGTCTCGAACGCAGAAGCAGCCATTAAAGCTCGAAGCTCAACCACCCTAGCATTAATTACAAATCGTAAACTAGTTTTTATTCCACAACATTTGGCGCCGTCTGTGGGAAAAAGACATCAACCATGGTTCAAGCACGAAGAACAACATCAACTGAGGCCATACCCCTTAGCTCTGCTCCACCTGCTATCTCTGATCCGCTCATCACCGCTGAAGGAGGACAATTTCCCCCACCAACAGGGACGGTCATTCAACCTCTAACCTCTCAACCCTCAGGGACGATTCCCCATGTTGAGGGAACTGTGTCTATTCCTCAAAGCCAAGAAACGAACCCTCTTCAGATGGTGGTTTCTCCTCTTGATAGCGCTGGTCGTACGCTACCTCCGGGGGTACAGATCCACACCACGGATCTCCCTTTGAATACCAACCCGATGTATGGGCTGCCTAATTATCCCCCTCAACACAGGGAACCTGGACCGAGCGGTCATGCCTTACAGATCCGAGATCGGGAGTACGATGATTACTCTGGTCCCTATTCTGATGATTCATCGTCTGAGGATGACAATGATGATCGTGATGAAGCCCCGAGGAGGCGACATGCTAGTAAAGAACCTCGAAGGAGGTCCCAAAGAATCCATGATGGACCTCCACAAACGGCTGAGGAAAGGATTAAGGCTCATGAGGCAGAGATCCAAAGGCTGAAGGATGATATTGCTAGAGAGCAAGCAAGACGAAGTCTGATTCAACCTCCTCCAGTTACAGGGAGGATTCCCATTATAAATCTGGAGAGGCCCTCAAGGAGACAACGAAGGGCCGAAGCCCCGATTGAAAAATCAACAAGGGTGGAGACCCCCAAAAGTAATCCTAGGGATCTGATGCCCCTTGGGGATCCTGATGATCCTACACCTCCGTTCACTGAGGAGGTAATGAATGCTCGCATCTCAAGAAAGTTCAAGATGCCGACAATTAAGGCCTATGATGGAACGGGCGATCCCGCAAACCATGTTAGGACATTCTCAAATGCACTGCTGTTGCAGCCTGCGAGCGACGCCTTAAAGTGTAGGGCGTTCCCTCAAACCCTGTCTGGCATGGCTCAAAGGTGGTATAGCCGCTTACCTGCAAACTCAATCGGCTCGTTCAAAGAGCTGAGTGCCGCCTTTGTCAGCCAGTTCATTAGTGGGAGAGTTCATGAAAAAAGTTCTGCATCCCTTATGTATGTGGTGCAGGGGAAGAATGAGAATCTGAGGGATTACCTCAAGCGGTTCACCAAGGAGACGTTGAATATCACTGATCTGGAAAATAAGGTGGCCATGGTAGCCCTGGAACACGGAACCACTGATCTCTTCTTTAAAAGGTCTTTGGCAAAACATCCTCCTGAAAATATGGCCGAGCTCCAACGGAGGGCCGACAAATATATCAAGGCCGAGGACAGCATGAAGAAAGAAACCACAGGAGGCAATGGCAAGGTTTCTAATGATTCGAAGAAACGAAAGCAAGAACAAGAGTATGATGCTAGGGACAAGTATCCCCGGACTAGCAAGGATTCTGATTCACCCCCGAAGAAGAATTTGGGACCAAGATTCAACGACTATGCGAGACTGAATGCTCCTAGGAGTCAGATCTTGCTAGATATTGAGAAGGATAAAGATTTTCGATGGCCGAAGCCACTTAGGGGTGATCCCACGAAAAGAAACAAGGATCAATACTGTAGGTACCACCGTGATGTGGGTCATGATACCGATGATTGTAGACAGTTGAAAGATGAGATTGAGTTCTTGATTCGAAAAGGAAAGCTAAGCAGGTTCACGAAGAATGATGATCGTGGGACCCAAAGAAGGGACTATGACAGGAGAGACAATGACAGGAGAGATAACGATCGTGATCGTGATCGTAACCCACAGCCCCGAGGGCCAGTTGTTAATATGATTTGGGGAGGCCCGATAGTGGCCGGCACGACTCGAAACTCTCGAAAAGCGTATGCCAGAGAAGTAATGCACATCGTGGGAGAAGCCCCAAAACGTGCCAAGACTGAAATAGTTATTGGGTTTGATGATTCAGATCTCGAAGGGGTAAAGTTCCCCCATGACGACCCGTTGGTCATAACTCCTGTGATTGGAAACTCGGAGGTGAAACGAGTCTTGATAGACAATGGAGCTTCTGTTGATATCTTGTTTCACGATGCGTTTGTGAAAATGGGGTACACCGATTCTCAGTTGACCCCCACCAACATGCCAATCTACGGATTTAATGGAGTTGAGTCCAAGGTTGAAGGGACTATTCAGTTACCCATGACGATTGGACAGGAACCTAGAGAAGCTACTCAGATGCTGAATTTCCTTGTCATCAAGGCATCCTCGACCTATAACGCGATCCTAGGAAGGACTGGACTTCATGCATTCAAGGCTGTGGCCTCCACATATCACATGAAGATTAAGTTTCCAACCAGGAATGGTGTTGGAGAACAAAAGGGTGATCAGAAGATGGCAAGAAGTTGTTATGTATCCGCGTTAAGGGCTGATGGAATCGGGGGGCAGGTACTTCCGATCGAAGACATGGATGTCCGTGGTGATGATGAACACAGAGGAAAGCCAGCAGAGGATTTAATACCTATTCCTCTAGAGCTAGGCGACCCTGAGAAGGTGACTTATATAGGAGCCTCTCTGAAGGAACCCCTGAAGGGCAAATTGATAGCATTCTTGCAAGAAAATAGCGACGTGTTTGCTTGGACAGCAGCTGATATGCCAGGGATTGATCCCCAACTCATAACTCATAGATTGAATGTCGATCCTAGTCGGAAGATAATACAGCAGAAGAAGAGGAACTTTGCACCTGAAAGGCAAGAGGCCATAAAGCAAGAAGTGGAAAAGCTCTTAGAAGCTGGGTTTATTGAAGAAATTCAGTTTCAAGGATGGTTGGCTAACCCTGTGATGGTCAAGAAAGCCAACGAAAAGTGGAGGATGTGTATAGACTTCACCGACTTGAATGATGCATGCCCTAAGGATTGCTTCCCTTTACCAAGGATAGACATGTTAATAGATGCCACAGCTGGACATGAGATGCTGAGCTTCATGGATGGGTTCAGCGGCTACAATCAGATTAAGATGCACAAGGATGACGTCCCTAAGGTATCTTTCATAACTGACTTTGGTGTTTTCTGCTATCTTGTTATGGCTTTCGGTCTAAAAAATGCAGGAGCTACTTACCAACGACTGGTGAATAAGATATTCGCCCATTTGATTGGAAAAACCATGGAGGTCTATGTTGATGACATGTTAGTCAAGAGCCTGTTCAAGGTAGACCACATTAAGCACCTCAGAGAGGCATTCGAAGTGCTGAGGCACCACAAAATGATGTTGAATCCAGCCAAGTGTGCCTTTGGCGTTGGATCAGGCAAATTTTTGGGTCTGATGGTTTCAAAAAGAGGAATAGAGGCCAACCCTGACAAGATCAAGGCAATCTTAGACATGGAGCCACCACGCTCTATAAGAGATGTGCAGAAGTTGACAGGCCAGGTAGCGGCTTTAGGAAGATTCATCTCCAAGTCTGGTGACAAATGTTTGCCGTTCTTTCAAGCATTGAAGAAGGTGAAAAATTTTGAGTGGACCCCTGAGAGCCAAGAGGCCTTTGAACAACTGAAGAAGTACATGGTTGAAGCCCCGTTGCTGGCCAAACCTAGTCCCGGGGAGACCCTTTATCTATACCTGGCGGTATCTGAGCAAGCGTTGAGTGCCGTTCTTATTCGAGAAGAAAAGAAGGTCCAGAAACCTATCTATTATGTGAGCAAGGTGTTGCACGGGGCTGAGCTGAATTACTCTCCCATTGAGAAGTTCGCCTTGGCTTTGATAACAGCCTCGAGGAAGTTACGCCCGTACTTCCAGGCACATAAGATTGAAGTCCTGACGGACCAACAGTTGAGAAACATATTGCATAGCCCAAAGGCTAGTGGAAGGCTAATCAAGTGGGCGATCGAACTTGGAGAATTTGACATCACGTATAAGCCTCGAACAGCCATTAAGGCTCAGGCATTGGCTGACTTCGTGGTTGAATGCACCATTAGCAACCAAGAAGTCGGGGGGCAGGAGACAATAACAACCTCTGAGAAGTAAGATAAAGATGGAGAACTTGAACCTGATCAGAAGGAATATTGGGTGCTCTATTTTGATGGAGCATCAAAAACAAAATCTAGTGGCGCAGGTTTAGTATTGCAAAGCCCCGATGGGTTCACAGTTGAATATGCTTTGAAGTTGGATTTCCAGACAACCAACAATGAAGCTGAGTATGAGGCCTTGATAGCTGGTTTAGGCTTGGCCAGAATCATGAGAGTCAAGAATCTCAAAGTTTGTGGAGATTCAAGATTAGTAGTCTCTCAAGTGAATGGTGAATTTGAGGCCAAGGATGAAACTATGGCAAAGTATCTGCGAGTTGTGAAAGCTGTCATGACTCAGTTTGACGAGTGTTATGTAGAACACATTCCAAGAGAAGAGAACGTTAAGGCTGATGCCCTATCCAAGTTCGCTTCTTCCGAAATAGAAAACTATGCAGGGAGTGTTTACTTCCAGGTCTTGAAGGCCCCGACTATCAACTCAAAATTAGTGGCACCAATTGATGTGGGAAGCTGTTGGATAGATCCTATCAAAGCTCACCTAGAAACTGGATGGCTCCCCGACAATGCCTCGGAGGCACGAAAGCTGTCAGTGAGAGCATTGAGATATGCCTTGATCGAGGGCGTTCTTTACAAAAGATCTTTCGTTATCCCGTACTTGAAATGTTTGAGGCCCCAAGAGGCAAGGGAAGCTTTGGAAGAAGTTGATGAAGGTATTTGTGGGCAGCACTTGGGGGGGAGAGCCCTAGCTCACAAAATAACTCGTTTGGGATTCTACTGGCCAGAAATGCTGGCCGATGCACAGAGCTATGTCAAGCGGTGCGACCGATGCCAGAAGCATGCTCCGATAGTAAGGCAGCCGCCCGAGATGTTAACATCGGTTAACTCCCCTATTCCATTCGCGATGTGGGGAATGGATATACTTGGTCCTTTCCCCGTAGCTTCAGCACAAAGGAAGTTTCTGATAGTGGCCATTGATTACTTTACTAAGTGGATTGAGGCTAAACCTCTAGCCAAGATAAGCACCAAACAAGTTGCCCAGTGCTTTTGGGAGAATATAATTTGCAGGTATGGAATCCCACGAATTTTGGTGACAGACAATGGAACACAGTTCAATAATGAAGAGTTCAAGAAGTATTGTGAGGAGAATGCAATTGAGCTTCGTTTTACCTCCGTGGCTCATCCGAAAGCCAACGGGAAAGCTGAGGTAGCTAATCGAATTATCCTTAATGGACTGAAGAAGAGGGTTGAACGCTCTAGAAACACTTGGGTAGATGAGTTGCTGCCCATACTATGGGCATACCGTACCACTTGTAAAGTGACCACTGGAGCAACCCCGTTTCTGCTGGCTTACGGAGCGGAGGCAGTTGTGCCTTTGGAGATCATGCAAGCGTCACCTCGAGTTGAGGCCTTTGAACCAGAAACTAACGAAGAGGGCATGAGACTTGACCTAGACCTGATTGACGAAGTCAGGGATGAGGCAAACGCTAGAAATGTGGAACATCAAAAGAAAGCATCCTTTTATTACAACCATAGAGTTAAGGAAAGGTTCTTTCGACAAGGCGACCTGGTTCTAAGGAAGATCGAGGCTTCTGGAGTTGGCCAGAAGGGAAAGCTAGCCCCTAATTGGGAAGGGCCGTATCGAGTCAAGAAGACGTTGGGACGAGGATCATATAAGTTGGAGACCTTGGACGGGGTTGAGGTGCCCCGTACTTGGCATGCCTTGAACCTCAAAGTTTATTATGTATAAGCTATCCTTGCATGGATTCAGCTTTCTATCTATTTATTATGAGGAGTAGAAATAAGGTTCGATGAAACCATTCCAGGGCTTTACGCCCCGAGTAGGACAATAATAAGCTATGTAAGGGTTAAACCCATTTCAGATTATTAATGCAAAGTTTGTTTCCCTTCAATGATTTTGTTTATGTACCAAGCACCTGTTGAGTGTGAGTCTAGGAAGGACAAGTACCGAAAACAAGTAAACAAACTAATGAGGAAACAAATGCATAAATAAAGACCCCGAAGGGCCAACAGTTAGGTTACATCAACAAGATAGATAAAAGTTTGGTCCCCAAGGACCGTGAATGAAATCTAGACAAATAAAGCCACATCTGGCTAACAAGGCCATGCAAGGCCACGAACTAACTCCAGCTACTCCTCCCCAGAATCCTCTTTCGCCAGACTCCTCTCCGCCGCTCTCCTCTTCTTCACTCTCCTCCTCTGAGTCTTCGCTGGAATCGCCACCGGACTCTGCTATCACCATTGGCTGAGCTCTAGCAACTTCGGTTCCTTTTCCCTCGGAAGATGAAGAAGAAGTAGAACTGCCCTCGTTCCGGATTAGTCTTTTCCCAGGGATGGGTTGGCGAACTACTCCAACCTTCTTTGCAGGCGGGACTTTCTTCCCACGGGAGCCAGAAGAATGTGAGTCTTGGATAGCAGCAGGAACAACCCCCTTTGAGTTGGACCCAGAACGACGATGACTGCCTCTGGAACCGGATCCTGATGCCTGGGGAACAATTTTAGTTCCCGAACCAGAAGCTAGGTTAACCGGGATGGCACCCCAATTTGGGCAAGGAAAATCTACCGGGTTGACAACAGATGGATGCCTATGACTCACAGCGTTAATAGCCTTCTCCCAACCAACAGACATGTTGAAGGGACGCACCTCATCATCATGATCATCAATGAGCTTAAGGAAATCTTCAGACCTATGGTAGGCCTGGATCACCTTGTCGGCATCAGAGGCCTTCTTTCTGGCTAGAGAAGCAAGCTGTTTGCGGGTAGATGCGGCGTTAGCCTCAGCACGAACAACTTGGGAGTGTAGATCGTCAATCTCTTCCCTGAACCTCATTGAGTCATTTCTCAAGCTAACATTTTCGTCCCTAAAGGCCCGGCCTTGGGTCGAAATGGTTTGAAAATAGGCGTTGGCCTGCAACAAGGAAATAAGTGAGCCACAAGGAATATGCAGAATTGAAATCAATGACAATGTCAAACTTAACAAGAAGGAATTTCATACCGCGCCCATGAGTTGAGACTCATCCAGCTTGTCACCTGCATGCATTGTCGCTTGGTCAGGCGGAGTGATGGAAAGCTTGGACCAGTCTAGGGCCAAATGAGGACTCCCGAAGACCGAGTCTTGTTCGCATATGCCCCAAGGAGGTATGAAAGGAGTCCGGACATCCCCGTCAGCGTTTCGGGATCGTTTACCACCTTGAGAACAACGCTCCAAGAAATTAGGGATGTGAGGCTTAGTTGGATTCAGCTTCTCTTCAGCCCTTTTCTGCATCCTCTTGGTAACAGTTGGCCGGTTCTCGGGACGATTATCAATCTCCTCAGCAGCTGAAATACAAAGAGAAAAACATCGGTATAAGAACAAACAGAGTTCATAATAAGTTCAAGTAAGAAAGTTACCCTCAATGGAAAGAAAGCTAAGGCCAGCCCCAATGAGATTCTTTTCGTTTAAATTAGTTTTATAGTGTGTGCGACCGTCGTCAGCGAGAAGCCTATCCCGGTCCAACAATTCCGAATCAGTAAGTGAAAGGCATATGATTCAGCCTATTTGTAGTTAGAGGATCCTAATCCAATTAAAGTAGTTTGTAATAAGTAAATAATATCAACTGTCACAGGAATCTCATAAGGTGACAACTGTCAGAAGAAAAATCAACAAGTCAATCTATAGTTTTGATGTTTCACACTGAAGAAGATTCAGTTGCCTGATCAAGCATCAGTGTAGCATTGAAATACATGGATTTATTTCAAGGACAGAGGTTTCTATAAGTGATAAGAAACAATATCAGTTCAGAATGATCGGAGAGAGTGAAGAAAAGAAAAAGACCACAGTTTAATGTCAATATGAAGAACAGAGATTGGAGTTAGTCGTTCATGAACCAGACAGTACATCGAGCGTCAACAAAAATCCAGTGTATGTTCGTTATTATAATTACGTGGTCCACAGTGAAGTTTTGACTATTAAAAGGAGTTGTATTAATTCTATTTTAATTAATTAAATCAAATAGTTAATTTAATTAAATAAATTAATTCTATCAGAATTAATATATTTGTTAAAGTAATTATTAGATTAATTAAATAAGAATTAATCTGAAAAAGAAATAATTAATTAAGTGATTTATATAAATCATTTAGTTAATTATAATCTGAAAATATATAACAATATAACTATCTAAGGATAGTTATACCGATTGTTATATATAGTTTAAAAAGGATAGTCATACAAAGGGAATGGTTTGGACAGTTATATTCAGTTCAAAAGGAGATAGTTATACCGAAAGGTATATTCAAGTCAAGTAGCTATTGGACAGTCATATTCAGTTCAGTGGATAGTCATACCGAAAGTTATATTGGAATGGTTAGTCTTATCCAATTCAACAGGCTGTCATGGATAGTCATACCGAAAGTTATATTTAATGGGACAGTCATATTTCTTTCAATGGATAGTCATACCGAATGTTATATGTGTGTTAATTGATTGTTATATCAATTAAAACAACACAATATGACTATGGACGGAATATAAAGATCAGAAGCAGCAAAGAGGCAGAAGACAATTCACTTACAACTTCTTAAAAATCCCAGCAGCTCATATCTCTCTCTCTCAAGCTCAAGAACACTTACAAACATAATTCTGGAAATTCAAGTTCATCTCTTTTGTAATATTCTATCCGTTGGAACTTGTTTATGTGTGGTTCTTGTAATACTAGCGAATTAAGTTTCCTAGTTCACAACTTGATATCTTGATTTTAATTAACTAAATTAGAAAAGTTCATGTCGAATTTTCTAATTAGTTATTAATTACTTGATAATCATTTGGATTGATTTTGTAACACCCATCAAGTTAATATATTGTTATATTCAACTTGAAATTTGTGTTGTATTATTCCGCTCAAATTTGTTTAAGTTAAATTTTATTTAAAGAACAAATTTCGATAAAATGGTATAGATTGTATTCAACCCCCCCTTCTACAATCGTATCGGACCTAACAATTGGTATCAGAGCTTATTGATTGATATACAAATCAAGATCCTAATTTTACTCCGCCAAAAATCAATCTTGAATTTTTAACTCTCTTAAAAATTCGTCATGTCTTCAAAAAGTATTGTTAAGATTCCTATGTTTAATAAGGACAATTATTCAATGTGGAAAAATAAGATGGAGTTGTTCCTTGATGTCGCAAATTCCAAATATTTGGGTGTTCTACAGAATGGACCCATAATTCCAATTCAACATACAACTGAATCAATAGTTGGAGGAGTTGTTGTAACACCTGCATCAACTAGTCCAAAGCCTGCTTCTTCTTTTACTCCGGATGAAAAGGAGGATGCTGGACTAGATAAGAATTTGAGACTTATTCTGATAGATTCCCTAGATGTTGTTATGTACAGTCATGTCATAAATTGTAAAACTGCAAAGCACATGTGGGAAACCATTGAGACTATTAATGAAGGGACAGATGAGGTTAGGGATAACAGACTTCAAATTTTGACTTCTGAATATGAACATTTTAGAGCTGGTCCTAATGAGGGCATTCAGGAAGTGTTCGAAAGGTATAACAAAATAATCAACAACTTGCAAGTTCATGGCAAGCAATATACACAGAAGGAGATTAATATGAAGTTTTTGTTGACAATGCCCACTCATCTTGAACACAGGATAACGGCCATCAGAGAATCGAGAGATCTGAATAAGATTTCTCTTGAAAGATTGTTTGGTGTTCTGAAAACCTATGAACTGGAACAAGTACAGCAGAGGGAGGTTACTGGAAAAGGAAGGGTGCTAAGCTCATCTACAGCTCTTGTAGTTGAAGCACCAAAGGAAGTGGAAGCTAAGGTTGTTCTACCTTACAGCTCAGACAAGGAACAAACTGAAGTTGAACAGGGTCAAACACCACCTATTCAGGATGGTGGAGACTTTTACTCACTTGAAGAGCTAGATCAACTTGAAGATGAATCCATGGCATTAATGGTAAGGCAATTTGGCAATTTTAGATTCAGAAGAAATCCAAAGTACAGGTTCAAGTCAAATAACAGATTCCAGAGAGGAGGCTCTTCTTCCTCTAGTAACAGGGGAGGATACAAAACTGGATCTGTTGACAGAAGCAAATTTCGTTGCTTCAATTGTAATGAATTGGGGCATTTTGCCACTGAATGCCAGAAACCCAAGCAAACTCAAAGAAGAGACTTTGCTGCTGAGAAGAAGAAACCTGGGAAAGCTTATGTTGCAGCCGGTAAGAGTTGGGATGACACGGATAGTGAAGATGAAGAATATGGAAATCTTGCGCTAATGGCAATTGGTGAATCATCTGATCAGCAGAACGGACAGGTAACTCTTACTGACACTGAATTAATTCGTAGTCTATATAATTCCTTAGGTAATGCACAAACTGGATATAATAGACTAGATCTACTAAGCACTAAACTTGGAAATGAAGTGTCAGAATTGAAAAAGATTCACATTAATCAAGATCAACAAAGAGATGAAATAACAATGCTTCTCACCAAGGAGAAATCTATTCTAGAAGTTGTTGGCAAACAAATGGCTAGAATTACTGAACTTGAAACGCAGGTCAGGGCTTGTTATAATTCTGTTAAGATTTCCAAGGAGTTCTTTAACAAACAAGCTGTTGAACAAACAGTAGGGATAGGGTATGGCTACAACGAAGCTGTTGGATTGTTGGGCATAAATACCCCTAACCTTGTTAGTGCTGAAGAAAGAGGGATACCGCATGTTCTTAAGAAAGTTAAAGATCCCCTCTTTAAGAAATCTGATGCTGGACCACCAGATATTCTTTCTATGGTCATCCAGGAAGAAATAAGAAATGAGGACAATGCTAATGGCATTGTTCTTGGAAATGTCAAAACTACTAAGAAACCAGTTAAGCATGTTGAGTTAACTAGTTCGTCTAAAAGTAGTTTAAGTAACGAGCAGTTGAAAAAGAAAAATACCATGTCTGATATGCACACCATGCCTATTAATGATCCATCTCATAAATCATGTGGTATTATTAATTGTATAACTTGTGCTTTTAATAGTATGCGAGCATATTTTAATGGTAGCTATGCATGTGATAAACAGACTGCTCCGCGACAGCATATGAACAGGAACAATAATGTTCGGTCAAAGACTGTTATTCCTTCTCAAGTTAGGAGAGAGACATTTGAACCTAAGAACAAACAAAGGGTTACGAAGAATGTTTACCAGGTCAAGTGTCCAGTCAATGACACAAGTGTCCGTGCTGTTAAAGAAACATGGATACCTAAAATAAAACAAAAGATTTTCAAATCTGTTTATAAGGTTAAATGTTTATTGGTTAAAGATGTTAAAATTAAAAGTGTTGCTTTGCCTGATAAAGGCCAATATTTTAAAACCGCAGGACCCAATCAAATTTGGGTTCCGAAGAAGGTTTAATCCGTTTGTCATTGCAGGGTGTTGAGCAGGTTGAACGTGTAACCTGGATCTTGGATAGTGGATGTTCAAGGCATATGACTGGAAATAGAACCCTGCTAACAAACGTGGTGGAAAAGGCCGGCCCAGTAGTTACCTTTGGAGATAACAGCAAAGGTAGAACTGATGGATATGGCAGACTTGAAGCTGGAAATGTTATCATAGAAGAAGTATCCTTTGTAAAAGGACTTGAGCATAATTTGCTCAGTATCAGTCAATTTTGTGACAAAGGATTTGATGTTCATTTTAACAAAAAGAATTGTCTGATTTCTCACAAAAGAAGTGAACAACCATCGCTAACTGGAGTCAGAAAAGGAAACTTGTATGTAGCTAACTTGAATACGGGAAGCACTGAAGAATTCAATTGCTTCTATTCTAAAGCGTCCACAGATGAAAGTTGGCTATGGCACAAGAAGCTCTCTCACCTGAATTTCAAAACAATGAACTCTCTTGTTAAAAGAGAATTGGTGAGAGGTTTGCCTTCTATGGAATTTACACAAGAAGGACTATGTGACGCATGCCAAAAAGGGAAGATAAGAAGGGCAACTCACAGGAGCACTAATACATCATCAATAACTGAACCATTACAATTACTTCATATGGATTTGTTTGGTCCAGTTAATGTGATGTCAATGTCAAAGAAAAGATATGCTCTAGTGATTGTTGACGATTTCTCTAAATTCACATGGGTTTTGTTCTTACATTCCAAAGATGAAACTCCACAGTTAGTGATTGATCATATCAAGTTGATTGAGCTTGATTCAATGTATCCAGTAAGAGCGATAAGGTCAGATAATGGAACTGAATTCAGGAATGCAGTTCTAAATGAATTCTGTACTGAGAAAGGTATAACAAGACAGTTCTCGGCTCCAAGAACTCCTCAGCAAAATGGGGTAGTTGAAAGAAAGAATAGGACCTTGATTGAAGCTGCTCGTACTATGCTAAGTGAATCAAGGCTTCCATTAAGCTTTTGGGCTGAAGCTGTCAATACTGCATGCTATACCCAGAATCGAACGCTGATCAACAAAGACTTAATGAAGACATCTTATGAAGCGTTAACTGAAAAGAAACCAACACTCAAGTACTTTCATGTATTTGGAACAAAATGCTTTGTGCTAAAAGAAGGAGACGATCAAGGTGGTAAATTTGAAGAAAAAGCACATGAAGCAATTTTTGTGGGTTATACTAGAAGAGCATATAAGGTGTATCTAATTGATCAACAGAAAACAATGGAAAGTGTCAATGTTACATTTGATGACACAAAACTTCCTAATATCCAAACTGAAGATTCATCTGAAAAGCTGTCTTTTGAAGATATGACAGATCTAGAATCAGATGATGATAGTCCACCTGATGTGTTTGCTGATGCTAATGACAACAATGTCAATGATGAGACTAATCAGAATAATGGTGATGAAAATCATGATAATGTTGAAAGTGTCACTAATGATTCTGAACAATCATCTAATCAGCCTGGCAACAACTCAGGGGGAGTTAATGAAGGATCTACTAGTCATATTCAACATCATAATGAAGATCAAGGCGAATCATCAAGATTAAATCTTCCAAGACAGACTGTCTGGAATAGAGCTCATCCTTTTGAGCTAATCGTTGGTGATCCAGATGTTGGTGTAAAGACTAGAAGAGCTTTTCAAAATCAATGTAATTATTCAGGGTTTCTATCTGAAATGGAACCTAAGAAAACTGAAGAAGCTCTTTCAGATCCTGATTGGGTGATTGCTATGCAAGATGAACTCAATCAATTTAAACAACAAGAAGTGTGGAAGCTGGTGCCCAGACCGACAAATAAAACAGTGGTTGGTACAAGGTGGGTATTCAGAAACAAACTTGATGAAGATGGAACAGTAACAAGAAATAAAGCAAGACTGGTAGTAAAAGGTTACTCACAATCTAAAGGTATTGACTATGATGAAACCTATGCTCCAGTGGCTAGACTTGAGGCCATAAGGATATTCTTGGCATTCGCAGCATTTTCAAACTTTAATGTTTATCAAATGGATGTCAAGAGTGCCTTTCTGAATGGAAAACTGGATGAAGAGGTATATGTAGAACAGCCACCTGGTTTTGAAGATCCAGATTTATTGGGGTATGTTTACTTTCTCTTTAAAGCTATATATGGTCTTAAGCAAGCACCAAGAAAATGGTATGACACACTCTCTGAATTTCTACTTGAAAATGAATTTACAAGAGGTGTCATAGACAAAACTCTTTTCACAAAGAAACATAAAAAGGATACGATATTAGTCCAAATCTATGTGGATGATATAATATTCGGGTCTACTAATGATATTCTTTGCAAGAAATTTGCTAAGTTAATGCAGGGTAAGTTTGAAATGAGCATGATGGGTGAGCTGAAGTTCTTTCTTGGATTGCAAGTAAGTCAAAGGACAGATGGAATATTTATCTGTCAATCCAAGTATGTCAAAGAGCTTCTCAAGAAATATCAAATGGAGGACTCATCTTCAGCAAGAACACCATCATCGACAGCAGTCAAATTTGGAGCATGTGAAAATTCTATCAAGGTAGATATCACAAGCTACAGAGGTATGATAGGCTCATTACTTTACCTTACTGCAAGTAGACCTGATATTATGCATGCTACGTGCTTGTGTGCAAGGTTCCAATCGGATCCTAGAGATGTTCATCTCATTGCTGTTAAACGAATCCTGAGATATCTTAAGGGTACGCCTAATTTAGGCATCTGGTACCCTAAAGATTCTGGTTTTAATCTTGTTGGATATACAGATTCAGATTATGCAGGAAGTGTTGTGGATAGAAAAAGCACCTCTGGGAGTTGTCAATTCCTAGGTGGTAGACTGGTTTCCTGGTACAGCAAGAAACAACAAACAGTTTCCAACTCAACAGCTGAAGCTGAATATATAGCTGCTGGAAGTTGTTGCGCACAGATTTTGTGGATCAGGAATCAGCTGAGAGACTATGGTTTTGTACTAGATAAAATTCCTATTTTATGTGACAATACAAGTGCCATAGCTATCTCTAACAATCCTGTGCAGCACACAAGGACAAAGCATATTGACATCAGGTATCATTTTATTCGAGAGCATGTCATGAATGGTACCGTGGAGTTACTTTTTGTACCTACGGAAGAACAAACAGCAGATATTTTTACTAAGTCTCTTGACGAATCCACATTCACCAGACTTGTTGGTGAATTGGGTATGTTAAATAGTCCTAGTAATTAAACTAGTTAATATCTGAGGTTTGATCTTTAATAATTTTCAAGTGATTATTGTGTACAATATTTGTTATTTGAAATCACTTGTTTAATTATTTTATCAACTTATAATGTTGCTTGTTTCTTCTTAAAGTTTTATCACTATCTTCGTTATACATCTCTAAATACTTCTTGTAATTTTAGAGTGATTCATTTTCCTTAAAAATATTTTTCTCGAATTTTACTAGCTGTAGTTTATGAGAAATCTATTTTTCCTGAAAATGTTTTTATTTTAAAATCAGTTTCATTATTTTTTTTGTGTGTTTAATAAATTATATTTTTTTCTTGAATAATTTTCTATATGGAAATTATTTTATTAGAAAATTGATATTTATTAATTCACCAGAAATAATTTTGTATATATTCAATATTTTATTTATTTTAATTTGTAATGTTTGTCCTTTTGTTATTAATGTTTGATCTCGTAAAAAGGACTACCTATGATCGTGTGTTTAATTGTTATTAGGTTTGCTGATTTTAGTGTAAGTTATTTTACTAACTTTTGACTTGGTTGTTGATAAAAATTAAATTGCTTCATTTTTAGAATTTGCTAGTTCTAAATATCCTGTTAATATTTAGATTTTAGGATAGTTATATTTGTTGTTTTGTTTATATTACAATAGATATAACAATTAATCTGATTGTTATATTTGTATTTTAGGGTAAATATAACTCTAATTAGTATATAGTTATAATTTTGTTTTGTTTGAAATATAACTGTCGAAAATTCAATTTTGCATTGTCATACTCTTTGTTTTTCGATAGTCATATTAGTGTTATCTTGTTAATAAGAATGTTATATAACTATGTAAATAGGATAGTCATATTACGTTTATACGTAATATAACTATCGGTATGACTATCAACAGATAGTCATATCTTGTGTGTGTTAGATAGTCATATAAGTTAATTAAACTAGTATATAACTATGAATATAGGATAGTTATATTTTGTTTAACACATAATATAACTATCGGTATGACTATCAACCGATAGTCATATCTGAGCTGAATTATATATAAATCGTTAGTAATATTGATAGTTATATTCAGTTATATTATCTTGTCAGCGTGTTAAGTCACCTGAGACACTATTTCGAACGATACATACATATACACGGTGTATAACTATCGAATTGCTGCCGATTTTCTGTCTCAATCACACTCGAATCACAGTTCTAAGAACAAAATTCGATTACCCATTCAATTATCTTCAAAACCGTTGCTTAAATGTAAGATTTGGTTGTGTTTTGAAGATTTTTTGTTAAAAACTTCGGATTTTCGATTTGAAATTCAAGAACATTGGTTGTGATTTTTCAAAAACTAAAAATAGACGTGTGTTTGTGATGTTATGGAGATCATTGCCTCAAATTTTCAAAATTTTTGGTGAAGAATTCGATTATTCGAATTTTTATTTATTTATTTATTCGAATTTTGTGTATTAATTAGTTTAATTGCTGAATTTTGCAGATTTTCTAAGGTTAAAATTTGATTTGGAATGGCTGACACTTATAATAATTTTGAGATTGTTAATCACAACTTTATTGGATATTTTAATCCCGAGGATTGCTCGGTGGATCGTTTCAAACCGTGGATATCTTTTCTGAACGATCATAATATCTGTAGTCATGCTATAACTGCAAATGTTCCCATGAAATTTGGTCCGCTTAAATTAATGTGTACTACAGCTATGGTGGCCTCAGACAATAGATCATTTTCTTTCAACTTCAGCGATAAGACATATACAGTGGATGAATCTGTCTTCAATGCTGCTCTGAGACTGCCTAATGAACAATTTAATGAGCCTCCTTCAATTGATGAGTTGACACATTTCTTCACACATCTGAATTATCAAGGTCAATTGGATCTTAAGCGTCCCCTGAAAAGTAATATGGTTCAAGAATGGAACATATTCTTCGAAATCATTGCAAAGGTCTTTGCTAATTCTACCAAGAGTAACAACACTGTTATCACGGGAATGTTGCAGTCTATTGGTTACTCAATTGCTTACAACAGAAGAATCAATTTTGGTAACTTGCTCTGGCCTATTTTGATAAATCGTGTGAAGAAAGCTGGGAAGAACTTTGAGAAAGGTAAACTGGTTAAATGTCATTATCCTCGATTTTTGACATTAATTTTTAATCATCTTATGCCTACGGATCAGCCTACTCCTTTTCAAAATGACCGAGTTCAATGGTCTGGTAAACCAAATAAGAAGTTCTACACAAGGTTGGATACTTCTGGTACTCTGGCGCATGTTCCAGTAGTCATAACACCATATATGTCTACATTCATAAATTTGCCAAATGTTGTGGCTCAACCAGTTGCTGAGCTACTTGCAATTGAACAAGCTCCAGAACCTGAAGCAGAACACACAGCTACTGAACATCAACCAGAACCTGAACCGTTAATTGATCCTGAACCTCACTATCAAGTGGATCAACCCATTCAGACTGAAGATGTTGGAAATGTAAATGATCAGGTATTTGACTCAACTTCTACTCAATATCAATATCTTTCTGATAGTCAAACAAGTGCGAGAAATGACCAAGGGGCTGTACAACCACAACCTCTAACCCAGGTCAATTCACCAAATACTAAATCCAAATTCTCCAAATACTATCAAAGAAAGAAATTGTCAGTCAAACGATACAATCCGAGTAGTGATATTCTGAGTGAAACTACAGTTCTGCATTTTCAAAAGAAAAGTAAAACTACATCTGAGTCAACTGTAAACCCTTTCAGTTCATCAACTACTCCCTTGTTACTTACAATGGGGGAAGACATTTTCTCAAATGAAGCTGAAAACACTCTCATGCAAGTTGATCAAGTTACAGTGCCTGCCATTGTTACGGCAGAAGAACTCTCACAGGTTGATAGGGATTTGCGAACTCCCATTGCACCACCACTGACCTTCCAAGAGGAGGCTAGGGTGATTTCTCCTGCAGGTACAATGGATGCAGCTATGGATTATGAGAGGAGTGATGTGAGAATTACTTCAAATCTGAGTGAAACACTAGCACGTGAGGTGAGTGATACTCAGAGAGCTATTGAAGTGAGAGCACACACTGACACAAACACTCTGTCTCTTATGGAACAACTTGCTCAAATGAAAGAAAATCTTGCTCAAACTGAAGAGGATAACAAGAACTTAAGATTTGATATGGATAACATGAGAACTATCCTCAACAACAAGATCAGTGCACTCAAGCTAACTCAACAACAAGCAATTGAAGACTCTGGAGATGTCACAGTGGCTCAAGATCTCATTATATCTTCAATGTCAAATCAGATTGAAGATATTCAGAATAACATGAATGAACATCACTTGTCCACTGAACATCGACTTAGTCAGATTGAAAGGCAGAATGCACTTCAAGCAAAAGGGTTGACTCACTTGTATAACATCATTACTAGAACTATCACTCCAACAGAAGAAGAAAGAAAGTTCTTTGAAGGTCAAGATGGAGGAAGTGATGGTGATGAACGTGACCCGAAGCCTGCTGATTTTGTTCCCTCTGTAGAGGATTCATCAACTAAGGGGGAGAAGTCAAGACATGGAGGAAGTTCAAGTAAATCTAAATCTGATCAAGGAGCTGATCAAGGTGATAGGAGAGATAAGGGGAAGAGGAAAGAAATTGGAAGTTCTGACATGCATGAAGAACCTGAAGATATTGAAGGTTACTACTACACAGGTGAACCAGATAGTATTGACATGTTTGCTGATTTAAAGTTCACAGATGTGGGAGAAGTGTTACCTGAACCAGATCTCAGGGACTGGGAAGATGAAATGCCCATAGACTCAGAAGCTGAAGCTGAACAGATACGTCTAGATTTTGAAGCTGAAGCAGAAATTGACAGACAAGAAGCTCAACTAAAATTGAGAGATGATAGGCTTAAAAAGACATTGGACTTGATTGCTCATAAAGAAAAACTTCAAAAAGAGGAAGCTGCAGCAATGCAACGCCAACATGCACTTAAGGTACAAGCTAGGAGAACATACATCAGATTAAAAAGTGGTGACAAGTGGGAACGAGCTCAAAAAGCTATAGACTCACCACAAATGTCTGAATATGATGATCGTCGGCTATGTGCTATTCTTGATGAGTTTAAGAATTCAAATCCAATACATGAAGGGTATGTGAAAGCCTTACAAACAGAAGTCGTCAGGATATCTTCTGCTTTTGAACCAAGAACCGATGAGTTAGTAATTTTCGTTGAATGTCATAATGTTGGAACATTCAGAGTGTCCCTTCAATTCTTTTATGACAGATCTTTGACAGAACTCTGGGCTCTTAGACCAAAGGTAAGAACATCCTCTGAGTTGGGAATACTACTTCATGAAAAGTTCAAAGAGTTTGCTGAAAGAGCTGGACCGGAAGTGATAGAAGAGCCTAAGCAAGTGAAGTTTCTTAAGGGTGAAGTGATACATACAGTCAAACTTCAGACGAAAGATTTGTATGAGCACTCTGCTAAACACTTGGTATTTGTGGAGTACATTCTTAGAAATCATGGATTTACTTCTCAACTTAAACGGGAAACTGCAGATCATATCAAATCTTATGCTCAAACCAATGTGAAAGACTATGAAAAATTCAAAGGTGAGTTGAGGAAATCACTTGGAATTCCATTGGTACTTCCTACAAGGCTATCATCAAGGAAAGAAATGTTAGTTGATGTTGAGCTACATAAAAGCCTACCAGTCCTGAATGAAGAAGAAGAAGAAGAAGGAGAGTTCAGACCTGGAGGAAGTGAAAACTGAAGAACCGCTCTACTTGTGATATTTTTAGAGCTTAGATAGAACAAGATAGCATAATTATACTATGTGATCAGTCTAGAGGATCATCTATCTTGTATTTATCTTTTCTGTTTGAATCTGGATAATGTTATATATGAACCAGAACTTTTTCATTATTTACTTAGCATTTAAAGTTTTATTCTTTACTTATTTAATTGGGATTAGTTGAAGAATCCTCTAGGTATTTGCTTGTTACTGTCTAACAAACAAATAGGGGGAGATTGAAAGGCATATGATTCAGCCTATTTGTAGTTAGAGGATCCTAATCCAATTAAAGTAGTTTGTAATAAGTAAATAATATCAACTGTCACAGGAATCTCATAAGGTGACAACTGTCAGAAGAAAAATCAACAAGTCAATCTATAGTTTTGATGTTTCACACTGAAGAAGATTCAGTTGCCTGATCAAGCATCAGTGTAGCATTGAAATACATGGATTTATTTCAAGGACAGAGGTTTCTATAAGTGATAAGAAACAATATCAGTTCAGAATGATCGGAGAGAGTGAAGAAAAGAAAAAGACCACAGTTTAATGTCAAGATGAAGAACAGAGATTGGAGTTAGTCGTTCATGAACCAGACAGTACATCGAGCGTCAACAAAAATCCAGTGTATGTTCGTTATTATAATTACGTGGTCCACAGTGAAGTTTTGACTATTAAAAGGAGTTGTATTAATTCTATTTTAATTAATTAAATCAAATAGTTAATTTAATTAAATAAATTAATTCTATCAGAATTAATATATTTGTTAAAGTAATTATTAGATTAATTAAATAAGAATTAATCTGAAAAAGAAATAATTAATTAAGTGATTTATATAAATCATTTAGTTAATTATAATCTGAAAATATATAACAATATAACTATCTAAGGATAGTTATACCGATTGTTATATATAGTTTAAAAAGGATAGTCATACAAAGGGAATGGTTTGGACAGTTATATTCAGTTCAAAAGGAGATAGTTATACCGAAAGGTATATTCAAGTCAAGTAGCTATTGGACAGTCATATTCAGTTCAGTGGATAGTCATACCGAAAGTTATATTGGAATGGTTAGTCTTATCCAATTCAACAGGCTGTCATGGATAGTCATACCGAAAGTTATATTTAATGGGACAGTCATATTTCTTTCAATGGATAGTCATACCGAATGTTATATGTGTGTTAATTGATTGTTATATCAATTAAAACAACACAATATGACTATGGACGGAATATAAAGATCAGAAGCAGCAAAGAGGCAGAAGACAATTCACTTACAACTTCTTAAAAATCCCAGCAGCTCATATCTCTCTCTCTCAAGCTCAAGAACACTTACAAACATAATTCTGGAAATTCAAGTTCATCTCTTTTGTAATATTCTATCCGTTGGAACTTGTTTATGTGTGGTTCTTGTAATACTAGCGAATTAAGTTTCCTAGTTCACAACTTGATATCTTGATTTTAATTAACTAAATTAGAAAAGTTCATGTCGAATTTTCTAATTAGTTATTAATTACTTGATAATCATTTGGATTGATTTTGTAACACCCATCAAGTTAATATATTGTTATATTCAACTTGAAATTTGTGTTGTATTATTCCGCTCAAATTTGTTTAAGTTAAATTTTATTTAAAGAACAAATTTCGATAAAATGGTATAGATTGTATTCAACCCCCCCTTCTACAATCGTATCGGACCTAACAGTAAGGTCACACACGAAGTGGGAACTATCTTCTACAGACCCGAATTTGTTCACAAAGAAGTTGCCCCAATCACCACCCTTCCATTCAAGAACTACAAACTCCCTTTCCCAGAAATGTTGTGAATCTGGAAAGGAGAAGGGATTCACCATGTGTGGAAGTTTGGCTCGGTGCTTGAGGCTCACCCATCCTTTCTTGGATTCAGAAGAGTTGCTGGCCCCGAAGATACTTCGAAACATTGTGGTTGTCGGATGAATCCCCAGCTCCCGACACCTTATCAAGAAAATAGAAATGTACCTCCAAGCATTGGGATACAATTGACAGGGGTGGATCTGATACTCAGCCAGCAGCCTAATAATAAAATTGTCAACCGGGAACCTGAACCCAGCATCTAAGGCACCCCAGTAAACACAGATCCTTTCAGGATGCCAGTTGCAAGTTCTATCTGATGGATTCGGGAGACAAACCTGGATGGCACTTGGAAAGTGATAAGACTCCCTTATCATTTGGACATCCCGTTCCGACAATTTACTGGGACTATTAAAAGAATCTAGGCTAGAACAGTTGGGAAATGCATCCCTCATGATATTTAGAAGTTCTAGCAAGGATTCGAATCTATGTTCAACATATGTAGGAGGTTGGATTCTTTCTTTACCTTTGGCAGTCCTCATTTTACTCCTCTTTGACATAGCTTCCATCATGGAGACCGGGGGAGCCATTGGTTGATCACCTTCCGACATCTTGATACAGGAGCTGAAACTTGATCTTGGATCTGAAACCTGATCTTGAAGCTCGAACTGGATCTCGTAACTTGAACCTAAGAGAACTTAAGAATTTGAGAGCTCAGAAATGAAGAAGTGAATGGAAATGAAGGCTACTTCTCCTCTTTTATAGAAAATACATGACCTGGTACATCAGGTTGAATCTCAGCTCGGTTCATTTTTACAGGTCATCTATCGTTTATAGACGAAAAAAGGACAGAAATTATCCACGTTATACAGAAAGAATTGTTATAATTCATATCTGTCGGAAAAGAAATAGCTGGAATATTTACTGCATGGATGTTTGCACTTAAAAAGATAAACAACGAGTTTAATCTTAAACACGAGGTTAGTGGTGCTAATCCTGAATTAAAGTGTAATCCCGATAGAAGTCACGATTGACCAAAATACTAACCTAGGATCGAGATTCAGCTTCTGAATCCCTAGGATCGAGATTCAGCTTCTGGATCCTTGAAAGTCACGGGTGACCAAAAAACCAACCTAGGATTGAGATTCAGCTTCTGGATCCTTGAAAGTCACGGGGACCAAAATACTAAATTAGGGATCGAGATTCAGCTTCTGAATCCTTGAAAATGGTCGACCATGACACCTGAAGGAGCCATGGCCGACCACCTTGCAGCCGACCAAGGCATTTTGGGATGCCCCGGCCGACCACGAGCTAAACGACCACGAGCTAGCCGACCAAGGCACGTCAAGGAGCCCCAGCCGACCAGCCCGCAGCCGACCAGGTGCCGGCCGACCACCTGGGATCAAGGCCTTCCAGCCGACCAGGTGTCAGCCGACCACCTTGGTTGGAGGCCCTTCCGCCGACCAGGAGCTAGCCGACCACAAGCTAGCCCTCGATCCGGCCGATCGCGGGTTAGCTTGTGGTCCTGAATCTTGATTTTTCAGCGATTCTCGGGCAGCTTCTGGACCTAAATCTCAATTTTTTCGTATGGTTTTAGGTGCACCGTTTAGTGCCGTTTAGCACCGTTTATCGCCGTTTAGCGTCGTTTAACATCGTTTAAACGTCGTTTAAGGCTGTTTAGCACCGTTTAGTGTCGTTTAGTGCCGTTTAGCACCGTTTATCGCCGTTTAGCGTCGTTTAACATCGTTTAAACGTCGTTTAAGGCTGTTTAGCACCGTTTAGTGTCGTTTAGTGCCGTTTAGCACCGTTTATCGCCGTTTAGCGTCGTTTAACATCGTTTAAACGTCGTTTAAGGCTGTTTAGCACCGTTTAGAGTCGTTTAGTGCCGTTTAGCACCGTTTATCGCCGTTTAGCGTCGTTTAACATCGTTTAAACGTCGTTTAAGGCTGTTTAGCACCGTTTAGTGTCGTTTAGTGCCGTTTACCACCGTTTATCGCCGTTTAGCGTCGTTTAACATCGTTTAAACGTCGTTTAAGGCTGTTTAGCACCGTTTAGTGTCGTTTAGTGCCGTTTAGCACCGTTTTTCGCCGTTTAGCGTCGTTTAACATCATTTAAACGTCGTTTAAGGCTGTTTAGCACCGTTTAGTGTCGTTTAGTGTCGTTTAGCACCGTTCAATGCTACTGGCACAATCTAATGTCGTTGTAAACGCGTCGGTCGCTCCACGCTTTACGTCAAAACGATATCAAAGATAAACCCTGATCCGAGTCTCGAATTAGACAAGCAGAACTTCAAGGAAAACCTGATCAATTTTCCTAGAAGTTGGGGGGCAAATGATATGGGCTAAAAATAAGCCCTAAAGACACATTTAATGTGGCATTAATTAGGCCAAGGATGGCCCAAACGTGGGGCCCACCAGCTGGGCCCAAAACCCCAATTATAATATTAATTTCGTAATTAATATTGGGGGAAATAAACAGCTCAGCAATAAGAGTTGGATAAGGATATTATTTCCACCAGACTTATCCACCAAGGCATCCAATTCAATATGGAAACTGATTCCTACAAGGAATAGATCTAGAACTTTCCTCAAAGACTTTTCTACCAAGTCTCCGACTCCTACCATAATTCTAAAGGCTTCTCAGCCTATATAAAGGGCCAGACCCCTCATCCTAGAACTACGTTTTCTTGGCTTGATTCTCTAATACAGAGATACGTAGGCATTCCGTGAGGACCGTTTAGTCTCGAACGCAGAAGCAGCCATTAAAGCTCGAAGCTCAACCACTCTAGCATTAATTACAAATCGTAAACTAGTTTTTATTCCACAACATAATTTAACTATTATTCATTCAAATAACTTTTACTATTATTATAGACCGAATTAATATACTAAAATAATATATTTGAACTCATGATATTTTTTCTAAAATAATCTGTTTATTTATTTTGAATGGCTACATAAAAAGATTATATAAAATTGAATTGAAAAAAAGGATTTTAATAAACACCAAACACTCATATAAAAATTTATAGTTGTTTTTAAAATACAATGATTTGAAAATGATTTTTTTGATATGAAAGATTTTTTTTATCAATTACTCAATATAGTAATCATTAATAATAAAAATAGATTTTCTATGTTTAATGTTCTATTAGGCTCAAATTTGATCAAGAATGTAAGGTATATATTATTTTGAATGTTTGTACAAAATAATAAATTGGATATCAATGAAATACATATATATTTCTAATTGGAAATTAATTTAATCTCAATATAAAATTATATTTGAAAATTTTACAAATCAAACGTTTAAAACTCAGGCTATTAGAGCATCTCCAATGGCGAAAAATCCTTAGCTAAAAGTCTAGGTGGAATACCTTAAATAAAAATTATAGAGATTGTGTAAAAAAATTGCATTCCAACGGTACAAACCCCTTGTGTATAATTTTAGCCAACCCCGTGATATTGGCTATATTTGTCGAACCATAAAGACCTGTAGCAGACCTATAGCAAAATTACACGTCATCTATTACCATATTAAAAGAATACATTCTATTTATAACAACTTGAAATAATAACAAAATACTATTTTTAAATTATAGCCAACTATTATAGCCAACACCGTTGGAGTACAAAACCTTATAGGTTCAACAAATACCTTACGGGTTCAGCAAATATTATTTTAGCCAACCATTTTTAGCCAGCCCCGTTGGAGATGCTCTTACATGTTTTTTTTGAAATAAAAGACAGTTGCATTACTTAAATTGAATCGTGTATAAGACTCTCAAGAATAAAATCAGGCTAGATGTTAACCCACTCCTTAACATCTGTGGCTCTTACTAACTCGTAAGCTACGCCATTCGCAGACTTTTTAACAAACTCAACTAGCACGTTTTCTAAGTGCTTATAATAATCATCATAATCAAAAAAAATTGTATGAAAACAAGAAGCTCCCTGGACACCCTTACATATGCATCCGCCAGCTGCTTCGCGTCTGTTTCGAATACACAATTTCTGAAACCCAATTCTTTAATCCAGGATAGTGCCTCCTTCAAACTAACTACTTCGGCTTCCTTTTAATGTAGTAGCACTTCAATCCTTGAGTACGAGCTCGAACAAACTCTCCCTGTGCATCTCGAATGATTGCACCCACCCCTATACATTTAATCTCCTTGAACCTATTAACCCATCCCGGAAATGGTTTACTCCACTTCCTTGGGCTTGTGGGCTTGGGCTTGTGGGCTTGTGTTCACATTCACAATATTTATAGCCACCTCTTGCTGCACATTTCTCCAATCAGACCAAAGATTCATTACTCCTTGTTGAACACCAAAACCTGACATATTAATTTTCTCACATACCCACTTATTCCTAACGTTCCAGAGATTCTAACACAACAATGCTACTAATACTAACCGCTCTCTAGTTCCAATAGAAAAGACACACATCAGTATATCAAAAACCTTATAACATGGTAGTACTTGAATAAGATCATGAACACCACTTGTTACCCACACTGACTTAGCAAACTCACAAGTAAAAAGCACATGAACATCATCTTCATTTTTTGTACGACACCATGAGCACTTGACATCCACTTGAACTTGTTTTGTTATCAAAGCTACATGTTGAAAGGCATGAACTGCAAGCTCGCCATAAAAATTCACAACTATCCCAAGCAACTTCGTCTACCAAAGTTTCTTCCAAAAAGTAGAATGAGGTGTGCTGTGTTCACTTGGATCGCTCTATAATAACTCTTCGCCGTAAACATACCGTTTTCATCCAGGATCCAAGACCAAGAATCCTTTCTACCATGTACAGGTAAAGGGATTCCCTTAATAAACTCCACATCTCTGCCATTGAATAAATCATTCAGTACCTCCTCATCCCATTTATTTTCCTCAAGTACCAGCAAACTTTGTACTATAATATTCTCAAGTTCTATTGGCATATCAGTCGTTACCAAAAATTTCGTGATAGACCAAAGTTCGATTCTTCCTAACAAATTTTTTTTCTAAAAATTAGAAAGCACAAGGATAAATTAGTAATTTAATGTTGAATAAAATGTCTCACCAAACCCCTTGTTGGGCTATTAATAATATAATAGAATGGACTAGAAGACATATATAAAAATGGACCATCCATAAAAGTTTGGCACTCACCTACCTTCCTAATGTGCAATTTCATGTAATGTAATAGTTTTAAAAATAAAAAATGCTTGATGCGCATGTCCGTATTGCGCAACAGGAATTATTTCTGCATACTATATACCGCAACAGCCCTGACGCGAAGAATGAACAGCGTATTATAACCCTACTATGCGAAACGAAATGGCACATCAGGTGTTGTGCATCACGAAATAGCATATTCATGTGGCATTTTAGATCGCATTTCTGGAATGGTGTAGGCAGAACCATGAAAATTGGAAATGGTCACCGAACATATATTGTCTTGTTTTTATACTTAAAACTAGCTTCAATATCCGTGCAAGGCACGAAATTGTTCTAGTTTACGATTAGTTATAATCGTTGTTGTTGTTGTTGTTGTTTTTGTTATTTTATGGTTAATTTTAGTTAATCTCGTTGTGATGATAAACATTATTCAATTTGTTATTTTCTTTCTTTCTTAAGTAATGTTTGATTAGTTCCTTTCTCGAGATCTCTTATTTTTATAATGGTTTTCAAATGATCTTTCGAATGTTCTAATTTAAGTTGTATAGTTGTTTTTTGTCGTTGAATTTTATGTCTACTAATAGTTGATCTGTTGTGATGATGAATATTCTTCAATTCATCACATTCTTTCTTTGTTAAATCTTATGTAACTTTTAGTTTTCAGATAATTCCTCTATTGTTCTAGTTTACTGTTTTAATAGTTGTTTTTGTTGTTAGATTTTATGATTAATGTTACTTGATTCCGTTGTGACAATGGTCATTTTTTGATTTGTCACATTCTTGTAATGTTTGATTTGTTACTTTCTCGAGATCTTGTATTTTGGTAATAGTTTTCAGATGATCCCTCTAGTTTTCTTCTTTTTCAAATTTTATTGTATTTATAATCATTACATAAAATAATGCAAAAGAGATAAGAAAATATGAAAAGGAAAAAGAAATCATTTATAACATTATAATATAAACGGAATATCTTGAATTGAGGGTATACACTAAGTTAACACTTAGTTTGTAAACTAACTTTATTCTTTTGATATTAATTTGTTAATGGTATTAGATTAGTTAACTTATAGCGAGGTGTCACAGAGTTCGATGGATCAATATTAAATATGAGAGTGCAGCTTATTTTTCAACTTTTATAAAATATATTAAAAGATAATATGAAATTAGTTATTAATTATATTTTTATTATAAAGCATTAATCAGTGTTCTAAAAACTTTGGAATTTTTGAGAAATTCCCGATTAACTTTTAAAAAATATTTTACTCACTATGAATTACTTTTGAATAGTATATTTTATTACAAATTAATTTAATATAACAAATACTATTATAATACGAAAATACGGCTGATTATTACTTCAGCTACCCATATCGAGAATTTAATTGATTATACCGATTATCAAATTTTACGAGTATCTCATTTATATTTGCTACAAATACGATTAATTTGTCAAATACTTTATTACTAAAATAAATCTGATTATTATTCTGGCTAATTCCTGATTTTCTGCTTAAACCTCTGATCGAGAACCCAATCGATTAGTCCCGATTCCCGAATTTTACGAGTATATGTATAATTATTATTCATCGTTAGTATACTCATATACTAATGTATCAAAAAATTTTAATCTGAATATATGCATGCATATAAATAATAAATTACGAAAATTAATGTGTCGCATTGTTTCTCAAATGATGTTTGGTTTGTCCCATGTCCGAGATTCTCATTTTTGTAATAGCTTTCGGGTGAGCTTTTTAATTTTATTTTTCTCAAACAAAAAATTTCCCAAGTACTTGGAATCAAGTATTTTATTTTATTTAAAATTACTGAATAATCAATACCTAGAGTAGGATACAAGAGTTAAGAAAATATGTGAAATTTTAACCATACATATGAAATAAAATAACAAGCTATTAATAGAATAGACATGTGAATTTAGGTCTATAAAGAGACATAAAATAACAAAAAAATAATCAATAAAGAATAGCATGAGAAATGAAACATTGATTACATCTTCAATAAAAAAAATCAAATTAATAAATTAAAACACTGAGGGATATAAATAACGAATTCTACTTTTTAACAAAGTACACATGTAGCTCAATTGTTATGATGCAGAATTTAAGTTTAGTTGAATTGATACGTCATGGGTTCGATCCTTGGCATTATCTGAACATTCTAAATTTTTTCATAACATTTTCTTATTAGGGACTTAAGAGTAAAACTAAAATATATTGTAGGGCAAAAACATAAATTATATTGAATAAAATGTGATATTTTGTGCTATTATATATATATAAGGAGTTAAGAGTAAAACTAAAATATATTATAGGGTAAAAACGTAAATTATATTGAATAAAATGTGACATTTTGTGCTATTATATATATAGTAGATTAGCACTCTCACCGTTTAAAAAATATTTGTTTCGTTTAACTTTTTTTGTGGTCGAATTAACTAATTTTTGAATAAATTCAAAAGAAAATTAGATATTAAAAAAAATAAAAAACATGTTTTAAAGTAAATCATACGTATTTTTAAAGTTAAATTACAGTTGTCTACATTAAATCGTTACATACACTAAAATTTCAATTACAAATTAAAAGACCCCTAAAATTCTGTTGATTTTCTGTAGTTTAATTGACTAATATTTAATTAGTATATAGTGTACATTATACAACTAAAAATGTTTAAAAATTTATTCCCTAACAAGTGTATGTAGTGTATTTTTAAAATTTTAAAACTGTATAGGAATAGTTTATAAATTTTAATCAAATTTTGTTCCAGACCAGAAAAATTGAAAAGCACACTCCTAATTTGAATTTAAAGGGAACGAATGTTATTTTAATCCTTTCTACAATTTGATTTTAAGCAACACCGCCAACTCTGAAAAATCCAAATCACACAAGCTTTTGGTTTTTCTCCCCCGGCCTATGCATCTCTAGGTATCTATATATAGATCATCAAGGCCTAGCTCGATCTATTCCATGTTCGACACAGAATACACACGCATTATATTATATTCCTGTAGCGAGAGAGAAAATAAATAGTTACTGTTCTGCTTTTCTGTAATGGCTAAAGAGAGTACAAGAGTTGGCGGTGTGGTGGTTCGATTCAACCATCAGAAGGGATTCGGATTCATCAAACCCAATAACGGTGGCGAAACTGATGAAAAAAACAACAAAAAGAAGGCTGTTCAAGTCACTGGTATCAATGGTTCTGAAATTAAAATTGTACGTAAGAGCGTTTCTCGTGCTAGTGGAAGAGATTCGGAGGGGCAGCGTGGTGGCATAGGTGACTGTTATAATTGTGGTCAGCATGGGCATATGGCTAGAGATTGCAGCAATGCTAGTTGGTGTTCCCATTGTCGTAAGTATGGGCATAGAGCTAAGGATTGTGAGCGCGGTGAGTGTTATAATTGTGGTGGCTCTGGCCACTTTGCTAAGGATTGTACGTATGTTAAGTCTGGCAGCGATGGAGCTTCTTATAATTGTTATAATTGTGGTGGCTCTGGCCACTTTGCTAAGGATTGTAAGCAGGCTAAGTCTGGCGGCTATGCTAAGTCTGGCGGTGATGGAGCTTCTTATAATTGTTATAATTGTGGTGGCTCTGGCCACTTTGCTAGGGATTGTACAAGTACTCGTTCTAATCGAGGTGGAGCTTGTTATAATTGTGGAGAACAGGGGCACTTAGCGAGGGAGTGTCCCAAGAGTGCTTCTAATGGTGGCAGGGGAGTAGCTGCTCATGGAGGTGGTCGACGTGCTGGAAGCATATGTTTTATCAGTGGCGAGGAAGGACACTTTGCTAAAGATTGTCAAAACGCATAGTTAGTTGAAACCCTTGCACTTTTGTGGTTTAGATTTTGTGACGATTGTAATTAAGTGGATTGTTTTTCAAAAGATGTTGGTTTCGAGTTGCACAGCCCAATTAATAAATCAATTGTTTTCCATATAATTACTTCATATTTTCCATGTTTTCTTGTGTGATTTCTGCCCTGTTTCAGTTTTGTATTTGGTATTTGCCAAGTCAAATGTCTATCTTAACTTTGTAGATAACATAATTTTCTTGTGAAAGTAAAAAAGCTTGATTTGTAGCCTGTTTGACCCGATGCTCTATTTATGTCCTAGTTTATCTAGATTCCAGGAACAATGACCAAAACAAATAGTTAAAGAGTTCAATGTATTGTTGTCTTTATAATGAAGAAGATATACTTACTAATTAGAGCTTAACTAAACCATTCTATGCTTTTTGTAATGATCCGTGATCCAAGTACCTGGATACACCATCTGGACTGACTCCAGATTTGGATTTTTTACCTAGAACTTGTTGGAAAATTAATCTAAACTTGTAGATTAATGTGGAGGAAAATCAGGAAACAAGTTCGGTTATGGAAATAAAGTGTTGATATGTCAACATGATTTGGTCAATCATAATTAAGAGAGAAAATATAAGATGATAAGAGATAAGATAAGATTATCTTGAGCAGCAAGAATAAGATAAGATGATATCAAATCATCGTTCTTATCCTTAGTTTGTAATGGTTAGTTTTTTTCCTATTTAAACAATGTAATCATTTTCATTCAATGCATCATTAAGCCAGAAGCATAATACAATGTAGTCTTTAGAGTATTTGGGTCTTGTACATATCAGTTTTCCTCTTGCTTATTTTCATTATTGTTCTTGTTATTATGATTCAGTTATTTGTTTAATTTCAACATGGTATCAGAGCAGGCGTTCCCTGGGGCGTAGCAAATGATTTCAAACAAGAAGCTCCAGGAGCTGAGAAGGCCACAGGCGGATTCCTCAGCAAGAGGAGCAGGAAAAAGAATGATTTTGTTATTAAAGAAGAGGAACTCATTTTTTCGTTGCAGCAGATGGTGTGCAAATTGTTGGAAGTAGATAGTTTCAGGTAGACGTTGCAGAAGGATGGTGGCAAAGTGGCATGTGTAGTATGGGACTGCCAAAAAGGACAAGACAAAAGCCATACGGGCTGATTGCCAGATGGGCAAAGTTGATTGCCAGATGGGCAAACACGAAAATTGCCAGACGGGCAAACACGAAAATTGTCATACGGCCTGATTGCCAGATGGGCAAAGTTGATTGCCAGATGGGCAAACACGAAAAGTGCTAGATGGGTAGAGAAGTTCAATAGCCATATGAGCTCAGTTTAAAAGCCACACGGGCTAGAAGGATTGCACGAGACAAGTTTAGATTAAGGGAGAGATTGTTGGAAAATTAATCTAAACTTGTAGATTAATGTGGAGGAAAATCAGGAAACAAGTTCGGTTATGGAAATAAAGTGTTGATATGTCAACATGATTTGGTCAATCATAATTAAGAGAGAAAATATAAGATGATAAGAGATAAGATAAGATTATCTTGAGCAACAAGAATAAGATAAGATGATATCAAATCATCGTTCTTATCCTTAGTTTGTAATGGTTAGTTTTTTTCCTATTTAAACAATGTAATCATTTTCATTCAATGCATCATTAAGCCAGAAGCATAATACAATGTAGTCTTTAGAGTATTTGGGTCTTGTACATATCAGTTTTCCTCTTGCTTATTTTCATTATTGTTCTTGTTATTATGATTCAGTTATTTGTTTAATTTCAACAGAACTTAGATTAACATCTAACCAACTCATATACATGCCCACATAGATTGTTATTATTATTTAAGATTTATTCTGTATATCTCGGCTTGCAACAACCTCGTGATCCAACTTTCTATTATTTGAATAGAATCCAACTGCACTAAAAAAATTAGGGGTTTGGATATTGTCCGAAGACTCTTCTGATTCAATATTCAGAAAATAATTTGACATAGAATCAGCTGGCAAGTTAAATGCCATAATGGTATTGCAACAATGTTGATGACTCCATGGTTCTATCTATTATGTGTTTGGTGGTGTTCTTTGAATCCAAAGCTACAGAGAAATATTAATTATTGGCGTCTGGGGGTTTTTGTCATGTTAACTGCGTAAATCTTCAGACATTGTGCAAACTTTTTGTTTGCAGCCTATAATTACACCTATTTGTCGAAGTATACTGATGCAGTTAATCACTGAACAAGAAAAGGTTTGTGAAATATGTTCTCTCTCTGTTTCGGCTGATCACAATTCGCTCTCCAATTGTCCCGATGGCCGTGTTGATAGCACAATCAGGTAACTTGACACTAAAAACTGGTGAATCAGCTTAGTTACTACCCTGCTTGAATCATTAGCATGATCGTTCCATGGAGTTTTGGATACCTAAACTCCATGGTATTACATAACGTGTTCTGTTCATATCACAACTATAAGATCAGAGATGAAGAAGCTTTCATTCCATTAATATGAACAAATCAAAGTCTACAATCAAGAAGATGATGATACATCTTCATATCCAATACTATGGTTACAAAGATAGAGTATAGAGCTAGAGAGTAAAACAAGAGAAAATGAATCTAACTAATCATTACTGACTATAGCTATTTATATCTATACAAGTTGTAACAAACTCATAACCGTCTTGCCACCTCAGCATACAGCTGTACACAGACGACTCACTCTGCCACTCTGCTTGCCACACAGTTATGCTCGTTTTCTGCTTGCCACACAGTTATGCTCGTTTTTGTATGATACAAAAAAAGCTTTACAAGCTCTGAAATACTCTGTTTCAAGAAAATAATAGGATACGCGTACTACATTAATACTTAGTTGCTTTGTCAAATACTCTATGTTTTTTTTTTTTTGAGAACGGAATGTCTTACTTCTGATCTACAATATTCGATATTCATTAATACTTTCGAACTACATTATCAAAGAAAATCTTGATTGAATTATGCACTTTATTTTGTTAATTATCAAATTGTAATACCAAATACGAAATTGAAACAGAGCACATATCACATTAACATGCATTACCAAATTGAATATGAATGAAGTAAATATATGGGAATCACAGCAGAACGCAAGTAAACAATTGATTAACAATAAACCAACGATTAATATTTGTATAATCAAATCCATAGTATAGCATCTGTAAAGAAAATAAGTACTGCAATTTTATTTAAATAAATAAGGCAGCTAACTATTTCTTCAATGAACTATTTCTTGACGTTTGGACAATCCTTAGCAAAGTGCCCTTCCTTCTCACAGTTAAAACACTTGAGTTTATCACGTTTAGCACCTCCACCGTCACCATTAGAACCTCCTTTGCCACCGTAAGAGACACTCGACGGACAATCCCTAGCAAAGTGGCCAACGCCGCCACAATTATAACAAGCTCCATTATCGCGAGAACGAGTCCTCCTACAATTCCTAGTTATATGTCCATACTCAACATCGCAATAAGAACAATAACTTGCATTCGGACAATCCTTAGCTAAGTGCCCAACGTAACCACAATTATAACAAGCATCCGTAGCATAACAATCCATACCAAAGTGACCATACTTTCCGCAATTATAACATTGAATTACCTTACGTCCACCACCATTATGAACATGCTTGATTGGAGAACCCTTGAGGACGGTAACATCAACGGCCTTATCTTTATTCTTTTCTTTATCAAATTGTACGAAGAACTCAACGAATTGGTTCTTGCGGAGGGTACGGAAGCCGTCATAATTAATATCGGAGTGGTGAACAAATAAGTCATCGGCTTCTTGGTTGTCGGGTTTGATGAATCCCCAGCCCTTTTGGTTGTTGAATCGAAGGACCACACCGTGAATTTTTGGATACTCTTGAGCCATTGATTATAAAAAAACAAAGTATGATAAACTACTTGGTTCTCTTAATAATGTATAACGTGTTTACCAAGTCTCTATTAATCTCGCAGATAGAATAATGTGATGGTACCGTGCATGTTTACGTGGGTATATATAGATGTAGGATGCAAAGGTTGGAAGGAAACCCTAAAACCTTTAGCATCTTGATTTTGGATTCCCTTCCTTCTATATCGTGTTGCCGCCTTGGCTGTGCTGTGCGAAAAAAAGAAAAAAAAAAAACGTAATGGAAGTTTCAGTTTTTCTCTTTTCAAAACGAAAATAAATTGTCAATTTCAAATTTTGTATAAAAGTGTATTTTAGGAGATATTAAAAGTTTTAATGTTAAAGATTTTAATTATTAAAGACTTTAATTTCAAAATCAATGTTTTTCTGAACAAGAATATATTTTTCAATTTGAATGTTTATTTTAAAATCATTTTTTCCATTCAACGTTATACATAATTTTTTTATAAGTTATAAAAATAATCTTAATTTAAAGTTTATTATTTGAATGTTTAATATTTTATTTCAAAAATAATCATAAGTTGAAGTTTTATAATTTATTTATTTAGCTCGGTTTATAATAACAGTTAATTTTTTTGTTATTGTTATGTCAATTAGGGCTCAGCGAAACTTGTACATAATGATACAAAAGTCAGATCATTCAGAAGTAATTTGGGGCGAGGCCAACTTTTTGCTAAAAGGCCGAGGCCGACTTCGTAGCTGTTTTCTAATCAAATTACAGTAAAACCTCCTTAAATTAATACTCGATAAATTAATAATCCCTCTAAGTTAATAATTTCTTCCGATCCCAACTTGGGTCAGTTCAAAAAATGATCAATTTCGATAAAATAATAAGATAATAATTTTTTTGAAAATCCTGTATAAATATATGGTCCCAATAATATTATAAATTAATAATTCAATTATAATCATAAAAATATATGTATTACCTTTTTGTAAAATATTATTCTGTGGTTATTAAAATTTGAATATATATGAAACTTTTCTTTAACCATCTTTTTTGCATCCAAAAGTTCGAATGTGGTGTTTTTGTAAAACATTAAAAAGTTATTAATCAATATTTTTGATGTCTTGAGTGATTCTTTACGTGATAAAAGTTCGAAAAATGTTGTTTTATCCTTGATATCGTATAAATATACATGAATATTTATTTTGAATCTCGCAAATACTCATTAAATTTGTAAACAATATATATTGAATTAATTGAATTAAGTATAAAACATAAATTGAACAATTCATTCTATTTAAATGTATGTAATTGTAAATTAGTTTTCTTTGATGTCAAAAATTCTCTATAAATTAATAATTATTAATTTATCGGTTAATTAATACCTCTCTCAACTATATTAATTTATAGAGGTTTTACTGTAATATTAACTATAAGTAAATTTAATAATTTACAGAGATTCGCTAGAATTCTTAACAAGTCTTGAGCTACACTATTCATTATTACCTTTGAGCTATATTATTCATCATGGGAAACTTATATATATGCTCCATGCCCTTCTATTGTATTATGAGAAGAAGTTACGTTTTGGGATAGTCAAAAGGAGTTAATAGAGGTTGATTATCTAACTAAGAAGAGCAAAAAGCAGTCACAGAATTAGATGATGGCAGCTTCAAGAAGGTGCATATACGTACCAGAAACCCGAATCAGTAGACTTCAACATTCCACTGGCCTGCCTTCTTCAATGATCTTTTGTACTCCGTCCAATTAATACCTGTTAAAAAGAAGAATGTTAAAAAGAAGAACACAGGAAGAAGACATTATGTAGAAGACCACATTAGATTAGACTGTAATGCGGTGCATATTGAATTCAAGGATAATATTATGTCTGTTAGGTAGCCGGCCTATTTTTTTTTTTTTTTCAAACTCACACCAAACCCCCCTACTACAACCCCCCTCCTATAAAATACCCCTCCCCCTTCATTAGTAAAATCACACCAAAACATCTTACTCTCTTCTCTCTTTCATAGCTGCTAGATAGTCCGTCCAGTAAGAAACTTACCTTGTGGTAGTTTCAGGCAGGTCAGAATAGGGGGCCCTCGTGCTTCTCTCTTCTTTCGTTTCGGGTGAGTTATTGTGAGAGTTTGGTCGGGCTATAGCCATCTGGGTCTACAGCATTAGGTGTTCGTCCAACCATTACAGCCGCAATAAGGGGAGTTCTCCAGGTTATCCGATCAAGTACCGAGGGGACAGTTCTGTCCAGGTTATTCGGTCCAGTACCGAAGGAATAGTCAATCGTTATATTACTATTCAGGGAATATTGTAATCATTATTATCATTATAGTGGAAGCATTCGGAGTTGTTCCCGTGGTTTTTACCTCTTTCTTAAGGGGGTTTTCCACGTATAAATCTTGGTGTTCATCTGTCAATATCTATTATTATTATTGACTGTTATAATCTCCGTATTTAATTTACGCAAAGACAGGAAACGGGAATTCCTAACAATGTCGACGTTCCATACCATCTTTGGCAGCCAATGACACCATGATGTCATCGATTCTCTTTTACCATTTCTTTAAGCCCGCACATATAGACGAATGTGTTGTTCTTTTGAGTAATTCCCAGAGCTCTTCTGAATATTGAGCCATGCGCTTTTGAATGTACATTTTTTCTCCTTTCTCGTTACTCTGTTCTCTACTCACAGCTCACTGCAAAGTCGAGTCTAAACTTATTTGGATTATTCTCCTTCATTTTCTCAAATTCCTAATCACAATAGTCAAAGATTATGTTAGTAATAATGTAGATAGGGATGTTGCAACTTTGGCACCTCCTTGCAATTTTGATTAGGGGGGGGGGAATTTTAACTAAGGGGGAAACACATGAAGAAGGGCGCGCATTTGATTTTTTTAGGCTGATTTTAGACATTAATTTTAAAATAAGTGATGTTTAAGAAAAACAAAGACATCAGCTTAATGCGGGATGATGTTATTACATTTTTTTTAACATCGGTGACATTTACAACCGATGTCTGATGTGTGATGTCTATTGAACTTTTTCTTGTAGTGTAACTACACCATGGATAGTCGTTTACACTGTTGCAATACCATTATGACTTTTAACTTGGCCTGATTATTCGTCAAATTGTTATTCAAATATTTAATCAGAAGAGTCTTCAGACAATATCTAAACCCCTATATTTTTTAGTGCAATTGGACTCTATTCGAATACTAGAAAGTTTGATTCTGAGGTTGTCGTAAGCATAGATGTAAAGATAAATCAAACATAATAATAACAATTTATTTTGGCATGTAAATGAGTTGGTTACATGTTAATCTGTCCAAGTTCTAGGTAAGAAACTTGAGCCTGGAGTCGGTCCATATTGCAAATAAAGATACTTGGTTCACGGATCATTACATGTCCACAAAGCATAGAACTCATTAAGTGAAGCTCTAATCAATACTATATCTTCCTTCATCATGAAGGCAAGAATGTATAGAACTCTTAACAAATTGTTTTGGTCAATGTTTCCGGAATCTAGATCAACTAGTACAGAAACAGATGATTGGGTCAAAAAGAGGTACAAGTTAAGCTTCTCACTTGCAAAATCCAGCAGGAGATACATGTAAACAGTTAGGTTTTCAACATTTGAAAGTCACCCCATGGACATCGAACGGTAGCAAGAAGATGAGTAGATATTTAATTTAGCAAACACCAAATGCAAAACTGAAACAGGGCAGAAGTCACAAACAAACATGGAATGAATTAACTATGAAGTAAATATACAGAGACGTAGGAAACAATTGATTTATTGATTGAAGTTAGGGATGGCAAAACAATCTGAACCGACGGATACCCGATCCAAAATCCGACTTTTTGGATATCCAAAACCCGACTTTTTGGATATGGATATGGATATGGATTTAAATTTCATACCCGAAATTTTTTGGATATGGATATGGATTTCATGTATACCGAGTCGAAACCCGAAACCCGATCAAAACCTGATCCGAACCCGAAACTCGAAAAATGCCCGAATTTTATTTATTATATTTTATATTTTATATATTGATATATAAGTTTATAATTTATATATAATATATAACTTATTTTTATAACCCATATAATCAAATACCCATTACCTAATATATCTACCTAGCCCATTTAACAAAAACCTACCCGGCCCATTACCTAACTTTACCTAATACACTTAATATATATACTCCTATACTATCTGTGTTTCATTTCTTCTGTGCGGCTCTTTCATTTCTCCTGTGCGGCTCTGTGTCTCAATTTTCTCTCTCTCGATTTCTGTCCTTAATTGGTAAAACTCAGGTAATCTAGGATGTGTAATCTAGACCTGGCAATTTGGTACACGACACGTGAACACGACACGAAACGACACGAAAAAAAAATGGATATGGGTTTTGATTTTTAGTACACGAAACACGAAAGTACACGAACACGAAATTACACGATAGATTTAGTGTCGGCTATGGGTTTTTATTTTGGGTACACGAAAGTACACGAAAGTACACGAAATAAAGATGTTAATAATTTACTGCTTATAGATTTTATGTATATATTAATATTATTTTTATAAATATATATATTTTACACAAAAATATACATATTTACAAGTTTTTATAGAGTTGTATTTATATTTATATATGGAAATGTAAAATATTTAATGTATATTTCATATGAATATAATATTTACTAATAAATTTTAACTAAATTTTATTTTTAATTTTATATAATATATACACGGAACACGACACGAAAGTACACGAATTCATTTCAGGTGGATACGGGTTTCATATTCAAGTACACGAATCCTGTTTCGGGTGGATACGGTTTTCACCTTCAAGTACACGAAACACGAAAGTACACGACACGAAAGTACACGACACGAAAGTACACGACACGACCCGATTGCCCGCTCTAGTATAATCCTCCGATAATGGTTATCGATTGTTTATATCACCGAATTAAGGGAAGATAATTGAGATTACTCATTTTTTTGTCTTAAATCGAGTCCTTTCCTCTTCGATTTTGATATTTACAGAGTTGGGGTTATATAAAATTGATGGCGACGAGTTTATAGATCAGAAACTCGAGTTTATTTTCCGGTTAAAAACTCGATGCCACATTATAAAATTGATGTTTATTGATGTTTTGATGATGCAGATCGGGGTTGAATCGCAGTTATTGGTGGCGGATATAGTACTGTTTGTGCGTGTATTGTATGTATACATGGAGTTGATGAATCGAATAGAGGCTGTGAGTTTAATCCTTTGCTGAGGTTGGGAGTTTAAGGCTTTGGAGTATACCCCTTGATTTAATTAATTTCATGTATTAAGGCTATGGAGCAGTTGGATTAGCCTTCTGTATTAATTTCATGTTGATTTGGTTGTTTTTTTTGTTAATAATTTTGTCCAGGATTGCAAGTTGCTCCAGGATTTGGTTAATTAGCACACTACAACACTTCTGGCCATTTGTGACATCCATCTTTTGACGGATTAGGCGGAGCCAGAACATGCGCATGTGTTTGCAAGAGAGTGATGTAAACTGTGTTTTTTTTATAAATAAAATTTTCGGGTTTTGGGTATATCCAAATCCGATCGGGTATCCGTTGAATTGGATTTGGATATTAATTTTCTGGTATTTTTCGGGTTCGGATCGGGTTCGAGTATGGCATAAATTTTCGGGTTTAGATTTAGATATTGTCATATCTGAACCGATCCGACCCGATTGTCATCCCTAATCAATATATATATATATATATATATATATATATATATATATATATATATATATATATATAAAGGAGGATAGCGGGAGTTTAGGCGGCGCTCTAATATCGTCTCAATCGATTTTTCTAATTTTCTAGAATTTTAAACACTAACAAATATAAAAATATCAATTAGCATATTAGAAGTAGAATAGGTGTTCGAATTTATAAAGGAGAAGAGTTCGAATTTATAGGAAAGACATATGATTAGAAGTTCTATTGGAAGTATAATAAGTATTTATAAGGCATACGATTAAAAGTTCTATTGGAAGTAAAATAGGTGTTCGAATTTAAAAAGAAAAGAATTGATATGTTTAAGTAATAAAAGAACAATGAGTAAAAGAACAATCTTATGCAGAAATCCTAAATAAATACAGGAGTATCTATAATATAAAAAGAAAATAAGATGTGTTTTCATTTTCTAAAACTCCAAAATTTTAGAAAATCTAGAGAAAGTATAAATTGGAATTCACTCTATTTTTTAGGTTTTGATTTTAAGGAAAAAAAATTGTTGTGTAAGATAAGTATCATCAATAATATGTAATGAAGTTAGAATTTCGATCCCAAACGAGAGCGGCTCAAAACGTGTTTAACGGGAAGACGACTCACTATAAAAGATCGTACTAGCTATTAAAATATCATATGATGTTATAAATTTTATTTTATTTTTAGGATTTGATTTTTATGGATAAACATTATGATACAAGTAATATATGTAAAACTTAGGTTTTCGGTTAACGTAAATGTATTGAATTTTTTTAAAAATATTGAAACGCCGCCGCGAAGCGCGGCTTTATCAACTAGTTGAAGTATATAATTCAAAACCAACATCTTTTGAAAACAATCCACTTTACTACAATCGTAAGAAAATCTAAACCACTAAAGTGCAAGGGTTTCTTAACAAAGTAACAGCAAACTATATATGGCTGTAAATTCATTAAACATTATAAAATTTCTGTCAAATACATAAAAAATTCGTATTTTTGTGAAAATCTCGAAGATTAATTAACTGTAAAATTCATTAAATATTATAAAATTTCTGTCAAATACTATTTCAATTGGTGTTTTCTAGTGTAATTAGTTGATTATCTCTAAATTATGCAGCCAACCGTATTTAAAATAAATAATTTTGGTTGTATAATTTAATAACAAAAATAAAAATAACTCCTCCAAACACTAAACCTAGCATAATATACACTCGTAAAAAAAAACCTAATACATAGTGAACTGGATCAAACACTTGTAACGTGTCGGGACATGGCGCTGCCGCCGTTGCCAGAAGATATAATTCTAACCGAAATTCTGATTCGATTGCCGGTAATATCCCTGATGCGATTACGCTCCGTTTGTAAGTCATGGAAATCTCTATCTTCTGATCCTAAATTCATCAAAGATCATCTTGATTACACCACCAAAAACCCTGACGACGATAATCTCGTAATTTACAAAATTTACGGAGGCGAATACTGTTATTTATCTATTCTCGATAGACTGTTTGATCCTGCTCCTCACTCCAGCCATGAAATATATGCACGTGGTAGGATATACATGCTTGGTTCAATAAATGGTTTATTCTGTATTTTTTTTCCGAAATTAAATCAGTTTATACTATGGAATCCTGCTATTAGAAAAACTAAGAAAATTACACGACCTAAACCACTTAATAATGGAAATCCTCGTTTGGACTTTTTTGGATTTTGCTGGGATGCATTAGAAAACGATTTTCAAGTGGTTGTCTTTTATCATGCAGAAGGAGAATCTGTTGAAATGTTTAATTATAGCCAGCATGTTTACTCATGCAACTCCGATTCTTGGAGGATTCTACATGATACTATTAAATTACCAATGAGGCCTTCATCAAAGATGCCGTCAGTGATTGTAAATGGAGTGCCATACTGGCCGAACGACTACTATCCTCAGGAGGGGAAATTACATATGTTTAAGTTTGATGCTACGGGTAAAGAGTTGATTGTGTTGCCTGAACTTGATGTTGCCAATGATATCCGTATTGTTAATTGGAAGGAATGCATATCTGTGCTGGTGTATACGTCTCGGTCTTCAGAATGTTTGGTGCATGTTTATAGTTTCGATGAGAGATGTGGTATTTGGAGCAAAATGTTCCATGTTGGACCAATACCTGGGTATTTGAGTAAGTTGTTGGGTTATTTTAAAAATTGTGAAATTGTGTTCTCTGCAGATGGGATGTATATGTGCTATGATCACAAAACAAATAAAATTAAAGCACTTGCTCACCAGAGGGTAATGTACTTAAATTATACCGCTAGCCTTGTGTTTCTTGAAGGAATGAAGCCGATGCACCATGTAGATCCTCCTGTATTTTGGAAACAACAAAGGTACACTTCAAATTTTATTCTTTTTCTTTTTCCCTTTTTTTTTTTGTGAATTCGTCTCTTTTGTTCTCCAGTGGTTTCGTGTGTAAGCTAGTATGTGCTTTTCTTTTCTTCTTTTGGTCAAAAATTCTCAAATATTCTTGCAGGACCTATTAATTATGTTCACATGTAACTAAAATGAATTAGGATGGAACATAACAAATAACAAATGAAAGGATTCAGAGGTGAACAGTGTCAAATATTGCAGAGTATATTACTCCATCCATCCCATTTTACTTGTCCCTTTTGACTTTTTAGTGGTCAAATTGATCAATCTTTAATTAAATATTACATAAAACTTATTCAATTAATATTTTTGATAACTGAAAGTTGCATTGTAACATAATTATATGTATTTTGTAATATTTTTTTTTCAGTTATATAAAACATATAAATTTCAATCAAACTTCGATCATTGATCAATCAAAAATCAAAAGGGACATACATTTTGAAACCGTCATAAGATTGCGATTGAATTATTTTTGTAATGTAGTAACGAAAGATAAAAATTTTGATACCATCTTAAGATTTTTAAGAAACACTTGAACAACAATGAAAAGCATATATTTGATAGTGTGTATTGATGTATGTAATGTGTTTTAATTGTAAGGATGAGTGCCTCCTTCAAACTAACTAGGACTATACTTAAAGCGGTACTACACTCTTCCGTGCTCGTAGGATTAGGACTAAGGTCTCATACGTGGTTTACTGAAAAATGAGGTTTGTTAGTTTGGTCTACAAGAAAATAAGGTTCGTAAGTTTGATTCATTACTTTCATTTTATTATATATCCGTTGCATAAATGTGAGATGACGCTTTAGAATGAAGGTTGATTTAATAATTTATTTGATGGACGAGTGTTAGATGCGGACGAATTCTAAGAAGATATAAATTGTGAGGATAATACTCTTGAGAATATGATTTTTTTTTACACAATTTGGTTACTTTTCTTCCGTGGTGATTTCCTACATTTTACATATACATAAAAAAATGTTGAATTTTAATTCAGTTTTTATATCTCGATAACAAATAGAAGTTGTTGTTAAATTCATTATATTTCGTGCAGAGCTGAATCTGGACTGACGGCAATGAGGAGTACGAACAGTGATTCAACAAATTTTAAGTTCTATACTCTTATTTAGTGGGCGTTTGGCTGCACATTTAAGCTTCTTATATATTTAGACAAGAAGTTGACATCTACTTATAGCACCTGTTCGGATACTTTCATTTATAGTAAGATTTGTGCCTAGGTGAAAGTAGACGATTGCCTACTTTTGAACCAACTTATTACTTATCTACTAATGGTAATAATTTATAGTCTCTTGTCTTGTTAAGAGCCGTGGTCCTTAAGTTTGGTTATAAGAGAGGATAGTGCTGAGAGCTTTTGTAAGATAGATCATTATTCAAGCAATACAATTGTCTAGTTCTCTCTAGTGTTTCTTGTTCTTCACTATGCAACTGTGAAAGTATTATGGTATCAGAGCTGCAAGTGTTGATAGCAAAGAAACCACTTTTTTAAATATGTTCTTCATCACCAAGGCTGTCCATTGATTCAATCATGGCAACCGGTAGTAAATTCTCGTTTGCAGACCTTCAAAACCCTTTATTTATTCACCCTTCTGATGGACCTACGTCCATTAGTGTGATAAAACTTCAAGGAGCAGCAGATTATCGAACATGGAAACGAGCCATGGAGATTCAGCTAGCTTCGAAGAGAAAACTAGGATTCGTTGAAGGTACTGAGCTAAGGAGCACCACTGATGTCACAGAAGGCATTCAATGGGATACTTGTAACAATATGGTGCTGTCCTGGATACATAATAACATCTGTGATGCTATAAAGACATCGGTGTTATTCATAGGTTCAGCTGCTGAAATATGGAAGCAGCTTGGAAAGAGATTCAATCTGATTAATGGGTCAAGAAAGTACAAGCTGTGCAAAGATCTGTACAGTCTCAAACAAAATGGCAAACCACTGGTTGAATACTACACTGCTTTGACAGCATTGTGGGATGAATTGGAAGCCATGAGTGGTCTACCTACTGTTGCTGCATCAACAGATGAAATCAAGAACCTGATAAAAGCCATTAAGGTACAAAGAGATGAATCTCGTTTGTTCCAGTTCTTGAATGGATTGGATGAAGTCTTTGGACCACAAAGAAGCCAACTGCTGATGTCTTCGAAATTACCAAGTGTTGAAACAGCCTTTGCAGCAATTCAGCAAGAAGAGGCACAAAGAAGCACTCTACAACTTTCTGGTGAAGAAGACATATCAGCTATGTTTAGCAAAGGAGTGAACATGAGCACACCCAAGCAAGTAGTATGTACCGTGTGTAAACGTCAAGGCCATCTGGCTGACAAGTGCTACACAGTGGTGGGATACCCAAACTGGTACAGCAAACCAGGTAGGTCAACAACAAGAGGAGGAGGTAGTACTGGTAGATGGAGTGGACAGAGAAACCTAGGAAACAGGTTTGGGAATGCACCATTGGCCAACAATGTAAACTGTAGTGGAGGTGATAGAGGAGACAGCTCCAATGTGGTCATCACACATCAACAGTTCGAGCAACTACTCAAACTCATACCTGGAAATGCTGGTACACAAAATGTTCAAGAAGAATTTGACACACCATTTTCAGGTATGATTACAAGCAATTATGTTCGATCTGTAACACAAGATTGGATAGTTGACTCTGGTGCATCTGATCACATGGCATGTTCTTTAAGTCTATTACACAATGTTAAATCTGCACCCTCACACCTCACAACCAAATTACCTACTGGTGCCACTGCACACATAACTCACATTGGTGACACTGTCTTGAATTGTGGTCTTGTTTTGCTAAACGTTCTGTTTGCACCTCAGTTCACACACAACCTTTTATCTGTCACCAAACTCAGCAAAGACAACAAATGTGATGTTTTGTTTGATGAAAATAAATGTCTGGTGGTCAATTCTATTTCCAAGGAGACAGTATGTATTGGTCACCTTAGAAATAACCTATATTACTTGAGCAATCAAACCTCAGTCCCAGTCAATAGTAAAGTGTGCAATGTCACTTCTCAGTCCAACTCAAACACTACCAGTGATACCATGTACACAACTTGGCACAACAGATTTGGACATGCCTCTGATTCAGCCCTTAAACATGTCAAGTGTGTGAAACCTTTTATTCCACATCAACCTAAATTCTGTCTGATTTGTCCCATGTCAAAGTTCACAAAATTACCTTATACATTGAGTCACTCTCATGCTTCACAACCTTTTGATTTGATTCACATCGATACCTGGGGACCATACAAGGTTTGTACCAAGCAAAAGTATAAATATTTTCTGACATTGGTCGATGATCATTCTCGAATGACTTGGCTCTACTTGATGGTTCACAAGTCTGATTATGGTCAGACAATTCAAAACTTCTACAACTATGTTTCCAATCATTTCAAGAACTCTATCAAGACTATTCGGAGTGACAATGCACCTGAATTTAATGATCAAACCTGCAAGAAGTTTATGTCTGATCGAGGGATAAAACATCAAACCTCCTGTACTCACAGGCCACAACAAAATGCTCGAGCAGAAAGGAAGCACATGCATGTCTTAGAGGTTGCACGAGCCTTGAAATTTCAGTCAAATTTACCTGCATCTCACTGGGGGGATTGCGTTCTAGCTGTTGCATATATCATAAACAGAACACCCTCTTCTATTTTAAACCAATTAACCCCTTATGAAGTGCTGTTCAAAAAACCATTTGACTACAACGAACTGAAGGCATTTGGTTGCCTAGCTGTAGCCTCACCTCCTTGTCCAGTCACTGATAAATTCAAGCCATGTGTTGTGCCATGCATATTTGTGGGATATCCAGCAAATAAGAAAGGATTTAAACTCCTTCATCTAAGTACAATGGTGCCCTTTGTATCCAGAGATGTCAAATTCTACGAGCAAATATTTTCCCTCAATGGTGACAAAACTGATGCCTATATCAATCCCATGCCAGCAGTTGGGATACCTCCAAAGGCTCCGATTTGCGATTGGGATGAGTTTCAGCCACGTGATGATCAAGAAGAGCCTGAGACTAATGAAACAGAATCATCTGATGACAATGAAAATGATGCATCAAATGTGGAACTCAGAATATCTCAAAGACCTAAGCAAGCACCTGCCTGGATGAAATCTTATGTTACTCAACCATTTCCCACACCAACAGCTTTGTGCACCACTGTTGTTGACCAACTGGTTCCATCTATATTCCAGTCATTACTCACTTCGATTGCAGCTACTGAAGATCCCAAGACTTTCTATCAGGCTGTAAAACAACAATGTTGGATAGATGCTATGAATCTAGAGTTAGAAGCATTAGAGGCAAATGACACTTGGGAAATAACAACATTGCCTCCTAACAAAAAGGAAATAGGAAGCAGGTGGCTGTACAAAACAAAATTCAAGGCAGATGGGAGCATTGAACGATACAAAGCACGACTTGTGATCTTAGGATGCAAACAGGTATATGGAATCGATTATGTAATCACTTTTGCTCCAGTGGCCAAAATGGCCACTATTCGAGCACTCTTGGCAGTAGCAGCAGTTAATGACTGGATGGTAGTTCAAATGGACGTTACTAACGCATTCTTGCATGGTGAGTTGGAAGAGACAGTCTATATGAAGTTGCCATTGGGATACACTCACTTAGGATGCAGAATTTTGAAAGAAACCACTTATTTCACACCCACTGCAACACCTGTGATGGTATGTCGACTCAAGAAATCCCTGTACGGGCTGAAACAAGCACCAAGAAATTGGTTTTCCAAGTTGTCAAGTACACTGATTGATCTTGGATTCGTGCAATCCAAAGCTGATTACAGCTTGTTCACTCATACAAAGTCTGACTCCATTACTCTTGTGCTGGCTTATGTTGACGATCTATTAATTGCTGGTAACTCTGAAGCTGAAATTATTGACCTTAAAAAGATGCTCTCGTGCAAGTTCCACATGAAAGACTTAGGAAACCTGAGTTATTTTTTGGGCCTTGAAGTGGACAGAAGTGCAGCAGGTTTCTTTGTGTCTCAACACAAGTATCTACTTGAAATTCTCAAAGAATTCAACATACACACTGGCACACCAATAAAGATACCTGTTGACATTCACCTTAGACTTACCAAAGAAATGGGCCATCCTTTGAAGGATCCACACCCTTATCAACGTCTCTTGGGCAAATTGATCTACCTCACAGTCACTCGACCTGACATTGTGTTCACTGTTCATATCCTAACTCAGTTTATGCAACACCCATGTGAAGCTCATATGCAAGCTGCTCTACACCTGCTTAATTACCTTCTAGGAACTACTACTCAAGGTATCTTATTGGCATCCAATTCTACTACAGAGTTGCACGCATACAGTGACAGTGATTGGGCCACATGTCCAATGAGTAGACGATCTACAACTGGGTTCTGTGTCTTGCTTGGTTCTAGTCCTATCTCCTGGAAAACAAAGAAACAGGCTGTAGTTGCTCGATCATCTGCTGAAGCAGAGTATCGTGCAATGGCCTTAACCTCCTGTGAAATCACTTGGCTGCAGGCATTGTTCAAAGACCTGGGTATCGCTCATCTCCCTCCTGCTGTGTTGCACTGTGACAATAAATCAGCCATTGCCATAGCTGCTAATCCAGTACTACATGAGAGAACCAAGCACGTGGAAATTGACTGTCATTACATTCGGGACAAGATCAATTCAGGAACAATCACTACTGTCCATACTCCAACTCACTCCCAAGTCGCAGACATATTCACCAAAGGGCTGTCAGCTAAACAACATTTCTATCTTTTGTCCAAGCTTGGAGTTCAGTCACAGCCTTTCACCACCAAGCTTGAGGGGGAGTAATAAGGAGACAACAAAAGAAACCACTTTTGTTCTATTGCATTAGTTTTTAAGGGCAGTTCAGTGTCCTCTTAGTTGGTGTTTATTAGCTTTGTCTTGATAACTTTTGTCTGCATCTAGGTTGTTAGCTTGATCATGTAGTTTGTTATCTGTCTTTGGTTTCTAGTTATAGCCAGCCAGTCTCTTGTCTTGTTAAGAGCTGTGGTCCTTAAGTTTGGTTATAAGAGAGGATAGTGCTGAGAGCTTTTGTAAGATAGATCATTATTCAAGCAATACAATTGTCTAGTTCTCTAGTGTTTCTTGTTCTTCACTATGCAACTGTGAAAGTATTAGTTCTGCATGATCACAGGACATTCGGTAGCTCGTCTACCCAACAACGAGTTGCCATGGACTAAGCAAACAAGCTTTCATCAATCTTTTTCAACTACTATTCCGCATCCACAGGAGGGTGCTCTCATGATCTCTGTTGGTTGTATATGCTGGGCCAGTTTTACCATTTTACAAGTAACTCATTAGACCTACCTCTGAATCAAGCATATAATTTAAATTTTAATAGTGTGCATTGGGTTTAACAGAGCACGAGAGGTATTAGCCACAAGTGGTATTAGCCATAATACCCTCTGCTTGGCTTGAATCGATCTCTTGTGCTCTGTTAGACCCAATGCACACCATTAAAACTTAAATTATATGCTTGATTCGGAGATAGGTCTAATGAGTTATTTGTAAAATGGTAAAACTGGCCCAACATATACAACCAGCAGAGATTATGAGAGCACCCTTTAGAGAATCATGTGGATGCGGAATAGTAGTTGAAGAAGATTGATGAAAGCTTGTTTGCTTAGTCCATGGCAATCGGAGCGGAGGTCCTTTAAACAGCGTCATTGCCATAGCTCCGCCAACTGTTACTATTGTTCCTGAAATCTTTCCTTGGCTATGTCTGCTCTTCAATTTTACTTTTTCAAGTCTACAGTTACATAAATTTCGTTATAGAAATACTTGACTAATTAAGGTTAGGTAATTTATATATAGTGTACTAAGTTAAATATATACCCGGAGATCCAAGCCATGATAAAGATGAGAGCAGGGATGATATTGCTTAGAGCTATAGCTAAAGTTGCTGTTGTGTACTTCATCCCCACATAGTACAAGTTCTGGTCGATCACGGGTCTGCAATTGTTAGATAATTTAATTGCATGACTCATAAAAACTCTTTAAAGAATGTTTGATTAATTATAAGATTTTGTGTAATTTATTTACGTATAAGTACATACTCCAACAGGCCCATCATGAAAATCTTGAAGAAGATGGAGAGAGTCATGCTTGGCCTTACTTTCCTCCAAAGCAAACCAATATATATGGAGAGATGGCAACCTATTAGTTTCAACACATTTGGGCAAACATTACTATAAAATACACTTGCACAAATTATGCTCTAGAATAGTGATCCATACTTTTGAAAATGTTAAATGAACGATGCTATTAACTTTTCTGAGATTATGAAGTAATCTAATTAATGCTTGTGCAGGAAATTCTTGTATACAATTAGCAGTTGGATAAGTAAGACTTGGAAGCACCATTCTGGTGACTAAAAGGTAACACATATCACAAATCTATTGTAATTTTACAGTTCCGTGTGTTTATGGACTTGTTTCTTTTGTTGCTGTTTCAATTTCAACTAACCCTGAATGTTTACATGTTCCTGTATGAGAAAAACAATAGCTAACTCTCTTCATGTGGAAGGCTATAAAAGTTGCCTAAAAAACCACTTTGAATCAACTTTAAACATATGAAAATCATCTTTACCACTTGGCCAAAAAATAAAGAATCGTTGTAGATAGCAAGACATGTGGGATAGCAAGACATGTGGGGAACCAGACTGGTCAGTTATACCATACATGTACACCGGAGCTGTTACCGATGTATATTCGGTTTTGCTCTTCATCAAAATACACAGCAGTGATGCCTTCCAGTGCATCTTCAACTTTTGTGCTTATCCCAGAAGATTGATCCATCTTCTTGTTGAAATCAGGATCAGAGCTTATCCAAGAAGTGGCATTAATCTTTGGTATACTGCGTCCCGTCACTGTATGACTGATGTTGATTGAACTCGCTGTATGAAATGGAATGTTAGTATCATCTTCTGAATTTCTGGTAAAATATGATAAAATTAGCTACATTAAGCTATGTGAAATAGAATAAAACAATACAAACAAATATGTACAGTAGATGCATATTTTAGTAAGAACTAAGAATAACAAATTTAACCATACAAACAAATATGTTGACTGTTGAGTACATACAATACATACAAATTACAGATCCAAAACTTCAATTATCAACATATAGAAACATAACTTCCTGAAACATAACACCCTGTAAAAGAACATCATAACATAACTGTATCATCATCTCCCATTACAAACCACCTCACATTCTCCATTCCCAGCTTCAAAGTCTCTGATACAATCCTCGAAATTCGAATAGCAAACCTATGTCCTTTCTTGTTCTTATAGTCAAATCCATCAGTCTTGCCTGAGATTCTCACCTCAGGCAAGCTCAAGGCCTCTTCTTTCTTGGAACTTACATGACTATCTAACCTAACAATCCCCCTCATTTTTTCACCTCTCCACCATAACTTCATGTAATTCTTTCTCTTTTCCCACAGCTTAGCAGAAGCTGCAATGCCAAAAACAATATGTTTAAGCTCAGTTTTCTCAACAATCTCTGGGGTTTTAGCCAAAAAGGTTTTTTTTCTGACTCCAAAATCTTGATAAATCTTGAGCAGAAAGGCTTCTATGAGAAGAATTATACAACTTTTCACCACCACAAGAAGGGGAATTTGCAGCAAACTTAACAGTAATCACTACACAAGTTGCAGAAACAATCAAAACCAACAAAACATCACTTTTAGCCAAAAGGGTTTTGTTCTGACTCAAAAATCTTGTGCAGAAAGGCTTCTATGAGAAGAATTATACAACTTTTCACCACCACAAGAAGGGGAATTTGCAACAAACTTAACAGTAAACACTACACAAATTGCAGAAACAATAAAACCAAGCAAAACGTCACTCTTTGGCAAAGCTCTTGCATTCCCTAATGGGCTTATCATCTGATCCCATATCATTTTTTCGGAATTTTTTCAGTAAGTTTCATGGCTCAAAGCTAAAGAACAAAACTTTTCAAGAAAATATGAAAAGGGCTGTTATAAAGATTGGTTCTTGAAAATCTTTACATAAATTTTAGCAAAAAAAAAAGGTATGGGTGCTTTGATAGAAAGTTAAGAATGAAGGTACAATGTTAACAGAAGGTAGAATCAAAGATAAAAGAAGCAAAGAAGATTACAAATTAGTTATGATGATGTATGAGTATGAGAGGAGAGATAAAGAGGAGGTGCATTAGTTACCTGCCAGGTAGCAAATTTCTTTGCATAAAGCTTGTCACAAAATGCTGTTTTCAGCTTCAATACAATCTATATATAAAACTAGGATGTTTTGCCCGCTTCGCATGGTGCGATCTAACATTCTTTTTTTTAAAAAAAGAAATATTTTTTATTTGTTTGTTGCTAAATAAAAACAAAGTATTTGTGATACTGAAAAAACGTGTTTATTGCTGATGGGCCAACATTTGGGCCGACCAAAAATTTCAAGTAAAACTACATTTGAACCATTTCATCCATTTGTAAAGGTTTTAAGTGATGGGCCAATATATATGGGCCAAAGATGAAAATCGAAAAGATCAGAAGTTTTGAAATTATAGATAGTAACGAAAAGTTTGGAAAGGAAAATTGATTACTTGCTGTCAGTTACGGTTGGCAGCGTGTAATTACACTGTAATTACGGTTGGGAGTTGTGTAAATGCAGTTGTTTGAAGTATAAACTGAGTCTTTTACCATTGTTAGAAGCAGAGAAGTTTGTAAGCTAACTCAGAAATAGTTATGGATTCGAGTCGTACGAAGATTCCGAAATTTGTCAAAATGCTCAGTTCTGAAGACTGTCGAATGAATGACATGGTGAGTAAATCTGGTCTTTGCGTTTCTCTCTGTTAGCATGTAAGTCTTTATTTGTACTCATTAATTTTGTTGTTTGTGAATGTTTAATAATTTCTTTGTAGGTGGTTCCTCGTCGTTATTGTACTCAGTATGGGGATGCACTTCCTAATACGTTTCGTTTGAAACTTCGTACCGGTTGTGAATTTTGGGTTGATTTTGATAAGAGAAGGCGGCAAATCAAGGGTCTGTCTTTGTTCTTTAAGCATTTTGATTTGAAGGGAGGTCAGAGTCTTCTGTTTGAGTATTGTGGAGGTTACAATTTCAATGTTTACATACTTGGTGAAGACTTTTCAGAAATTGAAACCCAAACCTTGTTCACCGTTTTCAAACCCGTGCACCTGTTCCAGGTAAAGTATTGCTTATAACTTGTAAATTATTTCCGCTCACAATTGTTAGTAATTAATGAAATGTGTATTAAGTTTTTTTTGGGTTTTAGTTCGCGTAATGGATGGTGGTTGGAAGTTTGCAAAGTTCATGACCGCTTCTGAAAGAATTATCGATTCAATTGTGAGTGTTTTTGGTATTGTTTATTTTGTAAATTTATAGAATTGGATGCATGATTAATTTAGAAAAACTCTTAAATGCAGGTTCCTCATACTTCGTTTCTTCAAAAGTTCCCTGAAATTCCAAAGAGACAAAATTTTCTTCTTAATAATGGGGAGAGATTTGTTGGTAGTTACAACATGAACAATCACACAGTCAATGGGTTACAACAGTTGTGCAAAATGTTTAGTATTTCCAGTTTGAATTGTTTCACTCTACTGTTGTTCACCTATGATGGTGGACACATCTTGCAGACTGATATTTTTGATGAGGAAATGATTGAGCTGGTCTTTCCAAATAGAGGTAAGCTTGCTTTTGCGTGTTTTATTGTACCGTTTGTTAATTTCTTAATAACAGTAAAAACTTTGTGTTTAATTTGATGTAGGTTGTCGCGATTCAAAAATAAGAAAGGATGATAGCAATATTGGTATGTAATATTTGGTTGATGGACTATTTTTAAGTGTCAAGGCATTCTGATTGTAAACTTAATGCATATGTAGGTGAGAGTTCTGGTATGGGGGGAGAAAGTGGGAAATTTGAAATAACTGTTAAACCGTTTCACATGTATGAGTACTGCCATGGAGTGGTAAGTTCCGAAGTTTTTTTGATGTAATTCGAAAATTTTCTGTTTTATACATTATTTTTCATGTTCAAGTTGATATGTTTGTTGCAGGATATTGGGGTTTCATTCAAACATTTGACTGAAGTTTGGGGAAGAAAGGATTATATAAAAGTATATCAAGGTGAGCGATGTTGGCCATTGGAAATACGAAAAAGGAAGGACTGGAAGCGAACAACCATTCACGATGGTTGGATTGAATTGCGGGATGATCTGGAGCTAAAAGTCGGTGATGTTTGCATTTTTACTTGGAAGGATGAATCTTGTAGGGAATTTACTTTTGAGGTGCTTAATTCTAATTAGGCCTCTATGTGCTTCTAAACTTGTTTCAATGCTATGTTATTTGGTAATATTTAGACTTTCAGTTGGGATTTTCTGATTAGTATCTTGTTTTATGATTAATCCTATTGCATGAATTAATTAATCATACTGCAAATCATATTTCATACCATATTCAAGATTACAAAACATTGCAACATTACAAAAGATTATATTGGTTAACAAAATCATTGCTATATTGGTAGGAGATTGCATTTATCTTCAAGTTGTCTGATAGTTGAGTTGAGAGATATCATCTAGGTGGTAGGACGATCCTGATGGCTGCAAATTTGAAATTATAAGGTTAATATAATAGATTAAAATTTGTAGGCTTTGGGAAAGATTATTTACCTCTGGTGTGACGGTTTGAGTGTGATGAATTGTTTGTTGTTGGTGTAACATGTCCTCTTCCATGTTAAATCCAAGAGAGATATCAGTTGCCTCATAAACTTTGTTTTTCTGTTGGATATTTTCCTCTGTTATTAGCAACTGCATATAGACCTTGGCTTCCATTGTTTTGATGATTGTAGGGAATGAATCATCCTATTGTTAGATAGAGTTTGAAGAAGTTAGTAGGCATAAATTTGTAAATTGCAAATAGACATATGATTAACAGATTTACCTCCTTCTCAAGCTCGAAAACAGTTTTGTTCAAGATTGTGCGCACTTCTCTATCGAACAAAGTAATTTGAATTTCACCAGTTTGATCCGAAACAATCGCAGAAAGCTTGAATCTGTAAGATTTTGAAATTAGAATACGTAGTTATGATGTTCAAATTATAATCTGTAGTTAGTTATACTTTTTGTTAGGATATGGAACTATTCTGTTGCACTTTTTGCAACAATAGTTATGATTTTCTGGTTGAATTTTGCTGTAGCATGAGGTGCATACAGCAACCTTCCACGTGTTACTATCTTCAACGTACTTCATCCTTCCTTTACAAATCACCTCATCCTACATAAAGTAGTTATGAAGCAGTTATAAAGTGATTAAATTTAGTACATAAGTTGGAATAGCTGCAAGATCTGTTTCTCACCTCAATGAATTGAGCCCCCAGTTTCTTAATTTCAGCCACCGTACACAGCTTATAGCTCTTTTTCCTTGTAGAAAATTGGCAATCTGAGAAGTGTGCTTCTTTTAACCTACGAAACATGATGTAGAAATGGTATAATTGTACATCAGAAATGAAGTTACATAGCCGTATATGTAAGGTAACAAAAGTTGTGGATCTTACATTTTACGTAGTTGAGTAACGCTGTGATGATCATAGTTTATGTAGAACTTTGTCGGTGAGTAATTGCATATATCAATTTGGTCTGTAAACATAACTATGTAGTTGAGTGAAATTGCATAAATTTGAATTAAATTGCCACATAAATATGTAGATCAGTAACATTATATACTTTGCCACATGCTGATTCGTCCGCTTGCAATAATGAGAATTATAGGTTCCTCCTGGACATTTGACATAGCCTCTTCAAATTCAACAGCGAAGTCATTCCAAAATGTGACATTTATCTTAGTCCTTCATGAAAGAAATGATATATAGTAAATTAGTAAATTGTTGAAAGTAGTAATTTTGGACACTAATATTTTGTCCTTAAAATGTAGGGTTTGACCTTCCATCAGTCAATTTGAATTTGATGTATGTTTGTGTCTTTCCTTGGGGATTTTCCTTTATTGTAACTGTTTCCCTATTCTGGATAAAGCCCACAACATCTGGAAAAGGGAAGGCATATAGTAGTTAACCGACCAAGTTTGATACTGATTAAGTCATAGAGTAGTAAAAAGGTGATATGTATACCTACTAAGTTGTGATACTCTTTAGCCATTTTCGGGAGGTCTTGGAATTCATAGAAATCAAACATGTTCTTTGGGATGAAAATTTCACTTTCATCTACCTCCTTTAACTTTGTATCTGAGTTGAAAACAATATGTTTGTCAAAGTTAACAGGCCTGAATTTGTCTTTTTCAGTGTACTCCTTAACTTGGAAATTTTTGATGAAATATATTTTTCCCACTTCTATGATTCTTGCCATCCTGTCTGAAATTGATCCTGGAATGTTGGCTTGCAATCTACAATTCTATAAATTGTAGTAAACGTAAGTTAAAATTTTTTATAAGTAAATACCCATATAAGCTTTTGCATAAAATGAATTTATGGAAACATACCTTTGCATCAAGAAGTAAAACATTGAATCCTTTAAATACTTCCCCTGTTATACTAACTCCTCTCCATTCTCTTATAACTCTGACCTTCACTTTCCAATCGATTCTGCCTTTGGTGACATTCCTTAGATTTTCAAAGTTATTAGTTGACATATTTGCAGTTGCTTGTAATGTGTTTGCAGATGTAATGAGCTTCTAAAGACCATGTAATGTATTTGTAGTAGTTGGTAAAGTGCAAATGTATTAAATGTGGTTCTTGAATGGCATTACATTGAAGAGCTAAGTTTGATAGGTTTATTGCACTACTTCCCAGATTTTAAAAAATGTTAATTAAAGAAATTGGTTAATTAGTAAAATTTGTATTACATGAATTTGTTAAACGTTACAGGCCGTGTGTTTTTGGAATTTTCATTACTAAATTGTGTTGACTGGTTTTATTTAAGCTTCACTTTTATTTTTATTGCCAACAATTATGATTATTTGCGTTTGGAAATAGGATTAATAGAATTCTATTTGTTCAAAATGTTTATATAATGGCAGATCATATTTGTTCGAAATGTCTTTCTTCATATCAAAACAACACGTTTAAACATTTTAGTCTTTCACAAAAGTACAACTATATTGGTTTTCCAGAAGACATCTTCGACAAAAGTTTAGGCATCGACAAAAGTTTGCGAGAACACATGTTGGACATAAGGCACCGAGAATCCTTCTGAGTTGTGATCATCAGTTCTGCAAATGAAGACTAATTATATACGAAAAGATAGTTGAAACAGAACTATTCTGATAATGAATACATATTCCACTTACTTTTTTCAGCTTAATGGCTTTAAATTTTGGTGGATTGACTGTGTTTTCCACTTCCAAATTTGTTCTAGTTTTAGTTTTGTTTGATGATTTTCCTGTCGGAGGGCTCTTGTCATCCAATTTCATTTCAGTACAGTCACTTTGCTGCAATAAGAAAGACAACATTAATAAAACTACAATAGAAATTTGCAATGAATACCCTACTATACCAATCTTTTAGTTTGATAACACAGTCTCTGACTAGAAAAACACTTACTATACTAATCTCTGTTGCACCCAGGTTCACAGTTTGTTTGAAATTTGGAGAATGAGTTGCAGAAATTTCCACTTCGGAAATGTTTGATGCTGTGTACACGTTTGACCCCTCTTTGACATTTTTGGCATTAACACGGATAGTAAATTTGAACTTCTTCTTCTCACAAAATTTTAACATCTTTGGAAAATGCTGGGCATTGCCAACGTCTTTTTCATCCACTTCAACATCGTACACTGTCTTTCCAGTGATACGACATATTTCATCATTTGGCCAGACCACAGGAATGGTGCCGGTTTCATCTGCGCAAAGTGTGTATAGCTGGAACCTGTTTCATATGTTATTATTTAGGCTACAGTATATGATGAATGTGTACTAAAATATGTAGCGATTTCTAACCTTCTATCTGGATATGGGTAGATCCTACCACATTTGGCATTAGGGCATTGATACTTCTAATCAGTAATTGATAATTCTATATGGCAATTGGTACAGTAAGGAATGTACCAATTCACAGATTCATCAACTTTCTTAACTACCAACTCACAAAGCACTTCATGCTGTAAATTAAACTATATAATCAGAAATCGTCAAAAAAATATGTAATGTGAAGAGGATTCATAGGTACCTCAATGTAATCTTCATTAAATTTTCTCAACTCACTAATTTTCATAAGAGGAATTTCAGAATCAGCGACATCATCAATATCCATGACATAGAAATTTGGATCTTCAAGACTAATAAAACAGGAAATTTTATTAGTCATCAATTTGTTTTCACAACATACAATTTGGTGACTGTAAATATTGCATGATATTATATAACCTTTTGCGAAGCATGGACACACTATAATGAATAGCATTGAAGTAAAAGCGTGTGGCTGGAAAGTTTGTCAAGTAGAGTGCACCTGTACTAAATAATATGATGAGAACCGAAATTCAATAAAATATGTCATGCATTCTTAATATTGGTACTACCTTTCCAATCGCTAACTTTGGCACTGCATATAGTGATTATGACTGGATCCTCAACAATTCTTGCCTTTTCCTTAAGGAAATTTTCACCAAACTCATTGAAGAATGTCACATTTATTGCTTTCCTATTAAATACGAACATAATCAATGTCACATGATTATCATATGTTCAATAAAGATGAAATATGGACAAAACGTACTTTCCATCCGTAATTGTAAACAGGACATGTGATTTATCGACACCATTTTTGGTGTATTTTGCCGTAGGTTGAACATCTTGTATCACTCCCATAACATCTAATGACCAGCAGACGTTGTGTTATAATAATATATTCTTTGTTTATGAAAACAGTTGAATAGTAAATGTAGTACCAGTTAAGAAATGGTTATCATTCTTCATTGCATCTAGATCTGATAAATTATACAAATCAAAGCTGTGCTGAGGAATAGGCAAACCATCACTGTCATCAACTTTTAGTTTTGTATCACTGATGAAATATATATGCTTGTCATTCCTAATAGGGCGGTTTGTTTCATCACCGTTATACGTTTTCACTTTAAAGTTGTTGACAGTATAAACTCTGCCTTCAATAAGCTCTTTCTCAAATGTGGCTGCAATTTGTGAACTAATGAAGGCATGAATCCTTTCACCCTACACAAATATATGAGTTTAATGATTTTGTACATAAGGAAAGTATACCTTCTGTATACAATATTAAAAATCTTATAGAATCATCGAAGAATATGATATTATATCCTCGAAAATCTCCAGTTTGTCGATTTATTCCTTTCCAAATGGCTTGTGCTCGCACACGTATATTCCAACTTTCAGTGGAGTCATTCAAACGTATCAAAGTATGAAACTTGCTGAAAGACATTTAACCTAAAAGATTGAGAGTATGAATACATAAAATTATATAGAAATGAAATAAAATTAAGATGAATGTACCTGTTACTTTCTCTGGATTCTATTTGGAGTTGGATGAATGAGTTAGAAGATAGAGCTGTAATGTAGGTAATGTGTGAGATTAGAAAGTGTTCAATTATTGTACTTGCACAACATTTTTTTAACATATCTTATTTTACATAACCAAACGTGTCCATATTTTATGGTGGATACACAAGTTGTTACTTTAGTAAATTTGTTAATAGATTTATGGTGGCTACTTTGTTAATACAGAGTTGGATAAATGATGATTATAGAGTTATTCACGATAAAATAGGAAAAAGACCACATAGATGCCACAAAATACATAATCAGTGGACAAAAACATTCTTAAATACATTTAAATATTCTGTAAATTATAAAAAACTTCTTTATACACCACATTTTGAGTGATAAATGTTGGGTTGCCCATGTCATCGTTGATGAAAATTCTCAGACCCTCGGGAGATGTCACACAACTAATTGCCACATATAGTTGACCATGTGTAAATACTCCTTTTGGTAGATATAAACCAACTTTCTCAAGAGATTGTCCTTGTGCCTTGTTAATCGTCATTGCATAGCAAACTTGTAGAGGCATTTGCTTTCGACAGAGTTTGAAAGGTAGACGTGTTTCCGTAGGAGATAATTCCATTCTAGGAATGAAATGTCTTGTACCTTTGAAAGTTCCTGTAATGACTTCACATTGCACACAATGTTTAAAGCACTTGGTAACCATCATTCTAGTCCCGTTACATAAACCCAAAGTTTGATTGAGGTTACGCTTCAACATGACTACAACCCCAACTTTAAGCTTCAACTCATGAAGAGCAAGACCTGGGATATTGATTGAGTTGAGGTACTCAGGTGGAAAAGATTGCATCTGATCAGTTTCACTACCTGGAAAATCCTCAGCAGTGTCAACACTATAATATGAATGCATCTCGCCTGGAATCTGGTCTACAATTGCACTGTTAACATGTCCAACTGTTTGGTTTGTTGGACTTAGGATGGCTCTCTCACTCAAGTAATCTGCATTCTGGTAATTCTTTTGAAAGTCTGGAAAGGTACTTTCAATCATCTCATTGACCGAGTTGATACTTTGTAGATTGTAAAATTGCTGAGGAATAGAGATATCGTCTTCATGAATTTCAGCTTTTCCATGAGTTGGAGAACAAATCTTTCCGTCACCAATGTCCAAAACCCATTTTGCAAAACTGGTTAATGCTTGATTTTCCTCTTCATTCCTTCCTTTATTGATGCGCATGTTGTGGATAAGTTTAAAAACTGTTGCAATCCTCCACAATTTGGATCGTGTGATACATGCAGACACAATCTGACCACGTGTTCCCTGTGGAATTACAGGTAATATTTGACGAAAGTCACCACCTAACACAATGGTAATTCCTCCAAAAGGCATATGGAAGCGATCTGGATGTACAGATTTCATAATATCTCGTAGAGAGCGGTCAAGACATTCAAAGGCATGTCGATGTTGCATGGGAGCTTCGTCCCATATTATCAAGCTTGTACTCTTAATTAATTCAGCTATGTCAGATTTATGCGATATACCACACATAGAAAAATCATCAAGAATAATGGGAATTTTGAACCTTGAATGAGCTGTTCGACCGCCTGGCATAAGCGTGGCTGCAATTCCAGAAGATGCAACCGGAAGAACGATTTTAGTTTCAGATCTTAACTTGGAAATAATTGTCCTCCACAAGTAGGTCTTACCACAACCTCCGCTCCCATATACAAAAAACACGCCTCCCTGTTTTTTTTCAACAGATTCCATGACAGAGTTGTATACTGCCATTTGCTCTTCATTACAATTCGCAATAAGTTCTGCATGCTCCTTCTCCATTTGTTGAATATCATAACTTCTTTCCTCTATGATCAAATTATTATCAGAAAAATCCAAGTAAGTGTTTGGAGGCTGTGGCATCTGCTCAAAATCTTTAAGTGATTTGCCAATTGACTTCAACAATTTGTGAATCTCTGCACATGAAGAAAAATTGCTTATTTCATTTATAATGAAAGCACAAGTTTAATTTCAGTATAATGTTTTGAAAATTTAATGAATGATAAAAGAATAACCTGAAAGAGCATAAAATTCCTGTTGCTTGTCATTAAGGATCAGAAGAGGATTTCCTGTCAAGTTGCGCTGATTCATCAAAATATCATCAACCATTTCTTTCCAATAACTGTTCCATAGCAAGTTTAAGTCGCTGACTTTGCAATTAACCATAATGTGAACAAACAATTGTCGTATTTGTTGGGGAAACCCACATGTTGAACATTGTTGCAGTACTTCATGCCATTCTTTATCATCATCAAGAAGTCCGTAATCTTTGCATGCTTCATAGAAATTTGGAAATACTTTTCCATTAACAGTTCGCAAACACTCATAAGAAGTCGCACCACGTACCTTTGTCAACAACAAACGCAAATACCATAATTCCCCTGAACTATGATGAGTATAAGATAATCGACCGATTTGCTTGCCTCTTTTCCTAACATTCCAAATCCTATCAGCCTCATTCCAGACATAATGTTGAGGTATCTCATCATATAGGTATTGTCTGGCATTACTATCATTTTCATTCAACACAAAGTACGCTTCTAATTGAGTCAATTTCTCCTTCTCCCTAGCAGCCACTTTAGTTAAAGGCTCATTTGATCGAAAGGTACAGTTTTTCTTGCCAGGCAAATGAAATGAAAGGCGCAAAACTGACAATGACCTATAATGGATAGTAAAACCAAATATGCGATAAGCCGCTTCAGCTGCACAAATATATCTCCCATCAAAGAATGATTGAATTTCATCTTCACACTCAACAATTTGTTCACCATTGTCAGTCCTTCTTCTTTTTCCTCTTATTTCAACGGTGGCTCTGTCATGTCCTTTCAGGCAGTACTTAAAAAGATATTTCAGACTTCGGGCATGGCAACAAATTTCAACATTTATGTGGCACTGGTATTTGACCAATAAATCCCGATTATACGGGACAACCCATTGATTATCCAAAATTGCTTTCCCTTTTATAACAGTGAAATTGGTCTTTCTACGCTTATAAATTGGAAAGCCGGATTGATCAAATACAGTAGATGCAGAATACCTACACAAATTTAACGTAATATGAAGCAAATATAATTTACCATTATGAAAAGATATGTACTTTAAAGTAAGAGAGGAAATTACTTCTTAGGAAAGTGTTTGATACAACTGTGCTGCTTCATGCACTTGGACTTGGGGAATTCAGTTCCGCACGGGCCGTGTATCATATGACTCTTGACAGCAGCATAACCAATAGGGTCTTTTTCAGGATCAAGGATCTCGGCAGATACATATTTATCCACATTTTGTTGCAGATTGCGTTTTGAAGCAGAATCCAACCATATTAACATGTGAACATGTGGAAGTCCTCGTTTTTGAAATTCAACTACATACATGACTATAGAGAGTAATTAAATAACTGTAATTTAAATGTGAATTTGTTAATGCACCAAATAATTCATTAAAATCATTTAAAATGCATACCTCCCAAACATACACCAAAGTAGTTTTTGGACTTGATGTCTTCAATAATTTGGTCAAGTTTTAATTTAAAAACACGGGCTATAACATCCGGAGAATTCTGTGAGGAGCATTGTGGAATATGTTTCATCATTTGAATAATTTCATCCCACAGTGGATTAGTAGTCATCGTAAGAAAAATATCAGGATGTCCAATGTATCGACAAACAGCCAATGCATCCTGGAAGTTTTGTTGCATGTATCTTCGTGAACCAACAAATCCAGCTGGTAGAACGAAACTCTTGCCCAAATTTGTACTATCAGAGTTTCCTGTTTGTACTTCCTGACAAATATTTATGTATAGATCACTACGAAGTGTGCTCTGATTGGTACGGAACCACCATAACCGTGCTTGTTAAATTGTTGAAAAAGCATCGACAACATATTGTTGGTAAAGACGTCCACCAAGACGTGGAGTGATTCCTGTACAGAAACATAAATCATTTATTTTGAGTTCAATAGCATTATTAATTTGTCAGGAAACTTTAACCTATTAGTGAGGAAAGAAACATACCTTCATTTGTTCGAACTTGGAATTTATATGAGTAATACTCCTTCATTGAAATCATCTCTCTTTTTTTTCTGGAATCTTTGCCCGACTTTCCAAAGGGGATATTTTTATGAAATCCATCACCACCATGAGGAAATAAAAGGAATATTGTAGTGCCATTAGCTTTGGATGAATATCAGATATCCTTTCCAAACCTTTTATTTTAGAATCAATAATAATATCACGCGAACCATCGGTTTCGTCAAGATCCCCAACCATTATGCCGGCAACTTCATCTGATGTCCCAATGTGATTCTCACGACCACTATCTGCACGGGAAACTTTGAGAACAATTTCCAAATCTTCAACACCATCTTTCTCAAAACGGTCGCGTGCTGACCGGAATTCTTGAACCAACTCATTGGTTTCATCTAGCATATTCAGTAAACCATCAACAATTTCAGCATCGATGCGTTCACCATCAGCGACATTTACCCATTTAAGCCGGTTAGTAAGCTCATTAGCAGTGTCATAAATATAAAGCTGGCAGAATCTGGGGTCATCACCTTCCTCTGGTATAAGTGATCCAAAAAGATGGTGGTTTTGTCCATTTAAACGATAAACATAAGGAGCTCCACCACAATTAATTGAGTGGTCAACTTTACCACCAGTTGAAGTGAAAGCAAAAATACTATTGTATAAGCGTATACCATCATTAAATTGCTTGGATTTTTCTTTATCATGATGTAACTGCCATATGAAAGATGGAGTGGGTGGCTCTTTTGGGAGTTGAATCTGACCTTTTGCACAACATAATGAGAAGACAGGTATGCCACGTGTAACACTTTTATTTGCGCGTTCTTGTTTCCACATCCAGGCATGACAATGTTGGCATTGCACATCTGGGGCACCCAAAGAAGCATACTCTTTTACCACTGCGAAAGAAAAGCAATAAGGACGGACGCAGAATTTGCACAGGAGAAATGAGTTGAATACTTCAGTTATTACCATTCATATCCAGTGTGTGGGTATCATAATTGAGATCATCGGTAAAATCTTCATCTTCTGAAGAAACATCACTGTCCTCATGTTGGAAATCATAAAAGCAGGAATCCTCTGAGTCAATTTGAAGAATACAATAGAAAGTATAAAATTACGCTCAATGGTGTTTATAAAAAGTCCAAAAAATGAAAACTGTTAAGTTACTCATTTAAAGACATACCTATGTCATAGGTATGAGAAGTAGTTTGAGTTTGTTTGTTCTGATCAAAATCTAATATCTTAAATGGTATCTCAACATCTTCATTCATTCGCTTCTTCCCTTTAGATTTATTACCTGTTTCATGAATTAGAATTCAAATCTGAAAAAGCATTGGTTATAATCTGGGCATAAAAATCTAAATATTACTCACCAGCATATGAAGCATTGAACTTATCCCGCTGTTGAGATTTAGTTCTTTTCGTTTGTTTAAAATTTTATGCTTCTTTTTCGTTGTTGAATGGCACATTTGGAGAGAAGTGTGTTTTTGGGGAAAACGTCATGTTTCGTGAATGCACAGTATTGGTAGATAAAGGAGTCAATGGTGACCTGTTTCTCAAAACAGCTGCAACATTGTTGTGTACTAATTAGTTTTTTTAAGAGATATAATTGTTATCTAACCATTACAGAAAAACATGTATCATATAGTCTCAATGAAATTAACTTACAGTCATTACATAACGGGATACAGGGAGTCTTTGGCAATGCTGTGGACCCTTGTTTTTTCCTCCTCCTTGTTTCAATATATTCTGCACATCATAAGATTAGCCATACTCAAAACATTGGTAGTATCAGTGTTAATGCATTTAATTCATCATATTTATGTTCTAAATATGAGCTAGTAGATACCATTGTTAGATCGCACATCCAATGTTGGATTTGCTTCCCATAGACTCTCATTTGTTATCCGGTTATTTGGTTTACCTTTTACTGGAACAAAATGTAATGCAACTTAAATAATTGCATGACTTGAAATGAATCGGATTTAAAATGGTGCAATTTAGTTCAAATGTTTACCAGTTCTCAAGGCTGGAGTTCCGCTCACTGCAGACACATTTGTTTTCCTCTATTGTACTTTAGTTTTAACTGCAGTCAAATGTTATGATAGTAAAAAACAAAGAGGTATGTACTGCTTGTATATACCTTAAATTCTACTACTTTCAACACATACCATTGTTGATAGTAGGAGGAGGTTTTGCAGTAACAGAGATCCTGTTAGATTTTGGAGTTAGAGGAGGCAATCCAGTGGTGCTATAAGGTATATGCTTTCTCTCTTTCATCATTCCTAACTCAAAATTCCCTATTCCATTGAGGAAACTATGTTAAATCGATAGCAAGAATAATAACATTTGAAGTGGAACAACATAATCTTATATACCAAGCACTCACAAATATTATCTAACAACGATTTACTCTGATTTTGGCATAGAGGAGGAGTGAATTTGGAATGAAATGGATTAACATCACGTTCCACAATTGTCTCCAAATTCGTATCCAAGGAACAATCCATATCCACTACGCAGCACACATGTTCATGAAAGATCAAAAGTCATAAAAGGTAGTACAACTGAATATAAACCAACAAAATCATTTACAAAAATAAAAGAAATAACCTGTCTCCAATATATGAGAATTAGATGACGTTGAGACATCATAATTCTCTTTCATCATTCCAAGCTCATAATTAACTAAAGCACAATAAAGAAAATAAGGTCTTTATTAACAAAGTGACAATGGAAACATGGAAATAACGGATAACAAACTTTTTTTAAGATATACTCACAAACATTATACAATAGAGGCTCTTTTCTTCGTTTGTCTGTTGTTCCCCTCTTTGGAGGATCCCTTTTGTCGTTCGTCGTTCCCTTCATCAGTTAATCTGTATGCAGAAAGAATACAGAAAGAATGATCATACATGAAAAAAACAAAACATAAACAATGAGCATAAAATACAGCAAGAATGATCATAAAGAATGATAAATTAAACTCCATTAAAATCATTATACAGCAAGAATGATCATAAAGAATGATCAATTAAACTCCATTAAAATCATTACCACCACTCAGAAAAATATGCGAGCTTCGAAGTTGATATTTTGATTTGAAACTTTGTATCTAAACTTTGTATATCATCACACAAACACAAACATACCACTGTTGCATTTCAAATTCAAATTCAAACTATGGATTTAAACTAATTGGGCTCCATATTGTTATTAAATTAAAATTTAGAAAGTACAGTGCAAAAGTATACATACCTCTGGAATTCATGGGGAACAGACACGTATGCCTTATACGGGAGGTTTGTTGAAGAAGCCATTGACAATTGTGGTTGAGAGGAGAATTAGTTATGTGTTGATATGTATGTCCGTATGTGAATGTGTATTATTTGTTCGGACAGCAGTTTTTTTGTAAAAGTGAATGCGGTCAAATGGCACAATTAAGTGAATACAAAACATGTTTAAGGGTAACTTAGTAAACAACCTTGTATTTAGCCTTCAGGCTTTATACTCTTAAGTAGATACTTTACATATAGGCTGGCATGTATGGTAATGTATCATGTACAGTATGTTAGGTGTAAATATAGCTTACCCTTTCCTTCTAGCAGTCGTTGGTAATTGCTATTACATCTGCAATATGATAGGATGATGTCCTGGTCCCTAGTGATATAAAAATCATAGTCATCAGAAAGCCAAAATTAGGATATGATCTCCAAATGGAGTTGTAACAAGGTCATCTTCTTGCAGGTCCCAGCCAGCTACAAAATTCTTTCTCCTCGTCAAGAATATTCGGTTTTGATTTAAGAAGATCGTTCTTGATGAAGAGTTATATTCAGTGCCACTAATTTCAGTTAGCTTTGAATTGCGAAGCTGCATAACATAATGCACCGTAGAAGCAGTTGACAAAGAAACAATTATTAACATACAAAATTGATACTTACATTTAGAATCTGCAAATTTTTCAGCTTTTGCTTAATTAAAAGCTTTTCATCAAACAATTCAATGAGCTTTGGCATTTTTTTACGATCGAGGCTAAAGTCAAAAGACTTGGGTTCAGCTCCATCTTCTATTGAAAGAATCTTTAGGTGGACATAACCTCTAGATTTAGCAAACCTCAGTAGCATTATTCCTGGTCTGGGCAAAAGATAATACGTTGAGTTAGTCTAACATGATGAAGAAAAACTCAATATAAATATCATTCCAGGTATGTATATATGGGTTAAAGATGGATAGAAGGTGGAGGCTGGGTGCAGATTACGAGAAAGCTTAAAGATGTAAAGCTGTAAGTTTTTACTGTTTTAGTTTTATGCTACGTGTGTACATAATTTAGAGCATCTCCAAGAGTCTCTTAACTCACTCTTAAATATAATATAAAATATTATCTCACTCACTCTTAAATATAATATAAAATATTAGCTTTTAGTAACTTAATGTACATTCATCTCCAACAATACTCTTTATACTCACTCTTATTTAATTTTATATTATTAAAAGTAAGTGGAATTCATAAAAAGATAAAAGAAAAGTGGGAAAGAGAGAGAATATATCTTATGAATTTAGTATAAAATATTAGTTAGGAGTGAATAGGAGCTCTTACAATTGAGGAGAGAGATTACATTTTTAGTGAATTTAGGAGTGACTAAGAGTCTCTTGGAGCACATTTTTTTCTTCTCTCTCCTCAAATCACACTTAAGAGCAAAAATGAAGAGGCTCTTGGAGATGCTCTTATACCCAAAATATAAGTTTTATTTTGTAAGAGTTAAATATGAGTCCCTTCTAGAGAGAACCAATTAAATAGAGAATTGGGAAGAAACATAATTTTAGCCATCCATTTAATCAAATGGTCAGGATTTATCAATGACATTTTTGTAATTAAATTAAAATTTAATACTATCTTTTAAAATATAAACATACTCCAGACACGTATCATAAATTCACTAACAGTTGTACGGAAGAAAGCTATCATATAGCTATACACACACTGCTACACAGAGAGAGAGAGAGAGAGAGAGAGAGAGAGAGAGAGATATTTTCGTTATTCACACGCTGCTACGTCATTGGAGGTTCAGATTCGAGCAATTTATCAAAGGAAGGTTCATAATCTTCATTATTCTATCAATTTTAATCTTGTTATTCTTCAATTCGTACATTTATGATTTTGAATTGAAATTTTCAAGTTAATCTCAATCGGATAGAGTGATTAAGATGTTTCCGAGGAGAATAGGTATTATTAGGTGTTTTTGTTTAAAAAATGTATATGCATGCTTAATTAGATCTAATTCTATAGTGATTCTATAGTTATTTGTTGATGTCAGTCAATTTTTTATGCTTATAACATTGATTCGGTAATAGAATGCAAGTTTACACTTATTTTCATGTGTAACTACATCTGTTGTATTTGTGGTTCTGTAATAGAACCAGTTTTGTGTATAAATCGTAAGGAATAAATTGTGTAGGACCAAAATTTCTGTTGTATTTGTGGTTCTGTAATAGAACCAGTTTTGTGTATAAATCGTAACGAATAAATTGTATTTCTATAATAGTACCAAAATTTCTGTTGTATTTGTGGTTCCGTAATAGAACCAGTTATGTGTATATATCGTAAGGTATAAATTGTGTTTCTTTAACAGAACAAAAATTTTGGTAAAACTCTATTTCTATAGTATAGGCATGTGTAATTTTATTTTTGCCAAAATTTTGTTTTAAAATTAAAGTTCTGTATTAGAACCGAAAAATCTATAGTTGTGCTTGTACAATATAAGTAATTTAGGACTTTATTAGCTAGTTGAGGTGAAGGGATTTTATGTATAAATCTTAAGGTATAAATTGTGTTTCTGTAATAGAAACAAAATTTAGTAAAATTGCATTTCTATAGTACATGCATGTATAATTTTATATTTTGCCAAATTTGGTTTTAAAATTAAAGTTCTCTAATAGAAACAAAGTTTACTAGGTTTGACAGTTAAATCTTGTTTATAGCTTCATGTATATTTGGAGGTATGGAATTTGGTTCTACAATAGAACAACTATTTGTATATTTCAATTTCTGTGTACATTTGTATATTTGGTTCTAATATAATGTGTTCTAATATGGTTGCATAATAGAACCGAGAAATTTAACAAAACAGTATACATATATTTAGAATATATGTTTGCATTTGATTCTACTGTAGAAACATATATATTTATAGTTGCCATTAAAATTTTTTAGGTTCAAGTTCTAGCAACCGCTTGCGGAGCAAATTTGTATTCAAAGCAAGGGGTTCAAAGTCAAGGATGACTATTCCTGTTGATAAACAAGAATTAAGCAGGATTACTTTTGATGAAGAATTAAGTACACTTACTTTTGAAGAATACAAAAGGTAATAAAACTATAAAATCAGTCTTTTTTATGTGTGTTTAACTGTTTTATATCTTTTGTACCTAATATGTTTATCTCATCATGTTTATGTAGAGTCTTATGGGAAAAACTACCTTCTGAAAAAAAATCAGGATGCATCTACTTTGACCCATTATGGTTTGCTAAGTATGGCAAAAAGAAGAGTTCATAGCAGAGAAAAATCAATGAAGTTGAAATCTGTTGGAAATATTTTCCAAAGCAGATATATCTTTATGCCATTTTGCTAAGTGTAAGTGAAATTAATATTTTGGCATGCTATTCGTATCATTCACAGTCTTGATTAGTTCTAACATAAATTATTGTTGTTTACTAATAGAAACCACTGGAATTTACTTGTATCGGTGAGAAAATGGGTTCTGAACTAAGGAGTCCTTGTATGCTTATCTTGGACTCACTATATGGAATAGGACCACATAAAAAAGAGCCCTTGCTAAGACATTAAGATTTAATACTTGGAATTATTTAATGTCAATTGTTAGCTATAAGGTTAGATGTTAACAACTGTTGAATAAATTTTATTTGTTCAGGTTCGTTTTTGATTTATTCAAAAATGCAAATAAGGAAGAATCTGATGAAATTCTTGGTATCCCTCTCTTCATACCAAAAATTCCTCAACAAAAAGATGGTACCAAGTGTGGATACTATGTGCTGTATTATTTGTATAAATTCCTGTTAGAGTGTCCTGTTCATTTCAACATAGCTGAACATTACCCAGGATTTGTAAGTTGATTGCATTATTTTCATTTTCGTTTTAGAACTTCATATTTGTTTGTTTTTTAATAAACTATACTCTTAACAGATGAACGAGGACTGGTTTGATGAGGCTGAACTCAAGTCATTTTATGACGAAATGTTTTCAAAAGAAGAATCAATTCTGGTGGATGAAAGAAAAGCAACAGATATGGATTTGAAGTCCAATGATGGAAATTTGGAAGACTCTGTGATTTTAATTTATAGACAAGTTCAAGAAAAGGAACATAGGAGAATCAAGATTAGATTCAGACCCAAGGAAAAAGGTATGGAAGAATAAACCAAACCAAACCAAACATGCCCAGTATATCCCGCTCAGAGCAGGGTCTGGGGAGGGTGGGTTGTACGCAGACCATACCCCCACTTTTTAGGGTAGGGAGGCTGTTTCCGTGGAGACCCTCGGCTCTGTGAACGGCATATGAAGTGGTTGTTATAAACAAAGGAATCGAAAATATGTTCGAAGCTATACCTGAGCCCATGGCGTTCTCCAATTGGGGCTTACCTATCTGCGCGGAATCATTTGCTCGGCTCCTGATGTGCTCCACTCCACCCGCTCGCTAGGGTAGCTCCGGTCGCAACCCCTGACAAGAAGACACCACAAACAAAAGCCCCAGAGACCAAGCTGACTCAAACATATCCACGTCAAACGCAGACCAGCTAATGTCGTGAAGTCCCTCGGCTCTGTGCATGACAAATATACAAAGGAATCTAAATGATATGTAACAAAGTTAAAAGCAGTACCTGCGCCTATGGCTTTCTCCACACAGTCCTTACCTACCACGGTCCTAGATACCTCCATGCTACGATCCCTGCACTCCTGCATTCCCAGGATAATGCTAGCCGAGACAACCCAACTCTGAGGTTCTCCACTACTAAGCCGTCCCCTAGAAGAGAGTCCACCACTCTGATCTGCCTCCTTCACGAACACCTATCAGCGGTCTTGGTGTCACTTAGGTTTAAAGCCTTCAAATCCAACCTAAGTTGCTCTTCCCATGACTTCCTCGGTCTGCCTCTCCTTCTCACCCCAACAACCGAAATACTCTCCACCCTCCTCACTGGTGCTTCCGGCCGCCTCCTACGAACATGGCCGAACCATCTTAACCTCCCTTCCCTAACTTTCGCAGAAAAAGGCGCTACTTCGAACTCGGTTCTAAACACCCTATTAGGGATTCTATCTAACATCGTGCGGCCACACGACCACCGCAACATCCTCATTTCAGCCGCTTCCATCTTGCTTTCGAGGGCCTTCTTCGCTTCCCAGCACTCAGACCCATATAACAACGCAAGCCGGATTGCCGCTCTATAGAATCTCCCTTTCAACTTTAGAGGGACCTTCTTGTCGCACATCACCCCTGACGCTGCCCTCCACTTTAGCCACCCAGCCTTGATACGATGGTTGACATCGTCTGCTACCTCACCTTCCTTCTGGACGATCGAGCCCAGATACTTGAACTTTTTCGTACGCGGGACGATCTGGTCTTCGATCTTAACCTCCACCCCTTCCTCGCTGGCCTCTCCACTGAAGTTGCACCAGAGATACTCGGTTTTAGTTCTACTCACCCGCAAGCCTTGTGACTCCAAAGTAGACCTCCATAGTTCCAACTTTTCGTTGACCTCCTCCCTCGACTCCTCCACTAGCACGATATCGTCTGCGAAGAGCATGCACCACGGGACGTCGTCTTGTATCCTTCGTGTCATGACATCAAGTATAAGTGCGAACAGAAGAGGACTTAGGGCCGATCCCTGATGAAGCCCAATCTCCACATGGAAGAAACGGGAGTCACCCACTAGGGTCCGAACGCATGAAGTAGCTTGGGAGTACATGTCTTGAATCACTCTAACATAGGACGATGATACACTTCGCTCTACGAGGCTCTTCCAAATAGCTTCTCGGGGGATGCTAACATAAGCTTTCTCGAGATCAATGAACACCATATGCAGGTCTTTGCGGCGCTCCCCGAACTTCTCCATCAGGCGTCTGACGAGATGAATGGCCTCGGTCGTCGACCTCCCCGGCATAAACCCAAATTGATTCTCTGAGATTTCAACTTCTCTTCTAATCCGGCTTTCAACTACTCTCTCCCAGAGCTTCATAGTATGGCTGAGAAGTTTAATACCCCGATAATTACTACAACTCTGAGCATCGCCTTGGTTCTTGAAAAAAGGGACTACAATACTACGCCTCCATTCCGCTGGCATCTTGGCACCCAAGAGGAGAACATTGAACAGATCTACTAGCCATTTAACGCCAACTTCGCCCAGACAGATCCACACCTCGATTGGGATCTGATCCGGACCAACCGCCTTCCCTTTCGCCATCTTACGAATGGCCCCCTTGACCTCGTCCTCGCTGATACGCTCACAAGGGGCAGGTGCAGACGACGGGGGGATCTCTATTTCCCCACCGTCCCAGCTCCTCCTATTCTCATTGAAAAGGTTATGGAAATACGAACTCCACCTCTCCTTAATAGCGTCTTCATTTATAAGTACTCGATCTGAATCATCCTTTACAAACTTAACAGGGCCCAGGTCGCGCCGACCTTTCTCCTTCGCTTTAGCTATTTTAAAGATAGCGTTCATACCTTCTTTGGTATCCAGGCGCTTGTACAACCCCTCAAATGCTTCCTCTTTGGCTTTCGCCACGACCTTCTTTGCCTCCCTTCTCGCCACCTTGTATGCTTCCATCTTCCGACTCCTTTCCGCTCCTGCACACATCGACAGTTTAGCCTTAACTTTCATTTGGACCTACACGTTCCACCACCACGACTCCCTATGTCCCCTAGACCTACCCGAGGAAGTCCCTACCACTCTCTCTGCCACACACCTAATGTCCTCTGCCATGTTGGTCCACCTACAGTTAGCATCTGCACCACGTGCAAAACTACCAATATTGACCAGCGACTCCCTGAATTCTACCGCCTTCTCTCCCTTAAGATCTTCCCACTCCGTTCTTTGCGTTGGCAAGACCTGAGTACCACAATTTATATCCGTTCACTTCTCTGGATTTGGCCCCCTTCCACCTAGTTTCCTGGATGCAAGCTATGTCCATTCTCCGCTTTTTCAGCACGTCCACTAGCTCGAAAAGTTTACCCGACAAGGTACCTAAATTAAAACTGCCAACACGCAGGTTACGGGACATCGTCAAAACCGAACTAAAAAAAACGAAAAAGTGGACAGAAATCGAGACAAAAAGAAAAGAAACCAGCTGACAAAGAGGGAAAGGCAACGCGAAATAAACAAAAAACACGAGAATTGTTAGGAAAAAAAACAAGAAGAAGCCCAGAATTTGGGGGCGTGGGACGAAAGGGGGGGTGCTGCGAGGGCGAGGACGAGGGGTGTAGGAGAAGGAGGTGGTGAGGAGAGAAGACGAGGTGGAGTTGACGATAGACTGGGGACGAACGGTGGACGGGTAGGGGGCGGCTGGTGTTAGAGAAGGGGATGGAGAGGGAGTTGGAGAGATGTAGGAGGGAGGAGGAGGTGCAGAGATGAATAAGCAAGAATAGTAGAGGTACGAAAGTGTAATCTGTAGTTATGAAATCTGAGAGCTCGATTAAAGTAAATCGAATTTGAAGCTGAAATGAAAGGACCGTTAATGATCTATATCTATTCACAAAACGGAAAACAAATTACAAAAAAAACAAGTCAAGGGAAGCTCCTCTGGATGTGAAAAGAAAGCAAAGTATTAGGTGTTAAAGATGACAAGTAGGAACGAAGGAGAGAAACAAAGTGTGGGTAAGAGTGTGTGTTTGTGTAAGAATAAGAATATGAGATTAAGCTAAACTGAAATGAAGATTAATGGTTTGAAGATTCCGGCGAACCGCCGGCCAGTTTACTCAGGGCAGTATAAGAACCGATGATTCCACCCAGTATGGAAGAATATATTCTCTATTAGAATAACGTGTTCATGTTCCCATTTTATATGTAATATATTCTCTGTTGTTGTGATGGATGTGCAGATTTGGATAGAAATTTGGAAGTAGAGTTCATTGATATTCCCGATTCATTAAGCTCACAGAAACAAAAGAAAGTGGACAATCCTATACTACAGAACGAGAAGAAAGACTTGGAAAAGGAAGATGAAAAAGGTATCACACATTTATCTTTATTGACCCTCATTAAAAGCAATTGAGAAAGATTAAATGAAGTTCTTGATGGTGAATGTTTAACTTTAGTACAGCATAATGTAACTGCATACTAAGAAATCTTTTTTCTAGATGGAGCTATTGGAATTGAGAAAGATTACAAAGTCAAGAATGACTTAATCCGAAATCCAGCAACTACTAAACCGGATCTAGCAAGTGATGTTCTTCGTGCATTGGTTTTATACACACCAGAGAGCTCACAAGAAAAACAAGAGTCACAAGTCTTGGCAACACCTACATGTAAGGATTCATTTTGAATGGCAATTTGTTTATTGTTATCTGAGTTGAATTTTTCTACATTATTATGTATCACATGATTTATTTTCTTAATAGGTGAAGAAAATATTAATCCAGCAGTAGGCACTGAGGAAAAGAAGAAATTGGTTGAAGCAACTGATGAACAAGATTATGAGATACTTTTGAAGTATGAGGAAACGATTAATCCAGTTTCTTTTGAGAGTACTAGAAGAAAACTTGTAAAATCTGGAGTGAAAATTAGACATCTGGAATTAAGGAAATCACCAAGGCTAATGAGTGTGCCCGGAGAAAATGAAGAAAGTTCTTGATTGTGAGGATTCGAAGTTGAGTGAAGATTCTCCGAAGATTGGGACCTCGGAGAAAATGGTTCATAGAGATTCTTTTGAGGGAATAAGAAACACACTGGTAAGGTCCGGAATGGAAGTATGACCTGTGGTACAGAAGAAATCGCCGAGGCTAATAAGAATACCCGAAGAACATGAAGAAACAATTAGAGTTGAAGAACCAGAAATATTTGAAGAGTAAGAAAGAGTTGAAGAACAAGAATTTCAAATGAGAAACATTGATGATGATAGTGATGATGAAACTAAATTGGAACAAAGTCCCCCTAAAAAATAGCCAAGGAAAGTAAGGGCAACAGAGAATCAAAGAATAAATAAAAGAAAAGCTCCACCTCAGGTATTTAAAATCTGGATATGTATATTCGTAGCATTTGTTTTTAATACAATTTGTGTTTGCAATCTATTTGTGATTTTGGGCTGTTACTATGAGATCATGATTGTTTATGTTACGGGGTACATTTAGATCTATTTGATTTAGTTTTAACTATGCATACAAACAAACTATTTGTAGTTTGGATGCTATTGACATATCATGCTTGTTTATATTGTTCTAGTACTGGATATATTTATTTTTTGTGAAATCATGAATGAAAATTAAAAACTATTTTTATATTTTTTATCAGGCAGAAATGAACAAATTGAAGAAAATGAAGACAAGTAAAGAAGAAGAAACCGAAGAGGAGGAAGCAGAAAAAGTAGTCGAGGAAGAAGAGAAGGAAGAAGAATTGGAAGAAGAGAAGGAAGAGGATGTAGAGATGTCACCAAGAAAGGAAAAGCCAAAAAAAATCCTTACTCGAGCTTACCCATCAACTTTCTCGAAGGCTGTGGAAAGAATGTCAGATGCTCAAAAATAGTGGGTAAATAAAGCAGGATTTGGTCCTTTGCTTTCATTCTCGCTTATGGAAACGTTACCACACTCTACTATTGTCAACTGTTTATGGTGGTTTGATCACATAAACACAATACTATACTGGTTCATATGTGTTCCAACTTGTAAGTTTTTTAAAAAAAATATTCTTCTGTTTGTATAGAAGTATATTCTTCACTTTTAACACACACTAATAATTTTGTCATTTTTTATTCCTTTTTTAGTACTTTTACCTTGCTCGAACCAGTCATCCTGATGTTGAGGTAAAAACGACATGTCCGGCTTTCCTTGGCTGGAAGAACTCATTCATTGATGATAGAGACAAAAGAGAACTTCTTGACAATAGTTTTGGGCAAGGGGATATTGTAAGTATCTTTATATAATTTAGGAGTTTAATTAATTATTTTCTAAAAACCTTAGGTTATGTCATAATAAAAAATAATTATGCAGGTTAAAGAGTTTGAGGTGGAAAAGCCAGTAAAGGAAGGTGATTTGCATGATCAACAACACACTGAGGTATAAAAAATGAATTCCTATAAGTTAGTAGTATTTTGGATAGGTATCAAAACTTACTTCTATTGTAAATTTTAAATTTTCCAACTGAAAATTAACTTAGTTCCATAGCAGAACTAAATAGTGTATTATTTTTTTTAGTTTAGTAATTTATATGAAAAATAGCAAATAGTAGAATAAATTATAGTAGAACCAAGATGTTAAAAAATAGTGCATTTAACTGCAGGGCTCTTTAATTACAGAAGAGCCCACTATGGTTCCATAGTAGAAACAAAAATTATTCCACTATGGCTTATTTGTTTAAATATATATGTTAAAGTGCATTTACCTACAGGGCTGTTTAATTTAGTTACATTATAAAGTCGAGAAATTATTAATTTGGTTCTATTAAGTAAAAATTTGGAGGCAATGACAATTTTAACACCCCAGAAGAGACAATTAAAGGAGTACCCTGCAGTCCAGTGGTCCTTCTAGAGGACCCAGTCAATAATTCTATATTGTCCATTGCTAGAGATGTTCAAAATACACACATTATAAGTGGTACGATTACAGAAAAGGTAAAATTTAGTTTATTAATAATGACTGAAACTTATCAGATTGTCCTATGATTGTGCAATAATTCAAATATTTGTGTGAAACTAGGGTATCCTGTCAAAACTGGAACACGAATTTGTTGAACTAGAAAGGATGAAGAAAGTATTTGCTGAAAATTTGGGAATGGCAAAGAAACTTTTTCCAAACATTGAAAAGGTGAAAGAATACGAACAAAGATTGGCAGCAAGCACAGAACAAAGGTATAAAAGTTTACTTTGATTGATTTAGTTACATAATATGTTACAAACTTTTACTTGCATCAAATGTAGCTATAACTTCTTAGCAAGAACTTTGTTGGTTCGAAACAGTATAGAAATAGAATGGCCTTATTCCACAATCAATGACTGGAAAACGTTCGACATATTATTGCTTCCAGAACATGACAGGGCTTATAATAAGTTGGTTGATATAGATGATTTCTTAGGTTAATTAAAAATAGGGGGTGAAATTGTTGATGGTGATGTTTTTAGAAAACTAATTCCTAGGAAATGTGGAGTGGAAGAAGAGTTTGGTTATAACAAACTAAAAAGGGTGCAGAAGGTGGGGGAATTACATAAATCCCCATTCCGAAATCGAGCAATTGATTTGAACAGGGCAAAACTTACAAAAGAGGAAGATGAAGTTTGGAATTGGATTTATGCAGAACGACATGGAGGAATGTAAGTATGTATGTTGCATAATTTTAATCTTCTTTTCCATAAAGTATTATCTATACATAATATGACATCCTATAGAAAATGTTAGAAATTGATCGATTTTGTTATACAAATGCCGGGATGAAATTTTCTGTTGGAACAATACTGTATGCTATAGGCACCATATTTAGAGTTTAAGACTTGGAAACGAAATATTTTTTTAATATCGTGGCTGTGTATACTAGTATTCTAAATGCGGATGAAAAGTACAGAGCAGTTGAGTCTCCTTTCAGATTTTTTTGCAACATATTGGTAACGGTAAAATTTATAAAACATCCCTATTTTTATCATCATTAAAAATTACAATTTATGAAGTGTTGAGTTTTTTTTCGTTTATCAGGTTACAAGATAAGTTAATATTAACTATATACATTTAATGTGGTAGTTGGGGAACGTGGTTAAAGCAAAACAGGTTGGAGACGAGAGTAGCGAGAGTAACGTGATATTTATGTATTTAGATCTTCTTTTGCTATATTCAATTTGGGATTCTTTTGCTATAGTCATACATGAAGTTGACATTTATGTTTTATGTGTAGATCTTCTTCCCCATCTACAACGCAAATCATCACTACGTTATCTGTTTCAATTTGAAGAATTTTGCAGTTGAGATAATTGACAACATATTTGGGGGAGATATGTTTTCATTATATGATGGAATCCCCGAAACTTTGGTAATTTTCCAACCTTAAAAAGTTCCTTAAACTTAATTTATTTCATTCTATTAACTAATACAATTAATATAAAATTTTAGCGAGAGAATCTTTCCAAGTATATGAAAGAGCATAGTCTATGGAAGAGCCAGTAGATAAGGAATGTGTCAATTACACTTTTACAAATGAAATGGCAGACAAAGAATAAGAATGTAGAATCTGGAGTGTTCGCAATGAATCACATGGAGACGTACATGGGAAATGGAATAAGAAAATGGGAATGCAAATTTGCACCTGAAAGTGTAAGTAATTATTATTTCATTGATATAAAACTGTAGCAGTGTCTAATTGTGTGTGTATAGTCATTAATATTTGGAAAAATATTTGGAGATTTCTTTTAGTATTCATCAAGAACACTCTTTATATTAATAGATTTATCATAAGCTGATATACTTCATAAACTATAGAATATACTTCAGAGCTGCAACTAATTTTTTAACAAATACAATGTTTTGATTCTATTACAGAATCGAAACATCTACTTAGGTACACTGTTTAGATATGAGTAATGAAGGAATATGGTGTGTTTACATATTGGATCAAATTGTCGGATGTTTTATCTTAACCTTAAGTCAAATCCTAGCTTTACTAATCCTAAATCTACCCTTGATTTACCTATTATTTATTTGTTATAAATTTTTGAACTAATTTTTAACATGGGTGCAGGAATATATGCAATGAAAGCAGCTGCCAAGAGCACGCCAGATATATGCTGCAAAGATCATATTCTCGCGTATCAATTATATCAATGACAAGATGTTCAAAGAGATCAAGTCCATGATGAATAGTGAATTATAAATGTAATCAAGTAGGATGAAGAAATTACTGAGATAGTACTGATGTAATATAAAAAACTTACTGTTAACCTTTATATTATGTTTGTTGAATCATTTTCAGTCAAACTTAGTCAATATATTCATACTTGAAGTTTGACATTGAACCTTGTTGATAGTCCCATTTCTAGACTAGTCTGGTTCTATAGTCCCCCTTTTATTTCTACATTGGAATCAAGAATACTTGATTGTGGATTGCATTGTAGAACTAAAAACTATGTTGCAAAACAATCAAGGGAAATGACTATCCACCTGGTACTACAATATAATCAAAAGTAACATTTTAATTCGACACTCAAGCTTCAACTTAGCAAGCTTCAATTTTCTATTGTATCTCAGAATCATATTTGTCAAAACAAATTTCTAAAAAATAAATCTGAAAATTGCTAAAGAAAACAGAGTTGATTAAATTATGTAAGAGTAAAAAGACTACTAGTTGATAGATTCCAACAACAGAGTAAAAAAATGTTACATAATGCTCAAATTATACAACTCAGAACAAACCAATTTGAGAATGAATGTTCTGTTCTCTGTCTAACTCATAAACCGTCCATTATTTTTCATCTTTGACATTTTCGAATTCATTTTTTTTAATTTTTTATTTGTTCCATCATTCTTTTTGTGTTCATAACTAGCAGAACTCAATCCAACAAATAACAAACACCTCAATTTGTTCTTTTTTACATGTTTTAAAGTCAATTTTAAATCCAGCTCATTCTTATTAAAAAAAAACTTATCACAACAATATTCCAAAACAAACTTTACAAAACTCATTTCCAGTACATTAGATAATCACAAAAGATACAGATTGAAGAACTCGAAAATACTCAAATACAAAAGAACACAGATACATAAACAACTTAAGCCTAGGCTCCTAAGGCTTTTATGCTGCACATGTAGCCATATTTGACGACGGATCAAAATCATCATCTTCATGGTCTTCTCTCTTTCTCTTCCATGCACCCCTGCATCTTTTTATCTTGTTTTCTTCTTGAATTTTTCTTTCTTTTTCTACAAGATTTTGGGCTATATCGTAGACACAGTCGAGTAGATATATAATATCATCTCCAAACTCTAGCTCGTACCAGAACTCTTTATCTCCTTCAAATGCGTCGTTTTCCATTTATGAGGCTGATGAAATTACTAATACAATTTATGCAAGTGATAGAAATATATAAAGAAAAAAAAAACAACCCTTAAAATGACTGTTTGTATTCCCAACATTTCAACTTCCCCGCCTATTCCTTTTATCATCCATAAAATATTATTAGTAAGCACATATTGATAGTCAGCCCATATTGATAAGAAATAAGCCCATGTTCTAATGTGGTTCTAGAATAGAACCAATATTTAAAAAACTTTATATGTTTCAAAGTTATACTATAGAATCAAATATTTATTACAATAAAATTTTGAAAAATTAAACATTTATATAATGTCAAATTTGAACTATATACAATTTTTTTTTCTAAACATTAGATCGTGTAACATTTATGGGTTTTTCTTTTAAATTTTACAAAACTCTACTTCAAGTGTTGCTTTAAACACAAAATGCTACATTAGGTGATGTTTCTTTTTTATATAATAGGCTCATATTCATAACCAATAAGCCCATGTTACTTGTACAAGCCCTTTCAAGAGTAGGATTCATTATATTTTACACTACTACTATTAGATTCCAAAAAATAAAATAAATCATACTCGAGGAATATTTTTCATCTAATGTGGTTCTAAAATAGAACCAAGTTATAAAAAAACTATATGTTTCAAAGTAATACTACATAATCAAAAATTTATATAAATTTTTTTTAATTGGGTTTGTTTACTAACTCCGTATACGATTTATTCGTCATTCTAAATATTTCTAAAACCCAAAATGTAAATGTTGAACCCCAAAAGTTAACTTTTAAACCCCTAAGGTAAATATAGATAAAATTTTAAAATTTCATTTTACTTAATAAGTCTGGTGGCCTGGTTTTAAAAAATTGGGGACCAGCCCTGATTTTTTAAAAACCAGGAAAATTATGGTTTAAAGTTTAGGGTTGTAAACAACCCTAAACCCTAAGTCCGTATATGGTCTATTCATCATTCTGAATATTTCTAAAACCCAAAATGTAAATGTTGAACCCCTAAGGGAGATACAGATAAAATTTTAAAATTTCATTTTACTTACTAAGTCTGGCGGCCTGGTTTTTAAAAAATCGGGGACCAGCCCCGATTTTTTAAAAACCAAGAAAAATTAGGGTTTAAAGTCTAACCCTCAACTCTAAACATTAAACCCTAAGTCCGTATACAGTTTATTCGTCATTCTGAATACTTCTAAAACACAAAATGCAAATATTAAACCCGAAAAGTTAACTTTTAAACCCTTAAGGGAGATACAGATAAAATTTTAAAATTTCATTTCATTTTACTTACTAAGTCCGGTGGCCTGGTTTTTAAAAAATCGGGGACCAGCCTCGATTTTTTAAAAACCAGGAAAAATTAGGGTTTATTCGTATACGATTTATTCGTTATTCTAAATATTTTTAAAACCCAAAATGCAAATGTTGAACCCCAAAAGTTAACTTTTGAACCCCTAAGGGAATATATATAAAATTAAAAAAATTAATAGTTCTAAAACCCTAAATGAACTTGTTGAATCCCAAATTAAAACTATTTAACCCCAAAGAAAATACCAATAAAAATTTAAATAATAAATCAATAAAATGATATATAAATTTTTAATATTTGAAAAAATTATTTTTAATAATTTTATTCTACATTGAAATCAAGAATACTTGAGTGTGGATTCCATTGTAGAACCAGGAATTAGGTTGGAAAAAGAATAAGGGAAATGACTAAAAATTGAAACTGGTTCTACAATAGAATCAAAAAGTTTAATATAATTCAATTATAAAACACCGTACGTCGTACAAATGTATGAGTCATGACTCAAATTTTTAATTGAACAGATATTTAAGTTTGAATTTCAGTTACAACTACAACCGCTACATCTTTTCTTTTTCATAAAAAAACAAAAGAAATAACCCTAACTTTATGCTCTCTACAATATGGCTTCATCATCCAAATCATTGAAAAAATCTGTCAGTTCATCATCAAGAAGTAAGGAAATATGGTTTCACTACGCCAAATCAGTCAATAGACATCAGTTCTGGACCGATGTTAAAAATTTTCAAAACCGATGTCTAGCTGTGTGAGGTTAAAAGTCTATGTGTTTTACATCGGTTCAGGGCCGATGTTAAAAACTACTTATTAAATCAGTTCCTAACCGATGTTAATAGCTGTCAACAACATCAGTTTTTAAATCAGAACCGATGTCTCAAGCCCTGTACTACATCGGTTCTGGTTAGAACCGATGTTGTAAAGTGTATACTACATCGGTTTTCTATTCAAAACCGATGTTGTAAATTGAATACCACATCGTGTTTTAACCGATGTAAAATAAATCCATGAAATTGCTAAATTAGACTTCAGTTTTTTGGTGATGTGGTATAGGCTCAAATTGATGTCTGTTTTTTGCTAGTAGTTATTAGTTACTGGTTATTAGTTAAAGTTGAGAACAAGGATATCATAATAACAAGGGAAATAAAGTTGAGATAGATGAAAATGTAATCACCATATATGAATTATTAAGGCAACCAAATCTAACCACTGTTTTTCAGATTTGAAAACTAGCCAAGTACAAAAACATGTATCTATCAGTAGTGTCGGTGACTAGGAAATCAATAATTATAACAAAAAGCTTTCAATTAGTAATGCCCACAAACACTTTAAAGCCAATTTATAGAGCTCGTAATATTCAGTAAAGGTGAACCCCCTTCCAACAATCTCACCAGCACAATACCATGCATAACACTCCAGTCCAAACAAAGCAGCAATGCCAAGATTCTCGACTTTCACATCCTGCCTATTCTTCTAAAATTGCTTTACATAATCAATTTCCTTCCACATTGCCTCATAACGACCAGGAACACTGCAACAAAAAATGGTAGAAACATGTGGAATTCAGAAACATGAGCAATGGCCAATAAGTATAAATTTACAGGAAACCTATAAAGTTTGCATGGGATGCTATATCTTCCGTAGACAAATTGTTCTAACATATCATTTAAATATAAAGACTCCATCCGTAAGCAGCTTTCAATCAAATTTAAATGGAACTAACGGACTACTGCCCACCAGCCAATCACTTGGATACACAATTTGGTAATAATCTACTTGCAAGTTCCACCTATATATGAATTATCACACATAATATACATACTACAGGATGCCAAAAGGAACATCTTCATTACAAAAAGCAGTACCATTAAACCCATCGACGAAAGTCTGCCCAATATCTTGATGCATATCAAATGCATAGTAGTCCGACTGAGTTGGAAAAGCCATGTTATCAACTCCCATACCATTAGCTCTCATATTATTAGCTCCCGAAACAATTTGGGCATTTTTTAGTAGGTCAGAAACTTTGCCTCGTGCAAAAATGTGTTCACTAATGACTAACCATATACTCAACAGGCCAATGCACAGCATAAGTTGCAGCATTCAGTCACTACAATATTGCCTAATCTACCTTCATAACAAAGACAGAGAACCCTGCTCCAAAGGAAAAAATCAAAGACTGGCAATAAAATAATAATAAAAAATATTTGTTTTCAAAACTAATTATTTTACTTGAGTAGACTCAAACTAATAGCTTGGGATAAATGATCCTGTATACACCATATCAATGGCCAGTCCATGCTCCAGCTGCACCTTGGGAACAACTTTTGCGGCTCTAATCATGAATAAAAACCTGAAGTTCACTTTAAAAACATAAAGTTCTATTAAAAATCCTAAGTTCTAAACTAAATTGAAAAACTTAAATTAAAAACCAAATTTTGAATTTTCAAACAAACATGAGAAAAAATACTTACTAATTTGAGGGTCGAGATAGATAAAGCCTCCAAGACACCCATGGTAGCGAATATCGAGTCTTTCTGCAAGCAAATGTGGAGATTAAGATATATAACCACTTCATAATCGCATCAAAGCTAATAGAAACATTCAGGTCATTATACAAACTAATAAAGGTACTAAATATTCCACTAAGTAATCGTCTTCCTGCAAGATATTTTCCCAAACAAATAGAGCCAAGCACAAACAGAGCCCTACAAACAACAACAAGAAGACATTAAAATTAAAAAAAAATATCCAAAGCTGAAACAAAAAAAAAACATATACAAACAAAAATTACAAGAAAAATAGACATGCATACATCTATAACATTCAATCTGAAGAATCAATTATTTTGGAGATGCCCAAGCCAGCCGAAGAATCAACCAATCTGTTAAAAAAAGTTCAATTAAAAACCAAGAATTGAATTTTGAAATGAGAATTAGAAAAATACTTACTAATTTGAGCGAATTCAAGATAGATAAAGCCTCCATTGCAACCAACCCGCCAATCTAAAGCCTCTTCTGCAACCAATTAACAAAAATCGAAAGCTAGGGGTCAACCTAATTGGGATTCGACAATGGGGGTTTTGAAATCTGGGGTTTGAATTTGGGGGTTTGTAAGCTAGGATTTGAATTTAGGGGTTCCAAATAGGGTTCTTGAGTGAGTTTGTAAGTGAGTGAATTAGGGGTTTGAAATTAGTTTAAGGAAATAGAATGTATATGGTGTGTGGGTTTGAGGAGCGGGGAAAATAAAATGTCAAAGGGGGGAAATGAAAAAAATAAATGGGGGAAATGTTTTCAAGTAAAGGGGGAAAGTGTGGGAAAGAAACATCCCCGTGTTTTTTTATTTTTCTAAAAAGTGGTTGAGACATCGGTTTTAACTACAACCGATGTCTATAAACTACTTTAACATTGGTTCTAGTAAAACTGATGTAAAACACTCCTTTAACATCGGTCACTAATGCAACCGATGATAAAGGGGTGATGTCTATTGACTGTTTTCTTGTAGTGTTTCTTGAAGGTCGTAGGATTGAGGCCCAGCCTGTGACTAATTTCGGAGTCCAAAATCCCATTCAACCAGTCTCGATTGAACAACTTTAATCATGGATAGAACCAACTTCTGACGAAAGGGTCATGCATGCAAAATCTCGCTATTCTGCAAGGATAAATTTTTGTCTGATTTGGAATCAAAAGGTATAACTCCATTAGACTACTATAAATCTTCGCTTTTTAATGCTAATTCGAACGAATCAGCCAATGATATTCACAACACTTATCACTGCTTATCCTATAATTGCTCCACAATCATCCATCCTCCATTAGAATTCTTTGTAAATGCTGAAAAGGCTTGGAAACTTAGTTGCTTAGGCTATTTTGTTGATCATGCTTTAAATAAGAAGTCTAACCTTCAAATGGTACAATAGTTTATGTCATCAAGATTTGGATCTTGGGGTTTTAATTTTATAAATTTTGATGAATCGGGCTTCTTTTATTTTAAATTTGACAATGAAGAAATAAGGGACAAAGTCATCTCTCTAGGGCCTGTAAATGTAAAAGGGGTGATTTTTGTTTTTGGTCTTATAATTCACAAATATCCTCCCATCAAATACACCCTTGATACTTGTACCCATTGGGTAAACATTAAAAATATTCCTAGGCCATATTGGTCCGTGGAAGGGTTTACATACATTGCTGAGGCATTAGGTACAATCATGCACAAGGATGGGCATAGTACCTGGTCTACCGCTGCCAGAAATGAGACAGGATATTCTGCCAAGATATGTCTTCAAATGAGTCTTATGCACTCTAGGCCAAAACAAATTCTTGTTGTAGTTCCTGGTATTGATGAAACCTTTACGCATGCAAGAATTACCATAAAATACCTGCAAACTGGAAAATTGTCATCATGTTCACTATGTTGCAGCCCTGATCACCTTGAAAAGAAATGTCCTCACATACCAGGATTTAAGAGAGATTGTAATCTCATGGACTGCTCTTCTGATCCTCTTGTTAATCTTTCTGAGGAAAGCTCTAGTACTGCCGCTAGTCATGCAGGTGTACCAAATTATGTAGGTGCGCCTCGTCGAGGCATTAGATCAGTTCTTTCACCAGATAGGGTAAATGATATAGCTGAAGGGCATGACAGCAACATGGAGGTTGACTAGTGTTGAATAGGATCCTAAACATTGCATCGCTTACTATGTTTTATGTAATCTAGACTTGTTGGTTAAAATGAAACTTTTATTTTGTGATTGGCTGTAAATAACTTTATTGGAAAAATTATGGTACTTGGTTGTAATTAACTTTAGTCCTGTACAAATTACTATTCTATATAAGTGGTTTGAATGTATCTAATGTTTTCGTGGTAAATACAATTATGTTTTAATAATTTCTGAACAAATTATATGTTTTATTCACTTCTGTATTTGAAATCATGTTTCTGTTTTTGTTATTGTGGAACCAAAAATTTTGCTACCAAATAAACAAGGCAACTGACCAAAATTTGCAACTGCTTCTGCAATAGAATCAAAAAGTTCAACATAAACCAATTATAAAAACAAATTTGTTTCTAGTAATGTAGAAATTTTATGCTACATATTAGAATCAAGAATAATATATCAGTTAGAAAAATACGAATGATATTAAGCTTATTATAGAACCATAAAATAAAATTCTACTTAAGTACAATTAAGCAAATATACCTAAAACAGTTTTGGTTCTGCTATGAATCAAAAGAAAGAAAAAACTAGAAATCAAAAGATTTGTTTATCAATTAGTGACAGATTTAGTAATTTCATAGAGCACCAGGGGAAAAAAATACAACAGAGAAAACATCAAATAATAAGGATGCTTAAAACCATTCAAGCAAAACGGTGCCTTTTTACAATGCAGGTACAAAAAAATTCATGTAAACAAAGAAAATTGACATTGTTCAGATATTCATTTAGCAAATGAAACCATACTACAAAGAATTAGGCATGGATGGACATTTTCAATCTTTATAAATGTTTCAACAGAACATACAACATAACAGAGTTTCAATCTTTATCTCCATGAGCTCCATCAGTGCAAGTGTTTGATTCAATCCTCTTTATTTCTGCACACGCTGCATGAAAACAATACAAATTTTTATTTTTTCATTCAACTGAAATTATAAGCTCTATCCACAAACAATTAGATAGTTCACTTCAAAAATAATTTTGATCCAAGTAGTATAAAAATAAAACAAAGAGCAAGACTTACCTGTTTGTACTTCAATAGTGGAATTCGAGATTCCATTTGTATGAACGTTCTGACTATTGGAAGGCTGAGGTTGCATGGACTGATTTAATGTACTCTAAACGCTCTGAGATGAAGGATTTTTTTGAAGCCGTTTCCCCTTATTCGGACACTTACGTGAATCATGACAACCTAATGTATTACAAGCTTTGCACGTCTTTAATTTCCTCTTTTTACCATCGCGACTTATCTCTCCTGGACGGATGATCTGTTTCCTGCTTCCTTTGTTATTGCTTTGGAGGGGTGGAAGTACAGTACTTGAGCCAGAAGGTCTAACACCAAAAGTTTCTTCCAGAATGTCATCTTTTGTTATAGAAGAATTTTGGAATCTACCTTCAACCCTGGTTTTCAAACTTTTCATCTCATCCAACATGAATTTCAGTCCCTCAATATCATTTGAAACTTTGCCAAAATAGCCTTGGAACTCAGTGTTGAGTATGAAATACACACACAAGAAAATATAGAGGGGGGTGAATGTATTTTCAAACTTTTCTATGAATATGAATCACAAGAACGTTTGTTTGATGGTTTGAATCTGTTTGATGTTTTTGTAGCTCAATGTGTGTTTGTGTTTATCAGAATATGAATGCGAAAATAAGAAACACACGAACACAATACTCACTTTAATCTAATATTTTATTAGATCAAGATTTGCTACAAACTTTGAATACAAAATTTAGTATTCTCAGCTTCTTTTTCTTAGAGAGATATATCTTGAATAGTTCTCTTTCTAATTCTCTTCTCTTACTGCTAATGGTGGTGAGTTTATACACTTATAGAACATGTGTACAACTCACTTTCTACAAATGATGGAACAAACAAAAATTACTTTCTAAGGTGTCTATCCTTTTTGAGAAAGGGTCTGAACGGCTTGCAATTTGACCATCTTCTTAGCCTGTTCAATACCACCACTTTAGCAGCTGTCTCTAAAATATCTCTCCAAGCTTCCTTGTAGGCTTTCCACGTACAATTACAATTATAGCGGTCCTGTAATTGTACTGGCTTGTTGCAGGTTTCTGACTTGTACAATTTCCAGTCATTTGTCTCCAAGAATCCATTCGAGAAGTAATTAAGTGATCGATTCGAATACTAGAGTTGACTTAATAGATAATTCTGAGTTCTCGAATACTGAATCCTTGAAATATCAAACTACTTCTCGAAATGACTATTTCTTCAGGAGTCCTTGAATTGTCAAAAAGAACAATGGACTTATCGAATCCTGGAGATGTCGAATAGCTTCTTAAGTCCTTGAGATATCGAATGTAACTTTGACTTGTTGACTCTTTGAGAACATGAATGATGTTTTGACTTATAGACTTCTTGAGTTCTCGAATAAAGTTATAGACATATTCAATCCCTGAGTTGTCGAATGATACTTTGACTTGTTGACTCCTTGAGATATCGAACAGTGTCTTTTGAGATATTGAATTCCTGACCTCAACCTTGACTTCTCTAATAGATAAAAGTACTTCTCGAATTAGTACTTAGGCAAATCTTTAATCTTCAAAATCCAACTGTGTTTATTTTGACAGCCTTGTTCTTCAAGCTTGAGGCATGATCTCTGGATCTTCTTTCAAGCATTATTCCATGACTTAATTTACAGTTTACACATATAGAGTTTTGATGCCTATTACAAGTACTAAATACAAGTAGAAACTTTACAACTAGAGGTTCCCCCAGTTAAGGGGTCATGTAAGTAATGCAAAGCATTACAAACAATTAGGCTTCTTATTAGATGTATATAGGCATGCCTCTGTGACTAACAATCTCCCCAAAATTGTGAGTAAGACCCTTAGTCACAATTTCATGTCTGATAACAAGCCTAACATACATAAAGATAAGACACTGTTAGTTCAGGTATAACATAGATTGAATCTTGAATACAAAAAGTAGACATTCTTACTGTTTAAGATTATCCAGTGCCTTTAGCATTTTTCCCTTAAGTCTTAGCTAGATATTCATTCAGTTTCTCCTGTTGTTTCTCTTCTGCCTTCCTTTTGTTTTCTTTCATTGCATCCAAGATATTCACCATAGCATTTAGCTCTTCAATCATAGGTGAATCCTTAAAACTTTCAAGTATTGAATTCAATATATTTGCGGGGTAATGATTGACCAGGTCCATTCTGATATTGACATTATCACCATTTTTCCTCCTATATTTCACAACATAGGGATTGAACTGGACTCTGCACAATCCTTTTGCCCTTAGCTCATCTGCTTTGGCTTCAAGTGCATCTAGCTCCTCCATCCTTTTCTTCAGCAATTCTTCACTCTCCTTTTTCTGCATTGCATGACGATCTCTCTTCATTTTTACAAAGTCTGTCAATTCTAGCTTCCACATTCTTTCCACCTTGTCTTCAAAGTTCAACATTGCAATTATCCTTTCAATATCATATAGTTTACCCCAATGCTGACACATCCCTTGCTTGAACTTCTTCTCTCTCCCATCAGTATATTTGAATTCAAGGCAATCATCAACAATGGCAACATGATAGATTCTTTGATCCCTTAGAAATAGCAATTGATCTTCATCATAGTCTTCATCTAGGGGTGACAAGTTTAGTCCTGGTACTATTGTGATGGATTGAGATTCAGATGTCTTCATCTTCCTTGACTTTCTTGCTATAGATTTGATATTTAGCTTTTGTACTCTATCACTAGGGAGAAGTTTGAAGCCTTTGCCTCTTGACCATTGAAGTACACCATTAGTATTTTACTTCTGGAGACATACATATGATTTCTTGATTTGAATCTTCTTTGCTTGAGGTGGCAAGACAGTTACAGAAGCCATAGGTTTAGATTTTGGCAAGTCATCACTAACTATATCCACCCTAGACATATTTCCTTCTGTTGTGGTGGGAGTACTGCTAGTGATGCTTTAGGCTTGCAATTTTCCACCTTTCCTTTCATACACCTTATCACCACCTTTGTCATCATCACTTTTCTTCCCTTGATCACTCTTCTTCTTCTTCTTCTTCTTCTTCTTCTTCTTCTTCTTCTTCTTCTTTTCTTCATCCCCCTTATTACTCCTGTGATGTCTTCCTCTCTTATCACTTTCATCTTTATCATCATTATCCTTATCTCTCCTTGCCTTAGCCATCTCAAGAACAGGGCCTGTTGCTATAAATGTCTTCAATATGTGCAGAGCTTCCGATTCTTCAGCAGTTTTAATTCCTTTCTTTTTGATTAATTGTTCAATGACTGAATGAATCAACCTTATGTTCAGGGAGGTGAGATGCTTGGGAATGACCAGTTGGTTAATATCTTTAGGTCTGGTGCCAGATTGATAGATGATTGTTCTTGGATTTGTAATCACTTCTGGCAGCCTTAAGAGTTGGTCATTCCTCAGATCATCAAACAAACTATTAGTATTCTGATTGGTTTGCTCAATCAGCTTGATGACAATATCTACTTCACTGTATTTCTAGGAAGTCAAAGTATCATATGAAAGATTCCATATCATAGATTTAGACACCATCATAATCTCTTTGACATACACTTGCTCACCTTTCCCGGGAACCACAGTGAAGTAGTTGATTTGCTCCTTCAAACTTCTCAGATACTTTTGAGTATCACCACTTACAGATGTCTTAGAGGTTTGTAGAAACTTCAAGAAAGCAGCATCATGATATATCCCTCAGTTTGCAACTTCTATCAGTTTGGCCTCTATGACTACACTTACTTCAACTGGCTGATCATCTTCATGTCTGGAGGCTTGAGCTTGATCAGAAGGCATAGAACCTACCACTACTGTAGATGTGATTGATTGCTTCAAACCACTTGGAGTAGTGATGTGCACAGTTGGTAGAGTGACAGTTGGTAGATAGGTTCCTCGGATTTGAACTTGAGGAGTTGTAGATTTTGAAGGTTTTGGATGATCAGATATGACAATACCCTTCTCCCCCTTAGATTTTGAATTCAATTTCTTCTCCCCCTTAGATTTTGGATGATCGGATTTGAACTTTCTTTGATGGGGCCCTTGGGTTTGAAAAGGAGGTTGGAGGTTTGATAGAGTCTTCAGGTTTAGGGAGTCCCATATGCTTCATCATTGTAGACAACATCTATTGTTGATTGAGAAGAACCTCAGTTGTGGTGGTAGCCCGAGTGTCCAACTTTTCATTGAGTAGGTTGACAGATTTCTGTAGCTCAGTATTGTACTGCTTGAGGGAACTCACTTCCTTTTCCAAATTATCCACCTTTGTGAGCAATTCTGTAGCTTTGAACCCAGTAAGCGATTGTTCTTCGAGTCTTTCTACCTCAAACTTTGTCATGTCATGAATAGGGACATCAGTCACCAGCTTATCTCCATACTGATTAGCAAAAAGAAATTAGCATATCCTTGCAACCAAGCATCAATATTGCCATATCTCTCTGCTTCATCTGCTATCTTTTCTTGTTGCTGCTCAACATCTTTTTTGTAACAAAGTAGAATGGCCTCTGTTGTGCCCAAAATTTCACATGGGTTTAATTTAAGGCCCATGGGCCTGGTAGGCCAAATTTAGGTAGGTTGGATTTGCTATGAAAAGGAACAGGTCCTGATATGATCGTAGCTGTGAGGTCCTGATATGATTGTAGATGTGAGGTCCTGATGTGATCGTAGTTGTGAGGTGCCAATATCATCGTAGCTTTATCTGCAACAGCTGGAAGAGAAGTTGGGTTAGGACTCTTGTTCCTATTCTTTAGGGGCACGGAAATATCTTTAAGAAATGGAGTTCAACTAGGAATAAATTGCTAGAAATGAGATAATAACGAATAAGAGGTGATATGTATGAATGAATTCTTGGATTTATGGGTTTTGGCATTGTATTTGGGTTAGGACATTGGGAGCTTATCAATTGGCAGCTGGATCAGCTATTAATCATAGGATTTGGTTTATCTAAAGGTAGCTGGTGGCCCAAATAGAGAGTTTTTCTTCAAGAGAACTACATAGGGCTTCATTCCTATAAATAGCATATGTAGGCGTTGGAAAGGGGGTCGGAATTTCACTTTTCTACACACAAGGCACGTGTAACCTTGGCGATACTTTTCCGGGCACATCTTGGCCGGAATCTACTGCTATATTGCCCGCTAACCTTGCCGATTCAGCCTGTTAAATACACTCTCTAATTCTCCGGAGAAGCTGTTGAGAAACAGCTATGACTGTTGAACCTGTTCAATTATCCGAAAATCAAGGATAAATCCGTTATCCTTGAGCGATATTCACTTGGGGTGCTGTGCAGAATTTTCTCACAACAGCCTCATAGTCAGCATTTGGCATGTTGGAAGTGAGGAGATGTTGAGCAATCTTTGAGAACTCAGGAATCTGATCCACAATTAAGCTTTGAAGTGCTTCAACCGTTAATTGTTGTGGAACAGACCCTGATCCTGAAGCACTGTCATGTTGCACAGGCTTCAGCCATTGTGACATGTAGTCAGAGCTAGAGCTAGGCAATCTAGACCCCTCAGTTACAGATGCAACTTCTGTAACTGGATGGAATGACTCTACTACTGTTGTCTCCACAGGAGTGTGATGAGTTATAACAGTAGATAACATAGGAGTCATTTGAATCCATTGGCTCACCAAAAGGGGAAAATTCTTGGTGATCAATGCCTTGCTCCTCAATTACTTGAGTTTTATTCTGCAAAGAAATTTGGGATGTAGATTCTGGAAGAGAAGTGTCTTGTAGAGTAGATTTTGGCCACTCCCCCTGAGAGATAGAGGGAGTTTCAATTGTGATGTGCTCTCCACTCAGTATTTTGCCAGCCTTATTACTCCCATGTGCAGACTCTATACAGGAATGTGCATTGGGGAGAATGCTTGATTCTATAGATGCACCCTGTTGAGAGGGCACATCTAGTGAGCTGTTTGCCCCTGATTTTACAACTTCAGCTATTTGTGTGACTAAAGAGGTGGTTTTCTTTGCTTTCTTCTTCTTTGGCCTCTGTAAGGGCGACTCAGGTTCCTCCCATTCTAAACCTAATTCCACAGCCAAAGTTGCTTCAGACAAGATATTTAAAGGTTCAGCAACTATTTGTTTTCTCTTCTTCTCCTTTTTACTAACATCACCCTTTTGAGAGGATGATGCAGTTGGCTCAGTATTTAGTTGAGTGTTTAGTTGAGAGGGTTGATTATCAAGCCCTGGGTTAGCTATTTGCTTTACTAGCTTGGGCTTTGCTAACTCAGACTTAGAGGAAAATATTGGCATGTTCAGGGGGTAAGACTCAAATAAACTCTTCATATGAGGAGTTATTTCAAGTCTTACATCCACATCATTCCTAGTCTCCAAATTACCAAAAATGAGTTTGGTCATGGATTTAGGATAGCCTATTCTATTTTTATCTATCCCAGGTAATTCAATCAAATTACTATCTATAAAATTAAGTGCAAATTGAATAAAACGAGGGAAGAAAATTTCAATACCTCTCTTGGCTGAGTTCTTACCAAGTCTCCCATACAACTCCTGCAGAATGAGCTGTCCAACATCTATCTTTTTCCCATAGGCTAAGGCATAGCCTATTTGCTGTGCAGGTGCACTGATTTCATCAAAGCTAGACTTCCTTGCAGTGAACATATGAAGTAAGGTACCAAACATATAGCTCTATTCCTTCCTTAGATTCTTCCTGTTCAGATGCCCAAGTTTGATTTCATCTGAGTACCTAATAAAATTGAAGAAGTCTTCCAACTGAGCATTTATGGCTAGTGGGTCATACACCTCTTGTTGTAAACCTAGACCCAGTGCTTGATTCATATCCTCTATAGTAGATGGTGTAGGTAAGAGTAGCATCCTGAAGTGCATTAGCCTCACACATTGCAGAACTCCAAAACTATTCTAGAAGGTCTAGATACAGAGTTGGGTTGGCTGATAAAGCACCTTTAATGTATGACTCAGACATTCATTTCACAAAGCATTTGTAATTTGCATTTGGTGCTTCCACATCACTTGTCATAGCAATGAAATTGGTATTTTTGGGTATGGTGAGTTAGGAGAGACGAGAATGAAGGTTCGAAGATGAAATTTAACTCATTGTAATTAGGGTTTTCAGAGGTTTTAGGAAATTTGGGTGCCTGAGAAATCGAATAAAATGAATAGAGTAGTTGTGGAATTGTATAAGTATCAGACACTTGAATTGTCGATTAGATACATGTTTTTTATCGACAAGTCAAGCATTCGAGAAGTGTAAAACAACTATTCGATATGTCAAGAAAGGCTTATTCGATAACTCAAGCAGGTAGTAACCCACAGCTGGCTGTTTATCTAGTTCAGAAGTAAATCTAAATTAAATAAAATATGTTTTTATGAGTGAATTAAAATTTTAGAAAAAAATCCAAAAACGATTGAAATTCAGCGATAATTCTGCCTTTCAAAATGATTCAAGAACTCAAAGTATGATATTCGAGAACTCAGACAATTAGAGAACTCAAGTATCATATTTGAGAAGTCAAGTATATCTCCATTCGATATCTCTAAAAGACTCTATTCGAGAACTCAAAAGTACTCTAAAGAGACTTGTTATAGAAGTAGAACAGTAACACAGAATGAATCATTAGAGAAGTCAGACTTATCGAAATAAGCTTTCACTCGCAAAATTAAATTTTCACTATCTTTCTAAAATATACCGGAAATATTCAGTGAAGAATATTCTAACAAATTAAATAGTGATTTTCTTAAAATTTCATAGAAATTTCAAGTTAACAAAATATGATTTTTTAGCATATGCAACAGAATTGAAATATTTATAAATCATATTTCAGCCAAAACTTACTTAAAAAATGTTGAGCATTTAGATAAAGTAAGTGTTTACTGCTGCAACAATTTTGTTGATACTTTCACTTAGCAAGATTTTGAAGAATTCGGTATTCCAATCTCACTAACCAACCTTGTGAAGGTGGCTTCATCTAATGGCTTAGTGAATATATCAGCTAATTGTTTATCTGTGGAAACATAGTGCAACTCAATGGTTCCATTAGTTGTTCCCTAATAAAATGATATCTGATGTCAATGTGCTTTGTTCTAGAATGATTGACAAGATTGGCAACTATAGAGATTGCACTTGTTTTGTCACACATGATAGGAATCTTTTCCAACACAAGTCCATAATCTCTAAGTTGGTTTCTAATCCAAAGCACTTGAGCACAACTCCCAGCAGCTATGTATTCAGCCTCAGCTGTGGAAGTTGACACAGATTGTTGTTTCTTGCTATACCAAAAGACTAACCTTTGTCCAAGATACTAGCAGCTTCCTGAGGTGCTTGTTAAATATAATTAATGTAAGTAATGTCAGTGTTTAAGTGTTACAGAAGTTCATCAGAGTTTAACTGGAAGCTGGAATCGGTCAGAGTTTAATTAAACTCTGACAGATGGAAGCTCGACAGAGTTTGCTAAACTCTGTCAGGAGGAAGCGTCTACTGGTCATCATCAGACTTTGAAGAATAACTGAAGATAATCATGGAAGCAATATCTTTGAAGATTGGATAGCTGTCGAAGACATTGTGTTGACTAAGAAGACGCGTAGCAATCATAATTGATAACATTTGTATAGCTGATTTATAGGAGTATCAATTATCGATTGTATTGTAGCTGTATATCTTTATAAATACAGTTAGGTTAACCCTAGAAGGGTATCGAGAAACGAATTATCATTTCATTGTAACCTAAGCAGCTCTCTGTGATATTTTACATCACTGAGAGAGGAGTTATTAATTCCATACAGTTTTTGATTATCTAAACGTGTGTTTATTGTTATTCTCTCATACAAACTTGAATTTGTGTATTCGGCCTAACAGTGCTTTTCCTATCCACTCTGCATCCAGCATAATCAGAATCAGAATAGCCAACTAAATTGAACCCCGTGTCCTTAGGATACCATAAACCCAAGTTTGGAGTGCACTTCAGATATCTAAAGATCCTTTTAATAGCAATCATGTGTGATTCCTTTGGATTTGACTGAAACCTTGCACACAGAAATGTAGCAAACATGATGTCTGGCCTACTTGCAGTGATATAGAGTAGAGAACCAACCATGCCTCTGTAGACTGAGATATCTACCTTCTTGCCCTTAGCATCTTCATCCAATTTAGTGGCAGTGGCCATGGGTGTCTTTGCAGGTGAGCTTTCTTCCAAGTCAAACTTCTTCAATAAGTCTTTGATGTACTTGGTTTGACTAATAAAGATACCATCCTTCCTTTGACTACCTTGAAGTCCAAGAAAGAATGTCAACTCTCCCATCATGCTGATCTCATATCTGCTTTGCATGAGCTTAGAGAACTTTTCACACAGTTTCTCATTTGTAGAGCCAAATATGATATCATCCACATAGATTTGAACTAGAATAATATCATTACCATGCTTCTTGTAAAATAGTATCTTGTCCAATGTGCCTCTAGTGAACTGATTTTCAAGAAGAAATTGTGACAGAGTGTCATACCATGCTCTTGGAGCCTGCTTAAGTCCATACAATTCCTTAAGCAATCTGTAGACAAAGTTTGGGAAATGTGGATTCTCAAAGCCAGGTGGTTGTTGCACATATACTTCTTCTTCCAACTCTCTATTCAGAAATGCACTCTTGACATCCATTTAATAAACTTTGAAATTCGAATGTGCAGCAAATGCCAAGAAGATTCTGAAAGCTTCCAGTATGGCAACAGGGGCAAACGTCTCATCATAGTCAATGCCTTCCTGTTGAGAGTATCCTTTTGCAACCAACCTTGCTTTGTTCTTTATAATCACACCATCTTCATCCATCTTATTTTTCAGAACCCATTTTGTTCCAACAATGGTTCTGTTCTTTGGTGCAGGCACAAGCTCCCATACTTTGTTTCTTTCAAAATGATTTAGCTCTCATGCATGGCAATAATCCAGTATGGATTCAACAGTGCATCATCAAGTTTCTTAGGCTCAATTTGAGATAAAAATCAACCATAGAGACACTCAATTTGAGTTGCTCTTCTTGTTCTCACTCCTACATTTGGATCTCCAATTATTTGCTCTGCAGTATGTGATCTATACCATTTTCTTGTATGCTCAGGTTGATTCCTTAAATGGGATGTTGCTTCATCATCCAAGTTATGATCAAATTCATTTCCTCCCCCTGTGAAAGTGCTCTCATTCACGGGTGTGTCTTGGATGCTTGTATCTTCACTGTTGATTGGCACAAACTCTTCTCTTGCTTCATCATTCACTGGAGTTTGTTGAGCTGTAGTCTCAACTTCAGTTTCAATCTCTTCATCAGAATCATCCATCTCTTCAAACCTTAATGGATCTCTATCTTCATCATTGACTTCTTCTAGTCCAAGTAGTTTGCTATCATCAAATGTCACATCTTTGCTTTCCATAACTTTCTTTTGACTGATGACATAAACCTTGTAAGTTGTTCTCTCCAATGAATAGCCAATAAATATTCCTTCAAATGCCTTTGCATCAAATTTTCCAACATATTATGAATTATCCTTCAACACAAAGCATTTGCTTCCAAAAGCATGAACATGCTTAAGAGTGGGTTTCTTTCCATTCATCAAATTGTAAGGTGTCTTTCCAGTATTTTTGTTGATGAGGGTTCTGTTTTGAATATAGCATGCAGTTCTTATAGCCTCAGCCCAAAAACATGTAGGCATCTTTGCATCAAGTAACATTGTTCTAGCAGCCTCAATTAGAGTTCTATTCTTTCTTTCAACAAATCCATTTTATTATGGAGTCCTTGGAGCTGAGAATTGTTATGAAATACCATTCTCTTTGCAGAATGCTTGGAGCATGGCATTTCTGAACTCTGTTCCATTGTCACTTCTCAATACAATCACACTTGCATTGTTGGCCTTTGCTTCTTTATCAACTTTCTTTATGTGCACAATGATTTCTTGTGAAGCCTCATCCCTTGATGCTAGAAATTCCACCCATGTATACCTTGTAAAGTCATCAACCATCACCAGGGCATACTTCTTTCTTGCTAAAGACATAATATTGATAGGCCCAAACAGATCCATGTGAATTAGTTATAAGGGCTTGGTGATTGATGTCACTGTCTTTGACTTGTGGCTTAACCTTTTCATCTTTCCTTTCTAGAAAGCCTCACACACTCCTTCTTTAGAGAATTCAAGTGTGGGCATGCCTCTCACTAACTCTTTTTTGACTAAAGGGTTAATGGCCTTAAAATTCAAGTGCGATAACTTCTTATGCCACAGCCAACAATCTTCATTTGACGCCTTTGTGTAAAAGCAACAAATTTTGTCCTTGTTTGCATAGTCCATATTGGCTACAAACGGGCTTCCTTTCTTGACTCCAGTTAGAGAAAGTTCACCAGTCTTCTTCTGAGTAATCAAACATTCATCTTTGTCAAAACTTTAAAACCCATGTCAGTAAACTGACCAACACTCAGTAGATTATGCTTGAGTCCTTAACCAGTGCTACATCTTCAATGATGACATTACCAACTTTCAGTTTGCCATATCCCAATGTGTTACCAATGCTGTCATCTCCAAAAGTAACCATAGGGCCAACCTTTTCTTCATACTGTGATAGCAGGGCCACATCATCAGTCATATGATTTAAGCATCCACTGTCCAAAATCCACATGACTTTCTTTTCCTTTTCTTTGCCCTGCAAACACAAGTGTATTACTTCTTCTTTGGTACCCAAATGAGTTTGGGTCCACCTGGCTTAGAAATAGTTTTATCATAAATAGCATGCTTATCAACTTTCTTAGGGCTAGTCTTCTTATCACAACTAGGAGTCTTAGAGCTTGAGTTCTCAGACTTAGGTGACAGAGGTACCTTTCTAGCCTTAGGAGGACTTGAAGACTTTGACCTTGTGTAGTGTGTGTGTGTGTGTGTGTGTGTGTGTGTGTGAATTATGACTTATACAACCATCAATGAATTGCCTTCTCAAATTGAAACAGCTAGTCATAACATTCATATTGCATGGCATACAGTCAAATTTATCACAAAATGGAGAATCTCTATGTCTTAAAGGCACAGAGCAATCATAGAAAGGTTTAGGCACACTACCAACAGGTTTCTTGCAAGCATGAGTTAAATGATTAGTACTAAAACAGTTTTGACATGTTATCTTAGGGGCATTTGGCACATAAGCATAATTGTTATCTTTGGTAATCCCTAGTTTGCCATTTCTATTTTGTTTCTTCTTAGCCACATTCTTTATAGATTCATTCTTCTTAACTTGTTCAAACTTAAAAAAATTTCCAGGTTTGGTTTCAACTCCAATTTGCTTCTTGGTTTTCAATTTGGCACTCTTACTCTCAAAGGATGCTGGTTGTTTACTTGATTGTGCTTCATCCTTATCAACCAACATTTGATTATTGAGTAAGGCTTCCTCATCAATTTCAAGTGTTGATTGTTTAAAGATAGGTGTCTCAACACTTTTCAAAACATGAGGCACTTTCTCATGAACAACCTCATCATCTTCAATGATAACATAGCCTTTCCTCTTCTTGAGAGTGTCATAGTCAAAACCAATGGCAGTCTTAGCACTCTCTTGATGTTTCTCATGATAGGATTGTAATAGGCTAGAGGAGTTCTTAAAGGTTTTCAGTTTAAACTCATTTTAAGCTAATTCATCCCTAAGAGCCTTTTCAATCTGACTAGCACATAGAACCTTATTCTTTAGATATTCAACCTCTTTCTTAAGGTTTTCTACTTGCACATTAGTTAGCTCTAGTTCCTCATTCTTTTTTGTTTAACAGTTCATTGCTAGCAGACAGTTTCACAATTTCTTCATTAGCAGCATCCATACTAGTTGAATATTAAACATCTCAACCGATAGTTGTTCAATCATATCTTTATATTCAGAAACATATATGTCTATGGTAGTGAGAGATGGTACCTGAGAGTCTGATGAAGATGTCTCTTCCTTGGAATTGGCCATCAAGGCATAGTTTCAAAACTCTTGCTCTTCTCCATCACTGTCAGTGTCATACCAACACTTCCATTCAGCTATGTAGGCCTTGCCTGGTGTTTGCTTTCTGAGAAAGGCCTCATATTTAGCTTCAAGCTCTGGAAACTCTTTAACCTTCTTTTTAGACTTTTTGCATTCACTAGCAAAATGCCCTAGGTCATTGCATCTATAACATCTCACAGATGACCTATCCACATACCCAGTTTTGAATTTATTTTTGTTTGGCTTCACAGGTGCTTTGCTCTTGTTGAATGAATGGTTCTGAGGTCTAGGTTTGAAGGGTTGCTTTCTCTTGAATCTGATATTTGGAAATTTTCTGGCCATGAAAGCATATGATGTGTTTTCCATGCCATCTAGCTCCTCAAGAGTGTAGAACTCATCTTCTTCTTCCTGTTCCTCAGCAACAGCCTCAGGCAGCTCCACTACTGGTTCCCCATCCACTATCTCTTCAATTCTCAGCTGGCTTATAGAGGCTTCAAGGTCTTGTATAGATTTGTTTACAATCAAGGCACATGATGTGTTTATCATTTTTCCTTGGCTGGCTTGAATAGCCCTCTTCTGCAACAGCTCTAGCTCATGAGTCTTTAACACACCATAAAGCACATCATATGTAACTCTGTTCAAATCTCTTTCCCTTAGAGAAATGATCCTTTGCTCCAGGTGGTTGGGTGAAGAGAGTAGAAATTTTATATTCAGCTCCTTGGTGTTGTAGACTTTTCCATTCATCTGTAGCTCAGTCACCAGCTTGTGAAATCTCTCAAACATGTCAGTAATGCTTTCTTTGGGCTATGCCATGAAAGCCTCATACTGTGTGACTAGTATCTGTTTCCTATTTTCTCTAACCTCGTATGTCCCTTCACATAGAATTCCAATGTGATCCCACATCTCTTTTGTTGTTGTGTAAGAGGCAATATTAGTAAACATTGACATCTCCGTTGAATCTATGATTAACTACATTAGATGATTGTCAAGGGAAACCTTCTCCTTCTTTGTGTTTGTCCATTTGGATGGATCTTTAATAACATAAGATGTTGGGATGGTTATGGTTCCAATAGTTGATTCAACAATCTCTTGTTGTGGAACAAATGGACCATTCTTGAGAATCTCAAGGTATAGAGGGTTAGCAGCTTTGATGAACAACATCATCTTGATTTTCCAAAGGTTGTAGTTATCCTTATCAAACTTAGGGACTTTCACCGTTCCTGTTGTCTTTGGTGTATTCATAATGATCTTTTTCTGTTTTGATTAACAGCCTGCTCTGATACCACTTGTTGAGTATGAAATACATACACAAGAAAATACAGAGGGGGTGAATGTATTTTCAAACTTTTCTTTGAATATGAATGTCAAGAACGTTTGTTTGATGGTTTGAATCTGTTTGATTTTTGTGTAGCTCAGTGTGTGTTTGTGTTTATCAGAATATGAATGCGGAAATAAGAAACACACGAACATAATACTTACTTTAATCTAATATTTTATTAGATCAAGATTTGTTACAAACTGTGATTACAGAAGTTAGTATTCTCAGCTTCTTTTTCTTAGAGAGATATATCTTGAATAGTTCTCTTTCTAATTCTCTTCTCTTACTGCTAATGGTGGTGAGGTTGTACAATTATAGAACATGTGTACATCCCACTTTCTACAAATGATGGAACAAACAAAAATTACTTTCTAAGGTGTCTATCCTTTTTGAGAAAGGGTCTGAACGGCATGCAATTTGACTATAGCCTGTTCAGTACCACCACTTTAGCAGCTGTCTCTGAAATATTCTCCAAGCTTCCTTGTAGGCTTTCCACGTACACTTACAGTTATGGTGGCCTTGTAATTGTACTGGCTTGTTGCAGGTTTCTGACTTGTCCAATTTCCAGTGATTTGTCTCCAAGAATCCATTCGAGAAGTAATTAAGTGATCGATTCGAGAACTAGAGTTGACTTAATAGATAACTCTGAGTTCTCGAATACTGAATCCTTGAGATATCGAACTACTTCTCAAAATGACTATTTCTTCAGGAGTCCTTGAGATGTCGAATAGAACAATTGACTTATCGAATCCTGGAGATGTCGAATAGCTTCTTAAGTCCTTGAGATATCGAATGTAACTTTGACTTGTTGACTCTTTGAGAACACGAATGATGCTTTGACTTATAGACTTCTTGAGCTCACGAATAGAATTATAGATATGTCGAATCCCTGAGTTGTCGAATGATACTTTGACTTGTTGACTCCTTGAGATATCGAACAGTGTCTTTTGAGATATCGAATCCCTGACTTCTCGAAACCTTGACTTCTCTAATAGACGAAAGTACTTCTCGAATTAGTACTTAGGCAAATCTTCAATCTTCAACATCTAACTGTGTTTATTTTGACAGCCTTGTTCTTCAAGCTTGAGGCATGATCTCTGGATCTTCTTTCAAACATTATTTCATGACTTAATTTACAGTTTACACAAATAGAGTTTTGATGCCTATTACAAGTACTAAATACAAGTAGAAACTCTACAACTAGAGGTTCCCCAAGTTAAGGGGTCATGTAAGTAATGCAAAGCATTACAAACAATTAGGCTTGTTATTAGATGTATACAGGCATGCCTCTGTGACTAACACTCAGTCAATATTTGCTTCGATGTATCCTTAATCATATGACTACTGCTGCTTTCTGATTCATTAGGAAACTTTAACGTGCAAAATTTCTCCAAGGCATTTTTCATCCAACGACCAGACAAGAATTGTTTTGGAATTCTTTCAACACCCCAAAGGCCTAAAATATAAAAGCAATGTCTACAAAGATAACCTGCCCTCGTAAAAAGCTTACAAGAACATGCAACATCATTGTTGGAGAAAGAAAATTCAATCTCAAACAGCCTGTCATCAAAACTTTTATCTCGAACAACATATCTATTAACCCCATCAACCACAATTGGCTGGCTTGCCAAACTAATGTGGAAACAACTCGCTTTTATTTGTTTTTGAACCTTATAGAACATAGTGTGAGTGTAAAGATAAGAAGCATGATTTTCAATTTCCTTCTCGGTTATAGGTTGTAGAATACATGTATGTCCATTATTCTGTTTTTTGTTTTCATGGAGTTGCTTGTCAATTGCACACTCGTAACACATGTAGAATTCTGAAAGTGTGTCTCCTTTGTGGACAAAATGATTAAAGTAGAAATTACTGCTTCCTGACCTTGATGTTGTCCTAAGCAAGGCTCCCATTGGCTTGTCCCTGAAGAAAGCAGGAATCCATGATTCCCTTATAGCATAGATCTCATTCAACCATGCATGCTCGCTCAATACAAACTCCTTCAACACCGCATCCCATCCTTCCTCAAATTCAGTGACCGTCAAATGTGATGACCATACAAATTTGTTTAGCTTTTCCATGAAACCAGTTTCAGCACAAAAAACAGGCCCAATCTATAGAAAATGTAAACAAGTACAATTTAGAATTGAAAGGTCTTAAATTATAGGCATAACAACAAGGTGATTATTTTATGCAGTATAGTAAATTTTAGCAAGGAGTCATAAATTTTGCCCTATGTCAGAAAGTATAATGAATGTAGCTCAAAAAAATTATTGAACATAATATTAAGATTCTACTATAGAATCCCTGAAGGATATAATTTACCAAGGAAATGAACACTTGTCAAATTTTTAAATTTTCTTAATTGTCCAGTAAGTTTTGATTCTATAGCAGAACTAAAAATTATGGTGCGAAGGAAACTAACTTAAAAATTTATGAAAGGAGGCTGATGCTACAATAGAATCAATTATTAGATGTGTTTTGTAATATGTGTGAACCAAAACTTTAATTGACATAAGTAAATTATGGACAGGAAAAAATAATTTATAAAATTAAACTTTATTTACCTTGGTCGGGAACTTTTGCATCACATGCCACATACAATATCGATGGATAGAATGTGGGAACGTTGCAGCAATACATACTTTCATTGCAGGGCACTGATCAGTTATGATGCATTTCGAAGGGCGATGAAAAATTTGTAAAAAAATTTCACATGCCCATGTAAAATTGGTTTCATTTTCATGGTCAAGCAGAGCAGAAGCAAAAGTGACGCTCTTCCAATGGTTGTCAACACCAATAAATGGAACGAAAACGATGCCATACCTATAAAAAATCAAATAAAACTCAACATAATTAGAACTATTGAATACATGTAATTGAACTGACTAGATAAGTCAACTTATATTGCCACCAAAAATTATACAACAGGTTGTTATACTAACACATGTATCATTCAAATCAACATAACTGAATATAAGTTTCTGCAGAATCACATTTACTTTAACAACTTTTTTACAAATTACTTGTTGGTACGATAAGTTGCATCAAACGAAACCACATCCCCAACAACTTCATAATATTTACGACCTCGAACATCAGTCCAAAACAGGCGAGTAAGATGACCATTTGAATCCGTCCGGTACTCGTAAAAAAATCCTCCATCTAATGTCTCCTGTTTGTTTTTGAATTGCAAGTAGCATATCCGCATCATGTTTCCTTATATACAACTTGATATCTCTTATCCAGTTTTGAAAATCCACAACAGTTGGGCCAATATCAGAGTATAAATCAAAACAATTCTTATAAAGACCATGAGCTCTAAAAGCGCCAAATGTTTGTTCTTGCACAATCCAGAAGGAAATGGCGTTGAAGTGCAGTCATAGATCGATTTGCATGGAGGAATTCCTTTCCTGATTCATATGCTAATGGATGGTTATGACCCTCTATAAACCAACTGATTATATAGCCATATGAACCATTGTACTTGAGGATTACTTTTGCATCACATTCAGTTTTTTTGTGACAGTCCTTCTCCTTCTAACTTGCACACCAGAAGCACTAGATGTATGCAATGATTCTGATTTAGCATCAAAAAATTTAGACATTGAAGTCTCATGATGTCCTACCTTCGAACAAACAATATACTTCAACACAATTTTTTTGTTCTTGGTATGTTGGGTTGATTTTCGAACATTAAAGCCACTTGCCTTTCGTATTCAGTATAGAAATCAAAACATGCTTCAATGTCATCAAAACGCTGATCAAAATATGGTTTGAATTTGTTGTCTGTGACTTTAGGATTCCACAGCTTAGTCGTCTTGCTGAATGAATCATCAAAGCCTTCTACAAACTCTTCAATTAGGCTAGTACCAGTTGATTCACAAACACCTTCAACCAGAGTACTGTTTTTCGAATTGAAAATGTTCACTAATCGACAAAAGGAATTGGGAAAAATAATGAACATCAAAATACATTAAGTTTACATAAAAAACAACGAAACTTAAGACAAACATATACAAAACATTTATTGCTAATCTGCTATATTCAATCCATCTAAAAAGGAATTTTTATCATAAACAGGAAAAAAAAATAATTTGAAGACTACTAACTGATAATTGAAAAGGCTTAGCAGTTTTTAAGATTCGATAATAGAATCAGAAACTGTAGAATAAACTTCAGAAGAACAATTAATTATCTAACAAACATATTGTTTTGATTCTACTACAGAATCAAAACATAAACTAACAAATTATGTGTACGAAACTGAAGGATAAAGATTTAAACCTGATGAATAGTCAATATCAGCAGTAAAATCAAAGTTTTGAGCTTGTGTTTTGATTCTACTAGTACTACAAAATCTTACTGTTTTGATTCTACTACAGAATAAAAACATAAACTAACAAATTATGTGTACGAAACTAAAGGATAAAGATTGAAAACTGATAAACAGTTAATATCAGCAGTAGAATCAAAGTTTTGAGCTTGTGTTTTGATTCTACTAGTACTACAGAATCGTACTGTTTTGGTTATACTACGGAATCAAAACATAAACTAACAAATTATGTGTATGAAACTGAAGGATAAAGATTGAAAACTGATAAACAGTCAATAATAGCAGTAAAATCATAGTTTTGAGCTTGTGTTTTGATTCTACTGCAGAATCGAAATATATAATAACAAATTATGTGTACAAAACTAAAGGATAAAGATTTAAACCTGATGAACACTCAATATTAGCGGTAGAATCATAGTTTCGAGCTTGATTTGAAGAAGAGGCCATAGTTTCCGTGGAAAATCACATAAATTGAGAAAGGAAGATCGTACAGAGGAGATCGCAAAGTCACCGAAAACGAGATAAAATCGGTTGAAAGCAAAGAGTGTGAGAGAGATATAGTACAGAGAGAGATCGTCGGAGAAATTGTCGGTGAAATTTAGTTAGAGAGATTGCCGGAGAGATTGTAGGAGACGAGATACAAGTATACAACGGTAAAAATATAAATTTAGTAAAGCTTGATCTGAGTTGTTGGATTAAAGCTTGATCTAAAGGCTGAGATCAAATCAGGGAATTCTCTCCTATACTCTATATAAGGAGGTGCTCTATATGAATATGATTCTAAAATAAGTTTTTTCAAGAAAAAAGAACTACGTAATTATTATTTTTGGATTAAAACTTAATAGGATTGTCTTTTAATTATTTTCATTTAAAACGGGACATGATGGATCTTATTCATGAGTCAAAAAGGAAAATACTCACCCTATCTTGAAATTTAGCAGATTCACAGCACGGAAGGAGTACAATGCTGCATAGTTTTTGAGGTCAAGACTTTGACATTGTCGACGCTGATAACAAGTGGAAAAAAGTATTTTAGGAAATCAAGAAGCATTATTTGTACATAGTGATAATCCTAAATTCTACATTACAAACAACAATAAAAATAATTGTACAGAAAGTTATATTGTTTACCCGTCGATGATCTTTTGGTTGACATCATCAAAGCGGATATATCCAAGTGATTTCAATTGCTCAGATTCAAGTATACGGAAGTCGAGATCTGGTCTACCACGTAGAATATACCTAAAATTGGATGTGACACACGAGTTAAGAATTAAAAGGAGAACTGGAAAATCTCACAAAATTTTTAGCAAGAGTTATATATAACGCACAAGATGCTAGTGGTTCTGAATTCGATGGAATTGTCTAATAAAAATACCGAGACAGTGATGACAGTATCGTTGCCTTTATGGTAGAACAAAGTTTGAATTCCTCTAGCAACACTATCATTCAACATGCAAAGCTTTTCTTGGGTATCTGCATCCATTAGTGAAAAGTCACAACTTTTAAAGTATAATTCTAATTCTAGGTTTTATTGATGAGATAAATTTATTACCTTGCTTGTATGCATAACTGTCTCGAAAAGAACAAATACTACACCCCGAGCTTCTGGCGGAATCAGAAACATTGGGTGAGAGGTGTCATATTCCTCCAGATAGAGAAAGATATATAAGAAATTTTTTTTTTTTAAAAATTACCATCAAATAAACTTGTGCAAGACTACCCATCTTACATGATTTTCAACAATTAACTTTCCCTTATTATTCATAACATTAACATTATATAAAGGGGTTAGAACACGGTCTACTATCGATCTGATAAAGCTTAATTCCTGTTCCGATAACGCTCAGTTATCTCTGTGTCCTTAGTTTGTTCATATCCTATCTGAACATTTTAAAACCTATGGAAGTAACTATAAAAGGTAAACAACAGTTCAGGCCTCAGAAGCTTGTGAATAATCTTTTCTAAACTAAGTTTTACATATTCAAGAATCAGATCCATGGCTCATGCAATACCATTCATTTCAATCTGTAGTGTAACATACTATAGTTAAAACCTATATACATAACAACTAGAACAGCTTGTACAGTAACATAGATTTTTTTTTTGCACTTTCTTACTTGCCACAATTAGGTAATTATGTTCTAATCATTAGATATAAATGTGATTTTATATGAACTGTGCTTCTTATAATAAATCAAAACTACAGAGGCCCCTCTTTGAATTATAAAATTCTTAACTACAAGTGAATTAGAATGACTGACGTTTTCAATACGTTTTGGGATCGATTTGAACACGGACTGAGATATTCAGGTTGTCCATCCAACCACTTTAGAAGTGAAGATTGTTATATGATTTAATGAAGATAGCCCATATTCTGACAAACTCATACAATCAAAGTGAAATATCAGCATCTTGACAGCATGGGGCTTGGGAAGCATGAGGGGTAAGAATACCTACATAATCAGGACCTAGCTTTATTGCGTGCCTAATTAAATTTTTTACAGAGTACCAGTACTTAACTAGTGAAAGGGAAATCATGCACATAAAACTAGTAGCATTAACAGCATACCAACACTCGAAAATTAATTATTCGGGATTCATATGGCAACCTACCCAATAATAACCTAGCCTCGAATCTCAATGTGTCACGTATCCACCCCTTTGTCATAAAAATAATATGATACTAATCAGAACAGGTAGTCATAGTATGTAGAGCACATATCCACCCTTTTCTCATACAAATTATACGACACAATCATAGCAAGAAGCACAATCAGATATCCAAAGCTACTACTAAACTAACACGAAACAAGTCCGAATCCATTTCTCGACATCTCATACACACAAGCACAAAATAATAACAACCTACTTGAAATTAATTAGCAGAAGGAAAAAGGGAGGCATTCTAACAGCAACCTTTTGCAGCTCAAACAAACAAAATTCAAAAAGGTATGACGAATTAAAATAATCAAATTTGAGGCCAAACAAACAAACAAAATTCAAAATACAAGATATAACAACCACAGTACAAGAATCTTGAACATAATCAAGAGTTAATTTCAAGTTTCAATCAAGAAAAAAACCCAAATCGTAGAAACGAAGAATTATACGAACCTGCAGTTGGAAATTTCGGAATCGCTGGGGTTCGTATTTCAGATTGAATCTCCTGCCCCTTTTCGGACAAATTTGTTAGGTTAGGAGACTTACACAATCCGAGATTCACAAACCACAAATACAGAGCACACACAACCAATCGATTAGTTGACAAGATCCACCAAAGCGCGGTCAAACACTATTCAAGTATTACTTCTATTTCTGTCAACAATAAGTAAAAGCAAAACAAGAACACAAACCATATTTGACGTGGAAACACCCACGTCCCAACTCGTATTATTAATCAAAATAATTATCAATAATACATCAAAACAATAACATCTCAATGGTGTCTCAAACCCGATACTTGAGCCAACAATGCTCAAGAATCACCCAAACAATATCTAAGACTACATCTCTTAAGCATTCACATATAATACAATATGACTATATATATATAGTCATCCAAAACTTAGCCACCAAGACTTACCTTACTTGTTGTACAAGTCTTACCATACTTGTTATACAAGTATTCCAATTCTTGACACCTAATTACCCAATTTAGTGATTAAGACATACCATATATAATAATTGTTTACACATAAAATTATTACCTTACCCATATATATCTTGGACCAACCAAGCCCATAACATCACATTGGGTTGAAACCCAACAAAATCTCGCTCATCTGCAACTTCTAAAAGATATTCTTAACCCTTTTTTGTGGACACTTCTTAGCAACGACTCTACCACAATTACACGCCATTACATCCAATTCAATCAAAACTTCAAACCCTTAAAATTGATGAATTGGGGGTTTTAACATTCTCGGTTGTCTTCCTTATATTTGAAATTTTGAATGAACGAAAACGTCTAAAAAGATGACCGTTGGGGTCGTCGAATAAAATGTGCATTTTATTTTAGTTTATCATCAGTAAATATAAAAAAGGACCTTTGTTTAATTTTTTTCATTACTTTTAATATCATATCAAATATTGTGCCTGTTTAGGAAGTCTGTTAAGCAGCTTAATAGTAAGATAAGTTCTGTTCAGCTTTTCCTCACCTGTTTGGATCATTTACTTATCGGACAGAACTACAACTTACTTAGTGAAAAGCGGTAAGTTGGGGAGGAGGTACATTACTATATCCCTATTATAATATCTGAGTATATCACATATATTAAAAATCTTCATTTATTTTATTTTGGCAAAAATTAAAATTAATTAAACACTACTTAAATTCATTTTTTTTCGATTCAAAAAAATGTGATATGTAACAAGAAATTTGAAAAGATACAAATAAAATAATATGAATCAAAATATCTTAGTCTACCAAAATATACAATTAATCGATCAGAAAATAAGAATTTATTTGTACGAAACGTCTTGATACATGCATCCACTTTGTTTTTTTTTTATAATACAACTAATGTTACTAAATATTTAGCCAAAAAATATATATACTAATTTCATTAAATTCTTATTCTATTGTAATACAACACTTTGAAGTACAACCGAACTTTGGTCTCCTTTATCTTTCTTAAAATAAAATAAATTTGTTATTAAAAATTACTGAAATAATGTAACATTTAAGGAATATAAAATCTTAAAATAAAAAATTATAATTTAAGAGCCTCGCCTGCATTAGTTTATAATTTATACTCTTGACTCACGTCATATGTAAATTTAAAGGTAACATTGTTCACCTTCTTTTTTTTTTGCTAAATCATTGTAAACTTTTATTCCCATTACCTGCGACTCAAAGAAATGACATGGCAAGATGTTAGGGGATTAAAAAAAATTATCAAAAAATTGTACAAAATGACATGGCAGTGATAATGTGTTAAAATATGAATATTTGATTGGTGAAATTGATGTGAATGCAGGGTTCATCTCATTTATTACCGTGCACATCATTTTGGATAAGAGCATCTCCAATGGCGTTAGCTAAAAATGATTGGCTTACATAAAATGTTGATTATGTAAAATTTGTCGAACCTGTAAGACATTGTGTTCCGATGGTATTGGCTATAATGATTAACTATATTTTAAAAATGGTATGTTATTAATATTTCAAGTTGTTATTAATGGAATATATAATTTTAATATAGAAATAAGTGATGTGGCAAATCACTACATGTCTCTAGAGGTTCGACAAATATAGCCAACATCAAGAGATTATCTATAATTATAGACAAGAGTTTTGTCCCATTGGAGTGCAAATTTTTTTACACATTCTTTATAATTCTTATTTATAGTAATTAATTTTAAAATTTACCTAAGGGGTCTCTCCCATTGGAGATGCTCTAACATTTTGATAAATTTGTTTGATCCCTAACATTTTACGCAACTCAATCGATAGATAAGTAAGTTAACACGTCAAATTATCTTTTAAAATAAAAAGTGTAGTCAGTCATCAATTTTGAACAAAAGCCTTGCACCAATACTCCAATAGAGCCTCGGCTCAATCTTTTCAGAGTCAATTTAAGTACAATATATAAAATTTTAACATAGCAACAAAGTTTATAAACGACATTAAAATGATTAAGAAAAAAACAACCTTTGATATTGATTACCACGTTATATATAATTTTAAAATTTCTTGAAAGAAAGCAATTATCTTGAACTTTCCGACAATTATTATTTTAAAATCATTAAAATAGATTTTAAAATAAATAAGGATTTGTCCTTGATATATTTAGAAAATGAGAAATTTTAGTAAGAAAATATAAAAAATAACATATTTTAGTTAAAAAGATAACCGTACTTTTTTAGAAAAAGGGTAATTGCCAATTAAATATACTGGCTTATAGCCCGTGCAAATCACGGGTTACTTTTAAATACTTTTAAAATTATATGATTAAATAAAATAGAGTAAAATAATTTATTATGAATATAATTTAACTTTGTAATTAATTAATAAAATTATTAGTAATAATAATAGTTATTTAATAAATGATATGTATTGATTAGAACTAATAATATAAAATTTTAATGTAAATTTGTTGTTGACGGGATTCGAACCTTGGATCTTTTGAAGAGGGATTTAAATATATAATATTCCTTATTATTAGATCTAACGGCTATTATCTATTTACTAAATATCTAAAGGTCACTATTTTTTTACATGGTTGAACCAAGTTGAACCAAACAACCAAATTATACCCCTGTTTGTTTATTATATAATAGTATTAAATATATTAAAATATATTTTAAAATAAATAGGTAATATCTAAATAACTATTATTATTATATATTAAAATATATTAAAATATATTATTATATAATTAAATCAAACAATTATTAGAACTAAATAACAAAGGGACAGATGTACTTGACAACAACTGCATATACGTTTAGTTAACAAGGATAGCTGAATATGCAAGTTTTTATACAGAGGCAGAGAAAATGTAGCTTGAGACAGCTAAAAAGTCACCTAAACTGATTTTAGATTTTTTTTCATCTTTTTAAGAGACCAAAATATATATAGTAATGTAACTGGCAACAACACAAACAAAAAAGAATATCAATAGCCTGCTTGTCTATATAGGACACTTCAATTGGCTCAAGTTGGAACTTTGCGTGTGGCCATACCTTTCCCTGAATTGTATCATGCGAGGTATGTTTTTCAATAATGTTGAATGTGACTGACTTTAAAGCTATAAAATTAAAAAATAACTTGGAACGATTTCATGTGATATGTAGAATATCTATTGTTTGACTTTACACAAGCATCTTTATCATACCTCAAGTACATTGCAAAGACTGATGTACATGTTTAAAAATTCACATCAGCATCAAGTGCAGTTAAAGGCTTAACATTCATCACTGCTTATGCCTTACATGGTACGGTACCCTAATACAAGAAATGTAAGAATGAACATTATGCATGCAATTGCAGATTATGTTTATCCTACCTCTTTAAGGGCAGTGTTCAAAGATGAAGTATTAAGATTAGGTTCTGTAGCTGAGATGGCAGACACTCCAGAAGAAATTAAAGGAGGCCAAGAATAAACGGTGGAAAGAAGTTTACTTATCAAATGATGTATGTGTCACAGAGCTACACGAGCAACCTGAAAACATAACAAAGCAAAATGCAGAGTAATTCCAAGATATTGCAGAGTATAAACAGCACTCAGCAGCGACATAAGCTGAAATGATTGACCTTATTTGCAGTAACTGTATACCACAACTTCAAAATATCTATTGCTTATATAAGGAACTAAAACAGGAGCAAAATGGAAACCCATCTGCAAGAAAATTCATTCTTTATATGCATGTTAAATATAGTGATATTGGTGGTATATAGCACCACTCCCTCCATATGCTAAAGGTCGCACCAATTAAGGGCATAAAGATGCAAGCATATCTACTTCCCGCAATTAAATGACCAAGATATCATGAATCCACCTGTGGATAATTTGATAGCGACCAGAACATATCTTCCAGAAGAGTGTCCCCTCCAGTTATATGGAAACATGGATTTACAAATCTTAAGCAAAGTTTTAATATACATGAATAGGCAGTGGAGATTGACACGCAATTCATAAATTTTAGAAATATAACAGTTAACAAATCAAAAGTTATTTGCAGAAAACCTTTTGACTGTATTACCATATTTATTGATGTGAAGGTCCTGTACTCTCAGATACAAAACCCACACATGGGTCATAAAAAAGGGTAGAGGTTCGTCAATAACACCAAATAATCAATATATTCATCTAGAGGTTAGACTATGTTACTGTTTATCAATAAAAACCATGAATCAAACATGATGAGCAGCATATTACCTCGTAAACTGCCAGAACCTGGAACATTTTATACTTCAGGTAATGATAAGTCATGAGCTCTGGACATCGCCAAAGTGTGTGGACAGATCCACTGAGCAAAAATGAGTTCAGTTTATTTACCTGATTTACAGGCTAGACCAGATTGTCAGTTTAACCTCGATTGCAGTATAAGAATGATTTGGCAAACTGTAATAATATGACTAATAAGCCATACACGTATTTTACAGAGACAAATCTAAAATTATAAATCCAGATAAATACATGTACAATGTGCCATATGTCTGCATATAGAACCGTTACGATCAGATTTGGGAGGTGGAAACCCTGAAACTACCCATCTATTAGAAAGACTAACAGATTGAAGTTAAGAACTATCGAGACAAAAATTAGCATAAAAATAAAAAATGGTAGGGACCAGGGGTTTATGGAATGAGAGAAATGGGTTAACGGGTTTGTAAGAAGGTAAACACAGCCACACCAGATATATAATGCATGTTCCATAAGTTCTTATATAGTAGGATTAAAGGGTGTGTAGAAATTAAATATATTATCAATCTTACACTGCACAGAAATATGTCAACTGCAATAGTAAATAACTTGAACGTAACTCATACTGCAATATCTAGCCAGCCAACTGTTATTGCAGTTGACAAATTTCTCAACACTCAGATCCTCTTCAACAGAATTCCATGCACACACATTACTTAGCTTACTTTGTAATCACCTTACAAAAGTTAATAGCACCATGAATTTAAGATCCTCAAAAGCATGGATCACTATTCACACAGAATTCCAGTGATAATGGAGTTTTACGAAAAATGTCAAAACCGAACAAAGTAGATAAAAACATGCAACGATACAAAAACTTTTACAAGTAAAATATCGACAAGGCATACAGGTTTGCACCCGTTAGAACGCTCATCAGCGCATAATATTTCATCACAAAATATTTTCATCAGTTCCAAAGCAGATTCCGAAAATGTTGGCTCGGCAACTCTCCTTGTGAGATGCACATAGAAACAACCCGATTCCAAAAATAAAAAATACCTTGAGATTCAAATTCTCCTCCTTAACATCATACCAAAATTTGGTGTCATTCCGAGATCTTTGAATTTTTTGTTATCGTCTTGCCTTTTGGCATGTGTCTCTCCTTCTGGAGTGGTTTGGAGTGTTTTATGTTTTTAAGTAATTATGTAACTGTAGGAATTGAAGTGTATAAAAAAAATGTTGGAGATTAAAGAGAAGAAACTTGTTCTCAATAATCCACACAACTTACTCATACAAAAGAGATATAAGAAACTCACACTTGTATTTCACTCAAATGATTTGATAATTTTTAATATAATTACAAAGCTTGGAAGATTGTCCTATTTATAGGACTATATGGAACCTACTAGAATGCTTCTAGTACATGCACCTTAATTATTATGTAACTCTCTAGGAACATGAAAGGTAAAAAGACAAGAGCTCAAAAGACAAGAGCTCAAAGGACATGAACTTAAAGGACTAAGCTAGATATTTTCAAGAACATTCTAGATAATTAAAATATTAAAATAAGTTTAGCTTATATTATTTTAACATCCCCCTTAAGCTAAACTTTGCACATGCCAAGTTTCTTCTTCAACTTCTTGAAAGTTTCGGGCCTCAAAGGTTTCGTAAAAATATCACCAATTTGGTCTTATGTCTTGCAATGTTCGACCACGACTTCTCCTTTCTTCACCAGGTCTCGAATAAAATGATATTTGATTCTAATATGCTTGCTCTTCCCATGAAATACCGGATTTTCCGTGAGTGCTATAGCGGACTTGTTATCACAATATATAATCGGACTTTCTTTTGTGGCATGCTTGAGGTCCTCTAACACCCATGTGATCCATAAAGCTTGGCAACTAGCTAATGATAGAGAAATATATTCCGCCTCCGCCATTGATAGAGCCACAACATGTTGTTTCTTTGACATCCATGTGATGGCACTAGAGCCAATGAAGAAAACATTTCCCGAAGTGCTTTTACTATCATCAATACTTCCGGCCCAATCACTATCGCAATATCCAAGTACCTTGGTATCATTTCCCTTTTGATAATAAATTCCATCTCCAAGTGTTCCACGAACATACCTCAAGATTCTTTTTACGGCCTCCCAATGTGTCTTCTTTGGTTGCTCCATGAATCTACTAATCAAACTAACACCATATGTTATATCCGGTCGAGTGGCTGTCAAGTACATCAAACTTCCAACAAGACTTCTATATAATGTAGGATCAACAAACTTAGAATCATCATCCATGCTCAATTTCAAGCCAACTCCAACGGGAAGTCAAGACGGGTGATAACAAAAGGCTCATTGTCAAAGGTTGTGGGGATATTCCAATCCGAACAAAGCAAGGTACAAACTAACTTGTTAGCTAAATCCTAGTTGGCACTTCATATAGCTAACCCATATACATAATTACCTTCTCCAACCATAATCTATTAGAATAAAAATTTTAGATAATCTCACTTGGTCTTCTATATTTGTTGATCCACTACCATTATCTATAAATGGCCACATCATCTCCCTCCAATTTTATATTAATATTTTACACTTTTTTCATATCCAACTCAATCTCCCTCCAATAATTATAATAGTAAAATATTGTTTTTGAAATATAGCTAACAAATATAGCTAACAACATTGGAGCAAAATCACTTTTTTATCATCTATAATATAGCTAATTATTACTCCCTCCGTCCCTCTAGGTAGTTTACATTGGGAATGGGCACGGAGACCAAGAAAATGTATAAAAAATGAGTAAAGTTAAATGAAAAGTGGGTAAAGTGGTGGGACCTATCAATATTTAATAATAGATTTGAGATAGTAGAGGAAAGTAGTGGGTGTAATATTGTTTTTTATTATTAAATATGAGATAGTGGGGGAAATTAGTGGGTGTAATAGTGGAAGAAACTTACTATTTATGGTATGTAAAGAAATGAGAGGGACACCCCAAAATAGTAACCGTAAAGAATTGAGAGGGACGGAGGGAGTATTATATATTATTTTAGCTAACCAATTTACCTAATAGCATTGGAGATACTTGACGTATACATAATTAAAATATGTTAGTGACAAATTTTTCCAAATTTCACCATCATAGCAGCAATGTACTCCAGCACTTCGTGTGTGTATATATGTACAGTATATAATATTTACTCTTCTGTTTCCGATTTTTCTGTGACAAATGTATGAGTGGTGAACTTACGTTAAAGAAGGGATAAAATAGACATTTCAGTTTGAATAAATTTGTTCAACTTGGAATCCCACGTTTGTGTACAGTAGATAGAGCTGTCCCAAAATATTATCTAGTATTTTAAAATCGTTGGGAAAAGATCGTGAACTACAAAATAATAACTTCAATGAAATATGTGAATAAAATATAAAAATAAAAGATCGGGATCTACCGCAATATGATGATGAGTGAAAGGGTCCACGATAGGCAACACAAATTAGAGGTTGATGATACAGTTGTATGTGCAGCAAATACATATCCAAAGATATAATTAGCTAACAGGGAGCAGGTTTGCAATTACTAAATGTCACCTAGAGCAAATTACATAGAAAACCAAACTTGCATGCAAATGCCAAGACTTCACCTTAGCGGCAAATACATAAATAATATGTCAGAGCTCATATAATTCAAGAAATATGCTAAAAAAGAGAGGATCGGAGAACAAGAAACCAAAGACAAGACAAATTGATGCGCTAGGCCTGATGTGAAACTACATCCTATAAATTCATCAGTTTACAAAAGTTTAAGGTCATCTATTCGCAAAACCAACAAAAAATGTTCACAGGCCCACTCGTCAGTTTAAGAAAACAATAAAAAATAATTATACGGTGCAATATGTAGCAGTACCATTCATTTTTTCAAGAAATACGCATATACATACACTTAGTTATGCAGTTTGTTGAAATTGTATGATACTATATAAATTAGGTGCTCAAATGAGTATTTATAGAAGATTGCAGATTCGACTACAATCAATGACATTGGCAAAAGACTGATTTTATTACTGTTCAAAATTAATTTTATTATTGACTTATTGTTAATGGAATTACACAATTGAATCAAATCATATCTTTCCCCTGTTCCCATGTTTCCGCTTACCCTCTAGTTGGTGACCAATTATCTAGAATTAACTTACGTTATAGTTTGACAAGAAGATCCAAACTTTCTCTGTGACGCCTCAAATAATTGCCGTAAGGCTTGACTTTGATGTAGGTAGTTGGAATGTGTCTTTTCAACAGTTGCAGCCAAGTCCAGGATGCAAACCTCGTGAGAATTTTTGTATGTAGTGCTACACCGAATGTGTGAGTGCATAGTACAACTTTTCTCAACTGCATAGTCGTAGAAGAATTATATGCTAAAGCAACAACACAACATGAGGCTGGATACTTAAATAGATCGCCTACATGACCTAAATTAATACTTCTCTTTAACCTAAGTACCTAACAATAGGAATGCTATTTTTTGTTTATTAGAAGACCTGAAGAGGTGGAGAGAAAAGACTTCAACCTCTTATAGAAAACGGTAGAAGTAATACTAAGTAGGGGTAAAAGTATGTAATACAGGATGGCTTACTGGTAATTTAGTAATGTAGATCTGAATTAAACGGTTCATCAAAATGATATTATTCTTCTTTTTATATGCAATAATCTAGAGGGACTATTCAAATGTTGCTCCACTGATTCCTTCTGAAGACGCTTACAAGCTATCTTGCTTAGCATCTACAACTGAACTAGCAAGAACTTCCAAGTAAGATACCAATAATGATGGACAGTACAATCCGACAGAAATATGTAATAGATTAAAAACAAAAGATTATAATGTTGTAGAATATACATAAATACAAAGGACAGAAAAACACACTGCAAGAGAAGGTATATGAACTTCTCAATGTAGTGCCTCTATAGCTGAATAGAAGGACCAATAGAGGGATATTATCAAATCAAAGAAGCGGATTTCTTCATATACCAGTCTAACTTACAAACCTATTAGGTAGGAGGTATGGTAATATACATTTACATGTATATAGCTCTTTAGTTTTATAATTTGTGAAATTTCAAAGGGAGGAAAAATCCCTAACCTTGAGTATGTGGAATTGCAAATGCTAAATCCATATACATATAAACACACAAGTTTATTTAAGAAAAATTCCAGAAGGCATTGCAATGTCAATATTTGTGTAATTAATGAACTAAATTATGAGATAGAGTGGTCTAATGATATATTTTGTCTCCTATTAAATTATGTAATATATATATATATATATATATATATATATATATATATATAGGCTTTTGCTCAAATACAAACCAATCCTTAAATACAAACTACAAACTAACACTAGATTAATTATATTTCATTTATTCTAAGGTTTCCGCCAAGGGTACCTTCACAAAAAATGCTTAAAATAATTGGCTCTATCCACCAAAAAAAAAAAAAAACTTGTCGTGGAAATGCGAAACATTTAAGACAGTAAACGGATGAGTTAGGTAGTCATGAGGGCCGCAGGCCCTCGACACACCCGTCAATCGTCTATTGCCTTTACCATTGATTGCCATTCCTTACAACTTTAGAATGATAAAGGCGCGAAGCGCCGTACAAGAAGGTGCGAAGCACCGTTAACCAGTGAAATCCACTACCACGTCATCACGTGAACAGTGATTTTTTTTTTTTGCTGAATGGAGCCAATTATTTTAAACACTTTTTGTATTGGGGTACCCCTAGTTTGATCATTAGATTAGCATAAAATATTGAATTAGTGTTTAGTTTGTAGTTTGTAGTTAATTTTAGTTTGTAGTAGAGTAGGACCCTATATATATATATATATATATATATATATATATATATATATATATATATATATATATATATATATATTAGTAAATTAGGGGCATTTTTTGTAAATGTAAGGGATGGATCTTATATTTACAAAAATGCTCCTGCGGGGCCACTTGATTTGTAAGTACAAATTTGTTTAACCTCATGACTGTTACCTGAGGACATCCTCATGCCCATTATTTTCTATATATATACTTCATCTTCTTTCTTTTTTAAGTCATGAAGAACGTTATAAGTAATATATGATAAAATTGAGAAGAGGGAATCAAAATATACATATCCCCACAATAGTATGATATCTACTTAAAGCGTCCACACGAATTTGCCTCTAGACTACTACTGGAAACATAGTACTTATTAAGCTATATCTTGCCCCTTTCACAACTTACGTGGGATAAACTCAATACCTGTTGATACAAAAATATATTAATTTTGTATCCAAAGCATGGGCTTGTATTTTGCATCCGATGATTACTTTTATATGGGCTTGTCTGAATTTAATGAGTCCGATGCACTGGAACAGCCCATAAAATCGAGCCCAATGCTTAAGGCGGTGGAAAGAAATTATATCATCGGAAACCTAATTCTAGAAGGATCTAGATATCTTCTCAAATATGGATATTACTTACCGCCGAACACAAAATACATGGGCTGGGCCTAATATTGCCAGAAATACAATATTAAATCGAATAGAACTACGTGGACTTGATTCCTATAAATAGGGTACGTAGGCATCTTGAGAGGGATCCGAAAATCACACCCGATTATAATCTCTCAAGAGCAGTCCCAAATATCTCAAAAACCCTAATTGTATTCTTATATTTACATCTTTATTCTTATTATCTCTATCCGAATACCCAAATATAAATTTAATCTTGAAGCTTTGTCCTTGAGGAAAATCGGCTTCAACATTTGGCGCCGTCTGTGGGAATCGTTTAGAGAAAGAAGAAGAAGATATATTCGTATTAAGTCAGACACCGATGGCTCGTCAAACATCCTACCAAACTCCTATTCGTACCTACAATCCATTCGGCAACTTTACTACCGGCGAAACGTCTCAACATGTCAGATCTACTATCACCCGAATTGTCGTTGACAACAATGGTCGTGCAATCCCTCTGGATGGAGCTTCTGATGATGGGCATCGCCATCAAGGTGAACAACAACCCCTATTAGGGATGCAAGAAATATCATCTTGGCATTAAGAGGCAGATCCAATACTCAGGAGAGGAGAGAAGATACACCCGTAAGGGGAAGAAACCTTGAACCAGAGTTTAATCGTACATCAGATGACGTAGATCGAGAAGCATCGGAAGCAAGACAACGTGAAATTATAAGGCTCCGTGATGAAGAAATCCAGAGGAGAATTAGAGAACTTGAAGATCGTGAAAATGAACTAGTTGATGAACGACGCCGACTTCGAGAGAACCTAGGCGGAAGAACACCCTCACGTGGTCGATCACATAATCGACGATCTCCTGCAGGTGACCGATCACCAAGGATGAGAAGATCTAGATCAAGGGATCGACATCAGACAGCACCTGGCGGATCACCACCCCGTAGAGGCACTCCACCCCATGATAATTATAATCGTAGAAATAGTGGTAGAGGGACTAATGGAGGCCATGGTGGAGGACATGGAAATAATGGTGGAGGTCATGGAAGTAACAATAATGGTGGCTATGGGGACGATGATGATGATTACCATCATCGGCATGATGATTACAGAAGGAATGGGTACGATGCTGATGGTAAAGGTTATAATAACAACCAATCTGATGAAGCAACTCTTTTACGAGAACAATTGGAAAAGTTGGAAAGAAAGATGCGAGGAGGAGGAAACGAAGATTATTCAACAGAATCACCACTGATAAAAAATATCAGAGACTATGTTCCAAGGGTTGGTCATGCTATCCCAAAGATGACTTATTACAATGGAAAAACCGATCCTTATGAGCATGTAACCCAATATGAGAGGCATATGAAGTGTGCTGGTCATGATGAAATTACTATGTGTTACATGTTCGAAGTTTACTTGAAAGATGGAGCGCAAGGCTGGTACCGGACTCTTCTCCCCAACTCAATCTATTCCTATCAACAACTAAGGTCTAAGTTCCTGAAGCATTATGACTATAACAGAAGGATCGGCCAGATGACTGCTTCTCTCAACAATGTGAAACAAAGATCCGATGAGTCTTTAACATCTTATATGAAGCGTTACAAGCAAGAATGTGAAAAAGTGTCATCATTGGATGAAAATCAAGCTATGGGATTCTTCTACAGTGGCCTAGACAACAAGAGAAGCAGAAAGTTGTTGAAATCGCTATTTGATTTTCCTCCTGCAAGCTTAAACGACATGTACACTAGGGCAGAAAATATACGCCGAAGAGAAGAAGCCCTTGGCACAGGAAGTCCAAAAAGGAGTGATAAATCTCCAAAGAAAGATAGGTCTCCAGAGCGTAAGAAAAACACATCACCGGATCGATCAAAGAATGATAGGTCCAAGGACAAATTCTATGCAAATGAGAGAAAAAGAAATAGGGACGACACTGTTTTCACAGTACTTAACACATCAAGATCTCGGATTTTGAATGAAATCAAAGAAAGGCCGGAATTCGAAAGACCTCGGAAGCAGAATTTGCTGAATTACAAGAGGAAACTAACAAGTATTGCGATTACCATCAAGAGACAGGGCATACCACAGAAGAGTGTTTTAACTTTAAAAGATTGATCGAAAGGCTTATTAAAGATGGGGAGCTGGATCGGTTCATCGAAAAAGACAAAGAGCAAAAGAGAGAAACTCAGAACAATCGGAGACAAGTACGTGGAGAAATCAACACTATTTCTGGTGGGAAAATGGTTGGTCGTGACACCAAATCTTCAAAGAAACGTTATGCCAAGGAAGTATACAATCTTTATCGACAGAACGACCGACCAAAGCAAACAAAGACCATTGCCTTTTCAAGTAATGATTATGAAGGTGTAACTTGGCCTCACGAAGATCCATTCATATTCACATGTTATCTCCATGATTTTAAAGTTCGAAAAGTTTTAATCGATGGTGGAAGCTCAGTGAATGTGATTTTTAAGAAGGCTTATGATCAACTCAAATTTGGAGGAGAAGGAATGGATCAATGTGCCGAACCACCACTGTATGGATTTGGAAATCAACCAGTGCAAATAAGTGGACAAATTTTTCTCAAACTAAGCATCGGGCGAGAGCCTAGAGAGGTATAACCCATGAGTTAAAATTCTATATTGTTGATGTAGATTCTCCTTATAATATGATTCTAGGCCGACCCATGTTGACAAAGTTCCAAGCTATATGCTCACTCCCACACCTTAAGTTAAAGTTCCCTACTGAGGATGGGATTGGTGAAGTTATAGGTGACCAGGTTGTCGCCCGAACTTTGGCTCTCAAACAGTTGAATGAGCCATATGCTAAAGAAGTTCGCACTAGTGAGCCCGAAGATGAGGGAAATAAAAGAAAAACAAAAGATGATGATGAAGCTGTTCGTTCAAGAAAAAAGACTTCCTACAACATTGAATTAGAGAGGTTCGGAACCGATTGGACTAAGCCTATTGCTAAGCCAGCTGCGGAAATTGAACAGGTCGAGCTCACACCTGGTGATTCCGAACACACGGTAACCATTGGCAAAGATATACCAAGTGCTATCAAAAAAGAATTGATCGAGGTCTTAAGGGAGTACAAAGACATCTTTGCCTGGGGGGCTGAGGATATGCCAGGGATAAGCAAAGACATCTCTGTACACAAACTTCATGTGAAGGATGATTATGATGCAGTCCGACAGAAGAAAAGAAAATTCGCCCCTGAACGGCAAAAAGTGATCGAAAAAGAAGTCAAAAAGCTATTGGATGCAGGTTTTATTGAGGAGGTCCAGTTTCCTGAATGGTTGGCAAATGTGGTGGTTGTTAAAAAAGCAAATGGGAAATGGTGCATGTGCGTGGATTATACTGATCTCAACAAAGCTTGTCCCAAAGATCATTATCCGCTTCCGAACATAGATCAACTCATTGATGCCACCGCTGGATATTCTATGCTGAGTTTTTTGGATGCTTTTTCTGGATATCATCAGATAGCTATGGCCGAGGAAGATGTACGTAAGACTGCATTCATCACACATCATGGAACTTGGGCATATCTCAAGATGCCCTTCGGTCTACTCAATGCTGGAGCAAGTTATCAACGGATGATCAACAAGGTGTTTGAAAGACAAATTGGAAGAAATATAGAATGTTATGTTGATGACATGATTGCAAAGAGTGATGATAAAACTCATGTTGATGATTTGAGAGAATGTTTCCAAACTCTTCGAAAGAACAATATGAGGGTGAATCTAACCAAGTGTACTTTTGGTGTCAGATCTGGAAAGTTCTTTGGTTACTTGGTAAGCGAAAGAGGAATTGAAGCAAATCCAGAAAAAATTCAGGCCATCATTGACATGAAATCACCTCAGACTAAAAGGGATGTTCAGAAACTAACTGGTCGATTAGCTGCCCTACGTCGTTTCATCTCGCGGAGTGCAGAAAAAGCTTTACCTTTCTTTGACACACTTAGAGGGGTTAAAGAATTCAAGTGGACAGAGGAGTGTGAGGCAGCCTTCGACAAAGTCAAAGAATATCTCTCTACAGCACCATTGTTGACGAGGCCTACTGGTGGAGAAACACTTCAGCTTTATCTTGCTGCAACTGATCGGACTGTTGGAGCGGTGCTAATTAAAGAAGATGCCGGGATCCAAAGACCAGTATTTCATTTAAGTCAAGCATTGAAGGATGCAGAAACTGGATATCCCAATATTGAAAAGTTGGCTTTGGGGACGATTATGGCAGCAAGGAAATTGAGACATTACTTTCAAGGAAGAACAATTGAAGTAATCACCGATCAACCACTGAAGAAAGTCTTACATAAACCCGAAGTATCAGGAAGATTGATGGCATGGGCAGTCGAACTCGGTGATCATGATGTTGTTTATAAACCCCGCACTACCATCAAGGCACAAGCGCTTGCAGATTTTATGGTGGAATGTTCATTCAATACCCCGATGGATGAAGATGTGGACAATTCTATTCATAATTGTCCTCCAAACAATTGGACCCTCTATGTCGATGGGTCGGTGGCACATGAAAAATATGGAGGTGGAATGATACTGACAAGTCCAACTGGATTTGAAGTTCGTCAAGCAGTACATTTTACATTCAAGGTGACAAATAATGAAGCTGAGTACGAAGCTTTGATTTCTGGAATGAAGCTGGCCCGAAGCTTGGAAGTAACTCATTTACAGGCCTATAGTGATTCACAACTTGTTGTTAATCATTTTTCTGGAGAGTATGATCGGAAAGAGGAAAGGTTGAAAGCATATGCAATGGAAATCAGAAATTTGGCCAAAGAATTTACATCATTTGACCTCATTGGAATATCAAGAGAAGACAATGGTCGAGCAGATGCTTTATCACGCTTAGCTTCGGCCAATGAGGCATCCCTTGATGGAGCAATTTACATGATAGAGCTTTATCAGCCATCAGTTGAACGGACAGAAGTTAATTTAATAGGCAAAATTAGGAATTGGATGACGCCGATCCGTGATTATTTAGAGAAAAATATCCTACCACCCGATAGAAGTGAAGCAAGAAAAATTAAGTATAGAGCGGCAACTTACACAATAGTTGGGAATTTACTCTATAGAAGGTCAGTGACCCAACCGCTCTTAAGATGTGTTACTTCCAAAGAAGCAAGGTTGATAATGGAAGAGGTTCATGAGGGTGTATGTGCAGATCACTTGGCAGGGAGAGCTTTGGCCTTCAAAATTCTAAGACAGGGATATTTTTGGCCCACTATTCGTTAGGATGCAATGGATTATGTTCAGAAGTGTCACCAATGCCAAATTCATGCAAACATACCTCGACAACCTCCATCAGAGCTAACTCCAATTCTGTGTCCAATCCCTTTTGCCATGTGGGGAATTGATATTGTTGGAAAGCTTCCGAAGGGTAAAGGACAAGCTGTTTACTGCATCGTTGCTATTGACTACATGACTAAATGGGTGGAAGCAAAAGCACTTTCTCATATTACTGAAGCAGCTGTCATCAAATTTGTCAAAGAAAGCATCATTTACAGGTTTGGTGTGCCGAAGATAATGGTTTCTGATAATGGCTCACAATTCAAAGGGAAACAATTTGCGGAGCTCATGGAGATGTATCACATCGAGCATCACACTAGTGCCGTTGCACATCCTCAAAGTAATGGTCAGGTTGAAAATGCTAACAAAGCAATCATTAAGGGGATTGAGAAAAGACTTGAAAGTGCCAAAGGCTTGTGGGTTGAAGAATTGTTACACGTTCTGTGGGCTTATCGTACCACCACAAGAAGAGCAACCAATGATACTCCATTCAGATTAGCATATGGGACTGATGCCTTGGTTCCTGTGGAAGTTGGGTTACCATCGTACCGCAACCAAATTTTTGACCTAAAGAAGAATGAGGAAGGCCTTCGGGCAAATGTTGACCTGGTTGAAGAATTGAGGGAAGTAGCTACTCTGCATACTGTTGCCTATCAACAAAAAGTTGCTCAACATTTTGATTCTGGAGTGCGTAAAAGAATCTTTCAAGTTGGAGACTATGTGCTTAGGGAAACAGCATCGTCCAAACCCGACCAACTAGGCAAACTGATGCCTAATTGGGAAGGGCCTTACAAAATTTCGAGCATGCCTCGTTTGGGGACTTGCAAACTCGAGAATATTGATGGTACACCAATCAAAAACACTTGGAATGTTGCTAAACTGAAGAAATATTATCAGTAGATCTCCATCGTCATCATCAGATAAGCCTAAAAAACATGATGTTGACAGGCTATTGATTTATTTATCTTAACAGGATATTTATTTAAGTATTTTAAGTATTTATATGGATTGTTTTTTTGTTAAGACTATTACGAGCTATTTATCAATAAAATTCCAATTTCTTTCATATATGTTGATATGCTTGTGTGATTTTTATTGACATGTTATAAACTAGTTTAATTTTTTTTGAATGATAAGCCATTAGTAACAACGAAATTTCCAACCCAAACAAGTGTTCACCGATGGTTACTTGGGGGCAAAAAAATTTTTTTGAAGTCCAGAACAAGTTTACCATCATCCAACACTTGGGGGGATCAAATTAATCTAATCCTACACTTGTGACCTATCGATAATCAACTGGGGGCAAAAATTCAGACCAAGTCCCGACTTATGATTTATCGACAATCACAAGACTCGTGACCTACCGACAGTCAATTGGGGACAAATATCAAATTTTATCCCAACTTATGATTTGTCGACACTCACTTGGGGACAAGAGAATCTTCCTTCCTACACTAGTGAGATATCCCTTCAAAATTGAAGCAATATATCATTAGGGGGCCGAGGATAGATCTGGCCGGATATACGCTTCAGTGCGAAGCTATGATGGTCAACCCTCCAACTTTTAAAGTTGGGAGATGAGAAAGTGGTGATCTACAGTTTTTTAAATTTAACATTTATAGATCACAAAATATATCTCATCGCTGCACAATCTGAACCAAAGGTGGTGAGGATTGGAAGCAGAAGTTGGACCGAAAAACTACGCCCAATGCTATGATGGTTCAAAGCGATACAATAATAAAAATCCAATGGAACGTACAATGAGTACTTAACCATTGGGTTAAAAATGAATACAACTGATAGATCAAGTCATGCAAGATCCAATGCTAATATGAGGATTAAAGTGCAAGTGCTTGAAAGCTTGAAAAAGAAAGTGTACAAGGTATTCACCAACTTTGTATTATATTATTTTTAAACATTAATGTAGTATCAATATGCCAGCATGCTATTTATTGTGTCCAAAGACTAGTACTATGTTAACAAGGCATGCATAATATGCATTGGAAACAAAAGGCGTGTGTAGTATGCATTGGAATCAAAAAGCACGATGGTTGTGACAATATCATGTGCAAAATGTTCATAGCATAAATAAGGTTCTGCATGAAAGCAGATATGCCCGAAGACAACTAAATAAATTCATTCCCGAAGGCTACAAGTTCAAAAGTAGACCATAACTACACATAATTCGTGGAAAGCATGATAATATTAGATCAGTTCTCTCCTAAATTCTCTTGAGAAGCAGCATCATTCTCATCATTGATTGCAATCTCTACGTTGCTATTTTGAAGTGCATCATTAGCCTGCTCCTGCCTCCATATATCTAACTCATAGTCAAACATACATTTGGTGAAGTCCATATGATCTTGTTTGACCATCTCAAGTCTTTTATCAAGTCCGAGACCATAATAGTTAGCTTCGGCATCAATTTTATCCTGTTGGGCTTCACGAATAGCAGCATCGGCTTCAATTGTCTTCAACTTTGCCTCGGCAGCAGCAGCTTTCTGTTGTTCTATTTTTGCCTTGTTCTTAGCAGCGTCGACAGCTTTTTCTAACTTAGAAATTTGATCAAGCTCACCCTTGGATGCAACCACTTGCTCACACGACCAAAGACGCAACTGTATCAATCAAGAACAAGAGAGTTAAACAACAATTTATTAAAAATTGAAGATAGAAGATGGAGAAAATACCTGAGAAGCTAGAGCCTTGACTTTCTCACCACGAGAGACAGAATTCATTGTCAAAAGCTTCTCCTCATCGGCCTCACTAAGACGAAGAATATAAGAAGAGCCTATGTCTCTTCCCAAAGCAATAGAGGACAATGGGGCACTCTCCAAAATATGTTTCGGGATTATAGGTGGAAGTCTTGATGCATAATTCTTTTGCCTTTTATTAGGAGGTGGAGTAGGGTCCGGGTCTGCAAAGCTTGCATCGGCAACAATTTCAATGGCCCCAGATTGGCCATTCATATCCTCCTCTTAAAGCTCTTCGACAACAGCAGATTTTTGTGTCCTAGCCTTGATAGCATATTTCCTTTGTCCGAGTTTAGCTTGAGCTAATTTCAGCTCCCGAAGCCTTTGTTGCACTGCTACCTCATCCATTCCAATGCACGAAACTGCAATGTGAACAAGAAAATGATCAAAACTAGCAAAATTACATATGAAGGTATATATCAAATTCCTACTAACATTAAAGTACAAATATGCAGATCAAACTATGAGTATACTGATGTGTAGCCAAAGGAAGAATGCAAGAGTATGCATATACTGATGCCAATGATAAAATAAAATGTCATACCTTTAATTTCTATCAAAAATGTTTCCGATCGTATTTTGCTAGCAGATATTATCATGGATTTAGAATAGGGAGCCTTTAAGTTTTTATATATCTCAGAAGCAGAAGAATCAAGTTTGGTATTCTTTTTTGGAATTTCTTTCGAGGTGAAATAACTCCATTGGGCATAATTCTCAATCTTGGGACCAACAAGGAAAAACCAATTCTCATAAAATCCCTTGTTATTTGTGCGAGCATCGGACCATTTCTGTGAAGTGTTCTTGCGTCCGATGGAATAAAAGCCAGTACACTTGCTCGTGGAAGACAATTTATAATGACACCAGAATATATCAATGTTTGGCTCAATTTTACGCGCAAAGCATCGGGCAATGAAGGCATTTATGTTCAAGAAACTATTGGGTGTAAGTTGTCCTAACCCAACATCACAAGTATCTAATAGCTCCTCAAGAAATGGGTGCATTGGAACCCGAAAACCACATTCAAATGCGGCAACAGAAATTCCAACTCCAAGATAACTTCCAAAGGAAACAAGGTCATAGACTCTATCTACATCTTTGGGTTTGAAGATGAGAAAATTTTCTGGTATCATGAACAGATTTCTTAAATTTTTGATGTCATCGTCATCAAGAGTACTAGGGAGATTAGCAGCTGGAAACTTCTCATCGTCATCAAATATATCAATATTATTCCAAACACTAGTGTTGGTGATAATAGTATTTGAAGAGGACGCGTCATCAAATTCACCAACTAAAGCGTCTTCCTCAACTTCGGCTACCATTTCAAGACATGGACGAAAATGTCGACGAATTTCGCGATGATACCGAAGCTGGTTAGAGGTTGACATCTGCGATTTCAGGAAGGAAAAAGATTAGAGTGGTCCCGAGCAAAAAAAAAGTATGTGCAACTTCTAGTCTAATTATGCTCGGGACACAACTCTTGAATCATTGGAGACAGGAAATACGTATGAGATTGGGGACCGATTAAGCACTAATTTGCTAATTCAATTTGTCAATGGCTTTGGAAACAAAAAATTCTTTTACACTGGAAACTTTTGGCAACATGACAACACGAAGTCTGAACCGATGCAAAGTTTCAAGTTACGTCAAAAAATTTGTTTCCAGGGGATATGTACTACAACACCAAAAGTTCAGGAGCAGAATTTTAAGCAAGGTCCCTTTATCATCGGAAACCAAGGTACCTATTGCTACTAACTACACTTGATTTCAATTTTTATCTTGCTTCCAATGGATACTACAAATACACTGTCTGCTTTGGCACTACCCACCGAAAAGTACTACCCAGTGGAAAGTAATAGCACAAATTTTATGGTTATGGTACGATTATCAAGTAAATGGTGCAGCCACTAAACTCAATTTTTGGATAAATTGACATCTACAAGTATTTCAAATTACCAATGAAGATGATTTCAAGGGAATAGAAATTTACCAGAGTACATACGAATTCAAAAAGGAAAAATTAGTTCATCAGAGCATTTACATATTCAGATATATGAACTCGCTGAAAAGTTAACAAATTTGTGAAAAAGAAGTTAAATAGTGCCAGCAAAAGAAGAAAATGAAAAAGCTCTTCTCCCGAGAAAATCTCCGTCGGCTACTGTGTAAAAGTGATGGAGTAACAAGAAAGGAGGATTCAAAGAACAACGTATAACCTACAAGATGTTGTTGCGGGTCCCAGACAAATTGAAAATGAAAGTGATGTATTTGACTACGGCAAGGAAAAAGAATAGGCGATTTGGTTTTCAAACCAAATAAAAAAGGAATCAAGAGAATAAAAGCTGTGGGACCTACAGTGATATAAATCAAAAATCAAACTTGATTTGATTCATTCACGTGAATACTAGACCAGTGCATTTGCTTTAGTTTAAATAAAAATGGCATGGCCCACAAACATATTCAAAGGCACTAGACTCCGTTCTCATGATTCTGATGTATCCAATGGCTTTTTATTTTGGTGTCCAATGACTATACTGTTCTGAAAATACTGGGCAACTATACAGAATAAGTTTCGTGACATTTTGATTTTCGAGGGATCCAAGCAGCTGCAAGAGGATAAAAATAAAGGATATTAAATATTTAAGTATTTATTGAAGTCATCGTCTTCAAAAAATATTGGGGACCTGTTGATACAAAAAATATATTAATTCTGTATCCAAAGCATGGGCTTGTATTTTGCATCCGATGATTACTTTTATATGGGCTTGTCTGAATTTAATGAGTCCGATGCACTGGAACAACCCATAAAATCGAGCCCAATGCTTAAGGCGGCGGAAAGAAATTATATCATCGGAAACTTAATTCTAGAAGGATCTAGATATCTTCACAAATATGGATATTACTTGCCGCCGAAGACAAAATACATAGGCTGGGCCTAATATTTCCAGAAATACAATATTAAATCGAATAGAACTACGTGGACTTGATCCCTATAAATAGGGTACGTAGGCACCTTGAGAGGGATCCGAAAATCACACCCGATTATAATCTCTCAAGAGCAGTCCCAAATATCTCAAAAACCCTAATTGTATTCTTATATTTACATCTTTATTCTTATTATCTCTATCCGAATACCCAAATATAAATTTTATCTTGAAGCTTTGTCCTTGACGAAAATCAGCTTCAACAATACCCTTCCTAGTGACACCTGCCGAATTCTGTCTCTTATCCCCGTACTGTTACCCCTTGTGATCCCACTCCTTGTCCCATATGGTAGTCACATGCCACTTTGGAGCCCATTTAGAGATTTTTATAACCTTAAGCTCTAATAATCCCAATTGTTGGGCCAGCTAAGAGCGGCTCACCCCACAATAATATGATATTGTCCGTTTTGGTCCAAATCCAAACAGATTTACATTATACTAATGCAACTTATCGGTTGATTATACTCGACGTAGATCTTTTTTGACTCAATTATATAAGACTTGGGTCGACACCAAAAAACAATCTTCTCCTCGAATATTAACAAATATACATTTTCCATGGTGCAAATAGGAACTCATTACTAGTATCAAATCTACAAATTTTCTCAATCTGACCCCACCCAACTAATTATAAAGGTTCATGTAGATTATATATTCACATGTTAGTAATTATTAAAAAATGATAATAAATATATTGGAGAATATATAATAAAATAAGCTAACATTGTAAAAAAATGACAATAGTTATGTTGTTCGTGAGTTCCATGGATAAGGGTGGTTCCGTGTAGAACCTACTCTATATATGTCAAAATGTTCCAAAGAGTAAACTTTAAAAAGAGAACCGGCAGAACCCCTAAGAATATTACTTTTAAAATCCCAAAAAATAAATAAATAAAATTTATATTCTCAAACGCTTCCGAAAACTCAATTTCTAACAACAATATGTTTGCTCCTCAGAAATTTAATTTTGAAATCCAAAATAATTATTAATATGTTAATATCCCCAATATGCTACCAAAAACTCAATTGCCAACAGCAATATGTTTGTAAATAAAATTTTTATTGGGGCAAAACATGAAGGCACAATGAAGAGACTAAACAAAGTGGATGGTCAGGATTGGCGAGAAGGGGCAAGGCGCTTAAGCAAGTATGCTAACAGGTCGTCTTAAGCGAAAACAAACAACTCTTTCCCCTGCAGGAGTCATGTTCTCCTCTATTTCTTTCAGGTTATAGAGCTTTGCTCAAAAGGAAGCGAAGGCTTGAAAATTATCAAGCTTCACTTCTTTCTTGTGATGGATGTAGTGCCCGTCCACAAGCCTCTTTATGGTGTTTTGCTTAAGTGGTCAAATAGTCCAATCTATTTCTGTCTAATGAAGACTGATCCTACTAACTGACCTTCAGATAATCTAAGACTGATTAAGGAAAAAGCTCTACTCTTTCTTTCTTTTAGGGAATAAGTGTCGTACTTGACAGTTGAGACATCACATTAGAGAAAACTGAATGTCATTAATGCTTCACCAATTTGATCTAGATAACGAGTAGGCTGATAAGATTAATAAAAATGCTTCTTGGTCACCATACATGTATTGATCAAATATATCATAGTTGTTTTTGTTACCTATCAAGGAAACCACAATTACTATCTGCAAATGTAACAGTTCTTGATCCTAGAGTACACATTTTATCTTGTGACCATAAATTTATGTCCAGATGTTGAGGAAATGATGCTTAGGCAAATATAAATCTCTGGTATTAGTCATATGAATACATCTGCAAGCTCATAATTGTAGACATTGTGGAAAAAAAAAAATTGATTCTTTGTATACAGAACTTAAGGTACAATAGAGAGAAAGCAAAACCTATATAATAATTAGATGCTACAAGGAAAATTTGTCTCATACTGTAGCAGTACTTCCTACTAACCTCGTGACTTGCTATCTGATTGTGTTGATAAGAACTGTGCAGGCACAACAATTTCACCTGCAAGCGTGAACACCAGATATATAATGCATGTTCCATAAGTTCTTATATAGTAGGATTAAAGGGTGTGTAGAAATTAAATATAAGAGAAATTACCATTTATACAGGATTTAGAAGTTCACTTTGCAAAAATACTATTCTAGCCAATTCATTGCATTTATACGAAACTTTCATTTTTGATTTGCAAAAATACGGACATCGACTTCTTCTCTTTCTCTCTATACCGACATCATCACCCCCTCCCCCCGACCAACGGCCGCCCCCTCGCCCCCTCCCCCCTTCCCCCAACTCCGACGTATCACTGACACCAGCCTCCATCTCCGCTGCCCCCAACTCCGACGTATCACCGACACCGACCTCCATCTCCGACCCCAACCTCCACCTCCGATCTCCGGCGTCGCAGGCGTCTCCAACCTCCATCTCTATAAATTGATTATAGACCTGAATTTCGCGTTTTGAAGGCAAACGAGAAGACAGATCTGAGGGAGAGTGATCTTGTGATGGCGTTTTGTTGTGTGTATATGTGTATGTATAGGTTTAGAAAAATGAAAGTGGAGAAGTTTGTTTTGTTTTGTTAATGAAACCCACAACTAATGCTCGCTGCAATCCATTCGTCCCTGTTTAAATTTGGTAGAATTTAGTACGTATTTTTGCAATTTTTTTTAAATAGTACGTATTTTTGCAAAAATAAAGTTAAAGTAACAGTATTTTTGCAAAAAGTTTAAAATCAGTAGGTATTTTTCAAAAAAGCTCTAAATATAATGTCAATCTTACACTGCGTAGAAAGATGTCAACTACAATAGTAAATAACTTACACGTATTCATACTGCAATATCTAGCCAGCCAGCTGCCATTGCAACAGAGAAATTTCTTCAACAGAATTCCATTCTTACGTAAATTTCAGCATACAGATATGTGATAAGTAGTGAACTTACGTAGAAGAAGGGATAATATAGACATTTTAGTTTGAATAAATTTGCTTAACTTGGAATCCCATTCTTGTGTACAGTAGATGGATAAATAGATAGATAATATATAACGGCACTGAACTATGCTATTAACTTAATATCATATCAATGTTCAACATACAGATTGCCAAAAAGCAAATAATGTCGACCACCAATGTTCCATAAAACCACATACAAATGACAGATTAATTAGTACAAATGACAGATTAATTATCAAAGAAAATAGCAACAAAGTTAAAATAAACTGCATACAGCTTTATCTCCCTGGTAATAGTCCAGGTGCTCGCAGTACAATATGAAAGAAAACATTCTAGTTGCGCTGGGCCATTGTGTGCGAGTCTACTTGCGCTGGGCCATTGTATGCGAGTCTATTTGCGGTGGTGCTCTGTAAGAGCCAACATAATAAGCAACGTGTCTGTTTATGTAGACCTCCTGATGTGGCTCCAATCTTGTTCCAAATAGTCTCATAAATTGTAAACGAATCACCTCCCGAGACGTGAAAGGCATACGGAACTTTATGTGTTTTGCCTGGAAAGATACAACAAAATGGCCTCCTACTTTGAGAAAGTATGATGCATTCAAGGCCATGGTCTAAATCTGAGAATCCAGAGGAATCTCAGACAACATAACATCTACATTCCCAACAACAAGCTGTCGGTACTTGGATGGATTACTGGGATCCTCATTAATAAGTGTAACATTAGTACGCTTGGACAATTCTTCTTTACAAGGAGGAAAAGATGTTGTAACGGCATAAACCATTCCAGAAGTGCCAACAATATCAGAAAGATGAGATACAGTTGCAAAACAATCAGCAGCTCCAACAAGATACAAAACCTTGACACCAGGTTTAACCGAAAAGTAGTTGAGTCCTAGGAGAATGACAGATGCCAACTTTGATAAAGTGGGATCCCGAACTCTGTACTCAACCACACTTCCATCTTCATTCTGTTTGGAATAATACCGCTGCTGCTTTTCATCATCGGATACTGCTTCTTCTTCACCAGGAATCAAACTCTTTGTGCAAAGCTGATTATTCACAATAAACAATCCTTCATGTTGTTGTAACGTACAGCTAGATCTTAAATTGTAAATAAAAATTGTAAAGTGCAGAACAACGAAAAGAGAAGAGAAAAGAGACTATTTCATTTCATTGCTTGAGAAATAAGTTGTTGGGTCTTAGTACTTATACTCATTATATCCCGCCCCTTACATCTCTAGTTTTCCCTCCTTAGAAAATAAAACAGAGTTTACATAAAGATTAAATATAAATTAATTAAAACTACGCCGTTTAGTCCATAGTCCAGATCCTTCCATGTGTCACGTGAGCTACTTGTCTTTATGTACCAAGAACGGTGTCGTTTCCTCAATCAATTAAATATTGGATGTAGGATTTGTTCCCCTTTTCTCTCTCATTGTAACAATGCCCCTTTCTTGAGACGAGGCGCCCTCACCGAGAAAATCTGGAAACTTTCGACGGATTTCATCATAATCCTCCCAAGTGGCGTCTTCTGGGACCTGACCTTGCCATTGAATTAACAGGGCAACTCCAGGAGCGTTATTCTTTTTGAGTAAATGGCGATCAAGAATTTTTCCGGCACCAGGGTGGAGGAGATGGTGGGGAAGGGCGGTAGATCTGGAGAAATAGAGTCCTGGCGACTGATGCTCTTCTTGAGGAGAGAGACATGGAAGGTGTTATGGATTTTGGCTCCGGCTGGAAGCTCGAGACGGTAAGCAACTTGACCGATCTTCTTGAGCACTTTATATGGGCCGTAATAGCGGGCAGAAAATTTATGATCTCGTTTTTTTTTCAGCGAAAGTTGTTTGAAAGCTTGGACTTTGAGGAAGACGAAGTCGCCTTCGGAGAAAGAACGGTCGGAGCGGTGTTTGTTGGCATAGGTGACCATTCGTTCTTGAGATTTTCGAAGGTTGGCCTTGAGTAAGACCTAAAGTTCGGCTCTTTGACGGAGGAATTTGTCAATGGTAGCAATTTTTGTATTCTGGCTTGGTGGTAATTCACACTAGGGGGGTATTTGCCATAAAGAGCTCTGTAGGGTGTCATATTAATGGTGGAATGGTGGGCTGTATTATACCACCATTCGGCCAAGGAGAGCCAATTGGACCAGTCTTTTGGCTTTTGGTGGGTAAGGCAGGGTAAGTACATCTCTATACACTGGTCAAGTCGTTCGCTTTGACCGTCGGATTGTGGGTGGTAGGCTGTGGTGAGGTTGGAGGTGGTACCGAGAGATTTTAAGAGATCGGACCAGAAGTTGCTAGTAAAGATTTTGTCACGATCGAAGATGAGGGCTTTCGGAGGACCATACAGCTTTACTACGTTGTCCAGAAATTTTTGAGCGACCGTGGTGGCTGTGAACGGATGACGGAGGGGAATAAGATGACAAAACTTCGTGAATTTGTCGATTATAACCATAATTGTATCAAAGCCGTGGGAAGGAGGTAGGCTTTCAATGAAATCCATGGTGACAGTCTCCCACGAGTGTTGTGGAATGGGAATAGGCTGGAGCAAGCTGGGTGAACTGACGTGTTCACCCTTGAATCGCTGGCAAACATCACAAGAGCAAACAAAAGAGGCAATATCAGAGATGATGGAAGGCCACCAAAAGAGGTTTGTTATTCGTTTGGTTATGGTCGTGATGCCCGAGTGTCCTCCTTCTTTACTTTCGTGCATATTACGAATAATTGAGTTACGTAATGTACCATCTGAGCCCACATATAGTTTGCCATTTCGTCGCAGGTCACCATCGATCATTGTATAATCAATCACTTGGGTAGGGGAGATGGCCAGTTGAGTTAAAACTGGTTGAATAAGGGGATCATGAGCCCATGAGTTTCGCAGGTCCTCCTTCCATTGTGGAATTAGAACGGAGATATCATTGCTGGTAGTGTTTGAGTCTGGGTGATCTCCTTCAAACAGGCGAGATAGTGGATCAGCCAAGACATTGTCACGGCCTTGCTTGTACTCGATGGAGTAGTCGAACCCCAGAAGCTTTGTGAGCCACTTTTGCTGGACTAAAGTCGTGATTTTTTGAGTAAGCAAGTGTTTTAGGGCCTGCTGGTCCGTCCTAATAATAAAAGGCTTGCTAAGCAAATAGCCTCGCCATTTCTGAACTGCAAGTACCACAACGAGGAGTTCTTTTTCGTAGGTTGAAAGACCCATGTCCCGTTGAGAGATGGCTTTACTGAAAAAAGCGAGGGGACGACCTTCTTGCATCAAGACTGCGCCTACCCCTGTCTTACAGGCGTCGGTTTCGACCACGAAGTTTTTTGAGAAGTCAGGTAAACTCAGCACCGGAGTGGTGCACATGGCAGTTTTGCGCTGTTGGAAGGCGTTGGCAGCTTCACGAAACGTCGATAATAGCCCGTGAGACCGAGAAAGCCATGAAGGGATTTCAAGTTAGTAGGCGTGGGCCAGTTTTCGGATCATTGTCGAATTTTACTACTTGGGACAAACTTCGGTTTGGTTTGGATTGTTTCGGATTCGGTTAACTTTCGGATTTTCTAATTCGGATAAAAATTCGGATCTCGGTTCACAAATTTTGGTTCGGTTCCTCGGATCCAGACCCATTTTGTCAGGTCTTATAAGTAACTAATGTGAAGTTAATATGTAGCATGATGGTAGTAGCCAATAAGAAGTTATAGCAGATCAAGGTTATCTTTAGTCATGGATGTCCAGATGCTTATATTTATTGAACATGTTTGTATTTATTATTATTTAAAATTCATAAATTATATATTATATATATTAAATTAATTATTTAATTAATCGATTCTGTTCGGTTGGAACCTAAGAATTTTATTTCGAAAAGAACATTTCATTTGTTATTATCTTTTGAAATGACATGTCATTTTTTATAAACTTTGGTATGTCTAACTCACTCTCACTAATTTACCTACTTCCATTAAATTCACTGTACTCATCTTTTTAAGTCATATGGGAAAATTAAGTAATAGGCTCCGTGACAGGACCTATTACGCATTTGTAAAATTGGTAACACATGTTACGCATTTTTCAAATGCATAATAGGTTTTTTTATTACTCATTTGTAACATGCGTAACATGATTTTTTATTACCCATTTTTCACATGCGTAACTGGTTGGTAATTTTGACCACCAATCCCACAATTTGTTATTTTGGTTAAAAATCTTAAAAATTATAGTAATTATGTCATTCTTTCAAACACAGCAGATGAAAAATACAAAACATCGTATACAACCCAACAATATATCATTGATGTAGTTATATGGAATAAGTTAAAAAGATAGGTGAGATTTAAGGTTACCCAGTGAGTTATAGACTGTTGATATATAAAGAGCACTTCGGAAAAGATGGCGACCACTGACCAGACGAGAGCTTTGGTTGCCAGACTTTGAACTTAAACGAGGCTGAATCAGGTGAGTTCAGCAACTCGGTGTGTGAAGTCGAGTGAAACTCGTTGATGAGTGAGGCTGGGTGTATTGTGTATAGATGACAGGAGCTATTTTAACGAATTTGGTAGATGGCCGGTTCTTTCTTTATTTCAAAGTGATAATTGTTCGCCGGAATTAATGGTGGTTTGACGGAATCAATGGTGGTTTGCAAGTTGTGTGTGACTGGTGGAACTCATAAGAAGGGGTAGAGATTATTTAATGCTTTGTCGAGTTGAGTAACTCGCTGTGTTGACTCGTCAATAGGTGGGCTGTGCTAACTGTTTGATTCAATGACTAAAAGAAGTTGTCATCGGAGACGATGACCGTGGCTGTGAAAAGTGGAGGTAAGGAGCTTAAAGCTCTGATACCATGATAAAACTAACGTGTTTAACTGATGAACTAGAACAATGCAAGAGAAAACTCTTGTATTGATATATATTGCTTGTGTATTTGATACATGAATGAAGAACTAATATATAGAGACTACAAAGCGTGTAAAGGAATCTGTTCCTAATTGAATAAAACCTGTGAACTACCCAACTACTTTGGCATTGGACTTCTGCTACTCATTTACTGTAGTTAGACTTTGTGTACCAAGAAAACAATTGTAGATGTATAATAATATAGTATTTAATAAGAATCAAGGAGAGTTTTTACGATATTCTCAAAGATTTAACAATATTGTTAACAAGTTGATACAATATTCTCAGATAATATCTTTAGAGGAGAATTATTGCCCCGGACTAGGCAGCAAGGGTTGAGCTCACTTGAGAATCAGGGGTCATATCCTGTACCTGGTGGATGGTGGATTAGCTCTTATAATTGGTAACTACACAGATGAAAACTTTATAGAATCGTGTTGAGTGATGTGGAGTTGAGGTTGTTATGCGATTAAGCTGCGGATGTTCTCACTTGTCAGGGTTGGAATCAAAGTACCTAAAAGCCTAGAATCTTTCACAATACTGCATCATATGAGTTGGAGGAACCAGAAACGGAACAAGCCTTGTGCAGCTCTGTGACTAACATCCAAAAAGGTATCGCCACAGGGGAAATTCAGTATGCACATTATATACCTACCTCTGCCTATAATACATTACAATTGCTAATATCTATCTCGGTTAATTGGTTTGTGTGTATAAATATTTTGACTGAAAGTTTTCTACCTGCTCATTATGTTCTTTTGTATGTCTTAGTTTTTAACCATGTCTTAGTTTTTAACCAAGTAGGCAATATTAGTGAAAAAGAATAGCAGCTCAATGACTCGGTGTGGCCACTGGTGTGTTGTGTACTTGTGTTAAGGGTATATGACCTCTACCGGCAGAGTTATATATGCTCATTGGATATGTTTGCAAAATCACTACAATAATTTTGTCATTATATGTTTTTTAGTTAATCGGTGTGATAAACATCTTGAACGAATTTTGGGTATATTTGTTAAGCTAATTCCTATCTACTTCTTTGCGATGTGATAGGGATCAAAACATAATTGCATGTTTTGGTGTATCTGTATGTTATGGTATTTTTTGTATTCTGTGTATTTGCATAGAAGGTAATACCTCATAAAGTTTAGATTTAAAAGAATGATTGTTATTATTTCGTTTAAAAGCCTATTATACGTTAACTGTTTTACTCAGTTAAGAAGATTGATAAATGCTTCTAATAGAGCAGTTTCTTTATTAATTATTATTATTATTATTATTATTATTATTATTATTATTATTATTATTATTATTATTATTGTTGTTGTTGTTGTTGTTGTTGTTGTTGTTATTATTATTATTATTATTATTATTATTATTATTATTATTATTATTATTATTATTATTATTATTATTATTATTATTATTATTATTATTATTAGTTCTGAATTCTGATTTGCATACCTTAAATCCTGCCTTATTTTTGCAAAGCTTTAAACTACTATTGGTTGCTCGCGACATGGGTATAAAATGTCACCGGGAAGCTATCATTTTCTTCAGAAGTAGATGTGTTTAATGTTCTGCACTTGCATGAAAATATTTAAAACTCAAATGGATTGTCATTGCTAGTATTTCTCCAAATAATTGCAACTTAAAATACTTTAGACAATATCGTCTCAATAACCATAGTTTTAGGATTCACATTAATAAAATACAAACACTTGCGACTACATTAATGTTTGAATTAGTCATCCTACAGTTGGAACCCCGTGGATGCTCATTGCCTGATATGCGCTAAAGAGGCTTGTGCTTGCACTTGATTTCGTTTAGGCAGAACTCAATTTGGCATTCATACTGGACATGATATTTGCAGTTTGCATGCAACAGAATTGTATAATGTGATCTCTTAATTAAGGCTCTTGTCTTTGAGATGCCATCTATCAAAAGTTGATGAGCTAGACGTGCAGAGCCAGCTCTAGGGGGAGTATTCACATACTCTTGCCTAGGGCCTCAGGGCCTCCAAATAGTTAGGGCCACATTTTCTAGGTGTCCTTCATATATATTTAAATATAATATTTATTTTGTGTTAATTTTAACTTTATTTACTAAAAAATTTCTTTAACTCAATTCTAAATTATAGCACTTAATTTTAATTTTAAATGCTCTTCTATTTGTATAAAAAAAGCCTTATTAGAAAATAATTTTCAATTATTTTCTAGAGGCCCATCTATTTTAGAGTGTTGGATTAAATCAAGAAAATGAGTGTTGTTTTTCCAAATACAAGGGTTGCAGTTGCTACTTCCGAAAAATTTCTCGAAAATTGAAGTTGATAATAATTATCTTCGATATTCAACCATGTGAGTGACGAGAGATTCAATGAAAAAATTTCTCGAAAATTGAAGTTGATAATAATTATTTTCAATAGACCATTCAGTGACGAGAGACTCATTGATTTGGCTATGTTGTCCATTAAAATGAAAATGTTAGCTAAATTAAATTATAGTGATTTAATTTGAGATTTTGTACATTCAAAATCGAGAATAATTGCAATTTCTTAGTTTTAACTTGATACTATAATTTTATCTTGTTTGACATTCAGAACTAATATGTTACTGTGATTTTCATTTTTTTATTTGTAAATTTTTAAAGGTTAAAAAAATATAATTCCAAATTAGGGCCTCCAAAATGCTGAAGACGGCCCTGTAGACGTGCGCAGGCTTGAGGCAACTCGTTTTACTCCAACCTGATTGGTTTTTACCATATGAGTTTTTCTGTAGAAGCCTTCTATTCATGTTTTTTTTTCCTATTAATACGATTGCTTGAAACTCTACTTGCATTCTTAAATGCATGATTGATATCTGTTGCAATATTTTTTTTGCAAATACATGTAACAATCATGTTTTTGACCTTGTTGGTTTGATGTGTTTAAAGATCAAAACTATGCTATGTGTTGGTATTTGAAAGTCTACAGGCCGGCACTCTTATTACATTAAGAGAGATTAACTTCCTGCAGCTAACTAGTTCCTTTTCATAAATTTATACCAACAATGTTGTCCTCATAAGACACTGTTTGCATGAACTGGCTTCCAACTTTTTTCTCCTACCATCTTCAAGAATAGACACCCTGCAATCGATAAACCACTTCGAATGCAGCGAATACCATGGTGCCTGCATATTATGCCCGTGCCTTAGGAGCTAGTTTAACAAAAGACACATGTTATGATCAAAGTTTAAAAATGTCTATAATACTATTCAGATATTAGTTTAATAAAGTACTAACTTTTAACGTATCTGTGCTTGAAGGGACTTTTTAAGCTAGTAATATATTAGTATATAATAACAAAATTTTTTTGTAAAGGACTTGCTAGTACAGGTAAAAATTGTGGTATCTTTGGGTGTGGCATTGGTCAAAAGATAGCAAAAAGTGTAAAAGGCCTTAGGAGCAAACACCTTTCCTTATAAATTGTACATTTTCCTGTGTGAGGAGTTTCTGTTGTAACTATTACAAAAAATTTGTTTAGAAGCATACCATAATCAAACAACATAATGCATGCATGGTAACAAAATGTTAAAGTAGCATACTAGCATCCACCAAAAGCTCAGTCTGATGTTTATAGACACCATTTGATATCAATAGTCAATTCAGCGCATAGATGGTAGCAAAATATTACTGTGGTAATATTACTATATAGCCATTAGTAGCTGCAAGTCTAATGTAAAAGTAGTAGGGGCGGACCCAAGGTAAGACCATGGGTGGCCTTGGTCCCCCCATTCTGAAAAATTGCCAAAATTCATCATGTAATTTTTTTTAAAGAAATTTCACCATGTAATTTTTTTTTAAGATTTGGCCCCTCCCAGTTTTTTTGGCCCCGGAGGTCTGCGTCCGCCCCTGAAAAGTAGCCAAGACATGATACAACTTAAAGACATAATAGTAAAATCCACTAGTAGCTGCAAGTCTAATGTAAAAGTAGTCAAGACATAATACAACTTAAAGACATTCCCTTGATCTTTCCTTAAGGAGAGTACTAGCGGAGATATCATTAACATTCACACCAAGATGATTGAAAAGACTCGTTATTTCATAATGAACGCTCATGTACTTTCCACTTGGAGTCATAAGAAGTACTTCTTTGAGCAGCTTCAAGATGCCAGCAGTCCATGGGTTTGGAAAATTGTAAGCTTCACCAACTTTGCATGAGAGCATTATCTGCAAAACAAAACATGGAGCATTATCTACAAATTCATGTTGAAATTAGCAAGTGGAACGAAATATAAAAAAGTAGTACCCTGCAAACGAATGGAACAACTTCGAACAACCCATCATTCTCATATGCCTGCAAAAATAATATCACAAAACACAAATATAAAATAGTTGACCGAAAACAATGATATGTTAAACAAAATTAGGCTTGAATTTAACCTTCATAATCAATGGTTTAATATCCAAATCAATGGCTCGTAGGACCTTGTTCCGAGCAATGGTTAGTCGATCTAACCAATTGCCTAAATTCCACAAAAGAGTACGCGCTCTAGAAGTCGTCCTAATCCTGTGAGATTCCATCAATACCTGAAGGAAATAAAACTGTAAACCAACAATTACCAAAAAAAATTAGCACAAAAAAACATACATTTAAAAAATCATACCTTTGAAAATGCGTAGCTGGATTGGGTGACACATCTGTTTAGTGTGCTTGAAGCATTACCTAGCAGTTTTATATAGACATCACGTTTGTTCTTGTGTGCACTTGCTCTGTCAACATAATCAAATCACATATATTATCATTAGAGTGGTTTTAGCCAATTACACTACAGCAACACAAAACAAACATACAGTGTTCTAAAAATTGTCGAGTCGGCTGAGTACTCATTTTTAATCCCTCATCCGATCCGAGTTCCGAGTTTTGGAGTCAAATCGAGTTTGACTTAGTTAAATTTTTACAATTTATTTATTAGTATTAATATTATTAGATAATATTATTAGTATACATACTGGGCCGGTCCTGAAGTTTAGAGGGCCCTGTGCATAATATACATTAAGTGCATCGGTAATAATTAATAAAAATAAATGCATTGGCAATAAAATTATTAATATAATTTTTATAAATAAAATAATGAAAATTATACTTGAAATTATTCACTTGATTTTAAAACAACCAAATCGTTTGAAATAACTTAAAATATCAATGATACTGTATTTTTTGTTAAAAAAATTATAGAATATTATTATATAAATTAAATATATTAGTATAAATATTATAATTATATAGACATGAGTTTTAAAAAGTGTTCCCCTAATTTTGGGAGGTAAGACCGCCTCTGTATACATATAAAATATATAATATCGTTAAATTTTAAGTTTTAACACATGAACACTAAAATTTAAATGAATGGAAATATATTGGCTCACATCGGATCCTCGTGTGTGGCTGTGGCCATACCTTCCCCCAAATTGTATCATGAAGCTATATTTTCCAATGAATGTGCCCGACTTCACAAGCTGACGAGTCATAAAATCAAACAATTACTAGAACTAAATAACAAAGGGACAGATGTACTTGACAACAACTGTATATACGTTTAGTTAACAAGGATAGCTGAATATGCAAGTTTTTATACAGAGGCAGAGAAAATGTAGCTTGAGACAGCTAAAAAGTCACCTAAACTCATTTTAGATTTTCTTCATCTTTTTAAGAGACCAAAATATATATATATAGTAATGTAACTTGCAACAACACAAACAAAAAAGAATATCAATAGCCTGCTTCTCTAAATAGGACACTTCAATTGGCTCAAGTTGGAACTTTGCGTGTGGCCATACCTTTCCCTGAATTGTATCATGCGAGGTATGTTTTTCAATAATGTTGAATGTGACTGACTTTAAAGCTATAAAATTAAAAAATAACTTGGAACGATTTCATGTGATATGCAGAATATCTATTGTTTGACTTTACACAAGCATCTTTATCATACCTCAAGTACATTGCAAAGACTGATGTACACGTTTAAAAATTCACATCAGCATCAAGTGCAGTTAAAGGCTTAACATTCATCACTGCTTATGCCTTACATGGTACGGTACACTACAATGATTTTTGCTTTAGACGACACTCAAAACGTATTGTCTGAATGTACCAAAAACCGTTGACTATTGAGAAGTCGTCTGATACACACCTCAGACAATACACAACAAACTGTTGTGTGAAAGTTGAAAGACAAGTAAAAGCCACCTGAAAAGAGTTGTCTCATACCCAGAAACAACAACACTTTCTTTGGAAACCTGTTGTCAAAGCTCCAATAATGCAACATGTTTTAACGAATATATTGTTGTTTTAAGCAGTAAAGACAATGGTTTTTAAAAGAAAGCCTATTGTTGAAGTGCAAAAGATACAATCCTTCACTTGATAAGGGCTGTTGTTGTATGTCATTACAGACAATGGTTTCTTAGCAAAAACGAGTTGTTTTATGGTTAGATGTACAACATGTTATCTCATATGGCATGTTGTTGTAGAGTAGGAAGGATAACACTTTCTTAGTATATAACATGTTGTTATTTGTTAAAAGAGACAACAGTTTTATAGAGTATAACATGTTGTTATTTGTTAAAAGAGACAACAGTTTTGTGGATTTTAACCTGCCGTGTGTATTCTTCTCCCACATTACTTTGTTAAATGGTACAAGTTGTTTGATTGCATTTTTTACAACTGTTAACATTAGGTAGTTTTTATTTTCCTGTTGTGTGAGTCATTCTCACAAGGGATTTTAATAAAAGCATTGCTTGATATATAATACAACAAGTGTTAATCATTGGTGGGCATTGGCTAAAAGTATCTTAAACAATGGTTCTAGACATGTAAAGAAAACCAAACTACACTATAAAATGAAAATGCCAAGAAACAAACAATAGAAACCAATTCAATCCATCCATCCATAATTAAAGTCTATCTACATCCAAAACAACTAATACATAAGACATATTTTTTGATGAACACATCCACAAAAGAGACGGACTAAAAGTTTAATTTACGCTACTACCAAGTACATGTTCAACTCAAAATACCAATTTCAATAAAAGACGACAAAGTTCAACGAGCCAGGTGCTTCAACATATACTCGCCAAGTCAGTCCTTATATCATTAAGCTCAACCATGCCATAGGTCAAGTTGCTTCTGCGTCGCCACTGCAAAATGGAACATGTATTGGAAGTCATATATCTTCACCACAAAACACAAGGATATCAGAAATGAGAAGAAAGGGAGAGGGACTGGAATTGGTACATTGATGCCAACCTGATTGTCAGGAGAAAATGTTAAACTGATGAAAACAATAACTTAATCGCTGCAGATGAATGATGCTGTAATAGAAGTACCTTATGAAGAAAAAACGGTGACAACTCATAAACCTGGTCACTGAACCCAGTGCCTGCATCCATGATGAGAGCCCACAAGTTCTGACAGGATGCTACGCTACTGATAAATAGGCCATCTTCATTTCCTTTTCAATATGCTGCGCAAGCCTTACATCCGCAACATTGTAATGATACCTACAGCAAAATTATACAAAATCAACTTCTAAAACTTTTCACAAACTTATTATTTCATCCTTGCACATCATTCTAAAAAGATTTAACTCTCTTGTAAGAACAATGTTTTTACTGAAGATCCATTTTTCTACTTAAAAAATAAGTCCAGGTCATAACCACAGAGAAGACTTAGATATTTACCTTTGCTTCATAAGTCGACGAGCATTGTACACGCTTATCCATTGGGTTGCAGGCATCCCCAGTCGAATCTTTTTCTTAGGCTGTTGATCTTCCTCATTTTCCGATGTCAGTCGACCTCTCTTATGACCAACCTGATGTACCAGCTTTACAAACAAAAAAAACACAGATTGAGGATAATAAGTAAAGCTGAAATCAAGGGCAATGAACCCAGAAAAAGATGAAGAAAAATGTTAAGATTACCTTCTGAGCACCATCAGTATTTATAGGCCTGACATCTGGATTTGGAGCGATAATCCCATCAAAGAGAGAGATATATTTTGCATAATTAGGTTCCTCATCAAATTTGTGGTTTACCACAAATTCTACAAATAATTTAAAAGAATCCGGAATCGAGTTATAGAGAACTTCAGGTGATGTTCCCATCTTCTTTTTGCACACTAGAAACCCTTTGTTCTCACCCTATGAGAACACTATTTACAAACTAACACTATGTACAATTCGCTGCATACAAAACACTATGTACAATTCAGCGATTACTCACAAGAACAGAACAAACTAACTAGTTTCTTGGATAGAGTTTTGTGTACCATGTATTTCAAGAATAAATATGATTGTAGATTATATTGCAACAGCCAATACTCTATACAAAACACTATGTACAGTTCAGCTGGGATCAGAAAACTGTTTTGCAATTGACATACTGCAGAAAATGTTTACAAATTGTTTTTCTAAATATTTTCAATTTATTTGGATATTTTACACATTGTTTTTCTAAAACTTCAAGAGACAACTGCTCACAGTGTAGCTCCAATCTGTTTATTTATTACAACTGTAAGAGTGTTTACCCTTTCTCGTTAACAACAGAGTCGACGACACCAGCATACACATGTAGCCTGTAAATTTACAAAGAGATATGATAAAAATTATAAGAGACAGGCCTTTGATGATTTAACCTGCTAATAATTGATACAATTATTACCTGGGAACTTCTCACTGAGCTTTTTAAGAGCTGGCGGGGCAGCAACAGCAGATACCTATGCAACCAATTGAGAAAACCACAAAGTAGAGTTAAAAGCTTTGTGTTCCCACATATATCGTAGTGTGTAATACCATTTGACACATAAAGGACAACAGATTCCAAACTAATATTACTACCAGTCAAGATTAGAACAGAAATCTCATGAAGATTTTGCTTCTTAATCTAATATGATATAAAAAGTATAAATAGTGGTAAACATTCTATTTCATTTACTTACCAATTTAATTTGTCTGTCATTGACTCCCCGTTTCTTTAACAATTCAAGAGCAACAACAACTGTACCATCTAGAAAACATATCATATGCAAATTTATGACAATTTGAGAAGAAAGTGAAACAATCAATCATAGAAAATTTCAAAAGAAACATCCCTCAAATAAATTGTATTCCTTAAAAGTTACTAACTCTAGTCACAAAACTACTACACTAATAACCTCCCAGAAGCAAAAAAGATACGCTTTTCTAAAATAAAACAACAGTAAAACACATTAAGCAGCAGTAATTGGCACTAACCGAAGAGTGATATCTTCAAGATTAACAATCGGGGTTCCAACAAGATACAAACCAGGCTTCAAAATTCCCTGAAAAATCAACAACCCATATCACAAAATAAACATAATATACTATAACCATTATAAAAATAATTAAAAAAATAAGAGGGTAAATAAAAAGTTTACCTTTTTAGAAGGGGGCTGTTGTTCTTGATGAGAAATGGGTTGTTTAGGGTTTTGAGAAGTGGAACAGAAAAATGAGAGAGTATTCATACGAAAAAGGGTGGGGATTGAAGTTAGTTTTGGAGTGAAGAAGATGCTGTTTTGAGGTTTAGTACAAGAAGAAGAACGCATAAGGGCTTTACTCGACATAGCAACAACTGAAGCTGCCATTCAACTAAACCCCCGGCGGTGAATTTATCTCCAGTTCTCCCTCCTTTGCATTGCTTTCTTAAAACACAAAACACAAAATAAAACACAAAATCATGTTAAGAGAATAGATTAAGATGAAGATTCATACAGATCGAGAACAGTAGTGACGGAGACTTGTTCGAGACGGACAATCGGAGCGAACTTAGCCCCGTTGTCTTCGTCTTCGGCGGCGACACTGCTCTTCCTCTTCTTTGGGTTCAGATTCGGACATTGGTGTTGTGTGTGAAAATAAATATGAAACAGAGTGTGTGTGTGTGTGTGTAAAGATAAAATAAGAGACAGAGAGAGCGTGAAATGAGAAAGGGCGGCTGCCGTCTGGGTTATAAGTGAAAGGAGAGATGGAAAAGGGGGGAAATGAAATATTGACAAAGGGGGGAAATATTTTCTAAGGGGGGAAATGAATTAAAAGAGGGAAATGAAATATGTGAATTTTTTTACTAGATCAATCGAAATAGATAAATGTGAAATTTTTGCAATTTTTAGTTACTCTTAATTAATTATTACTAAAAATGATTATTAAAACATCATTAATAACATTATTAATTTGAAATGTTATTATAAATTTATTTTTATTATTAAATTTTCTAACTAATTTGGTTTGGTAATTTTCTGAATGATTTATTCTAATAAACACTCGGTTTAGTGTTGGGAAAAAATAATCGAAAAATAAAAAGGTCGGGTTGCACGAGTAAAAATATAATAGATATATATGTGTTGGGAAAAAATAATCAAAAAATATTAAAGGTCGGGTTGTATGAGATTTTAACAAAACGTAGTAAAAGTGCCCGATTCACTGAATGATTTCTTTAACGATCGAACCATACGGATGTTAATAGATACTTATTCTAGTGTTGTGAAAAAATAATAAAAATTAAAAAGTCTCGGTCGTGCCACATCTGAACAAAAACGTTGTAATAGTACATATTCCGGTAATAGGACGAGTGCCAGATTCACTGAATGATTTTTTTAAATGATTACTTCGACGATCGAACCGTACGGATGTTAATAGACATTCATTTCAATGTTGGCAAAAATAATCAAAAAATAAAAAGGTCAGGTTGTACGATATTTGAACAAAAACGTAGTAAAAGTGATGTTTCCTGTAACGGGCACGATCCAGATTCACTGAATGATTTTTTTTAAATGATTTATTCGACGATCGAACCGTACGAAAGTTAATATACATTCATTTCAATGTTGGGAAAAAAAATTAAAAACTAAAAAGGTCGGGTTGTACGAGATTTGAACAAAAACGTAGTAGAAGTGATGCTTCCTGTAACGGGCACGATCCAGATTCATTGAATGATTTTTTTTAAATGATTTTTTTGACGATCGAACCGTATGAATGTTAATATACACTCATTTCAATGTTGGGAAAAAGTAATTAAAAAATAAAAAGGCCGGGTTGTACGAGATTTGAACAAAAACGTAGTAAAAGTGATGCTTCCTGTAACGGGCACGATCCAGATTCACTGCATGATTTTTTTAAATGATTTCATCAACGATCGGACCGCACGGATGTTAATAGATACTTATTCTAGTATTGGGAAAAAATAATCAAAAATTAAAAAGCCTCGGTCGTGCCACATCTTAACAAAAATGTTATAATAGTACCGATTCAAGTAAAAGGGCGCGTGCCAGATTCACTGAATAAATTTTTTGAATGATTTTTTCGACGATCGAACCATACGAAAGTTAATAAACAATCATTTTAGTGTTTGGAAAAAATAATCGAAAAATAAAAAGGTCGGGTCGTACGAGATTTTAACAAAAAAGGTAGTAAAAGTGCTGGTTCCTATAACGAGACACGATCTAGATTAACTGAATATTTTTTTTTGAATGATTTCTTCGACGATCGAACCGTACGGATGTTAATAAATGTTCCTTTTAGTGTTGATAAAAAATAATCAAAAAATAAAAAGACGGCTTGTACGAGATTTTAACAAAAACGAAAATGTTGTAATAGTGTAGATTCCGGTAAATATTGTTCTTGAAGATCAAAGTCCAATTCGAAGACGTTATTGAATTCGGATTTTGACGCTCTTGTAGTCGAATTGAAGCTCTCAACGAACCCTACGTGTTTTTGCTAACAGATGTGGTGCAGGTGATTTCAATTTTTTTCTAAAATTCGATTTATTTTCGAAATTATTATGATTAAAAATAAAAAAAAATTGCAAAAAGTGTATGCTGTGAAATCTGAAGATGCCATGTTGTAGATCTTGTTTTTCTGGTCAATTTCATATATCATATGTTGGATTTTGAGTTCAATAACATATAGAAATTGGAGATTGATTATAGTGTTCTTCGTGTTCTTGGTGTTCTTGGAATGAAAGCTTTAAGATGGTGATGAATAGTATTGTTTTGATCATGTTTTGGTAAAAAGGTAAAAAAGGAAATGTTTTTAACCTTTTCACATTTTAACTTATTTACTTCTATTTACTAAATTACTTTTTATTTAAAAAGGTAAATTATTTATTTACTTTTCATAATTGTTTTTATTTTGATTATTTATTTTAAATCCAAAATTTAGTTATAAAAATGCAGAAAATTTATTTTCTAAAATTGTCATTTTAACAATACTTTTTACGAAGTATTGTCTATGCTTCATTCACATAATATTTCTAAAAAATGTTGTGTGTTGGTTAACTGTCACACAACACTATGGATAACATATTGTATGACTGCTACTTAGACAACAGACCTAAAAAACGCTTGTCTAATCTAAAAATACTTATGTATTTACACAACACCCCTGGTTTTGGCCCATTGTGTGAATGTAGGATTAGACAATACTTTTTCGAGCACGAAAATACTAGTTGTCTGATCATTTCGGGCAACACTTTTTTCCATGGGTGTTGTCTGAGGGGTGTCGTCTATAGCCAGATTTCTTGTAGTGGTACCCTAATACAAGAAATGTAAGAATGAACATTATGCATGTAATTGCAGATTATGTTTATCCTACCTCTTTAAGGGCAATGTTCAAGGATGAAGTATTAAGATTAGGTTCTGTAACTGAGATGGCAGACACTCCAGAAGAAATTAAAGGAGGCCAAGAATAAACGGTGGAAAGAAGTTTACTTATCAAATGATGTATGTGTCACAGAGCTACACGAGCAACCTGAAAACATAACAAAGCAAAATGCAGAGTAATTCCAAGATATTGCAGAGTATAAACAGCACTCAGCAGCGACATAAGCTGAAATGATTGACCTTATTTGCAGTAACTGTATACCACAACTTCAAAATATCTATTGCTTATATAAGGAACTAAAACAGGAGCAAAATGGAAACCCATCTGCAAGAAAATTCATTCTTTATATGCATGTTAAATAAATTCATTCTTTATATGCATGTTAAATATAGTGATATTGGTGGTATATAGCACCACTCCCTCCATATGCTAAAGGTCGCACCAATTAAGGGCATAAAGATGCAACTGCAGCATATCTTCTTCCCGCAATTAAATGACCAAGATATCATGAATCCACCTGTGGATAATTTGATAGCGACCAGAACATGTTAATATATTTAGTGCACTACCAGAAGAGTGTCCCCTCCAGTTATATGGAAACATGGATTTACAAATCTTAAGCAAAGTTTTAAAATACATGAATAGGCAGTGGAGATTGACACGCAATTCATAAATTTTAGAAATATAACAGTTAACAAATCAAAAGTTCTTTGCAGAAAACCTTTTGACTGTATTACCATATTTATTGATGTGAAGGTCCTGTACTCTCAGATACAAAACCCACACATGGGTCATAAAAAAGGTAGAGGTTCGTCAATAACACCAAATAATCAATATATTCATCTAGAGGTTAGACTATGTTACTGTTTATCAATAAAAACCATGAATCAAACATGATGAGCAGCATATTACCTCGTAAACTGCCAGAACCTGGAACATTTTATACTTCAGGTAATGATAAGTCATGAGCTCTGGACATCGCCAAAGTGTGTGGACAGATCCACTGAGCAAAAACGAGTTCAGTTTATTTACCTGATTTACAGGCTAGACCAGATTGTCAGTTTAACCTCGATTGCAGTATAAGAATGATTTGGCAAACTGTAATAATATGACTAATAAGCCATACACGTATTTTACAGAGACAAATCTAAAATTATAAATCCAGATAAATACATGTACAATGTGCCATATGTCTGCATATAGAACCGTTACGATCAGATTTGGGAGGTGGAAACCCTGAAACTACCCATCTATTAGAAAGCCTAACAGATTGAAGTTAAGAACTATCGAGACAAAAATTAGCATAAAAATAAAAAATGGTAGGGACCAGGGGTTTATGGAATGAGAGAAATGGGTTACGGGTTTGTAAGAAGGTAAACACAGCCACGCCATCCTGCCAGGATCTTCCTTTAGATTTTTATATCACTTGTTTAGGCAAAAATATTACCTCGTCCTTGTTAGTTCTAGATTAAATGCATTAGTTTAAATTTTGCCTTGATTTGTAGTTTAAACACATTTAATGAATAGCTACTCGATATAATTTAACTAAAATTATGGACATAATTAGTCAGTAATGAAGTTCAAACAAGCATAAAATCCCGTGCCTTGCATGAGCTTTTTACTAAGTTTTACATTTAGGTCATATTTTGTTTTTTAGCCATCAATATACTTCCACCGCAATTTGATGATGAGTGAAAGGGTCCACGATAGGCAACACAAATTAGAGGTTGTTGATACAGTTGTATGTGCAGCAAATACATATCCAAAGAGATAAATTAGCCAAAAAGGAGCAGGTTTGCAATTACTAAATTTCACGTTGACTGTTGCAAATACATGGAAACCAAACTTGCACGCAAATGACAAGTATTCACCTCAGCTGCAAATACAGAAATAATATGTCAGAGCTCATATAATTCAAGAAATATGTTGAAAAAGGGAGGAGAAGAAGAAATCAAAGACAAAACAAACTGTACGGGCTATATGATGCACTAGGTCTGATGTGAAATTACATCCTATAAGTTCATCAGTTTAAAAAAGTTTAAGGTCATCTATTATGCAAAACCAACAAAAAATGTTTATAAGCCTACTCGGCAGTTTAAGAAAACAATAAAAATATAATTATACAGTGCAATATCTAATTCATTTTTTTCAAGGGATACGCATATAAATACACTCAGTTATGCAGTTTGTTGAAATTATATGAGACATAAATTAGGTGATCAAATGAGTGTTTATAGAAGATTGTAGAACAAATCATAATTAAGAATGGGTGTGTTATTTGAATGAATGAATGTTTAGAATTAATTTTATTTTTGACTTATTGTCAATGGAATTACACAACTGAATCAAATCATTTCTTTCCCCTGTTCCCATGTTTCCGCTTAGCCTCTAGTTGCGCCTCAAATAATTGCCTGGTAAGCCCTGACATTTGATGTAGGTAGTTAGAATGTGTCTTTTCAACAATTGCACCTAAGTCCAGGATGCAACCCTTGTGAGAGTTTTGTATGTAGTGCTACACCGAATGTGTAAGTACCTGAGAGGCTTGATAATTTGACATTTGTATTAAACAACTTCAGGTTTTTTCTTTCAATTTTTTTCTCCTTCATAAATAGTACAACTTTCTCAACTGCAATACTAGTATTTATTATTGGGCATATTATACACAAGGTGAAAGAGAGAAAAAAAACATTTTCAAGATTATTGGTGACATTATGTTTTAATCTCGAGGGACTATTCAAATGTTGCTCCACAGATTCCTTTTGAAGACGCTTACAACCTATCTAGCTTAGCATCTACAAATGAACAAGCAAGAAAATCCAAGTAAGATATCAATAGTTATGTATCATAAAATTCAACAGAAATCTGTAATAAACTGAAGACAAGATTATAATGTTGTAGAATATACACAAATACAAAGGACAGAAAATAACACTGCAAGAGGAGGTATATAAACTTCTCACTGTAGTGCCTCTATAGCAGAATAGAAGGACCAATAGAGGGATGTCATCGAATTAGTGAAGCGATTTTGTTACATATTAGATGCTACAAGCAAAAGTTGTCTCATACTGTAGCAGTACTTACTACTAACCTCGTGACTTGCTATCTGATTGTGTTGATAAGAACTGTGCAGGCACAACAATTTCACCTGCAAGCGTGAACACCAGATATATAATGCATGTTCCATAAGTTCTTATATAGTAGGATTAAAGGGTGTGTAGAAATTAAATATATTGTCAATCTTACACTGCACAGAAAGATGTCAACTGCAATAGTAAATAACTTGAACGTAACTCAAACTGCAAATCTAGCCAGTCAACTGCCATTGCAGTTGACAAATTTCTCAACACTCAGATCCTCTTCAACAGAATTCCATGCACACACATTACTTAGCTAGTTAGCTTACTTCGTAATCACCTTACAAAAGTTAATAGCACCATGAATTTAAGATCCTCAAAAGCATGGATCACTATTCACACAGGACCAGTGATGATTGCAGTTTTACGAAAAATGTCAAAACCGAACAAAGTAGATAAAAACATGCAACGATACAAAAACTTTTACAAGTAAATTATCAACAAGGCATACAGGTTTGCACCCGTTAGAACGCTCATCAGCGCATAATATTTCATCACAAAATATGATTCCGAAAATGTTGGCTCGGCAACTCTCCTTGTGAGATGCACATAGAAACAACAATTAAACAATACAAACTTTCAGTACTGTCTTTGGAAACAATAATTTAACATGGAAAATTGCCAGACCTGTTTTTCTAAAACAATACTTCAACACATTATCAACAAAAATCTGTAAAAAACAATATTAACAAAAGTATCATGCACAATATACTGTTTTCAGATCTTTAATAGCCTGATCCAACATTGTTAGTGACATATACATAATTAAAATATGTTAGTGACAAATTATTCCAAATTTCACCATCATAGCAGCAATATACTCCAGCACTTCGTGTGTGTGTGTATATGTACAGTATATAATATTTTACTCTTCTGTTTCAGATTTTTCTGTGACAAATATACATGGCCAAACCGGAACCGGAACCGGAAAACCGGACCGGACCGGACCGGGTCAAAACCGATCAAAACCGGCCCGAACCGGAACCGGCCCTAAACCGCCGGTTTATTTATTTTAAAGGTTCAGGTTCAGGTTTGTGTGTATTGAAACCGGTGAACCGGCGGTTCAAACCGGCGGTTTGAACCGGTGGTTAACCGTTAGTAATGACTAGCTATGTATTAATGTAGTATAGATTATAAAAATTATTGTAATATATTTTATTGTTTGTTGTATTCTTGTAAAATATTTAAAATTTATTGTAATATATTTACTAATGTTTTAATAAAAAATAAGTACCAATGAATTTAACATTAAATTAATTTACGTGAAAGTACCACTTAATAAAAGTGAAACTATTATATCCTTGAACTTTTAAAACGGTTGCATCTTACAAATTTTAAAAAATTACTTAGCATTACAATACTTCTAAATTACAATTCATTCCATCCAAATTTAGAAAAACTTATCGTATTTCGAAAAAAAAACGTAACAAGTATAATGTATATATTAAGGTTCAAACCGGAACCGGAACCGGGTCTTGAACCGGGTCAAAACCGGGTCAAACCCTGAACCTGAACCGTCTGAACCGGAATCGGCGGTTTATATCCGGTTAAGGTTTAGGTTCCGGTTCAAGATATTTACAAACCGGAACCGGCGGTTCACGAACCGGAACCGGCGGTTCACGAACCGTGGCCATGTATAGTGACAAATATGTGATAAGTGGTGAACTTACGTTAAAGAAGGGATAAAATAGACATTTCAGTTTGAATAAATTTGTTCAACTTGGAACCCGCGTTTGTGTACAGTAGATAGAGCTGTCCCAAAATATTATTTAGTATTTTAAAATCGTTGGGAAAAGATCGTGAACTACAAAATAATAACTTCAATGAAATATGTGAATAAAATATAAAAATAAAATATCGGGATCTACCGCAATATGATGATGAGTGAAAGGGTCCACGACTTTGAAGACGGCTTTGTTAACGGAGATTTAAGAAGTGAAGTATATATAGCATTGGAATTAGAAATAGAATACATGTAACTGTAAATACATGGAAGCAATTGTCAGTTGCCACCCTTGTATTTTATGGTAGCACATCAGCATTCTAACTAAATCCAAAATTTGTGCTGGATTTCTGATTGCATTGGGTTTTGTATCATTTACATATAATTTAAATAATTGTTTGTAAGGTAATTAATCTCCCGTGCAAATAGAAGTCCAGAATATTATTTGCCTCAAAATTATCTTTTTACATATATCTCTTCTTCAATATTTATTCATCGATGACAGAGTAATACTCTTCTAAGAATTCTCTGAATTCCTCAACCATCACAATTACTCCCTTTTTTCATCAGAATTCAAAAACCTTTTACCTGAAACATTCAAATTATAATAGTATAGAATATATTGTAAAAGTTGATGTCTGAGCAAGACGCACTCCAAATGATGCGTATAAGTCATTACAGAGATAACAAAGAGCTGACATTAACACAACTACATTACCAAATTAACAAATATACATATGATCTCATTCCTTCTAACATTGTGCTGAAGTTAGGATGATTCTTAAGGTGTAAACATTAGTCTAAATTTATCAAACCAAATGTACTAAATACAGAATATTTATTGTGTTCCCACTAAAAACACAATCAAAAGGTAGAGTTTTATCACTTTTCCTCGTGCAAATTCTTGGAATGAAAGTCTTCTCGTCATATGATTACCGGTGATTATCACACCCCTCTATACCTTGTGGGCACAGTTGCGTTATAATTAGTCTAGTTCCATTACGCAAACCCTTTATAGGTGCCAAATTCTTTAATAAAATAATTGGAGCACCAATTTTAACTTCCAGCCCGTGATTTGGTATTACCTGCAACTTTGATCGTGTTCAAATATTCAAGCGAGTACATGCTCTCCATTGAGTGACTCATAGTTTAACCATTCTCTTTCAAATAGAATCAATACTGCAATATACTTAATTTTGTACAACAAAACAATGTGTTTTGCGAAACAATTAATAAATATAGTAAATCAATAGGATAGACAACCAAAATAACCGTTTACCTAAATCTGAGTGTGACTTATATATGTGTTTTTACATATATGCACAACAACGAAAAAAGGCATTATGGAGTATAGGATATTCTTAACACTTGTGAGCCAAATTTTCTTGCTTTAATAAGTGGAAATTAAATAAACGTATGAAAAACAATGTTACTCTTTGGCTTTCCTTTCCATCCAAAGTTATAAGTCGAAGATTGCCTGATGACTAACCCACACATAATCTTCTCAGGTATTCTTCCTAGAAATACCTACCTTAATTATTCTACATTATTGTTAAAAATACCCACCTTTACTTCTGAAAGAAGGTTTGTTGATAGTTCCGCAATTGTTTGAGCTCGATGTATGATCCTTGTTGTCATATAGTTTATTTTTAATAAATATTTAACTTATAGAAAAGAAAAATCTATCCATTATATTATCTTATCACTTCCTAATTTGTTAACCCACATTGGTTGTCATGGTAACATCATTTTGTAAGGAGTTGAAATGCAGGATAGCGAGGACTTGAGAAGAAAGCTATGCCACATTTTTTAAGGTTGACTATAACTGGATCATCCTAAAATAACTAATTATGATTCTTTAATGGTGGTCAGGTTGATTAGCAGTGGTAGAATTTACATTAATTATTCCCTTTTAGTCAAGCATCTATTAAATATTGTTATTTTAGTGTTGTTTATACCAAGTTTGCAGAACAAAACCGCTTTTATTTAGAATGTTCCTGGTACGTAGTAAACTATACACAGTTGAAAAGATAATGGAGTCTAATTTCTACGGAAATTGCCATTGATTCAATACTTTTACAGGGAGTAATTGTAGTTTTAGCGCAGGCATGTCTATTTGTCCAGATCTGTTTCCATCCATTAATCCTATATAATTCTTGTGGTTTAAAGAGGATTTTTCCAACATGGGTAACACTGTGATATTCTTGAGTTGTCTAGATATTCATGTGACTATGTGTATGCTTGATAATTAAATCAAATTATAATTTAAATTTTTTGTGTTTTTAACAATAATAGGGAGCAAAACAGGGAGCACGAGATAACAAAGTCTATAAACAATAACACATGCATACACACATATAATGTCAACGTATTCAATGAAAGTAAAATCATTACTACCTGGGAAGCATTCCAAGACCTCTTTATTAATGTTCAACATCTTCATTCAGTTGTGCCAAGATAGTGTGGTCCCTGAAATAATGCGACTCGTCAGGTTTCTCACACAATTTTAAATATACGACATCTATTATGACCTTTTTCCCATTGTCTTTTGGATTAAGACATAGTTCTTGAGTAATTTCAATCCAGCATGGTCAATTCTTTTCACTGATGAAACTTTAGGTAATTGTCCATAACTAATGCTAATTACCCAATTCAGTAAATGGAATTTGTTTTCCTGATACTATTACTGGTTGTGCTCCACATTCAAGCCGCATATTTATATCCAGTCTAAAACTTGACAACTATTCAATAAATATGATGTATTCATAGATGCCATGACTATATCGTCACATCCTTTCTTTGGTAAACCTAAAATATTTGCCTAAAAATCACTTCCTAATAAGATCGTCTTTCCTCCCAATGGTTTGTCCAAGTTCCTAGCATCTTTGTGTCGCATGATATCGCGAATTGATGTTCAAAAAGGCAAGTGTGCAATGAATTTAAATCATCAGGCCCTAACATTTTAAATTTTATAAACCTCTATTAAAAGAGATAATTCCTATAATTTTATATAACACAAGTATAACGTAAAAGAATTCAATTAATACTACGAAAGGTCAAGAATTCGATACTCAATAACAACTTTAAATGGATATTATATATCCTAAATATAATAAAACTAAAATAAACAATTTAAAAGTCCTAACGAATATCTACTACTTAATATATAATATAATTAATAACTACGAAATATTTATTACCAAGTTATTAGTAGTATTCTGTATAGTTCTGTACACTTGCGTCTTGCCTGTTTGTTCAGGTTAATGTCAGGGCCTCCAATCCAGGTTGTTTGCTGCTGTGATGACCCGGGTCAAATCCCGAGTCTTTTTCGAAAATCGTGTCGAGTCCTGATTCCGAATCCGAAATAAGCCAAAGCAAACTGACCCAATTGCAACCAACTTGGGTAATCCACAAGCCCACCACAGGCCCCCAAAAGATCATGATTTGTTGGTGCAATTAGTAGTAGTACTTTTGCTTATATACTGAACTAATGTCCAAAATCTACTCGATGTGGGACTAGGGTGTTACAAACTCCCCCACTTAAACTCCTGACGTCCTCGTCAGGCCGAACGGATATCCCATAGGTCCAAGATCGTTCCTCTCTAGCCATTGTGGGATAATACCACCAACCTTCGTGTCCCCACCTCCGGCAACTTGACGAGTCAAGCTTTCGAGAATCTGGCTCTGATACCATATGTGATGACCCGGGTCAAATCCCGAGTCTTTTTCGAAAATCGTGTCGAGTCCCGATTCCGAATCCTAAATAAGCCAAAGTAAACTGGCCCAAATGCAACCAACTTGGGTAATCCACAAGCCCGCCACAGGCCCCCAAAAGATCATGATTTGTTGGTGCACTTAGTAGTAGTACTTTGGCTTATAAACTGAACCAAAGTCCCTAATCTCCTCGATGTGGGACTGGGGTGTTACAGATGTGACAACCCGGGTCAAATCTCGAGTCTTTTTTCGAAAATCGGGTCGAGTCCCGATTCCGAATCCGAAATAAGCCAAAGTAAACTGGCCCAAATGCAGCCAACTTGGGTAAGTCCACAAGCCCACCACAAGCCCCCAAAAGATCATGATTTGTTGGTGCACTTAGTAGTAGTACTTTGCCTTATAAACTGAACTAAAGTCCCTAATCTCCTCGATGTGGGACTGGGGTGTTACAAACTCCCCCACTTAAACTCCTGACGTCCTCGTCAGGCCTGAACGGATAACCCATAGGTACTCCAAGATCGTTCCTCTCTAGCCATTGTGGGATAATACCGGCTGAATAGAAGTCCCAAATCTACTCGATGTGGGACTAGGGTGTTACAAACTCCCCCACTTAAACTCCTGACGTCCTCGTCAGGCCGAACGGATATCCCATAGGTCCAAGATCGTTCCTCTCTAGCCATTGTGTGATAATACCACCAACCTTCGTGTCTCCACCTCCGGCAACTTGACGAGTCAAGCTTTCGAGAATCTAGATCTGATACCATATGTGATGACCCGGGTCAAATCCCGAGTCTTTTTCGAAAATCGTGTCGAGTCCTGATTCCGAATCCGAAATAAGCCAAAGCAAACTGACCCAATTGCAACCAACTTGGGTAATCCACAAGCCCACCACAGACCCCCAAAAGATCATGATTTGTTGGTGCAATTAGTAGTAGTACTTTTGCTTATATACTGAACTAATGTTCCAAATCTACTCGATGTGGGACTAGGGTGTTACAGCTGCAGATAGAACTTCAGGTTACATATAGTAGTGACCCTTTTTGATATTAAAAACAAAATTTAAAATACAAAGGTAGCACAAAATACTCAAATATCATTGCACTGGGAAAAAAATTGATATGCAAATTGCAATGTTGCAAACTTCACACAAGGATATCATATTAGCACCGAAAAAGATAGTATCAAACTTGCAATGTGTGCAGAATATTATCTGTCATGTATATGAGTTAATCAAAAGAATGAATATGAGTAATTAGTTTTGTGTGATATTTAGTTTTGTCTATTGCAATGTAGCCATAATCTTTAATGTTAATTAGTAGTTGTACCAAAAGCTTGAGTATATGGCTGTGCAGTAGTGTCAAAAAGAACTTGCGCTTATTCCATTTAATATTTGTGATTTGGTCCTATCAATGTCAATTAAACTTTTTCAATGTAATAAATTGGATTTAATTTGACGTCTCCATACATATGCTACGATCCAAGTTTGTGTAAAAAAAATGTGTTCCTACTGAAGTGAATATATAACAATGGAGAAAAGAGAATCATAAAAACTATTTAATAACCATGAATAAAAGGAGAAATACAAAAACAAATGAATAGAAGGGAACAAAACCCTTCTATTCATTTGTTTTAATTAGGTTATTATGGAAGATGAAGATTAGGTTTTTTAAAGTTAGTAATTATTTTTTTTATTTTAATAATTAGGATAACCAAACCGAAAATCAAACCGATCAAACTTTCAATCTTTCGGTTTTAATGTATTAGTACTAGTTTATAACCCGTGCGATGCACGGGTTTCTTTTAATATGTTACAAATTTGATTTTGTACTATAATATGTTTTTTTATAATCATTATTTTGTAAAATAATTAAAAATTATTTTAATATAATTTAATATAAATTTAGTTTTCTTCGAAACAAATTTAATATAAATTTAGTTAATGATATGCATAATTTAAAATTTATATTAGAATTTTAAGTTAAATATGTCGTTGACAGGATTCGAAACTTGAATTTTTAGTAAAGTACTTTAATCATAAAATATACCTTATAATTACATGTAACGGTTCTTATTAATTACTAAAAATCTAACAGCAAAATGGTGTAATATTTTTGGGTATACAGTAATGATTGCAAAATTATGTCGTTTAAAACTTATATCATAATTTTTTTTAAAAAATATGTCGTTGACAGAATTCGAAACTTGAAATTTTAGTAAATTAATTTAAACATATAATATATCTAGTCATTAGATCTAACGGTTCTGATTTTCTACTAAAAATCTAACGGTCATTATTCGTTGTATACAGATTTGTAATATATTTTGTTAGTGATTAGACGATGTAGTGCTATATTTTTGGGTATATATTATGTAAGATTATATTTTAAAATAAAAGTTAACGTGTTTTTTTTAGAAAGAAATATTATTGATTGGAAGATACGATATTTTAGGTATTTATAAAAGGTAATATCATCAATCAATTAAAAGTAAACCTCTTTTAATTAAAAAAAAGGCAATCGGCTAATTATCACTAATTATATTATTTTACTATTTATTTTAATAATTAGGATGACCGTGCTGAAAATCGAACCGATAAACATTCAATACCCGTGTGATGTATGGGTTTCTTTTATTATGTTATAAATTTTATTTAAAATTACAATTATGTTTTTATATAATCATTATTTTTAATATTTTTTAATTTTAATATAATTTAATATACTCATGTTTACGTATTATCCTAATGTTTCCCTATTATAAACTACTTATATGGATTTTTAATATACTTTATTAATAATTAAAAAAATATGGTGTGATATTTTCGGGTATATATTAATGATTATAAGATTAGTTTTTAATCAAAATGGTAACATGTTTTAATTAGAAAGAAAATATTAATGATTGGAAGATATGATACGATTGATTTTTTAGGCGTTTATAAAAGGCAATATATTCAACTAAAAGTAAATGTGAAAAAGACAATCGGTTAATTACCATTAATTATATTATATTATTATTTATTTTAATAAATAGGATAACCAAACCGAAAACCAAAACTTTTAATGTTTTGGCTTTAATATAATAGTATAATATTTTTATTTAATATTACAATTATGTTTTTATATAATCATTATTTTTAATATTTTTTTAATTTTAATTTTATATGATTTAATATACTTATGTTTACGGATTATACTAATGTTTCCCTATTATAAACAATGTAAACGAATTTTTAATATATTTTATTAATAATTAAAAAATATGGTGTGATACTTTCGGGTATATATTAATGATTATAAAATTAGTTTTAAATCAAAATGATAACATGTTTCAATTAGAAAGAAAATATTAATGATTGAAAGATATGATACGATTGATTTTTTTAGATATTTATAAAAGGCAATATATTCAACTAAAAGTAAATGTGAAAAAGACAATCGGTTAATTAATATTAATTATATTAAAATGGGATAACCAAACCGAAAACCAAAACTTTCAATGTTTCGGCTTTAATATAATAGTACTAGCTTATAACCCGTGCAATGCACGGGTTTATTTTAATATGTTATAAATTTTATTTTATGCTATAATTATGTTTTTATATAATAATTATTTTTTAAAAATTATTTTAATATAAATTTAGTTAATGATATGTATGGTTTAAAATTTATATTAGAATTTTAAATTAAATATGTCGTTGACGGGTTTCAAAACTTGAATTTTTAGTAAGGTACTTTAATCATAAAATATATCTTATAATTATATCTAACAGTTATTACTAATTAATAAAAATTTAATAGCAAAATGGTGTAATATTTTTGGATATACATTAATGATTGCAAAATTATGTGGTTTAAAACTTATATTATAAATTATTTTTAAAAAATATGTCATTGATAGAATTCGAACTTTGAAATTTCAGTAAATTAATTTAAACATATAATATATCTAATCATTAGATCTAACGGTTCTGATTTTTTACTAAAAATCTAACGGTCATTATTCGTATAAAGATTTTTATTATATTTTATTAGTGATTAGACGATATAATGTTATATTTTTGGATATATATTAATTTTTGAAAGATTACATATTAAAATAAAAGTTAACGTGTTTTATTTAGAAAGAAATATTATTGATTGGATGATACGATATTTTAGGTGTTTATAAAAGGTAATATCATCAATCAATTAAAAATAAACCTATTTTAATTAAAAAAATAGGCTAATTATCACTAATTATAATATATTACTATTTATTTTAATAATTGGATGATCATGTTGAAAATTGAACCGACAAATTTCAATGCCCGTGCGATGCACAAGTTTCTTTTATTACGTTATAAATTTTATTTAATATTACAATTATGTTTTGATATAATCATTATTTTTAATATATTTTTTAATTTTAATGTAATATAATTTAATATACTCATGTTTACGGATTATAGTAATATTTCCCTATTATAAACGATGTATACAGATTTTTAATATATTTTATTAATAATTAAAAAATATGGTGTGATATTTTCGGGTATATATTAATGATTATAAGATTAAATCAAAATGGTAACATGTTTTAATTAGAAAGAAATATTAATTATGATTAAAAGATATGATACGATTGATTTTTTAGGTGTATATAAAAGGTAATATATTCAACTAAAAGTAAATGTGAAAAAGACAATCGGTTACTTACCATTAATTATATTATATTATTATTTGTTTTAATAAATAGGATAACCAAACCGAAAACTAAAAATTTCAATGTTTCGGCTTTAATATTAATTATGATTAAAAGATATGATACGATTAATTTTTTAGGTCTATATAAAGGGCAATATATTCAACTAAAAGTAATGTGAAAAAGGCAATCGGTTACTTACCATTAAATATATTATATTATTATTTGTTTTAATAAATAGGATAACCAAACCGAAAACCAAAACTTTCATTGTTAATATATTCAACTAAAAGTAAATGTGAAAAAGGCAATCGGTTACTTACCATTAATTATATTATATTATTATTTGTTTTAATAAATAGGATAACCAAACCCAAAACCAAAAGTTTCAATGTTTCGGCTTTAATATAATAGTATAGATAGATACGGATGATATTATATGTATATATTAATTAAAAAGTAACGTGTTTTAATTAAAAAAGAAATATTAATGATTGGAAGATATGGTACAATTGATTTTTTTAATGTTTATAAATGGTAATATCTCTAACTAAAATTAAACGTGAAAAAGTCAATTGACTAATTATTATTAATTATATTATTTATTATTTATTTTAATAATTAGGATAATCGTACCGAAAATCAAATCGACAAAACTTTACATGTTTCGACTTTAATATAATAGTATCGATATCCTGTACATTATATAACTAAAAAAGTTTAAAAATTTATTTACTAACAAGTGTATATAGTATATTTTTCAAATTTTAAAATTGTATAAAAATAGTTTATAAATTTTAGTCAAATTTTGTTCAAGAAAAATTGAAAACACACTCCTAAAGTCCTAATTTGAATTTAAAGGGAATGAATCCTATTTTAATCCATGTTAGAATTTGATGCAACACCGCCAACTCTGAAAAATCCAAATCACACAAGCTTTTGGTTTTTCTCCCCCGGCCTATGCATCTCTAGGTATCTATATATAGATCATCAAGGCCTAGCTCGATCTATTCCAAGTTCGACACAGAATACACACGCATTATATTCCAGCCTATAGTGAGAGAGAGGAAATAAGTATTCCAGTTTACTAGTCTTTTTTCGACCAAGAGAAGCAGTTTACTGTTCTGCTTTTCTACAATGGCTAAAGAGAGTACAAGAGTTCGCGGTGTGGTGGTTCGATTCAACCATCAGAAGGGATTTGGATTCATCAAACCTAATAACGGTGGCGAAAATTTGTTTGTTCACTTTTCAAATGTTAAGGCCGAAGGCTTTCGTACCCTCCGTAAGGACCTGTCTGTTGAGTTCATTGTCCAAACCGATAAAGAAAACAAAAAGAAGGCTGTTGAAGTCACTGGTATCAATGGTTCTGAAATTAAAATTGTACGTAAGAGCGTTTCTCGTGCTAGTGGAAGAGATTCGGATGGGCAGCGTGGTGGGATAGGTGACTGTTATAATTGTGGTCAGCATGGGCATATGGCTAGGGATTGCAGCAATGCTAGTTGGTGTTCCCATTGTCGTAAGTACGGGCATAAAGCTAAGGATTGTGAGCGCGGTGAGTGTTATAATTGTGGTGGCTCTGGCCACTTTGCTAAGGATTGTACGTATGTTAAGTCTGGCCGTGATGGAGCTTCTTATAATTGTTATAATTGTGGTGGCTCTGGCCACTTTGCTAAGGATTGTAAGCAGGCTAAGTCTGGCGGCTATGCTAAGTCTGGCGGTGATGGAGCTTCTTATAATTGTTATAATTGCGGTGGCTCTGGCCACTTTGCTAGGGATTGTACAAGTACTCGTTCTAATCGAGGTGGAGCTTGTTATAATTGTGGAGAACAGGGGCACTTAGCGAGGGAGTGTCCCAAGGGTGCTTCTAATGGTGGCAGGGGAGGAGCTGCTCATGGAGGTGGTCGACGTGGTGGAAGCATATGTTTTATCTGTGGCGAGGAAGGACACTTTGCTAAAGATTGTCAAAACGCATAGTCTGCTGTTACTTTGTCAAGAAACGCTTGCACTTTTGTGGTTTAGATTTTGTTGCGATTGTAATAAAGTGGATTGTTTTCAAGAGATGTTGGTTTCGAGTTACATAGTTCAATTAATAAATCAATTGTTTGCCGTATAATTAATTCATATTTAATTTATTCCATGTTTTCTTGTGTGATTTCTGCCCTATTTCAGTTTAGTATTTGGTATTTGCTAAATTAAATAGCTATCTGAACTTTCGGGATATCATAATTTTCTTGTGAAAGTAAAAAAGTTTGATTTGTAGCTTGTTTGACCCGATCCTCTGTTTCTGTCCAAGTTGATTTAGATTCAAGAAACAATGACCAAAACAAAGAGTTAAGAGCTCAATGTATTGTTGTTGTATGTTAAGAGCTTAACCATTCTCAGTGGCGGACGTACATAGTGCCGAGGGTACTCGGTCGAGTACGCTGGATTCAAAATTTCTGTAAAATTTTTTTTTTTTAGTTTTGTAGTTGTTGATAATTTATTTTAGAAAAATCAAAATAACTTTTTAAAGTTGTAAATTTTGTACATTTTTTGCTGGTTTTTTACATTTTTTGCTTTAATTTTGTCCCATATTGATGGAAAATCAATGTAAAATCCCTCAAACATCTATATATACATTTAACTTGCTAAAATTTTGCTTCCAATTAACAAATCTTGGTTAAATGTTTTAGAACATTAGTTTATACCCTAAAAAAAATTTCGCGCTTCGCACGGGAGCCAGGGTACTCCGGGAGCCAGGATTCCGAGTACCCTGACATAAATTCCTGACCATTCTATGCTTTGTGCACTTGTAATGATCCGTGATCCAAGTACCTTATTATTTAAGATTTATTCTGTACATCTCTGCTTGCAACAACCTCGTAATCCAAGTTTCTATTATTCGAATAGAATCGAACTGCACTAAAAGAATTTAGGGGTTTGGATATTGTCCGAAGACTCTTCTGATTCAGTATTCAGAAAATAATTTGACAAAGAATCAGCAGCTGGCAAGTTTGCCATAATGGTATTCCAACAATGCTGATGACTCCATGGTTCTATTATGTGTTTGGTGGTGTTCTTTGAATCCAAAGCTACAGAGAAATATTAATTATTGGCGTCTGGTGGTTTTTGTGATGTTAACTGCGTAAATCTTTAGACATTGTGCAAACTTTTTGTTTGCAGCCTATAATTACACCTATTTGTCGAAGTATACTGATGCAGTTAATCACTGAACAAGAAAAGGTTTGTGAAATATGTTCTCTCTCTGTTTCGGTTGATCACAATTCGCTCTCCAATTGTCCTGATGGCCGTGTTGATAGCACAATCAGGTAACTTGACACCAAAAACTGGTGAATCAGCTTAGTTACTAGCCTGCTTGAATCATTAGCATGATCGTTCCATTGAGTTTTGGATACATAAATTAATAGTAAGTGTTACATGGAATACATAACTTGTTCTGTTCACCGCCACAGATTGTGCTGTCATGATAAACAGAATGCTTCAAGAACTATGAAATACTCTGTTTCAAATAATTATTAGGAATTATAGGATTACGCATGCTACATTAAATCTTAGCTACTTTGTCAAATGTGTTTTTTTTAGAACAGAATGATTTCTTCTGATCTATAATATTCAGTATTCATTGATACTTTCGAACTACATTATCGAAGAAAAACTTGATTGATCCATGCTCTTTATTTTGCTAATTATCAAATTAAGTAATACCAAATACGAAACTGAAACAGAGGACAAATCACATTAACATGCATTACCAAATTGAATATGAATGAAGTAAATATATGGGAATCACAGCAGAACGTAAGCAAACAATTGATTAACAATAAACCAACGATTAATATTTGTATAATCAAATCCATAATCTAACATATGTAAAGAGAATAAGTACTGCGATTTTATTTAAATAAATAAGGCAGCTAACTATTTCTTCAATGAACTATTTCTTGGTGTTTGGACAATCCTTAGCAAAGTGCCCCTCCTTCTCACAGTTAAAACACTTGAGTTTACCACGTTTAGCACCTCCAACGCCACCATTAGAACCTGCTTTGCCACTGGAAGAGACACTCGACGGACAATCCCTAGCAAAGTGGCCAACGCCACCACAATTATAACAAGCTCCATTATCGCGAGAACGTGTCCTCCTACAATTCCTAGTTATATGTCCATACTCACCATTGCAATAAGAACAATAACTCGCATTCGTACAATCCTTAGCTAAGTGCCCATCGTAACCACAATTATAACAAGCATCCGTAGCATAACAATCCCTACCAAGGTGGCCATAATTTCCGCAATTATAACATTAAATTACCTTACGTCCACCACCATTATGAACATGCTTGATTGGAGAACCCTTGAGGACGGTAACATCAACGGCCCTATCTCTATTCTTTTCTTTATCAAATTTTACGAAGAACTCAACGAATTGGTTCTTGCGGAGGGTACGAAAGCCATCAGAAACAAACAAGTCATCGGCTTCTTGGTTGTCGGGTTTGATGAATCCCTAGCCCTTTTGGTTGTTGAATCCAAGAACCATACCGTGAATTTTCGGATACTCTTGAGCCATTGATTATTAAAAAAACAAAGTATGGTAAACTACATGTAGGAAGTATAATAAGTGATTGTACCTGAAATCATAATTATAAAAAGAAAAATATCGAAAGAATGTTTCGAGGCACGTGAAAACCACGCTATCCTTAAAACATATAAGCCCCTTCCACGTGGTGCTTGAAGGTTGTTTGAGACTTCCTTCTCCCAGGATACAACGAAGCGAGGTGATCTTAAGCACTAGAGATCCGCCTCCTACGAACGAACAAATACGCTTTCTATCTCACAGAAAACTGACCCTAGAGCTCTAAGAGTAATGCAAAGAAAACTTGTATAATTTTGTGTGTCCCAAACAATGATCCCCAAAGACTCCTTGTATAGGAGTAGAAGATATGTAACCCCCTCATCCATAACTTTGTAACTCTCAAACACTTAACTTTGTAACCCCCATAGCAATAATAACAATTACATTATTACATGAGTTACAAAATTAAAGGAGTTACAAAATTAATAGAGAAGTTACAAATAAAAATTAATATGCACATTTTTATTCAAAATAGTCCAACACTACTTGGCTCTCTTGATATTGTATAACGTGTGTAGCAAGTCTCCATTAATCTTGCCAGAGAATAATGTGATGGTATGTCTACGAGGGTATACATAGATGTAGGATGCAAAGGTTGGAAGGAAACCCTAAAACCTTTAGCATATTGATTTTGGATTTCCTTGCCTTTTGTACCGTGTTGCCGCCTTGGCGTTTTTTAGAGCCGGTGTGCGAAAAAAATGTAAAAAAAGAAGGTTATGGAAGTTTCAGTTTTTTTCTTTTCAAAACGGAAATAAATTGTCAATTTAAAAATTTAAAAATCAATAGTTGATGAGTGTATTTTTAGTAGTTATTAAACGTTTTTATGTTAATGATTTTAATTATTAAAGACTTTAATTTCAAAATCAGTGTTTTTCTTAACAAAAATATATTTTTTTAATTTGAATGTTTATTTTAAAATCATTTTTTCATTCAATCTTATATATAATTTTTTATAGCTACCTAAAATTATTTTAAATAAAAAATAATCATATGTTAAAGTTTTATAATTTCTTTATTTTGTATGGTTTACGATAGGAGTCAAATTTTTTTCTATTGTTATGTCAACTAGCATGCACGACTCCTTTTTCAATATCAATAATTATATTAATATTTTTAATATTTATATATTATAATTTACATATCAAATTGTTGTTAAAAAACTGATATATAAAATTTTACACTTTTATTTAATATTTGTGTTATATCTTGAATTCTTAAAATTGATTTAGTGAAATTAATAAAATAATCTTTAATTTAGTGATGGTTTAATAATTATTTTACAATTAGAACTACGCAGAAACTTTTTACATTGAAAATTCTATTCAATTTATGAAATCTACTTATGTTTCGTTTTGATTTTCAAAACACCCTTCTTAAAAATTATTTGAAGATAGTTCCACTAACAACCAAATATAGTTTTAACAATAAATGTAAGAGAGATTTTGTCCAAAATTTTGGTAATCGGTAGTGTGTCTAAATACGACAAAATAAACAAGAACAGTTTAATCTTAAAATAAATAGATGAAAACCGTTATATCTAGCATAAAAAATATTTCATATTTTAATATGTAAACTAAAAAGTGTATGTTTACTAAAATATGAAAAAGTGTATGTCATTTATTTGAATCATATATAATTGAGTTTTCTAAATTGAATAATATTACAAATGTAGATCTTCAGCATTGAATAAGATTAATGCAAAAAATCGTTATTGTATTTTCTTTTGAGAGATTTTGTGTGTTTCCATTTGGATAATAATTATTCAAACAGCACTAAACTGAAGATAATTTTATTAGTGTTGTGTGGGCTATAAAATCATCCAAATCTAATTTATAGATTTCAAGATAGAGTCCAAATAGTAAATATGAATTTTTTTTAATATTAATAACTAAATAAAATTCAATTTTAATACAACCTTTTTAATTATATCCTTTTTTGAAATATAATTTTCTTTTTTAAATTATAATTTTTTTTAAAAAAATTCAATTATAATATAATCTTTTTAGATTATAATATTTTTTTTACATTATACCATCTGGACTGACTCCAGACTTAGATTTTTTACCTAGAACTTAGATTAACATCTGACCAACTCATATACATGCCCACATAGATTGTTATTATTATTTAAGATTTATTCTGTATATCTCGGCTTGCAGCAACCTCGTAATCCAACTTTCTATTATTCGAATAGAATCCAACTGCACTAAAAAAAAATTTAGGGGTTTGGATATTGTCCTAAGACTCTTCTGATTCAATATTCATAAAATAATTTGACAAAAAATCAGCTGGCAAGTTAAATGCCATAATGGATATTAGTCGAAGTATACTGATGCAGTTAATCACTGAACAAGAAAAGGTTTGTGAATTATGTTCTCTCTCTGTTTCGGTTGATCACAATTCGCTCTCCAATTGTCCTGATGGCCGTGTTGATAGCACAATCAGGTAACTTGACACCAAAAACTGGTGAATCAGCTTAGTTACTAGCCTGCTTGAATCATTAGCATGATCGTTCCATTGAGTTTTGGATACATAAATTAATAGTAAGTGTTACATGGAATACATAACTTGTTCTGTTCACCGCCACAGATTGTGCTGTCATGATAAACAGAATGCTTCAAGAACTATGAAATACTCTGTTTCAAATAATTATTAGGAATTATAGGATTACGCATGCTACATTAAATCTTAGCTACTTTGATTGATCTATGCTCTTTATTTTGTTAATTATCAAATTAAACTGTATTCCCAAATACGAAACTGAAACAGTGCACAAATCACATTAACATGCATTACCAAATTGAATATGAGTGAAGTAAATATATGGGGATCACAGCAGAACGTAAGTAAACAATTGATTAACAATAAACCAACGATTTTGTATAATCAAATCCATAGTATAGCATATGTAAAGAAAATAAGTACTGCAATTTTATTTAAATAAATAAGGCAGCTAACTATTTCTTCAATGAACTATTTCTTGACGTTTGGACAATCCTTAGCAAAGTGCCCCTCCTTCACACAGTTAAAACACTTAAGTTTATCACGTTTAGCACCTCCACCGCCACCATTAGATCCTCCTTTACCATCGTAAGAGACACTGGACGGACAATCCCTGGCAAAGTGGCCAACGCCGCCACAATTATAACAAGCTCCATTATCGCGAGAACGAGTCCTCCTACAATTCCTAGTTATATGTCCATACTCAACATCGCAATAAGAACAATAACTTGCATTCGGACAATCCTTAGCTAAGTGCCCAACGTAACCACAATTATAACAAGCATCCGTAGCATAACAATCCCTACCAGAGTGACCATACTTTCCGCAATTATAACATTGAATTACCTTACGTCCACCACCATTATGAACATGCTTGATTGGAGAACCCTTGAGGACGGTAACATCAACGGCCTTATCTTTATTCTTTTCTTTATCAAATTGTACGAAGAACTCAACGAATTGGTTCTTGCGGAGGGTACGGAAGCCGTCATAATTAATATCGGAGTGGTGAACAAACAAGTCATCGGCTTCTTGGTTGTCGGGTTTGATGAATCCCCAGCCCTTTTGGTTGTTGAATCGAAGGACCACCCCGTGAATTTTCGGATACTCTTGAGCCATTGATTATAAAAAAACAAAGTATGGTAAACTACTTGGCTCTCTTGATAATGTATAACGTGTTTACCAAGTCTCTATTAATCTCGCAGATAGAATAATGTGATGGTACCTTGCATGTTTACGTGGGTATATATAGATGTAGGATGCAAAGCTTGGAAGGAAACCCTAAAACCTTTAGCATCTTGATTTTGGAATTCCTTCCTTCTGTACGTATCGTGTTGCCGCCTTGGCGGCTTTTTAGAGGCGGTGCTCGAAAAAGAGGTAATGGAAGCTTCAGTTTTTCTCTTTTTAAAACGAAAATAAATTAACAATTTTAAAATTTTAAAAATCAATAGTTGATAAATGTATTTTTAGTAGATATTAAACGTTTTTATGTTATCAAAATTAATATTTAAAGACTTTAATTTCAAAATCAATGTTTATCTTAATAAAAATATATTTTTTAATTTGAATGTTTATTTTAAAATATTTTTTATGCAATATTATATATAATTTTTTTATAGATATCTAAAGTTATTTTATTTTAAAAATGATCATAAGTTTTATAATTTCTTTATTTAGTTTGGTTTATAATAACAGTTAATTTTTTTTGTTATTGTTATGTCAATTAGGGCCTACTAAAACTTGTCCAGAATGATACAAAAGTAATAACATACAGAAATAATTTGGGCCGAGGCCGACTTTTTGCTAACAGGCCGAGGCCTTCCTAGCTGTGTTCTAATCCAACAAATATTAATTATAAATAAATTAGGCCCTGTTCAGTTACACAAAAGTTTTCCATTTCTAAATTTTCCATTTTTTTTAATTTTCCATTTTTAAGGAAATCATTAAAAACTAAGGAAACATGTTCCAAAACTTACAAAATTTTCCCATAGAAAAACTAAAAAAAATGTTCCAAAAAACTGTTTCTTTACCATTCTTAATTTCTACTTCATTTCCAAATAAATAATAGCGAACTAATTTCATATTATACTTTTTGTTAAATTTTAATTGAAATGGACACCGGATTAGATATGAAATTAATGAAAGCAAGTTATATTATTAGAGTTTGATTTAATATTTAATCTCTCATTTAATTAAATTTAATTTAATCAAGCCGAAATTAAACATATATACATAAGTTTAGATTTATTCATAATGTTTTGATTTTTTTGAAGTATGTGATATTTTATTTTAATCATGCTCACTCTTATTCAGACACAGCAGCATGTGAGTTGTGTTAGATATTTTATATAATATCTATTTTTGAAAAATAAAATTTTAATTTTTATATTTATTGTTTTAATATTTTGTTTCTAAATATTTTCCTTATTTAATAATACAATTTTTTTTACCCGTTGGTTTCTTCCCGTTGGACTCTATGTCAGTTATAATTGTTCTTTATTATAATATTTTATGAGATCAGTATTTCTATTACGTTACTTTGTGGGTCTCTGTTATATAAGGGTTGTTTTCTTGTTTTTGGGAAGGAGAACAACAGACTTCTCTCTGCTTCACTTTGAACAAGATCAATTCATCTCTTTAACTTATAATTATATTATTCTTTTATTAATTATTGTATATAATCTTTTTGCAAATCATATCATATTGAGGGAGATTAATTGAGAGGAGTGTCATCTTCTTGTTCTTGTAAGGGTTCAAATATAAGAGCCTTCTGTATATTTATTTGGATTTTTTGAGCACCGGAATATTCGTCGTTCTTTCTTCTTCTTGTTCGTGCACGGGGGAGGATAAATCGAAAGGGGGTGTTGTACCGCTAAGGAGTTGCAATTTCAAACCTTGCACGAGAAAGGCAATCTTCCTTAGATTGTTAGGAATTTAGAATTTCAAAGCCTGCAAAAATCACGAATAAACATCACAATATGAATTAATCGTTACGACCATAACCGGTGGCATGGGACGTTGGGTTGGCTTGAGTAGCCAAATGGTAGACCAAGGCCATAAGACCGAGCATTGACTGCAAAGGCAGGTGGTGGACGTTGGTCACTAGTCATTAGTGCCAACAAGAAAAACTGGGCGTGAGCGTCCTGACATAGGCGCTGGGCGTAGGTGGCACTGGGCGCAAGCGTCCCGACATAGGCGCTTGGCGTAGGTGATGGCAAAAGGATAGACATACGATTGTTAATGGGGACGTTGTCTGGTTTCGTAGTTACTGTTGGGGTTGGGAACGGGAAGGCGAGTGCCTACGAGGGCTGCTCGTTGCAGTCAGGCACGCAGGACTGGTCGGGAGCTGGAGCCGCTCCCCTGATGAGCCCAAGGCAGGGCGAAACCAGTCATTGTAGTCCCAGGAGCAAGAGAATATGTCAAAGATATGTCAGAACTATTGGTGTTAGACCAATTGGTAAAGGGGTATCAGTGCTGATTGACCCGTGCTGGGAGTCGGGCAGACCACCTATGGGAACTCTCGCTTGTGAATGATTCATTTAAGCAGGACTCTCCAACCATATAGGGTGGCGGTGCATCGAGGGAGACGATGACCGGTCAGGCTGATAGGCACAACTGTCTAGCATGTTCAAGACACAGGCAGTTGGGATCAGAGTAGACGAGGCCAGTTGTTTAGGCTAAGTCAACAACATTGGTGTTATGGATCAACGGGGATACATGGGGTCAGGCCTTTGAAGAGGAAGACACCTTGGATTATGCAGAAAGACACATTGGTGCAGTGTTCTAGTCATGGACAGCAGCTAGACTAAGCGGGAGTAGGGGATGTTCCCATGCATATCATTATGTCTTTGCACACATATAGTAGTGGAGGGTTCTCTTAGTTACAGGGGTAGCTTGGAGAAGGCCAAAGAGCTAAGTGACAGACTTAGGCTCTGGTGGACAAGTGGAACATTGGGAGACCTTTGCACAAGTTGAACAGGATGAGGTACTCATCAGGACAACGGGGACCAGGGATAGCAGAACCAAGCACATTGAGCACCGGTATAGGGAATGTGGTTTCTAGCAACACACATAGTTCTTGAAGATTCAGGAAGCATGGTCTAGGGAGAAACACGCGACATGGCAGGAGGCGTCCTCAGGATTGGGACATGGTGAGATGTAACAGATACAGGGTTTCAGGGTGAGACATGGGTTCTGGTAGCTCACATGGTTCTAGGGGAGTCAAACTGTATGGAGCATGGGTATCTAGTCACTTTGCGGGAGATGTCTTTGGGAAGGGTCTATGGTGTGGTAGAGCAGAATCACGGTTCTAGGGTGCAGCCAGCTTAGGGAGATGTAACATTGGGTCGGGGTTGAAGAATTATTCAGACAAAACCAGGGTTCAAGGTGGAGGGTGTAAAGCTGTTCACTTGTATACATGCGCTTGTACATATCATGTATGAATGTGTATGGCTTAATGAATGAACATAAGTCATGGCACATTATATCTGATTAGGGACAAGGCATATTCTCATAGTTGGGAGAAAGGCCAGGACATGGGATGGCGTATCTTCTAATAGAGGTATTGTAAACTGATTCAACCAGCCATCAAGCTTGAGTGCCAGGAGAATAAAGCAGGAAAGCAAGACAGGGAATCAGTGTGTCGCGGGCTTAGATAAAGAGGCGCTGTGACTAGGCAGACTCACCCGGCAGACATGTTGGGGAGTGGTGCCATAGGGCGTGCGGGTTGTGCCGTGTGGCCCTGAAACATTTTGACTAGCCCAGTTTACAAGCCAGGCGTCGAGGAGATAAAGGTCAGGGTTAGTTGCGCATTGCTGGCCAGGCTTCGTTTAGCGGAGTTGGCGCATCACTGAGGCGAAAAATTAAACGTGTGTTCACGCTTCCGCAAGCCTCCGTGACAATTGGTAACAGAGCACCAGGCTGGTGAAGCCAGGGAGGTGACATAGCCGTTTTTGAATATCGGCAAATTGAAAGCTCAGGGTTGGTATAATTATCAGCTAGTCCAATGATTGACGAACTCCTGTATTACAAATGTCTCATGTTGAGGTGGAACAATGATGTGTTATGATCGGGAGTAAGTACTATGCCAATGAAGCTGTGGTGGAGAATCTAGACAGATAGGGGCAAGGGTATAAAGGCTAGGATCAATACTTTGGAGTCATTGGGGGTCTCATAACGCTTTGTGGGAAGCGAGGGAGAATTTGCAGATTGGAGGAGTATAACTTGTTTCAACATAGGTGATTGCATTTAACTGGCAGATTTCGCTAATAGCAAGATCTCGGCCATCGAGAGGCAGAGTCGGAGTAGGAAGTCTAGTAGGGACTAGGTGCAAGGACAGAGCTGAAGATTTGGCTAAATTGGGAGATTTCAAATACCTAGCAAAAGAATCTGTTGATTAAAAGCTAATACCGGAGCGCAAGAGTGGAGAGAATTCTTGGGCAGGGGTAAAGCAGGAGATTAAATTGAGTTCAAGGGAATTCAGGGGAAGAGTGCAAGCATTTAGTAATGAGACGGTTGCTTAAAAGCTAGTACCGGGGAACAAGAGTGGGGGAAAATTCTTGACCGAGGTAAAGCTGGAGCCCATAGTGAATTTATGGGAATTCAGGGCAAATACGACAAGCACTTGGTAACTTTTTGTCAGTCAGAACCTTGTGTAAGGGAGGAAGCAGTTGGCAGAACCTTATATAAGGGAGGTAGCGACACAGGGTTGACAAAGTGTAGTAGAATGATGGGTTGAAAGATCCGAGGCAAGTATGAGACAGGGCCAAGGTCTAGGCAACCGAAATGTATTCCAAAAGATATTTGGCAAGGCAGCTTCAGAAAAAGGAAAAGGTGCACAGTGCATGGCGTAGATGTTGGGGTGTGACATTAGTTCGCGAAGCACAAGGTGTATGACTAATCATGATAGTCATTTGTTATTCCTATGATGGAGTCCTTAAGGAGCTTTGGTTATATGAGCTCTTTTAAATGGAAGGAAGTCATGGCGAGCACCATGTAGGGGAGTCATGGACTGTTTCATTTGGTGAAGAAGGCAACTTTAAGGGGAAGTCTTAACTTAGACAATCAAGTTGGCGAACAGGGGGTGCGACCAAAAGCCTGGTGAGGCGAGTCAAAGGGTTGGCGGTGTGGGTTGTGACCTATAGCCTAATGAGGGGCGAGTCAACAAGGTTTGTGAAGTCGACGTTCCAGAAATTGTCTTAGAAGGTGTCTTTAGAGTGTGAAGGCACACCTTTGTGTAAGGAAATGACATAGAGGATGTACACTGATACGAAGCAAGCAAGGAGTTAAGCCCTTGGGAAGGGCGAGACAATTTGGTTGTTAGGATTGGATGTTCACATACCTTGAGAATGATTGCTGATTCTCGAGGGAGCAAGGTCCCTAACCGATTGAATGTCGGGCTCATAATGAAAGAGCGAGTTAGAAAATACTCTTGAGGTGACTTGCTAGGCGACATCAATGTTGACAGAGGAACACGGCACCCTTGGGAAAGGTGTGGTATCTTTTGAAAGCAGTTGGAGTGCCTGATTTCATTGCAAGCAAATATGCTTGGGGTGATATGAAAGAGATGTCAAAAAGGGCGAACGTCCTGAAAGATTTGCTAAAATGGATCATATCTAGGATGGAATGGCGAGGAGCAGGTTGTGGTTGACGAACTGTGTGACCGTGCTCAAGCTTCCAAATTTTGGGATTACCAGGAAAGGTGCAGAATAATGCGTCTAAGTGTGCTAGGGGTGGAGTGTGGTTCAGTTTAAACTACCGGTTATGTACAAATTGGGGGTAGCACAGGACTTGATGGCACATGTATAGAGCATAAAAGCACTAGAAAATTGGTATCTTTATGTGTGGTGGTGACACTACAACCTCAGAAGAGATCAAAATAGCAATCAAAAGGGCATAACCTGGGCATCTAATCATGAAGGGGAAATTAGGATACAGGTTCAGGCTGGAGTTGAGGCGTCGAAGGATTGTGTATGGGCAAATGTTCGAGCTCAAGTGGCAGCACTAGAAGATTAGTAGTTTCTCGAGAAGGTTGTTCTCAACTCGATGAGGACATCGAGTTCTTCAAGTGGGGGTGGTTTGTTACGACCATAACCGGTGGCATGGGACGTTGGGTTGGCTTGAGTAGCCAAATGCTAGACCAAGGCCATGAGACCGAGCATTGACTACAGAGGCAGGTGGTGGACGTTGGTCACTAGTCATTAGTGCCAACAAGAAAAACTGGGCGTGAGCGTCCTGACATAGGCGCTGGGCGTAGGTGGCACTGGGCGCAAGCGTCCCGACATAGGCGCTTGGCGTAGGTGATGGTTAAAGGATAGACATACGATTGTTAAGGGGGACATTGTCTGGTTTCGTAGTTACTGTTGGGGTTGGGGACGGGATGGCGAGTGCCTGCGAGGGCTGCTCGTTGCAGTCAGGCGCGCAGGACTGGTCGGGAGCTGGAGCCGCTCCCCTGATGAGCCCAAGGCAGGGTGAAACCAGTCATTGTAGTCCCGGGAGCAAGAGAATATGTCAAAGATATGTCAGAACTATTGGTGTTAGACCAATTGGTAAAGGGGTATCAGTGTTGATTGACCCGTGCTGGGAGTCGGGCAGACCACCTATGGGAACTCTCGCTTGTGAATGATTCATTTAAGCAGGACTCTCCAACCATAGGGTGGCGGTGCATCGAGGGAGACGATGACCGGTCAGGCTGATAGGCACAACTGTCTAGCATGTTCAAGACACAGGCAGTTGGGATCAGAGTAGACGAGGCCAGTTGTTTAGGCTAAGTCAACAACATTGGTGTTATGGATCGACGGGGATACATGAGGTCAGGCCTTTGAAGAGGAAGACACCTTGGATTATGCAGAAAGACATATTGGTGCAGTGTTCTAGTCATGGACAGCAGCTAGACTAAGCGGGAGTAGGGGATGTTCCCATGCATATCATTATGTCTTCGCACACACATAATAGTGGAGGGTTCTATTAGTTACAGGGGTAGCTTGGAGAAGGCCAAAGAGCTAAGTGACAGACTTAGGCTCTGGTGGACAAGTGGAACATTGGGAGACCTTTGCACAAGTTGAACAGGTTGAGGTACTCACCAGGACAACGGGGACCAGGGATAGCAGAACCAAGCACATTGAGCACCGGTATAGGGAATGTGGTTTCTAGCAACACACATAGTTCTTGAAGAGTCAGGAAGCATGGTCTAGGGAGAAACACGCGACATGGCAGGAGGCGTCCTCAGGATTGGGACATGGTGAGATGTAACAGATACAGGGTTTCAGGGTGAGACATGGTTTCTGGTAGCTCACATGGTTCTAGGGGAGTCAGACTGTATGGAGCATGGGATTCTAGTCACTTTGCGGGAGATGTCTTTGGGAAGGGTCTATGGTGTGGTAGAGCAGAATCACGGTTCTAGGGTGCAGCCAGCTTAGGGAGATGTAACATTGGGTCGGGGTTGTAGAATGATTCAGATAAAACCAGGGTTCAAGGTGGAGGGTGTAGAGTTGTTCACTTGTATACATGTGCTTGTACATATCATGTATGAATGTGTATGGCTTAATGAATGAACATAAGTCATGGCACATTATATCTGATTAGGGACAAGGCATATCCTCATAGTTGGGAGAAAGGCCAGGACATGGGATGGCGTATCTTCTAATAGAGGTATTGTAAACTGATTCAACCAGCCGTCAAGCTTGAGTGCCAGGAGAATAAAGCAGGAAAGAAAGACAGGGAATCAGTGTCGCGGGCGTAGATAAAGAGGCGCTGTGACTAGGTAGACTCACCCGGCGGACATGTTGGGGAGTGGCGCCATAGGGCGTGCGGGTTGTGCCGTGTGGCCCTGAAACATTTTGACTAGCCCAGTTTACAGGCCAGGCGTCGAGGAGATAAAGGTCAGGGTTAGCTGCGCATTGCTGGCCAGGTTTCATTTAGCGGAGTTGGCGCATCACTGAGGCAAAAAATTAAATGTGTGTTAACGCTTCCGCAAGCCTCCATGACAATTGGTACGAGCAATTGTCACGGAGGCTTGCGGAATCGTGAACACACGTTTAATTTTTCGCCTCAGTGATGCGCCAACTCCGCTAAACGAAGCCTGGCCAGCAATGCGCAGCTAACCCTGTCCTTTATCTCCTCGATGCCTGGCCTGTAAACTGGGCTAGTCAAAATGTTTCAGGTCCACACGGCACAACCCGCACGCCCTATGGCGCCACTCCCCAACATGTCCACCGGGTGAGTCTGCCTAGTCACAGCGCCTCTTTATCTACGCCCGCGACACAGTGATTCCTTGTCTTGCTTTCCTGCTTTATTCTCCTAGCACTCAAGGTTTACGGCCGGTTGAATCAGTTTATAATACCTCTATTAGAAGATACGCCATCCCATGTCCTGGCCTTTCTCCCAACTATGAGGATATGCCTTGTCCCTAATCAGATATAATGTGCCATGACTTATGTTCATTCATTAAGCCACACACATTCATACATGATATGTACAAGCGCATGTATACAAGTGAACAGCTCTACACCCTCCACCTTGAACCCTGGTTTTGTCTGAATCATTCTTCAACCCCGACCCAATGTTACATCTCCCTAAGCTGGCTGCACCCTAGAACCGTGATTCTTCTCTACCACACCATAGACCCCTCCCGAAGACATCTCCCGCAAAGTGACTAGAATCCCATGCTCCATATAGTCTGACTCCCCTAGAACCATGTGAGCTACCAAAACCCATGTCTCACCCTCAAACCCTGTATCTGTTACATCTCACCATGTCCCAATCCTGAGGATGCCTCCTGCCATGTCGCGTGTTTCTCCCTAGACCATGCTTCCTGACTCTTCAAGAACTATGTGTGTTGCTAGAAACCACATTCCCTATACCGGTGCTCAATGTGCTTGATTCTGCTATCCCTGGTCCCCGTTGTCCTGATGAGTACCTCAACCTGTTCAACTTGTGCAAAGGTCTCCCAATGTTCCACTTGTCCACCAGAGCCTAAGTCTGTCACTTAGCTCTTTGGCCTTCTTCAAGCTACCCCTGTAACTAAGAGAACCCTCCACTACTATACGTGTGCAAAGACATAATGATATGCATGGGAACATCCCCTACTCCCGCTTAGTCTAGCTGCTGTCCATGACTAGAACACTGCACCAATGTGTCTTTCTACATAATCCAAGGTGTCTTCCTCTTCATAGGCCTGACCCCATGTATCCCCATTGATCCATAACACCAATGTTGTTGACTTAGCCTAAACAACTGGCCTCATCTACTTCAATCAATAATGGAAAACAATACTTGGTATTTACCTAATTTACCTCAAGGCTGTAAGACGGTAGGTTCTAGATGGATTTTTAAAAAGAAACTAAATCCTGATGGTTCTATTGATAAATACAAGGCTAGGTTAGTTGCTAAAGGGTTCACACAAAAGAAAGGAATTGATTACTTTGACACTTATGCACCTGTAGCTAGAATTTCTACTATTCGTACTTTGTTAGCTTTAGCTTCTATTTATAATTTGCATATTCATCAAATGGATGTTAAAACTGCATTTTTAAATGGTGAACTAGAAGAAGAGATATATATGGAACAACCCGAAGGATTTATTGTTAAAGGGCAAGAGCATAAGGTTTGTAGATTAGTTAAGTCTATATATGGTTTAAAACAAGCCCCAAAAGATTGGTACGATAAATTTGATAGTGTAATCACTAAAGATGGGTTTGTTGCTAATGAATTTGATAGATGCTTGTATTCAAAGGTGATAGATAATGAGTTTGTTTTGTTATGTGTATATGTTGATGATATTTTGATTTTTAGTAAGTCTTTGTCTAATATCGTAGATGTTAAAAATTATCTTGGTAATATGTTTGATGTGAAAGATCTAGGAGAAGCAGATGTGATTTTAGGGATGAAAATATTTAAGAGTGAAAACGGTATTCATTTATCTTTGAGTCATTTGATTGAGAATATGCTTAAAAAGTATAATTATTTTGATTGCAAACCTGTGTCAACTCCATATTCACCTAATGTGCCTCTTAAAAAGAATATAGGAAAACCTGTTTCTCAGTTAAAATATTCTCAGATGATTGGTTCCCTTCTTTATATTGCTAATAGAACTAGGCCAGATATTTCTTATGCTGTTGGTAGGCTTAGTAGATATACTAGTAATCCTAGTAAAGAACATTAGAAGGCTTTGGAAAGAGTTTTTAAATATTTAAGAGGCTCTATAAATTATTCTCTTGTGTATTCTGGTTATCCAAATATTTTAGAAGGATATTCTGATGCTAATTGGGTTTCTGATTTTTGTAACATAAAGTCTACTTCAGGTTATATTTTTATGTTAGGTGGAGCAGCTGTCTCATGGGGTTCCACTAAGCAAACTGTTATTGCTAGAAGTACAGCTGAAGCTGAACTTATTGCACTCGATACTACTTGCATGGAAGCTGAATGGCTTCGGAATCTCTTACTTGATTTTACATTTCTGCTCAATAATATTCCACCTGTTTCTATACATTGTGATTCTAAATCTTGATATGTTGGAGCAGAAAAATATCAATGATAAAATGAACATACATCTGCAGATGCGGTACAAGTCAGTCAAGCGCTTGATGAAGACAAGATATGTTACTATGAATTTTGTGAGATCTGAAATGAACTTGTCCGATCCTTTGACGAAAGGATTATCTAGGAATAAAGTCCTAGATTCATCGAGGGGTATGGGGCTAAACCCATAATGTAATCATCGACAGTAGCAACCCTTCTTCTTATGAAGGTCAGAGGGTATTAACAAGCTGGACTGGTGAGCTTCGTGAGAGTCTTCTTTTTTTATGGAGTTTTACTCCTTTAGAAGTTGTACATAGATACATTCTTCTACCCCATTCCTATGATGATGAAGTGCTCATATAGTGAACTGTAAGGTTGAGTATTTATACTCTTAATAAGTCTTAAGGCAGGATTTGCGAGGTACTTTTCCGTTCACTAGTACCTTTGAGGACTTACCTACGTGAGAGTAGTTGTGTGGCCGCAACTGTGAGACTTTGGTTAATCTCTAGAAACTCTCATGAGTCGGTCTTTTGCGCATGGCCTTTATAGCGCAAACCCGAACGATTGAATTTTCTATATTGCGTGTGCTTTCGTTGATACTTGGTCAAAAAGAGCCCAGTTCAAGGCTTTAGTCCACTAAGGTTCTTTCAAGTTGAGATGATAGTCACTAGGTACAAGTTCAAAGTCGGAAGCTACTTGTGCTGAGTACGTAATATCGTGTGCTCACTATTGTTATTTTCTTATCACATTATAATTTTTTGTTATTAAAATTTTATTTTTGGGGCCGATTGTTAGATATTTTATATAATATCTATTTTTGAAAAACAAAATTTTAATTTTTATATTTATTGTTTTAATATTTTGTTTCTAAATATTTTCCTTATTTAATAATACAATTTTTTTTACCCGTTGGTTTCTTCCCGTTGGGCTCTATGTCAGTTACAATTGTTCTTTATTATAATATTTTATGAGATCATTATTTCTATTACGTTACTTTGTGGGTCTCTGTTATATAGGGGTTGTTTTCTTGTTTTTGGGATGGAGAACAACAGACTTCTCTCTGCTTCACTTTGAACAAGATCAATTCATCTCTTTAGCTTATAATTATATTATTCTTTTATCAATTATTGTATATAATCTTCTTGCAAATCATATCATATTGAGGGAGATTAATTGAGAGGAGTGTCATCTTCTTGTTCTTGTAAGGGTTCAATATATAAGAGCCTTCTATATATTTATTTGGATTTTTTGAGCACCAGAATATTCGTCGTTCTTTCTTCTTCTTGTTCGTGCACGGGGGAGGATAAACCGAAAGGGGGTGTTGTACCGCTAAGGAGTTGCAATTTCAAACCTTGCACGAGAAGGGCAATCTTCCTTAGGGCAGCGTTCATTACGCGACTCACCCAAATTAAAATCTATATCCTTTTATTAGTTTAATTTCTTGTTCAATTCGATTATTCATAATTTTATTATATTGCAAATTACGAGTATTAACGATTAATTCATATTGTGATGTTTATTCGTGATTTTTGCAGGCTTTGAAATTCTAAATTCCTAACAAGTTGTTCATAATTTTGGATCTTAAAAAATATATTGTATCAACGTTTTTTTATTAGAAATAAGAACCACAAGATATAATTTTTTTAACTTTATTTTGGTGCCGTGTATTTCATTTTTCTTAATTATGAAAACTGTTCTCAAATATGAAGGGAGAAGTAAGAAAACAATGCAGAACTTTTTTCTAAAATTTTCCGAAATACAGTAAAGTTGGAACTAGTTTTCTTTTCAGAAAACTAGTGATTTGAACATGTTTTTAAAATTTTCGGTTTTCTTAGAAGAATTTTCTAGAAACTGGCGAAGTAAACTGGATTCATCATAGGAAACTGGTTTCTAGAAAAGTTTTCTAGAAAAATGGTTTTCTTAATAATTTACAAAGACTGACTAGAATTCATAACAAGTCTTGAGCTACATTATTCATTATTACCTTTGAGATACATTATTTCATCATAGGAAACTTATATGTTCCATGCCCTTCAATTGTATTATGGGAAGAAGTTCATAAAAATACGTTTTGGGAATTGGGATAGTCAAAAGGAGTTAATATAGGTTGATTATCTAACTAAGAAGAGCATAAAGAGTCACAGAACTAGATGATGGCAGCTTCAAGAAGGTGCATATAATTGTACCAGAAACCCGAATCAGTGGACTTCAACATTCCACTGGCCTAACTTCTTCAATGATCTTTTGTACTCCGTCCAATCAATACATGTTAAAAAGAAGAACACAGGAAGAAGACATTATGTAGAAGACCATATTAGATTAGACTGTAATGCGGTGCATATTGAATTCAAGGATAATATTATGTCTGTTAGGCAGCCGGCCTATTTTTTTATTTTCAAACTCACACCAACCCCCCACCTACTACAACCCCCCTCCTATAAATACCCCTCCCCCTTCATTAGTAAAATCACACGAAAACATCTTACTCTCTTCTCTCTTTCATAGCTGCTAGATAGTCCGTCTAGTAGGAACTTACCTTGTGGTAGTTTCAGGCAGGTTAGAATAGGGGGGCCTCGTGCTTCTCCCTTCTTTCGTTTCGGGTGAGTTAGTGTGAGAGTTTGGTCGGGCTGTAACCATCTAGGTCTACAGCATTAGGAGTTCGTCCTGCCATTACAGCCGCAACAAGGGGAGTTCTCCAGGTTATCTGGTCAAGTACCGAGGGGACAGTTTTGTCCAGGTTATCCGGTCCAGTACCGAAGGAATAGTTAATCGTTATATTACTATTCAGGTGTACCTCAAGTGTTACTTCGTAAACTTGAGAGAGAATATTGTAACCATTATTATCATTATAGTGGAAACATTCGGAGTTGTTCCCCTGATTTTTATCTCTTTTGGCTTAAGGGGGTTTTCCACGTATAAATCTTGGTGTTCATCTGTCAATATGTGTTATTATTATTGACTGTTATAATCTCCATATTTAATTTACGTAAAGACAGGAAACGAGAATTCCTAAAAATGTCGACGTTCCATACCATCTTTGGCAGCCAATGATACCATAATGTCATCGATTCCCTTTTACCATTTCTTTAAGCCCGCGCATATAGACGAAGGTGTTGTTTTTTTGAGTAATTCCCAGTGCTCTTCTGAATATTGAGCCATGCGCGTTTGAATGTACATTTTTTCTCCTTTCTCGTTACTCTGTTCTATGCTCACAGCTCACTGCAAAGTCGAGTCTAAACTTATTTGGATTCTTCTCCTTCATTTTCTCAAATTCCTAATCACAATAGTCAAAGATTATGTTAGTAATAATGTAGATAGGGATGTTGCAACTTTGGCACCTCCTTGCAATTTTGACTAACCGGGGTGGGGGGGAATTTTAACTAAGGGGGAAACACATGAAGAAGCGCGCGCATTTGAATTTTTTTTTAGGCTGATTTTAGACATCAATTTTAAAATAAGTGATGTTTAAGAAAAACAAAGACATCAGCTTAATGCGGGATGATGTTATTACATTTTTTTTAACATCGGTGGCATTTACAACCGATGTCTAATGTGTGATGTCTATTGAACTTTTTCTTGTAGTGTAACTACACCATGGATAGTCGTTTACACTGTTGCAATACCATTATGACTTTTAACTTGGTCTGATTATTCGTCAAATTCTTATTCAAATATTTAATCAGAGGAGTCTTCAGACAATATCTAAACCCCTATATTTTTAGTGCAATTGGACTCTATTCGAATAGTAGAAAGTTTGATTCTGAGGTTGTCGTAAGCATAGATGTAAAGAATAAATCAAACATAATAATAACAATTTATTTTGGCATGTAAATGAGTTGGTTACATGTTAATTTGTCCAAGTTCTAGGTAAGAAACCTGAGCCTGGAGTCGGTCCATATTGCAAATAAAGATACTTGGATCACGGATCATTACATGTCCACAAAGCATAGAACTCGTTAAGTAAAGCTCTAATATATCTTCTTTCATCATGAAGGCAAGAATGTATAGAACTCTTAACAAATTGTTTTGGTCAATGTTTCAGGAATCTAGATCAACTAGTACAGAAACAGAGCATTGGGTCAAAAATTACCATTGAGCTACATCATTCATTATGGGAAACTTATATGCTCCATGCCCTTCTATTGTATTATGAGAAGAAGTTACGTTTTGGGATAGTCAAAAGGAATTAATAGAGGTTGATTATCTAACTAAGAAGAGCATAAAGCAATCACAGAACTAGATGATGGCAGCTTCAAGAAGGTGCATATAATTGTACCAGAAACCCGAATCAGTAGACTTTAACATTCCACTGGCCTGCCTTCTTCAATGATCTTTTGTACTCCGTCCAATCAATACCTGTTAAAAAGAAGAACACAGGAAGAAGACATTATGCAGAAGACCACATTAGATTATACTGTAATGCGGTGCATATTGAATTCAAGGATAATATTATGTCAACGTTCCATACCATCTTTGGCACCCAATGACACCATAATGCCATCGATTCCCTTTTACCATTTCTTTAAGCCCGCATATATAGACGAAGGTGTTGTCTTTTTTGAGTAATTCCCAGAGCTCTTCTGCATATTGAGCCATGCGCGTTTGAATGTACATTTTTCTCCTTTCTCATTACTCTGTTCTCTGCTCACTGCAAAGTCGAGTCTAAACTTATTTGGATTCTTCTCCTTCATTTTCTCAAATTCCTAATCACAGTAGTCAAAGATTATGTCACTCATAATGTAGATAGGGATGTTGCAACTTTGTAGTCGATAAAATTCAGTTCACCTCCTTATAGAGCAATGAGCTACTAGTAGGCATACCCAAGAATAGCCAGGCTAAACCATTGAACTTCATTTTCCAAAATCAAGTCAATTACTAGATAACATTATGTGACAGTCATGTATATTTTGACACTACCTGAACTATTGGAGGTTAATAATATATATCTTTCCTTCTGAATTTCTTTGCATATAATTTCAATAATCTACCTGGTAGTCTTCATGCTTTTCAAAAAACATTTTCCACAAAAACACACGGAAAGAGCAATTCCAGTCCCAGATGCAATCTATAAGAAAATAAAAAATCAACACAAGTTGGGAATTCGTAGAACCGAAAAAGCCACATTACTGATCTATCTTATAGCATTATCTGTTGAACATAACTGATAGTTTCTGAAATGAGAACATTGATGCAAACAATTAATTGCAACTAATATATTCCAAGGTGCTCACACAATGTCTATAAATAGACTTACAAAAGGAAAGAACAGCTCACATGAACAAGACTCATGTGTAACAATCATAACACTCAAACTGATCAAACAAGTTTACATGTGGAAACACATGCTCACACATGCACACTACTCATGAAAACAGATCACACATTCATCACTCATAGACACAGCTCACACACACACATCAAATAGCACACACCCACCAGCACACTAGAAGCCACTTAAAGTGGCTTCCAAGCCTAGAAGCCATTTGAAGTGGCGACCAACATTGGCCAACATTTGAAGCCACTTCAAGTGGCGACGAACAGCACACATACAATGTTGGTGTTGTAACTTTAACATTCCCCCTCAACACCAACATTCTTATTCTTCATCACACCAAGTTCATTACCATAATACTCAAGCTTCATGCTGTTCAGACCCTTTGTAAAGATGTCTGTTATTTGATTTTCCGTTCCAACATGTAGCATCTCTACTTCTTTCTTAAGGACTTTCTCCCTAATAAAATGATAGTGTACTTCTATATGTTTAGTTCTGGCGTGAAATACTGGATTTTCAGCCAGATATATTGCTGACTTGTTGTCATAGTATAATGGAACACTGCACTTTGTTACTTGATTAAGCTCCCCTAAAAGTTGCACAAGCCAAGTACTCTCTTGAGCTGCCAATGCTGCTGCACGGTATTCCGCTTCTGTGGTTGATAAAGACACTGTTGGTTGTCTTTTGCTACACCATGAAATTGCTCCAGACCCAAGTAAAAATACATACCCAGTAGTCAATCGTCGAGTTTCACAATCACCTGCATAGTCAGCGTCACAATAACCAACTAAGTTACTTTCTCCACCTGTTTGGTACATAATACCATGAAACAAAGTGCCCTTGACATATCTCAGAATCCTTCGAGCTGCTTCCAAGTGAGGCTTCTTTGGATTCTGCATGTATCTACTCATTACTCCAACTGCATAAGACAAATCAGGCCTTGTTAGAGTAAGGTAAATTAGACTTCCTATCAGCTGACGGTACATTGTAGCATCCTTCAAGAATTCTCCTTCATAAGTACATAGTTTTGTATTGAAGTCAATAGGTGTTGAAGTTGGTTTGTAATTAGCCATTCCAAATCTTCTGTGTAACTGATCTCTAAACCAAGAAAGTGATGAAGTCGACCAAGCTCCTTCATCTGAAAGCGTACTGATAGATTCTTTTTCGTTCTAAGAATTTCTTCTTCATCATCACCAGTTAAAACTAAGTCATCCACATAGACCAATACAACAGCTATCTTACCATCAGTAAATTTAACAAATAAGCTTGAATCTGATGATGTAACTGAATAACCACTATAAATAAGAAATTCAGCAATCTTACCATACCATGCTCGAGGTGACTGTTTTAATCCGTAAATTACCTTTCGCAAATTACACACATATTCAGGATGATTGATACTTTCAAAACCCTTAGGCTGACACATGTAGATATCATGATCTAGATCTCCATGCAAGAATGCGTTCTTTACATCCATCTACCAAAGTCTCCATTTCTTAGTTGCTGCCAGTGATAGCAAAACTCGTACAGTAGTAAGTTTTGCTACTGGACTGAACGTTTCATCATAATCCAGTTCATATTGTTGAGAGAATCCTCGAGCTACCAAACGTGCCTTGTACCTTTCAATTGTACCATCTGCAAAACGTTTTATCTTATAAACCCATTTGCATGAAACAGGTTTAACATCTTTTGGTTTTGATACTAGCTCCCAAGTTTGGTTTTTGTTCTAATGCAACAATCTCTTCTTCCATGGCACGTTGCCACTCTGATTTTTCAATTGCCTCTTCGAAATTTGTTGGTTCTTCTGCTATGGCAACATTAGCATACTTAGTGTTTGATTTTCTGATTCTTGTTGACCTTCTAAGTGGAGGTGGTGTGTCTTCCCCACTATCATCATCTTCTCCATCTTGTTGCAAGCTTGCCTCATTTTGCCAGGTACTTTGAGTCTCCACTATTGCACCATCTTCACTGTCTTCAATGCTCAACTGGACCAAAGTCGATTCCAATGCCTTCTTACAGTTATTGGAGTCCAGCTGATCTTCGTGTTCAGAGGACCACCATGAGGAGGCTTCATCAAATACTACATTTCGAGATGTATAGCATTTTCCTGTAGTTGGATCACAGCATCGCCATCCCTTTCTTGGTTCAATATATCCTACAAAAATGCATTTGATAGCCTTTTTCTCCAGCTTGCTGCGTAAGGGATCAGGTACAAAAACATAGCATACACTTCCAAAAACACGAAAATAGCTAACATCAGCCTTCTTTTCCAGTGCCTTCTCATAAGGTGAAGCAAAATCTAACCTTTGTTGGGGAAGCACATTGATAACAAAGGCTGCAGTCTTCATTGCCTCTGCCCAAAAACGTCCAGGGACATTCTTAGCATGAAGCATACTTCGACACACTTCTGCTAAATGTCTATTTTTCCTCTCAGCAACACCGTTTTGTTGTGGTGTGCTTGGACATGTGAATTGACGGCGTATCCTGCATTCTGTAAGAAAGTTTTAGAACTCAATTGAGGTGTATTCACCCCCATTGTCAGTGCGTATACAACAGATGTTACTCCCAACTTTTGTTTCTGCTTCGTCCTTAAAAATTTTGAATTTTGACAGAACCTCAGATTTTTCCTTCATAAAGAAAACCCATAAGTACCTTGAAAAATCATCAATGAAAGTAACCATGTACTTCATCCCTCCAATTGAGGCTTGCTTGACTGGCCCAAACACATCAGAATGTACCAACTCTAATGGTTTGCTTGCTCGATACTTGGATTCTTCATAAGGTAGTTGATGTGCTTTTCTAAATTGACATCCTGCACATACAATGTCAGTTCTTACCATGAGTTGAGGTAATCCTTTCACCATTGATTTTCTCATCATCACATCTAGCTTGGTGTAGCTGACATGACTCAACCTTGCATGCCATAAGTCAGCAGTTTCATTTTTTCTTGTCTTGTCTACAAATGCAGATTCTGCAGACATCACATAGATTGATTCCTGTTTTCATCCTTTCAGAAGTGGTTCTTCCTTAACTTCAATATCTCGATACACTTTTGCATCTGGAGGACCAAACAAGACATAATGACCAGAAGATGTTAACTGAGATACTGATAGCAGGTTTTTAGTCATACCTGGAACATGATAAACATTTTGGAGTGGTACCTCTACACCATTAAGTTGAGGAGTCACAACGAGATCACCAATATGTGCTATTGGTAACTTAGAATTGTCTGTTGTTACCACAACACGACCTCCTTTATACTCTATCAGAGTCTGCAACTTTTTCACATCGCCAGTCATGTGATTAGAACAGCCTTAATCAACAATCCAATCATTTTCAAGGTCAATGTGATTGGTTGTTACTGTTAAAGCAAACTCTTCTTTGACTATAGCAACTAATGCTTCAGCATCCCATTCTTCTTCATCTTTTGAAGTGGCAAGGTTACTCTCTGCATTCTTCTTAAACCAACAGTCTCTTGCCATGTGCCCCCTTTTATTGTAATTGAAACATTGTCCTGCAAATTTTCTGTCACGACTTTGATTTAACGAAGCATCCTCACCACAAGTGCCCCCTTCATTTTGGTATTCTTTCCTCCTTCCTTCATTTAATTTACTAGTAAAGTGTTGATTTGAGGGTCGTCTAATTTTGTTGACGTAGAGTGCCTCTTCTTCTTTCTTTATTGAGACTCCTCCCATTTGCTTAGCTAATGCTTCCTGATCAGCTAGCAAATTCTCAAATTCAACAAGTGATGGCTGCTTTTCCCATCCTTGCACTGCAACAACAAAATTTCTGTATTCAGGTCTCAGACCATGGCTGATGATGCGTTTCATCCTTGTCTCTTTTATTTGAGCTTCTGTATCTAGCTCTGAAATCTCTCGACATAGCACCTTTATCTTGTGAAAGTATTGTGCTATTGTCATGTCATGTTGTGCTATGGAAAGCAGCTCACTTTCCAGGAGTTGAAGTTTTGAAACATTTTTCTTTGAGAATAACTTGGTGAGTGTATCCCAAGCATCCTTTGGTGTTGAATCATCTCGAATGTGCTCTAAAATATCCTCATCAACTGTTGTCTTAAGAGCAAATAGGGCTTTACCTGCTTTGATCTTCCACTTTCGAAGAGAACCAGTTGTATCCTCCACTGTTGGCTTGGTGGTTTCACTGCCATCAACAATCTCCCACAGATCTTGTCCTTGCATGTATGACATTATGCAGGTCGACCACATTTTGTAGTTGGTGTTATTGAGTTTCTTCATACCGTTGACACCTTGTAGGTCAGTCGTTATGCTGACAACGGAACACTAATAATAGACACAGAATACAAATTGTGGTTATAAGTGTATAGGCTCTGATACCAAATTGTTGAACATAACTGATAGTTTCTGAAATGAGAACATTGATGCAAACAATTAATTGCAACTAATATATTCCAAGGTGCTCACACAATGTCTATAAATAGACTTACAAAAGGAAAGAACAGCTCACATGAACAAGACTCATGTGTAACAATCATAACACTCAAACTGATCAAACATGTTTACATGTGGAAACACATGCTCACACATGCACACTACTCATGAAAACAGATCACACATTCATCACTCATAGACACAGCTCACACACACACATCAAACAGCACACACCCACCAGCACACTAGAAGCCACTTGAAGTGGCTTCCAAGCCTAGAAGCCATTTGAAGTGGCGACCAACATTGGAAGCCACTTCAAGTGGCGACCAACATTTAAAGCCACTTCAAGTGGCGACCAACAGCACACATACAATGTTGGTGTTGTAACTTTAACATTATCAAGATCTATGGTTGCTCTTCTAGGAATCAAATACCATGATAGCAGTTGCAATAGGATCCTTTGGCATAAGCATTTATTTTCTTACAGGTTCAGTTATTTTCACATCAGCCCCGGGCTTCAAGTCACCTGAAGTACGATTTAAAGCACACTACTTAATGATCACAGGCTTCCCAGAAATAGATCATGTTTGTACCAGCTTAAAAGGAACAAAGTTATCATGGTTTCTTGATACTACAAAAACTAGACTGTACCTAATTAAACTTCACACAAGGTAACTATAAAAAAAAAAAAAACTTCACACAAGGTCAAAGCAGAGTGATTAACATTTTAAAAATACCCCTGTTTTATTAAGGGTTTTTTTCAAATATGTCCCATTTAAATAACTCATTTATGAATATGTCCCATTCTTAATTGTAATTATAAATATGTCCCTTTTTGTTAATATGTCCCATTTTTAATTGTAACCATGATTAATTCATTAACTATACATTATTAAAAGACAATTTTGTCCTCTACTTATTTATTTTTAATTTTTGTCATTAATTTGGATGTCCCGTGTGAAACAGCGTTCTGGAACACTAGGCTAGTTTCAGGTTTCACAAATTAAACATGTGGTTGGAACATAATCCTGAGGAGGAAGCAGTTGACAGCAAAGAAGAAATGTTAGCAACCTTCCCAGTAAATTATTAGCACAATATATACACTTCCTTTCCACATCAAGCACAAAGCTTAGAAAAAAATGTAAGCAATCGAGTCAACTATATATATTGCAGCTTCCTGGACATAATCTGTGAAAAATTACGGTTGATATTTTCCAGAATCTACGACTAAAATGTAACCATATTGACCGATAATAGTAGATATAGTTAAATTAAAATTATATATTAGTTTATAAACAATTAAGTGGGAGCAACAATGGACGCGCGATGTCGTTACGCAATGTATTATGGTAGTATCATTCTTGGATCTAGCGGCGCCCTAACGGTTTGAGAAAGCAAGCAGTGCCATTAAGACACGTCTCTGGTTGAGGCTACTGTACTTATAGCAAAAGTTAGGAAAGGGAAGGGTAGACTTGAGCATGCTTATTTTCATTCCCTGTATTTTTCCTTTCCTGCACTAATCATCTTCTGTACTTAGAGCACTTTATTTTTCAGTAACTATAATTCTAGTATTGCTTTTGTTTCTCAATTTACAGCATCATTTTGATATGAAAATCGTATTCTACATCAATTGAGCATTAAAATACTACACTTCACTCTCAAACTATCCTTGATTGTGCTGCCCCTGCGGGACCAGTAGGAGTAGGGGGAAGGGGAGGGGGAAGGGGAAGGGGAGGGGGAAGATAGGTGCATTATAGTCTTAATAAGTATAATATATATATAATTATATGTATATAACTTATATATGAGTTAAATATTAACTATAGGACATATTTATAATATTGATTTAAAATAGGACATATTGATAAAGACACTACTAATTTGGGACATATTATATAAATACTCTTTTATTAATCAAAGAGGGTTCTGCATTGTTACACAAGTAGTTTGAGCATACTCCTTTAACTATTTCTCCTTGTTCATTGGTATACACTAGCCTTTTTACACACAAAGAAACCTGTGAAATTTTAAATACATACAACTAAATGACTCAGTACACACGCTAAGAAATCAGAAACAGAGTTGCAATAATTTTTGAGCTGCAAAACCAACGCCTAAATGAACTAATATACAAACTAATAATAGATGGAATTGACAATGGAACTAGACAATCAAATTAAGTTGTTTCTGAAGTTTTGTACATAGTTAACATCCAGTGTTGACATGAAATTTAGACACAATTGTATGACTATCTAGAGTTACACTCATAATTTAATCTATGTCTGTTAAGGAGGAAACTCCCAAATCACATGACATCTGCATCATAGGAAAGCTTACAGTTTTTGAGTCACCAAAGTCACCGAGGGCACTGCTAGCAAACGAGTACAATCTAAGCTTGTGAGGCTTCCCATTCTTATCCACACCATCTGCGATTATCCCAATAGATTGTCCTTCTTTGTAGGGCAGCTCTCCTGTTCAATATCATTCCATCCCATATATATTTACAATTCTCACCTAAAGCTAAGCATGTATGTGCACTCCATGATCAGGAATACGGAAGAGTGTGTATTTGATACCTTCTGTGCTGAAAACCATGTGCCATGTTTCACCAGGAGCATCATCTCCAGTGATTTTTGTGTTTAGAAGGCATTTTCCAACATATGGATCCTTAGGCCTAAACTTGTTAGTAATCACACCTTCCTCCATTTTCTTCGAAACCTTCGCAACTTTGGTTGGGGCCTCCGTTGTGACCTGGGCTCTGATTGACTTAACTCTCCCACCATTACTTACATTTCTGTAGACCAAAGGAACCTGAATATCCAAACCCTAGATCATAATTTTCCAACAATTCATAGTTTGTACAAATAATAATATAAACACACACACAATGAATTGCACATAGCTTAGCAAAGCACAGCCTTTTAGGTGGGATAATAGATGTTCTAACAGAAAGGGCACTGGACTTGGAGAACGGACGATGAACTGCTGCACTTACAGCAACATCCATGGTTAAAATTACGGGATCGTATAGAAGGTAATTAGGCAAATTAAAAATTAAAATATGGGAATTTAGTAGAAGGAAAATAGTGAGCGTGAAATGTTAGTTAAAGTACAACTATACTTTAAGCCAAGTCTTTTCATGTCTCTATTGCAACTGATTTCTAATAAACTGATGACAGCTAGTTTACAAAATTCTAGCCATGCATGCTTGACCTTTAATAGGATCAAGTCATTGATGATTTATACAATTTGGGCAGTCCATTCATTTTGGACTTTTAAACCACCTGAATAGAGACATCAGATTTTTGTTTTTGTTCTTTGAATTCATACAACAAGCTCAATATATCAAGACATCTTGGTTATCTGGCTTTTGAGTATCCAAAAAAAAAAAAAAAAAAATTGCCTACTCATATAGTTATATGCAGTTGTATGACTTTTGTAAATGTATTTTTTAGAATTGGCTAGTATTTTTTTTATTGTTTGTTAATCTATCATAGAATTTGGACATATATTATTAACTACTGCAAACCAGGATTCAATTGGAGCTGGAACTAAAAACACATGACCTACTCTACACCAAATTGTATCTTATTTCCTTCATTTTTGACTGTGGTTTAAAAAAAAGGAATTACCAATGTTTTGAAATTAACCAAGATCAAAAAATAAAGTCTACTAATTTTCAAAGGTCGGCTGGGAACTTGGGGTTGAGGCCTCCGTTAGCCTTAGCTCCTTTCTTCCACCACCACCTCCAACTAGTTGATGTTATTGATGGTGCTGATAATTAGGAGACTTTCAACTACTTGATGTCAGAAATTCGTTACCCGCGGATACAGAATGTCAGCAATGAAAGAACGCTGCTGATTCCTGTTACAATATCAGATTTGGACATTTGGTATGCCATTTGAAAACCAACAGCTTGCATCTTGTGACCAGAATAAATACTTCCGGTTACTGCCTTTAATATATGGGAAACATGACCTAGTAATAATGGTAATTTAGGCATCATAAACACAATAATTTCCTGAGACAATGTAAATATGACTTTGAATCTCAATATACATCATCTATTATTAGTTCTCCCACAAGAGCAATAAGTATAAACTTTGAATCCCACACACATTAACAGATTAAAGTACTGGTTTAACTGACTCTGGGGTTGTATATATGCAAATAAGTATAAACTTCTACATTTGCCCCCGTAAGTTGTAAGAGGAAACTATTGAAAATTGGTCACCTTTACTTTACATTAAAAAACTGTATGCTCAATCGAGACGAACATCCGGATATAATTTATAGTATAAATAAAAACCTCAAACCAACATCCCCTCCCTCCAAATTCCTCTTGCCCTTGTTTGAAAAAAGGAAGAAAACACTCATCCAACTATCCAAGATCAGTCATATAACTGACTATTCATTACACATGATTGCATATTGATAAGTGTTCATGAGTGTCTGGCAAGTATACTTGTCCAGTTGTCGATTGCCTGCCTTTTAATCCCCTCCCCCTCTCTGTTCCCTTGCCTTCACCATTAACTACCTGCCAACATATCAGTTGCATGCATAAGAATAATTAGTACAATATGCACAGAACACAATAAATTATGTGGTATTGGCAAAATTTGGAATATATGTAGTATTAGACTATTAGACATATTTTAAACTTGTAAAAATTGGATAAATCATAATCTTAAATATATATCTGGAGAACAAAGACGAAAAATTCAAAATAATACCAATTTAGGAAGTGCTACCCTCGTTACTTCCAAAGAAGAGGGACAACATAAAAAATACAAAATATTCAAAAATTAACAAAAAAAAATTAAGTTGTTAAATTTCTTTAAAATTTCTCACCGAATTTATATCCCCGATCATAGTAATTCAAATAATGTTCATACATTGTTTGGCGCGCCAAGCAAGTTTGTACTGCGGTTTAATCCAATATGTTTTTTGAACAAAGAATTGTATGCTAGGTCTGTAACGCCCCCGAATCCGGGGTCAGTAGATTTGGGCGTCACGCTAACAAACTCAATAATTCTAACAAAAATCGGCCATGATGTATTCGTAAATACAACATAAACCTGCTGAATACTAAACTAAAAATCTGAAAATCAAAATAAAACTGAAATAAAAATTAAAACTCAATCAAAAGCTCTTTGACCCCAACTCCCAACTCAGGATCTTAGGTTACAGTTCTAGAAACAAGAAAACCCAAAACCAACTTAAATACAACTCTATATACCAAACTTTATACAGACTTAAATCACTGGTATAACTTCGAATAGAAGTATACCAGGCCAACTACTCAAATACATACTATAACTACTAACTATATTTACATACAACAAATCAAACTTTAAATCTAAACACCTTGATCCACATCAGCTTGATAACAGCGTTCTGCTTCTGCTTTCCACTTCTGAACTGCGCAGGCTAAGTCTCGTCACTAGTTTACTGAAAAATTAGATTTTTAAAAACAACAAGTGTGAGCCAAAGAATGCTCAGCAAGTTAATAATATAGCAAAACGATAATATCTCAATAATTCATTGATGAACAATATCAATGAATATTCTATCTCAAGAGATCATTAAATTTCAATCATAAGGTAAAACTTTTTCATTTACTACAAACCATCACTACCTCAGATAAAACTTTGAGAAAAAAAATATCAAGAAATTCCCCAATCATTCTTACTCCACTTTCACGTACAATGTTACTCGCGAAGAGAATAACTAGGAAACCTCTATCCATCCTTAAACTCATTGTTTTACTGAGTTCCAAGTTTTATCAAGTAAAACAATTATAACTCGAAATCAAAATTCTAATGACTGAGAAGGTTTGTAATACTAGATTCAATACTTTTAATACTTGCAAAATACTTTAACTATCACTATAACAAAATCTCCAAGAAATTCTCAGTTACTCAAATCTCATTCATGTCCACTAAGCGTTTGCATACCTAGCTGCCTAACCGGCCTGACAATCACGAGATTGAATAAATAAGAAGATCTCAAATCATTCTCGGTTCTCACTATCACTGCGCAACACATGCCACAATGACCGTAATAACCGTGAATTAGTTTTCACCACTCAAAATACTAATATAAATAACTTTTCATTTTTATACTAAAAGTACTTATTAAATCAAATCATAACTTGATATCCAACGTACTTTAAACTTAAACAGTTCTATACTCAGAATATACTTACATAAAAATATTTAATAGAATTGGGGTTTTAATCATACTCTGGACATTACGGGTGATCAGCCACGTAAAGTCCCCCTTCCTTTGAAATTGGGTTCCCAATTAGGCAGCACATTGGCCTTTAATGCTGGACTAGGACCACCTAGCCTCTTACGCTATATAAAAGTGCTGGACTAGGACCACCCTAGCCTCTTACGCTTTTCCAATTCATAAACAAATTTATTATTAATAATTTAAAACATTTCACTTTTCAGTCCTTAAACTCACTGATAACAGATCAGCCCAGTATAAGGAATTTTTAAAACAAAACATCTTTAATCAATTAAACCATTTTCATTTACCATCAATTAATCTCAGGGAAACCATCTATATTAAGAACATTATACTAAAACAAGAAATAAGAATGCAATACCTGTAAAAACTTTAACAGAATATTACTAACAATACTTAAGAAAGAGTAATACTAGCAATAAAACTGAAATTCTACTTTTCACATGATATATGAATAGAACATATCATTATCAATAATTTGAAGGAGCGGATACTAGCAATAAGATTTGAAGGGAACATTTATACTAAATAAAAACATATTTATCTCGCTTGAACGATAAGCGAGGGTTAGTACACTTGCCTCGATTCCAGTGCGTCGATTCGCCACTTACTGTACTTTGTTCTTTACTCGATCACTCGTTCATTTTCCTTCAACCGTCTCGTCAACTCGATCGCTGGGTCCATAACGAATCCCTAACTATACTCGGAATAATAGTAAAGTACTATTTAGTACATAAACAACCATTTAATAATCAATTACTTATAACTCGCAAACAATACATACATCAATATATATATATATATCCACACTTCATTAATCATCACATATGCACTTAAACACTCATACACCTACATGCCTTTAAATCTTTAAACAAAATAGTTTAAATAACTTTAAATACAGGGGATTTTTAGAAAATTTCGGCATGACCTATTCGTTTATCGGACTATGGGCACAGCCCCTCAAATACAATTCAAACCCTGCTTTTATAAAAATAAAGCTGCCTCAACTTGCAGCAACATAAAATAAACAAATAATGAAAAGTACCCGCCCAGACATGCGGCACCTAGCACATAATGATTTACACTACTACTTACGCTACACCAATGATCGTATTTCTCACGCATTTTAATGATACACGTGACAACCAATCATTGATGTTCGTAAGCCCTAGGGAACAACCCCTAGCACTAACTATTACTTACGCTATATCAATGATCACATCACTCAAGTATATTAATTATACTCGTGATAGCTAATCATGGATATTCGTAAGCCCTAGGGATTAGTCGAAAAGAATTACACAAGTCCTTTAAATATTGACATTTAAAAACTTGTGATCTTCTCATAACCCCTAGCACAATTCTAATTATTATAAAATTCTAACATTTAACATGTACCACGCATTCCCATACTTACCATTGACCCACGTACACACATAACTGTTCATTTACTTACTGAATCAAACTAGCAATTTACAACTAACTAAATTTACAGCAATTAATAACACCTCGAATTTACAACTAATTACACTTAGCAATTAGTACTTAAACATTTATAGCTAGCAAGATAGTATAACCTCTACATATTATAATTAACAACCAACAATTAGCAATTACTAATCCGAACATTTGATCAGACTCACAATTACTCCCATCAATTATAATTAGCAACTAAACTCTCCGAATAAAATACGGAAATCCCAATAATATTCACAATCCACCATATTAATCTAATTACGAAAATTAGCATACTAACTTACAATTTAAATCCAACTTATTTACCATAATAATTCTCACCATTTAACTAATTAAATTACAACCATATACTCAAAATTCCACATAATCTAATTACTAAAATTAACACCATAAAACTCACAATTTAAAACTAATTAAATTACAACAATTAATTAACTAAATTACCACAATCACTAAATCATCCAAGTCACATACTTACAACATAATCAAGCATTCAACTTACTATTATAGTTATTCGACATTACTTACAACCATAATTATGATCACAATTCACAATACACCCAAAATGACTATTTCACTTAAAAATCTGCTATGACCAGTTCTGAAAGAAACTCATTTTACTATATCAAGAACACTCCAAATTAAAAAGTACAGAACACGAAACTCGAAGACAACTCCGAGACCTTTCCAGAATGGTAAGGCTCATTAAAAACGGATATATAACGAATTCAGAAATAAATAAAATGTAAACTGCTAAAACAGATTCAGATCCCATATGCACAAGTATTTTGACGTTTATCATATTAAGATCACAAAATTTGACAATGTAATGTAAATGAAAATTGTAGAGTTCGAAAAGAGCTTTCCAGAATGTTATAGCTCAGAAAATTTGAATTTGAGATCGATTTATTATGAATTTATGAAAATAGGGCTCGTTATGTTCAAGCAAATCTGTCCATTTTACTAAAGTGCAGAAACCTCATATTTTGGAATGGAATTTCAGAAAACATATAAAACGAGACTCGTAGACAATTGAAATACCTTTCCAATGACTTAAGAATGAACACCAACTGATAAAAACTCGATTTTATATGATTTTTTTACAAGGCAGCAGATCACTATCGAACTTAACAAATCACTTAACAAATTTCGTAACTCTTAACACTTAAGCTTAGCAATTATTCAAGCAATACCTACATCATACCACACATACACTTCGGCATATTCACACACTTATATCAATTAGCAATTTACAAATAAGCTTCTAATTAACATCAATTACATACCCCCAATCGATAAAACACTCACACCATAACTCGTCGGAACAGCAGCATCAATGAACCCATAACAATCGAAAGCCCCAAGTTCGTCACCACCAGTCGATGATACACACGCACACGCTGCGAGACACACACCAGTGGCCAACTGTCCACACCCGGATAAACACATACCAACAGCTGAATAATAACACCACTTGCGTCCGCCCTCTGGCCAGCCGTTCGACCCATCACAACACACACGCAGTATACGTTCGTACGCACACACTATACATACACACAGCTGTATACGCACCCACACACTCTACATATACGGGGTCTGGGTGAAGAAGAGAGGGGGAGGAAATTCAACTCTACAGCCTAAAATTGTTGCACTATGATGCACTGCCGAATTATTTCCCTTTCTTGAGTACAAACTACTCTTATTGAAGTTAACTTTAAGACCAGAAACTAGTTGGAAACATTGTAAAACCCTTTTGACCCCTTTTACCGATTCAATGTCATTTTTGAGGAAAATGATAGTGTCATCCGCAAATTGTTGATGCATTAACTGATCAACACTTTCTGGGAATGTAAAGCCATGGAAAATGTCTTGGGCTGCAGCTTTAGATAGCATACAACTTAGAATGTTAGCTGCTACATTGAAGAGAAGTGGTGAAAGCGGATCTCCTTGCCTGAGGCCTCTTTTAGGTGAAAATTCCTTGGTGGGGGCACCGTTTATAAGGATTGAGACTCTTATATTATCAAAATACGTTGACAGCCAATTGATCCACGTGCGTCCAAATCCCAGTTTCTCCAGGAGTTCCCACAGAAAAGACCATTCTATTGTATCAAACGCCTTTTCAAAATCAATCTTGAGAATGAATCCATTACTTTTCTGTTTCATTAGAGAATGCTGGACTTCTTTCACTATCAAAATGCTTTCGCTCGCTTGTCTGCCTTTCATGAAACCTGTCTGAGAGCCACTAATTATACGATCCATTAGCTGACCAAGCCTATTAGTGAGGCACTTAGTGAATAGCTTGGAGATGCTATTTATAAGACTAATGGGTCTGAAGTCATGTGCTTGAGACGGATTGGGAGATTTTAAAATCAGAGTTATAAAAGAAGAATTGAAACCCTTTGGTAATACCAGAGTTTCTGAGAAACTTATCAGGCTCTCCAGCACTTTAAGTTTAATGCGAGACCAAATTAACTTAATGCATCTGAAGTTGATACCATCAGGGCCAGGAGACTTGTCATTAGCAGACTGAAGAAGGGCCAGCTCTAATTCTTCCATAGAAATCTTTGATTCCATATAGGACTTATCAGATGTATTAAGCTTTACTTGCATCAAATTGCCTAACCTGAAAATCAAATTTTCAGCTTTGAAGGTGAAGAAGTCTTTAAAGTGATTGAAAAAGACCCTTTTGACTTCCATTGGCTTAGATAATAAAACACCTTGCCACAAGATCTTACTGATGCTGTTTTTATTCCTCCTGCATTGAATAACTTGATGGTAGTATTTTGAATTTTTATCTCCTTCCAAATGCCAGTGTAGCCTTGCCTTTTGTCTTAGCATAGAGTCTCTTTTCGAGTAGCATTTCAGAAGCTCTTCTCTACATTCCAATGCTTTCTTATCCCAGGTGTTGTTGAGGTCATGGAGTTCTTGTTACTTTTCCAGACAAATTATTCTTAGATCCAATTCAGATTTTGCATTAGCCCCCCAGCCTCGCAGTGCCTCCTTTACTCCTTTGAGAAGGACCTGAATATTATTGGAGTTTGCTGCCCCTGGACTATCCAAAAAATTGATGATTGATTCTTTACACCCTTCTTTCTTGAGCCACCAATTGAACACTCAAAAAGGCTTAGGACCCCAATTGCTATTGTCAATGCTTAAAGTTATGGCCTAATGATCTGAATGCTTCCTTGCTAATGCTGCGACTACCCAGAGACCTTTGTTAGACCATTCAGAGCTGATCAAGAATCTATCCAACCTGCTTCTTTTCCCCCTCTCCCAAACCATGCAAATAAATAATTTACTGCCTCAATATCAAGGAGATTACGATCCTTAATGAAATGGTTTAATAGTTTGGAATCCTCCAGCCTATATTCACAGTTCATTCTTTCTTTTTGATTTCTTACACTGTTAAAATCTCCCAAAAAGCATGTTGCTTCCCCTGCAATGCTGTGACAAACTTCTGACATTTCTTTCCAAAGTTCCTTTTTATCCAAGAGTTTTTGTGTACTGTAGATATTGATCAAGTTGAAAACCGTATCATTTTCAATAATTTTAAATTGAGCCCAAATCCAGTTTTGACATTTTGCAAAACCTAGACATTTGTAAATCTCAGAATCTCAAGAAATCAATAGTCCTCCCGATAGCCATTTTGCTTCTTGAACCATGAGACTGAACGTCCCATATGGACCCTTTCAAGAACTTACTCAACTCTACACATTTCGTTTCTTGTAAACATAAAATGTTTGCTTTTGATTCCAGAACTAGATCCTTCAAATTTTTTCTATTACAGCTCCCCCTAATGCCTCTCACATTCCATGAAAGTAATTTGATGTTCTTCATAAAAACTTTTATAATACAACACTTCTAGTGCAGAAAACTCAATTAAAGATTACCTTGATACAGCAGCTGAACTACTGCTTTCAAGGCATCTTCTTTGCTCTTAGCTAACTCTAATCCAAGCTGTTGAGCACAATTGAGAATTTCCTCTGCTTCTTTCTCAGAGTTAACTAATGCCACTTGATTGTTAATAGGTGCTTTTGTCGATTTGGAAGTACCATCTAAATTTTTGCTTGAAGTCTTCTTAAACGTTTTTTTTGAGATTCTTTCTTTTGTGCAGACCTAAGTCAAAAGGGTTTCTGCTTTTCCTTACTCTCTTTCTTGGCCTTCCAACTTTCCTTCCCATTTGCAAATTATCCAAATTGTTACACAGAGTTAATTGAGAGCTCTCTGCAACCTTTTCTTCACCTGTATCCGATGACATTTCTGAGGCATATGTTGCAACACCACTAGCCTCTGTTACTGATTCTTTGTCACCATCCTTGGTAGTATCAGATAAAATAATGTCTCTATGTACTAGAGGTATTCCCATGTTTGAGACTACTCCATCATTCGTATTGCCAATGGAGGATTCAAAATCCTGTGATTTTGTCAATAATACATCTTCATATTCTTTATTCCCCATCTTAGCAGTTTCGACTTCAGAGTGCTTCTGCGATTCTTCTATCCCCCTATCTAGAGTAGCCTTATCAATATCTTTGATTCTCTTGCTCAGTGCAGAGCATACAGTATGATTTTCAGAAACTGGGTTCAAATTTTCTTTGGCAACTCCTGAAGACATTTTACTGTTGCTCAATTCTTTTGAATCTTCCATGGGGAGTAATTTTTCTTGGAGAAAGCTTTCTTTAGTGATTTCTTTGAAAAAATTTGTATCATCTTACCTTTATAGTTCACTGTGAGTGCTTCTGAGATCGTTTCAAAGATATTAGTAGAGAGACAAATCAATGGATTGAAAAACTCATTTTTAGCATCCTCTTGATACGACCATGAGAGCCATTCTCCCATGCTAGCTGAGAAAGCCTTGAGATTTTCCTTTCTCCATGCATTCATGGGGAGACCAAAGCATTCCACCCATACTGTTCTTGGAAGAAAAAGATCATTTTCTGTAAAATCCTTTATAGAACTAAACCAAGAGCTGAGTTTATCCAGGTTAAAATCACTCCATTCTGCCTCTTCATCTAGTCGTAGAATAAATTTTCTCCTAGTCAACCCTACAATTACGATTTTTTCCATGCCTAGGAGATTAATCTTTTCTTGTAAGCTTTTCGCTGATTCCTCGACTTTTGAAATACCTACTTTTGTATGAAATAATCCCTCCTCAACATCATCATCTACAATCATCTCTATATTCTCAAACATCCATTTCTTGAAAGTGCCTTCTTGTTTTGTACTGAATACTTGATCTTGCAACTTGACCTTATTATTTTGCGTCAGAACTTCTTGGGCTACCGGACCGTTGGTCTTACCCATGTTATTGATAGACAACTTCAGTTTGGCTCCCAATCCACTTGCTTCTTTTACATTACTAATTAATTTCCCCGCCTCTAGTTCTGAATCCGTTTTGATGAAACCAAATCTTTTGTTTCTTCTATCTCTTTTCTTTGGTAATATAATGTCCCTAATCCTACCACATGGTTTGAACATCTCCCATACTTCCCTTGCCATTAAATTTTCCGGTATGTCTTATACGAATATAGTACATGTCTGCTTTTCCACACTTTTCCTGCTCTTTTTGTTCCGTTTACTTTCCACTACAATCCACTCCTTTTCCTTAATTACCTCTTTAGGAGTTGGAATTTCTTCCTTGCCCATTTTCACCACATCCACAAAAGACTTCCTTCCAGAATTCCCCTTATGATTTTCAGACTCTGTAACTGCGTTCCTTCTCTTTAAGCTTCTCCAGTGAATCATGTTCAATGCATCTGTGATTGCTTGCTTGTCTCCCTGAAAATATCTATCCATTACTCTTTTGTCAACATGGTCACTATTAGCCCATATAAAATCTCCCAGTATTTGCTCCCTGCATACTTCTTGGCTCCGTGCTTCCCCAAGAAATCGCAACCATTCCTATGTCCTCCGCCTTTACTGATAATGGCATTACCTGATTTTCTAAATCCATGATTGCCGGAGCCTCAACCTCCGTTACCGTTGACGACCCTGCCTCCATTCAAAATTTGAATCTCTGGTGACTTTTCAGCTCCCATATCTTCTCCCTAAGAATTAAGCTTACCTTTTCTTTTCGACACTTTCTTTATTGTTCCTTATATAAGATGAGAATTCAAGAACAAAAATGTACTATCCCCGACTTCCCCAGGCTGAGAGCCTCTAACCAACAATTACAACCATTGAAAACACTATTACGGCACTACCCAATAATTCCAAATCATCAAACATCGATTTTCATCTACAAGATTCAACATGCAATCAAGAAAACACTAGAACAAGTCAAAATACACACATGCATCTCGAAACAAAGATTTTACAGCAAATTATACTCAATCAACACTTCATAATCATCTAATCACCTAAATTAAAATTTAACAATTTATATATCTCAAGATTAAATACAAAGAATTCAAATTAATTCATATAATTCAAAAACATATACATGCAATCAGTTAAACCAACAATTAGCACATGTTAATACCCTAATTATCGTAGAAATTTTGAATTAAACACCATCACAATGAAAACCAAACTGCACAGCTCGGAATCAAGTGAAACCCGAAATGGGTTTTCAAATTTTTAACAAAAAAACGTCATGCAAGAACAGTAGTGGGTGGAGGGGAGAAAACGAAATAGAAATCTTGTTTTTAATCATAAAATGGGGCAGGAATTGAGGGATTAGAGAGGAGAGAGAGAGCACCAAAAGAGAGAGAAATGTGTCTGCTCCAGAACAGGGAAATGAAGAATGAAGAGATGAACTGGGTGTGGCGGTGGTGTTAAAGAAAATGGAAGGGCAAAACAGGAATTTCACACTTCTGAAAACTCTTTTAATCTTTTTAAATTCGAAATAAATTAGAAAATTAGAATTTTTAGAATTCTAAAATAAAATTTAAGAAATTACAGAAACTCCTAACATTATTAAACAATAATAATGCAAACTAACATATTATCTACTTCCATACAAACATGAACATAACAAATATCAAAACATAGAGAACATAAAACAACATAGAAATTCCTAATGCAGACTGAATGCACTTGTTAGCATCTCCTTTTTATTAGTAATAAATTGTTAGGAGCCATAATTGCACAATAATTAATTTTCAACGTGGCACACTCTGATATCTTTTGACCATTAATTAGGGGCGTACGCGGTTCGGTTGCGGTGCGATTTTTGACGGTTGATGCGGTTTTTGGGTTTTGGCGGTTATGGAAATTTCCAACCACAACCACGTTTGCGGTTGCGGTTAACCACGTGATGCGGCTGCGGTTTTGCGGTTTGGTTTGCGATTCGGTTTGCGGTTAACCAGCTGTTACAAAAAAGTTCTGCATTGTATAAAATTTTATGGACAAAAACTATGAAAAATTTCTGCATTCATTTTCTGGACAGATTCTATGAATATTCATTTTTTGGACAATTTGACCAAGCAAAATCATCTATTTTGGTCCAGAAACTTACCTGTGACTATCATTATCAATGTAAAATGTCAAGCAGGTCATCATAAAAAATGAGAAATAGTAACTTAATAAAACCAAGAATAAGTAGTGCACCTGTTTTAAGTGTTACAGACCATGAGCAACTAAGTGCTCCAAATAAAAGTCAACTTACAACTTACAATCATCCAAGTACATAAACATATTACAACCAAGTCCAAACAACATTACTAGAATTAAGTAAATCAAAACATCAATACGAATTCATACATCCAGTCATCCACCAATATAGCTGATTTTTCTATATAACAAATTGCAACTTCCACCTGAAAAACAACAACAATCTGATTACAGAATAATAGAGGCAAAAGCTCATTATAAATTTCATTATTTGCATTAATGAAATTAGCAAGCTTAACATAAATTATAATCGGATAACTGGTCATGTTCAAATTTCATTTCTCTTAAATTAATTAACATTTCTAAATCAGGTCTCAAGTAATCTTTATAATTTGAGTAAACAACAATCGTCACAAGAATTAAAATCGACACAATATTAAATCATGGCCAGATAGCTCAGAAGTCAGAACTCACTTGATAACGGACCGGAGATATTGAGCGTTCAACAAATCAGCAATCCAAATCTTCATCTACCTTTAGATGAACAAACTCTACAAATAGATCAGAATCAGAATATCAATAATCAGATATTTATGCATTTAATTTATACATAAACTATATTTATAAATAGATAAATTTGCTGCATATTCATATCAACATCTGGACAAATTCATACTCATATTAATTCTGGACAGATTCATACTCATAGTAAGCTCATCATATGCTCTTTGAAAAAAAAACCAGTGACTAAAAATAAATAATGTAAATTCAAATACATCTGGACTTTACACTAATAATCATTAAAAATAATGCTATAATATCATATAAATATAAATTCATCTTAATTAATACAACAAAAACATAATAAATAAAGTTATAAAAACGAACCTTGATAGTGATTCTCTTCTTCACGATCTAGAACCTGGGATTTGCCTAAGTTTATTAACAAAAACAGTGAGATTGTTATAGATAATTAAATACATACATATTTGTATTAGTATGTATAATTGATTAATTGCAGAGATATCAAGAGAGAGAGAGGCAATTAGCAAAAAAAAAAAATGAGAGAGGGAGGCGTAGACTTACCCGAGAGCTGCTGAGAAATGAGTAAAGGTAATAGAAAGTTAGATACATATTAGATTATTAGGGTTATAATTATTAATTAGGGTTATAAGTTGGCTATTGGGCTTTAGTATAGTCTGGACTAGTTAATGGCCCAATATAAAAAAATGAAATAAAATATATTTATATAATATAAAATATATTTATATAATATAAAATATATTTATAAAATATAAATTATTAAAAATATATATATGTGCGGTTTGCGGTTGCGGTTGCGATTTTGCGGTTTGCGGTTTGCGGTTGCGGGTTTTTTTAGATTGCGGTTTGCGATTTGCGATTGCGGTTGCGATTTTGGCGGTTTTCGCAAAATGCGGTTTGGTTGGCGAGCGGATTGCGATTTGGTTGCGGTTGCGGTTCGGTTCTGTACACCCCTACCATTAATGGTATGAATGAAGCAAACAGTGGAACTGGGGAGTTTAAGAATCTCAAATGTTGGAATAATATCAAAGTCCCAGGACTTCATCCTTCAATGTCAATGAGTGATTTGGTGAGCCACATTGAACATCGGTTTTCTGAGCAGAGGACGCCTAAAAATTCTCTGCCCAACGAAGAACGAGAAAGTCAAGAGATTCTGGATGAGATTAGCAGGTGCTTATTTACCGACTCTCAACATGTACCAACATCTGATGAGAAGTCCATTATGACGAGAGTCAATTCCCTATACAGCCTTCTGCAAAAAGATCCTGGGCCAGTTCAAGATTTCAATTTTAAAAGTGGCCAGATTAATGATATGACTATGACGGATACGAAGACAAAACATCAGTTTAATTGCTTTGCACCAGAAGTGAAAAGTGAGGTTACTGAGGATTCATCGACACCACAAGGGGAATCAACTGATGTATCCGGGAAGGGGCTTGGCATGTCCAGGAAGGATTCAGTTGGAGAGCTGCTGCTCAACCTCCCAAGAATAGCATCTTTGCCTACTTTTGGTATCTTTTTAGATCTAGTGAAGTTTGGGGATTCCGAAATGTATATTGTTGAAAAATCCTCCTTTCTTTGCGTTCTGTTTTGATTCTGTCGTAAAGTCTTGTTTCTGTCATAAATATGACTCTGTTGTAAAAACACGCAAATGTCAGGAGTCGAACTCTTGACCTCTCTTAGAGAAGCAAGACCTCAACCACTATACTAACCCTTTGTTGATACTCTTTTGTAAAGTCGACGACTCTATTTTTAGGTCTTTTTTTCTTTCATAAATATAACTCTGTTGTAAAATCTTGTCGTGATAATGTTTAAATTGCCTTTCTTATTGGCGATCAATATATTTAAAATCCTCGCAAAACTCACCTTCTGAAGTGTTGCTTCTCATCTCACAAGAACTGCTTGCATTTAGGAAATAGTGTTATGGCTTGCTATTTTTCCTTAAGAAAAATATCAAAGTTAAAAATCGAGGACTTACTAAAGAATACAGACATTATCAAGGTATCTAGCTGGAAAGAAAATATATACAGTATATGTTTTAGCCGATTATGAGTGCTATTAGATGATATTAGACGATATGAGTCATTGCATATACAACTATTACTTATCAAATAGTGATAGTTAGAACTACTTATCATAACAGAATTTAGTTAGTTAGAGATGCTATATATCCTTTCTTCATTCCAGTTCTGTAACTAACTTTGATAATACAATTTCTTCTCGTCTCTTTCTTTCTTAATCTCTCTCCATCTCTTTTCATCTCTCTCTGAGTATTACAATGTATTACTACAATTTCATTGCTAGTTTGTTGATCATAATGTAGATTAAGATGGTATCAGAGCATTTTTCCGCAAATTTCTTGTTCCGATCGTGTTCGTCGATATAATCACGGTGTATTCTGTAATTACGGTGATCGTGATCGTGTTTCTTTCATTATGACGGTGGTTAAAGTTGTAATCGTGCTTCATTTTGTTGATCGCATCATCTCTTTTGTGATCTCATCTGTAGTTACAGGTTTTTTCGCATCTTTATCAATAGTTCGTTGATTGATCTTCTTTACATCTTCGTTTTTAGAGATTATCTGTTTGATTGAATGTCACAAAGACATTTTGTTTCTGGTAAATCATATGCAAATGTTGTGATGGCTAATACTGGTAATCAGAATGTTTCTACTGGTACTTCGAATCTTAATGTTCTTGCTAATGCTCCTATAGACAGTAATGCACATCCTTTGTTTCTGCATAACAATGATCAACCTGGAATGGTCTTAATCTCTAAGAAATTGACTGGATCTGAAAATTATGCTTCGTGGAAAAGATCTATGCAAATAGCACTTTCTGCTAAAAATAAACTAGTTATAGTCAATGGTGATTTTGTGGCTCCACCTGTTGATTCACCACTTCATGCTCACTGGAAACGTGTTAATGATATGGTAATAACCTGGATCTTAAATACAGTCTCAGATGAAATTAGTTCTAGTATGAACTACATGGATAATGCCTTGAATGTTTGGACTGAACTTAGTGAACGTTTTGCTGCTGTTAGTGGTCACAAATATTATGAAACACAAAGGAATTTGTTTAAATTGGAGCAAGGAAATGATTCAGTTGAGATTTATTTCCACAAATTGAAAGGTTATTGGGATGAAATTAAGGCTTTAGAACCGATTGTCAAGTGTACATGTGGTGCTATTCTAGAATGGGAACAACAAGTTGAGAAGACAAGATTGATTCAATTCTTAATGGGACTTCATTCTAGTTTCACTGCTGCTAGAGGTCATATCTTGATGATGAACCCTTGGCCTACAGTCAACCAAGCATTTATGTTGCTCAAACAGGAAGAAAGACAAAGACAATTTCAGGGGTCTACTCATACTCTGATTTCTATGATGGTTAATTTGCCAAAATCTGCTGGAAATGTTACACAGCCTATGAGGTTCAGTGATAAAACTTTTAGTACAGCTCCAGAATGCAGTCATTGTCACATTAAAGGTCATACTAAGGAGAAGTGTTACAAACTGGTTGGATATCCATTGGATCATCCTTTTCATCCTAATAATAAAGGAAAGAGAAGATTTACTGGAAACAACAACACCAAGTTTGCTTCTCAACAACAACAACCTGGCAGAGCAATGCAAGTGTCTTTTGATTCTCCTTGTCAGACCACAGCTTCTACAGTTAATAACAATTTTTCCACTCAACTAGAGGCATTGCAAGCTCAGATGAACACTCTTATGCAATCTCTGAACAAAGGATCTTCTAGCAATTCTCAAGGTTCAGTTCAACCTTCTCAACCTAACTCATATCAGTTTGCTTCTAACATAGCAGGTACAACCTTTTCTTTGTCTTCCATCACTCATATCCCTAATAATGTCTGGGTTCTTGACACTGGTGCTACAAATCACATGTGTTGTAATAATCAGTTTATGCATGATTTACATACCTTGGATAAACCTCTCATTGTCCAATTTCCTGATGGAAGTCATTCTACTGTTACTCAAATAGGTTCTGTTTTCCTTTATCCTATTTCTATGGTCATCACTGATGTTCTTTATATTCCTTCATTCACTTTTAACTTGCTATCTATTAGCAAACTTTCTTCACAATTACATTCCACAATCTTTTTTACTCCAACTGAATGTTATTTGCAGGACCAAATGCAGAAGAAGGCATTGGTTCTTGGTAACACAGTTGGAGGCTTATATCAACTCTTCAATCTACCTTAGTCTTCTACATCTCAAGTCTGTTCACAAATTTCTGCTTCAGTCAACAGATCAGTCTTCAGTGTCACTCAAGTTTTACCTGTTTCTACTTGGCACAAAAGATTAGGACATGTGCCTTTTCATGTAATTGCAAAGATTTCTAGTAAAGATTTAATTAGGACATCAGATATGAATTCTTGTAATGATTGTTCTGTTTGTCCTCTTGCCAAACAATGTAAACTTCCATTTCAATTAAGTCAATCTCAAGCAACTTTTGCTTTTGAACTTATTCATTGTGATATTTGGGGGCCTTATAGAGTTCCTACTAGTCATGGTTGTAAGTTTTTTCTTACAATTGTTGATGATTTTTCTAGGACAGTTTGGACCATATTAATTCCTACTAAACAACATGCCATTCAATCCATAAAGGATTTTTTTCATTTTGTTCAAACTCAGTTTAATACTTCTATCAAATGTATTAGAACTGATAATGGTGGGGAGTTTGTTAACTCTGATTTGTCCAATTTTTTTGCGGCTCAAGGCACAATTCATCACACTACATGTCCTTATACTCCCCAACAAAATGGGAGAGTAGAAAGGAAACATAGAAACCTTCTTGAAATGACTAGAGCCCTTCGTTTTCAAGCTCATCTTCCTGTCTCTTTCTGGGGAGATTGTCTCTTAACTTCAACATATCTCATAAATCGAATTCCCACTTCAACTCTTGGTTTTGTCAGCCCTTATGAGAAATTGTTTAATAAGCCACCTTCTTATGATCATATTAAGGTTTTTGGATGTTTAGCTTATATGTCAATACATGATTCTGATAAGCTTGCTCCTCGAGCCTTAAAAACTGTTTTCTTAGGCTATCCTATGTGCCAAAAGGGTTATAAATTGTATGATCCAATTGCTAAATCTTTTCACATTTCCAGACATGTTGTGTTTCATGAGGATATTTTTCCTTTTTCACAGCCTGGCCATAACCCAATCTCTAGTCCTTCTGTCTCTATTTTTGATTCCAGTGATGATCATACCTCACCTTTGGACTATTTTCCTTTCCCTGTTTCCTCAGATATTCAAATACCCTCTACAACAATTAATGATGTTCATAGTGACAATATTGCTACTAGTGTTCCTCCTCTTGATAATACATCTGTCAATCCCACTTCTACTTTACCTTCTAGAATTTCACTTAGAAGAAAAGTTCAGCCATCTTGGATGAGAGATTATGTATCTTCATCACATTTCTCTTCATCAAAAACAAATTCGACTTCTCTAGAAGCACAAGTGAACTCTGTTTTGCTGAATTGTCCAATTGACAAAGAAAAATACAATTTTCAGAATTACATTCCTCCTGCTTCTTTAACAATTATATGCATTAGGATCAATTTCTCTCTTGGCCTACTAATTATATGAATTATATAAGTAATTCAATTATATGAATTACAATTAATTATAATTATAATTAATTATTAATTATATGAATTATAATAATATGAATTATAAGTAATTATAATTATATGAATTATATGAATTATATGCAGTCATATAAGTAAATTGCGTAAGTAAATAACAAGAACACCAATGCATTAGGATCAATTGCTCTCTTGGCCTACTAATGCACAAAGGTTCAAAACCGGACCAATCCGGATCGGTATCCAATTTCTTGCATCGAAGACTGGATCTGTTATAATTGGTCTTAGATTCGGATCGGACCAAAAAAATCCGGGCGCAGAATCGAAATAGAACCGGTATGGACCAGTTAGTTAATTTGTATATAAATTTTTTTTAATAATTAATATTTTTTTAAGTTTAAATACATAAAATAAATAAATTACTTTGCAAGTTAATATAAGTTTAAAAATGAAGTTCATCGCTTACTTTTTGAAGTAATCGTAATTTCTAAACATGTGAGTGTCAAGTATTTATCGTATATAGTATGACATTTAATCATTTAGATTGTAATGTTCATCGCCACTATTTCATCAATTCATTTTCTACTAATTTAGCTTGTCAAATTATGATCTATTTAAATATTTAATCTCTATATTAGATATTTTAAGAAGTAAAATAATATTAAAATAACTATATACATAAAAATTCAATCCGGATCCGGATTTTTTCAGGGTTTGGACCGGATCGAAGACCGAATTTTTTTAATTTTGCGGACCGGAAATCGGGCCACTATATACACGGTCCGGTCTAATTTAGAGATACAGACCAGAATGTTGTGCAGCCCTATTAATCCCTTGCAAATGTGTTAATAATAAAACTTTTTTTTTTTCCTTGCTGAACATAATATTATCAAATATAAACAATTTAATATTTAGGCATTGCAAGTTTCCATGTATTCAAATCCAAATAGAAATCGGAAATTTATATATTATCAATTTTATTGGATGATACTTGGGCTCCAAGATATCCTAATTTTAAAACGATTCTGATACACGCTAAACTCTATATAAAGGGTCGTCCACCCATTCATTGTATCCTACAAATTTTAAGCACTCGATTATTTTAGGGTTTTCAAATTCTATTACGCCCGTGTTCAGACGCAGCCACCAATTTTAAGGTATTGAATCTTTTTACCGTCTCTCTCTATCTTTATATTATCGTCGAATTATTCGAATAGGGAGTAATTTTATACAACTATGACATCAGAATTGCTTAATGGTGGTTTGGCAACGCCTACGAAAAAGCATCGGGAGAGTAAGCGAAGCAGGAGGCGGCGAAATCAGAAGAAGAACAAGGTAGCTGATGCATCTACTGGAGATGAAAGTGATGCATCCACTGTCATTGATGGCGGTGATGAGGCCGGGGAGAACTCTGTTCCTCCAACGGCCTCTGAGGCTGTTGAAGTTGAATATGTTCCTGATCAGGCTGATCTCGACGGAGTTATGGACGAGGAGTTCAGGAAGGTTTTTGAAAAATTTAATTTCGTTAAGCCTGTTGCTGCGGAGGAAGATGTAAAGAAAGACGAAGCGGAGGTTGATAAAACTGATAAGAAGAAAGTTGATTCTGATGATGAAGAACAGGAGCAGGATTCTAAAGAGAAGGCTGCTGGTCTTTCGAACAAACAGAAAAAGCTTCAGCGTAGGATGAAAATTGCTGAGTTGAAAAATATTTGTTCCAGGCCTGATGTAGTAGAGGTGTGGGATGCCACTGCAGCGGATCCTAAGTTGCTTGTATATCTGAAATCGTATCGGAATACTGTTCCTGTACCTAGGCATTGGAGTCAGAAAAGGAGCTTTTTGCAAGGAAAGCGTGGTATGGACAAGAAACCTTATCAACTACCTGCTTGTATTGAGGAGACGGGCATTGCGAGACTCAGACAATCCTATATTGAAAAGGAGGACAACAAGAAACTTAAACAGAAGCAACGTGATAAGATGCAAGGTAAGAAGGGGCAAATGGACATTGATTACGAGGTTCTCCATGATGCGTTCTTTAAGCACATGAAAAAACCACCGTTGACCTTACAGGGTGATCTGTATTATGAAGGGAAAGAGTTTGAGGTTAAACAAAAGGAGGGGAAGCCCGGAATGCTGTCACAAGAACTGAAACATGCACTTGGTATGGAAAAAGGTCTTCCGCCACCGTGGCTCATTAATATGCAGAGATATGGTCCTCCGCCCTCTTATCCACAATTGAAGATTCCTGGAGTAAATGCTCCTATTCCACGTGGAGCTTTATTTGGTTGTCAGCCTGGAGGCTGGGGCAAGCCACCTGGTCGTCCTCTGTATGGAGATGTATTTCGTCTGCAACCAGAACAACCAAACTATGAGGAGGAAGCAGAAGATAAAACTAAACATTGGGGAGATTTTGAGCCAGATGAGGAAGAATTGGAGGAGGAGGAGGAAGAGGAAGTGGAAGTGCCAGATGATAAAGAAGTAGAAGATGGCATCAAGTCAGTGGATAGTTTATCAAGCACTCCTACTGGTATTGAGACTCCAGATGTTATGGACCTACGCAAGCAGCAGAGGAAGGATCCTGAGAAGTCTCTCTACAAAGTGCTTGAGAAGAAAGAAGCCAAGATAGCTCCAGGGACCCTTCTTGGTACAAGTCATACCTATGCGTTAAGTGATGCTACACAAGACAAGCCAGCAGCAAAAAGTGTTGGCTTGCTTAGAGGTCAAGGTTCAAAGGGAGTTGAAGTGTCACTAAACCCAGAAGAGTTGGAAGGTATGGAGAATATTCTACCAGCCAAGTACGAGGAAGCCAGGGAGGAGGAGAAGCTCCGTAATAAGCCGGAAGATTTAAGTGACATGGTTGCTGAGGATGCAAAGAAGAGGAAACGGAAGATGGAGGGAAAAGATAAGAAATCAAAGAAGGCTGCTTTCAAGTTTTAGAATTTATAATTCCAATCCTTTAGCTATCATATGATTCTTGATCATCCATTTCTTTCAGTTAATTATTAATATGTACTCAATGACATGGTTTGCTTTATTTAGTATTCGTTGTTCATGTTATCTTCATCTGCTTTGCATTTCTGATATTTCTAAATTTTTATACATCTCTTGTCTTTCATCCCCAGAATTTCTCAGCATGTGCAAGCTATTCAGTTGGTGGGATCAGATTTTATGATATTAATGTTTGGTAAGTGCGATCAAGTGATTTAGGGGGGATCTTGTATACTTGAGCCCACTTGTGATTTCACTCTCCAGAGGTGCCCAATTTTAATTTATTCCGCTATTTTACAGGTGCTGGTTGATGTTCATGCAGACCCAACTTGTTAAGTAGCTGTAGCTTGTGGTAATCAACATATTGTTTTTCGAACTCCTCTTAAGTTACCTGTGATTTTAACATATTGTTTTTAAACATATAATATTGTTTTTCGAACTCAAGATTGGATAAAATGACCCCCCTGTGATCTTAACTTTGCTATTATTCAATTCAGTAGAGCAACATCACTACAGAGTTCAAACTTAAGGCCTTCAGGAAAATATTATTTCATGTGCAATGATTTGACTTCTGTCTCATAGACTATACAATGACTCCTTTTCTTTTTCACTACATTTGAAATTATCTTGGTTGCGATAGGATTCTTTTATGCTTATTAGGTATTTACTATATCGAAACAGTTTCAGAAGAAAATCTACTAGCTTCGGACCAATCAGACATTGTGACTTGTGAGTAAAAGTGCATGTAATATTTTCTACATAAACCTGTTCTGAGGGTGCTGGCTCTCTATAATAGAGCTATAAACATCCATCTGCTTCATTTTTATGTTATTGGTAGGAAGCAGTTGCAGACTTTGATCCCATTCAAGAAGCTGCAAAAAAAGTACAACCATTCCAACCAAGAATGTCCAAATGGACAATAAGTTGAACAAAATGTTAGAGATGCTTTTGATAATCTAAGTTTGGAGCATATCCTAAATTCAAAGTCCTTTCGCAGTCGATAATAAATAAGATTCCTATTTATACCAATCTCGTTTTAGCGTAAATAATTGATGGAGCAACTTTGTAGTACTTGTTTGGATCATTGACGAAGGGGAATTGGGTATGTAACTTTCCACTTAATATCGGAATTCAAACTTCCCATCAACTTTCGATTCCCTTTTCAGTTCTAACCAAACAACTTTATAAAGTATCACTTCCTAGGAATTCCAGCTTCCTTGGTATTTGGATGTCAACCAAATAACCACTAGTACAAGTTTGTCGTATGGTGGAATTACTCGCCAAGAAGAGGAAAAGTGAGGTTACTCTTACCTTTATGACTAAAGGATTGTTTTTCTTTCTTCTGGATGTCCGACAAAGGAACAAAGATTGTTGTAGCATCCTGTTATTTGCTGTGGTCTTTCTTGAGTAGTTTTATTTATATAGAGCACTCTTATTTTAGAACCATATCATGATCTGTTCCAAAAATTTAAGTTCTTTTCACCCATAACTTGTTTTCTAAAGCTTGCTGTCACACTCAAACATGGCTTTCCAGTTAAAAATCATCACCGAACTTCCTCTTATTATTACCTGTTGTGACTTGTGAGTGTTTCTAAGGTGTTGCAGCAACTCGCGTCTGCCATCACTATAGTGCAAGGAGAGTTCAATTTCTGAAAGCATTTATTGACACAATACAAGAGTTACAACCCAATCTATGATTTTCTCTCTGAAATTCTATCCTTATCTGGTATACCAGGGTAGAAAGGTAGGCTGAATACTGATCTTCAATCTTAATCTGCAGTAGGTCAATTATATCGAACTTTTGTATGAATTCATTAAGTTATATGGAGTTAATATATGTTAGGTTGCTGTATTAATCTTCAATGTCACCAGGAATCAGGATTATGTTATTAGCATGACTTTTGTCCTGATGAATGCTATTTTGAACGTTTTAAAACCCTCTCTTGCATACAATTTAGAAGGCTTATGAATTCCAGGCCAGTTTGCAAGATGCAGATAAGTAGCGTATCAATTGACCTGTCCTCTCTGAATTGTTCAAAACGTTATACTTCAATGAAGAGGCACTGTGCGGTTTGTGTAACTTAAAAGATCCTTTTTATAAGGTTGACATACAATATATAGAATTCCTCACATTACAAGAAAATTTTAAATCACACATCACAAGTGGTTGTAATCTTCACTACATGTAACATTCACATGATAAACATATTGTGAATAAATGCAATATCTATATTTTCCTAACCCATTGACATTTGCACAACTGAAAAATAAAATAGCAGTACTTCAAGGTTCTGCGCCCCCATCATCTATATTCTCGTTGTCCTCGTCCTGCAACATGTCCATTAGCATACTTAATTGGTTTTCCAGCATTTTGTTTTGCCTCTCTACATCTGCTCGTTTGCTTCGTTCTTCCAAAACCTGGATCTGCAAATGTTCCAAGCACCGAGAATCTTCTTTGAGTTGTTCATTTAGTCCATCAATCTCCCTGTCCTGTAATATTTAAAGTTTCAGTTTATGTAATATTTTGGATGCATGCATTGAGACAACTTGTCTTACTTTCTTAAAAGAACTGCATTGTGAGAACATTGTTAGTTCAGAGCATATATTCTTCCTCAGACACACATACATCCGCATCCTAATATATATGTTAAGAGTGTTAGTGTTGAGAGAAACACCTTTCTGTTCATTTCCTGTACAGCAATCCTGCGCATACTCTCAACAACATCAACATTGACAAGCTTTCACTTCTTCCCAATCAACCAGCCTCGAGGATAACTTGCTTCATCGAAGTCTGGTGGAGGGAGCAAGGATTCAGCTGTTGGTCTTCGACCATTAATACTTACGGGCTCCAAAGGTTCAAACAGAGCTTTCCTTTTATCTGAAAGAATAGAAGCTGGAGCTGAATCTTGCTCCATCTCTTCATCAGGAGTTTCTTCCTGTTTTGGGGGACTTTTGTCAGCATCATCAGTTACCTTGTCTACCTTTTTCAAAGTAGCTGTCACAGGAAGCCACTACTTTAGACCAGTACAAAGTAAAGAACTTACCATGCATAGTCATAAGAAGCCTATCACTTGTTAAATCTTCTTCTTGTAATTGTTTTTTATATCCTCCTCGTATCTTTTTTTAAGAAGTACTTTAAATTTCAATCTGAGATTTCTGGTGTACTTGGTACAGCTAATTAGTTGGTAAGAAAAATGATTCAGTAGTGTCATTACCAAGCCCAATGAATCAGGACATCAGGTCAATCTGAATCAAAGTGAATACATGGGGTGGTAACATTACATTTGTCTAAATATCTTATCTAGGATGTGATTCCGAATCAACAGGTCCTGACTCCTAATCTACCGAAACACATTTGACATTGGCTGTATGCCAATATCATGGACAGATGTCAAAGTAATAGAAACTAGTTTAAGACTTTTTTGCACGACAGTGGCCTGAACTATAATTTTTTTGCATAAAAATGGCCAACCTATAATACTGAGCACCCGCATGGCCAAACTTTAATTTTTTAATCACCCGATTGCATTCCGTCAAAATTGCTTAACAGACGTTAGTTTTGTAGGGGTAAAATCGGAAATTCAGTTTTTTTCTTACTTAAAAATTCCTCCCGACCTCTTGGCATCTATTTCCATCAGAAGACATTAAGTTAGAACTTAAAAAATCAGATTAAGGAATATGTCAAGAATTGCTGACCAAATTCTAACTGTTTTAGTAGTTAATTTCAAGATACAGGTTTCAAGATATAAAATACACTTTCTTTTATACTCCACAAAATAACAGATATAGGTTTCAAGAAGAGTGGCATACAGTACTGGTTTCAAAATAACAGATATAGGTTTCAAGAAGAGTGGCATACAGTACTGGTTCCAATAGTAGGAATTCCACTTACTTGTTCAGTTTCTTAAGTGCACTTGGACATATCACAGTGTCCCTAGCAGCCAATTTTTCACTTCTAACTTGTATCCTTTTCATAACAGATTTATGCAACTCCCTAAACATGGTGATGATAGGTAAGTCCCTGTACTTCCTAATACTGCTATTGAACACTTCACAGTGATTGTTAACAAACATATCACTGTGAACAAGTGTTCTAAATGCAGCTCTTGAAACCTGTATCTTGAAATTAACTACTAAAACAGTTAGAATTTGGTCAGCAATTCTTGACATATTCCTTAATCTGATTTTTTAAGTTCTAACTTAATGTCTTCTGATGGAAATAGATGCCAAGAGGTCGGGAGGAATTTTTAAGTAAGAAAAAAACTGAATTTCCGATTTTACCCCTACAAAACTAACGTCTGTTAAGCAATTTTGACGGAATGCAATCGAGTGATTAAAAAATTAAAGTTTGGCCATGCGGGTGCTCAGTATTATAGGTTGGCCATTTTTATGCAAAAAAATTATAGTTCAGGCCACTGTCGTGCAAAAAAGTCCTAGTTTAAATATAGACCATACTTTATAAAGACATCTGTACTTTTTTTACTTTCCCCCTTTCTTGTAATTCCAGGAATATCTACTTTAGTTCATTCAGTAGAATGTAACACAATTTACGGGTCAACCTCGTTCTAATTCACTGTGGAACACGATCCAATTCACAAAATTTTGCAATCGTGAAACACGATCCAATTCACCAAATTTGGCAAAAAATTTAAAGAAGAGGGAAGGTAGGAAAGCAGAAATCAAAATGAGAAGGAATAAAAAACTTATAAAGTGAAAGATTTGAGTCAACTGCAGCTTGAGATCAGAGATACTCTTGTAAAAGAAAGTTAAAAAATGCTCTATATCTAATGTTTAAAATTCAAATGTGAAAAAGGTAATTGATTAGCTTATATAATTATAATTTAATTACATTATTTTACTAAATAAAATTGCTCATAGTTTTTAGAAAATGGGAAATTAATGTTGTCCGTGATATTTCTAGAAAAAAAGGAATTTAATTAGAAAAATAGAATAGATGATACGTTTTAGCTGAAATGGTAATCGGTTAATTATTAGTATTATAATATTATTATTTTATTTTTATTAAATAGAAACATATGTGATATAATTGGAAAAAAAAGAGGTTTTAGTAAGAGAAAAGAAAAAAGGTAACGTGTTTTGACTGAAAAAGGTAACCGTCCATGATATAATTGGAAAAATAGAGATGTTAGTTAGAGAAAAAAGAAAAGGTAACGTGTTTTGGGTGAAAAAGGCAATTGATTAGTTAATAGTAAATGAGAAATTAATGTTGCCCGTTATATTTCTAGAAAAAAAAAGGGAATTTAATTAGAAAAATAGAATGGATGATACGTTTTAGCTGAAAAGGTAATCGGTTAATTATTAGTATTATAATATTATTATTTTATTTTTATTAAATAGAAACATCTGTGATATAATTTGTGTGATATAATTGGAAAAACAGAGATTTTAGTTAGAGAAAAGAAAAAAAGTAATATGTTTTGGCTGAAAAAGGTAATCGTCCATGATATAATTGGAAAAATAGAGATGTTAGTTAGAGAAAAAAGAAAAGGTAACGTGTTTTGGGTGAAAAGGGTAAATGATTATTTAATAGTAATTATAATATAGTTATGTTATTTAATTAAACAAAACTGCTTGTACTATTTTTTTTAAAAAAAAGAAATTTTAGTTAAATAAAATGTGAAAGATATTCTATTTTACCTGAAAAAGAAAATTATTTAGTTATTGAAAAATAGAAAAGGTAATATGTTTAACCTGAAAAAGGAAATTGATTAATAAAGGAGAAATTTTAGTTGGATAAAATATAAAAGGATATTGTATTTTACCTGAAAAAGGAAATTATTTATTTCTTTAAAAATAGAAAAGATAATATGTTTAACCTCAAGAAGGAAATTGATTAGTTATTATATCTGTAATTGAATAAGGGTAAATAAGTAAAATCAACAGGTACCGTACCGACACAATCAGAAAATTATGAATTATTTTAGGACCAATCAGAGATCATTCCTCAATTTTAGACCAATCACATTATATTAAAAGTTTTCCTTATTTACCATTCTTATTCAATTACACTAACCATGATTAGTTAACAATTCTAATTTAAATATAGTAATGACCTTTTAACATATCCATATATTACATATTTTTTTAATATAAAAAAGATATTAAATTAAAATCAATTAGGATTATACAAATATATAATATTAACGATTTTCGCAAGATGAATATTCCACCCTTTCGATTTACAATATTACGAATTATTTTCATAAAAATATATAAGAGCCAATTAGAATTTACCACCAAAATTAGATTAATTATAAAAAGCAATCACAATAATATTATTATATACTAGCACATCTGTTCTTTGCGCCACTCTCTACGTATAGAGCTATTTCCAAAATTGTGTATTTATTAATTGTTTTTAACACAAATATATTATTTTAATGCACGGATTTATTTTATTTATATTATAAAATAAAGTATTTTTATATCTCAAACACTCGATCTACAATCATAAGTTGCAAACAAATTTGAGTAAATCCACTCTTATTCAATTAAATATTTTAAAATTTTAAAAATATTTACTACACTATTCCAAATACACCTTCAAAATTTAAGTAATATAAATTTTAAATTAATTAATTATAAAAAAATTAAATTCAACCAATTTAAATATTAAAAAATGAATTTTAAACCAATTATCATTAACATTTTACTTATCTTTATTTTTTAGTTATGCAAGAATTAATGGGACAAATAAATTGACTTGACGATATATTTGAATTATTCAAGATAATGAATAGACTCTAAAATAGTATTAGACATTATTTGGTGTATAAATTATCAATCCAAAAAATCAAATTCATTACAGAGTCAATAACAATATTGTTAGCGAATGTTTTCATAGCAAATTGGTCAACTCAGCATAAAAATTCTAAAAAATCACTATTTTTTGATATTTCATAGAAAATTTGTCATCCCAACACAAAAATTCTAATAAATCAATTTTTTATAAATAATTAATTTATCAACAAAAGGGCATATGTCATCTACACAAATAATCATTCAAATTTTCTTCTAAATCACTATTTTTTATAGATAAATAATTTATCATTAAAATGTCATACATCTGTAAAAATAATTAAAATTGGACAAACACATATTAAAATAGATCATATCAAGATAACAAGGTTTCCTTAATCCAAACTACAATCGCTGATCATATCTTAAATTGTGGTACATCACTCGCTTATATCAATGAAATATATAGTCTTTTGGGCGAAATAATCCAGTAAGTTATTCTAATCGTGAGGGAAATACATATGCGATTTGTCAGAACGTATTCGAACAACTCACCATAACTGTAATTCTATATTATCCAAATCAATGAACCAATATAATAAAATTCTGTAGATCTAAGATCCTTTATGCCAAAATAAAGGAAGCTCCTCTCAAAATAGAAAAAACAAAACCCAATATATAGATAGACAAAATCCACTAACGGTATACTAGAGTTTCAATAAAGAGATATATTTATTGAAAAACAAAGTAAAATCAAGGGAATGAAACGGGAGTTATCATTCACAAGGAGAAAGTACAAAATCCAATATATCAGTAGATAAAACCCACAATGTGGTACTAGACTCTCAATAAACAGAGATATTTATTGAAAAACAAAGCAAAATCAAGGAAAATAATAAAAATGGGCTTATCAACAACAAAAACGCAGATGTCAACTCCTAAACTTTAGTTTACTATTTTTTTAGGAGAGGAAGAGAGAAAGAAACGGCTATAACATTCATTTAAAATTAAATATTATTGATAACTATATAGGTCGACACATATAAAATTATATTTTTTTTTTCAAAAAAAAGGTGCCCATTTTAATTTTTATTCTTGAATTCAAGTAATAGTATTCAATTCTCATATCCTAATCTAAGACCAGACATATCGAATTTGTTTTGTTGCTTAATAATATTTATTTTTAATATCAACAAAACTTTAAGTATATGTAAAAAATTTAATAACTTGGTAGATATATTCTAATCAAACAGAGATATTTATTAACAATAAACAAAATTAAAAAAAATGGTGAGCTTTATTTTTATGTACTCTACTCTTAGTTTTATTTTGTAGCATTTTAATGTTATTTCCAATTACATAGTAATATACTTAGATAACTTGGACAAAAAGTAACATTACATGTAATTATCATATTTTTTTCGCATATTATTTTCGTTTCCTGTAAAAAAAATTGCGTAGTTTAGTAGCATTTGGTGTTCAAATTTTGGGTACGCAAAATAATTTCATGTCATTTTCATGCAAGAACTCAAAGACCCCAAAGATCTATGTTAATATATATTGGAAAAATATACTCACTGTTAAATGAAAATGAATTTCATATTTTTTAACCCAATAATTAAATTACATGGACACATATATAATAATGTGATTACGTGTCTATATATGACACATTTGATTTTAGTTTCACGTACAGTTTTCTATTTTAACATGTTAGTCTTAGTCAAATGAAAAATATATAGGTGGTACTCATTTTCAAATATTTTATTTTACGCACTTGGATGACAACGGGTTGGATTTGATCCGAATTTTGTAAAATTCAAACCCACAACCAAATATTTTTGTTTTAAAAATAAATTCAAATCCAAAATTCAATATCTAAAACCAAATTCGTCGGATTTTTGATTAGATTTAGTTTTTTTGGTTATCCAAAATTAGTAATAATGTAGACAAATTAAAATAATAACTAAACCAAACAATATTAATTATATTATACAAAAATTAAAAATTAAAATGATTAACTTTAGTCAAATATAACATATTATACGAATTTACATATTATGTATTTAAAATATGTTAAAAAATAATTCTTTTTATACACAGATGTGAAAAATTTATGTAAATTAAAGAAAATTACATCTTAAATATATCAATAAAATTTGAGATTGAGAAAGAGAAGTTCTAATTAATAAATTACTATTGACTAATTCTAATGAATTGAATAAAAATAAATAAAATAATATGTCTTACATCTAAAATACAACATAAAATAATTTCAAATTATAATATTATATTATTTGTGTATCGGGTTTCGATAGTGGATCGGATTTCAGATTTCGGATAGGATATCGGTTCGGTACAACTTAAATTCAAATGCAAATCGAAACTATTTCGGGTTGAAAATTTATATCCAAACTCGAATCCAAAAATTCAGGTTCGGTATATCCAAAATTTTGGTGTTCGAATCGGGTACCGTCAGATCGAATTAATTTTCCTTCCTTATTTATGGGTAAAAGAAAACTAATAGTTTTCCTTTTTGCCAAGAAATAAAGCTACAATCAACGTTCAAATCGTTTAATACATGCATCAAATCAGAGTGGATATTTTTCCCTACCCATATACGGTCAGCTATTGAACTACCGTGTCTCGCTATGAAGTTTAATATACCATATTCTCATAGAAAAGAATAAAACATTTAACATACAAACTCCCAAGCTGAATATACAAATTTTAAGTTGTCATTAAAAACAAGCTGATGGCAATTACCATAAACTCTAACAGTCATATCTTACTCAAAAAACGGGATGTATTGAATTTGTTTGGTTAATTGATAATGTTAATTTTTCTTTAGTAAATCAATTCACTAATAAAATAACATAAAAGTTGTAAAAATGGTATGGAACAAACACACAGGAAACTAGATTAGATGAAAATTTTCCTTTATCATAATTACGATCGTTTAATGGATCTTGCACATTAGTATCCATTATCATATCGCTGAAACATTCAATCTTTTTTTGAGAGACAATCTAATGATTTATAACGGTCGTTAGAAATAAGTGTTTATGAATTTTTAATATCTATTCGAAAAATTGATCGTGACCCATGCAAATATTTTGAATATTAATAAAATAAAAATTATAAAAACCCATTGTATTGCACATATAAAAATACCAAATTTTCAAAATAACAAAACTTAAAATATGGATAAAAACTTATGAACTTGGTTGAAAGATTCTCAAAAATGAGAGAAATTAAATGAAAAATAAATTAAGAAAAAAAACAATAAAGGGGCATAACACGGATAGAACGCTAACCAATCAAAATATAACAGATTGACAACTCACTTTTTGGGATTTATTTGGAAATTTTTTGGTACCTTTAGAATTTTTCATAAAATTGCTCATTTCCTATTTTATTTGCATCTATAGAATGAAAAATATGTATTTGATTTATTTTTCTGATAATAATAATTGTGTTTTTATTGTTCTCTATACCTGATTCTCAAAACATGATTATATTGAATCGAACTTTCTATTAAAATAGCATAAAATGTCGTTAAATTACTTGGGAAAAAATAAAAGGGAATAAGAAAATTAAAATATATTTCAGGTAAATTTATCATATATATATATATATATATATATATATATATATATATAATGAATGTGTTTTGATATTAATCTTTTTTGTTATATACACAATTTTTCAAAATCTTTTAACACCCGTCCATACAATTACACATAATTTGAGGAAATTTACTTGAGATTCATATCGGGTTCGTTATTCTCAAAGTAAAATATAACAAAATAATTTATTTTTTGATACACTATATATTTTTGTAACTATTTTGAAATTTTAAAATTGTGGTTTCGGTGTGTAGCACGGGTAAAATGCTAGTTATAATATAGTTATGTTATTTAATTAAACAAAACTGCTTGTACTATTTTTTTTTTAAAAAAAGAAATTTTAGTTAAATAAAATGTGAAAGATATTCTATTTTACCTGAAAAAGAAAATTATTTAGTTATTGAAAAATAGAAAAGGTAATATGTTTAACCTGAAAAAGGAAATTGATTTATAAAGGAGAAATTTTAGTTGAATAAAATATAAAAGGATATTGTATTTTACCTGAAAAAGGAAATTATTTATTTCTTTAAAAATAGAAAAGATAATATGTTTAACCTCAAGAAGGAAATTGATTAGTTATTATATCTGTAATTGAATAAGGGTAAATAAGTAAAATCAACAGGTACCGTACCGACCGACCAACCAAACTTTTAATGTTTCGGCTTTTATATAATAGTATAGATACATATATAAAATAAAAGGATTAAATTACTTAATAATATAATATTGAGTTAATTGTCAATATTTTGTAGTTCTACACTAAATTAATTTGTTTACCATTTATATAAATTCAATTGAATTATATAAATGTAATACGTAAATAGTAGACTAAACATTAATAAACAAATATTGCAATACATATATGTAGTGTATAATATTAATTTGTATTAAATTTTACTTTATATGTTTATTTAAATTAGAATTTCATTTTTAAGTTTAACAAAAATTAAAAAATAATATGCTATAAAGTTCAATCCATGGTTCGAAATCGAACTAATCCGTTCTTCTGTGGTCTGGTTTGGTTTGGTCTTGGCATCTAACCGGTCTGATTTGGTTTTGATTTTTAAAAAATCGTTTATATTGGTTTAGTTCGAAAAAAAAAAGAATCCGGATCAAACCAATCCATGAACACCCCTACATGCAAATCTGCCATGCATACACGACTTGGATCAAGTAAATGATGTTTTTACATAAGTTGGGCCGTTCATTGAACTAGACCACATGAATAAAGATTTGCCCTTAATAGACCACCAGCTTACAGCCCAAGTGTCCAACACCCTGTAAGGCTATATCAAAATTAAATTGAATAATTTTTTAATTACTTTTTTTTTATATGGTAAGTAACGTTTCGCGACGGTGTTACAATCTATCTATCTATACTACTATCTATATAAAAGTTGAAACATTAAAAGTTTTGGTACCTATTTTTTGGTACTTCGCGAATTTACTTATTTCATTATTAAAAAAATACACCTAAAATAAATAATAACATAATATAATTAATGCTAATTAGACAATTGCCTTTTTCACATTTACTTTTATTTGAAGATATTACCTTTTATAAACACCCAAAAACATCAATCGTATCACATTTTCCGACATTAATATTTCTTTTCGAATTAAAACACGTTACCTTTTTAATTTTAAAAAAATCTTACAATCATTAATATATACCCGAAAATATCACACCATAATTTTCAAGAAAAATATAACATCTAAAATAAATAATAACATAATATAATTAATAGTAATTAGTCGATTGATTTACTTTTAGTTGAAGATATTACCTACCTTTTATAAACACCCAAAAACATCAATCGTATCATATCTTCCGATCATTAATATTTCCTTTCGAATTAAAACACACTACCTTTTTTAATTTAAAACAAATCTTACAATCATTAATATATACCTGGAAATATCACACCATAATTTTAAAGAAAAATATAACACCTAAAATATCATTAATATTTTCTTTCGAATTACAAAACGTTACCTTTTTTTATTTAAAACAAATTTTACAATCATTAATATATACCCGAAAATATCACACCATAATTTTCAAGAAAAAAATAATACCTAAAATAAATAATAATACAATATAATTAATGGTAATTAGTCGAATGATTTACCTTTAGTTGTAGATATTACCTAACTTTTATAAACACCCAAAAACACCAATCGTATCATATTTTTCATTCATTAATATTTTTTTTCGAATTAAAACACGTTACCTTTTTAATTTAAAACAAATCTTACAATCATTAATATATATCCGAAAATATCACACCGTAATTTTTAAGAAAAATGTAGCACCTAAATTAAATAATAACATAATATAATTAATGGTAATTAGTCGATTGATTTACTTTTAGTTGAAGATATTACCTACCTTTTATAAACATCCAAAAACATCAATCGCATCATATCTTCCGATCATTAATATTTCCTTTCGAATTAAAACACGCTACCTTTTTAATTTAAAACAAATGTTACAATCATTAATATATACCCGAAAATATCACACCCTAATTTTCAAGAAAAATATAACACCTAAAATATCATTAATATTTTCTTTCGAATTAAACACGTTACCTTTTTAATTTAAAACAAATCTTACAATCATTAATATATATCCGAAAATATCACACCATAATTTTCAAGAAAAATATAACACATAAAATAAATAATAATATAATATAATTATTGGTAGTCGATTGATTTAATTTTAGTTGAAGATATTACCTACCTTTTATAAACACCCAAAAACATCAATCGTATCATATCTTCTAATCTTTAATATTTCAATTTGAATTAAAACACGTTACATTTTTAATTTAAAACAAATCTTATAATCAATAATATATACCGAAAAATATCACACCATAATTTTCAAGAAAAACATAACACCTAAAATAAATAATAACATAATATAATTATTAGTAATCAGTCGATTGATTTACTTTTAGTTGAAGATAGTACCTACCTTTTATAAACACCCAAAAACATCAATCGTATCATATCTTTCGATCATTAATATTTCCTTTCGAATTAAAACAAGCTATCTTTTTAATTTAAAACAAATCTTAAAATCATTAATATATACCCAAAAATATCACACCATAATTTTCAAGAAAAATATAACACCTGAAATATCATTAATATTTCCTACGAATTAAAAGACGTTACCTTTTTAATTTAAAACAAATCTTAAAATCATTTATATATATCCAAAAATATCACACCATAATTTTCAAGAAAAATATAACACCTAAAATAAATAATAATATAATATAATTATTGGTAATTAGTTGATTGTTTTATTTTTAGTTGAAGATATTACCTACCTTTTATAACACCCAAAAACATCAATCGTATAATATCTTCCGATCATTAATATTTCCTTTTGAATCAAAACACGTTACATTTTTAATTTAAAACAAATCTTATAATCATTAATATATACCTAAAAATATCACACCATAATTTTCAAGAAAAATATAACACCTAAAATGAATAATAACATTATATAATTAATGATAATTAGTCGATTGCCTTTTTCACATTTACTTTTAGCTGAAGATATTACCTTTTATAAACACCTAAAAAGATCAATCGTATCATATCTTGAAATCATTAATATTTCCTTTCTAATTGAAACACTTTACCTTATAAATTTAAAACAAATCTTACCATCATTAATATATACCCAAAAATATCACACCATATTTTCTTAATTATTAATAAAATATGTTAAAAATCGTATAAGTTGTTTATAATAAGGAAATATTAGTATAATCCGTAAATATGAGTATATGAAAGCATATCAAATTAAAAATAATTTTTTTAAAAAAATAATGATTATGTAAAAACATAATTGTAATATTAAATAAAATTTATAACATAATATAAGAAACTCGTGCATCGCACGGGTTATATGCTATACTATTATATAAAAGTCGAAACATTAAAAGTTTTGGTACCTATGTTTTGGTACTTCGTGAATTTACTTATTTACCCTTCATTCTAATAAAAATAAATACACTTAAAATAAATAATAACATAATATAATTAATGGTAATTATTCGGTTGCCTTTTTCACATTTACTTTTAGTTGAAGAAATTACCTTTTATAAACACCTAAAAACATCAATCGTATCATATCTTCCGATTATTAATATTTCTTTTCGAATTAATCTACGTTACAGCATAGCAAATCTATACTATTATATAAAAGCAGAAACATTAAAAGTGTTGGTACCTGATTTTGGTACATATTTTTTGGTACTTCATATTTACCCTTCATTATAAAGAAAAATAAATACACCTAAAATAAATAATAACATAATATAATTAATGCTAATTAGTCGATTTCCTTTTTCACATTTACTTTTAGTTGAAGAAATTACCTTTTATAAACACCTAAAAACATCAATCGTATCATATCTTCCGATCATCAATAATTCTTTTTGAATTAAATCAGGTTACAGCATATGCCTTGATTTGGATCAACTAATTGATGGATTATATAATTTGGGCAGCAAATTGGTATGTACTCGGTGTTAGGATTTATGGGTGATAGCATAGAAGTCAACTTAACTAGATTTTGTTTGCTTAGTTTATTGTATAGGCTAAGTAGAATATACTGTCACAGCCAGAGTGTGTTCTTGTAATCAAATAAATTACTGTCATGTAATAATTGTATATCTTGGAAAAAGTTCATGTACATGTTCAAGCCTCAAGGAATACATCAGGTCGACAGCAAGAATAAATGTTACTGTCATGACATTGACAGTAAGGTTACAAGAAGACAGCATGTAACGCCCCCAAATCCCCTACAGGAATCCAGGTCGTCACATCTCTTGCGGAATATTCGATCACCTGCTCACAATATAATCTACAACAATATTCATAATTGTTCGTTAAAAACTACGAAAGCGTACGTGGTCACAAGTAATAAATGATAAGTAAAGTTCGTTCCCACGAAGACCTGGTGTATCTATGTAAATATGCTCATGCAACAATGTATGGTCAATTTCAATAGCTTGGAAAAGTATCAAAGTTTGGTTGTTTTTGTACTACAATAATTAACTACCGAAATTATCTAAAGTGAAGTTTCTGAATGAGAGAAAACAAGGGGTTCCAATTTCATGAGTTATATCGCCTAGATTAAATGTCAAGATTCAATTCAATGTGATCATCAACGGAAGCTAGTGGGAAACACGAAACTGATTTAAGCTACCTTTTGGCTTACACCATACCACACACACATCCATAATTAAGATAGAAGTTGTACGGACATCACTTATGTCCAAATCCCTATAAGTCTATGAGATTCGGCAACACAACTGATTTTAGATTAAGTTTCCAATATTAACTACATAGGGTAGTATTGTTCTGTCGAATCCACACCACTAATATGAAGGAAAAAACTGTCATAAACCTATGCTAGCATGGCAAGTTCTAAATCCCTAAATCCACTTTCGCAATCAATAAGAATTAACAAGATAGATGTTAATTACGCATCTATAATTATGCACAACCATGCAAGGCAATCGGAATGCAATCACAAGCGCATATTATCAAAACATAAAATTACTAAACTCCATAAATCAATCCATTAGACCCTATGATAGTGTTTAGTTCATAATAAAACTTCGTACCACTATGGGTTCAGATGATAACATGGTTCAAACAATACAAAGTATTTAAACAAAGTAATATTCAAAACCAAATTAAACCAAACACAAGTTTTCTGTGAACGAATGAATCTCTTCTCTGCTATTGCTTCTGAAGAGGTGAATGATGTGATGATGGTTATTTATTTTTTTAATCCAGAGATGTCTCTTTATTCCCCTAGATGTGCGTGTATATATAATATGATATAAGCCTCTGAAATTCGCACAAAAGCCCACAGAAACGGGCCAGAAACAGAAAAACAGCCGCGGGCACGCTATCCACTGTGAGGGCATGCTGCTACAGTGCTACAAACAGAATTGTCTTCTTCCAAGATTTCCAACGACTGTTTACGGGCCTCAAACGGACTTGTAGAACTCCCGATAGAGCCAAAACAGCGAAAGCTTTGACACTAACAGAAAAACTGATTTTCTTCACATTTTTCTTGGCTCTACTAGCTTCCTTTGCAGCAACACTTCTCATAAGTTATCAAATAAAGCACAAGTATCCTCTGAATTCTAACAAAACACTGCCACAAGAAGTCCTTACATGCAATGACAATGTAATAAATGCAATCTGCAAAAACTAACAAAAACTACGTCAATTGACACGACAAACTCAAGATATGCCCAACACTTTAAGTCATTTAGAGCCTTAGACTTGGACATAAAATCCACTTAACAACCCCCAAACTTAAACTAATGCTTGTCCTCAAGCACAAAAATGTAACTACCAATGAATGCAAAAATGCAAATAACTAAATGCAAGAACCTACAAATGCAAGATCCCAAAGCAACACAACATCCATGCTCATCAATTCCCTCCAAGATTGCAACAACTAATGACAAAGACTGATCGAACACAAGTATATAGGCATCTCAAAAAATTGTTTGCTAAAAACTATGCAAGCGTACGCGGTCACAAGTAATAAATGATAAGTAAAGTTCGTTCCCACGAAGACCTGGTGTATCTACGTAAATATGCTCATTCAACAATGTATGGTCAATTTCAATAGCTTGGAAAAGTATCAAAGTTTGGTTGTTTTTATACTACAATAATTAACTACCAAAATTATCTAAAATGAAGTTTCTGAATGAAAGAAAACAAGGGGTTCCAATTTCATGAGTTATATCGTCTAGATTAAATGTCAAGATTCAATGCAATGTGATCATCAACGGAAGCTAGTAGGAAACACAAAACTGATTTAAGCTACCTTTCGGGTTACTCACACCATACCACACACATCCACAATTAAGATAGAAGTTTTATGGACATCACTTATGTCCAAATCCCTATATGTCTATGAGATTCGGCAACACAACTGATTTTAGATTAAGTTTCCACTATTAACTACATAGGGTAGTATGGTTCTGTCGAATCCACACCACTGATATGAAGGAAAAACCTGTCATAAACCTATGCTAGCATGGCAAGTTCTAAATCCATAAATCCACTTTCGCAATCAATAGGAATTAACAAGATAGATGTTAATTACGCATCTATAATTATGCACAACCATGCAAGGCAATCTGAATGCAAGCACAAGCGCATATTATCAAAACAAAAAATTACTAAACTCCATAAATCAATCCATTAGACCCCATGATAGTGTTTAGTTCATAATCAAACTTTGCACCACCATGGGTTCAGATGATTACATGGTTCAAACAATACAAAGTATTTAAACAAAGTAATATTCAAAACCAAATTAAACCAAACACAAGTTTTCTGTGAACGAATGAATCTCTTCTCCGCTGTTGCTTCTGAAGAGGTGAATGATGTGATGATGGTTGTTTATTTTTTTTATTCCAGAGATGTCTCTTTATTCCCCCAGATGTGCGTGTATATATAATATGATATAAGCCTCTGAAATTCGCACAAAAGCCCACAGAAACGGGCCAGAAACAGCAAAATAGCAGCACGGGCGTGCGCCTCACTGCACGGGCGCGCTGTCCACTGCATGGGCGTGCTGCTACAGTGCTACAAACAGAATTGTCTTCTTTCGAGCTTTCCAACGACTGTTTACGGGCCTCAAACGGACTTGTAGAACTCCTGATAGAGCCAAAACAACGAAAGCTTTGACACTGACAGAAAAACTGATTTTCTTCATATTTTTCTTGGCTCTGCTAGCTTCCTTTGCAGCAACACTTTTCATAAGTTGTCAAATAAAGCACAAGTATCCTCTGAATTCTAACAAAACACCGCCACAGGAAGTCCTTACATGCAATGACAACGTCACAAATGCAATCTGCAAAAACTAACAAAAACTACGTCAATTGACACGACAAACTCAAGATACGCCCAACACTTTAAGTCATTTAGAGCCTAAGAAGTGGACATAAAATCCACTTAACAATAATAAACTCCACAATTTCTCCATGGATTATAGTTTTAGAACAAGTACTTAATAATTCCAAAAGTTATTACATGTCAAGTTCACTTCCCAAAATCTCTTAAATACTATTACAACTCCAAAGTACTAGATAATAAAACATTTTACAAACATCTTCCCAGCTTGCACCCTCCTCAGATACTATAAGGCTAATGCGCTGAATTAGTTGCCTTTCCCCTTTCTTTTATCTCGGTTCGCCATACTAGTGCCCGCTCCAAGCGCCGCTGTTTTAGAATATTTAAAATAGCAAGAATGAGCAAAAAATGCCCTGCAAGTTTTATATCACCATAATATATATATATATATATATATATATATATATATATATATATATATATAGTTGCACTCCATGAAGAACACCTTATATAAAGAACAATAAAGAACACCTCATATTTAATTCAATATAAGAGTTCCGTCATGACACCCAATACAAAAAGTTTTTATTTTTTTATCTTCTATCCATTTAGCAAAAAAAAATTAAAATATTTTTTTTGGAAAAATCACTGTTCATGATGACATCAGCAGTGACGTCATCATGAATATCGATTTTTTCAAAAAAAAAATTTAAAAATTTTTTTTTGCTGGATGGATAGAAGATAAAAAAATAAGAACTTTTTGTATTGGGTGCCCCTGGCGGGGCCAATTGATCTATTGGAATAATTGATTTTATAGTGTTATTTATTGTTTGTTATATAAGAGTGTTCTGTATGGAGCAAAGGCCTATATATATATATATATATATATATATATATATATATATATATATATATATAAGTTATATTTTGATTACCAACAAAATAATTTCCAAAAGATGCAATTTAGAAAAAGAATCCCGCCATTTGCATACGCAGGTGGCATAATGCACTCCTATGTTCTCCACCCTTTTTGAGTACTATTTATATATATATATATATATATATATATATATATATATACACACACACACACATCAATACTTCTTACGAAATGAACCTTTGGATTCTCCGCCATACTGAATATTACCCATATACATTGGGCGATTATATATTTTCATTACTACTGATGGACCCTATTTAGAAGATTCCCCTCGTTATCTATCCGTAAAGGATGATCAGTCCTATTACAGCTGCTATTTGCTACCGCTAGTAGATGAGTACGCCTCCTCACCGTAAGTGCTACTGGTAGAGGATGAGTACACCTCCTCTCCAAAAGATATACTGGTAGAGGATGAGTACACCTCCTCACCCCAAGACATACTGGTAGAGGATGAGTACACCTCCTAATCCTAAGATATACTGATAGAGGATGAGTACACCTCCTCACCCTAAGATATACTAGTAGAGGATGAGTACACCTCCTCACCCTAAGATATACTGATAGAGGATGAGTACACCTCCTCACCCTATGATATACTGATAGAGGATGAGTACACCTCCTCACCCTAAATTATACTACTATCATCTATATTATCCGGGTAATAACAATCAACAGCAAGGTATATGCATTAAATTGCAAGAAGAAAACATCTCCGACAAATAATCAGCTAGATATAATAATTTTATTAAATCATATTTGTGCGGTTTTAAGAAAATGTTTGAAAATGATATTCATCTAATTAAATAATTTTAATTAGACGAATAAGGTTTATTTAATCAATAATGCTTCCAGAAGTATCTACTAATTAAATAAACACTGGTTTATTGGTGATGTTGCCTTTAGGTTAATTATTGCGAACTTCCTTCTTTAAAAAGCTTTGTCCGGATTTTCGAAAATTCACTTCTCCTCAGCACTTCGTGCTCATCGCCTACTCCTTATTTTACATCATCTACTTGAAACGTAGGTTACTTCTAACCATACTTCCATTATCTCCTCATTATGTTTACTCGCATTTAACTACTATTACGAACAACTTTCAATACAAAATATCTCTACTCCGAATGATAGAGTAAGAGTTAGTATACTTGCCTCGTACTCCGGATGTAGCAGGGGCTCGTAGCGGAATCCGACAGTCTAAACAAAGTCAAGAAAACACACGATTAATCCCCTATATGATCCACTTATAACTCAATACTCAGACACTTAGCCAATCATAAACAAGGCGCTAAGGGGTCCCTCTTGACTCGTACTAAGTCCATGTTAATTGACAAACCCTTAAGTCATAAGTTTAGTCCGAAATCGATCCTCGAAACCATGTCATACTTAACCATTTATAACCTCGTTCTTTACACTACTATGTTGCCTTTATAATTCTTAACAAGTTTCGTGTTTTAGTCGACTCGATATTCCTCTTTTAACTTAGCCAAAACGCTTGGTCAAAGTAGTACCTCTAGAGTTGACTTTCCTGAAAATTACTATTCCTCGACTCGCACTCTTACACTTTTAATAAATCACTAGAAATGTGTTTAAATACGAAACCACTTCTAAAATCATCTTTGGTATTTATAATATTTATCATAAAACTCTTGGTTTGAGAACACGGGTCTAGATATGTGAAATGTATTTTCGAAGTTGGGTCAACTGCAGATTTTTACTATTTGCTCCACTTTTACTAAAACCTTCATAACTCAATAACCGTTAACTCAAATGACGCACCGTTTTTGCACACACGATCTAGAGAATGTCTAGAAGGTAACCAACTCAAGATTTGGCTCTGGTCAGAAGATCTATTTTTCGTAATTTGCAAAACAGGGCAGGAGATTTATAATGAATAGTATCCTCCCCTAAAAGGCTTTTCCACTTACGCAATCTTGGCTAACGCATTTTTATAAAATTGTAAAATAATGTTTTTAACTCGAAACCTTCACACAAACCTTTCTAACTGACCTTAGTATTTATCCTCAAAATTTCATATTATAAAAAGACTCATAAGGGTCTCAAACTTAGCCTCAAAATGGTTACATTTCTGCGACAAAATCTCTCGAACCACTTTTACTAAAACTTGCATAACTCTTAAACCGTAAACTCTTTTAATGCGATTCTTGCGGCCACGTAAACTAGACGACCATATCTTTGTAACCATAGGCAGTGGTGAGTCCAAGAATGGTTTTATGGTCTCGGCCTTAACTATTTTTATGGGTTAAAAAAATTTCGCCATTACGACTGCTATAACTCGGACATTTCTATTTTACACCCACTCCAAATCAATCACCAAAGCATACCATACATCCCCAACATCAACCAACATCTGTCATACTCCTCTAAGGTCAGTGGTGAGGCTCACATCCATCACCCATCATTTTACATATTTTTTGTAAAGCCAAATAATAAAAAAAACTACTTAATATGAACCTATCTTTATATAACACCAAAACCACAACAAAAAATCATATGAACTCAAAGGTGGGTTAGGGTTTTTACCTTCTTGGGAGCTCTAGCAACACTAACAAGTGTTTATAAACACTTAACAAGCCTTAGATAGCCTTTATAAAACTTAAACCTTTAGATCAAAACAAGAAAACAATGTTAAGTCACTATTCACCACTATTCATCATCATCTTGTAAAATCCAAATAAAATCGAAAAATAGGAGTTTGGTTCTCAAATTTTTACCACACCTTCTACTCTTCAATGGCTTTCTTTTGAACTATAGATCACCAAAAACAAAGCTTGGAAGCTAGGGTTTTTGGCCCCTTATTGCTTCTGGGCAAAAACTGAAAAAAAAATGGAGTGTTCTTTGTTTTCTTTTGCTTTCCTCAAATCTTGAATTGTCAACTCTACTTTTGAGGATATTTCTAGATAAGATCAGTTTTATATGGCTGTGTTGATCATCTTGGGGCTTGTGCAAAGAGTCTTGGATAAGCTTGTTTGATTTCTTTTGATTTTGGAATTGATTTAAGTGATTTAAATCACTTAAATCCTAAATTGTTTTGTTTTAATCCTTGTACTAAATCTTTTAATCCACTTGATATAATCCTCTTTATGATCATGTATGGTATCTAATCTCGATATGAACTCAATCCATAATCCATAATTCGTTCGCTTAATCGCTTAATCTCGTTATAAAGTTCAAGCAATTCCTAGAACGTTCGTTGCACTAACTCAGGGGTTTTTGTTCTAAATCCTTAAATCACCTTTAATAAAATAATAATAATAAAATATAAAATCCTTGAATCCTTGATTTAAATATCTCACTTGTCTTGATCGCATTGACATGCTCTTCACTGTTCGGTCAAATATTTCCTAAAAATAAAGTTTGAATTTTCTGAATTCCGATTGAGTTTACATACACTCATTTACATCTCAGATCACTAATATAACTTCGAAATATCCATTTCCTATCCCGTACATAGGGTGACATGAAAAATTTCTTAGTTCCTTAAAATCACTATTCATCCATGCAAATTACTATTCATCCCAAAAATGGGAATTTTTCTCAAGTACAGAAATTTGGGTTATTACACAGCATGTTGCAGGTCATGACAGAATGTTATATCCGACAACAACATTGACGGAAACATAGAGACAACAAATTTGACATATATCTTGACAGCAAGTCTGGAGTTCCTGACAGCAACATTGGCGGGGAATTCATATTGTCAGCCAAAGCATATCATATTGACAGCAGACTTGATGCATAGGATACTGACTCAATGGAATCAATTTGAATTGGGAATTTTCCAAGTCAAATATATGACAGATTGTATGTTCAGCTATCAGGCGTGCTGCAGTATCCCAAATTGTAGCAGACCTATGAAGACTATGACAGAAGCTTTAAAGGTCACAAGATGGAGATTATCAATTCGAGGGTATGGCAAGTCAACATCTACCAGAATTGTGTAAGCATAAAATGGAATGTATCTAGGTTGCTTTTTATGTACTGATAAGATGGATTGTATAGCAACTTAGGTAAGTCACATGGGTGTGCAATTTGTAAGGAGCTGCCAATTGAAAATGATAGCAGCTCCAAAACCCATGTAGATAGCGATGGTAGAGAAAAGTGAGATATATGTAGATTCAACTATCATCCTATCTGAAACACACATATACATCTCTCAAGGAGACAAAGCTTGAGAAAACAATTTTTCTCGAGGTTGTAGCAAAACATTGCAAAATAAATAAAACATTTATTTTGTGAGAATTACTTGTGTAAATCTACTTGTGTTTTCATTTCTTCTACTGATAGATTAGAATCTTTATTGCTGTTGTTGAAGTAAAGATTTAAGTTTATCAGTATTGCATTCAACCCCCCCTTCTGCAATACTTTGGGACCAACAACTGGTATCAGAACGAACAGATTAACATACATATCTGAGATCATTGCGAGTACACAGAAGTCAAGTTGTATCAAGATCCCAGCCTTTGATAAAGAGAACTACAATATTTAGAAAAGAAAAATCTTGTTGTTTATCAAAACTGCAAATCCATTGTATATGGGTATCCTCGAAAATGGCCCCTTCATTCCTCAAAAGAAAGTGCAAGCAGCCACTGTCAATGATGTGGTTATTCATGCACATTGGGTTGCTTAGAAACCATCTGAATATATTGATTCAGAAAAGGAGAAAGTAGCCCTGGATGATTACTACAACTCATCCTGCTCGATTCTCTCACCTTGGACAAAGCTATGTGTGGCAATGTTATTGGATGTTCCTCAACCAATGAGATGTGGAAAAATATCGAGCTGTTGTGTGAAGGAAGTGAAGAGGTTAGAGAAAACCAACGGCAAATACCAGTGTCACAGTATGAAGTTTTCATGGCTAAGCCTGGTGAAGAACTAACTCACATGTTTGAGAGGTTTAGCAAACTGATAGCTGAGCTGCAGATTCATGGAAAGTTCTATGAGAAGAAGGAGATTAACATCAAGTTCTTGATCACTCTTCCTGAGCATCTCGAGCACAGAGTCACAGCCATTCGAGAAGGAAGAGATTTGAACAATGTTTCTCTTGAACTCTTCCAGAAGAGAGCCATACAGAATGGAACAAGAGGAAAGATGGCTAATATGTCTGGTGCTCTTGTGGCTCAAGAACCAAAGGTTTCTCAACCATGTGAACCACTACAAATCCCTCAACAAACTCAAGTGTCATCCTTGAAGATTGAGGAAGTGGTAGATGATGAAGAAAAGGTGATTCTGCAACTGAAGGATGTTGAAGATGAAGACTTCTACACAATAGAAGAAATGGAGAGCACGGATAATCCAACCATGGATTTTATGGCTAAGAGATTCAAGAACATAAGATTTAGGAGAGACAAGCCATACAAGCCACCGGGTCAATCATCAAAGTTCAACAAAGGAAGCTCATCTAAGGCTATTGGTGGTACATCAAAAGGAGGATACAAAACTGGGATGGCGGATAGGTCAAAGTTTAGATGCTACAACTACAATGAACTTGGTCATTTTGCAACTGACTGCAGAAGGCCAAAACAAATACAAAGATTGGATAAAGGGTCTGGAAATCAGTACAAGAAAGGTCAAAGAAGAGCCTATGTGGCTGAAGAAAAATGTTGGGATGATTCTGATGATGAAGAGGAAGAAGAATATGTGAACTTAGCCCTAATGGCTAGATCTGATGATGAAGCATCATGTTCCTCAAGTCAGGTACCATCTCTTGTTTTGCTTGACATGTCTGTAGCTGATTACAAACCATTGAAGAATTTAGTGCTGAGATGTTTAATATTCATACTAGTTTATCTGTTGCAAATGAAAAAATTTCTAGATTAACTAAGTCTAATGATTCACTTAAATCTGAGAATGAGATGTTGTTGCTTAGGACCAGTCCTTTAGATTCCTTGGCTCAATAAAATTCTAGACTTAAGAATGATCTTGTTTGTGCTAAGGAAATAGAAGAATATCTAAGAAATGAGATTAAAGATAATGAATTCAAGCTTATAGCCTTTAGAAATTCTTCTGTATTAATGAAGGAATATAATGAGAAACATAATGAAAGTCAGAAAGTTGGAGTAGGATTTGAATATGGTAGGAGTCCTGGAAAGGAAACTACTGTTAGTGGTTGTTCTGATGGTGGTGCTGTCAAACCTCACATCCTAAAAAATATGAGCAAACCAATCTTCAAAAGTGCAGGATTCCAGATTAATGAGGTTTCCTTACTCATCAGACAGGAACTCCTTGATGAAGATGAGAGGGCTGACAGCACACTTGAAGAAGGGAAAGACACTGTCAATAACCCCATGATAGAGACTTTGCCAGACAACCGGATAGAATGTTCTAAAGATGCTGTCAAGAAGGATGAGACAGTATCCTCTAAAGAAACTGTCAAGAGAGTACCCAAGACAGCAACCTACAGACCTGCTGTCAAGACAGTAGGAGTGAAGGGTACTATCAAGGGTAACTCGACAGCAGCTTCAGAACATGCTATCAACACAGGTCCTTCCAAGCATAAGAATAAAAATGGCAAGTTGGGAATTGATAAGAAGAATGACTATGCACCTGTTAGAAATGCTCCTAGGAAACTTTGCAATAATTGTGGCTCCTCTCAACATCTAACAAATGTTTGTAAGAAACCAACCAGTAACAAGACTAATGTGACTGAGGTTAATGGTAACTTACATAGAACCCCCATTATGTAAAGGACTATGAGTGTGTGTAAGAACATTGATTGCATGCCATGTAAGATAACTGCCATGAGTACATGCTTTAATCTACCTATTCTGTCTATTGAGAAATATGCTTATATGCAAACTGCTGAGACTGATGTCAATAAGAAGGCAGCATTCACTAAGAAAAAGACCAAGTCTTATTCTAAACCACAGTGGGTGTTAAAAGAAGTCAAACAAGAAATTTTTGATGTTATTTCTGATGAGAAAATTGATGAAGTTGCAAATGATACTGAACCTGCAGGACCCAACAAGGTTTAGGTACCAGATGCAAATTAAATTTCATCTGTTTTACAGGGCAAGAAAGATAATCAGGTCATGTAGATCATTGATAGTGGATGTTCCAGGCACATGATAGGTGATAAAGCCCTCCTATCACATTATGTTGAGAAAGCTGGCCTAATCATAACCTTTGGAGATAATAGCAAAGGTTACACAGTGGGATATGGCTGTTTGGAAATTGGGAATGTTGTCATTGATGATATTGCTCTTGTGGATGGACTAATGCACAATCTACTCAGTGTCAGCCAGTTCAGTGATAGAGGATTCAAGGTTGACTTTGACATGATGGTTTGCAACTTCTATCACAAGAAGGACAGAAGCCTCTCTCTGAAAGGAGTTAGGAAAGGAAACCTGTTTGTTACTGATCTAAACACAACAAAGAAGGATAAGGTTTACTGCTTTTACAGTAAGGCAACAGTTGGTGACAACATACTTTGGCACAAGAAGCTCTCACACCTCAACTTTAAAACAATGAATATACTAATGAAGAAGGAGCTTGTAAGAGGACTACCTCAACGGGAATTCTGTCAAGAAGGACTGTGTGAGGACTGTCAAATGGGAAAATTGAAGAAAGCTGTGCACAAGTCAAAACAGGTAAACACCAACATTGAATCACTCAAACTGATTCATATGGATCTTTTTGGCCCAGTAAATGTTCCATCTTTGGCCAGAAAGAGATATGCCCTGGTCATGGTGGATGACTATTCTAGGTACACTTGGGTAAAGTTCATAGAATCAAAGGATGAAGTTGCTCAGGAGATCATTGATCACATCAAAGTTCTTGATAAAACCCCAAATGCAAAAGTTCAAATTCTAAGGAGTGACAATGGTACTGAGTTCAGAAATGCAACCCTTGGAAATTTCTACAAAGATGAAGGCATTGTGCAACATTCCTCTGCTGCCAGGACACCACAGCAAAATGGAGTGGTGGAAAGGAAAAACAAAACTCTCATTGAAGCTGCTAGAACTATGTTGAGTGATGCACAACTACCAACATAATTCTGGGCAAAAGCAATCAACACAACTTGCTACACACAGAACAAAACCTTGATCAATAAGACTCATGGGAACACACTTTACTATCTCTTAGCAGAAAAGAAACCTACTATCAAGTACTTTCATTTATTTGTGATATGTGCATATTTTTGCATATTTTTATTACCTATTTATTGCTTGAACTCGTATTTTAATAAATTATTTTGTTGCATTTCAGGAATTTCGTGAAAAATAAAGAAATTGCAAAATAAAGAAATAAAGTACAAGAAAGGACAAAAGAGGAAGAAAAAAATGACTAGAATAAAAGAAGAATGAAAAAGAATTAGGAGCTTGGAGCAAATTGAAATATTGCAAGCACACCCCTTCCCCTTTAAGTCAAATCTTGTTGATGATTGTCAAAGTTTGCTACCTTACACGGAAGTGAAGGAAGAAAAAAACTACAGATTGATAAATTGTCAATGCTCAGATGCAGCCTTTGTTTACAAAATGGTGATACGGCTGTCCTTAGAGCCGGCAATTTCGTACACGACACGAAAACACGACACGAAAATGACACGAAAATTACGGGTTTGGGTTGACCTTTACGGTACACGAACACGAAAGTATACGAACACTAAATTACACGGATGAATTTAGTGTCGGTTTTGGGTTTACCCTTGGGTACACGACACGAAACGAAAATACACGAAATAAATAAATATTTAAATAATTTTATTAAAATTATATGAATACATATTTTAAAATGATATTTTATATATAATTTTTACATAAGATAAATACAAAATAGTTTCAAATCTTAGTTTCACAAGAATTAAGCACACTTCATTCCTTATGACGTATTGACTTAAGACTGGACTAGTAAAAAATTAATATTTAAATATTTTTATTTTTATTCAAAAATTACACGAAATACGATACGAAACGTACACGAAATGAAGGTACACGAACACAAAACGAAACGAATCATTAACGGATCGGTTTTGGATTTAGCGTTACGTACACGAAACACGAAAGTACACGACACGAAAGTATACGAAACGAACGAATTGCCAGGTCTAGGCCTGTCCTATAAATAGCTGCAGAGGAAGAGACAGGAGGGGGGGGGGTAATGAATTCACTTTATTCTACTTTACTTTAATTTTTGCTTTACTCTCTCTTTCTTGCCGTCTATGTTTTAATACTTCTTAAACTTAGTTTTAGTTTACTTAAAATTTTGTAGCCTCCATCTTGTAAATACTTTCATTTTATTTATTCAAATTTCCATTTCCTCTTTATTTTCTTGTCTTGCTCTCTCTTTTATGTTGGCTTGATATCGTTATTTTCGTAAATCCGATTAGTGAACAAAGTAGCGAAATGCTAACCATTTGGGGTTGAAAGTAACGATTTTAATTTCTTGTACATAGTTAATAAACGCTTTTGAGCCCCTTTAAATTTCCACTTTATTGTGGGTTTGTTTATTTTTAATTGTAAATTTAATTTTTTATGTTTAATGTGTTAGTTAAAAAAATCACAAAAATATTAATTTTATTTTCAGTATTTATTTTCTGTCTCGTTTAAATTCTTAATTCGAAGCTTTATTTTCTCCCCTGTTTTACTCTATCTCGATTTCCCTTTTCTGCAAAGTAGTCACACCCATCTTCTTCATCACAAACAAATCACAGCCCCTATTTTTCTTACACAAAGCAAACCCATTTTCCCTTCTCTTTCCCCTTTTCTTTTCGTTCTCAACAAACACAATTCCCCAACCTTTTCTTCTAAATTAAACAGTCATCTCCCTTTCCTCCTTTTAATTTTCCTTCTTTTCATGTCAAATCCAAACACCCTTTTTCTTGTTTTTGAATTCAGTTTGACGAGTTGTTCTTTAAATTTTCTGAGTTTTTCTTTGTTTTCTCCCTTGTTGCTGTCGAGTTTATTACTAAGTTATGGTCGAGTTCGTGTGTCCTGTTACGGTACTAAGCAAAATTCTGAATCAGTTTGTTTTGCGGGTTGTTAGTTTATTTCCTGGCTCTTAACTTTTAATTTCTAAGTTTTGATTTTGTTGTGAGTTTGGAGATCGAAAAAAAATGTATTTGGTTCGTTTTTGGCTAGCTTTATTTATGAATAATTCATGCCGAATTTTCATTAAAATTTTTTGTAAATAATTTCTTAGAATAAAATCTAATTTCTAATTCGAATTCAATATTTTTTTAGAAAAATTTAGTTTTTGTTCTTTTCTCTTTTTTTAATTAGTTAGTTTAAAAATAGAATAAAATTTAATTTCTTTTAAATAGTTTAAATTTTCTTTTAGGAATTAAAAATCCAAATTTTCTAAAACCCAAATTGTCTAGTTCGATTAAATTAAAAGTTAAGGCTTGCGAAAATAATAAGTCTCTGTGGATCGATATCTTAAGTATTAAAACGATGATCGTGGGATTGCGATTTTATTTGTCATATTTTTAGCACATCAATTTGGAAGTAAGTGTTTCATGATGAAGGACAACCATGAAAGGAAAGGAAAGTTTGATGCTAAAGCTTATGAAGGCATCTTCATAGGATATGGGATCGAAAGGACAACCTATAGAGTCTATGTCATAGAGCACAGAATCATTGAAGAAAGTGTGAATGTCACATTTGATGAAACCAAGTTTCCAGGCCTGCATGGAGATGGTCAAATGCAGCTCCTTAGATTTGAAAATCAAGGATACTTGGAGGAAGAAGAACTTGTTGGTGAAGAACCCAGTTACACTCAGACTGTTAAACTTGAGAAAGATACTGTCAACACCCAGGATGCTACTCAAACTCCAGCTCAGTCACAGACAATATCAGGCAATAATCAAGGTGATGGTGACACTAGAGACAATGAAGACCATGAAGGAGACAACAGCACTGGTGAAGACTCAAATCCTCAAAATGGAGTTGATCAATCTGATCAATCTAGAAGCTTTCCCAGATCCACCAAGTGGAACAAGGATCATACCAATGACTTGATTATTGGTAATCCTACCTCTGGTGTAAGGACAAGGAGGAATCACTAGTACAAAAATGACTTTTTACGTCGGTTAAATAGGTATTATAAGTTGGTTAAATGGCGACGTATAGAGGGGCGACGTATAAAGTCACGAATCTTTTACGTCGGTTAAAAGGCGACGTATAAAGTTTAATATACGTCGATTAAAAAGGCAACGTACAAAGTTGAAGAAGGACGACGTATAATGTCGAAGAAGGGCGACGTATAATGTCAAAAAAGGCGACGTATATAGATTAAGCTTTATACATTGCCCATGTGGGAACCGATGTATATTGTCCACAAAAATTAAAAAAAAATATTTTTTTTGTTTCTCTATGCCAATACCCAAAAACCTGTTAAACAATCAAAAAAACCTGCTTTAACAAAATTTTGTACAATGAAAAACCTACAATAATTAAAATTTCCCAATTCAATTTGAACACAAACATAGATTAAATAACATAATTACTGTTATACACTTGAAAAAATACATTCAAAATGTTCGCAAATTCTCAATCTAACTGGTACAAAGGATCTGCATGCACCAAATTTAATCTTACTGCAGTTCTGACAACCACAGTGCCTATCAATGGCAAGGCAATGTAACGAGCAACTAAAATGCCAATAACCATGGATTTCTAGATATATTGAAGTCTAAAAGCCGAGACCCGTTTTATATCATGCAATTTTATACGTCGGATAAAATGTCTGACGTATATATCTTTCATATGTCAGCTAGTTAAAAAGGCCACGTATATGTGTTAGAACTTTATATGTCGCTAGTAAAAAAGGTGACGTAAATTGCTCTTTTTTACGTCGATTAAAAGAGATCCGACGTATATGCTAACAATATACGTCGGCTTTTATCTGAACCGACGTAAAAAGTAGTCTCAAAAGGGTTATATACGTCGCCTTTTTAAAAATGCGACGTATAAAGTAGTATATACGTCGCCTTCCTTTATGTGCGACGTAAAAAATGCGACGTAAAATGTCATTTTTGTACTAGTGAATGTTTCTGCTGACAGCATGTTCTCATGCTTTCTATCTCAAGTGGAACCTAAAACTGCTAATGAAGCATTGTTGGATTCTAATTGGGTGATAGCCATGCAAGAGGAGCTCAACCTGTTTGAAAGAAATAATGTATGGAAGCTGGTTCCAAGACCCAAAGGGAAGTCAGTCATTGAGACAAAGTGGGTGTTTAGAAGCAAGTTGGATGAAACTTGAAATGTGACAAGAAATAAGGCAAGGCTAGTGGCTAAAGGTTACTATCAATAGGAAGGGATAGACTATGATGAGACATTTGCTCCTGTTGCCAGGCTTGAAGCTATAAGATTTTTTTTGGCTTTTGCTGCACACTGTAACTTCAAGGTGTTCCAAATGGTTGTCAAAAGTGCCTTTCTCAATGGAGAGCTAGAAGAAGAAGTGTATGTTGAACATCCTCCTGGATTTGAAAATGCTGAGTTGTATGACTTTGTCTACAAGTTGTTCAAAGAATTTCATGGATTAAAGCAAGCCCCCAGAGCTTGGTATGATACACTCTCTACCTTTCTATTGGAGAATCAATTTACAAGAGGTGTTGTAGATAAGACTCTATTCTACAAGCATCATGGCAAGGACATCATTCTGGTATAAATCTATGTTGATGACATTATTTTTGGTTCTACCGATGAAAAGCTGTGTGAGAAATTCTCATCCCTAATGAGAAACAAATATGAGATGAGTATGATGGGAGAACTGTCATTTTTTCTTGGTCTACAAATTTATCAAAAGGATGATGAAATCTTCATTTGTCAAGCTAAATATGTCAAAGAACTTCTCAAAAAGTTTAATCTGGAAGATTCATCACCTACAAAGGCTCCTATATCTACAGCAACCAAACTAGATTTAGATTCCAATGGAAAGAAAGTGGACTCTAGTGTCTACAGAGGCATGGTTGGATCTTTGCTTTATTTAACTGCTAGCAGACCAGACATAATGTTTGCTACATGCCTCTGTGCAAGATTTTAAACTGATCCTAGAGAGTCACACTTGATTGCCATTAATATAATATTTAGATACCTCAAAGGCACTCCAAACCTAGGCCTTTGGTATCCTAAAGATACTAGATTTGATTTAGTTGGATATTCTAATTCAGACTATGTTGGATGCAAGATTGAAAGAAAGAGTACCACTGGTAGCTGTCAATTTCGTGGTGGAAGATTGGTGTCATGGTTTAGTAAGAAGCAACATTCTATAGCTACATCAACTGCAGAAGCAGAATATATTGTAGCTGGAAGTTGCTACGCACAAATTCTATGGATGAAGAATCAGCTTTTGGATTATGGGCTAGTGTTAACTAATATTTATTGTGACAACACTAGTGCTATAACCATTTCAGACAATCCTGTTCAACACTCCAGGACAAAGCACATTGATATTAGACATCATTTCATAAGGGAGCATGTTGAAAAAGGAACTGTGAAGCTGGTTTATGTCTCTACAAAAAAGTAACTTGCAGATGTTTTTACTAAGCCATTGGATGAAGCCACCTTCAACAGGTTGGTAAATGAATTAAGTGAATTGGGAATGCTTCATCTGGTATGTTAACTTACTAGTTTAACATTTTCATGTTTTCATTGTAGCTTGTGACAGTACCTTTTAAGTTGCTGCCATGAGAAGTTACTGTCTACATACCTGCTACTTGTTTTGACAACATGCTTGCTATGACTATCCTAATTTGAATTTCATGCTTGTCTTGATTTCAGTAGTTAGACTTCTGTGACAATAACTTAATTAATTTCATTTTTGAGAAAGATTAGTCATGAAAATCTTGTTTTGACTGGTCATATTTTCTTAATACTGTTGGGTTAATGAGGAACACGACTCTTAATTGCAATATGTGGTAGTTGTATGGGTATTCCAAACTGTTGACCATTAGTCTTACCCCTTCCCACGTATGCCTATAAAATGAACCTTAGGCCATACTAGTTTTCACTTAGAAACAAGATAATGGAAAATAAAGTAGGAATCAAATACAAGCCAAAAGTATGGTGCGAACCATCACGCAAGGAAGAGATCGAGAAGCTATTTGATACATTGGAAGAAATTCTTGAAGAGGAGGAAAAGAAAGTAGAGGAAGCCAAATCATCCGAGGATGCAAAATGGCTAAAACAGAATGAAGAACTTCAAACACTTCTCAAGAAAGAAGGGCTTACAGAAGAAGAAGTTTGGAAGCAAACACAAGAAATACTTTTAATGTTTTTAAACAAAAGAAAGATTGATTGTATTTCTCTGTTTGTTTATGAAAATTATTAATAAAGATTCAGTTTAAGTTCTTTGCTTGCCTGCTATTTGTGTTTGTTGATTGACAGATCATATTCCTGTGCACATCAACGTATACATGACTTGATTGAATATATGCAATTTGGTAATTTTAATTAAGTACATTAATGACAATCTATTAATATTATTGACAAATTATTTTTCCGCCTAAGCTACTGTCAAGAAAAGTTATTGTCACAAGGCTTACTATGACAGAAGGGAAAAACATTCTGCCATGGGTATTCAAAAGATACTGTCATTAAAGCACTTAATGATAATAGTATGTTTTTACGCCAATGTAACTGTCAAGCAAAAACTTACTGTCATATCCCAAATGTTACTGATAAATTTGTTTAAGCGCACAGGTACTGTCAAAGGTAGTGGAACGTTACAGTTGTCATTTTCAACTCTATGTTGTCAGAAAATAAAGTAACCACCCTACGTGATTGACTTATTGGGTTAAGACACGAAGTTACTTTTCCACCTTTTCAGTAAAAACGTTCAAAATTCTCACTTATACACCAGTTAATCAAACAAAGCATCAAACACAAAACACTCTCAAAACCCCTCTCAAAGTCAAAAAGCTTATTCTCTCTCATTCACTCTCTCTCTCTCTCTCTCTCTCTCTCACTCTCTCTCTCTCTCTCTCCTTACCTTCAATTGCAAAAATGGCCTCTAAACAGTCAAACTCTCAAACCAACTTTGTTGGCATCTACTCCTCCAATGATGCTGGTAAAGATTTCAAGGGGCCTATCTCTTTTATAAACAAGTCTTACCTTGGGAATGCCATTACTTCAACCCCAGTTTTAGACATAGACAAGCTTAAGGCATTTTGGCAAACAGTAAGTGCTCAAGGAAGTGGTGATAGTGAAGCAATTAAATTCAAGATCAATGGTAACATCCACACTCTCACCACAAAGGGCATAAATGAAGCCTTGGGAATCGTGCTCCAAAAGAATGAATCCTACCAAGAGTTAGCAAATGATGATACCCTAAGGAAATTATTTTTGAAGATTGGGTATTCTGGACCCATTCAAGAAGAAGGTACTACAAAGTGGTACATCTTTGGTGAAATGGACAAGAAGCATCTTAGAAAAGAGTGAAGTATGATATTTGATGCAATGGTGAAGTTGTTCTCAACAAAGTCCACTGGTTGGAATGGTATACCTGCCTATATCAAGAAACTCACTCACTCCCTGGTCCATGGCTACAAAGTGGATGTTGGAAAGCTAATCATGGTACAACTCAAATCTGCCATACATAAAAAGGTACATATCTACCCTCGCTTTCTCACAATGTGTATTAATTCATTTTGGTGTTGCTGAAAATGCCCCTCACACATAGGAGTGCACTATTTTGAAAAAGAACACACACACATCTCTCTCTACACAGAATTTAAATTCATATATTCCACTTTGTTTCACATAACATATGGTTAATCAAGTGCCCAACCTTGATTCTCCATTACCCACTAGGTATGTTACTTTCTCTATTGAGGATGAGGCTGGATTAGACCCAAATTCTGCTAACCCACATTCTACACCATACACTCAGCCTAGGCCCTCTAGACTACCCAAAGCCCAGAAAATAGTCATACAAGAATCCAAGAAAAGACCCCTGGAAACTGGTGTTGTGGTAGCTCTGAGAGTATTGAGGGAGTAACTGCACCTAGTGCAGCAAATAAGGATGGTAGTGAACCTGACCCCACAGTGGTTCCTTCTGAGCTTAAGAAGAAGAGAGCTAGAAGGACTAAAACTGTTGTTAGCCACCCTACTATCTCCCAAAAGGCTGTAGAGGTTAAGAGGGAAACAAACACATCCCTAGAGGTTTCTTCTCAACAAGGGGCTTCTATTGAAACTGGCTTGTCTCCCAGGGCATCATGTAAAGAGTCTGCACAACCTCATGAACTCACTCATGAGGAGCCCCCACTTGTAGATACACACATGGAGTTAGGGCACAGTGAGGAAACTACCTCTACTTTTGATGTTCCACACATTACCTTTGTGGAACAGCCAGAAATCCCTTCTATACCATCATCTTCTTCCTTCCCTATTACATCTTTTGTTTCTTCTTCACAACCTAGAGAGGGGGACAGTGCCAACCTTTCAGGTTTTGATCATCCATCTCCTATCTTGGATGAGCCCCCATCAAGTGGTCCACAAGAACCCATTACTCAAAGTGTGATGGATACCACCTTCTCAGACACTGAGTTAGATCAAGGTATAACTATGCCAGATATTAAAACAGCTAGCACCTTGGTCGACCTCCAAAAAGCACCTTACCTTCAGGAAGTTGCTGTCACAACCTCAGCTGCTGTCAAAGACACACCAAAAGTCGCTGTCACCCCACCTATTGACAGTAACATTTTGGATAAAGATGTTGTCACCTCTACACAGTTTGAATAGGATGCAGTAATTATTGAAGATGTTTCTGATGATGATCTGCCAATCTCTTATTTCTTGAAGGTAAAATGTAAACCTTCTCTTTCAATGCATGCAAGTATTGCTCATACCCATGCATCTAGGATGAGTGAAGGAGTGGAAAAGAAAAGAGAGGTGAGCATAAAAATGAGAGGCAGCCAAATGAGCTAGCAAAATGTGAGGGACTTGAGCATGTCCAGAATGAAATTGAGGGTGCCCCTACAGTTCAGGTAATAGGCCTTGAGAGTTCAGTTGTGAGGAGTGATGAGATCACTCAAAAAAAAACCCTGAGAGTGTGAGAACCCCCACAGCCTCCTTGCCCCATTTTCTTCCTTCAACTCCAAGAAGGTTGAGAATTGGTGGCCCTTCTAAACAAGCTGATTCAAGGTTGAAATCCCTTGAGGATAAGTGTGCATATATGGAAGCTAAACTAGATACTCTGTCCATTGTGGTAGTCACTTGCTTTGAAGAAATGAAATAGGCCATACTATCCATGTCTGCGGTTATTAATGCTGCCAACTTACCTAAGGGAGAGAAAGATGATAGATCAGAAAAAGGTGATAGATTAGAACCAGACAAGGATGGAAAAGGTGGAGCTCAGGGGGAGCCAGAAATGGGTGAGCAACAAGGTAGAGAACAAGGGGAATCTGGAAGTAAGGGGGAGCAGGAGCAAACTGCAGAAGAAAATGCAGAAGAAGAGGAAAGAAATTTTGGTGCAGAATTGAATGCAAGTGGAGCTGGTGATCTAATTGAACATAAAATGGATGGTGAGCAAGTGTTGGTGTCTAAGGAAATACTGGAGGAAGAGCAGTGAAATCAAAGATCTAAAGGACCAATACTTCCTCCTATAACAATTAGAGAACCAGCTATTGAATCAAATGAATCTGTATTACTTAGGATGTATAGAGAAAACGAGGAGCATGTTAGGCCGAATACACAAATAATAATCAACTTTGTATGAGAGATTAACAAGTAAAAGCGTTTATGCACTTAAAAAACTTCTTGTATTTCAAACCCTCTTCGTGATGTAAAAATATCACAAAGAGCTGCTAGGTTACAATAATGATAATTCGTTATCGATACCCTTCTAGGGTTAACCTATCTGTATTTATATAACATACAGCTACGATACAATCTCTAATTGATATTCCTAATAATCAGCTATACAATGATATCAATTACAGATTGTCACACGTCTCCTATGTCAACTCGATCTCTTTGATAGCTATCCAATCTTCAAAGATATCGCTTCCATAATTAATCTTTAATCACTGTTGAACAGTAGACGCGCTTCCTCCAGACAGAGTTTAACAAACTCTGTCGAGCTTCCAACTGTCAGAGTTTACGCAAACTCTGACTGCTTCCAGCTAAACTCGGATAACTTCCTGTAACACTTAAACACTGATTAAAACACATCAATTATATTTAACAATCTCCCCCAACTTGTTCATTAGCAAAAATGTACAAGTTAATGACAGTAATTGATGATGTCAAAACAAATAGATAAATACAGTGTTTATACAGATTCAGAGTTTAAGCTTAAAAACTATAGAGAATAAGAAAATTCTTACAGAACTTAATCTCTAATCATTTCAAGATCTGGCATGGTTCTGAGATAATCAATCAGCAATCTTCTTTCAGCATTTTCAAGTTCAATCTTCATTGCTTCTTTGATTTCTCTGAGTTGAGGATCACTTTCATCTGTTTGGTAGATAGCAGCCCTAAGATCATAAATCTTGTTCCTTCTCATTTCATTACCCAGTCTGATAAATCTGACTTTTTCTGCCTGAGTATTGAAGTCAAGTACTGTGATTCCCAAATAAGTTTTTAACTTTGCAGTACCTTTCTTCATTTCAATGAGATTGCCTTGGTAATCCCTGTACTTAGGAATATATCTGCTGTTGTATTTCTGTCCTCTAATTGCTAGATTCTGAGTCATTTTCTGTCTGAGTACATTGGCAACTGATTGAGTCCTTCGACTATTCACCTTGAGAAGATATAGAACATACTCTAGTTCTTCCCAACATTTCAAGCCAATATCATCCTCACCAACTTTGAATACTGTCCCATCAGCCATGAAGTATAAAAGAAAATCTTTGTCTAAACTCTTCTGATGAACCAACTGCACTGATTCCAGTCTATCCAGACTCTCTTGAGGAACACCACGACCTGGAACAGCCAGTGAAGAAGGATCTCTAGGACCAGTATATTGCCTTCTGTCTCTATGTGAACCTAGTCCAGCCTTATTATTTCCAATCTTGCCAGATAAAGCTTTTCCATCAGAAATATTCATTGAGACTCCAGATAACACATTTGGATCAGAAATTGTTCCTTTTCCAAAAACAGATTTCAACTGTGAAGAGTGTAAAGGTGTGATCATCGCTTGAGATGCAACAGAAGTTGTAACTTTCTTCTGTGAACTTTCACCTTCAATGCCTTTTAGCTTAAGTTTAGCCTCTGCTGCAATTGCTTCCTTTGAGAACCGAAAACTTTGACTAACATCAGTCCTCTCTCTGATCACAACACCTTTAACAACAGGTCTAGGAGCTTTTCCTCTTTGTACCTTATCAGACTTTAAAGCTTTAAGATGTTCTTCTTGTAAACTCTTTTCCTCAGCTTCAATGTCCTCAATCGTTACTCTTTCCTCATTCTCTTCAATGAACAACTTAGCAGCCAACTCTTCATCAGTTTGTGGATTTGAAGATAACAGTAAACTCTTGGTCCTTGAAGTTCCTTGAGTATCAGTATTTCTCCCAACAGACTGTGATTTGGATGACTTACTAGTTCTCAGAGTTTGAACCTCCTCAGCCTTTTTCTTTCCTTTGTTACTTGCCCCTCCATCTCCAGCACTATCCCTTCTGACAACTCTCTCCCCCTTTTTGACATCATCAGGCATAAGGATAGAAGTAATTAACTCCAGGGAGGTAGCAATAGAATCAATTTTAGCAGATAAATCAGACTGGTTCTCTTCAACTTTACTCAGCCTGGCAAGGATATTGTCTTGAGCTTTAGAGAATTTTGTAGTCACTAGTTTTGAATGTGTTTCCATTTTCATCTCTCTAGCTACAACCTCATTTCGCAAAGAAGTGATTGCCAAATTAGTATCATCAAACCGTCTATCCAGAGTTTTAACTTGAACTATAGTTGCTTTCAAGCAAGAAAGAATCTCTGGATTAGAGATAGTATCAGCACTTTGCTTAACAAACTTAGCTGCTCTTCCTGGTGGAAAAATACAATCTTCTTTGTACCATTCAGCAGCATTCTTGGCAAATTGTGCTCTCTCAACTTCATGAGAAGTACAAGGTTGAGAAAAAGGTGTATGTTTATCATCAGTTTGTACTGGTGCACTCAGAGAAGTATCAGAGTTTACACTACTGTCACCTTCAGCTTCAACACTTGTAGCTTTAACTGGTTCATCTTCAGCCATAGGTTTAGCAATATCTTCTGTAGGCTTTTCAGGATTTTCTTCATGTTGCTGAGGCATTGACTGAGAAGTTACTTTGGTTGTCTGATCAATTTCTTCACCTTCTTCAACAGTGTGGTGAGCATCAGATATTATCTCAGTATGAGATGCCACAGCTTCAGAAGGAACAGCCGTAGGTTGATCAGCTACACCAATATCAGAGATAGGATCAGAGAATGGCATAAATGAATCAGGAACATCATTTATTGGAGAAACACCATCTCTTGCATCCTCTTCTGCAGGCATTTTATCCTCTGCAGGTATTACATCCTCTGCAAGTATTGCATCTTTCTCAACCTCAACAGGAGGTGTTTGCTGTGAAACAACCTCTGGAGCTTCAATATCTTCATCCACAGAATCAGAGAATATTACTTTTCTTCGTTTCGCTAGAGGTACATTATCTGAATCCTCTTCACTAGTTGGTGGAGTTTGTTCTACCACTGAGAGTGACTTAGATATGTTTGCCCGAGCTTTCATTCTTTTCCCTTTTCTAGTGTAAACAGCTTCTGGAGATTTCCGTTTTGATTTGCTTTATGTCTCTTCTGCCTGCTTTAGACTTGCACGTCGTTTAGTAACTGCCTTCTTAACTCTTTGCATTCTAGACTGTGATGCTGGTGGAGATTGTGACGAATCAGAGTTTGTGTTTGAAGTGGGTGAAGTTTGCTTTGCAGGTGATTCAGTGTTTGGTTCTGGTTGAGGTTGAGGTTCAGGTTGTTGTGGTTCTTGTTCAGGTTCATCTTGGTGTGGTGCATCATGTTGTGGTTCCTGTTGGTCTTGTTGTGGTTCTTGTGGTTGATTTAGAAAATTTCGTAGAACAAGAGGCATGACAAACCCAGGAAGATTTTCTTTACCAACATCCTTGTTAGTCATATCAGAGAATATGCGCTTATTGACTCTAAACGGATCAATTTCATCAGTTTCATCAATTTCAAGACCAGGTACACATGCATTGAACAACATTTGACAAAAACGAGCATAATAGACAGTGGTAGACTCTGACAATTTATCACCTAAGCTCATCAAAACATGTCGACCAAAATCAAAATTAGAACCATAGAGCAGAGAATACCCGATTTGAAGACTGTCTATTGGAATAGCATCCCAGTTTGTGACTTTCTTCTGGAACGTCCTCGTTATGCAATCAAAGAAGAAATTCCATTCTTTTCTGAGATTTGGTCTCTTTATGCTGCCGAGCTTGTCAAGAGATTCCATGTAACCTATCTCTTGTAGCATCTCTCTCAGATAAGTTTCATTAACGAGAGTATAAGAAGTATGTGTATCAAACCCCATTGTATCTCGTACAGTCTGTGGAGTAATCACATGATCTTGGTCTTCGTAAGTGAAGATAATGGTAGGAGTTCCACTTTCTCCTCCATCCACATAAACTGAATTCTGCCAGAATGAAGCAATTTGAGACGCAGAAAGAGTAGCAGGTCCAGTCAGAGCTTGTCCAATCTCTGAATCCCTCAAAAAGTTCTGCATGAGATGAAACGATTCTGGAACGCGTTCATGATAGAGTGGAGCTTCATAATTATTAGGAACAAACCGTAAGCCAAGAGCAGTGAATGCTTTCGATGCCATTGAGTTAAGAATTTCCGAGAATTTCCAAAAGATGTGTATGTAGAAAAGGTGTTTGCGTGAGTGCCCAAGAGAAAAATAAGAAAACTGTGAGAGTAAGAATAAAGCAAACTCGTTTGGACACAAAAGTGATTAAATTAATGAAAAACTCAATCTCTTATGTAACAAACACTCAATCAGTTCCTTGATTAATGTGTAGTGGGACACGATAATAGGTAAGTGGGACACATTAAGGGCGAGTGGGTCATGTGCGCCTATTTTTAAAAAGAGTATATTAAAATTAAAACATTAAAATATTTGATTTTAACAAAAATCAAATAATACTCTTTTAAAAATATCTGGACCCAAGTAAAATCAGAATTTGAATCGTTTACCTGTTGCCTTTAATAACCAGAATACGAAGCGATTAAGGACTTCGTTCTTACCCATCTCTATTTAAGGCCTAGAGACTTGCTCAGATTATTCATTAAACCTTTAACCTTTCAGTCTCCCCTGTAAAATCACAAACCCTTCAAATCAAATACTCTTGAAAAATAATGGCTAAGCTTACCATCAAAGAGAAAAACCTTCATCTTGTCGAGAATAGAGACATCTTCAGCTATACGCGTGAAGAGTTTGAAGCGTTTGAGTGGGAAAGGCAGCTTGAGACGCTGTGGCTGCAAATGGATGCTGGTCTGGAAGAGCTCGAGAGAGAGAAGCCTGCAAGGGTGATCGACATCGATGCTGCCCTCCAAGCAACATTGGCATGGCTCTCCTCGAAGGCATCCTCATCCACCACCACCAACCATTGTTAATGAATATGTCAGCAAAAATAACCTTATCCCTTCAACTTCCACCCAAACAAAGTGGCAAAGATAGGATCTGGGAATTTTTGCTAACAATGGAGTGGTGTGGACGGACCTTTTACTTTCCTGTTGAATAGATTAGCAGATAGAGAGAACAAAAAGATGTAATATTTGCTTGTAATCTCTTTCTTATTATCAATGAAAATTTTGTTTTTCTAATCATATTCATTGTGTTCTGCAACTGTTATTTGTGTTATATGAACTGTTCTTCAAGAAAATGCATCAAGAAGAGAATATGAAAACTAATTAAAGTAATCATATAAAGAACACATTCATCAACTATCCACTGATTAACAGTTGTCAAAAACCCTACTTACTCCAAGACTTTCAAATTGTCCAAGTGAAAATTTACCTTAGAGTACAAATCACGAATCAACAGCGTTTGTCAATTCTCCAACTTTATCACCGAAACCCTTTCATAAATTGCACAGTTGTGGGTATTTGTGTGTGTGAAGCAGAGTTTACTAAGTCAATTTTTAGAGCATCTAATTTTTTATAAAATCCATAAAGTAAATCAATAAACACTGGATGCACAAACTATCATAGTAAACACTGACTGTATGATGAAAGCTAAACTCTGAAGTAATCGAACTTTATACAGTAATTTTTATTTTATACCCCCTTTATATACACATTTTTTTATTCCTTTTTTTTTCATTCATTTTTTTTTTATTTTTTTTTTCATTCCAGTAATCAGAGGTTGGAACCAGTCACCAAAAATTCAAAAATTTTAGCCCTTATCATTTTGATAAGTTCCTGGGTCATCCTAGTATTTAACTAGTCACCAAAAATCAGAGAATTTTAGCACATATTATATACCAATAGGTTCCTGGGTCATCCTAGTATCCAACATAATCTCAAAGGAGTATAACAACCTATATACATTTTCTTTGGGGTATTGCAGTAAACATTTTATTTTATCAGAGTATAACTAACAGAGTTTAGAGTTCATCAACATCAGTAGTTCTTCATGAAAGGTAATGCACACAGTATTTATAGACTCAGAGTTTAGGACAAAATAAACTAAGAGATGCTATAAATATGAGCCAGTATCATGCTGTGTTAACTTTCTGCACAATCTAAGATTAGATCTCAATAACTCAGAAAGATTCATGATTAATTGCTGAGAATCATGCTTCATACATATTTCTTCATTGGTGTTTTCATTCAGACAAAAATCAACTCAAAGTTCACAGAGTTTATCAAACTTATTAACAGTGTATGACATACAGACATGCTGACAGAGTTTAACAGAGTATGCATAACAGAGCTTAATCAACAGAGTTCACTTAGCATTTAACCAATCAGGAAATATGATTAATACATCACATAAGTAAAGTTTGAATCTAACCAACATTTCTAGTCAGAACCAGAGATCATTCCTAGTTCATTAACCAGCCTTGTAAATGTAGCTTCACTCAATGGTTTAGTGAAGATATCTGCAAGCTGTTGTTCTGTAGAGACAAAATGTAGTTCAATATTTCCTTCTTCCACATGTTCTCTGATGAAGTGGTACCTTATGCTGATGTGCTTGGTCATTGAATGCTGTACTGGATTACCTGTCATAGCAATAGCACTTTGGTTATCACAGTAAATAGGTATATTACTGTACCTCAATCCATAATCCAGCAATTGATTCTTCATCCATAAGATCTGTGCACAACAGCTACCAGCTGCAATATACTCTGCTTCAGCTGTTGATGTGGAGATTGATTTCTGTTTCTTGCTGTACCAGGAAACAAGTCTGTCACCAAGAAACTGACAACTTCCACTAGTGCTCTTTCTGTCTACCTTACAGCCTGCAAAGTCTGCATCAGAATACCCAAGTAGCTTAAAATCTGATTCTCTGGGGTACCACAGACCTAATGATATGGTGCCCTTGAGATACTTGAAGATTCTTTTCACAGCTGTCAGATGTGGCTCTCTAGGATCTGCCTGAAACCTTGCACAAAGACAGGTTGCATACATGATGTCAGGCCTACTAGCTGTCAAGTATAGAAGAGATCCTATCATGCCCCTGTAGTTTGTCATATCCACTGAAACTCCTGTGTCTTTGTCCAGTTTAGTTGCTCTTGCCATGGGAGTTGATGCAGATGAACAGTCAAGCATACCAAATTTCTTGAGAAGATTTCTGGTGTATTTTTCTTGATTAATGAAAATTCCATCTTCTGTTTGTTTCACCTGTAGGCCTAGAAAGTAACTAAGCTCTCCCATCATGCTCATTTGATATCTGGACTGCATGAGCTTGGCAAACTTCTTACAGAGTTTATCATTAGTAGACCCAAAGATGATGTCATCAACATAAATTTGAACTAAAAGGAGGTCACTTCCTTGATTGAAATAAAACAGAGTTTTGTCAATTGTTCCTCTGTTGAATCCACTTTCTAGAAGAAACTGAGCAAGTGTCTCATACCATGCTCTTGGTGCCTGCTTAAGTCCATATAGTGCCTTATCTAGCCTGTAGACATAATCTGGATATTTGGGGTCCACAAATCCTGGTGGTTGTTCAACAAACACTTCTTCTTCAAGCTTTCCATTCAGAAAGGCACTTTTCACATCCATCTGGAACACTTTGAATTTCTTGTGAGAGGCATATGCTAGAAAAATTCTGATTGCCTCCAATCTTGCTACTGGAGCAAATGTTTCATCATAATCTATTCCTTCCTGCTGTGAATAACCTTTTGCTACCAGTCTAGCCTTGTTTCTCGTGATAACACCTTCACTATCAGTCTTGTTTCTGAAAACCCATTTAGTACCAACAATAGATCTGTTCTTTGGCCTTGGTACAAGGGTCCAAACTTCATTTCTTTCAAATTCATTTAACTCTTCCTGCATTGCTGTTATCCAGTCTGCATCTTGAAGAGCTTCTTCCACTTTCTTTGGTTCATTTTTAGACAAGAATGCATGAAACAGACATTCACTTGCAGTAGCACTTCTTGTCTTTACTTTTGCATCTGGATCACCAATTATCAAATCAGGTGTATGTGATTTAGTCCATTTCCTAGCAGAAGGCAAATGACTTCTATCAGCATGTGATCCTCCCCCTTGATCCATGCTCTCCTGATTCTGTTGTGATCTATCTTCGTTTTCTGAGTCAGAATTTGAATTTTCAGAGTCAGAATTTGAATTCTTGACTGTCCAGAGTCAGAATTTGAATTTTCAGAGTTTGAAGCATCAGAGTTTGATCCAGATTTTTCAGTTGACTCAGTATCAGTGTTTGAGTCTTCATCTTGATCATGCTCCCCCTCAACTGGTTCTCCTCTTTGTTGTGACTGAGAAGTTTCTCCAGAATTTATCAGTAGAGGTTCAGAGTTTATTTCAACAGAGTCTGTCAGAATTGTTTCATCAGAGTTTCCTTCATCAGAGTTTAAAACTTCATTTTCAAAGTTCAGTTGATCATATTCGTCTTTGTCTTCAAGTCCAGTTATCTTCTTATCATCAAAAGAAACATGTATAGATTCCATGATCACTTTAGTTCTCAGATTGTAAACTCTGAATGCCTTTGTTGACAGTGGATAGCCAACAAAAATTCCTTCATCTGCCTTTAACTCAAACTTGGTCAACTGTTCTGGATGAGTCTTCAAAACGAAACATTTGCACCCGAAAATATGAAAGTATTTCAGGTTAGGCTTCTTTTTCTTCACCATCTCATATGGTGTCTTTCCATGCTTATTGATCAGTGTTGCATTTTGAGTAAAACAAGCAGTTTGAACAGCTTCTGCCCAGAAATAAGTTGGCAATTTTGCTTCATCAAGCATAGTTCTGGCAGCTTCAATTAAGGTTCTATTTTTCCTTTCAACTACACCATTTTGTTGTGGTGTACCAGGTGCTGAAAATTCTTGTTTCACTCCATTGTCCTTGCAGAATTCTTCCATTGTTGCATTTCTGAACTCAGTTCCATTATCACTTCTGATGATTCTGACTTTGTTGCTTGATCCTTTGTCCAGAAGCTTCACATGCTCCATCAGAGTTGATGCAGTTTCATCCTTCTTTGCTAGAAAATACACCCAGGTGAATCTAGTGTATTCATCAACAATGACTAAAGCATATTTCTTCCTTGCAATAGACAAAACATTTACTGGACCAAAGAGATCAACATGCAGAAGATGATAGGGATCAGTGATAGAAAATTCTGTTTTGCTCTTGAAAGATGACTTCCTTTGTTTAGCCTTCTGACATGAGTCACATAGGCCATCAACATTTAACAGGGTCTTTGGGAGTCCTCTTACAAGATCCTTTCTGATCAATTCATTGATGTTGTTCAAGTTCAAATGTGAGAGTTTCTTGTGCCACTTCTAACTCTCTTCACTAGACATTCTTGTAGACAGGCAAACAGCTTTTCCAACAGAGTCTATCAAAAGCTTGATTTCATAAATGTTGTTTTGCCTGTGACCAACTAGAACAACCTTTCCTGTAGATTTGCTGATAACTTCACAATATTCAGGTTGGAAATCTACATGATATCCCTTGTCACAGATTTGACTCACTGATAGCAAGTCATGCTTGAGTCCTGGGACATGAGCTACATTGTTGATGATGACATTTCCAAGATTGATATTGCCATATCCCAATGTTCTTCCTATATTGCCATCACCATAGGAAACTTTTGGGCCAGCCTTCTCCTCATATTCTGATAGCAGGGCTTTATTTCCAGTCATGTGTCCTGAACATCCACTGTCCACGACTAGGGTTGCCTCCCTATTACCCTGCAATCACAAACAATTACTGAGGATTAGTTTTAAGGATCCAGACTTGCTTGGATCCTTTGGCATTCTTAACTTTGTTAGCTTTTGCAGCGGAATTAACATTATCAGAATTTGAGCTAACAGTATCAGTGTTTACACTTGCAGTATCAACTTTAACCCATTTCAGATTGGGTTTCAGTTCATAGTAATTATGATAGATAGCATGATATTTTCTGCAAGTATAGATGGAATGCCAAGTGCTTCCACAGTGTGTGCATAGAGTCTGTGGCTTAGTTCTAGCAAAATCCTTCTTTACCTCAGACTTTGTAGGTAAAGAATTTATATTTTTATTTTTCTTGCAGAAATTTGCAAGATGCTTAGTACTACCACAGTTATGACATGTCTTTCTTGGAGCATAACTAGCAAGCATTGGTTTATATCCTGAAGTGATGCCTACTTTTCCATTTCTGTTCTTGTTTGACACTTTCTTTTTCTCAACAGATTTTAACTCCTTCAGTTTATGTTTGAGTTGTTTATCTGTCATTGAACCAATATTAACCTGTTTAACACTAGTTTTTACTGGTTTTCTTTGGACAGCTTCTTTTTCATTCTCAGACAAAAATTTACTGGTTCCATGAACAAATTTAGTTCTGACTTTAACTTGATTTTGAAATCTAAGTTCATCTCCCTCATTATAACCTAGACCAACAGTGTCTGTTTGAAAAATCTGTTGAGTGTCCTTTCCAGAATTAGTCCAAGTCCTAATTTTCTTATTTGCTTCCTCCAACTCAGATTCTAGTTGTTTATACTTCTGAAGCAAAATCTGTTCTTTGCAAACAGCATCATCTCTCTCTTTCTGAACTTGTTGCATGTTTTCAAGTTTCTCTTCAACAAGTTTATTTCTCTCTTTAAGTTCAGAATTTTCAGCTTTTATCCTCTCATTTTCTAAAGTCTGATCCCTATAACTTATATGCAGTGACTTAAGAAAAATTCTTAATTGAGCAATGTCATCAATATTATAAGCATAGGTAGTTGGAGGTACCTGATTTTCAGAGGATTCTGATTCAGTAGTAGCCATGAGAGCATAGTTCACTTCTTCATCAGAATCTGAAGTATCTGCCCAATCTCTGCCTTTAGTGTAGAGTACCTTTCCAGTTTTACCCTTCTTGCACTCAGGAGCATAGTGACCCATCTCCTTACACTTGTAGCATTGAATTTCAGACTTATCCTTCTTCCCTTTAGAATCTCTCTTATCAGACTTCCTGTAGCTTTTCCTGTCTTCATTTGAATCCCTAGAAAACCTTTTTCCTTTCTTGAAATTCTTGAAGCCCATTTTCTTGAAAGTCTTCACCATCAGCACAGCCATTTTTCTCATTTCTTCTTCATCATTCTCAGAGTCAGATAATTCAGAAGAGTTTGAATCATAATCAGAGTTTGGTGAATCACTTTCTAAATGTATGACCAAAGCTTTTCCCTTCATTTTCCTTCTTGTTACCTCTTTCTTCTGAGGCTTCTCTTCAACATTAAGAGCAACAGACTTTCCTTTTCTGCTTGATCTCCTGTTTCTCTGCTCCATTTCCAATTCATAAGTTTTGAGCAGTCCATAAATTTCATCAATCTCTGTTTCAGCAAGATCATAGTTGTCTCTAATAGTGGTTGTTTTCACATCCCACTTTTCAGGTAGAGAAAGAAGAAACTTGAGATTCGAGTCTTCTAGATCATACTCTTTGTTGACCAATGACAGATCATTAATCAGTTTACAGAATCTATCAAATGTTTCTGTCATGGTCTCTTCAGGTTTAGCCTCAAAATGATCATACCCTTGTGTGAGTATGTTTCTCCTATTCTTCTTAATAGCTGCAGTTCCTTGACACCTGACTTCAAGTGCATCCCATATCTCTTTTGCAGTGGTGCAGTTAATGACTTTGTTAGACATAACATTGTCTAAGGCACTATGCAGTAAATGCCTAACTTTTGCATCCTTAGCAATTGATGATAGATCTTCAGGAGTCATGTCCTTCTTTTCCTTTGGAACCATTTTTGCTGCTTCACCAGCAACTGCAACAGATAGCTTTGTAGGATTGTGAGGGCCTTCATAAATCCTGTCAAGATATTCTGGATCTGTAGCCTCCAGAAACATAGTCATCTTGACCTTCCACATAGCATACTCTAATGGCCTCAGAATAGGAACCCTGATTGGTTCATAACGACTCACAGTAGTAGGAGCCTTTTCAGAAACAGTAGGTGTTGGTGGAGGAATTTCTGACATGATTATTGTTGTGTTTGGATCTTAACCTGTAATAAAGTAACAGATTGGCTCTGATACCACTTGTTAGGCCGAATACACAAATAATAATCAACTTTGTATGAGAGATTAACAAGTAAAAGCGTTTATGCACTTAAAAAACTTCTTGTATTTCAAACCCTCTTCGTGATGTAAAAATATCACAAAGAGCTGCTAGGTTACAATAATGATAATTCGTTATCGATACCCTTCTAGGGTTAACCTATCTGTATTTATATAACATACAGCTACGATACAATCTCTAATTGATATTCCTAATAATCAGCTATACAATGATATCAATTACAGATTGTCACACGTCTCCTATGTCAACTCGATCTCTTTGATAGCTATCCAATCTTCAAAGATATCGCTTCCATAATTAATCTTTAATCACTGTTGAACAGTAGACGCGCTTCCTCCAGACAGAGTTCGAGCTTCCAACTGTCAGAGTTTACGCAAACGCTGACTGCTTCCAGCTAAACTCTGATAACTTCCTGTAACACTTAAACACTGATTAAAACACATCAATTATATTTAACAGAGCAGAACAAGTTGGGAAAAGGCAAAGGGAAGATATCTGAATATGTTATCTCTAGAAACATCTGGACTGAAGGAGCTGAGATTGAATAAGAAGAAGCAGTTGCTATAATGGTGGATTACTTAGAAAGCACCTTAAACAATCAAGATGAAGATTTCTATATGGAGGTTGAGAAAATCAGAAAAGACTCAGTGGGAGCCTTCTCTAGATTTTCAACACTACTAAAGGATAAGGTTGTTAGTGTCTCTGTGAAGGTCAGTGATGACAAGAGATGGGCTGTAGAGGTGTATTTGGACACAGGGTTCTCAATGTTCATCACCATGCAACCGTTGCAAAGTCTTTCAACAAGAGTGCTAAATGTAATGGCATCCAAAGTGAAAGCTAATTTTATAACTTTCAATGAAATTCTATTGGTACAAATCAAGGAGCTAGTGGAAAGTAAACTCCCAGAAGTAATTCTGGATCCATTTGGTATAATCTACAGAATGCTTACAAGGGCAAGAGCAAAGAGGTTGGGTTTTCTGATATTAAATGGTGAGTCAAAGTTAACAACTAACTCAATCATGGTGATACTGAAATAGGTCCTCAAGTCCAAAATAAGTCAGGAGGAGGTCAAAGCTGTGAAAGCTATTCACTCAATATTGGCATAGAGAGATGAGAGTCTTAGCTCTCAAGTAAAAAATTGATTTCTAAAGCTAATGCCAAAAGAGGTGAAAGGGGTGGAAGTTGTGTTTATGATGACACTCTTGATGATGAGGATGAAAATGATGTAGTTGGAGGATCTGGTGTAGCCAAGAATGTTGGCAGAGAAGCTGCTGAGAATGAAGGAAATCAATCTAAGGAAGAAACAATGGAGGAAACCCCAAGTACTGAAAAAAAAGATACTGGTACTACAGATGAAGGGGAGATTGGCATTCTTGAAGCTTTGGAGGCAATTGCATTAAGGAGTGCAGTTGACAATATTAATACTGAAAAGGATGCTGTCAACAAAGAGGCTGTCAAGGATGTGGAAGTTGCTGTCCAAGAAGACACTGTCAAAATTAACACTGTCATGAAAGATACTGTCATGGCTGATAAGGAAGACACTGTCATGGACTTAAAGAATGATGCTGTCATGGGTGAAAATAAAGAAGCTGTCAAACCCAATAGGACAAAAGCCAAGGCAAAAGCATGGTTTTCCAGACAGGAAACTGAAGAAGAGAAACTTGAAGTACAGAAAACCCTCAGAAGGAGAAGAAAGAGCTTTTCTGGCAGGAAAAAAGCTACATGGCTTGGTGTTAAGAAGCCAATACAAGCTAGGCCCATGAACAGTTTTGAGGTGCAAAAAGAAAAGGCTCAAGAGCGAATTGATAAAGTCAAAGTAGAGCTAGATAAGAGTAAGGAGAATGCAACAAAATATATCCTTTGGAATGGAGATTCTAGACTCTTGGATGTTGAAAAGGACTTTACTATGGTAATTGATTCAAAAGTGATGCGCAGAGTTGAATACTTTATGTTGGAAAGGATGGTGGAGCTTCTGAAAAGTTATGACAATGTTCACAGCAAAGTCATGGAACACATTCAGAAATACCAAGCTGACAGATATGCAAAATTCTATGAGTATTAAGGTGACTGGCGAGCACATGATGATGCTAATATTGTTGTTAGCTCAGATGAGGAAAAAATTTGTCATGACTATAATTAGGCAGAAATGGAGTCTCGCTATACAAAAGCAGCAATGGCTTCTTATTATGTAGAAGAATCATCCAAGTATACTAAAAAATCAACTAAACTTGCTCCTAAGCAAACACCTGATCAAGTGGAAGCTGAGCTACTAGAAAGGTGCAAGAGGCCGAACAAACTAAAAAGTGAAGAACCAAATTATCAGCCTTGTGTGCATAATAATCCTCTAAGGATTAAGGAAGGAAAAGAAGAAATCTTTGTGGACAGGTTTCACAAACTGAGGACCAGTGTACTAAAGAATCTGTACTGGAAGGTAGTTGGATCAACTAATTTCAATGAAGAAGTATGCTCATGGGAGATTGAGACCCTTCTTCAATTAAGAAAGGGTGAAGATTCAAAGTTGGATAGAAATATGAGGGAAGCCTTATATGCATTTCCGGGCAGAAGATTCAAATTTGATGGAGGCATCCTAAAATTCAGAACATATGCCTATGATCATGAAACATGGATGGACCTCAAAGATGTATTAATGTCCACCTTCTTAACAATTCAAAAGTACATTGATGAAATTGAAGATGATGCTTTGTCTCCTGAGGAAAAGGGTCTAGTGGAAGATCTCAAGAAGGCAGTACAAGAAGCTCTCAAAAGAGAGGCAGAAGCCAAACAGAAAAAGACAGCTCAAACTCAAGCTAAGTAAATTTTATATCTGCTCAATCTAGAGGAGTTTCATTTCAGTAGTAGCTAGATCATTGTCCTTTGAAATGTTAAATATTTGGAAATATTCTGGACTCATTTACATTCATCAGAAATGAAGTTTTAATTATTCTGATCTATGTTAGTTAAGTTGTCAGCATGCTTAGATTGTAAATTTGTTGTTATTATCCATAAAAACAAATTGGGGGAGATTGTTAGGATTTATGGGCGATAGCATAGAAGTCAACTTAACTAGATTATATCTGTTTAGTTTATTGTGTAGGCTAAGTAGAACATACTGTCACAACCATAGTGTGTTCTTGTAATCAAATAAATTACTGTCATGTAATAATAGTATATCTTGGAAGAAGTTCATGTACATGTTCAAGCCTCAAGGAATCACTCCGACATAGATGACTTTACACAACATTTTTGCATGGTGTTGCCGTCTGAAAAAGTGATGACATAGCTATTTTCATCCTTACTTATTACAACACCAAGTATTTGTGTTAGCCTAGACATGATAAGTGTTGGCGTAGATGTTGTATATAGTTATTTTCAACCGTACCTATTACAACACCGAGTATTTGTGTTAGCCTAGACATGATAAGTGTTGGCGTAGATGTTTTATATGGTTAAATAAAATATAAATTAAATAATCATTTTACATAAAAGTGATAAAAATTCTTAAAAAATGATTTATTTATTTTTTTGGAATTTGAGTTGTAGTGAATGGTATTTTTTTGAATGTAATATATTTTTCAATAATTTTAAAATTGATAAATTTAAAACTTTTACATTTTTTAATTAAGAAATTGTATATATATATATATTAAAAATAATTTACAATAAATAACCCTTTACATAAAAAGTAAAAAAATTATGAAATGAATTTATTTATTATATCAAAAATATTAAATTAAATAGGAATGAAAATGATGATTTTTTTGAATAATTTTAAATTAAAAATATTTTGTTAAAAAAGTTTTCAAAAATGAAATAATTACAAATGTTGCAAAAAAAAAGAAGAGGAAAGCACGAATGTCGATGAAAATGGGTTGAGCGGCAAATTATACCGCCTGTTTCAACAATTATTGTCCTAAGTCAAAACAAAGACCCCCAGCTTAGGGATTTAAGGATTATTCACAACCTACAACTCAAACTCACAGCCGCTCACTCTCAAAACTCACTCTCATAACGCAATTGGGGATTAGAGCTTCAATTGAGGATTCAAGCAGGGAGTATTGAGTTTTGTGTATTGTTGTATTGCTGTTAATTTCACTCTGTTTCGTTCTATCTCTCTCCCCCTCCATCTCTTTCTCTGTCTTTCTCTCCCTCTTTCCCTGTCTCTCTCCACCCCCGCTCTCTCCCTCTTTCCGTCTCTCTCCATTTCAGACTCTATCTCTCACTGTATCTCTTTCTTCCTCTTTGTCTCTCTCTCTCTCTCTCTCTCTCTCTCTCTCTCTCTCTCTCTCTCTCTCTCTCTCTCTCTCTCTCTCTATCTCTTTATGTCCCACTCTCTTTAAATCTCCCTATAACTGTCCCGAAAAATAAACAAAGTTGATAGAGAGAGAGAGAGTGAAATCAAATGTTTATTGTTTAATTTAGTTTGTTTATGTTTAAATAAATCAGATGTCATTACTTATCTTTACATTGGCGTGTAGAACCCTTACATGGCTGAACTTGTGCGAGAAAGGTTTGCGAGTGTCGACAATGTCAAGGTATAAAAACCCTTTCTTTCCCCTTATATTTTGATAACTTTTATCTGCTATGCAATATTCTATGTGTACATGATTAGTGTCACACTGATCTTTCTCTTTAATTACTCTTAGTTGCAATTACTTTTTCGAATGACCTTGTGATGCATACTTCTGGTAGTTTAAGTGCTTAATAGTAGTAATAGAAAATAGATTCTTAATTGTTTAAGTGCTTAAGTTCCTTTGATTCTTCATATTATATACTTTCAGAAATACAAATTTTAAGATAGCTAACTTGGCTAATATTTTGCAGGTAGTCTCTAATCTTCCATTTAATATCAGTACAGATGTAATTAAGCTTCTTCTTCCGATGGGAGATATTTTATCAGAAGTTGTCTCTTTCTAGAAGTTCAAATTACTTCTTCAAATTTTAGAATTTGTCTCCAAACATTATCTGCCTTCTATATGTTTTGTTAGGACACTATGTTCTGCAACTTGCACAGCTTATTGTCATATCAAAAGCAAAGATCAACCTCAAAGGAATTGCAGTTAGTACGACTTGATGGCATGTAATGTAGCAAATTATATTTGTAATCTACTGATTTACTGAACTGGAATACTTATAAAGTGAGCAGATTGGGAATACTAGGACATTATTTCATCCGGGGCCGGGAGAAACCCAAGGTGGTAGTTTTGGAAGCTTCGGTTAAGACAATCTAATATGGTGATATTCTCTAAGATATGAAGACAAACCCTCTGATTCTTTAGTTCTTTTATACACCACTTTACTAATAATAGCAGTTACAATAAACAAGTACATTTCTCTCTTCCTTTGCTTTTGGGTTGATATGAAGATATTTTTTATTTCCTACATTTGTTGGTGCCTGTCTCATTTTTGTGAGAATGGTGTAACATTTGTTGTAGGTAAAGAAGTCCCACATGTTGCCATCCCCCAAAATATAAATTAAAATAAATAAATTAGCTTTCACAAGTAGGTCTGTGCAGTGTACTTTACTTTTCTCTTCAGATTGTATAACCAAGTTGCAATCTTATAAATTTCTCTGAGACTGTTCATTTTTTTCAGAACTGTGGCATATACAAATCACACTGTACTACCTGAGGCTTTAGAGAAATGGAGTTTAAGCCTTCTGCAAGAATTGCTTCCTCGACATATTGAGATTATAGAATTGATTGACAAGGAGGTAAATCTTAACACAGTTATTTGTTGATTTTTAGTTGGTCAAAATGTTTATTATACAAACACTTAGATAGAGTTTGGTTGGCTGGAATGAAATGTATGGAAATAGAATGAAATTTACGCTATCTTGTAGACTTCTATGCATAATACCCAATCCACAATTTCTTAGTAAGCTTCATTCCCACCACTTTAGATGTGAATGTTTATTCTTTTATCTGTCTCATTCATGGCATTCACATGTATAATCACGTCAATTACACCTTTATTATTATATTCATGATCAACTGCTTTAGAAAAAAAAACTGTTTTCACTAGCTTCATTCCTCTTTTTGAAGATAAAGGTAACATTTGAGCCAGATCCACAGCTGCCAAAGCTGGTTCGAATGGCAAAATTATGTGTTGTCTCTGGGCATGCAGTGAATGGGGTTGCTGAGATTCATAGCGAGATAGTAAAGAAAGAAGTGTTTAATGAATTTTATAAGGTAACTAGGCTAGTGGAATATTACTACCTTGCTATCTTACTTACTACAGCCTTAGTAGAATAGGTAAAGGTTGAAATTTTGGACACGGTGATAATGCTTTCGAACTAATGTACTGATATTATTTTTATAGTTGTGGCCTGAGAAATTTCAGAACAAGACTAATGGGGTCACACCAAGAAGATGGATACGTTTCTGTAATCCAGAGCTAAGTAAAATCATAACCAAGTGGATAGAAACTGAAGACTGGGTGTTAAATACCGACAAGTTGGTAGAACTTAGAAAGGTAACTTTCATCTTTAGTTCCACGCTTCGTAGAGAGATATAGGAGAAAAAGCAAGACTACTAACATGTCCATATTTGAACAAGCTTAGTGCTTTCCTACAGGATTCATCATATTCTTCTTGAGTCATCAGCCCACTTTTCAGTATCTGGAAGAAAGCTCATATGTTACATCAGTTTGTATCAAAAAATGAGAAACCTGAACAAGATTAATAAACATGTGCATATCTGTAAATTCCAAGTCATAACAAAATTTGCCTTCATATCAGCCTTCTGACTTGTATGAAGTGGCTAGTAGTTGGTGGTGGAAAAGCTAAAAGATTAACATATGATAACTATTATAATTTTTTATTATACAAATTTTGAGAAATGACTTTATAATTATTAGCTACTACTCAAAGATTAATAACTATTATAATGGTTGCATTTGTAATTCTATTTCTAATTGTTGCAGGTTCTTTTTTGATGGGAGACCAACTATGGAGCATTATATAGACTGGAATAGGCTTAGAGCACCAGCAATGGAAATTGGACCGCACACTCTTCATCCCTCAGATTTCTTAGATGACTTAAAAGCAGGGGATCACATCGAAATTCAGTGGAAAAGAAAAAGATGGCAGGCCAATCATCGAACGCACTAGCTTTTAGTTAGATATATAAGTTATGATATTAGTATGATACTAGCTCTTAGTTAGATATCTAAGTTATGATCTTAGTTAGTATTTGATGTTTATGATATTTAGGTACTAGCTAGTTATGGTATTTTGTGATGTTGATCATATGTACTGAATTATGTTGGTATGTTGGGGTTGAACTGAAAACAGGAGGTTGTAAGTACCATTGTACTGGAAAAGCTTATGTATAAAATGCACATTTTTATTTTGCATTAAAAAGGTGTTGTAGTAGTTTTAATAGAATGTTGCAGTATTGCATGATAAATGTTGTAATAGACTAATAAGGTGCTGAAATAGCTATGAAAAAGGTGTTGCAATAGCTATGACAAAGTGTTGCAACCTGTCAGTGGGTCCCGCTTGTCAGTGGGCCCCGCCACCTGTCAGTGGGTCCTGCCACGTGTCAGTGGGTCTTGCCATCCGTCAGTGGGTCCCACCTGTCAGTGGGGCCATTTTACAACAAATGTGTATCCTATGGCAACACATTTGATCATGTTGCTGTAGGTGTAAAAAGTGTTGCAACGGACCTTACGCCAACGTCGAAAAAGCTAACACCCGAAAAGTGTTGCCATAGAGATTTTTGAGGCTACGCCAACAATTTTTAGGCGTTCAGCAACAGTTTTGAAGTGTTTCCGAAGTCCATCTATGGCGTAGTGAATACATCAGGTCGACGGCAAGAATAAATGTTACTATCATGACATTGACAGTAAGGTTACAAGAAGACAACATGTTGCAGGTCATGACCGAATATTATATCTGAAAGCAACATTGGCGGATGCATGGAGACATCAACTTTGATATATATCTTGACATCAAGTCTGGAGTTCCTGACATCAACATTGGCGGGGAATTCATATTGTTAGCCAAAACATATAATATTGACAACAGACTTGATGCATAGGATAATGTCTCAATGGAATCCATTTGAATTGGGGATTTTCCAAGTCAAACATGTGACAGATTGTATGTTCAACTATAGGCGTGCTGCAGTATCCCAATATTGTAGCAGACCTATGAAGACTACGATAGAAGCTTGAGAGGTTACAAGATGGAGCTTATCAATTCGAGGGTATGGCAAATCAACATCTACCAAAATTTTGTAAGCTTAAAATGGAATGTATCTAGGTTGCTTTTTATGTACTGATAAGATGGATTGTATAGCAACTTAGGTAAGTCACATAGGTATGCAATTTGTAAGGAGCTGTCAATTGAAAATGACAGCAGCTCCACAACCCATGTAGATAGTGATGGTAGAGAAAAGTGAGATATATGTAGATTCAACTATCATCCTATCAGAAACACCCATATACATCTCTCAAGGAGATGAAGCTTGAGAAAACACTTTTTCTTGAGGTTGTACCAAAACATTGCAAAATAAATAAAACATTTATTTTGTGAGAATCACTTGTGTAAATCTACTTGTGTTTGCATTTCTTCTACTGATAGCTTATAATCTTTATTGCTGTTGTTGAAGTAAAGATTTAAGTTTATCAGTATTGCATTTAACCCCCCCTTCTGCAATACTCCGGGACCAACACTCGATATATTAAGATATGGACCAATGTTAAAAATAACATTTTCTTTGGATATAAATTATGAAAATAACATTTTTCGGAAGGGGGTGTTAAAAATACCAATTTGGATACGCATTTGAGGTTGGGGTAACGTGGGTTACGCATTTGGGGTTGGGGTAACGTGGGTTACGAAATAGTCAGTCGGGTAATACATGTATTACAAAACCTTGAATACACAATGTGCAGTTGGGTAAAGCTGGGATACGCATGTCTGATTTGCGTATCCAGTGTAACGCATTGTCATCCTGCGTTATGACGTCATATGACGTCATTATCGTCTTTCCACAGACGAGAGCTCCAGAGATGACAATACATGACGATTCCGGCGAGTTTTTCGATCGATCCATTCATCTGTAGCCGGAACTTTCCCACCACATACCATATACCATTACAATCGCAATCAAATTCTCTACACACCTATACAAATTTTTAGCATTTTATATGCCAGAATGGAAACGTCCAAAATGAACCCTAAACGTCGGAGGATAGAAATTGATTGGAGGAATAAGAAGGAAATGATTCGGGGGTCCTGTTCCGGTGCTGTAGTGAGTGGGATAGTGTTCAGATAGGGGAGATCGGAGCTCGTCGAGCTAATCGCCGGCAGTCGCCGGTCGCCGAGAGAGACGGAGCTACAATAGAGGGGGATACGCATTACGTACATGTGTATGTGTAGTACGCATTTTCTGTTTGGGTAACCAAATGGGTATTATTCGTAACTGTTCACGGGAATTGGTATTCTTTTTTTTTTGAAATAGTTGTTATTTTCAGCATTTATCCTTAAGATATCAGGTTCTGCATAAACCCGAGCAAGTAAGAAGTGTATGTTGTAAGAAGCATTGAACTACAAGGAATCACATAACCATAATAAATTATATAAACTACTCAATTAGTTGATGTTGCTGCTAATTATAAGGTTACTTTTAGCTAGTCGATGTCAGGTGGCAAACAGGAAATCCTTGAATATGTGAAGAACATATCACCAGGGGCGGACCCATAGCTTGGGCTATGGGTGCCCAGGAACCCACTGGATCATATGGATCATATGCTAAGCCCATACTATTTTGAAAGTTTGAAGAAGAAACCATTGAAAACTCTATCAGGAACCCACTAATTCTTTTAAAAGAAAAAAAGGAACCCACTAGTATTTTTAAAAGCCCAGTAGTTAGTAGCCCAAAACATTATAAAAAACACCCAAATACCATTTGTAATTTTATTGTAGCAAGTAAAAAAACAAAAAAAACAAAACACCCTCTTCGACTCTCTGCCCCTGTTCATTGATCTGCTACTAGTGCAGTGCCGAGGGCCGAGTGACCAATCAAGAGTGATATGTTTATACAAGGAACCCACTCGAAAATTTTCCTAGGTCCGCCACTGCATATCACCATTGCTATTTTCAGTATGATTGAACACGATAATTTCCGGACAACTATAAATGTAAAAATGACTTTGGATCTTTATATGTATTGTCTTTTATTAGTTATCTCACAATAGAAATTCCTTACGCATAAATTGATTAATGTATGGGCGTTTATGACTCAGGGGTTACTTATCTGCAAATAGATGTTGTTAATTTCTACATTCACCCGTGTAAGGGAAGACCTCTGGAATTGGTAGATTTTACTGCATGAAAAAAACTGTATGCTCAGTCCAGACTCCAGACGAACATCCCTTGACCCCCTGTTTCACACACTCATTTAAATTCTTAGTAAAAAAAAACCTGAATCCAATATCCCCTCTCTCCAATTTTCGATATTCTTTCTTTAGAAATAGAAGAAAACACTCATCCAAAATAAGTTGCATAACTGACTATTTATTACACTTCGCAAATTGACAACCGTATTTAATTTTATACAGCAACTATACATATCAATTATCAGCCTTCTCTTCCCCTCCCCTTTTATAGTCCTCTGCCTTTCACCATTTACTACCACCTGCCAGGATGTCAGTGCATGCATAAGAATTAAAAATGGTTCAATATTCTCGAAACACAATAACCAAACGATGTAGGGAAAATATTAGCTAGAAGAACTCGAGACAAGCAAGACATAAACAAAGATCACTGAGAGAAGATCTTGTGATCAAGACGAAAGTACGTAAAACAACTTCTATTTGTCATCTTGATATGGAAAATGAATTGAGGCTCAACTGATAGTGTTAGTGCCCTAGAGACAATGTAGTTGTTATTTAATGATTAATTTCATACTAATTATTCTACATTAATTTATTATGTCTTAATTTACTGCGATATAATTGTTAGAGTAATAAATGTCCTTGGAATATGGAACACGTATTCTATATCTTTAAGTACGTGACTTAAAAATGAGATTATAAGAATAGTGTTTATATTCCTAAATATCCCTAATCGAGCATTATTAATATGGGACAATTATAATGCATAAAGATTAGTATGTTTGTTGACCGATGATCACATCTCATTGGTCATAGGTATAGTGATACTAAAGTCAAGAACATAGGTGCATGTAATATTCTACATGGCACAGGATTGACCCACGGTGAAATTCTACATGTTGATAATGTCATTAGAAAGACTCACAGTGATAATGGTGTAATGATCCTTAGACCTGAGATCATTATATTTCTATATGAGGATTAATATACTTTGACTACATTAAAAGTTACCTTTGACTGGGTAATGATAAAAGTGGACATCGGGTATATTATGAGTCATATGAGAAATATGAATGATAGATATAGGATTTAACCCTCCAATTATTAGGAGAGATATTATTGGTCTCTTGATTGAGTGAGACTGTGAAAATGCATGGCCATGCTCAAATATTGATTTGTTTTAATAGTCTACTCATTGATCAAGGAAATCCGGATTAAATATTGAAGAGGATGACTAAAAACATGCCTCGAGCTTAATCTATAATATTTGGTTAAAGGGATTATATTACACGGAAACATTAATCACGAAAGGTTTAATTGGATCACCATTTAATTATTATTACTTGGGTAGCAATGATGTATTACTAGATGCCGCTCATTGTTTACAATTTTAATTAGATATTAAAATTGTTGCCAACGTAATAATAACATATTGGGTCACACACAAAGAACGCTTGAAGGAGAAATAATTTAAATTATGAATTTAAATTAAATAAGTAATTTGTTCTATTTATAATATTAATTAAGTATGACTTAATTAATTAATTAAATAGAAAAATGGAATTACTTTACTAATTCCGAAATTAGTTATTAATTAATTAAGTGAGATTTAATTAAATAATAAATTGTAATTTCGAATTAGTATTAATTATAATTGGATTATAATTAGAAAACTAATTCTCTTCTTTCTATATATATCCCTTTATGGCTGATTTTATATAGCGATATAAGTTTTAAAAAACCCTAGCCGTTCTTGAGAAAAATAAAGATGATAGAGAGAAAAGTAGTTTTCGGGTGCTAGTACACATCAATCCTTCGAGAAAAGCGTTCGTGTGGATACCGGTAGAGCGTAGATCGCGAGAGCGGGATGCGTGGTGATTCAAGTAGCTAGGATCTCTAATTGTCATCCGTTGATAAAGCTTCTTTAAGGTAATCATCTAACCCCGAATTAAATATCATGTTTTTGCATGGATCCTGCGATTGGGTTTCGATTTTATTGTTTTGATTATTGATTTCCACTGGGTTTGATGCCCCGAAACCCTTCATCAACACCCTATGATGGATATGTAAATTGTACGGAATGACCACATTGACGCATCACAATAACAAGTAATGATAAACGATAACAAGATTATGATAAACACAACAAGAACAGTGATTATAAACCCTCGGGAGATTGAACCGCAGAACAATCTCTACCCCAAGCCATCCCCGGCCAAATTGATACATCATCAATATTCAGAGAAAAGTTTTATATATAATCAAAGTCTGCCTCTTTAAGAAGCTAATTCAAACATATATATAGGTTATTTACAAACCCACACAGCTTGGTAAAATTAGAAGTTTAACTCCCACCTAACTAGTATTGATATCTAGCTGCAACTACTAACAGCTAGATTGTACACAAAGTCAACATAAATAGTCAATAACATTATAAGTAGGATACACACTAAACCTGATCAATTTAAAACTAATATTAGAAATAACTAAATTAGTTACTAGTAAATAAAAGAGATCCTTTTTATTTTCATTCCTCATCACACATGAGATGCAGGGACCTAGTGTAAAATTAGTATTTAAAAGTAATTTTATGAGTAAAATTTGTAAAGAGTTTAATTTTTGTGCATGGAAAATGTATACATATGTGTATAACTTATAAATATTTATATAGCTAAAACCACTAGACATATTGCAAACTTGCAGTGCACAGAACTAACTTACCAATGCAGCGGGAAGGTTACCGGCTAAAGAGGACTAGAAGAAAATCAATCAATATTACAGAGAACAAGTTAAATTAGAGAGTGTACTTGTGTTTAGGATACTTGAAAGTACTTTCTTTTCTTTATAAGACTCTACTAACCCCTAATTTCCTTTGGTATGTCATTCTAGTGTACAAATAATTTCACAAACAGAATCTTTGAGCATATAATTCTACATGAAAGTGACTGCAAAGTTATGAATTATCCGATTATGCATATAAACAAAACTAAAAGGTCAAGATTGATGAAAGAAAACTTGATTGAATTCTTAGACCAAAACAATTAATGCATATACTAGGTAGCTTTGATGAGGCCATTTAGAGCATAAGGTGTTCTTTCTAGAGTAACACCTTATATAAAGAACAATATAGAATACTATCATTAAACTTATATAAAGAGTAATACGAATTTTGCAAAGGAAGCAATAGATACACCTCAAACAAATGAGTATGATGATCGTCGTCTTCTTGTTATATTTGATAGATTCAAGGAAGTCAACCCTACAAACCAGTTATACATTGATGCTTTGCACCATGAAATCGTAAGAATATCTTCTAAGTATGACAAGGTAAGTAATGAGTTGATGATATTTGTTGATTGTCATAAGACAGGGTCATTTAGAGTATCGCTTCAATTCTTTCAGAATAGGACTCTAACTGAGCTTTGGGTTCTTATGCCAAAAGTATGCACGTCTTCTAAATTGGGTACATTGTTAAAAGAGAGACTGAGAGAGTATGCTGAAAGGGTTGGTCCAGAAGTTATAGCAGAGCCAGGCCAAGTAAAGTTTCTAAAAGGCAACATACTTCAGACATGCCATCTTAATACAAAATCTTTGTATGTGTATTCTTCTAAGCACCTGGTATGTATGGAGTATATTCTCAGAAATCCTGGCTTTGCATCTCAAGAGAAAAGGGAAGCTGCAGATCATATTCAGTCTTATGCACATCAAAGAATTCGTAAGTATGAAAACCTCAAGAAAAAATTGATAAAGCAACTCAGACTTCAACCAATCTTTCATGAAGGCTTAATATCAAAAAGAGATCGTGTCTACGACTCTCAATTGCACAAACTACTGCTAGAACAAGAAGTGGAACCTGGAGAAATAAGGATGGAAGACCAACAAAAGTGAAGAACAGCTCTACAAGTTATATTCTTAGAGCTTTGATAGAACAAGATAGGATAATTATAATACATGATCAGTCTAGAGGATCATCTATTTTGTATTTATCTTTATGTTTGAATCTGGAAATTGTTTATAAATACCAGAACTTGTTTATTATTTACTTTGCATTTAAAGTTTTATCTTTTTATTTATTTAAGTTGGATTAGTTGAGTTATCCTCTAGAAATTTGCTTGTTATTGTTTAACAAACAAATAGGGGGAGATTGAAAGGCATATGACATAGCCTATTTGTAGTTCGAGGATCCTAATCAACTTAAATTAGATTGTAATAAGTAAATAATATATAAACTATCTCAGGAATCTTAGAAAGTAATATCAGTCAAAAGAAAGAAAAAAGTCAATCTATAGTTTTGATGTTTTACACTGGAAGAAGATTCAGTCAGCTAATCAAGCCTCAGTGTAGGATTAAAAGCAAATGGATTCATTTAACAGTGACGAAGATATCTGCAGTGACAGTGACAGTACAGACATAGTGAAAAATGATTAAAAGAAATAAGAAGAGAAAAAGAACCAAATCTTAAAGTGAAGAATGAAGAACAATAATTGAAGATGGTCGCTTATGAACCAGACAGTACATCAAGCGTCATCAAAATTATCCAGTGGTTGCTCCTTATATTTTACAGTGGTTCAGAAGAATTTTGGTTATCAAGGAGTAATAATAATTCTTTTATTAATTAACTAAAATAAATGATTTATTTATCTAATAAATTAATACAATAAGAATTAATTTATTTAGTAAATTAACTATCATAAGTTAATTAACAATTTCGCAATAGCACTTATTTTAGGAATTTTAACAATTTTTAACAGCAATTCCAAACAGAGCCTTATATTCATAGTTCTTATCAATATTTTTATCAACAAATAGAGAAAAATTCATGTTGAATTTTCTAATTTGTTCTTATCAATTTGATAACACTCTGTACTGATTTGTAACAACTCTCAAGTTTAATATATCGTTATTTAACTTGAATCTTGTTTCATTTACTTCCGCTTTTATTTGTCTAAACTAAAGTTATATTCACAAGATAAATTTGAATTAAACGGTATAGTTTGTATTCAACCCCACTTTTACAAACATATTGGACCTAACAGATTCTATTTTTATTCATAAAACATCATTTTTGGTGTGAAAATTAGAATCTAAATGCGATTTTTTAATGTTCTTTATTGTTTTTTATATAAGGATGTTTTTCATGGAGCAATGACCATATATATATACATTTATATCTAATGGATCTATTGATGGTTTGAAATTTAATTTTTTAATAATTAAGCTTAAATATTTTACAAGTTACAAATGAATATTTGTTATAACAAATTTCTGGATGAAGGGATCAAATTCAAAAATTGGAATAACAAATAATAAACTTTTATTATTTGAATTATGTCATCGAGCTTGTGACATATGACAATATAGATGGATACATTTAACATATGAAAACTGATCCCGTGGCTTCAAAATATAAAATTACAGAATTTTATTGATTAAGATAATTTAATATCAATGAACCGTCGACATATGACAATATGACAACATATGATACATATACCTTTAACATATGAAACTGATCTCGTGGTTCCAAAATATAAATTTGTAGAATTTTATCGAGAAGACAATTTTTTTATATCAATGAGCTTATTAAAAAGTAAACTACTTAATTTTTATAGAAGATTATTTATAATATCGTTTGATGTTGATAGAATATTAATATAAGATCTTGGTAAGGTCTTCCACTCTTCCTCCACCTTAATGCGGTACACAATGACATTGCTGACTGTGTTAGCATCATCTTCGTCATAAAATGGTACAACCTCCCTTTCCCTTACCAAAAGGCCCTTTGCTACCAAGCAACGAAAGACTTCATCATCTATACCTTCTGATACAGCATGATAATTGAAAGAAGTGCATAGAAACCAGCATTTATAGAGCTCTTTATCTTTGAGTTTTTCCCATTCAGTGCAATTATCATTCAACCTGTACATACCAGTGACACGTTCATCATCATCAAGACAAAATTTCCACGCTACTCCTTCACCGGTCCCGACTATATCAGAGTATGGATGCCCGACAAACTGTCGTCCTGTAAACCATTCAGAACTTGACAGATTGAAAACCAGGCCTGCTTCTTAAACTCAATTCCTGGCAGGCCTGCTCCGATCTACCCACCACCTCCGACCTTCTCCGGCGACCTCTTCTGTCGACCTCCTCCGACGTCGGCGATGAGTTGAACGAGGATGATGTCCTCTGGATCGACGATTTCTCCCAGGCAAATCGCGATCTGTTTCCGGTGAACCGTAACGGACCACCACAAGATGGTCTTATGGGCATGTTCAAGTTATTTTTCCAAAGAGTCCGTATATTTGCAATTACTATACTAGGGTACAGTAAAATTGTAATTAGTAAAAAAGAGTAAAAGTAAAAAATGCAAATTTTTACTTTTAAAATATATTTATGAAAAAAGCTCATTAGAATTTACACTAAAATTAAATTAATCATATCATTCTCATCCTAATTTATTTATCGTGGTTTTTTAACAATTTGTTTTAAATACAAAATTTATTTTATTCAGTACATGCATAAATTACCTATTTTTTAAAGTGATAAGATGTTTATTAACTTATCTATTTTTTATTTAAAGTAAATCAAAATTATACTATTATATTTTACGAGCTAATTTTTATAAATATCAACTACGATCATACTATAATATATAGTTATATATTACAGATTAATTTCCATAAATACTTATTAATTAATAATCACAATTTTTAATTTAAAATCAATCATAAATATATTATTATTTACTGACGCATCTATTCTTTGCACCTCTCTATGTATAGAGCCATTTTCCAAAATTGCGCATTTGTCAATTGATTTAAATACAAATATATAATTTTAATACATGAGTTTATTTTATCTATATTATATAATATAATATTTTAAGATAACAAACTCTCAATCTACAATCATAAGCTGCAATCAAATCTGAATAAATCTACTATCACTGAACTAAAAATTTTAAAAATTAAAAAAAAAATATTTACCTACCTATTCTAAATGAACGTTCAAAATTTAGGTTATATAAACTTTTTAATTACTCGATTATAAAACAAACTAGAATCAACCAATTAAAATACTTAATTGAATTTTAATTCAATTATCATTAACATTTTACTTATACGTATTTTTTAGTTATTCAATAATTAACGGGACAAACAAATTGAAGTGATAGTATGTTCGAATTATTCAAAATACAAAATATACTCTCAAATAGTATAATTTGTTGTATAAGTTATCAATCAAAAAATAAAGATCTTTACACAGTTAATGAAAATATTGTTAGCAAAATTTATATCAAATTGGTCAACTAAGCACAAATTTTTTTATAATTCACTAATTATTTTTATAAATAATTAATTCATCAATAAAAGGTCATACAACATCTACAAAAATAATCAAGATCGAATAAACACATATTAAAATAGATCATTTCATGGTTTTCCTTCATTCAAACTACGATCGTTGATCAGAAATTATGGTACATACCTCGCTTATATCACCAAAATATATTGTCTTTTTGGTGAGATAATCCAATAATTTATTGTAATCGTGAAAAATATATATATCTGATTTGTCAAAACGTATTCGAACAATCAACCATAACTGCGATTCTATATTATCCAAATCAATGAACCATTATATTAAATCCTCTAGATCTGAGATCCCATATGCCAGAATAAAATAACCTAATCTCACAAAGAGAAAGAACAGAACCCAATATGGGACAAAATTCACTAACGGGGTACTAAACTTTCAATAAATAGATATTTTTACTGAAAAACAAAGTGAAATCAAGGAAGAAAAACGAGAGTTATCATTCACATGGAGAAAGTACAAAATCCAATATATCAGCAAATAAAATACACCAACGGGGTACTAGACTCTCAGGTAAAAATAGATGTTTATTCAAAAAGCAAAGCAAAATCAAGGAAAATAACAAAAAGAAGGTTTATCATCAACCAAAACACTAATGTCAACCCCTAAACTTTACTTTAGTATTTTGGGGAGAAGAGGAGAGAGGAACCGCTTCGACCTTATTATAAAAATCACTAATATTGATAAATAGATATGTCGATACATATAAAATTATATATTGTTCCTAATAAAAGGTACATTTTTAATTTTGCATTCTTGAATAAAAGTAATATTATCAATTCTGATATCTTAATCTAAGAGCGGACATATCGAATTTGCTTGGTTGGTTGATAATATTTTGTTGCCCAGTAATTAACAATTGTAGAAGGGGGTGTTGAATACAATTGTATAATATTTTCGATTTAAACAATAATATTAACACAAGTATGAATAAATAACAGTTTTATTAACTCTGGTATAAAACTGTTACAAACTCTCTCAAGAAATTCTGATGTTCTTGAGAGCTGCTAGGTTACAAGATATCTCGTGTAAGCGATTACTCTTAAGTAAAACCTAAACTATGTTTATTTATATACATCACACAGCTACTCTATCAATTACTCCCTCTGTCCCATTTTATGTGAACCACTTTCCTTTTTGGTACGTCCCAAAAAGAATGAACATAATATACTTACTATTTTTGAACACTACTTTTCACTATTACACCCACTACTTCTCCACTTTTTAATTAAATAAACACTATTACACCAACTACTTTCCTCCACTATCTCAAATTTATAATTAAATATTGATAAGTCCCAACACTTTACCCACTTTTCAACTAACTTTACTCTATTTCTATTACTTTTTCTTAATCTCCGTGAAAGTCAAATTAGTTCATATATTATGGGACGGAGGGAGTACAAGATATGTTAAATCAATTACATAAAACTCTTAGTACATATCTTAACTAATAGCCACGTTCCTATAAGTTAGGAACCGACATATCAATCTATCCTAAAAACAAGGAGTAAAAATATCTTTAGAATCTTTCAATCCTGATCAGTCTTGCAATCCTAACATAGATTCCAATCCTGACGATCACCAATGCCGATGATGTCACTTCATGCAATCCTGATCAGCTCCTTAGGACAGATCCTGACATCACTTGAATCAGTATTTCTAACAATCTCCCCCAATTTGTACTTTGTAAAACAAAGCACAAATTCCTTGATTCAATGATTTCAAAAACACAAAAACAAAATCTTCTAAAAATCATCAGGAATAGTTTCAGACATTCTTTGGTAGAAAAGATTCATATTCAAGAAGTTTGATAATAACTCTTCTTCCTTGATTTCAAGAATTTGAATCAGTTTCCCCTTCAAACCTTTGAGTTGTTCATCTTCCTCATTGATCTGATAAATAGCTGCCCTGAGATTTTGAATGGAGTTCCTTGGTAAATGTAGTTCTCCCAATAACAGACATACAAATTCCTCCCCATCAGGATTAAGAGACAATTGTTCCATACCAAGAGACACATCTTTAACAGCACTGCCTCTTTGCATTTCAATTTCTTGCCCTCTTGTATTTAAGTACATGGGAGTATAGTTGCCATCATACCTTGCTCCTCCATCCAAGAACCTCTGTCTGATAGTTCTAAGAATCATGCTAGACTAGTTGTTGCAGACTTCATCCTTTTTATCCTTGAGCAGATAAAGAACATATTTCAGTTCTTTTGCAGATTTGCATAACAGCTCATGAATAGATAGCTTCTTAACACTTTTGTCCTTCATGAAGTACAACAATTTTTGTATCTTCTTAGCACCAGCATGACAATCAGCAATAACTTCAACAACTTCAAGTTTCCACAGATGATCAGCAGTTAATTTATCACCAATTTTGTCAACTAAGAGATGTTGATCAGCACTGTTGATATTCACAAATTCAGCTTCAGCATGACCAACACCTGCATAAGTATATGGAGCTCTCCCTTCAATTTCAACCTGCATTCTTGTCTACAAAGGTGGCTTAGATTTTCTGAGATTGTTCTCCTCCTTTGAAACAGCTTTCTCAACTTAAGAATTATGAGAATCCACATAAGCAGTGTAAACAATGATTCTTAAATCTGTCAGGAGATCAACCTCTTCACGATCAAAAATAGCAACTTGAACTCTATCAGGAATTGAATTCAGATTACAAGGTATATTAGGAGTAGTGATCTGTGAATTCTTTTTCTCCTCTTCTTCATGAACTCTCCTTCTCTTCACAAGTTGTCCTTCCTCTTCAGTCTCTTCATTAATATCATGTCTGTTGGCTGGAATCATTTCAAGAGATAGTGGAGTTTTCCTCTTTGTAGCTTTCTAAAGATCTTCAGTTACTTCCTCTATTCTTATTCCACTAGACCTTGTCTGTCTATGACCAGTTTGAATAGGCTTCCTTCCTCTTCCTCTACCTCTAACTCCTCAAAATGAATTCCAGACAAGAAGAAGAAATGAGAAGAGCTCATATTGTATAAAGAATGTGTCTGTGTTTGCGTTCGGCACGACCATTTTGTTGTGATGTGTAAGGACAAGAACTTTGTGCAAGTGTACTATAAGATGCCAAAAAATTTTTAAGTTCTAATTCTTCGTATTCTTTTGCATTGTCAGCAAGAAAAAGTTTGATTTTCTTTATAAATTGAGTATCAATCATAGTGGCAAAGTTTTTGTATGTTTCTCCTAATTCAGATTGATTTTTCAAAATGTATATCCAAGTGTATCGAGAGAAATCATCAACAATTATCACATAGTACCTAGATACCCCATAGTTGGAGTTGGAGAGGGACCCCAAATATCAGAGTGTATAAGATCAAAAGTAGCTGATGATTTTTCATAATGAATAGTAAATGGAAGTACATGTTGTTTTGCTAGTTTACATGACACACAATCAAAAGTGTCTGCATTTACGCTACCTAGATGACCACTAAAAACTAGAGTACGTAAACGAGAAGGTGAAGGATGGCCTAACCGAGAATGCCAGATGCTAGTTGTAGATGAAACAGAACCAATTAGATTAGTGGATGATGATATTGGTGTAGGAAGATGAAGGGAAGTGAGCTCAAATAACCTTCCGCATCTACGTCATGTCCCACGAGTTTGTCATGTCTGAGGATCCTGTACATGACAACCAGAAGAGGTAAAAACAATGCCAAAACCGAGATCACATAATTGGCCAATGGAAACAAGATTAATTGAAAGATTAGGAACAAAGTATGTGTTAGGAAGAGAAAGATCTTCTATAGATACTGTTCCAATATGTGCCACTTTCATTGTGGAACCATCAGCAGTTAGAATATTTGGAAGGCATAAACTCTGTGTTTTCGTGGTAAATATGGATGAATCATTTGTAGGGATGGGCATTCACCCCAGCCCGCCCGATCCCGATCCGATCCCCGCACCGAACGGGGCGGGGAATCGGGGATTTTTTTGGGTACGGGCCGGGGAGCGGGGACAATTTTAAAAAAAAAAACGGGGAGCGGGCCGGGGCCGGGATTTTATGTCTCCCCGGACCGATCCCCGACCCCCGCCCCGATTCTCAATTCCCAACTTGATTCCACCACATTATAATATATATATATATATATATATATATATATATATTAATAATCATATATTAATATATACGAATTTTCAATACTTTATATTGGAAATAAAATGATATTTTAATCTTAAATGTTTGTCTTTCTAGTAGTTAAATAACTTCATTTCCATGTCATTTATAATTGTTTATTTAAGTAATATTTTTTTATCTTAATTTAGTGCTTAAAAAATTGTTTCAAACTCACTAGTTAGTGTTTAAAATTTTATTTTTTGTTTAAAATGAAATTCTCCGATTCCCCGCGGGGATCCCCGTTACCCGTTTGGGCCGGGGACGGGGAATAAAAAATAATCCCCGACGGGGATCGGGTTTGAATTCGGGGATGGGGGCGGGGATAGCACTCCCCAGCCCCGAAGTGACCCGATGCCCATCCTTAATCATTTGTCATGTGATTGCAACATGCGGAATTGAAATATCAAGAAGTACTTGAAGTGACAGAGAATGCAGTGGAGAAGGAGCTAGCTTTAAGTTAAACCTGGCGGAGCAAGGTTTCAAGCTCGCTTACAGATGTAGTTTCTGATGTAGATTCAGAAGTTACAGCAACGGAAGACTGAGTGAACTTGTTCGGATGGAAGGATGACTTTTTCTTGCAAAATTGGATTGAGTAATGACCCTTTTGATGGCAATGTTGGCATGTATGATTGTGAAGAGCTATGCAATCCTTAGTTACATGTCCACTTTGACGACAAAACCTACAAAATGGCTTGTCAGAAGTAGGTATCGAAGGTACCGCAATGACAGTATCGATCGTGGGGGTAGTTTTGCCAATGCCGAGTCAAGTTTCTTCATAAATAAGTTCAGTTAAAGCACTCTCCAAAGAGGGCAGCGGAACACGATGAAGAAGAGCAACTATAACTGGTTCATAGTCCTGAGTAAGAGTCATTAGAAATTGGATGAGCCTTTGTTGGTCACGATATGTGTGATGAAGAGTGGCATCCTCCGTGTCTTTCCACTTTGGTTTAGAAAAAGTCAGCTGATCCCAAAGTGCTTGAATTTGAGATAGAAAATCAGGTACAGATTGACCAGGTGCTTGTTTTTGTTTGCTCAGATAACTCATGATCTGATATTGATGAGAAAGATCAGATGTAATGTACCGTGATGCCAATAAATCCCAAATTTCCTTTGCAATCTCAAAATTCTCGAACTAAAGATTAATCTTAGAAACTGAAGAGTTTCTAAAAAATGTGATAGCGTGATGATTTTTGACATCCCACTATTCAATGCGATCTTTAAACTTTGACTCAGCTTCATCTTTCTTTTTTGTTGGAATTGTAATATCACCACTTACATATCGCCAGATTCTTTTACCCTTAAGAAAACTACGCATTGCTTGAGACCAATCCAAGTAGTTGGAGCCATTCAAAATTGTTTGAATTGGCGAACTAATTTCTTTTTCCATGGTAGATATTGGGTTCAAGGAATAAAAGATATAAACTATGGGGTTCAATTTGCAAGAATTTGAAACTTGGGGACTAGAATGTGTATATTTAAAGGGTCAAGGTCCTGTTTAAAGGATAAGTAAAAGCTAGGATTCTAAAATATAATATAACCAAAATGTTTAAAATGTCGTGTGTATGATTTTGATAAGGACTACAGCTTTTATAATATTGAGCCCAAATACAAAATATTTCGCCCAAAAAGAAGAAACTGGGCTGTTTGATCTTTTTTAATTATTTAGCCCAAGTCTTGTAACTGGCTTGCAGAAACACAGCGGATGATGGCCAACAATACCATAAAAAGGTATAACACATTACAAGAATACCATAAAGTGATGTTGGTGGCTGTTGATGAATGGATTTCGTAACAACTTTTATGAGGTTTTCGGTGAATTGTAAAGGCTAACGATCAACTGTTCAATGGAAGATTTGGGTTGTGCTTGTGGGAGTGAGCTGAGCTCGAGGTTGTCTCCATTAATCTCAGGTGCCTTTAGAGAGAATTAGAGAGCTAAATTCGTCTTACCCTCAAGGTGCCTACGTATCCTTTATATAGGAATCAAGCTCATGTAGTTCTAATGCTAAGCTGATTCTGCTTGACCAGCTGTATAAGGTTGTCTAGTTCGTGTTGGACTCAGGTTCCTTTAGAGTTTACCACGAACTGGTTGGCTAAGTAGAGTAGAACTTGAGTTCGTACTCTACTATAATTTTCATATCTATTAGAGGCATTCTAGGATCAACTACGTCCTAGAAGTACACTCCAATAATAAGTCTATGTCTGTCTACATAGCTTCTAGATCTTTCTGTTGGTTGCTCTCAGGAATCTGGTGCTCAGGAACCTATATCGCTGGAGCCTGTTTCTCAGGAACCTTCTTATCTCGGTACCTGTTACTAAGGAACCTCTCTCTATGCATCTGTACCTGCACAAATAACAAACTTGTTAGGCTGGATAACTCTTCTGGTGTCTTTATATGCTCTTGACTCTCTCTTTGGCTATTTCTATGCTAACTCGAACTCTTCTACAAGGAGGAACCTGGTCCATTTGTAATCTGATCAGCTTCCAGTTCTTCGGGAACTTCCTGATACCCGTAGTTTCTTGATCATCTCTCTGTCTAATGCTCATTTCTTCATATTTAATCTTCATGGCTTGTATGAATTGGACCCTATGGCTTAATAAGACTAAATTCAACCCATGATAGTTTTGGGCACAACAGTGGCCATAAATACCAATCTATTAGGCATTTGAGATAGGGGTAATAGATTTTATACTAATTACGCATTTTTTATATATATGGGTAATAGGCTCCGCGATAGGACCTATTACGCATTTGTAAAATTGGTAACACATGTTACGCATTCTTCAAATGCATAATAGGGGAATTTTTTTTTATTTTTTTTATTACTCATTTGTAACATGCGTAACATGATTTTTTATTACCCATTTTTCACATGCGTAACTGGTTGGTAATTTTGACCACCAATCCCATAATTTGTTATTTTGGTTAAAAATCTTAAAAATTATAGTAAATATGTCATTCTTTCAAACACAGCAGATGAAAAATACAAAACATCGTATACAACCCAGCAATATATAATTGATGTAGTTATATAGAATAAGTTAAAAAGATAGGTGAGATTTAAGGTTACTTAGTTAGTTATAGTCTGCTGATATATAAAGAGCATTTCGGAAAAGATGGCGACCACTGACCAGACGAGAGCTTCGGTTGCCAGACTTTGAACTTAAACGAGGCTGAATCAGGTGAGTTCAGCAACTCGGTGTGTGAAGTCGAGTGAAACTCGTTGATGAGTGAGGTTGGGTGTATTGTGTATAGATGACAGGAGCTATTTTAACGAATTTGGGAGATGGCCGGTTCTTTCTTCTTTTCAAAGTGATAACTGTTCGCCGGAATTAATGGTGGTTTGCCGGAATCAATGGTGGTTTGCAAGTTGTGTGTGACTGGTGGAACTCATAAGAAGGGGCAGAGATTATTTAATGCTTTGTCGAGTTGAGTAACTCGCTATGTTGACTCGTCAATAGGTGGGCTGTGCTAACTGTTTGATTCATTGACTAAAAGACGTTCTCACCGGAGACGATGACCGTGGCTGTGAAAAGTGGAGGTAAGGAGCTTAAAGCTCTAATACCATGATAAAACTAACGTGTTTAACTGATGAACTAGAACAATGTAAGAGAAAACTCTTGTATTGATATATGTTGCTTGTGTATTTGATACATGAATGAAGAACTAATATATAGAGACTACAAAGCGTGTAAAGGAATCTGTTCCTAATTGAATAAAACCTGTGAACTACCCAACTACTTTGGCATTGGACTTCTGCTACTCATTTACTGTAGTTAGACTTTGTGTACCAGGAAATCAATTGTAGATGTATAATAATATAGTATTTAACAAGAATCAAAGAGAGTTTTTACGATATTCTCAAAGATTTAACAATATTGTTAAGAAGTTGAAACAATATTCTCAGATAATATCTTTAAAGGAGAATTGTTGCCCCGAACTAGGCAGCAAGGGTTGAGCTCACTTGAGAATCAAAGGTCATATCCTGTACCCGGTGGATGGTGGACTAGCTCTTATAATTGGTAACTACATAGATGAAAACTTTATAGAATCGTGTTGAGTGATGTGGAGTTGAGGTTGTTATGCGATTAAGCTGCGGATGTTCTCACTTGTCAGGGTTGGAATCAAAGTACCTAGAAGCCTAAAATCTTTCACAATACTGCATCATATGAGTTGGAGGAACCAGAAACGGAACAAGCCTTGTGCAGCTCTGTGACTAACATCCAAAAAGGTATCGCCACAGGGGAAATTCAGTATGCACATTATATACCTACCTCTGCCTATAATACATTACAATTGCTAATATCTATCTCGGTTAATTGGTTTGTGTGTATAAATATTTTGACTGAAAGTTTTCTACCTGCTCATTATGTTCTTTTGTATGTCTTAGTTTTTAACCAAGTAGGCAATATTAGTGAAAAAGAATAGCAGCTCAATGACTCAGTGTGGCCACTGGTGTGTTGTGTACTTGTGTTAAGGGTATATGACCTCTACCGGCAGAGTTATATATGCTCATTGGATATGTCTGCAAAATCACTACAATATTTTGTCATTATATGTTTTTTAGTTAATCGGTGTGATAAACATCTTGAACGAATTTTGGGTATATTTGTTAAGCTAATTCCTATATACTTCTTTGCGATGTGATAGTGATCAAAACATAATTGCATGTTTTGGTGTATCTGTATGTTCTGGTATTTTTTGTATTCTGTGTATTTGCATAGAAGGTAATACCTCATAAAGTTTAGATTAAAAAGAATGATTGTTGTTATTTCGTTTAAAGGCTTATTATACGTTAACTGTTTTACTCAGTTAAGAAGATTGATAAATGCTTCTAATAGAGCAGTTTCTTTGTTAATTATTATTATTATTATTATTATTATTATTATTATTATTATTATTATTATTATTATTATTATTATTATTATTATTAGTTCTGAATTCTGATTTGCATACCTTAAATCCTGCCTTATTTTTGCAAAGCTTTACTATTGGTTGCTTGGGACATGGGTATAAAATGTCACCGGGAAGCTATCACTTTCTTCAGAAGTAGATGTGTTTAATGTTTTGCACTTGCATGAAAATATTTAAAACTCAAATGGATTGTCATTGCTAGTATTGCTCCAAATAATTGCAACTTAAAATACTTTAGACAATATCGTCTCAATAACCATAGTTTTAGGATCCACATTAATAAAATACAAATACTTGCGACTACATTAATGTTTGAATTAGTCATCCTACAGTTGGAACCCCGTGAATGCTCATTGCCTGATATGCGCTAAATAAGAAGTACTAGCGGAGATATCATTAACATTCACACCAAGATGATTGAAAAGACTCGCTATTTCATAATGAACGCTCATGTACTTTCCACTTGGAGTCATAAGAAGTACTTCTTTGAGCAGCTTCAAGATCCCAGCAGTCCATGGGTTTGGAAAATTGTAAGCTTCACCAACTTTGCATGAGAGCATTATCTGCAAAACAAAACATGGAGCACTATCTACAAATTCATGTTGAAATTAGCAAACGAAAGGAAATATAAAAAGTAGTACCCTGCAAACGAATGGAACAACTTCGAACAACCCATCATTCTCATATGCCTGCAAAAATATAAAATAGTTGACCGAAAACAATGATATGTTAAAAAAAATTAGGCTTGAATTTAACCTTTATAATCAATGGTTTAATATCCAAATCAATGGTTCGTAGGACCTTGTTCCGAGCTATGGTCAGTCGACCTAACCAATTGCCTAAATTCCATAAAAGAGTACGCGCTCCAGAAGTCGTCATTATCCTGTGAGATTCCATCAATACCTGAAGGAAATACATTAATATACATTAAGTGCATCGGTAATAATTAATAAAAATAAATGCATTGGCAATAAAATTATTAATATAATTTTTATAAATAAAATAATGAAAATTATACTTGAAATTATTCACTTGATTTTAAAACAACCAAATCGTTTGAAATAACTTAAAATAACAATGATACTTTTTTTTTTGTTAAAAAAATTATAGAATATTATTATATAAATTAAATATATTAGTATAAATATTATAATTATATAGACATGAGTTTTAAAAAGTGTTCCCCTAATTTTGGGATGATAATACGGTTAATGTGTTTAGTGATGTTCGGGAGGTATGGGGAGATAGGGGAGTAACGAGAGGTGAGAATGGAGATTAGGGAAGAAGAAGTGGTATTAAAGAGAGAAAAGGAGTGTGTGAGTTCGCATAACATGTATGCATGATTGTCTTAAAAGATATACACTTACCATAACACAGTTCCCTCCGTCTCCTTGATCTTGGACAGTAGAAGAACTTGCCATTGCCATTGCCATTTTTCTTAAAGAGAGTTTTGTTCCTTGATCTTGGACAGTAGAAGAACTTGCCATTGCCATTTTTCTTAAAGAGAGTTTTGTGTGAGATTCTGTAAGTAATACTGATTACGTATCTTTTCCCGATTTAGTATTATAGCCTCAGGCACTCTTGCATGTGCTAGAGTATTAATCAAACGTCTCAATTTTATACTTGAGTACCTGGAAGCTAATAAAAAGTTCGGTTGCCATGACATGAACCGGGGTCTCTCCAGTGGGAGCCAAGTATCCTAACCAACTAGCCTACAGCGTATTGTGGACAAAATGATCCTAAAATCATATACATACTAAAACCCACACAACAGGGTTTTAGCAAGAAATATCAAAGCCCCTTTGTTCCCACTTCTGGGTATTTTTTATTGGTTTATTTTCACTAATAATAATGGGTCCCCTATATGCACAAAAATCTCAAATAATTAAAATTTACCAACTCATAAAAAGTGGTTGTTAGAGTGTGATCTTAGAAAAAGACCCTTTATTATTACTCCAATATATCAACATTATTTTAAACTAAAACCAACCGAACCAAATCATTAAGAATCGATTCGATTTGAATTCGCTTTTTAAATTTTCCAAACCGAAATTTTATAATCGATTTGATTTGGTCTTTTAAACAGTTAAATTCAATTCATGCTAGAAGTACCTTTATATTTTGGAACAAAATGTAAATAGTGTTGTTGAAATTTCGTTGTGCATATTGTGTATTCACTATTCAGCAATTATATACTTCCCTTAAAATAAAAATTTGCTAGGCTCGTAGTTCCGTTAAACTTAGAGCGTGTTTGGGTTAACTTAAAAAATGTTACTTATAACTTAAAGTGCAACTTACTCGCTTTAAATGAAAAGTGATAATTTTAACTTTAAGTTAGGTGCATCTGTTTGGCTAATTTTACTTAAAGTAAATTTATTTTTAAAAAATAGGAAATTATATTTTTTAAACATAATATAAAAGTATAAAATATATGCAAAAAATATAATATGAGTTAAAAGGTAACTCAAATATATAAAAATTGATAGAGAAAAAAAATAAGTTAAAAAAAGTAACTCAAAGGTATTTAAATTTTTTGAAGTAAAACTAACTTTAAGTTGAAAATTTTAAGTGCATACAAACAGCTTGATTTCACTTTAAGTGGAGTGAAAAATAATAATATAATATAATGAAACTTCATTGTACGACTAGGGTCTAGGTTGATATATATATGTTTCGATATGAACAGTTTATGTCTGGGGGACTATCCGACTCGGAGGCTACCTTGAGCTTAAACGCCATGAACCAATCTCCCAACCCTTGGCATGTTTCATTCTCTTATGCAAGAGCTCTTCAGAACAATTTCTTAAAGACATGGGGAGGAAGACCCGAGAACGTAAAAGCTGCACAGGATGCTTTGCTTCTTCAAGCAAAAGAAAACTCTGCTGCTCAGCTAGGGAAGTACACTGGAGTGGGAGAACCCGAGGTGGCCTTTGCCAAGAAGCTATAGATTTAGAAGACGAAATGTTGCGCATTACTACAACAAATCACATTACGGTATAGCCATATGAGCTATTTGGGTAAACATACTGCACTTTTTATCATTTTACTAATAAGCTCTTGAAAAATACCTATTGAATCACCATAGTTTCGATCTGGTAACCAATTTCTTGGCTGGCACCCTTGCATGTCAGTTCCATGTCAATATTTACGCGTTACCAATTTCCTGAACAAGAGCTTTAAAACCACCATAGTTTCAATCTGTTAATTAATTCCTCGCAAAGCTTGTTGCCAGCGTCTAAATATTGCACATATGTAATCGTCAAATTAAAAATAAAAAGAATACAATCAAGCGCATCATGTTTTACAAGAAACATTAAATCAGCCTAAAATACTCAGTCTACAAGATTGCTCAGTAACATCAAGTATTGCTAAAGGAGTTTAAGTGTAAGGTAACATTAATTTTAACCACATTGCAAAATCTTTATACAAGCTTGACCATTTTTATACTCGACCAAAGAGTACATATGTATTGCTCTAAAACCCTGTAATAGAGCTTTTACTAATTCCTTACTGAACAAGCACCGATCATGCTTCCCTTTACAACTTATGACTACTGGATATGTTTACTGAACGGAAATCTTATAGGGACCATCATCTTCAAGGATTAGGAACATTACATCTCTTAGAAACTGACATGGATTACCGTCAGTTGAAGTCTTTATATGGCACTTTTGCCTTTATCTTGGCACTGAGACAGCCACAAGTCCATCTGTTCTATAATCTGTTGTCTGACCTTGTGTACAGCATCAGGCGCACTGCAGTGCTTTGCATTCCCTGCATAATAGTCAAATAATGTCAAAAATCAACCAGTCAAAAAAGGGTCCTCCATCTTCTCCAAGAGGTTTAAAGGAACAAACCATCAAGAATTATACATGCATAATCTGTTGGATACTTTGCTGACACCATTAAATGAGTGCGAGCAACTATAGCTATCAATGAAAATGAGATTTACAAACAAACACTTGAGCATAACTTATCCACTCATTTTGCATGCATCCAGTAAAAGTAAAGCTGTTATTCTCAGCTCCTCATTCGAACTTGAAATGGCCAGATCAAGAAAATTAGGATACATAACAGGCCCATCGATGCGTCTTAAGAAGACAATTTTCACATTAATGTTAAAATTATATTATACATTACAATAAACAATACAAAGCAGTTTTAAAAAGAAATATTGAAAGGACAGGACAACTAGGAAGAGCAGTGATCCTGCAACCGGACCGAGCATATACCTTCAAGTTGTAAAGGGGATTGCGGGCACCCTCGCATGTCAGTTCCATGGCCGCAATTTTGGCAAGTGATAACATAGGAAGGCACTAACAGATTGAAAAGTAAGATTTGATCCCTGAGAAATTATGGTATTAACGTGGATAAAAACTTGTAACATTCTCCTCAGTAATATCCTATGAATATATCGTTTTCAGCAGGAAGTAGATTTCTTGATATGTAAACATATAAGTTAGCAATGTGTGTGTATGCGAGGAGGAGGGGGGGGGGGGGGGGGGGGGGGAAGAACTGTTTATAGAAAAATTTGAACCTAGCCCATTATGAGTGAAATTAATGTGTTATAGATCAACTGACAGGGAGTACTAGTCAAGATATTAATAAGTTTTTATTTTTTTAATATCAAATATTGTTGTATATCCAGTATGGAGAGGATTTATGCCCGAAAGCAATTAATAAATTTGAATATGTTGGACAGAAGCAAATGGGCATGCATACTTCTTCCTTTTTTGTTAATTAAAGGGGTATGCATACTTAAGCCTGTTATAACACAAAGTTGATGATCCTTAGAATGAGATTGACAATCTGTACAAAAGAAAGCCCAGGAACTGAATTTTTAACGTCAAATATACCAACGTGAAGTAGTTCATAGCATGATTAGCATACAAGGGCTTGGAATTGAATGTTTGTCTAAGTTTTATCAACTAAGATCATAAAGCATCTAATCCAAGTAGTTGGTAACTCACTATCTGGAGATGAAGTCTGCTTGGATGCATGCCTCCAACACTACAAGGAAAACAGGCTCAGACAACGGTTTTTGCCCGTTGTCTGATGCCCTGTTTTCCTGTTGTCTATTGAGGCGCCGTCTGATGCCTATATCAGACAACGGTATCAAAACTGTTGTGTGAGCCTTCTTCGACAACAGTCCGTATTTACTGAAACGTTGTGTGAATACTAGAAACAACAACAGTTTGCGTTTAAAAAGTATTGTACAAACTACATTACAACAATGGTCCTTAACTCAGAAACCGTTGTTCTAGGCATGTTTAGACAAGGGTTTTTTGTTTTGGTTGTGTTGTCTATTTCGTTTGCATCCAACACAACATTAATTGGTTGGGTTGCAGTATAGTTTTATAGACAATGGTCTTCTATATCTGTGATGTTGTGTTAAATACTTTCTCACAATGGTTTTATAGAAAGAAACCATTGTTGTTTCGTTAGTTAGACGATCGAATTGTTTTAAAAAGTGTTGTCTGAATATTTGTTACATGACAAATTGTGTATGTAGAGAGATTCAGAGAAGTAACACAGAAGAAGTAATTTGTATATATGTAATGTGTTTATTACAATAGATAGCTCCTATATTTATAGTAGAAGAAATGCACCAATAGTCATGGAGGTGCCTAACTAACAAAGACTATGCTGTGTGCTGTGTGCTAAAAGTCTAAGACGGTGCTGCCTATGTTGACAATGTTGACACTCCCCCTCAAGTTGATGCATATATATCACTCATGCCCAACTTGCCAATAAGTGGATGAAGCATCTTCTGATTTAAACCTTTGGTAAATATGTCAGCTATCTGTTCTTCTGATCTTACAAAGTGAATACCAATCGTATCATTATTGATCTTCTCTTTTATGAAGTGTCGATCAATTTCGATATGTTTGGTCCGATCATGTTGAACTGGATTATGTGCAATGGCAATAGCGGCTTTGTTATCACAATGCAGCTTCATTGGAGTTGCAGATGCAAGTCCCAATTCTTCTAGGAACAATCTTATCCACAATAATTCACGTACACCTTTAGCCATAGCTCTATATTCTGCCTCAGCACTGGATAAGGCAACCACAGGTTGTTTCTTGCTTCGCCAAGTAACCAAATTGCCACCAACAAATGTGCAATATCCTGAAGTAGATCGTCTATCGTTTTGACATCCGGCCCAATCTGCATCTGTATAGCTTTCAACCCCGAGATGATTGTTTTTAGTAAACATTACTCCTTTTCCAGGAGCAGCCTTAAGATACCTTAATATCATATAAACGGCATCCAAATGTGGTTGACGAGGATCATGCATATACCTACTAACAACTCCCACTGCATATGATATGTCTGGCCTTGTATGTGCAAGGTAGATTAATCGACCAACTAACCTTTGATATTGAGATTTCTCGACAATTTCACCAGCATCTCCACAAAGTTTATGATTTGCTTCTATTGGAGATTCTGCAGGTCTACATCCCAACATCCCTGTTTCATTCAGAAGATCAAGTGTATACTTCCGTTGTGAGAGGAAGATGCCACCTGGACTTCTAAAGACCTCAATACCAAGGAAATACCGTAGTTTTCCTAGGTCCTTCATCTCGAATTCAGATGCAAGCTTGCGTTTGACATTAGCAATCTCACAGGTGTCGTTGCCGGTGATCACAATATCATCGACATAAACAATCAACACTGTGATTTTTTCATCTCGTCTTTTTACGAACATGGTGTTATCTGAGTTGCTCTATTTGTAGTCAAATTTAATCATTGCTCCCTGAAATTTGCCAAACCAGTCCCTTGGAGACTGTTTTAACCCATAAATAGTCTTCTTTAACTTGCATATTTTCCCAGTGGTCGCAGCTGTAGAAAAACCTGGTGGAATATCCATGTAAACCTCTTCTTTCAGGTCTCCATGTAAGAATGCATTTTTTACATCCAATTGCTGAAGTTCCCATCCAAGATTTGCTGCACATGATATCAAGACTCGGATAGAGGCCATCTTTGCTACTGGAGCAAAAGTTTCCTGATAATCAATCCCGTAAGTTTGAGTATACCCTTTTGCTACAAGTCTCGCTTTGTACCTATCAATCAATCCATTAGGTTTCTGCTTCACAGTGAATACCCATCTGCATCCTACTACCTTCCTTCCAGCGGGAAGATGAGTTAACTCCCAAGTGCCATTATGTTTCAAGGCATTCATTTCCTCTATCATAGCATCTTTCCATTTAGGATCACATAAAGCATCCTGCCAAGTATGCGGAACAGAAACACTAGACAAGGATGACACAAAAGCAAGTGAAGATGGAGATAATGCATTATAAGATACAAAGTTTGAGATAGGATGGTTAGTGCAAGAACGTACACCCTTTCTTATAGCAATAGGAAGATCCAAAGTGGGATCAAGAGTATTACCATTATCGGGCTCAGTTATAGGAACTGTAGGATCTGCAGGATCTGATTCGAGGTCAGAGGTCTCTGGATGTGGTAAAGTGGTGATATCATCATTTCTTCGTCTAGAGTATGTAATCAAATCTGGTATGCCAAACCTATTTAAATCATCCGACTCATTATTCGTAGGCAACGATTTTGAGCTAATGTTTGGAATAGGTATATTCATGAACGGAAGTGATTCACTATCAAGGAGACTGTGATCTGACTCATTTGTTTCATTATCAAGACTATGTCTGTTTATCTCCCCCTGAAGCAAAGAGGAGGAGCCAGGAGAGAAGTAAGAAATGGACTCCCAGAAAGTAACATCGTAACTGACAAATATCCGACGTGAGGGAGGATGGTAACATTTATACCCTTTCTGAGTGGGGGAATATCCAATAAAAACACATCTAAGGGCCCGAGAATCAAGCTTATCTCGAGAGGGTGCATGATTATGAGCAAAACATACGCTCCCAAAGATCCGAAGAGGAAGTGGATGAGAAGAGGGTGCAGGAACACATGACAACGGTGTTTTGAATTTTAGAACCTTGGTAGGAAGACGGTTGATAAGATAAGCAGCAGTCATGACTGCCTCTCCCCAAAGATATTTAGGAACATGTATGGTTATCATAAGAGACCGTGCAACCTGTGTTAAGTGGCCAATTTTCCTTTCGGCTACCCCATTTTGTTGAGAAGTTTTAACACACGTAGTTTGATGAATAATACCACATGTGTCCAAATAAGATGTAAATGGACCTCCATATTCAGTACCATTATCACTTCGAAGGATTTTAACAGAGGCACTAAACTGTGTTTGTAACATGTGATGAAAAGATTTAAAACACCCGAAAACTTCATTTTTTTGTTTCAGAAGATAAACCCAAGTTAGTCGAGAATAACAATCAACAAAGACAACAAACCACCTATACCCATCATGTGTAGGATTTCTGAATGGACCCCAAACATCAGTATGAATAATAGAAAACAAGGTAGAACTTCTTTTATTTCTGGGTGGATAAGTTGATCTTTTATGTTTAGCCAATTCACATGGTTCACAGAAAAAATCTTCCTTATTACAGTGTTTTACTAAAGCGGGAAAAAGATGTGTTAAAACACCAAAGGATGGATGACCTAACCGTCTATGCCATTGATACAAGGATTCAGAAACAGAATTAGATGACACATGATAATTTGAAGGAGATACAGGATTTCCTTCCATAACATAGAGACCATCGACCACTTTACCACTGCCAAGGACCTTGCTTGTCATTAGATCCTGAAATACACAGTGGGAAGAAAAAAAGGTTACTGAACAATTGAGGTTGTCAGTAATACTGTGGATAGATAGTAAATTTGCAGATAAAGAAGGAACATGCAAAACATCTGATAATGGTAATGATGATGAAAGACAAAGAGAGGTGCCCTGTCCATGAATAGGTGCAAGATCTCCATTAGCAACACGTATATTGCCTGTTTTGTCATGATATGATTCCAGAATACTAGAATCTCCAGTCATATGTGCTGATGCTCCTGAATCAATGATCCAAGATGTTGGATATTTATCGGAAGTAAGATGGCAGGATATACCTGCATGAGCAGAATTAGCTGTAGGAGAAGGGGTCTTGATTTGTGACATGAATTGGCGGAAGGCGTTGAGCTCTGAAGCGGTCATCGTCCCTGTTGTAGAGTCAGGCTCGCATTCTGAAGTAGTGTGATGAGCATTAAAGGAACCCCTACTCATGCCTCTTCCAGATGAGACACCACGGTAACTACCTCGGCCACGTCCACCTCGTCCTCGAATTCTGAGATGAGGGTGCAGAATAAAACATGTCTCACGAGTGTGACCTAATTTTTTGCAGTAGTCACATTGAATAGATCTTTCTCCCATTACAGCTATTGACACATGCTCCGATTGTTCTGGTTCTGATTGCTGGACACCTTTAGTTAAGAGTGCAGATCGATCAGAAGGGACCATTGGGGTCATACTTTGCTTTCGGCTTTCCTCTAGCCTGACACGGCCATAGGCCTCTTCCACAGTAGGAAATGGAACTTGTCCGATAAGTTGATTTTTAATTGAATCATACTCATCCGACAATCCATCAAGAAATTTCATCACTTTTTCTTCAGTGATCATCTTCTGATATTTTTCTTGATCTTCAGCAGTTTTACACTCAAATATAGTGTAGTGTCCCAATTCACTCCATAATGATGTTAGCTCAGAATAATATTGAGCTAGTGTGCGGCTTCCTTGAGTCAATGCCCACATCTTTCGCTTCACCTCAAACCGCTTGGCTACATTCCCGGAGAAAGAATAAGTCCGAGTGAGAGAATTCCACACATCTTCAGCGGTATCAATGAAGATATAGCTTTTTCGAATATCTACCTCCATAGAGTTAGATAACCATGAACACACCATGGCATTTTCAGAATCCCAATCATCGAAAGTAGGATCTTCTTCCAAAGGTTACTTAGCTTTCCCATTGATGTATTTCATCATTTTATGGGATTTTAGTGCCATTGTACAAGCTTTGGACCATTCCAAAAAATTCCTTCCATTGAATTTAGGACTCACGTATGGAGTACTATGAAACCCCGATTTACTACTCCTTAAAGTAGTAACTTCACTCGTGACGGTAGAGTCAGTAGCATCCGCCATCACAAACAAATATATATGATTTATAGGCTGATATATATAGCAGTTTTATAGCAGTCCAGCAGTAAGAACAAACACACAAATTTTAAACTGACAGAAAAATCAAATTTCTCAGATTCAAGAAAGGATACCACGGTTAGACTCGGAATGATGAGGAGAATAAGAGTCCCTGAAGAAGCATCATCAGAATCTGCCCGGAAGAGCCTTCACGCGCCGGCGCGTGCGCGCGTCTGGCGGCGCTGCGGCGCGTCCGGCGGCGCGTGGCGGCGCGTGGATGGCTGATTTTGCAGTCGGCTTTTTTCTGCAGTCTCCTCTTCCAGTGTTCTTCGCAGTGGTATATTTGCTTTCTTGTTTTGATGATTTTTCGAACTGGCTGAATTCTTGCAGTTTGGCAGTGTTTGTATTTTGCAGTTGCAAGCCTTTTTGTAACTCTTGATATGTGTTTCCCTAGGATTTAAACTTGCTCTGATACCATGACAAATTGTGTATGTAGAGAGATTCAGAGAAGTAACACAGAAGAAGTAATTTGTATATATGTAATGTGTTTATTACAATAGATAGCTCCTATATTTATAGTAGAAGAAATGCACCAATAGTCATGGAGGTGCCTAACTAACAAAGACTATGCTGTGTGCTGTGTGCTAAAAGTCTAAGACGGTGCTGCCTATGTTGACAATGTTGACATTACACAACGGTTTACTTGAACAGAAACCATTGTAGTTTTGTTGTTATACAATGTAAGAGTTTTATAAAGTGTTGTCTGAATATTTCGTTCACAAGGGTTTTAATTGTTAGATTCGTTGCCTGAGCTGTTTTGACACAAGTTTTTCTATTTTAGCGTTTTCATTTATGTGTTGTGCGAGTAACTGTAATACAAGTATTTTTATCTTATTGTTTACATTTGTGTGTTGTCTGAGCAACTGTAACACAAGCCTCTATTCATTTTCTTGTTGTCTAGGTTCTATTTTGACAATACTTTGGTTTTTCATAGTATTGTCTACAAGTACATTAGACAAAGGTATAATTTAAATGTGCAAACTAAACAAATTACTAAATGGCATTGTCTACAACCTTTAGTTAATAACATTACTAAAATACCGTTGTCTGACTTCATCTAATAGACAATGGTTTTTTGCGTGTTGTAAAAACTGGGATCAGACAATACTTTTTTTTTCTTGAACACGGGAACCGTTGTCTGATCTTTTCGGGCAACACTTTTTTTGCAGAGTATTGTCTGATCAGTGTTGTCTGATAGCAGATTTGGTGTAGTGCAAGGATCTTGAGATCCATTTGTAAAGACTATTTTTGTACCTGTAAAAGGCATCCCATAAGAGTGTGCTGTAGAAATAATAGTGGCACTCTAGCATAGTAATAGCACACAGAAGAAGTTCATTATTATCTGAAATTAATGTGGCCAATGCAAATGACTTAAATAAACATATGCATGTGTATTTTTTTGAATTTTAGTGAAATTATGAATAAAAAGGTATCCAAACTGCCATAGATGTGTGTGAGAAAGCGAAGAAGCATTTATTAGTTCTCATTTGGACAATGACATACAATTCCATTCCTGAATCAGAATGAGCCTTTATGGGAACCAAATCCCATATTTAAATAGATTAAAAGTATCCTCATTCAACCACCAGTTACTTGGTTTCAGTTGCATTAGCATCTCCAATGCATGCTTGCCCTTAGCTAAAAATCTGAAATGTCATCTTCCAATGCATGCTTGCCCTTAGCTAAAAATCTGACATGTCATCTTACTTTACAATATGTATATTTTTTCTCTCCAACCATACCTCAACCTTACTAATATATGTAGCCAATCTCTTTTTCATTGGATATATTTGGCCAACTTTTATAAATTTTACAAAAGCTCTAAATTGGACACGTGATCAATCTCTTGTATTTTAAACTATATCCAACCATTTTACATAAGTCTGTTGGAGTGTCTTCCTCCACATGTTCAACAAATTTTACATAATCAATTTACATAACGTTGTTGGAGTAATTTAACTGTACAGAGTATCATTATAATTCTCAAAATTCACGTCCCCAGGTTCTTCGCGATGGTCAGGCAATTTTTCTCCCAGAAGTAAAAAAAAGTCCAATTTACTTTATCATTTTATCAGTGTTACAAGAATTCATCTTCCATAAACCGGATATGCGAGACAATTCAAAGACCCCGTTTAGTTAGTTTTTAAACCATTATAGGACGTCATGGTGTCGCCTTTGTGGCGCCAAAATAAAAATTGGTTTGTTTACTTTCTCTTTTTCTCTTTTCGTTGCTAAAATTGGTCTCTTATTGTTCCTTCTACATGTTCAAAATTTTCACAGAGTTGTCTCCAATCTCAAGTTGTTGGCCCAAGATCTTTTTATATTCTCTTTTGGATCGCGATCTTTTAGTGTTCTTATTTGCTTTGTTAAGATTTTGTGGGTCTCCAAATTTGGTAAGTTGGGTCACGTTCCACGGTGAATCGGGACCAGTTGGAATTGCAATCTAGGATTAGGAATTAGGAACCTGGTTCCATGGACTCACGAATCGTTTAAATGGAACAAGGCATGGTTATAAATGGCAATTATAACAAGTATAAAAAGCATAAAAAGCATGTATTCTTGTGAACATGTATATGGAAATCTTGTTTCCTACTATTGACTGACATTGGCATATATTTTCAACTAAAAGCAATCAAAAAAAATCTTTTAAGAAAACATATAAGTAGTTTCAGATAACTATAAAACAGATGATATTTATACCAGCAATTTTTGTTCCTCCATAGTACAAGTTTGTTGTGTCCACCTTCGGGTATATCCCCTCTCCAAATACATTTTTGCAAAGATCCAAATGGTATCTGTCACATTGAATCAAACAATTTGTCATATAATTTATAGCCTTCCTAGATGAGAAGATTATGTAACAAGTTAAACCAAAAGATAATATTAACTCGAGCATTGTGGCAAATGTCAATCATCATGTGACTGGATAATATGCAGTATGCACATACTTTGTATCAACCTTTAAAGAACGAATACTATCATTTGCAGGGGCAATCTGGAAATACGCAACTTCAGTACAAACTTGGAACCACCACAACCGATCATCATTGCTAGTGTCTTTCAGATATTTCTGGTTGTAAGTATGAGTGCTAACACCGAAACTCTTAACATGGTACTCTTTCACATACTTAGCATATGCACTCTGAGTAGAAAACGTAAAATTATTATTTTAACTGCAAACCAAAAATCGGCTGCAATTAAATTGCTTGCTTAAGCATGCAGCAAATATATTTCCATGGAGAGAGAGAGAGAGAGAGAGCTATACAACTATTCCCAAATAATTATCATTTCACAAACATGCCATAGAAAATATAACTGAGAAACATCATTTATTCACAAGACCCTTTCTATTAAAATTAGAAAAAAGTACAAAGAACAATTAATATTATGCACACATTTAGCCTGAGATTATCATAATTTATTTGCTACGATCTAAACCGGTCTGAAAGACTGGGGAGATCAGAATACTTAAGACTGTAAACCCATGCTTAAAGTTTACTAAGCAATTACCCCCAAGTGTCCACATGGATAGGTGTCCGAGTGTCGGACTTGGCAATATTTATAATATGTCTCATGTTTTTGGCCTAATGTAAGTGTCCTAGTGTCCAGTGTCCAACATGGGTATTTGAGGCACAATAAAGAGTTGGGTTAAAAGAGAGCAAATAAGAACCACAAACAGTACAAGTTGACAATCAAATCACTCTTAACATAAACACTCTGCTAAACTTTCAAGATTCTTGTAAATTGTCATATATCTGTCAAGAACAAGGGCTTACCACTAAATCCTCTCCAGCTTTCTTTGCTTCAATAAGGGGGGAGCATAGCTTATCTGGATTTCCGTATTGGAACTGCAATATACCACTACATAGTCATGGCTAATATTCACTATATCTGTCAAATAATTAATCAATAAAACATGCAAACTCACCGCTATGGCTGCAGCATCGGCTAGAAAATACAAAAAATCACCATCAATCGTTAACTTCAAACACAGTGAAACTTGCATGCAATTTCAGTTGTGTAAAAGGAAATGTATATGCATAAACAAAACTGAAATGACATTTTACCATATCTTAATAACTCAAGAGGTTGTGTTTTCTCAAGTAAGTGGTACATGTTTTTTTAACTACATTCCATTACAAAACTGGGTAAATATATAAGCTGTGTTCACAAGGATGGGAAGTAACGGGGATGCAAACGGAGTGAAATACAAACAACATTTAGGGACATGTATGCACAAATAAACGTTCCTTCTTCCACTACTTTACGCAAGTTTGAAGTAAGGTTCGTTTCTTTGTTTTTCAAAATAGATGGCCATTCCCTTCTTTCACCATATTCTTCACTATCTTACCATAAAATATTACCACCCCTTATCACATTCTACACTCTCTATTCTGCATTATTACCACTCTCCTCTATTTCTCTTCATACTTTGCAGTTTGCGCTCCATCCAAGTGAACACAATCTACAGTGAGAGAAGCTGTATGGCAGTTCTCTAGCCACTTTCTTGCTTCCAAATAAGAACTGACTAATGTTCACAAAATACAAGACATAATTTTCAGATATTGGAACCATGTTAAAACATCATCAACATATCAAAGTCTTTCCGTTTAAATAAATTATATGGCAAGGGCTCTAAACATCTATATTCAAGACATGGCTCAGAACAAAAGTTGACTTACATATTTTGATTTGTGGAGTCCATCAAAAAACCATAATCCTGAGAATACATGTTTTATGTAACCATCATACATGTCTACTTCCAATCTATTCTCTAACAGAAGTTGTTTTTTCTCATAAAGCAGCAAGAATAGAAATCCTTGTATATAGAACCCAAATAAAGACACAAGCACCAGAAAATAATAAATTTAGTAAATTGCAGCATGGTGATCATCAGATCTTACAGTGCAGTTCACTATATATATTACAACTTTGCCATAATTTGTCAGTCCTACATATACTCAACGTCTATCAAATATTAGAAATACCTGAAAATAAGTTACACGTAAAATGCTGTACTCACACTTGATGAGGCTATACCAAGAATAATCATACAAGCTAACCAGTAATTAGAAGATTCATACCTCAGCAGCATCAAACAATTTCTTCAAAGAACTTCGATCTGATGCAAGCCTTTGGTCAACAAGGGTCGTGATTTCTTGTAGCACAGCTTTACACTCTGAGCCTGCAGACTCACCAATCTGCACCAAGAACATTTAGGACTGATGTCTTGCCAATTAACAAAGTGGATGCAGTTGCAGATTTTAAACACAATAATGAGATAATTTGCCAACAAACCAGGCTTTAAGGACGATCTATTTGAGGATAATCAACAAAGAACTTTTACACCCAAAAGGAGAATTAGAAAAGGTACTCAAGGCACCCAATCCCTCTCCAATTAACCAGGGGATAACATTTTTCAGAAATCGCAATCTAGAGCATGATATCTCTCTCTCTCTCTCTCTCTGACACACACACATTCCTAGAGGCTTCTAAATCTTGTTTAACTTAAGGTGTCTAATAAAATTTAATTTAAAGGGAAAAGCCTAACTTCAATTAATAATAGGGATCACAAATTATGTATCGAAGCTCCTGGTAGACAAAATGCATTGAACTCCCTTTTATGTCCAGAAGTGTATAGCAGATTCACAGTAGTTGAGAAAAGATACACCATAATAGAATTTCAAGAAAGACAGAACCTTCAGCTGGGAGAATTCTAAAGTCTAGGAGTTATTAAATCTAACAAATACTACCTATCTACACACACTTCTTTTTTACAGAAATTGAGGTGGCCACAGGAACTTAGTGTACCCTTCTAAATTTTCTTGCTTTTTTTTTTTTTTTGACGAACAAGCAATATATTACTCAAACAAATCATCCAAACAAATAGATTGAAGATCAATAGGGACAGACCCCCATCGAAAACTCGACCTGGGAAAAAACATGACTCCCTCGCTATAAAGTGAGCGGCCCTGTTAGCAGATCGTTTGACGAAAAACAACTCAATGTTTAAATCTGCGAGTAATCTACGACACTCCGCAACTATGCAACCAAACGGAGACACCATTGTGACTTTGCTACGGATAGCCTGAATTACTCCCAAGCAATCGGATTCAATAACAGCTTCCCTCCAACCAACCTCCTTAGCCCAACTCAGAGCCTCTTTTACTGCCATAACCTCCGCAAGCTCCGGTCGAACTCTACCCTCAAACACCTCCGAGCGCCCCATCATGACTCTCCCCTCATCATTTCTTGCTAACAAACCAATCCCATATTTATGGCTCTCATCAAACAAGGCTGCGTCGACCGATATCTTAACTGTATTCTGTTTTGGTTTCACCCAAGAAGAAACTCCGTCACCTGGGATGGTGTCCCTGTACAGAGTCCTAGTTGAACATACTTGGGCTGCTTTCCATTCTGTAAGGTATTGTCTAGCCGAAAACACAGCATTGTTTATAGAATTCTTCTTGATGTCCCACACCTTTTGATTCCTGCACTGCCAAATGCTCCAGCACATAGTGGCAATCTCTCCATGCTTCTCTGGTCTCGAGGCATCCAACATATGATTTAACCAACCATCAAACGTATCCTGGCCTGCATTCTGGATTGTCATACCTCCCATTCTCCAGCAGTTTGCAGCGAACGAACACGAAACCAAGGCATGCATTATTGTCTCCTCCTCCACATTACAAACTGGGCATGTCGAAGAGACTTGCACCCGTTTCATCCTCAAATTCACGCACGTTGGTAAGCATTGATTTAAAGCACGCCACATGAGATTCAACACCTTTGAGGGTGCCTTGATCCTCCATAATCTCTTCCATAGCTCGTCGCTTGCACCTGAGAAACCTGCTTCATTCTGGGCACGAAGTAAACGATACGCACTCCGAACTGTGAACACACCTGTCATCTCCTCGTTCCAGAACAAGGTGTCTTCTTCTCTGTCACCACCATAGTGGGTATTATAGATACAAATTTGGTCTCTGTGGTTGAATAAATCCTGCACAATTTCCACATCCCATTGCAGACCATCCTCCGTTCGAAGCGAATGCACAGAAGCATTCTCTAATCCCTGTAATTCAGTCGTGATTTACGGATTTGTTTCACCTTGAAGCCATGGTTGGTTCATGATTGTGATATCTTTTCCGTTCCCAACTTTCCAGCGCGCACCTGCACTAACAACATGTCTTGCCTCCCAAACGCTCCTCCAAATGAAACTAGGATTATTTCCTAACTTTGATTGAAGAAATTCACAGTCTGAGAAATATCTTGCTTTGTAAAGCTTGCTAGACAGTCTATTAGGCTCAGTCAAGAAGCGCCAACCTTGTTTCCCAAGAAGTGCACGATTGAAGCTATTAAAATCTCTAAAACTCAGACCACCGTTTCTCTTGTGTTTTGACAACCTCTCCCAATTCATCCAGTGGATGCCAGTTTTGCCTAAGCCTTTTGATCCCCACCAGTATCTTGATATGCTACGCTCAAACTCTTTTATCAGCACCGACGGCAGTAAAAATAAATTCATGGCATAAATGGGAATAGCTTGCGCAACACTTTTAATCAACACCTCCTTGCCGGCTTAGTTTATCCATCTGTCCTTCCAAGAATACATACGCTACTGTATCTTATCCTTAAGATACGCAAACGCACTTCTCTTATTTCTCCCTAACATATTCGGTAATCCAAGGTACTTGGCTCCGTCCTCCGTCTCCTTCATTTGTAGCACCTGACAAACAGCCTCTCTACACCCTCGACCCACATTAGAACTGAAAACAATAGAGGATTTATCCATATTAACTTGCTGGCCCGAAGCCTCCTCATATGTCTGCAGTAAATCCAACATGTTCAAAGCCACCGTTTCTGAGGCAACAGTGAAAAAATAACTGTCATCTGCGAATAACAGATGATTAATAGTAGGGGCTTTACGACAAATCTGGATACCTTGAATCTGATGGTTTTGCTCGTATTTTCTCAACAACGATGAAAGACCCTCCGTGCAAAGAATAAACAGATAAGGGGATAAGGGATCCCCTTGTCTAAGCCCTCGTGAAGGAATAACAGGCCCCATTGTGAACTCTCCATGAATAATGTGATACTTGACTGAGGTAACACACCTAAGAATAAGATGCACCCACCAATCTGCAAACCCTAATCTACATAAAAGAGCTCGCAAAAAATCCCACTCTACTCTATCATAAGCCTTACTCATGTCTATTTTAAGAGCCATAAAACCTTTCTTTCCCCTTCTCTTGCGCTTTATGTAATGTAACATTTCATAACCGACCATGATATTGTCCGTAATTAGCCTCCCCGATATAAAAGCGCTTTGATTCTCATCCACTACGTTATCTAACAAATACGTCATCCGGTTAGCCAAAACTTTGGTGACAATTCTAACCAAAACATTACATAAAGATATAGGTCGTAAATCACCTATATAAGTCGGAGTGCTTTTTTTCGAAATGAGGACCACATTGGTTTCATTTAAATCATCCGACATAGTGCCTTCTTGGAAGAACTTTCTGACCACAGCCACCACATCTTTACCAACAATCGACCAGTGTTTTTGATAAAACGCTGGTGTCATGCCGTCCGGGCCTGGAGCCTTATCTGGGTCCATTTGAAAAAGGGTTGTCTTAATTTCCTCTTCCGTCACTTCCTGAAGCAATTCCGCATTCTGGGTAGTCGATATCCTTGGCTCAATGCTGTCTACTACCTCTTGCCAGTTCGTACGAGTCGCTGTGAATAAGTGATTAAATTGATCCGTAATAAGCTCTTCCAAGCCATCATCCCAATTTACCCACTGGCCCTGACTGTTTTTTAAGCGATTGATTCTATTCGTTCTTCTTCTAGCTGAAGCATATGCGTGGAAGTATCTACTATTCTTGTTCCCCGAGTGTAACCACGGCTGCTTCGATCTTTGTCTCCAAAAGATTTCTCTCTGGTTCAGAATTCGATGTAATAAATCCTTTAACTCCCTATATTTCTGAACTGCATTTTTATCTCTACGATTTCGCAACGTTTTCAGCTCCATCTTGCATTCTTTGATTCGCGAACTAAATCTCTCAGTTATCTCCTTTCCCCATTGTTGCAGATTCTCACCACAAAGTCTAATTTTCGACAGAATATCTGAATTTGCCATCGACTCCCAACTATCCAACACCACTTGATGACACATGGGTTCAGTTAGCCACGCGTTTTCGAACCTGAAATTTCGTTGAACCCTCTTCTTTTTGGCAACTTCAGGCACCAATAAAATAGGGCTATGGTCTGAAGTCGACCCCTCTAGATTATATAACTTAACCTCTGGATACATCTGCAACCACTCAGTCGTTGGAAGTGCTCTATCCAACCTGATTTCCGTCCAAGCATGCGTTCCTCTACCCCTTTCCCAGGTAAATTGGTGTCCCACTAAATCGAGATCAGACAGACCTAGCTCAGCCACTACCTCGTTAAAACCTTCAACCAACCAATTCGGTACAGAGGACCACCTATCTTATCTTGCTGAGATAACACATTATTTAAGTCACCTATGACACACCAAGGAAGGTTTGAGTCCCTTGCTAACGTTCTTAACAAATCCCAAGTTTTCCTTCTTTGTTGTCTATCTGGCTCGCCATAAACCCCCGTCAATCTCCACTTATTTTTGTCCTGCACACATATCTCTACGTCGATATGATTCTTTGACAGACTAAGAAGCAAAACCTGGTCCATTATCCTCCATAATAACGCCAGACCCCCACTTCTGCCCACCGCATCCACTGCTATTAAACCATCAAACTCCAACGCTCTTCTCACCCTCTCCAAGTTGCCTTTGCTATCCATGGTTTCACATAAGAAAACAAAATTAGGTCTCTCTCGACGCACCACATCCTTAAGGAACTGAATATTCGAGGGAAGACCTATACCTCGACAGTTCCAGCTTAACACATTCATAATTCTAGGCAGGCCTGCACTGCAGCACCTGCCTCTAGTTCGTTTTTTGGTTCTGTGCGTTACTTTGTTGGCCTTCTATCATAGCCACGTCCAACTGTTCTGTGTATTGGCCCAGCCCATCTTCCAACACCTCTTCTACTCTCCTTCTTTTCGGGTCAGCCTTTATGGTAAGCCCAAGTGATAATCCAGATGTAGTATCGTTTTCCCGCTCACTTGTAACTTTATTATCCCGCTTCTCTTCTGTATATTTTATTATATGTGTTGACACTATCATTTCCTTGCCCCCTCCTTTATTATCTTTTGCCTTCGTTTGACTAGGGTTATGATTGACTATCAAGTAACTTTCGTGATCCTTTTTGTTTTTTTCATTACTTTCGCGATCTTTGTTCCCTGCAAATCCCTTTTCCGGTTGACTGCCTTTTGCTCCTCCCTGATTCATCACCTCCCCATTTGAGTTTCGAATCCATTGGTTTACTTTGTTACTGGCCTGGTTTCTGGATGGTGCTCGAAGGGAGCTGTCATACTTCCCTTTTTCGTGACCTTGAATATTATCAAACATGTCTTCACAGAATTTTTCTATATGCCCTATCCGTCCACAATAAAAACAGAAGGAAGGGAGCCTCTCATACTTAAAATGTATCCATATCCACTCTCCCCCTGGTTTTTTTATCTTCATTTGCTTTTTAAGAGTCCGTCCAACATCTATTGCAGCTCGTATTCGCATGTAACTCCTGTACATTCCTTGGAAGTTCTTTGAGTCTGTTTCCATGAACCATCCCACATAGTTCCCTATAGATTTCAGAACAAACTCCGATCTAAACCCTACTGGCAGCTCGAACACTTGCACCCACATATAGAGCTTTGATAACTCTATATCTTCTATCTGCTCATCTGCGTTCAGTTTCCTAATAATGAGAGCTTGTTGATTAAACGTCCATGGCCCATCATCTAGAACTCATTGCATGTCTCGGTCATGAAAGAAACTAAATAAGAACGTGTTCAACTGCGGTGTTTCCTCCATGAAGACTCCCTTAACTGGCCTCCAAATAGACGATAATGTATCTTGCATTGCTCCAAAGTTCACCTTTCTACTCGTTAAAAATCTTCCCACTAGACACCTCTCTAGAGTTTCTCCCTTCTCACCCTCTGGAATGTCTTCAAGGATCAGTCCCTCTTCATCCTCCTTGTTTAGCGAAAGTTCCGCGTATGCCTCTTCTAGATTTTTATTTTTTGAAGAACTCGCCATGCAGGAAATAACTCGATAAAGCCTATCTGATTTTGGACTTTAAAGATTGAAAGGTATAAAACTAACTAACGTTTACACTCACCCTTTGATGAGACTGAAAAACTCACCCTTTGATGAGACTGAAAAACTCGAAATTTATGGATCCACATTTTTCTAAATTTTCTTGCTTATTTATCATTAAATGGAAGAGCTGCTCTGGAAGCTGTGCAAAGGGGCTCTTTTTGATACTGCTACTCAATTTCCGCGCACATTATATATATACATATATACTATTTCTCACATTTGTTATTAGAAATCTAATGGGATTGCTTGCATCCCTAAAGTCGTTAGAGGAGATTAAGGGCCCATCAAGGTTTTCTACAGGTGCAACTTTAAGTAATAGCTTATATATAAGCCAAACCACCCCTAGATGCCTAAGCACTAAATAAAAATATACAATGGTTTCTCCACCTGCTGATCAAACTCGGTGAAGTTATAAACAGCAAGAACAACACCAGAACTTGAAATACTTCCACATGTCAGGTGAGGAAACTTTAGACGAAACCAAGCGCTAAGAGCTCCAGAGTATGAAGTACCAAATACAAACCAAGGATTCTCAACGCTTGACTTATTAAGCTTCACATTTAAAGTTTCCTGCAAAACAAGACAAAAAAAGATTTTTCAGGGCAAAAAGAAAAAGTTGTTCATGGCTTCATGCAACATATAATGAAAAGATTAGAAAGGTTGCAACTTGTTAAAAATATCTACTTCTTTGTATAATAAAGCACAATGATAACAGTCAAGTACAGAAAAGAAGGTAAATCATAATTTGTCCAAATGTCTACCTATGTGCATGCATCTGTCACTAATTTACTATGCTTAAATTATCTAATACTATTTGCATATCATATATGGTACTAAAATAGTGTTATATACTTGTTTCTTAATGACTTCAGTACTTGTTGACTTATCACTAGTGATATTAATTACTAATAAGTATCCTTACAATCGGTCTATGGATTACATTCACAACATTATCACGAAATATATATGGCTAGTTGACTACTGAAAATATAAATTGCACGAAAAGGAAAATAAGAAGTAATCCTAATCTAATATGCTACAAAGTGAAACATACCAAATCCATAATTACTCGCAGTGTATCATTCTATAGAAATCAATGTGATGATTAACCAATTTACGATACCTTCTTTATGTGGGTAATGGTCAATTACAGATATCTGCAATGAGGCTTAAATTCTCTGTCGTAAATTATATATGAATGGGGAACTCTCCCCATAGTAGCAATGCTCAAGGGAAACCACAGCAGCTCCAAATTTCTTCGCTAAAACCTATTTGAAAGTAAAAGAGTCACACATAGTCAACTAATGACAACAGGACATGACCCAGTAGTTGTGCGCATTGGACAGCGCCAATCAGCAGTATTATAATAAGAATGTTCATATCACAGAAAGAGTGAATCACACTACTGGGAGTTGGGGGGGTATAGCAGTTGTAACTATATGATTATCTGCAATATTATGAATCATAATGTGCTAACTCTTTAATAGGATGTTGTGGGACTTACACCGATATAATCATTTACTATTCCATGGCATGCAGATTCACCACAAATTTGTAAAAAAATGGGTCCATCTGGAATCCGGAAGTTGTCAATATATTCATAATACCGCTGGGCAAATTTACGATGATCCTGCCGATACAAGAAGACAAATGCGAGAATTACGAACGGCAACTACAGAAAAAGTATTTAACATTCTATATGAAACATCCGCATTCAATACAGAACATGTAACCCAAAAAAAAAACTGATTCCTCATAATCTATAAAACTTCTATCTTTTTTTTTTGAAGCCAAAAACAATTCATTAATTAACGAACATCCATCTCCGCCATGGTTAATATGCCTTGAGGAAAGTTACTGAGAAAAATGCAATCATTTCCAAAAGTTGGGATAAACCTAGCCATCAGGTGAGCAACACTGTTACCTACTCTTTTGACATGAGATATGAAAAAAGAATCACAAAGCCAGCTAAGATGATGAATGTCTTCTAAAATCAAACTCAAAGTTGAAAATCCTTTTGCTTGAATTTTAACCATCCTGACTACCTCCATTGCATCTGTTTCAAGTTGAACTTTCTGAACCCCTAGTCGACTTGCCACCGACATGCCCCACCACTACAGGCCAAGATGCCTTAATCTCGACACACCAGCTGTCACAATAGCCTCATCATGGTTCCTCAACACCGCACCTAAACCTACATATTCATTTCCAATCAAAGTTGCGTCAGTATTGATCTTTATTACCCCTAAGTCCGTCACAATCCACCTTGCATTTGAGTTCACTTGAAAGTGAGTTTGTTTTGGGAAAACTCTAGGAGCATAAACACAATAATCCATTACCAATCTGAAAAATCCTCCCGTTATCTTCCCAACATCAGGATCACCTTGGTTAAAAACTATTTCATTACGGCCTGCCCAGATGCCCCATCTCCAGGCTAAAATCCTTTGGGTCTCATCTTTGTTAAAATTCTGAAAAATCCACCCTAATCGCTCTCCAAAATCAGTTGGGCCATGAGAGAGACGGTCCTTAAATTCACCATTTAACCAGAAGTCTTTTACCCAGTTACATTCAAAAAGAGCATGCGTTATCGTCTCTTCAGTCCCTTCGCAGATAACACAAGTCTTACTTGGTATAATGTGTCGATGTCCCAAAGTCGCTCTTACAGCAAGGCATCCACCATAAGCCCTCCATACGAAGTGTTTCAGTTTTGGAGGTGCATCTAAACTCCATATTTTATGCCATGTGTCTAATGCCTCTGTTTCATGCGTCAATTCCCATTGTTGCAAGTAAGACTGAACTACTCTTCTAACTGAACTCTCTGTGAACTTGCAGTCACCAGCCAAGTTGTTTTGTGACAATCAATCTGCTCTATACATAGTCTCAAATCCAGTATTTCACGAGCGAACAAAGCATATTGCTATAGACTGCCACATTGTTCAAGAAAAATTGCAACAGGGTCTTATCACCACAACATATCTTCCCTCTAAGTCTCAGCTAGCTGATTTGTTTACTAAAGGCTTATCCTCTCATAGCTTCAGTACTCCAAGTTAGGTGTTTTCAACTTATTTCACACACCTAACTTGAGGGGGATGTTACGTTATACAATTCAGTGTGTGCTAAACGTGACCAAGAAACAATTCAGCACGATGACTCAGCAACAAAGCCAGCTCAAGGTCTCTGAGTCAGTAAGGACAAAAAGGAGAACTCTCCCAAGACTAAATGACAAAATAAGTAGCCAGCTGTCTGTGGTTGTTAGACGGTTTTGTCTATAAGTAGAATTTATCATTCAGCTATCATTATCATTGTATTCTCTTTTATCTTCAATTTCCAATGTAGATCTCAAAGTTGTCTCTTTAATGAAGTTTCATATTTTCTTTACTCATTAGCTTACATTCTCTCAAGATCTTTAGTTTACACTCCCTCTGTTTTTTATTATATGACGATTTGACTTTTGCACACATTTTAATGTGTTTTGATCGAATAGTTAGAAATATTATTTTTAAAATTTTCTTTTTGTAAATTAAAATATATATTGTCTATTTTAATTCAAAAAAAGAAAATTTTAAAAATAATGTATTTAACTATCCAGTCAAAGTACATTGAAGTGTGTGCAAAAGTCAAAAGCGTCGTATAAAAAAAACGGAGGGAGTAACAAGATTGCAATACTTTTATGATTTTAATGTTAATTATGTGAGAAATAAAGAATTATAAGCTCGAATGTGTAAGTATCTATCAATCCATCATATGTAATATATTATTTAAATTATATTTTACTATCAGAGATTTTTTCAATCAATTCTTTGAAGTGGGAGTTGATATTTTTTCATTCACATGCCAGCATTACTTGTACATATGACAGGCTCTGCAAAAGGCAAGCATTACATTACAGAAACAAAAGAAAATAAACTACTCCCATCCGTGTATTATTTAGCATTTGGAATCTAGTTGTTGCCGACGACAAAGAGATTTGAAACAAGTACTCCCTCTATCTCAAAATACTTTTCCTGTTTTTTTGGACATGTTTGCCAATGCATACTTTAAATCGTTAATATCTTTAATTTCGTATTAGTATTAAATATAAGAACTTCATTGTATTAAAGTACTTATAAATACGAATCAAACGAAATCACTCAGGACTATATTTTGTCTTATAAATCATGCGTAAATTAGTAGTCAACTGCTTAGAATGAACAGTGTAAAAAGTCAAAACCAGAGAAGCTTTTTGAGACGGAGGGACTAGGGAGTACTAGTTTACATAAAAATCTCTGCTCCACTTGTCTGTTCCTGACCCTTTCTAATTTACAGAAATGCGAATCATTAACAAATCTCTCGGTTTCTTATTAGCAATGAGCCAATCACAGATTATCCTACGTACCGCTAAGGAAAATAAAGTTCACTCTCTTAAAAATATTTTTCGCAATTCTGGACGAGAAACTGCTTTACCTTGTTCATCTGCACATAATTCATTGGCTGTAATCTGTGTAGAAAATACTCCTAGGCTGTATTTTTTTCGTTCGGCTATATTTTCCGACAAATAAAAGGACCTAGGCTGTAAGATCAAACGTAGCAATGCAAGTAATATTGTAACGACCTAACGGAGTACAAATTGTTTTTTTTTTTTTTTGAAAATAGTACAAATTGTTTTAGTAAATATAACAATGACCTGTGTCACTTGTAGTACTCGTTCAAACATTTTTTTTCTTTTTTGGACAGAAGAAAACGAAGAAATTTATGCCAGTCGGTAAAATATATACTCCCTCAATTTCAATAGATTCTTTACCTTTCAGAATGAGATTTTTGACACGCATTTTAATTAAACTTGTACCTGAGCTAATCAAATTCACATTCTATAGTTTGATTCTACCCGAATTTGAGCCTTCGGGTACGGCAAGAACATATTATTTAAATGTAGGATTGTGATTCCGGCCTTTTGATTTCAAGCGCGTTGTAGTCCATGCGATTCGGGTTTAAATGAATCAACCGAATTCAACATAAATTTGAGTTGTATTTTTGTTATCTCGATTCTAATAATTTGAATGGACTCACAGAGCATGTAGTCATAAATTAGTGACATTGTTTGATTATTCTTACGTCTTAACACATAGAATATTACGTATTTTAAATAGATATTAAAAATTGATTTATAAATAAAAGACCAGTTTTTACTAGAGGACAAAATAAATAAATAAAATAGGGTATTGTAGATTTGTAGATCGGAATTAAATAAGTGACCAATAATGCTACTTGAGGGGTGCTTGCCATACTTGTTACGGCGTTAATTAGGGAATTAATTCATCCGACATCTCCAACGACCGCCAGTATGAATTAATTACTGAACTTGGTAAATCTTTTAATTCCACGAATATATTTTTATATTATTATTTACGGGCCATAGCCAATCATACACAAAATGACAAACTCCAAAGTCCAAACTATTAGTTCATGTATGTTCTTTGCTTCTTATTTAGGTTCATGTTTGTTTGTTAAGTACTTCTTTTTTAGCTAACCACTCTAATTACTGGTGGACACTGGATTATGATACACTTAATCTGATGCAGAAGCAGAAATTTGAACATGAACCAAATTATTGTACTCTATTATTTGATGATAAGACTTAAAATGACAATTAGTGACTAATCACGGAATACTTAATTACTACTCCCATACCGAAATTACAAATGATATATTTTCACAACATTTTGACAATTTGTGCCTACAATTTGATGTATATTCGAAATTTAATGAAATAACGTTTTTTCTTCTCAAAAGAAATTGAAAATTATCCATTTGGTGTATCGTATTACTTTGTAACTTGTCTGACATTTGAACCGAAAATAGTATTTATAATCACCATTTTGCAGCTAAAATCTAAAAATTAAATAGCTCGGAGCTGGCTAATTTCTTAATCTATACATAAACATAACATACTTTTCACTAATTTTTATATACGTACATACATTATATTTGGTTTTGATTCCTTGTCAGATCATTGTTGTAACGCATTTTTCATCTTAGAAAAATAACGCATCCTTTTTACGTGTATGCATTGCCGTGGATCTGCTGAATTGAAAATTTAAAGCTTCCGCATTCTCGTCGATAAGACACACATAAAATATGTTATAATAATGTACGTCTGTCAAGATCCGATCTATCTATATAGTATATATGCAAAATAATTATAAAAATAAACCTAATCTGACCGCAACCGAGTCAACTCACTACCAGCACTGATCTGTCTCCCAATTCCGACCCGTATAACCACTACTTCTAAACCTAGAATACAGCGGCTCTTGCGACCACAACACCGATCGATGTCGCCTGAAAATCATCCGATCATAATCAGCACGTTTCTCCGGATCAGAAAGCGTCGAATACGCTGCCTTAATCTTTATAAACTCATCCGCCGACGAGCTTTTCACATCAGGATGACATGTCCTCGCTAGTTTCCGATACGCCGACTTGATTTCAACGACGGTAGCTCCCATCGGAATACCTAGAACTTGATAAAGAGAAAGAGCAGTGTTAGCTGAGTGGACTGTGTTGCTGTTATTGTATGATCTGGTCTTTTCTGCAGATGAAGTAGCTGAGGAGGTGACACGTGGCTGAGAGAACCGGAGATTTGTTGCCGGAAGTTGTGCTTCGCCGGAGGTTTTGAACGGCGGGGAGATAAGAGAATGAGAGGTAAAAAGAGAAGCAGATGTCATGTTGTGTGTGTGTGTATGACTTAGTAGCTTGTCTGAAGAAGCTTTGGAAGACTTCGTGTCTATATATAGTATTTTATAGATTGGATGAGTTTCTGTGATGTTTTAAAATATCAGTTTTTAGTCTTTGATATTTTTTTTGTTTGAAAGTAAAGTCATGTCATATTATTATAGGTTTCCAGGGACCCCTTATCCAACATACTGTTTTTCAACCGTTGGATCAACCATCCAACGGCCTGATTTTAAAATAAAAATTGTACCGTATCGCAGAAAGTTTATGCGGTACAGAGTAATTACCAATATGCTCCCCTGTTTCACATAAAAAATATATTGTTCTTCGTATCGTAGAAAGTACGGAAAATTACCAAAATGCCCTCCTATTTTCATATTAGAGGTATGGGCATTTTGGTAATTTCTCCGTACCGCAGAAAGTTTCTGCGGTACGATGCTGATTTTTTTTAAATCAGAGCCGTTGAATAAGTTGATCCAACGGCCGAAAAACAGTATGTTGGATAAGGGATCTGTGCCATACGTTTACCATAGACCGGACCTCATTATTATATTCGTTCTTATGCCTACATGTGATGTAGTTCAAATTTGAAGCCAGTAATAATATTTGCAATAGACTACAAAAAAATTATGATTAATTCAAAATTTGTACTTTACTGAAAATATTTTTTTATTTGGTACCAATATATAAATGCATAAATGAGGGAAAAGAGAAGTAATATACAATTATCTTGAGGTCAGAATAATTTATTTTTGAATATAAAATTATATTATATTCACTGTATTACAATCGAAAGTTCACATATCCAAAATTTTATTGTACAAAATCATTTGCTTTTTTTAAAAAAAATACATATATTTTCAAAGACTCAAAGATATTTATAATTGTTTGTTACATACTTACATATCATTATAAGTGCATTATTTGAAATTTTAATTTTCAAAAACAATTAATTAAAAAGATAGAAGGAGAAGATAAGATGATGAGAATTATCCGGAAAAGGATAATGAGAGATGAGAGGGAAAGTAGCTGACTCAGATGAAACGGACATGTCAGTACTACATTTCTATCCAATGGGCGGGGGCTTCATAATATATGGATAAGTGTGGTGGTCCATGTCGATGCTGAACCTGTGGTGGGCTTTTGTTGTGTAGGACCAGGCCCTCTTCTTCCTTTGTTTCTGAAATTTTTTTGTTAATTATTTTTGTTTTGTTCATTGAGTAGAATCCTCTTTAGAATACAACCGTTACAATCAGCATTGTTAAAATCGCAATTAATAAACATTGTAAAAATCGATCAGTTCGAAAAGTATTTAGATAAATATTTGAAAATCGAAGATTAATTGAATCAAACTAAAAAAGTTAAATTGATAAGATCTCACAGTGTCAGAACATCTCCAATGCTATACTTCCCTTAGCTAAAAAGATGATTTGTCATTTAATTTTACATAAGGGTTCTATTTTTCTCATCTCCAACCATCCTTCCCTTTGTCTAAAATTATAGATAATTTGTTTGAAGTTGGCTACATATAGCCAACATCTAAATTATTTTACAAAAACTCTGAAAGTGATACATCATTCTGACATCATCATTTGTTTGTATTTTTAACATATAACCAATCATTTTACATAATATCGTTGGAATATATTAGCTTCAGGTTCAACAGATTATAAAAAATTACTATTTTACATAAGTAATATACATAATCTCATTGGAGATGTTCTCAAAAATGAATCATGATGATGAATCGAATCAGATTAACCGTATTATTTTGACAAATTTGTTACATGGATCGTGGATGGAGTAATGGAGTGGTTTGCACTAAGAATGGATAGAATAATTTAGCAAAAAAAAATTGAATGGATAGAATGAGTTGACTGTAAACTTATTTAATGATTAAAATAAAAAGTGAATCTGAGGTGGATAAGAATGGCGCAACTCAAAAAGGGTGCTTTGGATCATGCCCTGATCCAGATTCCCGTCCCAAAAGATCCAGTGAATCTTGCACGCAATTCATAACATGACAGAAATAAAGAACAAAAACTATGTTACGATTCAGCTGTGCCATACTGCGCGACATAAAATCCAACACACTCGCTATCTCAATATTATAGTATTTTTATGTTTTTACATTTATACTTTTAAATATCTATTGTATTTTCTAATTTGGTATTTAAAGATCTTAGAAATAATGGTATTATAAGTTCTTTCATTTTATTTAACATGTCTCATTTGAAAAAATCATATTTGTTAAAAAAAAATTACTTGGATAAGATTATCTAATGTATACCCTTAATTAATATATTGAAAAACAAGAGTAGATTTAATTTCAAAGAAATTGGACTTTGAAAACAATATTAATAATAAGGATTATTTTGAAAAATCATCACTATATTCAAAGAAAAAGAGAGACACATAATCAGAGACAATTTTTTTTAAAAGGAAACATATATAATGGGGCGAATGAAATGTATACTTAAATAAGTTAATTAAGGTAAATTTTAATAATAAATCAAATAAATTTTAAAAGCCAAGTTTTGGACGTTAAAACGAAAAACCGCAGAGTACTAAACAAATACTTAGTTTTGTTTATATATATTTAGTAGAAACTTTCACAAAAAATTCATAAAAACGTAAAATCTGGCAAAATTTTGTTCGAAAACCAAGCACATGGCAGCATTAGGGATGGGCATTCATCTCGGCCAGCCCGATCCCGATCCGATCTCCGCACTGAACGAGGCAGCGGGGACAATTTTCAAAAAAAACCGGGGAGCGGGCCGGACCCGGGTTTTTATGTGTCCCCGGCCCGATCCCCGACCCCCGCCCCGATTTTCAATCCCGACTCGATTTCACCACACTTTAATACACACACACACAGATATACATATATATATATATATGTATATATATATATATATATATATATATATATATATATATAAATCATATATTGATATAAACGAATTTCCAATACTTCATATTGGAAACAAAAAGATCTTTTAATTTTATATTTTTGTCTTTTTAGTAGTTAAATAACTTTATTTCCATGTTATTTATAATTGTTTCTTTAAGTAATATTTTTTTATCTTAATTTAGTGCATTTGAACTCACTAATTAGTATTTAAAATTATTTAATATTATTTTTAGTTTTAAATAAAATTCCCCGATTCCCCGCGGGGATCCCCGTTACCCGTTCGGGCCGGGAACGAGGAATGAAAAATAGTCTCCGACGGGGATCGGGCCGGGGACGGGGATCGGATTTAAATTCGGGGATGGGGACGGGAATAGCACTCCCCGACCCCCAAAGTGCCCCGACACCCATCCCTAGGCATCATTGACATTAAACATTCACCGACCTTTACTCTATGTTTACATGTGTCAATAAACACTAAACCAAGTCTTTTTTTTTTTTTTTTTTGCTAAACCACTAAACCAAGACTTGTGCTTAACTTAAACTTAAGTTTTCATAGAAATAACACTAAATTAAAAAAATTTACCCTATTTCTTAAGTTAAGATCTTACATTACTGAACTAAATTTTGCTAAAATGATTTGTGGAAAAGTATTTAAATTCAAAATATATATATATACTCTGAAATCAGGAGAGCAGAATATAGTTAAACGATTACTTCTGTTTTTATATCTTGTCCCAACTCACTAGTAGCAGTAGACTAGCAGTCATCCAATTATTTACTCTTGTACTATCTTTGTGTGGATATTGTACTCCAATCTTATACTCCTTCCGTCTCATAATATATTTCCTGTTTGAAAAAATACATTTGCCAACGCACACTTTTGATCGTTAATATCTTGAATTTTGTATTAGTACTAAATATAAAAACTTCACTGTATTAAAATATTCATAAATACGAATCCAAGAAGATCACTCATGACTATATTTTATCTTATAAATTATGCGTAAATTAGCAGTCAATCGCTTAAAATGAACAGTGTAAAAAGTCAAAACAGGAAACACATTAAGGCACGGAGGGAGTAATTGTAGTTGTACTGGCAATGGATAAGACGGTGATTTATCCACCGGATTTGTAGGCGCCCAGGTGGGTCTGGATCCTCTGTCCCCTTCTTGTGTCTCCTAATATGTCCCTTCTTTTCTATTGGTCAGTTTTTTTACCTCTCACGTGATCTATAGTTTCTCCTTTATTCTTTCGTGGATAGTTTCTCATCAGAGTTTCTTAATTTTTAAAAATTAAAATGCAAAAAAATACTTTATTTATGACTAAAATTATATTAAAATATTGAAATGTTTTTTATATAATATTTCATCTACTAAAATTAAATTCTATATAATGAATTTTTTTTAAATTAAAATGCAAAAAAATACTTAATTTATAACTAAAATTATATTAAAATATTGAAATGTTTTTTATATAATATTTAATCTACTAAAATTAAATTCTATATAATGAATTTTTTTTCTAAAAAGCAAATATATTGATATATGAAGGAAATTCACCAGTACATTTTAGTAAACAACTAGTACTAAATTCTTTCATAAAAAAAAAAGAAAAAACTGTACATCCTGGAGTTCATATTTTATGCAACAAAAAAACATAACGTAATTCTTATCAAATTCTACCATCCACATCGAACCCAGCTCCTGTCCAGCCTGGTTGTCCTTCTTCAACTCTTCCATGAGAGATGGTGGATTGATTTTGCATTGTATTGAGAAATGTCCGTTGAAAAGTATATTGACTATGAAAAGTATTATATGATGACGGATGAACCAAAAGATTGAATACTTGAATTTAGCATCAGGGCCTGCATTTTATTGACAAAATTAGTTAAGATTTCATGAAGATTATGTAGCCTAGTCGTATATAATTGTAAAACCTCGGAGATTTCAGAGACAAATGAAAAGATTATATTCACTATAGGTTTGCTATGTTTCTATGTCTTAATGTATAGTGTATACCAAATGTACAAACCTCAGTAGCTGAACCAAAATATGGAGAGTTTAAATTGAGTTCCAGTGAATTGCTTCCTTGCATATTAACCTTAAACATAACAGCTTCTTATCATAAATCTATACACTCACTTTTATAGAATGATAAAATCTTGCCTTATATATAAATTTTATAATCAAACCTGATGTGTGTAATGACTTCCAGACACGTCTCCAAAATCAGATCGTAAGATTGGGCTATTTATATTATTGTGATTCACCTGCAAAACAATTAATTAGAATTTAAGTATAGTAACAAGTAGGACTACTAGGAATTTAGAATAAAAATTATTACTTCACTAAGCTTCTCAGAAGTTTTGGTAGTTCTTGAAGTTGAGATTTTTTTTTACTACTTCTCTTTCTTGTAGCTTTTTTTAGAGCACTCATAAATCTCCTGGAAGAACCAACTTTATTTTTTTTTGCTTCACTTTAATTCCTTTGATTCCAAGTTCATCACTTAACCCATCAGCAATCATGTTTCCATCAACTTGGGAAAACTCTAGCTCATCTGTTTCATCGGCTGGTGTAGCAGTAACTTTGTCTTGGTTCACATCCATTTTTTAATTTTTGCTTCCTGTTAGTCACAGAGGCATGCCTGAATACATCTAATAACAAGCCCAAGTGGTTCGTAATGCTATGCATTACCTACATGACCTCTTAACTGAGGGAACCTCTAGTTGTAGAGTTTCTACTTGTTTGTACTATGTAATAGGCATCAAATTCTATCTGTGTAACTGTACCTACTAAGTCAAGAATAAAGCTTGAAAGAAGTTCTAAGGTTCATGCCTCAAGCAAGGAAATGAAGACTGTCAAATAATCACAGTTGGGATTTGAAGAATTGAAGAAATGAAGAAATTACCTAAGTACTAATTCGAGAAGTACATTTGTTTATTCGAGAAGTCTAGCATTCGAGAAGTCTGGAGTTCGATATCTCAGAAGACACTATTCGATATCTCTCAATATGCTATTCGATATCTCAGGGATTCGATATGTCAAAATGCTCTATTCGATATCTCAAGGAGTCCCAGAGAAAAGAGCTATTCGAGAAGTGATTCGATATGTCAAGATAACACTAGTCGAGAACTCAGAGTTATCGATCAAGTCAACTCCAGTTCTCGAATCACTCACTTAGTCACTTCTCTAATACATTCTTGAGGACAAAATACTGAAGAATTGTACAAGTCAGAAACCTGCAACAAGCCAGGATACTTTATTTGACTCTGTCCTATAAAGCATGCTGGAAAGACTACAAAGAAGCTTGGAGAGATAAGACAAGGGACAAGGAGCTGAAGAAGTGGATCTAAACAGGCTTTTCAAAGTCAAATCTGTAGCCGTTTGGACTCTTACTAAAATGAGATAGACAGACTGGAAAGTGTTTTTGTTTTACCTACCTCATTTGTAGTAAGTGGGTGTATCCATGTCTATAAGGATACAGCCTCACTTCCTTAGCTGTTAAGGTGTTGAAGTTTCTCAAATACCCAGTAAATATCTCTCTGAGAAAAACGAAGCTGAGAATACTATCATTTGTATTCACAGATTGTAGCAAAATCTTAATCTAATAAAATATTAGATTAAAGTGATATTGTGTTGTGTTTGTCTTTAATTATCCGCATCTTCATATCTCACACACTCATCACTTATCTTGCTGCAAAGATTCAAGAACGAAGAAAAGTTCAAGAATCCATTCACCCCCCCTCTGTATTCTTTTACTGTATTCAATACTCAACAAGTGGTATCAGAGCAGGCTGTTTAATCTAAACAGAAAACGATCATGAGTTCGAATACACCAAAGACTACAGGTACGGTAAAGGTCCCTAAGTTCGACAAAGAGAATTACAACCTCTGGAAAATAAAAATGCTGTTGTTCATCAAAGCTGCCAATCCTCTCTACCCTGACATTCTCAAGAATGGTCCATTCATACCACAACAAGAAGTTGCTGAATCCACAGTGGGCGCAGTAGTCATTCCTAGATCATACGTTCCAAAAGAGCCATCCAAATGGACGGACTCAGAGAAGGAAAAGATTGCCCTAGACAGCCACCTCATGTTGTTAATCATAGACTCCATGGATATGTCGATGTTTGCCAACATAGCATCATGCAGATCAGCCAAGGACATGTGGAATCACATCGAGGTGTTATGTGAAGGGACAGAGGAGGTAAGAGAAAATAAGAAACAGATACTGGTCACACAGTATGAGGCGTTCATGGCACAGCCCAAGGAAAGTATCACTGATATGTTTGAAAGATTTCACAAGCTGGTGACTGAGCTCCAAATGAATGGGAAGGTTTACAGCACTAAGGAATTAAATATGAAGTTTCTACTATCGTCACCAAATCATCTAGAGTAAAGGGTCATATCCCTAAGAGAAAGAGATTTGAACAAAGTCACGTATGATGTGCTCTATGGGGTTTTAAAGACACACGAGCTTGAGTTGCTTCAAAAGAGGGCTATCCAAGCTAACCAAGGCAGAATGATAAACACATCCTGTGCCTTGATTGTCAACAAATCTATTCAAGACCTGGAAGCATCTGCAAGTCAGCTGAGAATAGAAAAGATAGTAGATGATGAAGAAACTGAGGAAGTAGTGACTGAACCTGCTGATGACAAGGAAGAAGATGAGTTCTACACTCTTGAAGAGCTGGATGGCATGGAAAATACATCATATGCTTTTATGGCTAGAAAATTCCCAAACATCAGATTCAAGAGGAATCAGCCCTTCAAGCCTAGACCTCAAAATCATTCATTCAACAAGAGCAAGGCACCTATGAAAACAAACAAGAACAGATTCAAAACCAGCTATGTGGATAGGTTATCTGTAAGATGTTACAGATGCAATGACCTAGGACATTTTGCCAGTGAATGCAAGAAGCCTAAAAAGAAGGATAAGGAGTTTCTTGAGCTTGAAGCTAAGTATGAGGCCCTTCTAAAGAAGCAGACACCAGGTAAGGCTTACATAGCTGAAGGGAAGTGTTGGGATGATTCTGACAGTGATGGGGAAGAACAAGAATTCTGCAACTATGCCTTGATGGCCAATTCCAAGGAAGAACCATCTGCATCAGACTCACAGGTACCATCTCTCACTACCATAGACATGTCTGTTTCTGAATATAAATCTTTGGTTGAACAACTATCCGTTGAGATGTTTAACATTCATACTAGTATGACTGCTGCTAATGAAGAGATTGCTAAACTGTCTACTAGGAATGAACTGTTAAATAAGAGAAATGAGGAACTAGAGCTAACTACTGTGCAAATAGAAAATCTTAAACAAGAGATTGAGTATCTAAAGAACAAAGTTCTATGTGCTAGTCAAGTTGAGAAAGCTCTTAGGGATGAATTAGCTGAAAATGAATTTAAGTTGAAAACATTTAAGAATTCCTCTAGTCTATTGCAGTCTTATCATGAGAAAAATCTAGCTAGACCTAAGGCTGCCATTGGACTTGATTATGACACTCTTAAACAGAGGAAAGGCTATGCAGTCATTGAAGATGACATTGTTGTTCAAGAGGAGGTGCCTCAGGTTTTGAAAAAGACTGAGAATCCAATATTTAAAACACCAACACTTGAGATTGATGAGGATGCCTTACTCATCAAGCAAATGTTGGAGGATGAAGATGAGGCACAATCAAATGAACAACAAGCATCCTCTGAGAGTAAGAATGTCAAAACCAAAGCCAAGGAGCCAGTAGGAGGTAGACCTAGACTTGAGAAATCTGTAAATTTTGTTTCAGCTGGAAATTATGAGACTAATAAGAAAGTGACTAATAAGAGACCAAACAGGAATGGCAAATTAGGGATTAACAAAGATAACAACTATGCTTATGTGCCAAATGCCCCTAGGAAAGTTTGTCAAAACTGTTTTAGCTCTAATCATTTGACTCATGCTTGCAAGAAACCATCTGGTAGTGTTGCTAAACCATTCTATGATTGCTCTGTGCCTTTAAGACATAGAGACTCTCCTTTCTGTGATAAACTTGATTGTATGCCATGTAACATGAATGTGATGACTAGTTGTTTTAATTTGAGAAGACAATTCATGGAGGGCTGTATCAATCATAATGTTCACACACACTACACAAGGACAAAGTCTTCAAGTCCTCCTAAAGTTAGGAAGGTACCTCTGTCACCTAAGTCTAAGAACCCTGATTCTAAGACTCCCAACAGTGACAAGAAGACCAACATCAAGAAAACTGATAAGCATGCTGATTTTGATAAAACTGTCACTAAGTCACATGGACCCAAACTTGTTTGGGTACCAAAGGAGAAGTAATACTTTTGTGTTTGCAGGGCAAAGAAAGTAAAAAGAAGGTCATGTGGATTTTGGACAGTGGATGCTCAAATCATATGACTGGTGATATGGCCCTGCTATCACAGTATGAGGAAAAGGCTGGCCCAATGGTTGCTTTTGGAGATGACAGCATTGGCAACACACTGGGATATGGCAAGTTGGAAATTGGAAATGTCATCATTGAGAATGTAGCACTGGTCAAGGGGCTCAAGCATAATCTACTGAGTGTTGGTCAATTCACTGACAGAGGCTTCAAAGTGAACTTTGACAAAGATGAATGTTTGATCACCCACAAGAAGACTGGTGATTTTGCTCTGTCTGGAGTAAGGAAGGGAAGCCTGTTTGTAGCCAATATGGACTCTGCAAGCAAGGACACAATTTGTTGCTTCTACTCAAAAGCATCAAATGAAGACAGTTGGCTGTGGCACAAGAAGCTATCACACCTGAACTTCAAAGCCATTAATTCCCTAGTCAAAAGGGAGTTAGTGAGAGGCATTCCCACACTTGAATTCTGTCAAGAAGGAGTGTGTGAGGCGTGTCAAAAGGGAAAAATGAAAAGATCAAGCCACAAGTCAAAAACAGTGACATCTATAACCAAGCCCCTGCAACTGATTCATATGGATTTGTTTGGGCCTGTCAATATTATGTCACTAGGAAGGAAGAAGTATGCTCTAGTGATGGTTGATGATTTTACAAGGTATACATGGGTTGAATTTCTGGCATCAAAGGATGAGGCTCCACATAAAGAAAGTTGACAAAGAAGCAAAGGCCATAAATGCAAGTGTGATTGCATTAAGAAGTGATAATGGGACAGAATTCAGAAATGCCATGCTTGGAGCATTCTGCAAAGAAAATGGTATTTCTCAACAATTCTCAGCTCCAAGGACCCCACAACAAAATGGAGTTGTTGAGAGAAAGAATATGACTCTGATAGAGGCTGCTAGAACAATGCTACTTGATGCAAAGATGCCTACATGTTTTTGGGCTGAGGCTGTGAGCACTGCATGCTACATCCAAAACAGAACCCTCATCAACAAAAACACTGGAAAGACACCTTACAACTTGATGACTGGAAAGAAGCCTACTCTAAAGTATGTTCATACTTTTGGAAGCAAGTGCTTTGTGCTAAAAGATAATTCAGAATATGTTGGAAAGTTTGATGCAAAGGCATTTGAAGGAATCTTTCTTGGCTATTCTATGGAAAGAATTGCATACAAAGTTTATGTCATTTGTCAAAAGAAAGTAATGGAGAGCACAGATGTAACATTTGATGACAGCAAACTACCTGGATTAGAAGAAGCCAATGATGAAGATAAAGATCCCTTGAAGTTTGACAATCTAGATGATTCTGATGAGGAGATTGAAAGTGAATCTGAACTCATAATCCAACAAACTCAAGTGAATGAAGAACCTGTGTCAACCAACAATGAAGAAACAAGCATCCAAGATACACCTGTGAGGAGTGACAACTTAACAGGGGGAGGAAATGTAGATGATCATGATCTAAATGATGAAGCAACATCAAGGATGAGAAATCAATCTGAACATACAAGGAAATGGGATAGATCACACACTGCAGATCAGATAATTAGAAATCCAAATGCAGGAGTAAGGACAAGGAGAGCAACTATAAATGAATGTCTCTATGGCTGCTTTCTATCCCAAGTTGAGCCTAAGAAACTTGATGATGCATTGTTGGATCCTAACTGGATAATTGCTATGCAAGAGGAGCTAAATCAATTTGAAAGGAGCAAAGTATGGGAACTAGTGCCTGCACCAAAGGATAGAACCGTTGTTGGAACTAAATGGGTTCTAAGGAATAAGATGGATGAAAATGGTGTAGTCATAAGGAACAAAGCAAGGTTGGTTGCAAAAGGATACTCTCAACAGGAAGGTATTGACTATGATGAGACCTTTGCCCCTGTTGCTAGACTAGAAGCCATCAGAATTTTCTTGGCATTTGCTGCACATTCTAATTTCAAGGTCTATCAAATGGATGTCAAGAGTGCATTCCTGAATGGGGAGTTGGAAGAAGAAGTATATGTGCAACAACCACCTGGCTTTGAGGATCCACAGTTTCCCCACTTTGTCTACAGATTACTTAAAGCATTGTATGGACTCAAGCAAGCTCCTAGGGCATGGTATAACACACTATCACAATTTCTACTGGAGAATCAATTCACTAGAGGCACACTGGACAAGACACTGTTCTACAAGAAACATGATGATGATATTATCCTAGTTCAAATCTATGTGGATGATATCATATTTGGCTCTACAAATGAGAAGCTGTGTGAAAAATTCTCTAAGCTCATGCAAAGCAGATATGAGATGAGTATGATGGGAGAATTAACATTCTTTCTTGGACTGCAAGTTAGTCAAAGGAAGGATGGCATTTTTATAAGTCAAACCAAATACATTAAAGATTTACTGAAGAAATTTGATTTGGAAGAATGTTCACCTGCAAAGACACCCATGGCCACTGCCACCAAGTTAGATGATGACGCTAAGGGCAAAAAGGTAGATATCTCAATCTACAGAGGCATGGTTGGTTCTCTACTCTACCTCACTGCTAGTAGGCCAGATATCATGTTTGCTACATGCTTATGTGCAAGGTTTCAATCAAACCCAAAGGAATCACACATGATAGCAATAAAAAGGATCTTCAAATATCTGAAAGGCACACCAAACTTGGGGTTATGGTATCCTAAGGACACAGGGTTCAATCTGGTTGGTTATTCTGATGCTGATTATGCTGGATGCAGAGTGGATAGGAAAAGCACATCAGGTAGCTGCCAGTTTCTTGGACAAAGGTTAGTCTCTTGGTACAGCAAGAAACAACAATCTGTGTCAACTTCCACAGCTGAAGCTGAATACATAGCTGCTGGAAGTTGCTGTGCTCAAGTGCTTTGGATTAGAAACCAACTTAGAGATTATGGACTTGTGTTGGAAAGAATTCCTATCATGTGTGACAACACAAGTGCAATCTCTATAGTTGCCAATCCTGTCAATCATTCTAGGACAAAGCACATTGACATCAGATATCATTTCATTAGAGAACATGCAACTAATGGAACCATTGAGTTGCATTATGTCACTACAGAAAAACAACTAGCTGACATATTCACTAAGCCATTAGATGAAGCCACCTTCACTAGGCTGGTCAGTGAGATTGGAATGCTGAATTCTTCGAATTCTGGCTAAGTGAATATATCAACTAGATTGTTGCAGCAGTAAATACTTACTTTATCAAATGCCCAATATTTCTGAAGTAAGTATTGGCTGGAGTATGATGTATAAATATTCCAATGCTGCACATGTTGAAAATCATACATATGTAGCTTGAAATTTCTGTAAAAATTTTGAGTAAACCACTATTTAATTTGGTAGAATATTCGTCAATGAATATTTCTAGTAAATTTTAAAGGATAGTGGAAATTGAATTTTATGAGTGAAAAGTACAGTTCGATAAGTCAGACTTCTCGAATGGTTCATTGTTATGTCTTGGCTCGAGCTCTCGAATAGGCCTATCTAGAACCCTCTTGAGTTCTCGAATAGTGTCTTTTAGAGAAATCGAATAGCACACTTTGAGTTCTCGAATAGAGTATTTTAGTTCTCTAATGATAGAGTTCTCGAATACTGCATTTGAGTTATCGAATCATTTGAAAAGGCTGATTTTTCGCTGACACTTAATCGCTTTTTGGATTTATATTCAAACCTTCATTTCACTCATAAAAATATATTCTTAACTTTGAATTATTTTCTGAGTTAAATCACTGCCAGCTGTGAGTCAAAAACTGCCTGAGATATCGAATAAGCCCTTCTTGACTTCTCGAATAGTTGTTTCATACTTCTCGAATGACTTGTCGCTACAGAACACTTATCTATCGACAACTCAAGACATTTATATATACAACTTCACAACTATTCAATTCTTTTCGTTCGATTTCTCAAGCATCTCAACTCCTGAGACCTCTGAAAAACCCTAACTGCGAATTTCTTCTTCAATCCTAATTCTCTTTTCTTCTCTACCCAAATGGCAAACACTCAACTCACCATACCATCCCAAACTAATTTCATCGCAATCTCCAGTGATGTGGAAGCACCGAATGCCAATTTCAAGTGCTTTGTTCGGTGGTTGTCTGAATCATACATCAAGAGTGCGCTCTCAGCCAACCCAACTCTGTACATAGATCTATTGGAACAATTCTGGAGGACTGCTACTGTGGAGGTCATCGCTCTTGAGAATGCTATCACCTCTTATATTGTTCACTGCAAGATTCAAGGAGAGGATATCACTATCACCACTGCAGACATGAATCAAGCCTTGGATATGCAGCAAGAGACGTATGATGCTCTGGCCTCCAATGATGAGTTGGAAGAATTCTTTGACTTCATCAACTACTCTGATACTATCAAGCTGGGAAAGTTGAATAGGAAGTTCTTGAGGAAAGAATGGAGCTTTGTATTTGCTACACTCCTTCAAGTATTCACTGCACGGAAATCAAGCTTTGATCAGATTAGTACACCCGTGCAGCAGCTTGCCTATCCCTTGGCTCATGGGAGAAAGATAGATGTTGGACTTCTCATCCTACAGGAACTCTATGGGAGACTTGGTCAGACCACAGCCAAGAGAGGTAATGAAATTTTCTTTCCTCGCTTTATTCAATCAGTGCTTAACTTTAAAAATGCTTCTTTGATTGAATTGCCTGGAGTAGATAAGAGTAAAATAGGCTATCCTAAGTCCATGACCAAACTCATTTTTGGTAATTTGGAGACTAGGAATGATGTGGATGTAAGACTTAACATAACTCCCCACATGGAGGGTTTGTTTAGGTCTTACCCCCACAACATGCCAATATTTGATTCAAAATCACAGTTAGCACAGCCTAAGCAAGGAGAACAAAGTGCTAACCCAAGGCCTGCTAACCAACCCCCTCAGCCAAACACTCTATCCAGCAAAGAGCCAACTGCATCATCCTCTCAAAAGGGTGATGTTAGTAAAAAGAAGAGAAAACAGGCTGCTTCTGAACCTTTAGAAATCTTAACTGAAGCAGCCTTGGCTGTAGAACTAGGGTTAGAAAGTGAGAAACCTGAGTCACCTATCATAAGCCTAAAGAAGAAGAAGAAGTCTAAAACCACCTCTTCAGTCACTCAAATGGCTGAAGTTGTAAAATCAGGGGCACACAGCTCACTAGATGTATCCTCTCAACAGGATGCATCTATAGAATCAAGCATCCTCCCCAATGCACCTATCTGTAAAGAGTCAGCACAAGGGAGTGATAAGGCTGGCACAACACTGAGTGGAGAGCACATCATAACTGAAACTCCCTCTATTTCTCAGGGGGAGTTGCCAAAATCTTGTCTACAACACACTTCTCTTTCAGAATCTACCACTCATATTTCTTTGAAGCCTGCAACTCAAGCAATTGAGGAGCAAGGCATTGATCATCAAGAATTCTTTTCCTTTGATGAGCCAATGAATTCAAGTGACTTGGTGCATGACACCTTGCTCACCATCCAGGTACCACATTTGGATGGTCAGGGAATGCATGCTGGGGCATATCCTAATGACACCATCACAAACACAGAGGATTCACTAGTTCTTACTAGAGACTCTGTGCCTGTGTCAACTACCGTTGTAACTCATCCCACTTCTGTGGAGACAGCAGTAGTAGAGTCTGTTCATCCAGTTGCAGAAGTTACATCTGTAACTGAGGAGCCTAGCAAGCCTAGCTCTAGCTCTAACTTTTTGTCTCAATGGCTGAAGCCTGTGCAACATGACAGTGCTTCAGGATCAGGGTCTGTTCCACCACAATTGACGGTTGAAGCACTTCAAAGCTTAGTTGTGGATCAGATCCCTGAGTTCACAAAAATTGCTCAGCACCTTCTCACTGCAAACATGCCCAATCCAGACTATGAAGCTATTCTCCTATGTCACAAAGAGGATGTAGAGCTACAGAAGGAGAAGATCATAGATGAAACTGAGAGAGATGGGAATATCGATGCTTGGCTGCAAGGAACCAATTCAATCCCTCTCTCAGAAGGTCTCCAGTATCTCAGAGAAGAGTACATCACTTCACTAGGGTCCAATGCCAAATCTCTCAACCCTACTGATGTGTTTGAAGCAGTGAATGACAACTATAAAGGCATTCTCAAGGCTGCACACTATCTTGGTAAAGGCTTAAAGACAGAAATTAATGAAGTGTGTTCAGCTACAACCAAGGAGGTGCATGAGATCAAGAGGACTTTTGATGCTAAATTCCCTCAATTGGAGACTGTTCTCAAGGACATTCGAACCTGCAATGCTACTTGCACCAGGATGGACAATGGTTTGGCTATTCTCAAGGATGCTGTCACAAGTCTGGGGCACAAATTTCAATCCTTATCAGATCAGACAACTGATGCCAATGCCATGCTCAGGACCCTCTTTGCAAATCAATATGGAGACAAGCTGGTCACTGAGGTTCCTGTGCATGAGATGTCAAGGTTCGAAGTGCAGAGACTGAAGGATCAATCCCTATCTGGTTTTAAGGCCAATGAACTCTTCATTAAAGTGGATACTCTTGAAAAGGAGGTAGTCTCTCTCCACAAGTCCAATGTTCATCTTACAGACACTGTGACAACTCTGACTGAGCAGTTGAACACTCAAGCCACCACCACAGCTGATGTTCTTCTGCATCAACAATCAATGTTGTCTGCAATGATGAAGCACATGGGTCTCCCTCTACCTGATGAATCTTCAACTCCAAAGGTGCCTCCTACAGTCCCTGTGTCTGTCAACAAGCCTAAGGGGGAGAAGAGGATATCAAAGAACTCAAATCCAAAGGGGGAGAGACCACTAGAAAAGGGCATCAAAATCACTGAGGGTGGCCATCAGAGAACTTTGAAATCTACTACTCATGTGCCTGGAAAAGGAAAGGACAAAGTTGATGAGCCTCCCACTTCTCTGCCAGTTGTCAATCTACCAACTGTGCACATCACTACTCCTGATGGTCAAAGGCAGTCTACTACTCCTGATGGTCAAAGGCAGTCTATCACAACCACAGTGGTTGCGGGGAGTATGCCATCTGACAAGCCTCGAATCTCAATATCTAAGAGTGCCAAGCCAGTAGAAGTGAAGGTGGTCACTGAGGCCAAGCTACAAGAAATTGCAAACTCAAATGTCTATCATGATGATGCATTCTTGGAGTTTCTGAAAGTCTCTAGAGAACAGGCTGGTGATGCTCTGCTATATCATGAGAGTTTGAAGAGTCAGATTGACTGTCTCACTGTAGTACCAAGGAGGCTTAATGATCTATGGCTCAAGGAGATATTGATGGTAGGAAAGAACAAGATATGGCACTTAACCATCAATACTCTACAGAGTCTAAAGCACTCAGAAGTGAATGTGCTCCTTGGACTAATTGAGAAGGGAAATGAGAACAACAAGAGTCTTCATGATGACTTGAGGAATGGTCAACCTTCAAGGCTACCTGAAGTTTTCACAGATCCTAGAACTATTATCTACCAGGCTGGAACAAGAATTGAAGATATCAAGCAGCTGGTCATTCCTAAGCATCTAACTCCTCAAAATAAAAATCTCATCATAGCCATCATTGAGAAACTGATCAAGAAGAAGGGATCAAGAACAGCAGAAGAATTAGAAGCTATATCTTATCTCAGGTCATATATTGCAACTGGCATTGTATCTGAGACTGCTAAGTTCAACCCAAGCAAAGATCAAGACAAGGATGAAGATAAAAGTGACGGAAGGGGAAGACATCACAGGAGTAATAAGGGTGATGAATACAAGAAGAAGAAGAAGGATGATGAGAAGAGGAAGAATGATGATGATCAAGGTAAAGGCTCTGAGAGGAAAAGTGGAAGACAGCAAGCCTCAGGCATTGCTGACAGTAACCTCACCACAACGCAAGACTCTAAGTCTAGGGTGAATGCTGCCAGTAGTGACCTTTCAAAATTTGCATCTATGGCTTCTGCAACTGTCTTGCCACCTCAAGAAGAGAAGAAGATTCAAGTCAAGAAACCATCTGTATGTTTCAAAAAGCAAACTGCTAATGGAATACTACAATGGTCTACAAACAAAGGTCACATACTGCTGCCAAGTAATCATGTAAAAAGAATCAAGTTCAAGCAAGCTGCAAGGAAATCAAAGCCAACCATATCAAAAACCCTGACAATCTATCCAGGCCTAAAACTCCAACCACTAGATGAAGATTATGATGTAGACCAACTGCAATTTTTGCAAGCTCAAAGAATCTATCATGTTGCCATTGTTGATAATTGCCTTGAGATTAAATATTCTGATGGAAGGGAGGAGAAATTCAAACAAGGAAGATGTCAACACTGGGGCAAGCTATATGACATAGAGAGAATCATTGCACTGTTGAGCTCAGAAGATAAAGTAGAGAGAGTATGGAAGCTGGAGCTAATTGATTTTGTGAAAATGAAGAGAGATCATGAGGAAAAAGTCAGAAAAGGGTGTTTTGAGAAATGGCTGGCAAGAGAGAGAGAAATTGAGAGACTGGAAAGTGAAGCAGAAAAGCTGAGGAAAAAGGGTTTGTGTAGAGTTCAGTTCAACCCCTACATGGTAAAGTATAGGAGGAGAAATGGAAATCAAGTCAACATCAGAATGAATCTACTCAACCACTATCCTGCAAATATTCTGGAACCAGTACTTGAAGATTTCAAAGACTCAATTTTGCTTGAAGAATTGGATGCTATGGCAGAAATAATAAAAGCTATGGATGAGAATACAAGGAAGGAGAAAGAAAGAAGAGAGAAAGAATATGATGAATTTCAAGCCAAAGCTATGGAAAGGGAATCAAAAGACAATGGCTAGTTCTTCATCATAGGCTGTAAGATTACTCACTCTGTAGTTCTATCCAAATTGCTAATGGAAATTCATACCTGTACTGTTAAGTTTTATCTTTATGTATGTTAGGCTTGTTATCAGACATGAAATTGTGACTAAGGGTCTTACTCACAATTTGGGGGAGATTGTTAGTCACAGAGGCATGCCTGAATACATCTAATAACAAGCCCAAGTGGTTCGTAATGCTATGCATTACCTACATGACCTCTTAACTGAGGGAACCTCTAGTTGTAGAGTTTCTACTTGTTTGTACTATGTAATAGGCATCAAATTCTATCTGTGTAACTGTACCTACTAAGTCAAGAATAAAGCTTGAAAGAAGTTCTAAGGTTCATGCCTCAAGCAAGGAAATGAAGACTGTCAAATAATCACAGTTGGGATTTGAAGAATTGAAGAAATGAAGAAATTACCTAAGTACTAATTCGAGAAGTACATTTGTTTATTCGAGAAGTCTAGCATTCGAGAAGTCTGGAGTTCGATATCTCAGAAGACACTATTCAATATCTCTCAATATGCTATTCGATATCCCAGGGATTCGATATGTCAAAATGCTCTATTCGATATCTCAAGGAGTCCCAGAGAAAAGAGCTATTCGAGAAGTGATTCGATATGTCAAGATAACACTAGTCGAGAACTCAGAGTTATCGATCAAGTCAACTCCAGTTCTCGAATCACTCACTTAGTCACTTCTCTAATACATTCTTGAGGACAAAATACTGAAGAATTGTACAAGTCAGAAACCTGCAACAAGCCAGGATACTTTATTTGACTCTGTCCTATAAAGCATGCTGGAAAGCCTACAAAGAAGCTTGGAGAGATAAGACAAGGGACAAGGAGCTGAAGAAGTGGATCTAAACAGGCTTTTCAAAGTCAAATCTGTAGCCGTTTGGACTCTTACTAAAATGAGATAGACAGACTGGAAAGTGTTTTTGTTTTACCTACCTCATTTGTAGTAAGTGGGTGTATCCATGTCTATAAGGATACAGCCTCACTTCCTTAGCTGTTAAGGTGTTGAAGTTTCTCAAATACCCAGTAAATATCTCTCTGAGAAAAACGAAGCTGAGAATACTATCATTTGTATTCACAGATTGTAGCAAAATCTTAATCTAATAAAATATTAGATTAAAGTGATATTGTGTTGTGTTTGTCTTTAATTATCCGCATCTTCATATCTCACACACTCATCACTTATCTTGCTGCAAAGATTCAAGAACGAAGAAAAGTTCAAGAATCCATTCACCCCCCCCTCTGTATTCTTTTACTGTATTCAATACTCAACACTTCCACTTCTTGTAATATTCTATTATTTCCCACAACAGCAATTTCATATGTTTCTTCTGTTTCAGCAGCTCTTGCAGCCAATCTATTAAATACATATGACAACTCCTTATAACGCCTTCCTGTTGCAATCTTTGGATCATCATCTATGGAGCGATATTGACGAAGACTTGTGGAAGTAATTTTAGCATTTTTCGTCCATCTTTTTCTGATATAACTATTAGGCACTCTTTTGATATTCTTCAAGAAAAATATTTTTAGAGAATGTGCACATAGGATCCCGACAAATTCAAATTTTTTACAGCTGCAGGTTACTGAACAATCACTTGAATCAAATTTCACAATATGTGAATAAGGTTTTTCAGAAGTAACCTTGTACTCCGTAAGTGTCTGAACCTCCTGAAGAATTTCTATATTGCAATTCCATGTCTTCCAAACTTCTTCATGAAATATTGTGAATACTTCAAGTGTATAAACACTGGCAGCATGTTTCAAAATTACAGCAGGATATGGTAAAGCAGGCTTGCTAATACTAGATTTAGTATCTGCTTTAGACTCATCATAGCGTCGATCATCAAGTAAACTCTGAAAATGCTGGAAAAATTGTAGCAAGTCATGTTTATAACTAAAATATTGTTTTACCTTACTATTCATACTTTCACTATGCTGTGTAGTACTCATATCAGCTGAAAATGTTTCTCGCCCATAAACTAATGCCCATTTCTCCTTATTTTCATATAACTTCTCAACCATTCATTATCTTTCAGATTATACTTTTCAAGCATATCATCCCAAGCATGAATGAATTCAGAGACCTCGTCGTGATCATAAACACAGCTGCTGAACTCTTTAGCAAAACTCTTAAATTTGTCAAAAATACCACTAACATGTTTGGCTGCATTTTGATACAAATGCCAAACACAAAGTCGATGCTTAGTTTCAGGTCATTGTGTAGACAATGCCTTATCCATAGCTGCGTCTTGATCTGTAAGAATAGTATTTGGCTTCCTTCTAGACATTGTTCGGGAAAATGTATCAAATATCCATTCAAAAGTTTCTATGGTTTCATCATATAACAGAGCACCACCAAATATGATTGTTTGTTTATGATGGTTAACTCCAACAGAAAGAGCAAGTGGGCGACCTTCTTTATTTTTACGATATGTTGTATCGAAACACACAACATCACCAAAAATAATCATAATCTACCTTTATCCTTGCATCGGCCCAAAATATATTTGTAATTAAATCTTCAACATCCACTTGTATTGCATACGTGAAATTTGGATCTTCTGCTTGATTTTTCTGTAGGTACTCCAACACTCCCCCAGTGTCACCAAACTTCATTTGGATGGTAAGCTTTGTACGTAGGTAATTTTTATAATCATCCCGAATGAAACCGACATTCTCGCGTCCACCAGCTTGTCGTGTTAATAAATCCATACTTGCTTTAGGTGCTATACCAGAACTATGTGCCAGCTCAATTTGACATATTTGGATATCATTTAAACTTCTGTGCGACCTCAAAAAATGACTTTTAGATGGGCTTACAAGATCATGAGAATGCTCAGATATGAATTTATAAATTCTATATTTCCCATTTGATCGAGAAGAGACACCAAATTTTGCCTTGCAACCAAATCTAGTTTCTGGACGGTGTTGTTTTACATCATCATCTCGTTGATCACTCGCACGCTTTCCCTCACAAGCACATACAAATACTCTATCTAAAATTTCTCCAGATTTGGCCTTATGCATTTTACACCTCCTTATACCAAATCCAGCTTTTTTAGCATATGCTTTGTAAAACCTATAAGCATCTTCTTCTGTTTCAAACTCAAGCCATACTTTCGGTACCATACTTTCATCTATTTCATTAGTCTTTCTTGGAGTAATAGGTATTTCAATATCTTCAAAAAAATAATCATCAAAATTCAAGTGACGTGATGCTTGAGGAACAGTAGTCATCTTTTATTCAATTCTGTACACAATGAATATTATCATAATTTTAATCAAAACTAATATGATCCGATATGACAACACGATTTTGCACGTAAGTATATAGATTATGAAATATAATTCATACCTGTGAGTATTAGGGCTCTTGATAGCTCTGATTTAGCTAAACCTCTTGATAGACGAGTATTAGGGTTCTTGACAAGAAGGGATAGAGGATCTGGACTCTTGATATACCAGAGTTCCACTGATACATATGTCCCCTAATTAATTTATTTGTATTCTGTAAATATATATTAATAACTAAAACTAATAGACTTTAATGAGAGAGATCACGTGAGAGGTAAAAAAACTGACCAATAGAAAAGAGGAGACATATTAGGGGACACAAGAAGGGGACAGAGGATCCAGGCCCTACACATTTCGCATGGGTTCGGTTGGCCACTTAAATTTTGTTTAAATTATTACATTTCATCAAGTCAGCTGTAAATAAAAAGATTACGTTAAAAAAACTTTACGTAACTTATAACTCAAGATCATGGTTGTAAATTTCTGAAATGGGAATAAATCGGTTTGGATATTTAATAACAATTTATTGATAAATTAGGAATTTATTGGAATGATAAAATGGGAAAAAATTAAATATATTTTAATATTTTAAAAATAATTAATATATTAGTATAATTTATAATATAATATACCATCAAAAAATTTCATAACAATAAATTGAATTTTAAAAATTAAATCAATCAAATATTTTTTAACAATAAATTGATAATTTATCGATAATTTTTGAAAAATTTGACAATTTTTAAAACACTACAAGAATACTGGTTAAATGCTACTCCCTCTGTCCCTCTCATTTATTTACATAAAAAACTACGTATTTGGCACGCATTTTAAGGTGCATTTTAAGGATAGTTCTATAACTTATTTTTGATATTTTCTTTTTTTGTATAAAAATAGAATTGTCCACACATAAAGCATATAAATTTAACTCATCTTTGACTACTTGTTTCTTCTGTAAGTATGTACTACTGATTATTGATCTTTTCCGTAAGTATTAGTGTAGACTGTAGCGGTAGTTAGCACTTGCATGTGCTTTTAATGAAACTTCATGCTATTTTTTCTTTATCGCTACTATTTATCAAGACCTTTCCTAGATTTTTTTTCACTTGGTATTTTTTGATTGGTTTATTTTTATTAATAATAATGGAATGCACAAAATTCTCAATGAATTAAAATTTATCAACTCATAAAAAAGTGGTTGTTAGAGTGTTATTGGAAAAAGACCCTTTAGTATTACTCCAATATATTAACATCTTTTTAAATTGAAATTAACCAACTGAACCAAATCGTTAAGAATCGATTCGATTTGAACGGAATTTCGTAAAACACTCAATTGAATTCGCTTTTTAAATTTTCCAAACCGAAATTTTTGATTCGGTTTGATTTGACCTTTTAAACGGTTCAATTAGATTCATGCTCATTCATATTCAGGGCAGAAGTACCCTTATATTTTAGAGCAAAATATAAATAGTATTGTTGAAATTTCGTTGTGCATATCAATTATATACTTTTCTTAAAATAAAATTTTGCTAGGCTCGTAGTTCCCTTAAACATATGTTAGGCTCATAAACTTTGCCAATTGCTCATGTAAAACCTAGAGAGGAACATAAACTGATTGAGGAGGAAGGAAAAAGGGCCACCGTACCATTTAGTAAAACAAATGTCACTATCACATAGATGTCACTAATAATAATTAGTAAATTCAAAACATAAAACAATTCAAAATGTTCAAGTTGAAAAAGTTTCAAAGCAACTGACATGTCATACTTCAAACCTATAATAAGAGCGGGACTAATTTAATTTGGTTACATGTGCACTTAAATGTATGGTAATACTGATGTTTACAAGTCCATGTCGATGTACACTATTTAAGTGACATGGAGTTGCTTTTAGAAAACAATATGGCTGAAATCTCCATCCAATCTTCTGCAATTTGGTGTCTCCTTATATTAACCTCAATCTCATGATCAAATACTAATCAAATGAACTCTTCAAATCAAAATGATTTCGAATAATTTAGTACTTAGTTAATTTTGTAAGTTCACAAGATATTCAATTTAAGCTGACAAAATACTAGAAATTGTTGGCAACTCTACTTAGAAACTGTGAGCCACCAAGGAAAATTTAGTTCATGCATCTATACAAGTGAGTGTACAACAAATAGACAACAAATAGAGAGAAGTCTAGGCAAAATTCTTACGGCACAATCAGCAGTAGAGGTTATATACTAGGTTAACTTGAACCATGATAAGTGTTATAGGGAGAATATTGTATAACTATTTTGGAGGTTTGCTGGATTATCGGAGCAAAATACGGATATTTTGCTAACAAAAGAAGAATAAGGGATTTAGGGTTTGTGTGTTTAGATGTGGCTGAGCTTGATAGGTGTTTTCAGGTAAACTGTTTCTCTTCCGTATCAAGGTGCCTACGTACCCTATTTATAGGGATCAAGCCTGACGTAGTTCTTGGGCAACAAGTTACCTAGACGGGCTAGGGTTTTAAGAGATAAGCCAAAGTCCAAGCCCACTTGTTTAGGGCTGACGTGGCAGTGAATCATCAACCCTATCCGTGATCTATGGCCCAGCTGTGGAAGCCCATAGTCTCGAACAGATAGAATTGGCAAATAAAGAACCAGCCAGGACCTAGCATGTGACCTCGTGGGATCTGGCCATGCGAAGCGATCCCATATGTCCAACTACTCATGCGACCCTGGGTCTGGCCATGAGCCTTCTAGTAAAGAATTAGAGATAGCGATCCAACAGATGTGTTGGCATCACGAAGCGATCCCAATGAGGATGTGCTAGCGAGGCGGTCCCTTAGACCAGATAATAAGCGAGGCGGCCCTATAGTTGTACCGGGCTGTTTCCAATGGTGAACTTTAGTGGCCCAATTGTCATCTTCTAGGCCCATAGTCAATTATGAACCATTACTTTAGCAAATCAAATCAATTTAGCTATTATGCCAGATTTGGGCATAACTACCCCCCGAGTCCATGTTGCCATTAGAGATGCGATGTGGACTCAAATATTAACCAGGTGATGCCGCAATGCGAGGCCATGGATCACTACTGACATGAATATGACCGTTGGAACGATCGCGACCCCAAGAATTTGAAAAGGTTTGACAGCTGTCGTGTCTCGAGATGCGTATTCAACGGCCAAGATCTTGACACGTGTCCATATCTTTCTCTTTCCTGATGGGCTATATATACCCCTGTCACTATCATTTCCTTTTTTCATCTTATTAACACATTGTTGAAGTGCCGTCAGTTTGCTCCCAGATCAAACGCAAGGAATTCCCAGGCTTTATTACCAGCGACCCCAACTTTCTTCAGATTTCTCCGACTTTCTTCAAGAAAAAGTAAGTCTTCACTCCTCTTTTGCATTTAAATTGGTATTCTTCATCATAATTGCATGATTAGATAGTTTTAGTTGTATGCGATGCGATCCCTTTTGATAGCGATCCCATAATGCTAATTTGAATATGCGATCCCGTCTTCGCTGCGATAGAAATGCGATTTCTCCCATAGGAACATAGATGCAATCCCTTCCCGAGACCTAAATGCGATACCCTAGGAATATATAGAGCCTTTCTGTTTATTTATTCCTTTCTCATCCTTCATTTGCTTTCTGTAAGAGCACACACTTAATCATTTCACCATTTTCAGATGTCACAAGACGACAGTTCCAGGACACCTTCTCCGATGCCTCATATACAAATTAGCGATGCTGCAGCAGCCAACATCGTGAGAGCTGCGAGCACTAGTGAAAGTTCGTTCAAATTATACTTCGACCCTCTATGGTCTAACGAAGAGTATACCCGAGAAGTGCCTCTAACTTCGTGGAGAACAAAGCACCCTTCAAGCTCGCGGGATCAATCTTTGGATGTACTTCCAGCTTAGAATGAGCCTCACACCAACATGACCGACATCGAGCATGACCTCAAAACGTTGACAAAGAAAGGAGATGAATTATGCTCTAAGGCAGCAGAAATTCTCTCTAAAATGCCTCCATCTCAAGCCATGTCGCCCATTCACATAAATGATTCTCCAATAGATTCATTAGGCGATGCCTATTATGACATCGAGGGAGGTGCTGATAACGAAGCCAACTCTGATGATGATGACTACGAAGAGCCTTCCTCAGATGATGGTGGCCTTGACGAAGTGGCCAGAGTCGTAAACTTCAGAGACTATGACTATGTTCCCGAAGCCTCACCCGATCCTTATGTCCCTACCCCTCAACCAGAGCTGGAAGGAGTCATTTATGTTGATGGGCCTAACCCCAAGGACATCGAGCCCGGTTCAAAGGTTAAGGCAGGCAAACCTCGCGTACTTGCATGTCGCGATATGTCTTCAACGTTGATCGTGAAGACTATCACAGAGGGTGTCAAGAGGTTCCATCTTGAAGGAAAGATCATTCTGCCCAAGAAGAAAATGCGATGCTATCGCTTTAACCACGAAGAGAATGGAGGCAGAGTGCCTAGAATGGTTCTAACGGTCCCTCTGATGAAGATAGGTGTCTCCTCTCCTCTCCACCCATTCATTAAGGACGTCTGCGAGACATACTATCTAGCCCCCATCCAAATCAGCACCAATGGCTATCGATCCATGATTGCCTTGTACATACTTTACCACAAGCTTGGATATCCCCCCTTAGATGCAAAGACAATGGGCTACTTCCTTCAACTGAAGCGATGTGGAGCCAAGGATTTTGGCTACGTCTACTTCTCATTGTGGCCAGAATTCAACAAGAAAAGCCTTCTCCCAGGCGGGATAAGTAATGCGGGCTCGTGGAAGGAGCCTTTCTTCTATGTACACGAGGTCCCTCGAGTAAAAACGAGCTTCAACTACCTCCCCGGTAAGCTGTCGAGGCAGTAACCCTTTATCGTACTCTTTGCTTTTTGTTCTCAAACTAATAACTCCTTTGGCATCGCAGTCACTCCAGTTCGCACCGTCCTAAGAGGTGTTGAAAAACAGCGAGCTGATGATGTATTAACAAAGAACATTAGGACTCTTCTTTCTATAGAAAACCTAATAGAATGCGGATTCCTCAAAGAAGGGATAGATGCTTCCCCTGAAGCGGGGCCTTCACATGCGAGGCGGGCCTCGAAGAAAAGAAAGACAAGAGAGGAGGCCTCGTCTTCTCATGTCGTAATAACGGACGAAGAGGGTACTTCTAGGATAATATTGAAACATGCATCGCAGACATTTGTCATCTTTATGCTTTATTTATCTGTCCTCATACTTTAATCATTATGCTTCGTTAGATAGTCTGACTTTTTCCTCCTTATCCATGCAGGTATGTCGAATCAAAATAGCAAGGGGCTATCCATCCCATTTCTGCAAGCCAAAAGCAAGAAGGGGGGAGCTCCAAGAGCGACCTCTTCTCTGAAAAATGCTCCTCCTCCCCTCAAACCAGGACTTCTCCATACAAAGGTAATCAACGATCCTCCCCCCAAATCAATCATTGCCAGGGACCAGGTCGGGGACTCCCCTGAACGTTATGTTTTTCTCAACACCTATTCGCTTCGTTGGGAACCAAATATGCAGAGGAAGCTGAAGCTTCCAACTGGTGGAAAGCATCACCTGAAGAGAATGCCAAAGCTGTGACCAGGTGTCTAGCCGAGGCCTTCATTCGTCAGGCTGCCCATACCAAGAACTACTTTCTGCTGGACAAAAAGAACAAGGTTCTTGAGTTCCAAAAAGTTGAAGATAAGCGTTCCCTTGAAGCCGAGTTCAAAAAGCAACTCTCCCATGAGACTGCTAACATTCGTATAGACTTGAAGAATGCTCGCAAGGAGAGGAATAATTTTGAGAAATCTTTCAAAGAACTGCAGAAATCCAGCGAGGAAGCTTCTAAAAAGAGCGCTGATGAGATCGCGAAGCTGACAAGCGACCTGAATGCTGCCCAGGCCTAATTGGCAACTGGAGAAGAGACATTCGAGGCCCAAGTTCAGGTTTCCTTCATGAAAGGGTTCATTCGAATGATCCCTAATTTTGATTGGGACCAGCTTGGGCCAGGTAATGCTGACTCCGCTGAAGTTTCCAAAAAGCAGATCGCTGATGAAGATGCCGAGGAAGCCAGAATAGCTGAAGAGGCGAGGCTAGCACCCGAGGCTACTGCTGATGCCAATCCTACTGGGGGGACTCCGAATGAAAACAATCCTTGAATTCAAATATCTTCTGAACTTTTGAACTAGGGATGCGGGCACCCTTTGAATGCCTCGCAAGATGTATCAATATTATTTTAACTTTATTTGTCAAGAATTCTGGGATCGCAAGGCGATTCACTTATTTTTCTGCATAAGTTTGAAGGATCCCTTTTCCCTTGCTTATCATTTTTATGCATAATATTAGCTTCATATTTACTCCATTCTTCAAAATGTTGAGATGTAGTCTGTGTTCGCTGATGCGAAGTGCCATGAGTAGCTTTAGATTTGTATTCCTTTTGCTTTAGACTCGTTGTAGATAATAACAGTTATGAACTGCCACCTTGAAGTAGTTTCAAGTGCGATCCCAGCATCGTTGAGATGGCTTGGACCTTAAAGTGTAAATTCTAATAGACAAGCAAATTTATTTTGAATGCAAAATAAAACATAATCCATAAAGCAAACGTACTCGTATAATGAAAAAGTAGGGGCGGTGCCCAAAAGTTTTATTGATAGGGGCGTGGCCCAAAAGTTTAACAAGTAGGGGCGAGGCCCTAAAATGAATTGTGGGGCGAGGCCCAAGAAATCATTACATCATAAAGGGGAGGTGTCTATATGATCACTACCCCCCAGTACTTTGTATGAATTATTCATGCTAAGTAGTAGTAGAGAGAGGCTACCAGGGGCGTGGCCCTCACTGATAGTATTTTCTTAGATGCTCCGCATTCCAAGCTCGCGGAATAACCTTATCTTTCATGTCCGTGAGATAATAGGTTCCTTCTGAAAGAGTAGCATAGATTTTGTAAGGTCCCTCCCAGTTAGCACCAAAAACTCCATGACCTGGAACCTTAGTGTTAGGCATGACCCTTCTAAGCACTAGGTCGCCTGTTTGTAAAGATCATGCTTTGACTTTTCCATTATAGTACCTTGCTGTCCTCTGTTGATAGGCCGCGAGGCGTAGCTGGGCCTCGCTTCTTGTTTCTTCTATCATGTCCAGATAGAGTCTGTGATTGACCTCGTTTTCATCGGGATCGTAGTGTTCCCTTCTGAACGACTGTTAGGTCCAAAATAGTTTGTAGAAGGGGGGGTTGAATACAAACTATACCGTTTTATCGAATTTGCTCTTTTCTTATAAATATTAAAATATTAAATCAAGAACAAATTGATGCGGAATAAAACGAATACAGATATTTCAAGTTGAATATAAAATTTATATTAACTTGTTGGGGTGTGTCTAAATACACGGGTACAAATTACAAGGTTTGATGACCAAACTAATTATTACAAATTCTATAGAAAATTCGACATGAATTTTTCTATATTTGTAAATAAAAAGATCGAAATTTATTATTACAAATTCTATAGAAAATTCGACATGAACTTTTCTATATTTGTAATAAAAAGATCGAGAGATTCTAGGGAACTTAGTCCGCTAGATAGTTCCACAAGTGCAAGTAAACAATTTCTGTCGGTTTAGATTTAGCAATACAAGCTAGAAATAATTTACAAGAATTTATTTGATGTTCAATGAACTATTTTTCTCTTGGTCTCTCTCTGCTGTGTTCTGCTGGAGAAGTGAAAAATTCCAGTGCTGTTCTGCTGTGCCTGCTGTTGTATTTATAGCCATTTAAGTCTTGTACTGATCTGGTATGACTTAAACTGCTTCAAGACATAATAAATTAGCTGTCAGCATGACTTAAACTTGCTCCAAGACATAATTTTCTTCATTAAGACTTACACAAACCTCCATTAAGACATAAACCTGGTCGGTATGACTTAATAAAAGTTCGGTATGACCTAAAACAGCTGGCAGGTGGTTGGTATGACTTAATCAGGATATTTTGGCTCGGTATGACATAATCTGAAATTGCTCGGTATGACCTAAATCTTATGCTTAGTATGACTTAGATTTAAGTCATGTCGGTATGACCTAATTTAGGTCATACCGACCTCCATTAAGTCATATTCGCTGAGCAGAATTGTTTTAAGTCTTTAAACACTTATATTAATTCTGATTTAATTAATTAATTGATTAATTTAAAGAATAAAATAATTCTGATTGAATTAATTTATAAAATAAATTAGCCAACTAATTTAATTTAATTAAAAGAGAATTAATATGAAGTCTTTTTATAATTATATTAATTCCAACTTAATTAATCTTTTAATTAATTTATTGAATAAATTAATTCGAATAGAATTAATTTATCAAATAAATAAATCAAATGACTTAATTAATTAAGTGAAAATTAATATACCTCCTTGATTGATAATTATATTAATTCTAACTTAATTAATCTTTTAAATAATTTATTGAATAAATTAATTCGGATAGAATTAATTTATCAAATAAATAATTCAAATGACTTAATTAATTAAGATAAAATTAATATACCTCCTTGATAGCATAACCCTTGTGGTCTTCTATGTCTTGATAAATTTGATCCTCCACAAAGATTATTCGTTAGCAAGTCTTGATTGCAAAACCATTGTGGTTAATTAATTTAGCACCTCTGTTGCTTGCACAATGATTTCTTCCATACCAGTCATGATAGCTTGAACCACTGAAAGTAATAAAGAATTACCACCGAATTTTTGTTGACGCTCGATGCACGGTCTGGTTCATGAGCGACTAACTCCAACGGCTTTTCTTTATTTTTGACTCTATGATTTGGTTCCTTTCTTTTCTTAACATGCCAGTCTTGACAGCTTGAACCACTGAAGTTAATGATAAACAACCACTGTTTAATGTTGAAACTCGATGTACTGTCTGGTTCATCAGTGACTAACCGCAATGACTGTTCTTCATATATTGACTTTAAAGTTGTGGTTCATGTCTTCTTTTTCTTCACTCTTTTTCAAACGTTTATAATCTGTATTCTGCCACTGTAGGAACCTCTTGTCACTATAAATAAAATCCACTGTCTTGATTACTCCATTGATGCTTGATCAACTCAATGAACTTCTTCAAGTATAGTATACCTCAAAACGGTAGATTGACTTTGTCTTCTTTCTCTTGACAGATAATACAATTGAGATCCCAGTGACAGTACATATACTATTTACTATTACATTCTTGTTTGAGTTGAGTTGTATCCTCGAAATACAAATAGGCTATGTCATATGCCTTTCAATCTCCCCCTATTTGTTTGTTAAACATTAACATACAAATTCCTAGAGGATAACTCAACTACAAACAAGAAGAAGATAAAGCTTTAAAGAGCTATAGTAAATAATACATAAAAAAAATTTCTGGTTTAGATATTACAATTTCCAGAATCTCAGTAGATGAAATGATAGATGACTGTTCCTCTGACAATGAATTAAGTAACTCATCTTCATTTCTTGACATATCTGCCTGATAACCCTTTACATCTAATATTGAACATTATCAGCAGATACTTGGGAATTCTTCAGTGGTAAAGAATATTACTTGTCAACCACATACTGAAGAATTCTTCTTTGTCGTTTCATACTTCTCTCCTTCCTTATGTCTCCCTACCTAAGGTGATATGACTCCTCCTTATAACGGTGAATACTTCTCATCTCCCCTGACAAGGCGAATCAATCTATCTCCCCCTGACAAGGTGAATACTCCCCCATTCTAAGGTATATCCCTTTTTCATATCTCTCCCCCTCACTAAGGTAAGCTTATACTCTCCCCCTTAAGGTAAGCTTATAATCTCCCCCTTAGTTGAGTATCTCTTACTAAGGCAATCTTTGAGTATATCTTCTTCAAAATATCTCTCCCCCTTAGTTGAGTAATCCTCCAAGCATTCAATTATAGCAAACATCCAATTAAATTAGATGATACCATATTTTCAATTATAACTCACCTCTTACCTTTAGTACAACAGATTCTTCATACATCTAACATTGACTGCTGGAATAAAGAAAAGAAGCTTTTCTTGTGTTGAAGGATTTTCATGAAGACTTCCAGAATAGAAGTATGTAGACTGATCAACTTTGCCCTTTAGATATGATAGAATGGCCTCACTATTGATCATCCTGACAACCCAATCTCCCGACAATTTCCTTATATCTCCAAAATCTTGTAAGTAAACTTTGTTTGGGGAATAAGGAATGGGATTTGGTGTTTATCTTTCTTCCTCACTGTGAGTGTGTGATTCTGTTTCGTGTACCTCACAAGTGTTTAGCTCATCTCTCCACTCATATCACTTAAAATGAGTGATCTCATCTCTCAACTCTCAAGTGTTTACACTCATGCTCACTAGTGTATCACTCTTATCTCTCATAGCTCCAACATCCATGTGTACCTGCAAGGAAAATTCACCATAGCCCTTTCTAGAGAGGTCACTGGTGGTGCAATGGGGTTTCGCAAATCCCCGATCCTCGTTAGACTCGTCAGACGAATCTGAGTCATAATCTACAAGTTGATAAAAATTTTCCCTTTTTATGGGTTTCAGATTTGAATTCTGAGAAGGTAAACAATGAAATCAAAACTTAGAATTAAAATCATGTTTCCATCTAATGTATATGAAGACATCACCTTGTTAAACTCATCAGGTAAATCTGAATCATAGTTAACAAGTTGCCGATCCGCACCTATGTCGGATCCGATACCCGCAGGATCCAGAGATGTTCCCTCTGGGGAGTTAGATAATGATCTTGTTGAATTTTGCATTGAGATCAATACCTTCTCTCGAGGTCTGTGAAGACTCTTGGTTCTTTGAGGAACCTTCAACTTATAATCCTAACCGTAAAATGGTCGAAGTATTAGTTGTTTCCGTCAATTCGTCCTTAGTGTGTGCAATCTCACTTTGTGCATAGAAAGTATTTTAGTGTGGTGTATGAGGTAGTGACTTACCAACAGATGCCCTGGCCGACAGGCGAATTTCAATAAACTCGTCATTTTAAGATAATGAATCCAGAGACTGTTTTAGTGCCATTTTCAGCTCTGCATCCTTTTGGGAGAATGTAGGCGAGCTTACAGATACCTCAAGTTATATACATCTATTCTCCTTGAGAGGTAGAGCTGTGGGTTTACTATCCCTCACATCCTTATTTGCTGCATCAAGTGCAGTTACTCCCTTAATGACCTCTAGTCAAATAAGTTACTTCCACTTCAGGGGTAAGTTAGGATGTGTTTAGATTTGGATTTATAGTCCGGGATAGAAGTTGTTGGGTTTACAACCTCATGACTTTCATGTGAGAAAATTTCCACTAGGAGTTGAACCTGCATCACATAGCAATAGAGCAATATAGAGATAGAATGCATTTACATCATACCATAACATTGTGTGAAAACATTCGCATTATATCTTGTGAGAGAAATGATGTACAATTGTGACTTCAAAAAGTTTTACAATATAAGCAATCACGACCATAGAAAGTTTGAGTTTTCTTTTAAAAACTGTTAATGTGCAAGAGTTTGTTTTTATGCATAAAACAATGTATTATAATGTCTTTTAATGAAAATTAGGTCGTTTTAATTTTAAAAGACACAAACTCTTGACTTCGCAGTAATTTAGAAAGAAAGATTTTCTTTAAGTGCTTATTATGTATAGAGAACTTTAACACAAAGTTAGTGAAAAGACTCATACAAGCACTTGATGTCGTTTAGGTAACAAAGATTACCAAGTACATAAGTACAGATAACCAATGTCTCTCCTTTGGCACTTCATTACTTAGTACAACATAAACTAAGTAATTGACTGATGGATGTAAAATATTCTAAGAACTATCATATGTATAAAGTGGTGTATAACCAGAATTAGAGAATTTAATTTTGAAAAATCTCACCACTTCAAAATATGATAGGAGACCGAATGTAACTTTAAGTCTCACTTACTTAGATAGTTGAACACCTTAATATATACTAACACTAATGATTTGTAGATAAGACACGTTTACTTAGAATAAATCCTAAGTAATATCATCAGAGATAATATATACATCACAATTAGTTTGCAATAAAGTATCAGAACAACTAGCAATTGTCAGTAAACAAATATTTTACTATTTGATACCAACTGCTAGTATTTATCAAATACTTTAAAATGCAAGTAATTGTGTTTATGATTACTTTACCAAAATTAAATTATGAGCAAATAAACCATTGAATTGCTTCACGTCATAATTTACTAGGATATAAATAATCACTACTAAATACTAAATATTCAATGATATCAATTGTTTGATAAATTCAATTTAGTGAAGATTGAATTGTTACATTGTGTACCAATTGACAGAATGAATATTAGTATCTAACTACTTAAGAACATCATTCACTGATATTCATAAGTACGAGGAACTAATTGACAAGAAATACACAAGCTCTTAAGATATAACATTTCAAACTTATGACTTCAAGGCAACTCCTCGATAATAACAATTGTTAACTCCTAACAACTGTTTACTGGTAGACAACCTTGGTTCTATAAATAAGACTAGATTACCAAAGATGTCTTGTCTGCAATCTTAGAAATGATATTCTAAGTCCTATACACCTTGATCCATAGTATATAACATTTATTATCAAAGTGATTAGAAGCTTGCAAATAAGCACAAAAATTATTCCAAGTAACTGAACAATGGTCACTTTAGATATTACAATATCCATAGTTCTACTTAGAGAATTTTCATACCATGTATAATAATATGAGTGAATTGTAAAAGATATAACAATGATTACTTAGAGGAGTTCTAAGTAATTTCACACATACCAACATATCTCACAATTAGTTAGTAAATAGAATTCTAACTAAATATCATTAACTGATATAAGTCAATACTTCAATACAACCAATTGTTAGAGCCATGATATTAATTATAGTGAATTTCTGAAAATGGGATATTAAAGTTCACTAGAATTATCACATAACTGATTGAAGGCCAAAACAGATAGGTCCAAATTAATTATGATTCATATTTATTTTGATAAATGAGGTATAGAGCAAATACTAAATTGAATTGCTTCAGGTTCTATAACTCATATTAATCAAAGTAAATAATTAATAAATAAATACTAAATCTCTATGAGTTAGATTTTAGCATTTAAGTATTTAAATTATCCTTAAATAATCACCACTAAAATATATTACAATTATACACATGACAATCATTCAACAGATAATTCTCAGCGTGAGGTCTGGATGTAAATAAGTTCACAAGTCCTTTCAATACAGACAATTGAATACTTGTGAGCTTACTTAAGAATTACTTAACAGATGGGATTTACAAATCATATAGCATTAATAAAATCCCAAGTTTACAAACCAATCTTGAAAAATTAATTTCATCAAGTGATTTAGCAAACATGTCTGCAAGTTAATCTTAATTAAAGACATGCTCTCGAAATAATTGATACCTTATGCAAGTTGCTTAGTCCTTGAGTGTTCCACAAAGTTGTTGGAGATGAATTTGATTCCTTGTGTTCTCCTGCTTTCTTACAACTCATTTGATCTGTCTCTATGCAGCAAAACATGTCAGAACTGATGTTTCTAGGGTACCATCTCCGGAGATGGGTCCAACTTAAGACATCTGAAAATCAAGTGTAATAACTACAAGAATAGATTCTCTAGGATCCACTTGGGGCCTTGCAAATTTGCATATTGAGAATAAAATATGGGTGTAAGTGATCTATTATCAATTGAATAAGATAATGAGCTGATGATTCCTCTATAGCCTGATTAGGTCCTAATTAGTAGATCCTGAACTTGTTGGGTCAAATATCTCTAGGGTACCATTTCCTCAGATCCGGGTCCATCTTAAGATTTTTGATTACCAACTTGTTAGGTCCAAACTAATAGGTCAAAAGCCAGCTATATTGTTGTGTTGGTATGTAGTCTTGACAGGTCTAGAATCTTCTGAATAGAAACAAAAGATCCTTGACTTACTTTTATTGTCATCATTCTTTTGACTTACTTGTGCTCCAAATAGAATTATTCTTTTGGCTTGCCTGAGCTCCTAAAAGGATTCTTCTATTGGCTTGCATGAAGTAATTCAAAAGAATTGCAACTTTACCAACATCAAACAGCAAATATCTTGATACCAATTTTTAGTTAATAAACCAACATATAATAAAATCAAGATATCATTGCACATATATATCATTTATGTTTGTACCTAAAGATGTAGAGAGTTCTATAAATGTGACACCAATTGTTAAAAGATACCAACTGTTAAAGATTGATACCAAATATTAAATTATAGGTAGGGTGTCATACCATGTCTTCCATGCTTGCTTGAGTGATGATACCAGTTCATACTAACCTGTAGAGATCTTTCATTATCTCACCAACCAGGAGTGCACTTGTTCACATTCCTCTAGCATCCAGATTCAGTAGTTCCAGATGTCCATTATAATCTCGAATGTGCAGCAGGTGCCTGATATCCTCAAGTCTTGTCATTGGTGCTTCTTGTCAAATATACTGTTTGATCAAATTGTAACCTAGCATCCAGTTTGGCTTTGTCCCTCATAACAATGCCTTGACATCATCCAGGTAGACTTCTGGTTATCCTTGTACCAATTACAGCCTTGTTGTTTGGTCTGGATACCAGCTTCCCTTCAATCTGCCTTTTGTAGTGATTGAGATCATCTTGCATTGCAATCACTCAATCTGAATCTTTCAGAGCTTTTGTAGCTTTCTTAGTTTCTTCTAAAAGAAAACTAAAGAAATAATCATTAGTACTTGAAGCTCTGCTAGTCTTTTACTTCCACCGTTAGAAACACTAAGAACTAGAACAAAGAGTTAATTGAGTCAACACTCTTTGTCTTGGCAGACATGTTCTCATAGTGTCCTTTGACTTTCAGTGTGGTGTTGAGTTGAATAGTTGATCCTTCTGTTGCTCCCCCTAAGCTGCTGTTGGGTTTATATGAAGATTCTCCATGTTTGACATTGCTTGGATCTGAATCACCATCACCATTGACAGCTGGGAGCTAGAAGTCGATGAACATCACTAAGACTTTCAATCACCTTCTGTTGATTAATAACAATCACCCTGTAGGCTGTTGACTCCATTGAGTAACAAAGGAAATTATCCTCTTGAGCATTAGCTGATTGCTATGATGCTCACTTCCATTGAATATTGCAAAACAATTTCCTTCATACTTATGGGGTCTTCCTAAAATTCTTACGGATCAGGGTTTAAGATGTGATCAATCACCATCAGTGGTGTCTTGTCTACAGATTGTCTGAACAACAACTTGTTTGTGAGAGAAGTCATCAGTCATCACTACTAAAATATATTTTACTTTGATGTAGAACTTCTGTGTGATGCTTCTTTGACTTCCCTTTATGACATGCCTCATAATTTTATTTTACTTTAATTCCAGATGAGGTAGTCTCCTTTACTGATTCGATTTATAGGAAATAATCTCTTGATATGACATTCAGGTGAGAGAGCTCCTTATGTCATAGCTGAACTCTTGTCTGATGAAGCTTTAGATTTGACCTTGTTGACTTCACCTTTGACTGAGATTCCATGTCAGCTACAGATAAGTTCTCTTTCCTTAATCCTCGAACAGTAGGCTCTTCATCTTGTAAAAGATGCTTTATTACTGACAACATTCCTTAGCTATTGAATAGCCTTGACCCTAGGTCATACCCTTGCTGTTGTCTCCAAGGGATAAACCACTTGGCCTGTCTTCACATTCACATTTGATAGCAGAGTTCTTTCTTCGATGATATGCTTTGAATAAATCAATAATAATTCATAATCGATTAACCTGTTAAGCCCTACATTCACAAATGGATAAAAAGTTCTTGGTACCCAAATTGTTTAATTGGGTCCAGATGGATTAGAGATTTCCCTTTTATTAGAGTTAACAACAGTTTTAACCTTAACATGCTCATTCTTATCTTTGACTGACCATTTCTCCTTTTTAATGTCATTGACAAAATATTTACTGAGCAAGGAGAATAATGGTTCCTTCCTAACATAAGGAGGACTAGCAGTCTGTACCTTATTGTTATTCTTAAACATGCTTTTTCTATGATCAATGCAAATACTAGGAAATGCATTTATGACATTTGAAATAAGCAGGCATGATAATAAGAATACATTGCATACATTCAGCATTAAAACATTGTAGATAAGAATTATGCAAATTAGGCATGTTATGCATTTTAGAAAATTCAGTACTATCTACTTTAACCTATGTACACTTGTGTAACAGGTAGCAAGTAGATTTACAGATATTCAATAATTTTCTAAACATGCATGGAATAGAAGAATTAACAATTAATCACTAATTCTATCCAATCCATTCCTATTGTTATATTATATTATATAATCTCTATTACCTAAGTCAGTTTTACAAATGACTTGATGTTCTACTGACACCCTAGATAATTATTCCATATTTTAAACTTTTTTTAAACCTTAACAAACAATTCAGAATGAATAAGCAAATCTTGTTCTACTGGGGATCGTGAAACTAGCTTAAGCAGAGGTCATATATGCTTGACATATATCATTTAAGAATTGAGAGATATTGTCTAAGGAACACTTCTAACTCACTATTGCAATTAATTAAATTCAACAAATATTCATACACATAATAAGATCTTCTAACCAATGATATAATAATTAAAAACTAAGATCTTAACATGCTTTGAATTTCTGAGAATTACATATTACACTAGTTCGAAAAATTGATACCTGAGACATGTGAGGTGAATCATCTTCAGAGATTGCTGTTGGGGTGTGTCTAAATACACGGGTACAAATTACAAGGTTTGATGACCAAACTAATTATTACAAATTCTATAGAAAATTTGACATGAATTTTTCTATATTTGTAAATAAAAAGATCGAAATTTATTATTACAAATTCTATAGAAAATTCGACATGAACTTTTCTATATTTGTAATAAAAAGATCGAGAGATTCTAGGGAACTTAATCCGCTAGATAGTTCCACAAGTGCAAGTAAACAATTTCTGTCGGTTTAGATTTAGCAATACAAGCTAGAAATAATTTACAAGAATTTATTTGATGTTTAAGAAACTATTTTTCTCTTGGTCTCTCTCTGCTGTGTTCTGCTGGAGAAGTGAAAAATTCCAGTGCTGTTCTGCTGTGCCTGCTGTTGTATTTATAGCCATTTAAGTCTTGTACTGATCTGGTATGACTTAAACTGCTTCAAGACATAATAAATCAGCTGTCAGCATGACTTAAACTTGCTCCAAGACATAATTTTCTTCATTAAGACTTACACAAACCTCCATTAAGACATAAACCTGGTCGGTATGACTTAATAAAAGTTCGGTATGACCTAAAACAGCTGGCAGGTGGTTGGTATGACTTAATCAGGATATTTTGGCTCGGTATGACATAATCTGAAATTGCTCGGTATGACCTAAATCTTATGCTTAGTATGACTTAGATTTGAGTCATGTCGTTATGACCTAATTTAGGTCATACCGACCTCCATTAAGTCATATTCGCTGAGCAGAATTGTTTTAAGTCTTTAAACACTTATATTAATTCTGATTTAATTAATTAATTGATTAATTTAAAGAATAAATTAATTCTGATTGAATTAATTTATAAAATAAATTAGCCAACTAATTTAATTTAATTAAAAGAGAATTAATATGAAGTCTTTTTATAATTATATTAATTCCAACTTAATTAATCTTTTAATTAATTTATTGAATAAATTAATTCGAATAGAATTAATTTATCAAATAAATAAATCAAATGACTTAATTAATTAAGTGAAAATTAATATACCTCCTTGCTTGATAATTATATTAATTCTAACTTAATTAATCTTTTAAATAATTTATTGAATAAATTAATTCGGATAGAATTAATTTATCAAATAAATAATTCAAATGACTTAATTAATTAAGATAAAATTAATATACCTCCTTGATAGCATAACCCTTGTGGTCTTCTATGTCTTGATAAATTTGATCCTCCACAAAGATTATTCCTTAGCAAGTCTTGATTGCAAAACCATTGTGGTTAATTAATTTAGCACCTATGTTGCTTGCACAATGATTTCTTCCATACCAGTCATGATAGCTTGAACCACTGAAAGTAATAAAGAATTACCACCGAATTTTTGTTGACGCTCGATGCACGGTCTGGTTCATGAGCGACTAACTCCAACGGCTTTTCTTTATTTTTGACTCTATGATTTGGTTCCTTTCTTTTCTTAACATACCAGTCTTGACAGCTTGAACCACTGAAGTTAATGATAAACAACCACTGTTTAATGTTGACACTCGATGTACTGTCTGGTTCATGAGTGACTAACCGCAATGACTGTTCTTCATATATTGACTTTAACGTTGTGGTTCATGTCTTCTTTTTCTTCACTCTTTTTCAAACCTTTATAATCTGTATTCTGCCACTATAGGAACCTCTTGTCAATATAAATAGAATCCACTGTCTTGATTACTCCATGGATGCTTGATCAACTCAATGAACTTCTTCAAGTGTAGTATACCTCAAAACGGTAGATTGACTTTGTCTTCTTTCTCTTGACAGATAATACAATTGAGATCCCTGTAACAGTACATATACTATTTACTATTACATTCTTGTTTGAGTTGAGTTGTATCCTCGAAATACAAATAGGCTATGTCATATGCCTTTCAACGACCCCGAGCCTACTTCCACCGGAACCATGGCCTCGCAACCATAGGTCAAAGAAAAGGGAGTCTCTCCAGTAGTGGTTCGTGGGGTCGTGTTGTATGACCACAAGACCCTAGGTAACTCCTCAGGCCAACTTCCTTTGCTCTCTTCCAGTTTGGCTTTCAAAGTGTGCTTTATAATCTTGTTTATGGCCTCGGTTTGGCCATTCGTCTGAGGATGACTCACAGCTGAGAAACTCTTTTTTATCCCCAAATTTTCACAAAATTCTTTCATCTCCTTGCTATCGAATTGCTTTCCATTATCTGAGATGAGTTGATATGGGATCCCGTAGCGACACACAATTGCCCTGTAGACGAAGTCCTTGAGCTTTTTGGCAGTGATAGTAGCAAGCGGCTCGGCTTCTGCCCACTTGGTGAAATAGTCAACAGCCACCACTGCATATTTAAGTCCCCCCTTCCCTTTTGGGAGTTCTCCAATTAAATCAATCCCCCACATGGCGAAGGGCCATTGGCTCGTTAGCGAGGTAAGCTGAGAGACGGGGACGTTGCTGAAGTTAGCGATCCTTTGACAGGCATCGCATTTTCTTGAAAACTCAAATGCATCTCTTTTCAACGTAGGCCAATAATACCCTTGGCGAAGAATTTTCTGGGCCAGCGAACTACCCCCCGTGTGATTGCCGCATATCCCTTCATGGACTTCTCTGAGAATGTAATTACACTCTTCCCCATCTACACACCTCAGGAGTGGGATGTTAAACCCTCTTCGGTACAAAACTTTGTCATAAATGACATAGCGAGCTACCTGATATTTAATCTTTCTTGCTTCTTTCTTGTCTTGAGGTAAAGCTCCATTTTTTACATACTCCCATATCGGGGTCATCCAAGTCAATTCTGGGGTCGCTACTTCCATAATGAACTCCTCGGGTACACTAGGCTTCGTCTGAATTTCCAGTGGGATAATTCCAAGTAATGTGGCCTCGCGACGCGACCCCAGTTTTGCCAGTGCATCTGCTCCTAGATTCTTTTCTCTTCTAATGTGAACCACCTTGACATTGTTAAATTTTTTCATCGGCCTCTGTGCACATCGCAGATATAGCTCAATCTGCTCACCTCTAGCTTGCCACCCACACCAGAGTTGATATGTTACCAGCATGGAATCGCTGTAAGCTGTGAGGTTCTCTACCTTCATTTCCAGTGCCAGTTTGAGACCAATAATGAGGGCTTCGTACTCTGCTGCATTATTGGTGGCTTCGAAAGCGAAGTGTACTACACTTTGAATCTTGCGACCCTCTGGAGTTACCAACTCGATGCCGGCCCCGGATCCTTCCTTGTTAGATGCCCCATCTACGTATAGTTCCCACCACGAGGCCGAATTTTCTTTTTTGTCCTCGCTAACTATTTTTTCTGGAGTTACTATGATGGCCCAGTCATCTTCCTTGGATTGAGGAGGAAACTCCAAGATAAAATCTGCAAGTGCCTGTCCTTTTATAGGGCCGCGAGGCTTAAATTCGATGTCAAACTGACTAAGCTCCACTGTCCATTTTAACAATCTCCCTGAAGACTCTGGCTTGTGCATTACCTGCCTCAGCGGGTAGGCGGTGCGAACCTCAATGCTGTGAGCCTGAAAATAGGGCCTTAACTTCCGCGAGGCCAAGACCAGGGCATAGGCTAGCTTCTCCATGTTTGTATATCGAGTCTCAGCATCTAACATTCTTTTACTGACATAGTAGACTGGATATTGAACTTTTCCCTCCTCGCGAACCAATACGGCACTGACCGCGTGTTCAGACACAGCGAGGTAGACAATGAGGACCTCGCCCTTAAGGGGCTTCGAGAGAAGTGGTGGCGAACCCAAATGTTCCTTTATCTTCTGAAAGGCCTCCTCGCATTCCAATGTCCATTCAAAGTTTTTTCCCACCTTTTTAATGGCCTTAAAGAACTCATGGCACTTATCTGATGATTTGGAAATGAACCGATTGAGAGCTGCGATCCTTCCTGTCAGACTCTGGACTTCTTTCACACTTCTTGGGGATCGCATGTCCATTAAAGCCTTTATTTTTGCAGGGTTCGCTTCAATTCCTCTGTGGTTGACAATGAATCCCAAAAACTTCCCAGATTCAACCCCAAAGACACACTTCTGGGGGTTAAGCTTCATTCTGTACTTCCTTAGTATGTCAAACATCTCTGCGAGGTGAGAGATGTGATCCACAGCTTCCTTAGACTTGACCAACATGTCATCTACATAGACTTCCATTGTCTTGCCAATTTGTTTCTCGAACATCATATTAACAAGCCTCTGGTAGGTAGCCCCAGCATTAAGGAGACCGAAGGGCATCCCTATGTAGCAGTAGAGACCTCTATCTGTGATGAACGAGGTGTGCTCTTGATCAGGGCCATACATGGGTATCTGGTTGTACCCAGAGTAAGCATCCATGAAAGAAAGAAGTGCATGCCCTGCTGTTGCATCCACTAGCTGGTCGATCCTTGGTAACGGGAAACTATCTTTGGGACAATGTTTGTTGAGGTCGGTAAAGTCTACACATGTCCTCCACTTTCCATTTGGCTTCTTCACGAGGACAGGGTTCGCGAGCTAGTCAGGGTAGAATGATTCCCTAACGAGTCCTACCTCGAGGAGTCTATCCACTTCTGCCTTTAGAGCCTCAGCTCGTTCTCCACTTATGGGTCGCCTCTTCTGTCTGACCCCCTTCTTGCTTGGATCCAAGTTTAGCTTATGACACATTACATTAGGATCGATCCCAACCATATCTTCATGTGACCAGGCGAACACGTCAAGGTTTTCCTTTAGAAAAGTAACCAGCCTTTCTCTCAAATCAGGATTGAGTTGCGACCCTATTTTCAATACTTTTGAAGGGTCCTGCACATCAACAAAAACAGGAATTGTGTCTTCAGCTGCCCCGGCTCGCTCCACATGTTCTGGGATGCGAGGATCAAGATCTAGATTATACTCACGAGCCTGACTTGATTCTGCCTCGCAGGGGTTGGCACCCGCGTGCCCATACTCCTTAACAACAGTTGTTGTCTATGTAATTCCATTTGGCAGTTCTGTCAGTGTGGACATTTCTTTGCGAACCCATTTTCCCTTTCGGGCTCACACAGCGGCCTGCTCCAGGCTCTCCTCGCTGTCACTATCTGTAGCCTCTTCCACGATCCCTTCCTGGAGAACCATAACTGGCTGCGAGGTTCCCATCATCAAAGCCCCTGGTACTGGCTCTACTTGAATTCCCAAATTATCAAAATAATCAGCTGGGAGCTCCTCAATCGAGATCATGTTACAGTCTGTTGGGGGTACAAAATTTGTCTTGCGAGGCCTATTTTCCTCCTCGCACTCCATCTTGTCTGTCATAGAATTACTACCTTTTTTTGCTGACTTGAGGGCCTTGTTGTAGCATTCACGAGACTCATGTTGTGCCCCTCTAATGCATCCGACTCCATTTGGGGTAGGGAACTTCATAGAGAGATGGTAAATAGAAGTAACCACCCTTATTTCTTTGAGTATTGGTCTCCCCACTATAGCATTATAGGCTGAAGGTTGATCAACCACCATAAAGTCTGCAATTTGGGTGGTAATACAGGGCTCGTCCCCTAAAGTGACAGGGAGCCTTACGAGGCCCTTGACATTGACTGAACTCCAGTAAAGCCGTAAAGATGCCCTACGGCAGGGATAAGGTCTTTATCCACGAACCCCATTTTCTGATAGACCTCGTAGGTTAGGACATTCACTGCGCTTCCATTGTCCATAAGGACCCTGTGAACATTCTGCGATCCAATGCGAACTCGGACAACGAGGGTGTCCGAATGAGGATGGTGGACCCACTTCGCATCTTCCTCAGTGAACATGAAATTTGTATCTTCCCCCTTGAAGAGCTTTGGGGGTCGCTCCTGCAGGTGATGGATATTGGTGAGGGGTCGCTCCTTAGCTTCGCGGGCATATCTTTCTCTAGCCCTATTGCTATCCCCCCCGATGTGGGGTCCCCCAATTATCACGTGGATACTTCCGCCTCGCGTTTCCCTTTCCTTAATGACTGGATTCTGTTCAGGTGGGGGGGCTTGATTATAACCAAGGCCAGACTTGGGATTATGCTTCTTCACCTCACGAACTGCCCACTCAGTTAACTTTCCTTCACGAATTAACTGATCCACTTGCTGTTTAAGCTCTCGGCAAGTTGTTGTATCATGCCCTGTTTGTTCATGAAAGGCACAATACCTGCTAGTGTTTGCAGTCCCCTTCGGACCCATCGGTGGAGGCTTCCTGAATACCCCCTTGTTTTCATTGACTGCATAAATGTGATCAATTGGGGCGACCAGAGGAATATACTTGTCTTCATCCCTCGTGGGGCGAGCTCTCGGTGGGGATCGCTTCAAAGGATCGCGGTCTCTCCTTTTTGGGTTGGGGCTTCGACTTCGATCCCGTCTCCGCCTTGGACTTCTGGAGTTCTTTCTTTTTACCCCCTGTTCCTACTCCAACTGCTACTCCTTTCATTATTCTTCTTCAAATCTGCGAGCGACTTCTCAACACGCTTGAAAGGCTCAGCGACCTTGTGCAATTCAGAAAGAGTGCTAGGGGTTTGTTCTTGTAACTTCTTCCAAAATTCAGTACCTTCCCTCACTCCAGCGATGAGGAAATTTTTTACAGCTTCGTCATTTGCACCTCGTACGCGAGGCACCTCAGCATTGAACCTCTTGAAATAATCATGAAGGGTTTCACCTTCCTTCTGTTTTATGTTTGCCAAGGTAGACACAGGGCGTGCGTAGAGCATTGAGGACTGGAACTGTTTGATGAAGATGTCCACGAATTGTTCCCAAGAATCGATGACAATCAATGCCCCTAGCTTCGAAAACCACTGCTGAGCACTTCCCCTCAGCGAGGCCGCAAATAGTCTACACCTCGCTAGTAGTGAGACCTGATAAACATCCATCTCATTACTGAATCGAATCACAAACTCTGCTGGATCAGTATCGCCATTATAGGTCATATCATGTTGATGGCCTCGAAACACTGTAGGAAGTGGAGCAGTTCGAATTTCATGGGTAAAGGGCGAAGAAGAGCCCATAGTGCTAAAAATACCCCTCTCATTGTTCATTGCATCCAAGGCCTTTTTCAACTCCTCCAGCTTATAGTCTCCCACCTTGACCTCCTTGTCACCCTCCTTTTTACCTCCAGTACTTCCATGATGTGACTGGGTCTTTTTTGGGACACTGGACTCCTCCTGGTCATTCATGCGATCCTTCTTTTTACGATCCTCTTCAAGATATTGAGATCGTTCTTGGTCTCGATGAGACGGGGGTCTGTCATCGCGACGATGGGACCGCTCACGCTCTCTACGGGGAGAGGGGGGTCTGTCATCACGACGATATGACCGCTCGCGATCTCGAGGAGACAATGGTCGATGTGTGCCCTTGCTTCTGTTCTTAGATTCTTCATGTCGAGGCGCATTAACCTTTTCCAATTTTAGACGAAGGTCATGTTCAGTCAGCTTTTTTCCGAGACGGTCAAAAACACTGACCGATCTCCCCTCAGATGAGGCGACCTTGTCATGCGATCCCCCTTTATTTTCGAGCGAATCCTGCTCCTCATTCCAGTCAGGGTTGGTTTGATCTGTTAGGACATCCTCGAAGTCATCAATGAGTTTCTTAGTGGGGATTTTGCTTCCTTCCCCTTGTGTTCTACCGCCTGTCCTTGCATTCCTCTTCGATCCTCTAGAACTATAGTGCTTCTCCACTTTTGCGACCCTTTCATGTACAGCGGTCACTTGCTCGCCGAGGCCTTTTAGAAAAGACATAACCTCGCTGGTCAACGCCACCCTCTGTACTGGGGGTGTGTGTTCCTCCTTGTACCGAGTCTTAGAGTTGTCCTTGGACACCTCGTCTTCTGAAGGGTCCCTCGTCAGGGGATCGTCCTTGTTAACCTTATGCGATCCCGGGGTTTTCCCATCGTTCTTCTTTTTGTGTGATTTAGTCATCGCTTCTCCCAATTCAATGACTTGCCCTCCTTCTAGCGCCAAATGTTATAGGGAGAATATTGTATAACAATATTTTGGAGGTTTGCTGGATTATCGGAGCAAAATACGGATATTTTGCTAACAAAAGACGAATAAGGGATTTAGGGTTTGTGTGTTTAGATGTGGCTGAGCTTGATAGGTGTTTTCAGGTAAACTGTTTCTCTTCCGTATCAAGGTGCGTACGTACCCTATTTATAGGGATCAAGCCTGACGTAGTTCTTGGGTAACAAGTTACCTAGGCGGGCTAGGGTTTTAAGAGATAAGCCAAAGTCCAAGCCCACTTGTTTAGGGCTGACGTGGCAGTGAATCATCAACCATATCCGTGATCTATGTCCCAGCTGTGGAAGCCCATAGTCTCGAACAGATAGAATTGGCAAATAAAGAACCAGCCAGGACCTAGCATGCGACCTCGTGGGATCTGGCCATGCGAAGCGATCCCATATGTCCAACTACTCATGCGACCCTGGGTCTGGCCATGAGCCTTCTAGTAAAGAATTAGAGATAGCGATCCAACAGATGTGTTGGCATCGCGAAGCGATCCCAATGAGGATGTGCTAGCGAGGCGGTCCCTTAGACCAGATAATAAGCGAGGCGGCCCTATAGTTGTACCGGGCTGTTTCCAATGGTGAACTTTAGTGGCCCAATTGTCATCTTCTAGGCCCATAGTCAATTATGAACCATTACTTTAGCAAATCAAATCAATTTAGCTATTATGCCAGATTTGGGCATAACAATAAGTAAACATCACAGCCACTGCCACTCACTGTAATTCAATATCAAAAGTAGCAAGGAATATAATGCCATAACTTACAGAAACGTAAAGTACTTTATCCTTCTAACCCTATAATAGGCTGCATATTTATACCCCTGCATGAATTCTAATTAAATATTAGGTTAGTGAGAAAAATAATGCTATAATACACAAAAATGTGGAGTCTTTTATCCATAACCTAATTATAGGTTGGATATTTCTAGTCTACCCCTGTAACAAGTGCAAATTATGACACATCGTTCACTAGCCGCTTTAAGAATCATTCATGAAGCAACCACCAAATCTGTGTACTTTCGATATATTGAATACAAGAACTTTTTGTAAACAAACTAAAGTAGAACGCTATAAGAATGGATTAAAAAAATTGAGATCACATTAAAAATTCAAAATAAATTATAACCTCGTAAAATGGTCAAAAGATGGTGCTTCGTGAAGCTATAAGTAATGTCACAATGTCTATACAATAGTGCCTTCAACTAAATAATTTGAATGAATGACTAGTCCTTTCATTCTTCAATATCTGAAGAAAAGAAAGAAAAAATAAACGATGTCAATTTCACACTTTCAGATTGAAGAAAGATTCTTCAATCTCGCATGGATTTATAACATGTAACTGATCAATGTAATACCTCTATATAGATATGACAAAACACGCATATGCATTTAAAAATTATGGAACAATACCAGTTATCTTAAAGGATATCATTTGGAATACAGAGCATACCTTTAAACTATGTATTACAACATACACACATGCACTATTCAAAGAGTGCTCTAGTATCCTAAGATAAAAGAAAATGCGTTGAACTTCTTGAATAGATGAAAGAGAAACATAAACAACAATCGTAAAAGGAAATAAAATCGTAAACGAAGAATTACGAAAAAAAATTAGCAAGAAAAAAAAACATACACACATGCATTTAAAAATTATGGAAAAATACTAGTTATCTTAAAGGATATCATTCGGAAGATAGAGCATACCTTTGAATGTGTGCAGCTTGATTCCGTGACACATTTGATCAATTTGCTTGAAGCTTTGATTAAGAGTTTCAGATAGACATCATGATCACTTACTCTGCAAACGTAATCACATCATATATACTTTCGGTAATCACACAATAATCATAAATTGGATTAGAAAATAAAGCGATACCTTCTCACTAGAAAATTAGAGAACCAATTATAATATTGCTCCTCCAGTATATTTGAGAAAAGGTCACTCACATTCACGTAGGAGTTATCGAGAGTCAACTCGGCAAGCAAGGAATTAACAGACACTTGAACATCTCTGAGGTGCTTGAAAAATTGAAACAATACAATCATCTTAAAGATATCATCCGGGAACACAAAATTTCAGGAAACATACATAGAATGCATAATGATTATACAAAAAGCCACAAAAATAAGGAACACGCAAAAATATACAAGAACTACAAGAACTAGAATACCAATTACAACGAACTTACAATACCAACTGACCAAGAAACACACACACATATTACACATTAAAAACAATTATAATACATATAACAGATCTCTTACAAATCTTGAAATCAAGAAAATAAACACAATCTCTTGAGATAATACGTATAACATGCATGCATGATTTTTTTTAAAAGATATATACTTGCAATAACATAGTTTTCTCCCTCTCCTTGTTCTTGGGCAGTACTAGTAGAACTTGCAATTATATCCTATATATAATTAGCGTAAGGAGGTTTACGTGAGTCGTCAGGGCTAAAAAAGTAATTTCATTAGAAATGAACCAGACAACGAGTTTAGAAATGGGCTAGAGAACGAGTTGGGGCAGAGTATTGGTTTAAAAGACCAGCTAAAACTATGTTACCAAGTAACTAATTAATGCTATTTTAATTTAACAAACAATATGCTACCAAGTAACTAATTAATGAAATTTTTAATTTAACAAACAAGCAGATCGAAAGAGGATGCACTAAAATTACACATGATAAAACAAAAACAATTAAAGTTGAGAAAATTATTGTTAACTAAAATTAATACAAAGATATTATAGACTAAAGTTTAAAATATAACTAGCGTAGCACGCTACGCACCAAACCGTAAAATTAATTAATTATATAAACATTTTATTTAAACTATTATTTAGGAAAAAGATAATTTTATGAGAATGTAATTAATTTAAGTATAGAATTAATTATTCATCATTTAATACCAATTGCAATAATATTAATATTACCAAACAATTAGGGGTGAGCAAAAAAATGAATTGAAACCGAAACCGAACCGAAATCTGCTAAAACTGAACCGAAAAAACCGACACCGAAATCGAACCAGCGGTTGCGGTTTTTGATTTTTAAAAACCGAGACTTTCGCTTCCGGTTCCGGTTATAGGTTAAAACCGAACCGATTATTAAAATAAATAAATAAATAGATAGATATATAATTAATATAAATTTATATAATCATATGTATTTTTAAAATTAATAAACATATTATTTCTTTAATTATAATTAAGTTCAATTACAAAGATGACAATAGATCTCCTTAAGATGTAATCATATAGAAGTTTTCTTGTTCTCCTGCTCTTTGTGGGCGTAGCAGGGTCAAGCGTGGCCGGAGTTGGGGTTGTGACCGGAGAAGAGGGTTAAAGGAGATGGAGGGTTATGTACAAATACAAAATACATGCATATTATTAATTTATTATCATTAAATGTAAAAAAAGAATTCAAAATATTATAAAAATACTTTGGACAACAAAAATCATAACAAAAAATATATTATCAAATATTAATAAAGCAATCCGTGCTTTGCACAGGTATAAAGCTAGTTTTTTTTTAAACAGACTAATTTGTGTGAAATGAGTTACAAAGAGAGATGATTTTTGTATATATCTAGAGTGAGACAGAGAGAGAGAGAGAGGGGTTAGAAGAGTTCTGTTAGTGTGTTGAAGCAACTAAGAAAGATGGTAGGAAGAACAAATATGGCATGGAGATATATAAATACTAGGATGGTTGCCCGCTCCGCGTGGCTTTTGAATTATTTAAAACAATTTTTTTTTGTGAATATTTAATATAAAAAAGATTTACATATATATATATATATATATATATATATATATATATCATAAATGTAATTTATAGACTCAATAATTCCCTTAGTCTGTTATTTATATATTAATAAATAATATCAAAAAAAGAAATGTACTTCAATGTATTTTAAAATTTGGGAAGAAAAATAAAGTTATCATTTTTGTTCGTGTACAATATGGCATGAATCGAAAATTTTTTGATTAAAGAAAAAGTACATTGAGTTTGGTTTGAAAAAGAAAAAAAAGTACATTGATATCATGGCTAAGATAAATGTTATTCATATCCGAAATAAATAGGATATTATCCGTATCTGAATCCGATAATTTCGAATACAGATATAGTTGTATTTGGATCCGAAATATCTGTTTGACAGTCCTACTTGGGTAATTTGGTTTGTATTAGAATAGTTTTTTTAAATAGAATAATATTAAAGGGATTTAATTTTAAAAAAGTATACAATTAAATTTTATTTAATTTTCTATTAATATTTGAAAAAATTCATATTTTCTCTTCTGACTGTATCCTGAGATCTATAAATCAAATTTTGATGATTTTACGGTTTATGATCTTTTAAAAATTTGTTTTGATATATTTTAAAAGACATGTGAAGTTATGCATTTGGTTAATCGGAACCAAAACCAAATTTGATTTTGAAAAAAATACAATTAAAATGTAATTTTCCTTAGTTTTGAACAATAACTGTTTCACATTGTTTATTTTAAAATTATCTATATTGTTTTTCAATAAAGAACTCCAAATCCTTTAATTAAACAATTCCATCGTTACAGAAATCGTTAATCGGACTAAATCGGTTAAGCTCGAGGATTTATCATAATGTTAAACTGGAATAAAATCGATCGTATTTTAATATTATTTTTTATATAATATATATTAAAATAGACCATTATTATTTTAATATTGGTACTATATGTTATCTCGACAAACAATAACAATAAAAATCTAAGTAAGGTAATCATCCTGATGCGTCCAGCTTGCCTGGAAAAAATTAAAAAAATAGAATATCAACAACAAATGACAAAGACACGTCATTGTAATAATAATGGAGCAAGGTATCTTCTTCTGATGGATAATACATAAAAATAGTACTGTATACTTAAGTTTTGAAGTCGCCCCAACAGAGTGACATAGCTATATTATTTTTTATTTCATCATGAATCATGTCCGTCATCGCTGGAGCTCTCCGCATTATTCACCTTGGAATTTGAAACCACCCGAATCAACATTCCAACCTCTGGAAAGCTCAAAACCCCCAATTCAGTCATGAAGATTACACACCCTCTGCAACCAACACAACACAAACCCCACCATTCCCATCACTAAACCAACAAATCCCCTCAACATTCCCCCCCCCCCAATTAATTCTGTTTTCTCTGTTATTTTCCGAATTTTGGAAAACAAATTTTCCGGCGATTTCAAGAAATGAGATGGGTAAGTCTCCGACTTCCAATTTGTGGCCAGTTTAATCGGCGATTATTTTTAGAAGCATGAACAATTCTCATATTACTGAATTGAGACTTTTCGGAATATTAATTATTACCATTTTTTATTATCAAATAATTTCAACGTAAATATAAAATTAGAAGAAATAATGCTTTGATATATTAACAGAGACAGGTGTAGTTATGTAATCGAAATCAAAACCGTTCTGTTCTAGCAATTTAATATTTTTTTCATTTCACCTTAATCGATTCAGTCATTTGAATCAAATTCATATACATATATTTGACTATTATGCTGGAATGTTTTAAGTTCGATAGGATTTCATTGCTGGAACACTAAGACGATCGGATTTGCAGCTTGTGGCAGTTACATTCGTTGGCCGAAGTTTGGTACTGATTTATCAACCCGGCATTTGGTAATCTTCTAAAAAGCTTAACAAAATTAGCATTTAAGATGTTATTTCTTGATTCTACTTGAATTGAATTATTGAATAACTGAATTTTATATTATTTTCTGTCATATGACTTGTGCAATCCTTGATATGTGGGAATTTGTAAGTAATATCTACATTGAAAGTTTTAATTTCAGCTATGAGTTGTGCAAATTTTGATCTGTAGGAAAAAGTTGTTTGTTGGGAAAAGATTCATGAAACATAAGTAGATTACCTTGAAGTAGTTTCTGAACTAATTACGTTTAGGTATTTCAAGAAGAAACCACGAAATTCTAAATGTTATCGGAAACAAATCTGATATCGTACTCTTCAATCTTAAGTAATAACATCATACATAGATACGTTAGTTAACAATACGTTTGAAAGGAGATAGTTTAGAACATCAAAGATTCAAAATGTACCACAATACGAAAAGAAACATTCACTTGTCATTGGTAACATATAATTTGTTAACGATTGCTGTAGCTTCTCAGATTGGTTTTCTTCACAATCTCCGGACTTTTGAAACTCATTGGTGATATAGTGTCCAAATGAATGTTTGATGTGGATCCCTGGTATAATCCAGAAATTAAAAGGTGAATAATTTCATAAATATTTGGCAATACATATTTTTTTCAATATATAGTAATGTGATTACCTGTCCAAATGATTGTTGAGATGCATTGTCTTTGCTGATTTGCAACAATTGAACTATATCAATAGCTGAATACATTGTTCCATCTTTGTCAATGTTGAATTCTTGTATCAAAAGTTTGATACAATATTCAACTCTTTCAAGCTTTTTTAGGATAGATGGAAATTGATCAGGTATAGGTTGCTGCAGTAAGTTGAAAAAATGTTATATTTCGTTAACAATCTTCTTTGAATGACTTGTACAAAGTGAAACTACCTCAGCTTGTACGTCATCAACGGTTTTTCCTATAATTCTTCGCACCTCACGATCTTCAAGAATAATGTTAATTCCGCCAGTATGATCTTTGCCATTTACAAAAATGCAGAACCTGATTCATATTATGAAAAGTTAAAACATTTATATTAATTAATGTTCATCTCAGGCAATATATGAACAGATTGTCAATTACTTCTTGTCTGGATACGGCACATTTCTGTTACATCGTTTGCACTCGTAGAATCCATTAGCAATTTCAATCTCTTTGTAGCAAGAAGTACATTCGTAGAAGTACCATTTTTGAGCTTCTTCAACAGAAATAATTTTGATTTCACGACTAACTTCCTTCTGCACGAAATTTATAAATATTTATGTTAATGACATGTTAATGTTTTGAAAAATAAGCAAATATTTTAAAATCTTACCTTTGTATATTCGTGGTTCAAGTCTTTGATCTCCTTAACACTCAAGAGTTGAACCTTTTCAGACATGGGACTTGAGAAGTTTTTCTTAGAGAAAAGTGGAGTACTTAACCTTTAACAAATAAAGTAGTATAAAGTGCATAAGAATGCATACATTTGAAAGAAAATCAGAATGTACATACTTTCTTGAATTCATAGATAACATACATTTGACGAAGTTGTACAACACTTTGATGGTTCAAGTTCATGTAGAATTTAGTAGCACTGACATTAGCTATATCAATTCTATCTGTAGCAAGGAATTAAGAGAAGTGAATCATCCCAAAAATGTTGCATAAAGATACTTAAAAATAGTAATTACCTTGCCATGAACTGATTTTGGAACTTGCAATTATTATGATTCTTGGAAATTCTAAATCTTTTGCCAACTCTTTGTCAAGTTCCACAGCAAGTGCATCCCAAAAAGTAACATATATATCACATCTTAAATAATAACAATGTATATTAGAAAGTTATTTTTTTTAACAAATAACGTTTAACTGTGTCGTAATAGCAAATGTTGAACCTTCCATCAGTGATTGTAAACTTCAGCTGTGTTTGTTTCTGTCCAAGACGATTGACAAATCTACGTAATGGTTCTTCCTTTTCAATGACTCCGATAACATCTGAATTTCAATTTTGACTGATTTCTAAAACTGTAATAAAGTTATTAAGTGAGAAGAATGTAATACGAAAAGTAGATTATACCAGTAAGATAAACGTTTTTGTCCGCAATTTCTTTCAAATCTCCAAGATCATAGAAGTCGAACATGTTATCAGCAATCAACTTGTCATTTTCCATGAGTTTGACTTTTGTAGAATTGGTAAAAGCAATCTGTTTTTCACTATAAATACATCTAAACTTCTCATCGGCTTTATATTCATTGACAGTAAAGTCGGAAATACAGTATACATTTCCAACTTCTACGTTTTTCTCCATGTCATCAGCTAGGTTTCCAGGCACAAATGCATGCATTCTATTGTTCTGCGTATAATTTCATTTAATAAACTTATGAAAAGAAATACAAACTTTTTTAAATTCAATCAGTTTTAAAGATGAAAAGATCAAATATACCTGAGCATCCAACAATAGTAAGTTGAAAGCTTTGAAGGTTGCACCGCTATTTGACATTCCCCTCCATAACCTGATTATTCTGACTTTTATCTTGCAGGTTAATCTACCTTCTTTAAGTTCTTTCAAATTCTTAAAGCCAATGTTTGACATAGTGCGCTTGTAAGAAGATGTTGTTCTAAGAGAACTATAAGAAAATTTCAGGAAAATATAGACCAAGTATACAATAATGGAGATATTTTTATACGGATCTAACTGAGATATAAAAATTGTATTGCAAACCAACAGTCATGTAGTCAAAGACTCAAGACTCAAGAGACCACTCTTTTCTAAACTACACAAAAAGAGAATGTCATATTCTTTGCATGAATAAATTATACTCCATGACCGCTCTTTTATAAAAATTTCAATGTCCCAAGTTCTGAGATGTTTTGTTTTTTATCCAAGTCTGTATACTTTTCTTTTTATGCATAAAATAGCTCTGTCCTTTACCTTTGGTCACTGTGATAATTTGTATCCATATTGCTTCTTTTTAGTAATATTATGGACTCTCTCTGTAATTTGAAAAAGTAATTTGAGCAATTCATATACATTTCGTGGGCCAGTTTTCGTGTTATTTTCGTTTCGTTTCGTGACACGATTTAATTTCGTGTCATCTTGTTTCGTTTCGTGTTTGTACCGTTTTGTGTTCGTCTCTGCATTTTCGTACACCATTTGATTTCGTGTCGTTTTCGTGTTAGCTCCTAAAATATACGAAACACGAAAGTACACGGAACGAAACGACCCACCCGTTTTTCCAGGTCTAAAAGTAAGTAATATAGGTAATAAGGTACAAAAAGATTGTAAAATTGACAACTACAGTGTACCCATGCATAGTACAGTATTAAATTTATCTTGCAAACTTTGTAACTTCGTGATAAACCTTATATTTTTCTGATCTTATTTTCATGAACACGATTGTTAAATTACAAAAGATATTTTATTTCATTTTTATAATACCATGTTCATCGTAACTTTTGTGTATTTCTACCAATTCGAATAATAGTAAGAACAGTCATACGCATTACAACTTAGATCCTTATTTCATGTGACAGTCGGTTGAAATATGATATCTTCGTTACCATTTTTAAAGAACGAACAAATTTCATTATGTCATTAATTAAGATTTCATGAATTATAAGAAGTGCTGATTTTTATATGGTTATTATGTTGTGGTAATTGCGTTTTAAATATAAATGTATTTAATGTATCTTTCATATATCAAAAATCATTATCCGTTAAGAAAATAGAAAGAATACTTGCAATGATGTTTGAATTACTTAATCATTTTAAATTTTACCCAAATAGAAGAAACATATATATAATAATAGTTGAACTGCATAATTGGTAAAGTTCATAATCGAACACAAGGTGCTAGAGAATATAATAGATATTACACATGGAAAAATGTTTCAAACAAAATGTTCAGAATTGCTGAAGTAGAACAGCATAAAATGAGATTTGAAAGGAACATTAACGATCTTTGCAGTTCCCGTACAGTTGGCACACCTTCGATTCTTCGTTTCACTGTTTACGTCAAAGTAAAAAAAATATGGTTAAATATAAGAATATATGATTCTAACATTAAACGGTATGTGACGGACAAACCTTTTCAGTCTTTATATTCTTCAACTTCGACAGTGGAATGTTCTCGTCATCACTATCTTCATATATTATGGTTTTACGATATCTAACTTTAGAGGCTGAAGGGCCTGAATTTGCTGTATCTTTAGGAGGACCAGTTTCAGTTTCATCCATATCCTTCAATTTTTTGCATGTGTTAGCATATCATGAATATATTTCAGATAGAAACATTTAAGTGCACACTTACAGTTTCAGTTGTATCTTCTAATTTGTTACTTGTTTCATTGTTGGATGAGTTTGAATCATTCTCAAGCAACACTGTTTTGTCAGATATCTCTGAAGCAAAGTAAGCAACTGATCCGTGCTTTACATTATTTTCAATAATTGTCAAAGTAACTGTATATTCTTCCTTCTCAAAAACTTTGAGAATTGATGGCATTTCAGGTCTTTTAAATATCTGGACAAAAGCAAAGCAATTAACAATATAATTACTTGCATTTATTAAAGGAAGTTCTAATGCATTTATATAACATATTGTATACCTCAGGATCTTCCAGCTGAAGTTCAAACAATGTTTTACCCGTTATTCGTCGAATTGCATGATCAGGAAATGTAACAGCAATTCCGCCAGTGGAATCGTAACATAATGTGTGAATCCGGAATCTGGTAAGCAAGAAAGAAAATAAGTATAAAATGAAAATCTAAGGAATTGATCAGAATCAATAATAGAGATTATTAATTCACAAAGGATTAATATACCGTCGTTCAGGATATGGATAGGTACGCTTGCATTTACCACACTTGAACCTTCCATCAACATTGCTCAATTCATTATCATCACATGGCATACAAACATAGCAGAACCAAGGAAAATCGTCATCAACTTTCTTCACAGTTACATTACAAAGTACTTTTCTCTACATAAATCGCAATTGTTTATTGTAAGATAAAACATATAGAACAATTGCAAGGACTGATTCTATGTCATTGAAATTTTGTTATACCTCAACGAAATCTTCTTGCAACAGTTTAATTTCTTCAATGGTATAAACATTGAATATTGCAGATTCAAGAGGATCATCCTTTACAGTGTAAAATGAAGGTTCTGCAGCTCTATTATATTTCAACAAATAAATTAGGTTAATATCATTTATTGTACATATTTATTTCAACTGATTGCTTTAATGAGCTCAAGTAGAATTTACTCCTTTCTCATCTGATGAACGCTGTAATGGTTGACATTGATGTAAACTCTGGTAGGTGGATAGTTGGTTAGGTACAATTCCCCTACAAAATGTATATTCAGTTTATGATCTATCAAACATTCTTACCAAATATTTATTACGTATTAAGGTATTACCATCATATTTATTTATCTTGGCACATGATATGATCAGTACTACTGGCTCATCAGAGTATATAGTTAGAGCATCTCCAATGATTTGAGCAAATTCATCAAATAGTGTCACTTTTCGAGAACACCTGGAAAATAGTATTTAAGTATATGCAATTGGCATAATATAAGTAAAATGATATTGTGAGTGTATATAATTTGACAAAATGATGAACCCTCCATCAGTTATAGAGAACTTTAGTTGAGTCTTTGGTTCTTGCTTGTCGTTGACATATTCGCGTTTCAATGCTTTACCTTGCATAACACCTACAACATCTGAAAAATTATATATAATTAGTTCACTCTTGAATAAAGAAAAGCAAAAGTACGGTAAGCATATTAAAGATTATTGAAATATAATATGTATGAAATACCACATAAAAATCTTCTATCCTTTTCAACTCTTTCAAGATCAAGCAAGTCCCATAAATCAAAACTAAAATCTGGTATTTTCATTCCATTGTTTGCATCTTTCTCAACAGTTGTAAACTCAGCAAAGAATATATGTTTCTCATTCCTTACACAAAGGTTAATTTCATCTCCTCTGTATTCCTTGACCACGAAATTTGAAATCTTGTAAATATCACCTTCAACCAGATCTTTATCAAAGAGCTCAGCTAATTTTGCACTTATGAAAGCATGGATCCGACAACTCTGAGTAGAAAACATCGGCAACTTGTTACATATATATATATAGTTTTAAAGAATACTGATTTTAAATATGGATAGAAAAATGGGGGACTTACAGAATCATCGATGAACAATACGTTAATACCACGAAATTCTTTTGTTTCTCGATTTATTCCTTTCCATATACTCTGCACTCTTACACGAATAACCCACTTCACCTTTGATGCGTTAAGCTTCAAGATAGGAGTACACAAATCAAAAGACATATTTTGGTTAACCCTAGGTAGCAAAGATCTGTACTATTTCCAATATGGTGTTACATGAATACGTCTATTACCTTACATCTGCTATATATAAAAATTAATGTTGTTCTAGTTGGTGCTATACTATTCTAGTGTTAGTCTTATTTATTATAATATCCAATTAAACAGTCTTAAAAATTTATAATATAGAATAAAAAAAATATCAAAGTAAAATAATATATAATGTCGGATTTTGAAATTTAAATGAAAATGGTACACGATTTAACGTTCGTTTTTTAAACAAAGGTGGAGTAACCCTTGGGCTCAGGGATGTTTTTCAATTTTTTTTCAATTTTTTTTCAATTTATTATTTATCTTTGCATATATATTTTTCACTTTTTTGTCGTGCACTAAGTCGTGGGTCTTCACGGAAATAGCCTCCTTACTATCGGTTGGGTTCAATAATATATTATTATATTATATTACATATAATATATGTTATATTAATATATTACATATAATATATGTTTATTTTTTTAGATTTATTTACTATATATTTCAAAACTGCAACTTTACTCTAATGCTTAAACATGACCTTATTCTCAATAAAATACTTTGTATATTTTATTATTTTGCATCACACTTTTTCAAAATATGTAGTTTTGTCATCTGAATATATATTATTAGAACCAAAAATTTTCCATAAATTGTGATTTTATTGATTTAGTATTGTACCTAAATACAAATCGACTTGATTTTCTTTAGGTGTTGTATTCATGTTTTGCATCATTTTTTTAAATCCCTCTTAAAGAATGGAACCATAATGAATCGAAATTATTTTTATTTCGTCCGGTTGGGTCCATGATATACTATCGGTTGGGTTTGGTTTAAAATAATTTGAAAATTCAATTTGCCATCTATTTGGTTCGGTTCCGTTTGGTTTTGGATGAAATCGACTGAATGCTCAATCCATGACGAATAGACCAAATTATATATATATATATATATATATATATATATATATTAAATGTTTATTATTATATATTTATTTACTATATATTTAAAAAATGCAACTTTACTGTAATTCTTAAACATCACCTTATTCTCAATAAATTATTTTCAATATTTTATTTGTTCACATCATACTTAATATATTATATTATTATATTATATATAGTTTTGCCATCTTAATATATATTACCAGAACTAAAAATTTAAAATATATATTGTTATCTTATTAATTTACTATTGATACCTAAAAACGGATGGACTTGATATTTTCTAGTGTTAGTCTTATTTATTATAATTTACAATTGAATAGTCTTAAAGATTTATAATATAAAATGATGGCTGCAAATATTACTAAAATAATATATAATGTAGGATTTTGAATTTTAAATGAAAATGGTACACGATTTAACGTTCATTTTTTTAACAAACGTGGAGTAAGCATTGGGCTTAGGTATGCTTTTCAGTTTTTTTTTTCAATTTATTGTTTATCTTTGCATATATATCTTTAACTTTTTTGTCGTGCAGTAAGTCGTGAGTCTTCACGGAAACAGTCTCCCTACTATTGGTTGGCTCCATATAATATATTATTATATTACATATAATATATGTTTATTATTTTAGATTTATTTACTATATATTGCAAAACTGCAACTTTACTCTAATGCTTAAACATGACCTCCGAATACTATATATTTTATTAGTTCGCATCATACATTTTCAAAATATATAGTTTTGTCCTCCGAATATATATATTGTTAGAACTAAAAATTGTTATTTTATTGATTTACTATTGTACCTAAATACAAATGGACTTGATTTTCTTTAGGTGTTGTATTCATGTTTTGAATTGTTTTTTTTAATCCCTTTTAAAGAATGGAACCAGAATGAACTGAAATTTTTTTATTTTGTCCGTTTGGCTCCATGATATACACTATCGGTTGGGTTTGGTTTTAAAAATTTTGAAAATTGAATTTGCGATCTATTCGGTTAGGTTCCGTTTGCTTTTGGATCAAACCGAAATGCTCAACCTTTAGTTGAATCCATGATATAGACCGAATTGACCAAATTAAATATATTATTATATTATATTATATATAATATATGTTTATTATTTTATACTTATTTACTATATATTTAAAAAATGCAACTTTAAGGTTATGCTTTGATTTGATTTTTTAGGTATTGTATTCATGTTTTGATTTGATTTTTTTAAAATCCATTTTAAAGAACGAAACCAGACTTAATCTAAATTATTTCGATTTGGTCTGTGTCGCTCCATGATATAAATTAGGTTGAGTTTGGTTCCCAAAAATTTCACAATTCAATTTACGATCTATTTGGTTTGGTTTTGTATGGTTTTGGAGCTAATAGACCGAATGCTCAAAATTTAGTTGAATCCATTGTATAGACCGAATATACAAAGTTACATATATTATATTATTATACTATATAATATACGTTTATAAATTAATATTTATTTACTATATATTTTAAAAATGCCACTTTACTGTAATGCTTAAACATGACCTTATTCCCAATAAATTATTTTGTATATGTTATTAGTTCGCATCATACATTTTCAAAATATATAATTTTGTTATATGAATATATGTTAGTAGAACTAAAAAAACTATATATTGTTATTTTATTAATTTACTAATGTACCTAAATACAAATCGACTTGATTTTCTTTAGGTGTTGTATTCATGTTTTGCATTTTTTTAAAATCCATTTTAAAGAACGCAAGTAGAAAGAACCAAAATTATCTCGATTTTGTCCGCTTGGCTCCATGATATACATTGGGTTGGGTTTGGTTTAAAAAATTTTGACATTTCAATTTACGATAGTTTCGGTTCGGTTCCGTTTCTTTTTTTATCAAAAAGACTGAAAGCTCAACCTTTAGTTGAATCTGTGTGAAATAGTCCGGATAGACCAAATATATATATATATATATATATATATATATATATATATATAATATTATTATATTATATGTAATATACGTTTATTATTTTATATTAAATTACTATATATTTCAAAAAATGCAACTTTACTCTAATGCTTAAACATCACCTTATTCTGAAATGATGATTTTGTTTATTTTATTAATTGGCATCATGCTTTTTCAAAAAATATAGTTTTGTCATGTTAATATATATTAGCAGAACTAAAAATTTTCTATATATTGTTATCTTATTAATTTACTATTGATACCTAAAGACGGATGTAATGGATATTTTTTAGGTATTGTATTCATGTTTGATTTATTTATTTTTTTAAATCCATTTTAAAGAACGAATCCAGACTTAATCGAATTTTTTTCGATTTGGTAGGTTTTGCTCCATGATATAAATTCGGTTGAGTTTGGTTTGAAAACTTTTTACAATTCAATTTACGATCTATTTGGTTTGGTTCTGTATGGTTTTGGAGCGAATTGACCGACTGCTCAACCTTTAGTTGAACTAAGAATTTACTATATATTGTTATCTTATTGATTTACTATAGATACCTAAATACGGATGGACTTGAATTTTTAGGTATTGTATTCATGTTTTGATTTGATTTTTTTAAAATCCATTTTAAAAAATGAAACCACACTGAATCGAAATTATTTCGATTTGGTCTGATTCGCTCCATGATATACATTGGGTTGGTTTTGGTTTAAAAAATTTTGACATTACAATTTGTAATATTTTTGGTTCGGTTCCGTTTGTTTTTTTATCGAACAGACTGAATGCTCAACCTTTAGTTGAATACGTGTGCTATAGACCGAATAGCCCAAATTATTTACATAATATTATTATATATATCTAATATAATATAACCAGAATGAACTGAAATTTTTTTTATTTCGTCCGTTTGGCTCCATGATATACTATCGGTTGGGTTTGGTTTTAAAAATTTTGAAAATTGAATTTGCGATCTATTCGGTTAGTTTCCGTTTGCTTTTGGATCAAACTGAAATGCTCAACCTTTAGTTGAATCCTTGATATAGACCGAATTGATCAAATTAAATATATTATTTTATTATATTATATATAATATATGTTTATTATTTTATACTTATTTACTATATATTTAAAAAATGCAACTTTAATGTAATGCTGTGATTTGATTTTTTAGGTATTGTATTCATGTTTAGATTTGATTTTTTTAAAATCCATTTTAAAGAACGAAACCAGACTTAATCTAAATTATTTCGATTTGGTATGAGTTGCTACATGATATAAATTAGAGGTTGAGTTTGGTTCCCAAAAATTTCACAATTCAATTTACGATCTATTCGGTTTGGTTCTGTATGGTTTTGGAGCTAATAGAGCGAATGCTCAACATTTAGTTGAATCCATTGTATAGACCGAATATACCAAGTTACATATATTGTATTATTATACTATATATAATATACGTTTATAATTTAATATTTATTTACTATATATTTTAAAAATGCATCTTTACTCTAATGCTTAAACATCACCTTATTCCCAATAAATTATTTTGTATATGTTATTAGTTCGCATCATACATTTTCAAAATATATAATTTTTTCATATGAATATATGTTAGTAGAACTAAAAAAAACTATATATTGTTATTTTATTGATTTACTATTGTACCTAAATACAAATCGACTTGATTTTCTTTAGGTGTTGTATTCATGTTTTGCATTTTTTTAAATCCATTTTAAAGAACGCAAGCAGAAAGAACCAAAATTATCTCGATTTCGTCCGCTTGGCTCCATGATATACATTGGGTTTGGTTTGGTTTTAAAAATTTTGACATTTCAATTTGCGATAGTTTCGGTTCGGTTCCATTTCTTTTTTTATCAAACAGACTGAATGCTCAACCTTTAGTTGAATCCGTGTGATATAGTCCGAATAGACCAATATATATATATATATATATATATATATATATATATATATATATATATATATATATATTATATCTAATATATGTTTATTATTATATATTAAGTTACTATATATTTCAAAAAATGCAACTTTACTCTAATGCTTAAACATGACCTTATTCTAAAATGATGATTTTGTTTATTTTATTAATTCGCATCATACTTTTTCAAAATATATAGTTTTGTCATCTTAATATATATTTGCAGAACTAAAAATTTTCTATATATTGTTATCTTATTAATTTACTATTGATAGCTAATTACGGATGAAATTGATATTTTTTAGGTATTGTATTCATGTTTTGATTTGTTTTTTTTTTAAATCCATTTTAAAGAACGAATCCAGACTTAATCCAATTTTTTTCGATTTGGTCGGTTTTGTTCCATGATATAAATTCGGTTGAGTTTGGTTTCAAAACTTTTTACAATTCACTTTACGATCTATTCGGTTTGGTTCTGTATGGTTTTGGAGCGAAACGACCGACTGTTCAACCTTTAGTTGAACTAAGAATTTACTATCTATTGTTATCTTATTGATTTACTATTGATACCTAAATACGGATGGACTTTATTTTGTAGGTATTGTATTCATGTTTTGATTTGACTTTTTTAAAATCCATTTTAACGAACGAAACCAGACTGAATCGAAATTATTTCGATTGGGTCTGATTCGCTCCATGGTATACATTGGGTTGGTTTTGGTTTAAAAAATTTCGACATTTCAATTTGCGATATTTTCGGTTCGGTTCCGTTTGTTTTTTTATCGAACAGACTGAATGGTCAACCTTTAGTTGAATCCGTGTGCTATAGACCGAATAGACCAAATTATATATTTAATATTATTTTATTATATCTAATATATGTTTATTATTTTATATTAAGTTACTATATATTTCAAAACTGAAAAGTAAAACACGCCACTCGTGGGAGAATCAAATCTGCAATCGAAGTTCAAAAGAAAAGCATAGGTGGTCGTGCACAAGAACCAAAGTGATGGTACAAACAGTAGTATATGTACCATAATGTAAGAATCTATACTATTTATTAAAAGCAGAAATCCCCTCTTAATGGTATGCAATGTATACCGCGGTATGCCACGGTATGCCACTAAATATTAAATTAATTTAATTAATTAATTTAACAATATTATATATTAATTTAATTTATTAGTGAAGTTAGATAGTAGGAGTCTATTAACTAAAAATCGAGAATATAGTAGTATATACAACTTAGGACTCCATTAATTAATGAAGTTATATAAATTTAATTAATTAAAATATTATTATTGAAAATTAATTTAATTTAATAGTGAAATTTTATACTACGAGTCTTTTAATTAACTAACAATCAAAATGAAAGTCGAGAACATAGTATTATATACAACTTCAGGCTCTATTAATTAATATTTAAAAAATGTCTATAATAGAATAATAAATTCAATTAATAATATAGCTTTTATGATGGTTAACATATACTATAATGAATTATAAATATTGGATGATTCCTTGCTGATTACTTAAACGGAGAAACTAAGAATTCTTATATAAACTTCATAATAATATGTATATATTATTATATATAGATCATGGGTAAAGTTGTCAAAAAACACAAGATGTATAATTTAGAGACAATTCATATTTGATTGACAATTATATCGATTTAAATTGTCATTAATTTATTTAATCGAAAGAATATTATAAATGATTTTATTTAAAAAATATTAAAAATTAAAAATTTAAGATAATTGATCACGAACCGTGCTTTGCACGGGTTATCGGCTAGTACTATATAAAAGTATAAAACACGTATTGGTGCATAGCAAACTGAATGGCAAATGTATAGTAAGCATATTTTGGCAAGGGTAGAATATTAAGTTACTATATATTTCAAAACTGAAATCGAAGAATGAAATCTTCAATTAGAGGTGTATAGATTCTTCATGTTGTATATTTAATTAGATGTGTGCTGCTCCATATCCTTCTCTTTTTTTTATGTACTTGGTAGTTGCCATTAGTGAGCTCACATGGAATCTTAAACATTGTTATTAAAAGTAGAAAAAGTAAAACATGATGATGCACACATCTTCTCGTAAACATTTTTTTTTATTAAAAGAAGGCATGTTCTTGTGACCGAGACATGAAGTCTTTTAATTTAACCAAGTTTGCATATTCAATCAATCACATTATCTTGTATATTGAAGTTTTAATTTGTTTAAGAGAAGATGTGTTGGTAGTTGGTACTACTTTTACATAGGGAAAAAAAAAGTAAAGACAAAAGATAAAGTACTTGATATTGAATGTTTGAAGCATCTGTTACTTTGACAACTTACACTATGCAAGTAGTACTAATTTTCTATGACTTTCAATAGGCGTGGTCTACTACTAATGATAGTACAACATTAGCAATGCTTTTTGAACAGTAAAAGTTGTGTTGTAAAACATGAAACATTGCAAGACCTGTAATTATAAAATAGATATTGATACAAACTGGATATTATGTTGGTGGTAGGTTGTAAAAGACTTCTTTGTACACTACGTTTGAAGTTATGTTTGTGCAGCAGCCAGTTTCATCGTCAATAAAAAGTTTTAGTCCTTGCGGAGATGTTACCCTACTGATCGCAACATATAGTTGTCCATGAGTAAATACAGCCTTTGGCAAGTAGAGACCAACATTTTCAAGTGATTGTCCCTGAGACTTGTTAATGGTCATCGCATAACAAATTTGAAGAGGCATTTGTTTCCGCATCAGTTTGAACGGTAATCGGCTATCTGTCGGACAACATTCCAAGCGAGGTATGAAATGACGTGTGCCAACAAAACTGCCACATATAACTTCGCACTGAACACAATGTTTTAAACATTTTGTAACAATCATCCTAGTTCCGTTACAAAGACCAAGTGTTTGGTTCAAATTGCGCATGAGCATAACAACAACTCCTTCTTTCACCTTCAATTCGTGAGCTGGTAGACCTGGTAATACAATTGAATTTAAATATTCAATAGGAAACGAAAGACTAAGATCAGCTTCGGTTCCACCAAATTCTTCAGCATTATCCACGCTAAAATATGATACAGAATTGCCAGGAATCATCTCTACAATCAATGAGTTAACATGTGAAACAGTTTGATTTGTAGGAGTTAGAATTGCTCTTTCACTAATATACTTCGGATCTTTGTAATTTTGTACAAAATCAGGAAATGTAGTTCGTATCATATTTTCAACAGAATTACTATCCTCCATATTACAAAATGAAGTAGGAATAACAACTTCAAACTCAGCAGACAATTCATTCCCACGAGATGCAGACAAAATTTTACCATCACCAATATCTAAAACCCATTTGGCAAATTCTTCTAGTGATTTGTTTTGAACATCACATTAGGATTTACTCATACGCATATTGTTCTTAAGAACAAATACCTTACAATTTAACCACAGTCGGGACCTTGTTATGCATGCTGAAACAACTTCACTACGTAAACTATAATTCATTACTGGCAAGATTTGTCGAAAATCACCACCCAGCAAAACAGTGATTCCACCAAAAGGTAGCGAAGCACGAATGGAATCAACTGGTTTCATTAAATCTCTTAATGAACGATCTAGACATTCAAATGCATAACGGTGTTGCATTGGTGCCTCGTCCCATATAATGAGGTTAGTATTCTTCAAAAGAAATGCGATATCTGAGTTATGTCCAAACGAACAAAAAGAAAGATCATCAAGCAAAATTGGAATTTTGAACCTGGAATGCGCAGTACGTCCACCAGGAAGTAATGTGGCAGCAATCCCAGATGACGCAACAGGTAAAACAACACGTCCGTCGGATCTTAACTTGCTAATCAATGTTCTCCAGAGATATGTTTTACCGCATCCACCACTGCCATAAACAAAGAAAACACCACCTCTGTTGTTTTCAACAGCTTCAATTACTGCATTGTAAACATATAATTGATCTTCGTTACAGTTTGAAATAAGACGCATGTACTCTAATGCCATCTCTCCACGATCATAATTTGTTTCATCCAGAAACAAATTATTTACACCCGTTTGTAAATACGACGCTGGAGGTTGCGGCATTTGCGGATACTTAGCCAAACTCTTACCAATTGATCTTAGCAATTTATCAATTTCTGCACATATTAACGGATTTTAAATCTATATGTGTACAAATGCTATATTTATGCAACATTTAATTTTTGTCTCTATACATATGAAATTTTGATGGAAAAATATTAAACTTTAAAAATTTGTAATATACTTACCAGCAAGAGCAAAGAATTGAATCTGTTCATCACTTAACGTAAGATGTTGATTGCATGTTAATTGACGACGTTGGTAAAGTATGTCATCACTCATCACATGCCAATAAGTCCGCCACAGATGAGCCATATCAGACACTTGACAGTTAACAACAATGTGTACAAACAATTGACGAAGTTGAGGCGGAAATCCACACTTAGCACATTCAGCAATTAACTCATGCCACTCTTTATCACCATCAAGAAAACCATATTCATTGCACGCATCTTGGAAAGACCTACATTCCACACCATTGACAGTTCTCAAAGCTTCGAAAGAAATAGGACCGCGAACCTTTGCTAGCAACATACGTAAGTACCACAATTCACCTGTACTATGATGCGTATAGGTCATGTGGCCTATATGAAGTCCTTGTTTACGTAAACGCCAAACACATTCAGAAGCATTCCAAACATAATGTTGTGGTATTTCATCATATGTATATTTACGGGCATTTGGATCAGTTTGGTTCAACAGGAAGAAAGCTTCCAATTTACTGTTCCTGATCTTGTTTCGAGTAGCAACCTTCTCAAGTGGCTCATTGGATCGAAATGTACAGTTTTTGTCACCAGGTAAATGATATGACAAACGTTCCACTGAGACTGATCGGTGATGAATGTGAAAACCAAATGTACGATAAGCAGCCTCTGCTCCGCATATATACCGACCATCAAAGTATGATTGAATCTCGTCAACGCAATCAACATTGTTGTCTGAACTCTTCTTTCTTGAACCTTTAATTTCGACGGTTGCTCTATCATGGCCTTTAAGACAATACTTAAAAAGATATTTAAGACTTCATGCATGGCAACAAATTTCAACATTCATATGACACTGATATTTAACCAACAAATCTCTGTTGTAAGGAACCACCCATTGATTGTTAAGCTCGGCTCTCCTAATCTTGACATTAACATTTAACTTCCGTCTCTTATAAATAGGAAAGCCAGATTCATCAAAAACAGTTCGTGCATTATACCTATATAAGACAATAATTTTTTTTTATTATTGACATTGGATAACGATTTTCTCAGGAAATCAACATTGATTCATAGATAAATACTTACTTCTTGGGATAATGCCGAGAACATTTGTTCTTCTGCATACATGCACATTTTGGGAATTCCATCCCGCAAGGACCATGCATCATAAATGACTTAACAGCCGCATATCCAACAGGATCTGTCAATGGATCAGGTATCTCAGCAGAAACAAAATTATCCACATTGGACTTCAACTTCTCTCTTGATGCGTTATCAAGCCATATTAGCATGTGTACATGAGGAAGTCCACGCTTTTGAAATTCAACAACGTACATAACTAATAAAAAAACAAAGTAACATAAAAATATATACAATATTTAATAACAGTTGTAAATGTGAAAGTGAAATTAATATTACCTCCCACACATTTCCCAAAGAAGGACTTCTTCCTAATATCATCCACAAGTTGTTGCAGTTTTAAGTGGAAAACTCTTGCAATAATATCAGGACTGTTCTGTGGAGTGCCATGAGGAATTAGTTTCATCATTTGAGTAATTTCATCCCATAAAGGATTAGTAGTCATTGTTAAAAAAATATCTGGATGACCAACATATCGACAAACAGCAAGAGCGTCTTGAAAGTTTTGTTGCATGTAACGCTTTGATCCAACAAAACCAGCCGGAAGAATGAAACTTTTCCCAATACTATTACTATCACCATCTCCTTTCTGTAGATAATCGCAAATATGACTGTACAACTCAGACCTCAGTGTGGTTTGGTGAGTACGAAACCACCACAGTCGTGCTTGTTCAATCATAGCAAATGAATCAACAACGTACTGCTGGAATAATCGACCACCCAAGCGAAGAGTCATAGCTGCAGTTTAAAGGCACAATTAAAACAGGGTAATTATATAAATTAATATAATTAAAACAAAGTATTGACAAACCTTCACTGTGCCTAATTTGCAATTTATATGAATAGAAATCCTTCATTGATGCTTTCAGCCTTTTTCCTTTGTTCTCTGCTGTCTCCACAAACTTGATATCCGCATGATATCCATCTTCTCCATTCGGGAACAATAAAGGATATTGTAGTGCCATTAATTTAGGATGAATATTGGATATACGTTCCAGCCCATCTTGTTTGCTTTCAATAATGATATCACGGCTTTCATCGTTCTCCTCCATATCACCAACCATAATGGCAGCAACTTCGTCAGAAGGTCCAATATTATTCTCACGACCGCTTTCCGAACGACAAACCTTAAGAGTTATTTTTAAATCAACAATTCCAGTTGATCTAAAACGGTCACGTGCAGTTCGAAATTCTTTCACCAATTCATTGTGCTCATCAAGCATCTTTATCAAGCCTTCAACAATCTCAGCATCAACAATTTCATTACTATCAACATCAACCCACCTCATTCTGTTGGCAACCTCATTTTCGGTATCATATATATATAGTTGACAAAATTTTGGATCTTCACCATTATTTGGTATCAAGGAACCAAACACATGATGATTTTGTCCATTCAGTCTATATATATAAGGAGCCCCACCATTATTAATAGAATGATCTACGGTACCACCTGTGGATGTGAAAGCAAACATACTGTTATATATACGTGCATAGTTTTGGAAATGTCTACCCTTTTTAGGATGATTATACAGCTCCCAAAGGTATGAGGGTGTCGATGGTGGTTTTGGCAGCTTCAACTGTCCCTTACGGCAACAAATTGAAAATTTTGGAATACCACGTGTCACGCTTTTATTGACCCTTTCTTCTTTCCACATAATAGCATCACAATATTCACATTTCACAGTTGGACCTCCTAGAGAAGCATATTCTTCAGGTACTGGAAAATAAAGGCAAATTTTAGATATCATAAAGAAGTAAAAACTAAACTTAGAAACATATAATCAATAAGCAATATTGTCGATAATGTCTTACATATTGTTTCACCACTTCGAAACAGCTCTTCCATATTTGGATCAACATCCTCTGCATCAATAAAATTACCTACAGAAAAATTATCAACAAAAACTTATCTTCCAAATTATTCTACAGAAGAAAAGGAAAATAGCATTTTCTTATAATACTAACCAACATCATCATCAGAAAGGAAATCATCAGTATCTGTCTGGAATTGTTTCAATTCATTAATCTCTGCATCATCAAGATATATATGTGCTTTATCCATAGTTGCACCATCCTCTTCAGAGAATAAGCAACAACTTATGCCAGCAAGATCCTCCTTAACTTTGCTATGTGATTTTCTCTTAACTTTGTTTGTCTTATCCCGTAAACTCTCCTTAAAGAAATTCGGAGGATTACACTTACCATCATCTTGTAATTTCAAACTTTTAACTCTCGGTTTTTTTTTGTCGAATTGGAATGTGAACATGGTGTCTCCCTCTTCGATATCGTATACGGTTTGAACGCTACAAAAAAAATATTGGTTCAAATATAAAATAATTAAAACTAATGAAACAATGTAAACCTAATTTGTTTTCTACAATTGAAAACCTTGAAGATCTTCAGAGCTGAAATATTTGCTAGCATCCTCGTAAAAGTTAACAGCATCATCAAACTTCCACCCTCCAACATCCCTTTTTCCCCGACAATTGCCACCGGTAAGTGTACAAAGAATATTTGGTTTGCTCGGAACATTTATAATGTTAGATAATGGTTGCCTCCTACTGTACAATGCATTAGGAGAATCGAATCCTACAAATATTAAGTCAAAATCATGTACAAACCATCAATAAAGAGTCAATAGAGCATAATGCTTGTATGTTCAAGTTTTATAAGTAAAAGTATGGAAAGGGACCTTTTGACCACATACACATCGACCGTATGCTTGGATCTTGACTTAAATCTTGATTTTCCTTATCTAACATTGGCTTAGTAGAAACATCCTGAAGACATCAGCAGTTTGATGTAAGTTACCCTTGTAACAAAAACTGAACACATCTAAAAATTCATGTGAAAGCAAGCATAGTTGGGAAACAAAAGCTGAAAAGAATAAACAAACCTCATCCATCTTGTTACAATCCAGAAAGCAAGCATACGTGGGAAAAAAAGTACAGTCATATATCTAAGAAACCATGTAACTGACGAACAGAAAAAAGGTGAAAAGAAGAAACAAAAGGTAAAAAGATGAAGCAAACCTCAGCCATGCTGTCTAAATCCAGAAAGAAACAAAGAATATATCACCGCATCTTCAAAATTTGAAAGCTTTGCAGGAGAGAAAGAAGACCAAACGCATGTAATAACAAAACAAAATTTGAATTCTGAATAGTAGTGAAGGTAGAAAAGTTGATAAAGTTACAAAGAAAAGCATAGGTGGTCGTGCAGAAGAACCAAAGTGATGGTACAAACAGTAGTATATGTAAGAATGCTATGTACTTGGTAGTTGCCATGAGTGAGCTGGCATGGAATCTTAAACATTGTTATTAAAAGTAGAAAAAGTAAAACATGAAGTCTTTAATTAAACATTTTTTATTAAAAGAAGGCATGTTTTTGTGACCGAGAAATGAAGTCTTTTAATTTAACCAAGTTTGCATATTCAATCAATCACATTATCTTGTATATAGAAGTTTTAGTTTGTTTAAGAGAAGATGTGTTGGTAGTTGGTACTACTTTTACATAGGGAAAAAAAAAAGTAAAGACAAAAGATAAAGTACTTGATATTGAAAGTTTGAAACATAGGTGGTCCTGAAGAAGAACCAAAGTGATGGTACACAGTAGTATATGTATCATAGTGTAAAAATACTATATAAAAGTATAAAACACGTATTGGTGCATAGCAAACTGAATGGCAAATGTGTAGTAAACATATTTTGGCAAGGGTAGAATAGTCAGAGCACCCTTGAAATGGACTCAGCTTTTATCTATTTATTTATAGATTTATAGATAGGTGGCATAATAAAAATAATTCGAATTTTTTTTGTTTCAACTCTTTATTTCTTGAATGTGAAGTAAAGCTTATATTAATTTAATTTTTGCATTATTTTCTATCAATCTCAGAATTATTTTATTCATAATAATGATGTTTTTTCTGACAAAATTCATAATAATGATATATTATTTAACACAAAAAACATATGAATTTAGCTCTTGTTTCTTCTGTAAGTATGTACTACTCCCTCCGTCTCATAATATGTTTCCTGTTTTTAAAAACACGTTTGCCAACGCACATTTTTGATTGTTAATATCTTGAATTTCGTATTAGTAGTAAATATAAAAACTTCACTGTATTAAAGTACTCATAAATACGAATCCAACAAGATCACTCATGACTATATTTTATTTAATAAATTATGCGTTAATTAACAGTCAACCGCTTATAATGAACAGTGTCCAAAATCAAAATAGGAAACACATAGTGAGACGGAGGGAGTATTGATTATTGATCTTTTCCGTAAGTAGTAGTGAGGAGGAAGGAAAAAGTATCACCGTACCATTAGTAAAACAAGTGTCACTGTCACATAGATGTCACTCATAATAATTAGTAAATTCAAAACATATAACAATTCAAAATGTTCAAGTTGAAAAAGTTTCAAAGCAACAGACATGCCATACTTCAAACCTATGATAAGAGCGGGAATAATTTAATTTGGCTACATGTGCACTTAGATGTATGGTAATACTGATATTTACAAGTCCATGTCGATATTTACACATCTTCGTCGATGCATCGCATGATGTAAAAAATGGTCATACAAAATTACATGTACACTATTTAAGTGACATGGAGTTGCTTTTAGAAAACAATACCGCTAAAATCTCCATCCAATCTTCTGCAATTTGGTGTCTCCTTATATTAACCTCAATCTCATGATCAAATACTAATCAAATGAACTCTTCAAATCAAAATGATTTCGAATAATTTAGTACTTAGTTAATTTTGTAAGTTCACAAGATATTCAATTTAAGCTGACAAAACACTAGAAATTGTTGGCAACTCTACTAAGAAACTGTGAGCCACCAAGGAAAATTTAGTTCTTGCATCTATACAAGCGAGTGTACAACAAATAGAGAGAAGTCTAGGCAAAATTCTTATGGCATAATCATAATCTGCAGTAGAGGTTATATACTAGATTAACTTGAACCATGATAAGTAAACATCATAGCCATTGCCAATCACTGTCCTCTTCCTTAGTGTTTAGATTTTGAAGCAGCCCATTTGAAGTAATTACAATTGGCTTCAGGATTAGATGCAGGCCCCTGCAGAAATTGTAATCGAATATCACGAGCAGCAAGGAAAATAATGCCATAACTTACAGAAACGTAAAGTAATTTATCCTTCTAACCCTATAATGGGCTGCATATTTCTACCCCTGCATGAATTTTAATTGAATATCAGAGTAGCGAGAAAAATAATGCTGTAGTACACAGAAATGTGGAGTAATTTTCCCCATAAACTAATTATAGGTTGGATATTTCTATTTTACCCCTGTAACAAGTGCATATTCTAACACATCGTTCACCAGAGGCTCTTCAAGAAACATTCATGATGCAACCACCAAATCTGTGTACTTTAGATATTTTAAATACAAGACCTTTTAATAAACAAACTACAGTAGAACGCTATAAGAATGGATTAAAAAAATTGAGACCAATATCAACTAATAATTTAGACCACACTAAAAATTCAAAATAAATTATAAATTTATAACCTCATAAAATGGTCAAAAGATAGTGCTTCCTGAAGCTATAAGTAATGTCACAACGTCTATACAATAGTGCCTTCAACTAAATAATTTGAATGAATGACCAGTCCTTTCATTCTTTGTAGCTTATAAAGTGTGTTTACTAACATTACTCTGGCTATCTGGTTCTCTAGAAGAATCAACACATCATACAGGGATATTTAAGGAAAAAATTAGTAGCCATAAGAACTTAACCACACAAGGAGGAAACTCAACATACGCATGATGGAAGATGAATCGTGTAGCATACCTCAGCACGAGAACAGACAAAGAATTTACGACCCAGGTTTGGACCAGCTTTCCTGACAATTCGAGCAACACAAGGTTCATTATGGCCTTTACACAGAGGTATGCTATTCTGCATGACTTCTTGAATCCTTTGCCATTCAACTACAGCAACATTTCTCTTCTCCTCTACTGTTGAACGTAATGAATCTGCTACAACTGCTGCAGCATGATCTTGAACCGATATATTTATCTGTGTTTTAGTATTTATTTCATCATACTTCATGGAATCTCCACTGGAGAATTGGTCAGACTTTGAAACATCACCTGGATTATCAGATATACCAGGTTGGCTTATGCCATCAATAGAATTTGAACTCTTCTGGAAAAACGACCGAAGTGAGAGCTGGGACCCCTGACTTTGTTTTGGTTTCTTTTTGCTCTGTACACGAGAAACTGGTTTTGCAGGACTGCTGCTTGAGCAAAGCATATTGCTCCAAGAAGCGTCATTAAGAGTACTTTGGGGGCACTCAACTAATTCTGAAACAGCATCTCCTTGTTTCAAGTTGGGAGAATTGACCACTCCATCAAGAGAAAAGTCTAGTACAGCATGGTCATCAGATGATCTTTTCATGCTTACCTTACACCTTTGAACAGTATCTGTGACCAGGGATGAATCGGACTGTCCATTGCTTTTCACATGCTCAGCTGTTTGCCTTCTTGCTAGCATTGAAACTGCAAAATGATGCACCAAAAATGTGGTTGGTAAGCACCAGACACTCAACCTCCGAGTAGGAAATAGACATAAGTAACCAAAGGGAAACTGATTATAATATAAACACAAATGCACCGCCTGTCGCCACAATAACCAGATAATCACTATAAACATATAACAAGAAAACTGATCGCACCAAGAGTTTGCTGACACCCTTCGACTTGAGGACAATATCTTGCAGATAACAAGGGGGTATTGTGCTGCGAGATAATCGGGATCTCATCGAGGCTCATACAGACAGGAGCATGGTCAGACCCCTTCAATTTTATACCTGCCCCTCCTTTCCACCTGCTGTATTTTTTTTTTTGCAGCAAGACAGAAGAGCCAAATGAACTTTTACCAAGATGTCTATTTTTAAACTGTAAGCAATCACTAAACAACTCTAACCGACTTACCCTGTTGTGCTTCCCGATTGCCACCTTTTAAACTGTGTCAAGATCTCACACTCCCTGACATGGCAAGTTACAAAGTCATGACCTTCCGAACTATGCTCATGTAAGCATCCCCCAGCACTGAGAATATGGTCAATTCTTGATCCAAAATTAAAAATCTCAGCACCCGAACTTGTCGACCAGCAAGTATATGCTTCTTTCCTAAAGAAAAACACAAACTAAGCAAATCTGTAAAGCATGTGTGTGTGGGTGGGTGCTCACGCACGCATCGGTGTCAAAATGAGTTACTAGATACCAAACCTTTCAGGATGTTTCGCTCGAAATACATCAGCAAATGGGCCTCCATTTTGTATGAGTAAAGATCTAAACCATTCTCTAAACCTACAAAAAATACATTGCATGGTGCAACAATCATATAGCATGTAAAATAGACATTAAAGCTAATTAATAGAAACACAAGAATTTATGGTTATCACGTGTTGTCAAAAGCACATAGTAAGCTAGCTGCTTACTCATTTTTCTCAAAATCCGGTTTTGCATCACAACGATCTATAGTAGTGGGAGCAATGTTAATATCACCAACAACAATCAGCCTTCTTCCTTGACGGAGGAGTGCATCCCATCTTTTCTACATCAACAGTAGCTAATATCAAGAAATTATATACCTTCCCTCGCCCAACATGCATGACGGATAAACACTATTATCACTCTTTTGTCTTCAACAAACAAAGCTCTGATAATTATAAACAAATAGAGGTGATTAAAAAAGGAAAGAGGGTAATGATTGTTCATGCTGTTACGAAATAAGTCACCTGCTCATCCTTTTCTTCCAAGTTTGCCTACCAAATTAGCCATCTAGGCTGTATTCAGTCAATACAGCAAGTATATGCTAATTAGCTACCATGTTGCGAATGTACATCATATCATATATGCAAGACTAATCCGTCTCCACCAATAACTACCAAAACTGAAACTTTTAATGAGGATCAGTTGATTTTTTATACCGTGGTACAAAGTGTCTACCTACCTACCATCAACATTAAAGACCTTAAAAGGAATTCCACATGTAGGATTAAATTTATAAATAAGATCATTAGCTATGTGACAAGTGATAACCTTTTTTTTAAATTTTAGCCAGTACATCGTGTTAAAGACTACAGCTATAAGAAAGAGGTATGTTTTATGTGGCATAGTGATTAATATGTTTTCTAATAAAACAAGGACAATTAAGCAGATTTCAATAAGTGTTCCAACAAACGCTTCTTATAATTGTTTACAAAACTGAAAGTACCTTTAAGATCTTAAAAAAGTTATGCTTAAATTGGATTCTTTCAACATCGTCAGGATCAGCCCGTGGCCCATATATGTTGAACAAAACTGCCAAGTTTAAAAAATAATGTAATAAGCCATAATACGTAGTTTATACAATCACAAGATATTTGTGCCTAAACCAATGATCAGATACTATTAAGATCGAAGGAAATCTAAAATATCATTCAAATACTAACTAGATATTGCAAGTTTCCATACAGTAAAATTCGAAACTTCTTTATGTTGCAACTTTATCCTGCGAATGCTTATTCGATATGAATATCATACTAGGTGAACCTCAATTAAGTAACTTACCAAAATGCCCATGATCAGTAATAATGCAGCGACCCTCACTATCAACTTTAAGACGCTCATCTTTGGAAAACTCTTCTAGCCCTTCAATGACAGCACAACACTCATCTTTTCTATCTCCAAACCCTCGAGAATTCTCAAGCAAACCCGTAAATCCTTCCTCTGCATCAACTGGCAAAGCTACTTCGCAGCTTGAAAAAGCAGAATTTACTCGGCAAAAAGTCGCAACACCTGTTAAAATTAGACTAAACCGATTATAAAAAAAAAGCTAGCTTTTATACTTTTTACCAACACATCGAATAACGCTACTAGTTCATTTCACGAATATATATCAAACACAAGAACAAAAACAAAAGTGAATTACCCGAATATCCAATACGAGCTCTTGTGCAAGAAAAGAAAGATTCATACCCATCTGCCCACACCATATCTGCTCTCAGGTCATGTTTTGCTAATTTTGTTTCCTGCATATATTCCACTCATAAAATCACCTTTTATTAAAACTAATGCAAACAATTCTAACCTTCAATTTGCTAATTCAAGAAAATTTACATATACATTAATAACAATTCAGTATAATCCCATTAGTTACACTAAAAGCTATCATTATCATCAAAACGTTCATTTGTGTGTTTAATTTTACGGTTAAACCTCGATAAACAAAAAGTCTTGATGCTAAAAATTTTATTCATTTATCAAGCTTAAAAATACATTATCGAAACTCATTTATCAAATATTCATTTATCGAGATTCTACCATAAATATATACATATGAGAGAGAGAGAGAGAAGGATTAGGGGAAGAACCTGAAAGCAAATGATATCAGCATCGAGAGAAGTGAGTAATTTGAGAAGAGAACCGAACTGTTGAATACGAGGTCTCAAGCCATTCACGTTGTAAGTTACTATCTTCATCCTTCTACCCCTGTCTCTACTTCAGACAACACACGTACATACAAAGCTTATACACATAAATGTCTAGTGTTGATTGATTATAAAAAAAAAAAAAAAAATATCAATTACCACATTTCATGTAACTGGCTTTTGTTTTCCTCTTTACTTTCCCAAATTCCAATCGTGCCGGTCAATTTGAGTTCGGGTTGAGGTATTAATATTTATAAGCGGGTCAACTTTTGCATATTGTTTTTAGCTAAATATACTTCTGCATATGAAGAATGAGAGTAAAAAGCACTTCGTGTACTTAAATTTATACGAAATCTGCACTTGAGATACTATAATTCAAAAACCCCTACTTGTAATACTGCACTTTCAAACTTTTTGCAAAGTGTGTACTTCCATCAAATGTTACTTAACTCCGTTACTTTTCTAAGGGCAAAACAGTCAGTTCGATTTTGAGGATTTACTTTTAAGTAATTATAAATACGATTATTTTTTTTAATTTATCTTTTTTCCTTTTCATTTCATCCCTCCCCCCTCTCTCTCTCTCTCAATTCAATGGTAGGCTCAAAAGAACAAAAACAAACCCTAAAATCGACTCGGACTCACTCAGCTCCAACTCATTCTCTACTTACAAAAGCACATTCACATCTCTCTCCTCCGATTCACACCACCCTTTCTCCGATCCCCTTTTCTCTCCTCCCTCTTCCCAATCTCTCCCACCTCCCTCCTATTCCGATGTCGAAATTAGTCCCTTACATAACCAATCACACCAATCAAATGGCGATGAAGGAGGAGAGCTGCGAGGTTGGATGAATTAAACGGAAAGGAGATTAGAAGGGGGAGTGAACAGCGGATGGTCGAAGGTGAAAAAGAAAATTGGTGGTGGTGAGATGTTGGAGAAGGCGGAGGAGGTGAAGAACGAAACGGGGGATGGCTTTGGGAGATGGGCGTGTGTTGCAGGTGGTGGATGGAAATGGGTGGAGGGTAGAATTGATGGCGGTGGTGGTGTTTAAGGATTGGTGGAGTCGAGGTGGGGTGTTGGAATTGAAGGAGAAGCAGGGGAGATAAGAGATGGTTTGCAGGTGGCGGAAATGGAGGGGATGGGGCTGTTGCAGGTGGGTGTTGAAGAACGGTGGTAGCGTTGTGGGTTGACGGAGAGGAGTTGAATGAAATGGGTGCTGGGCAGCGGAGAAGTAGACGGACAGAGTTGAAGAAGATGAGAGTAGTATGGGCGGCAGTGTAGTCGGGTGGGAGGCAGGGAGGTTGTAATATTGTTCAAGGTTAAGCTCTTGAATGCGACTTTTTGGATCAGATCTTGCCAATTTGGCATCACACTTAGGCGACTTGCATTTGTATCTCCTGTTGATTTTGGAGCTCATTTCCTTGATCTTAGAGATCGTTTTTGTTGATCTTGGTGCAGAACCGCGGCGGGGGGGGGGGAGAGGTGCAGAAGCTTCTTGAAAGCATCACAAATTGTAGAAGGGCCAGTAGTGGGGACCAGAACTAACTATTGAAACCACAACTTGGTGGCCAGTTGTGGTATAAAGTAAAGCAGATGGCCTTCGCCAATTAAATGGCAGGGTCATATGATCAACACGACCATTTTAATGTTGATTTCAGGATAACCTATAAATGTATCTTGTAGCTCTGACGATATTAACATTCTGGAATTGAGGCTCTTGTTGCTCTTTATAACTGGAAAAAACCGGGAAGAACAACAAGCTTGTGATTGTACGTCTTGGAGATTGCACATTCAAGGAGAGCTCTGAGGTCATTGGTGCTCTGAGGTCATCTGTTTATAGAATGATATAAACATTACTGTCTTCATCAAAATGTTGTACACTGTCCAGCAATTTAATTCTTTTTGGTTCCAGAGCTAAGTTTTAATTTACTACTACATTCATATGCAGCGGCGTCTTGTCAACTTTGTTATAAATTGCTGCTTGTGAATTAAGAACAGAAGGGTGGATGCTTGTATGTGTTTTAGGTTAAATTTCTGCGTTTTTCTTGATTTAGCCGGATTCTAGGCTCTCTCCGGATTCTGGTAATGTTGATCGGAATTTTCCAGATTCCGGGGATGTTCTTGAAATTTCCGGTGAGTGTTCTTGTTAATTTCTTGTTTAATCTGCTCCTCTACTATTGTCAAAAGTGTTTGTGGAATCTATTTCTTTAAAAAATACGTTTAGAGCTGAAATGACCAAACTGCCCTCGCCAAAGTAACGACGTTAGAGGCAAACTGACGGAAGTACACACTTTGCAAAAAGTTTGAAAGTGCAGTATTACAAGTAGGGGTTTTTGAACTATAATATCCCAAGTGCAGATTTCGTATAAATTCAAGTACACGAAGTGCTTTTTACTCTAAGAATGACAAACAAAAAATAGGAGATACCGAGTGATATTTTTCCAAATCCAATTTTATGACACATATAATAATTTCCCTCGTAAAGGTTTGTGCTTATAACCCGTGCAATGCATGGGTTTCATGTATTATGTTATAAATTTTATTTAATATTATAATTATGTTTTTGTATAATCATTACTTTTAATAATTTTTTTAATTTTAATTTAATATAATTTAATATACTCATGTTTACGGATTATACTAATACTTCCTTACTATAAACAACGTATACGATTTTAAATATATTATATTAATAATTGAAAAATATGGTATGATATTTTCGGGTATATATTAAGGATTGTAAGATTTGTTGTGAATTAAAAAGGAAACGTGTTATAATTTGTAAAAAGTCATGTCTATTGACATGGTAAAATAGTCTCTTTTGTCTTATACGTTGGGGGTCCATAGTTTTCTCGTTACATTGTCACTGTGCTGGTTCACAACCTTTCAATGGCGTCAATTAGTAGTATAACTCAGTCTATGAATAATATCATTATCAAAGATGAAGAGGAAGGAGGGTTAGCGTTGGAAGACATTGGGGGAGAGGATCGGTCAAATCAGTCTCTCGGGTTCATTGCAAAACTTTGTCTAGTGGGTCGTTTTATTGCTGAGGGGCCATTAGATTTTCCTGCGATGCAACAAACACTGGCAGCATTATGGAAACCTGGTAAGGGAGTTTTTATTAGAGAGTTGGATGCTAATCTGTTCTTGTTTCAGTTTTATCATGACATAGATATAAAGAGGGTACTGGATGGGAGCCCATGGACGTTTAATAGAAAAGCCTTAATTATCAGTCGTATACAAAACGGGGAGAATCTAAGATGTGTAAAGTTGAATGCTTTGGATTTGTGGATTCAAATATATGATCTGCAGCCTGGATTCATGTCAGATAGGGTGTTTAAAGAGGTAGGAAACTATATTGGTACGTATGTGGAGTCATGTCAGAAGAATTTTCATGGAGTTTGGAACGAATATATGAGAGTGAGAGTTACGATCGATTTGTCAAAGCCTCTAAAACGACGTATGAAGGTTCGTAAAACTGGGGATGAGTGGTTCTGGATAAACTTTAAATATGAAAATGTACCTACATTCTGTTTTGTTTGTGGTTTACTGGGTCATTCCGATCGATACTGTGGTCGTTTATTTGATACTCCTGAGAGTGAGATTATTAAACCATATGGAATCTGGATGAAAGCTCCATTTAGGAGACAGACTAAATTAATTGGTGAAAGGTGGCTACGTACCGGAGAAGAAGACGATCATCGGAAATTGTTTGAATGTGGAGTTGTTACAGGTAGCGTGAATCAAGGATCTAACAACTCCGGTCAATATTCTCAGGAGAAAAATAAGGATGGAGTAGATCACGGGAGGGAAGGGATTTTTCAAAATCAGTTTGTTAGCGCGATGCATGGTAATTCAAATCAGGGTGAGGTTACAGATATGGGTCAGCCTAATATGAAAGGAATAACTGTTGTGGAAAATAAAAAAGAAGAACTGATAATGGGCTGGGTCAAGTTAACATAATGGGCTCAACTACGGAACTGGGAGTGGAAACAGACGAGGATGAGATAATGCACATAGAAAATTCTGAGGTTTCAAAAAACAGAGAAGGGGCGGGCTCCAAAGATGGAGTTCGCCTAGCATTATGAGTTTGTTAAGCTGGAATTGCCGTGGGCTTGGGACCCTGCGGAAGGTTCAATTCCTTAAGGAAATGATTTTCCAAAAGAAACCCAACTTTGTGTTCTTGTGTGAAATTTTATGTAAGAAAAATAATGTAGAGAAAGTTAGGAGTTTGATAGGTTTTGATGGAGCTATTACAGTCGAAGCTCAAGGCCATAGTGGTGGTGTAGCTTTTCTTTGGAGAAATAAGGAGGAAGTGTCGTTGAATTCTTTCAGTAAAAACCATATTGATGTGAATATATCAATGCAGGGTTCGCATCCCTATCGAGTTACAGGCATTTACGGGGAGCCTGATAGAGCTAAAAGGAGGGAAACGTGGAACTTGATTCGTTCTCTGGCCAGCAATTCCGTTCTTCCATGGTGTTTGATGGGAGATATGAACAATGTGTTAAGTCAAGAAGAAATCAAAGGTGGGAGACCATATCCAAACTGGCTATTGAAGGGTTTTCAAGAGGTCATAGACGATTGTGAGTTGATTGATATGAATATGGAAGGATATCCGTTTACTTGGGAGAGGGGCCATGGGACTGCTAACTGGGTTGAAATCAGAATTGATAGAGTTTTGATCTCAAGAAGTTTTGCGAATCATTTCAAAGATGCGAGATTAACAAATCTGGAGATTACGACCTCAGATCACTATCCTATATTGTTTGAGCCTTTCATTCAAGTTCCATCGGTTTCAGTCAAAAAATTCAGGTTTGAGAATGCTTGGATTAGAGAACCTATGTGTAAGAAGCTAGTGGAGGACTCATGGAATTTGTATCAGGGGTTTTCTTTTCAAACAAAAATTTCTAAATGCTCAGATGTGCTTCAAGAATGGGGAAAGAACGTTATTGGAAGCTTTAAGAAACGCATCAATCATAGCAAAAAGATTTTGAAATTGCTGAATGGGCGTAGGGATCCAGAATCCGTGTTAAAGTATCAAGAAGAGGTTAAGAACTTGTCAGAAGTTTATATTCAGCAAGAAGTTTTCTGGAAACAGCGGTCGAAGCAATTGTGGTTGAGAGAGGGTGATAGTAACAACAAGTTTTTTCATGCAACAGCCAAGACTAGAAGGAAAGTTAATCACATCAGCAGATTGCATAATAGCGAGGGGCAGGTTGTGGAATGGGGTTCAGGGTTGCAAGAAACTATGGTGGGTACTTTGATGTATTATTCAAGTCTGCAGATATAGTGTGGGCAGAGGTGATTAACTGTATGTCTACCAAGATAACTGGTGCACAGAATGAGGAAATGCTGCTTCCTATAGATGGTGAAGAGGTAAGACAGGCTATTTTTAATATGCATCCAGAGAAATCTCCAGGACCGGATGGTATGAGTCCAGCCTTTTACCAAAAATTTTGGAATATAGTGGGGAAAGACATTATTCAGCTGGTGAGAACTTTCTTTTCGACATGCAAATTCGATTAGCACTTAACTGATACTAATATTGTTCTTATTCCAAAGAAGAAAAATCCGGCTTCTATTGCTGATCTTTGATAAGTGGATTTTATATCTACTTGGAACATTCTAAATCGGCTTAAATTGATTGCTTTGGCCTCAAGTTTGTTGTATTTTTTATGTGTTTTGTTAATTGTGCAGGGTTGAAGAAATATCGATTAAAGGTGTAGTTTCCGTCGTTTTGTGGAGTTGATTGAGGATATGGAATGAAGAATGGAGGCTAATGTCAACTCTTAAGAAGTATACAAGTCATTAAGAATGAAAGACGGAAGCTCATGCAAAAGGAACGGGAAGAAAAGATGAAACAACGAAGAAAAATCAAGTTTTCGCAGATTGCAGCCAGGCAAGTTGCCCCGTGAGGCAATCTGCCCCGGATTCAGCAGAATGGCGCCAGGCAAGTTGCCTGGTGAAGCACTTTGCTCGACGGGCTGCTGCGTAGAAATTCTACCAGATTTTCGGATTTTTGTTTTGGCCATATCTTGAGTTCTACAAGTCCGTTTTGGGCGATCTTACAGTCCACGCGAAGATAACGGAATTCTCTTTCATTCTAAAGTGGTCCAGATGTCCACTTACAACTGGAACGGCCCAGAAATATTGAAGAAAAGTCAGCTACGAATTTTCCTTAAAAACAGAATCAGTTTAGGAAACGTATTATGTGCCGAACTGCAGAAATTCAACTTTGACAAAGAAATTGCTATAATTCCTACTTCTAATAAGTATGGTAATTACTCTGGGCTGCTAGAACATTCCAGAATCAGATCTACACATGGAATTTGCAATTCTATTCTCATTCAAGAACGGAAATTGCCATACTCCTATTCCAACTCTAAAACGGCAATTGCTTGATCGAGAGGCAAATTGGGGCTATAAATACACATCTTGGGGGACATAAAAAAACACACCATTACATATCAATTACTTAGTTTTATTTGTATCTTTTCATACTTTGTTTTTATCATGGTTTCATCAGATCCCATGATGACGAAAGGTTCAATTATGAACTAATCGTTGTCATGGGATTCTAACGGATTTATTTATGGAACTTAGTATCTTGATTGCTTAAAGATCTGTGTGTGATGTATATTTGATATCCTCGTATGGTTGTGTTTCATGTATTTAGATGCGTAGCTAACATCTAATTTGTTAATCTCTTGTGAAGCGAGAGTGGATCTTGAGATTTAGAACTTGCCATGCTAGCATAGGATAGGTTGATGTTTTAACATCATGATTTGTGGTGTAAATAGAGATATTATGCTGCCCTATGTGATCAATATGGATGACTTGTTCTTCAACCGTTATGTTTTCAAATTCTATAGAGATATAGGGTCTAAGCATGATTGGTGTCTATTCATCTTCTATCTCTTTTGTGGATGTATGTTTAGTTTGGTATTCGTATACTGAGAAGTAGCGTATACTTGTTTCGTGTTGTCCGATCAGATATCATAACCATTGCATATAGTGATTAAAGGCATCAGATCTAAGCAAAGTATTTAATGAAGTTAGGATCCCTTGGTTTATCTTGCATAGTAGTTAGATTTTAATTATCATTAGTTAAGTAATTCTTAGTTTAATAGTTTGCATCTTAGTTTAATTTAGTTAATTGAAAACCCAATATTGTTATTTGTCTTACAGTGAATAATAATCATACATTGTTGCATAGGTGCATTAGCTGATTTAAAACCTTACCAGATCTCTGTGGGAACGAACTTGACTTATTCATATATTACTTGTGACCACGTACGCTTGCGTGATTTAGTGCAAACAAGTTTTTGGCGCCGCTGCCGGGGATCATCGGTGTTTTATTTTTGGTTTATGTGCTTGTCAATAGTGGTCGTTAGAGTTCACTGACTCAGATTTTTTCTTAACTATCTTGTTAGCTCGTTGTGTTCAGGTACTTGAGTGTTTGAAGATGTCAGGCCAGGAGTTGCCATGGTGGGCATATTCGAGGACATCCATGCCTTATCAATGTGAGCGGTGTTTTGGCATTCATGATCCCTCACAATATTGTTACTACGAAGGAGTTGATCCATATGTCACTTATGAGGAACAACCATATTTTCCATACCATCCTCAACAGTACCAGCAAGATGTTCCAGACATGTCATATTTCTTTGGAAGTGAAGAGTTTCAACATCAGCAACCTACTCCTACTTTTCAGTCAGATGAGGTTGATGATTTGAAGGAGATTAGGAAGGAGATTAGGATGCTTGTAGAGGGTCATGAGAAGAATCTCAAATCTATGGAGACACTAGTTGCTCAAGTTTTGAGTGTCTTGGAACAAGAGAAACAGCAATCCATACGAGAGGCAATTCCTGAAAATAACGATGACTTGGAGCAAGGTACTGCATGCATAATTGAAGAAGACAAATTCCAAGAGGAGGTGAGTGTTCACAAGCCATGTGAGGAATTTGATCAAGCTAGTGAGGTGGATGATTTGGAAAGGGCACAATTTGAGACAGACATTGATGAGCTGCACAAATTTCAAGAATTGGTATGTGCGTACCAAGAGGATGAAGAACATGGGAAAGATGCAGGTCTTCTACTTTTCTCAGAGTTTAAAGATGGAGGGAGCGCATTAGAGCCAATGGAGGAAGTTCTCTTTGAGGAACCAAAGGCTTCAGAAACTTATATTTACCCTCCTCCATTATATTCAAGCGTAGCCCGTGAGTGTGTGTTGTTCTACAAATTGACAGATTTTGGGTCAACCGATGAAGGCATTGGAATAGGACATAGTTGTCATACGAATAGGCCAAGCGAGGAGAAGGGGCAGAAAGTGTGTCGCCGTGATGATGATGAAGTCTCACGAAGAGAAGACCAGGCCAACTATTATCATCCTTAATGGAAGCATGGCGTAGTCAAGCTAATTGACTCTAAACAAGCGCTTCGTGGGAGGCAACCCACGCATTTGTGTTGCATTTTGTTTTGCATATTCCGACAAGTAGGTATGTTTTTCTACTTTTCCTTATATTACCTTCAATTCAATGGGGACATTGAATATTTTAAGTTTGGGGGTGGTTTGGGGATAAGTAGTATGTGGTAGTTGTTTGTGTCATTGTGTTCATTTAGATATCATGTTTTGCATGCTTAGTAGTAATTCATTCATGTTTTGTTCGTAATATTTATGTTTGTTTCATATAGGACATTCTGTTTTTATTTTTCGTATACCATGTGAGTTCATATAGTTGCATTTGCATAGCATGCATATTTCATGATCCCTTGGGATGAGCTAATTCTGATTGGTAGGTTGATGTCTTATTGAGTGTGGTAATGATGAATAGAGGGTTGATTTATAGTCCCTAGGAAATTGACTTGCATGCTTCAGAAACAAAACTTTTACACAGTCACATCGTTTGCTTTTGGGCTAAGTTGAGGTTATGCTTGATTGGTTGTTTGAGATTTAATCACTTGTTTATATTTAGAATTTTCGTTATTCCCTTGATGGCGTATGATCACTAAAGTCTAAGTTTGGGGGAAAACAGGGATTTCATATTTAATTGTAAATAATTGTCAATATGGCTAGGTGTCAAATGGCTAGTAGCCGGCTCATATTTATATGAGTAGTCTAGGGTTGGAATTGAGAATTCTCATTCCAGATTGCATATGTAAAAAAAATAGAAAACGAAAAAGAAAAAAAAAGAAAAAAAAATTATGAGAATGTTTATTTGCAAAATTAACTAGGGTGAGCTCTTTAATACTCGAGCAATTAAGTTCTAGGGGACTTTGTGCCTAGTGACCTAAGGTTTTTATAGTTTGGGATCCACTAACCTAACGCTCGCTACATGGGTATTATTGTATAAGCCTTTCGGGGTCTCATCCATTGCACGGTTAAATAAGCATGCTTGTATATATGTGTCGTAGTGTAGTAATAAAGCATGAATTTCTGGCTAACTCAGATAAGGATGGAGGTGTTCCTAGGTTATGAAGTGTCTACAGTCTATTCTATTTATAAACCTGTGATTGTCTTGACGAAGAGCATGTATGATTTTGATCTAGTGTTGGGAGTATTTCTGATGAGCATTGCACACACGGACGTTTCTGTCATGTATTGTTAGTATACGGGGACTTAGTCGAGCTCTACTTGGAGTTATTTGCATTCCTTGAGATATGTGCTTGCTAGTTGGTTTTGGTTAGTTTGAAGGGGATCTTTGCATTTTCATATTAGTTGCATTCATGCATTGCATTGCATTGGATTTTGTGGGTACATTCGCTATAGGCCCTCACGAGACCTTACTCGTCCACTAGGGCTGCCTAGGGGTTTAAAGGGCTTGTTGCATATGCCAAATGCAACCGTGATCACCTACGGAAGTGGTACTAGTTAGTTAGTTAGTTGTAATTGTATATGCTTGAGGACAAGCATCGGTTTAAGTTTGGGGGTGTGATAAGTGGATTTTATATCTACTTGGAACATTCTAAATCGGCTTAAATTGATTGCTTTGGCCTCAAGTTTGTTGTATTTTTGATGTGTTTTGTTAATTGTGCAGGGTTGAAGAAATATCGATTAAAGGTGTAGTTTCCGTCGTTTTGTGGAGTTGATTGAGGATATGGAATGAAGAATGGAGGCTAATGTCAACTCTTAAGAAGTATACAAGTCATTAAGAATGAAAGACGGAAGCTCATGCAAAAGGAACGGGAAGAAAATATGAAAAAACGAAGAAAAATCAAGTTTTCGCAGATTGCAGCCAGGCAAGTTGCCCCGTGAGGCAATCTGCCCCGGATTCAGCAGAATGGCGCCAGGCAAGTTGCCTGGTGAAGCACTTTGCTCGGCGGGCTGCTGCGTAGAAATTCTGCCAGATTTTCGGATTTTTGTTTTGGCCATATCTTGAGTTCTACAAGTCCGTTTTGGGCGATCTTACAGTCCACGCGAAGATAACGGAATTCTCTTTCAATCTAAAGTGGTCCAGATGTCCACTTACAACTGGAACGGCCCAGAAATATTGAAGAAAAGTCTGCTACGAATTTTCCTTAAAAACAGAATCAGTTTAGGAAACGTATTATGTGCCGAACTGCAGAAATTCAACTTTGACAAAGAAATTGCTATAATTCCTACTTCTAATAAGTATGGTAATTACTCTAGGCTGCTAGAACATTCCAGAATCAGATCTACACATGGAATTTGCAATTCTATTCTCATTCAAGAACGGAAATTGCCATACTCCTATTCCAACTCTAAAACGGCAATTGCTTGATGGAGAGGCAAATTGGGGCTATAAATACAGATCTTGGGGGACATAAAAAAAACACACCATTACATATCAATTACTTAGTTTTATTTGTATCTTTTCATACTTTGTTTTTATCATGGTTTCATCAGATCCCATGATGACGAGAGGTTCAATTATGAACTAATCGTTGTCATGGGATTCTAACGGATTTATTTATGGAACTTAGTATCTTGATTGCATAAAGATCTGTGTGTGATGTATATTTGATATCCTCGTATGGTTGTGTTTCATGTATTTAGATGCGTAGCTAACATCTAATTTGTTAATCTCTTGTGAAGCGAGAGTGGATCTTGAGATTTAGAACTTGCCATGCTAGCATAGGATAGGTTGATGTTTTAACATCATGATTTGTGGTGTAAATAGAGATATTATGCTGCCCTATGTGATCAATATGGATGACTTGTTCTTCAACCGTTATGTTTTCAAATTCTATAGAGATATAGGGTCTAAGCATGATTGGTGTCTATTCATCTTCTATCTCTTTTGTGGATGTATGTTTAGTTTGGTATTCGTATACTGAGAAGTAGCGTATACTTGTTTCGTGTTGTCCGATCAGATATCATAACCATTGCATATAGTGATTAAAGGCATCAGATCTAAGCAAAGTATTTAATGAAGTTAGGAGCCCATGGTTTATCTTGCATAGTAGTTAGATTTTAATTATCATTAGTTAAGTAATTCTTAGTTTAATAGTTTGCATCTTAGTTTAATTTAGTTAATTGAAAACCCAATATTGTTATTTGTCTTAGCAGTGAATAATAATCATACATTGTTGCATAGGTGCATTAGCTGATTTAAAACCTTACCAGATCTCTGTGGGAACGAACTTGACTTATTCATATATTACTTGTGACCACGTACGCTTGCTTGATTTAGTGCAAACAATCTTAGGCCAATCTCGTTGTGCAATATAGTGTACAAAATTGCATCTAAAGCGTTGGCTAATAGACTTAAAGGAGTTATGGACAAGGCAATCTCAGAATCTCAAAGTGCTTTTGTTCCAGGTAGGTTGATCACGGACAATATCATGATCTCATACGAAGTAAGCACTACATGAAGAGGAAAACAAAAGGGAAAAGTGTTGGATGGCTCTTAAGTTAGACATGAGTAAAGCCTACGATAGAGTCGAATGGGGTTTTTTAAGGGCAGTTTTGACGAAGTTGGGTTTTGCAGACAGGTTGGTGAATTTGTTTATGTCTTGTGTTACTTCTGCAAGGTACAAAAATTAGTCATGCTGGCAGGGAGTTTGGAGATATCATCCCACAGAGGGGTCTTCGACAGGGAGACCCTCTGTCCTCCTACCTATTCCTTGTGTGTACTGAAGGTTTTACTTCTCTTATTCGCGATTATGAGAGAAGAGGGTTGATTAAAGGTATCCTAGTAGCTAGAGGGGCTCCGTCATTATCTCATATGTTTTTGCCGATGATAGTTACATTTACTGTCAAGCCAACGAAGCCTCTGCTAATCATGTTGTGGAGATGCTATCTAAGTTTGAAATGGCCTCAGGTCAAAAGATTAATCGAGACAAGTCTTCGGTCTTCTTTAGCAGGAATACAAGTTTAGAGGTGAAGGAAAAAGTATGTGAAGTGCTGAATTTTCATGAAGCGGATGATAATACTCACTATCTTGGTTTGCCAAATATTTTAGGGAGGAAAAAGTCTGTCATCCTTGGTTATTTGAAGGATCGTTTGCAGGGTAAAGTTCAGGGTTGGGACAAAAAGTATTTATCAAAGGGAGGGAAGGAGATCTTGTTGAAAACAGTGGCTCAAGCTCTTCCTAACTACGCTATGAGTGTTTTTTTGTTGCCCTTGGAGCTTTGCAGAGATATGGAGAAGATTATGTGTAAGTTTTGGTGGAAGGGATCATCCAATAAGGATAAGGGGATTCATTGGATGAGTTGGGAGCGTATGTGCAAAACAAAGTCTAGGGGAGGCCTTAGGTTTCGAAATTTGCATGAGTTTAATGTTGCTCAGTTGGGGAAGCAAGGCTGGAGATTGGTTACGAACCCGGATAGTTTAGTGAGTCATGTTTTTAAAGCAAGGTATTATCCGAATGGCACTTTCTTATCTGCTAGTTTGGGAAATAGCCCGAGCTACATTTGGCGCAGTGTGTTGGAGGCTCAAGTTTTGGTGAGAAGGGGGATGTATCGTAGGGTAGGAGATGGATCAAGTGTGAGTATTAAGTTAGATCCCTGGCTTCCTAAGGACGATGACCCTTATATTCATACGTCGAGTGAGTCTATAGAAGGGCAAATGGTTTCTTCGTTGATGGTTCCAGGTCAAAGACAGTGGGATGAAGAGGTTGTCACGGACATATTTAACACAAGGGATGCTACTCTGATTCTGGGTATTCCTTTACAAAATACAGGATTAGATTCTTGGTACTGGAGCAAGGAGAAAATGGGCAATTATACAGTGAAGAGTGCGTACTTGTTGTTGCAGGAATTAAAAGGTGATCATCAGGTGAGCAATAATTCGGGTTTTTGGAGAAAGCTATGGAATCTAAAAATTCCCTCGAAGGTGAAGCATTTTCTTTGGAGGGCGATAACAAGCTGCTTGCCTACAAAGGACCAGTTAAGAATTAAGAGAGTTCCAGTTGATGCTTTGTGTCCAGTTTGCAAGGTTGAGGAGGAAAGTGTAGTTCATTCGATCATCAGTTGTTCGTTTGCAAAAGCTTGTTGGGATAACTTATGCATCAGTCTCAGAATAGATGTGTTTTATTCATTCTTCGAATGGATTAGCTCAGTGTTTACAGTTTGCAGAGGTAAAGATCTTCAGCTAGTGGCTATGTTGTGCTGGTCTCTGTGGAAAGGAAGGAATGCGTTGGTATGGAATAACAAGAGTATGGTAGTTTCTGAGGTAGTACAGTCGGCTGTTTCAATCCTTAGTCAATGGCAGAGTGCTCAAGCTAAGTTTTTTGAACCATCTGTGGGGTTTCTGACTCATTTAGATGGTGACGAGCGCTGGTGTGTTCCAAATGATAACATGATTAAGGTCAATACGGATGCTGCTATCTTTGATAACTCTCAATGCTTTAGTTACGCTGTTGTAGCTCGTGATTATGCAGGTGGTCTAGTTGAAGCAATATCCAGGTGCGAAAGGGGGCAGTTGGATCCAGAAGTGGTGGAAGTCCTGGGTATTAACGAGGCACTTAGCTGGATAAAGAGGAAGGGGTGGATGGGAGTGGTGGTCGAGACGGACTGTCTAGTGGCTGTCCAAGCTATTCGCAGTAGCTCAGTGCTATTGTCTTACTTTGGTAGGGTTGTTGGTCAATGCAAACAACTACTAAAGGATCTAAAAGATAGGAATATGTCTTTAAAGTTTGTTAAACGGTCTGCAAACAAGGTGGCTCACTATTTAGCGAGACATACTTGTGTTATTTCTGATCGTGTTTGGAGAATGAATAATATCCATTCGGAGTTTATTGATGTACTGTCGAATGATTTGAAGTATTAATGAAATTTTCTCTCTATGGCAAAAAAAAAGGTAACGTGTTTTAATTAGAAAGAAAATATTAATGATTGAAAGATATGATATGATTGATCTTTTTAGATGTTTATAAAAGGTAATATCTTCAACTAAAAGTAGATGTGAAATAGGCAATGGACAAATTACCATTAAGTATATTGTTATTATTTATTTTAGGTGTTATATTTTCTTAAAAATTATGGTGTGATATTTTCGGGTATATATATAAATGATTGTAAGATTTGTTTTAAATTAAAAAGGTACCATGTTTTAATTCGAAAAGAAATATTAATGATCGAAAAATATGATACGATTGATGTTTTTAGGTGTTTATAATAGGTAATATCTTCAACTAAAAGTAAATGTGAAAAAGATAATCAATTGATTACGATTAATATATTATATTAATGTGAAAAACACAATCGACTAATTACCATTTATTTTTTTAATTTTAATTTGATATAATTTAATATACTTATGTTTACAGATTATACGAAAGTTTCCTTATTATAAATAACGTATATGATTTTAAATATATTTTATTAATAATTGAAAAATATGGTGTGATATTTTCGGGTATATATAAATGATTGTAAGATTTGTTTTAAATTAAAAAGGTAACGTGTTTTAATTCGGAAGGAAATATTAATGATCGAAAGATATGATACGATTGATGTTTTTAGGTATTTATAAAAGGTAATATCTTCAACTAAAAGTAAATGTAAAAAAGGCAATCGACTAATTACAATTAATTTTATTATATTACTGTGAAAAAATAATCGACTAAATACCATTAATTTTATTATGTTAATTGACTAATTAGTAATTACCATTAATTTTATTATGTTAATCGACTAATTACCATTAATTATATTATGTTATTATTTATTTTAGATGTTATATTTTTCTTGAAAATTATGGTGTGATATTTTCACGTATATATTAATGATTGTAAGATTTATTTTAAATTAAAAAGGTACTGTATTTTAATTCGAAATAAAATATTAATGATGGAAAGATATGATACTATTGATGTTTTTAGGTGTTTATAAAAGATAATATCTCGACTAATTACCATTATTTATATTATGTTATTATTTATTTTAGTTGTATTTATTTTTCTTTATAATGAAGGGTAAATAAGTAAATTCACGAAGTACCAAAAAACAGGTACAAAAAAACGGGTACCAAAACTTTTAATATTTCGACTTTTATATAATAGTATAGATTGGTTATGGGAAAACACCAAATAAAAAAATTAAAATATTAATGTTAAATTTGAAACAAAATTAACTTAAATCAGGTCATTTGTAATTTTCGAATGTCTAAATAACCGTTCATATAAAATACGAATTTGATCAAGACATTAGGTCATCATGTCACTACGGTGAAAATTTATAAATGTAAGTTTTACTGAATGTATACATTGAAATTTACAATACGTCATTGAAATTTACAATACGTTGAGATATAAATATCATTATTATCCATATTTTTGTTAATTTATTGAATACAATCGATAATTACTTCAAGTGACTCATTTGACTTTTCAATGATTAATTTTTTTGAGCTTTGACTTAAATTTACATATATCATATAATTAAAAATAATTAAAAAATATATGTCATTGAAAAATACATTTAATTTACTTTAAAATGTCCACTTGAAGTGAGACTGAGAGAGTATTTTTGGTTTGAATCGTTAATATGACACAATTATATACTTAGTTTATTGTTAGGTCCGATAAGATTGTAGAAGGGGGGGGGGTTGAATACAATCTTTACCTTTTTATCGAAATTTGTTCTTTAAATAAAATTTGATAAAGACAAATTTATGTGCGGAATTATTTAACACAATTTTTCAAGTTGAATATAACTGTATATTAACTTGATGTGGTGTTACAAAATCAGTATAACAACTTATCAAGATGTTAATAACTAATTAGAAAATTCGACATGAACTTTTCTAATTTAGTTAATAATAATCAAGATAAGAACTAGGAAACTTAATTCGCTAGTAGTACAAGAATCACAAATAAACAAGTTCTATCAGATAGAATATTACAAAGATGAAGAACTTGAATTTCTGGGAATTGTTTAAGCTTTGGTGTTCTTGGTGTTCTTGAGAGAGAGAGAATTCTGCTCTGGATTTTATGTTTCTGCTGTGTTTTCTCCGTTATGACTTAATCTGGTCTGTTCTGTTCTTTTATATCAGTAACAGGTCTTGCTGGCTTTCTGTAGGATATTTAACTGCTCCAGCATGACTTAAACTGCTTCCAAGACTTGATTTTCCTTCATTAAGACTTACACAAACCTCCATTAAGACATAAAATGTGTCGGTAAGACTTACAACAGCTGGCAGAGGTCGGTAAGACTTAAATCAGGTCGGTAAGACTTAAATCAGAAAAGCTTCTGTCGGTAAGACTTAAGATTAAGTCATACCGAATTTTCTTCTCCAAGACATAATCTGTTTTTCTTTCTTTAAGTCATATTGATCCATTTAATTAATTAATGATTAACTAATTCATATTTAATTGATACAATAATTAATTTAATTAATAAATTAATTCATTTAATTAAATCAACTAAATAATTTATATCAATTATAAATGAATTTAATTAAATCAATAAATAATTAATTTAATTCTTACAAACCACTAAAGGTAGTAAAGAATTACCACTGATTTGTGTTGAGGTTCGATGTACTGTCTGGTTCATGAACGACTAACTTCAATGATGTTTCTTCACTTTTGACTTTAGGTTGTGGTTTGTTTGTTCTCTCAATTCTCTTGTACTGTAACTGATCTTCAAACTATCACTCGAAAAATCTCTGTCACTGTTCAAATGAATCCATTAACTTCAATGCTGTACTGGGGCTTGATCAGATAACTGAATCGTCTTCCAGTGTATGACATCAAAACTATAGATTGACTTTTCTTCTTTCTTCTGACAGATAATACTTCTTGAGATTCCTGTGACAGTTCATATGTATATTTACTTATTACAATTGGGTTTAAGTTGATTAGGATCCTCTAACTACAAATAGGCTGAGTCATATGCCTTTCAATCTCCCCCTATTTGTTTGTTAGACAATAACAAGCAAATTCCTAGAGGATGCCTCAACTAATCCAACTTAACCAAATGAAAGATAAAACTTTAAATACTAAGTAAATATAAAAAAAAGTTCTGGTTTATATTTAACATTTGCCAGATTCAAACATGAAAGATAAATACAAGATAGATGATCCTCTAGACTGATCATATGATATAAATTCCTATCAAGATTTATCTAGGCTCTAAAGATATAACATGTAGAGCAATTCTTTTTCTTCAGTTGTCTTCCCTTCTGAATTCTCCTTCTTCTGGCTCATCTGTGACTTGAAGTTTCATGTGTAGATCAGAATCAACAAGACGTTCTCTTCTTGATGACAATCCTTGAGGTAAGACTAAAGGAATTCCAAGCTTCTTTCTCAGTTCACCTTGAAATTTCTTGTAATCTTTTATGTTCGTTTGTGCATAGGAATGAATGTGATCTGCAGCTATTACCTTTTCTTCAGTCAAGTATCCATGATTTCTGAGTGCATATACCAAGTGCTTTGCATGATGTTCGTATAACTCATCTGTCTGAAGATTGATTGAGTGAAGTACCTCTCCCTTAAGAAATTTTACTTGTGGAGGTTCCTTAATCACTTCTGGTCCAGCTCTTTCAGCAAATTCTTTGAACTTTTCATGTAACAATATACCTAGCTCAGAAGATGTTCTTACCTTAGGCCTAAGTACCCATATCTCTGTCAGTGATCTGTCATAAAAGAACTGAATAGATACTCTGAATGTTACAACTTTATGGCAATCTACAAATATTACCAGTTCATCAGATTTGGGTTCAAATGCAGTAGTTATCCTGATGACTTCTACCTGTAAGGCCTTTATATACATTTCATGAATTGGATTTGCCAGTTTGAATTCCTCGAGAATTTGTCCAAGACGACGATCTTCATAATCAGAACTCTGAGGTGAATCAATTGCTCTTTGAGCACGTTCCCATTTGTCACCGCTCTTTAGTCTGATATATGTTTTTCTCTTCTCAACATTTATAGCATGTAAACGTTGTAATGCTTGCTGTTCAGCTTTCTGAAGTTCTTCATTTCGTGCAATTTGCTCTAAAGATTTTTTAAGTTTTTCTTCTCTCATTTGCAAATTAGCTTCCCTTTGAGCAAATAATTCTTCAGATTCTTTCTCAGCTTGTTGAGCTTCAAATTCAGATATCACTGGTCCTTCATCTTCCCAGTGACTAAGATCAGGTTCAGGAAGTTCTTCACCTTGATCAGGGAATTCAAGATCAGTGCAGTTTGCTCTAAAGATTTTTTAAGTTTTTCTTCTCTCATTTGCAAATTAGCTTCCCTTTAAGCAAATAATTCTTCAGATTCTTTCTCAGCTTGTTGAGCTTCAAATTCAGATATCATTGGTCCTTCATCTTCCCAGTGACTAAGATCAGGTTCAGGAAGTTCTTCACCTTGATCAGGGAATTCAAGATCATCAAAAACATCGAAGTTATCCGGTTCACCCGTGTAATAATAACCTGTGTTCTTGTCTTGAATTTCTTCTTCAGTTTCTTCAACTACTTTCTTCCTCTTATCTTTACCTTGGTCAGATTTACCAGATTTTCCTTCTCCTCCCTCTCTTTCTTTAGTAGTTTTATCTTGTGACCCCTTTGATTTCTCCCCCTTAGTTGAGGAATCCTCTACAGATTTATCAGTTTCCCCAGCTTCAGGATCTTGTTCATCATCATCATCATCCTTGCTTGTAAAGAATTCAATTTCTTCAGTTGTAGGTTTGCGACTTTGTCTTACAAGATTAAACAAATGTCTTAACCCTTTAGCCTGGAGTGCATTTTGCTTTTCGATCTGGTCCAGACGAGAATCAGTAGATTCTTGATTGTGCTGTACCTCTGACTGTAGATTATCAACTTTCAAGGAAATCTCAGAAATTAACATGTCTTGAGCAACAGTAATATCTCCAGAGTCATCAAGTGCCTTTTCATGAGAGAGTTCGATAGATTCTATCTTCTTGGTGAAAGATGTCTTTAAGTAGTTTATGTCCTTCTTCATTACAGCAAGCTGACTATTGACAGAGGTGGATGAAGAAGATCGCTCACCCACTTGTGCTCTAAGGATTTCTGTTTCAGCCTTGCTGACTTCAAGTTCTTTCTCTAAAGCAGTTATCTTTTCTAATAATGAGAGAGTGTATGTGTCAGTGTGTGCGCTCACCTGACGTTCACTTTGAGATCCACTCACCTGAAGTGCACGTGTTTCACTCAATTTTATGGTATTCCTCACATCACTCCTCTCAGATTCCTTAGCTGCTTCCAGATTTGTACCTGCATGTAAAATCACCCTAGCCTCCTCTGGGAAGGTCAGTGGTGGTGCAATGGGAGTTCGCAAATCCCTGTCCTTAATCAAATCTACTTGAACATTTGAAATTGTTGACTGAATTGCTTCAGTAGTAGATTGATCAAGTTGCCTTCCACCTTCTCCAGTCGAAACTGCGAGTGGAAAATCCCTTGTGGGAGCCAGGAGTGTTTGTCCTGGGAGGGGAGATGATGGTTCTATTAAAGTTGGCTGAGAACCAAGATTTCCCTCTAAAGCCTGTGAAGACTCTTCTACCGTAACTATGGTAGGCACTGTCACATTTTCTACGTGCTCTCCTTGCAGTGTGTCCTGAGACTCATCTAAAGGTATGTCTTCCCCCATTGTGAGTAATAGGAGAGGTGTGCTTGACTCACTACAAGGTGCCACGGCCCTATGGTGAATTTCAATAGAATCATCCTGTTGAGAAGATGATTCTAGTAACTGTGTAACGGCCATATCAACTTCCATATCCTGTTGGGAGGATACAGACGGGCTTACAGTTGCCTCAGATTGAGTTCTACTTTTCTTTTCTAGAGGCAGAGCTGTGGGTTCACTCATACTACCACTACTGATACGACTTCTTTTAACTTGCAATTTCTTTCTGGAGTGAAAAGATATGAGTTTTGTTGGTCGAGTGTTTGACTCTACGACCTTGGTTAGAGGTTGTGGTACTTGTTAGGTCGAATACACAATATATAATCAAGTACTGTATGAATAAGTAACAAGAACACACGTTTTAACTCTTAAAACTGTTTGGAATTAATAATTCCTCTCTCGGTGATGTAAAGTATCACAGAGAGCTGCTTAGGTTACAAGAATGATATTCGTTCACGATGGATACCCTTCTAGGGTTAACCTAACTGTATTTATAAGATATACAGCTACTTACAATCGTAAATTGATTCTCCTAAAATTAAGCTATACAATTGATATCAATTACGATTGCTACACGTCTTCTAAGTCAACTCAATCTCTTTGATAGCTATCCAATCTTCAAAGATATCGCTTCCATATTAATATTAAATTAATCTTCAAACTCTGTTGACTTGTAGACGCTCCCAGTAGACAGACTTTAGCAAACTCTGTTCTCTCCATGCTAACAGTATTTGCGCTTTCATGTATTCAGCTATCAGTGTTTACGCTTTCCTCTGTCAGCGTTTGCGCTTCCAGCAATCAGCGTATACTCAAACTCTATTACAACTGCTTTCAATAACAAGTTAAACTCTCTTTACCTGTAACACTTAAACACTGACATTAAATCACATCAATTATATCTAACAATCTCCCCCAACTTGTTCATTAGAAAAATGTACAAGTTCATAATAATTGATGATGTCAAAACTAACAAATAAAAAAAACAGTGTTTAACATATAATCAGAGTTTAAACTTGACTTAGCAAAATTTACAGAAAATTTGAATTACTTACAGATTCTGTCTACCTAACCTCCTCAAGATCTGGAGTTGTTCTGAGATAATCAATCAACAACCTCCTCTCAGCATTCTCAAGTTCAATCTCCATAGCTACCTTGATCTCTCTTAAATCTAGATCATTCTCATCAGTTTGAAAAATAGCAGCTCTGAGATCATAGATCTTGTTTCTTCTCATTTCATTTCCCAACCTGATAAACTTCACTTCTTCAGACTTTACATTAAAATCTAGAACAGTAATCCCAAGATCAGTCTTCAATTTTGTAGTTCCCTTCTGCATTTCAATCAAATTCCCATTCCAGTCTCTGTACTTTGGAACATACTTGCTGTATTTCATATGTCTATTTGCAAGACTCTGTATCATCTTTTGTCTGAGCACATTTGCAACTGATTGAGCTCTTTGATTTCTTACTCTGAAAATGTACAGAACATACTCTAGTTCTTCCCAGAATTTTAAATCAATATCATTCTCAGCAATCTTGAACACCGTTCCATCAGCCATGAAGTATAACAAGAAATCCTTCCCTAAACTTTTCTGATGAACAAGCTGTACTGACTCCAGTCTGTCTAAACTCTCTTGAGTGACACCACGACCTGGAACAGACAATGAAGAAGGATCTCTGGGAGCAACATTCTGTCTTTTATCTCTATGTGAGCCAATGCCTCCTTTGTTATATGCAATTTTACCAGATAAAGCTCTACCATCAGTAAAATCCATTGAAGCTATAGCTGGAGCTGTAGCTGCAAGACTCAAATCATGAAGAGCACCTTTTCGAAATTTTGATTTCAACTGAGAAGACAGTATTGGTGTAGTCACAACTTGTGTCGCAACAGAGGTTGTGTCTTTATTCTTCTGTACAACATGTGTACCAACAGAGGTTGTAATTATCATTTTATTCTTGCTCTCTTCACCCATCACTCCTTTTAACTTCAGCTTGGCATCAATAGAAGACTTTCTAATCAGCTTTCCTTTATCCTCTTCTTCTTCTTCTTCTTCTTGAATACCAGATAATCTCTCTTTGATCTCAATTCCTTTCATTTCATGCCTTGAAGACTTTGAAGCTTTAACAACTTTATTCACTTTCTTGGACTTTTGAGCTTTTAAATGCTCTTTCTGCAACAGCTTTTCTTCAGCTTGAATATCCTCAAGTGTAGCTTCAGCATTCTCTTCACGAAATAGTTTCGCAGCCAATTCTTCATCTATTTGTGGATTGTCAGAGAATGACAAATCCTTTGGCTTTGAACCAGAAGTACTCTGAGCATTTGTATCTATCACCAAGTTAGGCTTTGACCTTGTAGACCTCCCATGTCCTTGTCTAGAATTTGCATTTCTTAAGCCCTTCTCAGCATTGGTACCTTCATCATCAATATGATCTTTCTTTGGCAGAGTTTGAGTTTGCTTACACTTGGTTTTAGCAATTCTCTCCCCCTTTTTGACATCATCATCATCATCTTGAATCAAAATTGAGGTGATTAATTCAAGAGAGTTTGCAATTGAATCAACCTTCTCATTTAGTAAAATCTGATTCTTTTCAACTGTGCTCAGTCTGTCATTTATATTTGCTTGAGCTTTGGCAAATTGTTGAAAGAGCTTAGCATTAGTTAGTTGAGCTTTCTCTTCATGAGTAGCAACTTCTGTTCGAAGATCAACAATAGATTTCTGAGTATCATCAAATCTATTATTCAAAGTTTTGATTTGAATCACTGTGCCTTGCAAACAAGTGAAAATTTCTGGATTTTTAATCTTCTTAGAATTGACTTCAAGAAACTTTTCTGCCCTTCCAGGAGGAAAAATACACTCTGACTTGTACCAATCAGCAGTTTGCTTGGCCAAATAACCAGCATCAATCTCATTATTAGAAGGGCCAGCAAAATCTGGTTTTTCTCCTGTTTTCTGACCATCAGTCTGATTTTGTGGTTGTGCAAATCCTGTACTCTTAGCTTCAACTGAATCACTGATTGACTCACTAGTAGAGGCAACAGAAGCAATAGGTTCTTGAGCAGAAATAGGTTCTTGAGCAACCTGTTTTCCTTTATCAACTGGAGTTTGCCCTGAAGAAAGAACCTTTTCTGGTTTATCAACCTCCTCATTATGAGCAGAAACATGATTAGCATCAGAGTTCAACTCAGTGTGTGATGCAACCACAGTGTCTTCAAGAACAACAGTAGGCCCATCAGCAACACCAGTATCGATAGAAAGTGTAACCTCCATGAGTGGTGGAGTAGATGCTTCATGATTAAAAGAAAGTGGAGTTTCAGCAAACTCTTCCATTGGAGACAAAACATCTCTAACAGCTTCATGTTCTTGAACCTTAATGACTTCTGGTTCAGAAAGCTTGACTTCAGATTCTGGTATTATAGGTTCTATGATAACCTCTGGCTCACCAGTAGGAATATCAAAAGAGATTTTCTCTTGAGCCTCTTCAACATGCTCATCATCAGAATCAGTTAAAATAAGCCTTCTCCTCTTAGCTTGAGGTACTACAACAAATTCTTCTTCTGCACTAGAACTTTCTCTAGATCTTTCCTCAACCAATGGTGTTGAAAGTCTATTTGCCCTTTGTTTGAATCTTCGAGAATGTTTGGTGTTGATTGCAGTATGTATCTTCCTTTTTGGCTTTTGTGATGGTTGTGGATGAGTGGTAGTGACAGGGTTTGTTGGTTCAGTAGTCATGTGGTCATATTGTTTTTGAGGTTCTGTTTGTGTTTGAGGTGATATAGGTTGATCAGTGGTTGTTGGTATCGGCTCAGGTGATTGAGTAGGTTGAGATGGGATGTTTTCTGTACGATCAGTGGCTAAAGGTTCAGGCATAGATTGTGGTTCTGGTTGATGTGGTTCATGTGAGTCATGGTTTGATGATGAAGAATCTTGTGGTTGATTGACAAAGTTCTGTAAAGCAAGTGGCAATACTAAAGGAGGTATGTCTTTTCCAACATCTTTGTTAGTCATATCAGAGAATATTCTCTTAGTGACTCGAAAAGGTTGAATTTCATCAGCTTCATCAATAGTTAACCCAGAAACACATGCATTGAACAGAAGTTGACAAAATCTAGCAAAGTAAACTGTAGTAGACTCTGACAACTTATCACCCAAATTCATTAAAACATATCTACCAAAATCAAAATTACTGCCATAGAGTAGAGAATACCCAATTTGCAGACTGTCCATTGGAATAGCATCCCAGTTGGTGATCTTCTTTTGGAATGTCCTGGTGATACAATCAAAGAAAAAATTCCACTCTTTTCTCAAGTTTGGCCTCTTCACACTGCCCAGCTTGGCAAGTGATTCCATGTACCCAATCTCTGTTAGCATTTCCCTCAGATTTTCCTCAGAGACAACTTCATATGAAGTATGTGTGTCGAAATCCATGACATCACGAACAGTTTATGGAGTAATCACAAACTCTTGGTCTTCATGAGAGAAGATGATAGACGGAGTTTCACTTTCTCCTCCTTGTATATATCTTGAATTTTGCCAGAAACTAACAACTTGGGAAGCAGATAGAGTAGCCGGTTCAACCAGCGCTTGCCCAATCTCAGAATTTCGAAGAAAATTTTGCATTAGATGGAACGCCTCTGGAGCCCGGTCGTTCTCAAGTAAAGCTGCATAATTGTTAGGCACAAAACGTAGACCAAAGACAGTGAAAGGTTTAGTTGCCATTGAAAGAAGAAATAAGCAAGAAACAACTGTGAAAATGTTTTGCAAGAAAGGTGTTTGTGAAAATGCCAAAGTGAAGAACAAAGATGTTTTCTGTTTTGGTAAAGTGAATACGAGTGAGTAAAAGTGATTGTGAGAAAAAGTAATTTGAGTTTTAATTAAAAACTAAACTCAAACGATTTTACTTGAAAACACACAACTGTTCCCTTGAAAAGTGTAAAAATGAGACACATTGATGAGTGAGTGGGACACGTGTCACACATGCAACGGTTCACTTAATACATGCGCAGTAAAAGCCATTATTACCGCTGTCGTTCCGTTTATCAAGACACGTTACCACTAATTACACCAATTAACAGTTGTCACTTACTCCATTTACTCCAAAATTTTCAAATTATCTTAATGAAAATTTACCTTAGAGTACATAACACAATCAATCAGTGTTTGTCCAATACTCAATCTTTATCACAAAAAACCTTTTCAAAAATGCACAGTCGTGATTTTCGTGTGTGAGTAGCAGAGTTTACCAAATCAATTTTTATAGCATCTAATATTTCATAAAATCCATAAATCAAAACAATAAACACTGAATGCACAAACTCTCATATTAAACACAGAGTATATGATGAATGCTAAACTCTGTAGTGCCTTAATTACAGAAATCTGAATATCCCTGTTCCAGTTTATGTTCATGATTATCCAAGTAAGCACACAGTCATTATAGACAAAAATATCAAGAGATAAACATCAAAGCATCATTCAGTGAGTTACATGTCAAGGATTGTCTCACAAACTCTCACATCACACAAGTGTTTAGGTGAAGTGTTTACTCTCAGATTCAATCAGTAAAAGCAGATACTACCATAAGCTTGAATGTCCACCAAATCTACACCACTTCGATTATATTTATGCACAAATCAAAAGGACTTTGTTCAGGGTTATAATTGAGTGAAATCAAACAGATGAGAAGAGATGAGAATTTCTAACTGAACAATTTATTTGATCAAAATATTCAGTCAAATGATTATTACATATTTGTACAAGATGATCAGTATATATACCCCTTTTTTTTTTATATATATATATATACTGAGTAAGATATCTTTTCTTAAGAAATACTCACCTGCTTGAATTTGATTTAACAAATGAATATAACTGCTCTTAATACTTCAGTATTCAAGAAAAATGAGCAGTTAATTTGGCTCAAAGGGGTTTACTAAGGGTAGTGTTTTATGAACAGTGTTTGTGATCAGTGTTCAGAGATGTTTTGAACAGTGTTTGAAGAAAGATGGTTAATCCTAATGCCTTTATCATCTTCATGCACACATATATCATGTAGTCCCAAAATGGTTTAATGCAAGTTCTAGAGCAACATACTTACTGATGAACATCACACAACAATAAAGTCTGATTGATATAAAATGTATCAATCACTTATTCAGCTCAAAATCTCACAGGGTTCAGACATGAACTGTTTCTCACCAAAATAAACAATGACACATCTCAAGTTTTAAAATTTTCACAAGTGCAAACAAAGAATCATCAAGAATCAAGTATGACTTGAAAACAGAGTGTCACTAATCAGAGTTTAGAGTTCATCAATATCAGAGTTATTCATGAGAGGCAATGCATGCAGTATTCATAGATTCAGAGTTTAGGATCAAATAAACTAAGAGATGCTCTAAATATGAAACAGTATCATGCTGTGTTAACTTACTGTGCAGTTTCTGATTAGATTACAGTGACTCAAAAAGAATCTTGATTTTTTTTCACTGAAAATCATGCTCTATACATTTTTCTTCATCGGTATTTTCATTCAGACAAAAATCAACTCAGAATTCACAGAGTTTAACAAACGTATTAACAGTGTATGACCAACAATCATGCTGACAGAGTTTAATTAATAAGGTTCACATAGCATTTTAGCAATTTACAGAGATATGAGCAACACATTTTATTTGAAAGAGTTTGAGTCTAACCAACATGTTTAGTCAAAACCAGATACCATCCCTAGTTCATTGACCAGTCTTGTAAATGTTGCTTCACTTAGAGGCTTTGTGAAAACATCTGCAAGTTGTTGATCTGTAGGCACAAAGTGAAGCTCAATATTGCCTTCCTCTACATGTTCTCTGATAAAGTGATACCTTATGCTGATGTGCTTGGTCATTGAGTGTTGTACTGGATTACCTGTCATTGCAATAGCACTTTGATTATCACAGAAAATAGGTATTTTACTATATCTCAACCCATAATCCAGTAGTTGATTCTTCATCCATAAAATCTGTGCACAACAGCTACCAGCAGCAATATACTCTGCTTCAGCTGTAGATGTAGATATTGACTTCTGTTTCTTGCTGTACCAAGACACTAGTCTGTCACCAAGAAATTGACAACTTCCACTTGTGCTTTTTCTGTCAATCTTACAGCCAGCAAAATCTGCATCAGAGTAACCAAGTAGCTTAAAATCTGATTCTCTTGGGTACCACAGTCCTAAGGTTACAGTTCCTTTGAGATATTTGAAAATCCTCTTCACAGCTGTTAAATGTGGTTCCCTTGGATCTGCCTGAAATCTTGCACACAGACAGGTGGCATACATAATATCAGGTCTGCTAGCTGTTAAATAGAGTAGAGAACCAATCATCCCTCTGTAACTTGTCATATCCACTGATGAACCTGTATCTTTGTCCAGTTTTGTTGCAGTTGCCATGGGAGTTGTTGCAGATGAACAGTCAAGCATACCAAATTTCTTGAGAAGATTTCTGGTATATTTTGCTTGATTAATGAAAATTCCATCATCTGTTTGCTTCACCTGTAAGCCTAGAAAATAGCTTAACTCTCCCATCATACTCATTTGATATCTAGACTGCATGAGCTTGGCAAATTTCTTACAGAGTTTATCATTAGTAGATCCAAAAATAATATCATCTACATATATCTGAACTAAGAGCAGGTCATTACCAGATTGAAAGTAAAACAGAGTTTTGTCAATAGTACCTCTGTGAAACCCACTTTCTAGTAGAAATTTAGCAAGTGTTTCGTACCATGCCCTAGGTGCCTGTTTGAGTCCATAGAGTGCTTTGTCTAACCTGTAGACATGATCTGGATATTTTGGATCTACAAAACCAGGTGGTTGTTCAACAAATACTTCTTCTTCAAGTTTTCCATTCAGAAAAGCACTTTTCACATCCATTTGAAAAACCTTGAATTTCTTGTGAGAAGCATAGGCAAGAAACATCCTTATTGCCTCCAACCTGGCAACTGGTGCAAAAGTCTCATCATAATCTATTCCTTCCTGCTGTGAGTAGCCTTTAGCTACCAGTCTTGCTTTGTTCCTTGTGATCACACCATCACTGTCAGTTTTATTTCTGAAAACCCATTTAGTACCAACAATAGATCTGTTCTTTGGCCTTGGTACAAGGGTCCACACCTCATTTCTCTCAAATTCATTTAGCTCTTCTTGCATTGCTGTTATCCAGTCAGCATCTTTCAGAGCATCTTCTACTTTCTTTGGCTCAGTTTGTGACAAGAATGCATGAAACAGACATTCATTTGTTGTTGCACTTCTTGTCCTTACTCTTGCATCTGGATCACCAATAATTAAATCAGGTGTATGTGACTTAGTCCATTTTCTTGCAGAAGGCAGATTGCTTCTGTCATCATGTGATCCTCCCCCTTGATCCATGCTCTCCTGATTTTCTTGGTGCCTTTCTTCACTTTCTGATGCTCCCCCTGAATGTGACTGCTCAGAATTTGAATGTTCAGAGTTTGAATCAACAGTGTTTGATTCAGAGTTATCAATTGAGTCACTATCAGTGTTTGAATTATCACTTTGATGTGATTCTTCATGCTCCCCCTCAACTAGTTCTTCCCTTGTTTCTGATTGAAAAGTTTCTTCAGTGTATACCAGTAGAGGTTCAGAATTGACCTCAACAGTGTTTGTCAGATCTGTATCATCCGAGTTTAATAAATCTTCATTTTCAAAGTGCAGTTGATCATGCTCATTAACATCTTCAAGTCCAGTTATTTTCTTGTCATCAAATGACACATGAATAGACTCCATGATCACTCTGGTTCTCAGATTATAAACTCTGAATGCCTTTGTTGACAGTGGATAGCCAACAAAAATTCCTTCATCTGCCTTTAGGTCAAATTTGGTCAACTGTTCAGGATGAGTTTTCAACACAAAGCACTTGCATCCAAAAATATGAAAATATTTTTAATTTGGCTTCTTCTTCTTCACCATTTCATATGGTGTTTTACCATGCTTGTTGATCAGTGTTGCATTTTGAGTAAAACAAGCAGTTTGAACTGCTTCTGCCCAGAAATAAGTTGGCAACTTTGCTTCATCTAGCATGGTTCTAGCAGCTTCTATCAAGGTTCTGTTCTTCCTCTCCACTACACCATTTTGTTGTGGAGTGCCAGGTGCAGAAAACTCTTGTTTGATCCCTTTACTCTTGCAAAATTCTTCCATAGATGAATTTCTGAGCTCAGTTCCATTGTCACTTCTGATTATCTTCACTTGATGCTCTGACCCTTTGTCCAGTTGGATTATATGTTCTGTCAGTGTTAATGATGTTTCATCCTTCTTTGCAAGAAAATATACCCATGTGAATCTGGTATATTCATCAACAATGACTAATGCATATTTCTTCTTTCCAAGAGACATCACATTCACTGGACCAAAAAGATCAACATGTAGTAGATGATAAGGATCAACAATTGAAGACTCAGATTTGCTTTTGAAGGAGACTTTTCTCTGTTTAGCTTTTTGACAAGAATCACACAGTCCTTCTACATTCAACAAGGACTTTGGTAGACCTCTTACAAGATCATTCTTGATTAGCTCATTGATGTTGTTCAGGTTCAAATGAGAGAGTTTCTTGTGCCATTTCCAACTCTCTTCACTTGACATTCTTGTAGACAGACACACTGCTTTGCCATCAGTGTTGGTTGACAATTTTATTTCATAGATGTTGTTGTGTCTGTTTCCTACTAGAGCAACTTTCCCTGTAGATTTACTGATCACTTTGCAATATTCAGGCTGAAAATCTACATGATATCCTCTGTCACAGATTTGACTCACAGATAGCAAATCATGCTTGAGTCCTGGAACCAGAGCTACATTTGTGATGATGACATTTCCAAGATTAATATTGCCATATCCCAGTGTATGTCCTATGTTGCCATCTCCATAGGAAACTTCTGGGCCAGCCTTCTCCTCATACTCTGATAGCAGGGCTTTATTTCCAGTCATGTGTCCTGAACATCCACTGTCCACGACTAGGGTACTGACCCTGGTGCCCTGCAATCACAAACAATCACTGATTATTAGTTTTAAGGATCCAGACTTGCTTGGATCCTTTGGCTTTCTTAATTCTGTTAGCTTTTGCAGCGGAATTCACATTAACAGAGTTTAAGCTAACTTTTTCAGAGTTTACATTTGCAGAGTTTACTTTAACCCATTTCAAATTTGGTTTGGGTTCATAGTAATTATAGTAAATAGCATGATAATCTCTGCAAGTGTAAATAGAGTGCCAAGTACTTCCACAGTGTTTGCATAAAGTCTGTGGTCTTGTTCTCACATAATCACTCTTTACTGCAGTTTTAGAGGGCAAAGAATTAATGTTATTATTCTTACTGCAGAAATTAGCAAGATGATTAGTGCTACCACAGTTAAAGCATGTTTTCCTAGGAGCTAATGAAGCAAGCATTGGCTTTATTCCTGATGTTATGCCTACCTTACCATTTCTGTTTTTCTTAGGTATTCTCGGTTTGTTGACAGATTTTATCTCCTTAAGCTTATGCTTGAGTTGTTTATCTGTCATTAAACCAATGTTAGCCTCTTTAACAAAAGTTTTAGCATATGACTCTTTAACAGCCTTTTTCTGTGCTTCAGTCTTAGGTCCACCTGTTCCCATGACATTACCCTCAGATGAACAATGTGGTCTAACCTTTACCTGATTTTCAAATCTAAGTTCATCTCCTACAGAGTAACCTAGACCTACTGTATCTGACTGAAACACTTCTTGAGTGTCTTTACCAGAGTGTGTCCAAGTTTTAATGATGTGTTTAGTATCCTCCAATTCAGATTCTAGTTGCTTATACTTACCTAGCAACTCCTGTTCAATAAACACTGCATCATCTCTCTCTTTTTGAATTTTATTCATGTTCTCTAGCTGTTCCTCAACAAGTTTATTTCTTTCTTTGAGTTGAGAACACTCAGACTTTATCCTCTCATTTTCTAAAGTCTGATCCCTATAACTGATATGCAATGCTTTAAGATAAATTCTCAATTCAGTTATATCATCAGTGTTATAAGCATAGGTAGTTGGAGGTACCTTGAGATCATCATTTTCAGTCTTAGTAGTAGCCATGAGAGCATAGTTGACTTCCTCATCTGAATCTGAAGTGTCTGCCCAATATCTGCCTTTGGTGTAGAGTGCCTTTTCAGTTTTACCCTTCTTGCACTCAGGAGCATAGTGACCCATCTCCTTACACTTGTAGCATTGAATTTCAGACTTATCTTTCTTACCAGATTTGAAGTCCTTTCCCTCAGATTTCTTGAAATTCTTCTTGTCAAACTTTGAGTAGTCCTTGGAGAATCTCTTTCCCTTCTTGAAGTTCTTGTATCCCATCTTCTTGAAGGTCTTTACCATCAATGCAGCCATTTGCATCATCTCCTCATCATCTTCAGAATCAGATGATTCATCTGTGTTTGAGTCAACATCAGTGTTTGATGACTCATTCTCTGAATGAATGACTAAAGCTTTTCCTTTTGCCTTTCTCCTTGATGCTTCCTTCTTTGATGGTTTCTCCTCAGCCTTAAGAGCAACAGACTTTGACTTTCTACTAGATCTTTTGTTTCTCTGCTCCAATTCCAATTCATGGGTTTTGAGTAGTCCATAAATTTCATCAATTTCTGTTTCACCAAGTTCATAATTATCTCTTATAGTGGTTGTTTTCACATCCCACTTTTCAGGTAAAGAGAGAAGAAACTTGAGATTTGAATCTTCTAAATCATACTCTTTGTCCACCAATGACAAATCATTGAGCAGTTTACAGAATCTGTCAAATGTTTCTGTCATGGTTTCATCAGATTTTGCCTCAAAATGCTCATACTCCTGAGTGAGTATGTTCCTTCTGTTCTTCTTAATTGCAGGAGTTCCTTGACATCTAACCTCAAGTGCATCCCATATCTCCTTTGCAGTTGTGCAGTTTATCACTTTATTAGACATAACATTGTCTAACGCACTGTGAAGTAAATGTCTTACCTTTGCATCCTTTGCAATAGATGAAAGATCCTCAGCAGTTAGATCTTTCTTCTCTTTTGGAATAACTTTTGATTCCTCACCGGCAGCAGCAGTAGATAACTTTGTAGGTTTGTGAGGACCTTCATAAATTCTGTCCAGATATTCTGGATCTGTAGCCTCCAGAAACATGGTCATCTTCACCTTCCAAATTGCATACTCTAATGGCCTTAGTATAGGAACCCTAATTGTTTCATACCTACTAACAGTAGTAGGAGCTTTCTCAGATGGTGGAGGTATCTCTGCCATTGATTACTATTGTGTTTGGATCTTTAACTGTAATAAAGTAACAGATTTTGCTCTGATACCACTTGTTAGGTCGAATACACAATATATAATCAAGTACTGTATGAATAAGTAACAAGAACACACGTTTTAACTCTTAAAACTGTTTGGAATTAATAATTCCTCTCTCGGTGATGTAAAGTATCACAGAGAGCTGCTTAGGTTACAAGAATGATATTCGTTCACGATGGATACCCTTCTAGGGTTAACCTAACTGTATTTATAAGATATACAGCTACTTACAATCGTAAATTGATTCTCCTGAAATTAAGCTATACAATTGATATCAATTACGATTGCTACACGTCTTCTAAGTCAACTCAATCTCTTTGATAGCTATCCAATCTTCAAAGATATCGCTTCCATATTAATATTAAATTAATCTTCAAACTCTGTTGACTTGTAGACGCTCCCAGTAGACAGACTTTAGCAAACTCTGTTCTCTCCATGCTAACAGTATTTGCGCTTTCATGTATTCAGCTATCAGTGTTTACGCTTTCCTCTGTCAGCGTTTGCGCTTCCAGCAATCAGCGTATACTCAAACTCTGTTACAACTGCTTTCAATAACAAGTTAAACTCTCTTTACCTGTAACACTTAAACACTGACATTAAATCACATCAATTATATCTAACAGTACTACAACCCCTTGGTCAGACCTACCAACCACTTGGGTTCCAGAAATAGATTGAGAAGTAGTAGTTTGAGGAACAGATGGCAATACCTGGTCAGCTGATTCCGCAACAGTCTCTGATAAGATGGGTTGACCTGATTCAGGTTCAGGGACAGATGCAGTTTCTTGCACTGGATGTTCAACAGCAAGTGCAGCTGGCTGACGAGCAATTTGCTGAGCAGGTTCAACTTGTTGATTGCCTTGATTTTCATTATCAACAAGTATGTTTTCCACTGGTGGTTCAGGGTTTTGTTCTGATTGTTCAGGTTCTGGTACAGGTTCAATAACAGGTAGTTGTATATAGTTTGACATGTATTGGGTGACAACTACAGGTATGTTTGTGAATTTAGGCTTGTTGCTGTACTCAGTGAACAATCTGGTAGTAGGTTTACCTGACGCCAGTGATTCTCTATTCAGAAATTGGGCTTGGTTTTCTAGTTCCACTAGATGATTAAAAATCAATGACAAGAATCTTGGATAATAACATGATACTTTATGTCCATTATCAAAATTCTTCTTTGCATTAATGATTCTTCTAACCATTGGAACACACAGTAGTCTGCCAATATTAATTCTTCGGTTGTGTGCAACTGCATATCCAATATGCTGCAAGAAAGATGGTAATACCCCGAAGTTCCCTTTAGTAGAATTGGCAAAGACTCGACCTAATGTGTCAAACAGATAATCCCATTCCTGAACGAAGTTCTTTTTATTCCAGACAGTTTGATCAGGACTGTCTTGATAGAATACACCATTTAAAAAATTTATCAATTCTTGATCTGATGGTAATTCTTCGAAATTATCAGTTGGAAAATTTAAGACCGTATTTATTGTATTTTCATTCACTGATTATCTCTTACAGAGAAGACAAAAGATCTGTTATCATTAGAAACGACAGCAGTAGTACACATGATTCGCAAAGGTTCAATTTTCAAAGGAGCATCCAATCTCAAAGCATTGCGAACCAGTGAATTTTCATTTAAAAAGCGAATCCACGGTCGAAAACGTTCAACTGAACATTTTTCTGGATCAAAATAACCGATTAAATTATGTTTAATAATTTCAAATCGATCAGCCATTTTAATCAAGATTTAATTTCCTTGAAAATTTCAGATTTTACAAATTTTTAATTTAAAAATTAATTTTTCGAATTAATAATTAATTAAAAATTCGAAATAATTAAAAGTTCTTTAAAAATTCTGAAAAATTCACACAATGATCCTTGTATACACACAAACACACGTATATTTTTAGTTTTGCAAGAATCAAGCCCAGTTTTTCACAAAAACAGATCTTGAAATCGTTTTTCGAAAATAAAAACTCTCAACAACTCAAACCAAAACTCGAATTTAACCACTTAAAACGAAGATAATCAAGCAAGGAGTCCAAATATGTGGTTAATTCGTGATTAACGGCAAGATTTGAGACGAAAAATGGGCATGAACGATCGTGTATATGTATGTATATGTGTGTGTATCGACTTGTACTCTAAGACTTAACTTGAGAGTATAACTTAAAATGAAACTAAGACTTAACATATTCTAACTACTGAATATATATCTTAACCTGTCGAATAAGACTTAAAAATAATACTAATAAGACTTAACTACATTAAGACGAATAAGACTTAAAACGATAACTATTAAGACTTAACTATATTAAGACATAACTGATATGTATATCGAATATGACTTAAATAAAAAATTATTCTATTATGACTTAATATTAACAAGACTTAAAAACTGTTACTATTAAGACTTAACTAAGAAAACTAAGACTTAATTTGAATAAGACTTAATCTAAAAATAAAAAGACTTAAGTAATAAGACTTAACTTAAAAACAGACAAGACTTAAAAATAATTAATTAAGACTTAACTAAATACAGGTGATTAAGACTTAATATATACTGACTAGCTAATATGACTTAGATTTAAAAAACTCGGTAAGACTTAACCTGTTTAAGTCATACCGATTTTAAATTAAGTCATATTGACTGTTTTTTCCTAATTTTAAGTCATATTAACTTTAAACAAACATTAAAAACACTATAAAATATACAATTAACTTATAAAAATAATAAAAATATTATATAAAATTAAACAAATAATAAAAATAATTATAAATACCATATGCTAACCTATTAACAAAAACAAAGCAATATTAACAGGACAAACATTACAAAACATATGATAAATTAATTATTAAAAATAGAAATATATATCTATAAATATTCTAAAAATACAGAAGTATGAAGTATTAAATAATATGAATAAACAGAGTGAAAAATAACTAAACAAGCAAGAAAATCAGATGGTAAAATAATTATACAAGTGATTTCAAACAACAAATATTCACAGAATAATCACTTGCAAAATTATTAAAGATCAAATTTCAGATATTAACAGTATTAATTACTAGGACTGTTTAACATACCCAATTCACTAACAATTCTAGTGAATGAGGATTCATTAAGCGACTTAGTAAAAATATCTGCAGTTTGATCTCCAGATCCTACAAATAGTAGTTGTACTGTACCATTCATTACATGCTCTCTTATAAAATGATACCTTATGTCAATGTGCTTTGTCCTTGAGTGCTGCACAGGATTGCTTTCGATTGCTATGGCACTTGTATTATCACATAAAATAGGAATATTTTCCAATACAATGCCATAGTCCATTAATTGATTCCTTATCCATAAGATCTGAGCACAACAGCTTCCAGCAGCTATATATTCAGCTTCGGCTGTAGAGTTGGAAACTGTTTGCTGTTTCTTACTGAACCAGGATACCAATCTTCCACCTAGGTATTGACAACTCCCAGATGTACTTTTCCTGTCTACAACACTTCCTGCATAGTCAGAATCTGTATATCCAATTAAAGTAAAACCAGTTTCATTAGGGTACCAGATGCCTAAATTAGGCGTACCCTTTAGATATCTTAAGATTCTTTTGACAGCAGTGAGATGGATTTCTTTAGGGTTCGCTTGGAACCTTGCACACAAGCATGTGGCAAACATTATATCTGGTCTACTAGCAGTTAGGTAAAGCAATGAACCAATCATACCTCTATAGCCTGTGATATCTACCTTGGCAGAACTTTCACATAAACCAATTTTGACAGCTATAGTTGGTGGTGTCTTTGCTGATGAGCACTCCTCCATGTGATATTTCTTGAGGAGCTCCTTGATGTACTTAGATTGAAAAATAAATATTCCATCTTGTCTCTGACTTATTTGTAATCCAAGAAAGAATTTCAGTTCTCCCATCATGCTCATTTCAAACCTACACTGCATTAACTTAGAAAACTTCTTGCACAGAAGCTCATTAGTAGACCCAAATATAATATCGTCCACATAGACTTGGACTAGTATTATATCATTCTTATGTCTTTTAGTGAAGAGCGTTTTGTCTATGACACCTCTTATAAAACCATTTTCTAATAGAAATTCAGAGAGAGTGTCATACCATTTTCTTGGGGCTTGCTTAAGACCATAGATAGCTTTGTAAAGAAAGTAGACATAGTCCAGATGATCTTGATCTTCAAAACCAGGAGGCTGTTCTACATACACTTCTTCATCTAGCTTACCATTCAGAAAGGCACTCTTGACATCCATTTGATAAACTTTGAATCTTGAATAGGATGCATATGCCAAGAATATTTTGATGGCATCAAGTCTTGCCACTGGAGCATAGGTCTCGTCATAATCAATGCCTTCAGCTTGAGAATAACCTTTAGCTACCAGTCTTGCTTTGTTTCTTATCACAGTGCCATCTTCATCTAGTTTGTTTCTGAATACCCATCTTGTGTCCACCACTTTTCTATCTTTAGGTCTGGGTACCAGCTTCCATACTTCTAGTTGCTTAAATTGATTGAGTTCATCTTGCATAGCAATCACCCAATCAGGATCAGATAGAGCTTCTTCTACTTTCTTAGGTTCCATGATAGACAGGAACCCAGAATAGTTACATTGATTCTGATAAGCTCTTCTTGTTTTCATACCAACATCTGGATCACCAAGAATCAGCTCAAAAGGATGAGCTCTATTCCAAATAGTTTGTCTGGGAAGAATTGATCTTGACGATTCGCCTTGATCTTCAGTATGATGTTGAGTATGACTTATTGACCCTTCATTATCTCCCCCTGAGTTGTTGCCAGTTTGACTTGTTGATGGTTCAAGAGTATCAGTGGTGTCTTGAAAGTTATCATTGTTTTCACCAGCATCACCTTGATCATTACCACCAACATTTGGATTATTATTATCAGTAACAACGTCAGGTTGATTGTCATCATCTGAATCTGAGTCTGACATATCATCAAACTTAAGCTTTTCAGATGGATCTTCATTTTGGATATTTGGGAGTTTTGTGTCATCAAATGTAACATTGACACTTTCCAAGGTTTTCTATTGATCAATAAGATACACCTTGTAGGCTCTTCTAGTATAACCAATAAATATTGCTTCATGTGCTTTTTCTTCAAATTTACCACCTTGATCATCTCCTTCTTTCAGCACAAAGCATTTTGTCCCAAATACATGGAGGTACTTGAGAGTTGGTTGTAGAGCTTCATATGGTGTCTTCATTAAGTCTTTATTGATAAGTGTTCGATTCTGGGTATAGCATGCAGTGTTGACAGCTTCAGCCCAAAAGCTCAATGGAAGCCTTGATTCACTTAACATTGTACGTGCAGCTTCAATCAAGGTTCTATTCTTTCTTTCAACTACCCCATTTTGTTGAGGAGTTCTGGGAGCCGAGTACTGTCTAGTTATACCCTTTTCAGTGCAAAAGTCATTCAGAACTGCATTCTTGAATTCTGTTCCGTTGTCTGACCTTATAGCTCTTACTGGACAATTAGAATCCAGCTCAATTAACTTAATGTGATAAACTATCAGTTGTGGAGTTTCATCTTTTGAGTTCAGAAATAGTACCCATGTGAATTTTGAGAAATCATCAACAATCACTAGAGCATATCTTTTTCTTGACATAGACATCACACTAACTGGACCAAACAAATCCATATGGAGAAGTTGTAATGGTTCAGTTATTGATGATATGTTAGTGCTCCTGTGAGTTGCCCTTTTTAACTTCCCTTTTTGACAAGCATCACATAGACCTTCCTGTGTAAATTCAATCGAAGGTAAACCTCTCACCAACTCTCTTTTCACTAGAGAATTCATTGTTTTGAAGTTTAGATGAGAAAGTCTCTTGTGCCATAACCAACTTTCATCAGTGGATGCCTTTGAATAAAAACCTCTAATTTCTTCTGTGCTTCCAGAGTTCATATTGGCTATGTACAAGTTTCCTTTTCTTACTCCAGTCAACTGTGGCCTTTCATTTCTCTTGTGTGATATTAGACAATTCTTCTTGTTGAAATGAACTTCATAACCTTTGTCACAGAATTGACTAATACTGAGCAAATTGTGCTCAAGGCCATTCACAAAAGAGACATCTTCAACGATAACATTTCCAGCTTCTAATCTGCCATATCCATCAGTTTTACCTTTGCTGTTATCTCCAAAGGTAACGACTGGGCCGGCCTTCTCCACCACATTTGTCAACAGGGCTTTATCTCCGGTCATATGCCTTGAACATCCACTGTCCAGAATCCACATGACTCGATCAACCTGTTTCAAACCCTGCATTGACAAATTGGTTAGACTTTCTTCGGAACCCAAATTTGATTGGGTCCGGAGTACTTAAAGAATTGACCTTTATCAGGCAAAGCAACACTTTTTATTTTAACAACATTTTCATCAGGTACTGGACATTTAACCATGTAAACAGCTTTAACTTGTTTTGGTTTCAGCTTGGGTAACCATGTCTTCACCATATCCTGAGAAGGACTTGAAGTCTTAATCTTAGAATTAGGTGATGTTACAGTCCTGGATCTAACATGTTTATTTCTGCTCATCTACTGTCTAGGAGCATTCTTATTAACACATGCATGATTACCGTTAAAGTAAGCAGACATTATATTAAAAGCACAAGACATGCAATTAACAACATCACACTTTTTATGAGCAGTATCAATAATAGGAATAGCATGCATGGTAGATATGTTGTTGCATTTATTCATGTTGTTACTTCTACTACTAGTTTTCAAGGAGCTAGTAGACTCACCAACTCTTTCTGCTTTTATAAACACAGTCTTTCTATCTTTATCATTTTTAACAACTTGATTACTTTCTAAGACTACGCCATTAGCTACATCCTCAATGCGCATCTCTTCCTTAATGATTAAAGATGTAGTATCCAAAGGTTCTGCTATGGATGTCTTAAAGAGAGGGTTACTAACACCCTTAAGCACTAATGGTATACCCCTATCTACAGCACTGACACGATTAGGGGTAATAATGCTTTTTCGACCAACAGCTTCATTATAGTCAAACCCAATACCCACGGTTTGATTAATAACTTGTTGGTTAAACAACTCTTTAGCCACTTTACATGAATTAGAAGTAGCACTAGCTCTTATTTCTAGCTCAGCTATTGTTTCACGTTGTTGAACCACTATCAACGCTAGAGACCTCTCAAGTTCTTTTAGAATTCTTATTTCTGATTTTTGTTTATCATGGCAATTTTGTACATCGTGTAATTCTGATAATTGATTACTAAGATCTGTAATTAACAAATTTAGCCTTTCAATCTCTCTATTAGCATTACCTAGTGTATCACTAAGTTGATAAATATATTGACTATCAGTACATGATACCTCAGATGAAGTACCACTGGAGTTATCAGATTTTGCCATCAGGGCAAGATTGCCATACTCTTCATCTTCAGAGTCTGTATCATCCCAACTCTTTCCAGCAGCCAGATAGGCTTTACCTGTCTTCTTCTTCTCAGATCCAAAGTCTTTTCTTTGGTTTTGTTTTGGCTTCTGACATTCAGTAGGAAAATGTCCAAGTTCATTACAGTTGTAACATCTAATTTTAATTCTTTCAACTGTTCCAGTTTTGTAACCTCCTCTGTTACTTGAGGATGAAGAACCTTCTCTCTGGAACCTGTTATAGTTAGATTTGTACCTGAACTTGGGATTCTTCCTGAATCTGAAGTTGCTGAATTTCCTTACCAACAAAGCCATGGACTCATCTTCCAATTGATCTAGTTCTTCTAATGAATAGAAGTCTCCTTCATCTGGACTAGCATTCGTTTGACCAACTTCAACTTCAAGCTTACCACTGTCAACATTACAAGGTTGAATAACTTTATCTTCCATTTCCTGTTTGTTCTCAACAATAAGAGCTGTAGAAGTATTAGCAACTCTTCCTTTTCCATAAATCTCCTTTTGTTGAGATTGTTCCAGTTCATAGGTTTTTAAAACACCAAAGAGTCTTTCTACAGTAATTTCACTTAGATTCCTAGACTCTCTGATAGCTGTAATTCTATGTTCTAGATGAACAGGCATTGACAGTAGAAATTTTCTGTTGATCTCTTTCTGAGTGTAGTACTTGCCATGCATCTGTAAATTGTTGACAAGTTTGTTATATCTTTCAAACACATCTTGAATACTTTCATTGTATGCTGATCGAAAGTGTTTATACTCAGAAGTCAGAATTTCTAGTCGATTCTCCCTAACTTCCTCTGTTCCTTCATTCACAGTTTCAATGGTTTCCCACATTTGCTTTGCAGTTTTGCAGTTAATCACATGACTGTACATTACAGAGTCTAGAGAGTCTATTAAGATCAGTCTTAAATTAAAGTCAAGTCCAGCTTCCTCTCTTTCAGCAATAGTGTAATCAGAAGAGTCTTTGTGTACATACCTTGCAGGGGAAATAACTTTTCCATCAGTAACAACTTCAGGAATTATTCCAAAAGGTATTATAGGTCCTTCTGATAAGACTTTCATGTATTTAGGATTTGCAACCTCGAGGAACATTAACATTTTGTTTTTCCACATATCATAACTGTTTTTGTAATAAATGGGAATTTTCACAGTTCCAACTTTAGAAGACATGATGAATTTTTTAAGAGAGTTAAAAAATTTGGGGATGATTTTTAATCGAGTAAAATGGGATCTTTGATTTGTGTATCAATCAATCTGCTCTGATACCAATTGTTAGGTCCGATAAGATTGTAGAAGGGGGGTTGAATACAATCTTTACCTTTTTATCGAAATTTGTTCTTTAAATAAAATTTGATAAAGACAAATTTATGTGCGGAATTATTTAACACAATTTTTCAAGTTGAATATAACTGTATATTAACTTGATGTGGTGTTACAAAATCAGTATAACAACTTATCAAGATGTTAATAACTAATTAGAAAATTCGACATGAACTTTTCTAATTTAGTTAATAATAATCAAGATAAGAACTAGGAAACTTAATTCGCTAGTAGTACAAGAATCACAAATAAACAAGTTCTATCAGATAGAATATTACAAAGATGAAGAACTTGAATTTCTGGGAATTGTTTAAGCTTTGGTGTTCTTGGTGTTCTTGAGAGAGAGAGAATTCTGCTCTGGATTTTATGTTTCTGCTGTGTTTTCTCCGTTATGACTTAATCTGGTCTGTTCTGTTCTTTTATATCAGTAACAGGTCTTGCTGGCTTTCTGTAGGATATTTAACTGCTCCAGCATGACTTAAACTGCTTCCAAGACTTGATTTTCCTTCATTAAGACTTACACAAACCTCCATTAAGACATAAAATGTGTCGGTAAGACTTACAACAGCTGGCAGAGGTCGGTAAGACTTAAATCAGGTCGGTAAGACTTAAATCAGAAAAGCTTCTGTCGGTAAGACTTAAGATTAAGTCATACCGAATTTTCTTCTCCAAGACATAATCTGTTTTTCTTTCTTTAAGTCATATTGATCCATTTAATTAATTAATGATTAACTAATTCATATTTAATTGATACAATAATTAATTTAATTAATAAATTAATTCATTTAATTAAATCAACTAAATAATTTATATCAATTATAAATGAATTTAATTAAATCAATAAATAATTAATTTAATTCTTACAAACCACTGAAGGTAGTAAAGAATTACCACTGATTTGTGTTGACGTTCGATGTACTGTCTGGTTCATGAACGACTAACTTCAATGATGCTTCTTCACTTTTGACTTTAGGTTGTGGTTTGTTTGTTCTCTCAATTCTCTTGTACTGTAACTGATCTTCAAACTATCACTCGAAAAATCTCTGTCACTGTTCAAATGATCAGATAACTGAATCGTCTTCCAGTGTATGACATCAAAACTATAGATTGACTTTTAGATTGACTTTTCTTCTTTCTTCTGACAGATAATACTTCTTGAGATTCCTGTGACAGTTCATATGTATATTTACTTATTACAATTTGGTTTAAGTTGATTAGGATCCTCTAACTACAAATAGGCTGAGTCATATGCCTTTCATTTATATTATATGTCAGTTATTTATCATGAAATCTTTTAAAATTAAAAACTTTCAAAAATTTTAAATAAATTAGCCTTAACCTGTGTCAAGGAGCCATAGTTGGTGTTTCAAGGCCAGGAAATTAAAACTCAGAATAAACAGTAGTAAATCAGATGGACTTATGACTCTTCTCAACATTTAACCCATTCCAATACTGAGCCCAAGTTTGTCAAAATTTATTCATTCAAATTAAGTGGTTTCTGCAAAGATTGTTATCACATGTTCCTGTGCAAGAAACTACATTAAAAAAAATGAACTTCCTTCTTCTTCCTTTTTCCTCACCGGCCTATCTGCATGACCACCATGTCTGGATACAGAATTTCTTTTCGTGTGCAGAAAGGCCGAAGCTCAGAAGTTGAGCAGACTACAGGACAGCGCAGCCCCAAAAAATCACAAATTTCTTGCTAAATTTTCCTTTGAAAATGAACACCATCATTTGTACCGGACATGGTTGCCTCTGAATGCTTCCAAAGCAAGCGCATGGCTTATTCTTCTGCTTGACAACCACATGGATGGTTCTCACCTGATGCGTTGGCACTTGCAGTTCTTAAAAGCCTTCGGAACTCATTTAAGCTTATTTTGCCATCTTTGTCAATATCAGCTTCTTTAAGAAGTGGCTGTATTGAGCCTTTTAAACCCGTATGCTGCAAACCATTTTTCAAGTATAGTCATTCCTTACCAATCATATTGTTAATTAGAACTCATATTATCATGATTATAATTAATTAAAATGCAACTCAAATGAGACTAACAAAATAAAAAAAGAAAAAGGTTTCAGTCATGGAACGGATGACAGTAAAAACTTACCATTCGTAGTTCTTGAGAACTTATATATCCATCTTTATTAACATCAAATTTTTCAAAAGCAGCCTGTGATAATTGTTGCCACTTTTTTGTGTCATGTTCCTCCAGTTGACGGACACGGAGAGTGGCTGCCACAAACTCAGGAAAATCAATAAGTCCGTCTGTGTTACCATCCATCTGTCAAGAGCACAAAATAATCATCAGAAAGATGTAAAGTACTGTTTAAATATGAAAAATACAGATGTCAAGCTTCTTAGAAGAGTAAAGATTAACGTGTCGCAGCATTTGTGTAGCTCCGACAATTAGTGTGAGTAAAACAGTGGAATGTGTAACCTCCTACATTAAGCCACTATGTCCTTTTGGTCAATCAACATATAGAAGAAACAAGGCTTGCAATCAAAAGAATGAGTTGTCTGAAAGCATTCTACAACTTTTCTTGAGAAAAACAGTGTCCATATACGAATTGCAATTCTTGACAACAAGAGCTTTCTGTGATTTTCTATTTTTTTAAGAACACGTGATTCATATTTGAAAGTAAATAAGTAAAATTCCTTCTGATTGCTAGGTTGCTCAATATACTTGCTACCTGTAAGTCTGATGTTTCAACAAAGAGAAGCATGATCCAGATTTAAAATGTTAGCTTTTTAGGTTTCTTCTTTGCATCTTATAAACACATTTCTCATAAAATAAGCAGTACAGTCATCAATGAATAGATTATCCAAGCAACTGAACATAACTCGGTTTTCCCTTTAAAAAGGTAGCCTTACCGCTTTTAGAATCTCCGAAACACATGTGTCTTTTACCTTCCAAGGACGATCTTGAGCAAGAGCCTGCATTATAAACATTACGTCATTTTTATATGTTCTTTTCTTTTCTTAAATTCCTTTACCAAATACGTATAAATCTGCAATTTTGCAAAAACTAAATTTAAACTAAAAGCCAGAGATCTAATTCTGCATCAGTTAGAGTTTCTACAAATTTTAACACAAAACAGAACACACCTGTCTCATTTCTTCAAGACTAATGGAACCATTCTTATCAACATCAATTGCATGGAATTGATCCCTGAGGTTACGTAGCTCCTCTTCGTCAAGAGTACTAGCCAATGCCTGGTGCATAAAAAAGTTGCCTTTCAAAAAGTTATACTCTTTGAACATCTAATCATATAAAATCCACAAGAGGAAAAAGTGTTCACCCGCAGAGCAAATTGCTTCATACGACTGTATGTCACAAATTGCCGCATATTGAATAAAACAGATATGTCCAGAGGAATCTCTGAGGCATCGCCACCTTCTCTAACCCATGGATGTGCTGGGAAAAACATAAAATTTTAAAGATGCAGGACATATTTTGATTTACTAGTCCTTACAGATTTGAATGGAAATGAATGTTTATGTGTACCAATTCAACATTTTGTTATATAATACTCGTGTTCTGTTGAAAACCAATTTGAAGTATATAGTCTACAGTTTGCACAATGTACACTGACAAACAGATAGTTACAAGATTCCGTTGTCCAGGAAAAATGATTACATATATTGGTCCTCTACCACAAAAAAGTTGCATGATGTTTGACAACAAAAGAGGTTTTCTTATGTTAATCTGCCAAAGTTTCATTAACACCTAACACGTGTTCTACGAATTATGACCAAATAGTTCTGTTCTTTCATGAAGAAGTTTAAATTCAAGTTGACATACATAGATCCTGAGTGGCTGTAAGTCGTGTGCAAGGATCCTTGACAGCCAGTTTGTTTACAAAATCTTTGCCGCCATTGCTGATGGAAATGAATATTTTTGGATATTTGTTTAACATTTTATTATATAATAACCACAATGTGTTTCATAACCAAATTGATCTGGATAATCTACAGCTGCAAAACAGATATTTCCACAATTGACAAATGTGTTGTTGAGGAAAATGATTATAAACATTGGTCCTCTACGACAAAATAGTTGCAAGAGGTTCGACATTCAATAGGTTTTCTAATTTAAGCTGCTTATTATTATTACCACATAATCCACATGAATGAAAATTGAATGGTAGTGCTAAGTAGTTCTGAATTCCTGACTTATATCTTTATATAGAGTATACTGAAGTAAGAAAATCAAGTAGAGACATACACAGAGCCTGTGCAGCTGTAAGTCGTGCGCAAGGATCCTTCACTAACAGTTTCTTTACAAAATCTGTAGCGCTATTGCTTATGCTGGGCCACGGTTTGCGGTGAAAATCTGGCTTGTTTCGCAAAATCTGTATTAGAAAATTAAATTAGGCAACCAAATTGGGGTTGGGGGGGGTAAAAAACACCTAGGTGAAGTTCATTAGGCAAAGGTGTAAAGTTCCTGACCCCTAAGAGGCTACCCAAAGAAGAAAAAAGAGAAAAATTGGACACTAGTCTGTCAGAACTTAAAAATGGATCGTTCTATGATGAAATATAAATGGAAAAAGAAACAGAGAGTTACATTTTGACAGCAAATGGAATGTGTCTTACCTCTCTAAATATACCCTCCTCAGTGTGATTCCAGAAAGGACGCCGTCCACAGAGTAAAATGTAGGTAATGACACCAATACTCCATACATCTGATTCAGGGCCTGACTTTCGTTTTAATACTTCCGGGGCAACATAATAGGCACTACCAACAATGTCTTTAAACTTTTTGCCTGCATAGGATATCAGCAAAATACCCTTAAGTCCGATACGCTAGCTTTAACAATTGCCATAACATATTTTAAAAAGGATTACATGTCAAAAAAATCCGAAAAGAGTGGCAATTTATAAATTTTAAAATTTTACAAGTACGATAACATCTATTACCAACTAGGCAGGAAAAATAAGCCAAAACATATACTTCATATTAAATGAAAGTGATAAGGACATCCTTCTCCAGTTCAAATTACTTTTTAAACAGTAATTTAACACATACCTGGTGTTATAAAGTCTGACAGACCAAAATCTGTAGCCTTTAAGGGTGAGTCCTCTTTTGGTGATTTAAAAAGAAAATTCTGCAAGAAATTATAAGAATATATTTACGAGTAGATAAGGGAAGCAACACAAAGAGCACTAGTTAGTGAAAAAATTGAATTCACTTGAATAGTGCGTACTTCTGGTTTCATGTCACGGTGCACCAAACCGTTTAGATGACACTCAGCTGCAACTTTTAGCATTTGCCGCACAACTTGGGCAGCATCTTTCTCGGAATAACGGCTGTCTTTTCTGATCATAGGAATATAGTGGTAAGTTCCATAATCATACATCGTTTTATATAAAAAAGAACTAACATGGACGAAGTGCAGACTGCTTAAATTGAAAGTAAGAAGATAGATTACTCACTTCGACAATATCCTATCCAGCAATTCTCCACCTTCACACAACCTAAAGAGGAAAAAACAGAACACTGTCAAATTATGGAGAACCATATGATTGTCGTAATGATAGGAAAAAACTTCAAAAGGGTAGGGCTGCCTGATCGAATTTAAGAAAGATGTGTCAGACAGATAGATTCAGAAGGCTTTAAACATTGTTCTTGCTCCCTTCCTCTTTGTATTCCCTTTAACCGTTTTTTTTGTTCTATTCAAACTGCCATTTTGGTTCATTTCATGCAAATTTTCTTTGTTGATTCAATTGTATATTTTTTCATTCCTATCCCAGGGTCCTGTTTCGTGCAATGTAGATGTGCAAGTACTTAAAAAAACACCTTTTCCATCTTCTTTTTTTCTGCAATATATGCTAATTTACTAACAAGTGTGTTCCGCGCAAAACAGTCGAAGAATACTTAAAAGGAAATGTATTTGGGGAGGGGAGTAATATATTGGCAATTCTTACTCCATAGCTATATAGACATAGGAATCATCTTCAAATGCATTATAGAACTGAACCACATTCTCATGGCCACTTAAAGCCTGCAGAATCTTGACTTCTCGCTTAACATCCTCGACAGCAATAGGTTGGACCATCTGCAAGAAAATAGATCATTTTTGATATGTAATGGTATTAGATTGAAAAAATGTGCACAATAAAGTGATGCTATTTTCTATACACAACAAAGGTTTTTTGTGTTTTTTCGCAGAAAAGCAGGCCAAATCCATTCCACTAAGGTAGACAAATATTCACATCCGAAGGCCATACTCGGAAACAGAATCTATTAGAAGCATAGAAAAATCAAGGAAAATCACTACCAAAGAAACAAAAAAGATAGACACATGCTGCAAAGAAAAAATCTAGTTTAAATTGATTTGAATAACCAATAAGACTAATAATATGAACTGGCAAACATCAACCACACAAGACTCAGACAGTGCATAATAAAATCAACCAGTTCTACGAACCTTCCTTTATTCACTTGGACCTCAATTTTATAACAATAAAGGCAGGATCTCTAATGTTTTCAAAGAAAAAAAAAACAGAACAACAGTTTCTGAACAATACTCTAGTTCTTCAAGTTATCGCAAAATGAAAATTATTATACTGATGTGATGGATTATAAAAACAAGCACAAAACATAAGTAAATATCTCGCACTACTAGAAAAGTTCTACTCAATTGTGCATGCACAACACCATAAATAAGTTTATAACAAACGGTACCTTGTTCTTGTCGATTTTTTTGACAGCAACAAGATTTCCAGTACTATTATCTGTAGCACTATACGTGTACCCAAACTGACCATGTCCCAACAATTTCCCTACCGTGTACCTCTTCTCAAAACCTCTTTCGTATCCGAAATTTGTTTTTTTGCCAATTGGCACCGTCCTGCCATAAGTCTTTCTTTTCCGCTTCACCTGTTGCTGTTTTTGCTGATCATTATTAACAACAGGTGCTGTTGCATTGTCATTATTTTTATTCACATCGGCAACTGGGATCACACCCGGTGTTGCATTGTTATTCCTCGCGGTCGAAAGACACACACCCATTTTTTTCCCTTTTCTTGATGTCGAAAAATTTCAAATGATCATGCAAAAATGATTCAGAAAGTTTTGAATGTACAAAGGAAGGAGGGAAGAAAGGGTTGGAGATTTGATTGTTGGTATATAATAATGATGGGTCAAAAACAAGTATCAGATATGAATTTGACAACATTAAAATCGGATTTTGAAGAAAAAGAAGAAGAAGAAGAAAGAAGAACACAAGAAAGGAGGGAAAGTCCCTCCCTCTCCTGTTTCTGCTTGAGAAAATAAAGGAAATAAATTTTTGGTTTTTGTTTATATATTTAGGTTTCTGGTGGAGTTTGTTTTCTTTTTCTTGCCTTTTGTCTCTTGAGAGTCTTGTGTGCATAAATGTATTAAGAAAAAGTTATTTTCCCAATTTTTTGTTTTTTATTTTGTCTTTCATTTCTAATATTTTTTAGTAAGATATTACAAAAATTACTCCTTGTACTACTAATATTGACCACGTCCTTTTTGACACACATTTTAAAACACAAATAAAATGTAGCTTTTTTAAAATTTATTAATTATTCTGAATAAGTGGCTAATGATTAAGGATTTAGAGTGTCCTGGCACATGTGAATTTAGGATTTTTTTTTAATATATCCCATTTGAAAAGCAAAACAGAAGTAAATATCTCGTAGTTTTTGCTTGTCTGCTGAATGGTTGTAAGAAATGAGCAATTATAAGAATGTGGACTATTCGTGTGACTGATCGTAACAGTTTGTAGACTAAGCATGCATTCAAAGTTCCCTATGGTGGGACAGCTTCTACCTCAGGGGTGTGGTTATTATTGGGCAGAACATAAACATTGTTTATAAAATATCGGAATTCCTGGTTTTTGATTTGTCAAGCAATGAATGGAGTATTACAGAACGAGATTTGAGGAATTACTGCATCGATAACATAGATACAAATAAAGGGTTAATTTGGAGGTATTACAGGTAAGTGTTTAATAATTTGTACTTGCAGTAATTTTGGGGCTTACTCGAAGAAAATAAAGAATTGAAGTTAAGAGAACATGAAGTTCAAAAAATAGGTGTGCGTTTTTTTTAATTCTCCTTAAAATTTTCCATCTGTTGTGGAATAAAATCGAAGGTTTGTAAATTACGGCTAGGGTATGTATGTTTTAAATACAAGGGATGGTGAGCTTCACGCTTTAATGGCTGTTCTTGCGTTCGAGACTAATCGGTCCTCACAAGATGCCTACGTATCTCTGTATTGTTAGAGAATCAAGCCAACGTAGTTCTGAGAATGAGGGGTCAGGCCCTTTATATAGGCTGAGAAGCCTTAGAATTAAGGTAGGAGTTGGAGACTTAATAGATAAGTCACCTCCTTGAGGAAAGTTCTAGACTCCTTCCTTATAGGAGTCTGTTGCCATATCGAATTGGATGCCTTGGAGACTAAGTCTTGTAGAGATAATGTCCTTATCTGACATTTATTGCTGAGCTGTTTATTACCCCTAATATTAATTACGAAATTAATATTAAAAATAGGACTTTGGACCCTGTTGGTGGGCCCCACGTTCGGACCATACCGGGTCTAATTAATGCAACACTAAATGTGTCTTTAGGGCTTATTTTTAGCCCATATCATTTGCCCCCCAACTTCTAGGAAAACTGATCAGGTTTTCCTTGAAGTTTTAACGGTCCTTTCCAAGACTCGGGTCAGGGTTCATCTTTATACACTAGTGTTTCACGAGTATTGTCTTTATGTAAAGCGTGGAGCGACCGACGCGTTTACGACAATGTTAATTCGATGCTAATCGGCACTAATCAGCCTTAACGACATTTAAACAATGTTTAAACGACGTTGAACGGCATAAAACGGTACTAAACGGTACTAACTAGCCTTAAATGACACTTAAACAACGTTTAAGTGACGCCAACCGGCATTAAACGACACTGAACGGTGCTTATGGACACTAACGGTGGTAATCGGCACTTAATCGGTGCTTATCGGCACTAACGGTGCTATCGGCACTTAATCGGTGCTATTGGCACTAACAGTGCTATCGGCACTTAATCGGTGCTTATCGGCACTGACGGTGCTAATCGGCACTTAATCGGTGCTTATCGGCACTAACAAGCCTTGAACGACACTTAAACAATGTTAAGCGATTCTAAACGGCGCTAAACGGTGCTAAACGGCACTAGCGGGGGTCCGGGGGCGGCAGGCCCCGGGCGGGTCCAAGGGGCGGCAGCCCCTGGCGGGGTCCAAGGGGCAGAGCCCTGGCTAGGGTCGAGCTGCCAGGTCAGCTTGGAAATTTTTTATTTTCAAGGGCTAGTACTATTCAGAAATTATCATTTCGACTCAAATTTCTGAATTTTAATCACAAAATTCGAGCTCAATTTCGAGCTCAAATTGTCTCCAGGTCGAAGCCAATTTTCTTGTTTCCTAGGTCATTTTCGACCTGGAAATTTCGAGCTCAATTTCGAGCTCAAATGGGGGCCAGGTCGTGGCTGCTTTTCTTGTTTCCTAGGTCATTTCGACCTGGAATTTTCGAGGAGAAAGTATGTATTTTCGAGCTCAATTTCGAGCTCAAATTGGGGGCCAGGTCGTGGCTGTTTTTCTTGTTTCCTAGGTCATTTTCGACCTGGAATTTGCGATCTCAAGCCACGTTATAACGACCTCAATTTGAGTGGAACGACCTCAAAGTGGTTTCTCCAGGTCGCCTTGTCGAGCTCGTTATTGTACTAAAAAACGAGATCGATTGTCACGACCTCGTGCTTCCTTTAGGTAACTCCAAGTCTTATTATGGACTTTAACGGGCCCTGTCTTTAATTTTCATGGGCTGGGCCTAGGTTTTCAAATTGTTTGGACCTTTATCATGGGTCAAAATGACCTTAAATCAAAACCTTAATTAGGTTTATCAATCTTGGTTGGGTCGTGACAGGCCTTGATCCTTTTTAATTACTTTAGCTGGACTTGGGCCTTTGTTGGGCCTTTGTTGGCCCTTTTAGAGTCCAATTTGGTTCCTTAGCCCTTGATTTATAACACAAGGCCTGGATTCTAAGGTTGATGTTGGTGTTATGGATCACCAACACGAGGTTTCAGGTCAATAGGAGGTGTTTGTTATGCCTTAAATGGTTTCGTGAACCTTGACTTGTGACCTTCCGGGCCTTAACTTATTTGCTGAGACCTTGGTTTTAAGGTCATTATCAACCCTTGATTCTCATTCTAAGATGTAGAATGATGAAGTCCCTTAGTTCTTGCCCCCCTTGCTTCATATAGTGGAGGTCTTGCTTCTCGGTTGATCGCTCAAGGAGTTCACTTGCTCTTCAGCGTTTGACTTCAAGTCCGGTGTGTCTTGGCTGGTTGTTAACCTTCTTTTCTTGATTCTAGGTTTCCAACCTTCTTCTTATGCTCACAGGACCTTGCTTTAGTTTATATTGGATTGAAGGCTCTTGATTCAAGTCCTTAAACTTCAAATGACAAATTTGATTGGAGGCAGACAGCCTTTTTGGCCATCAAGGCTAAAATTTTGTGTCGGGATTTGAGATTCAAGATTTTAAGTAAGGAATGACAAAGGACCTCTCATCTCAACACTCTCACTAACTGTTTCTGTGCCTTCAAGGCATCATCAGGGAGCCAACTAGTCTCAAGAAGAGCTCGAAGAGGGTCTATCCTTCAGCTTACATCAACTGGTTCTACCAATTTTGATTCGATGGTGGGGTCTTCAGGACCTGGAAGCAAAAGCTCTCTGCATAATTCTTTATCTCAGAAGAGCCATACTTAGATTGGGCTTCGGCCTTAATGTTCTTTTCTCTCTTGGGATATACTCAACATGGCATTTATCGAGCGGGGCTATCACGGCTTTCACAATCCTCAAGTATTTGGCCATATTCTTTTCTCTATCCTCAAACTCTCCATTGACTTGTGAGACTACCAGCTTTGAGTCTCCACAGACTTTCAAGTTCTTGACCCTCAGGGCTCTTATCAGTCCAAGGTTGGCTATCAGAGCTTCATACTCCGCCTCGTTTTAGGTTGTTGGGAAGTCCAACTTCAAGGCATACTCGAGTGTGAACCCATCGAGGCTTTGCAGAACTTAACCCGCACCACTGGTTTTTGTTTTTGATGCCCCATGAAAATAGAGCTTTTTGTTTTTGATGCCCCATCAAAATAGAGCATCCAATATTCCTTCTTCTCTTCCAGGGGTTTTCCACCTTGCTGACCTTCCTGGTCTATTACCTCCTGCCCCCCGACTTCTTGGTTGTCAATGGTATATTCAACCACGAAGTCGGCTAGAGGCTGGGTTTTTATGGTCGTCCTATGCTTGTACTTAACATCAAATTTTCCTAGTTTGATTGCCCACTTGATGAGGTGTTCCATCAGGGCTTCAACGTTTGTCTTTATCCAGGGTCCTTCAAGGACTTAAACTCTTATCTGCTGTAACCTAACTCTACCCTTCGGGGTATGTATTTGTTTGTTTTCATTCGTGTATTCTTTTATTTTCGGTACTTGGTCATCTTTGACTCACACATCAGGTGCTTGGCACATAAATAAAATCACAATAAATGAATGGAAAACAAACTTGCATTAATAACTTGAAATGGGTTCAACCCTTACATAGAGTACTACTGTCCTACTCGGAGCAACATGCTCTGCAATGGTTTTAATGAACCTTATTTCTACTTCTACTATAAAAATATGAAGCTAAGTCCTACTAGGATAACTTAAGTCCAATCGGGGTTTTGTAAGACTAGGCCTGCACCACTTAATTTTGTTTTTGATGCTCCATCAAAATAGAGCACCCACCACTCCTTCTGGTCTCCTCATTCTTATTCTGCAGTTCACTTCCTGCTCGGGGTACTACCTCCTGCCCCCCAACTTCTTGGTTGCCGATGGTGCACTCAACCACAAAGTCAGTTAACGCCTTAGCCTCAATGGCTGTCTGAGGCTTCTGTGTGATGTCCTCTGCTGACCTTTCTTTGTGTTCCTTACCACTGTGGACATTCATGTCTTCAATCGGAAGGACCTGCCCCCCGACTCCGTCAGGCCTTAACGAGGCTACATAACAGCTTCGTGCCATCTTCTGATCACCTTTATGTTCTCCAACACCATTCCTGGTAGGGAACTTGATCTTCACATGATAGGTTGAGGCAACAGCCTTGAATGCATGAAGTCCAGTCCTTCCAAGGATAGCGTTGTACGTTGAATCCGCCTTGATTACCAGGAAGTTCAACATCTGAGTGGCCTCCTTGGGCTCTTGCCCGATAGTTACAGGCAGCTGAATAGTCCCTTCAACTTTGGATTTTACTCCATTAAATCCGTATATAGGCATGTTATTGGGGGTCAACTGAGAATCAGTGTATCCCATCTTCACAAACGCATCATGAAACAGAATGTCAACGGAAGCTCCATTGTCTATCAAGACTCGCTTCACCTCCGAGTTTCCAATCACAGGAGTTATAACCAACGGGTCATCATGGGGGAACTTCACCCCTTCCAAGTCTAAGTCATCAAAGCTAATCGATACCTCAGTTTTTGCACGCTTCGGGGCCTCTCCCACGATGTGCAACACCTCTCGAGCATAAGCCTTTCGAGAGTTCCTAGTTGTCCCGGCCGCAGTCGGGCCTCCTGAGATCATGTTGATTACTGGCCCTCGGGGCTGTGGGTTGCGATCTTGATCGTCATCCCTTCTATTATAGTCTCTTCTCTGATTAGCACGGTCTTCACCCTTAGTGAAGTGCCTCAGCTTCCCTCTACGGATCAAAAACTCAATCTCATCTTTGAGTTGCTTACAATCGTCAGTGTCATGCCCCACGTCTCTATGAAATCTGCAATACTGATTCTGGTTTCTCTTTGCGGGATCACCCCTGAGTGGCTTCGGCCATCTGAAATCCTTATCATTCTCAATGTCCAACAAGATTCGACTCCTAGGAGTATTCAACCTTGCATACTCAGTGAACCTTGACCCTTGGTTCTTCTTAGGGGCAGAGTCGGAGTCCTCGCTAGTTCGGGGATACTTGTCCCTAGCATCATACTCTTGATCATCATAGTCCTGGTCTTGCTTTCGCTTCTTGGAGTCATTGTTACCTCCTCCTCCACCTACGGTGGTTTCTTTCTTCAAGCTATCCTCAGCTTTAATATACTTATCAGCCCTTCGTTGGAGCTCAGCCATGTTCTCCGGGGGATGCTTCGTCAATGATCTCTTGAAGAAGAGGTCAGTGGTTCCGTGTTCCAGGGCTACCATTGCCACCTTATTTTCCAAATCAGTGATGTTCAACGTCTCCTTAGTGAATCGCTTGAGGTAATCCCTCAGATTTTCGTTCTTTCCTTGTACCACATACATAAGAGACGCGGAGCTCTTCTCATGTACCCTTCCGCTAATGAATTGGCTAACGAAGGCGGCACTCAACTCCTTAAAAGAGCCAATAGAGTTTGCAGGTAGACGACTATACCATCTTTGAGCCATGCCTGACAGAGTTTGAGGGAACGCCCTACACTTTAAGGCATCACTAGCAGGCTGCAGCAGCAGTGCGTTTGAGAATGTTCTGACATGATTTGCGGGATCGCCCGTTCCATCATAGGCCTTAATAGTTGGCATCTTAAATTTCCTTGAGATGTGGGCATTCATCACCTCCTCAGTAAACGGAGGTGTGGGATCGTCAGGGTCCCCAAGTGGCATCAGATCTTTGGGGTTACTCTTGGGGGTTTCCACCCTCATAGCTTCTCTTGTTGGGACATCAGCCCTCTTCTGTCTTCTTGAGGACCTCTCCAAATCTATAACGGGAATCCTTCCTGAGATTGGAGGGGGTCGAATTAGACTCTGTCTTGCCTGTTCCCTTGCCATATCTTCCTTCAATTTTAAGATCTCGGCCTCATAAGCCTTGATCCTTTCAGCAGTTGTCAAAGATTGTCCATCACGGATGTCTTGAGTCCTCCTTCGACGTTCTCTACTAGCACGTCGCCTCCTCGGGGCTTCATCACGATCATCATCCTCAGACGATGAATCATCAGTATAAGGGCCGGAGTAGTCATCATAATCTCGGTCCCGGATTTGTAAGGCATGACCACTTGGTCCTGAACCTTGAGTCATCGGGGGGTAGTTGGGCAGACCGTGCCTGGGATTAGTGTACAAGGGGAGATCCGTAGTATGGATCTGTACCCCTGGTGGCGGGTTGTTCGGATCAACAATCTGGAGAGAGTTGGTCGCTTGTCCTGCCTGATTGGACAGAGGCAACGTACTCTCAGCATGGGGGATCACCCCTGGTTGCTGAGAAACTTGAGAGTGGATAATGACAGCTGATGCTGGGGGAGCCTGTTGAATGATCGTCCCTGATGCTGGGGGAGTCTGCTCGGTGAGAGGTGGGGCAGAGCTAATTGGCACGGCCTGAGTTACAACTGGTGTTGTTCTTCGTGTTTGAACCATGGTTGATGTTGTCTTCCCACAGGCGGCGCCAAATGTTGTGGAATAAAATCGAAGGTTTGTAAATTACGGCTAGGGTATGTATGTTTTAAATACAAGGGATGGTGAGCTTCACGCTTTAATGGCTGTTCTTGCGTTCGAGACTAATCGGTCCTCACAAGATGCCTACGTATCTCTGTATTGTTAGAGAATCAAGCCAACGTAGTTCTGAGAATGAGGGGTCAGGCCCTTTATATAGGCTGAGAAGCCTTAGAATTAAGGTAGGAGTTGGAGACTTAATAGATAAGTCACCTCCTTGAGGAAAGTTCTAGACTCCTTCCTTGTAGGAGTCTGTTGCCATATCGAATTGGATGCCTTGGAGACTAAGTCTTGTAGAGATAATGTCCTTATCTGACACTTATTGCTGAGCTGTTTATTACCCCTAATATTAATTACGAAATTAATATTAAAAATAGGACTTTGGACCCTGTTGGTGGGCCCCATGTTCGGACCATACCGGGTCTAATTAATGCAACACTAAATGTGTCTTTAGGGCTTATTTTTAGCCCATATCACCATCCACATAATTCAAATTATAGAAATTATTCAAAAAATTTCCAAAATTTGTCTACACCTACTAAAGAATTCGGTAAACACATGAGAGTTAAGAATAAAATTCTTAATTTCATCATTTTCTTTTCAAAGATATACTCGAGAATCCAATTTAAGTGTCAGTTGCACAAGGATGACATATTTATTTGTATATCAGTTATTTACAAATGTACATTATACTTGATATTGTTATGAAATTTTGATGTTTAAAAATCTATAAAATTGGTTGTATACATATTGAAGCATGATATTTTTTATAACTAAAAAAATAAAATTTTGTAAATAATATAAGTCATCATTAACATATTTACTCAAAAGTTAAATTAATAGCAAAAGTAGGAAAGCGAGAAACCATTTTTATTTAATACATTTTTTAGTTTTGAAAACTATTTTTAATAATTCATAAATGTTAATTGAAAATTATGGAATTGTACATATAATTTATGCATAATATTAGTCCAAAAAATTTCGAACAAATAAGAAATAAAACTTTTGTGGTTAAAATAAAATAAATTTTGAAATAAAATAAACATCTAAAACTTTTCAAGCATTAATTATTGAATGCTAATATTAAATTTTAATAATTTTTAGAAGAAAGAAAAAGAAAATCAAGACACAAATTTTTATTTTAAAGAAAATATTGATAGCAATTTTTTGAATTTTCTATTAAATTTTTTTCTGTCAAACTTTTTTCTTTTAAAAATTGATTCAAATATTTTACTTGAATTATTAGTTGAAATAATACTCTCATAATATATCTAAAATTTTAACAATTTTGAAAAAAATCATAAACATAGAAATTTGCAATTACAATATGATCATTATTTTTATGATAAAAAATTATAGATATTAAATATAACTAAATAACATTTTTAAAAGCCAACACCCCACTCATAACATACATGCTCAGAAATAGTGTAATAATTTAATTAATTATAATATTAATTTAATCAACCACAATTTATTGGAACAACGAATGTAAAATTTATTTATCGATTTATTCGACCGAGAAAAGGATCAGGTTGATTTAATTTAATCGAATTGGTCACATCTCATGTGTAATTTATTCATGTAGAAACCTAAAAATTGCTAGATGTTCCTTTTGTAAATCGAAAAAATTTATATACTTCTATAACTTATCATGATTTGCACGATTTCCATGACAACTGATAAATAATTTTTGAAAAGTTAAAGTCATATATCTTTCAATAAAAAATTTCAGTAATCTTAAATGTGAAATATAAAGTGACACGATATATGTAATTTACGTTGTCATCTTGCCTGAAAATGTTTTTTATATATATATATAATTAATATTTTATATTAAACTGATAATGCCCAAATAAATTCTGCTAAATTTTTGTATTAATTAAACAAAGTAAATTACTATATTTAATTGGCATAACTAATTAATAATTATAATGCTATTAAATGCAAGCAAAATTTTAATAAAAAAATTCAGAAAATAGAAAACTCAAGAAAAATACTTTGAAACCATTTCAAACCTTTTTGAGTTTTCGATATTCTGCTATTTAACATATTTTAATTCTAATTTTAGTTGTATGTCTAAAATTTTGATAATTTTAAAAAAAATCATAAACATACAACATTATTTCTTCACAGTCAAATAGAACAACATGGTATAATTTCTTTATCGATCTAATCGATCGAGAAAGGGGTCGAGTTGATTCAATTTAATCAAGTTGATCAGAGTTCATGTGCAAAAGTGAATAAATGTCGATATTAATTTTGTATCAATTCTAGGTGTTAACCGAAAATTTTATATATATATATTTTTTTTTTGGCCAGAAAAAGAAGCAATTTCATTAAAACTCCAGCTCAACAAAAAATACATGAAAGAAATGAGGAAGGGCATTGTGTCACGGACCTAAAAGACCTCCCCTTGTCTTATCCGTGCGGCCTTAGATTTCGGCACCTCCTCGTGCAATCTAAGTCAGCCTGCCAAGAAAACCAACAAAGAGAACAAGGCAACAACTAGACAACACCACAAACTAAGCAAGTAGACAACTAGGTAAAGAATATAAGAGCAATTAAAGAAGGCTAGTATATTGCTTAAGAGAATACTTACAATGCTTGCACTTGCTTGCTTGTCTTGGGAGCAAATGAGCTCCTCTATTTTTACTACTACTCCTCCCTTGGAAGATTCTAGATCATCTTAGATCCAAGGGTTAGGATTTATTCTCTAGATCCTTCTACATCCTTTACAAGGCTTCCATATTCTAGATCCTTCCTAGGATATTATATTTACAAGAATTCCCCAGAATATTCTAGAACTAGAAGACTCCATAGAGGTTTCTATTGGACTTGGGCTTAATATTAGGACTTGGGCCTATGAAATAGGGCAGGCCGTACCATTCTCCCCCACCTAATGTGTCGACGTCCTCGTCGATCCTTCCTCTCGAAACCGCCTTACTTCATCTTCAAACTGCCACATGTTCGCTCCAGGTTCCCATGAAGCTTCGGCCTCAAGCAATCCCTTCCATTTAACAAGAAACTCCGGGTATGCCTTGACTCCTCGACGTGACACTTTTTTCTCCGCCATGATGTAGTCAACTTCCTTCTCATAAGAAGTGTATGTGGCCGCTGGTGCTCGTTTAGATACCCCTCGTTCTGGTTCCACCTTATCTCCATAATAGGGCTTCAAGTTGCTCACATGAAACACCGGATGGACTTTAAGTTGTGGAGGCAACTCAACCTTATATGCCACCTTGCCCACCTTCTTCACAATAGGGAATGGCCCTTCATACCTTCGAACCAATCCCTGATGCAATGGTCTTGTTGCCTTTAGACGTTGGGTGACTATCTTCACCATGACCATGTCTCCAACACTGAACTCTAGTGGCCTCCGTTTTTCATCCGCCCACTTCTTCATCTTCTTAGCGGCCTTGTTTAAGTAGGATTTTGCAGTTTCAGTTTGCTCATGCCAAGATTTCACGGTGTTGAAGGCTGTAGGACTACTCCCTGAATATCCCGCATCAAGTGTAAGTGGGGTAATTGGTTGTTGCCCCATGACTAGTTCGAATGGGCTCTTATTTGTAGCTTCGCTCCGCTGTAGGTTATAAGAAAATTGAGCCACATCCATTAACTTCGCCCAATCTGCCTGATTTGCACTCACAAAGTGCCGTAAGTACAATTCTAGCAAGGCATTCACCCTCTCTGTTTGGCCATCCGTTTGTGGGTGGAAGCTTGTTGAGAAGTGTAGTGCCGAGCCCATGAGTCTAAATAACTCTGTCCAAAACTTCCCGGTAAAGCGTGGGTCTCTGTCACTAATGATCGACTTGGGTAGCCCCCAATACTTAGCCACATGCTTAAGAAAGAGCTTGGCCGATGTCTCCGCAGTGCAATCTTTAGGCGCGGGTATAAACGTCCCATACTTAGAGAAACGGTCAACGACCACCATAATGCACCCGCAACCCTCGGATGTAGGCAACCCAAGAATATAGTCCATGCTAATGCTCTCCCATGGACGTGAGGCGATAGGTAAGGGCTCCAACAAACCCCCGGGGGACGTATTCTCCATCTTTTTTTGTTGGCATACTAGGCATGTCCGCACAAATTGTTCTACATCATCCCGCATTTAGGGCCAATAGTATGTTGCTTCCAACAAAGCCCTTGTCCTCTGTTGTCCCGGATGCCCGGCCCACTTACTATCGTGACACTCCTTTATCAAATTCCTTCGAAGATTCTCCCACTTAGGCACATATACCCTTCGACCTTTTGTATATAGGAGTCCTCCATCAAGCCAAAACCTCCTTGTTTTCCCACCTACAACAAGGTCCTTTAGTTGCTTGGCCATGGGGTCATGTTCCATCCCTTCCTTGATTACGTCCATCAACCCGTTCGCGAGCCGTGTGATCGACGCAAGTTCCCCTTTTCTACTAAGTGCATCCGCTACCAGATTGGCCCTTCCCGGTTTATACTCCAAGACATAGTCAAATTCAGCCAAGAAGTCCTGCCACCTAGCTTGTTTAGGAGTCAACTTCTTCTGTGTTTGAAAGTAGCTAGTGGCCACGTTGTCGGTCTTTACCACGAACCGACTCCCCAATAAGTAGTGACGCCAAACCCTTAGGCAATGAACAATGGCCGTCATCTCCTTTTTCTGCACCGTGTACCTTCGTTCGGTGTCGTTGAGCTTTCTACTCTCGAAAGCAATGGGACGCCCTTCTTGCATAAGCACACCTCCAATGGCAAAATCTGACGCATCGGTCTGTATTTCATACTCTTTCCCGCAATCGGGTAGCACTAACACTGGCTCGGCCATGATGGCTTCCTTCAATTCTTCAAACGCCCTTTGGCATTTCTCTGTCCACTCCCAAGAATTGTTTTTCTTAAGCAAATCTGTCAATGGTGCAACTTTGGCGGAGTATCCCTTGATAAACCGCCGATAATAGTTAACTAGCCCGAGAAAAGACCTTAATTCGGGTACCTTGGTAGGACACTCCCAGTCCTTGATAGCCCTCACCTTGCTATCATCCATCATAAGTGTCCCGTCCCGAATTACATGCCCAAGAAACTCCACCTCATTCCTGGCGAACGAACACTTCTCCTTCTTCATAAAGAGATCATTCTCTCTCAGGGTCTTGAGTACCTCTCGTAGATGCTCCATGTGTTCCTCCACCGTGTTTCTATAGATGACTATGTCAGAGATAAACAACCACAAAGCGATCCAAGAAAGGCTTGAGGATCTCATTCATCAACGTGCAAAATGTGGCTGGGGCATTTGTTAGCCCAAACGGTAGTACCAAGAACTCATATGCCCCATAGCGCGTGACACAAGCCTTCTTCGCCTCATCCCATTCGGCTATCCGAACTTGATAGTAACCCGACCTCAAATCCAACTTTGAGTAGAACTTTGCCTTTCCTAGCTGGTCGAACAAGTCAGCAATGAGGGGAATAGGATACTTGTTCTTGATGGTGATCTTGTTTAGTGCCCGGTAGTCAATGCATAACCGCATCGATCCATCCTTCTTCCTTTGGAACAGTACGGGTGCCCCATACGGTGCCTTAGACGGTCGAATGAACCCTCGTTCCAATAAGTCCCCCAACTGTTTTCGAAGTTCTTCCAATTCTGGTGGGGACATTCGATATAGCGCCTTGGCGGGTGGTTTGGCCCCTGGCTCAAGTTCTATCCTGTGATCAACTCCTCTTCTGGGAGGCAGCCCCTTTGGCAGCTCGGGTGGCATCACGTCCTCAAACTCGTTGAGCACTCTTGCTATCGGCTCTGGAATTATGTTCTCCTTTGTCTCGGTATCCTCTACCTCACGTAGACTCACCATGTAGGTCTCCTCGCCTTTCCTTAGTCCTTTCTTGACTTGCATGGCAGATAAGGTCATTGATCCCAAACTTCCCACTTTCTCGGGCACTTCCTTGATCCGTACGGAGCACGGTTCCTCCTCAAAGATGCATAATGACTTAGCATAGGGAACCAAGTGTGCTCTTGACTGTACAAGAAGATCTAGTCCTGCAACAATATCATAATCATCCATAGGAGCCACAGTAAAGTCGACCTTACCATGCCATTTCCCAATTTCCACGTGCACTCCTTTGACTACGCCTTCTATAGGAATTGGTGCCGAGTTCACCGTCTTCAATGAGGACTTGGCTTCGACCACTTTCAAACCAAGCCGGTCCGCTTCCTTCTTGCGAATAAAGGTGTGGGTTGCACCTGTGTCTACCATCATAAGCGCGTTCTTGCCATTCACCTTGGTCTCAATATACATAAGATACATGTTCTCCTTAAGATCCTCCCTCATAGTGCTTAGCAACTTGAGCGTTCCCATGCTCACATGTTCTTCGTCTTCCTCTTCTGTGGCTAAATCATTGAGTTTGTTCCTTTTTGGACAATCTCTAGCATAGTGCGGTCCATCGCACAAAAAGCATCCTTTGGGCTCCCTTCTGCTTTCTTCTCGGCGGGTCTTCCAATCTTTGTACCCAATTTTACCTCCATTGTCGGCCTTGGGTTGATCCTTCGCTCCCCCACCTTTGGCAAAGTTACTTCCCGAGCTCTCTTTAGGTCCTTTGCTTCTGCCCGATTCGTCTCGACCCTTGGAGCTATACTCCGTTAATGTTTCGGCGATGGTTAAGGCACTAGAAATATCTTTGACCTCCCTCCTTTGAAGTTCCATCTTGGCCCAAGGTTTCAACCCCTCCATGAAGTTGAATAAAAGATCCCTTTCGCTCATATCCGTGATTAGTAGCATGAGGTTGGAAAATTCTTCCACATAGCTTCGAATAGATCCCCCATGTTTCAACTCCTTCATCTTCTTCCGGGCCTCCAAATCAACGTTCTCAGGATAGAATGACTTTCGGAGAGCGGCCTTGAACTCATCCCATGTATCGATAGTTGAAGTTCCCTTTTCAATCTCAGCATGCTTGCGCCTCCACCAAACCCCTGCATTTCTGGTCAAGTATGGAGTAGCCGTCTTGATCTTTGTTGGTTCATCCACTAAGCCAAGAGAATCGAAGTATCTTTCCATGTTCCAAATGAAGTCGTCAAAGCTTACCGCCTCGCGCCTACCATCATACTCCTTTGGCTTTGGAACATCCAACTTTGGTGGCCGGAATGCATAACTTGGTGTTCCACCATTTGCCACAGCCTTCTTTACTATGGTCAACTCTGCCTCATATGCATCAATATCAGCCTTGAGACTCTCTAAAAGCTGCGCCGTTGTTCGTTGGAACCTAAGCATCTCACGTTCCACCTTTACTATCCATTCTTCATGGGCCGCCCCCATGGTTGCGACCTTAATTTCGAGCCCCAACTGATTATCCTTGAGGACTACTAATTCCTTCACGAGCTCTTCCTTGAGTGTTCTCAGCTTGTGATCCCATTCGTCACCCATCTCCTCATTCCGTCTAATCAAGTCTTTGATGCCCTGATCAAAGCCTTATTGCTCATCGTCTAGCGTCTCTAAGCGATCCTTCATAAGCCCAACGTGAGTCTCTACCTTAGACATACATTGTTCCATAGCGGCAATAACATCCCTTGACTTGCCACGGCCCTTAGTTTGATCTTGTGTGTGTGTGTCTGCCATAATGCCTTCTTATGAGTTTTCTTTTGACGTAGTTACGAACCTCGGCTCTGATACCAACTGTCACGGACCTAAAAGACCTCCCCTTGTCTTATCCGTGCGGCCTTAGATTTCGGCACCTCCTCGTGCAATCTAAGTCAGCCTGCCAAGAAAACCAACAAAGAGAACAAGGCAACAACTAGACAACACCACAAACTAAGCAAGTAGACAACTAGGTAAAGAATATAAGAGCAATTAGAGAATGCTAGTATATTGCTTAAGAGAATACTTACAATGCTTGCACTTGCTTGCTTGTCTTGGGAGCAAATGAGCTCCTCTATTTATACTACTACTCCTCCCTTGGAAGATTCTAGATCATCTTAGATCCAAGGGTTAGGATTTATTCTCTAGATCCTTCTACATCCTTCACAAGGCTTCCATATTCTAGATCCTTCCTAGGATATTATATTTACAAGAATTCCCTAGAATATTCTAGAACTAGAAGACTCCATAGAGGTTTCTATTGGACTTGGGCCTAATATTAGGACTTGGGCCTATGAAATAGGGCAGGCCGTAACAATTGCCCTTAATCCACCTACGTTCAGCTATAGAACTAGAACTCCTCGCTATGGAATGAGCAGCCTTGTTCGCAGAACGTTTAACAAAATTTAACTTAACGTTATGTTCTCGTAATGCACTTAACATATCCTTGCATTCTTTCACAACCCGGCCTAGATAGGATAAGTTAACTGTGGAGCACCTTATTGCCTGCACTACAGTGAGACAGTCCGTTTCCATGACTATACAGACCATAGTTTTTGCTTCACCCAGCTCAGTGCTTCTCTAATGCCCACTGCTTCAGCCAATACCATATCGATGTTCCCATGTTTGCAAGACACTCGATCTTCTATCAGGTCACTAGTATGGTCTCGTGCGATCATAGAATATGCATAAGAACTGGACTCCTCAAACAATGTTGCATCAATGTTAATCTTAATCATACCATCCGGTGGTTGCTTCCATTGCTTGTTGCCATCTGCTAAGGTCATAAACCCTAGATAGTTGTCAAATGACTTATCCCGAGCTATTCTCCATTGATTAAGAAAGAGATTCGCTGATTCAACAATCTCCGCAGGTTCCATTCCTCTTTGATTCCACATGACATTGTTCCTAATTTTCCACAATGACCAACAAATCATGCTTATTCTTTCCATCTGCTCATTCAAATTCTGATGTGAGCAGTTTCCCATCCATTCCATGATATTAGAAACATTATGATCCACCCCTTCATATATTTAGTAAAGTCCCAACATTTTATAGCAATAGGACAGGCTACGAGAATGTGTCCCGACACTTTCAAAATCCGAGTTACAAACAGGGCAATGAGGATTGACATTTACCTTCCTCAAAATGAGTTGATATTTCGTTGGTAAATAGTTTGAAATTGCTCGCCACACAAAATTTTTTACTTTCTGAGGGATTCTTATATTCCAAATCTTCCTCCAAATTTCTCAGTTATCCTGCCCGTTATATTGTTCTCCAGTTTCTTGAAGGCATCTGTAGGCACTTTTGATACTATAGTGACCTAATTTTTCTCCGTTCCAAAACCACGAATCAGCATCCATAGTACGTAGAGGAATTGACAGGATTAAGTTGGCATCCCTTTCAGAGAAAATATCCCTTATTAAGTCAGCATCCCATTCATTACCATCTGTCACCATAAGGGATGATACTGTCCTATCAGCTAGAGCTTCATTTCAATATACATATGGATTACTAGGAGCCACAGATCATTAGTAATATGCACACTACTTCCATTGGCTACACAATGAACAACTCCCTTTTTCAGAAGGACTTGGGCTTCTAGAATGCTCCTCCAAATATAACTTGGGTTATTACCCAACTTAGCTGTGAGAAATTAGCCATTGGGGTAATATCTGGCTTTGAAAACCCGACAATTTTATATACTTCTATACCTTATGATGATTTACACAATTTTCACGGTAACTAACAAATTTGTTCACGAAAAATTAACCTCGTATGTCCTCCAATTGCCCGAAGTATTACAGAATTCTTAAATGGGAAATAGAAAATGACACGATATAAGTAATTTTATGTCCCCATATTCATGAATATGATCTTACTTTTTTATAGATAATTAATATTTTATATTGAAATAATAATTATAATGTCAAAATAAAATTTGCTAAACTTTTATAAAAATAATTAGGTAAATTACATATATTTAATATGTGTAATTAATGATTAATTAAGATCATATAAAAACAACAAAAAAATTTATTAAAAAAATTCAAGAAAGAGAAATTCGATTTTTTTGCAGTGATCTTGAATATGAAATTAAAAAAAATGAAATAATATTAATAATTTTAAGCCACCATTTATCTAAAGATAATCATACTTAGGATTTGAAAGCTTTAATGTTAAATTTTAAGTCATCATTTTAAAAAGAATAATTTATTATATTGCTAAAATAAAGTTTGGTAAAGTTTTGTACAAGTAAAATATAGTAAATTTAGGTGTAATTAATGACTAATTAAGGTGTTATTTTATGTAAGAATATTTTTAATAAAAAGATCAAAAAATTAAAAATTTAAGTAAGATATCTTAAACGTTTCTGGTAACTTTTTGATTTTCTGACATTATAATATACTAGGTAACAAAGCCGCGTTACACGCGGCACGAAAATATTTTTAAAAATTGTATATATAATATCATTATTCGTTGAGTTTTATTATTTGAAAGTTGATATGATAAATTGAAACTTGTGTAAAATGTAATTAAATTTGAATATTTAAGAATTATAGAGAAAAGACAAGAAAACATGTTTTAATTAAACTCTTAAGTGTTAATAATAATATTTTCGAAAATATTGATGACATCTATTTTGTTGCATAAAAAATGTTTTTGAAATTCAATATTAATAAACATTTGTAAAGTTTGACAATGGATAAGTAAAAGTAACATTTTTGAAATATTTTGTTGTCGATGCAATTTAAATAGTCATTAATTACACCTATTAAACATATATTAAATTTACTCTATTTAATTTGTTTAAAAATTAGAAAATTAGTTTAACATTATAGTTATTATTTCAATATTAAATATTAATTATATATAGTTATGTTTATTTTTAGGTAAAATGACGACTAACAATTGTTTATATTGCGTTATTTTTTATTCCCTATTCAAGATCACTATAATTTCTTTTCGGATGATTATAGGGTAGCCTTAACTTCTCAAGCAATTTTTATTATCAATAATTGTGAAAGTCGTAATAAATTATGGAAGTACAATATATTTACTTAATATCTGGAATTGTATGCAAACAATACAGACATATTTTTAATTTTGCACATGAATAAATAATACACATAACATTATTATCAATAATTTTGCACAGACAGATATTATGAGAGGGGTGTTGGCTTTAAAAAACGTTATTAAGCTTAACTTCTCAAATAATCTTTATTATCAATGATTGTGGAGTCGTAGTTAATTATGGAAGTACACAGATCTTTATTTAATATCTGAAATTGTAAACAAATCATGCACATGAATAAATTACACATGAGTTATGACTAAACTAATTAAATTGAACAAACCCAACCATTTTATCGGAAGATTAAATTGATAAAAAATTTATACACCCATTGTTTCATTATATCGTGTCAAATAAATTAATATTCAAATTAAATAAATTCTTACACTATTACTGAACATGTATATTATGAGAGGGGTGTTGGCTTTAAAAAACGTTATTAAGTTGTATTCAATATTTGTAAATTTTGATCGTAAATATTACATTCATATTGTAATTTTTATTTTTATATGTTTGTGATATTTTTAAGATTATCAAAATTTTGTATATATTGAGAGTATTTTTCCAATTAATGATTCATGTAAATTATTTTTAAATTAATTTTTTATAGAAAATTCATAAGAGACCAATCAATTTTTAAGAATAATAGAAATTAATTTATCTATTACAGTACTTTATATAAAAATTTATCAAACGCGCGAAGCGCGGATAAGTTAGCTAGTTGGAGTAACATATAATTGTTAGAATTTATGGTTATTACCCTTAGCTTATTTGTAAAGATAACTTAAAATGTGCATTTTCAGTTTGGAAGTTTATATTTTGGTTTTTTTTTTTTAAGTAAAACATGGAATAATAAATTTTAGTTTTCTTTTATTCTTAAAATAAGATATATGAAAATGAGTATCACCTATCTTTTTTTAATTGGACTAACTTGTTGAAATAAGCTACTGTCCATAAAATTGAAATCAAGTGTGTAATATATAAACACATAATCATATTATTATATATGTGTTCTTGTAATTCAGATTTTGGGTTAAATAACATGAAATTCATTTTCCTTTAACAGTGAGTATATTTTTCTTACATATATAAGAAGAAATAAATATAGACCTGACAAATCGTTTTGTACATTCATGTCATGTACTTTAGGGTCTTGAACGAAAATGATATGATATTAAATCGTGTATATAAAATCTGAACACAAAATGACACTAAATTACAGAAATTTTTTCGTGTACACGAAATGAAATATGCGAATAGAAAAAATATAACAATTATATGAAATATTACTATGTATCCAAGTTATGAAAATATATAATTATATGTCTTAAAACAACATTGAGATGTTACAAAACAAAACTAAGAGTAGCATGCATGGTGTAAAGTCTCCCAAACAAAATGAAACCCTTTTTTTTATTTTTTCTTATTTCTCGTTAACAAAAATATCTCTTTGTATAAAATCTTTCTACCAAGTTATTTAGTTTTCTTAGTCATTTTTTATGCTTTGTTGATATTAAAAAAATATAGTCAACCAACCAAGCAAATTCAATATATACTCTTAGGTTAAGATATAGGAATTGATACTATTATTTTAATTCAAGAATACAAAATTCAAAAAGGCACCCTTTTATTAAAAATAATATATAATTTTAAGTGTATCAACCTTTTTATTTATCATTATTAATAATTTTTATAACAACAAATCTTAGTTGCTCTCTCTCTCTCTCTCTCCACCTTTTCCAAAAGATGCTAAACTAAAGTTTAGGAGCTGATATCAGTTTTTTTAAGTTTTTTTTAAAAATTTTCATATTGATTTTTCATTATTTTTTAATAAAAATATCATTGAGAGTCTAGTACCCGTTGCCCTTTGGTGGATTTCATCTACCAAAATATTAGATTTTGTACTAACTTCTTGTAATTTATAAGCCCTATTTTCTTTTCCTTGATTTTACTTTGGCTTTCACTAAATATCTCTCTTTATTTAGAGCCTGAAATATCTTGTTTGTGGATTTTGTCTATCCATGTATTAGATTTTGTTATATTAGTTCATTGATTTGGATAGTGTAGAATTACAGTTCTGGTCGGTTGTTTGAATACGTTATGACAAATCAGATATACATATTCCTCACATTTATAACAAATTGTTATATAATCTCGCCGAAAAGACTGTATAATTTAGTGGCATAAGCTAGGGATGTATTATAATTGAAGATCTGTTCAATGAATGGATAAAGGAAATTAGTGAGTAATTTACTATGTGTTTGTTCAATTTTAATTGTTTTAATTTTAATTTTAATTTTAATTTTAATTTAATCAGGTCAATTTTTTTTTCCCATTAATTATTGTATAGTTAAAAAATTTCGTAATTAAAATGTTAAAAGATGATTGGTTTAAAATTCATTCTAACATTTTAATACTTTACATAACTTAAAATTTGAATGTGTACTTAGAATAGTGTGGTAAATAGTTTTATATTGTTAATAATTTTTAATTCATGATTTTAATTGTACCTTATGATTTTGAATTGAAAGTTTGAGATATCAAAATATCTTTTATAAATATAATAGATTCATGTATTAATGTATAAATTTTTAAATTAAATAATTATTGTATTTAGAATAAAATTGTTAAGTAATCACTGAATAATATTGACAACCCAACACTGAGGCACACGTAATAATGTAAACAAATCAGTGTAATATGATAAGGATTGATGCCTACAATTTAGTTTTAGTAAGTTGCTGGATTATATATTGAAGTTTGCTACTGAATATTCTAATGGGATGTAACTTTGAGAGAATCCGGACTAGGGATGATGATAACCTAAATCGTTTTCTATTTTTTTTGTTAGAAATGTTTTTCTGTTGAATTTATTGGACAATTAAAACACGACACATATAATTCATATATACAATCGAAATAAAAAAATAATCTATCCAAGTATAGAATGCCATATAATAAAAAGATATAAAGTAGTACCTGATATGGGTGAAAAATAATCCGTAAAGACATAATTAATATAATATTTATTGGCTCATAAATAAGGCCTGAAACCCTAGTTGGGCATTAAATTCGTAGTTAATGATTAAGCCCAAAAAACAGCCCAAACCGGGGACGCCCGGTATAAGCTTGTTTCCAACATGGGCCTGATCCACAAACCGGGAACGTTCTATAAACAAGGAACGTTCTAGAATATCACAGGGATATTATGTAGCCACCAAGGCACCTAATTCGACATGGAAACTAACTCCCATAAGGAAGGAGTCAGAACCTTCCTCAATGACGGTGACTTGTCCACCAAGTCTCCAAACCCTATTACGATTCTAAGGCTCCCACAGCCTATATAAAGGGCCAGACCCCTTATCTCAAAACTACGTCTTGGCTTGATTCTCAACTCTGAGATACGTAGGCATCTTGTGAGGACCCGAATTAGGTCACGATAACGCAAGCACAACCATTAAAGCACGAAGCTCACGAACCATAGCCGCAATTCGATAACCCTACTTTTATTCCACAACATTTGGCACCGTCTGTGGAAATACAACATCAACCATGGTTCAAACATGAAGGACACCAGTTAACCAAGGCGACCACCGTCACCTCCGCTCTGCCTGTCGTTACCGAACAAGGGTATGTACCCCCATCAACGAGGATAATCACTCAACCTCAAGTTTCTCAAACTATAGGGACGACTCCCCACGATGAGAGAACCTTGCCAATGGTCGAGACCAACCAACTTCAGATGGTGGTCTCACCTCTGAATAGCCGTCCACCGCCCCTAGGAGTTCAGATTTCCACAAATACGCTCCCCATAAACACCAATCTGGCATACGGGTTGCCTAACTATCCCCCAAATCGAAGGGAACCTGGACCAAGCGGTCATGCCCTGCAGATATATGAGCCGTATCAACCACCTTACATTAGGGGTTTAGCCCCTCCTGAACAAGGATATTATGATTACTTCGGGCCTTATACTGATGATTCATCATCAGAGGATGATGATCGCGATGAAGCCCCAAGGAGGCGACGTGCACGCGGCACGAAAATATTTTTAAAAATTGTATATATAATATCATTATTCGTTGAGTTTTATTATTTGAAAGTTGATATGATAAATTGAAACTTGTGTAAAATGTAATTAAATTTGAATATTTAAGAATTATAGAGAAAAGACAAGAAAACATGTTTTAATTAAACTCTTAAGTGTTAATAATAATATTTTCGAAAATATTGATGACATCTATTTTGTTGCATAAAAAATGTTTTTGAAATTCAATATTAATAAACATTTGTAAAGTTTGACAATGGATAAGTAAAAGTAACATTTTTGAAATATTTTGTTGTCGATGCCATTATGAAAGACGTGATTGCTTAGTTTGTTGATAAATTTGTTTCTATGACGAAGAAAAGAAGCGAAATGTAAATGCGATAAGAAGTGTGATTGACTTAACTTGTTGATAAATTTGGTTGTATGACAAACAAAAGAGAATTCAAATGCATTTTGTAAGTCATGCTTCATATTTTTTGGAGTGATCCGACACTTGTATATATTCATTTGATTAATTTTTTTGAGCATTATTTGTAAGAACTTTATTTGTATGTAATATTTAATTTAAATTCATGGACACATGTTCAAAATGGTACTCACATATTTTAATACTTTATATCAAATTTTATAATAAATATGTACATGTAATTATATTCTATCTCCAATAAAAATGAATCTAAAAATTATTGGATTCTGAATAAACACTAAGTCGTTTAAAATTAATTATTTAATCAAAATGAAGATTCTCTAACATATTATCAACTTCATCAACTCCATAAAGGCCTCTTATTTTTTTTTCTACCAAATTACATTATCAACATAATTTTTATAATAAAAATTTATAAATTTTAAATAAAATGTTATTCAAAGCCGACACCCATCTCATAACATACATGCGCGATTAATTGATTAGTATTAGTATAAGAATGTGTTTAGTTAGAATATTAATTTATTCCAACACAATATAATGGAACAACGAATGTATAACTTTTTCATTGATTTAATCATTAAAGAAAAAGGTTGGATTGGTTCAATTTAATTGAGTTGATCGTACCCCATGTTTCATGTGTAAAAGTAAATTATATAATATTACATGTATTATAAATTTGTAGATGTTAATTGAAAAATTTATATACTTCCGTAATTTATCAGGATTCTCACGGTCACTGATTACGAATTTATCGAAAAGTTAAAATAGTTTATTTATTATTGCCAAAAAAATTGCAATGATTTTGAATAAGGATTAGAAATGAACTATATAAATAATTTTAGTTTATCATTTTAACTTGAAATAATTGTACTTTTATATGAATTATTAATATTTTATATTAATATAATAATTAAAATGTTCTAATAAAGAAATAATAATAACTAAAATATTTTATATAGATAATTATAATAACTATTGGCTAAAATTTTGTTTTAAGTATAAAATAAAGTATATTTAATATAAGTTTAATAGGTACAATTAATGACTAATTATAATCCTATTAAATGCAAGGAAATTATTTAATAAAAAATCAAAAATGTGGAAAATCAAGAAAAAAATTTTGAAGCTTCAGAGTGAAAGCTTCTTCAATCTCCGGCTATTATAATATATGTAGATTGGTATTTTAAAATTTTCCTAAAAAAGTGATTTAAAACAGTTTGTATGAATTATTAGTTGGAATAATACTCTAATTATATATCAAAAAGTTTAATAATCTTAGAAATATCATAATATGAAAAGTAGCAAATACAGTATTAAATAGAACTAAATAACGTTTTGAAAGCCGACACCCCTCTCATAACATATATGCTCAATAATAGCATAAGAATTTATATAATTAGAATATTAATTTATTTTGACACAATATAACGAAACAACATGTGTATAACATTTTTATCGACTTAATTGCGCAATAAAATGATTGAGTTTATTATGTTAAAAATAAAAAATTTGTCAATATTATTTTGTACAAATTCTAGATTTTAACCAAAAGATTATACTTCTATAACTTATAACGATTTCCATAATTATTGATAAAATATTGTTCGAAAAGTTAAGATCGTTTGTCCTACAATCGTTCGAAAAAAGTTTACAAAAATCTTCAGCATGTAATAAAAAATTACGCAATATGAACAATTTTAAGTCGTTAATTTACATGAAAATAATCTTAGTTTTATACATATAATTAATATTTTAAATTTGAATAATAATTATAATGCTCAACTAAAATTTGTTAATCTTTTATATATATAACATGACGTAAATTTAATATATATATATATATATATATATATATATATATATTCACAAATGTAATTAATGATTATTAAGATGCCATTAAGATGTCATTAAGATGCTAATTAATGTAAGAAAAAATTAAATAAAAAAAAGCAAAAAAGTGAAAATTTAAGAAAAATATTTTAAACGATTCTGGTACATTTCCGATCTCCTGGCATTATAATATATATAGATATAGATAGATATAGATTAGTTGGAATATTACTCTCATTATATAGCAAGAATTTTGATAATCTTAAACATATCATAAATATGAAAAATAGCAATTACAATACGAACATAATTGTTACGATAAAAATTTATAAATATTAAATATAACAAAATAACATTTTTTAAAGCGGACACCGCTTTCATAACATACACGATCAAATAATAGTATAAGAATTATATAATTAGAATATTAATTTATGTTGATAAAATATAATGTAACAACATGTGTATAACTTTTTTATCGATTTAATCGACCGATATAATGGTTGAGTTTATTATGTGCAAAAGTAAAAAACCCGTCAGTATTATTTTTATACAAATTCTAGATTTTAATCGAAAGATCTATATAATTCCATAAATTACTTAAGAAGTTAAGATTTGTTCTACACAGATCCGAAAAGATGTTTGCAACGGTCTTGAATATGGAATAAAAATTGATGCAATGTAAACAATTTTAATTCGTCAATATTTATATAAATAATCTTAATTTTATACATATAATGAATATTTTAAATTGAAATAATAATTATAATTCTCAAATAAAGTTTGTTAAAATCTTCTATATAAATAATATGAAATAAATTTAATATGTATGTAATAAGTATAATTAATGACTAATTTAGATGCCATTAAGATTCTACTTAATGCAGGAAAAAAATTTAGTAAAAAAACCAAAAAAAGTAAAAATTGAAGAAAAATATTTTAAATACTTCTAGTCCATTTCCAGTCTTCTCGCATTATAATATACGAGTCGACTAAGCCGCGCTTCGCGGCGGCCTTATAATTATTTTTCTAAAATTTTAAATAAAAATCATTTAAGAAAAATAAAATGACAAAAATATTTTTATAATATCAATATAAATTGGTGAACACAATATTATATAAATTAAATATACATAGATGATAAGTTAAATTATTCATATATTTTTCTATACCGATTCTATCTTACGATTTTTTAGGCCGACGCCCGTTGTATATATTATAAAAATACTAAGCATACACAATAATAAAAATTTAAATACTAAAATGCTCTTTGACTTTGATTTACTGATTTTGCCTCACAATTCTTTTTTAAAATTTTAAATATATCTAAAATATCAATATAAATTGGTGAACACAATATTGTATAAATTAAATATACATAGATAATAAGATAAATTATTCATATATTTTTTTATACCGATTATGTCTCACAATTTTTTAGGCCGACACCCGTTTGTATATATTATAAAAATACTAATCATACATAATAATATAAATTTGAATACTAAAATACTCTTTGACTTTGATTTATTGATTTTGCCTCACAATTTTTAGGCCGACGCTCGTTGCATATATTTAAAAATACCAATATATACAATAATAAAAATTTAAATATTAAAATCATTTTTTACTTTAATTTTGGTTTAAAAAACATAAAAAGCTGTAAGAGAATCAGTGTAATTAGAATTTGAAAGTGCAAAATCATAATAAAGTATGATGCTAACAGTGTTTAAAGAAAAATACATATATAATAACAACTATTTTGATGCTTGCATCACCAAAATTCTTTCCACAAACGTATACATATAAATCAAATTTATGATCAAAATAGACAAAGAAACGAAGAATGGTTAAAAGGAAAGACAAAAAGCAAACATAAAATTTTACATATATCAATTGATCATGATCACCTGGCACGATCTCTCTTCTCTGTCTACGTGAAGGTGGACATGGTGAAAACTGTATAGTTCAAACATAAAATTCTAATGCATAAATAAAATTATATAAGTAGATTATTAAAAAATTCAAACCTAAACTTTTGGGGTGAAGGCCCTAAATACCCAGCTCCCAAAACAATTGGTCTGAAATACCCATATGCGCTCAAGATGGCCCTATTTACCCACGGCACATGCATCCGTGAGATGCGTGTCTGAACACGCATCTGGGAAACGAGCATCTTTCAGAAAATTGCTTTATGTACTCGTGAACAGTGCTTGGGACACGCATGTTGAGCATGCGTGTCTTCAGATGATGTTCGCACTAAATCACGCAAGCGTACACAAATATCAAAGTTGTGGTTTAATTAACTAATTTAACTAACAAGCAATTTAACAGTACTAAGAATTAATTAACTAACGTGATTAAAACCAAATTACTTATGAGAGATAAAACATGGGATCCTAACTTCATTAAATACTTCGTTTAGAGTTGATGCCTTTAATCAGTGTATGTGACGGTTATGACAACTAATCAGACAACACGAAATCAGTACACGCTACCTTTCAGCGTACGTATACCAAACCACTCAACATCCATAAAAAAGATAGAAGCTGGGCAGACACCAATTATGTTTAGACCCTATATGTCTATAAGATTTGAAAACATAACGGTTGAGCACAAGTTATCCATTGAGATTACGTAGGGCAGTGTAAGATGGTTAAAATTACACTACAAATTATGCATGTCAAAACATCCATAAACCTATGCTAGCATGGCAAGTTCTACATCTCTATATACACTGTCGCTTCAATAGAGATTAACAATACAACTTAGATGTTAGCTATGCATCCAAGAAGAATAAGCACAACCATACGAGGAAATCAATAAGTCATCACACATAGATCTTTAAAGCAATCAAACTACTAAACTCGGTAAATAAATCCGTTAGAATCCCATGACAACGTTTAGTTCATAATCAAACGGCTCCTCATCATGGGATCTAGTGATAACATGAAATAAAACAAGATCTGAATAATAACGAGAGTACTAGAGTAATAAAGTTTAGAAAACAAATCCAAAACGAGCATCCAAAAGTATCGCCTAATTATAAGAATACAAAAGATGTAGATCTAAATCTCCGTTAGCTATCACGTGCTTTGGTAAATCCGTCTCTAACTTGTATCTCTTGTCTCTCCTCTGAAATTCGCCGTTCTTCTGTTAATAACATGTGTTTATATAGCCCCTCGTGCCTTGTCCAACAAGAAATTCCAAAACTGACTTAAAACAGGATTTCTGGCAGGTCGCCACAGCGCCCCCGCGCTCTCTAGAGCGCGCCCGCGCTCTCTAAAATTGCTACTGTTAGGCCGAATACACAATTAATAATCAAATTCGTATGAGAGTTTAACAAGTAAGACGTTTATGCACTTAAAAACTTCTGGTATTAAGAACCCTCTTCGTGATGTAAACTATCACAAAGAGCTGATAGGTTACAATAAAGATAATTCGTTGCACGATACCCTTCTAGGGTTAACCTAACTGTATTTATAAAATATACAGCTTCGATACAATCTCTAATTGATATTCCTAATAATCATCTATACAATGATATCAATTACAGATCGTCACACGTTGACCAGTAGACATTGCCTCCAGACATAGTTTGACAAACTCTGTCGAGCTTCCATCTGTCAGAGTTTACACTAAACTCTGACCGCTTCCAGCTAAACTCTGATAATTCACTGTAACACTAAAACACTGATTAAAACACATCAATTATATTTAACAATCTCCCCCAACTTGTTCATTAGCAAAAATGCACAAGTTAATAACAGTAATTGATGATGTCAAAACAAATAGACAAATACAGTGTTTATACAAATTCAGAGTTTAAGCTTATACTTAACAAAATCTACAGAGAATAAGAAAATCCTTACAGACTTTAATCTCTAATCTCTTCAAGATCTGGTGTAGCTCTGAGATATTCTATGAGCAATCTTCTTTCTGCATTTTCAAGCTCAATCTCCATAGCTTCTTTAATCTCTCTGAGCTGAGGATCAATCTCATCTGTCTGATAGATAGCAACTCTAAGATCATAGATTTTGTTTCTTCTCATCTCATTTCTCAGTCTGATAAATTTGACTTCTTCTGACTGTGAATTGAAGTCAAGTACTATGATTCCCAAATCAGTTTTTTAATTTTGCAGTACCTTTTTTCATTTCAATAAGATTTCCATTGTAATCCCTGTACTTAGGAACATATCTGCTATTATACTTCTCTCCTCTGATTGCCAAATTCTGAAGCATCCTCTGTCTGAGCACATTGGCAACTGATTGAGTCCTTTGACTATTCACCTTGAAAAGATATAGAACATATTCTAGTTCTTCCTAATATTTCAAGCCAATATCATTCTCACAAATTCTAAATACTGTCCCATCAGCCATGAAGTACAAGAGAAAATCCTTCTTTAAACTCTTCTGATGAACTAACTGTACTGATTCCAGTCTGTCCAAACTCTCTTAAGTGACACCACGACCTGGAACAGCCAGTGAAGAAGGATCTCTAGGACCAGTATATTGCCTTTTATCCTTGTGTGAACCTAGTCCACCCTTATTGTTTCCAACTTTACCAGACAAGGCTCTTCCATCAGAAATATTCATAGAAACTCCAGATAATATATTTGGATCATGAATTATTCCTTTCCCAAAAACTAATTTCAACTGAGAAGATTATAAAGGTGTGGTCACAACTTGTGATGCAACAGAAGTTGTAACTTTCTTCTGTGAACTTCTCCTTCAATGCCTTTCAGCTTGAGTTGAGCTTCTGTTGCCATTGTTTCCTTTGAAAACTGAGATCTTTGACTAACATCAGCCCTTTCCTTGATCACAACACCTTTAACAACAGGCCTAGGAGCTTTTCCTCTTTTTAACTTACCAGACTTTAAAGCCTTGAGATGTTCTTCTTGTAAACTCTTTTCTTCAGCTTCAATGTCCTCAATTGTAACTCCTTCCTCATTCTCTTCAATAAACAACTTAGCAGCCAATTCTTCATCAGTTTCTGTGGATTAGAAGGTAATAGCAAACTCTTGGTCTTTGAAGTACCTTGAGTATCAATGTTTATCCCAACAAACTGTGATTTAGAAGACTTGCTAGTTTTCAGAGTTTGAAATTCTAACAATTGAGTGGTTTGGATTTCACTTTTTATTTCCTGTTGAATAGATTAGGAGATAGAGAGAACAAAAAGATGTAATTCTTACATGTAATCTCTTTCTTATTATCAATGAAAAATTCCGTTTCTCTAATCTTATTCAGTGTGTTCTGCAATTTTTTTTATGTTTATGAACTGTTCTTAAAGGAATTAAATCAAAGAGAAGAATATGAAAACTAATTAAAGTAATCATATAAGGAACAAATTCATCAACAATAATCACAATTAAATCAGGAACAGAACAGAGTACCAATTCGAGAAGTGTTTTGTTCTATTCGAGAAGTCTAGCATTCGACAAGTCGAGGCGATATTTGTGAAAACACTATTCGATATCTCTGAGAGTCAACAAGTCAAAGTGTCATTCGATAACTCAGAGATTCGACATGTCTATTACTCTATTCGAGAACTCATGGAGTCCCAGAGAAAAGAGCTATTCGAGAAGTGATTCGATATGTCAATATAACTGTTAGGAGTTGTCCCACATCGATTGTGGGAGGGGCAGATTGAAAAGATGGATGAGAAAGATTGGAAGCTATTGGATAGGCAGGCCCTGGGTGTTGTCAGATTGACTTTGGCGAAGAACGTTGCTTACAATATCGTCAAGGAAACGACAACTTATGGATTGATCAAGGCGTTATCAAATATGTATGAGAAGCCGTCTGCTTCGAATAAGGTATATTTGTGTCGCTTGTTGTTTGCCACAAAATTGAATGAAGGTGATTGTGTTGCTGATCATGTGAACGAATTTAACTCTATCCTATCAAGATTGACATCAGTGGATATTAAATTCGATGATGAAGTACAAGCCTTATTGTTGGTATCCTCGTTACCTGACAGTTGGTCAGGATTTGTCACTGCTATTTGTAATTCATCTGGGAGCAGTAAGATGACTTTTGATGGAGTTCGAGATGCGATTCTTGGAGAAGATATTCGTAGGAGAAACTCAGGAGAGTCGTCAGGTTCCTTGTTGAGTACTGAGAGTAGAGGCAGAAAGTCCGATAGGGGGCAGAATCAGGGGCGTAGCAGATCGAAGTCACAGAAGAGAGGACAGTCCAAAGATCGCAAGGAGATTGTTTGTTGGAATTGTCAGAAGAAAGGTCACTTCAGAAATCAGTGTACGGCTCCCGCAGCTCCTAAAGGAAAGAAGAAAGAGGATAATTCAGCTAATGTAGTTGAAGAGGTGGTGAGTGACGATGCTTTGATTTGTTGTGTTGAATGTTCGGTTGAATCATGGGTTATGGATTCTGGTGCATCATTCCATGCTACCCCTTGCAAGGATTTGATGTTAAATTTCAGACTTGGAAATTTTGGTAAAGTCCGTCTTGCTGATGATGAGACTCTGGATATTACGGGCATGGGAGATATTAATCTCAAGACCTCTTTGGGGACTAGCTGGACGTTGAAAGATGTAAGGTACATTCCTGGACTGAAGAAGATGTTGATATCTGTGGGTCAGTTAGATAAGGAAGGGTATCGAGTTACTTTCGGAGACGGACAGTGGAAGGTTATAAAGGGGAATCTAGTTGTTGCTCGTGGAGAGAAAAAGGGGACGTTGTACATAGTTGAACAATCTAGCTATGAAGCAAATACAGTTGCTGATGAGATTGGGTCTTCAACTTTGTGGCACCAAAGACTTGGTCATATGAGTGAAAAAGGTATGAAGCTATTAACTTCGAAGGGTAAGATTCCAGAGCTGAAGAATGTGGAAGTTGGGTTCTGTGAGCCATGTGTTCTTGGAAAGCAGAAACGAGTTACTTTTGCAAAATCAGGGAGGACACCCAAGGCCGAGAGGTTAGAGCTAGTTCATACAGATGTATATGGTCCAACAGCAGTTGCGTCGTTGGGAGGATCTCGCTACTATGTCACTTTCATTGACGATTCCACTAGAAAGGTATGGGTTTATTTCTTGAAGAATAAATCAGATGTGTTTGCTACTTTCAAGAAGTGGAAGACCGAAGTTGAAAATCAGACCGGTTTGAAGGTTAAGAGTTTGATGTCAGATAATGGTGGTGAGTACAGTAGTGATGAGTTTAAAAGCTATTGCGCAGAATATGGAATTAAAATGATCAAAACTATTCCAGAGACACCGCAGCAGAATGGTGTTGCAGAGCGCATGAATAGAACCTTGAATGAGAGGGCCAAGAGTATGAGATTGCATGCAGGGTTGCCAAAGACTTTTTGGGCAGATGCAGTTAGCACAGCATCGTATCTCATAAATAGAGGACCTTCAGTTCCTTTGGGGTTCAAGATTCCTGAAGAAGAGTGGCAGAAAAAGGAGGTAAATCTTTCACACTTGCGAGTTTTTGGTTGTGTTTCTTATGTGCGTGTTAAAGATTCTGACAGGGACAAGCTTGATCCAAAAGCAAAGAAGTGTATCTTCATTGGTTATGGCTCAGATGATATGGGTTACCGTTTCTGGGATGAACTAACGAAGAAGGTCGTTAGAAGTAGAGATGTTACTTTTAACGAAAGTGCAGTGTACAAGGATAAGCTTGCAGTCGATTCTGAGTTTGCAAAGGAACAACATGAGAAAGAGAAAGCAGTGCTTGAAGAGATTACAGAAGAAGATCTTGCAGGAAATAGTGGGAGTTTGGGGAATGGTAATGACACGGTTCCAGTTACTCCACAGGCTGAGGTAAGAAGATCTAGCAGAATTGTGAGGCCACCACAAAGATTTTCTCCTTCAGCATATTATATGTTATTGACTGCGGATGGAGAGCCTCAGTGTTATTCAGAGGCAGTTCAGGTGGATGATTCAGTTCAGTGGAAATCAGCCATGGAAGAAGAGATGAGTTCTCTTGAGAAGAATGAGACTTGGTCTTTAACAGAGTTACCAGCAGGAAAGAAGGCTTTATAGAATAAGTGGGTGCTCCGGATCAAAGAAGAACCTGATGGCAGCAAGAGATACAAGGCGAGGTTAGTAGTCAAGGGTTATCAACAGAAAAAGGGTATTGACTATACTGATATATTTTCTCCGGTTGTTAAGATGACTACTGTTAGAATTGTGCTAAGTATTGTGGCTGCAGAGGAGTTACATCTAGAGCAACTAGATGTTAAGACCGCGTTCTTACATGGTGATCTTGAGGAAGACATCTACATGGTACAGCCAGAAGGATTTCAGGTAGCTGGGAAAGAAAACCTTGTTTGTAAGCTTATAAAAAGCTTGTATGGTTTGAAGCAAGCGCCAAGACAGTGGTACTTGAAGTTTGATAACTTTTGATGCTTCTAGAACTACTGTTGGGTTTGTGGAGTCTATCAGGTTTAAGAATCGGATTCTGACTTGAGTTAGGAATTCCAGAATTGGACTCTAATTAGAGTTAGGATTAGAGTTAGGAATTTCAGAATTAGACTCTGATTGGTTGACCCAGTTTCTTCTCTTATAAATACTCATGTAATTGTAACATAACACAACACAACACAATTGTGAGAGATCAATACAAAATTAGTGTGGCTTGTGGAGTAGGAATTTCCGAACCACGTAAATCTTTGTCTTGTGTGATTGTCGTTATTTTCTTGTTCTTGTTTATTCGCTTTGGGTTTTGCTTTCGTTGTTGTATGCTCAACAACTGGTATCAAAGCTTCAGGTTATAACGGTCCATAACGATCTCAATGGGTTCCAGAATGGATCCAGGAAGAGGCAGATGGGCTAACCCGGATTGGGCTTAAGGGGGAGCAGGTGGGCCTTCCAGTATGGGCCTAGGGGGAGCCAGATGGCCAGGAACTTCCAGTATGGGTCAAGGGGAGCAGATCACACAGAATGGAGGCAGATTCGACAGGTGTCGAGCCCGATGTGTGAAGGGGGAGATTGTTAGGAGTTGTCCCACATCGATTGTGGGAGGGGCAGATTGCTAGTTAATAAGCAGCCAGATTAACTCCATTAGTATGAGGCCTTTTGGGAGTTGTCCAAAAACAAATCCGTGCGGGCTCGGCCCAAAGCGGACAATATCATACTAATGTGGAGTTAAGGCTCGCTTAGCAAGCCCAACAATAACACTATTCGAGAACTCAGAGTTATCGATTAAGTCAATTCGAGTTCTCGAATCAATCATTTAGCCACTTCTCGAATACATTACGAACCACAAATCAACAATACACTTATTAACAGTTGTGAAAAGCCCTATTTACTCCAAAATTTTCAAATTATCCAAATGAAAATTTACCTTAGAGTACGAACCACGAATCAGCAGCGTTTGTCAATTCTCCAACTTTATCACCGAAACCCTTTCATAAATTGCACAGTTGTGAAAATATGTGTGTGTGAAGCAGAGTTTACTGAATCAATCTTTAGAGCATCTAATTTTTCATAAAATCCATAAAGTAAATCAATAAACACTGGATGCACAAACTGTCATAGTAAACACTGACTGTATGATGAAAGCTAAACTCAGTAGTAATCAATCTATATACAGTAATATTTAATTTATTTTATACCCCCTCTAAATATTTTTTTTAATTCTATTCATTCCAGTAATTAGAGGTTGGAACCAGTCACCAAAAATTCAAAAATCTTAGCCCTTATCATTTTGATAAGTTCCTGGGTCATCCTAGTATTTGACTAGTCACCAAAAATCAGAGAATTTTAGCACATATTATATACCAATAGGTTCCTCGGTCATCCTAGTATCCAACATAATCTCAAAGGAGTATAGCAACCTATTGATAACGTGTATTTTATACACGTTTTGTCTTTTATTCTTCTGCATTTTTGTTAGTTTCGAATGTTGTTTTATTAATATTTGTTATGTTTTTCATCTTTCAGTGCCTCGTCCTTAATTGTTGAAAAGATGGCTTAATTTGGGCATGAAAGCGAAGATTATTCAAGAGGGAAGTTAGAAGATGAAAGCTCGCGATGTCGGGAGGTGTTTAATGTATTATCTTGAAGATTTTATCTCGTACGGGCTATTGTACGGCCATTCGACAGGCCGTTCAAAGGAGCAGATTTCTGTAAGGGCAGCTGTACGGCCGTTCGACAGGCCGTACGACCCCTGCTGTGTGTTAAAATAAATATAGCCAAACACATCTCATCTTCATATCTTAACCTATATCACAACTTAACCTAATATCACTTCTAACATCTAACTTCTTTATCTTCTTCTTTGCCTCTTCAAGAACACAATTAGGATTAGTAGGAATTAGAGAGGAGACATTAATTACTTGTAATCTAGCATTGATTATGAGTAACTAACTCCATTTATTTGGCTCAAGGAGGATTTCTTGTACAAAACCCATTTCATTTAAGTAAGGTTTATTTTCACTCTATCTTGAATGCTTGTGATGTATTGCTTATGATTTTGCTTGGAGATTGTAAGTTGCTTCACCTTACTCTTCTCGTATCTTCAATTGCTAATTGTTTGTGCTAATCCGTAATCGTTAGTACATTCATTATAGTAGCACAAGATTTAGTGTACCTAAATCCACAAGATTCAAGTGCAAATACCTAGGTTGAGCTTCTCATCCTTGGGTTTGTCCTAGCCTCTCTTTGATTGATTCCTTGATTTGGTTAAATTGGTAGTGCTTCATTATTGGTTGCTAGTATCAAGAGAACTAATTTATGTGCTTCACTAAATTAGTGTTTATAATAGAAGAGAAATAAGTGATTGTGTGCTTCACCAATTATCAATAATCGATTTAAATTCACTTTGAATTTGAATTTTGAATCTTTAGTTTTTTTCATTAATTGGTTAGTGTTTTATTTTATTTTTTATTTTATTTTTTTTATTTTTTATTTTTTTTAAAAAAAAAACCAAAAACCAAAAAAATTAATTCTTTTTAATTTTGATTTTAGTTTTTAGTTTTCTAAAACTAAGTAATTATTTTATTTTAGTTTTAGTTTTAAATTTGATTTTTGATTTTATTATTATTTTAGTTTTAAAATTTGTTTTTTTTTTAACTAAAATTTGATTTTTATTTTTATTATTTTATTATTAATTGGTTAGTTATTTTAGTTTATTTTTATTTTTATTTTTAAAAAAAAACAAAAACAAATATTTTTATTATTTCTATATCCTTAATTAGTGTTTTGAAGTGGCTTTGTAGGTGTGGATTTCGCTTGTTGGTTATTTTTGTGGGTTGATTGTTCGTGGCATTAATTCAATTCTTGGCGTGCAATTTCGAAGTTGGATTCTGACAAGTATGAGTGGCTTTGCTCCCGGTTCTTGTTCTTTATTTTCAGGGGAGTTCTCTTTCACTCATATCTCTACTTCGTTTTGTTTGTCATGCATGAGGACATGCCATGTTTTAAGTGGGGGAAGGATTGTTTATGTATATCTTTATTGTATAATATGCGTAGCTAGTATTAGTATTTTTTTTTTTGTTTCATTTAATGTCCGTTTTGTTTGCATTTGGGAAATAAGTTTAGTCATGAGTGTGTTTACTTGTTTGTAAAATTTATGACATTGTGAGCTTGTAGCCTTGTTTTCTCCTATTACGTGTCTGGCATTATCAATTTGATGTGAATCTATAAGTTTGATGCACCTTATTGCACACACACACACACACACTTAAAATGGCATGAAAAGTCTAGATGTTTGTAATTAAATTGTGAGCATGACGATTATCTCTTAGCATGCATGGAATCAAATCGAGAAGATGTTATTACAACTTAAACCTTGTGAGGCCTTGAACGATGATTCTTTTGCTTGTGTGTTGCTCCCTCTTTATGTGTGTTTGTTGCTCTAGGGCTTGCATTAAACCTTCATTCATGGATGCACCATAATAAGGAAATTCTATTTAGGATAACCTTTTTGACCTTTTTAGCTTGTGAACCATGAAAATAATCCCTAGTTACCCCTTTGAAGCTTATATCCATATTTTTCTTCGTCACTCTCCCCTTTTATACATGAGTCATAGCCAAATACTTCACTCTCGACCTAGTTGAGCTAGTTGAGTCTTGGAAAGAATTGATTGATGAGCATGAGAATTTGGAGAAGTTGTGAAGAGGAAGATTCTAATTATTGTAAGTGGGAACTAGTTTGATGTGTATATCTAGATGTGGTTCAAAGTTCTTTGTAGTATTTATTTATGTTATGCATTCCCTTTGCTAAATAATAATAATAAAGGGGATGTAAAAAAAAAAGAGAAAAAGAGAAATAGAAAAAAAAACAATAAATCTTTGTACTTTATTTTGTTTCAATTTTCTTGGTAAATGTGGTTGTGTTTTGTAATTGTAAATGAGTGAAGACATTCTTTAATTTGAGAATTTGGTGGATGAAGCGAGCAAGCGTCATTTTGACTCAACTAGCGAGACTTTTACACCTTCCTTGAACTTAAATTTTCACGCCTTCACCCAAGCCTCATTACAACCCATTTTATGAATTCCTTGTTTTTGGTGCAATCCGGAATTTAGGTGAGCATGCAAGGTCAAGTAGAGCGCATGCATTTAGATTTGGAGTTGAGTGAAATCTCTAGCCCATACTTGTGTGATACATAATTGAGAGATATGAGATTTTTCACCATACAATTTCATCTTCTTAATGCGAAGCCGTGTATGCTTTGTGATCATCTTGTCTAGTGTTCACGATTGAAGTGCATTCATTCTATCTTTAATGTCATGGTTACATATTGCACAAGGTGTGTTATCTTGATTCTTGAATTGGTTGTTAGCTCGTTTTAGTGGATGACAAGGTGAATAGCTCTATATGTTTGATTTTAGTTACAAGTAGACGGCTCGGACATGTGAGTGTAGTAGTTAGCTTATTTAGTAGGTATTGTTAGTTTTTTGTTTATTGGTGATTTTTGTGATTTTGTGGGTACATCATCTACAAACCCTCACGAGACCTCACTCGTCCACTAGGGCTACCTAGGGGTTCCAAGGGCTTGTTGCATATGCCAAATGCAACCGTGATCACCTACGGAAGTGGTACTAGTTAGGAGTATATGGTTATGTTAATTTTAGTTTGCTCGGGACTAGCAAAGTTTAAGTGGGGGAAGATTTGATAACGTGTATTTTATACACGTTTTGTCTTTTATTCTTCTGCATTTTTGTTAGTTTCGAATGTTGTTTTATTAATATTTGTTATGTTTTTCATCTTTCAGTGCCTCGTCCTTAATTGTTGAAAAGATGGCTTAATTTGGGCATGAAAGCGAAGATTATTCAAGAGGGAAGTTAGAAGATGAAAGCTCGCGATGTCGGGAGGTGTTTAATGTATTATCTTGAAGATTTTATCTCGTACGGGCTATTGTACGGCCATTCGACAGGCCGTTCAAAGGAGCAGATTTCTGTAAGGGCAGCTGTACGGCCGTTCGACAGGCCGTACGACCCCTGCTGTGTGTTAAAATAAATATAGCCAAACACATCTCATCTTCATATCTTAACCTATATCACAACTTAACCTAATATCACTTCTAACATCTAACTTCTTTATCTTCTTCTTTGCCTCTTCAAGAACACAATTAGGATTAGTAGGAATTAGAGAGGAGACATTAATTACTTGTAATCTAGCATTGATTATGAGTAACTAACTCCATTTATTTGGCTCAAGGAGGATTTCTTGTACAAAACCCATTTCATTTAAGTAAGGTTTATTTTCACTCTATCTTGAATGCTTGTGATGTATTGCTTATGATTTTGCTTGGAGATTGTAAGTTGCTTCACCTTACTCTTCTCGTATCTTCAATTGCTAATTGTTTGTACTAATCCGTAATTGTTAGTACATTCATTATAGTAGCACAAGTTTAGTGTACCTAAATTCTCAAGATTCAAGTGCAAATACCTTGGTTGAGCTTCTCATCCTTGGGTTTGTCCTAGCCTCTCTTTGTTTAATTCCTTGACTTGGTTAAATTGGTAGTGCTTCATTATTGGTTGCTAGTGTCAAGAGAACTAATTTATGTGCTTCACTAAATTAGTGTTTATAATAGAAGAGAAATAAGTGATTGTGGTTTATTTTCACTCTATCTTGAATGCTTGTGATGTATTGCTTATGATTTTGCTTGGAGATTGTAAGTTGCTTCACCTTACTCTTCTCGTATCTTCAATTGCTAATTGATTGTTCTAATACGTAATCGTTAGTTCATTCATTATAGTAGCACAAGATTTAGTGTACCTAAATCCACAGCATTCAAGTGCAAATACCTTGGTTGAGCTTCTCATCCTTGGGTTTGTCCTAGCCTCTCTTTGTTTAATTCCTTGACTTGGTTATACTAGTAGTGCTTCATTATTGGTAGCTATTATCAAGAGAGCTAATTTATGTGCTTCACTAAATTAGTGTTTTTAGAAGAGAAATAAGTGATTGTGTGCTTCACCAATTATCTTGGTTAGGTAGAGTTGGATATATCTTGCTTGTTGGGTTGAAGTGCTTGAGTTTCCATAATCCTTGGGTCAAATGTCTCTTATCTTGTTAATTTGCTCATTGTGTTGTTGTGTTGGCAAATTTGGATTTTAGCCATTAACTTAGTTGTATTTTTGTAGCAATTTAGTTATTGTATGCAAAGTGTTTGATAAAACACCTTAATCAAACTCAAAACCCCCCCATTTACACACTTCTAGATTGTAAGAGGTAATCTACTCGAAATCGATATTGAGAGTCCTTCCCTGTGAACGAACTTCGAAAAACACTACCTTCACCTATATACATTTTGTTTGGGGTATTGCAGTAAGCATTTTTAATCTACCAGTGTATAACTAATCAGAGTTTAGAGTTCATCAACATCGATAGTTATTCATGAAAGGCAATGCACACAGTATTTATAGACTCAGAGTTTAGGACAAGATAAACTAAGAGATGCTTTAAATATGAACCAGTATCATGTTGTGTTAATTTTCTGTACAATCTAAGATTAGATCAAAATAACTCAGAAAGATTCATGATTAATTGCTGAGAATCATGCTGCATACATATTTCTTCATTGGTGTTTTCATTCAGACAAAAATCAACTCAGAGTTCACAGAGTTTATCAACTTATTACCAGTGTATGACATACAGGCATGCTAACAGAGTTTAACAGAGTTTGATAGAAAAAGCATGTTAACAGAGTATGCATAACAATATTTAATCAACAGAGTTCACTTAGCACTTAACAAATCAAGGAAATATGAGTAATACATTACATAAGTAAAATTTTAATCTAACCAACATTCCTAGTCAGAACCAGAGACCATTCCTAGTTCATTGACCAGTCTTGTAAATGTAGCTTCACTCAATGGTTTAGTGAAGATATCTGCAAGCTGTTGTTCTGTAGACACAAAATGTAGTTCGATATTCCATTCTTCCACATGTTCTCTGATGAAGTGGTACCTTATGCTGATGTGCTTGGTCATTGAATGCTGTACTGGATTACCTGTCATAGCAATAGCACTTTGATTATCACAGTAAATAGGAATTTTACTGTACCTCAATCCATAATCCAGCAATTGATTCTTCATCCACAAGATCTGTGCACAACAGCTACCAGCTGCAATATACTCTGCTTCAGCTGTAGATGTGGAAATTGATTTCTGTTTCTTGCTGTACCAAGAGACAAGTCTGTCACCAAGAAATTGACAACTTCCACTAGTGCTCTTTCTGTCTATCTTGCAGCCTGCAAAGTCTGCATCAGAATACCCAAGTAGCTTGAAATCTGATTCTCTGGGGTACCACAGACCTAATGATATGGTGCCCTTGAGATACTTGAAGATTCTTTTCACAGCTGTCAGATGTGGCTCTCTAGGATCTGCCTGAAACCTTGCACAAAGACAGGTTGCATACATGATGTCAGGCCTACTAGCTGTCAAGTAAAGAAGAGATCCTATCATGCCCCTGTAGTTTGTCATATCCACTGAAACTCCTGTGTCTTTGTCCAATTTAGTTGCTGTTGCCATGGGAGTTGATGCAGATGAACAGTCAAGCATACCAAATTTCTTGAGAAGATTTCTGGTATATTTTTCTTGATTAATGAAAATACCATCATCTGTTTGTCTCACCTGTAGGCCTAGAAAGTAACTAAGCTCTCCCATCATGCTCATTTGATACCTGGACTGCATGAGCTTGGCAAACTTCTTACAGAGTTTATCATTAGTAGACCCAAAGATAATGTCATCAACATATATCTGAACTAAAAGGAGGTCACTTCCTTGATTGAAATAAAATAGAGTTTTGACAATTGTTCCTCTGTTGAATCCACTTTCTAGAAGAAATTGAGCAAGTGTTTCATACCATGCTCTCGGTGCCTGCTTAAGTCCATATAGTGCCTTATCTAGCCTGTAGACATAATCTGGATATTTGGGGTCCACAAATCCTGGTGGTTGTTCAACAAACACTTCTTCTTCAAGCTTCCCATTCAGAAAAGCACTTTTCACATCCATCTGGAACACTTTGAATTTCTTGTGAGAGGCATATGCTAGAAAAATTTTGATTACCTCCAATCTTGCAACTGGAGCAAATGTTTCATCATAGTCTATTCCTTCTTGCTGTGAATAGCCTTTTGCTACCAGTCTAGCCTTGTTCCTTGTGATAACACCTTCACTGTCAGTCTTGTTTCTGAAAACCCATTTAGTACCAACAATAGATCTGTTATTTGGCCTTGGTACAAGGGTCTAAACTTCATTCCTTTCAAATTCATTCAACTCTTCCTGCATTGCTGTTATCCAGTCAGCATCTTGAAGAGCTTCTTCCACTTTCTTTGGTTCATTTTTAGACAAGAATGCATGAAACAGACATTCACTTGCAGTAGCACTTCTTGTTTTCACTTTTGCATCTGGATCAAAAATTATCAAATCAGGTGTATGTGATTTAGTCCATTTCCTAGCAGAAGGCAAATGACTTATGTCAGCATGTGATCCTCCCCCTTGATCCATGCTCTCCTGATTTTATTGTGATCTTTCTTCATTTTCTGAGACTCCCCCTGAACTTGACTGCCCAGAGTCAGAATTTGAATCATCAGAGTTTGATCCAGATTTTTCAGTTGACTCAGTATCAGTGTTTGAGTCTTCATCTTGATCATGCTCCCCCTCAACTGGTTCTTCCCTTTGTTGTGGCTGAGAAGTTTCTCCAGTGTTTACCAGTAGAGGTTCAGATGTTGTTTTAACAGAGTCTGTCAGAGTTGTTTCATCCGAGTTTACTTCATCAGAGTTTTAATCTTCATTTTCAAAGTTCAGTTGATCATATTCATCTTTGTCTTCAAGTCCAGTTATCTTCTTGTCATCAAACGACACATGTATAGATTCCATGATCACTTTAGTTCTCAGATTGTAAACTCTGAATGCCTTTGTTGACAGTGGATAGCCAACAAAAATTGCTTCATCTGCCTTTAGCTCAAACTTGGTCAACTGTTCAGGATGAGTCTTCAAAACAAAACATTTGCACCCGAAAATATGAAAGTATTTCAGGTTTGGCTTCTTTTTCTTCACCATCTCATATGGTGTCTTTCCATGCTTATTGATCAGTGTAGCATTTTGAGTAAAACAAGCAGTTTGAACAGCTTCTGCCCAGAAATAAGTTGGCAATTTTGCTTCATCAAGCATAGTTCTGGCAGCTTCAATCAAGGTTCTATTTTTCCTTTCAACTACACCATTTTGTTGTGGTGTACCAGGTGCTGAAAATTCTTGCTTCACTCCATTGTCCTTGCAGAATTCTTCCATTGTTGAATTTCTGAACTCAGTTCCATTATCACTTCTGATGATTCTGACTTTGTTACTTGATCCTTTGTCCAGAATCTTCACATGCTCTATCAGAGTTAATGTAGTTTTATCCTTCTTTGCTAGAAAATACACCCAAGTGAATCTAGTGTATTCATCAACAATGACTAAAGCATATTTCTTTCTTGCTATAGACATAACATTTACTGGACCAAAGAGATCAACATGCAGAAGATGATAGGGATCAGTGATTGAAAATTCTGTCTTGCTCTTGAAAGATGACTTCCTTTGTTTAGCCTTCTGACATGAATCACATAGGCCATCAACATTTAACAGAGCCTTTGGGAGTCCTCCTACAAGATCCTTTCTGATCAATTCATTGATGTTGTTCAAGTTCAAATGTGAGAGTTTCTTGTGCCAATTCCAACTCTCTTCACTAGACATTCTTGTAGACAGGCAAACAGCTTTTCCAACAGAGTCTATTAAGAGCTTGATTTCATAAATGTTGTTTTGCCTATGACCAACTAGAACAACCTTTCCTGTAGATTTGCTGATAACTTCACAATATTCAGGTTGAAAATCAACATGATATCCCTTGTCACAGATTTGACTCACAGACAGCAAGTCATGCTTGAGTCCTGGGACATGAGCTACATTGTTGATGATGACATTTCCAAGATTAATATTGCCATATCCCAATGTTTTTCCTACATTGCCATCACCATAGGAAACTTTTGGGCCAGCCTTCTCCTCATAGTCTGATAGCAGGGCTTTATTTCCAGTCATGTGTCCTGAACATCCACTTTCCACGACTAGGGTTGCCTCCCTGTTGCCCTGCGATCACAAGCAATTAATGAGAGTTAGATTTAAGGATCCAGACTTGCTTGGATCCTTTGACATTCTTAACTTTGTTAGCTTTTGCAGCGGAATTAACATTATCAGAGTTTGAGCTAACAGTATCAGTGTTTACACTTGCAGTATCAACTTTAACCCATTTCAGATTGGGTTTCAGTTCATAGTAATTATGATAGATAGCATGATATTCTCTTCAGGTATAAATGGAATGCCAAGTGCTTCCACAGTGTGTGCATAAAGTCTGTGGCTTAGTTCTAGCAAAATCCTTCTTTACCTCAGACTTGGAAGGTAAAGAATTTATATTTTTGTTTTTCTTGCAGAAATTTGCAAGATGCTTAGTACTACCACAGTTATGACATGTCTTTCTTGGAGAATAACTAGCAAGCATTGGTTTATTTCCTGAAGTGATGCCTACTTTTCCATTTCTGTTCTTATTTGACACTCTCTGTTTCTTAACAGATTTTAACTCCTTCAGTTTATGTTTGAGTTGTTTATCTGTCATTGAACCAATATTAACCTGTTTAACAATAGTTTTTACTGGTTTACTTTTAACAGCTTCTTTGTCATTTTTAGACAAAAATTTACTGGTTCCATGTACAAAATGAGGTCTGATTTTAACTTGATTTTGAAATCTTAGTTCATCTCCCTCATTATAACCTAGACCAACAGTGTCTGTTTAAAAAATCTGTTGAGTGTCCTTTCCAGAATTAGTCCAAGTCCTAATTTTCTTATTTGCTTCCTCCAACTCAGATTCTAGTTGTTTATATTTCTGAAGCAAATCCTGTTCTATAGAAACAGCATCATCTCTCTCTTTCTGAACTTGTTGCATGTTTTCAAGTTTTTCTTCAACAAGTTTATTTCTAACCTTAAGTTCAGAATTTTCAGATTTTATCCTCTCATTCTCTAAAGTCTGATCCCTATAACTTATATGCAATGACTTAAGATAAATTCTTAATTGAGCAATGTCATCAATATTATAAGCATAGGTAGTTAGAGGTACCTGATTTTCAGAAGTTTCTGATTCAGTAGTAGCCATGAGAGCATAGTTCACTTCTTCATCAGAATCTGAAGTGTCTGCCCAATCTCTGCCTTTAGTGTAGAGTACCTTTCCAGTTTTACCCTTCTTGCACTCAGGAGCATAGTGACCCATCTCCTTACACTTGTAGCATTGAATTTCAGACTTATCCTTCTCCCCCCTAGAATCTCTCTTATAAAACTTCCTGAAGCTTTTCCTGTCTTCATTTGAATCTCTAGAAAACCTTTTCCCTTTCTTGAAATTCTTGAAGCCCATTTTCTTGAAGGTCTTCACCATCAACACAGCCATTTTCCTCATTTCTTCTTCATCATCCTCAGAGTCAGATGATTCAGAAGAGTTTGAATCACAATCAGAGTTTGATGATTCACTTTCTGAGTGTATGACCAAAGCTTTTCCCTTCATTTTCCTTCTTGATGCCTCTTTCTTCTGAGGCTTCTCTTCAACATTAAGAGCAACAGACTTTGCCTTCCTGCTTGATCTCCTGTTTCTCTGCTCCATTTCCAATTCATGAGTTTTGAGCAGCTCATAGATTTCATCAATCTCTGTTTCAGCAAGATCATAGTTGTCTCTAATAGTGGTTGTTTTCACATCCCACTTTTTAGGTAGAGAAAGAAGAAACTTGAGATTAGAGTCTTCGAGATCATACTCTTTGTTGACCAATGACAGATCATTAAGCAATTTACAGAATCTATCAAATGTATCTGTCATGGTCTCTTCAGGTTTAGCCTCAAAATGCTCATACTCTTGTGTGAGTATGTTTCTCCTATTCTTCTTAATAACAGCAGTTCCTTGACATCTGACTTCAAGAGCATCCCATATCTCTTTTGCAGTGGTGCAGTTAATCACTTTGTTAGACATAACATTGTCTAAAGCACTATGCAGTAAATGCCTAACCTTTGCATCCTTAGCAATTGATGATAGATCTTCAGGAGTCATGTCCTTGTTTTCCTTTGGAACTATTTTAGCTTCTTCACCAGCAGCTGCAACAGATAGCTTTGTAGGATTGTGAGGGCCTTCATAAATCCTGTCAAAATATTCTGGATCAGTAGCCTCCAGAAACATAGTCATCTTGACCTTCCACATAGCATACTCTAATGGCCTGAGAATAGGAACCCTGATTGGTTCATAACGACTCACAGTAGTAGGAGCCTTTTCAGAAACAGTAGGTGTTGGTGGAGGAATTGCTGACATGATTATTGTTGTGTTTGGATCTTAACCTGTAATAAAGTAACAGATTGGCTCTGATACCACTTGTTACGCTGAATACACAATTAATAATCAAATTCGTATGAGAGTTTAACAAGTAAGACGTTTATGCACTTAAAAACTTCTGGTATTAAGAACCCTCTTCGTGATGTAAACTATCACAAAGAGCTGCTAGGTTACAATATAGATAATTCGTTGCACGATACCCTTCTAGGGTTAACCTAACTGTATTTATAAAATATACAGCTTCGATACAATCTCTAATTGATATTCCTAATAATCATCTATACAATGATATCAATTACAGATTGTCACACGTCTCCTAAGTCAACTTGATCTCTTTAATAGCTATCCAATCTTCAAAGATATCGCTTCCATAATAAATCTTCAATCACCGTTGACCAGTAGACATTGCCTCCAGACAGAGTTTGACAAACTCTGTCGAGCTTCCATCTGTCAGAGTTTACACTAAGCTCTGACCGCTTCCAGCTAAACTCTGATAATTCACTGTAACACTAAAACACTGATTAAAACACATCAATTATATTTAACAGCTACACAAGCGCACCCGCGCTCTTCACAAGCGGCCCCGCGCTTCAACCTTCTTGAAAAATTTCTGACTTTGCTGATTTTGCTTCTTTTCGCTCCGATTCTCTCGCAAGTTCCCGTCCTTCATTTCTTAAGTTCAAAACCACCAAATAATCATAGAAAAGTAACTTCATGCCTCTAGCTTGTAGTCCTACACAAACTCACTAAAAACACGTCAAAAACACCACATACTTGAGGTCAAGTAATCGATTTAAGCCAATACGAAGCATTCTAAGTGGATATAAAATCCACTTATCAGATGCGCATGTCCAAAATGCGTATCTGTAGCTACTGGTCATCGTCCTCAAGCTCGCGCCGTCGTCTTTTTTCCGATTAAACCTTTGACCATTCCGTTCAGTACTTTACAGGCATCTTCCACTAATGTGCCATATACTAAAATGTTCGTTTTTTCACCCTCTAGAAGCCTATACCATTGGATTTTCGTTGGTTTCGCCGGATTCGAAACCCCAAAAACCTGACCTCATTTTTCGGTTTGCTTTCCGGTGGGTTTATACACGCCCCTACGGGGCCAAAAATTAACAGATCAATGGATTAAAATGGAGAGGGAGCTGTGGCCTTCCTTTTGATGCCCTCAGAAGCCGTGGACATTATCGGAGTGTGGAGAACGGAGGAGGGCAATCGGAATGGCGATTTTGAGGGAGAGAGACGACCGGAGCTGCAATTGCAAGAATGATTCTGGGAATAAGTGACCTCTGTTGCGCATGTTCATCATGCATGTCTCAACACACGCATCCACGGGATGCGTAACACGTGGGTATATCGGGCCAATGTTCCCGCACATAGGCATATCAGGCCATGTGACTCCAAATCTAGGCATTTTGGGCATTTTCTCAAACTTTTGTCATAACAATATATAAAAAAATTGATGTCGTAAATTCTTAACTTGTAGTGCGTAGTAGGACTTGAGGAAACTCCTGAATCAGAATTGATAGGTGCATATTATCATCATGCATCATCTTTCTTTGATAATACAAATATCATCAAATTACATCCATCTTCTCTGTACTGTGACAAAACTTTTGCGTCTATTCTTTCATCTTACAAAAAACAAAACAGTTAAAATCATGACTAATTGTTTATGTTCAAGAAGATACAGATACTCTAAACGCAAACATAAATATAAAGAGAACTAATATTTTTGGACTACGGAAAATTATTTATAAATCGAGTAAATATGATTACAAACATGGTGATAAAATTTGATTATTAGAAGTAATGATTGTATATATATAAGAATATAAAATTTTTCTTCTATTTCGAATATATAATATAAGAATATAATTTTTTTTCTATTTTGAATATATAATTTTTTCTTCCCAACAAATTCAAAAACCTTTTCTATTTCGAATATGTAATTTGAATTCTTCTTCCCTATAAATTCGAGAACCTTTTCTATTTCAAAGATGTTTATGTTAATGTTTATATTAATGTTAAAAAAGAAAGTTTTGATTTCTTTTCTAAAAAATAGGGTCGAAAGAAGGAAGTTTGATTTTAATTATTTAAAATATAGGAGCTCTAGAAAAATAGATAAATATGAATCGAGCGATTCTAGAGCTCCTGCGGGTTCTCCTTTATATAATAGATAGATAGATGAATCAAGCGATTCTAGAACTGCCGGGGGTTTTCCTTTATATATATAAAATAGATAGATAATAGATAGATATAATAGATACTTACATATAAATTTGAAAACCTTTTCTATTCAAAGATGTTTATGTTAATGCTAAAAAAGGAAATTCTGATTTCTTTTCTAAAAATTCTAAAAATTAGTCCAAAGAAGTAAGTTTTGATTGTAATTATTTAAAATAGAGGAGTTTTAGAAAATAGATAAATAGGAATATTTTAATTGTTAATATTTAAAATTGAGAAGTATTACAAAATTTAAATAATAGTTCAATTTCAAAATGGTTTCGATTTTTTACTCTAAAAAATAAGATCTAAAAAAGTAAATTTTGATATTTTAGTTTTAAAAATATATTATCCAACTTAAAAAAGGTTTTAATTTCTTTTCTAAAAAATAGGGCATAAAGAAGGAAGTTTTGATTTTATTATTTAAAGTAGAGGAGCTCTAGAAAAATAGATAAATATGAATCGAGCGATGCTAGAGCTCCTTCGGGTTCTCCTTTATATAATAAAAAGATAATAATAATAACTAGTTGACTAAGCCGCGCTTCGCGGCGGCCTTATAGTAAAATATAAATTTAAGAAATAAATCGAAAATAAAATATTATAAATAAATTAAAGTACATAATATTGTACAAATTTTAATATATATATATATATATAACAAAATAAACTTTATATTTATTTTTTATGTCGATTTTGTATCACATTTTGTTAAACCGATACTCGTTTTAAAAAAAAATACATATAAGTCGCGTTTCGCTGTGGCCTTCTAATATCTTTCAAAAAATTTCAAAATATATACTATTTAAAAAGAAATCAAAATAAATATATCTATAAATAAATTAGTGAACAAAATATTGTAAATTTTTTAATATATATATATATATATATATATATATATAACAAAATAAACTATTTACTTATGTTTTACATTGATTTTGTGTCATGTTTTTTTAGGCTGACACCCGTTATTAGGGCCTGCACAAAGGTTCAAAACCGGACCGGACCGAAGACCGAATTTTATTGAATTCATGGACCGGGGACCGGACCGATCATAAACGGTCTTGGGATCGGATTGGACCGTAAAAACCCGGACCGGACCGGTATGGATCGGTTAGTTAATATTTTACAAACAAAATTAATTTTTATAATTTAATTTTCATTCTCGTTGATATTTAAATTACTTGATAAGTTAATTTAAGTTTAAAAATAAGTAATTTTATTATTTGTAAAGTAACATTAATTTGTAAAAGTAATTATAAATTATATATAGTATGAAATATGAAATTTATTCATTTATATTATAGTGTTTATATATACTATTTTATGAATTTATTATTTACCAATTTGGATCAGTAAAATATGTTATGTGTTAATAATTAATCATTAAACTATATAATTTAAAAGACAAAATAGTGTAAAATTAACTATATACATAAAATCCGGTCCGATCCGGTCCGGATCGGGTGTTTTCAGGGTTTGGACCGGATCGAAGATCGAAGACCGATTTTTTTTGATTTTATGGACCGGAGACCGGACCGATTATATTCGGTCCGGTCCTTGGACCGATAGACCCAGTCCGGTCTAACTTACCGGTCCAGACCGGAAAGTTGTGCAGCCCTACCTGTTATAATAAATACATATAGATAAAAAAGTAAATTTGATTGAGTTAATTAAAATAATACGGTGGAATATTATGATCAAGATCAATGAGAAGAATAACGACAAATTAACAATTAACAATAAATAAATAAGAGGGAATGATACTTGTAATATTTTAAAAAAATTCAAAATATAAATTTAAGAATGAAATTAAAAAAATATATCTATAAATAAATTAATGAACACAATATTATACAAATTTTAATATATATAGAAAACTAAATAAACTATATACTTAGTTTTATGTCGATTTTGTATCACGTTTTCTTAGACGGACACCCGTTGTAATAAATACATATAAACCGTGTTTTACGGTGGCCTTGTAAGTTTTAATTTTTTTTTCAAAATATAGACTATCTAAGAAAGAAATCAAAATATATATATATATATATATAAATAAATTAGTGAACACAATATTGTACAAATTTTAATATATATATATATATATATAACAAAATAAATTACATATTTATCTTTTGTTATATATATATATAACAAAATAAATTACATATTTATCTTTTTAAATAACAAAATAAACTATATATTTGTTTTTTTTTTGCTCGTCCATTCCGCCCTCCAGACGCGACGCCTTTTTTTACATTGATCAAATCAAAAGTTAAGAATCGACATATATCGCAAGTAAAAAACCTGTAAACAACTTATTTTTCCGCATAATAAACCTTCCAAAACTCATGAAGTCATCATTCCCTTTACACCCATGCGGCCATGCATAGTATATAATCAATTAATTATTTACACTTTGTTGACATCCGTAGAGTAACATAAATTTTTCTGAGAGTAACAAATAAAAAGTTTATAAAAAAGAATTATCGTAAACATTTGGCGCATACATGATAATTAAAAGAGTGCATAGATATTGGGATGTAAAGAAGAAAAGCAAAAAAGAAAAAGAAGCAATAATGTGAATAGGGTGATTTTATTTATATAAATGGATCTCTATTATATTTGTTATTTATTTAAGATTTCAACTTGATTTCGATTTTGATTATTATATAATATAATATAATGATAATAATAATATTTATGATTTCAGTTCAATTTCTATTAAAAAATAAAATTAAATAATTGTAGGGTTTATGATAAAATAAAGTAATACAAATATAAAGAAAACGATAAAGACAAATATAAAAGAAATGAAAAAAGGAAGTTATGATATTTCATTTATAAATATCTCTTTCTCCTTCAATTTTAAAAAGATTTCGATTTTCTTTTCTAAGAAAGGAAGTTCAGATTTTTTTTCTAAAAAATAGGTCCTAAAAAAGAAAGTTTTATGTTTAATATTTAAAATATACAAACTGTTCATCTGTATATTGAGTTTATATAGATTATTTCGAATATGATAAAATAAATATTAATTATTAAAAATAATTCTTTTCTATTTCGAATATGTGAAAAGAATTTATATCCTTATCCAAAAATTAGGGCATTAAAAAGAAAATTTGAATTTAAATATTAATTAAAAATAGAGGAATTCTAGAAAAAAAGATAAATAGCTTTCGGACGATTTCGGAGCTCATGGGGTTTTCCTTTATATAAATATAAATATATATATATATAGGGTTTTGTTCTAATAGAAACTAACTTAAAATAGAAACTAGAAACTAAACCTAAATTAAATATTTCAAGCTAATCTAATGACCAAATTAGGGGTACTCCAATACAAAAAACGTTTAAAATTATTTTCTCTATTCAACAAAAATATAAAAAAAAAATTAAAAAATTAAAAAAAAATTACTATTCACGTGATGACGTGGCACGTGAACAGTAACTTTGTTTTTAATTTATTTTTATTTTTTTTATATTTTTGTTGAATAGAGCCAAGAATTTTAAACGTTTTTTGTGAAGGTGCCCCTAGCGGGGCCATTAAAATAAATGAAATATAATTTATTTAGTATAGGTTTCTAGTTTCTATTCTAAGGTTGGTTTCTATTTGAACGCTAGCCTATATATATATATATATATATATATATATATATATATATATATATATATATATATATATATGGAAACTGGTCAACAGCCACAGTTGGATATTTTAATATATCCAACCAACCCATCTTATACCATTAAAACGTCCAGTCAACGGGCAGGATGAACAGTAGTTACGCTATATTATATAGCGTACTACGCTCTATTATAGAGCGTATACGCTATATAATATAGCGTAACAAATATTCCCATTTTACCCTTATTCTGTTCCGCTCTATTATATATCTTAGCCGAGAACAACACCAATTTCAGCTCAAACAGCCCTTCATGTTTTGAAATATCATTTCAAGAGTGTTCTTGAGTTTATACCCAATCTTAAATCATTTGGAGATATATTTTACACCATTACAAACTTAATCTACACCAATCTATACCTATTTCTACTTTACCAATCTTAGTTTATTTGTCAAATCTTACCCAAATTTGAAGATTTTGAAGATTGAGCTTGGAGTACCATTCCCAAATTAAGATTTTTGAAGATTGAGCTTGGAATTCAAGGTTAGCTCTCTATTTAACCCATGGCTTCTTTCATTTTTTCGAAATTAAAATCTCCTAATAAGACACCTAGTAAGATTGAGATTGAGGTAGAAAATGAAGATGTTAACGAACGTCCACACACACCTAAAATAATAGATCTTGATGATGATAATAATGAAGATGTTAAGAATGATGATGGTGATGTTGTCTATGATGATGTTGATGATGGTGATGATGTTGAAGATGTTGAGAATGGTGTTTCTTTGGATGATTTGAATGATGTTTGCCCATGTGTTGGTCAATTATTCGATAGTTTAGATGAAGCGGAGAGGTTTTATAGAGATTATGGTAGGCGTATTGGTTTTGAAGTCATAATTAGAACTACACATAAACGTTCAAAAAACAACAAGATTTGTTCGCGTTTGTATATATGTCGAAAGGGTGGGAGATTAGCCTCAAAATCTTTGGATGATGAAGATGAAGTTCCCAAAAAAAAGAGAAAAAGAGATTCTCTTGGTAGAACGAAATGTAAGGCGCGAATGTATGTTGTTCATAGAGAGAAATCAAATAAGTGGGAGGTAACATTGGTTCATTTGGTACACAATCATGAGATATGGCATTGGAATATTTTCGGATCCTTGGTTGGTTTTGAAGGCGGCAAAATTTTTAATTTGGTAACATTATAGTACCAATCCATATACTCCTCTAGAGATATGGCATTCAAAGGTGGTCCCAAAATACCAATACCATTATTCACAAATTCATTCCAAACAACTACATATCGTGCAAAATTGAGATAATGTTGATATACAAAAGAATGTTCAGATCTCGCCCTCAACGTTGACATATCATCCGGTGGCGGCGGTGGAATGCTTAATGGAAAACCAAACTGTCTTCCCACCCTTTCCGGAAGTTGATGTTCAACATCTTCAAAAAACACAAGGGGCACATGAGCTAAACCGGCTATAAGGGCCCACTGAAATTGAAGATCAAAAGGCCGATAGAAGCGAGCATATGGCCTCCACTTAACCCATCGTGCATCAAAGTTATCGAACTGCCCGCGATATGCATCAATATTGTGATGGACATTGAAGTACTTAGATTTTCCTGGGCCAACGGGAGCAACCGCCCATGCCAAAGCCCTAGGCCATATATACTCGGTTTGAGATGCTAGCTTAGGTTGTCCCGGGCGCAACCTCTCACGTGCCCAAAGCATCAATATTGTCAAGCATCCCGAAATAGACTTGCAATCCTTTTGACTTGCCTCAAATAAATTCCTATATAGATAGGCAAGTGCTCCTGCACCCCAAGCATACCCAACAATTCTAGAAGTATCAAGCAACAAGGGAATTAATCTTGGATGAGCAACATTGTTTGATTTTGTGGGGAACAATATCGCCCCACACAAATAAAACACATAACCCCGTGTATATATTTCTAGAAGCTCCCGATCCTCCTTGTTCGGGCATTTGCGATATCTCTCCCTCAAAAAATTTAATTTCACACCACCTCTCTCCAAAGCATTGTCCCTTTCCTCAAATGAGAGTGTCGGATCCGGCCAAACCTGTAACCAAAGATTTTTTACGTTAATTGCGTCACTCAAAGTTACCGCCTCTCCAACAACCGGAAGCCCCGTCAACATGTACACATCTTCAAGTGTCACCGTCATCTCCCCGAAAGTAAAGTGGAATGTGTTGGTTTCCGACCTCCAACGCTCCACTAATGACGTAATTAAAGCCACATCATTTTGCATAACGGCTCTTGGGTTGGTAAACATTCCGAAACCCCAATGTTGTAAAAGATGAATTTGATAAGGCTCTAATTCCCATTGATTAAGAAACGAGGTACTTTGACGGATTGTAAGTTTATCTCGATGATCACCAACCCATATTCTACTACTTATATGGTTTTCTTGGTCGGTAAGGAGAGAAGGATCAACCGGACCGCAAAAATCTTCCATCTAAAATCCAATATATACAAAAAATTTAATCCAAACAAAAAATAATCCAAACTACACAATACATACAAAAAAAATCCAAACTTTAATCTAATAAACTTTAAAATGCAAACTTTAATCCAATAATCCAAAATTTTGAAATAATTCAAAAATTCGAACCCTAATTCGAAATAATTCGAAAAATTCGAACACTAATTCGAAATAATTCCAAAAATTCGAAATGTACATACATACACGAATCTACACACATATATACATACAATTCGAAATCTACACACATATATACATATATACATACATACACGAATCTACACATACAAATCGAAATGATATATACATGCATACATACCTATAGGAATCTACATACAAGAAATAGACACGAAGTTACTCACTTTATATGCAGAAATGATGAAATTGATGATGATTTACTTCCGATTCCGGCGGATTTGCGATGTCCGATGGTCTGTGGATGATTTGCTAAATGTTTTGTAAAATTATGTATATGAACCACAATACGCTATATGATATTCTGTGTGAAATAAACCCGGTTTCGATAAAAAAAACCGTGTACGCTATATAATATAGCGTACTACGCTATATAATATAGCGTAAGTTTAAACCGACACGTGCAGGGCACGTGACAGATTTAGGGATAAAAAGGTAAAAAGGCTTACGCTATATTATATAGCGTAGTACGCTATATAATATAGCGTATACTTTTAAATCCCAACCGCCCATATCTTTAGTGGACGGTTATAGATGGGTTGGTTGGATATTAGATTATATCCAACTTTGGATATTAGATTATATTAAAACTTTGGATATTATATATATATATATATATATATATATATATATATATATATATATATAAGCTTTAGAACCTTTTCAAAGATTTTTATATTAATATTAAAAAAGGAAGTTTTGGTTTCTTTTCTAAAAAAATAAGGTCTTCAAATTTTAATTTTACTTATTTAAAATAGAGGACCTCTGGAAAAATAGATAAATATGAATTGAGCGATTCTAGAGCTCGTTTTCTTTTATATATATAATAGAATAGAAATAGATAGATAGATAGATATAGATATAGATATGATTTTTTTAATATAATTAAAGAATTAATTGATAGAGAACTAGAATTAAAAAAATATAAAAATAACGATATTCAAATAATAATTGGAGAACACAAATTTGATCCAAAATTAGAGTAATTAACCGACACAGTTCAGTCCAGCTGTTAATTAAGAAGACACACGGTCCAGTCCAGCTGGTAATCAAGATACATGTCCAGGTCCAGCGGTTGCCGAAACCACTTCTCTATTCTCTTTCTCTATATATAATCGAGCGATGCTATGATTTCTTTTTGTAATCTCTGTCTCAATTCTCTCTGTAAGTAAATCTCTCGCTCCTCTCTCTTTCTAATTCTCTCTGTTATCTCTCTCATCTCGCTCCTCTCTCTCTCTGTAATCTCACTCTTTCTGCAATCTCTTTGTAATATCTCTCTTTCTCTGTGCAATCTCTTTGTAATATCTCTGGTACTAGTGATTGATATAATTGATCTCTTTCTCTCTGCAATTTCTTTGTAATATCCTTGGTACTAGTGATTGATGTAATTGATGGAGGAGAATAAATTGAATTTACCTCATGGATTTCGTTTCAATCCGTTTGAAAGCGAACTCATAAATCTTTACTTGAAGCCTAAAGTTATCGGAGAAAATCTTTCTTGTAATGTGGTTGAGGAGAGACAACTGTATGGTCCTAATGCCAAACCATGGCAACTTTTCGACCCCGAAAACCATCCTTGGATCCTCTCTGAAGTCTCTAGTGGAAAGTTCGAAAAAATTGCTTATGCCTTTGTTAACTTAACCAAGAAAGCAGTCAATTCTACTAATAAAAAGAGTAATGTTGGAAGAGAACAATATAATAGGAAAGCTGGATGTGGTACATGGGATGGTCAAACTAAGCGCACCGAGATTAGGGACAGTGATGATAATCTTATCGGGGAGAGGTGGATGCTCGTATTTGAAATTAACGAGGTTTCTGATCAGGAGGATTTGAGTAGGGTAGGGCACTGGAGGATGCACGAGTATCACTTGTGCGGAGTTAACAAGGATATTCCTAATTTGTCTAATACTGTCCTTTGCAAGATCATCGTAAATCATTCCAAGAAACCAGCCATTAAATTGCTTCCAAACACGACTACTCGTTCAATTAAAGCTAGTGCTCCCGAGAAGAACAAGACGAATACTAAAAAATTGGATGTTGTGTGTTATTCGTCGTCAACAAACACTGCTGTTGTTGATACTTTCGAGGGGGTTTCAAAAAGTTGTGAAGCTTTTACTACTCCATGTGATGATGATGATCTTCTGGGATGGATAAATAGTATTTATGATGGGAGTTCACTGTTAGAGAAAGTTCAGAATGGATCGATGACGAATGATGATGATAACTTGGATTGTATTAATAATATTTTTGTAAGCAAAGAAGGGGAAGATGGGAATTTGTACATTAACACGTCTGAGTTTCCAAGCTATCCGGAGCACGAAGATGAGCAACCACCAGTAGATGTAACTAACAATCTGGGAAAAAGAAAACTTCAAGCTGAAACATCATACGAGGTGAGTAAAAGAGTTTGTTGCTGATCAATAACTAACCATTCAGTTTTCTCCTGCTAATAAGCATCCAGTTTTTCATGGCTTTGTCTACTAAAGTGGGATGTCTAAACCTTTCTAATTTGCGTGCGTTTTAAAGTATCTGCTATAGAAGAATTTATGTTTTCACTTTTCACCCATATCGATTAGAAGGGTGTGGTGGTAAAATTTTGTCTGAGTTTGATGCTAAGCAAGTGACTGACGGTAACTTCACAGAAGTTGACAACAATTTTAGTGCTTTCCAATTCTTTTTCTGTCTATTATGACCTGTTTTGAGATAGTTGATTTGTGTCGAAGTACATAGTTGATGCTCTTTAGTATATTGTTGATAGTTGATTCTCTTTAGTTGATTCTCTTTATGTTTAATTGTACCTTCCCGGGTCAAGATACATACACGACTGTGAACTTAAATGTCCTCAAAATGCAGGTCTCTATATCTTTAATAATGAATTCGGCTGTGGAGCTTCAATTTTCCTTCCACTTCAATGAGGGCGTGGTGCTTTTATGTGTTCAACTTAGAAATTATTACAATTTTTAAACACACTAGACTCTGTAACTAGGCAATTAACATGTACTAAAGCTTATAAATTAGATGCTCAATTTTTTCTTCTATTTCTAAAGAAATGATTACATTAGTCCAAAGATTTCACTATGACTATTTTCTACTAACTGTATGTATTATACTCATTGATCAATAAGCATATTAAATTTACAAATCAGGATTAATATCTGTGTATGTATGTTGATTAATATGTATAAATAAAATTAATGTGGATATTCAAATTAGTAAGGCATGCCAAAAACCTTTTAATCTGCAAATCAAATGACATCTTAAGAGATTCAAGCATTTGAGTTGGTATATCGTGTGCATGTAAATTATAGATGAAACACTAATTTGAATAAAATTAACGTATTTTCTTGAAAAGATTGTGATATTGAAAACAATTCACTGATCTCTCAACCTACTTGCAACCAAAGGACATTAGAAGAGAAGTCAAATTTTCTACTCGTGTATACATGTGCATGCGTTTATGTGTGTCGTAGTGGCAGAGAAAAGCGATTAAGCATGACCGGGTTCCTTAAGTATATTGTTATTGGAGCATAAAATCTATTGATCAAGAAATCTTAGCAAATTTACACGTAAGAAGTAAAGTTCTTATGAAACTTGTGGATATGAGGTCAGTCTCCTTGAACATTCACGAACCATATACATCATTTAATGGGATGGGTGCTGTATAGATGGTAGAGTAGGTCTTTGTAAGTGATCTACTAGTTGGTAAATAAAATTATCTGAAAGAAGCTAAAGTAATATAATATCTCATCCAGCTATCCGGGCAGCTAATTTGCAGAAAATCTGCCCGAATGTATTGATATATTTGTGTCAAGCGACTGTCAAGTAATATTTCAGACATCATAGAGGTAAAAGATTATAAGTATATTTCATATGTCACAAACGAACTGGTAATAGAGAATTTCCTAGTGCAGCAAAGCGTAGTTGGGATCGTGGAAAATGGACCTAGATAATTATCCAGTAGGCTAGTTTGATTCCATTAATTTTTTTATTATATGGTCAACTCCCTCTTGGGATCCCTCTCTTCAAGCTCCTCACCACTCTTTAGAGAATGGGGTTATGAAGGACTAAGGTTTGTTAATATTTATAGAGCTTTAAATTAAGCTAAAATTTCAATTAGGAAGTTGGTCAGAAGTGGACCATATGTATGCTTTATTATATTCTTTTGGGATTGCGTCATTTTAATTCCTGTAAACTTCTGCAGGCCTTTATAACTCAGGATTCTGGTGATCGGGATTTCTTGGTCCAAAATCTTATGTCTTTTGATGTTGTGGTCATTAATCATGTTGATGAAGGTTCTAACAAAGAGCCTTTGCAAGTTTCTCAGGAGGCATGTAACCTTGAATTCATTTAGGTTGATCATTTAGGCATGTATTATATTTGAATCTTAAATTATTTTCATTTTTTTCTTTTCAGCAGATGCATGCTATTGGGATATATTCCAGACTTGACCGAGTTTTTGATGCTCCTCCTGCCGTCAAGGATGTTCTGATAGGACAGTTTGGGCTGGAGTATTCTGTATGCTTCTAATTTTTAATTTGTTTGAAGGGTCAGGTTCCAATCAGGATCAACTTCTTCTTAGAACCTTAGTAGTACTAGTTATGTTCTGCAGAACATAAGGTTGTATTTTATTGTTAAATATATTTTTTGCACTACTTAATTTTTTAAATTTTCTATAAGAATGAGAAAAGGATTGTGTTTTTCAGAAGAAAAAATATTTTTTACAAATATTATGTTATATACAAAAAAAAAACATTTGTTCTGCAGAAAAGCACCAGATTTGTTTGTTTACCAAAAAACACTTTGTGTACTGCAGCATAACAAATAAATATTAGCTGTTGATTAAACACTCATCTATGGTTGATATTGGTTCTGTTTGATCAAAGTTCTAATATGATCCTGACCCTTCATTTGATATATATATCTAAGTAGACGGTCTAGTATTTTTCTCTTCTAACTGTACTCTAGATACCTTTGAGAACATATATATGTGCTTTGATCCATGTTTTCTTCAGTACATCGGCTCCAAGGAAACTGATGAGAGAGCTAATGAGATCCAGAGACTGGGAATCATGGATTTGTGGACCCCTGACAACCACTATAGGTGGTCCAAATCTAGATATGGTGATCATGTCTCAGCAGTTGTTGAATCAGTGAACCAGTCACGTCTTCTTTTATGCAGTATGAACGGTAAACAAAGTCAATCGAATTGCATGTACTTTTTAATGATATACACTGCTGTTCCTTCTCCAGATGTGGATGTTGTGGAGCTTGAAAGTCTTAGGACTAGGAAAAAAGTGCTAGAAAATGCAATTGCTGAACTTGAAACTAGTTTGAAAGTGCTTCAGAGTGAGCAAAGGCAAAATGAAGATGAAGCAGCTAAACTTCAGAGGGAACATGTAAGCCAAATGACCAAACATTGCATTTGTCATAGTTGAGCTAATATATATTCTTCTTTCTTTTAAGTTTCCATGTATCTAAATACTTAGTTCCCTAATCCTACTTTATAGGAAGACATTCTTAGCATTGTTCAACAAGAGAGAATGAGAAGACATGAACTTGAAAGCCGTGTCAGTAAGTATCTCCGGCACCTAATTGGTTTAGCACACCTCACTGTCATATGCACTTAAAGAAAGCCCTTTTGTTGGATACAGTTGATACTTTACAAATGAATATCTGTTTTTCAGATCAGAGAAGATCAAAAGTAAAATAATTAGAAGCCGAAGAAAACATGGACACTATCATGGCAAATCTCATAAGTTCTGCTTCAGACTTATATGTTCAGAGATTTCAGTGTGCAATTGAGATCAAGGTGGGATGAGATTTGGGCATTCATAGATGGTTTTAGCCTTTAGGCTGTCAACAACTTGTTTTATATGAATTTCTTCCTCTTTTTTGTCCCGTAACTTTTCTCTTTTAGATTGTTTCTCATTATTAATATGCTTTCCTTTTGGCAGAATTTGCTTGCTGAAACATAGGCTTATAGAAGATCATATGCTGAACAAAATATGGCAGTTATTGAACTCGAGTCTAAGGTATCATGTTTCTACCATCTTTGATATTAAAGTATATTATTAAAAAGCACTTAATCTTATTACCAGGATATGTGCATATTTCTGTCCTTTATACTACTTAATATCCCTCTATAAATGACCTCAATACCTCGTATAGGATAACTGAAAACAGTATTAGTACTAACCATGTATTTTAAATTACCATCTAGGCTACAAACTCTCAGTTATATTTAATATACCAATATTTTTTAAACTTTGTTATTAAGTACTCCCTCCGTCCCTCTTTAGTTGGCACATTTGCAAAAAAAAATTGTCCCTAAATAGTTGTCACATTCCTTGTTCCAATACATATTTTTATCAATTTTTCCATATATATCCCTTTATTTCTAATACCAATGTTTGACTTTATATTTAATATACACACTCATAACCCTTCATTTAATGTTAAGATTAAGGGCAAACATGGAAACAAATTACATAATTAATTCTTTCTTAATATGTGTGTTTTTTGCAAATGTGCCAACTAAAAAGGGACGGAGGGAGTAAGCTTTAATCAAAGTAATTGAAGTGCTAATTCCAATCTAATATGGGACAAGTGTTTAAATTTTTTATGATTCTATTTCATGATGTTGGATCAAGTAATACCTACCTTCATAACTCATTCACATTGGAAGAGGGTATCATTAATTTAACCTTATTCCTAATCGGCATTGTTGGCGTTCTCCTCTCTTTTGACTCTCTCGCTCCACGGATTTCATCAATATTTTGCAATATTGTACTGCACCTTGTCTATCCACATTGAGTTTGAGGAAAGCATTTTCATTTTTTATCAACTTCTCATGAATTACTATTGGTGCATGAAAGAACATATGTACCGAACATGCAGAACTAATTATATTGTTATGGCAATATGACATGTGCGGTAATTATAGTTGGCCTTCAAGTAACTCTGCTGAATGTAACTTAGTTTAATATATGTATATTCAATAGGCAGGGGTTTGTATATAGGTGGAAAGGTGAAAACTGTTAATATAATTTCTTCCATCATATCATGAATTTTTCATCTGTGTCAAAGGCAAAGTTTAAATAAAGCATGTAAAACTTTGGCAATTGATCAAATTATCAAATCATATCTTGTCATTTGTATGTTAGTTATATCTTCCTCGTGAACTTCCTCTTATGCTTGTTCACATTGTATATGTTAATGTATTTGTATTACAATTTCATTTTTAATTGTTTTATTGACCATATTTCAGATCAGAGAACTAGAAGTTGGTGTGAAGGAGCAAGAGAAGATTGCTGTACAAGCATCTCAACAATTTGAGTACTGTATGATGCCTTCTGATTATTCATTTTCCTTTCTAAGAAATTGGTCAAAAACAAATCCATATCTTGATATATAATTGCTACCAGTGATCCCGGATGTTAATTTTGGAAGATTTAGTAGCTTAACGATGAATAATTAATCATTATGTTTAGTTTCTCTTCTAGAATACCGTTACCTTTTTTTTTACTGACTGAAGTTTGCATACAAGCAAACCAAATATTCAAAGTGATGATGCTGTGGAGCAGGGTCTGTGGGAGACTGGGAGGGGAGTAAGATGTACACAGACCTCACCTCTACTCTGAAAAGTAGATGTGTTGTTTCTGCAAAGACCATTAACTTAAGCAACACAGATACAAGAGCTTTATCTACATTATGATAGACAGTATATCAAATAAAGAATGAACATGCAGTCAGTTGACAGGAAAATAGTATGCAAAATGATAACAAAAAAGTATTGAAACGGGGTTACTAAAATGAAACTAAAAAAAGAACTTATGACTTATATATCATCATAGTAATTATGACCTATAAAACTGGGCGACGTTGAGCATTTTCTGCTACTACCTTTCTCACAAAAGAATCTATCTGCCCAGATTGAAAAGAATCTATGTAAATAGGCACCTGAAAGTGCCAAAAATATAATAACGGAGTAAAGGAGACGAACTGTATATCTTTGTTGTTGGTCATCCTTAGGTACCGTGGGTGTATGGCTGGTTAAAATAATTGCGTTAAAATATATAATTAATTAAAGGAGGATTGTTGTATTACAAATAGGATGCTAGATAGTAGTAGTATATAAAAACTGAGTTAAGTTTTTTTCCTTAGTTGGGTTGACAAAAAGATGATTTCAAACCTTCTCCACATTTCAAAGAACTTTTATCCAAGCTGGGAATGACTCAGCCTTTCTCCTCTCAGGCTTCTTCATCTCCCACCTTGAGGGGGGTATTTATCGTATTGGATAAAACCAGCCAGCTTAGCTTAGCTCATTTCTAAGCTTAGCATTTCTATTTTCTGAGCTGTCATTTATTTAACAGATTAGTGCCATGCTGGCAGGCAAGGCTGTAACAAATTCCTCTTCATTTCTGTTAGACTAGGGCGTATATATATAGAGAGAGTACAAAATAGATAGTAAGCATTGTACATATTACCTGTTTGTAAAGATACATTTCTGAGTTGAATATACACGAGAACAATGCACATATTCTTCATCGTGTTCATGTTCTACTGCAACGATTAAGCTACAATGAACTCCGATTCAGATGAATAAAACTATTAATGCGCTAAAATCCTAGCTCAAATCTTAAAATTTGTCCAATCTTCTTCGTTCAGCTGCGTATAGGTCCTGGAGGTGAAGGAATATACTGTATGATTTAGTTGTTATTGTTCTTCATTATCTTTTCTGATATTATTCTTCATTATCTTTTCTGTCTGGTCTGTAGAGTGCACAGGAAACAAGCTAAACCATAACTCTTTACACACGAAATTTTCAGCTCCGACTAGATTTGAAAATATATTGGAATTTTTATTAGTACTAACTACATCTTAGTATAAAAAAATTTTAGCCTCTGTAGTTTTCTGGTTGGTCCATATGTTATCGATCGAGTTCGTTCTGTTGTGTCCTGTTTAAGCTTAGCTAGTTTCCATCCTTCTCCGTATTAAGTTCATTGCAACAATTCTACCAATGTGGTGCTTGTTTTTGCACGAATAAATTTACGAGATTAATCGAATCCGTATGCACTTATAGATTTAGTAAGTTCTAATATATTTTTACGTCAGCTGCAGTGATTCAGGTCTACCCGGAACAAACATTATATAAGAATGGTCGAGGCGCCTGACAAAAGTACTAAAGAGCTCAACCAAAGTACTAGTAATTAGTAAAGATGTAAAGCATAAAATTAGGCGTGCAGAGACACTGCTTTTATGGATGATAAAAGATAGATTAGATTTCCCAAACAATCTTCGTTTTGCTTCTGTCTGCAAGAGTTGGCGTTATGCACCGTTACCATACTTGAAGGATGCTAGATTATGCAGGGAGTTATGCACCGTTACCATACTTGAAGGATGCTAGATTATGCAGGGAGTCACCACCGTAGCTGATGATTAAGGATTTAAAACACCCGTGCAGATGTGAATTTATTAGTACCACAACTGGGGAGAGGTACAACATATTTCACCCGTGATCTTTACCGTAGAAAAACATTGTTCACAAAGCGAGGATGCTTGTTATTAGGGACCGAGATGAGAGCAAATAATAAGAATGAAATATCTTGCGGGCTGTGGAATAACGACACGGGGATTGACCACCGTCTCTTATTGCTTAATCCTTTTATAAAAAGAAAGATTAATTTACCAGATGGAGTTTCTTGGTTACTAATTAGTACATGCTGTAGAGGAGCATTTACCCTAGTAGATGGGAAACCAGACCTTGTGGCTTTTGCTGGTCTGGATGTTAAGAAAGGACCATATATAAGATTGTGGACTATTATTCCTGTGCCTAATTGTAACAGTTTGTGGACTGAGCACGCATTCAAAATTCCACCACGCTGGATTGGCTTCAAGCTAAGGTGTGTGGTTATTATTGGGCAGAACATATACATTGTTGGTGAAACATCGCAAGTCCTGGTTTTTAATTTGTCAAGCTATGAATGGGTTACAGGACGCGAGTTGCAGAGTCCTAGCATTGATTACGTTGATAGAAATGAAGGAGTACTTTGGAAGACCGCTCTCTCTGGATCTAATGGTGCCATGTTCAGGTTGAATGATAATTGCAGGGATTGGGAAGAACTTAAAGTTGAAGAGCTCGTGAACAAGTGCTGGTTTGTCGAGGCCTGGCCTAATGATGGTTATGTTGTATCAAAAGATATAGATCCTGCAATTAGTGAGGACCTGCAAAAAAATGGCTACTTGAAAAAGCGAGTAATACAATATTATCCCGGGGATGATCCTAAAACAGTCAGGCAGATCACTGCCTATATCAATAAATCAGGTGTAGAATTGGTAGATATGCCTTTCAACTGACCTGATTAATTTGCCTTCTTTGAATATTTTTTATACAAATACATAAAATTGATTTTTTTATTTTATTTTACAAATAACTCTTCCAAACGCACCAAATTCGTGAAAAAATTGGAGGTAGTAGGATTTTTGAAAAATATGTGTTTGAAGTTTTATATTATCCTAGTGGAGTTTATATGTGATGGCCAGTTGAGTACAATAAAATTTCGTTAAATTAATACTCGATATCATAATAAATTAATATTTTTAATGTGAATTTTTGGTTCCAACCCAACATAATAGCAGAAGTATAAATTTAATCTTAATTAATTAATAATTTCTTTAAATTAATAAATTTTCTTGGTCCCAACGATATTAATTTATAGAAGTTTTGCAGTATTACAGATGATTGAAGGGTTATTTTGTAACGTATGAACTGACCCAAGGAAGGTTGTTGAACTGATCGTTTGTCTGAATCATATGAATAACTCGCTCATCACAATACAAAACTTGGGTTATATTTAGTTCAGCTTTATGCCTTTAAAAAAACTTGGGTTTGCTCGATCAGGGTAAATGCCGTGCTAACCAATACTTATTTTGCTAAATTATTAATTTAGTTTTCAGTGAAATGAATTTTATCCAATTGAACATTTGAGTATAATATAAATAATTATCTTAGTAAAATTGTTCATTTATAATAGAGACATATGTAAACTCATTAATTTTGTTATAAAAAATTGATTATATATGTAAAACTATATTTTGAGACCTATTACAAAATCTATTAATATTGAATAAAAGTCATCCTTATACTTGTGGCAATCATTTTTTTTAAACATATACATTTATAAATTTTAAACTTAAATATTTTATTTTAGTCTAATATTAATTACACTATATAAGTAGTTCAATAAAAAATTGGATAAATTGAAATCTTTTTATATTATAAATTTTGAATTATTTTTTAATTCAATTTTAAATTTTTCTAAATATATCAATCGATGTAAAATATGACAACCTTAATGACTATGAAATCTAAGTTCAAATTTTTTTAATCTAAATATATGTTATAACTCAACCATTATATATTATATTATATTGATCAATATATTATACAAAAATTCATATGTATCATACTTTATAGTCGAAATATAATCTAAATGATCATTTTAAATACTGTACTTTTGTAATATTTATGATTCAAAAATTTATAACTTTTTTTATATTAATTTGAATGTTAAATATATTATTTTTATATATAACATAAATCATATTTTTAGAGTTTTCATTGTTTTAACATAATTTCAATTATTTTTCGTATATATTTAAATATCTATGTATTTAGACCAATCATATATTTAAATCATTGAAAGTCTAAATAGTTGGTCGGCCAAAACTCTGTGACTCACATATTTAAAATTTAATATACGTAAAAGTTTATGTGATGCAATTATTAATTATGCATGATTTGATAACTAAAATTTACATATTTCTTAATACCAAATTTAATTTTTTATTTAAATAATTTAACATCTACATGGAGACGTATGTAAATCAATTTTGTTTTTTGTACTCGGTTACATTATGTATAATCTATTTTTTTTTTCTATATCAATTACTTAAAATGGAAAAAGAGAATTGTAGAGTATGTAGAGTCGAGAAAAATATTTTTTATAATTTTATCTATCCAGTGTTTTAAAAATAATATAAACTAACATTTAATTTACTCAAAAAAAAGGATGAGACAAAAAAAGAATAGAGGTTGTTTATGTTATAGGATTTTTAAACAAAATTTAGAATCAACTCTATCATAATTAATTAAGGCATGAGTTTGAGACTAGAAGATTAGTGATTCGAATCTCAACTCAAGCATAATTTTATTAGTTTTTACATAATTATTAAATGATGACATTTTTATAATATTTAAAAAAATAGAGGTAAAACCGTAAATTCACATCCATTAAAATGGATATAGTAATAGATATTTATGAGTTGATTAACTTATTCTTGTTATTTAATATTCATTTTGTAAAAAATACTAGAAATGATGGTTTTTCTGTATCGTGCTCCATGAATGGAGGCTATAAATGGCTTATATAGGTACCTTTTTATAGATGCTCCTTTCGTTCGCTTTTGTTAGTCGTTTTAGAAAATTTTACACATACCAAGAAGGTTTAATTAATATAACATAATACAATTAATATTGCTATAAATTGACTTATATATAATATTGGAGGAAGAAAAATATTGTATGTTAATTTATTAGTGTAGGTGCATTGGGTGGGAAGTTAGTCATTTAATACACCTTGAAAACTTAAAATGACAATTAAAAAGGAATAAAATCAAAAACATATAAAGACTAATAAAAAAGAACGGAGGGAGTAACATAGTACGGGATGTTGGCTCGCATAGATGTAAGTAGTTTTTTTGAAAATAATTGATTTTTTTGAAAACGCTATCATACTCTAAGGACGTTATTTTAAATTGACTTATATATAATATTGGAGGAAGAAATACATTGTATGTTAATTTATTAGTGTAGGGGCATTGGATGGGAAGTTAGTCATTTAATACACCTTGAAAACTTAAAATGACAATTAAAAAGGAATAAAATCAAAAACATAGAAAGACCGATAAAAAAGAACATAACATAGTACGGGATGTTGAATAGCATAGATGTAAGTAGTTTTTTTGAAAATAATTGATTATTTTTTTTAATGCATAATATAAATATGTTTACTTGGGTATTTAATTAAAACGTTCCTTTTTTGATTATATTATTTTTAACATTTCAATACTTATGTGTCTATCAAAAAAAACTCTTTTGTTAAGATATTTTTTCTAATTGTATATGTTCCTGATCGGAAGTACTATTTAGTATACTTATTCTTTGGATAATTATGTGGAAACGGAAGTAATACTGGAAGGAACGTTATAATGGGATTTAATTACGGATCTAAAAGTTATTACTTTCTCAACATCATATCAATTTTAAACCCAAGTACTCTCAATTTTGGTGGAAACGATTTGACAAAAGAAATATTGATTTAACAGTAAAGTTTTAATTATTTTGACTCCTTATTTAGTTTAGATAGTTATCATAATAGTCATCGTAAGGTGTTTTCCTTTTTGAAATAAAAATTTTTATTTTCTAAATTTTTGAGAATTTTTTTTCCTTAGATTACTATCTATATATATTAGTTAAGTATAGATAATAAGCTTTTTGCATGAAAAAAACCCTCAAATTCCTCTCCTTGTTGGGTTTGTGTATTTTTTTATAAATGAAATGTTTCATTTCTTGAAAAAAAAAAACAAAACCTTGTTGGACGAGTCTAATTCAAATTATATCAGAATATGGATTAAGTATGACTTAATTCGATTAAAAAAAAGTATGACTTAATTATTTGATTAAAATTTGAATTTTAATAAAAGCCCATTGTGATTGGGTTTTAGTAAACAGATTTGTCTCTCGAAATATATAGGATCATAAAGTCTCCAAACTGATTACTTAGGAAAAACCAACCGAAGCTGTTTGAGAGCTAAAATATACACATGTTGTGTCTGCTGCAGTGATTCAGGAATATATTTGCGGCACAAACATTAAGAATGGTTAAAGGGAAATATGGATGGTTGCCGAAGGTGCTAAACAGAAGCATGATCAAGGTGCTCAACAAAATTACTAGTAAAGATGACGAGCATAAAGATTTTGCAAATCTGCCAACACTAGTTTTATGGATGATAAAAGATCGATTAGATTTCACAGACAATCGTTGTTTTGCTTCTGTGTGCAAGGGTTGGCACGACGCAACGTTATCATACTCTAAGGACGTTAGATTATGTAAGGAGTCACCACCGTGGCTGATGATTAAGGATTTAAAACGCCATGGCAGATGTAAATTTATTAGTACCTCAACTGGAAAGAGGTGCAGTATATTTAACTGCGATCTTTACTGTACAGAAACATTGTTCACAAAGCAAGGATGGTTTTTATTAGGGACCAAGATGAGAACGAATAGTAAGTACAAAAAATCTCGTGGCCTGTGTACTAAGAACGATACAGGGTCGGGCCGTCCTCTCTTATTGCTTAATCCTTTTACAAATAAGAAGATTGAATTTCCAGATGAATTTTCTAGGTTAGTAAAAGATTGTCGTAGGGGAGCATTCACCTTGGTAGATGGGAAACCTGGCCTTGTGGCTTTTGCTGGTCTGCAGTATGGTTTTATATCAGGAGCATGTATAAAATTGTGGACCATTCGTGTGACTGATCATAACAGTTCATGGACTGAGCATAGATACATTCGATATCCCACGATCCTGCAGGTCCTGCTGCAGGTTCTACTTCAGCCCAAGGTGTGTGGTTATTATTGGTCGGAACATTTACATTGTTTGTGAAACATCGAAATTACTGGTTTTCAATTTGTCAAGCTGTGAAAGGGTTAGCCGACGACATTGTTTTAGCCATGGCAATGTTTACATAGATACAAAGAAAGGAGTATTTTGGAAGGTCGGTCCTTATAGTCCTGCTGCTGCTGCCGTGTTCAGGTTGAATGATAATTGCAGGGATTGGGAAAAACTCAAATTTGAAGAGTTGGCGAGTAAGTGCTGGTTTGTCACGGCCAGGAGCTGCTATGACTATGATAACAGTTATGTTGTATCTAAAGATATAAGACCATCCGCAATGCAGAGGCCCAAGTCCAAGTTTTTTGGGTCCCACTTTTGATCCATGTATACAAAAACTGGATTTCCACTAAAGTTGTCCTAATTGCTCCAATGTAAAGCCGGCAAGTCCACCTTTTAATAAGCCCCATACCCCCATTCATTTACTCTATGTATTAAATTTAGTAAACAACATTACAAGAATAAATGATAAACGATTTATTCTAATGATAAATATTTATGTATGATTTTAAATATTTTTTATTTTTTAATTATACAAAATAAATGATAAACGATTATTTAAAAAATAAAATTTTACTTAAAAAAACTCATAATTAAATGGAAATACATTGTAAAAAACACATTATAAGAATAACAATTTTTAAAATTATTCAACGTATATATAACGTTAATATTAATGTTATTATTCAGATGGCAGGATCATGTCAATTATGCTGTACAAAGACCAAAAGAGACAGTGCAAGTAGTGTAGTAGGAATCTAGTCACACTAAAAAACAAAAAAAAGGAGATAAAGCCTCTTCAATTATCCAGCCACCAACTCGGGCTCTGGCCGAGTCCAACTTTTACTCCAATGCAAAAATCTTAAAGTGGATCCAAGACACTTTCGTCAACGCAGCACTTGGGCTCGCGTTGGAGATGGTCTAACTGATGCAATTTTTAAGGACTTGGTAAAAAAAGGCTACTTGATAAGGGAAAAAACACCATGTCATGATGAGGATGATCCTAACACAATCACAAAGATCATTGAGTACACCATTGATTGGGATAAAAGAAATGTGGAATGGCTAGATATGCCTTCAAACTGACTCCTTATTTTGCATTTGAATTATGTACTCAAAAGTTTTATATTGGAGCATAGCTTTTGTTTGATATTATATTGAAATAATATTATATTAATTTTATGTTAATATTGGAAAGAATAATTCTTTTGGAGCCGTTTTAAATTTTTACTAGACTAGTATCCGTACGATATGGTATGTTGGATCCTTGTAAATTGATTCACTTGATCGTGTCTACTTTAATTTTACGTGCGCAAGACCTTCTTTCGTATTTCAATATGGTATGTTGGCTGTCCGTGGACTTCACTTGGCTTGCTTCAATTTTACCAAATAAATACTTCTTAATTTATAATATTATCTCCAATAGTAATATATTTATTGACATTATTTTAAAATATATTATATCCTTATATATAATAAGCATAAGAGGTATCTTATTCAAATTTTTGGTCTGATCATTGTACTACCAAAATCATAAGATTCGTTGGATTAAAAATAAACCATCAAGATTAGATCACATTAAAATGAAAATTATAATCTAAAATGATATAATTAGAAAAGGTTGTATTAGAAATGAATTTAAAAAATATATACAATCTAAAAAGGATATAATTTAAAAAGGTTGTATTATAATTGAATTTTAAAAAGAAAATTATAATCTGAAAATGATATAATTATAAAATGTTGTATTAGAATTGAATTTTATTTATATTTTTATTAGTATTAAAAAAATTCATATTTACTATTTGGGCTCTATCTTGAGATATAGAAATCAGATTTTGATGATTTTACAATCCACGCGAACCTCATAAAATTATCTTTAATTTAGTGATGCTTTAATAATTATTAGTCAAATGGAAATACTCAAAATCTCAAGAGAAAATATAATTATGAATTTTTATATTAATCCTATTCAATGTAGAAGTCCTACATTGATAATGCTATTCAATATAGAAAACTTAAATTATATATGATTTAAATCATTGAAATATACATTTTCGTATTTCAATATAAATATACTTTTTAGTTTATAACATATTAAAATATAAAACATTTTTGTATGTTAGATCCAACGATTTTCATCTTAAGATCTTTGTCGTACGGAGGACCAGACTACCGATTATAAAAATTTTGGACAAAATCTCTCTTACAGTTATTATTAAAACAAGCTTATAACACGTGCAACGCAAGGCTCCTTTTCTAATATCTATAATTATATTAAATTTTTTTAATATTTATATGTTATTAATTTACATATCAATTTGTTGTTAAAAATTGATATATATATATATATACACAATATTATATAAAAGCCGAAACATTAAAAGTTTGGTTGGTCGGTACCTGTTGATTTTACTTATTTACCTTTACTTAATGGTACATGTTATTTTTACTTAATTATCCTTACTTAATTATTCATAGTTACCAATAACTAATAAATTTCCTTTTTCAGGTAAAACATGTTACATTTTCTATTTTTCAATAACTAATCAACTTCCTTTTTCACGTAAAATGCATTATCTTTTATATTTTATCTAACTAAAATTTTTTCTTTTTTTAAATACATTATGAGCAATTCTATTTAAGTAAACAAAATTATAATTATTAATAACCATTTACCCTTTTTAGCTAAAACACGTTACATTTTCTATTTGTTTCCAGTAAAACCTATTCGGGACACTTTATTTAAGTAAAATGGTTCATTTTTCAGGTAAAACATGTTACCTTTTCTATTTTTCAATAATAATAAATTTTATTTTTCACGTAAAATACATAATCTTTTATATTTTATCTAACTAAAATTTTTCCTATTCTAATAACAATACAAGCAATTCTGTTCAATAAAATAAAATATTAGAATTAGAATTATTAATAATTAACCAATTATCTTTTCAGCTAAAATGCTGAAATAAGTTACCTTTTCTTTTTTTAATTTTTTCCAACAAAATCTATTCGTCTAACTTTATTTAATAAAATAAAATAATAATATTATAATAATTAATAACTAACTGATTACATTTTTCAGCTAAAACATTTCATCTTTTCAATATTTTCAAACTAAAAACCATTATTTTTTAAAAAGAGAAAAATGTTCTTACACCTAAAGTTAACCTTTAAAATCATGCATTTGTTACCTTTTATTTATAAGGGTCCCGCAAGGGTATTAATGATATGCCTTTTTATTCAGGAACTATGTGATGTGTCTTGATTTCACTGGTTAACTTTAGGAAATTCTCCTACAGTTAACTATAGGATCATTAAGCCTTTTTAAAAATATCACGGACAACAAATATATAATTATCATCAGATCATATCATTTAAAATTTGAACCTACAAAATTCATATCTTAAAATTTTTATTTCAAATTAAAAAAAAAAGTTTTCATTATACTAAAGAACATCCGTGCATAACACAGGTTTTAAGCTAATATATATATCAATTTACATATCAAATTGTTAAAAACTGATATATATATATATATATATATACTCTATATATATATATATATATATATATATATATAAGATTTTACACGTTCAATTTAATATTTGCTCTATATTGAATTCTTGACATTTGATTTGGACCATTTTAAAACCCACAGAAAATTAACAAAATAATATTTAATTTAGTGATAGTTTAACAATTATTTTCCAATTAAAACTACGCAGAAACAAAAGAGAGAAGAAATTGATGAATTTTTACGTTAAAAATTCGGTTGGATTTATGAAATTTACTTATATTTCGTTTTGATTATCAAAATACCCTTCTTGTTATTTGAAGATGGTTCTACTAAGAACCAAATATAGTTTTAATAATAAGTTTAAAAGTGATTTTGTCCAAAATTTTGGTAGTCGGTAGTCTGGTCTTCAGTACGACAAAGCAAATAGAACCGTTAGATCATAAAATAAATAGATGAAAAACGATGGATTTAGCATAAAAATTATTTTATTTTTTAACATGTAAAATAAAATTATTTTATTTCATAACATGCCAACATAATAATATCTCCAATATATGTGGATAAAATCCAATTTTGGACCCCACTTTATTAGAATCAAAGTAAGCATTTGCACCTGTAAAATTAATTTAACCTTTTTTTGAATAGGTTAGTGGAAATCAATTTAAAATATATTTATGTACCTTTAAGATTCTTATGCCTTCGGATTAGGCCTACTATAAAGCATGCTAATAAATTCATAAATTTATTCTGTCATGACATATATAATGAGCAAGACATATCAACATTTTATTATAGTTAAGTATTTACAATGGTTAGTATATTATATTCCTTCAAGGAAAAGATTCACTTCAATATGTACTAGGATATCATGTATTATTTAGAAAGGAAGTCATAATAGTGGATTTCATGTATTTATAATCCTTCTAGGATTTTCAATATTCATCTATATCAATATAGCATCCCTTTAAGAGTTTATTTTCCTTTCAATATATACCTTGCTTTGGGAAACTTTTAAACACCAAGAAACACTTCATAAAAAAAATAACATCGATAAATTCATTTACTTTGATAATGAGGTGCAACTCATTTCAATGTTAATTAGAAACACATTCTAATTTTCATCTACTCTGGCCAGAGATTTTATGAGTCGTCACCTATAATCTAATATACAAAAGTCATATAACAGATATCATATTCCGGAATAATTTTGTGTTACATTACTAGTCCAAACCCCTTTCAATTTGATGTGGCTAGTTCTCGAGAACTTGATTTACTGCTTCTAGCAGTTTTGATCCTTCAGGGATTCAATAAAAATATTTTCATGTGGGTCATATAAAATTTAAATTATATCCTTCTTATATTGCCAAACGGTTTAGGATTCAAATAATTATATCCACCACAAGTTAATATGTCGCTTCGTAATCAATACAAGGATTGTACAACTACGTGAGCTTTATATTTCGTAAATTCTATTCATGTCCTGTTGACATTACACCTTTAGGTGAACTGCATTTAATGATTCGTATGGCGCGCTACCTTCATAACTTCTGGTGTGCGGACTACAGGTCTAAATAAATTCTCTTTGTAAATTGCCTCAATTATATTATTGTGTGTTTTGCCAATTTTGTCTACATTCTTTAGTAGAGTTTATTTCAAGATCCTCATTATCATCGAAAACCTCAAGTGTTACGTTAAATGTACATATCGTCGACGTCGATTTGATAAATGGTTCCATGAAATTATATATACATTTAGATCTCAATATTTTATGGTACCTTTATTTCTTCATTCTTTCGTCATGTCTATAGTCTCTTCTGGAGATCCTTCCAATATTATTGACTCCTCAATATATCTAACCATTATTAGTTGCTGCTCCTTTTGCATTTGAGGAGTTTTAGTGATGGAACATATTGGTCTATCACACTTCAGACGTTCTTTTGACACACTACTATCTTGAGGTTGTTTTTCTGGGACATTAAATTTCATTGGAGCATTTGTAGCTGTATATGTGACATAGTCACTCTTGAAGGTCAGCATATATATCTGACAATAATTATAATTTATAAATGAATTATCTTATGAACTTCAGGTTCGCAATTTTTTTAAAATATGAGGATCAAGATGAGGCAATGATAATTTATTTCTACAAATATATTCACCAGCCATTTTAGTTTCTCCCCCTGATCTTGAGAAAATAGACTCGTTAAATGGAGTCACGAATAAATACTTAGAGTGTTCACTGAGACTCATACTTTAATTTAATAATTCATCTAAGATAGTTGTGGTGGAACAATATGAGCTCACCAAAAGTTTATTCAAGATGGGGAGAACTTATGATAACTTGTTGGCTTGATGCGAATCAATAAATATGTGATATAAAATATTCGACAATTTTTCATGGACAATAATACTCATTTAAAATTTGAGTAGTATATTCACCAGCATTATATAAATGCCTATTCTTGATAATATGATTAACCAAACAATCGACCTCGCATACTTCGGGTTGCGATTCGATAATAACTAGGCATATATGTAATCATAGATTCCATCCATAATATAATATCTCAATGGTCCACATTTGGAGACTTGTTATCTCATACATATTTTGATATTTTCATTAGTTCATTCTCAAAGGTGATATCTTCGCCGGTGATCATGATCAATTTGCCTTACAAGCAAATAAAATAGGTACAATTGAAAATAATCTTCTGGTTCTTCAACGAACGTCCATATAAAGTTTAATTACTATTCACATATTTATGAAACCGGGAGGCTAAACCAGACATGCCAAACTTCTGGTTTTTGATGTAGTATAAATTATTGGAGGATATCGATATCGATGAATATCTCCGAACTACTTTTAGTTCCTTCGGTGAAACTTAAACCTTGAAGGTATTTGCTTCATATAATGTCTCCACATGATCGATTATACATCCACTAAAATTTCTTTATAATATACATGCTCTTCTAGAGCCTTTTGTTAAAAACATTATAATGAGACATCTAATATATATGATACTCCCACTTTGGATGACTCTTAGTTTGATGTATAGTACTTGCACAGTTGCACATCCTTAAAGTTTTTTTTTAATCAAGAGAAACATTTCTTATTCACTTTAATCGAATGTAATCATGATTGTGAAAGCATAACGATCACTACATGTATGGTCTATATCCTTTACTTTCTTATCAGTGTCACATTCACTTCATGGAATGTAGTACGCATTATTTTTGAAGTTCATAATCTTTAAAAAAATCATATATTAGTCGACCAGAAAGGAGACACGATAACAACTCAAAATTATATTAATAAACCATTTTCAAAATATTGTATCTGCAGGATACAGTTTATCGTCACAAGATTTACTCTTTATGTCAAAATTTTATTATACTCAAAGATTAAGAATTTCATTATCTTATGGATACATCCTTCAAGGATATTTATATAGAACTTATATTTAAAATATGATATTAATATTTATCATTCTTCAGGAATGTTTTGATAAAATTTGATCAAGTGCTTAAACACATGACATTTGTTTTGTAAAACCAGACACATCAAAAGATGTGTTATCTCATAAAATTTTATGTTCTTATTCACACAACTTCTGGTTGTTATTTATACAACTTCTGGTTGTAAAATAAATTTGTACAACTTCTAGTTGTAAAAGTTTTATAATTTTTTTTTAAAATTAATTTTCTTTTACACAACTTCTAGCTGTAATATTTAATTTCGAAGTTATATTTTACGCAGCCTCTGATTGTAATATTTCATTTCGAAAGAAATTTGTAGTATTGAGAATTTACAAATTACTAAGTGCACTGTAAATCATGGTGTTACGCCATATTTTCGGTTACCTCCAATATCTCCCAAATTTCCAAATATGAATCTAATAATAATTAACTTAACCCCCAAGTTAATTATTTTCTCTCTATGAAACGAGGAATTATCTCCAATTAATGATAGAAAATATCTCTAAACGATATCCTTCAAATCATGAAGGTATCCCAACGCGAATATAATTCAAAGAGATAAAATCTACTAATTCCCAAAATACATCCCTTAACAATCATAGGGATTAAAAACCAATCCTTTTTTAACAGAACTGCGTTGGCTTGATCCTTATAAATATAAGGTACGCAGGCATCTTGGAAAAGGATCCGACACATCTAACAAGTCGAGACACCTCTCAAGTCCAGCTCCAAACATCCAAAATCCCAAATCCCCCTATTTTCATGATTTCGTTATTCCAGCAACCTCCGAAATTTGTTATCACCAAATTCCTCCGTTAACAATTGGCGCTAGAAGGAGGGGATATATTTTTGATTGTGGAGGACAATCAATTCATACGCATGGGGGGTTATTATGGATCTGGAGCTGCTGTAATGGAGGAGCTAAGCGGTGGAGGCGGTGGATCTATTCCGAATTAAGATAAGTTTTCTTGTAATTTTGTCCATACAAGTTAATTATCTTATAAAATTCATAGTAAATTCAATACATGTCGGATTTCGATGATTTTTAATGATTCGGAAAGCTTCTTAAATTGTCTATAACTTTCGTTCTTTGAGTTTTCTCAGATTATATATCGATCTATCCTCGAAATCACAAAAAACAATCAGATCTCGTTTTTTAGCATCAAGAAATCAATCAGCAGACGTTTTACTAGATTCCCGATTCGTTATAAGTCCGTTTTTGATGAGCCATATATTGTCGGAAAGATATTTTCGTTATCTACAACTTTTGTGTTTTGTGTTTTTGAAGAAAAATTTTTTTACAAGGTAGAAAACGTCAAAAACAGTTCTGGACAGAATTTGAATTGAGAAGATTTTCAAGATTTTAGGTGTAATCTTCATTATACATTATTTTGGATGGCTCTTAATTAATGAGTTTATTATTTTAGATGGTCCTCCTTTGCAGGGGTATTATTTTAGAAGGCTCTTAATTAAAGAGTTTATTATTTTAGAAGGTCCTCCTTTGCAGGGGGTAATATTTTGCAAGACTCTTGTTCGAAGAGTTAATTATTTTCGAAGGCCCTCCTTTGTATGGGTAATATTTTGGAAGACTTTTATTCGAAGATTTGATTTTTTAGAAGAGCCTTCAAGTGTTGCTGATATTTTTTGGAAGAATCTTGAGATATTGATATGACTTTGGGAAGATGACCTCCTCTAAGGAGGGTCTCCCTTATTTTTTTGTGTTAGACGACCTCCTCCAAGGAGGGTCTTTGTGATTTATTTAAAAGACGATCTCCTCTAAGGAGAGTCTTAGTGAAAATGAAGCGAACTTCGGAAAATCCACCTCTTGTGAGGAGGGTATTTCTGGAATGGGGAACGACCTCCTTTGAGGAGGGTATCCCAAATTTATCAAAATCCTTTCAAAAACCGTACTTCCGGGGGGGATGTCCGTACTTCCGGCGCCTCATCAAGGTTCGAGCTTCGGAAAGTCCACCTCCTGTGAGGAGGGTATTTCTGAACAAAAACTGATCTCCTTTGAGGAGAGTACCCTAAATTACTAAATCCTTGCAAAAACCGTACTTCCGGGGGGGATGTCCGTACTTCCGGCGCCTCATCAAGGTTCGAGCTTCGGGAAATCCACCTCCTATGAGGAGGGATATCTCTGAAGCATTTATGGAAATTATGGTGGATATGACCTTCTTTGAGGAGGATATTTTCCGGAATACGTTATGGAAACTCTAGAATACGTCCTTCTTTGAGGAGGGTATTTCTCGGAGTGCTTAATAGATGATATTTCTTTGAATATTTGCTTTTCAGGGTATTGCTCGGAAAGTTTTGCACGACTCTGTGAATAATGCTTGGATGGCTCTCCAAGATACATTCTCTGACACCTACAAAACTTATTCTTTTTTACATATTGCATATTGTCTCGTTTACGTCTACATGCATATTACGAGCACCTTGGTGCTCCATATTTTTTACTAATCTTCCTCTCCTAGCTGTTTCAGTGACTCAGGAAATTTGGAAGATCGAAGCATGCTTAGTTCTCCACTGCAGCAAGCTACACTGAAGAACTGGGGGGTAGTTGTTACGCCATATTTTCGGTTACCTCCAATATCTCCCAAATTTCCAAATATGAATCTAATAATAATTAACTTAACCCCCAAGTTAATTATTTTCTTTCTATGAAACGAGGAATTATCTCCAATTAATGATAGAAAATATCTCTAAACGATATCCTTCAAATCATGAAGGTATCCCAACGCGAATATAATTCAAAGAGATAAAATCTACTAATTCCCAAAATACATCCCTTAACAATCATAGGGATTAAAAACCAATCCTTTTTTAACAGAAATGCGTTGGCTTGATCCTTATAAATATAAGGTACGCAGGCATCTTGGAAAAGGATCCGACACATCTAACAAGTCGAGACACCTCTCAAGTCCAGCCCCAAACATCCAAAATCCCAAATCCCCCTATTTTCATGATTTCGTTATTCCAGCAATCTCCGAAATTTGTTATCACCAAATTCCTCCGTTAACCCATGGACATGAAATCTAAAAATGAATACAATCATATATTAGTTAGTCATGTAACACAACAAGCCAAAATGACATGTATTATATAAGAGCCTACCATTGGACCTTATTGTTCTCCTCCTCATTTTAGTAATTGACTTTGATATAAGGCTTAAAGGGACACAAACCTCATACTAGGGATGTGGGACACTTGAACATATATGTAAGGTTTAAATACTATTCACTCAGCAAGAATCAAAAGTTGAATCTCATTGATACAACACCATAATAGCAAGAAAAAAAAAATTAAATCAACATTTGAGCTTCTAACCTTATTATTAGAAGACTCTACCAATTAATTCAATTATAGTTATCTTGAAACATAGATTAATGAACTATCAAAGGAAGAGAACCAACTTCTTGTTCTTAATATATTCTCCCAATAATTGGAAATTTAAAATAGATAGTACTCCTTCAAAATTATATTTTAAAAAAATATTTGTAGAGAGAAAAACATGAAAATAGAATCTAGCGAATTAGAGATTAACTACACAAATGAACACTACAAAAGTCATCCAAAGATAAAATCAAAACAAATGCAATATAATTTTAAGCACTAAGATTTGAGTGAAGTTTAAGTTGGACTATAAATACTTAAAATGCGGAGACCTATAATTTTTTTTTCCTTAAAGTAGATTACTAATAAACATGCCTCATTTTTTTTAATTGAAGAATTTCACTTTAGCAACACCAAGCCATATTGTCATCAAAAAGGTATAAGAAGATGACTTACAAATAATTAGGCTATTGAATAAATATTAACATTAGAAATCTATTTTAACCAAGTAAATGACAATTTTAGCTTTATTTTAAACTAAGAACATAACAACGGACCTTTGCAAATACTACTTATATTGCGTGGAAAAAATGCACAAAGATATCAATTTTGAACATGTATTGTATCATTCATTCCTTTTATTAATCTTTATTCCCTTTTTTACAAAATCCACACATATATAATAATCATAAAAAGCGCGATCACATAAATTACATAAAATAAATAATTAAGCAAGTTAAGGGCACATGTGATTTATGCAAGGATTTCACATAATTGTAACACCACGTAAAAAGGATAGCAGTTTATTGCATGAATACTAATCTAAGAAATATAAGAATGACTAACATGGAATAATAACCCGCGTACAAACAAAGAAATGTTGGGAAATAATTGGCTTCCTACAACAAAAATCAATGAGTTGGTAAATTGTGTCAGTTGTGCCTCTGTTTCGCTTTATTGTTGTGTGCGTTTTTCTCTGTACCGTCGTCCTCTCTTCGTGTGTGTTGCTATTCTTCTTTGAAATTGCTCAATAACCTAAATTTGTTCCTTATTTACTATCGTGCTGATAACGTATTATATATAATATAATATACAGACATACAGAGAAAAGTTTGAGAGATCTAGACAAAAAAGAGAAGAGAAATAGTGCCTGTTTGGCATAACTTATATTATGGGCTTATGGACTTATTTTCGGATAAAAATTTTATATTTTGATAATTTTTTTTTATACAAGTATTTAATGTATGTTTGAGATTCAATAAGTTGCAAAAATAAGTTGGAAAATAAGTTGGAAAGTTAGAAATCTCTAACTTTGTCTTAAAATAAGTTGACTTATTCCGGAAAAAAGTTCCCCCAAACACCCCATAATCTTATCATTCATATGACTTTTCAAGCTTAAACAAACGGCTTTATATAGGTCATCAAATACAAGTTACAAGTCAAGTGGAAAATCAAAGATCACATACATTATTAAGAGGAAAGACAAAGAGTTAAAAGTCATCCAACTTTTAATTTCATAACATTCTCTTATTTAATATGTTTCTCCCCATAAACCGTTTGTCTATCCTAGGAAAATTTCCTCTCGTTGAAGATTTTTTTCCTAATGAGTTGTTTGTTGTTCTCAAATTTAACAGATGACACACTTATCCGAGTGAACCTACTAATTAAACAAATTATATAACTTATTAATTTATTTTATGATATTACAAAATATAATTTAAGTATTTTAAAATTTAATTTAAGTTATATCATCAAATCCCCTCAAAAAATAAAGTTATATCATCATTTGTTTTTTTTTTGTTTTATAGGTTATGTTTTAGAAAAATATTGAGCATCTGCTTAACCCTATAAAATCTTTAGCTAATTAAAATTGAATAAATCATACCATAAATAAAAATTATAGAGAATATGTAAAAAATTATTCACTCCAAACACGCGTTCCCCTTATCTAAAATTTTAGTCAACCTCCTAATATTGGCTATATTTGTCGAACCTTTACAAAGCTGTAGTGAAATTACACATCATCTGTTAACATATTAAAAGAATAGATTCTTTTTATAACAACTTCAAATAATAATGACATACTATTTTTAAAATATAGTCAATCATTATAGTCAATCCCATTGGAGCAAAATGCCCTACCGGTTCAACAAATTTTACATAATTAGTATTTTATATCATTTTAGCAAATCATTTTAGCCAACATCATTGGAGATAACTAAAATTTATTTAAATTTTTAAAATTTGACTTGAAAGCAAAGTTTAGTTAAAAATTTGACTTGAATATAAAGTTAAAGAGAATATTAAGATGGTAATTCGATTTAATGTGAAACTAAAGAGAAAGTTTAGTTGAATATTAAAATGATAATTATGACATGAAAAGAAAAGTTAGAATACTATTAAGATGGTAATTTAATTTAAAACAAATTTAGGAAAATATTAATATGGAAATTTCACTAATTTTTTCTAAAGAAAGTTTTGTAAAATATGGTAATTTGATTTGAAGGGAAAAAATATGGAAAATGGAGTCCGGATCCGGGCTTTTTGTATTAAAAAGAGCAGCGAACACAAAGGGGACATGGAGGAAGGGGACAGAGGATCCGGGCTCTGGAAAATGCTAGGTACGCCGAAACCATTCCCAAATCCTTTCCTAAATGCTGATGTGGCACTTATATAATTCATAACTTTCCAATAATAATATGGGACCCCGCGTGTATTCATATGCGTCCACAAATTAAAATGAGCCATGTGTTATGCCACGTCATTCGGGAATATTTTGGGAAAATATTCGCGATACATAGCATTGCTAAAAAAAAGTTTAGAAGATTAAAGGTAACTAACATTCTTTCCATTTGGACCTTTGGGGCTTACCACCCCGAGGTCCCAAGTTCGATTCCAGCTGAGCGCATGGAGATAAGCGGGACACCAAAGTTTAATCGTGGTGCGCGTAAGCTGGCCCGGATACTTGGTAAAAATATATAATTAACAAAAATAGCAAAAACAAAAAAAACATTCTTTCCATTTTCTAGGATTTATTAATTCAAAATTTTGAAAAATTAAAAAAAAACAGATTAGGTATAAAGGAGTAGACGTGACCATCTTATCTTAACGTCCCATCTTCTCCTTTATATACGAGAACGAGTATTGATATTGATCCTTTATATACGAGTATGGATTGATATTGATGATTGATTGATCGTGATGCCCTAAATTCCAACCTCAAATATAAAAAAAAAAATTCCGATCTTAGAATTTGTCCAATCTTCTTCTTTGGGCGAAGGAAGATAGGAACGATTTAGTTGTATTATTCTTCAATCTTCATCATCTTTTCCGTATGATCTGTGGAGTAAACAGGAGAGCAAGCTAAACTGTAACTCTTTATATACGAAGATTCAATAAAAATTCGAGTTACAGATTAATCAAATCCGTATGCAGTTACAGATTTAGTAAGTACTTATATATAATGCGTCTATTGCAGTGATTCAGGTATTTGCGGCACAAACAATAAGAATGACACATGAGGCATTTAGATGGTTGCCGAAGGTGCTTAACAGAAGCATGATCAAGGTGCTCAACAAAATTACTAGTAAAGATGACGAGCATAAAGTTAGGCACTACGCTGATTTTGCAAATCTGCCAACACTAGTTTTATGGATGATAACTCAGTAATTTGACCGGGTACTTCCTCGCCAACTCCTGTCTCGGAAGTGGTACAGTTGTTGTGGGGTGCCTGCAAAACAACACCGGAGGGGGGGGTTTGGCCCCGAGGTGCCTCCGGCGTGAGAATAAAAGTTTGCTTTGGAAGGGAATAATCAAGCAGAGTATCGAAAGTATTAAATGTATGTAGGTGTGTAATAATGGCTAACCCCTAAACCCTATTCTCTAGGGGTATTTATAGCCCAAGGCTTAGGGTTTAGGGGTAGGTTACCTTTACCCCTAATCGTCGGATCTGGGGGACAGGCCGCTGAGTTCCCGGGATGTGGGACACGTGTCCCTATTTGGGGGGACCATAGACTGGAGTGTGGCAGTGTTGTCGTGGATATGACTTGGCGCATGCTCTTTCTTGTCGTTTAGTGTTAGTCAGCGCCAGGTGTAGGAGTGTCGGCCGAGCTGGGGTGCCACGTGTGCTGAGTGTCACCAATCTGGGGTCCCCTAGTTTGGGGTGGGGACCATGCCACGTAGAGATGGCTCCGGGCCCGGGCCCACTACCCTGGGCTGGGCTGCTCTTATTCTCATGAGATGATTTTGCTTGTAACTTTGGGCTTAAAGTTGGGCCTAATTGGGCCTGGGCTATTTCTAGCCTATCATTTGCCCCCCACTCCCTTATGCGGATTCTCCGGATGAGGGAGTAGTAGGAAGATTGAGGCTTTGTTGCTTCCGGAAGGAATTTTTTTTTTGTTGGTTGCCCCCAGGTCCGGGCTGTGTGTTGAGGTACACAGCCCCGGGGCTAGGAGTGTTGTAGCTTCTTGGTAGATTTTTGCTTGGTTGCCCCCAGGTCCGGGGTGTGTGCTGAAGTACGCATGCCCGGGGCTAGGGTTGGTTGGAATTTAGAAGCTTATGCGTGTATATATTCATAAATATATACTCGTAGATAATGATTCGCATATATATGTATTATCTGAGGTTTTTTGTTTTATGTTTTTTTTTTGTTTTTTTTTTGGCGACCAGTTGTCACCCACTATCTCCGGGTTTTGGAGATAGTGGGACGAGTTTTTGGGCCGCCACGTGTCTTTTGGCGGTTGGGATTCGGGATTGCCTATAAATAGTGGTTGTCGTCCTCACTTATGTCTTTTACGAATTCTTGACTTGTTGATGTTATTCTGCTTCTCTGAGGACATGATCTCCGGGCTAAAGGCATTCTTCTGACTTTCGAGCTTTCTCCGCACCCCGCTCTCCGGATCTCTCTGTAAGCCCTTCTGCCTCAGCCTTTTTTATACTTTGCTTTACTATTCCTGTTCTCCGGAGTTTGTGCGTTTGTATATGTTTGCGTGTGTTTTAATTGGTAGTCTTCGTTTTCTGGGTAGCCCGGGGTAGCATTCTTTTTATGGTTAGGACCCGGGTGACCGCTAAGCGAGTACTGTCCCGCTTTCTGACGCGAGTAGTACCGCTTGTAGCGGTAGTTCGGCAGACAGTAGCCCGGAGTATATAGAATTAGAGTGGTGTATAATGGGCAAGAAGAAGAATAGGATCCCCATAGTCAACAGAATTATTACAAAGGACATGGGCCCGGGGTATAGCTTGAGCGAGCCGGATGGCAGTTGGGGCCATACTCAACATTATTTTGTGAGGAGGGACCCGGGGATTCCGCAGGCCTATTTCTTTAGGGATCTCAGCGTGGAGCTCTCCCAAAATGAGGACGTGGCACTCATGACAAGATATGATGAGGCCTTCCTAAATACGAAGTTCGGAGGCCAACCTGGCTCCGGGATGGATGTTGCCCCCTTCCGGGCTCAGTAAATAGAGGAACCCGTGGAGTGGGATCAGATATTCTGTGCTACTTTCCACTTGGGTGAAGAGGTAGAGTGGAGGTGACCTAAGCCCGGGGAGAAGATTTACCACAGGCCGAAGGGAGGCTGGGTTGGGGTGTGGTTGGAGAATTTATGGTCAGGGTATGGACCCCGATGCCACCAATTTGTTAAGTCTTTATGTTTGTTTGAGTATGGGATCCCCATAACACAACTTACCCCGAATGCTGTGAAGTGGATCTTCTATTTCTTAGGGTGCTGCGAAGCCGCCGGGGTACTGCCCACCTTTAAGCTTTTCCATCATCTGTTCCGGCTAGTTCACTCCAACAACGTGCCCCTCTTTGAGTTTAGATTCCAAGGCAAGGCGTGCGGGTACCCTTCTTCAGCATCCAAGCCTCTCGGTATGTTGCCTTCCTTAAAGGGGTGGAACGGGGAGTTCGTATTTCTCCGGGGTGTGGATCTTCGGTTTATGTCCACATTCAAGGAGGAGCCTCTGGCCATGCACTTTGATGTTTATGAGCTTCAGGGTGATGCGATAGACCGGGTCCACACCTTCTATCAGGGCCTTACGAGGCAAGTGACTAGGGATGACTGATGAGTCACAAGTATCTTTTTGAGATAGGATGTAAGTTTGGGTTGCATTTCAGTTGTATTTTGTTTTTTTTTTGTCTTCCAATTTAGCTCATTCCGGACTAACGTACCCCTATCCTTTCAGGTCTTCCCGGATATTCGCCGAAATTTGAGCATTTCGTAAATATGACAAGAGGAATCAAGCTTTGGCCGCAGCTTTCCGGGGCATCGGACATGTTCGGGACAACACTAAGACCCCCGGAGATGCTGGCGGGTCTCAGACCAATCTGGAGGGAGGCTCGGAGAACAGGGTGGCGGACCCGGGGCCTACCAATCCCGGCGCAGGGGTTGTGGAAGAGGCCGGGCTGATCCCGAGGAAAAGGCCTAGGTCTTCCGTCCTTCAGACGGAGAAGTTCGGGGCTGTGGCCTCGGATTGCGAGGTGGCCCTGGATGATCCTGTTGGTGAGGGCTCGAAGAAAGCTAACTTCGGTCCTCATGAGGCGGCCCCCGTGTCTCCGGAGGAGAGGAATTTTATCGGGTTCTTAGCCGATCTCCCCAACAAGAAGGAGTGGGAGGATATGAGCAAGAGTTCAGCCGTCTCTCTCCTCAGGGATATGATGGGGGTCTATGGTCAGGTACGTAGCTTTTCCGGTTGTTATGGTTTTTTTTATTTTATTCTGCCTCTAGGTCTAATCTTTTTCTTCGTTCTATGTAGCTGGGGGTCCGGATGGCTGGTTGCGCCGCTGCTGCTCGGTGGGAGATTAAGGCTGGGCGGGCGGCCCGGGAGAAGGAGCAGGAGATGGAGATGCTGAGGAAGGAGGTGCTCGAGCTGAAGGAGGCCACTAAGGCCCGGGTCAAGAAGTATAAAGATGCATGCACAATCCTGGCCAACGAGCGGGATGCAGCAAAAGATAAGTCTCGTGATTACAAGGATGAGGCACAACGGCTCCGGGATGAATTGAAGGCCAAGAAGACCGAGGAGGAAGTCATTGCTGAGTTCCGGGCTTCAGATGCTTATGATGATGATCTTGCTCTAGTTGCCGCACGGAAAATCCACCGCTGCTGGGTTGTTGCTGAGAAGATGTGCAAAACTAATCCCGGGACCTCCAATTGGGATAATTTCATGCAAGAGTACATGGAGGCCGAGGATGCTCTTGTCCGGGGTGAAGGGGAACCAACTCCTTACGCTGCTCCCAGCTCTTCTCCTCCTTCTGAGGCTTAATCTTCAATGCTGGCTGCGTCCAGAATCCGGGCTAGGCCCGTGTAATTTATTTTCTGAACCTTTTGTTGTAGCTTCTAAACTATGTTGTTTTAACTATAATGTTTAACTGCCAGGTGTTTCGGGCTGTTGGTCAGCCCGGCCTGTGTACCGTGTAAATTGTTGATTCCAAATTTCCAAGTTTTTAAATTGTGCCTTGTGAATTATTAGTTTGTGACTCGTGTTGCCCCCCACTCCTTTATTCGATTTCTCCGGATGGAGAAGTGAGGTTTTTCCGGACTTGGGAAGGTATCAAGACTTTTCAAGTGGAAATTGGCCTCGTTGCTTAGTTCCGGGCCCAAGTACCGCTTGTGGCCCGGGATTCTGCCATGCTTGGAAAGGTAGCAAACTTTCCAAGTAGGAATTAGCTATGTTGGTTAGCTCCGGGCCCGAGCACCGCTTGTGGCCCGGGATTCTGCAATGCTTGGAAAGCTAGCAAACTTTCCAAGTAGGAATTAGCTGTGTTCATTAGCTCCGGGCCCAAGCACCGCTTGTGGCCCGAGATTCTGCCATACTTGGAAAGCTAACAAGCTTTCCAAGTAGGAATTAGCTTTGTTGGTTAGCTCCGGATCCAAGCACCGCTTGTGGCCCAGGATTCTGCCATACTTGGAAAGCTAGCAAACTTTCCAAGTAGGAATTAGCTTTGTTGGTTAGCTCCGGGCCCAATCACCGTTTGTGGCCCGGGATTCTGCCATACTTGGAAAGCTAGCAAACTTTCTAAGTAGGAATTATCTATGTTGGTTAGCTCCGGGGCCAAGCACCGCTTGTGGCCCGGGATTCTGCCATACTTGGAAAGCTAGCAAACTTTCCAAGTAGGAATTAGCTATGTTGGTTAGCTCCGGGCCCAAGCACCGCTTGTGGCTCGGGATTCTGCCATACTTGGAAAGCTAGCAAACTTACCAAGTAGGAATTAGCCTTTTAAGAATATTGAGATAAAATGAAATGCTGAATAGGGAGTCATGCTCCTCTTGGTTGATAATCAGGTGATTACAAATTTTCTCATTCAGAGTACAATAGAAAATCTATTACATTGTTGTCCCTTACTGGTAGTATTTCCTGAGCCTGAGACCATGCCAAGTATTAGGGACCTCATTGTTGTCCATGTGGCTGAGCTTGTATGTTCCGGGGCGGAGTACTTCTTTGATTTTGTAGGGGCCTTCCCATTTGGGCATGAGCTTCCCAACATTTGTGGGGTCTGATGCCTCCGTATCCCGGAGTACTAGGTCTCCGACCTGAAAGTTCTTGATCCTTGATTTCTTCCCAAAATATTCTTTCGTCTTTTCTTTGTACCTCTCCATCTTTGTTACAACATTGTCCCTTACTTCGTCTATGAGGTCAAGATTGGTCCGCAGCCCCTCTTCGTTTGCAACCTCATCAAAGTTGATGACCCTGTGGGAGGGGGAGCCCACCTTTATTGGTAACATGGCTTCGGTGCCGTAGGCTAACTTGAATGGAGTTTCTCCAGTCCCGGACCTTGGGCTAGTTCGGTATGCCCACAGCACATTGGGTAGTTCCTCAGATCATCTGTTCTTGCATTCTTGCAGTCTTTTCTCAATTCCTCTTAGAAGTATTCGGTTTGTCACCTCCACCTGCCCGTTACCCTGGGGATAAGCCACTGAAGACCTTTTGTGTTTGATCCCCCTTTCTTTCAAGTAGCTCTCAAAATCTGAGCCGACGAACTGAGGTCCATTGTCCGAAACCAAGACCCTGGGTAGGACAAACCGCATTATGATATTGTCCATGAACTTGATGCAATCCTGCTGGTTTATAGTTCTCATTGCTTTTGCTTCGGCCCACTTAGTCATGTAGTCAATTGCTACTAAGAGGTATCTGAGGTCCCCTTTAGCCCGTGGGAAAGGGCCCACTATATCGATGCCCCATATAGCGAAGGGAATCGGAGAGAGGACTGAAGAGGGTAGGATCGGGCTTTGTCTTGGTACATTACTGAAGAGTTGGCAGTTTCTGCATTTCTTGACGAATTCCACGGCATCGGAGTGGATAGTTGGCCAGTAGTAGCCTTGCCTTATGATTTTGTAGGCCAGGGCTTTTGCTGACATGTGGTCGCTGCAAATTCCCTCATGCACCTCTTGCAAACAGTAGTTGGCCTCCTCCGGGCCTACACACTTCAGCACTGGAGATGAGAAAGTTCTACGATAGAGTTGCTTTTCTTCAGTGAAGTATTTTGCGGCTTTATTTTTCAACCTTCTGGCTTCATTTTTGTCTTCAGGCAACTCCCCCTTCTCCAGATAGAGGATGAAAGGGGTCATCCAGTTTGGGTTGTCATCAATTTCCATAATTTCTTCCTGGTCTATTGCTGGCTTGTCTAGCTCTTCAAAATATACTGAGCTGTCTAGTTCCGCTGAGTTGTTCGCAAGTCTGGAAAGTTCATCTGCTTCGGAATTTTCCTCCCTGTTGATTTGGCTGATTTGATATTCCGGAATGGTGGCTAAATAGGTTTTGACTAGGGCTTGGTACTGAGCTAGTTTGGGATCTTTAGCCAAATATTCACCTTTTGTCTGTCGTACCACTATTTGGGAATCACTATAGATGTTTAGTTTCTGGATTTTCAGGGTTCGGGCCAACTTTAGCTCGGTAAGGAGAGCCTCATATTCAGCCTGGTTGTTAGTTTCTTGGAACTTGAAAGTTATCGCCTGTTTGATCTGGAAGCCGTCCGGGCTTTTCATAATCAACCCTGCCCCGGACCTATCCGATGTTGAGGATCCATCCACATGGAGGGTCCACGGCTCCGAGCTCTTATCTGAGGTGGCCCCGTGCTCGGGTATTGTTGGAAAACATTGTGGTTCGGGGAACGAGCACTCTATTATGAAGTCTGCTAGAGCTTGGGCCTTTATTGCCGTCCGTGGTATAATAGTCAGGTGGAATTGGCTGAGCTCAATCGCCCAGTTGATCAATCTTCCGGATGCATCTGGCTTGTGGATTATCCGTCTTAGCGGTTGGTCTGTTATTACTTTAATTTCCCTGCCTTGGAAGTAGTGTCTGAGTTTTCTTGAGGCCATTACCAAGGCAAAGGCGAACTTTTCCAGATTGGGATATCGTGTTTCCGCATCTTTGAGGACTTGGCTAACGTAGTACACCGGCTGTTGGTTTTCTTTGGTTCCCCGAAGTAAAGCTGCGGCCACGGAAAAGGGCCCAGCAGAGAGGTAAAGGTCTAGGGGTTCTCCGGGTTTGGGTTTGGTCAGCAGCGGTGGTGATGAAAGGTGTTTCTTGATTGTGTCCAATGCTTGTTGGCACTCCAGGCTCCATGTGATTTTTTTTTTTTGTTTGCTCCTTTGACCAAGTTGAAGAAGGGCAAGCATCTTTCTGCGAGCTTGGGGATGAACCTTCTCAGGGCTGCCAGTGATCCAGCCAGCTTTTGGATATCCTTTTGAGTTCGGGGTGGCTGCATGTCCAAGATTGCTTTTATTTTTTCGGGGTTGGCTTCAATACCCCTCTAGCTGATCATGAAGCCCAGAAATTTCCCTGCCCCACTCCGAAGGTGCATTTCTTCGGGTTTAGCTTCATCTGGTTTTTTCTCAGATTTTCGAAACACTCCCGCAGATCGGGGACGTGCCCCTCTATAGTTTTGGACTTGGCGATGATGTCGTCAACAAATGACTCCAGGTTTCGACCTATTTGATCTTGGAAGACTTCAACCATAGCTCTTTGGTATGTTGCCCCGGCATTCCGGAGCCCGAAGGGCATGAACTTATATGCGTATACGGCTCTGTGGGTGATGAATGCTGTTTTGGCTATGTCCACTGGGTTCATTTTGATCTGGTTGTATCCGGAGAAAGCGTCCATGAAGCTTAGCATTATGTGGCCGGATGTTGCATCGATGAGTTGGTCTATACTTGGTAATAGGTAGGGATCTTTAGGGCAAGCCTCGTTTAGGTCCGTGTAGTCGACGCACATCCTCCATTTTCCATTGGGTTTTTTGACCAGCACCACATTGGCCACCCACTCTGGATATCTGATCTCGCAAATGATATCTGCTTTGAGGAGTTTTTCTATCTCCTCCTCTATAGCTTTCTGTCTCTCCGGGGCAAAGTTCCTTCTTTTCTGTTTTACAGGTTTCCTCTTTGGATCAACATCCAGGCTATGCATGGCCAGGGATTCTCGGAGCCCAGGCATGTCGGACGGGCTCCATGCAAAGACATCTACGTACTCCCGGAGTAGTTGGATGAGCTCTTCTCTAAAGGCAGTTTCCAGGCCGGTTCCAATCTTAATTTTCCTTTCTGAATTCCCGGGTATTAGCTCGACTGTCTCGGTTTCCACAGCGAGTTCCACTTTGGCTTGACCTTTTACCAGGGATGATTTCTGGACCCGGGCTTGGGTATTTGAGGTCAGGTAATCCTGGGCTGGGACTGGCTCTGCTCCTTGACTTGGGGCTTCAATGCTTTCAATGTTCTGCACTTCTTTTCCGGGGTTCTTGTAAGTTGAGTTTCTGTGTTTCTTTCTTCTTTGGTCTTTGTGGTAAGAGGAGGCTTTCCTTTTGTTTTCGGGGTTTGTCTAAGCCATGACAAGGGCTTGGCCATAGCACCGGTTGGCTGTCTCTGTGTCCCCCCTTACTTCTCCCACCCCGGAGGCCGTAGGGAATTTTACTTTGAGGTGCGGGGTTGAGGTCACAGCTCGGAGCTTAGTCAGGGCCGGGCGCCCCAAGATTACATTGTAAGAGGAAGGACTGTTTATTACCTAGAACTTTACCATGTGGGTTATCTGCCTCGGGGCGGTTCCGAATTGAACCGGCAAGTAGAGGGTTCCTTGGATTTGTACCAAGTTGTGGCCGAAGCCGTACAAAGGATCTTCTTGGCATTCGTTCATTTTGACACTCCCTAGCTGCATTCTGTCCATTGTATGTTTGAACAAGATGTTGACCGAAGATCCATTGTCAACCAGGATTCTCTTCACTTCATTGTACGCAATGTCCAGGGTGACCACTAAGGCCTCATTGTGGTTAGGGTCAACCCCTTCGAAGTTTGCATTGCTAAAAGATATGATTTGCTCCGGGACGGAATTTATCATCATTACCTCGTCCCCGGAGTCTGGGGTCCCTGGAGGGGTATTGGAGCCGCCCAGCAGTACGTGCACAACATTCTTAGTTTTCTGGGCGCCAGACCCCTCTCCCCTTTCCGCTGTTCTCCGGGCTAGGTACTGGCCCATGTTTCCTTTCTTGATCTGGTCTTCGATGAAGAACTTGAGTGATAAGCAGTTTTCTGTTTGGTGCCCATGGGTCGCATGATAGTCACAGTGTTTATGTCTAGGCCTGTTCTCCGGGGGTGACAGCATTGGTTTGGGAGGATAGTAAAAGGGCTTATCTCGGACCTCCATCAGGATATCAGCCCAAGGCCAATTTAGTGGTGTCCACTCAGGCTTAGGTTTGGGTTCGATTCTCTCCGGCCTTGGAGGCTTTGCCTCGGATTTGGACTTTGGGAAGTTGTTCCTTTCAGGGACTGCTAACTGAGAGCTGGGGATGTAGTTGTTTTGCTTGTTAGGCTTGAATTTCTTGTCTGAATGATAGTCACTGCGGGGACGATTGTCCCTTTTTCTGCCCAAGGAGGTGCCCTGCCTGGTCATCCTCATTGCTTGTAACACATCTGTTTCTCTGATGAACTTGGCGGCCATGGCATAAGCCGTGGCTAGACTTTGGGGTTCTTTGTTTACGAGTTCCACAACATAGCGCTCGCTGTGTTCCGGATCCAGGTTTCTCCGGAATATACTTAGAGCTTCTCTTTCGTGTAAGTTGGTGACTTTGTTTATGGCCTCTTGGAATCGTTTCATGAAGGCCGAGAGAGTTTCATTGTCATATTGCCTCATTGTCTCAAGATGGCACATGTGGAATTCTGGGGTTTTGTTTGCTCTGAATCTCCGGAGAAAGGCTTCTCTGAACTCCTTCCAACTGTGTATGCTCCGAGATGGGATCCGGCTGAACCACCTCTGGGCTGCCCCCTTCAGTGTGGAGGCGAAGAACCTACATTTGGTCAGATCATTGTAGAAGTAAATCAGGGTGATTTTCTCGAAGTAATTGAGGTGTTCCTCCGGGTCCTCAAGACCATCGAAGGAATCGAAGTTATAGTGCTTGAGGTTCTTTTGTCTAGGTATGGCTTCGAGGGAGTAACTGAATGGGGTGAGTATATCTTGGATTTCGAACCCGGAGTCATTATTTACCTTCTTTTATAGCTCGTGGATCATTTGCACCAGGTTATCTGGGTGCTCTTCTTCTTCGTCAGAGATGATTTCCGGGCTTATTGCCCTTCGTTTTCTTTTGGGCCCAGATTTTCTCATTTTTTCCTCTTCTTCTCGGAGTCTTCTTTGGACTCTGAGTTCCAGTCTGGCTTGTTCTTCCTGTCTTATCTTTTCTCGGAGTTTCTCTATTTTCTTGAGCCTGTCAGCTTCATTGTTCCTGGCTTTACTTTGGGCTTTGTGGTCATTAGTTCCTTTGCATTGGTCTCCGAGGCGGTGAAAAACCGAAGCCCGGGATCGGCGTGAATTGCCTGAACCCTCGGAATTCTCGTCTTGCTCGGGATCAGGTGTTGGGGGCCTGCGGTTTCGGTATGCTCGGATTGCCTCGGCTAGTTCTCCCGGGGTTAGGTTCTCCATCTGTGCTGAGCCAAGGGGGACGTCCGTATATTTGTATTGATTCACTTCAACGGTGACCCGGGCGTCGTCAGGTCCGATCCCGAGTCTTTCCAGGACTGGGGGTTGGTTTGCATGTGGGGGTTGCTCCGGAATGGGGTGAAGAGGTTCTTCTCTGGTGCTGGGCACCGGGTGCTGGTTGGAGTTGGCTCTTCGGGGCATTTTTGTTGTTTTGAGTCGCTTAGGTTTGATTGGCCTGGCTGTTTAGTTCGGGATCGTAGTGGGTCGGAGGTTCGGCCCCTCCTTCTAGAGCCAATGATAACTCTGTAATTTGACCGGGTACTTCCTCGCCAACTCCTGTCTCGGAAGTGGTACAGCTGTTGTGGGGTGCCTGCAAAACAACACCGGAGGGGGGGTTTGGCCCCGAGGTGCCTCCGGCGTGAGAATAAGAGTTGGCTTTGGAAGGGAATAATCAAGTAGAGTATCGAAAGTATTAAATGTATGTAGGTGTGTAATAATGGCTAACCCCTAAATCCTATTCTCTAGGGGTATTTATAGCCTTAGGCTTAGGGTTTAGGGGTAGGTTACCTTTACCCCTGACCGTCGGATCTGGGGGACAGGCCGCTGAGTTCCCGGGATGTGGGCCACGTGTCCCTATTTGGGGGGACCGTAGACTGGAGTGTGGCAGTGTTGTCGTGGATATGACTTGGCGCATGCTCTTTCTTGTCGTTTAGTGTTAGTCAGCGCCAAGTGTCGGCCGAGCTGGGGTGCCACGTGTGCTGAGTGTCACCAATCTGGGGTCCCCTAGTCTGGGGTGGGGACCATGCCACGTAGAGCTGGCTCCGGGCCCGTGCCCACTATCCTGCGTTGGGCTGCTCTTATTCTCATGAGATGATTTTGCTTGTAACTTTGGGCTTAAAGTTGGGTCTAATTGGGTCTGGACTATTTCTAGCCTATCAATAGATGATAAAAGATAGATTAGAATATCCAAGCAATCGTTGTTTTGCTTCTGTGTGCAAGAGTTGGCATGACGCAACGTTATCCTACTCGAAGGACGTTAGATTATGTAAGGAGTCACCACCGTGGCTGATGATTAAGGATTTAAAACGCCATGGCAGATGTAAATTTATTAATACCTCAACCGGAAAGAGGTACAGTCTATTTCACCGCGATCTTTACCATGCACAAACATTGTTTACAAAGCAAGGATGGTTGTTATTAGTGACCAAGATGAGAACGAATAATGAGTATAAAATATCTTGTGGGCTGTGGCCTGAGAAGGATGCAGAGCTGGGCCGTCGCCTCTTATTGCTTAATCCTTTTGCAAAAAAGAAGATTGAATTACCAGATGAATTTTCTTGGTTACTAGAAGATTGTAAAGGAGCATTTACCTTGGTAGATGGGAAACCAGACCTTGTGGCTTTTGCTGGTCTGGATAAGGAAGGACGATGTTTGAGATTGTGGACTATTCATGTGACTGATCATAACAGTTTATGGACTGAGCATACATTCAATAATACCCCAGGATCCTGGTACTACTTCCGCCCAAGGTGTGTCGTTATTATTGGGCAGAACATTTACATGGTTTGTCAAACATCGCAATTGCTGGTTTTCAATTTGTCAAGCAGTGAATGGGTTAGCGGACGACATTCTTCGAGCCCTGGCAATGTTTACTTAGATACAAAGAAAGGAGTACTCTGGAAGTGGAAGGCCAGTCCTCGTCGTCCTGCCCCCTGGTTCAGGTCGAATGAAGATTGCTGCAAGTGGGAAAAACTCAAATTTGAAGAGTTGGTGAGTAAGTTGTGGTTGGTCAGGGCCCGTAGCTGCCCTAACTATGATAACGGTTATGTTGCATCAAAAGATGTTGATGATGCAATTTTTAAGGACTTGGTAAAATGTAACTACTTGAGAAAGGTAAATGCAGATTGTCGTGATGATGATGATCCTAACATAATCATAAAGAGCATCAAGTACATGATTGCCTTCAAACTGACCTCATTATTTTGCTTTTGGACTTAGTACTCAAAACTTTTATACGTCCCTTTTTAATTGGCAAATTTGCAAAAAAAAAAAAAAAAAAAAATTGTCCCTAAATAGTTGTAACATTCCTTATTCCAATACATATTTTTACCAATTTTTTCATATATACCATTTTATTTCTAATACCAATGTTTGACTTTATATTTAATATACACATTCATAACTCATCATTTAATGTTAAGATTAAGGACGAACATGGAAACAAATTACATAATTAAATATTTCTTAATATGTGTGTTTTTTACAAATGTGCCAACTAAAAAGAGACGGAGGGAGTATAACTTAGTGGCAGTGGAGTATCAGATATGATGCGTTGAGTATAGTTTTTGTTTTAGACTTTTATGTCTTATATATGAAATTTATTTCGATAATTTTGAAAGATAAACGAGAATCGAGAATCGATCCTGTATATTGGAACGATAAAAAATATGTTATTGTTTGATATTCTTATTCATGATTCACCTGGTAACGGTGTTTGAATATAATTTAATTTTCCTGTTTTTTCTTATAAATTTCTAGAATTCGCTATCATTTTAATCTATATCAAGCACATATCAACTTTTTTCTATTACGAAAACAAATCTTATATTATTAAGATATTTCTTGGCACAATTTTCTCTGCAACGGGCCCCTTCAATGGCTTTTCATAATCATAACCGGCCCAAATTGCAGTTTTCTCATTTGTAATTGTATCCAAGTAGGCCCTTTAACTTCCCAACGGCTACTCTCTAAACGGCGTCGTCAAGTACTGCCTCAATACTTAAGCAAAAAAAAAAAAAGTACTGCCTCAACACCACCTCTCTAACGGTCATATTTCTTGTCTGTCAAATCTGAAATTACCTAGTAGCTTTCTCGCCTTCTCCTAATATGATTATATATACACATTACATACATACATTAATAATCTCTCGGTTGGAGGGTCGAGAGTCTTTCGGTTGGTGGGGTGAGGAGGAGAGGCAGACCGAGGAGATCGTGGGAAGAGCAGCTCAGGCTGGATATGAAGGCTTTAGACTTTAACGAGTCCTTGTTAGCAGATAAGTCTGCTTGGAGGCGGCGTATCAGAGTGGTGGATTCGCTTTTAGGGTGCGGTTCGGTTGTCGAGAGTCTCAGAATTGGGTTGTCGCGGTTAGCGATTTTGTAGTAGTTCGGCTGTTTCTCACTTTGCATTTGTAGTGTCTTCTGTTTTTTTGGTTTTGCAGTCTCAGGGATCCTGGCTCGGTTCTGTCTCTGTGCAGGATTTCCGTGGGTTTGGAGCGCTTCAAGGTACGAGTATCATAAATTATCGCAGACAGGTATGCCCCATGTGGAGAACGCCATGGGCTCAGGTTTGGCTTTGATCATTTCCATATCAGTTGGTTCCCCTTTGTATTTACCACACTCTTTGTATGTCGTGCACTTAGCCGAGGGTCTTCACGGAAACAGCCTCCCCGCTTTAAAAGTGGGGGTATGGTCTGCGTACATCCTACCCTCCCCAGACCCTGCTCTGAGCGGGATATACTGGGTATGTTTGGTTTGGTTTGGCTTTCATTGATCCAATTCTGCTCTCTCTCTCTCTCTCTCTCTCTCTCTCTCTCTTCAAGAATTCAAGCAATAAAAATGGAGACTCCATCATCACTAAAAAGAATCACAAGATCACATGCTTTTGCTGCTTCGAATAACACAATACCCATCTCAAGTAAGTTCAATTTTCGCAATTTTAACGCATCTTTATTGTTAACACACACAAATTACACAACTAGTACTAACTGGTTTCAATTTTGTAGCAAATGATCAGAAGTGTGTATCAAAAACAATGCAAAAAAGTGGGAAAAAGCAGCAAGATCGATCAGCATTGTTCGATATAACGAATGATTCTCCAATTGTGGGATTGGCAATGGGGAATTTGAGTACCCCTTCATCAGGGTTTTCGGAAAAAAGGAGTATTATTAGTAGTCAATGTTCTGATAACAATGTTGAAAGTACTACTCCTGGTTCTGGCGAAGCGTTGTTGAGGGGTCAAGTAAAGAGCTTATTGCAGAAAGTCGAAGAAGAAGGCAAGATTTTGAAGTTTTCATTGGAGGATGTTGGTGGGCCTTTTGTCCATCTTAAAGGCCTTCTTGCTAATTCTCCGATGGCTCTTATTGCCCCAACTCCTACTAATACTCCTTCTGTTTACGGAACTCAAGTCGTAGAGAAGATTGGATTGGTTTCGGGTATTTCCACTCCTGTCCTAGAACAAGTCTCCATCACAAAGGTTTGTTCTCGTGCATTTTTCTTGTATAGGCCTTTTTTACATTGATCTTGGTTCTTTTTATTTTTACTTGAAATTGATGATTTTTATTGATTATGTCAAGTTTGCGTTTTTCTAGAAATTGATGTTAATTTCTGTTTTGTTTGATTAGATGGTTACGGATATAATTGATAAGCAGAATAAGAAGGAAGGGGAGAGTTTGATAACAAGGTCTTTGCTGTTTGATTTCTACGAGAAATCGGATGTTTCTTCTAATTCATCTGATTGTGTCTCAACTATGACATCTCAAGGAGGCAGTGCAGAAAGTAAGGCCAAGCTCTATACTGATGATGGTGATGATGACAATGCATCTATTTGGTCACTTCAAGTGAATGCAAGTTCCAAAGACGAAGAAGATGCTGATGATGATGTTGAAGCTGAAGTAGGGTCTGGATTTGCTGATGATGATGTTGAAGCTGAAGTAGGGTCTGGATTTAACACTTACGATTACGAAGGAGAAGAAGGAGATTTTGATGATGATGATGATGATGATGATGCGGAATTGGATGAAATTTGTGAAGGGTTGAGCAAGATTAGCGTAAATGGCCCTAAATTCAGTGGAAAGCATACAAGATTCGTGTATGACAGTGATGATGATGAGCTTGCTGCACAAGAAGAAGATTGCGGTGATTTGGTTGCTGATTCTTGTGCGGAGGTTTTGCGCTTGAAGGGTCTCTACCTACACCGAAAGGAAAGCATTTACGGTTCTATTTAGAAGAATGATTCAGAGATGTTGGTGGTTGATGGCAACAGAGGCGTTGCTTAATTTTCTGTAGCGTTCGGATTCAAAATAATTTTCTGATGCCTTCCATATATTAGATGCTTACTGTTATAAGTAATTTGAATCTTTGGTTGCATTGCAATTATGACCATTGATATTTTATTAAGTCAAAACTCCATAAAATGTTCAGAAAAATAGCCAGTAAAGAACAAGAGCCTTAAGGTTGTGTTCACTTGGGGAGAATGGAATGAGGTAGGAATGGAATGAAAATTGTAAACAAAATTTATGACAAAAGAAGGGATGTTAGGGGAAATAATGAACAAATATGAGGGTGAAGAAATTTCTTATGATGAAAATTGCAAGAAAAATGATGATGATTGGGAATGGAGCATTCCTTCCAAAACATGTGGGTTAGAACTTTAGTTTAAATTGTGTGGAAAGGAATGAAGTAAGGAATGAAAATTTAAACATTTTTCCCAATCTTCCCCAAATAAGAGTATAAATTTCATTCCATTCTTCCCCCATTCCATTCAAGTGAAGTGAACATAGCCTAAGTGTTCTCCACAAAGGTATTAATACTATTCTGTTGCAAGTTCGGATTCAAAATTATTTTCCGATGCCTTCCGTGAAGTTTACTGTAATTTGAATCTTTGGTAGCATTTCAAGTATGACTAATGATTCGTCAAAAAAAAAAAAAAAAAAGTATGACTAATGATATTTTATTCAGTCAAAACTCCATAAAAAGTTCAGAAAAATAGCCAGTGAAGAACAAGAGCCTTATGGTGTACATGAAGTTTAATGTATTGCTGTGGCGTTTTAGATCTTTCGATCATTTTGTGATATTTTGCTTTTTGATACATTGATGATCATTGAGTTGCCCACAATTAACACTATACACGCTTTTACAAGTCCTGATATATCACTTTTAACACTTTCAATAACCCTCAGCACATCAGTTCCATCTAAAATTCTCCCAAACACAACACCCCAAATATATGAAAAACAAACAAAATACTTGGTCCACCTTCTAAGGAGGATACATATTTTTAAGATAAAGATCCCTTGTAATACAATACTCGACTCCGTCGTCCCATCGAAAAATGTAGGCATTTTAAGAAAATGATACTTAAAAGCACAGTGGCTCTGAACTTCTGCATGGCCTTGGGATTGTTGTCAGCATGAAGTTGCATTACTAGTTGTCTAGTGAATGCATTGCTACCTCTCTCAAAAATTACCCTTTGTTTTGGATTTTGAACATTCAATATATCACATGATATTTGAGGTCCCCATTATCCCCCACGAATTACCTGGGATTAATAAGCATGAGCGTAAATGCTAAATAACCATAGATGATCTTTTAGAGGGGATAGAATAGCCCTTGACTACATTGCTCAACAAGCTATTCGGAAACTTGCAAGCTCAACAAGAAAGGAACAATTCTAAGCTCAGCCCTAACTCAGACCAGAACAACAATGCACAAACTTGCAAACACAATGAGCTGTTTAAAAACCTGAAGGACACCCCCGCAACACACAAACCTAAAGGATCAGAATTCTGTCAGATATCCTCTTAAAGCACATTTTGAATCAACTTCTGCTGGCTCTAATTCAGCTCAATTTATTAGAAGACATCATAAATATTGTTCTGCATAAACAGTAATCATAAACCGTGGAGCTAGCAATTCTTTTATAACTTTAAACATTAAAACAAAAAGTTGAATTTCACAATCTCCAAACAAACAAGAAAGAAATGGTGAAAACGGTAAAGCCTGCAACCATCATTGATGTGAACCAGTATTCATATACGATTCGTTAAAACTGTTACAAGCTAGCCACAGACACCATACTGAATAAGTTTGCATATTACACACTACGATTACTAACTAAAAAGAAAAGCTAGTAGACGAAGCTTCTCAAGGGCTACTAACTAATTATTTACAAGTTTAGTTAAATTAGAACCAGGGATGCCATGTTGGATCCATCATACACAAATTTCTGGGTGTCAAGGCGGCTTCTACGAGCTCCGTCACGCCCCTCTGTACAGACTGTGGAGGATCTACAGCATTCTCCTCCTGAAGCAGCAAAAGAAAAAAAAAAGACACACAGGTAAATTAGCTTGCTTTGGATGTTTAAAAATAGAGATTCTGTAAAGGCAAATGAAGAAACAGTCCACTGAGAAAGTGATTATACTGTTCCAAAGGATAAATTGGAATAGCAGATGGCAAATAGAAGAATTTCAGTATATATCGTTCTACCTATGTTTACTTTTCTTAAAAGCTTTAAATTAAAAAAAATAACTGTTTCGGCAATTTCTCAGTTATCTGCAGTCTGGAGAAGATGTGCACTATAACAAGTCAAAAGAAGCATACCTCTTCAGATATATATTGTGGGGCAATCGAAATTATCCTGTCGATAACATGCTCAACATTTGTTGAGATCTTCTGTCTGAAGTCAGTAGGGTTCAAGGTACTTCCACCAACAACTGGGCCGAGGTTAATCCCAAGTGGCCTCCTCCAAGACCAAGATAACAGCTCATCACGGAAAAACATAGCTAGATGATGCCATAGATGCTGACTTTGCTGCAATAAAGTAGATTTGACACAACATTGATTATAAGATTTCAATAAAGGCTAACAACTTAAAAGTGACATTTCACCAAATTACTCTGGGCTATACAGCAAATTTCACCAAACTAAGGTTTAGTCCTTCAGCAAATTTAAAAAAGAAAAAAAAGAAAAAACATGTAAGAAACAAAATGTTAACAATTTTAGAACAATACTTACTTTAGGTGAAACTACTGCCTGGGCTGCCGATGACATCGCAGACACAATGAGTCCTTCCACACCAAAATGGGAGAAAAACGCCTGCAAATTTCTTGTCAAGCGGAACGGCACAGGTTCGTTAAACTCAATCATCCCATTGGCATCATATGCTGGATGGAAATCAGTTTGGAATATCTTTCCAGTATTCTTTGCAAATAATATTTTGTTTGGGGACCTCCCTCCTATTTGTAGCATAAATGACACAAAACTTGAAAGAGCCAACTGAATGGCAAATTGCTTTTTAAATGCCCACATGTGGTTCCCATTTAGCAAGGTTTTGTACATGTACTGAGAAAATATGCTGTCAGTAACAACGTTTTTTGTTATGTCATTGTAAGCTTGCAGGCGAAGATCTACTACAGCATCTGGTGATATTTGCCCAGAAATTGCTTGGTTCAGCTGCTCCTTGAAATAGGTAATAGGTAAATCTGCCTCTCTATCATTTCTAGCGCAATGATTTTCATAAACCTCAAGGAAGGTGCTGTACATTAAATCATCTTCTACCATGCGTACCTATAATTCATGAAGGCATTAATTACTATTAGCGTACAAGAAAGGAAATGGGTTTTTACAGATACTGAGCACGACTTGCAGATTTGTAATGGTCCACAGGATCCATTTTTTCCAAACAACTTATATACTGCAAAAGACAGAATACAACTCAGATTATGGTAAGTGAAACCACCAATTACCACATGAAATCTGCAGATAAGCATCAACATACCATATTTCCTTAAATTTTAAGTATAGTCACATTATATAGTGAGACTAACTGGTAATGCAAAACAACATAGCAGACTGCATATATCACCTGAGACCAAACAGGAATGATAATTGGTGTGTGAATACTGATGTGGCGACGCCTTGACTCCTTGTGCTTATCGAACATTTGGTTCATCACGCGGAAAAGCTGTAACATGCGCTCGTCACTTCTAGCATTGGGGGTTAAAGATGTTTGAACAATAAAATGGCGCTGGGAGCCATCCGAGCCAATAAGAGTCAAACGACGAAAACTACTACCATGCCTTCTCACAATTGGGACATCAGCTCCAACTCGGTCCAATTTTATAGTATGATCAGGAGCTACTTCCTGAAAAGATAAAAGTGTTACATTAACAATGTTTTAAGCACTCTAGAAAAACGTGGATAAAAAATGATAAATGGTACAATTTCAAATCCTGAGTCAAAGATCAGTTTGTAGCATTATATAACAAAAATGCAAATGTAGAAAACTTGCTATTCATGATTATCTATAATCTGGGCCGCAGAGATGGCAGAACTTGTTCCGAAGTATAGGTCCAAGTTTCTCTCTAGAAAAAGAATTTCTCAATATATTTTATAGTGCACTATACTGTTTTTTTTAAATGTATAAACTTAATCATTAGCCAGTCAGAAAAAACACAACTACTACAATCTACCTGATCAGTAAAATATTGGCCTGGAACCTCCACATCAACAACATGGAAGTCACGCAACACCCTGCTTTCTTCTTCCAACTTCAGGACAGCTGGGAACCTGTCCTCAACATTGCTTTGGAGGACATTTTTCCAGTGCTTCAGTCGTTCCGTAAGTTCAGATAGGGTTGCAGGAAATGTGGTGGTGCTCTCTGGATCAAGATCACGCTCAAACTCCTGCTTGTACTCTCTCACAAATTCAACATGTTTGTTCACAGCATCTGCAGAGAAACAGGCTCTACAAACACCAGACAACTCCTTCTTGAGAGATTGGGGTACCTCAGCAGTAGTTGCAGTTGGGTACTTATAGCAGCGGTGGAGCAGAGCATTAACAACTGCTAGCAGTCTCTCCTCTGGCAGGGTGACAAACCTTGAACCGATTTCTGTAAGAAGAATCTGCAAAAGGTGTATATCACAGGCTGAGATGGTCGAGTTTAAATCAAGACTCCATTTGATAATAGTGGGCAGATACACAATGGGATAGCTGCTACTTAAAAAAATGACAGCCTATTTAATATCTGAAAGTGATTCAGCAAACGACCTAAAAGAAAAAATTACCATCTGTTGTGCAATAAGAGGTAAAGTTGAGAAAATTCATATTGAAGAAATTACCTCAAGTTCGCTAGCCAGATTATTGTGCTTGCTTCTAAGAGCTTCCATCACATCCTTTGCAGCATCAAATGCACTGGCGGCAGAAGCAACCAAACCCAGAGCGCCCGTACGCCTTAGACCATTCTGGCCATTATCATTAATGTTTGAAGAAGTCTGCAAAGATTGGTCATTCCCCCCACCTTCAACAGCTGAAGACCTTTCAGAATCTTGCATCTGAGCGTTTGCACCATCATTGGAGGCAACTGTACCACTCGCTTGGTTTCCTTGGTGAACCTGATTATCAGAGGCTAACGAACCCCCACCATGACTTGCTAACCTAGCATTGCTGTCAGCCAATCCGACAGAACCGGAAATAGAAGCATTATGCTGCATTCTTTGCTGAGCCATTGCCATTCGACCAAATTCAGATTTATTTGCAACATCTCGGCGCTCCAGCAAGTATGTTCGAAGCCAGTAATATAACGCCTACAGTTTAAAGCAAAATCAAGACGAAGACTGTTGCTTAGCATAAAGAAGAAAATAAGATAAAGATTTTCAACTGTGCCTCATTATAACATATGACTTCCAGAAGTAGCAATCTGACATACCTGTGGAAATATGGTAGCAATTTTCAGTAGAACAAGCTTGCAATGGGAGGCTTCTGTCCTTTGCAAAGAAAGTAAGAGCTGGGGAATCCAGGAAAGCCAAACCCAGTGTGGAATTTGTTCCAAGTACTTGTCAAATGCTCTTCCAACAGGTTCATTTGGAGTATCAAAACTGAGAAGGTACAGCACACGAGCTAAGTGGCTTCTGGAGTTGGGGATTCCAAACTTGATACCTTGAAGAAAGCAGCTCACAGCATATTCTAGCCACATTTCATCATTAGTCTCTTTGTAAGCCTGGAAAATAGAGACCAGAGAAAAGATCATTAAATTAGCACAGAAGGTGTGTACACATGGTTAAGTAAACTATTATAAAACAGTACCATGTCACAATAATTCCCCCAGCTAATCCATCCTTTGGGCAAGTTTTTAAAAAGGCTTATTGCATTTGAATATGCAAGATTGGCCCCCTCACAATCATTTAGCTTCAGCAGAAAATCTCCCTTTAGACGAAAAATTTCCGCTTTGTGCTTGACAGGAAAATATTCAAGATTTGTACTGTTTATCAAATTAAGGCCATTGGTAAGCTCCCCCTTCATTTCCAGATAAGCCTTTGCCTGCTCTCTAATCTTAACAAAGGCCTCCTGCAAACATATCAAAAATTTAAACACACGAGATGGTAGCACCTCTGCCTCTCTCCCCAACCCACCACACCCTGACAATGTGATAAAAAAAAAATAGAGAGAATCGATAACCAATTTTATGATACCTGCACTTCCATGGTTGAATGTCCATACATCTTGTCCAAAATGGATACACAAACATCATGCAAACCCTGTTTACGAGCAATGTGGGCAAGCTTGTTAACATTCCATGCCTTATCACGGTAACCAAGGTGATGAAGTTGCGAATTAGTTGACCCAAAATCTTTGAAAGCATCAATTACTGAATTATACATTTCATTCCTCCATTGAAGCAGATCATACCAAACAGAAGAATTGTCCCACTCGTTTGGAGTTCGGAGTCTCCAAGTTTCAAGGATATCTTTGAGATCTGCATAGAGACCACCATGCATACCAACAGCAGAAGTTCCAGCAGGTTTATTCCCGTTAGCAATGTCAACTATAACTCTGGCGGATTCTTGAATCTCAACTAACTGTTGAAATTGATGCAAAAGAGGAATTCTAGAATGAATAGACATTTCAGGTAACTGCCACCACTGTTCCAAAGCTAGATCTACCCCTTTCCCCACAATGTTTTCTGCATCAGCTACACCATTTGTTTTATTTTCATGAAGAGAGAAATAAGCCTGAATGATACGAAGTTTTGGAGTTTCTTCTACTTGAGCCTTCGGTATTACATGATCTTTTAAATAGGTCCAATCAGGTTGCTTCCAGAGACTATCGAGCAATATTTCATAATTTTCCACAAGTTTACCAAAGTCAACTAGCACATCCCACTGACTGAGTTGACTAGCACAATACAGCCATTGTTCTTCCCAAAGGCACATCTCAGCTTTGGGAACAGTGTTGCTATAGGTCCCTTGAGTTGCCTTGAGCATGGCTTGATAGAAGAGGCTTTGAGCTCGCTGCCAGTAACCATGCTGGACAAGTGAGAGCCCAGCCCTAGTTTCAGCTGTCATTGAACGCTTCTTCCACAATCCACATCTCATATCTTCTTCATTAAGCAAGCGGTAAAGCTCAGCCAGAGACTCTGAGCACTTTGAGTCATTCAAAAACAACATAACATGGCTTTCCAGAAGCCCCAATGCAATGTGCCAAGCATTATATGTTTTTCCAATATATTTAATGAGCTCGCTAGGCATTCGCGGTTGAGGGTGGCTTAATTGAAGGCCTTCCATAAGAGCTTGCACGACATTGGGCCTGCTTGACTGCTGCTTCTTGTGATAGTCTTTTGACAACAAATTTATCATTGGCTTAGCAAGTGCCACCTGTTCCTCCTTGTGTAAGGTCACCCACACAATTGGAAACACCAAGACCCACAAATGATATGCAACATTTGGATCTGTATGGGCCAATTCCCTCAGTGGAACAACGAGATCAGCAACCTGCAGGGGGGGGGGGGGGATATTCAAAGTCAAAGCAAACAAAAACACAAGCTACGAGATGTATCCGAAGGTGTTGAAGAGACAATGCTGGAAGGTGTGCAAAATGCACCTTCAAATCTCAACAAAAAATAGCAAATACGGTGATATACAATTTAATAAAGCTGCTGAAAGGACTTTTATATTTTAAAGATACATAGATATACACCCTTAACATGAACAGCAATACTAAACCTTAAAGTAACAGCACAGAGTACACATCCACAATACCTGAAGTCGGCTCATTTGGCTTAGAAACTGGCCGTGCTTCAAAACAAGGGCATCAAATGTTAAAGGGCCGTCCTCAGCACTTTCTGCAGCATCTGTGATCATAGGTTGCTTCGCAGAAATATCAGAGAGAGAACTTGCGACTAAAAGTGAGGGTAATTTGGCAGAATTTGGAGCAAGTGTTATAGGCTTATCCTCAACCAAGATGGCAAGAAGAAGATCAAGACCTTGCTTTAGCCAGAAGACGTCGCTTAAAGCTTCCCAATCTTGAATCTGTATAATATACTGCAGCCTTGTAAAAAGTGTTTTGCCCAGAGACTCGTGATATAGGGAAAAGAATTTCATCCTGATTTCAGGATCCTTCGCCCTTAAACCAAGCAAAAATTGCCTCTCAATCTTCTGAAAAACTTCTTGGCGTAGGGAAAGCGGAAACCTAGAAGTCAATAGGTGGTTAACTTTAATACATGAACAGCTTACACCTAAAACTTTGGGGAATAAAAAAAAATAACAAATCTACTACATCTTTTTTGTTCAGTAAATGTCAAAAAGTATAACTGATCCAAACTTAAGACCGCAAACATAATGCAAGCCTGGAAGACCACTTTTCATAAGGGTATTAAATCTACTACTTACTTATTTGAATCTGCACAAAGGCCATACAGAAGCTGAAGATATTTGCTGTCCCACTCTTCAATAGAAGTTGTGGAGAAGTTCAGCTTGTCAACTTGCGAAAGCTTCTGAAGGAAAGCAACTACTTCTTTTGGCGTAAGAAAATTACTAGATGCACCGGACATTCCCGAAAGACCAAAATTGTCTTCAATCCACCACTTTATGACATCAAGTACGCAGAGAAGGACAGTTTGATCAGTCCCCTTCTCCGATAGTAAAGAGTTCAGAATCTGAGTTACTAAACGCTTACAGTCCGGAACAAGCATAACCCTTTGACTAATAAGTTTCAGTACAGATTTAAGATTATCTATGATAACTCCCAAATCAGCACCTTGGCGAGTAGAACTCACAGCTGAATCTGGATCTATTCTTTGACCCTAAATCAAATTACACATGGAACCATTAAACAAGACTTGACTGCAAATGGGGGGGAAAAAGCCAGACACATCGCAAGCAATCATTACTGAATTATTTATTTAGAAGAAAACTTTACAGACTAGAAGGAATTAAAATTCAGGATGATATGGGTAATATACAAGTATATTCATCCTGTGAAAATTAAAGGTAAATATATAAAAACTTCTCAGGATTATCTACTATGAGACAATTGTTAATTCTCTTGCCTTCTATACAAGTTTGACCCTATGAAGAATTAGGATCCTGCTAATAAAATACTCAGATGGTTTAACTCTTTGATCTGTATTATGCACTAGATATTGGATTCACATTTTATGCCCATATTCTTCTTTATCTACTTAGCTATAGTGAAAAAGTGGGTTTGCATTTGCAAGTTCAAATTTATATAAAACTAAACAAGAACAATATATGTATGTAGATGAGGCTCAGACACGCACAAACTCGGTCATCAAATTTACTATGGATACTTGCAAATACCCAAAATAAATCAACCAATCGAGAAATGATTATTCTAATCATCGCCTCTTAAAATTAAAAATATGAAACTGTGGAAACAAATCAATTGAAACTACTGTAACTTAATTTTGAAAAAGGATAGATGAGAAAAGTTTATCAAATGAAAGGGACAGAGACGGTTGAAGAGAAGGAGAAGGCGGCACAAATAAAGACTCGAATGGAAAAACAATCAGTATTTGTAACTACAATTATACTGATGCAGAATCGAAGGCACCAGTTGAAGAATCTGTTGTTTAGTTCTCGATTCAGTTGGTTTTAATTCATTTGCATCAAGGCAGGAGTTTTTGTGCTGTATTACTTGGCTTACTCAATAACCTTGGGGTATAGCATGGCCTTGCGCTTTTTATATTTTATGTATGTATATTACTAGTTAATAAGCCCATGGTTTTACCTGGTGTAAATATGTATACTTGGCCTGGTTTTTGTCCAGAAAAAATTAGGGTTGTAATATCGGAGGTTTGCTATTATAATCGGTATAAATTAAATATGTCTAACCTATGGGTGTAAATGATCCAAACTGTTAGTGAGCTACTCGAGCTCGGCTCGTAAAAAACTCAAATTCAATTCGATAATAATCGAGCCGAGCTCGAGCTCTTCGAATAGTCTACCGAGCCGAGCTCGAGCTTTATACTACTCGGTTCGTGCAGCTCGCGAGCCTAATCGAGCTTGTATTTTATTTATTATTTATATGTTATTTATACATAATTTTATGAATATTCAATATTTATATATATTTTTCATATTTAATCGATTCGAACTCGAACCGAACTTGTGACATTCAAGCTTTTCTCACTATTTCATAAAATCGATTCGAGCTTTCGAGCCGAGCTCGAATATATCGAACATTTTACGAGCCGAGTTTCAAGCTTGATATTTATGGCTCAAGCTCCAACTCGAGCCTGACAGTGTTCGACTCGGCTCGGCTCGGCTCATGTACAGCTCTAGTCTAACCTCAGGGATCAGAGTTGATGTAACAAATATTGTTCTTCTGAATTACTTTGAGTATCAGGAGTGATATTCAAACCTTTAATCTTTTTCAGGAGTGATTAAGATTACTGATTGAGCACTTATTTCAGGAGTGATTTAAGGGGTTCAAGATCCAATCCGTTTTTTTCTGAGAAAGATTGAACGTATTGTTGTCGACTCTCTTCCATTGTGTACCATATCGTATACACCCCATATTTACAAGAAACATAAATCACAAAAAAATTATGTTCATTTATGTAAAAACAATTGAGATGCAATAAATGAATGCACCAACTAATCATGTAAATATATGAACTTCATAAGAGTAACATATACTAAGTGGAATGACAGCTTACTTGTTTCACATAGGAACCGGTTGCTGATCCCATATCTCGAGCTAAACGCTGAAAAACACGAACCAAATTGTATGGATCAATAATGTTTTCTTGCACCTCCGCCAAGGTTTTCATGACAAACAGCACAAAGCTAATCATTTGGGCAGAGTTATCTTCCCCTGCTGTCTGTGGAGCTGCAACAGCCCCAAGATGCTTCTGAATAATATCGTTGACCTTTGTATACAATGTCTTCACTTCAGGCGGAGTACTTGCAGCTTCAGAAGGAAATGCTAGGAAAACCATCTTTAACAGTGAACACAATGACTTTCCAGCGTCTAACATTTTGTACTTGAAACAAGGCTCAAGAATCTGTATAACACGGTGGTAAATATTATGGCAATTTTTCTATCTCAAGCATATATTTTCCGTATAAAATCATATTATGCCAAGAAACTTACTTGAGATATTTGGCTTATATTATTCCTGATGAACAAATGTGGTTGTTTCTCCAAAACCTTGTTCATAACATCCAATCCCTGAGCAAGCGCTGTGGATGGGTCCTTTGACTGGGTTGGCTGTATACTGCTTAGAAGCTTTTCCAAATAGTTAAATTTAACATTTGCATTTGGCCACACATCTAGAGCTTGAGAAAGGAGTTCCAAAGCTTGTTTATACATTAGACTTGCTTCCTTATCCTTGGGTTCTATAACCAAGGCCACCTAAATAGGATTGAAACAACAATTATTCGTGGTTTAAACCAAAACAAACTACAGATTATCAACTTAAACAATTAAAATGTTTTTTGATGCATGTACTGTGTGTTCAGAGGAAATTGATACTAACAAATCCGTAAATTATTCTAGGCAGATGTATTGTCGGTAATTGGACAAAGCCTTACTCTTATTAGAAAATTAATAATCATTTCCTCCATCGCGGCATTAGGCTTAAATTCTTCATCAGGTTGTCCAGCAGATCCTGGCGTTTCGATGTTAGGAACTGATGAGGGACCACCAGGAGACATAACAGGAAGGGATTGGAGGCCAGGTTCAACCTTTAATCTTTTAGTTAAATCTTCAGATAATGTAGAACCCTCCACTGGACGCTTAGGCTCAATAGCCCCAGAGGTATGATTGATATTTTCGCTATTCTGACTTGAAAGGTCACCGTCCACCATTCCTGTAGTTTCTTTTTGTCTCTGTCTCTCCCAACTAACAACCAACCCAGCAAGTTCAATTGCAAGTCGGCGATTCTCTGTTGTAGTATTATATGGTAGTCCAAGGCGACTAAGAGAATTTACCATCTGGGGCACAAATTGAGCTCGACAATTATAAAAGAGATCAGAATGCCTCACAATGAGCTGGAAAATGTGGATCAAGTTCGGAACCGAGTGTCCTTCCTCAACAAGAATTTTTTTAGTGTAACGTATCCATATTGGCATACGAGAGTCACCCATAGGTAATCTTCGTGGAAGAGCTGGCATTAGTATATCAAGAGCTTGCTTGACCAACATCTTGTTCTCTGGTTGGCATGTACGAAGAAGAGCAACAAATACCTGCAGTTTCAATTTGCATTTACGAGTCCATTATATACATATTCTTCATAAATTAAAACTGCTTTAAAAAATTGATTTGGCCCTACATACAGGAACAGGACCTATTAGGAAATATGAAAGCACTAATGAAACTCAGATGTCTTGAGGTGCTATACAGAATTAACAAACTCCACACCAGGTAAGGTGTGTGTGTGTGGGGGGGGGGGGGGGGACTCTGGACATTATGAGTGTAACACCACATCTATAGTCTTGAAAAGTTGGTGTGTATAAGATTTCTCTCTGGGAGTTCTATTTCAGAATCTTAATAGCATAGTAAGTGGTACAAGAACAGCTCTAATCTGTGGACTTTCTTCAAAACTAAGTAAGCTACCTAGAAGTTGTACTGAGATACTGGTAGATAAATTGACCTTCAGGTCCTGACAGAAAATCCTGCAAATAGACTAAATGTAATAAAATGTACATCTCAAGCCAGTGCACTAGTGTGAACATCAGAAGCCTGGCTTATAAGGGCTATTTTAACATCCTGTGGTTCCTTGTGAAATCATATACAAAACCACTCTTATTTACTTCTATTTTGCTGATAATATGCCCTTTAGTAAGAACAAATTATCTTATATTGTACATCTCTGTTTTAACTGCAACTCAACGAAGGTACCTGAAGTATAATTTTCTCAGGAGCCTGATAGGCCTCCAAGAAGTGGCAAACATTAACAAATGCCCACTGCTTACTAGCACTGTCTTCCCGTTTGAGATGATTCCAGCCAAACTTGATGAGTTCTTTCCGATGGTGTACAAGGTCAGTCTGCAAATACTTAAGAAGTAGAGTTGCAAGCTGTAAAAGCTCAATCCTCAATGGCTCATCATAATCAGCGGAGACCTGTGTAGCATACATAATTATTGAAAGAAAGAAAGATAAGGGAATCCAACAATTTAAACAGTTAATGATAAATAAATACACTCAAGAGAAAAAATAACCATGAGTCATACCTCTTCTGGAGGATCAAGAAGGCTGTCAACAATTGTTTTAATTATACTAGGGTCAACAACATCCCAAGTTTGATTATTCTGAAAAGTATGAGCTAACATAGGAAGAATGAGCATTTGCATGATAACCACCAAATGATCATGGCCTAGCTGCTTTGACTGAAATATGTCCAAAAAATGTGAAAGGAGAGTTTTCTTCATATTCGTTTCATATCCTTCAGCCACCTAAATGTTTTGATAAAACTTGGATCAACAATATAGCATACATCATATAGTAATTTTCAGAAGGAACAAAAAATAGCCGCATAAAAAATTAATGACATCAGCAAAACAAACCTCAATGATATAGAACTCCTTCAGAAAAGTAAAATCAATACGAGTATGAAACAAGAAGATGGATAGAATATCAAACAGCACATTGACTTCTGTTTTATCATTGCGCAAGTAATTTAGGAAGCATTTGACTAGCCATTTGCTTTCTTTCACCTGCATAATTTCAACAATCATGACATTAGTACAAAAGAGTGCATGTGTTGGGAAGAAGAGGGGTGCGTGCATAGAGGAACATCAAACATACTTGCACCAAGTTCAATTCTTGCTCATTTTGTAAACGAGCTATTCTTGCAGTTGACTTCCACAAAAGAACTAATGTGTCAAAAACAGCACGATTACTGTGCAGCCATCCAGGCATTAACTTCACCAATGTTTTTATCAAAGCAAGCCCTTGAAAATAAGCATCTGTTGTCCCTGCAGTAGCTGCAGCTGGCTGGTTAGATGGTTCAGGTGGAGGAGCAACAAGGGCCTCATCACCGACTGATGATGAAGCTAAGGTAGCCTGAGCTGCTGATGCCTCAGACTTTGGCAGAAATTCGGGAAAGGCATTTGCAAGTATTTTATCGGGAGACTTGGCAAGTTCTTCCCTCAAAGGTTGACCAGCATCTGACCGGATTATGTACATAAATCTGCATTACATCAAGAGATAAAGGAATCAGTAAGTAGCCATTCTCATTTAAATATTAAAGTATAACAGAGCAAATGATGGTATATAAGCAACTCCATCTATGAAATCTGAGCTTACCTCCGGAAATATTTTGGCTGATTCAGACGAGCAAGGAAATAGTCAACGCCAGCAGTAGGATACTTGTTCAAAAATTTTGTAAGTGGAAGACGGTACGGACTGTTAATCTCACTATAAAACTGTCCTGGGGGAAGTGCAATCTCCAAATCAATGGTCAATGTTACAAGTTCATCAAGGAATTTCCCAGCTGCATTAGGAAGGAGATGGAAGAGCTCGATAATGGCTGCAAAAAATCCATTAAAAAAATTACATTATGATAATTTTGCAGGTGTGAGTCAGATCTGGGACTTTAAAACTAGACAACTTGTCATGAATCTAAACACTATATAACTCACCAGCTGCTATCTTTGGCTCTTCACCAGGCTTCCATGATTTTTGACACTGAGCAAGTTTTTCAGGTTCCAACCATTTCTTAAGGTGCTCCAACAATTTGCCTCCCAAGGTGACATTAAACCAGTTGGACAGGAGCTCAAGTAGGCGGGCCAGACCTTGCAAAAGTGGCATACTAAGATTCTTGGTATGTGCCAAGTTAACTAATATAGGCCGTAGGCTACTCTGTAGAAGTTCCTTGGGCATCCTTTGCTGCAAAATAACCTACAAAATGCACTTCACCATAAGGAAAACCAAGAATGTGTTTTGAACATAAAACTAGAAAGCAAGAAATATAAACTAAGAAACAAAGTCCTGCAAGCATCTTACAATGCACATTATGAGGAGAGATCCTACCTAGTATATTTAGTGGATTTATTTTCTAAGAAATATGCTTAGAATTTAACCTGATTTGATGAAAAACAAGTAATTCACCAAACTAACATACACATACCAACTGGAATTAACAGTCATAAATACAAATCTTTTCGTGAAGTATAAACAAAAGAATTACTCCCTCCGTCCCTCAAGGTTCTTTACGTTGCCTTTTTGCACGGAGACCAAGGAATATTGTTATGATAAATGAAGTAGTGGGTGTAATAGTGATTTTATTGTTAAAATAAGTGAAGTAGTGGGTGTAATAGTGATTTTATTGTTAAAATAAGTGAAGTAGTGGGTGTAATAGTGTAAAGTGTTGAAAAAGTGGAGTGAAGTAGTGGATGTAATAATGTATTTTATTGTTAAAAGTTACTATTTATGGTATGTAAAGAAATGAGAGGGACGTCCCAAAATAGAAACTGTAAAGAAATGAGAGGGACGGAGGGAGTAAAAGAAACTAACCAAAACTCTGGTTCATAGATTAAGTCAAGAATATTGCTATAGCTCACCAGAAAATAATTCCAGATAACAAAAAATATATATGTGTGTGTGTGTGTGTGTGTGTGTGTGTGTATGTATATGAACAGACCTGTCTTAGGCCCTCTTTAGCAACAGCTACGATTTCCGGCGTCCTGCTGGTCAAAGACTTGAAAAACATGGATATAACTTTTGCCCGCAGTTCAGAATGATTCTGTGTCTTGAAATCTGCCCAAGCCATAGCAGTACATAACAGCTCAATGCATGCAGTCCGAAGCTTGTTCAATGATGTGACCACTTTCGGGTTCATAAACTTCACAACCCATACAGATTCATCAGCCTCGGCTATTTGTAGTGCATCTTGCAGAAAACTTACTAGTTCTTGTGTCAACTTCAGCAGCGGAGGCCTCAAGGCCAAGCAGAAATTTAAAGCAGTAACTGTCCCAACCTATCAATACATGTAGATCAATATTTCTATTCAATTATTTTTAATTATACAATTAATAAAAAAATGGCACTAAAGGCAAACATAAGGCTCACCTGCTGATCGACAGTCTTTGCTCGTAGAGAACGAACAATAAGAGGCTGTAGCAAAGGCTGGTACAGAGGTTCAAGCAATTCAGAAACCTCACTGCCAGTTCTACTCGCCAAAAGTGCCAAACATGACTGTACAATCTTCCTTACATTCAAAGATGCATTGGCATTAAATAATTCTGAAGCAAGAAATTCTACAACTCCTTGAAAACTTTGTCTGCGAGCTTCGCTGTTTGCTTCATCAACATTATTCACCACACGAAGAACCTGGGTAAGCACCTGACTTGTCTCTTCCTGCTCTTTAGTAGCAAATACAGGAAGTCGTTTAAGAACATAAACGAGCCCCCGAATGATCCTCACCTGAAATATGCATAAAGTTTCTACAGTGACCTTTCCAACCAGAGCACCCAGCCCCATCACTCCTCCAATTTGAGCTTGCCATGTACTTCCATAGCAACAATGCAAAAGACGAGGTAAAAGTTGCTCAAACACGGGGATACGGATGCTTGCAGGTGGGGAATAAACAGGACTCATTGATGGACTAGATACAATCATAGGAGTTCCTGGGCCACCTCTTGACAGAAGTGCATCATTATGTCTTGAGCGGGCAAGAAACAGAAGGGTCTCAGCAAAGACGTTCAGTGCACTTAGAGCAGATTTAGCATGAGTCCTATTTTCATCTGCCAGCACCTCCACTAACGCATCCAGAAATATCATAGGATCAAGCTCCTTCAAATTAGTGGAAGTATTATTCCTTGACTTTGTGCTTGATGAAAGCAGGGAACCACCAAGTGTAGCTGAAGAACTAGAGGTATTACCAGAGGCATTTTCTATGTGAAAGAGGATGGCAAAATGGCGGCAAATATTAACAACGGATTCATCCTTGGGATCATGTAACTCTGGTTCTGCACTCGTGGCAATGATAGTCATCAGAAGTATTTTAAAAACAGACTTCTCCGCCATAAGTTGGGTCTTTGTTTTTACACCCAAGTCAGCCTACAAAAAATAATAATTATTGATTAAACTGATGTTGAAAATGATATAAAGCTAATAATGAATTTAATTAATAATAATTTAAAAAGAGTATGTATTAAGAAAGGCAAAAAGAAAAGTAAGCTGATATAGAAGTACAAAGTTTGGACAAAAGCAACTTATTTACTATGATAGCAAATACTAAAAAAGTCTTCCACTGGCAACATGGATCCATAGTACTTCCAAGACCAAAAATGGTACATGGCCGAACCAATTTTCCTCAAATCCACTTTAAATTCAATGTAATTCATAACCTACTTATTTTATCATAAATATGATTACGTGTACACTTAATAACACACTGATTTTAACTGACGAAACACCTGTTAATCTAGAACTAAGAGGGAAAAATGAAGCACAGCTGTCACCTTTGACAGTACAACATATGTCTCAGCCTCATGCTACAAACTGCATTTAATTTCTTCTATTTCAGACAAAGTAAGAAGGATCAGGATACATGAGAGAATACTATTAAAACTTCATTAAATTGCATTTGTTGCCTCAGGAATATCAACTTTCTCAGTTGTTATCCTCAACTGTAAAAAGGACATTTTAATGCCTTGTGACTGGTAATTTTTTCTGCAATTCTCTGAGAACCATTTAACTCTAGAATTGGAGTATTAGTTGCACTGATATTTTAATCTTAATGGAAAGTCCGTACCCAGTATGACATAGTAGCAAAAAGTTCAGCCTAAGTACCGTGACAGAAATGTTTAAAATTATGCGGGCAAATAACATCTATTTCCACACAGAAATTACCTGGATTTTAAAATGTTTAAAATTCGTCTTTGTAATAACATAAACCACCCCTCTGATTATATTCATAACACAAAAAATACTGAGAAGTGATAATCATCTGCCGCACCTTCCTTTCTTTCACTATTTGGAAACCGAGGAAAGGGACACCTGACGACGATAAGAAATTTGAAGGAAGTGGTCATAAACTATCTACAAGCATGAGGGGGCAGGACTTGACATATTTTCTATGTCACTCCAAAATGTGGCGAGATTGGGGAAAAAGTGTCATAAATTATACAAAATTAAAACTATAGTTAAGTCTTAGTGTGTATGCATACTAACATTTATATTAATATCGCTACTTCTAAAAGTAACACGTATGAAAGTAAAACCCAAAAAGCTAACTCAAACAAGAGAAAAACAATGACTACATTGTCATTAGCAGAGAACATTAAAAATATCATGAATGCAACCTGATCTGAAGCTACACTTGTTCAGAATATATAAATAAAAATAAGAGGAAAAAATGTTTCAAACATGGAGTGGCTAGATATTTTTTTTTCAATTTCTATAGAGAATGTTAGCAAGCCTCGGTTTTCATGATGACCTCATAAAGAAGTGTATTACATTAGTCTTGTTGAAACTAATAAATACTAATTTAAAACAAACCCAACCTTAATATTCGGCATCTCAGCTCTTCTTGAATATGAATCAACTGCTGAATTCAATATAGTCGATAGATGCCCGCATGTAAAACTCTCATCAACAATATTCCCGGGCAAATTAAGCTGAGAAGACAAGCACACACGAAGAAATTTTAGGGCTTGTTTGCGGTAGAACGCATCCACGCCATTGTTCTTGTGCATGACAGCTGCAACAGCCAGATTAATACAACGATCCAGAGGTACCAAAAATGGCGTTGAGGGCTCAAAAGTAAGAATCAATCTCAGTCCATGCTCTGGATTTTCCTTGCACTCAAGGGCCAGAGGTTCTTTTAGAAAGCGTCGATTACGACCACCTAACTTGCCAAGTAACTGCAAGGATTTCCCACCCCAAAGATAGGGTGCGGGTCTCAAGTGAGACCATAATGCCAAATTCACCTCAGACATAACACTGGCCATACTTGGTTCCAAGAAATCAGGATTCAAACTGTCTATCCAAAACTCGAGTGTCCTCAAACCCAAACTCACAAGGTCGCCACTTCCATTGAGACACAAAACTAGAGGCTTCATAAGACGGGGTAGGTGAGGTAACAAAGAGCTTAAGCGTGCAGGAAGGGTCAAGCAAAGTTCCAGTAAAAGGTCCCTCATATCGTCACCAATAGGGCCTTCAAGCATAGCCAATAACATATTTAAGCAAGGTTGCAGCGTAGGAATCAAATCCCGAAGAAGAAGTTCAAATTTTCCGCCTGCAAGTGCGCGAAACATTGTACGGAGAAGTTGCAAATGACCAAGGGGCCTCTCCACTTCTGCAGCATTTTTCATGCAAGTTTCCATTATAACAGGCACATGAGGCTGCAAAATTCTTTCACAATCTGATGGAGCCTTAGCAACTGCACCAAACAGAAAACGGAAAAGATGCAAAACGAGTTTTGCTGCAGGCGAATCTGGATGCTTAAGAACATCAAGTTTGCTGCTCACAAGGAAATTAACCAAAACATCTGCGAATGGCCTAAACACCTTAGGAGCTTGTAAAAGGGTAGAGAAAATGTGGACTAGTTGAGTGTTTGATATCATGCACTCAAAGAGTTCTGGCATACATAAAGAGAACATATCCATAAGATCACGAGGTTCCATAATTGCCAAAATCTGAGAAAAAAGATGAACCATTTCTCTCTCTTCGTCTTTTTCTTTGAACAAAGCTAAGCAATGTACACCACTTTTTAGAACACCAGATGCTTTCCACACCTACCATAAGAGAAGGTAAGTAATCATGTTAAGGAGTGTAACCAATTATATGTTTACAATTTGATACCTCGTCTTCTCTCATCCCCTTAAATGGCTGTGGGATTGACAAATTTGCTTGTGGAGGTTGTGGAGGTGTCCCATGTATGGATGGCGAAACCTAAAGCAGTTAAAGGATAAGAAAAAATATTGAAACTGCAAATGTGAAGAACCAACAATCAAGTCGAGATACCTGTGATCGGGGTAAATGTGCGTGAGTGATACTCCAGATGATAGTCTTCATTCCTAAAAAGTCAAAATTTAGAAAACATCAGAAACTATAAAATCGAGAAATGAAATAGAAGCATCAAGTAATGCCATATTGACAGTCACCACATATCTATTAAGTACTTGCTCTTTCTCTCTACACAAATTTTGTATTTCCAATTCAACCATTGGGAACATGATTTGCTATATGCCTTTATTCTAATGTTGAAATATGTAGCTGACTGGTTAAAAAGGAGACTTGGGATTTTCACAAAAATAAGGCATTTGCACTCCAATTAAGAAGAGGCTTGAGACTACTCCCTTGTAAAGAACACAAATAGTCCTTCACATTTGTAATTACTGAAAGATATTATTTGAATGACATTCTTGGCAAGTGATGTCAATTATGTAATGGAGTGGGAGATTGGTTTCAATACTTGAAGCATTTCCTTCACACAAAATTGTAAAAAAGAATTGGGGTCTTACTAACCAGAAAACTACTTCAAATCGATATATACTTCTTAGTACCAATTTACTACCATAATCAAATAAACTATACAACTCCCTTACAGTTGAAGAATACAAACATCGTACATAAAGGTCCGTGATGTGACATACTTGGAAAACTGTTGATCACCCTTAGCTATGTAATGACATAATATAAATACAGATTAATCATTTTATTTCTTGCTGCCTATGAGCAATGCTGTGAAGCCTTCTCATAAAAACATTATTTTACACACCTCATTGGGACCACTAAACAATTATAGTAGAGCGAACGAAGAATATTTACCCATAACTAATGTTTTAATCAAATGCTTACAATCACTGACTTCCTTGGAATGTTCAACAGGGACCTGCAGATTAAGAACAGCCTGCAGAAGATCTTAGATAAATACCAAGAGTTTTCTCACATTATCCTAATACAATATAAAAACACTATCCATAATAACAGAGAGAGTCCAAGAACCAGACAGCAAGAAATATAATGTGACAATAAATGAATAACTACATGAGTACGAAACTCTGGATGTCAACATTATGCAGAGTCAAAAAATGCAAGATAATATATCCTGACTAGAGTTTGCAACTGATCAAACTTTAAAAAGTAGCTTATCAAGATATGTTTCAAACACTAAACTATGCACCATAAAAATTAAAAGTTCACCACTGTAGAGTGAGTTGAATATATGAAAGATGAACTTTCAGGACAAGAGTTTGCAACTGATCAAACTTTAGAAGTAGATTCATGATAAATACCAAACAGCTGACAGTTGGATTACACTATTATGACCCACAAACAAGCTATATACCCAAAAAGAAGTAACAAAGTTGAGGTGACAGATGTAACATATACAAATATCTAGAGTGATGGGTGACCCTTTGACAACTACAATCAGAACCAGAGTTCTATGGAAGGCAGAAAATTTCAATTAAACAGCATGATGTTACGATTAAAGATGGTTCATCCTTGAAACTAGACACAAGGATGCAGATCTACATGACCATCAGCCTACAGCAAAGGCTCATACTGGCTCTACTCTCACATGAATCACACAAGTTGTCTTAACATCTACTTAATGAGTCCAAAACACAACGTGCATCTCAGATTTCTGCTAATTCCAAAGGAAATTTCTGAAAACTAATTGTACAATCAACTTGAATGAAGGTAGCCAGGGCACGTGTATTGCATATAAAAACTCCCTTAAAAAAAATCCATTCGCATTGGTTGTAACATGCAGTTAGGTGGAAAAACTTAGGATCGCCAGTAGATATTCAACAACACTTTCCTTACATTTCTGGCATTTTCATCAAGTACCATCTGATTAGTCTATAAAATAACTGGAAATACATAGAAAAAAGGGTCCAAGTATTAAAACCACTATATATTCAACTCAAGTAGCCACAGCCTACAACAAATTAAAAGCAAAAACTATGCTATTTAAGAATATTTATTTACTTACCAAAATGTTTCTCTAGTATAGGAGAAATGAACACTATATTCAGACTAAAACTAAGGATAAGAATAAGGTCGGCAAATAAAGTTGGTAATAGTGTTTGAAGTTGGAACAGCTATCTATGCCTACCTCTGCACATCAACTAAAGAACAAAGCAAAGTGGAAAGGTGCTGAAATACCTGAACAGGAAGCTCAAGCTTTGACCTCAGTGTAAATTGATCCTTGCCTTCCTCCCCCTCTTCCAGTAGCTATCATAACATAGAAATTAACTAAATAACTCAGAGTAGGAAAACACAAAATCTAAGAACTTCTATCGTGGAATACATAATATACGTTAGAATTAGATTAAACAAACACCCTTCTGTATGATATGCCTTTAACAAGAATATGGAATAAAAGTTACTTGAATTATACAAGGTATCCTGACGTCATAGACATTACCCATGTATCCTGTTATACACTACCTATGTTCCCTTTATATTCTTACAATTGTTTTCGACACTAAAAGACACAATAAGAACTAGAAAAAATATCAACACTGATTAAACAAGAAATACCTAGGAAAGATGACAAATAAAAACGTTAAAAAGTAAAATATAAAAAAGAACAAAGTATTCTCAGAAAGTTTCAAAAACATCATTATGAAGAGCAACTGACCCAAGAAAATCATTTAGACTCTAAAAAGATCTTATAATTATTACTATGATATTCAATTTTCTAAGTACTCATTACTCCTAATATCCCAAAAGAATGAAATTCCAAAAAACGAAAGTCAACTCTCAAAACAGGTTGAGGTTATCATCTAATAGAGTATTACATTATCGATAGTTTACTGTACTTCAATTACTGATGTACTTGTCTAGATTATACTCAATCTGATAACGCAAACCATTTTGTTTCTTTCTTTGAAACTGATGTTCCTTCATTTAATGCAAAATAAAGGCAGTACATCCTTTTCAGGAAAGAAGGGGGAGTAGTTCCGAAAAAGATAACCATACAGGGCATATCTGCCACCACAAGTGATGACAAAGTAAATTCTACAACAAACATAAAGAAAACAAAGGCATGTACTCATTATACCCTTAAAAGCCGGAAACCAGCAGTAGAGAACTTCCTTGTCACAAATAAACCAGAAATTGTTGACAAAAACGGACAATGCTCATAAAATCACATCAAATGCATTGTCGATAAATATGAACTAAACCCGATAGTTATATGAGTACAAAAACAACAGCTTCTTACTTTTCATATTTTACAAAAATAGAAAGAAAAATACTAGTGCATGCTCAAATAACAACTGAAAATGTACATCAGCCACAGTAGGAAAAAATTCTAATCCTAAATTATGTTATATAAATGTGGCAACATTACAATTTATTTCCAATTTAGAAAGTTGGGACATTAAGTTTAAGAACATATTTTTTAGTTTTCATACTGAAATAAGAATCACATCAATTGCTAGCACCAAAAAATGAGAAATTCCAGGAAGCTTTAAGAGAATCTGATGTATAACAAAAACCTGAGGGATGGTCCGCTTGAAAGTGCTGAATTTGCCGACAAATGCATCCAGAATCCGCCCCTAGTAAGGAGGAAAAGCAGGTTATTTACAGGAAGTATGAATATATTTCTTGCAAGTTGTAACTTATGCCACCCTCACTGCATGAAAGGAGACAGCTGCGGCATAAGACACTCGTTGAGCCTAGGTATTAGGCAAGGAGTGCTCCTCATCAAAGCAAAGCACACAAGTTGGTAAAAAAAAAATTATCCATAACACGTATAAATATATATCAGATTCCAATGTTTAAAAAATAATAATATATTATGTATTTGAGATTATCTTACAGTTGTAGAATCATGAATGTAAATAGAAGTGAAAAATTACCTGACCTGACTTGAAATTAGGGGAAAAAAACTAAAACTAATAATAAACTCTTTGAATAAGTTTTCAAAATTATCATATTAATAATTCATTTCTTTCCTTTCAATAGAATAAAGAGCGACTCTAACAACACTGGCCATCCGTTGTGAATTTCTTTCTCTTTGCCTCTTCTTTTTATTTAACCCCTCATTTTCTTTTCTTCTCTAACAAGCAAAAATCCTAATCTAAAGAGAATTATATGAACATATAAAATGTACATCACAATGAAAGAGATATTATCGCACTCATGTGAACAAGAAATGTAGCAGAAGAGCAGCAAAGCAAACATTATGCAAGTCATACCAACAATATCCGTGCTTCATCCATAGAAGGCAAGTCGACACCTTTCTCAAAAATAGGTTCCACCTAGACCGGCCAAAAAAAATCAAAAAGAACCCGCAAAAATTGGAAAAGTGAAAACTCCTCACACGTATTATTTATATAATTATACAAGTGAAAACATTTTCTTTGCACATATTTAGAGAACTTGATCACTATCAGAGATCAACTAGTTGAAAATTTACTGTTTGAAACTCACCAGATTTAACATAAGGCGAGCACAGGTAGTGTGAATGCTGAGTGATAATGATGCATCATGCATGTTACTTGAGAACAGGTATATAATACGCGACAACTGCAGCAAAGAGTGCCAATAGGTAAACAAGGTTATACAAAATATTAGTATACAAGATTACTTTCAACAAATGAAATTTTACTATAAAACTATGTGCAGATTGGGAACAACTTTGCATAACTAATTTAATAACTCTATTTAAGAGTTGATGCCCTGGCATGTGTAACAGTGATTCGCTCCTAGATGTAAATGCTTATGAATAAATACCGAGACTAGGAACAGCGGAAAAAAAACCAATTATAAGTCAAACTTATTATAGGCTCAAAGATCATTTTGTTGTATCATCACCCTGACATGATTGAGAGCTTTAAATATTGTATGAAAGTCTTAAACTGACAATATGACATAAAAAACTTATCATTATATTAAGAAAAGATAATTGGAAGACCCAAACCGCTACTGAGTAGCGACCAGGACAATGCTCAGCTTTTTCCAAATCAATTGATCAAAAAGAATTTTCTTTTTCTTGGAAATAGACCACCAAATGTAATTCAATAGAGTCACACATGATTGGGAAACATAAAATCAGCATCAGCATTCATCGTTGAAAGATGGAAAACAACAGAGTATTACAATCTTTCTTTAACAGATTACAGATTTTGTAAATACTATCTAAAATTCAATAAACGAAAAGAAATTATCTATGTGTTATTGTGTTGTATTCCAATAAACAAAAAAAGAAAGAGAGAATAAGCATGGATAACTAATACATCAAACTGTAATATATCTACAACCTAACTAACAATACCAACTTTTTCAACAAAAGGTCATAACCCAGAACCTGGTATACCAATATTTTTAACTAAACTTGGGAAGTACAGTTTCAACTATTAACCAGTCGAGAGTATATACTATCTCTACAGAGTTTTTACAATGTTTCAGATATAGCATAAGAAACACAATACCTGTGACAAGGATAAATCACCCCGAACATGATGAACAATTTCCGCCAGAAGACTATAAGCCAGTGGCCTTAATGTTTCAAAGCAAGCACGGCCAGTTCCCACAAGGACTCTACAAAAAATTTTAAAACATAACACAATTCACTGGATATGGATCTTAAACAAATACAATGTTTTTAATCTCTTACCTTTAATTTAATATATCTTGTACATAATTTTGAGCAGAAAAGGCATGTCCTAAGAGTTTCCACAATAGGCATTAAGAGTCCTAGACCATTTTACCTTTAACAATGTTATTAGACGCGCTCTGGAGTTCGGTTTATTTAAAAAGTTGAAAAGGAAAAGCATAACTATAACAAGGGAAGCAGTGAATCCCCCCCCCCCACCTTAATATTAAAACAACATATAAAATAATAACATCAAGAGAGTATACTTTTTAACTCAAAGGAGTTCGACATTACCGTTCTTCCAACAGTGTGTCAATGAGAGGAAACAACCCCCTCTTGAAATCCGTCCCAAGCACGTGTTTCAATGCTACGAGCAGTTCCTATGACCCAACAATCTAAAATCAATTATAGAAAACAAGAAAAAGAGATCAAACGAAGACTGTTTTATGACTTATTTCTCCTTCACACATGTGCACACACACTCTTGTAAAAAGAAAAACAGCTCACTTTTCGTATAGAAACAGAATCTGAACAGGTCACAAGCAAGTTGACAATGCTTTTACATATACTTTCTTCATGAGGTCTGATCCAGTCAGCAAAACTCTTCAACAGATAGGTTAAGAAAGAGACTGTCTGGAACAAGTAAAACAAATCAGTATGCAATATAAATGTAAGCATATATACAACTTACAGTAGGTAATATACTTTAATCGATAAACAGTGAGTACTAATAAAAATTGTTCCAGGGGAGAAGAGAGGACGAAAACTTTAAATTGAACTGTTTGATTTCTATGTTATAATTACTTTAGAGAGGTCATTGAGGTAAATATAGAAGCATGTAAGGGGAATTAACAGGTAAGCACCTCAAGTCCTCAACCAGCCAACTGAAACAGATAGCTATCAATTGTAACATATCAACACTGAACTAGTCCAAATCCATCAACACACAGAGAAAGATGGGCTTATCTACCAACTACCAAGAGAAGATGGTAGTGCATGATACACATTAATGATGCTTTCGAAATATTCAATAACACAAATGCACAATCTAGTTCACGCAACAAGTCTTCCCGTTATGATTCTAAACTGGGACTGGGGTTTTAACAGGAAATAATTTCGGACTCTACATCAAAAGAGAAAGAAATAAAAATTATTTACAAGGCCGGGCATGTGCATGAGTTACTGTAAAAGGAAAATAATACTCTAAGCATAAATACAATCTAACTACACCAAACTTCCTCATTGCCCCCTTTTAAATACCTAAATCTTTAATACATGCTAGGAAGCACCGACTCAGGTACGGGGACACGGGGATTCACGAATTATTGAAGTGTCCTGGATAAGGGACGCGGCAAAAAAAAATAGTAATAAAAAAAATGATTTGTATATGTCAAAAATTGAACAACTTCATTCATAATAATATTAACTGATTTTGATTTCTTCAAATTTTCAGCCTCTAGATTAAGCTTATCCATCTCAAATTTATGTTGAGGAGTCACACTATTGCAAACTGCCACTCCATGTCCTTTAATCTTCAGTAGATGAGCAAGAACACGAGAGTAAGATCCCATATAAGGCTTGTTGCAATAGTTGCACTGCCACTTGACATTCCCACCCTTCTTCCCCCCTTTCTTTAGAACAGTTACATACCTCTTTCAAATCAATTTCTTCTGAACCAGCAGCACTGTTACTATTCGCACTTGAACTCATTGACCCACTCATTGTAATCACAGATGTATATATATATATATATATATATATATATATATATATGGAAGTAGAAGGAGATGTAGTGTTACATATATAGATGTATGTATACATGGGATTATGTATATACAGGCGTGTATATATCAGAGAAAGAACGATGAAAAACAGAGATGTGATATAAAGCGATTGTCAATTAGGGTAAAATCAGTTGGAATTGGGCTTTTCTCAAGTGGGCTATGTCGGTGGGCCGTGTCGCTCGCATGTCGGTGACGAGTCGACTGCATTTGCGTTTCGACACACCACATGGCGTGTAGGATACATACTCGCGTGTTTCGTCGTCGTGTCCCAAGGTCATAACAAGTAGTATCACAGCAATTTCATCCAGATAAAACATTGCCTTCCAAAGAAAATAACTAACAAAAGCTTGAGGAATTAGTTGGGTCAGTGAATGTCGCTAAAGTTAAGACTTTATCTTGACGCGGTAATTACTAGTCTACTGTGAGAAACTAATTGATTACATGTTTTGCATATTGTAGTATTTAGACCCTATATTGTTGTTGCAGACAGCAACACAACAGCATTTTGCTGAAAAGAAGGTAAAAACTGTTTGGTAAATTTCAAAAGCAATTTTTCTGAAAAGCCGCCAAAACCTGCTTTAGAGAAAGCAGGTCCCTCATTTAAAAAAACTAGTTTTCAGCTTTTACAGGAAGCATTTAAATATGCATCAAACCTCACCAAAAACATTATGTTTTTATTCAAACACCCAAATACATGCACATATCAAAAATATTACCAACCACTTATATGATTTATGCAACATCACTTTTTTTCACTTTTTCTCACAGCGCAGCAGTTTTTACCAAACGGAGCCTTACTAGGAAAACTTGAATTTGGTTAAAGGCAACAATAATTATTATTACATACATCATTATTTGGTTTCGTTATTAATGGCTACATGTTGCAGAGGTGGATTTTCCTTTTGCATATTATAAAGATATTAATTTGGCCTTTCAAGGTTCCTTACGTCTACAGTCTACTATGTTGAATTCTATTCACATTATTATCTTTTGGTGAGGTTCATATGCATGTTTATGTCTTAAAAGATTTCTTAAAGTTATTTGTAGAAGTACATTCAATCCCTACTAAACTGACTTCCACTGTGTAAGGATTAATCTAGAATACTTGTAGGCATATGAAAATTTAATGTTGTATTATAAAGTCACAATTAAGTTGTTACATAATTAGTTTCAAAAAAAAAAAAGTTGTTACATAATTGGTAATAATCAAATAAATACATATAAGTCCAGTTTATAGTAAATAAAAAGTAATTTTTTCCTCTGTTAAAAATAACGTTTAGTAAATAACTTAAATTATCGATCAATGGACTATATAAATCTATGAAGTATCTACTATACATACATAATGGTTGCCAAATATTGTGTTTTTTATTTCCTAATCCCTTACACTCAGTTGTCGATTTCTTTTGGCATTTCGTTGACTGTCTTGCACTATGGTCTATGCCTCTCTTAAGGATATTGATTTGGACTGCCTTAATTGTAATCAACCATTGTGATTCTATAAATAAATTGAGGGATAGTCCCTTTCCTCCGTTATCAATTACTTGGCCAGTTTGTTAAAGTCCTGAATTTGAGATGTGACAGCTTCAAAGTTCCCCATGGTTACTGTTTGCTAGAAAAGAAAAGAACACCCCTAGAAAGCGGAAAGGCAACTTCTCATGCCTAATATTCTCAAAAGATAACTTGCACCATAAGATTCCCAATAATTTAGGCAATGTATTCAAAAGGCATTGTCGAATTCATATTTAAGATATAGTCTCAAAAAAATAATAAGGAAGACAGAACCCTACTCAATCTATAATTGCACTATAAAGATTTCAAAAAACAACTAACACTCACCTTAACTTGTGCTCCCTTAAGCTCAACAAAGTGACCCTTTAAATGGGGTGGAACCTTTTCAGGACCAGGGATGGATATTGCCGCAACCATCTGAGGCAACAAATGGGGAATGTTGGTCTGAACTAGCCTGCTGTACAACTGGAATAAAAACATAACCACCAACGGACTCTCAGTAACAATCTTAAAAGACCGAGTACTTGGATTAAGCTGCCCTGCCCCAGCCGTAGGACCCATACCCATTTGATCCGAAATATCCATAGCTAGCGGCTTCACATCTTCAAGAGATGACAATGCAGAAGTAGTGGAATTTGATCCCGATATTGTTGGCGCAGGTGGTGGTAGTACTGCCCCACTTTCGAAAAAATGAGTAACAGTCAACCTAAAATTCTGGTAAATTTTACACACAAAATCAAGAAACGGCTGAACTTCATTCTCTAAAGTCGGCCTAAAATTCCTCAAAAGATCGAAAATGATCCGTATACATATCAACCCATTTTCTTCATTATCAGTCGTAAGCACGTGCATTGCTACTTTCAAAAGATCCTGAACAAACGGACGCAGCACTTCACTATGCGGAAGACGGTTCAAAATCTCTACAACTACATTTCTAAGTTTATGCTCAGGATTATCCGTAAACTGTGGCTTAGTAATATGATATAAAATAGCAGAAAACGCTCTAAAGTAACACTTGAGAAAATTCAAGTACTCCCCTGTATGCGTAATCTCTAAACTATCTCGAACCTCCATCGCCATTTGTAACCTCATTTGAATCGCTACACCGAAACAAAAACAAAAAATCATCAACATAACAACTTCTTACACACATAAACACTACAACAACATCATAATTCATAACATATTGCATCATCAAAAAACTCTGCTGACGTCATAATCAGAATAAAAATATGTAATTACATATTTTAAAGAGGAAATTACCGAGGTCAGGTTCGATGAGATGATGAGAGTGTTGCTCGAAATTCTGAATCGGAGGACTCATCTTGACACAAACCCTAATTTTTGTTTTGTGTCTATAGGTGTATGTATATATAAATTAGGGTTTTAAAAAGTAATGATCGACATGGCGGAGGGTTTTGAGTTCGACTGAGTTAACTCGGGGTAGTGAATCGGTCGTCAATTAGGTAATAAAATTAGAGTTTGGTTGTAGTGAGAGAAACGAAACCCTAATTTAACTATTCTAGCAGTTGTGGGTACAGGTTGTGTATATATAGAACTATCAAGGTGTAGTTAAGTTGTGCCCCCTTTGGGTTGGGTTTTGTTTGTGTTTTTTAAGTCTGAAAGGACTTGTTAAGGCCGCGTTTGGCTGTTGTTTTGTTGTTTTGATAAAATAAATGTTGATATTTTTACATAGTTATTTTTTTTAAGTGGATTAATTCAATTATAGCCTTATATATAATAAACATAAGAGAGATATTATAAATAATTTTGGTCGAAAAAATTACAAAAATAACTATTCTGAAAAATGGTCAATTTTAGCTTTTTGGATACTCCTGGGTGTCCCAAATACTGGATAAGGGATACTCCACTGACAAATGGGTATCCCATATGCTGGATTCCATTGACAGTATCTCATATAAAAATGGATACTCCACTGACAGTTGGGTATACCATGGATTAAAATTGGCCAAAATTTTGAAAATGGTTATTTTTGTGTCTTTTGTATAAAAAAAGGTTAAAGACTTAAAGTTGGCTTTTACCCATTTTGGTCATTGTACTATCAAATTAATCTCAACTGTCAAATCTAACATTTTTAAAAATAGACGATCAAGATTATATCATATCAAAAAAAATTATAATCTAAAAATGATATAATTAAAAAAGAATATATCATATCAAAAAGAAAATTATTATCTAAAAAAGATATATTTAAAAAAGGTTATATTAAAATTGAATTTTAAAAAGAAAATTATAATAGGAAAAGGAAAAGGAAAAGGATGTTATATTATATCCTTATCTATACCATCTATCTATACTATACTATATTATACTATACTATATTGTACTATACTATACTATAATAAGCGAAAAGGGTATAATTTGTAATTTGGTTAACCCCAATTTTTGGTTATCCCCTATTTTTTGTCATCCCTCGTTTACAACCGTTAGATCTTCAACTTAAATAGATCATGACCGTTAGATACGTAAGAGTGATCCTGTATTGGTTTTTCCGTAAAGGAGGAATAAGATTTCGGATATTTTATTTTATTTGAATGTAGTTACATGTTTAATTGCCAATATGTTATTCGAGTAGACTGTATTTGGTACCGTTTATGTTAGTAATTATTTTTATTTTATTAAAAATCGATATTTTGATCGACATTGATAAATTGAATTAGTTTTAAAATTTTATGGATCGAGCTGGTATTTTATTTGTACCAAAATTATACCCGATATTCTACTTGTGTACAAAAGTTTTAATTGTGTAAATTATAAAAATATTCAATAATTTAGTATTTTCACATTTTTGGTAAAATTGAGGTTATTTTAGAATTTTAAGGATCAAAACTGTATTTTATCCGTGCAAAAATTTTACCCGGTATCTTATCCGTGGCCCATTGATTTTTGGGTGCGTTATGAAAATATTCGAAAATTGTGTATTTTTATATTTCTGAACAATCCGGGATTTATAAAAAAATTGTGCATAGTTATTTTAATTTTGGAAAGAATAAAATTTCCAATTTTATCTGAGTGGATCATTTCAAGGTTAAAGAAATGATTTTGGAGAATATTTATTCATTTTATTTGTAAAATAGAAATTTATTATTTTCACCCGTTAATTATTTAGTTGGTAATTTTTGGAATCAATTGAATAAAATTAGGGAGCAGATATTATTTAGGGGTACATTGTAAGAAGCCATAATAATATAAGTTTTTGTTACATATATATATATATATATATATATATATATATATATATATATATATATCCTAATATAAATCTACCGAGTAAACAACCCCCCTTATTTTCTTTCACGCAAGTACGCAACCCCCCTTACTTTCTCTCTGCGCCTCAATCTATTCTGTCTATCTCTCATATATACTTTTAATCTTCGAAAATTCATTACTCCCAAACTGTTCATCCAAAATTCAACTTCTATATATGGAAATGATCAGCTCCTCGAGTTCTACACGTGGGTATATATATTGTTTAGGTGCTGCAAGTCTGGGCAGTTATTTTCTTTTATGTTTGCTGCAAGTTGAGGCAGCTTTATTTTAATAGTGTATATACAATTGAATTATGGAAATGAAAAACAGATGGGTAGTCCTATTTACGAATACTTCATGCCGAAATTTTCTAAAAATCCCCCGTATATAGATTTATTTAACTTATTTGATTACAACGATTTTGTAGAGTGGGTGTCAACCCAAGTCCCACATCGATAAGATAAAGAAGAATTATCTTGAATATAAGCAGCCAAAACAACTCCATAAGTATGAGGCCTTTTGGGAGGAGCCCAAAAACAAATCCGTGCAGGCGTGACCACGGCCCAGAGCGGACAATATCATACTAATGTGGAGTTAATGGGTGTTGTGCGACCCAACAAGTGGTATCAGAGCCGATGGTTAAGAAGTTGATCCTGGGGTTGTGGGCTGCAAGTTGTGTGGTGTGGGAGGCTCTCCAGAACTACGATTGGAGATCTTGGACGGCTTGTATCGAAAGTCTTCCTGACACGGAGGTGGTCGGGCGGCGTGTCCCGCAAGATGAGGAGCCACGGATGAATAGCGGCTGTATGAGGGTCACAAGATTAGTGGTTCTTGGATTGAGGGGAGATTGTAGAGTGGGTGTTAACCCAAGTCCCACATCGATAAGATAAAGAAGAATTATCTTGAATATAAGCAGCCAAAACAACTCCATTAGTATGAGACTTTTTGGGAGGAGCCCAAAAACAAATCCGTGCGGGCGCGGCCACGGCCCAGAGCGGACAATATACTACGATTGGAGATCTTGGACGGCTTGTGTCGAAAGTCTTCCTGACACGGAGGTGGTCAGGCGGCGTGTTCTGCAAGATAAGGAACCACAGATGAATAGCGTTGTATGAGGGTCACAAGATTAGTGGTTCTTGGATTGAGGGGAGATTATAGAGTGGGTGTTAACCCAAGTCCCATATTGATAAGGTAAAGAAGAATTATCTTGAATATAAGTAGCCAAAACAACTCCATTAGTATGAGACCTTTTGGGAGGAGCCCAAAAACAAATCCATGCGGGCGCGGGCGCGGCCACGACCCAGAGCGGACAATATCATACTAATGTGAAGTTAATGGGTGTTGTGCTGCCAAACAGATTTGTGGGCATGTTATGAGTGTTAACTGTTTATGTATATATGTGTTAAGTGGTTGTCTTGAGGATTAATGGTGTATCTCGAGGTTTATTTACTTATTTCGAGGATTAATTGTTATCTCGAGGATTAATCGTGTCTTGAGGATTAATTGGTTATTTACATTCTCTTTCGGGGAATAAGGTATATGTTTTGAGGATTATATATCTAACTCGAGGATTTATTTGTTTAATTCGAGGATTAATTGGTGAATATTGACTTAGGAATGTAAGCGGAGTTAAGTTGGTATGAGATGAAGAAGGTTGGAGATGGATGCAAGATTGTTTGTGGTTGTTGGATTTATTGTGAGGTGTCTTAACACCGGGAAAATGTCTATGTTCAAAGGGGACATTTCCAATTATTTTCTTCCTACAAAGATATTGGTAAGCATGGTTAATACGTTTAACTTGAGTTTGTAAGCGTTTATAGAATGCTAGAGGTAACGTCTAAAGACGGAAGTATCATATTATGTTTGACTATGGAAGTAGACGTGCATATCCGATTTCGGTGAATCAAATACGTGGCAACCGCTAAATCGTTAAACGAACGAATGATTACAACATAGGATGTGATGGCGTAAGATAGAAGAAGAAGAAAAAAAAAATCGTATAACTTCGACGTTACGTAATAGCTAAGGACCAGAGGCAAGTATTTTCCCCTTGATCATCTTAAACACTTTTTATTTTATGTTTTATTGATTCATATCATGACAAATAGCTATTGTTTAGAGCTATTTGTGATTCTTAAATATTTTTATGCGATCACATTTACTTGATATTGGTACCCTTGATGTGGGGAATTGTTCAAGATAAACTCTTCATATCCTTATTATCGTAGAAAATAATAGGGATGTGACCTGTATTTAAAACTAAGCATTTCATGTTGAATTCGGAAATTGCTCTATTGGATTGGAAAATGGTAAAGCGTAGGAGGCCGCATCGAGTAGTTGGTCCAACTTAGGGATGACAAAAAAATCCGATCCGACGGATACCCGATCCGAAACCCGAAATTTTGGATAATCCGAACCCAATTTTTTGGATTTGGATTTGGATTTGGATTTGATTTTCAGACCCGAAAATTTTTGGATTTGGATTTGGATATTATGAAACCCGATCCGAAATCCGATCCGAAACCCGAAAACCGATCCAAACCCGATCCGAACCCGAAACCGAAAAAAAAACCCGAATATATATATATATATATATATATATATATATATATATATATGTGTGTGTGTGTGTGTGTGTGTGTATGTATGTATATGTATATATGTATATAATTTATACTATAATATATTTCATAATGTAAAATTTTATAACAAAATTAAATATAAAAATATTAAAATTAATGCACAGAATATAATTTATTTATATAATATTAATAATACTTTTTATAATGTATAAATATTATAGTGTGTGTTATATAAAACTTGATTGAAAATTTCTGGTTTTCGGATTTCGGGTTTCGGGTATTATCCAAATCCAAAAATTTTCGGGTTTCGGGTATACCCGAAATCCATTGGATCGGGTTCGGGTTTCAGTTTTCGGGTATTTTTCGGGTTCGGGTCGGGTTCGGATTTTATCCAAAAAATCGGGTTTGGATTTGGATTTTGCCAAACCCGACCCGATCCGACCCGATTTGTAACACCCCCAAATCCGGGGTCCGGGATCCGGTGGTTACGGTTTCCAATTCTGTCCACAACACTTGAACTTTCCTTAACATAAAATAAATTACGTCTCTATAACCCAACACAATAATATAAAACACACCCGTTATAGTCCCAGAGATGAAATCAGAGTAACACTCAAATTTTTATTAATCACATTATGAGTTCTTACAATCCAAAAGAATTTCAATATAAATACATACTCTTTGCCATCCATTTACATAAGGCATACTAGACCATATTCTTGGTACTGAAAGAATAAATATACCCTACCAATAGCTTCTTCTTCAGCTCTGGTAGTCTCATCGTCCTCGCCCGCGTCGAGTGCGCCTTGTGCGAGTCATCTGGTCTAGCTGTTGTTGTGATATAATAATAAAGCAAGGGTGAGCAATAGCCCACCAACAATAATATATGACTGAACGATAATGTATAACAGTTCAAAAGTATCTTTCAAACCATATGCCATGCCTTTACGGAAATGATGCCAGTATAATATGAACGATGAAGTTACAAGGTAACTTAAAGTATTTGTTTGTAGAAATATCTGCTACATCAAAGTAAGCGAGATATTCTTATTGTTATTAAGAAGAGGAACTTGCAAGAAAAGGTTGCAATTCCAGTTATGACCCTTTTCCAACTCTGCCAACAGTAATCATGTTGCAGGAAATAAATAAATTTGGATGATGAACCAATGATGGAGTATTCACCGCGCCCGCTGTTCCAATCTTGATGATCAGTCGAGATCGTACAGCTCAATTTAGATTTACTACCGGTAGAAGGAAGAACTGACGGCTTTACTTGTGTACCGCCTTACTAGCTCTCCCCGGCCAACGGTTGGGCCAAAGGGGATGGACCGGCGCTACTCGGCCTCTTACACGACTCCTAGTTCAAATAGAATTCATGATTCTGAATGTAACGTTCGTCCCCCTTTCCCCAAGTATAATACTTGTTGATAAGACTCCACAAAGTAGTCGTATCTAGTTGGAAAGGAAAATTTACCAATAACTCCCAAGCTATTACTTGGTAACGGATATCAACTTGTTCCAGTGATCTTACCCCTCGAAAGATGAGAAGGTAAGCAACGACTTAATAAGTCAACAGCACCCGAGTTGCGAGTGAAGGGAATACTTTATGACCGGGAAGTCGACAAGATAAATAACATTTTCCAAGTAAGGTTCCCTTATTATTAAGGAGGTAGACTCAAAGAAGAATGATGTCTGAGAACCTTCCTTGATATAGGATTAATAATAATATGACTCCGAAATATTTTTCGTAATAATCGAAGAAGATAAACCTTATTGAGGTTATTCTAAGTATGGAATAAATATTCAGAGAATATTTATTGAATTAAAAATATTTAAAGAATATTCAGGAATATGAAAGAATGTCTTTAATCAGAGTATTTTTCAAATAATTTTTGAAGAAATCTCGAGAGAATATTTATTGCATAATTAAATATTCAAATGAATATTCCAAATAATATTCATTAATCAATAAGACCTGAAAGGAATATTTAAAATATTTAAAATAATATTCGATGATTAAATAGAACCCTGGAGGAATATTCAAAATAATATTCATAATTAATTAGGAATTTAAATGAATATCAATAAAGTAATATTCATTTAATAAATAATATCCTAAATGAATATCAAGTAATATTCATTTAGTAATCCAAGCTTTAAAAGAATATTCGATATAATATTCGATAAGTAAATCAAGCTTCAGATGAATATTGAAGATAATATTCATCAAGTACTTAATACCTTAAATGAATTTTCAAAAGTAATATTTATTTAATGAAATAATATTCTAAATGAATGTCCACATAATATTCATTTAGTAGTCTCATCTTTAGAAGAGTATTCGAAATAATAATCGATAATCAATTCGACTCCGAATGAATATTGACGAATATTATTCGTCGAATGATTACGTTCAAATAATTATTTGAAGTAAGGATCGTTAAAATAATTAGTCTCGAACGAATATTCAAATAATATTCGTCGCCCAAATAATAGAAAATATTTACTTAAATATTTTCCTCCGAGGTAATCTCGATATATCAAGGAATATTGACTCCCAGTCTATTTTTGATTAATAAGATGTATACGCCCTTCTATGAGGGTCTTACAATAATCGGCTTATAACTGATATATAACTATCTAGCTTATAAGCCAACAATAACATTCAGGGAACAAGTATATCACTTCAACTTGAAAGTAGGCATGCATGCAATGGCATATGTATATCAGCATATATATATATATATATATTTATTCAATCACAACAACAGCCTAAAAGAAGGGAATTGAAACTTGTCTGGTAGTCGAGTACGGTAAGGGGTAGTGGTAGCGGGTCCCGGTTCAGCTTGGTGATCTATAAATAGCCAAGGCATTCGGGATTAATCACTTAACATATTAAAAGTTAAGTTATACTTAATTCGAAACACGTTCTCGAGTTATCTCGTTATACCCCTTTTTGTGGATTACTTTTATCACTGATCCGACCCGACATTCGTTCGTTAATACGACATGTCATTGCATTTATACTTGGGACATACTTAAGTCATATGAGTTCTAAGGTTGATCGTTACGAACCAATATTATACTCCGAGTTTTATCGCCCGTTTTCTAAGTGTTTTACCGAAGTTATAAAAGAGTCGTCTTTTAGGGGTTCGTTCGCGTTTAACCTCGACTCGAACATTTTTAATAAATCGAAAAATGATCTTTTTGACATACGGTTTTCTTTCACGCCTTCCTTTTTACCTCTAGTATTTATTTACCAAGATTCGCCATGACGTTACATAGTTTACGAGGGTTCAATTACAGTTACGAACTTTCGTTTACGGATTCGAACTACTTTTAGTAATTTGGTCATAAATCCTAAACCGTAAGTCCGTTTCATGCGATCTTTATATCAAAACGAAGCTTGAAACATTATCTATCCTATCATGGCAGAAAATGAAGCTGTACAGTGAGTTATAGCTACTGTGATGCTCGGTGTTTAATAGTCTAACGAAAATTCGGCATTACGACGGCTATAAATCGAACGTTCTAAAATTCATAACAATCAATCCAAGCCACACCGGGCATACTATACATGGTTTTCATCTTAACCAGTCCAAGAAGGTTTCAATTAACCATCATAATCATCAAAACTCTTAAATCATCACTACTAACTACATAATCATGCTTTTATGCATATAACAACACCATAATCTTAACTAATCTAAAACCATCAAGAACATATATAAAACTCAAAGTAAGATCTTGGGTTCTTAAGAATTATACCTTCCTTGGAGAGTGTACAAGCTATAATAACCCTTATATAGTCCTTGTATGGCTTTAACAAAGCTTAAATCATCCAAAGAAACCAAGAAATCAAAGTTAGTTTCTTGAAAACACTATTCACCCTCATCTTTGAGGATTTATTTGAAAATGGAAAACATGGAGTTTGAAGCTAAGATTTCTAGGAGATCATTTTTATGAAATATAGGACTCACCATAAAAATTTGGAGATCAAACAATGGTTGGAAGGTGGATTTTGAAATCTTAAAACTCCAAAATTCGAAGTGCCTTGGTTTTGGGGGAAAAACAGTGAACTTCTCGAATTTATTTACCCATCCAAACGATCTTCAAAAATTATGAAATTAAATCCCCAACTTCACCTTGATGTGTAGAAGCTCCATGAATTTTTTCATGATTTTTAGATGAGTAGATCTAGGTGAAAAAAAATGGCAAAGACCCCTGCCCTGGAAAATGCAACTGCTGGAAAAATGGGGGAGAGGTGGTGTTTGCTTGGCTAGTTGTCAAATGATATTTGTGATATGTATAAGTGGGTATAGCTGCTAATACTCCTCTTAATACAAGTGTCAAAGGTTTATGGTGTGTTAGAAAAATTGATGATGTGAAGCCTTGTTGTTTTCTTCTTGTCCATCCACCTCATTACTTCCTTTTTCATTTCTTTTCTTCATTTCATTTCCACCAAATATTCTTATATATAACCCCAGCTGATCAAGTAGGGTTTTTTTTTATCTCGTTACGTATTTAATCCGTAATTTCTTTCGCGTTTGCTTGATCGCTTAATCTTGTTATAAAGTTCTAGCGATTTCTAGAACACTTGTTATTCTAACTCAAAGGTTTTCATTCTAAATCCTCAAATCATACTTAATAAATAAAATCCTTGAATCCTTAACATTATAATACTCTTGTCTTGATCGTATTGATAGGCTCTTTACGGTTCGGTCAAATATTGTACCGAAAAAGAATTTGGAATTTCTGAATTCCGATCGTCTCTGCATTCACTTATTTCCTCCGCGTATTACTAATATGACTTCGAAACATCCATAACACGTCCCGTACATAGGGTGGCGTGAAAAGTTTTCCAACTTACAAAGTCACTATTCATCCACCAAATTACTATGCACGTACAGGAAACACTATGCACGTACGGGAAATACTATGCACGTACGGGAAATACTATGCACGTATGGGAAATACTATGCACGTATTCATTTCTCTTCAAGGATCCATTAGCTCCTTCCTGGATGGTAGATTATTCTTATCTAGGTCCTCAACCATCGAATTACTCTATTCTGACAATATACCAATGCATCAGGATCATTGTCCAAAGCAATATCCATTCATTACAATCATTGTTCTTTGAAACCACCATTCATTAGAGCTGGTGACCTTGTTGTTGGAATCATTGTTCCTCATTTTATCATTACTTAATAAAAGTTTTAATTATATCCAAAATTTGGGGTTCTTACAGTCTCCCCTCCTTAAAAGGATTCCGTCCCGGAATCAGGTAGGAAGCAAAGAGTCGTTTGCCTGTCGTTCACTCTTTCCGGTCAATTCTTATTCGTTCTACCCTTCCCCAGCACATCTTCTAGTGCTACAATTCATACTTTATCCTTTTTCCATCAACGTTGCTACTTTTCGTACAACTCACTATCCGGGTTATACTTTTACTCAGTCTTATCCTTATTGATACCTGCAGTAACATTGGTATCACTATCACCCTACGATTCGGAGGTAACCTCGCTCGTACTGTGCATTTCCTGATCGCTTTAATCTTCGCAATCTAGATCAATATAGAGAAGTGGAAAGATTTGTTGAGAGATCACTATGATCAATTGAACATTTGTTATATTGCATAGTTAGTACAGAAGGGGGCCAGCCTTTAGTACTTGACAAGCAATTAAACAAGTCATAGCATTCCACTTAGACTTCTATCACATAGACAGATAGTCACGTAGCAGTACCTCCCCTCCAAAAAGGGTTGTTCTTCTCAATTCATAAAGAAGATGAATAAGAGAGAAGAAGAGAAAAGAGTTCTAAAGGATTATAGAAAGCTTTCATGATTGTAGAATATCATACTCAGAATTTACCTCTGAACTATAGAGGTTTATCAAAGAAGAAATTAATCATAATTATATCCAATACTATTTGATCGCAATCTCACGTGTCAACATATCTTGCTGCTTTGTCCATTATTCTATGGACAAATACTCTTGTTCAATCTTAGCGATACTCACATTCGGGAAATCCTTCAACCTTTCAGGTTAAATCTTAGGTTTCTCACTTGGCATCATTATTACTGACATCCCATATCATGTTACTAGCTTTTTCATAACTATAGTATTGACACTATCAGGTTGTCATCCTGAGAATTCATTAGAAAACCCATTCATAACACTCCTTGCTTCTCATTCCATAGTTGCTTCCCCAGCCTTTTCTTTATCAATCACATCCTTCTTATTATCTGATTCTTATTTACTTCTGTTATTTACTTTCACCTTCACCTCTTTATTGAGACACCTTTTTGCACTTGGTACCTCCTTATCGGTATTCCGTCTCATTTACTCTATAATCATCACGTTATTTCAATTTAAACTTTCCGAAATGAATCTGGCCCGATTCCTTTAACTTAGATTCATATAATCTACTTCTGCCAACCTTGTTTCTCATTACTTGTTCTTTTCTATCCATGGTTTTCCACAGGTTGTCTTTCGTAAGTCGGACCAGGTCGTATATCTACATTCTTGTACTCCTATCATCTGTTGAACATTTGCATTTTACTGGCGTAGCCTGGCCACATGAAAACCCGTTATGACCGTGCTATAATTTTGGGGGTAAGGCTGGCTCGAATACCACCGTCCGAACATTTTAAACTCTCAGGTGGCCCAATAAGTCTCGGGCTCAACCGCCCTTCCCTCCAAATCTCATTAATTCTTTCCATGGGAATATCTTTAACATCATGAATCATCAACCTCATATTCTCTATCTTGTTTGCGCAGAAGTACACTAACATAAACTTGTTTGTCATTCATCAACATGCCATTTAGTTAATCAATGGCAGCACTGTCTTTATCTTTACATTGTCATCTACTTTCTTAGAAGAATCACCATCGCTTGTTGTTTACGTAGTGCATTAATAGCTAACCCTACGGGTTTCAAATCCCTTAGGGAGACAAAGTGATCACTATTCCTTATCCATACGAAACACTTCCTGAACTTGATGTAGATATAACATGAAGTAGATAGAATTGCAGAAGAGTTTCAAGTATCGCAGCTAGGTCCGGTTGATGAAACTATCACTTATGCATCTTCCATAAAAGACTGGAAACTTAACGGTTTACTTCATCAATTTTGTACCATGGTCCTGGTTTGCCTCAAAACGGGACCTTCTAAGGTACGTAATATGCTTAAGACTCCATCAGGAATCGAATCTTTACTTAAACTATTATTACCTTCGATTCTTGCACAATCATCAAAAGGAATGTAACTTCCTCCACTCCAATATGACCTTCAAGGTCTTTCCAAATATCATTTTGTTTCTTCGGTATGAACATTTATAATTATTCCTTTATACTTAAACTGTCGGCCACCTCATTGGCCTTTCCTGATAATAATAATTTCTGGTAATCCTTGTTCCTTGGATATATTCCAATTCAAACATTTCTACCTCATTCCCATCATTTTTGGGTGAAAGCATTCTCCCTTAAGCTCTGCTGATGAAGAAAAATATATTTAACAGTCTTTCTCCATAAGTCATTGCTTCCACCTACTCGTGGGAACTTTATCACATTTACTCCCCATCCTACTTAGGATACTTCTCTTCTTAGTTCTTTCCTTATCTTAGGATAATCTCAACCTTTATAGGTTCAATCCATACTTCCTCATGGTCTCATACATGCCTCATCTGGCATTACTGTTACTATGTCATACATTCCTTACCAAACTTCCATTTTGAAGTTCGGAATATTACCTTTTTCCTTGTAAGGTTTCATAGGTCATCCTCATCCTTCCTCCTGTATTTTCTGGGTACAGGGTATATCAAAATGTCATTGATCAATACTCTAATAATTCTATCTATGTTCTTTCCAGAACTCTTTTTTTTTTTCTAATAATCCTTACCGGTCATTGTTGCCTTAGCAAGTCCAGCTCATATCATCTGAAGTCATAATGTCGTTATTAGGGTTAATGCCACCCCTTGTGCATTCCCCAGGGTTTGTCTTAATTCATTGATATCATATCCTTAATTCAACTGTCAATGAATTCTTGCATCTTATAATTGGCAATCAGATCATGTATCCTTAATAAAGGTCTCTTTTCAATCATTCTCATTTGATAATCGATCGGTGGCTTAATGCCACCCTCTTCTTTCAGATAGTTGTCAGCCTATTTGGCCTTCCAAAAAGGCAACGTATGCCTATCTCCTCTCTTACAGAACTTGGTAATGGCAGCAAGGATGTTTTGGAAAATATTGGTCGAGTTCAACGTGAATCTATTAGTACTTATCGTTCTTCTCAAATGTACTTGCCTGAGACAAAATTTCTACAGCATACTGATCCATCTCTGACCATTTCTATACTCTCTTCATAAACCTTCGTTGTTTACTTCCCTTAGTCGTAATATGTTCATGGTATTCATGATACCCTAACATCATGCATCTCAAGTCACTATACTCCCATTTTACTCAAAATCTTGGACAACCATATACACATGAGTCACTTTAGTACGGGTTACCCCATCCCAAAAAGGTCTAGTAAATTCCCCATCAAAACATGGGTTGCAAAGGGTTTAGTAGAAGACTCCTACAATCTCATTAATATTTCCTTTATATCAGAAGCCCTTGCAGTCGGTGCTTACTTAGAAGCAACCCTGCTTTGTCTTTTCATTGCTGGTCTAGTCACTTTATAGTCCGTTGTGACTTGGCCTCAACTGGCCACACTAAAATAAAAATATATGATTTTAGGGGTTGGCTAATAGCATTACTTTTCTAGCAATTGCCGGCATAGTGCCTTCTTCTTTGATACCTTTCTACCTTTCCAAAACTTTACTCCATATAAGTCTTAATCGACTACTCGGCACCGTCTCCGGTCACCTTTCCTCCACTTTTATCTTTTCAACTATTCTTATCAATCCCGCGTGCCACGCAAGCTTACCATTCCTGGCATAACAGCCTTTTCACTTAAGTCAATCCCGGAGTTTCTCCGTCCGGCTAGTTTCTTACTTACATTTCCTGTTTTCGTCCAATCTCACTTCATCATATTATCACTACCGTCGATTGTAATGCTCAGGGTCCGTTTACTAACCCATTTTATAGCAACCTTACCCAAATCACAGGGTTTGCTCCAGTTTCTACTCTCTTCCATGACATTCTCTGATTATCAGAAAGACAAGGTTTGCCAAAATTCACCGAATTCCTTTCCAGACTCAGGGAAATTTTGATCAATCTACCCACCTACTGGTAACATCAAGGAGACCAGTTTCGAAACCTGAAGAATAGTTCTATGAACCTCCAAGCAGGTGGAATCATAAGCAGTCATAGTTAACGAAATAATCATCATCGGATTGGAAGTTTACCCACTGGAGAGGAATCAATTATATCCATCCCTTAGAAGGGAATCAATAATTTCAAACTGAAACCTGTCACAACGTCCTGATATTCAATACTACCAAATGTCGGTCTACCTAACCCTTTATGCGAAGCGTCATTGGAAGCACAAAGTCTCCTTTTTCCATTAAGCAATGCCAGCTCTTGGTCATTACCAATTTCACCTTTTAGCTCCAGGAAGATTTTCTCACATTTTTCTCTTTAACTGCTGATCGTATTACTTGATCTATTATAATTCCGTGTCGGAGTAAACTTAAGGTAACTACTATAATCCATTCAAAGAGAAGAAGGAATTTAATATTCCTCTGAATCACATGCATCTAACGTTTCTGGTTCATCATTTAACTGAGTTGAATTAACTCTATACTCAGTCTCTGGCAGTAGTCTCATTACGAGTTCATCTTGACTCACTGGTCTTATCTTCCGGTAGGTTCTGAGATCATTGTCTTGCTTACTACTTCCTTATATAACTTTTACCCAATCATTCTATTACTTCCCAATGTCTTTACTTTCTAAATGATTCATTCATAAAATGAACATTTTCCTTAATAAAACCACCTTATTAACCTCAATTTGGTTCCATAATTTACAACCTACGACACCTGCCTTCTCATGGCGAATTATTACTGACCATATTCATACTAATTCATTTATCAAATGATATGGCACTTACTGCCTCCTTCTCAACTATTCCTAGGGACTCTGCTCCTCGCCCTATATCACTGTCTTTGATAATCATACATCCCTCTAGCTCTTTCTTTGTTAAGATGAAAATCTCTAAGGATTCTCATCTATTTCCGTATAAGATCTCAAGTAATTCTTCCAATCCTTCTTTCTTGCTGGTACTACGTCTGGTAGTCCGGCTATGAATTCAACATGCATCTTCAGATCTCTTAATAATATATCAGTTCTTTATACTCACTTTTCTGAGCACCATATCTTAATCATCACAGTCATTCTGGCTGCGACCCTCATTACCCATGGGTAAGCTCCTCATCCTAACAGGATTTTCCTTATCTGCTGGAACCTCTTCCGGGTCTCCAGTAGGGTACTCCATCGAATTACCCGCTGATCTTCAGCATATAAAGCATCATCGCGCTGTTGCTCGTATGCCTCAAGGTCAGTCACCTTACTCGTCGATACGATATCGAGCTAAGTTACTATCATTATACTTACGAGTTCCCATAAGGGTTTTATATGTCATCACTACATTAAGTAGTCCGACTATGAACTTGGCAAGAGTTCTTATTATCTTATTGAATTTATTGTTTTAACGTCACCTCATCTCTGGGGTTTATAACGTACGCTCTGATACCACTTCTGTAACACCCCCAGATCCGGGGTCCGGGATCCGGTGGTTACGGTTTCCAATTCTGTCCACAACACTTGAACTTTCCTTAACATAAAATAAATTACGTCTCTATAACCCAACACAATAATATAAAACACACCCGTTATAGTCCCAGAGATGAAATCAGAGTAACACTCAAATTTTATTAATCACATTATGAGTTCTTACAATCCAAAAGAATTTCAATATAAATACATACTCTTTGCCATCCATTTACATAAGGCATACTAGACCATATTCTTGGTACTGAAAGAATAAATATACCCTACCAATAGCTTCTTCTTCAGCTCTGGTAGTCTCATCGTCCTCGCCCGCGTCGAGTGCGCCTTGTGCGAGTCATCTGGTCTAGCTGTTGTTGTGATATAATAATAAAGCAAGGGTGAGCAATAGCCCACCAACAATAATATATGACTGAACGATAATGTATAACAGTTCAAAAGTATCTTTCAAACCATATGCCATGCCTTTACGGAAATGATGCCAGTATAATATGAACGATGAAGTTACAAGGTAACTTAAAGTATTTGTTTGTAGAAATATCTGCTACATCAAAGTAAGCGAGATATTCTTATTGTTATTAAGAAGAGGAACTTGCAAGAAAAGGTTGCAATTCCAGTTATGACCCTTTTCCAACTCTGCCAACAGTAATCATGTTGCAGGAAATAAATAAATTTGGATGATGAACCAATGATGGAGTATTCACCGCGCCCGCTGTTCCAATCTTGATGATCAGTCGAGATCGTACAGCTCAATTTAGATTTACTACCGGTAGAAGGAAGAACTGACGGCTTTACTTGTGTACCGCCTTACTAGCTCTCCCCGGCCAACGGTTGGGCCAAAGGGGATGGACCGGCGCTACTCGGCCTCTTACACGACTCCTAGTTCAAATAGAATTCATGATTCTGAATGTAACGTTCGTCCCCCTTTCCCCAAGTATAATACTTGTTAATAAGACTCCACAAAGTAGTCGTATCTAGTTGGAAAGGAAAATTTACCAATAACTCCCAAGCTATTACTTGGTAACGGATATCAACTTGTTCCAGTGATCTTACCCCTCGAAAGATGAGAAGGTAAGCAACGACTTAATAAGTCAACAGCACCCGAGTTGCGAGTGAAGGGAATACTTTATGACCGGGAAGTCGACAAGATAAATAACATTTTCCAAGTAAGGTTCCCTTATTATTAAGGAGGTAGACTCAAAGAAGAATGATGTCTGAGAACCTTCCTTGATATAGGATTAATAATAATATGACTCCGAAATATTTTTCGTAATAATCGAAGAAGATAAACCTTATTGAGGTTATTCTAAGTATGGAATAAATATTCAGAGAATATTTATTGAATTAAAAATATTTAAAGAATATTCAGGAATATGAAAGAATATCTTTAATCAGAGTATTTTTCAAATAATTTTTGAAGAAATCTCGAGAGAATATTTATTGCATAATTAAATATTCAAATGAATATTCCAAATAATATTCATTAATCAATAAGACCTGAAAGGAATATTTAAAATATTTAAAATAATATTCGATGATTAAATAGAACCCTGGAGGAATATTCAAAATAATATTCATAATTAATTAGGAATTTAAATGAATATCAATAAAGTAATATTCATTTAATAAATAATATCCTAAATGAATATCAAGTAATATTCATTTAGTAATCCAAGCTTTAAAGGAATATTCGATATAATATTCGATAAGTAAATCAAGCTTCAGATGAATATTGAAGATAATATTCATCAAGTACTTAATACCTTAAATGAATTTTCAAAAGTAATATTTATTTAATGAAATAATATTCTAAATGAATGTCCACATAATATTCATTTAGTAGTCTCATCTTTAGAAGAGTATTCGAAATAATAATCGATAATCAATTCGACTCCGAATGAATATTGACGAATATTATTCGTCGAATGATTACGTTCAAATAATTATTTGAAGTAAGGATCGTTAAAATAATTAGTCTCGAACGAATATTCAAATAATATTCGTCGCCCAAATAATAGAAAATATTTACTTAAATATTTTCCTCCGAGGTAATCTCGATATATCAAGGAATATTGACTCCCAGTCTATTTTTGATTAATAAGATGTATACGCCCTTCTATGAGGGTCTTACAATAATCGGCTTATAACTGATATATAACTATCTAGCTTATAAGCCAACAATAACATTCAGGGAACAAGTATATCACTTCAACTTGAAAGTAGGCATGCATGCAATGGCATATGTATATCAGCATATATATATATATATATATATTTATTCAATCACAACAACAGCCTAAAAGAAGGGAATTGAAACTTGCCTGGTAGTCGAGTACGGTAAGGGGTAGTGGTAGCGGGTCCCGGTTCAGCTTGGTGATCTATAAATAGCCAAGGCATTCGGGATTAATCACTTAACATATTAAAAGTTAAGTTATACTTAATTCGAAACACGTTCTCGAGTTATCTCGTTATACCCCTTTTTGTGGATTACTTTTATCACTGATCCGACCCGACATTCGTTCGTTAATACGACATGTCATTGCATTTATACTTGGGACATACTTAAGTCATATGAGTTCTAAGGTTGATCGTTACGAACCAATATTATACTCCGAGTTTTATCGCCCGTTTTCTAAGTGTTTTACCGAAGTTATAAAAGAGTCGTCTTTTAGGGGTTCGTTCGCGTTTAACCTCGACTCGAACATTTTTAATAAATCGAAAAATGATCTTTTTGACATACGGTTTTCTTTCACGCCTTCCTTTTTACCTCTAGTATTTATTTACCAAGATTCGCCATGACGTTACATAGTTTACGAGGGTTCAATTACAGTTACGAACTTTCGTTTACGGATTCGAACTACTTTTAGTAATTTGGTCATAAATCCTAAACCGTAAGTCCGTTTCATGCGATCTTTATATCAAAACGAAGCTTGAAACATAATCTATCCTATCATGGCAGAAAATGAAGCTGTACAGTGAGTTATAGCTACTGTGATGCTCGGTGTTTAATAGTCTAACGAAAATTCGGCATTACGACGGCTATAAATCGAACGTTCTAAAATTCATAACAATCAATCCAAGCCACACCGGGCATACTATACATGGTTTTCATCTTAACCAGTCCAAGAAGGTTTCAATTAACCATCATAATCATCAAAACTCTTAAATCATCACTACTAACTACATAATCATGCTTTTATGCATATAACAACACCATAATCTTAACTAATCTAAAACCATCAAGAACATATATAAAACTCAAAGTAAGATCTTGGGTTCTTAAGAATTATACCTTCCTTGGAGAGTGTACAAGCTATAATAACCCTTATATAGTCCTTGTATGGCTTTAACAAAGCTTAAATCATCCAAAGAAACCAAGAAATCAAAGTTAGTTTCTTGAAAACACTATTCACCCTCATCTTTGAGGATTTATTTGAAAATGGAAAACATGGAGTTTGAAGCTAAGATTTCTAGGAGATCATTTTTATGAAATATAGGACTCACCATAAAAATTTGGAGATCAAACAATGGTTGGAAGGTGGATTTTGAAATCTTAAAACTCCAAAATTCGAAGTGCCTTGGTTTTGGGGGAAAAACAGTGAACTTCTCGAATTTATTTACCCATCCAAACGATCTTCAAAAATTATGAAATTAAATCCCCAACTTCACCTTGATGTGTAGAAGCTCCATGAATTTTTTCATGATTTTTAGATGAGTAGATCTAGGTGAAAAAAAATGGCAAAGACCCCTGCCCTGGAAAATGCAACTGCTGGAAAAATGGGGGAGAGGTGGTGTTTGCTTGGCTAGTTGTCAAATGATATTTGTGATATGTATAAGTGGGTATAGCTGCTAATACTCCTCTTAATAAAAGTGTCAAAGGTTTATGGTGTGTTAGAAAAATTGATGATGTGAAGCCTTGTTGTTTTCTTCTTGTCCATCCACCTCATTACTTCCTTTTTCATTTCTTTTCTTCATTTCATTTCCACCAAATATTCTTATATATAACCCCAGCTGATCAAGTAGGGTTTTTTTTTTATCTCGTTACGTATTTAATCCGTAATTTCTTTCGCGTTTGCTTGATCGCTTAATCTTGTTATAAAGTTCTAGCGATTTCTAGAACACTTGTTATTCTAACTCAAAGGTTTTCATTCTAAATCCTCAAATCATACTTAATAAATAAAATCCTTGAATCCTTAACATTATAATACTCTTGTCTTGATCGTATTGATAGGCTCTTTACGGTTCGGTCAAATATTGTACCGAAAAAGAATTTGGAATTTCTGAATTCCGATCGTCTCTGCATTCACTTATTTCCTCCGCGTATTACTAATATGACTTCGAAACATCCATAACACGTCCCGTACATAGGGTGGCGTGAAAAGTTTTCCAACTTACAAAGTCACTATTCATCCACCAAATTACTATGCACGTACAGGAAACACTATGCACGTACGGGAAATACTATGCACGTACGGGAAATACTATGCACGTATGGGAAATACTATGCACGTATTCATTTCTCTTCAAGGATCCATTAGCTCCTTCCTGGATGGTAGATTATTCTTATCTAGGTCCTCAACCATCGAATTACTCTATTCTGACAATATACCAATGCATCAGGATCATTGTCCAAAGCAATATCCATTCATTACAATCATTGTTCTTTGAAACCACCATTCATTAGAGCTGGTGACCTTGTTGTTGGAATCATTGTTCCTCATTTTATCATTACTTAATAAAAGTTTTAATTATATCCAAAATTTGGGGTTCTTACACGATTGCCATCCCTAGTCCAACTATATTTAAGGAGGATATGGTAACCATTTCATCTTCCTATAGGCTAACATTACTTGCCTATTTTGGTACCCTCATGAAATCCGGGTTATACACACGGGTATAGAAATGTACCGGTGGTAGTGTATAAAGGGTCTCATTGCTTTTGAACCTGATCAGGGGCAATGGTGTTTTGTCTTTCTTTTTATATATCCAATCCATATCGCCAGAATGGCTATTATATATTGTGAGTTGGCAGTTGATTCACTTTTGTGACATGCCGAATGATTTCAGTTATGGTTTGAATTATATCACAGTTATTGATTTAGTTTTCTCTATAAACTGTTTTACATTTCAGTTGATTTTATGCCCCACATATCCTGGTTTTATAACAAAATTTTTATATGCTTGTTGAACATTTCTTTCGCTCATACTTGTTGTTTTAAATTCTAACATTTCAGTAAGGTAGCTTGGCGAGACTTATCCGCACAATTCAAAAAGAGAAGAAGCGTGATGCTATTTCGAAGATAACTTGGCTCAGGATGTATGGATTTATTGTAAGATCAATTTTATATAATTGAGTTATAATATTTATTATTATATTGTAGTAGTCTAGTTGACATGGAATACTTCTTATCGAAGTTACACCAGTGGTTTAAGATTTGATCAAAGAGAATGTTGTAAAGAATGAATACTTTTTATTTAATGTAATTTAGATTCTTGTTTCTAGCCCTATAACCTTAAAGATCTTGGTATGTTTGGGGTCACGGATGTTATACTTCCAGTGTTGGACAATCACAAGTGAATGATTATCATTAAACAGATGTTTTATTTTGAGGATATTTGTGTGACGACCAAATCTTCTGACCCCGGATTTGGGAGCGTTACAGAGTAACCATTCCATCTTCCTATAGGCTAACATTACTTGCCTATTTTGGTACCCTCGTGAAATCCGGGTTATACACATGGGTATAGAAATGTACCTGTGGTAGTATAAAGGGTCCCATTGCTTTTGAACCTGATCAGGGGGCAATGGTGTTTTGTCTTTCTTTTTATATATCCAATCCATATCGCCAGAATGGCTATTATATATTGTGAGTTGGCAGTTGATTCACTTTTGTGACATGTCGAATGATTTCGGTTATGGTTTGAATTATATCATAGTTGTTGATTCAGTTTTCTCTATAAACTGTTTTACATTTCAGTTGATTTTGTGCCCCACTTATCCTGGTTTTATAACAAAATTTTTATACGCTTGCTGAGCATTTCTTTCGCTCATACTTTCTATTTTAAATTCTAACATTTCAGTAAGGTAGTTTGGCGAGACTTATCCGCACAGTTCAGAAAGAGAAGAAGCGTGGTGCTATTTCGAAGATAACTTGGCTTAGGATGTCTGGATTTAGTGTAAGATCTATTTTATTTAATGGAGTTATAATATTTATTATTATATTGTAATAGTCTAGTTGGCCTGGCGTACTTCTTATCGAAGTTACACCAGTGGTTTAAGATTTGATCAAAGAGAATGTTGTAAAGAAGGAATACTTTTTATTTAATGGAATTTAGATTCTTGTTTCTAACCCTATAACCTTAAAGATCTTGGTATGTTTGGGGTCACAGATGTTATACTTCCAGTGTTGGACAATCACAAGTGAATGATTATCATTAAACAAATGTTTTATTTTGAGGATTTTTGTGTGACGACCAAATCTTCTGACCCCGGATTTAGGGGCGTTACAATTGGTATCAGAGCAAGGTTATAATAAACTAGAAACGAGAGTGTGTAGGAGTGTGTATAGTTAAATAAGGAACGTCCGAGCTCATGTAGAGTTCGTGTTGGACTATTGGATATAGTACCAATTAGTAAGTAAGATATGAGTGTGGGTTGACGGTTGTGATGAACTGGATAGAACTCCGTGTGACTGTAGATGTCTACGATGGAATCTTCAGAGACTATTACGAATCGAGATGACTTGCTCACTTGAGATGATTATGAACGACGATATACAATATCGATATCCTTAAAACGTGGAAAGGAAGAAGCTTATAATCGAATGACGAGCTATCGAAGGAGCTGACAAAGAAGGCATAAGTAGAGACCTTGGCAATACCTTTCCTTTCTATGAATTATTTTGATATCCCTCCTAGAGAGGCATTCGTTAAAAGATATATCTCCTCTTCTAAATAGTGAAATTTTGAATTTCAACTTTTTGTTTTCTCCAGTGGTTAATAACTTTATTTGCAATATAGTACCACTGTTCGGTACTTTCTTTTGGTTGTTCATCTTCTCAAAAATAACACCTTTGGAATTTTTTCAGTTTTAATCCAAAGTGTGCTTCAGAGAATTATTTGTCCGAAAACATCAGTTATTAATTTGATTTCATATTCCTTTCATATTTCTCTACTCCTATTGAGACGAACAACCCTATTTATAGGGGACACCAGGTGTATCTATCTGTGTGATAGAAGTTGGATGGGATGCCATCACTAGTGTGTTGTGCATTACAAGAAGGTTGATCACCTTTATTTGTAAATGTCGGAGCTAAGACACGCAACGTCGGGTTCATATGATCATATTGATCTCTCAGTTATTCTTTCTTTTCAAAGAATATTTGCTTTAAAAATTCATAAATTGATAACCACAATGGTGGGACATTTGCTATGATATGAAATATTTTCTCTTCAAAATTTCATGATCCTTGTTATCACAAAAGTTTTGAAGGTATGCCAGTCAAGTTGGAATAAGTTAACCTTGACGGGATAAATTAAGACTTGGCGATGGGATTACCACGAGCAAAAGCGGATCAAGATGCGATTAGAATACTAATGGCGTATAATGAAGTCAATTCGTTTTCTCTCTATAGATTAAGGCTACGTTATTGCGAAGATGGTCCAAAATTTTTGTGGAAGGAAAGTAGAGTGCTGTGAGATTCCAATAATAATTGTGCCAGATAGGGGATTCAAGATTACAATCGAGGTTTTTGGAGAGGTTGCACCTAAGGTGGAAATTTCAGATAAGATACAACGAGTATCAACGATTAAAGAGCTAGTAATGTTGTAGATGTTATTAGAATTGAGAAGTTGGCAAAAGGAACCACAGGGATTTTCCTCAACTGATTTCGAGGACGAAATCCTTATAAGGAGGGTAGACTGTAACAACCCAGATTTTTAGGATTTATTATTATTATTTAAATATTTTATTGGTTTTTCCGTACAGGAGGAATAAGATTTCGGATATTTTATTTTATTTGAATGCAGTTGCATGTTTAATTGCCAATATGTTATTCAGGTAGACTGTATTTGGTACCGTTTGTGTTAGTAATTATTTTTATTTTATTAAAAATCGATATTTTTATCGACATTGATAAATTGAGTTCGTTTTAAATTTTATGGAGTTGGTATTTTATTTGTACCAAAATTATACCCGGCATTCTACTTGTGTACAAAAGTTTTAATTGTGTAAATTATATAAATATTCAATAATTTAGTATTTTCACATTTTTCGTGAATTAAGGATCAAAACTGTATTTTATCCATGCAAAAATTTTACCCGATATCTTATCCGTGGCCCATTAATATTTGGGTGCGTTATGAAAATATTCGAAAATTGTGTATTTTTATATTTCTGAACAATTCGGGATTTATAAAAAATTTGTGCATAGTTATTTTAATTTTGGAAAGAATAAAATTTCCAATTTTATCCGAGTGAATCATTTCAAGGTTAAAGAAATGATTTTGGAGAATATTTATTCATTTTATTTGTAAAATAGAAATCTATTATTTTCACCCGTTAATTATTTAGTTGGTAATTTTTGGAATCAAATGAATAAAATTAGGGGCCAGATATTATTTAGGGGTACATTGTAAGAAACCATAATAATATAAGTTTTTGTTATATATATATATATATATATATATATATATATATATATATATATATTTTTATCCTAATATAAATCTAACTACCCGAGTAAACAACCCCCCCTTATTTTCTTTCACGCTACTTTCTCTCTGCGCCTCAATCTCTTCTGTCTCTCAAACCGTTCATCCAAAATTCAACTTCTATATATGGAAATGATCAGCTCCTCAAGTTCTACACGTGGGTATATATTATTATGCTTCGAGCGAGAAATTTTCTGGAGGGATTTTCCATCATAATTTATTTTTGGGATATAGAAGAGGAGTTTGATGATTCTGAGCATTCTAGAAGACTATGCGGCGTGTGCTTGTGTATGGGTATTAATTTCGGATTTTTCTGGACATATTTTTGGTACACCAAAAGCACTCTTGGGGTGACCGGAATTCATTTTTCGGTAAGATTTCGAGATTCTTCTTTCACATTTATTTATATCAGAACATGCTAGTTTACATATATTAATTTCAGAATTTTTAGAGCTTATTTTTATTCCGTGAAATATTCAATGTTAGCCGGATTTTCGGGTTTTGGTGTTCGTGTTCTTCGTTTCCGGCGAGTTTATGTGGGTATATATAAATTATTTGGTATCTTAATTTAATAGTTTTGTTGAGTATAGTTGGAAGGTATTGTTTGGTATTGAAATTGAGGGGATGTGACCCCGGAATTGTCCAATTTATAAAAAGGTTATTTCAAAAAAATTTCTTGTAATATGAATTTATTTCCTGGTTATATAGTTTTCAAATGTTATATAGCAAGGAATTGTTAGTTTATTTTCTTAATTATTTAGGTGCTGCAAGTCTGGGCAGTTATTTTCTTTTATGTTTGCTGCAAGTTGAGGCAACTTTATTTTAGTAGTGTATATACGGTTGAATTGTGGAATTGAAAAACAGGTGAATAGTCCTATTTATGAATACTTCATGCCGAAATTTTCTAAAAATCCCCCGTATATAGATTTATTTAACTTATTTGATTACAACGATTTGTGGGCATGTTATGAGTGTTAACTGTTTATGTATATATGTGTTAAGTGGTTGTCTCGAGGATTAATGATGTATCTCGAGGATTAATGAATTATTTCGAGGATAGTTGTTGTCTCGAGGTTTATTTACTTAATTCGAGGATTAATTGTTGTCTCGAGGATTAATCGTGTCTTGAGGATTAATTGGTTATTTACATTCTCTTTCGGGGAATAAGGTATCGGTTTTGAGGATTATTTATCTAACTCGAGGATTTATTTGTTTAATTCGAGGATTAATTGGTGAATATTGACTTAGGAATGTCAGCGGAGTTAAGTTGGTATGATACGAAGAAGGTTGGAGATGGATCCAGGATTGTTTGTGGTTGTTGGATTTATTGTGAGGTGTCTTAACACCGGAAAAATGTCTATGTTCAATGGGAACATTTCCAATTATTTTCTTCCTGCAGATATACTGGTAAGCATGGTTAATACGTTTAACTTGAGTTTGTAAGCGTTTATAGAATGTCAGAGGTGACTTCTAAAGACTGAAGTATCTTCTTATGTTTGACTATGGAAGTAGACGCGCATATCCGATTCGGCGAATCAGATTCGTGGCAACCGCTAAATCGTTAAACCAATGAATGATTACAACAGAGGATGTGATGACGTAAGATAGAAGAAGAAGAAGAAAATCGTATAACTTCGACGTTACGTAATAGCTAAGGACAAGAGGCAAGTATTTTCCCCTTGATCATCTTAAACACTTTTTATTTTATGTTTCATTGATTCATATCATGACAAATAGCTATTGTTCAGAGCTATTTGTGATTCTTAAATATTTTTCTGTGAACACAGTTACTTGATATTGGTACCCTTGATGTGGGGAATTGTTTAAGATAAACTCTTCATATCCTTATTATCGTAGAAAATAATAGGGATGTGACCTGTATTTAAAACTAACATTTCCTGTTGAATTCGGAAATTGCTCTATTGGATTGGAAAATGGTAAAGCGTAGGAGGCCGCGTCGAGTAGTTGGTCCAACTATATTTAAGGAGGATATGGTAACCATTCCATCTTCCTATACGCTAACATTACTTGCCTATTTTGGTACCCTCACGAAATTCGGGTTATACACACGATTATAGAAATGTACCGGTTGTAGTATAAAGGGTCTCATTGCTTTTGAACTTGATAGGGGGCAATGGTGTTTTGTCTTTCTTTTTATATATCAAATCCATATCGCCAGTATGGCTATTATATATTGTGAGTTGGCAGTTTTGTGACATGCCGAATGATTTCAGTTATGGTTTGAAATATATCACAGTTGTTGATTTAGTTTTTTCTATAAACTGTTTTACATTTCAGTTGATTTTATGCCCCACTTACCCTGGTTTTATAACAAAACTTTTATACGCTTGATGAGCATTTTTTCGCTCATATTTGCTGTTTTAAATTCTAACATTTCAGTAAGGTAGTTTGCCGAGACTTATCGGCACAGTTCAGAAAGAGAATAAGCGTGATGCTATTTCGAAGATAACTTGGCTTAGGATGTCTGGATTTAGTGTAAGATCTATTTTATATAATTGAGTTATAATATTTATTATAATATTGTAATAATCAAGTTGGTCTGGCGTACTTCTTATCGAAGTTACACCAGTGGTTTAAGATTTGATCAAAGAGAATGTTGTAGAATACTTTTTATTTAATGGAATTTAGATTCTTGTTTCTAGCCCTATAACCTTAAAGATCTTGGTATTTTTGGGGTCACAGATGCAATACTTCCAGTGTTGGACAATCACAAGCGAATGATTATTATTAAACAAGTGTTTTATGATAACGTGTATTTTTTACACATTTTGTCTTTTATTCTTCTGCATTTTTGTTAGTTTCGAATGTTGTTTTATTAATATTTGTTATGTTTTTCATCTTTCAGTGCCTCGTGCTTAATTGTTGAAAAGATGGCTTAATTTGGGCATGAAAGCGAAGATTATTCAAGAGGGAAGTTAGAAGATGAAAGCTCGCGATGTCGGGAGGTGTTTAATGTATTATCTTGAAGATTTTATCTCGTACGGGCTACTGTACGGCCGTTCGACAGGCCATTCAAAGTAGCAGATTTCTGTAAGGGCAGCTGTACGGCCGTTCAGCAGGCCGTACAGAACCTGCTGTGTATTAAATGAGAAGGCTCATGACATAACACACATCTTAACCTACATCTTATTTTTTCCTCTCTTCTTAGCCTCTTCAAGAACAAAAACCTAGGGTTAGTAGGAGTTAAGAAAACATTAAACCTTGTGAGGCCTTGAACGTAATTAAATTGTAAACATGACTATTATCTCTTAGCATGCATGGAATAAAATCGAGAAGATGTTATTACAACTTAAACCTTGTGAGGCCTTGAACGATGATTCTTTTGCTTGTGTGTTGCTCCCTCTTTATGTGTGTTTGTTGCTCTAGGGCTTGCATTAAACCTTCATTCATGGATGCACCATAATAAGGAAATTCTATTTAGGATAACTTTTTTTTTTTGGCCTTTTTAGCTTATGAACCATGAAAATAATCCCTAGTTACCCCCTTTGAAGCTTATATCCATATTTTTCTTCGTCACTCTCCCCTTTTATACATGAGTTATAGCCAAATACTTCACTCTCGACTTAGTTGAGCTAGTTGAGTCTTGGAAAGAATAGATTGATGAGCATGTGAATTTGGAGAAGTTGTGAAGATGAAGGATTCTAATTATTGTAAGTGGGAACTAGTTTGATGTGTATAACTAGATGTGGTTCAAGGTTCTTTGTAGTATTTATATATGTTATGCATCCCCTTTGCTAAAAAAAATAATAATAAAGGGGATGTAAAAAAAAAAGAAAAAAAAATGAAAAGGCAATAAATCTTTGTATATTATTTTGATTCAATTTTCTTGGTAAATGTGGTTGTGTTTTGTAATTGTAAATGAGTGAAGACATTCTTTAGTTTGAGAATTTGGTGGATGAAGCGAGCAAGCGTCATTTTGACTCAACTAGCGAGACTTTTACACCTTCCTTGAACTTAAATTTTCACACCTTCACCCAAGCCTCATTACAACCCATTTTATGAATTCCTTGTTTTTGGTGCAATCCGGAATTTAGGTGAACATGCAAGGTCAAGTAGAGCGCATGCATTTAGACTTGGAGTTGAGTGAAATCTCTAGCCCATACTTGTGTGATGCATAATTGAGAGATGCGAGAATTTTCACCATGCAATTTCATCTTCTTAATGCGAAGCCATGTATGCTTTGTGATAATCTTGTCTAGTGTTCACGATTGAAATGCATTCATTCTATCTTTAATGTCTTGGTTACATCTTGCACAAGGTGTGTTATCTTGATTCTTGAATTGGTTGTTAGCTCGTTTTAGTGGATGACAAGGTGAATAGCTCTATATGTTTGATTTTAGTTACAAGTAGACGATTCGGACATGTGAGTGTAGTAGTTAGTTTAATTAGTAGGTATTGTTAGTTTCTTGTTTATTAGTGGTTTTTGTGATTTTGTGGGTACATCAGCTATAAACCCTCACGAGACCACACTCGTCCACTAGGGCTACCTAGGGGTTCCAACTGCTTGTTGCATATGTCAAATGCAACTGTGATCACCTACGGAAGTGGTACTAGTTAGGAGTATATGGTTATGTTAATTTTAGTTTGCTCGGGACTAGCAAAGTTCAAGTGGGGGAAGATTTGATAACGTGTATTTTATACACGTTTTGTCTTTTATTCTTCTGCATTTTTGTTAGTTTCGAATGCTGTTTTATTAATATTTGTTATGTTTTTCATCTTTCAGTGCCTCGTGCTTAATTGTTGAAAAGATGGCTTAATTTGGGCATGAAAGCGAAGATTATTCAAGAGGGAAGTTAGAAGATGAAAGCTCGCGATGTCGGGAGGTGTTTAATGTATTATCTTGAAGATTTTATCTCGTACGGGCTATTGTACGACCGTTCGACAGACCGTTCAAAGGAGCAGATTTCTGTAAGGGCAGTTGTACGGCCGTTCAGCAGGCCGTACAGAACCTGCTGTGTATTAAATGAGAAGGCTCATGATATAACACACATCTTAACCTACATCTTATTTTTTCCTCTCTTCTTAGCCTCTTCAAGAACAAAAACATAGGGTTAGTAGGAGTTAAGAAAACATTAATTACTCATAATCTAGCATTGATTATGAGTAACTAACTTCATACATTTGGCTCAAGGAGGATCACTTGTATCAAAACCCATTTCATTTTAAGTAAGATCTATTTCACTCTATCCTGAATTCTTGAGTTGTATTGTTTATGATTTTGCTTGGAGAATTGTAAGTTGCTTCAATTTGCTTCTCTTGTGAATTCAATTGCTAATTGTTTGTGCTAATCCGTAATTGTTAGTACATTCATTGTAGTAGCACAAGGTTTAGTTTACCTAAATCCTTAAAATTCAAGTGCAAATACCTAGGTTGAGCTCCTCATCCTTGGGTTTGTCCTAGCCTCTCTTTGTTTGATTCCTTGATTTGGTTAAATTAGTAGTGCTTCATTATTGGTTGCTATAATCAAGAGAACTAATTTATGTGCTTCACTAAATTAGTGTTTATAGAAGAGAATTAAGTGATTGTGTGCTTCACCAATTATCTTGGTTAGGTAGAGTTGATTATTTCTTGCTCATATGTGTGTGAGTGAAGTGCTTGAGTTTCCATAATCCTTGGGTCAAATATATCCTTATCTTGTTAATTTAAACATTGTGCCTTGTTGTGTTGGAAAAATTGGATGATTGAAAGTTAATTAATCATATTTCTCTAGCAATTTATTTCTTGTAACCAAGGTGTTTGATAAAACACCACATCCAACTAAAAACCCCCCACCATTTTACATTACACTAGTTTTGAGCGCTATTCCCTTGGGTTCGATCCCTACTTGCCACATTTGCTATATTTTATAGTTAAGTGCGAACATAGTAGAGCATAAATAAATCATTATAAATTTGGCACGTCGACGACGGGCGTGGCCATTTTATTTTGAGGATTTTCGCGTGACGACCAAATCTTCTGACCCCGGATTTGGGGGCGTTACAGATCCTATCCATAATTTTGGTCAATGTCAAAATAATTTCAACAATTGAATCTAATATTTTTAAAAATAGACGATCAAAATTATATCATATTAAAAAAATTCTAATCTAAAAAGGATATAATTAAAAAAGGTTATATTAGAATTGAATTTTAAAAAGAAAATTATAAACTGAAAAAGATATAATTAAAAAAAGGTTGTATTCGAATTGAATTTTATTTTATTTTATTCGTATTAAAAAAATTGATGTTACTTATTTGGGCTCTATCTTGAGATCTAGAAATCAGATTTGCATGATTTTACAATCCACGCGAAACTCATAAAATTATCTTTAATTTAGTGATGATTTAATAATTATTATTCAAATGGAAACACTCAGAATCTCAAATAATAATATAATTACGAATTTTTACATTAATCATATTCAATGTAGAATACCTACATTGATAATACTATTCAATGTGGAAAACCTAATTATATATGATTTAAATCATTGGCATACACCTTTTTGTATTTCAATATAAATACACTTTTTAGTTTATAACATATCAAAATATAATTGTTTTTGTCATAGATCCAACGGTTTTTATCTATTTATTTTAAGATCGGTTCTTATTTATTTTGTCGTACGGAGGATCAGACTACCGATTATTAAATTTTTGGACAAAATCTCTCCAACACTTATTATTAAAATTGCATTTTATTGTTAGTAGAACTATATTCAAATAGTAACAACGGTGTTTTGATAATCAAAACGAATTATAAGTAGAATTCATTAATCAAATAGAATTTTCAATGTAAAAAATCGTTAATTTCTTCTCTCTATTGTTTCTGTGTAGGTTTAATTGGAAAATAATTGTTAAACCATCACTGAGTTAAAGATTATTTTGTTAATTTTACCTGAGATGTAAAATTGTCCAAATCAAAATTTAAGAATTCAAGATAGAGTAAAAATATTAAATCGAATGTGTAAAATCTTATATATATCAATTTTTTTTACAACAATTTGATATGTAAATTATTAACAAATAAAATTAAATAATGTAATTATAGATATTAAAAAAGGAGTTGTCGTTGCATGAGTTATATTCTAGTAATGAGAAGTTATACGGCATCTGTAAAAATAATTGAGTCAAACAAACATGAAAAAGATTATATCGCTGATTAATCTAGTTTTCATGGAAAGACAATCGAACGATTTGTTGAAGTTGATACATATTGTTGACGGAGGAATTTGGGAACAACAAAGTTTCAGGTACGTCGCCGGAAACAAGATCTGTAGCAGCGGTTCTTTGTCGGAAAAAGTGGTTGTGTGGGTGGCTGTAAGTAATTGGTGGCTGAGATTGATTAGGGTTCGTAAGGGTTGCCCTTGAGCTCTCAACTTTCGACCCCTCAATCGGCCTACGTACCCCGGTATATATAGGGGATCAAGCCATACGTAGTTCTTGGAGAACAAGAAACCCAAATGGGCTTGGATATCGAAACAGCTTCCGGAATGTTCTACTATGAGGCCTAACCACGAAGGCCCAAGGCTCATCCAAGATCTCAAGACTTCAAAAATTAAGAAACTTCCCCCGTCGAGGACTAGTCCTATTCGTTACCAGCTATTTCTTGATTTCAAGGATGCAGGTATAGCCATGGTTTACCCCAAGTGCAGAACGCATCCCTGTCCCCCGAATGAGAAGCACCCACCAGATAGCAGGACAGGTGATCCAAAGTGCAGGATTACTCCAAAGTTCCCCAATGAGAGCGCGCCCATTGGCTACAGGAACAGAGCTCCCAAAGCACACACCAGAAAGTCCCCATCTTTCCACCTTAGGACGCGCCCTTAGTGTCTAAGAAGGGTCCTTAAATCCAGGCAAACCCCTAGAGGCCTTCTGTGACGGACATCCCCCTCCTGAGATACGACAGGAGGAAATTCTTCAACTTCTGGAATTCCAACTTGAATAGAATCCCATCTTGAATGGAATCCTAGGAGAGATTTCTTCAATGTCTTCTCAGAAAATCAACTTAAATAAATTCGTCACCATGTTTCTGTTATTTAGGGCGCGCCCTCTTTGTAGAGAGAGTGAGAGGGCACGGCCTGACTTCTCCATTTTCTACCAAAACCTTAATTAAACCTAGAATTCCCCAAATTGAACCCGTATTTGACCCGAATCCATCTTGAAAAATACCCGAACCGAATTTTGGCTATAACAACTACCCCCCAATTCCATGTGAAATCAAAGATAATATATGGAATTCTATTCAAAAAGTCCAAAATTCCCATAGCCTATTTCACAGGGCGCGCCCTAGAAGAGGGCGCGACCTTAGAATTCTAACCAATCCCGGTTCGGCCAGCTGTCATCCACTATCCTTTATCTCACCTATAAATACCTTCCCCTCTCTCACTTTACCCTTTCTACTTTCTCTCTCTCCTCAAACCACATATCACTCCGGCGATTTTCTTTTTCCGAGCAACAATCCGGCTAATTTCATCGTGTTTTTGCGAGTTTCTTCAGCAAATCATCTTCCAGAACTTCCAAGGTACATTCCCCTACCTCTAATTCGCATTTTAACCGTGTAAATCGTTTGATTCAGTAAAGTGACTGTTCACTTTTCTCGTGTTCTTCATTTTTGACATGTATATATATGTGTATGTATGCACGTTTGATCTTTAATTGTCATTGTATTTAACGCAAAGCATGTTCCTGTGCACTAGCTTAGTCCCCTTAACTCCCTAGGCGCGCCCTAGATTTTGTAAATAATTTTCTTTTGCTAACTCCTTTTCCGGGCACACTTTAATTCCAAAGGCGCGCCCTAGGTTTAGGATGATCTTCTGTTAAAATGCCCTTTAGCAACCTAGGAATTTCTTAGGGACAATCGACTTTTCTGGCAACTTATTAAAGATTTTCCCTGCAAATTTCTTTCATGGGCGCGCCCTCAATTTTTATTTTAATTTTTCAGCTGGAGGGCGCGCCTTCACCATTTCATCCTTTTAAGGACTTCAATAGAAGCAACGGGATACACTCTCCCTTGCCAGCTCCACTTCCTCCAAATCACTACTGGCCACTTTTCTCATTCATTTCTTCAGAAGACAGGGCGCGCCTTATCGAAGATTTTAACGAAGACAGAATGAGTTTTTCTAGTGAAGATTCTTTAGATAATGTCCCCCTTAGCAGCCGTTTGAAGAACAAAACGGAAACTTCAAAACCAATACCCGAAAAAACTCCAAACCCTTTGTATAAAGATCCCTCTGATAATGATTATACTCCAGACTTCAATTCCTCCAATGACACACACTTTTCTGACACTTACTCCTCTGAGGGCGCGCCCTCAGCTTCTTCTATTTCGCCTATGACTGACTCCGAACCTACATCTCCATTACCTTCTCCTGTCCCGTTTAAACATTGGGAAGTCCTTGATGAAGAAATCGATATCGACTGGGGTAGATACGATGGCATGTCTGAAAAAGAGAAAAATCATCTTAAAAAGAAACGAGGCAAATTAGCTTGTGTTAATATGTCTTCTATCGCTACGAGTGATGAAGTAGGATGGGCTATGCAATATTATGGTCAAGAAGGAATCTGGGCCATCCCATATGCTCATCACCGCCCTCACATCTTCAATTATGGTAAAAATTTCAAAATTCCAAGGATGGTCTTAACTCCAAAGCTTGTAGCTCTTGGTGTGGGCGCGCCCTTACATCCCTACCTCCATCAAATATTGAGGTGGTATGACATAGCACCCATCCAACTCTCCCCCAACGGCTACAAACTTGTGTTGGCTTTATTTATTCTTTACCATGACCTCGAATTAGGAGTTCCCTCTATGCATGAGGTTAGCTATTTCTTCAGCATTCGACAATCCAGCATTGGTTATTACTACCTCGTAATCAATAAGCCTCACAATAAGAAAGGTTTTTCCGAAGGAAGAATCAGCCATCTCAAGTTTTGGAAAGAACCTTTCTTCTATGTCTGGGATGTTCCTCGAGTTCGTGTACAATTCAACACAAATCCTTGTAAGTGAGGGCGCGCCCTGTACCTTTCTTATCTTTTTAATTTCCAATTGTTTATTGACTCCTTCGAATTTCAATAGATAAGAGAACACAGAAAACGCTTGAGGGCGCGGCCTCAATTCGGGCAAAAGGCGTTCTGAAAGTTTCCTCAGAAAAATTCAACCTCCAATCTTTAATCACAGAAGAAAATTTAAAGAGAGTAGGAATTTTGTCTGATAGAGTTGGACACATTTGCAAGTTTAAAAGGTTTAGGAAGGGAATCCCCGTTCCCACATTCCCTTCTAGCAATAGTGAAAATGAAAATTCTGACTCCGATGAAGGTACACAAGTTGTAGTATAGGGCGCGCCCTAACCGTCTTTCTTCATTACTTGCCATAAAATTGTTTTAGTATAACTTGTCTAATGCCTTCTTTACCTAGGGCGCGGCCTAATCTTTCGTCTTTTTTTATTTTGTACAGGTATGGCTCCTAGGATTCCTCGTGGATTTGGAGCTGCCAAGAAGAAAAATGACAAAGAAAAGAAAATTGACCAAGCGGGTACTTCTGACTCCAGGGCGCACCCTGTGTCAAGAAAGGATTCCAGTGACATAGTCACTCCGTCCTCAGAGTCCCTGAAGAGGAATGCCGATACTCAAGAACCCATCAATGAAAGGGGCAAAAAACCAAGAACCGAGGGCGCGCCCTCGTATGTTGAGACTCTGATTGGCCCAGCTGCAGCTCCACTTGTTGGAGAAGATGAAGTCAACTTATGGCAGAACATGAATGCTGATGAAGAATCTGAGTCCATGATTCGAGCATCTGCCCAACTATTAATTCAATCTCTAGGGCGCGCCCAGAGAGTCCACAAGGAAAAACTCCACATTAACAGGCTTGAGGCCGAAAACAGAAAGTACTCAAAGATGGTTATCGACACTGATAACAAATGGAAGAAGGAATGTGATGCCAAAGATGCCACCATTGCTACCCTTGAAGTGGATCTTCAAAAATCCATTGACTATGGCAAATATCTTTGTGATCAAGTCGAAAGGTTGAAGAAAGAAAGGGAGGATTTCCAAGCTCAACAGAATGCTCTGGAGATTGAAAAGGATAAATTGAAGGAGCAAAGGGAAGCCATTGAGGATGAAAACTTCGAGAAGGGATTCAACTTCTATCTTACTGGCTTTCTAGCCAATGATCCTGACTACAACTGGGAGAAGTTTGGTCCCGCTGCTGCTGAGGATGTGGCAAAGTTCAAGGTTGACGAAGCTGCTGCCATCAAGGCAAAAAGAGTTGAACTAGGATTAGAGGATCCCTCCGAGGGCGCGCCCTCGACTGAGAATGTTCAAACCTCTCCTCCAGCAGCTATCCCTACCCAGAACTCACCTCCTGCGGACGTATCTCCTCTCACCACAGTTCACCCAAACGATGCTCAGGATACACCTCCTTCCCCTTCCAAGGTCATCCCTTCTTCTTCCCCTAAGGACGCGCCCTAGGGTTTCAATCTTCAAACTTGTTCGTTCACACTTTAACTTTTTAAGGTGCGGGTCCTTTGTAAAACCCTGCAAGTTGTAATTCCTAACTTTTAATGCCTTTTGAACTTTGCTATGCTTATTACTTATCTTCATGTTGTTTATTTTCTTGTCAAGTTCTTCCAGACAGTGCGCCCTGAACGGGGGCGTAACCTTTATATTTAAGAAAAAATATCTTCAACTTGATTGTTTTACTGTGATAAAATTCCTTCAAAAAATCTTTAAAATTTTTTACTCAGGGCGCGCCCTAAGGCATTGCCCTTTTAAGAATTTCTTTAACTTGTCAAAATTTGCAGGACTTCACAGGGCGCGCCCTAAGACATAGGGCGCAGCCTCTTGTACTTCAATCTTCAAAAAACAGCTAAAAATGTCTTGATATACTTCATTAATCTTCAAATGAATTCTTTATTAAATTCAAGTCTCAACAGAACAGGGGAAGGTATACATGTATTACCCCCGAGCTAAGGAGAATAAGCTTCAAAAAATGTGGAATAAAAATAGAAAATCTCGACTAGAACTAAGGAAGGCGTATATGTACTACCCCCCTAGACTAGGAGAACAATTATTGATACTAGTCTAACTTATATCTAAGCCTTCAAAAATAGGGGGCCGAAGTCGCACCCTACTGATAGTATTTCTCAAATGCTCTGCATTCCATGCTCTTGGGATTGTGTTGCCATCCAAGTCTTCTAGATGATAAGTTCCTTCCCAGATGATAGACTTGATCTTGTAAAGTCCTTCCCAGTTGGGACCAAAGACTCCATGTGCTGCTACCCTTGTATTCGGCATGACTTTCCGCAGAACTAGATCACCCACCTTGAAAGGCTGAGTCTTCACCTTCTTGTTATAGTACCTTGCAGCTCTCTGCTGATAAGTTGCCAACCTCAACTGCGAATTTGCCCTCATCTCTTCTAGGAAATCAAGATTTAGCATTTGATTTATCATATTCGATTCTTCATCATAGAAATCCCTTCGGAATGATCCTGCTCCAATTTCCACCGGCACCATTGCCTCACATCCATAAGACAACATTAAAGGAGATTCTCCAGTTGTGGTTCTTGGAGTTGTGTTGTATGACCATAAGACCATAAGAAGTTCCTCAGGCCAATTCCCTTTGCTTTCTTCTAGTTTAGTTTTCAAGGTGTGCTTAATTATCTTGTTGATAGCTTCAGTTTGCCCATTACTCTGCGGATGATACACAGCTGCAAACTCTTTCTTGATTCCCAAGTCCTCGCATAATTTTCGCAATTCCTTGCTGTCAAACTGTTTTCCATTATCCGAAATAAGTTTGTAGGGAATCCCGAACCTGCACACAATGGAGTTAAACACAAAATCCTTAATCTTCTTCGCTGTGATTGTTACCAATGGCATTGCTTCCGCCCACTTGGTGAAATAATCAACAGCAACCGCAGCATACTTGACACCCCCCTTTGCCTTGGGGAGTTCTCCAATGAGATCAATCCCCCACACAGCGAACGGCCACGGACTCATTATGGAAGTCAAGGTAGTTACTGGAATCGTTGAATAGTTGGCAAACCTCTGACATTTATCACATGCCTTGACAAACTCATAGGCATCCTTCTTCATAGTAGGCCAATAATAGCCTTGTCTTAACACCTTCATTTCCAACGAACCACCCCCCGAGTGATTGCCACAAATTCCTTCATGCACTTCCCCTAGGATGTAATTGCACTCATCTCCACCTACGCATCTCAGAAGCGGTTGATTGAAACCTCTCTTGTATAGAATTCCATCGTACTCTACAAACCTGGCAGCATGATACCGAAGACGCCTTGCTTCAATTTTGTCGCTTGGGAGAATCCCCTTACGGAGATATTCTAGAGTTGGTGTCATCCAAGTAACTTGCGGGGTAGCCTCTACTTCCATGACCTCCACTTCTGGAATACTCGGTACTTCTTGAATTTGCAAAGGTACTGTTCCCAACAGCATAGCATCTTTTTGGGACCCTAACTTAGCTAACACATCTGCACTACAATTCTCATCTCATGGAATACATTCTACCCGTACTTCTCGGAACTTTTTGATCAACCGCTGAGCGCACCTCATGTAAAGCTCTGTCCTTGGACCTCTGCACTGAAATCCACCCTTTACTTGTCAAACCACTAATTCTGAATCACTTAACACAATGAGATTCACTACCTTCATCTCCAAGGCCATTTTCAGCCCATTAAACAAGGCTTCATACTCTGCATTATTGTTGGTTGCTTGAAATTTGAAATGAATAGCACTCATGAGTTGATTCCCTTCGGGGGTAAACAAGATTATACCTGCTCCAGCCCCTCCATTGTTGACAGCTCCATCTACTTGTAACTTCCACCAAGGTTGAGGAACTTCCTCAAATGGACTCGCCCTCTTAAATGGAATTTCAGGCTCAACCAATACAATCGATTTTTGTCCATTTTCTGACTCGAATTCCAGAATGAAATCAGCTAAAGCTTGACCCTTGATAGCAGTCCTTGGAGTATACTCCAAATCAAATTGTCCCAACTCAATTGCCCATTTTAACATTCGACCAGAGGTTTCCGGCTTATGGAGAATTCCTCTCAATGGATATGTCGTACGAACCTCAATCTTATGAGCTTGAAAATAAGGCCGAAGCTTCCTGGATGCTAGAATTAAGGCATAGACCAACTTCTCCATGCTAGTGTATCTGGTTTCCGCATCGAGCAAACGCTTACTCACATAGTAAATCGGAGACTGACGATCAACTTCTTCTCTTACCAACACCGCACTAATGGAATGTTCCGAAACGGCCAAGTATAAAATTAACGTCTCTCCTTCCACAGGCTTAGCTAAAAGTGGAGGATTTCCCAAGTGCTCCTTTATTCTCTGAAAAGCTTCCTCACATTCAGATGTCCATACAAAATCCTTGGCTGCCCCCTTTACTGCTTTGAAGAATTCTCTGCATTTATCCGATGATTTTGATACGAAACGATTAAGGGCAGCTATCCTTCCCGTGAGACTTTGAACTTGCTTCACACTAGATGGGGATTTCATGTCAAGAAGAGCTTTAATTTTTGCTGGATTTGCCTCGATTCCACGATGATTGACAATAAATCCTAGAAACTTCCCGGACTCTACCCCGAAGACACATTTTTGAGGATTCAGCTTCATCCTAAACTTCCTCAAAATCTTGAACATCTATTCCAAATGCTTTACATGGTCCTCTGCTTTTAAGGATTTAACAAGCATGTCATCCACGTATACCTCCATGGTTTTACCAACCTCTGATAGGTTGCGCCAGCATTGATCAACCCGAAAGGCATCCCAATATAACAATACAATCCTCGATCCGTAATAAAGGAAGTGTGCTCTTGATCCGGTTCATACATAGGGATCTGGTTGTAACCCGAGTAAGCATCCATGAAACTTAAAAGAGCGTGTCCTGACGTGGCATCCACCAACTGATCAATCCTCGGGAGTGGAAAGCTATCCTTCGGGCATGCCTTGTTCAGATCAGTGAATCCACACAAGTCCTCCATTTTCCATTTGGTTTTTTCACGAGAACTGGATTAGCTAACCAATCTGGATAATATGACTCCTTGATCAGCCCAACATCTAGAAGTCTATCCACCTCTTCTTTCAATGCTATGGCTCTCTCTCCACTCACTGGCCGGCATTTCTAGCGAATTCCCTTCTTGGTAGGATCTATATTCAGACGATGACACATAACCTTCGGATCAATTCCAACCATGTCAGCATGACTCCAAGCAAAAACATCCAGATTGTTTAAAAGGAAGTTGGTAAGCATGCCTCTTAACTTGGAGTTCAACTGCGACCCAATCTTCAAAACCTTAGTTGGATCCCTTTCATCTACCAAAATAGAAATTGTATCCTCTGCAGGACCAGTCTTTTCCACCGGTTGTGGTGTCTTTGGGTCAAGGTCGAAATCAAAACTTCGAGGATCTTCAACCGGTGCTGCATCCTTGGAGGGCGCGTCCTCTTTAAGAGGGAAGTCTTCCTCAACAAGGGTATGCACCAAACCTTCAAGTAACATTCGCCTCCCTTCAACCTGCTCACCCTTGATATCGACTGAGATTACTTCCTCTGTGTCTTCCTCGATTTCTTCCAGCATTCCTTCTTGAAGATCATCAAGAACCGAGGTATCATCCTCAGGGCGCGCCCTGTACAGCCGTTCTTCCTCTTCAGGTTCTTGGACAAGATAATGGGCTTTTACCTCTTCTGGGACAACACTCATGACTCCTGAATCACTCTCACGGAGGGCGCGCCCTCCATCCTGCTGTCTTCTAAACCCTTTAATCGCCTTATGGTAGCAATCTCTTGAGTCATGCTGAGAGCCCCGTACAGTTCCCACACCATTTGGCGTAGGAAATTTTATCGCGAGATGATAGATGGAGGTCACAACTTTCATTTCCTTCAACAGAGGTCGTCCTACCAGAGCATTATGTGATGAATCCACATTCAAAATCATAAAATCCATCATTTGAGTCACAGAAAGAGTTCCTTCCCCAAGAGTTACCGGTAATTTGATAGCTCCCATAACTTTTACCGATTCTCCTGAAAAACCATAGATCCATCCATTGTCTTGAATCATATCCTTGTCTAAGAGTCCCAGCTTCTTATAAGTACTGTAGTATAGTATATTCACCGAGCTTCCATTGTCCACGAAAACCCGATGGACATTCTTCGAACCAATCTGAATTGCCACTACCAGAGCATCATTATGAGGATGATGTACCCATCTAGGTTCTTCTTCGGTGAAAGTAATGTCAGCACATTCTCCCTTGAACAACTTAGGTGGCCTCAACTCCAAGCTATTCACATTTATGAGAGGTTGATACCTCGTTTCTTCGGAATATCTCTCCATAGCGTGATTGCTATCTCCCCCTAAATGGTGTCCCCCAAAGATGGTGTGAATACTCCCTTCTTTGACGAATTTCTTCTCTTCCGGCTTACCATCTCCGTGGAGGGCGCGCCCTCCATCTCTCCTGTCAGGATTCTCTTTATGCTTCTTCACCTCCCTAACAATCCATTCCGTCAGGTATCCTTCCTTAATCAAATCCTCAATCTCCTCCCTGAGCTGACGACATTCATGAGTGTTATGCCCTGAAGATTCATGGAATTCACAATACTTCTTCTTATCTTTACTCTACCAAGAGGTCAATGGTTTCGGCTTTCTGAAGAACCCTTTGTTCTTATTCACCTCAAAGATATGTTCAATAGAAGCTGCTAAAGGAGTATAGTTACCCGACCTTTGATCGTAAGTGTATGTATCAGGTGGACCCCAATTCCTTCCAGCTTCGGCTAAATTTACCCAGTTCACACCAGTTGATATACGGCGAGTAGGACTAGGAGACCTATCCTTCCTCTTACCGACCTTTCCCTTAGAGCTGTTCTGACTGTCAGTTTTTCGGTTATCAGCCACGGATTGTTCTACAATCTTGAAAGACTCAGCCTGTGCAAACACATCAGCTAAAGTAGGTGGGTCTCGCCCCTGAAGATGTTTCCATAAATCAGTCCCCACGGACAATCCAGCTATCAAGAAACTCTTGAGTGTTTCATCAGTCGCCTCTCTCACCATAGTGGATTCCGAATTGAACCTCTTGAAATAAGATTGCAAACTCTCTCCTTCCCTTTGTTTGATATTAGCCAAAGTCGTGACTGGAGGGGCATACTTTACTGCGGCCTGGAACTTAGTCAAGAACAAGTTCCTCATCACCTGCCATGATGTAATTACTCCTGGACCTAGCTTCTGAAACCATTGCTGAGCACTCTCCCTGAAAGTTGCTGCCAACAATCGACATCTAGCCAATTCCGTAACTTGGTAGACATCCATCTCGATATCAAAACGTCCAAGGAATTCCACAGGGTCTGCATTTCCATGAAATCGCAAATCATTTGTCATTGATCTCTACCCAGCAGGGAGCTGTGCCTCTCTAACTTCGGTCGAGAAGGGAGAGGATGTTGGCGCAGTTGCAGATATTCTTCCTCCATCCAGGTGAGCAAGGAGTTTCTTTAAATCATCCATATTAAATGTTCCCACTCCAGGAATACTCTGGATATTTGGTTGTCCCACAGTCTGAGTACCCCTCGAGGGTGGAGGCGGCGGTGGAGCCGCAGTCTGAATGCCTCCTTGAACCTCTACTTGTGGTTGAATCACAACATCCTCTTGAGTTTGAGTTTGCTGACCCTCAGGATTTCCATGAGGTTGTGAATTTCCTTGAGAACCTCTCTGATGCTGTCCTCCCGAGTGAGAGTGCGTCCTCGACCTGGACTCACTGGAGGTGCTTGAGGGGATTTGATGGATACGGGGGGATCTTCCACCTGAGGGCGCGCCCTGGTTACGGGGGCGCCTATTTTCCTGATACCAATCCATTCTTCTATCACCATTATCACGGTTTCTTCTTCCAGTGTCATCACGCTGAGGAGCTTGTTCAAATCCAAGGGGCCGCGACCTGTCATGAACAGGGGGGCGCGCTGTGGATTATCATTTCGAGCAAGAGTTCTCTCATGTCCAAGGGGCCGCGACCTGTTGTCAGGGGGCGTGCGCTGTGGATCATGACTCTGTGGAAGGGCTCGCTCATGTCCAAGGGGCCTCGACCTGTTATCAGGGGGCACGCGCTGTGAATCATGGGGCCTCGATTCCATACATTTGTCTTTCTTCTGAAGCTCGAGGAGCACCATCCTCAAATCGTCATCATCAAGCCTTATTCCAAGGCGTTCTTTCAAGCTGGCAAAATCTCACCTTTCTCTAGCCATTTGCTCCTCATCCCCTTGAATCTCACTAGGAGTGCGCCCCGAACGGTGAGGATGAGGGCGCGCCCTCTCTTGAGGATTCAATAACCTGCGCTCAGAATTATTTCACTAGGATGTTCAACAATAGGATCAGAATAATCTAACCTTCGAGGAGTGACCAGCTGAAATCTCCTTTCGTGATTTTCCTCCCTCCTCCGAGAATCTTCCTCGACCTGAGGGGATTTCCCTGATCGGCGATGATTTTGTGGGATACTCTGAGATTTTCTCCTTGATTCTTGCTCTTCCTCCACAGAACCCAATCTCGCCCCGAAACTATTTATGGCATCATGCATAACATACAGCTGTTCCATTAATGCCGAATTACTGATAAGAACGGGCGGCTGTCCACCGATGGCGACCGGAGTTCCATGATGTCGCGGAGGAGCAGCAACATTTTCCGGGACATAAGCTTCATGACGCGCTTGGTTATCTCCCAAGCTGTCATCAGAATCGTACCCATCTTCTTCTCGAGAACCACTGCCATGATTGTGAGACATCTTTTCCTCCTAAGATGTAGATCTTGATTGGCTCCCCTCCTTCTAGCGCCAATTTGTTGACGAAGGAATTTGGGAACAACAAAGTTTCAGGTACGTTGCCGGAAACAAGATCTGTAGCAGCGGTTCTTTGTCGGAAAAAGTGGTTGTGTGGGTGGCTGTAAGTAATTGGTGGCTGAGATTGATTAGGGTTCGTAAGGGTTGCCCTTGAGCTCTCAACTTTCGACCCCTCAATCGGCCTACGGACCCCGGTATTTATAGGGGATCAAGCCATACGTAGTTATTGGAGAACAAGAAACCCAAATGGGCTTGAATATCGAAACAGCTTCCAGAATGTTCTACTATGAGGCCTAACCACGAAGGCCCAAGGCTCATCCAAGATCTCAAGACTTCACAAATTAGGAAACTTCCCCCGTCGAGGACTAGTCCTATTCGTTACCAGCTATTTCTTGATTTCAAGGATGCAGGTATAGCCATGGTTTACCCCAAGTACAGAACGCATCCCTGTCCCCCGAATGAGAAGCACCCACCAGATAGCAGGACAGGTGATCCAGAGCTTTTGGGTGCAAAGTGCAGGATTACTCCAAAGTTCCCCAATGAGAGCGCGCCCATTGGCTACAGGAACAGAGCTCCCAAAGCACACACCAGAAAGTCCCCATCTTTCCACCTTAGGACGCGCCCTTAGTGTCTAAGAAGGGTCCTTAAATCCAGGCAAACCCCTAGAGGCCTTCTGTGACGGACATCCCCCTCCTGAGATACGACAGGAGGAAATTCTTCAACTTCTGGAATTCCAACTTGAATAGAATTCCATCTTGAATGGAATCCTAGGAGAGATTTCTTCAATGTCTTCTCAGAAAATCAACTTAAATAAATTCGTCACCATGTTTCTGTTATTTAGGGCGCGCCCTCTTTGTAGAGAGAGTGAGAGGGCACGGCCTGACTTCTCCATTTTCTACCAAAACCTTAATTAAACCTAGAATTCCCCAAATTGAACCCGTATTTGACCCGAATCCATCTTGAAAAATACCCGAACCGAATTTTGGCTATAACACATATACAGGTACCCGATTCATCACAACCAGTTTGAGCTATCGACCGTAATTGCAATCCCATAAAAATCTTTATCACTGAATCAAAATAATGAAAATCCCGCATATCAAACATCCCGAACATTAAATTACATCAAAACATACCAAGCTCTCACAAGGAGAGGATAAACAAAACCAAAATAAATTGGGAACAAAACTCACCAAGAAACAAACAATTTAAAAAGGCATAAATTCTTACCCGGGGGAGATTATTATCTGTTGAAATACTTTTTATAATTAGTTTATTGAATTGTTTGAATTGGAGTGGAAAAGATTTTTAATATAAGTATATTAGTGAAGATCAAGGGGTGATATCAATGTATCATTTTCATTTGAATTTTAAAATATTTAATTTACAAATTTACAACAAATGAATTTGAATTCATTTTAAGTGATTCTTCTTTTCATTATTTACCGGAATCTGAGATGGTGCAATTATATGATTTGGGCAACTTATAAAATAATATCATGAAAGGTGACGGTTCGTAGATGTTCTTGGAGGAATTTCGTAACAACACGAAATCAGAGGTTTGCTGAAACAATAGAGCGATTATGTAGGTTTATGTGACTGTTTTAGGGGATTAGGGATTGTAAAAAAGAGAGGGGCTGAATTTGGTAGTGTCTCGATTTGTCTCGTGTATCGGATCCCTTTGCCAAGATGCATGCGTACCAATTTATATTGGATCAAGTCTACGCAGTTCTGTGCAATTGTGTCTATCCCTAAGAGGTTTTAGGGATAAACTTCGTTAATGTGGGCCATTACTGATTTTATCTGATTTATCTTGGCGTTGTGATATTTTCCTGATTTGAAGAATATTGTTTGTTTGGAGATATTTTCCGTTATTCATTGATTGAGATTGGGTTTTTTTTTCTCGTTTCAGAGAGAGCATAAAACTTAGTAATGAAGCAATAATTATTAATCTGAATTAATAATTAATAATATTAGAAATTTGGGAGATTATTAGACATGCCAAAAATGTGGCATAACAACTAGCCCTCAGTTCTTCGGTATAGCTTGCTGCAATGGAGAACTAAAAATTCTTCAAGCTTCCAAATTTCTTGAGTCGCTGAGAAAACTGAAAATAGATGATTAGAAAAACATTTAGAGCACCAATTTGCTCGTTAGGCGTATGCGGATGCAAGTGTGATAGCGTGCGATGACCAGTATAAGATACATATACAGTATTTGCCAGGGTTTTTAAATGTGCGAGCATAAATAATTTATTTGAAATCCATTGCGATCCTTGTTATCTAGTTAGGAACTTGGCTTTTGTATATATACCCCGAATTGGCATACATGTTATTCAAGTGTTTGATGCAACCACATAAGGATGTGTCTTCGTTTCTGGCGGGACTGTCAATAAGAGATGGAGATATAATTCTAATGAACCTCGCACACGTCCCTTCTTGGGCTGGTTGTGCTAAGAGGTTTCCTGGCGAACCTCGCACACGTCTCTTGTTGGGCTAGCTATGCTATAAAGTTTTAAAGATATTATGCATAGGGATGCCTCCACCCATGCGATCCTGAGAGATCTCTTCATGTAACTTAATAATTCAGAGGATTCTGAACTTTACTCAAGCGTGTAGCATTGCGGGATTTATAGTTTGTTCAGGCTACCCTACTTGACAATTTTAGTTTGCAAGTTTGAAAAAAATTTTGACATATATGTATATATATATATATATATATATATATGAAAAATATAATACAAATCCATATGCAATAATAAATATGTCATTTAAAAAATATCGCGACATTTATTTTCTATAAATATAATGTCCTTTTTTTTGTAGAAAATCTTTTCAAAATTATGCGTCTTGCATATATAATTTTTTCTTCAAAGTATGCAGTTCGTATGGGATTGTAAAATAAATTCGCAATCAATTCATCAAAATAAATATCTCGTACGATATTTTCCAAATCGCAATAATTTTATAAGCATAAAAATATCTATTGCTCGCACGAATTTTTAAATGATAATATTTTTTGTAAAAAAAAATTTAAAAACGTGACTATGCATGCATGACATGGCCTAATTATATAACTAATTTTCAGAAAATTAAAATAAAAGTAGCAAAACTTATCTTTAATTTTTTTTTTGGAGCAGCTGCCTATTTTTTGCATTCGGCGTGTGTTGCCTATGCTTATTTTTTTCTGAGAAAATGCCCAAAATAGCACAAATTGAAGCTTGTTTGTCCAAAATAGCACCCTATAAAATCTTGGCCCTCATATGGTACATACTTAACGTAACTAATATATGCATTTGAGTTTCAATTGAACATGTGATGCAATTGTTGTCGGTCCAGATGCACAGACGGGCCCACTAACGCATTTGAATGGGCGTCTTGCACCAAACGCAGATAAAAAATGCGACATGGTCTTAACGCAATCTAGGCATGCGTTAGAGTAAAAAAAATTGAAAAAATGAACTGAAAACGCATATAAGTGGAGCGTCGATCTTGTAACGAATTTATTAATTGGGTTTATCCTATAACGCATTACTTATATTCGTGGTGTATGTGCTAATGCGGATCAGTATTTCAAAATGTGCTATTTTGGACATTTTTCTTTAAAATTGTGCTAAATAGGACCGTTACCCTTTTTTTCTTTTCCTGCCACCTGCTCTTGTTGATTGTCTCTGCAATTACTTGGTTCATCCTTTTCTTTTCATCGTGCGGGCTCAATTCCTTTGTTTATTATTCATTATGTGCGTGGCCTTCTCTTTTTGCTTGAGCCAACTTTTTTCTTAATTCTTTTTTTCTTCTTACAGGTCTGAGAATCAATCCTGGTGTTTAAGCTATTTTTTTTTAATGTTGTAACAAGTAATAGCCGCTGCCTTATGTGTATTGGTAAAATCCAAAAGCCCCCACTGTGTATAGAAACCCCCCACTATGTGTTTCGAATAAATTATCTATCCTCTATATATAATAATAATGCCCCTCCTTTTAGCGCCAGATGTTGTTGGAGAAATTTCGTAACAACACGAAATCGGAGGTTTGCTGAAATAATAGATCGATCATGTAAGTTTATGTGACTATTTTAGGGGATTGTAAAAAAGAGAGGGCCTAGACTTGGTAGGTGTCTCGATTTGTCTCGTATATCGGATCCCTTTGTCAAGATGCTTTCGTACCAATTTATATTGGATCAAGCCTACGCAGTTCTGTGCAGTTGTGTCTATCCTTGAGAGACTTTAGGGATAAACTTCGTTAATGTGGGCAATTACTGATTTTATCTGATTTAATCTTGGCGTTGTGATATCTTTCGTTATTCATTGATTGAGATTGATTCTTTCCTCGTTTCAGAGAGATGATAAAACTTAGTAATTAAGCAATAATTATTAATCTGAATTATTAATTAATAATATTAAAAATTTGGGAGATTATTAGACATGCCAAAAATGTGGCATAACAGTAGACAAAAATCGGGAAAACTAATTCTAAAGTCCCTAAACTATTAGCATTTTTTTTCTAAGTCCCTGAACTAAAAAAGTGAATTTTCAGGTAATCAAACTTTTAAATTTTTCCCATCACAGTCCTTCCGTTAAATTTTGACTAACGGCCGTTATGTTTTAATGACGTGGCAATCGAAAATCACAGATTGAAGTGATTATAAGAACACGGGTGGTGAAAATTTTCGATTTCGAGCTCACTAACATATTGAAAACTGTACTTTAATTTTAAGAACACGAAAAAAAACTTACTAAAATCTGCAAATTTCAATATGTTAGTGAACTCAAAATCGAAAAATTTCACCACCCGTGTTCTTATAATCACTTCTAAATTAACATATCAAAATTTCACTCAAATCCATGATTTTCGATTGCCACGTCACTACCACGTCATCAAAACATAATGGCCGTTAGTCAAAATCTAACGGAAGGACTGCGATGGGAAAAATTCAAAAATTTGATTACCTGAAAATTCACTTTTAGTTCAGGGACTTAGGAAAAAAAACGCTAATAGTCCAGGGACTTTAGAATTAATTATCCTTTTTTTTTAGAAAAAAATAGTGCAATGAACCATGAAATAGTTTCTGAACGATATTTGTTTGTTCATAAACCTTGGATCCCTTATACAATATTTAATTATTTAATTTATTTTGTGATTAAGATATTAGGATTGTAAGAATTGTGTATGAAATGAAATAAATTATATTCTATATATAATTGGCGTAAGGAGGTTTAGGTGGTCGTCAGGGATTAAAAGGTAATTTTATTAGAAATTAGAATTGGGCCAGAGAAAGAGTTGGGTCAGATAAAGAGTTGGGCCAGAATATTGAATTAAAAGCTAAAATTATGCTATGAATTATTATGGGCCAGAATATTGATTTAAAAGATAAAATTATGCTATGAAATATTGGAACATATGTTAGGCTAAACCTTAAAATAAAATTTAAAAAAAAATTTGTTTACCAAATAAAATGTTTTAAGAAAAACATTATTTTTATAAAAATCATTAAAGATTCTAATTTTAGGTTTGACACAAATATATTTCTAAAATAAAAAACAAGAATAAAATAGCAAAAAAACATAATTAAAAATGAGTCACAAATTCATTCTTTATATATAATAAACAAGTAAATAAAGCATACCATCAGAATTTCAATTCAAAAAATAATTTTTAAAAAAAAGAATTTACAATTATTTACAAATCAAAAAAAAGACTTTAATAAAATATATGGTAAAACAAGATACTAAAAAGGTAATAAAAAAACATGTCATAATTGGAAATGACACCAAAATTCAGCAAAATATATTCCACAAAACAAATGCCAATTCAAAAAAAAAATAATCTAATTTTGGAAAATTAAAATCAACAATAAACATTAATATAATGCATTTAAAACAATACAAAAATAAGATAGTACAAAATGAGAGAATTACCAAAATATTGATTTTTGGGATGAAGTTGCCCAAAATACTGATTCTGGAAAAAATGGCCCGAAATACCGACGGGATACGGAGTTTCGGCCTCCGTATTAGCTGGATACGGTACATGGTGTTCCGTATCACCTCTATCACGGTACATGTTGTTCCGTATCACCTTTATCACGGTACATGGTGTTCCGTATCACCTCCTATCACGGTACATGGTGTTCCGTATCACCTCCTAACACGGTACACGAAGTACCGTATTATCCCTCCTATCACGGTACATGATTTAACGTGTCCCATCAGTAAAAAGGGCCAGCATGGCTCCCATATGAATATTTTGGGCCATCACCCCGTACAAAATTTCATTAAAAAAAGTACAAATGTATTTGTGTTCACAACAAGTTAAGCCAATAATTTCCCACATGTCTAAATATATTATATATATTCTAATAAAATTGAAAACACCGCAAAAATATAAAATATTAAAATATATGTTAGGCTAAACCTTAAAATATAATTTACAAAAACAATTGTTTACTAAATAAAAGTGCTTTGAAAAAATTATTTTCATAAAAATCATTAAATATTCTATTTTTAGGTTTGACAACAAATATGTTGCTGAAATTTAAATTAAAAAATATGAGCATAAATCAATATATAAATAAATTCTTACTTTGCAAAGAAAAATTTTAAATTAAAAAAAGTGAACATAAATCAATAAATGAACATATTTTAAATTAGAAAGCAATCCAAACACCCACAAAATAAATTTATATTAGTATCTAAATATAATTCAAAAAATCCGTAAGATTACTCTAAACAAAAACACATAATAAATACCACACATGTCAAAAATATAAAATTAACATGTAAATATAATCAATATTCAAACAAATAAAAACTTTTATACCACACATATTTCCAAACAAGTTTAAAAAATGTCTTTAAAAACTATAAAACACTATAACAAAACATCTATTTTTTAAATAATTATTAGATTACATAATAAAAAATATAAAAAAAGAATAGATTATTACACGAATATAGTACCTATATGTTTTAAGCATATAATTTATGATCTAATAAAATAAAAAATAATAAAAAATAATTATGATATACTAAAATATATGTTAGCCTAAACTTTAAAATATAAATTATAGAAAAATCATTTACAAAAAAAAATAAATTTATACTACAAACCATATGTATACTACAAATCATATAACACATATGCATTACAATCATTAAAAGTAAAAATAAACAGTTCAAAATGTTATAAAATTTATTTTACAAAGAAAAAAAAATTATAATCAAAATTATATTACAAAATTTTAATAAAGTTACCCGTGCGAGCACGGGTATAAAGCTAGTTCAATTAATTAATCGTGCCACACATAATGAAAAACAAATTATCGTATCAATTGTTATTATGTAACGTATGTATATATAATTTTATCATGTTGTTTAATAGTTTTTATTAGTCGTACTTATACAAGATTTGTCCATCTCCCAAGAAATTTCAGTATGTTGTTCAATATGTTTGACAAATAAGTCACAAATCAGTAAATTCATTGACACAAATTTTCAAAAATTAAAATAGATACAATTACTAAATTTTTAAAAATTTGATAACTGTGTACAACTAATACATATGTATAAGAGCATATTTACCTATTTTCTCCATCAATTCATCAATTTAGTAAAAAAAATTGATTGAGTTAATTACTATTTACATCAAATTAATGTCATACAATGGTTAAATTGCTTCAATTTTAGAATTACTATTCTTCACATTAAAAAATTATAAATCATATCAATTATTTAGTGTAAAGTCAAGATGCTATATAAATATTTATTACTTTATATTTTTGTGGATTATTTACAATAACAAATTTGTAGTTGTAATTTGTACTAAAACTAAACCAGCAAAAAATATGAAAAAATGATCAAATTATATTACTTTTGGGAACCCACTACCCAAAATACCCACCGGCGGAAGGAACCGCCTTTTTTGCCCACCGAATACGCATGTCAAACATGCGTACTCCCATTACCCATTTAAACAATATGTGTTCCTTTTATATTTGATAGATGTTGTGTTCGTTCAAGTGTTCAACCATATAATTAGTTACTATACGCATACCTGTAATGCGTATACAGACTACGCTTACAACAAATGCGTAGGACTTAAAATAGAAATGCGTAAGGCTTAAAATAGTGTTTATTTGGGTTCAACGGGTTCCATTTGTGGTTTAGAAATATTCAATTTTAATTAAAATTTTTAAATTTTATCTGTATTCCCTTAGGATTTCAACAGTTAACCTTTGAGATTCAACGTTTCCATTTTGAGTTTTAGAAACATTCGGAACGATGAGTAAACCGTATACGAACTTAGGGTTTAGGGTTGTAAACAACCCTAAAACCCCGATTTTTTAAAAATTAGTCCGCTGGACTCATTAAAATATTCAATTTTTTAATTTAAATTGTTGAATTTATGTGTATTCCTTTAGGGGTTTAACGGTTAATCATTGGGGTTAAATTTTTCCATTTCAGGTTTTAGAATTATTCAGAATGACGAATAAACAGTATACAGACTTTTTTATACCTAAATTTTAAATGATATTTAAAAAAATCGCGTGAACCACACAACCCATTTTCAACCACATGCAGATTGCAGAGCATGAAACAAATTGTCACAAGTTGTACAACGTGGTCTAATTGAAAAAAAGGAGCACGCATGTCGGACATGCGTGTTGTAGGGACATTAATCTCAGATATACGCATGCTTCCAATGCGTGGCCTACTTATAAAAAAATGTAAAGACCACACATGTTGGACAAGCGTATAACAGCCTACGCATGTTGGTAATGCGTACTCAATGGACATTTTGGACGGTGCTCAGCATCGACGAGCATTTTAATTTTTTGGTTTAAAAAGGTGGGTATTTTGGGATTTCACCCAAAAAATATCAATAACCTTAGAATATTCTGTCAACATAAAAAAAAATATTGTAACATTTACAAAACTTAGGCAACATGGTCACAACACAAAAACAAATCTCATACAGACTTGGTAATATACTTGTCAGAAAATGCACTAAAGATGTTGATATTCATACAAACCAATTACATATCTTACTACAAAATGGATTACAGATTTAATATAATAGATAATGTTAAAAAAAATTGGCAAAGTGAGGAACATAATGAAGGGTTTCGAGCATCAAAAACGCAGCGGAAAATTAAAACAAAACAATAATTATCGAAACCCTACCGCAGGATCCATGCAAAACATGATATTTAATTCGGAGATTGATGATTTACCTTAAAGAAGCTTTACGATTGTATGTCTAATGGAGATCCAAGCTTTCACGATCGTTGAGTGCTCCTCTTCGAAGCCTCCTCTACGGTATCCACACGAACACTCCAAGAACGATTCTTGATTGGAAGGGAGGTACTAGCCTCCAATGAAAATATGAGATCTTCTTTTTAGGTTTTGGTTCAAGCGGCTGGGGATAATTTTTGTCGTACAAAATTAATTACCTTCTTTACCTATCATCATATATTTATATGATAGTGTAAGGTAAAAGCCCAACTAAAAACCTAGCCCAAGTTTGATTAATTAAATAACAGAATCAAATCCTATTATTTAAATAAATAATAATTAAGTCATACTTAATTATTAAAATCATATCTCATTTGTATTTTATTATATCTTAATTAAGTCCCACTTAATTAATATAATAAAATACAACTAATCATTTAATTAATTTAAATTCATAATTTAAATTAATTCTTCCTTAAAATGTTCTATGTGTGTGACCCTGTAGGCTATCATTTAATTGGCAATAATTTTATTCTCTAATAAAATTATAAACAATGAGCGGCATCTAGTAATACATCATTGCTACCCAATTAAATAATAATTAAATCGTGATTCGATAAAACCTTTTGTGATTAATGTTCCCGTGTAATATAATCCCTTTAACCAAATATTATAGATTAAACTCGAGGCATGTTTCATGTCATCCTCTTCATAATTTAATCCGAGTTTACTTGATCCATGAGTAGACTATTAAAAATAAATCATTATTTGAGCACGGCCATGCATTTTATAGTCTCACTCAATCAAGAGGCCAATAATATCTCTCCTAATAATAGGAGGGTTAAATCCTTTATCTATCATTCATATTTCTCATACGATTCACAATATACCCGATGTCCACTTTTATCATTACCCGGTCAAAGGTAACTTTTAATGTAGTCAAAGTATATTATCCTCGTATAGAAATATAATGATCTCAAGTCAAAGGATCATTACACCATTATCACTGTGAGTCTTTCTTATGACTTAATTAACATGAAGAATCTCACGTTGGGTCTGTCCAGTACCATGTACTCTACATGTACCTATGTATTGACTTTAGTATCTCCATACTTATAACCAATGAGATGTGGTTATCAGTCAAAAACATACTAGTCTATTTATGTATTATTATTGTCCTGTATAATAATACTCGACTAGGGACCTTTAAGAATATGATATTATATAATCTCAAATTCAAGTTGTAAACTTAAACTATATAATGTGTATCATTATTCTAAGGACATTTATTATGCTAACAAATATCGCAGTAATTAGAGTCATAATAAATACATTTATTTAATAATCAAATGACATAAGGTTTATTTAAGAAACAATGTATTGCCTCTAGGGCACCTACACTAACACATAACAATCATCATTGGTAGTTTCATGCACCTGCACCAAAATTAAGGATTGAATTCCGTCAATTACTCTGACAAAAATTGATGGACTAACTATCGAATCGATGGACTTCAATAAAATTAACGGATCAATAAAACCCTGCTACATTACTAAACTTCGTCAATTCGTTGATTCGGCTAATGGATTAACTATTTTTTTTTTGTTGGTGCATATGCTCTAAATAAATTGAAAATCAACTTTGATCCACGACAATGATATTCGGGCATTTGCCTTCACCTAGTTGGCCAAGAGAAAGACTCAACTTCCTTTTAAGTATAAACAACATAGGATATTTGAAAACAATAATTTAAATTTCAATGCAGCCTATTCTTTAATCTCCTGAATGAATGGTCCTTGTCGTCGTCATTGGCATTATTTATTAACCAAATTTCAAAATGTTTGTATATGTTAACATATATAAAGATTACGAGGGAATTCAAGCTCTCAAGTCATTTCTATCGACTAAATTTGAGACTAAAGACTTGGGAAAATTACAGTATTTTCTGGGGATTGAAGTGGCACAGTCAGAGAAATGTATTGTTTTATCGCAACGAAAGTATGTCTTGGACATGTTGGAAGAAACATGGTTGTTGGGAGCAAAACCAGCTAATTCACCCTTGGATAGTAGTCAAATATTAAGAGATAAAATATTAAGAGATAAAGAAGGTCATTTATTTGAGGATCACAAAAGATATTGAAGATTGGTTGGCAAACTTAACTACCTCACAGTTACTCGACCGGACATAGCTTTTTCGGTGAGTGTTGTAAGCCAATTCTAGGGATGGGCATCAGGGCACTTCGGGGCCGGGGAGTGATATCCCCGCCCCCATCCCCGAATTCAAACCCAATCCCCGTCCCCGGCCCGATCCCCGTCGGGGATTAATTTATATTCACCGGCCCGATCCCCGTCGGGGATTAATTTATATTCCCCGTCCCCGGCCCAAACGGGTAACGGGGATCCCCGCGGGGAATTGGGGAATTTCATTTTAAACAAAAAATAACATTTTAAACAATTTTAAACACTAACTAGTGAGTTTGAAACATTTTTTTAAGCACTAAATTAAGATAAAAAAATATTACTTATATAAACAATTATAAATTACATGGAAATGAAGTTATTTAACTACTAGAACGACAAACATATAAGATTAATCATTTTGTTTCCAATATAAAGTATTGAAAATTCGTATATATTAATATATGATTATTAATATGTATATGTATATATATACATATATATATAGGGCTTGATTTAAATGAGAACCAAACATTAATAGAGAACCGGAGATCTATTTCTGATCGTTGGATTCATACAAGATGAATGGCTTAGATTGACTTAGATTTAAGCTGGTAATTAATACAAAATATTCACAAATAAACTACAAGGACAAGGATGTAATTACAAGATTTTTAAATTAATTAAGAATCAATCAAAAATTAATTAAGAATCAATCAGTTACAAATTTCATATCTCCCTACTTTCATATCTCCTTCCTGTATCGTTACATTTATATACTATCTCTTTAGCTTACCTCCTCAAGTTCTTCTCTGTTAACGATCCAGTATATTTCTTATACTCTTCATTTCTAATCAATAACAATGGTTATTTTCGACAATGATTCAGGTACGCAAATTAAACCTAACCTGTTTCGGTAAAAGAACTTGTAATAGTTCTATAGTAGAACCTTTTTTAAGTGTCATATTATTTCTCTGTACTTTTATTCTAAGTGTTATGTTCATAAGTCCGGGGTTTATTTTTTTAGATTCCATGATACAACAAGTATATAACGTGCTATGAAATTGAAAAGGTTCTACATTAGTACTTTTTTTTTATTTCCATTAGATATGTTTCTACAATGGGACAGATTTTTAATGTATGTCGTTTTCAAATAATAATTATGTTGTAAAGTAGAATAAAACTACAACAAGTTCTGCTAAACAATTTTTTTTGAATTTTAATTTTTTGGGTTTTTGTTATATATGGTTTTGCAGTAGGTCAAAATTACTAATTTACTTGACTTTGTTTTTTTTATAATCTTCATGTTCAAAAATTGTAGTTGTTGAAGATAATAGTTCACAAGACAATATCCAAGATGCAGCACAATCGACAGATATCCTTAATGAAGATATTTATGTTGATTCTGATCACTATACATCACCCGAGGGAGAAGAATGCTGGAAACCAAAGTGTGATGATAAATCAAAGCCATTCGTTAAACAGACATTCTTAACTATTAAAGATGCATATGATTTTTATTTTAAGTATGGTCGTTTATGCGGGTTTGATGTGCGTCTATCCTCATCAAAATATAGAAGTACGCTCCTTACTCATAAATATATTGTGTGCAATCGTGCTGGATCACCTGATAGCAGTGAAGGAACAAAAAAATGCAAGAGGACAAATTCCCGTAGGTGTGAATGCGAGGCACATATATTGCTTAAGTATGCAGGACTAGATTGTTACTTTGTACAGACTTTTGTCGAAGAACACAATCATGCCCTAACAACTGGTACTAATAAACAATTCTTGAGGTGTAACAGAAAAGTAACTTTGTTTCACCAAAATTTTATATTTGATCATCGAAAGGCGAATGTTGGTTCAGTTAGGTCTCATTGTATACTAAAAGAGATAGTAGGATCCTATGAAAATATCGGTGCTACATCAACAGATTTTAGAAACTTTGATCGTGATTTTAGGGCACGTATTGGTAAACATGATGCTGACATGATCCTTGAACAATTAAGGATCAGACGTGAGGCATCGAACAATACATTCTTTTACCAATACCAAATTGATAATGATGGTCATTTGATTGGACTATTTTGGGCTGATGCAATTGGGAGACGCAATTACAGTTTATTCGGGGACACAATATCTTTTGATCCAACCTTTCGAAAAAAATAAGTAAGTACGATAACATGTGTCATGATTTTGTTTCCTTTCTGTTGCCATGGGTTCTGCTGTAGTATATGTTGTGCTTTATAATATGTAGGTTAGAATGTAGTTTGCTCTATTACTTGCCACTTCAAATTCAGTGTTACTATATGTAATCAACTTACGCTCCATGGAGAACCTGAAAAAAAAAACTTACTATTAAGAGTAATACTTTAATTTAATATTTGTTCCAAGTATGTTTTATTAGTTTGACATGTGAATATTGTTCTGGATTGCTAGTGGTGACATTATTCGTGTGATACATTATAGTGATTTCTTTTTGATACATTCTGTTGTAGTATCCTTTTTTTAAATAATTTCAATATTATGCTGCTATAATTCATTGTTACTACTCATGGCTTACACCTGTTCATGACAGATATTGTATGGTTTTTGTCCCCTTTACGGGTGTTGATAACCATTAGAGTAATGTTACTTTCGCTTCTGCACTTTTAGCGAATGAATCTCATACGAGTTTTGAATGGGCATTGACGGCCTTTGACATGTGCATGGATCACCCTCCACCTTGTGTTATAACAGATCAATGCCTTGCTATTAAAAAGGCTCTACCACTTGTTTGGCCACGCGCAAAACATCGCTTTTGTATGTGGCACATCATGAATAAATTGAGTACAAAGGTAAAAATTGTTGCATATTTACATGTTCTACAAAAGTTTGTCAAATTAACTATGTAGTTACATGTTTAGCAGTAGTACATTAATTAGGAGAATACCAACACGTTCTGCAGTACTTACACGTTCTGCAGTAGCACTTAAACTTGCTCGTTCTGTAGTACTTTAAATTACACGTTCTGCAGTAGTATTTTACATGTTCTGCAATAGTATTTTACATGTTCTTTAGTAGTATTCTAATGTAACTTCAATAATTTATTCAGATTTCTCCAACACTTGCTTCTGATAAAGATTTTATTACCAAAATGAAAGCATGTGTTTGGTCGGATCACTTGACAATAGCAGAATTCGAGCAAAGCTGGGAGGCTATTATTGAGGAATATAGCCTGGGTGATAATGGTTGGCTAACTGATATGTACAGCATTCGTAAAGATTGGATTCCTGCATACTTTAATAATGTAGCAATGGCTGGTCTACTTAGGACGACATCACGTTCTGAGAGTTCTAATTTCTACTTTCAGCATTTTCATCAGAGCGGAGATACATTGGTTGAATTCTTGAAAAGATATGATAGTGCCATGGATCGTCAAAGACATTTGAATGCCCAAAATAATAATGATTCTGAACTTACTCCAATATCTGTCACTGAGTTAAAAATTGAGAAAGATGCGTCACGGCTGTATACACGTCAGCTCTATCATTTAGTCACGGAAGAAATAGAAGGAGCCTGGTATTACACGCAAATTGATGACATGTCAATTGAAGATGATGTTAAGACTTTTAAAGTATAGGATTCTTTACTAAACGGTAAAATATTCGAGGTATTTACTACACCCTTTTAAAATTTTAAAGACATCCACATATTCAAAGTTTTTTAAGTTTTTTTTCACAAATACCAGGTTAAAGTACGACTTTCAAATCACGATGTTCAGTGCGAGTGCAAACATTATACCAGGCGAGGATACCTATGTAGGCATGCATTTGCAGGTTTGCATCAGTGCAATGTGTCTAAAATTCCTCGTGCTTTTGTATTGCCACGTTGGACAAAGAACGTTGAACGCCATCATAATGTAATTGGCTCACAGGAGATACTCGATCATTGCATGAAGGTTGATAAGGTAAAAGTTATGTGTAATGAAATTTGGTTTGATTTTCAGTCATGTATGAGTAATGCTGGTCATAATAAGGAACAAGTGCTCAAGATGTGTACATTTGTGAACACAATGAAAGCTGATATGGTAGACTCTGCACCTCAAACCCGAATACGCCTAAGTGAGCAAAACATCTATACACTCATTGATGCAGAACCTCGTTTTGATGTTGTTGTTCAGAACCCTCATATCAGTCGTAATAAAGGTTGTGGGAGTAGGATAAAAAGTAGGAAAGAAAAAGCTATGGCTGCTAGCAGTGATAAGCGAAGAAGATGCAACAAATGCAATGAGGTAGCTGGACAAAATGCTCGCACATGTCCGAAACCAAAAAATTAGTCTTTCTGCCACCACTTTCATCTTTACAAGCATTAATACATATGTTTGATTACAAACTTGTAATCAGATTTGGATTTCTTTACAAGTGTTTTTTTATTCGCAGACTCTTTTGAAATGTGCTCAAGTTTGGTTAACGCATGGATTTTTATATTGAACTTTTATTTCAATTTTTATTTTAAATTATAAATTTGCTTTAGACCTAAAAAAATTGCAATTTTAAATATAGTCCACTAAAATAAACACATTTATTAGTATTTAGTTTTACAGGGGTTGATTCAAATGAGAACCACTATCTAGTTTTATAACAAAATACATTTACTCAAATTAGAATTCTTGGTGTTCATATATTAAAAACAATTACTTCAACAAACTTGCAATTAAAAAAATATTAATTTATTTTAACATATTCTACTTTAGAACTTCTCAATCCCACACCTGAACTCATAACCAAATTTGTTTTAAATGGGAATAAGTCATTGGTGTTCTTTTCATTCGGACATTATTCTTTAAATTACATGTTATAGCATTAAAAAAAATAAAGTTTTACATGTTTTACACATTCTACATTATATTTGTTTCCACAGTAGAAGACGTACTACCCTTGGAAGGTTAATATTATTCTGTTATTTTTTCCACAAAAACTACACTTGTACTTTTTAGCCCCATCACTGAACTTGTCTTAAACATCCAACTTAATAATATAGATATTGGTCTTGTACCATATTCTAAAATTGTAAATGAAAAAAAAAAGGTAATTAATGTGTCTTACCATTATTCTAGTCTTTATGTAAAAAAAGTTATTTCCACAAACTTCCAATTTTTAAAATACTTAAGATTTATCATATATTCTACTTTTGAACTTCTCCGACCAAGAGCTAAACTAACAACCAAGATCGTTTAGATGGAGATAAGTCATTGGTGTTCTTTTTTTTTTTTTCATTCATTTTGGTTTAAAATTTTCATTTACCATAAGAAAATTATGTTTTTTTTTTCAAATTATACATTTGAACATTCTGGTTCCATAGTAGAACTCGTATGACACTTGAGAGGTTACTAACATTCAATTCATTTTTCTAGAAAAACTACACATGTACTTATTAGTTGTCACTAAACAAGTCTTAAACATGTGATTTATTATCTATAAAGGATTAGTCCTGAATTATTTTAACGCATTTAAATATATTTTCTTCAATCACCTTTACGTTGAACAAATATTTTTCCACTACCAAAATTTTATATTTGAAAATGAAATAAAAGGGAAAAGATAAATTACACGTTGTAGTATTGAAAAAATAAAGTTTTTCTTATTTTACAACGTGTAGCATTCGAACATTCTGCTTCAACAGTAGAAGACGTACTACACTTGACAGATTAATAATATTCGATTCTTTTATTCCATAAATACTACACTTTTACTTTTTAGTCCCGTCACTAAACTTCTCTTTTAATATAGAGGTTAGTCCTGAATTATTTTTACGCATTTAAATATAAGCCCTTCAAACATTTGTGGTATGAACAATTTATTTTTCACTTAAATAATTTTCTCAGTAACATGTTGTAACATTCTTGGTATTTACTCCCTCTGTCCTCCTTGGTTCTTTACCTTGGGGGACGTAATTCTGGCACGGATTTTAAGGTACATTTTGTGAATAGTTTCATAATTTATTTTTAAAATTTTCTTTTTTTGAATAAAAATAGAATTGTTCTATTTTAATACAAAAAAAAAATTTTAAAAATAAGTTATGTAACTATATTTTTTAGAAGCCTTAAAATACGTATCAAGTAGTGAAAAAAAATGTAAATAAATGGGTGGGACAGATGGAGTATATTTTAAAGTATTTTGTTCAGCATATTAGTAATTATTATTTTAAAAAGGTAATTAGTGTGCATTTACATTTTTAAGAATTTTATGGAAATAATTACCATGTTCTAAAATTGAAAATGAAAAATTATGGTAATTAATGTGTCTTACCATTATTCTAGGTCTTTATGTAAAAAAAAAAAATATTTCCACAAACTTTCAATTTTAAAAATTCTTAAGGTTTTTCACATATTCTACTTTTGAACTTTTCCGACCCATACCTAAACTCCCAACCAATATCGTTTAAATGTAGATAAGTCATTGTTGTTTTTTATTTCTTTCATTTTGGTTTAAAATTTTCATTTACCATAAAAAAAATTATGGTTTTTTTACAAATTCTACATTCGAACATTCTGATTCCACAGAGAACTCGTATGACCCTTGAGAGGTTACTAACATTCACTTCCTTTTTCTAGAAAAACTACACTTATACTTATCAGTTTTGTCACTAAACAAGTCTTAAACATGTGATTTATTATCTATAAAGGATTAGTCCTGAATTACTTTAATGCATTTAAATATATTCTATTTAATCACCTTTACTATGAATAAATATGTTTTCACCACCAAATTTTAAATTATGAAAATAAAATAAAAGGGAAAAGATAAATTACACGTTGTAGCATTGAAAGAATAAAGTTATTCTTATTTTACAGTGTGTAGCATTTGAACATTCTGCTTCAACAGTAGAAGACGTACTACACTTGACAGGTTAATAATATTTGATTCTTTTTTTCAATAAATACTACAAATTTTCTTTTTAGTCCCGTCACTAAAATTGTCTTTTAATATAGAGATTAGTCCTGAATTATTTTTACGCATTTAATTATAAGCCCTCAAACTTTTATGGTATGAACAATTTATTTTTCACCTAAGACAATTTTCTCACTACCATGTTATAACATTCTTGGTCTTTATATTTTTAAGAATTTTTTTACCACATTATTAATTATTTTAAAAAATATAATTAATGTGTCTTTATATTTTTAAGAATTTTGTGGAAATAATTACAATGTTCTAAAATTAAAAATTAAAAAAAAAATTTGTTACCATTATTCTATATATTTATGTAAAAAAAATATTTCCACAAACTTCTAATTTTAAAAATGCTTAAGGTTTTTCATATATTCTACTTTTGAACTTCTCCGACCCATAGCTAAACTCACAACCTAGATTGTTTAAATGGAGATAAGTCATTGGTGTTATTTTTTCTATTCATTTTGGTTTCAAAATTTCATTTACCATAAAATAATTATAGTTTTTTTTAAAATTCTACATGCGAACGTTATGATTCCACTGTAGAACTCGTATGACACTTGATAGTGCACTAACATTCAATTATTTTTTAAAGAAAAAATACACTTGCATATATCAGTTACCAACAAAAAATACATTTAGGTTCCACAGCAGAACTCGTTACAAAAAATAACATGTTACCAAGAGAAATATAAATCAAAATATTGCATTCACACATTACCAAACCATACTACCACAACCTTCAAATAAAATCCAATCCAATTCATAGTCATGTGAACTGTATTCAATATTAAAAAAATACAGCCACAATTAATTAAACAAACTTAGTTACTATTTGGTGCTATATACGCATTACTAAAATCATTTTAAAAACCAATTACAATTGTAATGCTTTAGGCCTTCTCTCATATCCCTTCTTGAACCTTTCATTGTAATACTTTTTTGTAGCATCCACGATCTTTTGTCCATTCTCATTTCTGTGGCTAGTGATAATCTGATGGAAATAAATTTTTCTGAGTTTCTCCAAATGAGAATCCTGCTGAGGCTGTTACCAAAAAAGGCACATTACTAGCAGTTGACAGTATATTACAAGTTAGTTAATAACATTACTAATTCAGTTTCACTTACGCCTTCAATGGGAAGTCGCATGCTCCATTTGTTTCCACCCATATATGTTTCCAAATGTCGCATCACAAAGATCCCACAGTCTGCACCATTATCTTTTATTTGCCATTCCATGCGAACAAGTTCAGGGTTCAGGTCCCGAATTTTTTCCCACCCAGGTACATGTTCAGCTGATAACCACCTTACAAAAAGTGTGTGCTGTGCAAATATAATAAAAGCATTAACAATGATATCAATTTAATTACTCTAATTGTTGATCAATTTTAAGCATTTACTTACCAAATATTGCGGGACATCTCCATACACCTCACCATAATCAGTAGATAGTACAACATTATCTAATATCTCCCAAGAAAAATGCTTAATGTCATAACATATAACATAATGGTGAGGAGCTTGGTGTACTGGGAAAAAAAACTACAAATTTAAGCAAAATAGCGTGTTAGAAAATCATCACATAAAATTGTCCTTTAAGACATTTAAATCCTATATACATACCATATCAAAGTCCCTTGCATTATAGCTCTTTTCGTGTTGATAATTGACCGTGCTAATAACCCATCAATGTGGTCCAATAAAATGTCATACCTGTCATCATCGCTTTTATCATTCTGTCCAAGTGCGCATACCTGTGTTAAAATTATATTGAAGAGTTATACATACTTGTACTTATTGTGGACTCCACTGTAAAAACTAGATTTCTTCTTACAAAAAAAACTTGTACTTACTGTGGACTCCACTGTAAAAAATAATCTAAGTGGTGAAGAAGGTGACTTGAGTCTCTCATCATCATTTAAGCAATACGTCCAACAATCGATAACACTTCCTTCGACCTATGACTTGTACTTCAATGATTGGAACAATTCTTTTGTACATTGCTTGTCAATAAAGACAAAGATAGCCTCACTGTTTATATGAAAAAGAGAAACCAAGTTACAAAAAATACATATTCAAACACTTGTACACAAAAAAATATGGAAGACATAAATACATGAACTTACTTATTCTTCCTCTTGTCCTTGAATAGCCACGTCCAAACTGCATCTTCTTCCAAACTAATTTGCCTCCCAGTGAGCTCAGTGGCTCTACGCACATATGGAGACTTTAGATTATTGGATGGTCGCACCTCTCGTCTTGGTCTTTTACCAACTACTGCCTCTTCAATTTGATGAGAAACCTTTACTTTTCCTTTCAAATCTCTGGTACTCTTAGCCCCTTGTCCTACATTTATCACCTGAACTGTATTCTCCATATTCATATCAGCACACAGGTTTCGTGGTTCAATTTGACTTATTCCCAGTGAAAAATTGGGGATTTCAGCATCTTCCATATTACCATCCTTTGTCTTCTCGAACGAAACTTCATCTACCATTTTGGTTACTTCATTTGTAAACTGTGTTGGCCAGTTCTCCCATGTGTCATTTTCATTATCACAATTACCCTCTTCATTCCCAGACTTCTTATCTGGTATGTCCTCGCAAAATATCTCAGGGAACATCAAGATTTCTTTCATTCTCAACCTAAGAGCCTCATTTCTGGCATTAGTGGGAAACATTTCGCATGCAGTTACAAGTGTTCGCCCACAATCCCTTACTATATCACTTAGGATATCTAATTTTCTTTCTACTATCTTGTAATATTCCTGTTTTTCGCCAAAAAACAATGAAACAAGACACTTTTTATAAACTTTACAAAAAGAAATGACAATGATAATAGTTTAAAGATAATTTTTAAAATATCAACTTGTGTTTAAATTCAAACTACTGGTGTTTTTTGCTGTAATTTTATGTACAGATTCTATATATGCTACATCTAATAAAGTCTCGGATTTTAGAGTGCATATGATTTTTAGTGAAGATAACATTTCCAGACATTCCACTACGTTTTATAGCTATAACCTTTTATAACATTGTCACACAAGGTGCTGCAAATCGACTAAGGTCATTAGAAATAATAACTAATAAAATTAAATATCCTATGTTCTTTGTGTTTAATGGCTAATATTCTACATGAAAGTTCTACATCCTCTACATTACATTTAAAATATTCTAGAGATTGACTTTGTCACTTCTACTAGTTTCATTATATATATTTGAATATTTAGCATAATTTACTACAAAAAATTATTATATACTGAAGGAGCATTAGAATTATTTTAAACTACAGAATATTTTGGTTTTCATTCACAAATCATACCTCATCATTCATTGAATCACATTGCTGACCCTCTAAAGTTTCTCCCCTGTATTATCCATCCACCATGTTCTGCATTCAGGAATAGATACAAAATTACTTTTATTACGACATGTATAACTTGTTAAAAGAATAAAAATAAAAAATATCAACAATTAGAGTTCAGTATAGTTAAGTTCACCAAATGAACTAATAAGTTCAACCACTGAATTGTCATCTATGTATAAGCCATAATAACTTTCATCTTCATGTAACTGAGTGACGGAGGCTGAAAGGAGGACACAACTTAAAATTATCTCGCTCGAAGAGAAGGGTGGGAAAGATAGATGTACACAACTTTAACTCTATGTTAGGTCCGATAAGATTGTACAAGGGGGGTTGAATACAATCTTTACCTTTTTATCGAAATTTGTCCTTTAAATTAAATTTGATAAAGACAAATTTATCTGCGGAATTATTTAACACAATTTTTCAAGTTGAATATAACTGTATATTAACTTGATGTGGTGTTACAAAATCAGTATAACAACTTATCAAGATGTTAATAACTAATTAGAAAATTCGACATGAACTTTTCTAATTTAGTTAATAATAATCAAGATAAGAACTAGGAAACTTAATTCGCTAGTAGTACAAGAATCACAAATAAGCAAGTTCTATCGGATAGAATATCACAAAGATGAAGAACTTGATTTTCTGGGAATTGTTTAAGCTTTGGTGTTCTTGGTGTTCTTGAGAGAGAGAATTCTGGTCTTGATGATATGTTTTCTGCTGTGTTTTCTCCGTTATGACTTAATCTGGTCTGTTCTGATCTTTTATATCAACAACAGGTCTTGCTGGCTTTCTGTAGGATATTTAATTGCTCCAGCATGACTTAAATAGCTTCCAAGACTTGATTTTCCTTCAATAAGACTTACACAAACCTCCATTATGACCTAAAATGTGTCGGTAAGACTTACCAGAATTTCGGTAAGACTTATAACAACTGGCAGAGGTCGGTAGGACTTAAATCAGGTCGGTAAGACTTAATCCTGAAAAAGCTTCTGTCAGTAAGACTTAAATTAAGTCTTACCGAATTTTACCTCCTTCAAGACTTAATCAACTTGCTTTCTTTAAGTCTTATTGATCCATTTAATTAGTTAATGTTTTAACTAATTCATATTTAATTGATACAATAATTAATTTAATTAATAAATTAATTCTAACAGAATTAATTCATTTAATTAAATCAACTAAATTAATTTATATCAATTATAAATGAATTTAATTAAATCAATAAATAATTAATTTAATTCTTACAAACCACTAAAGGTAGTAAAGAATTACCACTGATTTGTGTTGACGTTCGATGTACTGTCTGGTTCATGAACGACTAACTTCAATGACGCTTCTTCACTTTTGACTTTAGGTTGTGGTTTATTTCTTCTCTCAATTCTCTTGTACTGTAACTGATCTTCAAATTATCACTCGAAAAATCTCTGTCACTGTTCAAATAAATCCATTAACTTCAATGCTGTACTGGGGCTTGATCAGATAACTGAATCGTCTTCCAGTGTATGACATCAAAACTATAGATTGACTTTTCTTCTTTCTTCTGACAGATAATACTTCTTGAGATTCCTGTGACAGTTCATATGTATATTTAATTATTACAATTTGGTTTAAGTTGATTAGGATCCTCTAACTACAAATAGGCTGAGTCATATGCCTTTCAATCTCCCCCTATTTGTTTGTTAGATAATAACGAGCAAATTCCTAGAGGATACCTCAACTAATCCAACTTAACCAAATGAAAGATAAAACTTTAAATACTAAGTAAATATAAAAAAAAGTTCTGGTTTATATTTAACATTTGCCAGATTCAAACATGAAAGACAAATACAAGATAGATGATCCTCTAGACTGATCATATGATATAAATTCCTATCAAGATTTATCTAGGCTCTAAAGATATAACATTTAGAGCAATTCTTTATCTTCAATTGTCTTCCCTTCTGAATTCTCCTTCTTCTGGCTCATCTATGACTTGAAGTTTCATATGTAGATCAGAATCAACAAGACGTTCTCTTCTAGATGACAATCCTTGAGGTAAGACTAAAGGAATTCCAAGCTTCTTTCTAAGTTCACCTTGAAATTTCTTGTAATCTTTTATGTTCGTTTGTGCATAAGAACGAATGTGATCTGCAGCTATTACCTTTTCTTCAGTCAAGTATCCATGATTTCTGAGAGCATATTCAACATATACCAAGTGCTTTGCATGATGTTCGTATAGCTCATCTGTCTGAAGATTGATTGTGTGAAGTACCTCTCCCTTAAGAAATTTTACTTGTGGAGGTTCCTTAATCACTTCTGGTCCAGCTCTTTCAGCAAATTCCTTGAACTTTTCATGTAACAATACACCTAGCTCAGAAGATGTTCTTACCTTAGGCCTAAGTACCCATATCTCTGTCAGTGATCTGTCATAAAAGAACTGAATAGATACTCTGAATGTTCCAACTTTATGACAATCTACAAATATTACTAGCTCATCAGATTTGGGTTCAAATGCAGTAGTTATCCTGATGACTTCTACCTGTAAGGCCTTTATATACATTTCGTGAATTGGATTTGCCAGTTTGAATTCTTCGAGAATTTGTCCAAGACGATGATCTTCATAATCAGAACTCTGAGGTGAATCAATTGCTCTTTGAGCACGTTCCCATTTGTCACCGCTCTTTAGTCTGATATATGTTTTTCTCTTCTCAACATTTATAGCATGTAGTCGTTGTAATGCTTGCTGTTCAGCTTTCTGAAGTTCTTCATTTCGTGCAATTTGCTCTAAAGATTTTTGAAGTTTTTCTTCTCTCAGTTGCAAATTAGCTTCCCTTTGAGCAATTAATTCTTCAGATTCTTTCTCAGCTTGTTGAGCTTCAAGTTCAGATATCACTGGTCTTTCATCTTCCCAGTCACTAAGATCAGGTTCAGGAAGTTCTTCACCTTGATCAGGGAATTCAAGATCTGCAAAAACATCAAAGTTATCCGGTTCACCCGTGTAATAATAACCTGTGTTCTTGTCTTGAATATCTTCTTCAGTTTCTTCAACTACTTTCTTTCTCTTATCTTCACCTTGGTCAGATTTACCAGATTTATCAGATTTACCTTCTCCTCCCTCTCTTTCTTTAGATTTATCTTGTGACCCCTTTGATTTCTCCCCCTTAGTTGAGGAATCCTCTACAGACTTATCAGTTGCCCCAGCTTCAGGATCCTGTTCATCATCATCACCACCCTTACTTGTAAAGAATTCAATTTCTTCATTTGTAGGTTTGCGACTTTGACTTACAAGATTAAACAAATGTCTTAACCCTTTAGCCTGGTGTGCATTTTGCTTTTCGATCTGGTCCAGACGAGAATCAGTAAATTCTTGATTGTGTTGTACCTCTGACTGTAGATTATCAACTTTCAAGGAAATCTCAGAAATTAACATGTCTTGAGCAACAGTAATATCTCCAGAGTCATCAAGTGCCTTTTCATGAGAGAGTTCGAGAGATTCTATCTTCTTGGTGAATGATGTCTTTAAGTAGTTTATGTCCTTCTTTATTACAGCAAGCTGACTGTTGACAGAGGTGGATGAAGAAGATCGCTCACCCACTTGTGCTCTAAGAATTTCTGTTTCAGCCTTGCTGACTGCAAGTTCTTTCTCCAAAGCAGTTATCTTTTCTAATAATGAGAGAGTGTATGTGTCAGTGTGTGCGCTCACCTGACGTTCACTTTGAGATCCACTCACCTGAAGTGCATGTGTTTCACTCAATTTTATGGTATTCCTCACATCACTCCTCTCAGATTCCTTAGCTGCTTCCAGATTTGTACCTACATGTAAAATCACCCTAGCCTCCTCTGGGAAGGTCAGTGGTGGTGCAATGGGAGTTCGCAAATCCTTGTCCTTAATCAAATCTACTTGAACATTTGAAATTGTTGACTGAATTGCTTCAGTAGTAGATTGATCAAGTTGCCTTCCACCTTTTCCAGCCGAAACTGCGAGTGGAAAATCCCTTGTGGGAGCCAGGAGTGTTTGTCCTGGGAGGGGAGATGATGGTTCTATTAAAGTTGGCTGAGAACCAAGATTTCCCTCTAAAGCCTGTGAAGACTCTTCTACCGTAACTATGGTAGGCACTGTCACATTTTCTACGTGCTCTCCTTGCAGTGTGTCCTGAGACTCATTTAAAGGTATGTCTTCCCCCATTGTGAGTAATAGGGGATGTGTGCTTGACTCACTACAAGGTGCCACGGCCCTATGGCGAATTTCAATAGAATCATCCTGTTGAGAAGATGATTCTAGTAACTGTGTAACGGCCATATCAATTTCCATATCCTGTTGGGAGGATACAGACGGGCTTACAGTTGCCTCAGGTTGAGTTCTACTTTTCTTTTCTAGAGGCAGAGCTGTGGGTTCACTCATACTGCCACTACTGATTCGACTTCTTTTTACTTGCAATTTCTTTCTGGAGTGAAAAGATATGAGTTTTGGTGGTTGAGTGTTTGGCTCTACGACCTTGGTTAGAGGTTGTGGTACTACAACCCCTTGGTCGGACCTATCAACCACTTGGGTTCCAGAAATAGATTGAGAAGTAGTAGTTTCAGGAACAGAAGGCAATACCTGGTCAGCTGATTCCGCAACAGTCTCTGATAAGATGGGTTGATCCAATTCAGGTTCAGGGACAGATGCAGTTTCTTGCACTGGATGTTCAACAGCAAGAGCAGCTGGATGAGGAACAATTTGCTGAGCAGGTTCAACTTGTTGATTGCCTTGATTTACATTATCAACAAGTATGTTTTCCACTGGTGGTTCAGGGTTTTGTTCTGGTTGTTCAGGTTCTGGTACAGGTTCAATAACAGGTAGTTGTATATAGTTTGACATGTATTGGGTGACAACTACAGGTATGTTTGTGAATTTTGGCTTGTTACTGTACTCAGTGAACAATCTGGTAGTAGGTTTACCTGACGCCAGTGACTCTCCATTCAGAAATTGGGCTTGGTTTTCTAGTTCCACAAGATGATTAAAAATCAATGATAAGAATCTTGGATAATAACATGAAACTTTATGTCCATTATCAAAATTCTTCTTTGCATTAATGATTCTTCTAACCATCGGAACACACAGTAGTCTGCCAATATTAATCCTTCGGTTGTGTGCAACTGCATATCCAATATGCTGCAAGAAAGATGGTAATACCCCGAAGTTCCCTTTTGTAGTGTTGGCAAAGACTCTACCTAGTGTGTCAAACAGATAATCCCATTCCTGAATGAAGTTCTTTTTATTCCAGACAGTTTGATCAGGACTGTCTTGATAGAATACACCATTTAAAAAATTTATCATTTCTTGATCTGATGGTAATTCTTCGAAATTGTCAGTTGGAAAATTTAAGACCGTATTAATTGTATTTTCATTCACTGTGTACTGATTATCTCCTACAGAGAAGACAAAAGATCTGTTATCATTAGAAATGACAGCAGTAGTACACATGATTCGCAAAGGTTCAATTTTCAGAGGAGCATCCAATCTCAAAGCATTGCGAACCAGTGAATTTTCATTTAAAAAACGAATCCACGGTCGAAAACGTTCAACTGAACATTTTTCTGGATCAAAATAACCGATTAAATTATGTTTAATAATTTCAAATCGATCAGCCATTTTAATCAAGATTTAACTTCCTTGAAAATTTCAGATTTTACAAATTTTTAATTTAAAAATTAATTTTTCGAATTAATAATTAATTAAAAATTCGAAATAATTAAAAGTTCTTCAAAAATTCTGAAAAATTCACATAACAATCCTTGTATACACACAAACACACATATATTTTTAGTTTTTTAAGAATCAAGCTCAATTTTTCACAAAAACAGATCTAAGAATCGATTTTTCGAAAATGAACTCTTAAAAAACTGAACAAAATCGCGATTTTAACCACTCAAAACACAGATAATCAAGCAAGGAGTCTAGATATGTGGTTAATTCGTGATTTAGTTGAGAGAAATCGGTCGAAAATTGGGCATGAATTCGACAGATATGTGTGTATATATTGTATGTATCCTTTTGTTCTATAAGACTTAACTTGATAAAATATGAAATAAGACTTAAAAACAACTAACTCTCATATATATACAAGTAGACTGATTAAGACTTAAAACTAGCATTAAGACATAACTGTTATTTATATATATATACATACCTACTTAACTCGATTATGACTTAATTTAAAACTATTAAGACATAACTAATATGACTTAACTAAGACTTGAATAAGACTTAACTATATTAAGACATAACTAATTAATTATATATATTCGAATATGACTTAATATTAACAAGACTTAACTGACTGTTATGAATAAGACTTAACTTAAAAAAAATTACTGAAAAGACTTAAACTAAAAACTTGAATAAGACTAAACTAATAAAATTAAGACTTAATTTTACTAAGACTTAATCTAAAAACAGACAAGACTTAAACAATAATTAATTAAGACTTAACTAAATACATGTGATTAAGACTTAATATATACTGACCTGCAAATATGACTTAAATTTAAAATCTCGCTAAGACTTATTTACAAACACATGAATATGACTTAACCTTACAAAACTCAATAAGACTTAACCTAAGTCGAAATTCGAGATAAACTTAACCTAAGTCGAAATTCGAGATAGACTTAACCTAAGTCGAAATTCGAGATAGACTAAACCTAAGTCGAAATTCGAGATAGACTAAACCTAAGTCGAAATTCGAGATAGACTTAACCTAAGTCGAAATTCGAGATAGACTTAATCTAAGTCGAAATTCGAGATAGACTTAATCTAAGTCTAAGTCATATCGAATTATTATAAGTCATATTGACTGTTTTAACTAATTTTAAGTCATAATTACTTTAAACAAACATTAAAAACACTATAAAATATACAATTAACTTATAAAAATAATAAAAATATTATATAAAATTAAACAAATAATAAAAATAATTATACATACCATATGCTAACCTATTAACGAAAACAAAGAAATATTAACAGGACAAACATTACAAAACATATGATAATTTAATTACTAAAATAGAAATAAATATCTACAATTATTCTAAAAATACAGAAGTATGAAGTATTAAGTAATATGAATAAACAAAGTGAAAAATAATTAAACAAGCAAGAAAATCAGATGGTAAAATAATTATACAAGTGATTTCAAACAACAAATATTCACAGAATAATCACTTGTAAAATTATTAAAGATCAAATTTCAGATATTAACAGTATTAATTACTAGGACTGTTTAACATACCCAATTCACTAACAATTCTAGTGAATGAGGATTCATTAAGCGACTTAGTAAAAATATCTGCTGTTTGATCTCCAGATCCTACAAATAGTAGTTCCACTGTACCATTCATTACATGCTCTCTTATAAAATGATACCTTATGTCAATGTGCTTTGTCCTTGAGTGCTGCACAGGATTGCTTGCGATTGCTATGGCACTTGTATTATCACATAAAATAGGAATATTTTCCAATACAATGCCATAGTCCATTAATTGATTCCTTATCCATAAGATCTGAGCACAACAGCTTCCAGCAGCTATATATTCAGCTTCAGCTGTAGAGTTGGAAACTGTTTGCTGTTTCTTACTGAACCAGGATACCAACCTTCCACCTAGGTATTGACAACTCCCAGATGTACTTTTCCTGTCTACAACACTTCCTCTATAGCCTGTGATATCTACCTTGGCAGAACTTTCACATAAACCAATTTTGACAGTTATAGTTGATGGTGTCTTTGCTGATGAGCACTCCTCCATGTGATATTTCTTGAGGAGCTCCTTGATGTACTTAGATTGACAAATAAATATTCCATCTTGTCTCTGACTTATTTGTAATCCAAGAAAGAATTTCAGTTCTCCCATCATGCTCATTTCAAACCTACCATGCATTAACTTAGAAAACTTCTTGCACAGAAGCTCATTAGTAGACCCAAATATAATATCATCCACATAGACTTGGACTAGTATTATATCATTCTTATGTCTTTTAGTGAAGAGCGTTTTGTCTATGACACCTCTTATAAAACCATTTTCTAATAGAAATTCAGAAAGAGTGTCATACCATTTTCTTGGGGCTTGCTTAAGACCATAGATAGCTTTGTAAAGAAAGTAGACATAGTCCAGATGATCTTGATCTTCAAAACCAGGAGGCTGTTCTACATATACTTCTTCATCTAGCTTACCATTCAGAAAGGCACTTTTGACATCCATTTGATAAACTTTGAATCTTGAATAGGATGCATATGCCAAGAATATTCTGATGGCCTCAAGTCTTGCCACTGGAGCATAGGTCTCATCATAATCAATGCCTTCAGCTTGAGAATAACCTTTAGCTACCAGTCTTGCTTTGTTTCTTATCACAGTGCCATCTTCATCTAGTTTGTTTCTGAATACCCATCTTGTGTCCACCACTTTTCTATCTTTAGGTCTGGGTACCAGCTTCCATACTTCTAGTTGCTTAAATTGATTGAGTTCATCTTGCATAGCAATCACCCAATCAGGATCAGATAGAGCTTCTTCTACTTTCTTAGGTTCCATAACAGACAGAAACCCAGAATAATTACATTGATTCTGATAAGCTCTTCTTGTTTTCACACCAACATCTAGATCACCAAGAATCAGCTCAAAAGGATGAGCTCTATTCCAAACAGTTTGTCTGGGAAGAATTGATCTTGACGATTCGCCTTGATCTTCAGTATGATGTTGAGTATGACTTGTTGACCCTTCATTATCTCCCCCTGAGTTGTTGCCAGTTTGACTTGTTGATGGTTCAAGAGTATCAGTGGTGCTTGAAAATTATCATTGTTTTCACCAACATCACCTTGATCATTACCACCAACATTTGGATTATTATTATCAGCAACAACGTCAGGTTGATTGTCATCATCTGAATCTGAGTCTGACATATCATCAAACTTAAGCTTTTCAGATGGATCTTCATTTTGGATATTTGGGAGTTTTGTGTCATCAAATGTAACATTGACACTTTCCAAAGTTTTCTGTTGATCAATAAGATACACCTTGTAGCCTCTTCTAGTATAACCAATAAATATTGCTTCATGTGCTTTATCTTCAAATTTACTATCATCTCCTTCTTTCAGCACAAAGCATTTTGTCCCAAATACATGGAAGTAATTGAGAGTTGGTTTCTTGTCATGTAGAGCTTCATATGGTGTCTTCATTAAGTCTTTATTGATAAGTGTTCGATTCTGGGTATAGCATGCAGTGTTGACAGCTTCAGCCCAAAAGCTCAATGGAAGCCTTGATTCACTTAGCATTGTACGTGCAGCTTCAATCAAGGTTCTATTCTTTCTTTCAACTACCCCATTTTGTTGAGGAGTTCTGGGAGCCGAGTACTGTCTAGTTATACCCTTTTCAATGCAAAAGTCATTCAGAACTGCATTCTTGAACTCAGTTCCGTTGTCTGACCTTATAGCTCTTACTGGACGATTAGAATCCAGCTCAATTAACTTAATGTGATCAACTACCAGTTGTGGAGTTTCATCTTTTGAGTTCAGAAATAGTACCCATGTGAATTTTGAGAAATCATCAACAATCACTAGAGCATATCTTTTCCTTGACATAGACATCACACTAACTGGACCAAACAAATCCATATGGAGAAGTTGTAATGGTTCAGTTATTGATGATATGTTAGTGCTCCTGTGAGTTGCCCTTTTTAACTTCCCTTTTTGACAAGCATCACATAGACCTTCCTGAGTAAATTCAATTGAAGGTAAACCTCTCATCAACTCTCTTTTCACTAGAGAATTCATTGTTTTGAAGTTTAGGTGAGAAAGTCTCTTGTGCCATAACCAACTTTCATCAGTGGATGCCTTTGAATAAAAACATCTAATTTCTTCTGAGCTTCCAGAGTTCATATTGGCTATGTACAAGTTTCCTTTTCTTACTCCAGTCAACTGCGGCCTTTCAATTCTCTTGTGTGATATTAGACAATTCTTCTTGTTGAAATGAACTTCATAACCTTTGTCACAGAATTGACTAATACTGAGCAAATTGTGCTCAAGGCCATTCACATAAGAGACATCTTCAACGATAACATTTCCAGCTTCTAATCTGCCATATCCATCAGTTTTACCTTTGCTGTTATCTCCAAAGGTAACGACTGGGCCGGCCTTCTCCACCACATTTGTCAGCAGGGCTTTATCTCCGGTCATATGCCTTGAACATCCACTGTCCAGAATCCACATGACTCGATCAACCTGTTTCAAACCCTGCAATGACAAATTGGTTAGACTTTCTTCGGAACCCAAATTTGATTGGGTCCGGAGTACTTAAAGAATTGACCTTTATCAGGTAAAGCAACACTTTTTATCTTAACAACATTTTCTACAGGTACTGGACATTTAACCCTGTAAACAGCTTTAACTTGTTTTGGTTTTAGCTTGGGTAACCATGTCTTTACCAAATCCTGAGAAGGACTTTTTGGAGTCCTAATCTTAGAATTAGGTGATGTTACAGTCCTGGATCTAACATGTTTATTTCTGCTCATATGCTGTCTAGGAGCATTCTTATCAACACATGCATGATTACCGTTAAAGTAAGCAGACATTATATTAAAAGCACAAGACATGCAATTAACATCATCGCATTTCTTATGAGCAGTATCAATAACAGGAATAGCATGCATGGTAGATTTGTTATTGCATTTATTCATGTTGTTACTTCTGCTACTAGTTTTCAATGAACTAGTAGACTCACCAACTCTTTCTGCTTTTACAAACACAGTCTTTCTATCTTTATCATTTTTAACAACTTGATTACTTTCTAAGACTACGCCATTAGCTACATCCTCAATGCGCATCTCTTCCTTAATGATTAAAGATGTTGTATCCAAAGGTTCTGCTATGGATTTCTTAAAGAGTGGATTACTAACACTCTTAAGCACTAATGGCATACCCCTATCTACAGCACTGACACGATTAGGGGTAATAATGCTTTTTCGACCAACAGCCTCATTATAGTCAAACCCAATTCCTACGGTTTGATTAATAGTTTGTTGGTTAAACAACTCTTTAGCTACTTTACATGAATTAGAAGTAGCATTAGCCCTTATTTCTAGCTCGGCTATTGTATCACGTTGTTGAGCCACTATCACCGCTAAAGATCTCTCAATTTCTTTTAGAATTTTTATTTCTGATTTTTGTTTATCATGGCAATTTTGTACATCATACAATTCTGATAATTGATTACTAAGATCTGTAATTACCAAATTTAGTCTTTCAATCTCTCTATTAGCATTACCTAGTGTATCACTAAGTTGATAGATATATTGACTATCAGTACATGATACCTCAGATGAAGTACCACTGGAGTTATCAGATTTTGCCATCAGGGCAAGATTGCCATATTCTTCATCTTCAGAGTCTGTATCATCCCAACTCTTTCCAGCAGCCACATAGGCTCTACCTGTCTTCTTCTTCTCAGATCCAAAGTCTTTTCTTTGGTTTTGTTTTGGCTTCTGACATTCAGTAGCGAAATGTCCAAGTTCATTACAGTTGTAGCATCTAATTTTACTTCTTTCAACTGTTCCAGTTTTGTAACCTCCTCTGTTACTTGAGGATGAAGAACCTCCTCTCTGGAACCTGTTATTGTTAGATTTGTACCTGAACTTGGGATTCTTCCTGAATCTGAAGTTGCTGAATTTCCTTACCAACAAAGCCATGGACTCATCTTCCAACTGATCTAGCTCTTCTAACGAATAGAAGTCACCTTCATCTGGAATAGCATTCGTTTGACCAACTTCAACTTCAAGCTTACCACTGTCAACTTTACAAGGTTGGATAACCTTATCTTCAACTTCCTGTTTGTTCTCAACAATAAGAGCTGTAGAAGTATTAGCAACTCTTCCTTTTCCATAAATCTCCTTTTGTTGAGATTGTTCCAGTTCATAGGTTTTTAAAACACCAAAGAGTCTTTCTACAGTTATTTCACTTAGATTCCTTGACTCTCTGATAGCTGTAATTCTATGTTCTAGATGAACAGGCATTGACAGTAGAAATTTTCTGTTGATCTCTTTCTGAGTGTAGTACTTGCCATGCATCTGTAAATTGTTGACAAGTTTATTATATCTTTCAAACACATCTTGAATACTTTCATTGTATGCTGATCGAAAGTGTTCATACTCAGATGTCAGAATTTCTAGTCGATTCTCCCTAACTTCCTCTGTTCCTTCATTCACAGTTTCAATGGTTTCCCACATTTGCTTTGCAGTTTTGCAGTTAATCACATGACTGTACATTACAGAGTCTAGAGAGTCTATTAAGATCAGTCTCAAATTAATGTCAAGTGCAGCTTCCTCTCTTTCAGCAAGAGTGTAATCAGAAGAGTCTTTGTATACATACCTTGCAGGGGTAATAACTATTCCATCAGTAACAACTTCAGGAATTACTCCAAAAGGTATTATTGGTCCTTCTGATAAGACTTTCATGTATTTAGGATTTGCAACCTCGAGGAACATTAACATTTTGTTCTTCCACATATCATAACTATTTTTGTCATATATGGGTATTTTCACAGTTCCAACTTTAGAAGACATGATGAATTTTTTAAGAGAGTTAAAAAATTCGGGGATGATTTTTAATCGAGTAAAATGGGATCGTTGATTTGTGTATCAATCAATCGGCTCTGATACCAATTGTTAGGTCCGATAAGATTGTAGAAGGGGGGGTTGAATACAATCTTTACCTTTTTATCGAAATTTTTCCTTTAAATTAAATTTGATAAAGACAAATTTATCTGCGGAATTATTTAACACAATTTTTCAAGTTGAATATAACTGTATATTAACTTGATGTGGTGTTACAAAATCAGTATAACAACTTATCAAGATGTTAATAACTAATTAGAAAATTCGACATGAACTTTTCTAATTTAGTTAATAATAATCAAGATAAGAACTAGGAAACTTAATTCGCTAGTAGTACAAGAATCACAAATAAGCAAGTTCTATCGGATAGAATATCACAAAGATGAAAAACTTGATTTTCTGGGAATTGTTTAAGCTTTGGTGTTCTTGGTGTTCTTGAGAGAGAGAATTCTGGTCTTGATGATATGTTTTCTGCTGTGTTTTCTCCGTTATGACTTAATCTGGTCTGTTCTGATCTTTTATATCAACAACAGGTCTTGCTGGCTTTCTGTAGGATATTTAATTGCTCCAGCATGACTTAAATAGCTTCCAAGACTTGATTTTCCTTCAATAAGACTTACACAAACCTCCATTATGACCTAAAATGTGTCGGTAAGACTTACCAAAATTTCGGTAAGACTTATAACAGCTGGCAGAGGTCGGTAGGACTTAAATCAGGTCGGTAAGACTTAATCCTGAAAAAGCTTCTGTCAGTAAGACTTAAATTAAGTCTTACCGAATTTTACCTCCTTCAAGACTTAATCAACTTGCTTTCTTTAAGTCTTATTGATCCATTTAATTAGTTAATGTTTTAACTAATTCATATTTAATTGATACAATAATTAATTTAATTAATAAATTAATTCTAACAGAATTAATTCATTTAATTAAATCAACTAAATTAATTTATATCAATTATAAATGAATTTAATTAAATCAATAAATAATTAATTTAATTCTTACAAACCACTAAAGGTAGTAAAGAATTACCACTGATTTGTGTTGACGTTCGATGTACTGTCTGGTTCATGAACGACTAACTTCAATGACGCTTCTTCACTTTTGACTTTAGGTTGTGGTTTATTTCTTCTCTCAATTCTCTTGTACTGTAACTGATCTTCAAACTATCACTCGAAAAATCTCTGTCACTGTTCAAATAAATCCATTAACTTCAATGCTGTACTGGGGCTTGATCAGATAACTGAATCGTCTTCCAGTGTATGACATCAAAACTATAGATTGACTTTTCTTCTTTCTTCTGACAGATAATACTTCTTGAGATTCCTGTGACAGTTCATATGTATATTTACTTATTACAATTTGGTTTAAGTTGATTAGGATCCTCTAACTACAAATAGGCTGAGTCATATGCCTTTCACTCTACTCACAAGAATAGAGATCGAAAGACGGTTTCCAGTACAGAACCATAACAAGTTAAATAAGAGTGTCGAACCATAATCGTTTAATCATGATTTCGGCAACTAAAATTTCTAGGTCAACTACAACTTTCTTGGTTAAAAACTAATTACTGGAGATGTCTACTTGTATATAAACACAAAAATATGACTTTTTCAAGAAGCAAATATAGAGATGTGAGATGAAGATCTATAAGTACAAGCTTTATGTACTAATTAACCTACTGCTCTTATACTAAATAATCTAAAGTCTAAAGATATATGCATTAAAAAAAGTGTAAAGTTCTACTCTTGAACTAGGAAAGTTGCAGCTCTCTTGAAGCGGAAAAAAACCAACACTATGACCTTAAGTTAGATTAAACCATCAGATATAAGATTTTGCAAAGTTTTTTTTTTACCATTTACCTCTATGTTAATTCCATCCGCTTCCAATCTAACAACAATTTCGTCGTCAACCTGATTGTCTTCATTTCTTTCCTGAAGAATTTTACATTAATAAAGATGGTTATTAAATCGCTAAATATATAATTAAGAATTTTAGTTAATAATTGCAACAAGACATACCTCAGCACTCTCTTTTTTATCATTCCACTTTAAAATTTCCCCAATGCCGAAACATTCACCTTTGATTTCGTTATTTTGTCTCTCTCGCAAGAGACCATCTGTCCATGCAATATAAGCAGGGGTTGTTCTAGAAATCTCTCTTGTCGTTTTGTTTTTAACTCGATCAACATATAAATACTACACATGAACAGTATAGTATTAGTGCTCAAAAATCAAAGAACATAAAAGTACATACAAAGATAGTACACTTACAATGAGGAATGGTAAAGATCCAGTAAAATGCCTCGTGGATGGTTCACAAACCCAATATTTGTGCGATGATTTTAATCTCCTTATGAGCAGTTCACACCATTTATAATTAAAACACTCCTCCAGGTTTCCTCTAAATCTTAATATCTCGCGATTAACATATGCATTGCTATGGGACTCTATAAAAAAATTGCTCATCAACACCAAGAAATTCAACTTGAAAATCTTGTCCACCTCCTCATAACGTTTAATCTTATCATAAACCATTCTAGGTGTAATTTCCGCCCTCGGTTTATTCTCAAACTGTTCTGTCCATAGATCCTCATCTGATTTGTCAGTTGTGAATTCTATATCATACTTCCCATTCGGCAGACCAAGAACTTTCTCAACAACTACATCGGAAATCTCTACATTTCCACATTCTAATTTTAAAGCAGAAGCAACACCATCAGATGCTTCTACGACTTTGTAACCAAGTCGTCGTGGATAGTGCAACATCTGAAACTGTAAAAGCCCACCAAAACCTGTATCTTTAACCCACTTTTTCTGTTGGACATTTAACCCTGCAACCATTTCAGAAAATAGTTCCGGTGTAAATTTCCTTTGAATATAGCCAGAAAAGTCTCTTCCTTGCTTTACTTTTTTCCCGGTAAATTTAACTCCAATTGTCTTTTTATGCCTTTTTTCGCCACTACCTTCAAGCATATGTTTCTTCACAATCTTATTCTTCTTTTTAATCAGTTCAGCATTTGAACTTGCTGTTGTTCCATGCTCCTGTCAACAATAACACAAAATACTTCAATTTTTAAACAAAAGCAAAATATCTACTGAATACATTACGTAAAATATCTGTACATATCTGTACATAAAAGGATCTAGCCTAACAACAATTAAAATATACTTACACGTTCTGCAGTAGTACTTTACGTTATGCGTTGTTGAGTAGCAAATTAACAAATAAAATTATTACCTGAACATCAGATTTGGTTATCTTCAGATCTCTTTTATCTTTTACTTTTGAAACTCTATACCCTTTTTCACAGCAACTTTCCTCTTACTTGCTCGATTATCCAAATGATCACGGGAATTTTTATCTTCATTCTCACGCATACATCTTTTCCTCTTTGAATGATCAACACTAGCATCTCTAGTAGCTACTTGAACCTCCTCAAAATCATCATCTTCTTGCTGCAAACTTGGATCATTTTTCCGTTTACTACGTCTCTCGACTTTTGTTACCGACTCACTGGAAATCGTACTATTCCTTCCAACTTTATCATTACCTCTGATATTATCCTTTTGCCGTGCTGAAATATAAACCACAATAACGGATTCAAGAATTTCATAACATTAACAAGGAATTTAAACCAACATTAAAAACATATTAATTTGTTCATGTGCAGAACACTTACTCACTGTCCATTTGAAACACAACACATAATAACCACATGTCTAAGAAACAAGCCTTACTACTCTTATTTGATTAAAACACATGTTATTAGTTTATTTGCAACATTTTCTTTCATAGTACCTTTAATTGCATAAGTAGTTCATGTACAGAATGTTTTCCCCATTTTAAGTTCATGTACAGAATTTCCCCCCTTTTAAGTTCCACTGCAGAACTTATTATTATTACTTATATCCAACATAAAAAATATACAACCAAACATTATAAGTACCATAGGCGAACATTTTATTCTAATCCTACCATTGTCACCATGTCTACATCACAATTCTATACCCAAATCAAAATTCACTTGCTACACATTGTCACTATGTCTACATCACAATTATATACCCTAAACAAAATTATAATGCACTAATTACCTTGTTCACGATTTACTCAATTTAAAATTTTCATTAACAACAACCTATTTTACATTTAGTGTTAACTAATAGAACCATTAATCTGTATTTAAAAGGAAAAAAATTAGTACTAAACAAAAAAATTACTTACCCATATGCATGCAATCAACAATGAGGATAGTATAACGAATAAGCTCTTAATTCGCAACGTGCTGCAGTAGAACGCATAGCAAGCATTAGCAAACATTAACAGTACCTTTCAGTCTTCATGGGTAAACAAATTAATTGCAAAGACTACGATTCTTACCAAACCCAGATCTTCAATAATAGTAGCTTTCATATAAACGCGAGTATACACACAATCGGTCTTGAACGCAGAAATAGGTTTAATTGTACCACTCCTGAACATATATGATGTTGGATTGATACTCTTTCAAGACACAATCGTTGATTGAAGCTTCTTCTCTGTCAATCAAATTTCAATTAACCCGCTGATTTTATTCTACATATTTTTGGAATGTTTTGTCCCTGACTAACTACGTTTCTTTTTATTTAATTATTTAATATAAACTAATGGTTCTCAGGTTCTCCAATTTAATTGGTTCTCCATGGAGCGTAACCCTATATATATATATATATATATATATATATATATATATATATATATATATATAGGCTTGTGCTCAAATGAGACCCCCCTTATTATGAGAACTGAGAGCTTTCCATTTTATACTATATTACTTAATCTGGACCATACAATCTAATCTAAATATATTAATACCCACTACCCACCCCGCCCCCAGCGACCCCCCACCGCCACCGGCACAGGAACCGGTTCTCAGGCGACCGACACCACCTCATCTTCCTTTTCGACGTCTGGCCCCGCAGGGGCACCATCTTCATTTCCCATACCTCTCTTTACGTTTGTCCTCATCTCTCTCTCTCTCTCTCTCTCTCTCTCTCTCTCTCTCTCTCTCTCTCTCTCTCTCTCTCTCCTTGTAATATCAAACTCTATCATTTTAAAAGCTCAACATTGAAACACCCTTCCTCTATGGTTAAATTTTTTTTGACTAGACTGTATAGGCTAGGGAAATGGTGACGATTACTCAGATATGATCAATTTGATAGTATTACGAATTTAAATCAATTTTTTTTATGATTTTGTGCCCAGAATTTTTGGTGATTTGGGTGTAAAATTAGTGATTTCTCTTTAAATTCTGGATCAAAATTTTAGTTTGGTAATTCTGTAGCTATTGGTGGTGACTGTGATCTAAAATATTGGTGATTTGTATTGATTTTTTTGGTGATTTGCTTTGAATTTGCGTTGATTTGGTGGTGGTGGCGATCGAAGATGGTGGTATTGTGATTTGTCTTGTCTCGAATATGATTTTTTTGATGATTTATGCTCGAATTTTTAATGATTTGTATTTCATTTTTTGGTGATTTGCTTTGAATTTTCGGTGATTTGCTTTGATTTTTTTGTGATTTTTGACCGAAAATTGGGGATTCTGTGGGTGATAGGAGTGGTGGTGATTTGGAGATATGTGGTTTGTGGTTTGGTGGTTGGGGAGTGATGGTAATTTTTTTGGTGATTTTTTTTGCAAACTCTCATACTACATGTTGTACAATTTCCTAAAAATATGAGTGAGTTCTGCCGGGTCTTCCAGGCACTTAGCAATCTACGAAATCTCACATTGTTTTCCTGGACTACCTTGAGAGCTGATTGTGTTCTAGATTGTCCCTATTTAGTGAACCTGGAAATTAATTACTGCAAAAGCAAAATGGGCAAGAGTATTGTAACTAGTAAGTTTGGCAAAATCATGGCTTTAGCGACAAAAATATGCAATTTCAATTCTGTTGGCATTTTCCCAATCAAATTTGGAGTTTTGGGGTGGAGAATGTGAGTATACAGTTGCAAGATAGTGTTGGAATCATGAATGTTGCACTTTTTAAGGCGAAGGAAAATTTTTATTGCACGCGCCATTGTCAAGGTGAACGTTGTGGCAGGAGTATGGTTGTGAGAAGTGATTAGAGGTTGGTGATGGGTGGGTGGCTGGTAGTGAACAGGAATACCGGATGCTGGCAGAGAAGAAGAGGGAGAGGGATGCGTGCATCTTTTTGTTTATTGGCCTTTTTTAGGCGGCCCAATGTGCAGTTCTCACTATAACAGGGGTCTCACTAGAATAACCCTCTCTCTATATATATATATATGTATGTATATATGAGTTGCACTCCATGACAAACACCTTATATAAAGAACAATAAAGAACACCTTTATAACACTCATATCTAATCTAATCTAAGAGTTACGTCATGACACCCAATACAAAAAGTTCTTATTTTTTTACCCTCTATCCATTCAGCAAAAAAAAATTAATTATTTTTAAAAAAAAATTCACTGCTCATGATGAAGTTAGCAGTGACGTCATCATGAACAGTGAATTTTTTTAAATTTTTTTTAACTGAATGGATAGAGGGTAAAAAAATAAGAACTTTTTGTATTGGGTGCCCCTGTCGGGGCCATTAGATCATAATAGAATCAATGGTTTAGATTGATTTAAGGGTGTTCTTTATTGTTCTTTATGTTGGAATTCGGGCATGATAACGCAACGGAAATGACGTAAATAATAATTAAAAAAGAATTCCAAGTTCCGGATCCATGTATAAAATGATGATCATGGTATGAAAAATTCTCAAGAACAAGATTGTACCTCTTTGAAGCTTTCCTAAGGATGACAAATGGAGGTCCTAGCTTGTTGATTCAGAGCTAAAAGTATAACTCCTCCACCGGTATCCACACACGAATGCTTGCTTGAATCGTCGAACGATTATGCCACGGAATCCAAAATAAATAATCAAGAATGTGTTCTTGACTTATCTTCTCTTTTCTCTCTTGTGTATAAACTGAAAATTTCAGTTTGGTTTTTTTCTTTGAAGACTTGCCAACAATTGGCTTATAAAGAAAAAGAAAGCAAAATGGAGCCTTAAACAATTAGGCCACTTTTATTTAAACAAATCTTATTTATTTTAATTAATTAATTAAGTCATACTTAATTAATCAAATAAGTCAAGAAAATACATCTTCAAATTTTATCTTTAAGTAATTAAGTCTCACTTAATTAATTTTATAAAATTCGAATTATTATTTATTATTAATTTAAATTCATAATTTAAATTATTATTAATTTAAATTCATGAAAAAATTAATCTCCCTTTTAAACATTCTTTGTGTGTGACCCTGTAGGTCATTATTTAATTGGCAATAATTTTATTCTCTAATAAAATTATAAATAATGAGCAGCGTCTAGTAACACATCATTGCTACCCAATTAAACAATAATTAAATCAACGATTCAATCAACCTTTTACGACTAATGTTTCATGTAATATAATCCCTTTAAATCATGATATTACAGATTAAATTCGGGGCATGTAATGTGTCATCCTCTTCATAATTTAATCTTCATTTTTATTGATCGATGAGTAGACTATTAATCAAATCAACATTTGAGCATGGCCATGCATTTCATAGTCTCACTCAAACAAGAGGCCGATAATATCACTCCTTTATCAGGAGATTTAAATCTCATATAGATCATTCATATTTCTCACATGATTCATAATATATCTGATATTCACCTTTATCATTATCCGGCTAAAGACAACTTTTGATGAATTCAAAATATACTAATTCTCATGTAGAAATATAATGACTTCAGGTCTAAGGATCATTACACCATTATCACTGTGAGAATACATATGACACATTTATAATTTACCATGATGTATCTCACGGTGGGTCTGTCCAGTACCCCGTACTCGTACAGTTACCTATGCATTGCTTTTAGTATCTTCATACTTATGACCAATGAGATATGGTCATCTGTCAATTATCATACTAGCCTCAGTGTATTATTATTGTCCTAAGTAATAATAATACTCGGCTAGGGACATTTAAGAATATGATACAATCATTATATAATCTCATGTTCAAGTCACATACTTGCAACTATATAATTTGTATCAAGGTTCCAAGGACATTTATTATACTTTATTTATTTCACATTAAATAAAGCCAATAATAAACATATATCGAATATATAATGTCATTCAAACATAAATATAATGTATGTATTGCCTCTAGGGCACCAATACTAACACTTTATATAAGGATGTTATTGTTGTGCCCAAAATTTGTAATGAATTTAATTTTAGGCCCATGGATATTTTGGGGCCCAATTGGAGTGGTTTGAATAACATTTGAGGTTCAACTATGGAGGTTCCGCTGTGGAGGTGGAGAATTTGAGGGAAGCTCTGAAGGTGCTGTTTTGGAGGAAGCTGTGCAGGTGCTGTTTTGTAAGAAGGAAGGTGTGAAAGAAAACCGTATGTCAAAAAGAGCATTTTTCGATTTATTAAAAATGTTCGAGTCAAGGTTAAACGCGAACGAACCCCTAAAAGACGACTCTTTTATAACTTCGGTAAAACACTTAGAAAACAGGCGATAAAACTCGGAGTATAATATTGGTTCGTAACGATCAACCTTAGAACTCATATGACTTAAGTATGTCCCAAGTATAAGTGCAGTGACATGTCGTATTAACGAACGAATGTCGGGTCGGATCAGTGATAATAAGTAATCCACTAAAAGGGGTATAACGAGATAACTCGAGAACGTGTTTCGATTTAAGTATAACTTAACTTTTATATGTTAAGTGATTAATCCCGAATGCCTTGGCTATTTATAGATCACCAAGCTGAACCGGGACCCGCTACCACTACCCCTTACCGTACTCGACTACCAGGCAAGTTTCAATTCCTTTCTTTTAGGCTGTTGTTGTGATTGAATAAATATATATATATGATTGCTGATATACATATGCCATTGCATGCATGCCTACTTTCAAGTTGAATTGATATACTTGTTCCCTGAATGTTATTGTTGGCTTATAAGCTAGATAGTTAAATATCAGTTATAAGCCGGTTATTGTAAGACCCTCATAGAAGGGCGTATACCTCTCATTAATCAAATATAGACCGGGAGTCAATATTCCTTGATATATCGAGATTACCTCGGAGGAAAATATTTAAGTAAATATTTTCTATTATTTGGGCGACGAATATTATTTGAATATTCGTTCGAGACTAAGTATTTTAACGATCCTTACTTCAAATAATTATTTGAACGTAACTATTCATCGAATAATATTTCTCAATATTCATTCAGAGTCGAATTGATTATCGACTATTATTTCGAATATTCTTCTAAAGATGAGACTATTAAATGAATATTATTTGGATATTCCTTTAGAATATTATTTTATTAAATAAATATTACTTTTGAATATTCATTTAAGATATTAAATACTTGATGAATATTATTTTAATATTCATCTGAAGCTTGATTTAATTATCGAATATTATCTCGAATATTCCTTAAGGCTTGGATTACTAAATGAATATTACTTGATATTCATTTAGGATATTACTCATTAAATGAATATTACTTTTGAATATTCATTTAAATTCCTAATTAATTATGAATATTACCTTAAATATTCTTTTCAGGTCTTATTAATTAATGAATATTGTTTTGAATATTCATTTAAATATTTATTTATTCAATAAATATTCTCCTGATATTTCTTCAGGGATTATTTTGAGAAATACTCTGATTAAAGATATTCTTTCATATTCCCAAATATTCTTTAAATATTTTAACTCAATAAATATTCTCTGAATATTTATTCCATACTTAGAATAATCTCGATAAGGTTTATCTTCTTCGATTATTACAGAAAATATTTCGAAGTCATATTATTATTAATCTTATATCAAGAAAGGTTCTCAGACATCATTCTTCTTTGAGTCTATCTCCTTAATAATAAGGGAACCTTACTTGGAAAATGTTATTTATCTTGTCGACTTCCCGGTCATAAAGTATTCCCTTCACTCGCAACTCGGGTACTGTTGACTTATTAAGTCGTTGCTTACCTTCTCATCTTTCGAGGGGTAAGATTACTGGAACAAGTTGATATCCGTTACCAAGTAATAGCTTGGGAGCTATTGGTAAATTTTCCTTTCCAATTAGATACGACTACTTTGTGGAGTCTTATCAACAAGTATTATACTTGGGGAAAGGGGGACGAACGTTACACTCAGAATCATGAAGTCTATTTGAACTAGGAGTCGTGTAAGAGGCCGAGTAGCGCCGGTCCATCCCCTTTGGCCCAACCGTTGGCCGGGGAGAGCTAGTAAGGCGGTATACAAGTAAAGCCGTCAGTTCTTCCTTCTACCGGTAGTAAATCTAAATTGAGCTGTACGATCTCGACTGATCATCAAGATTGGAACAGCAGGCGCGGTGAATACTCCATCATTGGTTCATCATCCAAATTTATTTATTTCCTGCAACATGATTACTGTTGGCAGAGTTGGAAAAGTGTCATAACTGGAATTGCAACCTTTTCTTGCAAGTTCCTCTTCTTAATAACAATAAGAATATCTCGCTTATCTTGATGTAGCATATATTTCTTCAAACAAATACTTTCAGTTACCTTGTAACTTCATCGTTCATATTATACTGGCATCATTTCCGTAAATGCATGGCATATGGTTTGAAAGATAGCTTTGAACTGTTTTAAATTATCGTTCAGTATATATTTGTTGGTGGGCTTTCGCTCACCCTTGCTTTGTTTATATTATGTAACAACAACAGCTAGGACAGATGGCTCGCGTCAGGCGCACTCGGCGCAAGCAGGTTACCCGACCCACCGGACTACCCGCTGAGATGCTAGCCGCCATTGCTGAGGTAGCATAGTTAGACAGCTTTTGTTTCCTGTTTAACTATATGTATAATTAATGTAATTAACGGCAAAACTTTTAAACCTATGATGTTATCCTTTTGGGATTGTAATAACTTTTATTCGTAACCCCTTTAATGTAAGACTTATTTAAATTTCATCTCTGGGACTATAACTGTTGTGTGTGTGTGAGTGGTAATTAGTGTGGGGTCACAGCATGTGATTTATTTATTGTGGACTCAAGTCAAGTATTATGAATGGATGTAAGACCGTAACCACCAGATCCCTGACCCCGGATCTGGGGTTGTTACAGAGATGGTATCAGAGCGAGAGTTATATATCCCAAGAGATGATACGACGTTATATAATAATAAATTCAATAATATAATAAGAACCCTTGCCAGGTTCACCTAAAACCCTTACGGGAACTTTTTAAGTATCATGATAGTAACATAGTTCGTCTTGTGTAGGCGAGCGACTTGTCGGCCCAGGAGGCAGCTGCGAGACAGCATGATGAGGACATGTTCCGGACTAGGGACCCATACTATGAGCACTTGCCTGAGGAGGATACTGAGCCTGAGGAGGAGGACGCTGAGGAGGTCCAGGTTGATGCTGATACTGATGTGATCGAGTCTGAGGAGGAGGACCCTGAGGAGGTCCAGGATGATGCTGACACAGATGTTGTTGAGACTGAGGGGGAGGAGGACCCGGAGGGGATCCAGACAGGACAGGATGCTGAGTTAGTGGTTGAAGATGATGATTATTGGGTTGCGACTGATATCAGGACTTTGGGAGATGACACTGACATGACCACGGATCAGGTGGTGCCGGTAGATGAGGGTGTTGAGGGAGATATAGTTGAGCCAGTAGTTGGTGCTGTAGGGAGTTCTGGACTTTTTGTGCCACTCCTCCCTGTTGAGAGAGCCCCTACCCCACCACCACTACCTGTGAGCCCGTACCCCGACGAGTTTGAGGAGCTTACCCCAGAGCCCCAGCAGACAGAGACTGCCGCTCCAGCTGAGCCATCCACCCCACCTCATGCCCCGATAGGAGGAGTCCCAGTATGTGTTCACAACTTGATTGTGAACGGGCTTTATAGAGAGTTGTCTGTGGCAGATGCCAGGTTGGCAGAGTCTAGCAGTGAGTTAGCAGCAGAGAGAGCCGCCCGGATGAGGGTGCAGGGCAGGAGGACTATCAGTGACAGAGTTGGGTATAGGGCTGTGACCCGCATCGAGCTGAGGGCTCGGGTGAGGGTGCGACAGTTGCCTACTGATTGGCATGGTAGGGTAGACAGAGCAGAGGCTGAGGAGGTTTTCCGCATCGCCATGGGGAGGGTTCGGAGGATGTTTCGTCGTGGCGACTGATTTCAGATGTAGTGATGCAGTGGTCTAGTTGTCTAGTCATGTACGGACATAGTAGTGCCGGCTTTTGTAGGGATGGTTTTCTTGTACTTGTTTTCCCTTTTTGCAGACTAGACAGATAGACAGCGTATTTCACTTTTGACTTGTTGTTGTTGTTGTTAGGATGGCTGTACTTTAAACTATCGTTGTAACTCGGATGTTGTACCTTTTCGGTACCTGGTATATATTTGTTTCCATTCCAGTCATTACAATTTTGTTGGGATGTGATCACGAGTTTATTAGCATATGTATTACTTTTCGATTAAGTTGCCATGAGATATAAAACTATGGGATTTTAAACCCAATCATGTAAAGAATTGTGCAAGGAAAAATCCTTTAAAATAGGTAAGTGAACCTAATGTATAATTTCCAAATTTTCAGTAAAATGCCTCCAAGACGAATGGGCACTAGGGCTAACCCCCGAGAATCTACTGACCAAGAGAGTCACAACCAACACGAGGAAAACCGTGAAAGTAGTGAGGAACAAGATCAGGACTATAATGAGCAAGAAGATTCCCAGTATGGAGTAGAGGATGAACCCCTGTACTCTGAAGAATTTGAAAGGGAAATAGAGGGTGGAGAAACTGAAGTAGAACATGAAGGGGAAAACCAGGGCGGAAACCCCATGGGCCAGTTTATGGATCTACCTAGGCAGAATTTGAACCAATACCCCCAACCACCACCAAGCAACAACACTTCAGTGGCAAATTCCTTTAGGGACTTTAAGTCCCTTAAGCCCCCAGAGTTCCACGGATCGGCTGATCCCGTTGAGGCGAGGGCCTGGATCAAAGAAATGGAAAAGTCTTTTGAGATTCTGAGTATCAATGAGGCTCAGAAGACTGTTTTTGCTACTTACCTACTAAAGGGAGAGGCCAATTATTGGTGGGAAGCCAAGAAAAACATGGAGACTGATGCTGTCATAGCCTGGGAAAGGTTCAAACAATTATTCCTGGAGAAGTACTTCCCGAAGTTCATGAAAACCCAGATGGAACTTAAGTTCTTGGAACTGAAACAGAACAATATGTCAGTGGCTGACTATGAGGCTAAATTTACTGAGCTATCGAGATTTGTGCCAGAGTTTGTAGACACAGAAGAGAAGAAAGCTAACAGGTTTCAACAAGGGCTGAAGCAGTGGATCCAGAATAGGGTGGCTGTTTTAGAGATTACAGATTATGCCACCTTGGTGCAGAAGGCAACCATTGTGGAGGCTGGTAGTGATCAGATGCAGAGAGAGAGAGAAAGGGGGGATAAAGAGAAAGCATGTTAGTATGGGCGGAAGATCCGCTGGAGGAAAACCCCCAACCAAGTTTAATCGAGGAGCGGTTTCCCTACCAGGGAGGAGTGTAGGGTTTAAACCATCTGCGAGTGTAAGTGTGAGCCAGGGCGGCCACCAATCAGGAATGTCCCGTTCCAACCCTTCTCGACCTCCATTGCCATTGTGTGCTACTTGTGGGAAGAGGCACTCCGGGGTGTGCAACCTGAAGCAGATAAACTGTTATAAGTGTGGGCGAGCTGGGCATTATGCCACCTCTTGCACCACGGTCATCCCTAACAGCACAACCTGTTTCCAGTGTGGACAGCGAGGGCACATGAGGAAGGATTGCCCAAAGAGCAAACCAGCAGCATCAGGAGCAAGCAAGGTTGCCTCAAATAGGCCACCAACTGCTAGGACTTTCAATATGTCAGTACAAGATGCCGTGAGGGACACAGATGTGATAGCAGGTACTTTTTCTCTCAATTCAGTCAGTGCAAATGTCTTATTTGATTCAGGAGCAACTAAGTCTTTTATATCTAGAGATTTTGCGCATATGTTGAAACTTAAAACCCAGTAACTAAGAGATTCCTTACTAGTAGAAATAGCTAATCAGGAAATCGTACCGGTTAATCAAATTCACCCCGATTGTAAGCTAGAAATATGAGGACGATCCTTCTATGTCGATTTAATTCCTTTTAAGCTAGGGGAATTCGATGTCATTTTGGGCATGGATTGGTTGTCTCGCAATGATGCGCGGATAGATTGTAAAGGGAAAAAGGTTAAGTTGAAAACCCCAGGGAAGAAAGAAATAGTGTTTAAGGGGATGCGACAGACCCAGAAAATCCTGACCATGGCGCAAACCAAGAGATTGTTACGAAAAGGGAACGAGGCTTATTTAGCCTACGTTATAGATACTCAGAAGGAAGTGCCAAGATTGCAAGACATTCTGGTAGTTAATGAGTTCGAGGACGTGTTCCCACAAGATCTTCCCGGACTACCACCTGATAGGGTAATTGAGTTTGCCATCGAATTAGCCCCGGGGACGGCGCCGGTTTCGAAGGCCCCGTACCGACTAGCCCCAGTAGAAATGAAGGAGCTAGCTAAACAATTACAGGAATTGTTGGATAAGGGCATGATAAGGCCCAGTGTGTCGCCTTGGGGCGCACCAGTGTTGTTTGTTAAGAAAAAGGATGGAAGTATGAGGTTATGCATCGACTATAGAGAATTGAACAAGCTAACCATAAAGAATAAGTATCCATTGCCCAGGATAGACGATTTGTTTGACCAGCTAAGAGGAGCTGAATACTTCTCTAAGATTGATTTGAGAACGGGATATCACCAACTGAAGATCAAACCTGAAGATATCCCGAAGACTGCATTCCGCACCAGATATGGACATTATGAGTTCTTAGTTATGTCATTTGGATTGACCAACGCCCCAGCAGCCTTCATGGACCTAATGAATAGAGTGTTCAAGGAATATTTGGACAAATTCGTGATAGTTTTCATTGATGATATTCTCATCTACTCAAAGACAGAGGCAGAACACGCTGAACATTTAAGGATAACCTTAGAAATACTCAGGAAGGAGCAGTTATATGCCAAGTTCTCCAAGTGTGAGTTTTGGAAAAATGAGGTACAATTCTTAGGGCACGTGATCAATAGAGAAGGAGTGTTGGTTGACCCCTCCAAGATAGAAGCAGTTTCAAACTGGGAACGGCCAACTACTCCAACCGAGGTGAGGAGTTTCATTGGACTGGCCGGATATTACAGGAGATTTGTCCAAGACTTTGCGAAAATCGCAGCTCCATTAACTCGACTTACCCGTAAAACCGAGAAATTTGAATGGACTGAGAAATGCGAGAAGAGCTTCCAAGAGTTAAAGAAGAGGCTGGTGACAGCCCCAGTGCTGGCATTACCTGATGGAAAAGGAGATTTCGTGATTTACAGTGATGCTTCGCATAAAGGACTGGGATGCGTGCTTATGCAGCACGGCAAGGTAATAGCGTATGCGTCTAGGCAATTGAAGGATTATGAAGTCAGATATCCCACGCATGATCTAGAACTAGCAGCCATAGTCTTCGCTTTAAAGATTTGGAGACACTACCTGTATGGGGAAAAATGCGAGATTTACACAGACCATAAGAGCCTCAAATACATTTTCACTCAGAAAGAGCTTAACATGCGCCAGAGGAGATGGTTAGAGTTAATCAAGGATTACGACTGTGAAATTCGCTATCACCCGGGCAAAGCCAATGTGGTGGCTGACGCCCTTAGTCGGAAAGAGAAGCTCAAGATGATAACTTCAGAGAAAGAGCTAGTGAAGGATTTTGAGAAGTTGGAAATCGAGGTTAAGTTACCTGGAGAGGGCCAAGAAAAGTTGATGGAAATTAGAATCCAACCTCCATTGCTAGAAAAGATTAGACTGTGCCAGGAACGGATGATGGAGGAAGAAAAGAACTCCACAGAAGAGCTAATGATCGGGGAGGAAATTAAGTGCGAAAGAGACAAGGAAGGGATCATGAGGTACACATACAGGATATGGATCCCAAACGTTCAGGCTCTCAAGAATGAGATTTTAAATGAGGCACACAACTCAAGATACTCAGTGCACCCCGGTAGCACCAAAATGTATAGGGATTTGAAGGAGTATTACTGGTGGCCCAATATGAAAAAGGACGTAACAGAGTGGGTAAGCAGATGCTTGACCTGCCAACGAGTGAAAGCAGAGCACCAGAAACCCAGCGGACTTCTACATCCCTTAGATATTCCAGAATGGAAATGGGAACATATAGCCATGGATTTCGTAGTAGGTTTACCAAGGACCAAGGCTAATCATGACGCCATATGGGTAATTGTAGATCGACTGACGAAATCGGCTCACTTTCTCCCGATCAACGAAAGGTACACGGTCGACAGACTAGTGGACATCTACTTAAAAGAGATAGTGGCGCGACATGGGGTCCCAGTCGCAATAGTATCCGATCGAGATCCTAGATTTAACTCCAGGTTTTGGAGAAGTTTTCAAGAATGTGTAGGGACCCGGCTGAACATGAGCACAGCCTACCACCCCCAGACAGATGGGCAAAGTGAAAGGACCATCCAAACGCTAGAGGATATGTTGAGAGTCTGCGCGATAGACTTCAAGGGAAGTTGGGATGATCACTTGCCATTGGTTGAGTTCTCCTATAATAACAGTTATCATTCAAGCATTGGGATGCCACCTTATGAGGCCCTTTATGGAAGAAAATGTCGATCTCCCTTGTATTGGGATGAAGTTGGAGAGCGAAAGATGCTCGGGCCCGAAGTGGTCCAACGAACTAAAGATGCAGTAGATCTAATCAGAGGACGGTTGGTAGCAGCCCAGGATCGACAAAAGAAATATGCCGACTTAGCTTGGAAAGGCAAGGAATACGAAGTGGGGGACCTAGTGTTCTTGAAAGTGTCACCTTGGAAGGGTTTAATGAGATTTGGGAAGAAAGGAAAGCTGAGTCCCAGATACATTGGACCATTTGAGATCTTGAGGCGGATTGGGGAACTAGCTTATGAGCTCGCATTGCCCCCGAATCTACAGCAGGTGCACAATGTGTTCCATGTTTCGATGCTGAGAAAGTATAATCCGGATGCTAAGCATATTGACGAGTATGAGTAAGTGGACATGCAACCAGACCTGACCTATGTGGAGCAACCTGTGGAAATCATAGACCGGAAAGAACAAGTGCTCCGACACAAGGTCATTCAGCTAGTCAGAGTTTTGTGGCAGAACCACAATGTAGAAGAATCCACCTGGGAACTTGAAAGCGCAATGCAAGAGAAGTACCCCCACTTGTTTTCAAACTGATTCCGGGACGGAATCCTTTTAAGGAGGGGAGACTGTAAGAACCCAGATTTTGGGTGGAATTAAAACTTTTATGTATTTAATGATGTAAGAATGAATAGTGGATATGGCTACAATGTAATAATTGATAATTGGGAAAGAATGAATGGAATTCGACTTTATTATGTTTATGTCTTGAAGAATGCTAAAGGGTGACAACATAGGTAAGAATAATCTATCTTCTAAGGGAATAAGATATGGCAACTTCAAGCAAGAGAATACTCTCATGTCATCCAGATCGATAACGATTAATCCAGTAGTTCCGTAAAAAGGTTAAGGAACGATCGAAAGAGAATACGGACAATTATACAACCCTAAGAGAACAAGTAAAGAATACAGAATGAATAGTGTTTTGGTGGGAGTATATAATAATATGAGACGACACTATATAGAAGTATTCGGAACGGATTTCCGAGTTCGTATTAGTGATCCAGGGGGAAAATAAGTGTATGTAAAAGCTGTCGGATTCTGAAAAACCGCACTTTTATTTTCTCCGAGAGTTCCCTGGACACTGATAGCCCTAAGTATTTAACGAATGGATTAAAGGAATATAAAATGGAAAGTTAGAATGTAAGATGGAGAATGAAAGTATTAATATTAAAGAGGATTCCCGGTAAACCCTAATTAGAAATCCGTGAAATATTCTCACGAACGATCAATCGAAACGGGTAATAACCGGACACAGAAACAAGCAGAGGAAGCAAGAGTCTTGTGCAAGCTACTAGAATAAATATCTAGTAACCAAGTGGGCAAGAGTAACTAGCTAGTTAGCCTTCAACCATGCAAAATGCAACACTTGTCCTACAAAAACCATCATCCATGACCTCACCATCCACTAGCACATCTTAGATGAGATATTATCTAACACAAAATCAGTTTATGCAAGATTATCAAAAAGAAACCAAGCAACTCTCCCCCCCCCATGAACAACCATTCGGCCATATCCTTTAATTCCAAATCCAAACTCAACCTTCCCACCATTGTTTGTTCTTGAAATAATTAAGGTGAGTCTTAAATTTCATAAAACTTATCTCCTCAAAATCTTAGCTTCAAACTCATCCTCTTCCATTTTCAAAAAAATCAAACAAGAGGAGGATGAATAGTGTTCATCATGTACTAACTTTGTTTTCTTGATTTTCCATGGTTAATCTAGCAAGCATAATCACTCCTAAGGACCATACAAGGCTTAGTAAGGCTATATCACTATCTAAGGAAGGTATAAAGCTCTTGAAACCCTAACCCTTGTTTAAGATTTAAGCATGTTTATGATAGTTATAACTTAGTTATGGTTATGTTAAAGTTATAAGCATGATTATGTATGGATTTTGGATTAATGATGTAAATAGCTAGATGAACGGAAAGGCATTGCTTGGCCTCAGTTCATGTATATAAGTCATGTATATGTTGTTTGGGTTGGATGCTATGTTTATGGGAAGATTCGAAATTGATAGATATTCGATTTACAGCCGTTATAATGCCCGATTTTACAATACCATATTTTGTATGCCATTTTCCATGTCAAACCCCTACTGTCCAGAGACCTTATCTGCCATGATAGGATAGGTAATGTTCTAAGCTTCGTTTTGATATAAAGATCACGTGAAACGGACTTACGGTTTAGGATTTATGACCAAATTACTAAAAGTAGTTCGAATCCGTAAACGAAAGTTCGTAACTGAAATTGAACCCTCGTAAGCTATGTAACGTCATGGCGAAAGTAAGAAGGAAGGTGTGAAAGAAAACCGTATGTCAAAAAGAGCATTTTTCGATTTATTAAAAATGTTCGAGTCAAGGTTAAACGCGAACGAACCCCTAAAAGACGACTCTTTTATAACTTCGGTAAAACACTTAGAAAACAGGCGATAAAACTCGGAGTATAATATTGGTTCGTAACGATCAACCTTAGAACTCATATGACTTAAGTATGTCCCAAGTATAAGTGCAGTGACATGTCGTATTAACGAACGAATGTCGGGTCGGATCAGTGATAATAAGTAATCCACTAAAAGGGGTATAACGAGATAACTCGAGAACGTGTTTCGATTTAAGTATAACTTAACTTTTATATGTTAAGTGATTAATCCCGAATGCCTTGGCTATTTATAGATCACCAAGCTGAACCGGGACCCGCTACCACTACCCCTTACCGTACTCGACTACCAGGCAAGTTTCAATTCCTTTCTTTTAGGCTGTTGTTGTGATTGAATAAATATATATATATGATTGCTGATATACATATGCCATTGCATGCATGCCTACTTTCAAGTTGAATTGATATACTTGTTCCCTGAATGTTATTGTTGGCTTATAAGCTAGATAGTTAAATATCAGTTATAAGCCGGTTATTGTAAGACCCTCATAGAAGGGCGTATACCTCTCATTAATCAAATATAGACCGGGAGTCAATATTCCTTGATATATCGAGATTACCTCGGAGGAAAATATTTAAGTAAATATTTTCTATTATTTGGGCGACGAATATTATTTGAATATTCGTTCGAGACTAAGTATTTTAACGATCCTTACTTCAAATAATTATTTGAACGTAACTATTCATCGAATAATATTTCTCAATATTCATTCAGAGTCGAATTGATTATCGACTATTATTTCGAATATTCTTCTAAAGATGAGACTATTAAATGAATATTATTTGGATATTCCTTTAGAATATTATTTTATTAAATAAATATTACTTTTGAATATTCATTTAAGATATTAAATACTTGATGAATATTATTTTAATATTCATCTGAAGCTTGATTTAATTATCGAATATTATCTCGAATATTCCTTAAGGCTTGGATTACTAAATGAATATTACTTGATATTCATTTAGGATATTACTCATTAAATGAATATTACTTTTGAATATTCATTTAAATTCCTAATTAATTATGAATATTACCTTAAATATTCTTTTCAGGTCTTATTAATTAATGAATATTGTTTTGAATATTCATTTAAATATTTATTTATTCAATAAATATTCTCCTGATATTTCTTCAGGGATTATTTTGAGAAATACTCTGATTAAAGATATTCTTTCATATTCCCAAATATTCTTTAAATATTTTAACTCAATAAATATTCTCTGAATATTTATTCCATACTTAGAATAATCTCGATAAGGTTTATCTTCTTCGATTATTACAGAAAATATTTCGAAGTCATATTATTATTAATCTTATATCAAGAAAGGTTCTCAGACATCATTCTTCTTTGAGTCTATCTCCTTAATAATAAGGGAACCTTACTTGGAAAATGTTATTTATCTTGTCGACTTCCCGGTCATAAAGTATTCCCTTCACTCGCAACTCGGGTACTGTTGACTTATTAAGTCGTTGCTTACCTTCTCATCTTTCGAGGGGTAAGATTACTGGAACAAGTTGATATCCGTTACCAAGTAATAGCTTGGGAGCTATTGGTAAATTTTCCTTTCCAATTAGATACGACTACTTTGTGGAGTCTTATCAACAAGTATTATACTTGGGGAAAGGGGGACGAACGTTACATTCAGAATCATGAAGTCTATTTGAACTAGGAGTCGTGTAAGAGGCCGAGTAGCGCCGGTCCATCCCCTTTGGCCCAACCGTTGGCCGGGGAGAGCTAGTAAGGCGGTATACAAGTAAAGCCGCCAGTTCTTCCTTCTACCGGTAGTAAATCTAAATTGAGCTGTACGATCTCGACTGATCATCAAGATTGGAACAGCAGGCGCGGTGAATACTCCATCATTGGTTCATCATCCAAATTTATTTATTTCCTACAACATGATTACTGTTGGCAGAGTTGGAAAAGTGTCATAACTGGAATTGCAACCTTTTCTTGCAAGTTCCTCTTCTTAATAACAATAAGAATATCTCGCTTATCTTGATGTAGCAGATATTTCTTCAAACAAATACTTTCAGTTACCTTGTAACTTCATCGTTCATATTATACTGGCATCATTTCCGTAAATGCATGGCATATGGTTTGAAAGATAGCTTTGAACTGTTTTAAATTATCGTTCAGTATATATTTGTTGGTGGGCTTTCGCTCACCCTTGCTTTGTTTATATTATGTCACAACAACAGCTAGGACAGATGGCTCGCGTCAGGCGCACTCGGCGCAAGCAGGTTACCCGACCCACCGGACTACCCACTGAGATGCTAGCCGCCATTGCTGAGGTAGCATAGTTAGACAGCTTTTGTTTCCTGTTTAACTATATGTATAATTAATGTAATTAACGGCAAAACTTTTAAACCTATGATGTTATCCTTTTGGGATTGTAATAACTTTTATTCGTAACCCCTTTAATGTAAGACTTATTTCAATTTCATCTCTGGGACTATAACTGTTGTGTGTGTGTGAGTGGTAATTAGTGTGGGGTCACAGCATGTGATTTATTTATTGTGGACTCAAGTCAAGTATTATGAATGGATGTAAGACCGTAACCACCAGATCCCTGACCCCGGATCTGGGGGTGTTACAATGATGTAACCACTTGGAAAGACATATCAGCAATTGAGGAGGTCTCTATAACCTTCCTTTGGTCCCTCTTGAGAGGTACGCATATAAGATCACCTACAACTTATGGATTATAGATATACTTGGAAAAAGCCCCATGGTTTATGGGCACGGTTTGGAAAAGTCCCATGGTTTATGGGCATGATTTGGAAAAGTCCCAAGGTTTATGGGCACATATTCATGAAGTCCCGGGAAACTTAACAACATCTTAGGAGGATCATTGAGATTGGTTCATGGAATTTTCTGAAAATTGTGGCATTATGTCTTGGAGAGTGTGTTCGTCAAGGTTCTGCTTGATCATAAAGGCAGCAACAAATTCATTGGCACTCATATATTCATATTTACATGCATGTCTTCTCTATGTACAGGTTGTATGCATTATATATATGAGTTACTAAGCTCATGCTACCAATCACCATTTCTAGTTATTGTCGTAGCCCAGGTTTGGGATGTTAAGGAATTTGCAACAGCAGGAGCTCTATACAGAAGCTCCACGGCATGGCTACGAGGAATTCTTACACAAAGGTTATCTTAGTAGGAAAAAGGAGCATCTCGAAGATTCAAATTATGGTTTTCAAGGGAAAATGCCGGAAGCTAGTAGGTTCATGTACGAAGCTGAGGAAGCTTATAACTGGAGCTGGAGTGTCGTACGTGATCTAAGGTATAAGGAAGGGTTTCATTTAAGGATTCAGATTGAGGGATAAATGCGGAAGCATTTTATTTCATGTTTCTTACGCCGAGTTAGCACATGTAAGCCTCGAAGTACAATGCTGAAGCTATGTGTCTATCTGAGAATGTAAGGAAGGATAAAGGATTGGGCCTCTTCTTGTATTGGTTTCTTTCACATTTCATGACATCAAGGAACCGGGGGGTAGTTGTTGTGCCCAAAATTTGTAATGAATTTAATTTTAGGCCCATGGATATTTGGGGGCCCAATTGGAGTGGTTTGAATAACATTTGAGGTTCAACTATGGAGGTTCCGCTGTGGAGGTGGAGAATTTGAGGGAAGCTCTGAAGGTGCTGTTTTGGAGGAAGCTGTGTAGGTGCTGTTTTGGAGGAAGCTGTGCAGGTGCTGTTTTGGAGGAAGCTGTGGAGATAAAATTATAGAGGTAGCTGTGGAGGTATGATTATGGAGGTAGCTGTGGAGGTACGATTTTGGAGGTAGCTCTGGAGGTGGAGAGTTTGAGGGAAGCTCTGGAGGTGGAGGTGGCGACTGCAGCTCCACCTCCATCCGCCAGGTTCGCTGTTTTGGATAAGGATTATCTCCTAAATTTTAGGAGCACGGAACTGGACTCAAGAGATGGACTTTGAGATGGATTCTACTACATCAAATGGGATATGCACGTTATACACATCATATATGCATACATATGTGGATAATTACATGAAAATACATGGATAAATGGACTTCTAGTGGTATACTAGAAGTAGGACTCTTATTTCTACACAAACACTTCAAGATCAGCATTGGAGGAAGGATAAAATACATCAAAAATGTGGCTTATTGCTCAAGAAAGGAGTCCATGACCTAAAGAACTACATCGGGGCTTGATTCCTATAAATAGGATATGTAGGCAGTTGGCAAGGGGGTTCGGAATTTCACTTCTCTCTACACAAGGCACGTGTAGCCTTAGTGATACTTTCCCGGACACATCTTGGCCGAAATTTAATGCCATATTGTCCGGTGACCTTGCCGATTCAGCCCCAAAACATCACAAATCTCCACCCGCTCCGGCAGCTGGAGCTGTAGTGCGAAGCTGAAGCTGCGGACATGTGAACCTGCTTCAACGTCCGATATCCAAGGACAAATTCGGTTGTTCCAGCGATATTCTCTCGGGGTGTTGTTGCGGAATTTTCTCACAACAGTTATGTATGGAGCAATGGTATATATATATATATATATATATATATATATATATATATATATATATATTATAATGTGGTGGAATCGAGGATTGAGAATAGGGGCGGGAGTCGGGGATCGGGCCGGGGAGACATAAAATCCTGGCCCGCTCCCCGATTTTTTTTGAAAATTGTCCCCGCTCCCCGGCCCGTACCCAAAAAATTCCCCGATTCCCCGCCCTGTTCGGTGCGGGGATCGGATCGGGATCAGGCGGGCCGGGGTGAATGCCTATCCCTAGCCAATTCCTCTCATCTTCTCGAGTACCACACTGGGAAGCAGTCATTCGAATATTAAAATATCTTAAAGGTGCTCCTGGGAGAGGTTTACTATTTCGTGATCATGGACATATGAAATTGATGGCATATTCTGATGTTGATTTTGGAGTCAAGCGATCTACCACAGTTGGAGACAATTTAGTTTCGTGGAAAAGGAAGAAACAACAAGTTGTTTCGAGATCTAGCGCAGAATCTGAGTATACAGCCATGGCAGACACGTGTTGTGAGCTTGAATGGTATAAACATTTATTAACAAAGTTGGGCTTTGAGAACTTAGTTCCGATGACTCTTTGGTGTGATAACAAAGCTGCTCAATACATTGCACCTAATTCAGTTTTCCATGAGAGAACGAAACATATTGAAAGACTGTCATTTTACTCGTGAAAAGGTTGAAGCTGGAACAATTAGAACAATTACCACTAGACATGTACGGACTACTGAGCAAGTTGCAGATGTGTTAACCAAGCCTCTAAACGCATCTAGAATATCGTATTTTTGTGATAAGCTGGGCATGATTGACATATATGCTCCAGCTTGAGGGGGAGTGTTAACATATATATTATAGGCATAAGATCAGTAATTTCCTGATCTTTAGACTTTCCTTATTAGTTAGATATGTAAGCTATATAAGCATCAGTCCTTGTATTGGTTTTTGGTTAAGCTTAATAATATGATTGATTTCTACCACGTCTATAGTATAAAAGGTAAAAACTACCAACTCCTTCATGTACATATATACACTTCTGGAATAACAAGACATTTACAGAGTACAAGAGCTGATTTCACACGGAATAGCTGCTTCATACACGAATTCTCCATTACTCACCCTATTACTGAAATCCATCCAACAAGACTTTATTAAACTAGAACCAGGGGTGCCATATTGGATCCATCATACATAAATTTCGAGGAGCCATAGCAGCGTCTACCAACTTGGTTACACCAATGTGCACAGATTGTGGCGTCTCAGCTACATAGTCCTGTAATAACAAAAAAATACCAATCAACAAGATTAGGTTAAAAGATGAATGCGTCTTCCTATAACTGAAATTGTAAACTATTTGTACCAAGAAAATGAAGTGTTACTTATCAATACAACATTACAATTAAAGCCTTTAGTACAATAAAAAAGTTCAGCGAGTTTCAAATTTTAAACCATACAGTAATTCCGCCCTTTGTTTCTTTTCCTTCACAAGAAGGGGTACATGCATAGAATTTTGTAAAGCCTTTTTTATGCAAACAGGTAATCACAACTTAAACTGGTAAATACTGTAAAACCTCGGTAAATTAATACTCGGTAAATTAATAATTCTCTCTAAATTAATAATTTTTTTAGTCCCGACTTGGGCAGTTCAAAAAATGATCGATTTCGATAAGATAATAAGATAATTATTTTTTTGAAAAACCCTATATAAATATATGGTCCCAATAATATTATAAATTAATAATTCTATTATAATCATAAAAATATATCTATTACATCATTGTAAAATATGATTATAGTGTTGTCTATTTTTTCTTGAAATTTAAACCTATATGAAACTTATTCCTAAATCCAGAAACTTGTGTGTGGTGTTTTCGTATTGCATCAAAAAGTTATTATGTGTTTTAATGCATTAAGTGGTTCTAAATGTAATAGCTTCAAATGTGTTGTTGCATCGTCTTCAATATCATTCAACATTATTGCAGTCTTTTATATACTCTAGATCTCTGAACATGATTCACTTTTTCTAACAAGCTATTCATATCCATTTTTTACGAGAATCTAGATTATTAATTATCACCTCAAGTTCATGAATGTCTTATTCAAGAATTGTAAGTTCATTTAAGTTGCTTGAAACTTCATCTATCAAAGAATTTTGCATTGTTGAAATTAAAAGTTATACGATTTATATTTAAATTTATATGATTAAAAGTTAAAGTAAATATTAATTTTATTTACTACCAAATATTCTCTATAAATTAATAATTATTAATTTATCGATTAATTAATAACTCCCTATTAAAATTAATAGAATTCTCCGGTCCCAACTATATTAATTTATAGAGGTTTTACTGTATGGGGCATTAAAATGAAGTATTTTGTATATATGTTATATCAAAAAATATGGAGTACTAGGATTTTAAACAAAAAATGTACCTCCTGAGTCACGTGCGGGGCCAATGAATTGATCTTTTCAGCTACAAGTTCAATATTCATCGAAATCTTCTGCATGAACTCAGCGTGGTTCGATGTATATCCACCAATACCAGAAAGCAGGGGATACCCTGCAAGAAATCTCCTCCAGGACCAAGAAAAAAGCTCATCACGGAAAAGGAGAGCTAAATGGTGCCACAGATGCTGATTTTGCTGCACAAGTGGAGATTTTGCAATGTAACAGACAACGATGAAGTGAAGTTAAAGAACAAGAAGCTTGACAGCAAACCTAGCAGTGCTCCGTTAATAGAACTTACCTTTGGAGATGCAACTGCCTGGGCTGCCGAAGAAATGGAAGATATAAGGACGCCTTCCACGCCAAACTGGGAAATGAATTCCTGCAAATTCCTAGTCAGGCGGAAAGGGACTGGCTCGTTGAAATCGATCATCCCATTGGCATCATATACTGGATTGAAATCGATCTGAAATACCTTCCCGCTATTTTTGGCAAATAATATTTTGTCTGGAGACCTACCCCCAATTTGCAGAACATACGATAGGAAACATGAAAGGGCCAATTGTATGGTGAACTGCCTTTTGAATGCCCACATGTGGTTTACGTTAGATAGTGTTTTGTACATGTATTTAGAGAATATGCTATCGATAACATTGATTGTGCTATTACTGTAAGCTTTAAGCCGAAGTTCTACTGAAGCACCCGGTGACATTTGACCAGATACTGTCTTGTCAAGTTGCTCTTTAAAGTAAGTAACTGGCAGGTCTGCGTCTCTGCCATTCCTTAAACAGTAATGCTCATAGACCTCAAGATATGTTGTGTACTTTGGATCATCTTCAACCATGCAAACCTAGTAGTTAAAGAAGAAATTGCTATCAGTGAGGGAAAACAATGAATCATGGAAGTATATCGCACCCAAGCTTGTACCATAGGGTGATACCCACCAGAGCTAATTATCTATATTAAAGGGGGCAAAAAGTCTATCTACAAGCCTTGCCTCCAATTCGAATACACGTCATTTGCAAATATATGTAGGTACTTCAGCACTCGGACCACATTTCTTATATACAAGTAGCTGGTTATCATGTATATTTAGAAAGGAAGGAGCCAAGGAGACCAACTAACATAAGAACAGAATAAATTAAGATCATAATGGACTTCTTACCAAGGGCCAAACAGGTATAACAGTTGGTGTGTGTACACATATATGGCGACGTCTTGATTCCTTGTGCTTATCAAACATTTGATTCATAGCACGGAGAAATTGTATAATGCGTTCATTACTTCTGGAATTAGTCAACATAGCCATGACAGCAAAATGGTGCTGGGACCCATCAGATCCAATCAGAGTCAACCGTCGGAAACTGTTGCTGTGCCTTCTCACAACGGACACATCAGCCTTAATCCTGTCCAGTTTAATAGTCTGACCGGGCGCAACTTCCTGAAGGAGTGGAACTTGTGACTTTTAGTAGTACTAATGCATTCTGATTATAGTTTATTTAGAATATAAAATCAGGCAATCTCGGTCCATGACCATAACATTTCAAGATTGGGATTTATTCCAAACAAAATGCTACACAAACCTCGAACAGATCAAATATGTTCTCAAACTATGTTGAGCAAAGAGAAATTACCTGTTCAAAGAAATACTGGCCTGGAATATCCACATCAATAAAATGAAAGTCACTCAGAACTTTGCTTTCTTCTTCCAGCTTCAAGACTGCTGGAATCTGTTCCTCCATATTGGTTTGCACGACATTTTTCCACTGCTTCAGTCTTCTTATTAATTCACAAAGGGAGACTGGAAATGTTGCAGTGCTCTCTGGATCAAGGTCACGCTCGAATTTCTGTTTGTATTTATTTACAAAATCAACTTGCTTGTTTGTAGAATCTGCGAAGAAACAGGTTCCACTGACAGAGGAGAGCTCCTTCTTGAGAATTTCAGGAACATTTCCAGCAGTGGCATATGCGGATTTATAACAACGACGGAGGACAGCAGAGATCACTGCGAATAGCCTCTCTTCCGGTAGAGGAATAAAACTCGAGCCAATTTCTGTGCAAAAAGCCTGCCAATATGATATTACATCAAAATTCAAGCGTATTAGTCGGTGAGAACACTATAGGGTTTTTGACAACATCAATCCATTTGACACTATATTACACAGTGCTTGTAACATGATTAATAATTCTAAAACAGCTAAGAGTAAGGACAAAAAAAAAAGAAAGAATACAACATGTTGTAGACAACACTTCAACATTAACAAAATGCACAAGTAGCAAGATTAAGCCACCTCAAGTTCACTAGCAAGATTCGTGTGCTTGCTTTGAAGAATCTCCATTATATACTTAGCAGCATCATAAGCTTTGACAGCTGAAGCAATTAAACCAAGAACATCATTGTGCCCTAATGAATTTAGGTTGCCATCAGTTATGGTTGAAGGGCTATGTTGCAAAGGTTTGTGATTCCTAGCATGCATTCCATCTTCAGTAACTGAGGAGCTATCAGGTTCTTGCATGTAAGAGCTTCTACCAATTCCGCTTGATCTACCTCCTTGCTGAACCTGACTGTCATAGGCTAAAGGACCGCAACATTGGCTCGCTAAACTAGTGACGTCGTCAGACAACATAGCAGAACCAGAAGAAGAGACATTAGGCTGCACATTTTGTTGACTTGTTTCTGTTCGGCCAGTTTCTAATTTCCCTAAAATTTTACGGAGCTCAAACAAGTATGAGCGCAGCGAGTAATACAATGCCTAGCATTTTAAACAAGAGTCCAAACTTAGATATGTACTGAGGCTAGAATATACCATGTATTAGAGGAAGAACATGTTACAAAACAAAAAAACAGCCATACCTGTGGATAATAGACAGCAATTTTTAGCAGAACAAGCTTGCAATGTGGGGCTTCTATCCTCTGCAAGGATAATAACAGCTGAGGGACCCAATACAGCCAAACCCAGAGCGGTATTTGGTCCAGGTACTTGTCGAATGCTCTTCCCACGGGTTCATTCGGAGTATCAAAAGTGAGAAAGTAGATAACACGAGCTAGATGGCTTCTGGAGTTCGATATACCATATTTTATACCTTGAAGAAAACAGCTAACAGCATATTCTAACCAAATCTCATCAGGTTGTTTTTTGTAAGCCTGAAACAAGGATACACCAATAAAAAGATTAATATTAATATTCAAAGCATGAATTCATTGAGTAAGAAACTGGAAAACTAGTACCATCTCACAGTAATTTCCCCAACTAATCCAGCCTTTCGGCAAGTTCTTACAAAGACTGATTGCATTTGAGTATGCAGTATTGGCCCCATCAGAATCATTTAGCCTCAACAAGAAATTTCCTTTCAGACGGAAAATCTCTGCCTTGTCTTCAGCAGGAAAGTACTCTAGATTAGTACTGTTAATCAAATTAAGGCCGTTGATAAGTTCCCCTTTCATTTCTAAAAAACTCTTTAGTTTCTCTTTTATATTCACGAAGGCCTCCTGCAAACATGTGCAGAAATTCTAAAGAACGTGTGCTAAAATAGATATAAAGAGTGAAAAATACAAAGTATAACTTAATATACCTTCACATGCATAGTTGGATGTCCATACAAATTTCCCAAAATGGACACACAAACATCATGTAATCCTTGCTTACGAGCAACATGGGCAAGCTTGTTTATATTCCACGCCTTGTCTTTATAGCCCAAGTAATCAAGTTGTGGATTTGTGGCACCAAAATCTTCAACTCCATGAATTACCGAACTACAGATTTCATTCCTCCATTGAAGAAAATCATACCAGACAGACAAATCATCCCACTCATTTGGAGTCCTCACTCTCCATTTCTCAAGTATCTCCTTCGATTCTGCAAATTGACCATGTGTTCCAAGAGTAGATCTTTTGAAAGGTTGGGAACTGCTAGCAATGCAGACAACTCTAGCTGACTCTTGAATCTCAACCAGCTGCTGGAATTGTTGCAAAAGAGGAACTCGGGATTGAAAACAAAAATCAGGCAACTGCCACCACTGTTCCAAAGCAAGACTAACCCCTTTTCTCACTCCGTATTCATTATCTTCCACAGCACTTGTATTCTTCTCGTGTAGAAAGAAGTAGGATTTAATAATATGAGTTTTTAGAGTTTCTTCAACTTGGGTATTTGGAATCAGATGATCTTTAAGGTAGGTCCAATCCGGTAGTTTCCAGAGGCAATCTAGTAAAATATCATAGTTCCCAACAAGTTTTCCAAAGTCTGCCAAAGCATCCCATTGACCAAGTTGCCGTGAACAATTGAGCCACTGTTCTTCCCAAAGACACATCTCGCCTTTTGAAACTCTGTAAGTACCTCGAGTTGCCTTACCCATGGCCTGACAGAAAAGGCTTTGTGCATGCTGCCAGTATCCATGCTGAACAAGTGAAAGTCCAGCCCTTGTTTCTGCTGTGACCGAACGTTTCCTCCATAGTCCACACCTCATATCTTCCTCGTGAAGCAAATGGTAGAGCTCATCCAAAGACTCTGAGCACTTTGAGTCACTTGAAAATAACATTGCATGAGTTTCCAACATATTCAGGGCGATGTTCCATGCATTAAAGGTTTTCCCAATATACTTGATGAGCTCACTAGGCAACCGAGGCTGTGGATGACAAAGCTGAATGCCTTCCAAAAGAGCTTGTACGACGTTAGGCCTGCATGCTCGTTGCTTCTTGTGATAATCTTTCGACAAGAGAGCTACCATAGGCTTTGCAAGTGCTAACTGTTCATCCTCGCGTAGTTCCATCCAAATAGGAGGAATCAACAACACCCACAAATTATATGCAACATTTGGATCCGCTTGAGCCAGCTCTATCAGCGGAACAACAAGATCAGCAACCTGAAACATCAATATAGAAAAAAAAGGAAAAGAAAACTTTAAAAAAAAAAAAAAGAATGATCACAAGCTTATAACACAGCATCCAATTCCACTCCAAAGATCTGTCACATGTACCATATTGTCTTATTCATATAAGACCCAAGAACAATTCGAAAAAGCCATTGCTAAATCATCAACAAAAGTGTTACAGCATCAAGGTTTGGTTCAATCAAGTCCTTCGAGGATTTGTAAGATAAATATCACTTGGCAGAATATAAAAAGATTTGGTGCAAGCTTATTTCCAAGACTATAAGTGTTCAATAGAAACATGTGTGTGTGTGTGTGTGTATGATAGTCCTGAGAGTGTGCCATACAGATTGATAATGTCATAACAACTGTTTATACTGGACGTGGTAGTACCTGGAGTTGGCTCATTTTACTCAGAAACTGCACATGCTTCAGCACAAAGCTAGTTACTAGAGGACAGTCCTTGGAAGTTTCTCTGACATCAATATTCATGGATTCCATCCAACTATCAGTAAGAGGATTTGACACCAGAAGATATGGCAATTTCCCCGAGGTTGGTGCAAGCATAACAGGTGCATCCTGAATTAAGACCGCGAAAAGAAGATCAAGGCCCTGCTTGAGCCAAAATATATCGCTAACAGGTTCCCAGTCCTGGATCTGAAATATGTAGCGCAGCCTGATAAACAGTGTTCTCCCTAGAGAATCTTCATGCAAGGAAAGGAATTTCATCCTCATTTCTGGATCTTTCGCCCTCATACCTAGTAAAAATTTTCTTTCTACCTTCTCAAAGACTTCTTGGCATAGAGAATGAGGATATCTGAAAGTTAAGTTGTTAGCTTTAATTGTCTCATCACAATCTAGAAAATAAACAGTACACATGCTACTTACTTATTTTTATTTGAACACAGTTCATAAAGAAACTGAAGATATTTTTTGTCCCACTCTTCGTGGAAACTTGGCGGGCGATTCTGTTTTTGAACCTCTGAGACACTTTGGAGGAAAGAAACTACTTCTTTGGGACTAAGAATGTTATAAGGTTTGTTGGTTACTTCATGCTCAGTAGAACCTTCTTCAATCCACTCTTTGATTACATCAATTAAGCATAGGAGGACAGAAGAATCAGTATTCTTTTCCGAGAGCAAAAACATCACAGTCTCGGTCACGGTTTTTTTGCAGACAGGAACAATCATAACCTTTCTGTTAATAAGTTGTAACACAGAATTCAGATTAGCATTAATAACTCCCACATAATCACCTCGTTGAGAAGATAGGAGTGCAGGATTTGGACCGGTTCTCTGATCCTGAAACAATATCAAAAATGAACAACATGATATACTGATGGCAAGGACTTGTGTGGCAAGCAAATAGACTTAGACGGCTGGCTCAAAGACCAAGAAGCAATTTCCAAGTATGCATGAAAAACGTCTGCAGATATCACATATTAAGAAATGCAAGATGATTTGAGGGAGGAAGGCTAAACTGCTCAACATCAGTAATATACATTGTGGTATGTCGAACTTAGGGAATGCTATATAACAAAGTATCCACCAAGCATAATTTTGAGAATAGTATGTATATGAAAAGGTCAAAAAAATGATGCACAAACCATGGAAGGCAACAGAAATGTAGCTTAGCAGAAACAAACAGAAAAATACTGAAGGTAATCAATCAAATATACAAGTATCTGTAGACGGAAATGACCCATAGATGTCTCACATGAGAAACAGTTGGCAATCTTAATTCCTGAGCCAGGTGCTGAAGGACATGAACCACATTATACGGTTGTACTAGGTTATCTTGCATCTCAGCCAGCAATTTAATGATGTACAGCACAAAGCTGATTGATTTGGCAGACATAACTTTATTTGCTATATGTGGAGTTGCAACATCGACAAGGTACTTCTGTATCAAATCATTGACCTTGGCATATAATTCCTTCACAATTTGCGGTGTACTTGCAGCTTCCAATGGATATGCTAAGAAAACCATCTTGAACAGGGAGCACCACAAATTTCCAGCATCTACATTTTTATACTTCAGACAAAGCTCCAAAATCTGCAGCAATTAAACAATTATGTAAACAACAAATATTCCATGACAGAGTTGTAAGCTATATGGAGATCCTTGCACGCTTACTTGAAAAATGTGGTTGCAGTTTTTCTGGATTATAATATGCGGCTGTTTTTCTAAAATCTTATTCAGCACATCCAGACCTTGTATTAGAGCTGCTGCAGGGTCCTTTGCTTGAGTTAATTGACTACTGCTCAGCATCTTCTCTAGATAATCAAACTTTATGCCAGCACATGGCCAAACATCCAGAGCTTCAGAAAGAATCTCCAATGCTTCTTTGTAGATCCTAGTTCCTTCATTGTCCTTGGGCTCTGTTGTGCATGTTACCTAAATAGAAAAAACAAAACATCGATGACGATTTGTGTGGTCATTTGGAAAGTGAAATGGAAAAGAAGTGTAACCACACCCAGTTTTGTGAAATTTTTACACAGATCTTACATTAATGAAATGAAAGTACACTACACACTTGAAATCATAACATTAATGTAGTGGAAGCAGAGCATATTGAAGAGCAAATACACCCTCTTTTGGGAGGTGCATCCATAATATCAATCAATACATTAGTCAATTTCATATAAAGCTTGCTTTGGGAATACTAAACCTTCAATAGGAATTACTACATTAATAAAATAATAAAGAGTAACATTATCCTAATCCGGAAGTGTGGAATCATCAGTGTAGCAATCTACACTGATGAAGAGAAGTTTTCAGATAGAAAAGTTATACCCTGATCATGGGAATGGTATATCCATAACAAAATCATTAGTTCATTACATTATTAAAGTAGAGATTCAACATGTCCAGCATGTTTCTTTAATCTCCGTGGTTGACACTATGTTTTATTTCAAACAAACCTTATATATATCCACTTCTAAATCTTTTTGCTTCATTACAATGGAATTACAATACCTTCTCTCACTAGTTATTATAATCTCATAGAAATGGACTAAAAATATGATTAAGATCAACTTATGTGGGATATTAATGCTTTAAATTTATAGTAAATAAATTAATAGTTCGGGGATTAGAATCGCCTAAAACAAACATGGCCATAGTGTGTTATTACACCAAAGAAACGTATGGAAAAACTTATAGATGTAAAAGGGTACCCCTAGCTGAAGATTGGGCTACGCGAATAGGGGCATTTCTATCTGATATAATCATAGAAACAACAGGTGATGTTTGTTATAATGGAGCAGAGCAACTTCACCAGTAGATTTTAAGCAAAAAGCGAAAACACAAAAGGAAAAAAGTAAAAAAAAAAACCTTACCCTTATTAGAAAATTAATAACCATTTCCGCCATTGCCGCATTAAGTTTGAAGTCTTCACCATGTTCAATGGATTGTATGCTTTCTGGATTGGGAATCATTGAAGAGCCACTAGATGACATGCTTTCAACCACTAACCTCTTAGGTTGATCTCTGGAAACTGCAGATTCATCGCGTAGATGCCTACTATCTGAATCAGCAGAGCTATGACCAGATCTTTTACCATTTTCGCTAGGAACCTCACCTTCTGGTGGCACCTTGATCTCATCTTGTATCAGTCTTTCCCAACTGATGACTAAGCCAGCAAGAACAATTGCAAATTGACGGTTCTCTGTCGTAGCAGTAGAATTAAATCCAAACCGACCGAGAGAATTAACCATCAGTGGTATGAATAGAGATCTGTACTTATAGAAAAGATGAGAGTGCCGTACAATAAGCTGAAAAATGTGGATCATATTCAGAACTGTATGTCCTTCTTCCACCAGAATAATCTTTGTGCAACGTATCCAACCTGGCACATAAGAATCAGTAGGAAACAGTCTTTGTGGAAGAACCGGCACTAGCACATCAAGGGCTTGGTTGACCAATTCTGTATATTCTTGTTGGCATGAACGAAGAAGCACAGAAAAAACCTGCATGTTGGAGATTTTGTCAACATGATAGCATGGTTAGTTTAATATAATAACAAGACTGTAGAAAAACAGAGCAAATAATTGAACAGGATTTGGATATACTTAATTAGAGAATGTAAAACAGAAAGCTGCTGTTGGAATACATTTTGCCATCTTCTACAAAACAAAGAGCAGAAAGATACATGTTCCAACAAAACAGAATATTTTTCTGTAGATTCCATAGATTATCTTGGGTTGGTACGGGGCAAAATGGCCGTGCTCCACCAAAGGAGTCAGCTGCAGCTCAGTTTAAGCTTTTGAAACCTCGGTATTGATTATTACCCAGATACTTTTGATGACATCATAATTGAAGTCCTTACCAACCAAGTATTGTATTTCTACAAAAAGAGCAAATGCTCTTACAGTTCTCATCTTGGTCCCTATCTACTTTCATGATAGCAAACAAATTATGAGCTTCAAGATTAGCATGTAGACAGACACTGCATGTGATTAAAGTCACCTGGAGTATAATTTTCGTTGGGGCATTGTAGGAATTGAAGAAGTTGCAAGCATTAAGTAATGCCCACTGCTTGCTACCACAATCTTCAAGCTTGAGATGGATCCAGCAAAAAGAAAAAATTTTCTTCCTATGATGAAGAAGGCCATCAGGGAGATACTTGAGGAATAGCGAAGAGAGGTGGAAAAGCTCAATCCTTATAGTTTCACCATAATATGTGAACACCTATTCAAACAACATTCATGAGTGTAAAGACAGAACTGAAGCAAAAAAAAAACCTTCACAAGTAGACAAATGGAAAGAAAAACTAAAAGCCACTAATGTATAGAGAGAGTCTGTAGTGAAATGTACATCTTCGGGAGGATCGATTAATTGGTCAAAAATTATATCAATCATAGTTGTGTCTACAACTTCCCAAGTCTGGCCATTTTGAAATGTGTATTCTAGAATTGGAAATATGAGCATCTGCATGATAAGCACTAAGTGATCTTCGCACAGTTTTTTTGAGCGAAAAATGTCAAAAAATTGCAGCAGCAGTCTCTTCTTCATATTAGGTGAATAAATCTCAGCTACCTGAATAAGAAATGATGATGTTCAGCACAAGGTAGAAAATCAATGAGGCGCGCGGGGGAGGGGGGGGGATTCAATATCTGATGTATTACAACAATAAAATTATTGATTTATCATTAAGTTTTCATGACCGTACCTCGATATTGTAGAAATTCTTTAAAAATGTATAATTGAAGCGGGTAGGAAACAGGAAGACTGATAGCATATCAAATAGCACGCTAAATTCAGTGCCATCGTGGCGCAAGTAATTTAAGAAGCATTTGACCAGCCATTTGGTTTCCTTGTCCTGAAATTATCAGTAAAGTTTTAATACTATATTGAGCTCACAATAATATCTTATACAACTTAAACAAAAAAAGGTCTAATATCAGCAGCTAGCACACTGTAACACTCAGATTGCAAATATTTTGAACAAAATTCTTAACCTTTTCACCAAGGAGTCTACACCAAGACATGATAACAAGAAAGAGAACAATAAGTTCTGCCAGGAAATGCAGAGAAAAGTTTGGAGCTAATAATGCTAACCGCCTAATTGAACATCCAAGAATAGGAAGAAAATAACCATTCTTCATACCATGGTACACCTTGGCATTCCACCTTTCAAGATACTCAGTTTAAAGTAGAAAGGACGAAAAACACATATCACTATCCTTATATTTAGCAAATCTATACATTCATTGTCAGGGATTAACAATTAAGGTAGCAAAAAATGTTTTTTGGGAGGGAACCCTAATATATTTATAAATTTTGCAACAGCTTAAAAACAAAAATATTATTGGGGGCACATGCCCCACGGTCTTCCTAGATCTGTCTCTGCTAGAAATAGCATGGATTAAATTACTCAAAGCTAAACATTTAACAACTGTAATGAATCATTGTGGCAACTGACACTTGCCAATGATGCTCACACATTTCTGATTATTGTTTATAAAATAATAGTCAATGTGGTAACTGATTTATGATTATTATTTTTGAAAAATTTATCTCCGCCCATGTTTCACTCTGGTTACCTGCTAGTATGGATAAAGAAAATATGAGTTTTCCGGGTGTAGGTCTTATACTCTTATTTCTAAAGCAACAAAACGTCCACTTTCAGCATGAAAATGATGGCAGAAAAAAACATGAAGATAGATCTTGGTAAATTTAATTTAGGATGTTAATTACTATTTTTATAATAGTCTGACCCACATCAAACTTACTTGCACCAAGGTCAATTCTGGCTCATTCTGTAAGCGCTCAATTCTCGCAGCTGAATTCCACAGATTGACCAACAAGTCAAACACAACACGATTATTTTGTAACCAGAGAGGCAATAATTTCACCAATGTTTTTATCAGACAAAGACCCCCAAAGTAGGCATTTGAGATTGCAACGAGGGTTGTGGCTGGAGTATTAGAACAATCAAATTGGGGAGATCGAAATCCATCAACTAATGAGGAGCCAGAAGAAGATTTCTTAGCTACTGATGCTTCATGCTGTGGTAGAATATTAGGAAAAGCACTTGCAAGAATCTTCGCAGCAGAGTTCGCAAGTTCATCCCTCAACGGCTGGCCAACATCTGACTTTATCATGGACACAAAGCTGGATTGTGACAAAAGAAGTCAGAAAACTAAGTAGTAAAACAAGAACCATTTGATAATCACTAATGTCAATTTATCCATACCATTGGAGGTATTTTGTCTGACATAAGCGAGCAAGGAAATAATCCACAGCAACCGCAGGGTGACGAGTTAGAAATTTAGTAAGTGGTCTGAGGTATGGACTATTCATCTTGCTTTGAAACTGTCCAGAAGGAAGGGCAGCTTCCAAGTCAAAAGTCACTGTTACAAGCTCAGATAAGAACTTGGATGCATCCGGAGGAAGATGGTAATAAATCTCAAAAATAGCTGCATGAATAAAAACAAACACTTTAAATTCAATAGATATATGTCTCTAGTGTCTCCAGCACTGAAAGTTTAATGATGTGAAAAAGAGAGGGGTTGTAATATGTTTCTAGAAACAGAATTGTAAAATTTTGTCAAAGACACGAAGCCATCCCAAATATGGTTGGAGAAAATGCTTATATAGATTGAATAGTAAACCCGATATATAAGATAAAGACATGTGCAGGGAACAGAATATGTTAAATATATACGAGTATAAGATCCTTGGAAGGGCCTTCCCCAACACCATAAGGTTTTGGGTGAAACGGTTTCTAACATGGTATCAGAGCTCTGGTGTTTGTGGAGGTCTCGAGTTCGAACCCCACCGCCCCCAATATTCTCAATTTAATTTGGCACTAAGGAATTGCTCCAAAAATGGGCTCCTAGTGACCACTCTTACCCCATAGTGGGCTTGCGAGTGAGGGGGAGTGTTAAATATATATGAGTATAAGATCCTTGGAAGGGCCTTCCCCAACACCATAAGGTTTTGGGTGAAACGGTTTTTAACAGAATATAAAACCTTGGTGAGACCTCGGTATTTGTAATGCTAAACAATGTGTTCCAAACTTTTTCTATCGCAGTAATACAACAGTACGAGTGGTAAACATACAACAAAATAGAACAGTTAATTTCCAGAAATATTTTGACTTAAAACTCTTGCAAGTTAATAGAGGAAATAATACTCACCAGATGCTATTTTAACTTCCTCACCAGTGTTACGTGACTTCCGACACTGTGCGAGCTTCTCAGGTTCCAACAAACTCTTGAGGTGGAGCAACAATGTGCCACCCAAAGCAATGGTGAATATACCAGACAGAAGCTCAAGTAGGTGTGCTAAACCTTGTAGAAATGGTACGTTGAGATTTTCTACTTGCTTTAAGTCATTTAGAATAGGCCTTATGATGGTCTTCAGAAGTTTTTTGGATATCCTTCGTTGGCAAATGGTCTAATATATTACAAACACAATGCAAATCCAGATTGAATTTGTAATTAGTAAAAAAGAAAAGAAACTGAACAAAATAAGCCGAAGCTATTGATTATACAGAAAGCCAGATACAGATCAGCATCTAGAGAGAGGTTGCATTGTCTACTGGATCAAAAGCTATCTTTAGACTTTGGTTCAGCTTGATCAGATATACCATAACATCACAAATTGCTTGACATTTTAAATAGTGTTCAAAAGTATCTCCTGGCATATGTCTAAAAATATGTCAACATTCAGATACAGACGCATAAACACATTAAGAAAAAGTATCAAAGACTCATTTTTTAAGTTGGTCACTGGCTTCACTTAACAAAAATAAATACGCATATGTGTAAAAGCAAATTCATGTAACGAAGAAGCTTGAATAAGAAATAGCTACGAACCTGTCTTATGCTCTCTTTGGCAACAATACCTATTTCTGGAATTTCACTCCCCAGGGACTTGAAGAACATGGAAATAATATCTTCCCGCAAAGGGGAAAGCTTTTGACAACTAAATTCTTCCCTTTTTATTGAAGTGCAAAGAAGCTCAATGGACAGTGTACGAAGTCTGATTAGTGACCCAACCATCCCTGGGCTCACTGACTTGACAACAGAAAAAATTTGTTCAGTCCTAGCTATTTCCAGTGCTTCTTGCAGGACAGTTACTAGTTCTTGAGTCACCTTGATAAAAGGGTTTTGCAAGGACAAGCAGAAGTTCAAGGCAGCAACAATATGAACCTATCATCAGTGCACAAAAGTTAGAGAATATAATAGTTTAGTTCCAAAACAAGAAACGCTTACTTTACAAGGTAACATGAAGTTCCCTTCTCGTCTATGGCTATTCAATTAGATTTATCATCTCTATATTTATTAGGTTGAGTATCAACACATGACAATTGTTTCAATTAAGCTAGTGTAACTATTTCTTTGAAATTTTTAGATTCTCCTCAAAAGGTGATGTTTAATACGTATTAGTAGTTTTAAATAAATAGAGTAATAAGAAATTTATGGGCAGCCAGTAAAAAATATTACCTGCTGATTAACTGGTCTTGAACGTAGCTTACGCGTTATAAGAGGTTGCAGCAAAGGTTGGTAAAAAGGTACAAGCAACTCAGACACCTTGCTTCCGGTTCTAGTTGCCAAAAGCTCCAGACAGGACTGCACTATATTCATAACATTAGTGGAAGCATTTGCGTTAAATAACTCAAAGGCAAGGTATTCAATAACCCCTTGAAGACTCTGCCGGCAAGCTTCCCTATTCGCATCATCAACAGTACTCAGAATATTGAGAACCTGCACAAGCAGCCGGACTGTCTCCTCCTTCTCTTTTCTAGCATATAAAGGAAGCCTTTTAACAACGTACACCAGTCCACGAACAATCCTGACTTGGAAAAGACACAAAATTTCCAAGGTGACCTTATCAATTACAGCACCAATCCCTATCATTCCTCCTATCTGTGCTTGCCATGTACTATCATAGCAACAATGGCAAAGTCGCAGTAAAAGTTTCTCAAATACAGGCACCCGAACACTTGGAGATGGTGAACCAAATGTGACAGCAGATGGATTAGAGACCATCACTGGTGCATGTTTTGAGCAAGCAAGTAACAAAGAAGTCTCAACAAACACATTAAGTGTGCTAAGAGCAGCTCTAGAATACATTCTATTTTCATCAGCCAGCACATCTACTATTGCATCTAAAAATATTGTTGAGTCAAGCTCCATAAGATTGGAAGACGAACAACAGCCTGATATTTCACCTGATGAATCTACCAGGGGAGCAGTCGCACTTGAGCTTTTAGATAAATCATTTTCGATGTGGAATAAGATTGCAAAATGATGACAGATACTTGCAACATAATCATCGGGGGTATCAAATAGATCAGGTTCTGTACTGGTGGCAATGATGGTAATCAAAAGAGTCTTCAACAGAGAATTCTCAGCTAATAGCTGAGTCCTGGTTTTGAGAGCTAAATCAACCTACAAGAAACTTTTGTTATGCGATGAAACTGAAATTATGAAACCAAAAATTAATATAAATTTTTCTTCAAACCAAATTGCGTGTTTTACTAATTGAACTAGGACAATTCTTTTCTTCTTAACAAGTACCTGGATGAGGTGACTAAAATATGTGTACGTCAGACAACACTCAACAAGAAAGTATTAAAAAAACATAAATTGTAATCACAGTTTTTAAGTATAGCAACTCCTTACTAATCATCTATGCAACGCTCAAATCTCAAGGGAGTCGCAGGTTGATATTAAATTCAATTTCTTTCAATAACCAATGTAGAAATGACAGTGATACCACGCCAAATGACAATGAAATGTACTTACGGGTACACAAATCAAAGCAGAGACTGGAGCTATGTGCAATGCAAAATTTGTACAGTTTGCATAATATTTTGTCTGTCCAAAATCAGCAGTTGTGCTTTCCATTTGAACATTCATAATCAAAGACATAAATAACTAAATTGACAGAAAAAACGAGAAACACACAAACATATCACACAAGCTACAGGAAAACATTTAATAACATCAAGATATGCTACATGTGCAAGTTCCTCATGGATATAGGAATTAACACAGTTACCAAATTAACAAATGAAATTCAAAACTGTAAAACTAACCTTCATATATGTTTTCTCTGAATCCCTTAAAAACAAATTAAGTGGAGAAGTTAAGATAGTGGACAGATACCGACATGTTAAGCTCTCATCAACTCGTCTTGGCAAATTAAGCAAAGAAGATAAACACGCACGAATAAATCTCAAAGCTTGTTTTCGATGGATCAAATTCATGGCACTATTTTTACGCTTGACGGCTGACACAGCAAGATTTATACACTGGTCTAGAGGTACCACGAAAGATGTTGAGCTCCCAAATGTCAAACCGATGCGAAGTCCATGCTCTGGGTTTTCCTTGCACTCAAGTCCAAGAGGTTTTCTGAGAAAGCGTCTATTACGACCACCCAACTTTCCAAGAATTTGTAATGATCTTGCACCCCAAATATATGGGGCTGGTCTCAGGTGAGACCACAAGGCCAAAATCACCTCAGGTATTACATTTCCCATGCTACATTCCAGAAAATCAGGATTTAACTTATCTACCCAAGATTCAAGTGTTCTCAAACCCAAACCCACTTGATCAGACCTGCCCTTAAGACACATAAGCAAAGGCTTCATAAGATGGGGTAGGTGAGGTAACAATGTACTTAAACTTCCAGGATAGGTCAAGCAGAGTTCCAGCAGAAGGTCCTTTATATTTTCCCTAGAAGGACCCTCAAGCATAGCCAACAACATATTCAAGCATAGATGCAGTTTAGGAATCAAGTCCTGCATGAGAAGCTCACATTTGCCTCCTTCAAGTGCACGGAATATTGTACGAAGAAGTAGCAAATAACCAAGTGGCATCTCATTTTCAGTAAAACTTTTCATGCAAGTTTCAAAAATAACCTGGAGGTGAGGCTGCAATATACATTCATAACTTGATGGAGATTTTGCAACAACACCAAAAATAAAATGGAAAAGATGCAAAACAAGTTTTGCTGCAGACGAATCATGTTGCTTCAAAAGGGAAAGCTTGTTAGCCACTAGAAAATTAACCAAAACACATGCGGAAGGCCTGAAAACCATCGGAGCTTGCTGAAGATTGGAAAAGATATAAAGTATCTGATTGTTAGATATCATAGAATCGAATAGATGTGGCATACACAATGAGAATATATCTGTGATATCTTGAGGTTCCATAACAGTGAAAATCTGGGAGAAATGATGTATTATTTCTTTCTCTTCATGTTTCTCCTTGAACAAGACTAAGCAGTCCATGGCGATACTTAGAACACAGGAGGCTTTCCTGACCTACCAAATGCAAATGTATTACGCAAATAATCAAAAAAAGCATAAAAACAATAGATAAGGAATCGTACCTCATTTTCCTTCATCCCCTTGCATGATCTCGGAACTGATGAATTGGATGGTAGAGGAGGCATTTGCAAAAAATTAACACGCTTTGAAGATGAAACCTGAGAAACAAGACTACTTAAAATGAAGAACTATACAAGTGACATTTTCAAGAGTGAGCTAGAAACCTGTGACAGTCGCGAATGAATGTTCGTGATAGTCCATATAATTGGCTTGATACCTGAGCATGGGAGCATGCAGACATATTATCACTTGTTCGATGGCAATAGGTAAGCTAAAACTATTCACTTTATGACTGGGGCACTTGGCAGTAATCAGAGAAAGTAAACACCAACAAATACTAATTTTACATCAAAACAACTTTAACACGATACAATAGATCTAGAGTAACAATATAAGTTATATTACTCGGCACATTTATGACATTCATGAAAATAAATATATAAAGATGGTCCCTACCCATAATCAAAGTTGTAAATAAATGCTTGGAATCACTGACTTGCTTCTGATGTTCAACCGGCACCTGGGAACTAAGAAAATCCTGGAGAAAGCCATGAAACATATATTGTAGTAGCAACTTCTAGAACTTAGTAGGAGTTAAAGCAATCTAGCAAACTTTTTCACGTAAGATGGTCAAGCCTAAGCTTTTTTTACTAGTTTAAAGTATAAAGTATATATATTTCTCGGCGTATAAAGGATATATATTACTTTGTTAGTCATTTGGTTTCGGCATATATAACTTGGCATATAAAGGTTACCATTCACAGTATAAGAAAACATTAGTAGAAGTTACCAATGGCTACTTGCTCCTTTTATAGGAGATCAAGGGCCTTATCAAAGACAAGGTGGGTGTGTTAGTGTGTCTAATTATCAAAAAGGAAAACAGTAGCACAAGTTAGATAGCAAAAAATTTGCCACAGTAATGTTTTTGGGGTTAGAACATAATATGAATTTACATTTGACTCTAATTCTACCATAGTTAAGGGGAATATAACCTTTTTTTTTTCTTTGCTGATTAAAGGGGAATAAAACTTAACATCAACAACAATAACAATAATATATAGGCCACAACAGATATAAAAGCACACACAAAAGAAAGCCCGTAATATACTAAGCAACACCAACCTTTCAATATTGCTAAACAGGGGACATGGAAAGTGATAGCAAAAAATATTGTGTTAGCCAAAATTGTGGGCCAGTTTGACATTTTTGAGAAGAACATGCTATGCAGGAGTAGGACAGTGTTCTTTGTTGTAACGAACAAGGGTGGGCCTACCATTGCTGACATAATAACCTCTATACAAAAATTGATATGATGACATGGTCCTATAGAGTATAGCCCCTTTAGAGCAACTACAACGCACGTAGTTTAGAAAGTTGTTTGTTGACACAACATAGTTGTTTGCCATTGGAGTGCTCAGTTGTTAGCAAAGTTGGTAGACTTTGTTGTTCAAAATGAACAACGGTTGTTTTGTTTTTTTATTCTTTCTTTATGCTATTTGACCCCACTTGCTCTTCAACTATCTGCATTAAATAATAAATAATATGAGTGCAAACAACTATGAAAAGGTTGTTGTGCATTGGAGGTTGTTGTGCATTGGACCGAATATAAAGATAATGTTGTTAGATGTGAGTTGGAGGTGAGAGAAAGCATCTTCTGGTGAGGTGGACCATGCAAACAACCCTTGTGGTTGTTTGCGTTGTGGTTGCTCTTAAAGGCTTCTTAGAAAGCCCTTCGCCGGACTTGACTAATTGCCCTTTATTGTTCAAAATGAATAGTTTCTTTTTTGTAATATCTAGTTGTTTCACAATCTTAGATCACTTATTATTTACTTTTGTGTTTTATTTACAGTTTGTTGTGAAAGCAATCCTAGGAGCAAGGAAATTTTTTTATTTTTTTTTTATCTCAAACCACATGAGCAAAGGTGGAGTTTTAAGTTTTAACCATGCAAAACAACTGGTAATATGCTTTTACTACAATCTTGTGAAGTCTTATCCATCAAAGTAAAACATCATGTAGAGCCAGCTCCAAAAAAGAAGCATCTGGTTCAAGGAATCACCTGCAGAATCGATTGCTTGAAATTGCTGAATTTTGAGGCAAAAATGTCGAAAACTCTCCACTGCAAATTTATAACCAAATGTTATTTTTAATAAGCAGCAGTGGAAAATGAATCAGGCAAATAATGAATATTTCCCAAAACAGAAACGGCCGGTGATTATACAAAGACTAAAATATAAAATGTAATACACAGCAAATATGGTAATCAAAAAATGCCAACATTATGTTGGGTTTCAACCCAATATGGTATGGGTTTTGGTGATCCAAAACATATATGGATTGGGTAATAATTATATGTTTAGATAATTATTATAGATGGTATATTTAGATACCAAGTATGATAAGGATTGTAATTGGAAACCAAGTATGAAAAGGATATCTTGGTGACTAAGTTTGTGATGGTTATATATACATAGTCATATTGTATTTGTTTGGGGAGGTGAAAGAATAAGAGATGTAGTCTTAAGTATTGTTTGGGAGGTGCTTGAGCCTTGTTGGCTCAAGTATCAGGTTGGGACACCGTTAAGGTGTTATTGTTTTGATGTATTATTGATATTGTTAAGATTAATAATATGAGTTGGGACGTGGGTGTTTCCACGTCAAATATTGTGTGCGCGCTCTGTATTGGTTGTTTATGAATCTCGAATTGTGTAAGTCCCCTAACCTAACAAGTGGTATCAGAGCCAAGGTTCGGGTTCGTGATGGATGAGGTTGAGGGAAAGTTCGAGGTTCAATTGGTATGGCAGAACATGATGAAGGATTTGCTGACAAGGAGATTGCTACTAAAGCGGGTAGAGACAAAGTTACGTGCGATTTGACGGTTGACTTGCACCGTGGATCAATCCTGTGCGGACTCAAGATGGAAGAAGATGGAAGAGGTCATCGCAACTATTTCAATGGCTTGATCAACCAGGTGAACTATTTGGATGATACTAGTGATTTTCTTCAGGAGACCGAAGGATTGTGAAAGCAAGGATCGGGTGACTCAACATGTGGAAGAGCACTCGTGGTGGTTGATGCACGTGATTTTGTAGATGGATACATCGTTATGGTGAAGAACGATGGTTTGGATGGTTTGGAGGGTCACTATACGGGTTTTAGCGACACTCAAGATTGGAGGAGCAAGATGAGGAGATTCTTGTTCGAGGGGAGGCATTGGCGAATGGATGTCAATGGCTTGATGGGTACTTTCAATCCAATATGGGTATTGGGTTGAAGGGGAGGATTGTTGGGTTTCAACCCAATATGGTATGGGTTTTGGTGATCCAAAACATATATGGATTGGGTAATAATTATATGTTTAGATAATTATTATAGATGGTATATTTAGATACCAAGTATGATAAGGATTGTAATTGGAAACCAAGTATGAAAAGGATATCTTGGTGACTAAGTTTGTGATGGCTATATATACATAGTCATATTGTATTTGTTTGGGGAGGTGAAAGAATAAGAGATGTAGTCTTAAGTATTGTTTGGGAGGTGCTTGAGCCTTGTTGGCTCAAGTATCAGGTTGGGACACCGTTAAGGTGTTATTGTTTTGATGTATTATTGATATTGTTAAGATTAATAATATGAGTTGGGACGTGGGTGTTTCCACGTCAAATATTGTGTGCGCGCTCTGTATTGGTTGTTTATGAATCTCGAATTGTGTAAGTCCCCTAACCTAACACATTATTGGTATCAAAGTTCTCAGCCACATTTCTCTAACTCTCATACCAGCAGACTCCGTGCTTCCTCCATGGCTGATAGGTCAACTGCTTTATCCAATATCGGCTCCATCTACCCACGACAGAAGAGAATGGAGAAATTAGAAGGCAAAATAATAAATAGAACAAATATTGTACAAAAGTGAATACTAGCACTTGTTACAAAAGTGACTTCAAAGCAAATTACAAATAATGTTGTACAACTTTAACTATCAAAGATAAAAACCAAAACACACCAGATCCAGCATTAGGCGTGTACAAGTAGTGTGAATGTTCAACGACCATGAAGAGTCTTGCATGTTTATCGAGAACAAAGATATAACCCGCAACAGCTGGAGCAGAACCCATAATACGACAACAAGTTAAAAATAATAAATTAAAACAGGCACATATGATCAAGACCATAAAACTGTCATTGAAGACAGATGAATACAATAAAATATCTGTGTCCAAAAACCCAACATTAAAGTTGTATAACTATAAAAAAGGATCTTATTTAAGTAAGATGAATTATAGAACAAATCCTCTTCTTTCTCCAAATGTTACACACAACACTGCACAATCTACTATTCTTTATTAAAACTCGAGAAACTTTTTATATTAATATATAGAACATGTATCAGAATTTCTTTCTTTATAACTATATAAAGAATAACATAATATTGTAACATATATTATAACTTTATTCTTTGATCATGTATATATATTCATCATAATCAGAATTTCTGATCAAATATATTTACTATCTTATTTTGAATTTTATTTATATATCTCTAAAAAAATACTAAGGTGCACTTTGCATATGTTATCTGCCAATAAATATATAAAGGTAAAGACCTTGGGGAAGGAGAGTTCCCACTTGATGCGGTGAACAAGCTCTGCAAGTACACTAAAAGCAAGTGGTCTCAATTCCTTCAAATTCTTCATGTCAACCCCAACAAGAACTCTGTCATATAGATCAAAAACAAAATGCACTGAATAATGAATCCTGAATTTAAATTATTGATCAATTTCTAAAGTATTTTCATTTTGAAACTCCAAGTTGTAATTGTATATCCCATTTCAATATCTTACTACCAACTTCTTACTACATTAACTCAATGGAAAAACCAGAGGCATGATGCCTTTAATCGACAATCTATACACAAGTGTTTCATGCATAGTTATAATGCATCATGATGGGCCGAATAGATGCACACACATGATTAAAACAAGCAGGAAAATGAATGTTTGATAAGGTCAAAAGTTCTACAAACTCTCTCCTAATACGTTGGCAAATGTAAGCAAGTTGAAGCCATCTACAGCAGCTGAGAATTAAGATATTCAATTAATTGCAAGCACAAAGACAAGAGAACCCCTGATGCATGCAATGATACTGATACACTAATTGCAAGAAACCTTGGCTGAGGAGTGAGGACCAGTATTCTGGAGAAAAAACGTCTAGGCCTAGGGATATACATGTATATATTACTGATGGACTACAGATGTCCTAACTCTGATCCGTAGCGATCATCAGAAGATTTAGATGGTGGTGTGTATGTGTGTGGGTCTTATTTTCTAACCCCCTTTCCGTTGGTCTTTCCTTTCTATATATAGCCCCTTTATCGGCCACGTGTCTCCTTTCCCTTCGTCCGTTATGTTCCCGCCGTTGATCTCATGGTAGTAGGATAGCCAATGAGTTGGAGCTGTCAGGCCAGCTGTCCGTTTGGTAGGGGTAGAGTAGATGACGGGGCGGAGCTAAGGGGTTATGCGTCGGGACAGGTGGATAAAGGTAGGACACATGTCTGAGGACTCGCCCTTGGGATCTACGCCCATATGGTCGACCTTAAACCGTAGCGCCGTAGGGGCGCTACGGTTGTAGCTGGCCTGGGGTGTCGTTCTCTTGGCTTCGGCTTAATCCGTAGGGCCGAAGCTATTTTGTCCATCATTTGCCCCACGAGAGATAGGGTTTTCTTTAGGAAACCGTTTTCTCTCGTTGAGCTCTATTTCTTAGTCGGAAAAGGCGGGAAAAAATTTCTTCCACGTAATGGCAACGTGGGGGACCCACGGCCGAATGCGGTTATCGAAGTAATGGTGGACCCCTACTTTTGTTTCAACTTTTCCTAGAAAACAGGGTCCGTTTGATTTATTGGGTAGTTACACACACCGTGGGTTATTTCTATACACGTGTCTAACCCATTTTTACATATAAATCTCTTCATATCTTTCTAACTTCTCTTCATCCCATTTTCTTAAGTGACCAAGTTGCCCGAAAAGACATCACGAGGAGTGCTTAGCAAGAGCGAACACAGGTGCGCCCTTTATTTCTTTCACTTTCTTTCTTCAATATATATGCATTTCTCCTTGTTTCAGTAGTATAGAGGGGGAAAGGATTCGGTTGTCACTTTCGATTTGGGTTTGCGATTCTTTTTCCTTTGGGGATTCTTTAGACTGAGTAATCGTTAGATTAAGGTTTTTAGTGATTCCCATTTCTGTGATTCTTCTTGTTTAGTGAGGAGATGACCAAGAGAAAGAGAGACACGGGTATCCAGGAGGATGAGAGCGCTACAGATTCAGACAATGAGCAGTTATCTGGATCTGGGAACATAGGGGGTTTTGGGAGCTGGACTGAAACTTCCAACCCAAGTGAGGGGTCTTCCACGGAGGGCAGTTCGGATAAACCTCTGGCATGGAGGATCCCTGTTGGGAAGTCGGTTGTCGTTCAGAAGAACCCTAGGGAGGTTATGGCGATAGGGGGTATGAAAAAGGGATTTCTGAATAAGGGAAAATCGCCTAAGGGGAAGGAGAAGGTAACCAAGGGTGCCGAGACACTACAAGCGGGAAAGGGGTCTTTAGCGGGTATTGCTAAGGATAAGGGTAAGAAGAAGATAGTTAAAGAGCTCAGGATTCCCACTAGAAGTTGTCTCGGCTCGGAAAAGGGATGGTTGGACACTACAGATAAGTTTGTGAACACCCCTCCGGACTTTGATAGGAAACTCTATTTCAAGGTCTATGGGAGAGGATGTTATCACAGAGCAGGGGAGGCGAAAATCCCTGACGACATTCTTAAGAGGGAGCTGGGGAATTTGGAATACATTAACAAACGGTGCACCTTTGATAGGGACTATTTGTGGGCGGTGAGGTATGCTTTTCAGATTCCCGAGGAGTATGAGATAAGGATGCCGGAGGAGGGTGAATTTATATACCATCGGGGAGGTGATCTATGGGTGGGGATTCCTTTAGAGCATTTCAGGGCAGGACTGCGGTTGCCGATGCACAGATTCTTTCATACTCTCCTGAAAGATCTGAGGTTGGGTCTGGGTCAATTGGGTCCTAATTCTATTAGGAAAATTTGTGCCTTCATTGCTAGATGTACAGAGTTGGGGAGGGAACCTACCCTCTCCTTGTTTTGGTCTCTACATAAGTTGCAAGCTTCCCGGACGTACGTTCCCCTGTTTGAGCTTCATTGGAAAGAGGGCAAAGCCTTAGGGGGATCGTTGGTGGAGGGTCCTTCTACCAACAAGGGCTGGCATGGGGAGTTTATTTTTGTCCGAGGGGGGGATTTGGGGTATCTCCCGGAGTATCGTAAGAATGATGGGGTCACAGGGGCTGTCCGAAGGGTCGAGCACTTGCAACCTGAAGAAATGGGGGAAGCCATAAAATTTGCAGGGGAAAAGGCTGAGGGTTTGTGGAAAGACAAGACTTTCTTCAATGTTCCTTTCTTGATTGAGCATAATCGTGAGGATCTAACTGGCTTTGTTCTTTTTGTTATCCGTTGAACACGATTTAGGGATTCACTTATGAATTTCTTTTGAATTATTCTTTGGTGTTTTGCTTTTGTCGATTATTTTCTGACTTTATCTGATTAAACTTTTCTTTCTTATTTCTTCTTAGTTCTGTTGGAGGACCTTCCTATTCGCCCAGGCATGAATAAGAGTCGAATTCTTTTCTTAGCTCAAAAACGGGCCTTAGCGAAGAACAGTGAAAGTAAACAGAGTGAAGGGGACAGTACTCAAGTGGCTGAAGCGTCCGTAGGGAACGTTGGTGTTGCCGTGGATTCGAACGTTCAAGCGGAGGCTACGGTTACTGCACCAGTGACCAAGCCTGGAAAGAGGGGTCCAGAGTCGGGCCAGCTGGTCCTAAGAAAGAAACAGAAGGTTAGTGGGGCTGGGCTTGATTCCAGAGACGGTCCCGGCAGCGACAGTGAGGTTGAGGAAGTCCTCCCTACGCATATCCGAGAATCTAGGGGGATTCCTTTGGAATTGGTAGCAGGCGCTTCTGGATCAGGGCAACCCGAAGGGGTGAAACGCGTCCCTTCCATCGGAGGGGTCGAAGGGTATACTATGGTCCGCTTCCGGACCGGTGAAGGATGGCTTGGCGAAGAGGTCCAAGGAAAAGGTCCTTTGGGGGCCCTTGATGCCTTCTCTTTGTCTCCAGACAAAGCTCGGTTGGTAAAGATGAACGATGAAGAGGTGTTGGGGAACGCAAAGGAAATGTTGGGGAAGGTAAGGTTTCTTTTTGGACTTCTTCGTTTGATCCTTTTCGTTTCTTCTTATTCAGTTTTGTTGGTATCATTATGATGACTTCTTCATCTGTTTTCCAGTTTGGAAGTTATTTCATGGATGCGATGGAAAGGATGCTTTACAATAAGCGTCAAGCGAGTTTAGAGTCTGAGAAGGCCGGCTTGGAGAGGAAGGCTAAGACAGAGGCTTGGGGAACGGCTGAAAAGGTTAAGACCCAGCTGAAGGGTGTGAGCCAGGAATTACAAAGTGAGAAAAAAGCTCGTGGCGAGGTCGTTAAACAGTTGGCCGAAGCGCAAAGTCATCTGAAGACGGAGAGGGGGACGTGTGCTAATCTGCGATCCGAAATTGATTCGCTGAAGAAAGCTCTCATGAATAAGGAAACGGCTCTAAGTGATATGACTAAAACCTTGGAGAAGGTGGAGCAAGAGGCTTGCATTACCTATGATGATTGCGTGAAAAGGTATAAGGAATCAGCCGCTTTCAGAGAAGACGTAGAAGTTGAAGCGGGGATTTATCACGAGATGGGTTTTAATGATTGTCTGGGTTTTGTTGGCGTGGGGAATGCCATTGATCTCAAGGTGCATTCTGTCGAGTGTTTTCGGGAGGCGGAGTTGGCCAAAGTCCAAGAAACTCGAGAAGGGAATGACGGGGATACCGTAGCGGTAGCCATGGGGGCTGAGAAGACTACGGTTGAAGCTGGTGGGGATGGACAACCTGTTGAAGAACCTAGGGTTGATCCCGAGAAGATGGATGATGTTCCAGCCGTCTAGGTGGCGGTCTTATGCTTACGATGTTTTGTTTTGAAATATTTTTCTTTATTATCTCACTGTAAGCCTAAAGGGCGTAACTTTGAAATTTTTACTTTGTGGATTAGTCCTTTTTATGCTAATTCTTGCTGGATTAGTCCTTTTTATGCTAATTCTTGCTTTTTCTGCGGGTTCCTCATTTTTTGCACTTGATTTTATGATGGATGATTGGGGGTTTTGCCTTCCCCCAACAGTATGCATCCTTTAGGTTGCATGGCGATCCTGTTTGTGACATGGGTCGTAGATGTTGATGAAACCTTGGGTGTAAAGAGTGTTTATTTGAATAGTGCTTGTTAGCCGTAGCCCTTGCATCTTTCTTGTTTTTTGGGTTTGGTAATTCTGACGGTCAAGTCTTGGGTCTCCGCACTTTGACTTTGGTTTTAATGCTGTTGTAGGTTTCCAAGGGTCATGAGGAGTATGAAACGTTTGGTCTTTTGACCCGTTTCATAACTCCTTTTTCACTTATAAATATCACTCTTTGTTTATTAGCATCTTCACCCTTTTCTTCCGAATCATAATTTTCTTTCTCTTCTTTTACATGGATCCAAAAAACTTGATCTACCTCTGGGAGGAGAACAAAGTGATCGTGGACGGGCTTGTTTTCGATGGGCCAGAATCTGTAGCTGACTTTCCAGAGATCTTTCGTAAGATCGAGGAGGCGTTGGCGAAGCGAAAAGAAGCCCAGGAGGAAGCTCAGAAGATGGCGGAGAAGAAGAAAAAGGATGGTGACAACGGGGGTGGGGATGCAGGTTCCTCTTCCAGCTCTACTGCACAGGTTGCATAGCTGGTTGGAGTTGGAGGGGGAATTTTTATGTTTTTATTTTGAAAAAAATTTGTATCTTGTTCTTTTAATTATGAATGGATAATGGTTCGGTTTCCTTTTACTTTTTGCGTTTCTTTCCGTCGATTTATTTTGCATTGTTCCTGGCCTGGAGAAGGTCAGTTAACACACAGTTTAACAATTGTATTAACTGTATGATTTATCTTAGGCACACAGTTAATTTGATTATGTTCTACTATAATCTTGCCTGAAACTTCATTTATGAAAGAAATGAATGAGTGGGTTATACTAGTAATCGATGATGTAGGTAATTGGATGTAAACATAGGTTGTCATAATCGAAGCGAATATCCTGGCTATTCGTACCTTAGCTATGTGGCCGTAGCTGTTTGAATACCTTCGGATGAAGAGTTGTTTTGCGGAATGATATTACATAAAAAGAATTAAAATTATGCAAAATACGTAATGGTTATATTTGTAGGCTTTTGAATGAAAGGGTTAAAACACGGCTAGGGCCGTAGCCGAAGGCTTTTAAATTCTATAAATGGGCATGCTAAGTCATGTGTTGATCCTCGTTTCAGTTTTTTCTAAAAACCATATAGAATTTGGGTGAATCATTTATCGAACATACAAAATCTGGATAATTTTAAACAATGCAGAATCCGGACAATATAATCAAAGTTTCATATTCGAGTTTTTTAATTAATATGGGTAGGGTTTTTCCCGTTTGAACAAAAGGGCTAAAACACATCCTTTTATGAGGAAGGCATGGTTAGAGCCGTAGCCGGAAGCCTTTAAATTCTGTAGCCCTGTAGGGATCATAGTTGAACCGCCAGTTATGCCTGAGTATAACCTTTCAGGAAACTGTAGATACCGTAAGTCATTCGTTCATTTTTCGCTGTTTTTTCCTCCGGAGGAAGAAAGGGAGTCTAGATAGTATAATAATTTTAAAACAAGATTCAGATGACATAAATAAGGTCGAATCCGGACAATATAATCAAATATTCGTTTAGGTATTAGTTTGAGCGATAAGCCTTTTCCTGTTTGACCAGGGAACCAATTCATGCCGTAGTTTCTTTGGAACTACATAGGTTGGCTTAAGAATGAAAAGGTGTTGTACCAGAATCTATTCATGCCGTAGCCTAAATAGGGCTACATATGTTGGCCCATTAATGAATAGATTGCCCCATCTATGCCTTTAGTCCCTTTCGAACTAATCATATTGGCTATTTGAATAGGGGGCTATAGATATCCTCAAATACATAGGCATGGCCTCATAGGTATAAGGCTTTGGTCTCGGGAGACAGAGAAATATTTGACAGATATGATACAACATAGCCAACTTAAACGATATAATAATTTAAACGAGCGGCGCAAAAGCGTACACCCAGTGATAATTTATACATATAATACTTCCGCACACATCAAAACAAGATAAGTAACTTTTAAGTTACTGCTAGTGGTTCTTTACAACAAAAGCATATGGTAGATGGGGTGGAAACAGTACCTAAGGGAAGAACCTCTTGAGATGGATCGCGTGCCAGGTGTTGGGGATTATCTCCCCATTGAGTCTAGCAAGAACGTAAGTACCCGGTCGAAGAGCCTTTCGTATCACATAAGGGCCTTCCCATACAGGGTCCAGTTTTTTGGTGTGAGATGGGTCTGAAACAGCTGTAGACCGTAGCACTTTATCCCCTTCCTGAAATTGCCGAGGGTGGATCTTTTTGAAATATTTGGCCGTCGCCTGTTTGTACGTGGCCATGCGGATGACCGCATTCTCTCTTCTTTCTTCTATCAAATCCAGGTTTGTTCGAAGCCCTATTTCGTTAAGCTGTTGATCATAACTTTGCACCCGGTGAGAAGTCTCTCCAATTTCCACTGGTATCAGGGCCTCGGTTCCATATGTGAGTCTGAAAGGACTTTCCCCTGTGGGCTTCCTATTGTCAGTTCTGTAAGCCCACAAGATGTTGGGGAGCTCTTCGGCCCATAATGATTTATGCTCTTCGAGATTTTTCTGGAGGCTCTTTAGAAGACTGCGGTTGGTCACCTCAACCTGGCCATTAGACTGGGGGTATGCTACAGAAGATCTTCGATGCTGAATGAGGTAGGCGGAGAGATAGTCTTCAAAATCGGCATCAATGAATTGCCTTCCATTGTCCGTTATCAACACTCTGGGAATTCCGAATCGAGTCACCACGGCCTCGTGAAAGAACTTTCGACACACAGCAGCTGTGATATGAGCCACTGCCTTGGCCTCTACCCATTTAGTCATGTAGTCGACCGCCACTATGAGAAACTTCAGGGCTCCTTTGGCTGGAGGAAATGGTCCGACAATGTCCATGCCCCAGACATCAAAAGGTATCGGAGATAATATAGATGAAGGTAGAACCGGGGGTTGTCTGGGAATCGAAGCAAATAGCTGGCACTTAGTGCATTGTTTGACATAGGTTATGCAATCTTGCCTCAACGTGGGCCAATAATACCCTTGTCTGAGGATTTTGTGTGCTAATGCTTCTCCCGACGAATGGCTCCCGCAAATCCCCTCATGAACTTCTAACATGCAATAGTCAGACTCGGGACAGTCTACACATTTGAGAAGGGGTGCCAAGAAGGATCTTCGGTAGAGACATTCGTTAACCACAGAATATTGTGCCGCTTTCGCCCTCAGCCTTTGGGCTGCCCTTTTATCTTCGGGAAGGATTCCTTCTTGTATATATAGAAGGATCGGAGTCATCCAATTAGGGCCCTGGGTTATCATCATGACTTGTAGATGCTCGTCCGTAGGCATATTGACTGAAGGAACCGTTAGGGTAGAGTGATAAATGGCAGTGGTCATTTCAGCCTCTTCGGCTGTAGCCAATCTTGCCAAAGTGTCTGCCCTTTGATTCTCCCCCCTCATAATTCCGGTGAGTGTGACTTCCTCGAACTGTGACAAGCGTTCTTTCGTTTCTGTCAGATATTGTACCAGCATTGGTGACTTGGTTGTAAAACTACCCTGAATCTGATTTACTACCAACTGTGAATCACTGTATGCATGAAGGCTTCGAATCTGTAAGGCTTTGGCGAGGCGGAGACCTGCAAGGAGTGCCTCATATTCGGAACAATTATTTGTAGTTGGGAAAGCGAATCTGATTGATTGCTGTACTTCAAACCCATCAGGGCTGATCAGAAGGACGCCTGCCCCGCTACTGTCCGTTGTCGTGGAACCATCGACGAACAACTTCCAAGGAGAGGATAGTTTTTGTGAGGGAGCACTCAAGTTGGGATCAATCTCTTCATCCGGCAATCCGGAGCATTCAACTAAGAAATCAGCTAAGGCCTGGCCTTTTATCGAAACTCTTGGTAGATATGTGATGTTGAACTGGCTTAGTTCAACCGCCCAGTTGACTAATCTCCCGGATAAGTCTGGCTTGTGGAGTATCTTCCGCAATGGATGGTTGGTGTAAACATTGATATCATGTCCTTGGAAATAAGGCCGTAGCTTCCGACTGGCCAGTAAGAGACAATACACCATTTTTTCTATGGTGGGGTAACGAATCTCTGCATTCCTGAGTACATGGCTGACATAGTAGATGGGTAACTGCTTTCCATTTTCCTCTCGGATGAGACATGAACTTACGGCTTCGTTGGCCACAGCAAGATATAGGTATAATGGTTCACCCGTGACTGGACGGGACAGTACTGGAGGAGAAACGAGATACCTTTTTAGAGATTCAAAGGCTTCCTGGCATGATTTTGTCCATTCTATTTGCCGAGACTTGCTAACCCCCTTCAGAACTTCGAAGAATGGTAAACTTTTTTCTGACAGTTTGGATATAAAGCGTCGCAGAGAAGTCAGACATCCATTGAGGGATTGTACATGCTTAGGAGTGGATGGGGATGGCATGTCCAGAATGGCTTTTGTCTTGTCAGGGTTAGCTTCAATTCCCTTGGCGCTAATTACGTGACCCAGAAATTTACCACTAGCTACGCCGAAAGTGCACTTAGAAGGATTAAGCTTGAGGTTAGACCTTCTCAAGTTTTCAAAAGTTTCCCGTAGGTCGACCAGGTGAGCCTCTCTGCTTTGAGACTTGATGATAACATCATCCACATATACCTCTAGGTTTTTCCCAATTTGGGTTGAAAAAATCTCGTTCATCGCTTTTTGGTAGGTTGCCCCTGCATTCATCAATCCCATCGGGAGTACTCGATAAGCATACACAGCCCTGTGGGTAATGAAGGAAGTTTTTGGTCTGTCTTCCGGAGCTAAGCTGATTTGATTATAGCCTGAGAATGCATCCAGAAAACTGAACAAGACATATCCCGCCGTAGCATCGATAAGATGGTCTATGGTGGGCAGGGGGTAGTAGTCCTTCGGTGTAGCCCTGTTTAGATCCGTGTAGTCTATGCATACCCTCCACTTTCCGTTGGGTTTCTTCACCAGGACCACATTGGCTATCCATTCGGGAAATTGGATTTCGTAGATGAAGTTTGCTTTTAACAACTTGTTGATTTCTTCGTCTACAGCTTGTTGCCTTTCGGGAGCAAAATTCCGTCTTTTTTGTTTGACGGATTTTTTATTCGGGTCTAGATGCAAGCGGTGTAGAGAGATGGTTTCATCTAGACCCGGCATGTCCTCCGGCTTCCATGCGAACACATCAGCATATTCTCGGAGCAACTGTATGACCTTTCCTTTCAGGGGTTCTTCGAGGCCTTGCCCTACGGACAGTAATTTCAAAGGGTCTCCAACAACCAATTCTACTTGTTCAGTCGGCTCACCCGGAACTGCCTTCGGAAGACGGGAGGTTGGGTGTTGGTCTTCGTTTCTGGGATTGGGCTGATAAGAGTTTTCGATGAACAGAACCTGCGTTCTTTCGGACTTGGGGGCCTTGGAGGCACTTCCCGAGTCGACCCTTTTTTCAAATTCGGATATCTTCCTTTTACGAGGATTGGTTTGAGCCAGATTGAGTGAGGCAGAATAGCATAGTAACGATGCTTTAGCGTCTGACTTCAAAGCACCCGTGCCCTCGGGAGTTGGAAACTTTACTTTCATGTGTGGAGTGGAAATAATGGCTCCCAGGTAGAACAAGGTTGGTCTCCCAATTATGACATTATATGAAGAAGCAATATCGATTATATAGTACCTAACAAGGGCAGTTACTTCTTGGGGGGAGGTACCAAAAGTGGTAGGTAGGTCGATCGTACCTTGTATCGGAACAGCATTATTCCCGAAGCCGTAGAGGGGTCCCCTTGTGTCTTCAGCACTCTGGTTTTCAATCTGCCCATCCAATATCATTCTTCTCAAAGTGTGCCGGAAGATGATATCCACTGAAGAACCATTGTCTATTAGAACTTTCTTTACGTCTTGACCTGCTATGTCCAACTGGACGGTGAGAGGGCCACTCTGACATTCATCTCCTTCTGGATAGTCCTTGTCTGTGAACGAGATTGTCGATTCAGACCATCGGAACGCTTTCTGAGCATCCAAGTGTAGGATTTCCCTCTTATGTGGAGGTGGATTTTCTCCTCCCATGATCATGTCTACGACATGCCTGGCCGGTTGTCCTCTACCACGAGGTTCTGGTGGGGGGGCGTTCTGCCGCCGTGGCTGTACATAGTCGTTTAGTAAGTCTCTCTTGATGAGTCTTTCTAAGAAATACTTTAATGAAGTGCATTCATCTGTGTGGTGACCCACACTCGCATGATAAGCGCAGAATCGGGTTTTATCCCTCTTGTCTGCTGGGGTTCTCATCGGAGGTGGTTCCTGGAAAAAGTCTCTACTTCGGATGCACTCCAAGATTGCTGAAGGACTCCTGTTGAGAGGGGTGAAGGTTGGCGCCTCTTTGGCCTGACGAGGCGGGGCTCTTAGGTCCGTAGGGAAGTTCTTTCTCCCTGTCCCTCGAAAATCATCTATCCCATCCACTTGCATATTCCTTGGTTCTGAACCGGATGCCCTATTTCGAGAACTGGGATAGTATGCCCTTAGTCTTTCGTCCGTAGCAATATAATCCGTGGCGATACTGTAGGCCTCGTAGAGGTCTTCCGGTTCTTTGTTACATAGCTCCTTACAACAATCCTTGCATTCTTCGTAATTCATATTTCTTACAAACGAATCCACCGCGGTGGCTGGTTTAAGTTCTCTGACTTTAGACGCGGCCGTCTTGAACTTCTGTATATAATCTCGCAATGATTCCCCAGGATTTTGCTTTACATTTTCTAGAGAAATGGTGTGCACTGCGTGAGGAATATTTACTCGGAACTTGGCCAAGAACACGACCTTAAATTCTTCCCACGAGTTGATACTTCTGGGGGGTAAACTCGAAAACCATGTCCTCGCGTAGGCTTTGAGAGTAGATATAAACAAACGACACTTTGTTATATCATTATATCTGTGGCAGATCATTAAATTTTCATAATAGCTGAGATGGTCATTGGGGTCTGTGGTACCATCGAAAGACTCCAGCCCTGTTATCTTGACTCCCAGATCCACCTGAGACACCTCTAAGATTTCCGAAAACGGGGACCTTCCCCCATTCATGTTTAATAGGGGCCCGGCTGCTAAGTCTTCCAACCGGGCTAACCTTGCCATTAATTCCTCCTGTCTTTCCTGACGTGGGGCCGCAGAGTTCTGTTGGATTATTATGGGAGGGACTCTTCTGCGGTGGTCCCCTGATCTAGACCTCCTGCGCCTTTCCGCACCGGGGCTTCTCTCTCGATAAGACCTCCTAGCACGGGGTTCTGTTCGCCCGGACAACCGGGAGAATACGGATCCTCGGGACCCTGAGGATGAACTCTCCGGACGCTGTCGGAGTGAGCGGCTGGAGCTAGAGCTTGGGCGACGTTCTTCGTCGCGTGATGAGGAGAAAGAACGCTCCGAATGATAATATTCAGGGAACTGGGTAGCGAAGGAGCCCTGCCTTTCATCTGGATAGTAGGGCTGATGATGTGTTTCATGATAATTCCCTGCCATCTGGGCTGTCAATCGATCCATTTGTTCTTGCATATATCTCTGCTGTGCTCTCAGATGCGAGAACTGGCTGTGTATGGGTGAACGAGGGGGTGAGTGTGATGCTGAATGAGAAGAGCTTCTCCGAGTACTGGATTCTCGACTCATCTTTCTGGTGGTAGATACTAGCACGTATCCAAGTCTGCGCTTTAAGTCTTAGTTTCGGGTCGTTGTGGGTTGAAGGGATAAGCACTTTTGATCCCCGGCAGCGGCGCCAAATGATGGACTACAGATGTCCTAACTCTGATCCGTAGCGATCATCAGAAGATTTAGATGGTGGTGTGTATGTGTGTGGGTCTTATTTTCTAACCCCCTTTCCGTTGGTCTTTCCTTTCTATATATAGCCCCTTTATCGGCCACGTGTCTCCTTTCCCTTCGTCCGTTATGTTCCCGCCGTTGATCTCATGGTAGTAGGATAGCCAATGAGTTGGAGCTGTCAGGCCAGCTGTCCGTTTGGTAGGGGTAGAGTAGATGACGGGGCGGAGCTAAGGGGTTATGCGTCGGGACAGGTGGATAAAGGTAGGACACATGTCTGAGGACTCGCCCTTGGGATCTACGCCCATATGGTCGACCTTAAACCGTAGCGCCGTAGGGGCGCTACGGTTGTAGCTGGCCTGGGGTGTCGTTCTCTTGGCTTCGGCTTAATCCGTAGGGCCGAAGCTATTTTGTCCATCAATTACAATGAAGTTATTATGACTATATAAGAAGAGCCAGTAATCCAGAACCCAAATTTCAACAGATGCAGTAGAAAGAGATATGCATTTATTTGTTCAGAACACATATATAACCAAGAATTACTTGTACAATAACGAAAGTTAATAAATAATAATTTATCAACAGTCTTCGAAAAGCTTGAACTGATGTAACAATAAAAGAATTGAACTATATAATAATTAGATAACAAAAGATTACAAAACTGAGAGTCTGAAACTAACCTCTGGTCAAGTAGTGTGTCAAGCAATGGAACCAAACCCTTCTTATCATCTGTATTAATTACATGTTTCAAGCACACTAGCAGTTCCTATTAGAGTATTAGTAAATAAAACTTATCAGCATACATTGAAGGAAAAAAATGAAACTCTAAAAAGGGAAGGTTAAGAGTAATTTACCCTCCTCACAGAAGGAGCTACAGGACAGTTAACAAACAGGTTGAGTGTGCCTTTACATATACTTTCTCCATGTGGTCTGGTATACTTACTGTAGCTCCTCAAGAAGTAACTCAAGAAAGAAAGAGTCTGTAATATTAAAAAAAAAAAAATATCAGCAGGAAACTAAAAAGAGAAGAAACAATTTATAAGTTTAATAATAGGTGACACAAAGGTGACAAAGGGGGAGCTCAGGCTTTAGCTTCCGCTGACCTTCAAAAAATTGTTATAAATTTTTTCTTCTGTCCCAGTTCTATCGTAAAAATTGTTATAACGCCATTGTTAACAGAAGTTGAAGTTCTGTCACAAGCCATAACTTTATGGATTTAGCCTTGGGAGATCGATTATATTATATACCTTAATTTGTGCTGTTTTCATGTCAACGTAGTGAGACATCTTTGAAGCTGGAACGTCTTTCGGTCCCACAATTGATATATTCTGTATCATGAACTGTACCAAATGTTGTAGCAATCCCTGAACCGGCTGGTAATTCATTTGAAGAATAGACATTGCCATAACTGGAAACTCTGCCGCCATCTTAAACGACATTGTAGTTTGAAAAATCTCCCGGTTCGGATCCTTGTAAGTACCTCCCATCGGATGAATAATTTCATCAAAAGTCATATCAGCAGCATCCCAAAGTGATTCATCCTGAACCAGCATATGTGTTTCCGGTTCAGGATCTGGAACCGGTGGATGTGTCTCCGGTTCAGGATCCGGAACCGGTGCACTCTCGAAAACATGAATGACAATCTGCTTAAAATTCCGATGCAGTTCAACAATGTATTCAAAGAAAGGCTGAAGCTCACGACATTGTGGTCTATAATCTCTTACAACATCGAAAATCAAACGTATGCATTGCGATCCAATCTGTTCATTATCAATTGTAAGTACACGAATTGCAGCACGGAGAATGTCGTTAACAAAAGGACGAAGAGCCTCAGTGTGAGGCAGACGATAGAGTATATCAATAATAATACATCGAATTTTATTCTCGGCATTTGAATAAAACTGAGGCTTAGTAAGACGAAACAAAACAATCAAAAACGGCTTGGTGTAACATTGAAGAAAATGGAAATATTCTGGTGTGTATGCTACTTCCAAATCGTTCCGAATCTCTCTTATCATCTCTAGCCTCGTCTCCGTAGCTGCGAATCGAAAATCGAGAAATTAAAAATCACATACATTTCAATCAATACATAAACATACACAAAAAAAAAATATATATATATATATATAGATATATATAATTTATCAGAAACAGTACAGGTATCGGGATTTATCAGCAGCCGAGCATGTTCTTCGAAATTATGGCCTGTAGCCATAATTAAAACTAGAATCTAGTAATTTAATGAAAGAAGCTAGTGAAATTGTTGCATGAGATGGATTAATTAGGAGTAAATAATTGATTTAGGATGAGCGAGAGACACGGATTGTGTTGTGTAGTAAACACAAGTCTAATCTCTCTCCTCTCTCCCTCTCTCTAATCTCTCTATCTAAACAAATACAATAATCTCTCTCCTCTCTAATCTCTCTCTCTCCCAATCTCAATCTCTCTCTCTGTGTGTTATAGATAGAGTCGACACAGGCAAAGAGAGGGGTTGTAAGAGCTATGTTGGTTTCGGTTATATATAGCGGTGATCTAGGCCCACAATATGACAGCTTCATCCCTAAAAACATTCGTTTAGTAATTTACAGTTTTATCCCTATGGATTTTGCGGAAATCCGTGTGTGAAAAGGGGGTAAGGTAGGAATTTCGTTTAGGTGGGACTTATCTGCACCCATCCGCCGTTTTTCTTTTTCTTCCGTTTGAAAAAAGGGATTTTCTTTCTTTCCTAAAACAAGGACAGGACTTTTCCATGTCTAGTATGATCTCGAACCAATTTTTATGTATCAAAAATACAGATTTAAAAGTTGTTTTTAGATATGATGAAAAAAAATGAAAATACAATTATTTTTAATAAAAATCATATAGAAATAAAATTTGGGCTATTTATTTGAAATCGAAATGAATTTCTTATACGTGAATAGCTTTGTTCCAAATATTTTAATTTAATCCATTTACTTGAAAAAGTCAAATTATGATACATTTTTATCTTTGATGCTTATTTATATTAGGATGAGTAAGTTGGAATTATTTAGATTTAATCTTTAATTCGAAAGAAGTATTTTATGTTTATAATTAATTCAAGAATTTAATCAAAAATATTTATTAAAATTTTCAAGGAACCCGTACAATAATGAAATGAATAAAATGACCCAAAATAGTTTAACTTTTGGTGAATAGGATGCTATTCACTATGAACGATATTGATTTATGACACTATCCCCATCGATCTTAATAGGCTTTTCTAATGTCCATTTATAGTTTGTTGTACATTGTAATTATACTTTTATTAATAATATATTTTTTTGTGATTTTATAAAATGAATCAAAAAAAAAAATTCATCCTGACTAACAACCATATTTGTACCGAATGATGTACTATCATTTTTTAATTCATTCCACTTGAATCATATATGTCAAACAAAATAACATACAAACCACTTCATGTCAAAATGATAATCGAAAAAAATTTCTAGTTACAAACATTATACCACGATGTTGTAAATCATGGGGAAAAAAATATTATAAGCCTAAATTATCTTCTGTCAAGGCGATCCATGATATCAACAAGGAAACTGTTATGTTCCCCAAAAATTTTACAAATGCTGATGTGTAATCTATACTATCTATACTATATTATAATAAGCAAAAGGGGGTATAATTTGTAGTTGGTTACCCCTTTTTTTGTTATCCCCATTTTTGATTATCCCTCATTTATCACCGTTAGATCAGCAACTCAAGTAGATCAGCAACTCAAGTAGATCAAGACCGTTAGATATAACAATACTAAAAGTTGTTATATGCAGACAGTGGCGGAGCCACACACAGGCGAGGGTAGGCCTGTGCCCCCCCGAAAAAAATTTTCTTCCCAAATTTTTTTTTTTTTTTACATAGCCCATATTCAATTGTGTCTTTGTTTAAGTATATAATTTGAATATATATGTTTGAATTGTTAATTAGTGATATTGATGATCTCCACACTCCCCAAGTGTTCGATAAAATGTCCCTTTGATTTAGTGGGAAAAAAAATTCCGCGCTTCGCGCGGAAAAAATAATCCCGCACTAACCATTTTTGCCCCCCTCACTCCGGGGGCTGCCTCCGCCACTGTATGCAGAGGTTCAAGGTTCGATTCCCGCCAATAACATATTAATTTATATTTAATACTAAAAATTATTATATATAAAGATGTAAGGTTCGAATCAATAACATATTTAAATTATATTTATAATATTATATTATAATAAGCAAAAGGGGTAAAATTTGTAGTTGGTTACCCCTTTTTTGGTTATCCCCATTTTTGGTTATCCCTCATTTATCACCGTTAGATCAGCAACTCAAGTAGATCATGACCGTTAGATATAACAATACTAAAAGTTGTTATATGCAGAGGTTCAAGGTTCGATTCCCGCCAATAACATATTAATTTATATTTAATACTAAAAATTATTATATATAAAGATGTAAGGTTCGAATAATAACATATTTAAATTAATATTTATAATATTATATTATATTATAAATAAATTATAAAAAATTAAAAGTAACCCGTGCTTTGCACGGGCTATAAGCTAGTATTTATAAAGATAACTTTCCTAATAACAAGATGAAACAAACGTGTTCTCGAAATATTTGATGTCATTTGATAAAATATTTGGGGAATTTTTGGAGAACCTATAATTACTTAATGAACAAACGTGTTCTCGAAACTTTGGCGTATAATTTCCATCATATAATCATCGATTCACATGATATCATCTATATTGTCAATATTTCTATATTAATTTTTTAAAACAAATACTTAGATTTAAAAGATTGTTAAAAATGAGGGAAAAAGGAATCATGGGAAATTATAAAAACTAAAAAATAGTATAAGAACTATACAGCTATGATCCTATGAAGTTGTGCATGTTATGATTCATAAGAAATTTATCAGGATCTCTAGCATACTAACTTTTTGTTTTAAAAAATGGAATTGATTAAGATTACATAAATATTAGGATGAAAAATCAAGATACCCATATTTAAAATACAAATACTAAAATATTCATCGATGCTGAACACCGCCTAAAATACCCACGGATTACGCATTCTTCAACTAGAGTCGGCTCCTATGACAGTAGAGATATGCTCCTGCCTAGGGCCACCAATCTTCTAGGGGCCTCATATTTTAATCATTATGTATACAATATATATATATATATATATATATATATTGTTAGAAAAATATTAATAAAATACATTTATAAGGGAAAGTACAAAACAAAACAAAGCGGTTATTTATATTCTATGTGTTAAGCAATCTGAAAACAAAATGGCTATTTGTTTAGCTCGTTTTTTGTTTCACAATCAGGTTGTAGTTGACACTTCGGGGGTTTGAACCGGCTGGGTTCCAATATGTTTTAGTATTAATAAAATTTTCTTGTTCGTCAAAAAAAAGGGGAAGTACATAAAACACACAAGACCTCTAAATTTAGGGTTACAAATTAAATCTTAAAAGTCCATGTGGTAGTTAATTAGAAAAAGCCCAATAAGATAAATTATTTTTCTATATTTGTTATTTGCTACTCTTTTAGCACGTATCTTATATTTACCACAGACAAGGAAAATCCTAATAGCTCTCCAAAAACCACAATACAAAGAATATTAAGGTTAATTTTTTATCTTTTATTGGTAATTCGTATGTCGTATTTTCTGTATTAACAAATTCATTATTAAACTAATTACATTTCATATTTTATAGATGACGGGTAAAAGAAAACATGAGTCAGGAAGTTCGAAAAGGAAGAAAACGAGAGACAGGATAGACTCCAACAATCTTTAACAGGATCCATGAATAGGTACGTAAAACTCGTTAATATAGACACTTCAAGAGAAAATACTACTATTGCTGAAAAAAATATATGATTTGAAAAAATTAGGGCTTCCAAAGTGTTTCAAAACTAGGGCCTCCAAAATGCTAGAGACGGCCCTATCTTCAAATGCGTATAAGGTATACGCATGTGCTACATGCGGGTACTTCACAATTTGCAATTTGACTGTCACATCCTGAGAATGCGTATTACAGGATGCGCGTCTGGGAAATGCGTAACCTCGGCACTGTTTATCGTTTTCACCCAAAACGAGATAGACGACTTTGAGACGAATTTTTTCAAAATTCAAGCAAGCTCCGTTCACGCCTATCCCGACTTCGTCCACTAACATACCATATACCAAAATACTCGTTTTCTCCCCCTCTACAACTCTATACTATTCAATTTTCATTTCTATTCCCGGTTTTGAAAGCAGCAAATATGACCTCGTTTTTTCGATTCGATTTTCGATGGGCATATACACGCCCCTACGGGGCCATGCATCCATAAATACGTAGGGTCAAATGGAGAGGGAGTTGTGGGCATCATTTTGATGTGCTGAGAATTAGTGGAGGATGCCGGACGGTGATGGATGGGGAGAGCCGAACGAAGGGGCGATTTTGAGGGGAGAGAGACGTCGGAGCAGTTTGTGCAAAAATGACGTCAGCTGACGTCATTACGCACCTGGGAGATGCGTTACCCCTGATAAGCATTTGGAGAATGCGTATCTCAGCCTACGGCCCTACGCATTTGAAGGATGCGTAATATGTGGGTAAAAAGACAGAGCGAATTGAATATGGGTATTTTTGATAGCTTCCATTCAAAAGTTGTGTAGTTTGGGCATTTTTTCTAAATATCAAGTCATTAGAGGCTGAAAGTTATTTTGAACTTAGTAATTTCTCATCATCAACAAAGACGCTCCAGTCAGTTGTAGTTTGCTTGAAAATGATCTTTTGTTCTTGTACTATTGTTCTTTTGTTATTTTGTTCTTGAAAAATCAAATTAAAAATGAAGGGGATTAGGTGGGATTGTGTATGTGAGGGTGCATCGGATTTGTGTGTGGTGCCCCTAACGGGACCATTGGATTAGATTGATCTAAGGGTTTAGATTAGTTTTTAGTTTCTATTTTAATTTTAGTTTCTATTTAATCACTAGCCTATATATATTTGATTCTTGGTGTGTATAATGATGCATAAATTAAAGATTATGAAATACCTGATATTGATGCCTCAATTGATACAATTTCCATTGATGTGATAGCTTCCTTAATTTTTGTCCAGTTGATGAAGCCGTTGAGCGTTTAAATTAAGAATTAAAGATTGATGAATAAATTAAGAATTAAAGGTTATGTGTTAACTTTTCTCTCATCATTGAGGAGCATGCTAAAAAAGTAAGTTTTTGTGTCAGTATTTAGTTTTTGTGTCAATATTCTCTTCTCTTTCGTTCTTTTCTCTTTTCATTTTTTCTCCAAAAAATTGTGAGACACAACATATAGAGACCCGTATGTTATTCAAAATAGTCTACCAGATATCTATACTAAACTTTATTATGCAAATATCTGAATAATTATATGTAATTAATTTGGCATTTAGCAAAAACAAAAATGTTACTTATGGTTTGACTAGTTATAGAAAAATAATGATCAAATATTAGTAATAGATTAGACTTGTTGGAACGATTGCTAAAAAGTATTTTATATTTGTTGATATATAAATTATTCTAATAAAAATCTAAAATTCAAATTCCGTTAACAACATATCCAACTTAGAAATTTACATTATTGGTTTTAAATAATACTAGCTTATAACCCGTGTAATGCACAGAATTTTTAATATTATATTATTTGTTATTAATTTATATTGATAATTTTAAGATACGAATGTTGTAGGTTCAAAATATTCAAATGATACAATTTAATTATAATAGTTACACTATATATATGGTGCACGTGATATTTTCAGGAAAAAAAAGTGGGATTTTAATTAAAAAATATAGAAAAGATAATACATTTTATCTGAAAAAGGTAATCGATAAGTTATTAGTAATTACAATATTTTATTAATAGAACATGTAAGTTATATGGGCTAAAAATAAGTCCTAAAGACACATTTAGTGTTGCATTAATTAGACCCGGTATAGTCCGAACGTGGGGCCCATCAACAGGGTCCAAAATCCTATTTTAAATATTAATTTCGTAATTAATATTGGAGGTGAAAAACAGCTCAGCAATAAGAGTCAAACAAGGATATTACTCCTGCCTGACTTAGCCTCCAAGGCACCCAATTCAACATGGAAACTGATTCCTACAAGGAATAGATCTGGAACCTTCCTCAAGGAAGACTTGTCCACCAAGTCTCCGAATCCTACCATAATTCTAAGGCTTCTCAGCCTATATAAAGGGCCTGACCCCTCATTCTCAGAACTACGTTTTCTTCGCTTGATTCTCTAATACAGAGATACGTAGGCATTCTGTGAGGACCGCTTAGTCTCGAACGCAGAAGCAGCCATTAAAGCACGAAGCTCACGAACCCTAGCATTAATTACGCACAAACCCTAGCCGTAATTAAATAACCTCGATTTTATTCCACAACATTTGGCGCCGTCTGTGGGAAGAAGACATCAACCATGGTTACCACTCGAAGAACAACACCGGTCTCAACCGAGGCTACCTCTGGAAGCATCGTTCCACCAATCACTGCTCCTCCTGTTGGTACGGAGCAAGGGTATGTACCCCCATTGATGGAAACAAACCCTCATACTCAGACCTCTCAACCACAAGGGACGAATCCCCATGCTGAAGGACCTCAACCAGTAATCGTCCCTCCAGGACAGGAGACTAACCCGCTCCAGATGATAGTCTCTCTTCTCCCTCTGAGTAGTCGCCCGCCGCTTCACAGCCTCTCCACTTCTTCGCTCCCTGTCAACACCAACCCACTGTATGGGCTGCCTAACTACCCCCAGGATCCAAGGGATCCTGGACCAAGCGGTCATGCTCGGCTGATCCATGGGCAACAACAACCCCCTTATCTTAGAGGCACGGCCCCTCCTGAACCAGGATACTATGATTACTCTGGTCCTTATACTGAAGATTCGTCGTCTGAAGACGATGATCGAGACGAAGCCCCAAGGAGGCGACGTGCTAGTAAGGAACCTCTGAGGAGGAATCCAGCAAACCGTGATGGTCCTTTAACAATTGCAGAAAGAATTAAGGCTTATGAAGCAGAGATTCAGAAGCTGAAGGACGACCAAGCAAGGGAGCAAGAAAGACAGAACCCTAATCAGACTCGACCTCCTCCGACTTCAGGAGAGATTCCCTTCATAGATTTGGAGAGGTCTTCAAGGAGACACTGAAGGGCTGAAGCCCCAACCAGAGGAACTACAAGGGTGGAACTCCCCAAGAGTAACCCCAAAGACCTGATGCTACAAGGAGATCTTGATGATCCAACCCCTCCATTCACCGAGGAGGTGATGAACGCACATATCTCCCGAAAGTTTAAGATGCCCACAATCAAAGCTTACGATGGAACGGGGGATCCCGCAACTCATGTGAGAACGTTTACAAGCGCATTGTTACTGCAGCCTGCTAACGACGCCCTTAAGTGTAGGGCGTTCCCCCAAACCCTGTCGGGCATGGCGCAACGTTGGTATAGTCGTTTACCTCCAAACTCGATTAGCTCTTTCAAGGAGTTGAGTACCGCTTTTGTCAGTCAATTCATTAGCGGAAGAATTCATGAGAAAAGCTCTGCATCTCTTATGTATGTGGTGCAAGGAAAGAATGAAAATCTAAGGGATTACCTCAAGCGATTCACTAAGGAGACCCTGAATATCACTGATTTGGAAAATAAGGTGGCAATGGTAGCCCTGGAACACGGAACCACTGACCTCTTCTTCAAGAGATCATTGGCGAAGCATCCCCCTGAGAACATGGCTGAGCTCCAACGAAGGGCTGATAAGTATATTAAAGCTGAGGATAGCTTGAAGAAAGAAACCACCGTAGGTGGAGGAGGAGGTAACAATGACTCCAAGAAGCGAAAGCAAGACCAGGACTATGATGATCAAGAGTATGATGCTAGGGACAAGTATCCCCGAACTAGTGAGGACTCCGACTCTGCCCCTAAGAAGAACCAAGGGTCAAGGTTCACTGAGTATGCAAGGTTGAATACTCCTAGGAGTCGAATCTTGTTGGACATTGAGAATGATAAGGATTTCAGATGGCCGAAGCCACTCAGGGGTGATCCCGCAAAGAGGAACCAGAATCAGTATTGCAGATTCCATAGAGACGTGGGGCATGACACTGACGATTGCAAGCAACTCAAAGATGAGATCGAGTTTTTGATCCATAGAGGGAAGTTGAGGCACTTCACTAAGGGTGAAGACCGTGGTAATCAGAGAACAGACTATAATAGAAGGGATGACGATCAAGATCGCAACCCACAGCCCCGAGGGCCAGTAATCAACATGATCTCAGGAGGCCCGATTGCGGCCGGGACAACTAGGAACTCTCGAAAGGCTTATGCCCGAGAGGTGTTGCACATCGTGGGAGAGGCCCCGAAGCGTGCAAAAACTGAGGTAGCGATTAGCTTTGATGACTCAGACTTGGAAGGGGTGAAGTTCCCCCATGACGACCCGTTGGTCATAACTCCTGTGATTGGAAACTCGGAGGTGAAGCGAGTCTTGATAGACAATGGAGCTTCCGTTGACATTCTATTTCATTATGCGTTTGTGAAGATGGGATACACTGATTCTCAGTTGACCCCCAATAACATGCCTATATACGGATTTGATGGAGTAAAATCCAAAGTTGAAGGGACTATTCAGCTGCCTGTAACTATTGGGCAAGAGCCCAAGGAGGCCACTCGGATGTTGAACTTCCTGGTAATCAAGGCGGATTCAACGTACAACGCTATCCTTGGAAGGACTGGACTTCATGCATTCAAGGCTGTTGCCTCAACCTATCATGTGAAGATCAAGTTCTCTACCAGGAATGGTATTGGAGAACATAAAGGTGATCAGAAGATGGCACGAAGCTGTTATGTAGCCTCGTTAAGGCCTGATGGAGTCGGGGGGCAGGTCCTTCTGACTGAAGACATGGAAGTCCACAGTGGTAAGGAACACAAAGAAAGGTCAACAGAGGACATCACACAGAAGCCTCGGACAGCCATTGAGGCTAAGGCGTTAACTGACTTTGTGGTTGAGTGTACCATTGGCAACCAAGAAGTTGGGGGGCAGGAGGTAGTACCCCGAGCAGGAAGTGAACTGCAGAATAAGAATGAGGAGACCAGAAGGAGTGGCGGGTGCTCTATTTTGATGGAGCATCAAAAACAAAATCAAGTGGTGCAGGCCTAGTCTTGCAAAACCCCGATTGGGCTTAAGTTATCCTAGTAGGACTTAGCTTCATATTTATATAGTAGAAGTAGAAATAAGGTTCATTAAAACCATTGCAGAGCATGTTGCTCTGAGTAGGACAGTAGTACTCTATGTAAGGGTTGAACCCATTTCAAGTTATTAATGCAAGTTTGTTTTCCATTCATTGATTGTGATTTTATTTATGTGCCAAGCACCTGATGTGTGAGTCAAAGAAGACCAAGTACCGAAAATAAAAGAATACACGAATGAAAACAAACGAATGCATACCCCGAATGGTAGAGTTAGGTTATAGCAGATAAGAGTTTAAGTCCTTGAAGGACCCTGGATAAAGACAAACGTTGAAGCCCTGATGGAACACCCGCTGAAGAAACATATTTCATAGCCCGAAAGATAATGGAAGGCTCACCAAGTGGATTGAGGCTAAACCTTCAGCCAAGATAACCACCAAACAGGTAATGCACTTCTGGAAAAGTGTAATATGCAGATGTGAAATTCCACGAATCCTGGTTACGGACAATGGAACTCAGTTTAACAATGATGAGTTCAAGAAGTATTGTGAAGAGAATGATATCCAATCGCGTTTCACTTCTGTTACCCATCCTCAAGCAGATGGGCAAGCTGAGGTTGCAAATTGAATTATCCGAAATGGACTAAAGGGTTGAAACCCCATGAACCTAAGACATTCAGTCCAAACCCCATCATTCGATATGCTCAATGTAAGGCTTGAAGCCGAAATAAGATCCCAAGTCTCGAAAAAGACCAGTATAATTTCTATGAAATCTTAGTGCATTATCATGGATGTTGGGAAGCATGATCAGCCATTTTAATCCCAGAAGTTCTTCAAGTCTTCAAGAAATCATCAAGGGATGAAGATCGAACCCAGAAAATCTTCAATAAATGAAGATTGGGCCCAGAAAACTCTAAGCTCAAAGCGAGGCAATGAATTTAGTCCAGGTTAGGCCTAGTTCAATCAAGACCCATGCTGGCTAGGCCCAAACCCCAAACGGGTCATGTCCAACAGAATAAACTCCCGAACGGAGCACTCAAAATTTTAAAGTCGAATTAGTGCTAATTCCAAGTCGCAGAGGTAAAGTCGAAATTATACCACAAAAGAGGTTTGAATGCTTCGACCTCACGGCGAAATGAGATCGTGAAAGGCCTTGGAATGAGGTCGAAAAATAAAGGTTTGAGCTCGCAAGTTTGAGCTCGAAAATACATGCAGAGGTAAGGTAAAACACGACGATCTACATCCCTGTGCGGACGAAACCTTGAGGTCGTTAATAACCTACGGATGAGGTCGAAAAACAGTTGAAATGTGAGGCCCACGTTGAACAAAAGGCCGAAAATTAATTAGGTTTAGTCTTAAAGGCTAAACACCATGACGCAATCAAGGCCTAACATGGCCCAATCAAATTTCTGTAGAAATCCCAAAAGGCTGAAATGATTAAAAGTGGCCTAAAGGCTCTACAAAGCCCAAGTCAAGCAAATGACTCAAGAATGAAGGAACAAGTGATAGTAGGCTTAATAAATTATGTAGGCCCATCTTGGATCAAGCCCAAACTAAAGGCCTGATAAGGTCCAGACAAAAATGAATGGCGAAAGTTGGTAACAAAGGCACGAAAGCCTAACAAACTTTTAGTTGGACTTGAGTAACAAGGCCTGTTAAGGCCCAAGTCAAAATCAATTAGGACTTCAAGATGAAGAGCCCAAATATACGATTGGGTTCACGAGGATAGGCCCCAAACTCTGATGAGTCTAAGGCCCGAAACAGAGGAAAGGCCCAAAAAAAAAAAAAAAACCAAAGGTCCCAAACGAAGTTGTCTGAGGTCGAGACCAACGACCTCGTTTTGCAGCATGTTTTCGAACTCGTTCAAACGACCAAGAAGTCGATTAAAACCCTGGGTTGAGGTCGTAAATGTGATAAGATAAACTCGTGCGAATCTGCTCGAAAAAGAACTAGCAATCTCAAGTCATGTGAGCGACATCACTCCCATTTGAGGTCGTAAACGACCTAAGAGATGAGGTCGTGGTTATATCGATTCCAAGTCGAAGCATTGAGCTCGTACTTGAACTAAAAGTGAATACGAAAATGTGCGACCTAGGTGTAAACTAAAGACCAGAATGAAGTCGAGATAACCTTGGGTCGAAGTCGTGCAATCCTGGTCGAATATCGACAGTGAAATGAAGTCGTCGAGCACGACCAATGTCTCATTTGAGGTCGTTAGATCATGAAGTGAGGTCGTACGTTTGAAATCGTAGTTGAACTACGAATAGGGCTCGTAACGTGCGACCTGGACATAGAAAAAGCTTACGTTGAGCTCGTTGCATCCTAGTCCAAAATGAACTAGAAAAATGGAGAAAACCATGCGACCAGGACATGAAATGAGGTCGTGTGTACCCCAATTTGAGGTTGTTGAACCCAGGTCGTTTTTGAACTAAAAACTGTGACCAAAAGCTGCGACCTGGCCCTAGTTTGAGCTCGAAAAATCAGACCTTATTTCGACCAGAATCCTGGTCGAAAAATGTGAAGTTTCCTGATCGAAATTTGTGATTAAAACTCAGAAATTTGAGTCGAAATGATAATTTCTGAATAGTACTAGCCCTTGGAAATAAAAAAATTCCAAGCTGACCCCCAGCCAGGGGCTCTGCCCCTTGGACCCCGCCAGGGGCTGCCGGCCCTTGGACCCCGCCCGGGGGCTGCTGCCCCCGGACCCCCGCTAGTGCCGTTTAGCACCGTTTAGCGCCGTTTAGAATCGCTTAACATTGTTTAAGTGTCGTTCAAGGCCCGTTAAGTGCCGATAAGCACCGATTAAGTACCGATTAGCACCGTTAGTGCCGATAAGCACCGTTCAGTGTCGTTTAATGCCGGTTGGCGTCACTTAAACGTTGTTTAAGTGTCGTTTAAGGCTAGTTAGTACCGTTTAGTGCCATTTTATGCCATTCAACGTCGTTTAAACATTGTTTAAATGTCGTTAAGGCTGATTAGTGCCGATTAGCATCGAGTTAACATTGTCGTAAACGCGTCGGTCGCTCCACGCTTTACATAAAGACAATACTCGTGAAACACTAGTGTATAATGATGAACCCTGGCCCGAGTCTTGGAAAGGACCGTTAAAACTTCAAGAAAAACCTGATCAGTTTTCCTAGAAGTTGGGGGGCAAATGATATGGCCTAAAAATAAGCCCTAAAGACACATTTAGTGTTGCATTAATTAGACCCGGTATGGTCCGAACGTGGGGCCCACCAACAGGGTCCAAAATCCTATTTTAAATATTAATTTCGTAATTAATATTGGAGGTGAAAAACAGCTCAGCAATAAGAGTCAAACAAGGATATTACTCCTGCCTGACTTAGCCTCCAAGGCACCCAATTCAACATGGAAACTGATTCCTACAAGGAATAGATCTGGAACCTTCCTCAAGGAAGACTTGTCCACCAAGTCTCCGAATCCTACCATAATTCTAAGGCTTCTCAGCCTATATAAAGGGCCTGACCCCTCATTCTCAGAACTACGTTTTCTTGGCTTGATTCTCTAATAGAGAGATACGTTGGCATTCTATGAGGACCGCTTAGTCTCGAACGCAGAAGCAGCCATTAAAGCACGAAACTCACGAACCCTAGCATTAATTACGCACAAACCCTAGCCGTAATTAAATAACCTCGATTTTATTCCACAACAGTAAGTTTTACCTAAAGAAAAAAATTGATTATTTATTAAAAAAATATAAAAGGTAACATGCTTTACATAAAAAGGAAATTGATTAGTTATTCATAATTATAATTGTTTTCCCATATCTTTCAATATTTTGGCTTTAATATAATGGTATAGATAGATATAAAGGTATTTAGGTAAAAACATACTAATATATAAGTAATGGTAATTAAGTGAACATACGAAATACCAAAAAATAGATACCAATTTTAATGTTTCGACTATTATAATATAGTATAGATATATAACTAAGAAAAATTGCCCAAAATAACCACTTTAAATTACATGTATGTCCAATATACCCACAAGCGGGAGTACAGCCTTTTCTACCCATCCCATACGCCAAATTGTAAGGTGGATAATATAAACAATAAAAGTCAAAGTTGGAGGTTTTACAAAACAATACGGCTTATCCACTAGACACTATCACGCCACCTATTGTACTTAAACGTGAAGTTTGCAAGGATGTGAACCAATTACCCACATAAAATTTAAACATATCCACTTGATCCTACTCTTGGTAAGCCGTATATGCTTAATGCAACCATGACTGCGACGTACCCACTTTCTACGTTGGCTCATGGGCGTAACATGTGCTGGACTACTTGCCTCTTTCTATAAGGATTCACAGGCGCATTCATGGAACACTAATCGTCCTTCGGCATATTCATGGGATACTACTCCTATCCTGACGTATCTTCTTAATACTCCTAACATGTAGGCGTATGTGGGGGTAAGTAGACACAGCTTTTCATCCACCAAATACTTCTTCCCCGTTGGCGTATACACTTGATGCTCCCAGAATTATGGCGTATCCAAGCAACATTCCCTCCTTATGTTCGTGAATGTGGCTTATCCCATGATACTACTTAGTCTTTGGCGCATCAACTGGACACCACTCCTTCCCTGACGCATCTTCCTAATGCTACTTGGTTGTAGGCGTATCAAGGGGGTCGTAGACACATTTATTTTCTTTAGCATCTGCCCAATACTTTTTTTTGAACCCAAAACGCAAACTCTACTTGAAGTGGTGTTTTGAACCCAAAACACTATTTTAAGTGGTGTTTCCTTTTCTTTTTTTTTTTTTCTAAATATGTATTTGCAAACACTATTAAAAAATTATAATAAAATGGTCAATTCAAATTGTGTTTTTTTTTTTAGTCTGGCGGCATGATTTTTAAAAAATTGGGGTTGGCTCCCGATTTTTAAAAACCAGGATAAGTTAGGGTTGTAAACAACCATAAACCAGAAACCCTAAGATCGTATATAGTTTATTCGTTATTCTGAATATTTCTAAAATCCAAAATGAAAACGTTGAACCTCAAAAGTTAACTGTTGAACTCCTAAAAAAATACAGATAAAATTTATAAATTTTAATTAAAAAATTGAAAATTTCTAAACCCCAAATGGAACTTGTTGAACTCCAAATAAAAATTATTTAACCTAAAAGGAAATACCAATAAAAAATTTGAAATATTAATATTTTAAAACCCCCACCCCCACCCCCGCCCCAAATGCCATTTCCAATAGCGTCCCCCCTACTCTATGTAGCGTCCATCCCCTTTTCCCTGAAAACGCTACATTAGCGTCCTCACCCTCTTTTCTCCCTAAACGCTACACGATGCAGCGTCAATAAAAAAATAATTTCGAAACGCTAGATGATACAGTGTAATATTTGGGGCTAATTTTATGAGTTGTGATATTTTGGACCAATTAGTTTAGAATTGTGATATTTGGATCATTTTCTTGCATAATTATATAATTTTTTTTTGGTCAAGTAGCACAATTATATAAAATTATTATGATATATAGAAAATTTTCTCTAAATTTGTAATCAAGGACTTATGAAAAAGTTTAGCCAATTATACAAAATCTTATATATTAAATATGTGTAGTCTATTTAAAAATTTGTTTTAAAACATTTAATATTTCATACTAGTTTTTTTAAAATATAGGAGTAAGAATGGAACAATCGTGGAACAGCTGATAAAATCAATATATATATATATATATATATATATATATATATATATAAAGGAGGATATGCTGGAGTTTAGGTGGCGCTCTAAGATCGTCTCAATCTATTTTTCTAATTTTTTTAGAGTTTTGGAATTTTAAATACTAATATATATATATATATATATATATATATACTCCCTCCGGCCATTAGTTCACATAAGGGTCCGGGCACGGAGACCAAGAAAATATATAAAGAAAGGGGTGAAAAGTGAGAAAATTGAGTAAAGTGGTGGGACCCATAAATATATAATGTATAAAGTAGGTATAGTTGAGGAGAAAAGTGAGTAAAGTGGTGGGACCCATAAATATATAATGTATAAAGTGGGTATAATGGAGAAAAGTAGTGGATGTAGTTGATTTTTATATATATATAATTTTACTATTTTAGGAAAGTTTTGAAATGTGAAGAATTGGATGGGACATCCCAAGAAGGAAAGTGTGAAGAATTGGATGGGACAGAGGGAGTATATATATATATATATGAGGATATGTGGGAGTTTAGGTGGCGCTCTAAGATCGTCTCAATCTATTTTTCTAATTTTTTTAATGTTTTGGAATTTTAAATACTAATAAATAAGAAACTATCTATCGTACTAGAAGTAGAATAAGTGATATATGAGTTTAAGTTAATGGAGGAGAAGAGAAAATGACCAAAATGCCTATTTTTCACAAGTGTTTGCCCAAAATACTGATTTTGAAAAAAAGTGCCCGAAATACCGATGGGATACGGAGAATCGTCCTCCGTGTTAGCATGATGCGGAGCATCGTCCTCCGTATTACGTAGATACGGAGCTGCGTCTACCGTGTTATGCATGATACGGTGGACGGTGTTCCGTGTTAGGTGGGTGCGCAGCACTGTCACGGAACACGGTACAGCGTATCATGCATAACACGGAAGACGCAGCTCCGTATCATGCCCTATTACGGAAGATCGTGTTCCGCAACACGCCCCCTATCACGGTACACGATCTACCGTGTCCCGTCGGTATTTTGGGCAAACAGCATTTATTTTTGATTATTTTGGGCCATCACCCGGAGAAGAATTCGAGTTTATAAAGAAGAAATATTAATTAACAGATCCTTAGTAGAAAAGGCTTGCAAATTTATAAATGAACTCGAACTCTAATTTATAGGGAACACACATAATTATAATAGGAATCAAAATGAATCTCTCTATATATATAGTCAAATTCATAATTCTTATTTGCAATTTTACACGATTGAATAATTTTTTTTATTTTTAGATTTAGTTGTGTTTACACTATTTTTTTATGTGTAATGGAAATTTATTTTTCTTAACATATGTTTTATATGAATTTTTTTGTGCAGAGGAACCCATCGAATTTATATCTTGGTAAGGTATATCCTTTTCGGTATTTTTTTTGTAAGATGCTTTTCGGTGACAAGATTGGTAGAGCTTAGTACAGTAACAATGATTTAATATTATGATTTATTCATTTGTCATTATATGCATATGATTAAAAGTTCTATTGGAAGTAGAATAGGAGTTCGAATTTATAGAGAATAAGACTTCGAATTTATAGAAAAAAACATATAATTATAAGTTCTATTGGAAGTAGAATAGATGTTTGAATATATAGAGGAGACATATAATTAAAAATTTTATTGGAAATAGAATACAAGGAACGATAGTGACATCTTTTACAAAATTATAAAATTATATATTTTTTATACAAGTTATTTATACTTCTATTAGGAATTTTTTTTCATAAATCCAATACTAATTTCATTAAAAAAAAGTATTCGTATTTATAAAGAAAAGAACTTATGTGTTAATATAATAAAAGAACATTCTTATACGGGAACCCTAAATAAATACAGGAGTATTTATAATATAAAGAGAAAATAAGATGTTTTTTATTTTTTAAAACTCCATAAATTTTAGAAAACCTGGAGAAAATAAAAATTGGAATTCACTTTATTTTTAGGTTTTGATTTTAAGGAAAAAAGTTGTATAAGATAAGTATCATCAATAATATGTAATGAAGTTGGAATTTTGATCCCAAACGAGAGCGGTTTGAAATGTGTTTAACGGGAAGACGGCTCACTAGAAAAGATTGTATCAACTATTAGAATTTGATATTGATGATATAAATTTTATTTCATTTTTAGGATTCGATTTTTATGGATAAACATTGTTATACAAGTAATATATGTAAAAACTAGGGCTTTAATCTTACGAGAGAGCGGCTCAATAGGAATAACCATGCTTAACGAAAATGTGTTTAACGGGAAGACGTCTCGCTAAAAAAGATTGTATCAGCTTTTAGAATCTGATATTGATGATATAAATTTTATTTCATTTTTTGGATTCGATTTTTATGGATGAACATTGTTATACAAGTAATATATGTAAAAGTTAGGGTTTTGATCTTACGAGAGAGCGGCTCAATAGGAATAACCATGTTTAACGAGAAAGCAGTTCATTAAAGAAAACCGTGTTGAATATTAAAATTTAATATTGATGATATAATAGAAAATAAAAATATTTAAATTTTTTAGAATTTTAGAATTTTAGATATTAATAACTAAAAAACTATCTTTTAACATTTTAGAAGCATAATAGGTGTTCAAATTTATTGAGAATAAAAATTTGAATTTATAGAGAAGACATATAATTAAAAAATTTATTGGAAATAGAATTGGTATTTGTAAAACATATAATTAAGAGTTTTATTGTATGTAAAATATGAGGTCTAATTTATAAATAAGAAGAGTTTGAATTTATAGAAATTTCATATAATTAAAAATTAATTGGAGGTAAAAAAGATGTTTGAATATATAAAGAATACATATAATAAAATGTTTTATTGGAAGTAGAATACGAAGACGGTGAAGACGTCTTATACGAATTTTTAAAACGATGTATTTTTTTTTCCTAGAAATCATTTATTTTAATTTTTTTATACAAGTTAATTATACTTGCATTAGAAAAATATGTCCATAAATTCAATTATTCCCGTAATGAAAAGTCTTCACATTTTTAAAAATTGATGTGTTAACATAAGAGAAAAACATTACCATGCGGAAGCCGTAAATTAATACAGGAATTTTCATAATATACAGAAAATATAAGATATATTTTCATATTTTAAAACTGCATAAATATTAGAAAGTTTAAAGAATGTAAAAATTGGAATTTATTCTCTTTCAAGGTTTTATTTTTTAAGAAAAAAAGTTATTTCATAAAACAAGTGTCATCAATAATATGTAATGAAGTTAGAATTTCAGTTTCAAATAAGAACGGCTCGAAATATGTTTTAACGGGAAGACGGTTCACTAGAAAAGATTGTATTAGAGCATCTCCAATGGCAACATGTATAATGGTTGGCTAAAAAAATTTAAATTAGGAAATAATAAAATTTTTACATAAGGGTGACAAGTAAAACTCCAATGAACATAGCTATAATGAAATTGTGTATATTTTTGCTAAGGGTTTATGTTGGTTCAACAAATATAGCCAACCAAGTAGGATTGTCTATAATTTTTGCTAAGGGTAATTATGCATTGGAGTGTATTTTTTTTACATATTCTCTATTTCATGCCACCTAATATGCCAACTAGGATAATATTGCTAAGGGTTTTTCCCCATTGGAGATGCTCTTAGCTATTAGAATCTGATACTAATGCCATATTTTTTTTTATTTTTAGGGTTCAATTTTTATGGATAAAAATTATTATATAAATCTTTATAATATATGTTAAAGTTGGGATTTCGGTATTAATAAGAGAGTGACTCAATCGAAAAGAAATCAGTTCATTAGAAAAGATTATGAAATTACTAAAATTTAATATCTTTTATTATAATACCCGAGTCTACCAATGCGCAGTTAACCAATCAGAAAACTATGAATTATTATAGAACCAATCAGAGCTGACTTCTAAATTTTAGACCAACCATGTTATATTAAGAATTTTCCTTATTTACATTCTCACCACACCTCATTAATCATGGTAAGTTAACACTTCTAATTTAAATACTGTATTGATTTTATTTAACATATCCATATATACATATTTTTTAAATAAAAAAATTACTAAAAAAATCACTATTTTAATTTGAAATCAATCACGATATATAATATTACATATTCTTTATTATAATACCTGAGTCTACCCATACGTAGTTAACCAATCAGAAAATTATGAATTATTTTAGAACCAATAAGAGCTTACTTCTAAAATTTAGACCAATCATTTTATATTAAGAATTTTCTTTATTTACATTCTCACAATACCTCATTAATCATGGTTAGTTAACACTTCTAATTTAAATAAAATAATTATTTTATTTAACATATCCATTATTACTTATTTTTTAAATCAAAAAAAAATTACTAAAAAATAACTATTTTAATTTGAAATTAATCACGATATATACTATTATATATTTTAAATTAAGTTTCATAATTACTCATTCATTATTAACCACTCTTTTAATATAAATCCAATCACAATCATATTATCATACATTACAATTTGATTTTCATAATATATATTATACAATTATAACCGCTTTTAAACGATTTTAATCTAACTCAACTAGAAATTTTAAAAAAAAACGAATTTGAAATCAGATTTTAAATAACTTGGATAAAATCCATACCTTCAAATAATCGATTTGTTTTTAAAAACTCGAAAATATATTTATTCATAGTTTGAAAATAAAATTAATTAATTAATGCATACAAGCGAACACTACATATATTTTAATTATTTAAATTATGAAATATACGCTAAAAGAGTATTATTATTGGTTGGTGAAGAAATTACCAATCAAAAAATAAAATTATTTTAGAGTCAATCATAATTCACTTCTAAATTTTCAATCAATCAATCATATACAAAACTTTTATTATTTATCATGCTTATTCTAATTTAATAATCGCGGTTAAATTAAATTTAAATATAGTACTATCTTGATTTAATATAGTACTATCTTGATGAACTAAGTGTTTGCATCAATTCTCCTTCTGCTTAAATCCTATCAATTTTGGTTAAGGTACTACTTTGTATCTTTTTATTAAATGATAGACGATACTTGGATAGATTATTTTTTTTATTTCGATTATATGTATGTATCGTATGTTTTGTATTTTATTATCCAATAAAATCAACAGAAAAATTATTTTGATAAAAAAATAATTGAAAACGATTTAGGTTTTCATCATCCCCATTTCAAATCCTCCCAAGGTTACTTCCCATTAGAATATTCAGTGGAGCTTCAATAATTCTGTGACTTACTGAATTGTAGAAATCAATACTTACCACGTTACACCGAATTATTTACATTATTAGACGTGTCTATAGATAAATGGCTTTTATTTAAAAAACTGGGTTGCCAATGTTATCATTCATAACCTATATGCATGATCACTAAAATATATATTGTATCATTGTCCATACATTTAAAAATACGATACTGGAGGGGTCAATGCCCATATAAGATCAGTTTCTTAATTCCTCTGAAGCAAAATTAGACCCCTATAAGTTGATCCTTGAAAAAACCACACAAGTCACATTCAATGAAAATGCATTCTATAGTTTTTTCTTCAACACATCAATAAAAAATCTATTTCCTTCGTCAACTTAATTTCTAATGAATTTAGTATTGTATATATTGCTATTTCACCAACTTAATATTTAAAGGTACATAATAAATGATCATAATCATTCAGAAGGCATCTTGAATTCACAACCCGAATCAATGAGAAAAGGTATGGAAACAATCTTAAAACCATTAATTGTCATTTATTTTGAACCATTTTTTAATATAATTATCATTCAAAATCAAACCCATTCATTTTTCTATAATTATCATTTTGATTATTTGTCCTTAAATTTGTTTTTTGGTTTCCTATTAATTAAAAATTCCAAGAATGTAAAGTAAATTAATTAGTAAGTCCACATTAAAATTAATATTAATTTAGATGTACTAATAGTTAAATAAAGGCTTTATAATTATCTTTCAAAATCAGAACCATCCATTTTTTTCATTATTAGCATTTTAAATATCCGTGTTTAAATTTAGTTTGTGGTTTGCCATTAATTAAATGAAATACAGGAATGTAAAGACAATTGCTTAGTAAGTTCGCAATTGATATATTATTAAATTAGATGTACAATTAATTAAATATATATAAATTTGATGTGATGCATGTGTAAATAAAATCTTGATTTCAAAGATATATTTAATTATTTTACTATTTCAAAATTTATAAATTTTATATTTTTTTATATCTCATATTTTTCTCCGCTTCTTACCTTTTTCACCTCTATCTTTTACAAGATAGACAAATCGATGCTTATGAAATATATGTGTAAACTTGACAAATTAAAATAAATTGAAACTATAACATTGTAAATTTTGTTTATGGTCTGTTGTGAGACTAACAGATAAATCTACAGCAAAAAATTAGTTTATCTACTTTTTTGAGATTATACCACACCCTGATGTGCATCCTTATTTCTTCCTCAAGCTAAGTATGACTATCGTAGTTGTATATCTATGAAGTGTTTGTATTTGACAATTTAAATTATTAAATTGAGAAAAGTTAATGTTTGTTAATGATGTCGTTTTTTTATAAGAGTTAATCACTTTATGTATCTACTTTTGATTTCCTTATTAACAAAAATACCTACACACTTATTCACACACACATGCATGTTCCAAATTAAAGCATATAACTTTTTTCAACTTAATAATACTTATATTAATATATTTGTTCGTGTGTCGAATACATATTATGCCACAATTTTGTTGTTGTCATAGTAGTAATAATAACCACCTATCTATATTCTCCAAAATCATTTTTATACTTTTGTAGTCAACTTTAACATAGGGACTCTATAAGCTCAAGTCAATAAATTATATAATCTAAGATGTTCAAATTTATTCTTTTCTTATATTTGATGAATTTACATAATTGTTGGTGGATCCTAAATATGAATGACTTTCATGTCATAGTTAATGATTGTCATTGCATATCCGATAATATAAGGTGAATTTTATTTTTAATTTTTTGGAAAATAAATTTTCCATTTTATTTTATTGGCAGGTTACCAAAACATACACAAACAAGGCAAAAAAGGATATGTTATTAATGGGATGTGTGCCCTCAATAAAGTACTTTATGGTGTATGGTTGCAAACTTTTGTTGCCGCATTTGCATTCGAAAAAGTAAGAAAATATATGATAAGTAAAGTCGTTTGACCTGTGTCGTTAACAGTATTTGTAATATTTTTATGACCTTTAAGGTCAAGCACAATTTTTTCTAAGGAATAGTTAGAAAATTACTGAATAATATATACTCCCTCCGTCCCACTCATTTATTTACATGTTTTCAACATTGCTTGACACACATTTTAAGGTGTATATAAATTATAGTTCCATAATTTATTTTTAAAATTTTTTTTTGAATAAAAATTTAAACATTAAATTTCTATTTAAAAAGAAAAAAAAAATAAAAATAAATTATGGAACTATAGTTTCTAGGAGCTTTAAAATACCTGACACGCCTCTGTCCTTCAATGTAAACAATTCAGGGGACAGAGAGAGTATAACTTTTTTATTTGATTAAAATTTATTATTTTAGTCTCTATTAGTGACATAACAAACATATGTATGAGTTTGAAAATTATATTTATGTTGATATCTGACATATTATGATGGAAAATTAACTAACTATATGTATGTCTTATAGGATAGGATTTTGACGGTCTTGCAGATACATTGAACCATGAAGTTACATCTATATATAATAGGATTGATCGGTTAATAGTTTGTTAAGGTCACTAGCAACGAGCTACTTCAATACGATGAAATTTCCATTTTACTTGACTCAATCAGTTTATTATAACACTCACTCAATCAATTTCTTATTTCTTATTATTTTCCTTAATATAATTTATCCATTGCACAGGTAAAAAATTATAAACAAATTTTTGAGACTTTTCTTGAATTCCAACCAGACTATTTTATGAAATTAATAAAGTAAAAACTGAACAAGAAACAAAGTTACTAAAAGTAATTTATTTGCAGTGTAGTTAGGGCTATACAACATTTTGATCTAGACCGGTAAATTAGACTGGACCAGCAAGATTATATATAAGCAGTCCGGTCTTAGGTCCTTCAAATCAAAAAATCCAATTTTTCCGTCATGTCCGGTACAAATCCTGAAAAAATCCGGATCGGATCGAAGTTTGTGAATATAATTATTTTCATATTACTTTATTTCTTAAATTATATAATAAAGATATTAAATATTTAAATACATCATAAATTGACAAACTAAATTAGTAGATAATAAATGGATGAAATAGTAGAGATCAACATTATAATCTAAATAATTAAATGTCATACTTCATACGATAAATAATTGACATTCACATGTTTAGAAATTGCGATTATTTAAAAATAAAATAAAATATGATATGGACTTCAATTTAAAACATATATTACTTGCAATATAATTTATCTATTTAAACTTTTAATAAACAAAAATAATATTATAAAAATTAATTTTTTATGTAAAAATTAATAACCGGTTAAGTCCCAAAACCGAATATAATAGGTCTGGTCTTTGGTCTAAGAAATTGGGAGAATCCGGTCTTTGGTCGATCCGTGTCTATCCGATCTGGTCCAATTTTGGACATTTGTGAAACCCTATGTGCAATATAACATGACTATTTGGCAGTCTCCAAAGGTCGAATTGGAGGTCCAATTAGTAGTATAACATAAAATGTCTTAAAACTATTTGAAAAAAAATAAAATGACAAAATAATTTATTTTTTGATACTTATATATATTTTTGGTAATTGTCTAATACTTCTTTTTAGAATTTTGCGTTCGGTGCGTAGCACGGGTAAAATGCTAGTTGATAATATAATATAACGTAAATATGTATTAATTTTTTTTTGGAATAATTTAATGTCGCCGCGAATCGCGGCTTTATCGACTAGTGTATTATAAAAATATAAAGCCCAATCAATATTCCCCTGTTCTCTAATATTTCAAGCCCAATCATCATTCCGATACAAGTCCAGAAAGTATTAGTCCGTACCCATACCCAGCCCAACTTATTTCGTTTCTAAATTGATAATTGATAATCTAATCGTCGTGTGATTTTACCTACAGAGAGAGAGAGAGAGAGAGAGAGAGAGACGAGATGTCTGACGATTTGATATTGAACTCGTCGTGTAGTGGCTGCGGATCGATGACTGAATTGTACGGAAGCAATTGCAAGCACTTGACTTTATGCGTCTCTTGTGGAAAATCGATGGCTGAGAAGCGTACCAAGTGCTATGATTGCGGTGCCACCATCACTCGTTTAATTAGGGTTTGTTCCCTCTTCCTAATTGTATAGTGCATCGTAATTTCGATAAATTAATACTCGATAAAGTAATAACTGAATTCTCCGGTCTCGAGGCTGTGCTATTTCTCGAAAGAGGTTTAACTTAATGTATGTGTTTAATTTGTAATCTCGATAAATTAATTAGGTGATAGAGTAATAACTGAATTCTCCGGTCTTGAGGTTATGCTATCTATCAAAAGAGTTTTAGTTAAGTGTGTGCATTTAATTAGTATATTTACAGCGTGATCTCGATAAATTAGTATGTGATAAAGTAATAACTAAATTCTCAGCTGTTTATCAAGAGAGGTTTAATTAAATGTATGTTACAGACATCTACAAGAAGACCTACTTACTTGTATTGAGCTGATTCATGAGGTTTTACTGTATAGTTGTATTATTTAAGTCCATTTCAGCTCTGATTGCTTCTTCTTTTTTTTCTTTGAAGTTTAATTTCTGTAAGATGATGATTTGTTTTGGAGTAGGAATGTGTTGTTATGGTGAACTAGTTTGGGAACAACTTGTGGCAGTTGTGGTGATTGTAACTCGAAGGTTTTTCGATTTTTGTGAAATTGAATGGTCTAGTCAAATGTTATACCTCACTAGGTCCCAATGATGTTTTCTATGTAACATAGCTATGCTTATTTCTGAACTCTGTTATTGATTCTACACCATGAATGTTTATCCTAATTTACGTCTACAATTGATGATACTTGCACATACGTAAACCAATTTTTGAAAAAAAGTGTCAGTATAATAAGTATTAGATAAGCATTGAGACATGAGAACCTTCGTCAAAATGAATGGAATTCCCTCCTTAACTGTTGAAGGAGAAAGGGAAACTAGTGCATTCTTTCACCCCCCACAAAATAAATAAATTTGTAGATTGTTAAATTGCACACTGTAGATGATTATGTTTCACATTGTCTCAGCATGTGGTTAATGCTTGGAAATTTTTCCTACATCGCTACCTTAAGTCACAAATTTGTGTCCTATATAAGTCTGTCCCATATTTATTTAAACTGACCCTCACTACTGTGTAATGTCCTATGTGACGAATTTAGGAATATAACGTCCGGGCCTGCTCTAGCACCGACAAGAATTATTTCATTGGTAGATTTGTGAGTGGTTTACCAAATTTTTCAAAGAAAAAGAACTCTGAGAAGTGGTCTATTCAAAAGGAAGGGGTACAAGGGCGCCAACTCAGTGATGCACTAAAGGTACTCTCTTTTAGTTACTATCGATGTGACATTTTTTAAAAAGATTTCATGTATAAAATTATCGTTTTTTTAATAATAAAGGATAGTTATTATACCATAAACTGAATAGATGGTTCTCTCATGATTTCATAAGGACTACACACACATAGATTTCCTGATAAACCTTCTATTTCATTTTTAAAGAGTGCTTTAGTTTTGGTAAATAACTTTGACTTATACATGCTTCTTATCATCCGTTGATATGTGCTTTATCTAAGCAGTGATAGAAACTAGCGCATTTACCAGGGGAGGCCTCAGCCCTACCTGGTTTTGATAAGCTTTAAATGTATGTATACATGTCTGTGTGCACGCGCACACACTCTTTTCTTTATGGTTATAACTTATAAGTGTTGGAAGTAAATTCCTTGAAATCCAATATAGATTTTTCTTTTTTTAATTTTGTTGTCATTAATCAGCTGGACATTCCTATATCTAGAAGAAATATCTTAGCAAGTGATGACGCCCATTTTTTTTCCAGGTTTATACTTTCTTATGTGTTCGAAGAATAACATATCTGAAATAAATTGGACATGGATTTGTTGAGCATAGTCAGTCCTATCTGTATGAATCGGTTGAAGTCTTCAATAGGGTCAGAGTTAGTTAAAGTGAACTACGTGGATAAGTCAAAAGGTAGTTGATTTTAAATCTAAAAATTTTCGAGTTTATTTGCATTTTATTATGTTGTTTTTTAAATAGAATTCTGTTAAAAGGTATTCTCAAGTTGAGAACTATTACAACTTTGTCTCTGTAAATCGCTGATGTTCTAGCTAGGGTTTCATATTTCTGATTGTTTTTACGACTAATCTCTATATTCTCATAAATTCTACATTTCTACTTCTATCTATTTGATTCCAAGCAGATTATCAGTGCTTTGTTCTAGTACTGATTGAATATGTGCTTAAGATTCGGTTTGAAAGTTGTATCGAACTATATTCAGTATGATATGATGTTTCTTAGATTCACTTATGCATACTTCCTATAATCATAGACATGGTTATCACGATGCCAAGTTGAGCCAAGTAGAACTTCAAGAAGACTAGTCGACAAGTTGTCTGACTAGTCGTAACAAGTTGACAGGTCTTTCATATACATTAACTTGTTAGATGTACTATATAATAAATACACATCAATTTCATTGTTTAAATTGAAAGTAATAGAAAGAGTTATGCTTGCATTAGATTAATCTAAAGTCTGTTTGTATTGTATGTGTTTATAAACTTTTAGAACAAAAACTGATTTTAACCCCTTTTTTGATTTTGTATCCCGGTTTTTGTTAATCTAGTTTTTTCTTTTTAAATCTTGACTTGATGACAATTGACAAGGTGTCTTCGTGATAACCATGGTCATACGAGCAATTGTGCATGCTTTTAGTTACCGGAATGTTTCTATGTAGTCACCTTTTTGTTGTTACATGCTGCTGCCACAATAATTGTTTACTGACTATTTTCAGATGTTCCAGTAAATCTTTAATAAAGACAATATTAAACTCAGCAAGAATTAAGACGTACACAATATAAGTGTTATATGCTTCAGTGATTATGCTTGCAAGAACAGACACACATACATATTCATGCATGTAGACATGTACGTTATTATAAATATTTCGATTCCAGTTTTGTGACTGTTAAGATTGAAGAATTGAAATAGTATTGGTAGATCAATTATGTGACATACTAGGTAGCGTTGGATTATGATTCAGTGATTATGCTTGCAAGAACAGACACACATACATATTCATGCATGTAGACATGTAAGTTATTATAAATATTTTGATTCCAGTTTTGTGATTGTTAAGATCGAAGAAATGAAATAGTATTGGTAGATCAATTATGTGACATACTAGGTAGCGTTGGATTTATTGTTTCATGTTAGAAGTTAGAACATGTCATGATGTACACTAGTTGGTTAGTATCTGAATTTGGCATCTAAGTTATTCCCCAGAAGAACCACTGGCCTGAAACATAATGTTAACTCAAGGATATACCAGTTAACTCATCAAAGTAGTTGTTTTGTAGTTGTGTTTGGACTCTATAGCCAATTAATATTGTTATGCTGATTTGTAGGAGAAATACAAAAACAAACCTTGGCTCCTAGAGGATGAAACTGGCCAATTTCAGTACCATGGTGTTCTTGAGGGTGCACCGTCAGCAACATACTACCTACTAATGCTGCAAGGAAAGGAATTTGTTGCAATTCCTGCTGGTTCATGGTATGTGGGACCTGAGATGCTGTTTTCTCTGAATAGCTCGTAGTTGTAGATAGTTTTGCTTTGTGACTGAAGTCTGACTGTTATTCATTGCCTTTCTTTAGGTACAACTTCAACAAAGTTGCACAGTATAAGCAGCTTACTCTGGAAGAAGCCGAAGAGAAAATGAAAAACAGACGGAAAACAGCAGATGGGTATGAAAGATGGATGATGAAAGCAGCAAATAATGGGGCTGCTGCTTTTGGTGAAGTCGAAAAGTTTGATGACAAAGAGAGCGGAGGTGGTGGGGGAAGAGGACGTAAAAAAACTACTGGTGATGATGATGACGAAGCTAATGTCTCGGACAAGGGTGAGGAAGATGAAGAAGAAGAGTCCGCAAGGAAAAATAGACTTGGGCTCAACAGGAAAGGTGGTGGTGGTGATGATGATGAAGAAGGTCCTAGAGGAGGCGACTTTGATTTTGATGATGATGATATTGAAAAAGGTGAGTGTAATATGTATACATTGTTACACACATGAAACTTCCAGGATCACATTTTATCTATATGGGTTTAAATGGTCAGTAATTTGTGAATACAATAATTAAACAATGCTGAAATCTAGACCTGGCAAAACGTGTCGTGTCGTGTACTTTCGTGTCGTGTACATCCGTGTATCGTGTACTTAGAGGCAGACACGGTACACGACACGAATTAGTTTCGTGTACCCAAAGTGAGACACGATACACGACACGATTAGTTTTGTAAAACACGAAACGGAACGAATGTACACGGAATTTTCCGTGTTCTTTTCGTGTACACGAAACGGAACGAATGTACACGACACGAATATACACGAATATACACGAATTATACACGAATATACACGAATCACGATTGAAATTCAATTTTAATCGTGTCTTTTGTTTATAAAAAATTCAATTTTATTTTATATTTTTACTTTTTTTATTTTTATGTATGTATATATATATAATATTATTATATACTTATATATATTTAAAATATTTATTTATTTAGGTATTTAATTCGTGTACTTTCGTGTCGTGTCGTGTACCTAAGGGTAAACACATATCCATATCCATTTAGGACTCGTGTTTTTTCGTGTCGTGTACTTTCGTGTTCGTGTATCGAAAAGGTGAACCCATATCCATATTTTTCGTGTCGTTTTCGTGTCGTTTATTCGTGTCGTATACCAAATTGCCGGCTCTACTGAAATCAAGTCCCTGTAAGTGTGTCATATCATGCAGTTATATTTCTTCATATGTGTACTATGTTACTTATGTCAAAAAGAAACTGTCAGTTTGCCTTTGTAAAAATATGTGTTGATTGTGCTAATACTCTTTCTTGTAGCCTTAAGATTTTTTAGTATGCAGATGCAGTGAAGTATGAAGTCTACTTTCGGTGCTAACCAATTGTTTGAGTTCTATATAATAAAGTTTTTGTATTACACTGCTTTTCAGTGTCAGTAATTCTTCATTATTTGAGTCGACCTGGCTGTGCATTTCATGAAGTTCACTTTGGGGTTTTCTAATTTAGCTTTCAAGCGACACGTTATATAATAGCTCTTGATGGAGCTCTAAATTTTAAGATTTTGGTGTTGACTATTACTAGGGGATGACTGGGAGCATGAAGAAATTTTCACAGATGACGATGAACGTGTAGAAAATGATCCGGAGGAGCGCGAAGATTTGGGCCCAGAAATTCCAGCTCCTCCAGAAATTAAGCAGGTATGTCTAGTTTTGTTGCGGTAACTTTGTATTAATTTTGGTAAATTCCTTGACAGCACAATATTTGCTTGATAGATTACTGCTGGTATTGGATAGTCATGTTCTACTCTTCTTATGTAATAAGTTTGAATAGAGTTCCATTAAGATATAAGGTAATGGTATCTGTTGTTAGTATGCAGGGGTGGACTTATATTATACTGAGCTGTGACAGCCAAAAAAACATTTCAATTATGTGATTAATTTGCTTTTGGTCCAAGAAAATGTGATAATTATGTGATTTTTCTTTCAAGAACATCAATAATGTATACGAGATATTAATATAACTTATCCCTGTCACATGGAAAATTGCCTAGTGATGATTGTCAGCTGGGTGTAGGATTCAAATTGAGTTCTTAACGTGTTGGATACATTTGCTATTTGATATGTGCATTTAGGATGAAGAGGACGAAGAAGGTGAAGAAAAGGAGGGTGGATTGAGCAACTCTGGTAAAGAGTTGAAGAAATTGCTGGGACGAACCAATGGGCTAAATGAATCTGATGCTGAGGATGACGATGACGACGACGACGATGATGAAGTAAGTTTCAACTATTTATAAATGGAAAATGTTCTCACTGCACTAATAAAATACAGCGGCACTTGGATCTTTATTTGAAAAAAGCCCAGGTTCCTGGTGCAGTATTTCATGATGTGTGATGACCGTTTTTGTAAAGTACTAATGCAGATCTAGAGGGAAAATGAGGGAATGGTATTAATAATAGCCCTAATTATGTCATGAAAAGGATTTCCTAATAAATTATCGTCTCACAAGATAGTAAAATCTAAGCTGACAGTTGTATAAAATGACATAATGTCCTTCATTCTGAAACTATAATTTTAAACTCCTATAATCTCTTGAATGTGGCAAAAAATTAGTCCTTAATGTACAATCTGGCAAATAACACTTGAGGTTGCTGTACATTTCGAAGTAAAACAATAAGTAAATAGTATATTTACTATTAACTCCATGGTTTCTTCAATTATCATAGAAAACTCTTGAAGTTCCCAACTTTAGTAAGGAAATGCTTGCTGTTTCTGGGCTGCCAGCGGCATAAACTTGTCGTCTGGCCTTAAAAGTACCAACATAATTTTGGTACTTTGTGTTGGAAAATCGAAGATTGTAGAAAGATAGTTGAGCTAAGTTCATTAGTTATGTCAAAAAAAATATTTTTTTCCCCTGATTGGGCCTATATGTTGAGCCATGTTCTAGCATACATCCTGATTCCTGTTCACAACATTATATGATATCAAAATTTCCTAAGTTATCTTTAGTACCAGCTTTGATGATACAGTTGCTCTGGTTTGTGCAGGAAGATGAAATTTCAGCTTCCCCTGTACTAGCTCCAAAGCAGAAGGATGCCCCCAAAGAAGAACCTGTTGATAACAGTCCTTTGAAACCAATTTCTTCAGCACCTGCTCGCGGGGCCTCTTCTACTTCCAAGTCTGCAAAGGGAAAGAGAAAGGTGTCTAATGATGATGCAAAGGCTGCTACAGTTGTTCCTTCCAAAAAAGCAAAGACAGAAAATGTACGTTTCTGCAACGTACTTGTGTGCATTTATGCTTAATATCCTGCTTTCAAGATCTAGTGCGCAGTGCGGCCAGTGCCTACTGCCTTAGGGTTTAAACAAGCTTTCACCTTTCTTAGATAGAAAAGGTGGCTATATACTTAACTTTGGTGATAATCAGGATCATTACATAGAAAGCAAAGTGTTAGGTACGGTAGATAGTTGTGTTTTACCTAATTGTTTGCTCTATATTCTGAATCCTATTTCAGGATGTCAAGCCCGTAAAAGAAGAACCAGTCTCCACTTCAAAAAAGAGCACTCCTAAAAAAGGTGCATCGTCAGTACCCACCGAATCTGGGTCAGCAGTAGCTGGACCTGTCACGGAAGATGAAATTAGGGCCGTATTGACACAGGAAAAACCGGTGACCACACAGGATCTTGTTGCCAAATTCAAATCCAGACTAAGATGCAAAGAGGTATGTTATTAGTATTAATTTATTAGAGCCTTCTCAGTGCTTTTACTGAAGGTAAAAATGGTTCATGCAAGGGACGTAGGTAAAGTGAGAGTCTTCGATAAACAATCAGTTCTCTTTATAATTAGCAGCTATAACCCATTGGGTTATAGGTTCCACGTAGAACCACTTAAAATTAGAACTCTTAGAACTACTTAATATATTATGTTGTAGAACATTATGAATTTTTATAGTACTTTAATTATCATCAATTATTTTTTTCAAAATTATTTTATTAAAACATATTATAATGATGAAGTACAAGTTGAGTTACGTGAAAATAATTTATTCTTTAACAAAATTATGTTTTTTAGAAAACAAACTATTGTGTACTGCATAAGTACACCATACTCTCTAATTATATATGTGTGCTACAACAAAATTAAAATATCGTATACTGCAGCAGAACGAATAAATCTCAATCGTTGATTACACATAATTCACGGTTGAGATTAGTCCTAAGTTCTAATTTAATATTAATTTAATATAAAGTTCAAATTTGAACCTAACCCATAACCCATTTCCAAATTATGCATGTGATTTTTAGCCAGACTTTTGCAAACTGGCTGATACTTCCTTTTCCTGGACCATAGTACTGCAGTACTTTAATTTACTTGCAAAGAGGAATAGAAGAAAACCAAACAAGGAACAGAAAAAAAAAATAGAAGAAAAATATAGAAAAGGTGGTACATGGTTCAGTTTTATTAACATTGTTTGATAAGTTACAAGATTTAGGGCTATGATTTGCAGGACAAGGATGCTTTTGCGCTTATACTAAGGAGAATTTCAAAGATACAGAAAACCACCAACGGAAAAAGCTTTGTAGTTCTGAGAGAAATGAAACCTGATGCTTAGGAGTGGTGCCATGCCTTGATTTCAAACTCATTTTTCAATCAGGCAGTTCTAATGTTGTAGTCTTGTGGTACACTATGGTCAACTATAATTCGTTCACAGCAAGTTGATTTGAGCAGTGGAATTCAGTAGGTGTTTTTCCCTTCACTGAATTTGGGATATGAATTGTAAACATTCAATTAAAAGGTGTAATAAGAGTTGTTGCAGCAAATTTTGTTTTTATGTTGTGATGAAAATATTAAGTAGCATGTAAATAAATAATGAGGTTGGTCATGGTTCGAAAGACAAAAAGAACTGTTGTTGAAAGGAGAAATGTTAAACCTTTTTCTTGCTAAAAGGTAATTTTTTTTTTTTGAGGTCTTAATTCTCAATTAAACCCCACAAATAAACGAAGTCAAAAGTGAGCTATAGAGAAATCATACTGAAGTTATCAAATGAACATTTGAACCCAACAAATAACAAAGTGAAAAGTGAGCTGGGGAAGCTTCCGATTTAATTTTCTCCCCCACACTGAAGAAAAACACACTCGCACAGCGTGCAAGACCTAAAATGGTGGTGAAATTGAAATTCATAAATCATAATACACCCGTTCACACCCACAATTAATAATCTTTCACGCTTCATCAGAGTACCACGGTGAAGTGATCGTTTAACCCGGAAACAGAACGAGTAGAGTATCAATGTCAGAGCTATATATGTATGCATAGTTATCGCCTCTTAGTCTCGCGGATGCATACATAATATGAGAAGTGCTATCATTTTTTTTTTTCGATTTCTGGGTTCGATTCTCGTTTATTTCGAAATTTATAAATGAAAATATTACTTGCTTGTTAGCTACTCAGCTACGTTAAAAAAAAAAAAAAAATTTGACTACAAAACCCTTGGACCTTCAACTACTCAGTTACACTAATAATAATAATAATAATAATAATAATAATAATAATAATAATAATAATAATAATAATAATAATAATAATAATAATAATAATAATAATAATAATTTTGACCACATAATCCTCGGAGTTGGATCTTGGTATAGGCTTCTCAATGGGGAAGGAATAGTGGGGAATTCGTCTCGAATGGGGTCGGCTCGCCCGCTTAAATGGGATATGGGCAATGTTGTGAAAAGCACAAATCGGACCTAAGCGGGAAGACCACCTTCTAGCGCTTAAGCGGTAAAGCGGATGCTTAAGCGGTTTTAAAAGCGGATTATTAAACGGACCGTAAATAAATAAGTAAATATATATAATTATATGCATGTGTGTGTGTATATATATAATCATACATAATTATATAATGATTATGCAATCTTGTACCAATTATAATGACATAAATATTAAAATAAATAATATTGTAATAATAAACGCAATTACAAAATTATATTTAAATAAAAATTTAATTTTTTAAAATTAATCCGCTTAATCACGCATAAATCCGCATAAATCCGTACGAAACGCTTAAAAATCCGATTATACACTAATCGAGGCGTTTAAGACCCGCTTAGGCGGCCGCTTAAGCGGCTGCTTAATGCGCATTTTAGAACACTGGATATGGGGTGCTATGAGAATTAAATTTTTCCCCGCTTAAATATGGAGCGGGTATTTATATGATCTCCGCGGGAAAAACCTGTCCCGTCCGGATAAAATATAATATATATATATATATATATATATATATATCATATAATATTATGTTTATAATATATAATAAATTATAATTTGTGTATAATAGTTTAATATATATGTGGCTAAAATAATGTAGAATGTGTTTCAAATTATATGCATTTATTTTACTTTTAATGATATATAAATATAGGAAACTGGTCACCAGCCACAGTTGGATATTTTAATATATCCAACCAACCCATCTTATACCATTAAAACGTCCAGTCAACGGTCAGGATGAACAAGAGTTACGCTATATAATATAGCGTATACGCTCTATAATAGAGCGTAATACGCTATATTATATAGCGTAACAAAATATTCCCATTTTACCCTTAATCTGTTCCGCTTTATTATATATCTTAATCGAGAACTACACCAATTTCAGCTCAAACAGCCCTTCATGTTTTGAAATATCATTTCAAGAGTGTTCTTGAGTTTATACCCAATCTTAAATGTTAGGAATAATTCATAAGTTGTGATGTTAAGAATAGAATTTTGCTAATACTTCTTGTATATCCTGATCTTATAAAGGATTTAGCACTTTGTATAGGATATATGTGTTAAACAGTAATCTGTAGAATTTAGTCAGGAACAGTGTGTCAGAGACTACATGTCAAGAACAGTGTATCGGGGACTACATGTCAGGAACAGAGGAGCAGATCCTGATACATTAAGTCAGATCCTGATCAAATACTGATGGGATAATCAGATCCTGATGCAATGGGAAATCCTGATATCAGTCGTGTTACTGATGATATCAGTCGTGTTACTGATGATATCATTATGGATGCTGCAGAAACTGGCAAGTGCTATAAAACAGGATCTTTGTTTTGGAAAGCAAGCAAGAAGATATTGTGAAGGAAACGAATTCTCTATTGATGGAAACTATCAACTGGACGGCAGAACATTGTAATAGATAGATTATAATTCTGTTATTAGTTGATAGGTAGCAATATAAATACTCTCTCAATATCATTGTAAAAAGTGTGTGTGAGCGAATAAGTTCGTAAGTTTTGTATTCGAGAGTTCGAAACAAACAGAGAGAGAGATTTATATTGTCAGCAGCTGCTAAAGGTATTGTACACATTTGGTAGAGTTTGTATTTGATTATTTTAATACAAACAAAGTTTGATTCATTCGTTTATTCTTGTTCATATAATCAAGCAAAAATCAGACACGATTATATAACTTGTATTTAACCCCCCCTTCTACAAGTTATTCGAGTTAACAATTGGTATCAGTGCAGGTTGATTTCAAATAATCATAAAGATCTGCAATCATGTCTGGTTACAAGGATGGTAATACTAAGATCCCTATACTCAAGAGAAACGAATATACTCTATGGGAAGTGAAGATGTTGCATCACTTGGAAGCAACAGATCCTGATTATCTTGACAGAATCAGAGATGGGCCTTTTGTTCCAACAAGGCTTGTTCCTCAAGTAACTGTCGAAGGAAAAGTTATTCCAGAACATACAGCAGAGAAACCTAAATCTGAATGGACAGATAAGGAAAAGGAGAACGTTCTTAAGGATGCTAAAGTGAGAAACATACTATTCAACAGTCTTGATTCTGTTCTCACTAACTATATTCTCTCGTGTAAAACTGCTAAGGAGATATGGGACAATCTAAAGGTTCACTGTGAAGGAACAAAACCTGTCAGGAATAATATGAGGACACTTCTCATACAACAGTATGAGTACTTTGAATCCAAGTCTGGTGAGTCACTTACTGACACCTTTGATAGGTTTACTAAACTCATCAATGAGATGGCCATGCATGGTAAATATTATGACTTGGAGGATATGAATACTAAGTTCATGAAAGCTCTTCCTGATTTCTACAATGAGAAGATATCTGCAATTGAGGAAGCTAATGATCTTGATGAGATATCATTAGAAGCAGTTTATGGAAAATTGAGAGCTTATGAACTTGACAGGCAGCAGAAAAAGAGCAGGAGTGAAGGAAAGATGAAAACTGTTGCACTCACTGCTCAGTCTGAATCAAAGAAGCTTCCAGAAGAAATGTCCGAATCTACTGAAAGAGACTTGAGGAAGAAGAAGAGCAAAGAAAGTTCTGAGTCAGAGACTACAGATATAGACTCTTAAGATAATGATTCTGAATCAGAGATGCAAGAACTCTTTGCTATGTTTGCTAAAGCTTTCAAGAAAGGAAGATTCAACAGGAGAAGATTTAGCAAAGGCACTTTTCAGAAGAAAGAGGAGAAGAAGAATGACAAAGGCAAGAGTACAATTATCAAGCTTGATAAAGCCAAGATCAAGTGCTTTAACTGCAGTGAGCTTGGACACTTTGCTAGTGAGTGCAAGAAGCCTAGGAATTTAGGAAAGGGTAATGCACTCATGGTCACACAGAAGGATTGGGCAGACTCCAGTGATTATAAAGATGAATTGGATTATGATAACATTGCATTGATGGCAAGTGCTTCAGACAAGCCTGGATCTCCAAAGAAAACTTCTTCATCTTTTGTTAAGGTATCACTTCACTCTCTTGATTCGTTTGATAGCTTAGATTCTGATGATATTAGATCTATTAATGTTGAGTTTAAGAATCTTATGACTAATTTCAAAATTCTTGCTAGTGAAAAAGAAGAACTCAAGGCTAAGAATGATGAATTAGTTAGTAGAAATAATTTTCTTGAATCTTAGTTAATTCAAATGGAAGAATATAAGTTAAGTTCTGATAAAGCTAAGCATGATTATGGTGTTATTCTTGAGGCTTATGACTATGTCAGAAAAGAAATAGAGGAAGAGAGAGATGTGGTTAAAACCATTAACAATTCTGGTAAAAAGACTCAAGAAATCATTGAAAATCAAATTTTGGGTAAAGTTAATGGTTTAGGTTTTGATAAGGCTAGGCAAGAAAATACAGTAGCTATTGTCAATGATGATAGTAAAACTGAAGCACATCTAAGTCTGAAGGTAAGAAGATAGTTTCTGAACCTAAACATGTTAAATTTGTTGATTCTAAAGGTACCCCAGTTGTGCACAAAAGAATTAACAATAGCAATTCAGATGAAAGAGTGTTAGAAAAACCTAAGAATGTCAACATAGGTTTTCTGTCTAAGCCTCAGTTGAAATAGAGACTAGAAAGTATTTCAGAGTCTAGCAAGATCAGAAGAAATAGGAATGGAAAAGAAGGTATTAACAAAGAGAATAATTACAAGAATGTACCTGATGCACCTAGGAAGAAATGCTATAAATGTGGAAATCATAATCATTTGGCCCTAGACTGCAATCAAAAACCTTCTTGGAAAACTGAGTCCAGATTCCCCAAGACTCAGAGAATTCAATACCAACCACAAGAACCCTGTTATCATTGTGGTAGTTTACTTTATTCCATTTATATATGTAAGGAATATCATGAACTGTATTATGACTATTATTCTCTGAAATCTAAAACTCCTAGTCACAAACAGTTTGTGAAATCTAAGTCTAAGGTTGACTCTGTAACAGGTAAATCAAAAGCAAAATCTTCAAAGCCTGTTGGTTCAAAAGTTAGTAAGAAAGGATCCAATCAAAGTTGGGTCCTAAAAAATTCTAACTAGCTACCTTTTGTTTGCAGGGCATTGGAAAGAAGCATTCAATTATCTTGGACAGTGGATGCTCTGGACATATGATTGGAAAGAAGTCCCTGCTTACAAAGTTTGAGAGGAAAGCTGGCCCAGTAATATCCTTTGGAGATGGCAACAAAGGAGAAATTCTGGGATATGGCTCAATTATTTTGGGGAATGTCATCATAGAAGATGTAGCACTGGTTGAAGGATTGAAACACACATTTTTAAGCATAAGTCAACTGGGTGATAAGGGTTACCAATCAATCTTTAACAGTAAGGGATGCAAAGTCTTGAATATGAAGAATGAAGACATTGTTCTGACTGGTCAGAGACATGGTAACATATATGAAGCCAGCTTGAGTGACACATCTAAAGGAACTGTCAGATGTCTTTACAGCAAGGCATCCAATGATGAAATCTCGAACTGGAACAAGAATCTCTCACATATCAACTTCAAGAAGCTTAATCAACTTGTTAAGCATCATCTGGTGAGAGGCCTACCTCAGGAAAACTATGTGCAAGATGGACTTTGTGATGCTTGTCAGCTTGGTAAACAAAGAAGAACCACTTTCAAGAGCAAGACAGAAAATTCAATTACTGAACCATTTCACATGCTGCATCTTGATTTATTTGGTCCAGTAAACATTATGTCTATCAATAAGAAAAGATATGCTCTAGTTATAGTGGATGACTACACAAGGTTCACATGGGTATTCTTTCTACACAACAAAGATAAAGCTCCTCATCAAATCATTGAACTTGTTAAGAATATTCAAAATAGCTCTGAGTACAAGGTCAAAGTGCTCAGAAGTGACAATGGTACAGAATTCAAGAATTCTACAGTGAAGGAGTATTGTGCAGACAGTGGAATTACTCAACAGTTTTCTGCACCTGGAACACCTCAGCAGAATGGTATAGTAGAAAGAAAGAACAGAACTCTCATAGAGGCAGCAAGAACCATGCTTGCAGATGCAAAGCTTCCAACCTATTTCTGGGCAAAAGCTATCAACACTGCATGTTTCACTCAAAACTGTACCTTGGTAAATGGTCATGGTAAGACTCCCTATGAGATGATCAAAGGAAAGAAACCAAGTGTGAAATACTTTCACATCTTTGGATGCAAATGCTATGTCCTGAAAGTTCATCCAGAACAACTTGGAAAATTTGAAGCCAAATCGGATGAAGCAATCTTTCTAGGGTATTCAGCATCAAAAGCCTTCAAAGTATAAAATCTCAGAACTCACATTATTATGGAATCAATTCACGTTGCATTTGATGATAAGAAGTTTGGAATTTTGCAAACTGATGAAAGCCATGACAATCTGGAATTTGAAAATCTTAATTATTCTGAGATTCCCTCCAGCGATGATGAGGGTTCTCCAGAGGAAATCTCTATTGCTTCTCAAAGGAATGCTACTGTTGAGGGGGAGAAATTCAATCAAGGAGAACATAGGACTGATCAGGATCAGACTGGTCATTCAGAGTCTACTTCATCAGGAACTGATCCTTCAGAGTCTAATGAAGGAAGATCAGGAACTAGCAGCAGTACTGAATCCACTGATTCTACTGATCAAGGGGGAGCTTTTGAAGGTATAGAAAGTTCTTCTACAAGAAATACCACTAACTTAGGGGGAGAGTCTAACAGGAGTAATCTACCACCTGTTAGAAAATGGACAAGGGATCATACTGAGGATTTAATAATTGGTGATCCAAATAGTGGTGTTCGAACTAGAAGATCAATTCAAAATGAATGCTTGTACAATTGTTTTCTCTCAAAGAATGAACCTAAGAAGGTTGAAGAAGCCTTACAGGATCCTGATTGGGTAATAGCAATGCAGGAAGAATTGAATGAGTTTGAGAGGAACAAAGTTTGGAAACTGGTACCAAGACCTAAAGATAGATCTATTGTTGGTGCTAAATGGGTTTTCAGAAACAAGCTAGATGAATCTGGTATGATTGTAAGAAACAAAGCAAGACTTGTAGCCAAGGGCTATTCTTGGGAAGAAGGAATTGACTATGATGAAACCTTTGCACCTGTAGCAAGATTGGAATCAATCAGAATGTTTCTTGCATTTACAGCTCATTCAAAATTCAAGGTATATCAGATGGATGTAAAGAGTGCTTTTCTAAATGGCAAGCTTGATGAGGAAGTGTATGTGGAACAACCATCTGGTTTTGTTGATCCAAAGTTTCCAAATCATGTCTACAAACTTGACAAGGCACTCTATGGATTGAAGCAGGCACCAAGAGCATGGTATGAGACTTTGTCTAAATTTCTTCTTGAAAATGGCTTCACAAGAGGTACAATTGACAAAACTCTATTCTTTAGAAAGATAAAAGGTGATTTGCTTTTAGTTCAAGTTTATGTTGATGATATTATATTTGGTTCTACTAATGAAAAGTTATGTGCTAAGTTTAGCAAGCTTATGCAGTCTAAATATCAGATGAGCATGATGGGTGAACTAAATTACTTTTTAGGCTTGCAAGTCAAACAGACTGAGACTGGTATTTTCATTAATCAGTCAAAGTATATCAAAGATCTTTTAAAAAGGTTTGACTTTCAAAATTGTGCAATTGCAAAGACACCCATGGCAACAGCCACTAAGTTAGACTCCGATCCTAAGGGAAAGAGTGTTGATAACACTAGCTATAGAGGCATGATAGGTTCATTGTTATATTTAACTGCAAGTAGACCAGATATAATGTTCTCTACCTGTTTATGTGCTAGATTCCAAAGTGATCCTAAGGAATCTCATTTAATTGCTGTGAAGAGAATTTTTAGATATCTCAAGGGAACTCCAAATCTTGGTTTGTGGTATCCAAGAGAATCTGATTTCTCCCTAATTGGCTATTCAGACTCTGATTATGCAGGGTGTAAAATAGACAGGAAAAGCACTACAGGTACATGTCAATTCTTGGGAAACAGATTGATTTCTTGGGCAAGCAAGAAGCAGCAATCAGTTTCAACCTCAACTGCAGAAGCTGAATACATTGCAGCAGACAGTTGTTGTGCTCAACTCCTTTGGATAAGAAATCAGTTGAAGGATTATGGTATGACAATTAGTAATATTCCTATGTGTTGTGATAATACTAGTGCTATCAAAATTGCAGAAAATCCAGTTCAACACTCAAGAACCAAGCACATTGATGTCATGTATCATTTTATTAAATAACATGTTGAAAATGGTACTGTGGAACTCCATTTTGTTCCTACTGACAAACAGCTTGCAGATATTCTAACTAAACCACTTGATGAGGCCACATTCATTAGATTGGTTAGTGAGTTAGGAATGTTAAATTTTTAAATCCTTAACATCTGCACAAGTAGCAAGGTATGTTGTTTCAGCTTATAGACTTGATATTTTGTCAGGATCTATACTTGATTGATAAATTCTTAAGCTGTAACACTTTACTTAGATAAATTACAGTATGATAGACTTGTTAATAAACATCAGGATTGTTATCAGTATGCTGACGTCATCAGTATTGACATCAGGATTGTATCGTCAGTATCAGGATTGTGAAATTTGTTTGTATTACTGTTTCAAATTCTGAAGTTCATGTTATTTGGTTGTTCAATTCTGAGTTTTGTTAAGTCTATGTTAGCAAGTTTTATTACATACATACTGATAATTTATATCATTATTCATGACAGTCAATAAACAACGATAGACAAGTAGATATTAAGAAAACTTGTATTTTCATTAATCAAAAGCATTACATACATGAAAATGAAATACAATTCTTCTTTTTGTCTAACTACTACTGATAATTCTATTCTTGTCTAAAGTTGTTGCTGCTTCAATCTTCAACGATCGACTTCAGGACAAGGAGCATCTCAAGATTGGATTTCTTGTCTGGGCGACTTGAATGAGAGCAACTGACTCATCTTCATGCTTATTGAAGAAGATGAATAGCATCTCCATCAAGATCAACCTCAGACTCTTCACCAAATTCTTCATCCTCAAGGAGTGAAGAGATTAGAGGAGGATTGTATCCAACTGGTAGATGTTTTAGATGAGATTTGTGAAAATCATCTGGGTTATGATTAACCATATTTGACTTGATGAGAAAAGTTATCTCTTCTAAGAGATAGTTCACTTGCTCCTGATTATCAAGAGTAAAGAACTTCTCAGTAGTAATGAACCAAAAGCTACGGTTCATATGGAGATTTGGGTTGAAAGCCATGATGGAAAGAGAAAAGAATGTAAAGGTTTTGGAGAATGGCATAAGACATCGGTTTCTTTTATAGAAAGACGTAGGAAGCTGAACAGTCATTTGGGAGATATCAATGCATTCAGTCATAATTATGTGTGACTGTATTTCTTGTATTTTCAAGAAATATTGAATGAATTTAACCAATTGATTTTGTTATTTCTTTTTCAGGTAAAAGAAAATGCCATGTGGAAACTCTATTTAGTCTCTGGAATTAGGATGATATTGATCAGGAATACAAGTGTGTTCACATCAGGATTAGTAATTCTTTTTATTCAGAAATCACATTGAATCGTGTGATTATCCTGATGAAAAGATCACATCAGGAAGAGGAAACTGATCAGTATTGATTTTTATCTTGATTTTACCTTGACTTATTTACTTGAAATCATTTTTGGATTTTATTTTCCAAAAGTCATGGGTAACTGCATTTTTCAGGGACTGACACCTGTCAACCAACGTGTCAACGTGGGATAATGGGTCTGAAGGATTTTTGAAATATAATTATTTTGACACTTTAATCGTGTAATTGCTTTCTCTAATTTCATTCTCTAAAGCAAAAACACTCTCGAGTTCTCAAAATCACTAATCAATTTCAAAGATTTCTTAAGTTCTTTTCATATCAAAATGGCAACTCAAAGAAGACTACCCAAATCAGTAGCTTTCAAGTTTGGTGACTTTGATTTTATGATGAACAATCATGTTGCAGCTATCACTAACAAGGAAGGGGTGTCAACTGATTTTCACCAGATAATGGACTTTATGGCGAAAGGACCATTAAGCTATGCCTTGACAGCATCTCCACAAATTAATCAAGTAGCTATTCCACAAGCTTGGGAGAATGCTGAGGTAATTGATTCTACTCAGAGTCAATCAGGTAAGATTGTTCTACACTTAGGACAAGACTCATTTGATCTTACTAAATATGTTATTAATTCAGTACTTCGCTTACCTGTTAGTACAAATTTTGAGAATGTACCATCTGATGATGATGTGAGAACTATGTTATCTAAATTAGGTTATGATGGACCTCTAGATAACATGAGCCAGTTAAATAGATCTTTTCTTAGGAAAGAATGGTCTTTCTTTTTTGATGAAATTGCTAAATGTTCTACTGGTAAATGTAGTTCTTTTCAACAAATTACATTTGTTACATCACATATTGCATATGCTTTGCTGTATAACAGAGTAATTAATTTTGGTCACATTATCTTAAATCAGATGTGTATTAAACTTGGGTCAAGAGATCATGACAGGAATATCGTTTATTATCACAGATTCATGCTACTGTTTATTAACCATTTCATTCCTGATGTTGAAGCTAGATTTGGTAGAGAGTATTGTGTATCTTCTTATGTACAGCAAAAGAGAATTTTCTCTGACATTACAAAGAAGGACAGTGAAAAGAATCTAGATGAAATACCTGCGTTACACTATCCAAATCATGTTCAGGTACTTCTAAGAACTCATCTTCCTACTATCTATAATTCTTCTTTCTTTGGTGGTGAAATGACTCAGGAATCTCAATTGGAAGAGAACCCCCCTGTGTCTACCCAAGTAGCCAAAAACATTAAAGTCTCTGAAACAATTCTAGAACCAAATTTTGATCCACAACCTATTGTTTCAATGAAGCCAACCTCTGGTGTTTCTCAAAAGACATCAGTTGTAAGGAAGAGAAGATTTGTCATTTCAAGTAGTAGTTCTAGTGAAGATGATGATAATATATCTCTTGCTGAGAGAGCAAAATTGAAGGCTGCAATTCAACTTTCTAAGCTAGGACAAAGAGATGGAACACCTAGTCACAGCCAGGCTGCAGTCTCTCAAAAGGCTGTAGTTCTTAAAAAGGGGAAACAGATACTGGATACTGTCTCTCAAAAGACTGTGTCTATTGAAAAAGGATCTCATCCCAAGATCACTTCTGTGTCTACACCTCTTGAGTCTTCTCAAGACAAATCTGTTGCTCATTATACTAGGAGAACAAGGAGAAAGATTCATTTGTCACCTACACACACAGTGTCAAGTCCAACTAACATTATGCATGTCTCTACAAATAATGCTATATCCATGTCAGTATCTGGCAAGAGAGATCTGGATCTTGATTCTTCATGGGAAACTACATTGACATACAGACTAGCTATGGAACTTATTTCTCTGAAAGTGAAGCTTTCCAGGCCTGTTCTAAATTTTCTGATTGGAAGAGTTCCCAAACTTTCATTTCCTAAAGAATATGGACTGTTACATCAAAGGCTTGATTTAATGAAGACATATTTCTATGTATCAGTCAGAAAGGAGTTACACAAGAAATTTGGACTTCCTAAGCATGTTGCACTTCAATCACTTCATGCATATTTATTTGACAAGGATGTCATTGTTGAAGATGCTTCAGCTCAATGTTCGCTATTTTCTCTACGCAAGTATACGCAGTCCAAAAGCAATATAGGGAAATAAGGATCGTTCCCACGAAGACTTGGTGTATTTAAGTAAATATGTTTATTCAACAACGTTCGGTTAATTATAGAAGCCTGAACAACGAAATGGTTGGTTTGTTCAAATCACAATTAATTAATGAAATAACGACTAAAAATTAATATGATAAAGATTTTATATATGAGATAAACATGGGATTCTAATTTCATTATTTATTTCATTTAGAATTGATGCCTTAATGTAAAGTGATTCTGATAATTATGAAAGCTAGCCGGGAACACGAAACTAATATAAGCGCCTTTCAGCCTTAACTTATATCAAACCATACAAACATCCACTTAAAAAGATAGAAGTTGCGTGGACACCATTTATGTCTAGACCCTATATGTCTATAAGATTTGAAAACATAACTGGTTTACGAATAAATTCCTTATTTTTGGCTACACAGGGCGATGTGATCCAAAACCCTACCACTAATCGTAATTATATATGAAAATTACGAACCTGTGCTAACATGGCAAATTCTAAATTCTCAAATCCACTTTCGCATTCATTAAGAATTAATAATTTAGATGATAGCTACGCATCTAATAAATTAAGCACAACCACGTTAGGCAATCGGAAATTTTTATCATAACACAATTTATTAAGGCATCGAATTACTAAATTACGTAAATAAATCCATTAGAATCCCATGACGGCGATTAGTTCATAATTAAACGAATCGTCATCATGGGATTAATTGAAATAATAATAATAATAATAATAATAATAATAATAATAATAATAATAATAATAATAACAATAATAATAATAATAATAATACTAATGACAACAATAATAAAACTAAATTAAAAATTACGATAAATTAAATATGAAAATTATAAGAGTTTAGAAACTAAAACCGAAATAATTTCCACTTGCAAGAAACGAGCACTCCGATAATTCCCTGTAAAATAAGAAATTAGAAAATAAAACCGAAATAGCTTCCACCGAAAGAGAAGAGCACTCCAAATAATCCCCGTAAAATCTTCTACCAAAATATAACTTATAATAAAATTGGAAAAAATTAAAATGTATAAACTGGAACTGAATTACAACAAGGAAGACTAGAGAGAAAACTGAATTATAAAGAAAAACTCAGTCGAGATGTGTCTTGAAACCTCTGCAGAACGCACCTATTTATAGCACAAGTTAGCCCACATTTGGCAATAAAGAATTCGGCCGAAAGTAATAGCAGCAAAATATAAAACTGGAAAGCAAGGCGGGCGGCTGGCTGATTTTTACTTCATAATTTGTTTATAATAATGATGCCAAGCTGAAACCAAGCACAGGAGGAGACCGTCCACCTCACGCGGGATTTTTTCTCTTTTTCTGCTGGCGCGTGGACGCCACTCGCTGATAGGCGCGTGTGGTCGAGGGATGAAGCCAACAGGATTCTTTTATTTAATACACTTGAACCTGCTTTTTAGTTTACAAGTTCAGTGACCTGCTACACAAAACATTCCACTGCCATTTTTAATTCGGCGACTTGGTTTGATTTCTTAAAACCAGTTTCGTAGAAATGCTTTTTAATCCGCACAGCTTATAATCTTTAATTAATAAATAATTATTTTAATTCAGAAATTATAAAAATAAATATCTAATATTATTAGATATTTATAAATATAATTTTCTAAATTAATAAAATTATTTAATAATATAAATAAATCCTTATTGTCTAAGCTGCGGTTCTGGCCGTCTGGAACCGGACTCCTTTTGCTTAACAGAAAATATAACAATTCCAACCGGGGTTTCAGCATTAAGAATATATCACTCAGAATTTCTTTATGATAATTTTTTTTCCTCGTAGCTAGTCCACCTTGCTCTCTTGGTCACTCTAAATTCCGAATTGAGGCAGAAATCCACCGTTTTTAGCCTTTTATCGCCACAATGCCTAAAATTGCGAGTTCTGCACAACAAAGACTAAAACAACATAAATGAATTAAAGGACACAACATACTTAAGGATAAACCACCAATATAGGTCCATTTAGTGCATAATAAGTGGATATAAAATCCACTTATCACACCCCCAAACTTAAACTGAAGCTTGTCCTCAAGCGAAAACAGACTCAATTATTTCTAAATGCATGAATGCAACTGATGAAAGGATCCCATAGGCACAGTAATAACCAAATTAGTAGAGTGACTCAGAGAATGTGAAAATTCCAAATAGAGATCGACTAAATACCCGCATATTAACATTTACAAGTACAGAAACGTGCGTGTGTGCAATACTCATCAGAATTACTCTTAGCACTAGATCAAAACCATACCTATTCTTCGCTAAGACAATCACAAGTTTATAAATAGAATGAACGCTAGACACTTCATAACTTAGAAATACCTCCATCATCATTTGAGTTAGACAGGAATTCATGCTTTATTAACAATTATGATGCATAATACTATACACAACACACATGCTTATTTGACCGTGCAATGGATGAGACCCCAAAAGGCTTATACAATAATACCCATGTAGCGAGCATTAGGTTAGTGGATCCCAGACCGGAAAAGTCTTAGGTCACTAGGCTTGAGTCCCCTAGAACTTAATTGCTCGAGTATTAAAGAGCTCACCCTGATCAATTTTGCATTTAACAATTGGACTTTTGACTCTTTTTTTTTCTTTCTTTTCTTTTCTTTTTCTCATTTTTTTTAGCAATCTGGAATGAGCCTTTCTCATTTCCAACCCTAGACTACTCATATAAATATGAGCCGGCTACTAGCCATTTGACGCCTAGCCATTATTGACAAATTACTAGCATGGAATTCCTGGTTTCCCCCAAACTTAGTATTTAGTGCTCCTACGCCATCAAGGGAATAAAGAAAATTCTGAATATAATCAGGTGATTAAATCTCAAACAACCAAACAAGCATGACCTTAACCTATCCCAAAAGTAACCGATGAGTTGTGTAAGATTGTGTTTCTGCAACATGCACGTCAATTCATAAGTATTTAAATCAGCCCTCTATCCATCATTATCACACTCAAATTCATCATTGACTATTAAGCGGAATCGCCAAGCGCTACGGGACCAAGGAAAATATGATATGCAACTAATCATGAATATGCAATTTTTTTTATTTATATATATATATATATATATATATGAATTATATGAAATTATACTAGCATGGTATATTATGAACTACATGAAACTGTATGCATACTATGACTCGAGAAATCAATTATTCTAAATCACCCCCAAACTTAAAATATTCAATGTCCTCATTGAAGGTATAGATAAAGGATAAAAGAGAACTCCCCTAACTATCGGTATCGTCACCCTCCTCGGGTGGTGAATCAATTGGTGGAAATGCTGCATGAGCTCCAAACTGAGGCCAGTCTACCTCGAAAGAAAATTTTATCTTTTGCACAGCCAGCTCCTGTAACTCGTCAACGACCTGCACTCTTGACATAATACTAAACAAAATCACACCAAATCAAACAAAATCAAACCACACATAAAAAACACCAAACCTATGGGTTGCCTCCCATGAAGCGCTTGTTTATCGTCGCTAGCTTGACTTCACCTTCGCACTTCAAATGGTAGTACCAAGAACCATGGTTTCCGCTTCGCGATTCACATGTTCACCAAAGTATGGCTTCAACCTTTGTCCATTTACTTTGAAAGCCGCTTCCGGTGTTTTATCAAAAATTTCCACTGCACCATGTGGAAACACTGTTTTAACCGTGAATGGCCCTGACCACCTTGACTTAAGTTTCCCTGGGAAGAGTCTGAGACGAGAGTTGAAAAGCAAGACTAACTGTCCCGGTACAAAAGACTTTTGCACCAAGCGTCTGTCATGCCATCTTTTGACCTTCTCCTTGTATAACTTTTGGTTTTCATAAGCCTGTAGCCGAAACTCATCCAGTTCATTAATCTGAAGCATTCTTTTCTCACATCCAGCTGATAAGTCAAAGTTCAACTTCTTCAGTGCCCAATAACCTTTGTGCTCTAGTTCGGCAGGCAGATGACAAGCCTTCCCGTAGACAAGCTGATATGGTGACATACCCAAGGGTGTTTTATATGCTGTACGATAAGCCCATGCGGCTTCATCGAGTTTTAAAGACCAGTCCTTTCTCGAAGGACTCACCACTTTTTCCAGAATGCGTTTAATCTCGCGATTAGATACCTCGGCTTGGCCATTGGTTTGCGGGTAGTATGCCGTAGCTACCCGGTGGTTGATGTTGTACTTTGCCATGAGATTAGTAAACTTGCGATTACAAAAGTGAGTACCTTCATCGCTTATGATTACTCGAGGAGTGACGAATCTTGTGAAGATGTTCTTGTGAAGGAAGTTGAGCACGACATTGGCATTATTGGTCGGAAGTGCCTTGACTTCAACCCATTTGGAAACATAATCAACGGCCAGCAAGATGTATTGGTTGTTACATGAGGAAATGAATGGTCCCATGAAATCGATGCCCCAAACATCGAAGATTTCCACTTTTAGCATTATATTGAGGGGCATCTCATCCCTCCTAGATATGTTACCAACACGCTGACAACGATCACACTTCAGCACAAACTGATGGGCATCCTTAAAAAGGGATGGTCAATAAAATCCCGCTTGAAGAATTCGAGTTGCGGTCTTTTCACTTCCATAATGGCCACCATATGTCGTGGCGTGATAATCCCTTAGAATAGCCTCTGTTTCACTGTATGGCACACATCTCCTAATCACCTGATCGGCTCCTTGTTTAAACAGATATGGTTCGTCCCAACAATACCATTTGACTTCATGCAAGAATTTCTTTCTTTGTGCAAAAGAGAGCTCGGGAGGAATCACTCGACTCACCAGAAAGTTCACAATGTCTGCAAACCAAGGCCATTCTTCTTGTACCCCAAACAACTGTTCATCAGGAAAGGATTCATTAATGACGGTTTTGTCTTGGGATGTCTTCCCAAGGTCTTCCAATCGTGAGAGATGGTCGGTTACTTGGTTTTTTGTCCCTTTTCTATCCTTGATTTCCACATCGAATTCTTGCAGCAGAAGAATCCATCGAATCAACCTAGGTTTAGAGTCATTTTTAGATAGCAGATATCTGACAACCGCGTGATCAGTGTACACAGTCACCTTTGCGCCAAGCAAGTATGAACGGAATTTTTCAAAACCATAAACTATGGCTAACAGCTCCTTCTCAGTGGTAGTGTAGTTTAATTGAGCATCGCTGAGGGTTTTGCTTGCATAATAGATGACATGAAACATTTTATTTTTCTTTTGGCCAAGAACGGCCCCGACTGCGTAATCGCTAGCATCACACATCATAGCGAAAGGCTCACTCCAATCTGGAGCAATGATCACGGGTGCTGAAATCAAATTCTTCTTCAGAGTCTCGAAAGCTGTGAGACATTCTTCGTTAAATTTGAAATGATTATCTTTTTCCAGCAGCTGACACAAAGGTTTGGAAATTTTTGCGAAGTCCTTGATAAAACGTCTGTAGAAACCTGCGTGCCCAAGGAAACTGCGAATCCCTCGCACTGAATTAGGTGTCGGCAGCTTTTCAATAGCTTCTACCTTTGCTCTGTCTACTTCTAGACCCTTCCTTGACACCTTGTGCCCGAGAATAGTTCCTTCTTGTACCATGAAGTGGCACTTCTCCCAATTGAGCACTAGGTTAGTTTCCACGCATCTTTTCAGCACCGAGCCAAGATTTTGCAAGCATTCATCAAAAGATAGACCGAATACAGAGAAGTCATCCATGAAGACTTCTACGGTCTTGCCAATCATGTCTGAGAAGATGGCCATCATGCACCTTTGAAAGGTACCAGGTGCTCCACACAAGCCAAAAGAAACCCGCCGAAAGGCGAAAGTGCCGAACGAGCATGTAAATGTTGTTTTCTCCAGATCCTCAGGAGCAATGCAAATTTGATTATATCCAGAATACCCATCTAGGAGGCAGTAATAATCATGGCCGGCTAGTCTATCTAGCATCTGATCAATGAAAGGAAGGGGAAAATGATCCTTCCTTGTGGCTTTATTCAACTTCCGGTAGTCCATGCAGATTCGCCAACCGGTGACTGTGCGAGTAGAGATGAGTTCATTCTTTTCATTGGTAATCACAGTCATGCCTCCTTTCTTCGGCACACATTGCACTGGACTCACCCATGCACTGTCAGAAATGGGATAGATAATCCCTGCATCCAGCCACTTGATGATTTATTTCTTCACTGCCTCTTTCATAAGAGGATTTAGCCGCCTTTGATGCTCCAATGTTGGTTTACTACCTTCTTCCAATGGAATTTTATGTTGACAATAAGCTGGGCTGATGCCTTTGATATCCGCTAGGGTCCAACCAATGGCTGTTTTGAATTCCCTCAGGACTCTTAAAAGCTTGTCTTCCTCAGAGTCTGAAAGGTTAGCAGATATAATCACAGGTAAGGTAGATGATTCACCAAGAGAAGCATACTTTAAGTGATTAGGAAGTGGTTTGAGCTCTAGAATTGGAGCTTCCTCGATAGATGGTTTAATTTGCTGATGCGGCCCCTTTAGTTCTGGTAGATCCAATGATTCAACTGGTCTTTCAAATTTTCTTTGCCACGGCAAAGCATCCAGATATTGCAATTGTTCATCTATGTCATCTTCATCTAATGAATACCTTCCACTGAGGGCCTTTTCCAAAGTGTCATTCATGAACATGTGTTCCAACTTTTCTTGTACCGTAGACTCAATCAAGTCTACCTTCAGACACTGTTCTTCTTCTGTTGGAAACTTCATGGCTTTAAAAACGTTGAAAGTAACATTTTGATCATGCACCCTCATTGTAAGTTCCCCCTTTTGGACGTCAATCAATGTTTGTCCTGTCGCCAAGAATGGTATACCAAGAATGATCGGAATCTTCTTGTCCTCTTCGAAATCAAGTATGACAAAATTAGCTGGAAAGATAAGTTTGTCTACTTTCACTAGGACATCTTCAACAACTCCCCGAGGATAAGTGATAGAGCGATCAGCTAACTGAAGTGACATGTTCGTCGGGGTTGGCTCAGGAAGGCCAAGTTGTAAGAAAACTGAGTATGGCATGAGGTTGATGCTAGCTCCTAAGTCATATAAACATTTGTCAAAAGACAAATTCCCAATGGTGCATGGTATGGTGAAACTTCCAGGATCTTTCAGCTTAGGCGGTAACTTTTGTTGCAATACCGCGCTACACTCCTCTGTCAAAACAACAGTTTCTAAGTCCTCAAGTTTTACTTTTCTCGATAGAATGCCCTTCATGAACTTGGCGTAACTCGGCATTTGTTCCAGGGCTTCAGCAAATGGAATGTTGATATGTAATTTCTTAAAGACTTCAAGAAATTTGCCAAACTTCTTGTCCAGTTTCTGTTTTTGCAAACGTCGAGGAAATGGCGGAGGTGGATAGACATGCTCTTCTGCTTCTTTCTCTGCAAGGACTGATTGTTTAGGAGGTGGTACACTTTCTTCTACCTCCGTGCTTGAAATTGGAGCCTTACCCTTGTCCTCGGTATCTCCCACGTTCACTGTTTCTTCATCGGGAAGAATTCTTTTTGCTCTTTCCAATTCAGTGCCTTCTGTGACTTTTCCCGATCTTAAAGTGATGGCTTTAATGTGCTCTTGGTTGTTCTTTCTCCCTGGATTAGCTTCAGTATCACTGGGGAGTGTTCCTTGTGGTCGGCTCATCATGAAACTAGCGAGTTGTCCCAATTGAGTTTCCAGATTTTTAATAGAAGCCGCTTGGCTTTTGGACGCCAACCTCAACTCCTCCAATTCTGCCTTTTCACTAGAAGATGATTGCCCAGAATTCCCATAGGATTGTTGTTGAAATCCTGGGGGTTGAAATTGTCGTGGGGCATATTGTTGCTGATATTGGTGCCCCTGCTGTTGCTGGAATCCAGATGGATTATATGGCCTAGCTCCAAACTGCTGATTTTGAAATTGTTGGTAGGGCTGAATTGATTGTTGTGCTCCTCCTTGATTATTGCTCCAACTGAAATTTGGATGATTTCGGTTGTTCGGATGGTAGGAATTTGGAGCTGGCTGTTGCTGCCTTTGGAAATTGCTTACGAATTGAACCGACTCGTTTGAGATGGCACATTGGTTTGATTCATGTGCGCCCGCACACAACTCACAAACACTAGCAACTTGATGAAATCCTTGTGCTGTCAAAGAGTCTATTTTCAAGTTCAAAGCCTCTATCTGAGCTGCTAAGGAAGTGGCCTTGTCGACATTAAGAATTCCTGCTACCTTCTGTTGTGGCATCCTCTGAGTTGGATTTTGATATTCATTAGCTGCCATCATCTCGATAAGATCGTAGGCCTCCTCATAACTTTTAGCCCATAATGCTCCCCCTGAAGCTGCATCTACCATTGGCCTTGATTGTATTACTAGTCCATTATAGAAGCAATTTATGACCATCCAATTTGGCATGCCATGATGAGGGCATTGTCGAAGCATTTCCTTGTATCTTTCCCACGCTTCACATAAAGATTCTCCAGACTGTTGAGAAAATTGCGTGATAGCATTCCTTATAGCTGCAGTCTTCGCCTTGGGGAAGAATTTGCTAAGAAACTTTTGAGCTAGATCAGCCCAAGTGGTGATAGATCCCGGTGGCAGAGAGTGTAACCAACTTTTGGCCTTGTCTCTTAAGGAAAACGGGAAGAGTCTCAACTTCACAGCATCATCTGACACATTGTTGAATCTAAATGTGTCGCATATTTCTATGAAGCTCCTAATGTGTAAGTTAGGATCTTCCGTTGCAGTTCCTCCGTACTGTACTTGATTCTGCACCATCTGAATAGTGCTGGATTTAATTTCAAATGTAGGAGCCGCAATTGCTGGACGAATGATACTTGACTGAATGTCATCAATCTTCGGTTGTGAGTAGTCCATTAAAGCCCTTGCTGCTGCAGGTGCAACTACTTCGGCTTCTCCGTCCATCTTGTGAGTATTTGCTAGTTTAAGTACTTGCTTGGCTTTTAATGCTTTAGCACGTGTTAGCATAAAAATCCAAGTATCTGAACACAAATAATCACTTCAAAATATAAGATCAAATGTTCAAGTCAAACAAATTAACTTCTTATTGTAGTAAAACACATAAATAAAATAACACCGAGTCCCCGGCAGCGGCGCCAAAAACTTGTTCGCTATTTTCTCTACGCAAGTATACGCAGTCCAAAAGCAATATAGGGAAATAAGGATCGTTCCCACGAAGACTTGGTGTATTTAAGTAAATATGTTTATTCAACAACGTTCGGTTAATTATAGAAGCCTGAACAACGAAATGGTTGGTTTGTTCAAATCACAATTAATTAATGAAATAACGACTAAAAATTAATATGATAAAGATTTTATATATGAGATAAACATGGGATTCTAATTTCATTATTTATTTCATTTAGAATTGATGCCTTAATGTAAAGTGATTATGATAATTATGAAAGCTAGCCGGGAACACGAAACTAATATAAGCGCCTTTCAGCCTTAACTTATATCAAACCATACAAACATCCACTTAAAAAGATAGAAGTTGCGTGGACACCATTTATGTCTAGACCCTATATGTCTATAAGATTTGAAAACATAACTGGTTTACGAATAAATTCCTTATTTTTGGCTACACAGGGCGATGTGATCCAAAACCCTACCACTAATCGTAATTAAATATGAAAATTACGAACCTGTGCTAACATGGCAAATTCTAAATTCTCAAATCCACTTTCGCATTCATTAAGAATTAATAATTTAGATGATAGCTACGCATCTAATAAATTAAGCACAACCACGTTAGGCAATCGGAAATTTTTATCATAACACAATTTATTAAGGCATCGAATTACTAAATTACGTAAATAAATCCATTAGAATCCCATGACGGCGATTAGTTCATAATTAAACGAATCGTCATCATGGGATTAATTGAAATCATAATAATAATAATAATAATAATAATAATAATAATAATAATAAAAATAAAAATAATAATAATAATAATAATAACAATAATAATAATAATAATAATAATAATAATACTAATAACAACAATAATAAAACTAAATTAAAAATTACGATAAATTAAATATGAAAATTATAAGAGTTTAGAAACTAAAACCGAAATAATTTCCACTTGCAAGAAACGAGCACTCCGATAATTCCCTGTAAAATAAGAAATTAGAAAATAAAACCGAAATAGCTTCCACCGAAAGAGAAGAGCACTCCAAATAATCCCCGTAAAATCTTCTACCAAAATATAACTTATAATAAAATTGGAAAAAATTAAAATGTATAAACTGGAACTGAATTACAACAAGGAAGACTAGAGAGAAAACTGAATTATAAAGAAAAACTCAGTCGAGATGTGTCTTGAAACCGCTGCAGAACGCACCTATTTATAGCACAAGTTAGCCCACATTTTGGCAATAAAGAATTCGGCCGAAAGTAATAGCAGCAAAATATAAAACTGGAAAGCAAGGCGGGCGGCTGGCTGATTTTTACTTCATAATTTGTTTATAATAATGATGCCAAGCTGAAACCAGTCACAGGAGGAGACCGTCCTCTTCACGCGGGATTTTTTCTCTTTTTCTGCTGGCGCGTGGACGCCACTCGCTGATAGGCGCGTGTGGTCGAGGGATGAAGCCAACAGGATTCTTTTATTTAATACACTTGAACCTGCTCTTTAGTTTACAAGTTCAGTGACCTGCTACACAAAACATTCCACTGCCATTTTTAATTCGGCGACTTGATTTGATTTCTTAAAACCGGTTTCGTAGAAATGCTTTTTAATCCGCACAGCTTATAATCTTTAATTAATAAATAATTATTTTAATTCAGAAATTATAAAAATAAATATCTAATATTATTCGATATTTATAAATATAATTTTCTAAATTAATAAAATTATTTAATAATATAAATAAATCCTTATTGTCTAAGCTGCGGTTCTGGCCGTCTGGAACCGGACTCCTTTTGCTTAACAGAAAATATAACAATTCCAACCGGGGTTTCAGCATTAAGAATATATCACTCAGAATTTCTTTATGATAATTCTTTTTCCTCGTAGCTAGTCCACCTTGCTCTCTTGGTCACTCTAAATTCCGAATTGAGGCAGAAATCCACCGTTTTTAGCCTTTTATCGCCACAATGCCTAAAATTGCGAGTTCTGCACAACAAAGACTAAAACAACATAAATGAATTAAAAGACACAACATACTTAAGGATAAACCACCAATATAGGTCCATTTAGTGCATAATAAGTGGATATAAAATCCACTTATCACTCAAGGTGAACAAGAGGAGGTAGTTGATAGAGGGAAGCAGTCAACAGAAGATACTATTGCACCAGTGGTGAATAGTAGAATAGATCATATCACAGCCACTGCAACACAAGAACCATCTAGTCAGAGGTTGGATGACTCAGGAACTGTGATTGATGATGCTGAAAGGTCTTCTGTGATGACTGAAATTGAAAGTGAGAAACCCTATGATATGGGAGGAATGACTTTGATTGATTTTTCTGAAGATCAAACCAATATTGTTCTTTCAGAGTCTATCCACCTTGAGGGTGTGTCTCAGCAACCAACACTTAAAGACGGTGGCATATTAGCTATGGTGTCTAATGAAGTATTACTGAAGACATCAGAGTCTAGTGTAAAACCTGAAAGTGGTATACTGGAGCCTGTAGTCTCTGGAAAGAAAGTAGATGTTTGTAAGGATTCAGAGAATATAGCAGCTCACTCCTTGGAGAAAACCTCAAGCCTCATGCCATATGAGGAACCCTCTCTCCATGTGAGTTCAGGTACAAAAACTTCTTCTAACCCCTATTTTTTTTGTAGGTCATGAGAGCACTTATCCAAATTTGAGTGATACACTTGAAAAGATGGACATAGATCCACACACAGAGAGGCTGGCTCCTGACCAGGCAAAAGGAGAGGTAGAAAGAGTGTTGACTTTAGATAGTCAAAGTGAGAATGAGGGTATGGATGATCAACTCCATAGTGAGGGAGAGAAAATTAGGAAACCACCATTGTTTGATTTCTGGGATCAGGTTTTTCCTGAATCTTGGTCTGAAAATCTTGGTATGGACGCTGGTACTTATTCTTTTATCAAGATGTATGAGAAGCATGACTTAGCACATCACAATGCAAAGCCAGAAGTTAAAGCTCAGAAACAGAAAGAAAGGCTTGCAGAGATCATTAACAGAAGAGGTGAAAGGCTAAGACAAACTTCTACTCAACCAGTACCAGAAGAAATTCCTAATGATCCTAGTATTCCTTTGTTTGTACTTCCAATTTCAGCTAGATTTGAGACATCAACAATATCTGATCAATCTAAGGAGAAGTCAGGATTTGTAGATGTTAGTACACAGAATACCGGTGAAGGACATGATGATCATACTTCAGCTCCAGATCAGAAAGATGAAGATGTTTGTACTTCTACTCAAGTATTATTACTTGACTATCATTCTCAACAGGCAACTTCTTCTACAAGACTTGAAGATAATGTTTTTTCTGCATCTGAATCTGAAGATACAACAAGCACTTCCAACATTGAAGTCAATTCTGAAATTCTACAGGACATTCAGAAATCTCAAAGTGATATTCAATCGAGACTTCTAATTCTTGAAAATAACCAAGTCACTATTATGGAAAATTAAGCAGTTCTGATGAATCTCATTTGTTCTGTTACTGAATCTCTTGGAATTAATGTCGCTGATGTCAAAAAGGGGGAGATAAAGACAATTCAGAGACAACAACAACAACAGACTGGGGGAGATAAACAGACTTGGAGCAGAACTAAGGGCGACAGAGTTGGTAAATTTCATCATGGGAGTGGTAAAGGAAAAGAAGCATCAAATAGTTGAATTCTTTCTTCTAAGTACTAGATACATGTCTACATCTGAAGAAGGAGGTACTTAACTTCATGATCTTGAATTCATAAATTCTATTCTGGTTGTATTGTTATATGTTTTGACATCTACAACTTAGATTTATGCTTCAGATTCTAAAGCATAAATAGGGGGAGATTGTTAGGAATAATTCATAAGTTGTGATGTTAAGAATAGAATTTTGCTAATACTTCTTGTATATCCTGATCTTATAAAGGATTTAGCACTTTGTATAGGATATATGTGTTAAACAGTAATCTGTAGAATTTAGTCAGGAACAGTGCGTCAGAGACTACATGTCAGGAACAGTGTATCGGGGACTACATGTCAGGAACAGAGGAGCAGATCCTGATACATTAAGTCAGATCCTGATCAAATACTGATGGGATAATCAGATCCTGATGCAATGGGAAATCCTGATATCAGTCGTGTTACTGATGATATCAGTTGTGTTACTGATGATATCATTATGGATGCTGCAGAAACTGGCAAGTGCTATAAAACAGGATCTTTGTTTTGGAAAACAAGCAAGAAGATATTGTGAAGGAAACGAATTCTCTATTGATAGAAACTATCAACTGGACGGCAGAACATTGTAATAGATAGATTATAATTCTGTTATTAGTTGATTGGTAGCAATATAAATACTCTCTAAATATCATTGTAAAAAGTGTGTGTGAGCGAATAAGTTCGTAAGTTTTGTATTCGAGAGTTTGAAACAAACAGAGAGAGAGATTTATATTGTCAGCAGCTGCTAAAGGTATTGTACACCTTTGGTAGAGTTTGTATTTGATTATTTTAATACAAACAACGTTTGATTCATTCGTTTATTCTTGTTCATATAATCAAGCAAAAATCAGACACGATTATATAACTTGTATTCAACCCCCCCTTCTACAAGTTATTCGAGTTAACATTAAATCATTTGGAGATATATTTTACACCATCACAAACTTAATCTACACCAATCTATACCTATTTCTACTTTACCAATCTTGGTTTATTTGTCAAATCTTACCCAAATTTGAAGATTTTGAAGATTGAGCTTGGAGTACCAATCCCAAATTAAGATTTTTGAAGATTGAGCTTGGAATTTAAGGTTAGCTCTCTATTTAACCCATGGCTTCTTTCATTTTTTCAAAGTTAAAATCTCCTAATAAGACACCTAGTAAGATTGAGATTGAGGTAGAAAATGAATATGTTAACGAAAGTCCACACACACATAACATAATAGATCTTGATGATGATAATAATGAAGATGTTAAGAATGATGATGGTGATGGTGATGGTGATGTTGTCTATGATGTTGTTGATGATGGTGATGATGTTGATGATGTTGAAGATGTTGAGAATGGTGTTTCTTTGGATGATTTGAATGATGTTTGCCCATGTGTTGGTCAATTATTCGATAGTTTAGATGAAGCGGAGAGGTTCTATAGAGATTATGGTAGGCGTATTGGTTTTGAAGTAATAATTAGAATTACACATAAACGTTCAAAAAATAACAAGATTTGTTCGCGTTTGTATATATGTCGAAAGGGTGGGAGATTAGCCTTAAAATCTTTGGATGATGAAGATGAAGTTCCGAAAAAAAGAGAAAAAGAGATTCTCTTGGTAGAACAAAATTTAAGGCGCGAATGTATGTTGTTCATAGAGAGAAATCAAATAAGCGGGACACAATCATGAGATGATTTCACCTAGTAAGGTACATTTCATGCAAAGGCCAAGAAACATAACACCCATCATACGAGAATTGATTATAATTTTGAGTAAGTCGGGTATTGGGCCTCAACAATCTTTGAATGTAATGGGTGAGCTTACGGGAAGCTTAGAGAATATTGGGTTTACTAGTCAAGACATTCGGAATGTTTTGCGTGATATTAGACATCATGTATTTGATTCGAGTGATGCCAAAAAAGGTTTGACATTACTCCAAGAATTGAAATGTATTAGTTTTTGGGAATTTTTCTATCGAGTAGATGTTGATGAGGATAATCGGGTGCGTTCCATGTTGTGGGTTGATCCAAGATCATTAAATGCATATAAAAATTTTGGAGACGTGGTAGTATTTGACTCCACATACCGCACAAATAGGTATAGTGTTGGTTCGAAAACTAACTGCGCAAGTGTACGCGGTCACAAGTAATATAATAAATTCGTTCCCACAGAGACTTGGTGTTTGTTCAGAAATAATATTTAAGCAACGACGTATGATTAAACAACAAACTGCTTGAATAAATATCAAAAGGAGATATTTTTCTATTTTCTAATTTATTATTTAAATTAATAATAATTAATTTAAACTAATTAATTTAATTAAATGAGAATTTATATGTGAGAAAAACATGGGATTCTAATTTCATTATTTATTTCATTTAGAATTGATGCCTTAATTTCAAAGTAATTTTGATAATTTACGAAAGCTAGTCGGGAACACGAAACTAACATAAGCGCCTTTCAGCCTTAACTCATATCAAACCATACGAACATCCACTTAAAAAGATAGAAGTCGCGTGGACACCTTTTATGCTTAGACCCTATATGTCTATAAGATTTGAAAACATAATTGGTTTACGAATAAATTCCTTTATTATGACTACATAGGGTGATGTGATCCAAAATCCTACCACTTATCATAAATGTACATGACAATTACGAACCTATGCTAACATGGCAAATTCTAAATTCCTAAATCCACTTTCGCATTCATTAGGAATTAATAATTTAGACGTTAGCTACGCATCTAATAAATTAAGCGCAACCACATTAGGCAATCTGAATTTTTATCATAATACGAATTATTAAGGCATCGAATTACTAAATTACGTAAATAAATCCATTAGAATCCCATGACGGCGATTAGTTCATAATCGAACGGATCGTCATCATGGGACTAAATGAAAACATAATAATAATAATAATAATAATAATAATAATAATAATAATAATAAAAACTAAATTAAAAATTGCGATAAATTAAATATGAAATTTACAAGAGTTAGAAAGTAGAACCGAAATAGCTTCCAATGAATGAAAAGAGCACTCCGAATAATCCCCGTAATTTCTTCAACCAAAATAACAATTATACTAAATTTGCAAAAATTAAAGTGTATAAAAACAAAACTTAAAATTACAAAAAAGCTAGAGAGATTACAAAAGAGAATTGTTTCTCTCCAAATTGGTGTGTTTACAAGCTTGAGAACTAACCTATTTATAGCAAAAATTAGCACACCAAATTAATAAAATACAAATGAAAAGAATTAAAAAGAAATGAAAAAAAATAAAAAAATAGCACACAAAATAATTGTTCCAGCCGAAAGCAATCCACCCAGAACAACACTTCAACAACTGCACTCAGCCGACCAGAAATTCCCACACGCGGCCACGCGCGTGCAGGCCACGCGCGGCAACTGCAGACAAAGAATTGGCGCGTGTCTCCCACGCGCCTGTGGGAGAGTGGCGCGGCACCTCAAGCAGACCAACTTCTCTTCTTTACAGGTTATGTCTCTTACTTTCTTTTTCTTTTTTTTTTGTTTTGTTTTCTCTTTTGATTATTTCAACTCGCGTGAACTGGCCAACTAGTGGTGGTGATTTGTGATTTATTATAATTTCAACGAAACATATTTAATTAATAAATAATTAATTTAATTCCGAAATTATAAAAATAAATATCTAATATTATTAGATATTTATAAATATAATTTTCTAATTAAAAAAATATTTATTAATATAAATAAATCCTTAAGTCCCAAGCTGCGGTAAATTGAGGGCCTAAAAACGGACTCATTTTCTTTAACGAAAAATATATCACTTCCAACCGGGTTTTTCTCTTTAAGAATATATCACTTTCCATCTTTTTGTGATAATTCTATTTTCTCATTGCTCGTCCAGGTGCAAATTACGGCCTCTTGAGGATCTGAAACCAGACTCTTTTTGCTTGGAAAAAAATATATCAATTCCAACCGGGATTTTCTCTTTAAGAATATATCACTTTCCATCTTTTTGTGATAATTCTATTTCTCATTGCTCGTCCAGGTGTAAATTACGGTCTCTTGAAGATCTGAAACCAGACTCTTTTTGCTTGGAAAAAAATATATCAATTCCAACCGGGATTTTCTCTTTAAGAATATATCACTAAGAATCTCTTTATGATAATTCTTTTTCCTCATAGCCAATCCACTTGATAAAATTGAGATAGAAATCCACCGTTTTTAGCCTTTTATCACCACAATACCTAAAGTTGCGAGTTCTGCACAACAAAAACTTAATTAACAAAAAATGAATTAAAAGACACAACATACTAAAGGAAAAACCACCAATTTAGGTCCAATTAGCGGAAAATAAGTGGATATAAAATCCACTTAACACACCCCCAAACTTAAACTGATGCTTGTCCTCAAGCGAAAACAGACTCGACTACCTCTAAATGCATGAATGCAACTGATGCAAGGATCCCATAGGCAAAGCAATAACCAATTTAGCAGAGTGACTCAGAGAATGTGAAAATTCCTACTAGAGATCGACTGAATACCAGCATATTAACATTTACAAGTACAGAAACGTGCGTGTGTGCAATGCTCATCAGAATTACTCCTAACGCTAGATCAAAACCATACTTATCCTTCGCCAAGACAATCACAAGTTTATAAATAGAATGAACGCTAGACACTTCATAACTTAGAAACACCTCCATCATCATTTGAGTTAGACAGGAATTAATGCTTTATTACTAACAACTATGACGCATAATACTATACACAACACACATGCTTATTTGACCATGCAATGGATGAGACCCCTAAAGGCTTATACAATAATACCCATGTAACGAGCGTTAGGTTAGTGGATCCCAGACCGAAAAAGTCTTAGGTCACTAGGCTTGAGTCCCCTAGAACTTAATTGCTCGAGTATTAAAGAGCTCACCCTGATCAATTATGCATACACACACTCTCATAAACACTCTTTATTTTTATTTTTATTTTATTTTTATTTATTATTATTATTATTATTATTTTTTTTGCTTTTTTTTTACAAATACAATCTGGAATAAGAATTCTCAATTCCAACCCTAGACTACTCATATAAATATGAGCTGGCTAATAGCCAATTGACACCTATCCATTATTAACAACTACACACAAACTAGCATGAACCCTGGTTTCCCCCAAACTTATATTTAGCGATTCTACGCTATCAAGGGAATAAAGAAAATTCCAAATATAATCAGGTGATTAATTTTCAACAACCAAACAAGCATGACCTTAACCTAGCCCCAAAAGCAAATGATGAGTTGTGTAAGATTGTGTTTCTGCAACATGCACGTCAATTCATAAGTATTTAAATCAGCCCTCTATCCATCATTATCACACTCAAATTCATCATTGACAACTAAACGGAACCACCAAGCGCTACGGGATCAAGGAAAATATGATTGCAACTAATCATGAATTTTTTTTTTATTTCTATTTTTTTTATAATTATGAATTAAATGAAGTTAAACTAGCATGGTGCATTATGAACTACATGAAACTATATGCAATACTATGACTCGATTAATCAAATATCCTAAATCACCCCCAAACTTAAAATATTCAGTGTCCTCATTGAAGGTATATATAAAGGATAAAAGAGAACTCCCCTAACTTCGGCATCGTTGCCCTCCTCGGGCGGTGAATCAGGCGGTGGAAATGCTGCATGAGCTCCAAACTGAGGTTAGTCTACCTTGAAAGAAGCAAGTTTTCTTTTGTGAAGCCAGCTCCTATAACTTACCAATGACCTGCAAATTTGACATAATACTGAACAAAATCACACAAAATCAAACCATACATAAAATCACCAAACCTATGGGTTGCCTCTCATGAAGCGCTGTCATTAACGTCATTTAGCCGGACGTTACTTCCTCAACTCACGGCGGTTTCAAGAGAATAACCGAACCGTCCTCAACAGAAAGACCATTCATACGAATGTTGACTTCTTGATTGCTTCTTCCCAACACAACTCTCCTTTCACTCTTCACCTTGAGTTTTCCACTCGTCGACTTCTTTGCCTTCTTTTTCTTCCTCACACCTCTAAGGTGTTTATCCCTCTCAACCGATTGAACAGAACACTCTTCTACCTCATCATCAACTATCCACCTTCTTAACACATTATCATGACCCTCTTCAAAAATCACTAACTCATCATTCAAAAGGACATACCTCAAATGCGACGGAAGTTTTCCGAGCTTTACATTCGAGAGATCTCGAATTGAAGAACTGTCAATGGAATCACTGATGTGATGCTCTAGCATGTGCATGTCCGACTTTTCGCTCAACTGATCGAACTCCCCTGCATGGCCCGTATCAACCATTTCCACACTGAAACACTCTTCATCTTCTCCCGGAAATTTCATGGCCTTAAACACATTAAAGGTGACATTCTAATCTTGTACCCTCATTGTAAGCTCTCCTTTTTGCACATCGATCAAAGTACGACCCGTAGCTAGAAAAGGCCTTCCCAAAATTATTGGAATCTTCTTGTCCTCTTCGAAATCTAGAATCACAAAATCGGCAGGAAATATGAGCCTATCAACCTTCACCAAGACATTCTCTATTATACCCCTTGGATAAGTGATTGACCGATCAGCCAACTGCAACGAGATATTGGTAGGTTTTGGATCAGGCAGACCAAGTTGCTTGAAAACAGACAAGGGCATGAGATTAATGCTAGCTCCCAAATCACATAAGCATTTGTCAAAAGACAACTTTCCAATGGTGCATGGAATTGTAAAGCTTCCTGGATCCTTAAGTTTAGGAGGTAATTTCTGTTGCAACACCGCACTACACTCCTCTGTCAATGCCACTTTTTCAAATTCTTCCAACCTTCTCTTTCGTGACAAAATATCCTTCATGAACTTTGCATATCTCGGCATCTGCTCCAATGCTTCAACAAAAGGAATGTTAATGGATAGTTTCTTGAAGACCTCCATAAACTTCTGAAATTGTTTTTCTTGATCTTGTTTCTGCAAGCGTTGAGGGAATGGAGGAGGTGGATAAATATGCTTTTCTGGTATTGGTGCTTTAACTGGTTCATCTTTTCTGGATTATTTATACCAACGCTTGAGGCTTTTCATTAGACTCAGATTCCTTGATAACCTCTTCATCAGCTTTCTTTGAGGTCCCTTCAATCTCCTTACCACTTCTTAACGATACTGCATTGCAAGTCTCCTTCCGCTCATTCTTTGGATTTGGCTCGGTGTCACTAGGAAGAGTTCCTTGTGGCCTGTTTAACAAGGCATTAGCAAGCTGCCCAATCTGATTCTCCAACGTCTTGAGAGATACTGCTTGACTTTTAACCAACAACTTCAATTCATCCAATTCAGATTATTCATTAAAAGATTGCCCCACACTAGCCTGAGGCTGCTGCTGAAATCCCGGAGGTTGGAATTGTTGCCTTGGAGCATACTGCTGCTGATAGCCCTGATTGAATGGCCTAACTTGCTGACCCTGGAACTGATGATAAGGCTGTTGTGGTTGTTGAACACTTTGATTGTTGCTCCAGCTGAAATTGGGATGGTTCCGATTGTTCGGATGATAAGTTGCTGGAGCTAGTTGCGGTGATCTCTGAAAGTTGCTCACAAACTGCACTGATTCACTAGATATGGAACATTGATTTGTATCATGTGCACCTGCACAAAGCTCACAAACACTTGCCACTTGTTGAACTCCATAGTTAGTCAATGAGTCCACCTTCATAGTCAATGCCTTTAACTGGGCTGCTATAGCTGTAGCTGTATCAACTTTCAGAATTCCTGCTATTTTGCCGTGTGATAGTCTCTGGGTTGGATTTTGATATTCATTTGCCGCCATCATCTCAATAAGCTCATAAGCTTCATCATATCTTTTATCCCACAGAGCTCCGCCTGATGCTGCATCCAACATTGGTCTTGACTGTGCTCCTAACCCATTGTAGAACCCATTAATAACCATCCAATCAGGCATCCCATGATGAGGACACTTTCGCAGCATCTCCTTATATCGTTCCCAAGCCTCAAACAAAGATTCACCATATTGTTGTGCAAATTGAGTTAGCGCGTTCCTTATTGCTGCAGTTTTAGCCATGGGGAAGAATTTTGTAAGAAACTTCTGAGCAAGATCCTCCCAAGTAGTGATGGAACCAGCTGGTAGAGAATGTAACCAGCCCTTTGCTTTATCCCTTAAAGAGAATGGGAAAAGTCTTAATTTGATAGCATCATCCGACACACCATTGAACTTGAAAGTATCACAAATCTCGATGAAGTCCCTGATGTGCGTATTAGGATCCTCCGTTGAAGCTCCCCCAAACTGAACTGAGTTCTGCACCATCTGAATTGTGCCTGGCTTGATTTCAAAAGAATTAGCTGCAATGGCAGGCCTGACAATACTAGATTGAATATCATTGATCTTTGGTTGAGAATAGTCCTTCAAAGCCTTAGTAGCTGCTGCTACCCTGTCGCCCATTGTTGCTTCTACTATTACTTCAGGCTCTTTTGTTGCTTCAAGCTCTTCTTCTTCCAGCTTAGCTTTCAAAGTTTGAGAACGTGTTCGCATAAACAACTTAAGATCCTTATGCTGGCAGAGCAAGAAAACACGACGTGAGAAAAACAACTATCCAAGTCAGTTAAGTTTAACCTCCGTTGATGTTAAACACAAATTCTGAAAATAACACCGAAGTACCCGGCAGCGGCGCCAAAAACTTGTTGGTTCGAAAACGAACTGTGCAAGTGTACGCGGTCACAAGTAATATAATAAATTCGTTCCCACAGAGACTTGGTGTTTGTTCAGAAATAATATTTAAGCAACGACGTATGATTAAACAAAAAACTGCTTGAATAAATATCAAAAGGAGGTATTTTTGTATTTTTCTAATTGATTATTTAAATTAATAATAATTAATTCAAACTAATTAATTTAATTAAATGAGAATTTATATGTGAGAAAAACATGGGATTCTAATTTCATTATTTATTTCATTTAGAATTGATGCCTTAATTTCAAAGTAATTTTGATAATTTACGAAAGCTAGTCGGGAACACGAAACTTACATAAGCGCCTTTCAGCCTTAACTCATATCAAACCATACGAACATCCACTTAAAAAGATAGAAGTCGCGTGGACACCTTTTATGCTTAGACCCTATATGTCTATAAGATTTGAAAACATAATTGGTTTACGAATAAATTCCTTTATTATGACTACATAGGGTGATGTGATCCAAAATCCTACCACTTATCGTAAATGTACATGACAATTACGAACCTATGCTAACATGGCAAATTCTAAATTCCTAAATCCACTTTCGCATTCATTAGGAATTAATAATTTAGACGTTAGCTACGCATCTAATAAATTAAGCGCAACCACATTAGGCAATCTGAATTTTTATCATAATACGAATTATTAAGGCATCGAATTACTAAATTACGTAAATAAATCCAGTAGAATTCCATGACGGCGATTAGTTCATAATCGAATGGATCGTCATCATGGGATTAAATGAAAACATAATAATAATAATAATAATAATAATAATAATAATAATAATAATAATAATAATAATAATAACTAAATTAAAAATTGCGATAATTAAATATGAAATTTACAAGAGTTAGAAAGTAGAACCGAAATAGCTTCCAATGAATGAAAAGAGCACTCTGAATAATCCCCGTAATTTCTTCAACCAAAATAACAATTATACTAAATTTGCAAAAATTAAAGTGTATAAAAACAAAACTTAAAATTACAAAAAAGCTAGAGAGATTACAAGAGAGAATTGTTTCTCTCCAAATTGGTGTGTTTACAAGCTTGAGAACTAACCTATTTATAGCAAAAATTAGCACACCAAATTAGTATAATACAAATGAAAAGAATTAAAAAGAAATGAAAAAAAATAAAAAAATAGCACACAAAATAATTGTTCCAGCCGAAAGCAATCCACCCAGAACAACACTTCAACAACTGCACTCAGCCGACCAGAAATTCCCACACGCGGCCACGCACGTGCAGGCCACGCGCGGCAACTGCAGACACAGAATTGGCGCGTGATTCCCACGCGCCTGTGGGAGAGTGGCGCGGCACCTCAAGCAGACCAACTTCTCTTCTTTACAGGTTATGTCTCTTACTTTCTTTTTCTTTTTTTGGTTTTGTTTTCTCTTTTGATTATTTCAACTCGCGTGAACTGGCCCACTGGTGGTGGTGATTTGTGATTTATTATAATTTCAACGAAAGATATTTAATTAATAATTAATTAATTTAATTCCAAAATTATAAAAATAAATATCTAATATTATTAGATATTTATAAATATAATTTTCTAATTAAAAAAAATATTTATTAATATAAATAAATCCTTAAGTCCCAAGCTGCGGTAAATTGAGGGTCTAAAACCGGACTCCTTTTCTTTAACGAAAAATATATCACTTCCAACCGGGTTTTTCTCTTTAAGAATATATCATTTTCCATCTATTTGTGATAATTCTATTTTCTCATTGCTCGTCCAGGTGCAAATTACGGCCTCTTGAGGATCTGAAACCAGACTCTTTTTGCTTGGAAAAAAATATATCAATTCCAACCGGGATTTTCTCTTTAAAAATATATCACTTTCCATCTTTTTGTGATAATTCTATTCTCATTGCTCGTCCATGTGTAAATTACGGTCTCTTGAAGATCTGAAACCAGACTCTTTTTGCTTGGAAAAAAATATATTAATTCCAACCGGGATTTTCTCTTTAAGAATATATCACTAAGAATTTCTTTATGATAATTCTTTTTTCTCATAGCCAATCCACTTGATAAAATTGAGATAGAAATCTACCGTTTTTAGCCTTTTATCACCACAATACCTAAAGTTGCGAGTTCTGCACAACAAAAACTTAATTAACAAAAAATGAATTAAAAGACACAACATACTTAAGGAAAAACCACCAATTTAGGTCCAATTAGCGGAAAATAAGTGGATATAAAATCCACTTATCATATAGTATGCCATTTGTACCTATTACGGGGGTGAACCACCACTACCAATCCATATTGTTTGGTTTTGCACTAATAAGGGATGAGAAAGAAAGTTCTTATATATGGGTTTTGAAGAATTGGTTTGAAGCTATAGGAAACAACCCTCCAATCTCCATCATCACCGATCAAGACATTGCACTTGGAAATGCAATTGCCGAAGTTTTACCAAACACGAACCATCTTTATTGTACTTGGCATATAAGTACCAAATTCGGGGAGAAGTTATCCGGTTTATACGCATATGAACCATATTTCAAAGAAGATTTCAACTTATGTTTGTACAAGTCAATGACGGTTGAACAATTTGAAGATGGGTGGAATGATTTGGTTGAAAAATATAACTTGGTTGATCATGGTTGGTTGCAAGAAATGTATTCCGTTCGACATAAGTGGGTTCGTGTGTACACTAAACTTCATTTCACTACCGGGATAACCACTACCTCGAGAAGTGAGTCAATGAATGCATTTTTTGACGAGTATGTAAATGCTAGAACCGGTTTAAAAGAGTTTATAGAGAATTCACAAAAAGCATTGGAGAAACAATATCTTCGTGAGAAAGAAGCGGACTATGAAACAAAGGAAAAGGAAAGGTCAAGAATAACATCCTCCTCATTGGAGAATCATGCGGCATCTATTTATACAAAGGAAATGTTTAGATGTTTTCAACACGAACTTAAACAAAGTGGAGCCTATGTTGTGAACGAGAGAGATTCCATGAGTACTATGCTATGTAAGGTGTACGAAACATATAAGACCACGGTGGCGGAAGAAAATAGAAAAGTGTATTAAATAACCGTGACAAATGATATGATAAATTGTATTTGTCGGAAATTTGAAAGTTCGGGAATGATTTATCGTCATGTTATTCGATACTTGAATATGATGCAATGGACGGAGATCCCTAACTATTTAATTAACTTGAGATGGACAATTGGAGTAAATAAAATTGCCGGGTCTATATCGTATAAACGTCCTATCATTGGCAATATTCTTCAATCACAACCCGCACGATATACAACTTTGGGCAAAGCCTTTCAAGATTTAGCAGCTCGTGGAAGTTTTTCGATTCCAAGATTTAAATATGTCATGGGATTGATTGAAAAAGAGGTGGAAGTTGTGGAAAATTTTCCTATAGAGAAGCCTTCTAATAAAAAAAACCCATCATGTGAGGACGAACGTGGAGGTGAAGATTTTGATGGATTTCAAGATTTTGAAAATTTGGAAGACCCTATAATTTCCACCACTAAAGGTCGCAAGAGGGAAAGAGTGAAGAGTGGCATTGAAATGTCCAACTCAAAAAAACCAAGAAAATGTAATTGTTGCAAAGAACTTGATGCTAAACATGATTCACGAAATTGTCCAAAAAAATTAGGAGAGTCGATTCCCGAAAAGTCCAACTCAAAAAAACCAAGGAAATGTAATTCATGATTTTACTTTTGATTTTGTTGATTTGGTTAGCAATTTTGAATTTGTTGCTTTTGATTTTACTTTTGAGTGAATTTGGTATTGATTTTGTTGATTTGGTTAGCAATTTTCAATTTGGAATTTGGTGCTTTTGATTTTAGTAGAAATTTTGTGCTTGAATTTGGTATAGGGAAAAAGAAAAAAATAGAGCAAATTATGCTCTATAATAGAGCGTAAGTGTTGAAAAACAGGGCGCTTCCCCTGTTTTTTTAACACTTACGCTATATTATAAAGCGTAAGTACAGGGCTCTTCAGCGCGTTTCCCCTATTTTTTTAACCCTTACGCTATATTATAGAGCGTAAGTACAGAAATTTTTTGCCCTGTTTCCCCTGTTTTTGCAACACCCCCTGTATAGTATTCCAAACAATCTCTAAAAACATTTCAAACACAATCTCTAAAAACAATCCCTAAAAATTTCAACATTTGAAACACAATCTCTAAAAACAATCTATAAAAATTTCAACAATTCAAAATCAATTCAACAATCTATAAAAATCTCTAACTTACAATTCAAAATCAAACAAACTAGTAACTTACAATTTCAAAAACAAACTAGTAACTTACAATCTCTAAAATTTCCAAAAACAAACTAGTAACCTACAATCCCGCTAGTCTACAATCGTGGGAATACAAAGACAAATGCCGAGCTTCGTTTTTATGGAGCTCCCAACCAATACGCCGTCGGAATGTTTCAATCACATCTTCATCCCATTGGACACCACACCAAGCTTAGGTATTGCAAGTCAATATACAATCTATATACTTCATAACAAAAACTCCAAAATCCATACCATTAGTTTGCCTAGGTCGTTCATAGACGTTCTCAAATAACATACTCCATGTTATAAAAAATACGTACCAAGTCCATTGCCTTGGGATTGTCGAACTTGTCTTTCGGTTGTTGGAATATTTTCGGATCCTTGGTTGGTTTTGAAGGCGGCAAAAACTTTAATTTGGTAACATTATAGTACCAATCCATATACTCCTCTAGAGATATGACATTCAAAGGTGGTCCCAAAATACCAATACCATTATTCACAAATTCATTCCAAACAACTACATATCGAGCAAAATTGAGATAATGTTGATATACAAAAGAATGTTCAGATCTCACCCTCAACGTTGACATATCATCCGGTGGTGGCGGCGGAATGCTTAATGGAAAACCAAACTGTCTTCCCACCCTTTCCGGAAGTTGATGTTCAACATCTTCAAAAAACACAAGGGGCACATGAGCTAAACCGGCTATAAGGGCCCACTGAAATTGAAGATCAAAAGGCCGATAGAAGCGAGCATATGGCCTCCACTTAACCCATTGTGCATCAAAGTTATCGAACATCCCGCGATATGCGTCAATATTGTGATGGACATTGAAGTACTTAGATTTTCCTGGACTAACGGGAGCAACCGCCCATGCTAAAGCCCTAGGCCATATATACACGGTTTGAGATGCTAGCATAGGTTGTCCCGGGCGCAACCTCTCACGTGCCCAAAGCATTAATATTGTCAAGCATCCCGAAATGGACTTGCAATCCTTATGACTTGCCTCAAATAAATTCCAATATAGATAGGCAAGTGCTGCTGCACCCCAAGCATACCCAAAAATTTTAGAAGTATCAATCAACAAGGGAATTAATCTTGGATGAGAAACATTGTTTGATTTTGTGGGGAACAATATCGCCCCACACAAATAAAACACATACCCCCGTGTATATATTTCTAGAAGCTCCCGATCCTCCTTGTTCGGGCATTTGCGATATCTCTCCCTCAAAAAATTTAATTTCACACCACCTCTCTCCAAAGCATTCTCCCTTTCCTCAAATGAGAGTGTCGGATCCGGCCAATCACGTAACCAAAGATTTTTTACGTTAATTGTGTCACTCAAAGTTACCGCCTCTCCAACAACCGGAAGCCCCCGTCAACATGTACACATCTTCAAGTGTCACCGTTATCTCCCCGAAAGTAAAGTGGAATGTGTTGGTTTCCGACCTCCAACGCTCCACTAATGACGTAATTAAAGACACATTATTTTGCATAACGGCTCTTGGGTTGGTAAACATTCCGAAACCCCAATGTTGTAAAAGATGAATTTGATAAGGCTCTAATTCCCATTGATTAAGCAACGAGGTACTTTGACGGATTGTAAGTTTATCTCGATGATCACCAACCCATATTCTACTACTTATATGGTTATCTTGGTCGGTAAGGAGAGAAGGATCAACCGGACCACAAAAATCTTCCATCTAAAATCCAATACATATAAAAAACTTTAATGCATACAAAAAAAATCCAAACTACACAAATTCAAACTTAATCCACAATTCAAACTTTAATCCAATAAATTAATCCTAATAATTAGAAAATTATCCACAAATTCGAACCCTAATAGAAAATTATCCACAAATTCGAACACGAATTCGAAAATTATACACTAATTCGAACCCTAATTCAAAAATTATCCACAAATTCGAACCCTAATTCGAAAATTATACACAAATTCGAACCCTAATTCGAAAAATTATCAACAAATTCGAACCCTAATTCGAAAATTATCCACAAATTCGAACCTTAATTCGACCCTATTCGAAAATTATATACATACATGCATACATGTACACAAATCTACAATTAGATGATTTTGGTGATATATACATACATACATACATACATGTACACAAATCTACACACATCTTAACAATTAGATGACATGTAGATACAAGAAATAGACACGAAATTACTCTCTTTATATGAAGAAATGATGAAATTGATGATGATTTACTTCCGATTCCGGTGGATTTGCGATGTCTGGTGGTTTGTGGATGATTTGCTAACTTAATGTTTTGTAAAATAATGTATATGAACCACAATACGCTATATTATGTTCTGTGTAAAATAAACCCGGTTTCGTCAAAAAAACCGTTTACGCTATATAGTATAACGTATTACGCTATATTATATAACGTAAGTTTAAACCGGCACGTGACAGCACGTGGCAGATTTAGGGATAAAAAGGTAAAAAGGCTTACGCTGTATAATATAGCGTACTACGCTATATAATATAGCGTATACTTTTACATCCCAGCCGTCCATATCTTTAGTGGATGGTTATAGATGGGTTGGATCAATATTCAAAAATATCCAACTGTGGCTGTAGAAGAGGACCCATAAATATGATATATAATATATATTAAAAAATTTAAATATAATTAAAAAAGTAATTATTAAATGGGGCGGGAAGAAAAGGGAATGGGATGGGCTGGAATGGGGATTTTTTTTTGATTGACAATAAAGTGCTTATAAATTTACAAATGAATATCTGTTCTAATAATTCTCGAGAATGAGCGAGGATCGAACCATAACCAGAATTTAATCACACCACTTATTCTATCCAACCTTTTTTTTTTAAGGGAAAAGGATCCATTAATAATAAGACGTACGACATCTACAAAGATAATCACACATTAACGAACACATAATAGAGATCAAATCAAAAATTTCTTCTTTAAAACTACTATCGTCGAGTAGATCTTGCATTGTGTAGCATCCCTCGCTCATATCGCTGAGATTTATAGCCTTCTTGGAGAGACAATCTAATGATTTGGTGTAGTTGTGAAGAATATGCATGGTGTAGTCGTGAAGAATATGCATACCGGATTTGTCATAATGTATTCGAAATATCGAACTTAACTCTGGAATGGGGATTTAATAATGTTCTAGTTTTCAAAATGGGGTTTAATGACTCGATGTTGTAAATCGAGCCCAATCATCATCCAATCAAAACCCGTCCAGTTTATAAAACATATACTCGGCCCAACCAATCACCAAAAAAAGGCCGCCTACAATACAATAGAAGACCCAAATATAAAACCCCCATCTTGTTCAATCGAAGAACAGAGCTTCTCGTTGCTGACTTCAACTTAATCCTAAAGATGCCAGGTAAATTGCTTACTTAAACATTCCGTTTCAACATAAAATAACTGTGAAATGCTTATATCTATATTTGTATGTTGTATGTATAATTGTGTTATTATGCAGGATCCGAGAGAGAAGACAAGGTTTCTCTTGAACTCAATGAAGAGATTCTTCAAAGCATGGAAGTCGGCATGGCCTTTCGTGATTATGTATGTATTTTGTGTCTATATATTCAAATTTATATTTATAATTATTTTTTTTTTCGATTTGGTTGTCAACATATTAACTTAAATTCTCCATTAATTTAAGTTTAGCTAACTGATTACGAGTTGTGATGAGGAGGAGACCGGAGTCGTAATTAAGTGCACCTGTAATTACGAGGAAGTATATAGTATAATTTTTTAAGGCCGGTAATTTTCGTAGAAACTAAAATAGTAGATTATTGAAAAGTGTATTAGGACTATTTAAACCAAGGGAGAGAGTTTTTGAAAATATCGAAAAGAAATGTAAATTAGATGTAGTTAGATTGCATACCTGAAACTGAAAGCAAGGTATACTTCCTAGTTCCTCCACAAGGTTATTACGTTGATCATAGAGATTCTGTTGTTATCAGTTATCGCTCTGGGAAATTATCAAATACGGATGGGCTTGAATGTACCAGGGTTTTATTTTTATTTTTTTTTCCCCTTGATAAATTACTATGATCATATTTGAAATTAAGCATTGTTTTTGGTAAACACTGAATCATAAATAAATTCGGCAGTTTGTAGTATGGCTACCGAATATATGTAACTTATGTAAGCTTTACCATTTTCATATTACTGTTGAGTAGAAATGTTAACATATCAGTTTTCACCAATTGTGTTCTGTGATAACACCTGTTTTTTTCTCTTTGAAAGTTTATTTTTGATGTTGTCTCTACCATAATATTTGTTACTAAATTATCTTTGTAATTTAATAATTTGATATTATTCAGTTTTTTTGCTAATTTCTAAAAGTATTTGCAAAATCAGATTAGTGACTTTTTCCCCTTTCCTTGGCAGAATGGCAGAATTAGTTCATTGGACTTCCATAAAACATCAAATTTCTTGGTGACTGCTAGTGATGATGAATCGATTCGTCTATATGATATCAGCAATGCAACGTTCGCTTCTCACTTCTAATTTTTGATATTATATAATTAAGATACAATAAATTTTCACTTTTCAATTTATTTTATATTTTATTGAACAGTCTTGGATGTATATACTTTTAATTATCCTTTTGTTTTTTCCCTCTTGTTATGTTCCTACAAGTTCTTGTAGTTCTCGGAAATTAGTATAGGAATAGATGTTAATTTTTTGTGTAACTAATTTGTGTTGTCATATCCTTAAACTTGGTGATTGAATTACTTTTTTGTTGTTTTGGTGGGTTGGTATTATATTTACAAGAAAATTTTCCATTTAGAACATGTTGTTTTGTTGCAGAGTTGCATTTCAACCCCAGTATATGCCTAATGCATGTAGTACCGTTTGCTCTTTTTTAGTGATGGTTTCTATACTCTATGTAGAATAGAAGCAAACTGAAACTTAAAGTGGTAGTACTGTAACATTGGCTGTCTGACTGGTTAAAATGTTATATATTAAGTGAAGCAATATTCAAGATGTTTTTTATATTGTTCAACTTCAGTGAGACTGTAATGACTCCAACAAAGCTTCCTTTATCATCCACAATGCTTCTACAAAAGAATATGCATTGGAAAAGAGGAAAAGAAAGGAACAATTTGCAGAGATGTAGTCCATGATGTCATATTTGTTATCTTTACATAAACAGAAATACGTTTTTAAATTTCTCTTTCGAATATCTTAATGATAAACTGATGAGAAAACCCAATTGTTTCCAGATGTTTAAAGACTATTAATAGCAAAAAGTACGGGGTTGATCTGGTCTGCTTTACATCTCATCCCACAACTGTCATATACTCCTCAAAGAATGGTTGGGACGGTATGTATGTACTTATATATGTCAAAACAAAATTCTGTCGTGTATATTTAATGACAATAACATACATTGCCATTTTCATCCAGAGTCACTGCGGCTACTTTCACTGCATGACAACAAGTATTTGCGGTACTTTAAAGGTCACCATGACAGGCACAGTTCTCTCCCTTTATTTATTAGTTCTCTGTTTACATCTTATAAGAAATCATCCGTGAGCTAAAATTGACATTTTGTTTCTTTAATTTTCTAGAGTTGTCTCCCTTAGCTTGTGCTCTCGAAAAGATCACTTTATCTCAGGCTCTCTTGATCGAACTGTGTTGCTCTGGGACCAAAGAGCTGATAAATGTCAAGTGAGACATGCACTGCTAAAATCTTAATCTAAAAGGTAGCTCACTGTTGTAATAATTTACCAATTCATTTGTGCATTTCAGGGTCTTTTACGTGTACAAGGAAGACCAGCTACAGCCTATGATGACCAAGGACTTGTTTTTGCAATAGCTTTTGGAGGATACATAAGGATGTTTGATGTTCGTAATTATGAAAAGGTTAGCTGGAAAAAATATTAGAGTTCAGTGGCTGTTAACCTGCATAAGAGCATATTCAGTTTTAAACATAATGCTAATCTTAAAAATCTAATCCTTTAGGGTCCTTTTGAAATATTTTCTGTTGGCGGAGATGTGTCTGATGCAAATGCTGTCAAATATAGTAGTGATGGGAGACTTATGCTTGTGACAACTACGGATGGGCATATACATGTACTTGATTCATTCCGAGGCACACTAGTGAGTTTTCTTGTCGATTGTTTTTTTCTGGAAGAAAGGGAATCACTTGTTTGTTATAATATGTCTTAGAGATTGCTCCCAATGTAGTTTTGTGTACTTAAAGAATTTTTTGCGTCAGTTGAACACATTCAATGTCAAGCCAGTTTCTAGCACTTCCACTCTGGACGCGTCATTCAGCCCCGAGGGATCATATGTTATATCAGGTAATGATACTTTCTATCATGTACCAATTTGGACATCAACTGTGGTAGTTCCCTCTCACATTATATCTATATTGAACATATGACACTTAACATTGTATCATACTAATGCCATATCGAGGAAACTATATAATGACCATGTGTGCATGAGCTACCGAAATTCTTCTTTAATAAATTTAGGAGAATATAAATTTGCAACTGACTAAACCCACTGCCATCAGGTCTTATTTCATTGAAACCATAGTACAGGTAAGATTTCTCTGGCGGCCACACTTATTCTTCCAGTTTTGTTGAAAGTCTTATGAATTAATTAATTGGCTTGAAGAACAAGTATATCTTGCTTTCCTTTTCCTAGATTCGTTCGAAGGTAGTTTGATGCAGGACAAATTTAGGAAGAGATGAATATATGGGATAAAAACAAGAATAAGATAAAGATTGGGTGGATCAATCTTGAAAAATCCACTATCTTAAGGTTTTTCCAACCTCAGAAGGGAGAAAAGGATATGGATCACAATCCAAGTAGAGACTCAATTCAGTATATCCAGCCGTGAACGGTACTGGCAGACCTTCCCTTCCCCGCAGAAATTTCGTCTCTGATGCCAATTGGTGAAGGACAGATTCAGGATGAGATGAATTATGATATTAAATAATAATGGGAGAAAATTCACTAACTCAAGGATCTTCCAACCGCAGTTGGAGAAAAGTTATGTATCTCAATCCAGAAAGGAGATACTATTTATTTTTTAAACTATCCCAATTATCAAGTGTAAGATAATATGCGGGAATTATGATACTTATACAGGGAATAGAAACTCCTATAACATAACCTAATGAAATAAGGCCCGAAACCATCGGGCTTATATAAATAACCTACTACATATTCGCTAAACTACTAGCCCTACGTATTAAACATATAAATATCCATACAGTAATTATGATGAATATTAATTAATAAAAATAAAAACTCATTTCATTTTTACTTCTGTTCCTCATCATAGTTACTTTGACTATGCAGTATGTTCCCCTGTACACATATAACATTGTGAAATAGTACTTGTCCCTTTGAAGCAAGAGTAGTTTATGACACTGAGAAACTGTTCCATTTGTATAGTTATGGAGATAAAAGGATAAATGAGTTTACTCAATTGCAAACTTCTGGATACTAGTTTTACTCTCTTTATTTTTTTGGCTAATTGGCAGGTTCAGGTGATGGTAGTGTCTATGCTTGGAGTGTTCGGAGCGGTAAAGAAGTATGATTTACTTGCTTCTTATCTTCAGTATTCAGTGTTCACTTCCGAATTACTTTTTTACATCCCATCCTTTTATGCTTTTACAGATTATGTGGTTTCAGTTTATGCTTGAGCCATTTATTACTTTATGGGCTGTTATACTTTGAATTTAGACATGTTATTAGTGAACTGTGGCTTCAGTAATCCTGTCCACTTCTCGTAATAACTGCTTACGTGTATTATTATTACTAGCTTACATCTCGTGCAATGCACGGATATCTTTAATATTTTATTATTTATACTTAAGACATCATGCAGTTACTTAAGTTATATAAATGAAGGCTTGCGAGAGGGAAAGTGGGGGAACCTTTAACCTAGTAGTTTTAAATTATACCTGTTATTGTCATGTTTATATCCAAAAGCTGGGATTCAGCTACCGGTTACAATGTACTTAAACCGTATGTAGTGAGTAGTATGAATAATTTTTTGACTTAAAAGTGGGTACTGTAACTCTTTATGTTCTAATTTTCTTTGCCTACAACTACATGCATGATGCATTTATTAAATTGAAAAGGATCGATGTTAAACAGATTCAGTTTTTAACAATAGTAATCCTTTCTGAAGAACTGGACATTTTTGTTCCTAACATTCTCCTATGCAAGCATGATTTTCATTTGCGGATTTTAAATTGTTCTGTACGTTTGTGTACTAACTAATGAGGGTTTATCTTTAAGTCTTTACCTGGACAATAACACTCGGATTTGCCATATATCCAGGCTGCTAGTTGGATGAGTAGTGAGACTGCGCCTCCTGTCATAAAATGGGCTCCTGGAAGTCTTATGTTTGTTACAGGATCTTCTGAGCTATCGTTCTGGATTCCTGACTTGTCTAAATTGGCTACCTATGTGGGGAGAAAGTAGACAATCATTTAAGCAAGAACATTGCTTTTAGTAAATTATAATGCAGGTGGCCTGAACGATGAACATGCAGAATTGATTAGTTTGCTCTGGTACATCGGAGATAGAGATGGACCACATTCTTTTATATGCCCAGGTATGGTTTTCGAAATTGTTGGAAAATTTTTGGAAGAGCCTTACTTAGGAACAGAATTGTCTGCATTAGAAGTTTAGCTTTGGAGTTGAAGGTCCTTGAAGAAGGAAGATATGCTCATCCGTTGAACAGTGCTTTCATTGATGTGGATGTTCTTCATGCCGCTAGCTATTAGCCTTTGTACAACTTAGTACTATAAAAATCAGTATTCAGGACTTAAACTTGTAAGCTGATCAATACTTTATTGATAGCAAGGAAATGATAATATAATATATATATATATATATATATATATATATATATATATATATATATATATATATATATATATAAAAAATAGGTGGAAGCAGATAAGAAAGCAGCAGTATAGCAGCAGTATAGTATTAGTATTATAAGAAAAGGCTCAGCACATGAGCAAGTCAGAAGAGAAGGAAAATGAAATGTTATTGCAGCGTACTCAATGTCAATACAAAGCTCTCTTTAAATAGAGAGTTAGAGACACACTATTACACACTATTACATATGATAGAACTGAATCATTACAACAGACAAATAACTTTAAGAAAAGTAGACATTATTGATGCCGGGTGCTCATTGGGCCCCATCGACGCAATCAATGATGAATACATACAAACAACTTTTACAAAACAAACAACAAACTTTAATAAAGCAAAGATTATGCTTTGCCCACTAAAATTCCATTATCAGAAGCAGATATTATTGCCTTCAATTATTACTGCTGTGTCGGCAAAGGCACTTATCCTGTCAAATTAGAATACTTGAGAAGCAATTTTCTCCGAATAGAATAGAGAATTTTAATATTTTCTCTTCGGTTGCGGAGACGCTTAACCTCATGAAAATCCCTCATAATTTCTGAAGTGGACCGATTCTTCCTTTCTAGAAGAGATGCATTCTTGTATTTAGAATCAAGATCATCAATCTGATGAGTAAGATTGAGGCATTCCTTTTCATCATCTTTTAACCTTTTAAATGCTCTAAATAAGGTCGGCATTGATCAGCTATGGGGAGCTTTTCCTTTATCCTTGGACTTTTGAATTAAAGTCTGAGTCATAGCATCCCAAAAATCTCCTAGGGAAGGTTCTCGGGCTTGAGCCGGTTGAGATTCTTCTGTAGATAAATGTTCTTCTTCTTCGGCTTGAGATTCGCCTGCTAGACAATTATAAGGGTTAGAATCCATTGATCCTTGAGATGAAGAAGTTTTCATTGATTGATCCTCTTCCTGAGCTGGATGAGACGGAAAAGAACTAAAAAATTGTTCTTTCATAAAATCTAAAACTCGGACCATTATTTGTTCCTCGGAATCTGTAGGATATTTCTTTAGAAAATATTCTTTCATATTGGCAATCGACGGTTGATTAGACGATTTTTCTTTAGAACCTTGGCCTTTTTCAGCAACAATAGTTGCTTTGATGGTGGCTATTTTAGCCTGTACATCTTTAACATCTATATTAGTCCACCATTTACAAAAGAAATTTCTTTGTAGAATTGGAATATCAAGATTATCTTGGGAGACTGATATTATCCATCTCCAAATCCATGGTATTTGAAATTTAGTAAAAAATATGAAAGGACATTGTCCCTTAATCATTCTTTCAGCAGTTACTCTGGCAATAAGGGGACTATTGTCGCACCAAGGGATATATAAATCCTTGATTTCCTTAGGAAGAATTTCTAAAGAGGGACCAAATTTTGCCCACCATTGGTAGAACCAATTAGGAACTGGCTTATTAAGCACCCCTGGATCAATACTGAAAAACCAAGAATGTTTGTTTTTCGGATTTTGATAGTAAAAGGCTTTTGTGAAAGCTTCTACATAATCCCAGTAGTTGAAGTAAATGTACTTCCCTTCTGCTATTTTTATAGCTTTTTCCGCATTGGGATTAAATCCCCATTCTCTTGGAAGAAGTATTTTCTGGATATGACATTTGCTGAAATTTATAAAATTCTCAGGATTATTGTTCTGATGATAATGAGTAATCGTTATTGATTCAGTGATTTTTAGCAAAATTTCTAAATTCTGCCTTCCCTGATTATTCAGGCCAGCATAACCTCTTGATTCAAGGTATTTCGTTCTTAAGGACCATCCATCATTTGGAGTGAGCTTAAGATCTTCTTCTTCCAGAAACAAAATAGTTTCGGTGGTAGGATTTTCGAAATATTCTTTATCCTGCTGAGAGTCAGTAGTAGCAACATCTTTATAAGTTGCTGCTTTACTAGAGGAAGGAATATCTTCTTTTTTAGGAGGTGCAGGTAATTGCTGCATCCTTTGTCTGTGATGATAAATAGTCCAATCACCTATTAGTGGGACAGTTTCTTGAGATAACATATTGTTATTCCCGTATCCTCGACCTCGGCCATAACCGCGGCCTCTTCCCCTATTAGGGGTCGTCATTCACCCTGTAAAAATTCACGGGTTAAATAATCAGCAAGAGAATTATTTTCTCCTTTTATGAATTGATTATCAAATTCAAAGGCTGCTAGTTGAGCTTGCCATCCTGCAAAAATTTGTTTTGCTACAAGATTTTTAACATCTTTTTCAATAATTGATTTTGCTGAACTACAATCAATTCGCAATAAAAATTTCTGATTTAATAAATCACCTTGAAATTTAGAAATACATTTAATAATAGAAAGCATTTCTTTCTTTACAGTTGAATATTTTAACTGTGTGGGATTCCACTTTCCTGAAGTGAATCTAACAAGAACTTCTTTTGAAGTTTCAGGAATTACTTGCTTTAGTATTCCTCCATACCCTATATTAGAGACATCTGTTTCTACGATTTTAAAATATTTAGGATTGGCTAAGGATAAGCAAGGTAAACATTTTACCTTTGCTTTGATTTTCTGAACAGCCTGAGAATGCTTCTCAGTCCATGGTTCAGGTTTCTTTTTGAGTCTAGAATACAGAATTGCTGTATCTTGTGCTAAATTAGCATAATAGTCCGAAATATAATTAAGACTGCCCAAAAATCTTTGTAATTGTTTTTTATCAAGAATTTCATTAGGAAATTTTGATGCAAACTCAATACTTCTATCTATGGGAATAATTTTTCCCTGATTAATAATATGTCCCAAAAACCTAACCTGAGTTTGGAACAATTTCATTTTTGGAGCAGATATTACTAATCCATTAGTCTTAATTAAATTCTTAAATATTTTTAAGTGTTTAATATGCTGATCTATTGTTTTAGAAAATACTAAAACATCATCTATATACACAATAATAAATTCTGTATAAGGATTAAAAATATCATTCATAATATTCTGAAATTCAGAAGGGGCATTCTTTTGGCCAAAAGGTAAGACATTCCATTCATAATGACCAAAGGGAACTGTGAAGGCCGTTTTATACCTATCTGATTCTTTAATCTGGATTTGCCAGTATCCTGATTTCATATCAAATTTAGAAAAGATTAAAGCATCGCTTAATCTATCTAACAAATCTTTTTTATTAGGGATCGGATATCTAATCCATTTTAAAACTTTATTAAGAGGTTTATAATTAATGACTAATCTAGGCACGCCTCTTTCTTTCTCAGCAGCATTATTAACATAGAATGCTGTACAACTCCAGGGAGATTTAGACTTTCTAATCAAGCCTTTTGCTAAAAGAGAATCGATTTCTTTTTTGCATAGTTCCAAATACTCTTTATTCATCTGGGCTGGTCTAGCCTTAGTAGGAATTTGGTTTTCATTAAAACCATCTATATAGGGAAGGGAAACAACATGTTTTTTCCTATCCCAAAAAGCATTAGGAAGGTCATTACAAACCTCATCATTGAACTGTTTTTCAATGATTTTTATTTGGGTTTTAGTGGTTGGTTGGCTAAGCTGCTCATTAATGCTTAAAACTTTGATTTCTTCTTGGAGAAAACATAATTGTTTTTCTTTACTAAGAAGACGGTCTCTAACCTCGTTTATTATACGAGTTTGAGGATCTGTAATAAAATCAAATTTTATTTTCTTACCTTCTATTATGGTAGAAATCCCAGTTTTGTCAACATTGTTGAGGGGCATAATATTATGAAGAAAAGGATTTCCTAATATTATTCTATGATTCATATTCTTTATTAGAATAAAAGAGGTAGGAAGACAAATATCTTTATTACAGATATAAGTGTTAGAAAGCTTATACCTAACTTGAAGTTTTTCTCCAGCTGCATGGGAGATAGATTGGGTAGTTTTTTCAAAATATTTAGTAGGAATTATTCCTTCTTTGATGCAATTTAAATCAGCACCACTATCCACAAGGGCTATTTCATCTTTGAGAATAAATTCTCGACTTACTACAAGAGTAATTTTGATATACCATTGTTGAGAGGTTACTTGCTCTAGCAGATTTAAATATTCTGTTTCGTTTTTATTACTAGAAGAGGGAATATCCTTACAATCACTAGCCATTAAAGACTTGCTTTCTAGTAAAGTAATTCTTTGGGATAATAAAGTATTATCCTGCTTAATCTGAGTAATTTCAGATTTTAATAAATTAACTTCTTTTCTCAAATCATTAAGAGAAACAGGAGTTTCTTTAAGGGTAGATTTTTGAAATCTATCTAATACCTCACTTAACTGGTAAGGTGCTTCGATGACTAAAGGAGCTTCCTTTTTATTATTTTTAATAAGAGTTTCAAGCATTTGCTTTTTAAGCTCAAAATCAGAAATGGAATCTATAATCTTCAAGACTCTATCTTGATCAGCAGTTAAGACATTTAATCCATTCATGTCTACTATAGATTTATAATAGTTTAGCTCATTACACTGACAATCATTGTTGTCAGGACTTTGTGAATCTGAGTCACTAGAGCTATTATAAATGAGGGCTAATTCTTCGTTATCAGAAGATTCTCGTTCTCCATCAGAACTATGCAGCAAGACCTTTTCTAATTGAGAGCGTAATTGCTCATCTTCTATTTTATTGAGGGCCTTTTTAGTCCAACATTGGTTAGCATAATGACCAACTTTGCCACATTTATGACAAGTTATATCAATTCTTTTGGCTTTTCTTTTTCCCTTATTGGGGACAAAAGGTTTTTTATCCGATTTATTATAAGATTTCCTCTTATAATTCTTTTTATAAGAAGTTTTAAAAGGATATTTTGATTTGTAAGAATTATTCTTATAAAGCTTGTTTCTTTTATAAGCAATCTTTTGCTTTTTCTTATCTTGATTTCTAGGAATTTTTCCTACATCAAAGGCAAACTGATCACAGAATTCACCTAATTGGTGTTTTTCTGACAGTTTTTGTTGTTTTAACTGATTTTTTAGCTTTATGTCATTACATAGAGCTAATCCTTCATTAACACAATGGCTAATTATTTCTCCATATGTTAGAGAAATATAATTAATATTAACTCCATCATTTCTATTTCTTAAGGATTGCCTAACCCTTTCAGCAAAAAGATGGGGTAATCCGTCTATAAATTTTGACTTCCAGTGAACCGAATTTGGTTCTCCTAATTGATAAACTCTAGATAAAAATGTATCTTTATACCACCTAAAATGGGTTAAGGAAGGGCATCTAAGATTTTGGAGGAGCGTACATAGCTTCTCAGCAACAGGAATATTGGTTCCTACAAAATGTTGTAGAATTGTAAGACACAAAGTATAAACTGCATCTTCTTCGCCAGTAGTAACAATACCATTTTCTATTTTAATAATTTTTTTGTGATTAAGAATTTCTAATCTTTGTTCTAGGGTAAAATAGTGATCCCACCATCCCCTGATTTGTCCGACAAATCCTGTAGAAATGAAGGAGGCTATAGCACTATCAGTATTACCATTCTGTTTACAAACAGTAGAATACATCATCATTCGGTGTATCATATCGAATATTTGTTTCTCATTTAAGCCATCAAGATTCCATTCATAGATCTCTTTTCCTGAATAGGAGGTTTGAATATAATCTGGTTCTTCAAATAGAAGATCCTGAGGAGAAGGTCTTTGGTAATAGAATTTTTCTAAAGATTTGGGAGTATAAATAGGATTTATCTCTGGATTACTAATTTGTTGTTTAGCAAACATAGTAGCTAAATTATTAATATCCTCTAGATCTTCAGCAGGTTCTGAAGTCTCAGATTGCTGAGATTCATCGTCCTTAGATAAGACTGATATATTCATATTGTTGAATTTTTGTTGAAGAATTTTTATAAATTCTTCTCCACTAGAATCTAATTTAAATCCTTTTATGGGAATTGGAGGTTGGATCATAGGAACATGGTTCTTAGCGGATTCTTGAACAAGGGTTGAAGAAGGTTGCTTCTCCATAGCTTTCTTTAAAGCAATTAATTCGTTTTCTATCACTTGCTTAAGAGAAACTATCTCGTTTTCTAGGGCTAAGAAATGGTCACCTAGACAAGTAAAAAAGGTGTTTGTATAATTTTGCGATCTAATTATCGCATTTAAATCTTTCACCGTAGCTTGAGTTGTCTCGAGTTTTTGCAGGCTTGTATAAGCCGTAGCTTCTGTGGTATTACTTAAACAAATTGTTTGTTCTGGGGGATAGGGAGAAGTAATGGTGTCTCCCTTTGGGGTTTTCCAGGGTCTTTGTAAGACTAGAATTTCTTTATTTTTCTCACTCAGATAGGTTTTTATAAACCAATGAACAAAAGATATATAATCTTCTGTTTTACTTAAATAACTATAATATTCATCTTTGAACCTTTTTAGGTCTTCAGGAGAATATTTCTTAAAATACCATTGCCTAAATTGGGCATGTTTTTCCTGTTGAAATTCTTTATTAAGAATTTCTCTCATCTTACTACCGGGGGATAAATCTATCATTATATATGGAAACTCATTTCTGATTGAGTAGGAGATTCTCTACTCTGTTCATAAATTCCTTCTGGAATTTTATTTTGGCTAATTCTAATTTCTTCTACATGTTCAGGAACTATAGGTTCCTCTCTGAATTGAGAAGTTGAAGCTCTAGCTGAAACGCTCGGGGCAGTGATATAATCACTAGTAGAGGAATATCTAGCGGACCTAGTCCTAGGCATCCTAATAGTTCTTTGAGATGTAAATTTAATTTCTACATCTCCTTCTGTTGTTTGAATTATTTGATCAACTTCTTTGTTGACCTGAGGCTCAGGCTCTAGTTCTTGAGGAAGAGACCAAGTCTCTGGGAAGTCTATTTCTTTCCACTTAATCATTCTATTAGTGGCTATATTAGAGGTTAATAAATTGGTTTGAACTACAGTTGTAGTTCCAGGACAAGATATTTGTTTGGCCTTTGGATTCAAAGTATTTAATACTTTGTAATAAATTCTATAGCAAATTGCTATAATTTCACTACCTGGTTTAAAATTATATCCATGGGAGTGTAATGTTAGTTGCATAGCATCTAACAAATGACTATCAGTTAAAGATAGTGTCAAATTGGGAGCCACGTCAAAATAGACGGGTCCATGGCATAAACTGGTTTCTATCAACGCAGCTAGAGATTGTTTAAAATCTCTACATCGGCCATCTCTAACAGAGGCCATAATACTCGTGTTTAAACCTAATAACGTTAAAGGTTTAAAGGCTATCTGAATTAATCCAATATGAATAAAATTATAGCTTTTAAAAGGAAATAAATCCTTTTTATTTAATAATCTAATTGTTTGATTAGAGTCAGTGACTCTGATGGTTTGTTCCATTGTTTTTATAACCTGTCTTGATTTAAAATCAAAGAAACCAATATTATAAATATGATCTAAGGGAACAGAGGGTATTACCCATTTATTCAATTTATCCAAATTTTTTGGATACTCACCTAATTCAGCATTTTTAACTAAATCATTAGGATGCTCATCATCCTCCAAATTATTCATAATAATGAAAGATAAGGCTAAAGCTGTTGTGGTGGATTGGACCTCTGAGTTACGTAAGTATGTTTATTATGTTACAAAAGTAAAATTGCGAGAAATAAAAATATTTTTGATCATCTTTGCAAACGACTCACTCGTTTAACTGTCAACCATCGGGACAGACGGATTAAATCCACGAAATCAAAGATGTGAAATATTTTTAGCAAAAATTTTCTTTTACGAAATCATCCAGAAAACTCCCATTTTTTCTTTCGGGATAAAAGATGACATTTTAAGAAAACACTAAAAATATTCCGATTTTTTGACTTTTTTTTTTTTTTTACATACTTGCGTTACTTAGAACATCCAACCTTCCACAACAGAAATTTAGCTAATAACAGACATAAATTAAAAGAATAAGATAAAAGGGTGTACCTTAACCAGGGCTATAGACAAAGATGGCTCTGATACCAAAATAGGTGGAAGCAGATAATAAAGCAGCAGTATAGCAGCAGTATAACAAAATAGGTGGAAGCAGATAAGAAAGCAGCAGTATAGCAGCAGTATAGTATTAGTATTATAAGAAAAGGCTCAGCACATGAGCAAGTCAGAAGAGAAGGAAAATGAAATGTTATTGCAGCGTACTCAATGTCAATACAAAGCTCTCTTTAAATAGAGAGTTAGAGACACACTATTACACACTATTACATATGATAGAACTGAATTATTACAACAGACAAATAACTTTAAGAAAAGTAGACATTATTGATGCCGGGTGCTCATTGGGCCCCATCGACGCAATCAATGATGAATACATACAAACAACTTTTACAAAACAAACAACAAACTTTAATAAAGCAAAGATTATGCTTTGCCCACTAAAATTCCATTATCAGAAGCAGATATTATTGCCTTCAATTATTACTGCTGTGTCGGCAAAGGCACTTATCCTGTCAAATTAGAATACTTGAGAAGCAATTTTCTCCGAATAGAATAGAGAATTTTAATATTTTCTCTTCGGTTGCGGAGACGCTTAACCTCATGAAAATCCCTCATAATTTCTGAAGTGGACCGATTCTTCCTTTCTAGAAGAGATGCATTCTTGTATTTAGAATCAAGATCATCAATCTGATGAGTAAGATTGAGGCATTCCTTTTCATCATCTTTTAACCTTTTAAATGCTCTAAATAAGGTCGGCATTGATCAACTATGGGGAGCTTTTCCTTTATCCTTGGACTTTTGAATTAAAGTCTGAGTCATAGCATCCCAAAAATCTCCTAGGGAAGGTTCTCGGGCTTGAGCCGGTTGAGATTCTTCTGTAGATAAATGTTCTTCTTCTTCGGCTTGAGATTCGCCTGCTAGACAATTATAAGGGTTAGAATCCATTGATCCTTGAGATGAAGAAGTTTTCATTGATTGATCCTCTTCCTGAGCTGGATGAGACGGAAAAGAACTAAAAAATTGTTCTTTCATAAAATCTAAAACTCGGACCATTATTTGTTCCTCGGAATCTGTAGGATATTTCTTTAGAAAATATTCTTTCATATTGGCAATCGACGGTTGATTAGACGATTTTTCTTTAGAACCTTGGCCTTTTTCAGCAACAATAGTTGCTTTGATGGTGGCTATTTTAGCCTGTACATCTTTAACATCTATATTAGTCCACCATTTACAAAAGAAATTTCTTTGTAGAATTGGAATATCAAGATTATCTTGGGAGACTGATATTATCCATCTCCAAATCCATGGTATTTGAAATTTAGTAAAAAATATGAAAGGACATTGTCCCTTAATCATTCTTTCAGCAGTTACTCTGGCAATAAGGGGACTATTGTCGCACCAAGGGATATATAAATCCTTGATTTCCTTAGGAAGAATTTCTAAAGAGGGACCAAATTTTGCCCACCATTGGTAGAACCAATTAGGAACTGGCTTATTAAGCACCCCTGGATCAATACTGAAAAACCAAGAATGTTTGTTTTTCGGATTTTGATAGTAAAAGGCTTTTGTGAAAGCTTCTACATAATCCCAGTAGTTGAAGTAAATGTACTTCCCTTCTGCTATTTTTATAGCTTTTTCCGCATTGGGATTAAATCCCCATTCTCTTGGAAGAAGTATTTTCTGGATATGACATTTGCTGAAATTTATAAAATTCTCAGGATTATTGTTCTGATGATAATGAGTAATCGTTATTGATTCAGTGATTTTTAGCAGAATTTCTAAATTCTGCCTTCCCTGATTATTCAGGCCAGCATAACCTCTTGATTCAAGGTATTTCGTTCTTAAGGACCATCCATCATTTGGAGTGAGCTTAAGATCTTCTTCTTCCAGAAACAAAATAGTTTCGGTGGTAGGATTTTCGAAATATTCTTTATCCTGCTGAGAGTCAGTAGTAGCAACATCTTTATAAGTTGCTGCTTTACTAGAGGAAGGAATATCTTCTTTTTTAGGAGGTGCAGGTAATTGCTGCATCCTTTGTCTGTGATGATAAATAGTCCAATCACCTATTAGTGGGACAGTTTCTTGAGATAACATATTGTTATTCCCGTATCCTCGACCTCGGCCATAACCGCGGCCTCTTCCCCTATTAGGGGTCGTCATTCACCCTGTAAAAATTCACGGGTTAAATAATCAGCAAGAGAATTATTTTCTCCTTTTATGAATTGAATATCAAATTCAAAGGCTGCTAGTTGAGCTTGCCATCCTGCAAAAATTTGTTTTGCTACAAGATTTTTAACATCTTTTTCAATAATTGATTTTGCTGAACTACAATCAATTCGCAATAAAAATTTCTGATTTAATAAATCACCTTGAAATTTAGAAATACATTTAATAATAGAAAGCATTTCTTTCTTTACAGTTGAATATTTTAACTGTGTGGGATTCCACTTTCCTGAAGTGAATCTAACAAGAACTTCTTTTGAAGTTTCAGGAATTACTTGCTTTAGTATTCCTCCATACCCTATATTAGAGGCATCTGTTTCTACGATTTTAAAATATTTAGGATTGGCTAAGGATAAGCAAGGTAAACATTTTACCTTTGCTTTGATTTTCTGAACAGCCTGAGAATGCTTCTCAGTCCATGGTTCAGGTTTCTTTTTGAGTCTAGAATACAGAATTGCTGTATCTTGTGCTAAATTAGCATAATAGTCCGAAATATAATTAAGACTGCCCAAAAATCTTTGTAATTGTTTTTTATCAAGAATTTCATTAGGAAATTTTGATGCAAACTCTATACTTCTATCTATGGGAATAATTTTTCCCTGATTAATAATATGTCCCAAAAACCTAACCTGAGTTTGGAACAATTTCATTTTTGGAGCAGATATTACTAATCCATTAGTCTTAATTAAATTCTTAAATATTTTTAAGTGTTTAATATGCTGATCTATTGTTTTAGAAAATACTAAAACATCATCTATATACACAATAATAAATTCTGTATAAGGATTAAAAATATCATTCATAATATTCTGAAATTCAGAAGGGGCATTCTTTTGGCCAAAAGGTAAGACATTCCATTCATAATGACCAAAGGGAACTGTGAAGGCCGTTTTATACCTATCTGATTCTTTAATCTGGATTTGCCAGTATCCTGATTTCATATCAAATTTAGAAAAGATTAAAGCATCGCTTAATCTATCTAAAAAATCTTTTTTATTAGGGATCGGATATCTAATCCATTTTAAAACTTTATTAAGAGGTTTATAATTAATGACTAATCTAGGCACGCCTCTTTCTTTCTCAGCAGCATTATTAACATAGAATGCTGTACAACTCCAGGGAGATTTAGACTTTCTAATCAAGCCTTTTGCTAAAAGAGAATCGATTTCTTTTTTGTATAGTTCCAAATACTCTTTATTCATCTGGGCTGGTCTAGCCTTAGTAGGAATTTGGTTTTCATTAAAACCATCTATATAGGGAAGGGAAACAACATGTTTTTTCCTATCCCAAAAAGCATTAGGAAGGTCATTACAAACCTCATCATTGAACTGTTTTTCAATGATTTTTATTTGGGTTTTAGTGGTTGGTTGGCTAAGCTGCTCATTAATGCTTAAAACTTTAATTTCTTCTTGGAGAAAACATAATTGTTTTTCTTTACTAAGAAGACGGTCTCTAACCTCGTTTATTATACGAGTTTGAGGATCTGTAATAAAATCAAATTTTATTTTCTTACCTTCTATTATGGTAGAAATCCCAGTTTTGTCAACATTGTTGAGGGGCATAATATTATGAAGAAAAGGATTTCCTAATATTATTCTATGATTCATATTCTTTATTAGAATAAAAGAGGTAGGAAGACAAATATCTTTATTACAGATATAAGTGTTAGAAAGCTTATACCTAACTTGAAGTTTTTCTCCAGCTGCATGGGAGATAGATTGGGTAGTTTTTTCAAAATATTTAGTAGGAATTATTCCTTCTTTGATGCAATTTAAATCAGCACCACTATCCACAAGGGCTATTTCATCTTTGAGAATAAATTCTCGACTTACTACAAGAGTAATTTTGATATACCATTGTTGAGAGGTTACTTGCTCTAGCAGATTTAAATATTCTGTTTCGTTTTTATTACTAGAAGAGGGAATATCCTTACAATCACTAGCCATTAAAGACTTGCTTTCTAGTAAAGTAATTCTTTGGGATAATAAAGTATTATCCTGCTTAATCTGAGTAATTTCAGATTTTAATAAATTAACTTCTTTTCTCAAATCATTAAGAGAAACAGGAGTTTCTTTAAGGGTAGATTTTTGAAATCTATCTAATACCTCACTTAACTGGTAAGGTGCTTCGATGACTAAAGGAGCTTCCTTTTTATTATTTTTAATAAGAGTTTCAAGCATTTGCTTTTTAAGCTCAAAATCAGAAATGGAATCTATAATCTTCAAGACTCTATCTTGATCAGCAGTTAAGACATTTAATCCATTCATGTCTACTATAGATTTATAATAGTTTAGCTCATTACACTGACAATCATTGTTGTCAGGACTTTGTGAATCTGAGTCACTAGAGCTATTATAAATGAGGGCTAATTCTTCGTTATCAGAAGATTCTCGTTCTCCATCAGAACTATGCAGCAAGACCTTTTCTAATTGAGAGCGTAATTGCTCATCTTCTATTTTATTGAGGGCCTTTTTAGTCCAACATTGGTTAGCATAATGACCAACTTTGCCACATTTATGACAAGTTATATCAATTCTTTTGGCTTTTCTTTTTCCCTTATTGGGGACAAAAGGTTTTTTATCCGATTTATTATAAGATTTCCTCTTATAATTCTTTTTATAAGAAGTTTTAAAAGGATATTTTGATTTGTAAGAATTATTCTTATAAAGCTTGTTTCTTTTATAAGCAATCTTTTGCTTTTTCTTATCTTGATTTCTACAAATTTTTCCTACATCAAAGGCAAACTGATCACAGAATTCACTTAATTGGTGTTTTTCTGACAGTTTTTGTTGTTTTAACTGATTTTTTAGCTTTATGTCATTACATAGAGCTAATCCTTCATTAACACAATGGCTAATTATTTCTCCATATGTTAGAGAAATATAATTAATATTAACTCCATCATTTCTATTTTTAAGGATTGCCTAACCCTTTCAGCAAAAAGATGGGGTAATCCGTCTATAAATTTTGACTTCCAGTGAACCGAATTTGGTTCTCCTAATTGATAAACTCTAGATAAAAATGTATCTTTATACCACCTAAAATGGGTTAAGGAAGGGCATCTAAGATTTTGGAGGAGCGTACATAGCTTCTCAGCAACATGAATATTGGTTCCTACAAAATGTTGTAGAATTGTAAGACACAAAGTATAAACTGCATCTTCTTCGCCAGTAGTAACAATACCATTTTCTATTTTAATAATTTTTTTGTGATTAAGAATTTCTAATCTTTGTTCTAGGGTAAAATAGTGATCCCACCATCCCCTGATTTGTCCGACAAATCCTGTAGAAATGAAGGAGGCTATAGCACTATCAGTATTACCATTCTGTTTACAAACAGTAGAATACATCATCATTCGGTGTATCATATCGAATATTTGTTTCTCATTTAAGCCATCAAGATTCCATTCATAGATCTCTTTTCCTGAATAGGAGGTTTGAATATAATCTGGTTCTTCAAATAGAAGATCCTGAGGAGAAGGTCTTTGGTAATAGAATTTTTCTAAAGATTTGGGAGTATAAATAGGATTTATCTCTGGATTACTAATTTGTTGTTTAGCAAACATAGTAGCTAAATTATTAATATCCTCTAGATCTTCAGCAGGTTCTGAAGTCTCAGATTGCTGAGATTCATCGTCCTTAGATAAGACTGATATATTCATATTGTTGAATTTTTGTTGAAGAATTTTTATAAATTCTTCTCCACTAGCATCTAATTTAAATCCTTTTATGGGAATTGGAGGTTGGATCATAGGAACATGGTTCTTAGCGGATTCTTGAACAAGGGTTGAAGAAGGTTGCTTCTCCATAGCTTTCTTTAAAGCAATTAATTCGTTTTCTATCACTTGCTTAAGAGAAACTATCTCGTTTTCTAGGGCTAAGAAATGGTCACCTAGACAAGTAAGAAAGGTGTTTGTATAATTTTGCGATCTAATTATCGCATTTAAATCTTTCACCGTAGCTTGAGTTGTCTCGAGTTTTTGCAGGCTTGTATAAGCCGTAGCTTCTGTGGTATTACTTAAACAAATTGTTTGTTCTGGGGGATAGGGAGAAGTAATGGTGTCTCCCTTTGGGGTTTTCCAGGGTCTTTGTAAGACTAGAATTTCTTTATTTTTCTCACTCAGATAGGTTTTTATAAACCAATGAACAAAAGATATATAATCTTCTGTTTTACTTAAATAACTATAATATTCATCTTTGAACCTTTTTAGGTCTTCAGGAGAATATTTCTTAAAATACCATTGCCTAAATTGGGCATGTTTTTCCTGTTGAAATTCTTTATTAAGAATTTCTCTCATCTTACTACCGGGGGATAAATCTATCATTATATATGGAAACTCATTTCTGATTGAGTAGGAGATTCTCTACTCTGTTCATAAATTCCTTCTGGAATTTTATTTTGGCTAATTCTAATTTCTTCTACATGTTCAGGAACTATAGGTTCCTCTCTGAATTGAGAAGTTGAAGCTCTAGCTGAAACGCTCGGGGCAGTGATATAATCACTAGTAGAGGAATATCTAGCGGACCTAGTCCTAGGCATCCTAATAGTTCTTTGAGATGTAAATTTAATTTCTACATCTCCTTCTGTTGTTTGAATTATTTGATCAACTTCTTTGTTGACCTGAGGCTCAGGCTCTAGTTCTTGAGGAAGAGACCAAGTCTCTGGGAAGTCTATTTCTTTCCACTTAATCATTCTATTAGTGGCTATATTAGAGGTTAATAAATTGGTTTGAACTACAGTTGTAGTTCCAGGACAAGATATTTGTTTGGCCTTTGGATTCAAAGTATTTAATACTTTGTAATAAATTCTATAGCAAATTGCTATAATTTCACTACCTGGTTTAAAATTATATCCATGGGAGTGTAATGTTAGTTGCATAGCATCTAACAAATGACTATCAGTTAAAGATAGTGTCAAATTGGGAGCCACGTCAAAATAGACGGGTCCATGGCATAAACTGGTTTCTATCAACGCAGCTAGAGATTGTTTAAAATCTCTACATCGGCCATCTCTAACAGAGGCCATAATACTCGTGTTTAAACCTAATAACGTTAAAGGTTTAAAGGCTATCTGAATTAATCCAATATGAATAAAATTATAGCTTTTAAAAGGAAATAAATCCTTTTTATTTAATAATCTAATTGTTTGATTAGAGTCAGTGACTCTGATGGTTTGTTCCATTGTTTTTATAACCTGTCTTGATTTAAAATCAAAGAAACCAATATTATAAATATGATCTAAGGGAACAGAGGGTATTACCCATTTATTCAATTTATCCAAATTTTTTGGATACTCACCTAATTCAGCATTTTTAACTAAATCATTAGGATGCTCATCATCCTCCAAATTATTCATAATAATGAAAGATAAGGCTAAAGCTGTTGTGGTGGATTGGACCTCTGAGTTACGTAAGTATGTTTATTATGTTACAAAAGTAAAATTGCGAGAAATAAAAATATTTTTGATCATCTTTGCAAACGACTCACTCGTTTAACTGTCAACCATCGGGACAGACGGATTAAATCCACGAAATCAAAGATGTGAAATATTTTTAGCAAAAATTTTCTTTTACGAAATCATCCAGAAAACTCCCATTTTTTCTTTCGGGATAAAAGATGACATTTTAAGAAAACACTAAAAATATTTCGATTTTTTGACTTTTTTTTTTTTTTTTTACATACTTGCGTTACTTAGAACATCCAACCTTCCACAACAGAAATTTAGCTAATAACAGACATAAATTAAAAGAATAAAGAATAAGATAAAAGGGTGTACCTTAACCAGGGCTATAGACAAAGATGGCTCTGATACCAAAATAGGTGGAAGCAGATAAGAAAGCAGCAGTATAGCAGCAGTATAACAAAATAGGTGGAAGCAGATAAGAAAGCAGCAGTATAGCAGCAGTATAGTATTAGTATTATAAGAAAAGGCTCAATCGGAATATTTTTAGTGTTTTCTTAAAATGTCATCTTTTATCCCGAAAGAAAAAATGGGAGTTTTCTGGATGATTTCGTAAAAGAAAATTTTTGCTAAAAATATTTCACATCTTTGATTTCGTGGATTTAATCCGTCTGTCCCGATGGTTGACAGTTAAACGAGTGAGTCGTTTGCAAAGATGATCAAAAATATTTTTATTTCTCGCAATTTTACTTTTGTAACATAATAAACATACTTACGTAACTCAGAGGTCCAATCCACCACAACAGCTTTAGCCTTATCTTTCATTATTATGAATAATTTGGAGGATGATGAGCATCCTAATGATTTAGTTAAAAATGCTGAATTAGCTGAGTATCCAAAAAATTTGGATAAATTGAATAAATGGGTAATACCCTCTGTTCCCTTAGATCATATTTATAATATTGGTTTCTTTGATTTTAAATCAAGACAGGTTATAAAAACAATGGAACAAACCATCAGAGTCACTGACTCTAATCAAACAATTAGATTATTAAATAAAAAGGATTTATTTCCTTTTAAAAGCTATAATTTTATTCATATTGGATTAATTCAGATAGCCTTTAAACCTTTAACGTTATTAGGTTTAAACACGAGTATTATGGCCTCTGTTAGAGATGGCCGATGTAGAAATTTTAAACAATCTCTAGCTGCGTTGATAGAAACCAGTTTATGCCATGGACCCGTCTATTTTGACGTGGCTCCCAATTTGACACTATCTTTAACTGATAGTCATTTGTTAGATGCTATGCAACTAACATTACACTCCCATGGATATAATTTTAAACCAGGTAGTGAAATTATAGCAATTTGCTATAGAATTTATTACAAAGTATTAAATACTTTGAATCCAAAGGCCAAACAAATATCTTGTCCTGGAACTACAACTGTAGTTCAAACCAATTTATTAACCTCTAATATAGCCACTAATAGAATGATTAAGTGGAAAGAAATAGACTTCCCAGAGACTTGGTCTCTTCCTCAAGAACTAGAGCCTGAGCCTCAGGTCAACAAAGAAGTTGATCAAATAATTCAAACAACAGAAGGAGATGTAGAAATTAAATTTACATCTCAAAGAACTATTAGGATGCCTAGGACTAGGTCCGCTAGATATTCCTCTACTAGTGATTATATCACTGCCCCGAGCGTTTCAGCTAGAGCTTCAACTTCTCAATTCAGAGAGGAACCTATAGTTCCTGAACATGTAGAAGAAATTAGAATTAGCCAAAATAAAATTCCAGAAGGAATTTATGAACAGAGTAGAGAATCTCCTACTCAATCAGAAATGAGTTTCCATATATAATGATAGATTTATCCCCCGGTAGTAAGATGAGAGAAATTCTTAATAAAGAATTTCAACAGGAAAAACATGCCCAATTTAGGCAATGGTATTTTAAGAAATATTCTCCTGAAGACCTAAAAAGGTTCAAAGATGAATATTATAGTTATTTAAGTAAAACAGAAGATTATATATCTTTTGTTCATTGGTTTATAAAAACCTATCTGAGTGAGAAAAATAAAGAAATTCTAGTCTTACAAAGACCCTGGAAAACCCCAAAGGGAGACACCATTACTTCTCCCTATCCCCCAGAACAAACAATTTGTTTAAGTAATACCACAGAAGCTACGGCTTATACAAGCCTGCAAAAACTCGAGACAACTCAAGCTACGGTGAAAGATTTAAATGCGATAATTAGATCGCAAAATTATACAAACACCTTTCTTACTTGTCTAGGTGACCATTTCTTAGCCCTAGAAAACGAGATAGTTTCTCTTAAGCAAGTGATAGAAAACGAATTAATTGCTTTAAAGAAAGCTATGGAGAAGCAACCTTCTTCAACCCTTGTTCAAGAATCCGCTAAGAACCATGTTCCTATGATCCAACCTCCAATTCCCATAAAAGGATTTAAATTAGATGCTAGTGGAGAAGAATTTATAAAAATTCTTCAACAAAAATTCAACAATATGAATATATCAGTCTTATCTAAGGACGATGAATCTCAGCAATCTGAGACTTCAGAACCTGCTGAAGATCTAGAGGATATTAATAATTTAGCTACTATGTTTGCTAAACAACAAATTAGTAATCCAGAGATAAATCCTATTTATACTCCCAAATCTTTAGAAAAATTCTATTACCAAAGACCTTCTCCTCAGGATCTTCTATTTGAAGAACCAGATTATATTCAAACCTCCTATTCAGGAAAAGAGATCTATGAATGGAATCTTGATGGCTTAAATGAGAAACAAATATTCGATATGATACACCGAATGATGATGTATTCTACTGTTTGTAAACAGAATGGTAATACTGATAGTGCTATAGCCTCCTTCATTTCTACAGGATTTGTCGGACAAATCAGGGGATGGTGGGATCACTATTTTACCCTAGAACAAAGATTAGAAATTCTTAATCACAAAAAAATTATTAAAATAGAAAATGGTATTGTTACTACTGGCGAAGAAGATGCAGTTTATACTTTGTGTCTTACAATTCTACAACATTTTGTAGGAACCAATATTCCTGTTGCTGAGAAGCTATGTACGCTCCTCCAAAATCTTAGATGCCCTTCCTTAACCCATTTTAGGTGGTATAAAGATACATTTTTATCTAGAGTTTATCAATTAGGAGAACCAAATTCGGTTCACTGGAAGTCAAAATTTATAGACGGATTACCCCATCTTTTTGCTGAAAGGGTTAGGCAATCCTTAAGAAATAGAAATGATGGAGTTAATATTAATTATATTTCTCTAACATATGGAGAAATAATTAGCCATTGTGTTAATGAAGGATTAGCTCTATGTAATGACATAAAGCTAAAAAATCAGTTAAAACAACAAAAACTGTCAGAAAAACACCAATTAGGTGAATTCTGTGATCAGTTTGCCTTTGATGTAGGAAAAATTCCTAGAAATCAAGATAAGAAAAAGCAAAAGATTGCTTATAAAAGAAACAAGCTTTATAAGAATAATTCTTACAAATCAAAATATCCTTTTAAAACTTCTTATAAAAAGAATTATAAGAGGAAATCTTATAATAAATCGGATAAAAAACCTTTTGTCCCCAATAAGGGAAAAAGAAAAGCCAAAAGAATTGATATAACTTGTCATAAATGTGGCAAAGTTGGTCATTATGCTAACCAATGTTGGACTAAAAAGGCCCTCAATAAAATAGAAGATGAGCAATTACGCTCTCAATTAGAAAAGGTCTTGCTGCATAGTTCTGATGGAGAACGAGAATCTTCTGATAACGAAGAATTAGCCCTCATTTATAATAGCTCTAGTGACTCAGATTCACAAAGTCCTGACAACAATGATTGTCAGTGTAATGAGCTAAACTATTATAAATCTATAGTAGACATGAATGGATTAAATGTCTTAACTGCTGATCAAGATAGAGTCTTGAAGATTATAGATTCCATTTCTGATTTTGAGCTTAAAAAGCAAATGCTTGAAACTCTTATTAAAAATAATAAAAAGGAAGCTCCTTTAGTCATCGAAGCACCTTACCAGTTAAGTGAGGTATTAGATAGATTTCAAAAATCTACCCTTAAAGAAACTCCTGTTTCTCTTAATGATTTGAGAAAAGAAGTTAATTTATTAAAATCTGAAATTACTCAGATTAAGCAGGATAATACTTTATTATCCCAAAGAATTACTTTACTAGAAAGCAAGTCTTTAATGGCTAGTGATTGTAAGGATATTCCCTCTTCTAGTAATAAAAACGAAACAGAATATTTAAATCTGCTAGAGCAAGTAACCTCTCAACAATGGTATATCAAAATTACTCTTGTAGTAAGTCGAGAATTTATTCTCAAAGATGAAATAGCCCTTGTGGATAGTGGTGCTGATTTAAATTGCATCAAAGAAGGAATAATTCCTACTAAATATTTTGAAAAAACTACCCAATCTATCTCCCATGCAGCTGGAGAAAAACTTCAAGTTAGGTATAAGCTTTCTAACACTTATATCTGTAATAAAGATATTTGTCTTCCTACCTCTTTTATTCTAATAAAGAATATGAATCATAGAATAATATTAGGAAATCCTTTTCTTCATAATATTATGTCCCTCAACAATGTTGACAAAACTGGGATTTCTACCATAATAGAAGGTAAGAAAATAAAATTTGATTTTATTACAGATCCTCAAACTCGTATAATAAACGAGGTTAGAGACCGTCTTCTTAGTAAAGAAAAACAATTATGTTTTCTCCAAGAAGAAATCAAAGTTTTAAGCATTAATGAGCAGCTTAGCCAACCAACCACTAAAACCCAAATAAAAATCATTGAAAAACAGTTCAATGATGAGGTTTGTAATGACCTTCCTAATGCTTTTTGGGATAGGAAAAAACATGTTGTTTCCCTTCCCTATATAGATGGTTTTAATGAAAACCAAATTCCTACTAAGGCTAGACCAGCCCAGATGAATAAAGAGTATTTGGAACTATGCAAAAAAGAAATCGATTCTCTTTTAGCAAAAGGCTTGATTAGAAAGTCTAAATCTCCCTGGAGTTGTACAGCATTCTATGTTAATAATGCTGCTGAGAAAGAAAGAGGCGTGCCTAGATTAGTCATTAATTATAAACCTCTTAATAAAGTTTTAAAATGGATTAGATATCCGATCCCTAATAAAAAAGATTTGTTAGATAGATTAAGCGATGCTTTAATCTTTTCTAAATTTGATATGAAATCAGGATACTGGCAAATCCAGATTAAAGAATCAGATAGGTATAAAACGGCCTTCACAGTTCCCTTTGGTCATTATGAATGGAATGTCTTACCTTTTGGCCAAAAGAATGCCCCTTCTGAATTTTAGAATATTATGAATGATATTTTTAATCCTTATACAGAATTTATTATTGTGTATATAGATGATGTTTTAGTATTTTCTAAAACAATAGATCAGCATATTAAACACTTAAAAATATTTAAGAATTTAATTAAGACTAATGGATTAGTAATATCTGCTCCAAAAATGAAATTGTTCCAAACTCAGGTTAGGTTTTTGGGACATATTATTAATCAGGGAAAAATTATTCCCATAGATAGAAGTATAGAGTTTGCATCAAAATTTCCTAATGAAATTCTTGATAAAAAACAATTACAAAGATTTTTGGGCAGTCTTAATTATATTTCGGACTATTATGCTAATTTAGCACAAGATACAGCAATTCTGTATTCTAGACTCAAAAAGAAACCTGAACCATGGACTGAGAAGCATTCTCAGGCTGTTCAGAAAATCAAAGCAAAGGTAAAATGTTTACCTTGCTTATCCTTAGCCAATCCTAAATATTTTAAAATCGTAGAAACAGATGCCTCTAATATAGGGTATGGAGGAATACTAAAGCAAGTAATTCCTGAAACTTCAAAAGAAGTTCTTGTTAGATTCACTTCAGGAAAGTGGAATCCCAAACAGTTAAAATATTCAACTGTAAAGAAAGAAATTCTTTCTATTATTAAATGTATTTCTAAATTTCAAGGTGATTTATTAAATCAGAAATTTTTATTGCGAATTGATTGTAGTTCAGCAAAATCAATTATTGAAAAAGATGTTAAAAATCTTGTAGCAAAACAAATTTTTGCAGGATGGCAAGCTCAACTAGCAGCCTTTGAATTTGATATTCAATTCATAAAAGGAGAAAATAATTCTCTTGCTGATTATTTAACCCGTGAATTTTTACAGGGTGAATGACGACCCCTAATAGGGGAAGAGGCCGCGGTTATGGCCGAGGTCGAGGATACGGGAATAACAATATGTTATCTCAAGAAACTGTCCCACTAATAGGTGATTGGACTATTTATCATCACAGACAAAGGATGCAGCAATTACCTGCACCTCCTAAAAAAGAAGATATTCTTTCCTCTAGTAAAGCAGCAACTTATAAAGATGTTGCTACTACTGACTCTCAGCAGGATAAAGAATATTTCGAAAATCCTACCACCGAAACTATTTTGTTTCTGGAAGAAGAAGATCTTAAGCTCACTCCAAATGATGGATGGTCCTTAAGAACGAAATACCTTGAATCAAGAGGTTATGCTGGCCTGAATAATCAGGGAAGGCAGAATTTAGAAATTCTGCTAAAAATCACTGAATCAATAACGATTACTCATTATCATCAGAACAATAATCCTGAGAATTTTATAAATTTCAGCAAATGTCATATCCAGAAAATACTTCTTCCAAGAGAATGGGGATTTAATCCCAATGCGGAAAAAGCTATAAAAATAGCAGAAGGGAAGTACATTTACTTCAACTACTGGGATTATGTAGAAGCTTTCACAAAAGCCTTTTACTATCAAAATCCGAAAAACAAACATTCTTGGTTTTTCAGTATTGATCCAGGGGTGCTTAATAAGCCAGTTCCTAATTGGTTCTACCAATGGTGGGAAAAATTTGGTCCCTCTTTAGAAATTCTTCCTAAGGAAATCAAGGATTTATATATCCCTTGGTGCGACAATAGTCCCCTTATTGCCAGAGTAACTGCTGAAAGAATGATTAAGGGACAATGTCCTTTCATATTTTTTACTAAATTTCAAATACCATGGATTTGGAGATGGATAATATCAGTCTCCCAAGATAATCTTGATATTCCAATTCTACAAAGAAATTTCTTTTGTAAATGGTGGACTAATATAGATGTTAAAGATGTACAGGCTAAAATAGCCACCATCAAAGCAACTATTGTTGCTGAAAAAGGCCAAGGTTCTAAAGAAAAATCGTCTAATCAACCGTCGATTGCCAATATGAAAGAATATTTTCTAAAGAAATATCCTACAGATTCCGAGGAACAAATAATGGTCCGAGTTTTAGATTTTATGAAAGAACAATTTTTTAGTTCTTTTCCGTCTCATCCAGCTCAGGAAGAGGATCAATCAATGAAAACTTCTTCATCTCAAGGATCAATGGATTCTAACCCTTATAATTGTCTAGCAGGCGAATCTCAAGCCGAAGAAGAAGAACATTTATCTACAGAAGAATCTCAACCGGCTCAAGCCCGAGAACCTTCCCTAGGAGATTTTTGGGATGCTATGACTCAGACTTTAATTCAAAAGTCCAAGGATAAAGGAAAAGCTCCCCATAGCTGATCAATGCCGACCTTATTTAGAGCATTTAAAAGGTTAAAAGATGATGAAAAGGAATGCCTCAATCTTACTCATCAGATTGATGATTAAGCGTCTCCGCAACCGAAGAGAAAATATTAAAATTCTCTATTCTATTCGGAGAAAATTGCTTCTCAAGTATTCTAATTTGACAGGATAAGTGCCTTTGCCGACACAGCAGTAATAATTGAAGGCAATAATATCTGCTTCTGATAATGGAATTTTAGTGGGCAAAGCATAATCTTTGCTTTATTAAAGTTTGTTGTTTGTTTTGTAAAAGTTGTTTGTATGTATTCATCATTGATTGCGTCGATGGGGCCCAATGAGCACCCGGCATCAATAATGTCTACTTTTCTTAAAGTTATTTGTCTGTTGTAATAATTCAGTTCTATCATATGTAATAGTGTGTAATAGTGTGTCTCTAACTCTCTATTTAAAGAGAGCTTTGTATTGACATTGAGTACGCTGCAATAACATTTCATTTTCCTTCTCTTCTGACTTGCTCATGTGCTGAGCCTTTTCTTATAATACTAATACTATACTGCTGCTTTCTTATCTGCTTCCACCTATTTTGGTATCAGAGCCATCTTTGTCTATAGCCCTGGTTAAGGTACACCCTTTTATCTTATTCTTTTAATTTATGTCTGTTATTAGCTAAATTTCTGTTGTGGAAGGTTGGATGTTCTAAGTAACGCAAGTATCATCAGAACAATAATCCTGAGAATTTTATAAATTTCAGCAAATGTCATATCCAGAAAATACTTCTTCCAAGAGAATGGGGATTTAATCCCAATGCGGAAAAAGCTATAAAAATAGCAGAAGGGAAGTACATTTACTTCAACTACTGGGATTATGAAGAAGCTTTCACAAAAGCCTTTTACTATCAAAATCCGAAAAACAAACATTCTTGGTTTTTCAGTATTGATCCAGGGGTGCTTAATAAGCCAATTCCTAATTGGTTCTACCAATGGTGGGCAAAATTTGGTCCCTCTTTAGAAATTCTTCCTAAGGAAATCAAGGATTTATATATCCCTTGGTGCGACAATAGTCCCCTTATTGCCAGAGTAACTGCTGAAAGAATGATTAAGGGACAATGTCCTTTCATATTTTTTACTAAATTTCAAATACCATGGATTTGGAGATGGATAATATCAGTCTCCCAAGATAATCTTGATATTCCAATTCTACAAAGAAATTTCTTTTGTAAATGGTGGACTAATATAGATGTTAAAGATGTACAGGCTAAAATAGCCACCATCAAAGCAACTATTGTTGCTGAAAAAGGCCAAGGTTCTAAAGAAAAATCGTCTAATCAACCGTCGATTGCCAATATGAAGGAATATCTTCTTTTTTAGGAGGTGCAGGTAATTGCTGCATCCTTTGTCTGTGATGATAAATAGTCCAATCACCTATTAGTGGGACAGTTTCTTGAGATAACATATTGTTATTCCCGTATCCTCGACCTCGGCCATAACCGCGGCCTCTTCCCCTATTAGGGGTCGTCATTCACCCTGTAAAAATTCACGGGTTAAATAATCAGCAAGAGAATTATTTTCTCCTTTTATGAATTGAATATCAAATTCAAAGGCTGCTAGTTGAGCTTGCCATCCTGCAAAAATTTGTTTTGCTACAAGATTTTTAACATCTTTTTCAATAATTGATTTTGCTGAACTACAATCAATTCGCAATAAAAATTTCTGATTTAATAAATCACCTTGAAATTTAGAAATACATTTAATAATAGAAAGCATTTCTTTCTTTACAGTTGAATATTTTAACTGTGTGGGATTCCACTTTCCTGAAGTGAATCTAACAAGAACTTCTTTTGAAGTTTCAGGAATTACTTGCTTTAGTATTCCTCCATACCCTATATTAGAGGCATCTGTTTCTACGATTTTAAAATATTTAGGATTGGCTAAGGATAAGCAAGGTAAACATTTTACCTTTGCTTTGATTTTCTGAACAGCCTGAGAATGCTTCTCAGTCCATGGTTCAGGTTTCTTTTTGAGTCTAGAATACAGAATTGCTGTATCTTGTGCTAAATTAGCATAATAGTCCGAAATATAATTAAGACTGCCCAAAAATCTTTGTAATTGTTTTTTATCAAGAATTTCATTAGGAAATTTTGATGCAAACTCTATACTTCTATCTATGGGAATAATTTTTCCCTGATTAATAATATGTCCCAAAAACCTAACCTGAGTTTGGAACAATTTCATTTTTGGAGCAGATATTACTAATCCATTAGTCTTAATTAAATTCTTAAATATTTTTAAGTGTTTAATATGCTGATCTATTGTTTTAGAAAATACTAAAACATCATCTATATACACAATAATAAATTCTGTATAAGGATTAAAAATATCATTCATAATATTCTGAAATTCAGAAGGGGCATTCTTTTGGCCAAAAGGTAAGACATTCCATTCATAATGACCAAAGGGAACTGTGAAGGCCGTTTTATACCTATCTGATTCTTTAATCTGGATTTGCCAGTATCCTGATTTCATATCAAATTTAGAAAAGATTAAAGCATCGCTTAATCTATCTAACAAATCTTTTTTATTAGGGATCGGATATCTAATCCATTTTAAAACTTTATTAAGAGGTTTATAATTAATGACTAATCTAGGCACGCCTCTTTCTTTCTCAGCAGCATTATTAACATAGAATGCTGTACAACTCCAGGGAGATTTAGACTTTCTAATCAAGCCTTTTGCTAAAAGAGAATCGATTTCTTTTTTGCATAGTTCCAAATACTCTTTATTCATCTGGGCTGGTCTAGCCTTAGTAGGAATTTGGTTTTCATTAAAACCATCTATATAGGGAAGGGAAACAACATGTTTTTTCCTATCCCAAAAAGCATTAGGAAGGTCATTACAAACCTCATCATTGAACTGTTTTTCAATGATTTTTATTTGGGTTTTAGTGGTTGGTTGGCTAAGCTGCTCATTAATGCTTAAAACTTTGATTTCTTCTTGGAGAAAACATAATTGTTTTTCTTTACTAAGAAGACGGTCTCTAACCTCGTTTATTATACGAGTTTGAGGATCTGTAATAAAATCAAATTTTATTTTCTTACCTTCTATTATGGTAGAAATCCCAGTTTTGTCAACATTGTTGAGGGGCATAATATTATGAAGAAAAGGATTTCCTAATATTATTCTATGATTCATATTCTTTATTAGAATAAAAGAGGTAGGAAGACAAATATCTTTATTACAGATATAAGTGTTAGAAAGCTTATACCTAACTTGAAGTTTTTCTCCAGCTGCATGGGAGATAGATTGGGTAGTTTTTTCAAAATATTTAGTAGGAATTATTCCTTCTTTGATGCAATTTAAATCAGCACCACTATCCACAAGGGCTATTTCATCTTTGAGAATAAATTCTCGACTTACTACAAGAGTAATTTTGATATACCATTGTTGAGAGGTTACTTGCTCTAGCAGATTTAAATATTCTGTTTCGTTTTCATTACTAGAAGAGGGAATATCCTTACAATCACTAGCCATTAAAGACTTGCTTTCTAGTAAAGTAATTCTTTGGGATAATAAAGTATTATCCTGCTTAATCTGAGTAATTTCAGATTTTAATAAATTAACTTCTTTTCTCAAATCATTAAGAGAAACAGGAGTTTCTTTAAGGGTAGATTTTTGAAATCTATCTAATACCTCACTTAACTGGTAAGGTGCTTCGATGACTAAAGGAGCTTCCTTTTTATTATTTTTAATAAGAGTTTCAAGCATTTGCTTTTTAAGCTCAAAATCAGAAATGGAATCTATAATCTTCAAGACTCTATCTTGATCAGCAGTTAAGACATTTAATCCATTCATGTCTACTATAGATTTATAATAGTTTAGCTCATTACACTGACAATCATTGTTGTCAGGACTTTGTGAATCTGAGTCACTAGAGCTATTATAAATGAGGGCTAATTCTTCGTTATCAGAAGATTCTCGTTCTCCATCAGAACTATGCAGCAAGACCTTTTCTAATTGAGAGCGTAATTGCTCATCTTCTATTTTATTGAGGGCCTTTTTAGTCCAACATTGGTTAGCATAATGACCAACTTTGCCACATTTATGACAAGTTATATCAATTCTTTTGGCTTTTCTTTTTCCCTTATTGGGGACAAAAGGTTTTTTATCCGATTTATTATAAGATTTCCTCTTATAATTCTTTTTATAAGAAGTTTTAAAAGGATATTTTGATTTGTAAGAATTATTCTTATAAAGCTTGTTTCTTTTATAAGCAATCTTTTGATTTTTCTTATCTTGATTTCTAGGAATTTTTCCTACATCAAAGGCAAACTGATCACAGAATTCACCTAATTGGTGTTTTTCTGACAGTTTTTGTTGTTTTAACTGATTTTTTAGCTTTATGTCATTACATAGAGCTAATCCTTCATTAACACAATGGCTAATTATTTCTCCATATGTTAGAGAAATATAATTAATATTAACTCCATCATTTCTATTTCTTAAGGATTGCCTAACCCTTTCAGCAAAAAGATGGGGTAATCCGTCTATAAATTTTGACTTCCAGTGAACCGAATTTGGTTCTCCTAATTGATAAACTCTAGATAAAAATGTATCTTTATACCACCTAAAATGGGTTAAGGAAGGGCATCTAAGATTTTGGAGGAGCGTACATAGCTTCTCAGCAACAGGAATATTGGTTCCTACAAAATGTTGTAGAATTGTAAGACACAAAGTATAAACTGCATCTTCTTCGCCAGTAGTAACAATACCATTTTCTATTTTAATAATTTTTTTGTGATTAAGAATTTCTAATCTTTGTTCTAGGGTAAAATAGTGATCCCACCATCCCCTGATTTGTCCGACAAATCCTGTAGAAATGAAGGAGGCTATAGCACTATCAGTATTACCATTCTGTTTACAAACAGTAGAATACATCATCATTCGGTGTATCATATCGAATATTTGTTTCTCATTTAAGCCATCAAGATTCCATTCATAGATCTCTTTTCCTGAATAGGAGGTTTGAATATAATCTGGTTCTTCAAATAGAAGATCCTGAGGAGAAGGTCTTTGGTAATAGAATTTTTCTAAAGATTTGGGAGTATAAATAGGATTTATCTCTGGATTACTAATTTGTTGTTTAGCAAACATAGTAGCTAAATTATTAATATCCTCTAGATCTTCAGCAGGTTCTAAAGTCTCAGATTGCTAAGATTCATCGTCCTTAGATAAGACTGATATATTCATATTGTTGAATTTTTGTTGAAGAATTTTTATAAATTCTTCTCCACTAGAATCTAATTTAAATCCTTTTATGGGAATTGGAGGTTGGATCATAGGAACATGGTTCTTAGCGGATTCTTGAACAAGGGTTGAAGAAGGTTGCTTCTCCATAGCTTTCTTTAAAGCAATTAATTCGTTTTCTATCACTTGCTTAAGAGAAACTATCTCGTTTTCTAGGGCTAAGAAATGGTCACCTAGACAAGTAAGAAAGGTGTTTGTATAATTTTGCGATCTAATTATCGCATTTAAATCTTTCACCGTAGCTTGAGTTGTCTCGAGTTTTTGCAGGCTTGTATAAGCCGTAGCTTCTGTGGTATTACTTAAACAAATTGTTTGTTCTGGGGGATAGGGAGAAGTAATGGTGTCTCCCTTTGGGGTTTTCCAGGGTCTTTGTAAGACTAGAATTTCTTTATTTTTCTCACTCAGATAGGTTTTTATAAACCAATGAACAAAAGATATATAATCTTCTGTTTTACTTAAATAACTATAATATTCATCTTTGAACCTTTTTAGGTCTTCAGGAGAATATTTCTTAAAATACCATTGCCTAAATTGGGCATGTTTTTCCTGTTGAAATTCTTTATTAAGAATTTCTCTCATCTTACTACCGGGGGATAAATCTATCATTATATATGGAAACTCATTTCTGATTGAGTAGGAGATTCTCTACTCTGTTCATAAATTCCTTCTGGAATTTTATTTTGGCTAATTCTAATTTCTTCTACATGTTCAGGAACTATAGGTTCCTCTCTGAATTGAGAAGTTGAAGCTCTAGCTGAAACGCTCGGGGCAGTGATATAATCACTAGTAGAGGAATATCTAGCGGACCTAGTCCTAGGCATCCTAATAGTTCTTTGAGATGTAAATTTAATTTCTACATCTCCTTCTGTTGTTTGAATTATTTGATCAACTTCTTTGTTGACCTGAGGCTCAGGCTCTAGTTCTTGAGGAAGAGACCAAGTCTCTGGGAAGTCTATTTCTTTCCACTTAATCATTCTATTAGTGGCTATATTAGAGGTTAATAAATTGGTTTGAACTACAGTTGTAGTTCCAGGACAAGATATTTGTTTGGCCTTTGGATTCAAAGTATTTAATACTTTGTAATAAATTCTATAGCAAATTGCTATAATTTCACTACCTGGTTTAAAATTATATCCATGGGAGTGTAATGTTAGTTGCATAGCATCTAACAAATGACTATCAGTTAAAGATAGTGTCAAATTTGGAGCCACGTCAAAATAGACGGGTCCATGGCATAAACTGGTTTCTATCAACGCAGCTAGAGATTGTTTAAAATCTCTACATCGGCCATCTCTAACAGAGGCCATAATACTCGTGTTTAAACCTAATAACGTTAAAGGTTTAAAGGCTATCTGAATTAATCCAATATGAATAAAATTATAGCTTTTAAAAGGAAATAAATCCTTTTTATTTAATAATCTAATTGTTTGATTAGAGTCAGTGACTCTGATGGTTTGTTCCATTGTTTTTATAACCTGTCTTGATTTAAAATCAAAGAAACCAATATTATAAATATGATCTAAGGGAACAGAGGGTATTACCCATTTATTCAATTTATCCAAATTTTTTGGATACTCAGCTAATTCAGCATTTTTAACTAAATCATTAGGATGCTCATCATCCTCCAAATTATTCATAATAATGAAAGATAAGGCTAAAGCTGTTGTGGTGGATTGGACCTCTGAGTTACGTAAGTATGTTTATTATGTTACAAAAGTAAAATTGCGAGAAATAAAAATATTTTTGATCATCTTTGCAAACGACTCACTCGTTTAACTGTCAACCATCGGGACAGACGGATTAAATCCACGAAATCAAAGATGTGAAATATTTTTAGCAAAAATTTTCTTTTACGAAATCATCCAGAAAACTCCCATTTTTTCTTTCGGGATAAAAGATGACATTTTAAGAAAACACTAAAAATATTCCGATTTTTTGACTTTTTTTTTTTTTTTTTTTTTTTTTACATACTTGCGTTACTTAGAACATCCAACCTTCCACAACAGAAATTTAGCTAATAACAGACATAAATTAAAAGAATAAGATAAAAGGGTGTACCTTAACCAGGGCTATAGACAAAGATGGCTCTGATACCAAAATAGGTGGAAGCAGATAAGAAAGCAGCAGTATAGTATTAGTATTATAAGAAAAGGCTCAGCACATGAGCAAGTCAGAAGAGAAGGAAAATGAAATGTTATTGCAGCGTACTCAATGTCAATACAAAGCTCTCTTTAAATAGAGAGTTAGAGACACACTATTACACACTATTACATATGATAGAACTGAATTATTACAACAGACAAATAACTTTAAGAAAAGTAGACATTATATATATATATATATATATATATATATAGAGTCCCCTTCTAGAGAGAACTTGTTAGATAGAGAATTGGAGAGAACCATATAATTTTTTCTGATTCTACAGTAGAACCAAATTTTTTCTTTAATTTTTTACTGCAAATTTTTTTTTAAATTCCAAATAAAAAAATTCTGACCTGCCACGTCATCACTGCCACGTCAGCAGTGATGACGTGGAACTGCCATGTGTCACTACCACGTCAGCAGCGACGTCATCATTGTTGACGTGGCAGTGCCACGTCATCACTGCTGACGTCACTGATGACGTGGCAGTGCCACGTCAACAGTGATGTGGCAGTACTGGCGTGGCATTGCCACGCCATCAGTGACGTGGCAGTGCTGACGTGGCAGTGCCACGTCAGCAGGCTTTTTTATAATTTTTTTAAAATTTCAATTTTAAAAAAAAAAAATTGGTTCTTTTACAGAATCAGCAAATTGGTCTTTTTTTAATTATAGAACCAAAAAAAATTGGTATTTTTTTATAGAACCAAAAAATTAGAACTTTGATTCTATTATAGAATCATAAAATTGGTAGTTCTCTCATATTCTCCATATAAGGAGGTCTTCTCTAGAATAATTGCCTATATATATATATATATATATATATATATATATATATATATATATATATATATATATATATATATATAATTAATAGCAAAACTGCAAGGTCTTTTCGAAATTTAATTTGTGTATGTAAACATGACAATTTTGGGTCAGGGTTAAAAATAATTAAAATGTAATGAAATTAAATATTTAAGTTAAGAAACAAAATTATTAAATGAGAATATTTCGGATTATATTCATATTGATTATTGTGTTGATATCGAATTTTGACAATAATTCAATAAACCATGTGGTAAATCGTGTTTTTACTTTCTGCTTTCCATCTGCATTGTTGGGAGCCATCTCGGCCCAATACCAAGCCCACAAGCATATGCTATCAAGTAATCAACACTCATTTCAGCACCGGTAAACTTGAAACTTAGGTCCTGTTTGGTGTTGCTGTTAAATAAAAGCTTATATTTTTGAAAAGTAGTTAAAAAATAGTTCAATAAATTTTAAAAATTGCTTTTTTGAAAAGTGTTTTTGATTGAGAAATTGTTTTTAGGAAAAGCACGTTCCCCATATTTTTGAAAAAAGTTGTTTTTTAACTTTTGTGAGAAGCAATTGATTTTAACATCAAACCTCATCAAAAACATTATTTTTAATAAATTATAACCAAAATATGCATATATCAAAAATATTATACGAAACAGTTATTTGCAACTTTTTTGACTTCTAAACATAGCCTTCAGAGTTAAGATTGCCTTAGAAAAGAAAGCCCATTTTATAAGCGCAGATAACACTTGTAAGTAAGTTGTGTATAATCGAAGAAATTGAAAACCATCAGCAATTGTGGGTAAAATTTGTTCAGTAGAGGAACACGTTGGTCTCTTGAATCTTTTGTTTTTTTTTGTGAGGTGAATCTTTTGTTTTTTTGAACACATTGGTCTCTCGAATCTTGGTGTGCCGAAATTAATCATCTTTTATGGAAGATAAAACACAATTCATATTATAAATTTTATCTTCTTAAAGTAGGATTAATTAATGAGAAAAAGGACCTGAGATATATCAGGAAACTTTTTCTGAGATACAATACAAAATAACCTTAAATTTTACTGGGCCCGTAGGGCTAATTAAAAAATTCTGAATTTACTAAAATGCATACCTCATTTTTACATATAAAATATAGGTATCTCAAGAAATTTACCTAAGATATATCTCAGACTCCCTAATTAATTCGCAAATAATAATATATCAACTTAAGAAATATTAAGGAGTAAAGGTAGTAATGTAATGTAGTGAGGAAGGGTAGTATAGTCTGACTAACCAACCTTCTATATATCTATCTATTAAGGATGTAGCTTGTAACCTAATTTGAGAGAGAAACAATGTAGCCTTTTAGGCAAAATCGGTTTGTAAATATATTTTATTTCTTAATAAGAAATAAAATGTGTTCACCCAGTTATTAACAATACTCACATGGAAAGTATAAAAATTTTGATAAAAATTTCTATTGAGAATATTCATTCATGTACCTAAACACGAGTAGTAATTTTGAACCAACTTAAATAAAGGAAAAAAAAAATCAAGTGGAATTTATCTTGAACATTGTTAAACCCAGTTAACCATCTGTTCATCACATTTGTCCGAGCTCTTATAAACAGTCAATCTCTGACCCTATCTATAGTAAATTAATGTTGTACTGGATCATCTACCATTATTGATTTGTACAAGTGTGCCTCTGTTCTTCAGTCTGAGCCATTGTAAAAGTCTGCTTTTGCATATGCACTATATTGTAGTTTAGTAACATTGTATCCATTTCCAATTGTCTTTATTAAATACTAGTACCAGATGCACATAGACTGCATTTCTCTATACTCTCAGGTCAATAATTGTGGCGGCAGATCTGTGATTAACGTAAACATAGGGTACCTACCAAGTTGATACTAATAAACTTGCTTACTCAACACTGTTTATATGTGTGCATGCTTGTCCTACAGTACAGGAATGACCTTAGTTTCACTTGCAAAATAATACTACATCACAGTACAAATTTTACGAATTGATGAATTTTTTTCGAAGTTTAGAGCTTGCGGAAAAAATCCGAGAAGACTCCGAATTCTTATTTAATAACAAAAGGTCGAGCGTCCAATCTCAGACATGATTATGATTTATGTGTAGAAGATTAGTGCAAGTATAGATGAAACCCAACACTGATTGAACATTCTAGAAAAGTAAAAAACCAAGAACATCAAACTCTAACAATACCAACAAAATTATCACCATATCCAGAATATCAGCTGTTCAGTTGGGACTTTACTGAAATAGAAGACCGTGAACCAATTAATAATCTTATTTCATGGGGAACATCAAGAAAGAAGGTACCAATGCGACAAACACTTAATTCTAAAAGAAGCTAGCACTAAGAGTGCATGTGTAAAATATTAAATAACCTATAGAGTTCCGTAACTGTGACTTGCAGATATTTGAATATCATATGGAACATATCTCCATGTTCTCACAAATAAACTACTACTATTTACCAAACAAAACACATTGTAATGCTTGTATACATAAATAATGATATACGAGGGTACATAAATTTCTACCGATCAAAATTTGACAACTAAACAAGCACGAATTCTTAACATATGCCATTGGACACACACTAGAAAAACCGATAAACTATTTAGCAAACAAAACACATTGTAATGCTTGTATACATAAATACAAAACAGAATAACAACTCAAAATTGTTGCAAGAAAATGTTGGAAAAAAACAAAAATAACATGACAAAAAATATAAATGAACCCAAAAAGACATACTGATTGAAGGGGTGGGACACTGAGCTCAATCAATCATCTTGTGTAAATCTAATATGTGGATTACCCCATGAGCCCATGTCCTTCACTTGGCTGATACTGTGGGTCTTTCTGGTCTACACACCCAATTAAATTAAATTGCAGTGGATGAAAACTGGGCCATGTGCAATTATCAGTTCCTAAAAAAGGGCGTGAGAGAGAAAATTGGGTTAAATAAATAAAGATTCCTTACAGGCATTAACGGCTATATTTTCAGTCTTTGTCACAAACACCAAAAAGTACTCCTGTTAAAAGCCACGTGATGGCAACAGTTCCACAGGTTCTTTTTTTGGCGGGAACAGCAGGGCTAGCAAGGCTCCCCGGCCCTATTACATTTGCATACACTTATGTCACTAAAACTGATCACAAACAAGAAGCAAAACTGGCAATTGGAGTAATAAACCAAAGGAAAAAATTGAGATTGAATCTCTAATTTAATAGAGCTAATAGTAAATACTACAATGTTGAACAAATAAAGATGTGAAAGAAATAGTTCCTAAAATGAAATGTGAAAGAAACTTAAAGGGTTTGTTCTTCCTCGGGGTTTTGATACGGTTCTAAGCTGGGGAATGATGGTTTGTTGGATCAGCTGATGATGGAATATCGGCACCAACGCGACAACCTTCGAGCATGAATATGATATCAGCCATGGTAGGTCGGTCCGAGGGATCTGGGACAGTGCATAGCAATCCAACTTTGACTCCTAGCAGGAACTCTTCCCATTCTGATGATTCAGGGTCTAACTCGAGTAATCCAGGCTCCAGTAACTCTGAAATTTGACCTCTCTGCAATTGCTTTTTTACCCATTTTACAATATCTTCATCTTGTCCGAACATCACTGGCCTTTTACCTGTGAGAAGCTCCAACAACACAATCCCAAAACTGTAAACATCTGTTTCATTTGATGTTTCCCCGGTTAATATCACTTCTGGAGCTACATAACCTAAAGTTCCAACTGAAGTTGAGGTGGAAGGTTCAACTGGAGGGGCAGCTGTGAACTTGTTTACGCCAAAATCTGAGAGATGGGCTTCGAAATCTGCATCAAATAACACATTTTGGGGCTTTACATCTCCGTGAACCATGGCTGCTGTATGAAGAAATGCAAGGCCACGAGCAATTCCAAGTGCAATGAGGTGCCGCATTGGCCAATTAAGGACATGGCCATCTTGGTGTGATGCTTCTTGCAATAGTGTTGCAAGGTTTCCGTTTGGCATGTAATCATAGACAAGGAGTTTGAGGTCAGGCCCTGTATAGTAGCCACGAAGAACAGTTAAGTTGCGGTGCTTCACTCTGCCAAGTGCTTCAGCTTCTTTTCTAAACATGTTATCATTCAGCAATACATTTGGAAGTCTTCGGATTGAGAGTACCATTCCATCAGCATAGCAAGCCTTAAAAACTAAACCATATTGGTTTCTGCTCAGCACATTTTCCTCATCAAAATGCCTTGTTGCCTCTACTGTTTCCGCCAATGTAATCTTGTTATTGAACATTACAAGCTTTGGCCCCCCATTATCTCCACTGCTTCGACCACCAGAACTTGCCCTTGTCGGAGTAGACTTTTTCTCTCCAGCTGCCTTTTCTTTCAATCTCTTTCGCCATTTGAGAAGACTGTAAGTGTAGAAGCAACAGAATGCCGCGAGGCAAGCCCCACTAGCAACCACAATTATTAAAAGGATCAGCCTCTTCTTTCTATTACTGCCACTTTCCCCTTGACATTTCTTGTCCAGTGGTCTTCCACACAATTCTCCATTCCCTGAAAATGAAGTCTGGTTGAATTGAGCACCAAGCATTGCAGGAATCTTACCTTCAAGGTTATTGCTTGATACATTGAAATACATCAGATGTGGAATGAGAGTAAGATTTGTGGGAATTTCCCCGCTCAGATTATTTGCTGAGAGATCCAGGTATGTGAGATTCGATAAACCGGAAAGTGAGTCCGGAATATTACCAGAAAGGTGATTGGATTCCAATGCTAATGATTCCAAGGAAGAACATTTGGAAATTTCGTCTGGAATTTCCCCCGTCAAATTGTTCTTGCCCAAATTTAGCTCAGTCAAATAAGACAAACGAGAGAGATCAGGCGGAATTTGGCCACTAAAAAAATTTGAACCAAGATTTAATGTACGAAGAGCAGAACAATTTCCAAGTTCTGGTGGAACGGAACCAGAAATGTTATTTTTGGACAAGGAAAGAACAAGTAATGACTTGAGAAAACCAAAAGTTGATGGAATATGACCAGAGAAGGCATTGGACGAAAGGTTCAAGTAGCTTAATCCTAACAAGCTACTGAATCCTTCAGGGACATCACCAGACAACTTGTTTTCCTGAAGCGAAATCACTTGCAAGTTGGGCAAACCAGCAATATCAAATGGCAACTCCCCAGAGAGATCTTGCCTACTTAAATCAAGAGTGGTTAACTTGTAAAGATTTCCAATACTAGAAGGTATAGAACCCGAAAAACCAGCATTACTCAAATTAAGAACTGATAACATTCGTAAATTTCCAATTTCTGATGGGATTACCCCAGATAACTTATTTCCTTTGAGATTTAACACTGTCAAGTTGCTCAAACCTGTCAACTCTACAGGCAAGCTTCCATTAAGATTATTATCCCTCAAGTTCAAAGATTCTAGCTGAGTAAGGTTGCCTAATCTAGAAGGAACAGCGCCTGAAAATAGATTGCCACCAAGTGATAGCATCTTCAAACTTCTAATTTCACTCAAAAAATCAGGAATTTCCCCTATAAATTGGTTTCCTTCAAGATCAAGAACACGCAAGTTTCCGCATTTCACAATTTCAGCAGGAACTAAACCACTCAAAGAATTATTAGCCATCCTTAACTCTTCCAATCGCCACAAATTCCCAATCCCAACAGGAACTTTACCGAAAAACAAATTCCCCGAAAAATCCAACATTGTTAAACTTTTCACATTCATTAACCACACAGGCAACACACCTTTTATCTCATTCTGCTGAAGATCCAAAACCTGCAAAACACTAAAACACATAGCATTTTGCGGCTGAATAATATCCTTAAATCCATTAAACCCTAGCTGCACATTCCGAATACTCGGAGGATTCACAGAGACATTACAAAACATCGAAAGCGGAATCGAACCAGACAAATTGTTATGTGCTAACGAAACAACTTGCAGCTTTGGAAGAACACCAATGCCAGTCGGAATTACGCCACCTAACGAATTTCCCTCCGCACTTAAATGTACTAATGAACTACAATTCGCAATCGCAGAAGGAATCGTACCTTCTAAAACATTATGATCTAACCACAAATACTCTAGCTTCTGAAGCTGACCTAAACTCGCCGGAATAGATCCCGAAAATCGATTATACGACAAATTAAGCAGCTGAACCTTATACAAATTTGACAGACTCTTAGGTATTTCGCCAGTAAACGCATTAGACGACACATCAAACACCCGGAGACTCCGAGGAAGCTCGCCGGAAAACTCGCCGGAGAGAGAATTTCCGGCGACATTAAAAATCAACAAGTTCGTAATATTCGACAACTCCGGCGAGATTTCACCGGAAAACGAGTTGTACTGAAGAAAAACAGAGTTTAACAAAGTACATTTAGTGATAGACGAAGGAATAGTACCGTTAAAACTGTTTGACCGAAGGCTTAACTTACGCAGCATGCGCAAGTTAGCGATTTTATCAGTGAGTGGACCACTGAGTTGAAGACGAGGCAACCTCAGTTCACTGACTCGGCCGTTGAAACAAGTAACGCCTCGCCAGTCACACGGAGCTGACCGAGTTGTTGGATCCCAGCCGTTGAGAACTCCGAGTGGATCGTGGAGACTGAGTCGGAACGAGTTGAGTGCCTCGATTTCCGAGTTATCGGCGCACGATAAGAGTGTGTGAGAGAATAGTAAAAGAAAAATGAGAAGTGAACTAGGCGTAGGCATTGTGTGTGCGACACCACTCGGAAATCGAATGTTAACCGATTTAATTTATAAGTAAGGAGTTATTCGATTCGATTTATCGAGTTGAACCGATTTTCGATTTTTACGATTTTTCGAGATTCGGAGAAATGTTGTGAGGGGTGTGTAGGATAGTAGAAGTTGCCGGAGTAGTAGTAAGTGAGAAATGGCACTTGGACGTTAGAGTACCATGTGTTGCGACTTCTGTGAACAGTTGGTGTTTTTTAGTAGTAGGGGGAGGAGTTAATAGATACAGTAGTAGTTGTGTTTATTTATTTATTTTGTTTTTTGCAAGACAGTTTGAAATGAACTTTTTTGAAAAAGACTGGGCTATGTGTATGTACGATTTTGAACTTTTAACAACGCATGGGCTGAATCATTGAGAGGCCTACTGGGTTGTGCATGATTCACTTTACTCCTTTGAATTGTTTCTTTTTTATCAAGTATTTGACTTTTATTTTGTTTGATTTTTAACAAATGTTTTATTCAGAATAACGAGATATATTTCGACTTTCGTTATTTTGAAACGAGATATATCGGATATGTTTGATTCGATAAAAATGAGATGACCGACAGAAAGATTATCTGCAACTTGTTGAACAGAAAGTGAGTTGCTTTGACATTGTTTTGCAACCTCTAAAATTTCAAACTAGTAAAATTTGAACACAAGTTGAGCCAATGATTTGTCTACTCTCTTGCTTTTGGCGCCTCACCTTCACCCAATCAATAAAGGTATCCAGGTAAAAAAAGAGAAAATATTATTCCTAACCTAAAAACTAGATAAAGTTGTAAAGTAGTTAGGGAAAAGCATATATTTCGAATACAAGATTGCCGGATCGATTTGACTGATAATTACATCACGTTTTTCCTTTTTAAATCCACAAGGAAATTCAAATCACAAAGTGATTACACTAGTGATTAGTACATTGTCCAAATTAATTTTTAAAAAAATTACATTTTTTTTTGTGAATATACTTCCTCCGTCCCATTTGATTATATATATTGGGGGACGGGAGCATGACACGCATTTTAAGCTCTAACTACTACACTTGCATAACTTATTTTTACAGTTTTCCTTTTTTATAAAAATAGACCAATTCTATTTTTATACAAAAAATAAAAATTTTATAAATAAATTATGGAACTATACTACGTATGCACCTTAAAATGCGTGTCATACACTAAAAACGTATAGAAATGAATGGGACGGAAGAAGTAGTTTATAAGCTAATAAGTAGTATCCATTCTTAGATTAATCTCGGTATAACAAGAATTGAAACTAGGATCCAGGGATGACAAGTAATAAGTGGGCTATCACATACATCGCGCTCCAAAAAAAATACAATTGAGTTAGCAGTACTGGTAATGTTGACAGGCCTGTTGGGGTTGTTTCTACCCCGAAATCTAGCAGGGTCGTCTCCTGTTTGTTGTGGAATAGGATTATAAGTGATTTGGTCTTTATTGAACGGTACTACGTATTCCGAAAAGGATTCCCAAAAAATTCCCAAATACCACGTGGCATGATTTAATTCGTGGGATTCATATTAACATATGAGGATTCATCTTAATAATGAAAAGATAACCAATCAAAAATGACAACTCAGCATTCGGGAACGCTTTCGGGAATTCTAGCATTTCTCTTTTTTATTATGAAAATCCATTTCAACTTATTTTTATAGAGTGTTTAGCCTGTGTTTGCCCTCAGTCGACATGGTGTACATAATATTGGGGTGAAAAAACAAAAATACCCACCATTTAATTTCAAGAGCCCAAAATACCCACCGGGGGAAACCTCCGCCCTTTTTACCCACGGACCACGCATGTGTCACATGCGTACACTGTTGGGGAAATATGGTAGTAACTTGGATTTTTTTGAAGTCGTGTGAACACTTTCAGATTGAAGTTATTTGTGGTTCACCCAAATAAATCAATCGGATAAAGTCAGAAATTCTGCAAGAAGAGAGAATGTGTTTTTGTTGTGAATTTCAAATGAACCAATATATTGAAAATGATCAATGCAACACCTATATATAGATGTCAACAGACGTATCTTTTGCCAACACACACATCTCAATATGTGTCTTTTGCCAACATACACATCTAAAGATGTGTCTTTGCCAACATACACATCTTATTCTAATAGTTTTGTCTAATACCAATAGACACATCTTATAGACACATCATATCCCAATAGGTGTGTCCGATACCAATGAATATGCCTCATAAGCATCCCAACAGGTGCGTCTAATTTCAATGAACATGCCTCATAAGCAATAATACCGAAATCATAATAAACTCGAACAAAGCGTGCACTCCGCACTCTCCCGACTTGTTCGATGTAATATTATGATTACATTGATCAACTAATCAATCCAATTACAATAAAATATCCAACAATCCTCCCCCATTTTAGCGTAATCCATGATTAACTAAACAAAATCACAACAAACAACAAACTTATGCATAAATGAAATATCGTGACGATTGAATTTCACATTAGTATATTACACATTCCAAATATTCGAATACCAAGGTGTCACTATGGATTGAACCTTTGTTATTCATAGCGAATACATGAAAATTATATACACATAAATTTATATTCTCAAATGTTCTTACTTGACACTATATTTTACTAGCCTAGTGTCCTAATCCTTCTTAAGCATACCAAAGCCAAGTCCAAGCTTCTTGAAGCGGTTAAACTTCATGCTCAAATAGGTAGTTCTTTTACTCTTGCACCTGCATATGCAATTTTTCAAAAGAACTATTAAGAAGATAAACTTCAACCTCCTCAACTTGCAGGTCTGAACACATACCTTGGGATGACAATACTAATGTGTTCTGATACATGCTAATTTTGTATATATTTTATAGCATATTATCTCTCATTTATCCTTAATTTTGTGCTTGTTAGCATTGTTAGTAGCATTTTAATTTGAATTTGATGCTAAGATTTTTTTTTAATGTTTATAGGATAATTTTGGAAGCAAAAGGAGCCCGGTTTCAGATCATCAAGAGACCGTAGATTAAACCTGGACGAGCAATGAGGAAATAAGAATTTTCACAAAAAAATGGAAAGTGATATATTCTTAAAGCAGGAATCCCGGTTGGAATTAATATAATTTTTGTTAAGCGAAAGGAGTCCGGTTCCAGGTCCTCAATATACCGCAGCTTAGGAATTAAGGATTTATTTATATTAATAAATATTTAATTTATTTAGAAAATTATATTTATAAATATCTAATAATATTAGATATTTATTTTTATAATTTCTGGATTTAATTAATTATTTATTAATTAAAGATTATAAGCTGTGCGGGTTAAAAAGCATTTCTACGGAGCCCATTGTATTAAACAATATAGGCGGCTGAATGTGAAAGCAAGTGGTTTTATTTTTTTTAATTAAAGAAGGATATAGGCTTAAGTAGTGCAGCTGCTTTGTGCTTTCGGCTACTTTCATTTTTTTTATTTTGATTTCTTTTCTTTTGTTTTTATTTTCTTTTTCTTTTCTTTTTATTTTTTTAATTTTGTGGTGTGCTAAATTTGTGCTATAAATAGGCCTAGTTCTTGAGCTTATTTCCACACACCAATTCTTAGAGAGCAAATTCCTCTCTTGTAATCTCTCTCTCTTTTTCTTTGTAAAATTTAGTTTTAATTCATACAGTTTAATTTTCGGCAAAATTCTATTTCGGTTGAAGATTTTAAGGGAATTACTTGGAGGGCTCTTTCATTTTAGTGGCTACTATTTCGGAAGAATTAAATTTTTCAAGTTGCATTTGCTTCACTCTACACTCTTTTTATTATGATTCTACACCTTAATATATGCTTATTTTATTTATCCAGCATGCGTAGCTAATTCTATAATCCGAGAATTAGGTAGTATTCATTGGTGATATAATTGTTTGATTGTGATGCTAATTCTCTACTTTTGCTAATCTATCATTGAGGGCTTAACCCAATTAAGGGAGTAGCTAACCTTTAATTGTATTCACAGGTATTACGACAAATTGGGATAGGAGTCATAATTCTTGTTCATGATTTGATAGACATAGTTCAATTATTAAATCGGGAGATTAATAATAGAACTATGAAACTTATAATTCTTGGTTTTTAATAGTTTATAATTATATTTTAATTGATCATGGGAGTGACTTTTGAAGTATAATCGTAGGCATTATATTGTATCTTGGGAGAGAACATTATAAAGGTGAGAAGAATTGTTTTTAGCAAAATATGAGAAATATTTATATTGCATCACATCAACATTATTGAACCAATTGAAGAAACCTAGTTCTCGGGTTGTTTTTCCTCATCAGTAAATCTTAGTTTTAATTGCTTTACTCTAGTTAATAACAAATCCCACCTCTTATTTCTCATACTTCTAGATTATAAGAAATTAAACTTAGACTTGTATTAAAATTCCTTCCCTGCGAACGAACTTATATTCACAAAAAATACTATCAACAAATTGGCGCCGCTGCCGGGGAAGGCATCAATATTAAGTTTAATTAATTATTTCTTATAATTTAGATTTTATTTTGTTCAATGTAAAATAAAAAAAAATTAAATATTAGTTTTGTTAATATTCGGTATTTAGTTATCAGCTTTTAATTTGATTAATTCGAACCTAGTGTGCTTGCTCTGTTTTCTCCATGTTTTATTCTTAAATCATAAACAAACCCAGCACATCACAGTATCACACCATTTTGAACGAACCACACAGCCTTCTCTCCTTCAAGCCCCATCCCCTTCTTCTTCTTATTCCACTCCGCCCCAAACCCACCGCCACCAATTCCCCCCCTCTCCTCTTCATTCACCGCCGCAAGCACCTCTCTCCTTCCTCCTGCAATTGAACCCACACGAATCTCTCTCTCCCGTTCTTCACTTAAACCACACCATCCCATATGACCCCTCCCTAATTCCAATTCAATCAAACCCATATCTCTTCTCCTTCCCAATTTTTTTTTCTTTTTCCCTTCAAAACCCCCTTTTTTTCCCCAAGTCGAATCCTCTTCCCCCTGTTTCTTCGTGTTCGATACCAAAGTCGAGAATTGTTTTAGTGATGTTAGTTTAATTGTCGAGTCCCTGCGTAGTTTTGCTCCGCTGAGTTTACACGAGTTGAGGCTTTATTCTTGCTGAAGTTGTTTTGAGTTTTGATGTTCGAATTTGGTGTTTTTCCGAGTTATGTCGAGTTTTCGTAGGAATCTCTGGTTTTGACTAGGTTGTGCAGTTGTGTATTTCGCCTTGTTATTTTCCTGTCTGTCAAATTCCTTGTTAATTACAGTGGTTTAGTATAGTGTTTTGTAATCAGAATTGTCGATAAGTTACTGTATTGTGTGGAGTTGCTGGGTTGAGTTTTGGTATGTGTTCACCTGTCTTGTCGGCAACGAGTTCGTTTAGTTTCGTAGTTGTTTTTTTTTTAAAATTTGTAGTTCTTGTTTTGCTGTTGTGTGCTGGTTGCTGTGTTTTTTTTAGTTGTCCGAGTTAATTGCTGTGTTATTGAGTCCTTGTATAGCCGTGTTTGTAAATTGCAGTCGAGTTACTGAGTTAGTTAAGTCCGGTTTCTGAGTTGTAGAATCGAGTTACCGTAGCGAGTTGTCGTCTGTGTCAAATTGTTTTATTATAGTAAATTACATTCCTCAGTCTCGAATTGTATTATAGTAAATTGAGAATTTGATCGAATTGTTTTATTTGGCTGGGATTCCTGGCGCGTCGTTACTTGAATTTTGGTTCGAGTTTTTGATGTTTGTATTTTGTTTCTTGAATTTTGGTTTTTCTCCTTGTGCTGTGGTTCGAGCTTCAACTGAGTCCCGTTGCCAAGTTTCAAGTTTTTGGTTTGCTTGTTTCTAAATGTTTGCTGCAAGTTGATTTCGATTTCGTTTGATTTAGCGTTAGTCTGAGAATTGATTGTGCTGAGTCTGAACTACAAGTTTGCGAGTTGTTTTACAAGCTTGAGTTTGTGAATTGTTTGTTTGCTGCAAGTATACTTAGCCACTGTATTGAGTCGAGTTTTATGCAGATATCCGTGTTTAATCTTGCTTGGTTATGGGCACGTTTTCGGAGTTTAGTTTTGTAAATTTGTTAAATTCAATAATTTAGTTTTAATTCTTGTCACTTTTAATTAATTAAATTAAAATAGAATTATCTTTAAAAAAATTAAATAAATAAATAAATAAAATAAAATTTAGTTTTAATTCAAATTTAGAATTTTTAGATTAATTTAGTTTTTGTTCTTTTCAATTTTATTTGCGATTTTGTTGGTTGTAAAAAAAAATAATAATAAAAATAAAAAATAAAAAAAATCAAAAAATAGTTAATAATATATATTTCTTTTGTTTTAACTCTATCTTATTGGTGTTGTCTTTTCAGGTGCACAAACTCTTGCATGCGACGTACAGTAAGTGCTGGAAATCTAGAATTTGATCCAGAAATCGAACGCACTGCTCGAATCTTAAGGCGAGAGGCAAAGCAAAGGAAAGAAAAATCTAAGATGGCTGACGAAGATCGTGAAGTTGCTATTATTGATGAGACTTCAATTTGGGACCATGAGACACCAAATCCTGCTAATTGCATGTACAAAACTCCAGAGATTGGTGCAGCCCAATTCAACATTAATCCAAGCTTAATTCAGATGATCAGCAATCAAGCTTTTGAATGAGATATTGAACTAGAGGACCCACACAGACATCTAGAGCGTTTCGTGCAGATGTGTGGCTCATTCAGAATCAACGGTGTTACGAGTGACAAGATTCGTCTCCATATGTTTCCCTACTCTATTAAGGGAAGAGCTTTGGAATGGTTTCAACAACTTCCAGACACCACGGTTGCTACATGGGAGAGTCTTTCTACTGCATTCTTGTCCAAATATTATCCTTCTGACAAGACGCAACAATTGAGGACTATGATTATGAGTTTTAAAGCACAACCGGGTGAAGGTCTATATCAGGCATGGGAGAGATTTAAGGCATTATTGAGGAAGTGTCCACATCATGGCTTGCAAGATTGGCAGATCATTAGTACTTTTTATGGGGCCATGAATGCAGATATTCGTTTGAGTTTGGATGTGGCTGCTGATGGAAATTTTAAGAAGGCACCAACTACACAGGCTAAAGCACTCCTTGAGGAATTGGCATCTAATAATTATTCATGGGCACCTAGTGGGACAAGCTCAGCAAAAGCAGCACAAGATTCTGAGATGATCAACATGCTGGCTCTCAAATTGGATACTCTAACTCAGGAGATGCGAGGACAAAGGGCAAATGTGAATGCTATTTCTTCACCTATTGAAGGGTATAATGATTATAGTGCTAGTCAGAACTCTTATGTGCAACAATTTCTAGAAGAAGCATCTTTTATTCAGGGAAGACAGCCGTGGCCTGTTCAGAATAACTCCTACTACAATCCAAATCAAAGGCCAAACAACAATCTTTCTTACAGTAGTAATCATACGGCTAATCCTTCCTATTCATTTCCAAGGCAGAATCAACCTTCTGGTTTTCAGTCACGACCACCGTATCAAGCACAACAGCAGTATCAACCACCGCCAAAGAAAGAACCTGCTGATTGGGAGGTTGCACTAAATAAAATAATGCAAGGAACCTCTGGGGCATTGGCTAATATGGAATCAAGAATAAATCAGATGACATCATCTCAAAAGATGCTAGAAACACAGATTGGACAAATTGCCTCCAAGATGGGTGTTCGTGAGCAGGGTTCTCTTCCAAGTCAACCCGACCAGAATGGTAAGGAACAATGCAAAGCAATTACTTTGAGGAGCGGAAGAGAGTTGCCCGAGGTTGAGGCTCTTGAGTCTAAAGAGAGGGATGCGGAAAAAGAAAATGAGATAGTAGAGATTGATGCAGAAAAGTCAGAAAAAGTGGATGAAGATAAGAAGGAAGAAAAAACAGAAAAGCCGTATGTACCTCCGCCACCTTATGTTCCTTCTATTCCATTTCCACAGAGACTTCACAACAGGCAGTTAGAGAAGCAATACGAGAAGTTCTTGACTATGTTCCGGCAGTTGCATATTAATATTCCATTTGCTGACGCTTTGGCTCAAATGCCACTCTACGCCAAATTTTTGAAGGAGATGTTGTCTAGAAAGCGGAAACTTGAGGATGTGGAAACTATTACTCTGAATGAGGAGTGTAGTGCAGTCATACAAAAATCAATTCCGCAGAAGTTAAAAGATCCTGGAAGTTTCTCTTTACCATGCACTATTGGAGCAATGGAGAATATTAAAGCCTTGTGTGATTTAGGGGCTAGTGTGAGTTTGATGCCACATTCCATTTGTGGAAGACTTGGTCTTGGAGAGCTCAACAAGACAAGAATCTCACTTCAGTTGGCTGATCGTACTATCAAGTATCCTTTGGGAGTCATTGAGGATGTGCTTGTCAAAGTGAATAAATTCTTTATCCCTTATGATTTTGTGGTGTTGGAGATGGATGAAGATGTTGAGATGCCCATTATTTTGGGAAGGCCATTTTTGGCTACTGCTGGAACCACAATTGATGTCAAAGCTGGGAAATTGGCATTAAATGTTGGTGATGAAAAGGTTGAGTTTGATCTCAATAAAGCTATGAAGATGCCTTCATTTGATGCTACATGTTTCAATGTTGACATAGTGGATGAGATCGTAAGTCTTGAAGATGCAGACTTCACAAAAGTGGAACAAACCTTAGATGATAAAGAAGTTGAAGAAGCACTTGCACTTGATATGCAAGAAAAAGGTACGCCGAAAATTGATGTGGCACTTTCAATTTCAGAGGCACCTCAGGTAGAACTCAAACCTCTTCCTTCTAATCTAAGGTATGCTTTTCTTGGTCCTAATGATACATATCCTGTGATAGTGTCTACTTTGCTCCATGATGATGAACTTGATAAATTGTTAAATGTGCTTAGGCAATTTAAATCATCAATTGGTTGGACAATTAAAGATATCAAGGGAATTAGCCCTGCTCTTTGCATGCATAGGATTTCTTTAGAAGATAATCATAAACCTGTGATTGAGGGACAAAGAAGATTGAATCCTAATTTGCAAGATGTGGTTAAGGAAGAGATAACTAAGTTGTTAGATGCTGGCATTATATACTCTGTTCCACATAGTAACTGGGTTAGTCCAATTCATGTTGTACCTAAGAAGGGTGGGATGACTGTCGTGCATAATGAAAATAATGAATTAATCCCCACTAGGACTGTAACAGGTTGGAGAGTTTGTATTGATTATAGAAAATTAAATAATGCTACTCGCAAAGATCACTTTCCTCTCCCATTTATTGATCAAATGCTCGAAAGACTTGCGGGTAATGAGTATTATAATTTTCTAGATGGATTCTCGGGATACTTTCAGATTCCCATTGCTCCCGAGGATCAAGAAAAGACAACCTTTACTTGTCCTTATGGTACTATTGCATATCGTAGACTACCCTTTGGTTTGTGTAATGGCCCATCTACATTTCAACGACTTATGACAGCCATATTCTCAGATTTTCTAGGAAAAACCATGGAAGTCTTCATGGATGACTTTACTGTATATGGTTCTTCCTTTGATTCTTGCTTAACCAGTTTGTCTCAAGTGTTGCAGAGATGTGAAGACACTAATCTTGTTCTTAATTGGGAGAAATGTCATTTTATGGTAAAGGATGGTATTGTGCTTGGGCACAAGATTTCTAGTAAAGGCATCGAGGTGGACAGGGCAAAAATCGAAGTGATCGAGAAATTACCACCACCCTCATCTGTGAAGGGGATTAGAAGTTTTCTTGGACACGCCGGTTTTTACCGTCGTTTTATCAAAGATTTTTCTAAAATTTCTCGTCCTCTTTGTAATCTACTTGAAAAAGACAGTGTCTTTGATTTTAACGAGAGTTGTCTTGTTGCTTTTAATAGGTTGAAGAAGGAGCTTACTTCTACACCTATCATGTCAGCCCCTGATTGGAGCTTACCTTTTGAGCTCATGTGTGATGCTAGTGACTATGCTGTGGGTGCTGTACTGGGCCAAAAGAAGGAAAAACGCATGCATGTGATATACTATGCAAGCAAGACACTTGATGATGCACAAATCAATTATGCCACCACTGAAAAAGAGCTACTTGCTGTGGTTTTTGCCTTTGACAAATTTAGATCCTATCTTGTTGGGTCTAGGGTGATTGTTTATACGGATCATGCTGCGATTCGTTATTTAATGAAAAAGAAGGATGCCAAGCCTCGTCTAATCCGTTGGATTCTTTTACTCCAGGAGTTTGATCTTGAAATTCGAGACAAGAAAGGTTGTGAAAACTTGGTAGCTGATCATTTATCCAGGTTGGACCAGGGAGATGAAGTGGTAGGAGTCAATATACCTATCAATGATGCATTTCCAGAAGAAACACTTCTTGCAGTATCTTTGTCTACACCATGGTATGCGGACTTCGTAAATTATCTTGTGGGTGGCATTGTACCAAGTGGACTGAGTTATCAACAAAAGAAGAAATTCTTATTTGATGTAAAACACTACTTCTGGGAAGAACCACTTCTTTACAAGGAATGTGCTGATGGTATCATGAGGAGGTGTGTGCCACACGAGGAAATTCCTAATGTCTTGAATCATTGTCATGCTTTAGAGTGTGGTGGTCACAATAGTAGCACAAAAACTGTTGCAAAAATTTGGCAGTCTGGATTTTATTGGCCTTCAATGTATCAAGATGCAAGAAGCTTTGTTGCAACTTGTGATCGATGTCAAAGAACAGGAAATATTTCAGGACGGAATGAGATGCCTTTGCAACCTATTCTTGAGGTTGAGCTCTTTGATGTTTGGGGAATAGATTTCATGGGCCCGTTCCCATCATCTTATGGTAACAAATTTATTTTGGTGGGAGTTGATTACGTCTCTAAATGGGTGGAGGCGATTGCTAGTCCTACAAATGATGGTAGAGTGGTTAAGAAGTTCTTACAGAAGCATATCTTTACACGTTTTGGAGTGCCTAGGGCCATCATCAATGATGGAGGGTCTCACTTTTGCAATAAATTAATTGAATATCTTTTGCGAAAGTATGGAGTGACTCAGAAAGTTGCTACACCTTATCACCCTCAAACTAGCGGGCAAGTGGAGATCTCAAATCGAGAGCTGAAACAAATTCTTGAGAAAACAGTCGCTAGCTCCAGAAAAGATTGGGCAAGGAAGCTTGATGATGCTCTATGGGCTTATAGGACGGCATTCAAGACACCTATCGGTATGTCTCCGTATAGGTTGGTGTTTGGAAAATCATGTCATTTACCCGTGGAAGTGGAGCACAAGGCACTTTGGGCGATAAGATTCTTGAACATGGAATTACAAGCTGCGGGACTTAACAGGTTGATGCAACTAAGTGAACTTGATGAGTTGAGACTTAAGTCTTATGAAAATGCGGCAATATACAAGGAGAAGACAAAGAAGTGGCATGACAGGCATATTAGACCGAAAGAGTTTGAAGTTGACCAGCAAGTTCTACTGTTCAACTCAAGGCTGAAACTCTTTCCCGGAAAATTGAAGTCAAGATGGTCTGGCCCTTTTAAAATTGTCAAGGTATATCCGTATGGTGCTGTGGACATCACTCGAGATGGTTCCGATGTGTTTAAAGTGAATGGGCAAAGACTCAAGCCATATTTGATTGGTGATGACATTCCAAGAGGAGTCAATTGGCTTCTCTCCAGTCCTCAAGCTTAAGTTCATCACGAGAGGCGTCGAGCTAATGACGTTAAACAAGCGCTATTTGGGAGGCAACCCAAGGAATTTTGTTGATTTGAATAATATTTTTGTTTGGACTATGCAGGAGGATCTTCATTTCAAGATGGATGCCACAATGGCAGTTCTTGGTTGCACATTACCACCTCGACCATGATTCAGGGGAGTCCTCTCTTTTTCCTCGCATATTAGTCCATTGTGTGTTGTTTCTTGTGGACAAGAAACGTGATAAGTTGGGGGGTGTTCATTTAGATAGAATCTTATTGGGGTTATTTGGTGCTTAAAAAAAATAAAAAAAATTAAAAAATTAAAAAATCACAAAAAGAATTCTGGCCTTGTAAAAAGATCACATACACTAGCAAGTTGAAACTGGTAGACTTTTTGAAGGTTGTAAGTGATTAAAAGGACATGAATATGTGCAAGATGATTTGGTTTGCATGCTTTGAGTACAAGTAGGTGCATTAGAGAGACGTTTACCTGGGATTGATTATGCTTTGCCGCACCAAGTGAGTTTTGAGCCTATATGCATATCTTTTGCATTTCATATTCGTTTGCTTGAGTGTCCACATGTTGTTTGCATTGCTAGCACTTGTTTGAGGTCTTTCTTGAAATGCATGACATTATTTGATGATAACATGATAAAGGCAGTTAGGGATAACCTCATATTTCCTATATTACCACACCATTTATACATGATCAATTAGTTACCCCGTTGAGCTTAATCATATTTTTTCGGTGACACACCACATTACTTGCCTAGACCTTTTTCTTTTATTAGCCTTGCTTTAACTTGAACCCAAATTGTCAAAGGCTAGTAGAGTGTTTGAGGGAGTAAAAAGGTGTGCAAAGGGGGGTTTATTGATGATAATTACTTTTGGGAAAATATTGAGTTTGGTTGTTAGTCGAAGATTGTAATAATATCAATGGATCATTGTTCTTGTTTATAATTAGCTCTCTAAAAAAAAATACTATTTATATGAGAGCATACTTATGTTTTTATGATCCTTTTTCATTCGACTAGTCAAGTTACTTGTTAAAAGAGAATAAAAAGATTCAAGTGTGGGGATAATAGGGTGGAGTTGAATGAATTATGTTGTTGGGTACTAGCTTTTGACATTTAACCTGTTTTGGCTTTACTTGACAATACTTGTCCCTAGCCCCATTACAACCCGAATAAAGACCTTTTGATTATCATCAGTGGTGTGTGTTGCGTTAAAGTTAGATTGATACCAAATGTCAAGCATGTTTATGATTTTGTTGGAATGGAGTGAAACACTTACCCTTGTTCTTGAGTGAATATTCTTTTGTGAGTGAAAGGTGAGTTTTTACCTGTATTTTGCATATGAGATCCCAAGTTTTGACTCAAAGATGTACTCTTGTGGGCTTAGCATGATTACCAACTTATTCTTACATTGACATGGACTGTTGAGAACTTATGCATCTTCTTTGAGTAGACTATGTGAATACTTGTAACTTCGACACAAGGCATTGTATTCTTCACTTTGATTCTTAAGTTGACATGGCATGAGAGAACTTGTATATGTGGTGTTGTAGTGGCATTCGATCTCTTACATGAGCTAGATGGATTTTGTGGGTACATTCACTACAGACCCTCACGAGAGCTCACTCGTCCACTAGGGCTGCCTAGGGGTTTAAAGGGCTTGTTGCATATGCCAAATGCAACCGTGATCACCTACGGAAGTGGTATTAATAAGTAGTTAGTTTGGTTTACTCGAGGACGAGCAAAAGTTAAGTTGGGGGGTATTTGATACATGCTAATTTTGTATATATTTTATAGCATATTATCTCTCATTTATCCTTAATTTTGTGCTTGTTAGCATTGTTAGTAGCATTTTAATTTGAATTTGATGCTAAGATTTTTTTTTTATGTTTATAGGATAATTTTGGAAGCAAAAGGAGCCCGGTTTCAGATCATCAAGAGACCGTAGATTAAACCTGGACGAGCAATGAGGAAATAAGAATTTTCACAAAAAAATGGAAAGTGATATATTCTTAAATCAGGAATCCCGGTTGGAATTAATATAATTTTTGTTAAGCGAAAGGAGTCCGGTTCCAGGTCCTCAATATACCGCAGCTTAGGAATTAAGGATTTATTTATATTAATAAATATTTAATTTATTTAGAAAATTATATTTATAAATATATAATAATATTAGATATTTATTTTTATAATTTCTGGATTTAATTAATTATTTATTAATTAAAGATTATAAGCTGTGCGGGTTAAAAAGCATTTCTACGGAGCCCATTGTATTAAACAATATAGGCGGATGAATGTGAAAGCAAGTGGTTTTATTTTTTTTAATTAAAGAAGGATATAGGCTTAAGTAGTGCAGCTGCTTTGTGCTTTCGGCTACTTTCATTTTTTTTATTTTGATTTCTTTTCTTTTGTTTTTATTTTCTTTTTCTTTTCTTTTTATTTTTTTAATTTTGTTGTGTGCTAAATTTGTGCTATAAATAGGCCTAGTTCTTGAGCTTATTTCCACACACCAATTCTTAGAGAGCAAATTCCTCTCTTGTAATCTCTCTCTCTTTTTCTTTGTAAAATTTAGTTTTAATTCATACAGTTTAATTTTCGGCAAAATTCTATTTCGGTTGAAGATTTTAAGGGAATTACTTGGAGGGCTCTTTCATTTTAGTGGCTACTATTTCGGAAGAATTAAATTTTTCAAGTTGCATTTGCTTCACTCTACACTCTTTTTATTATGATTCTACCCCTTAATATATGCTTATTTTATTTATCCAGCATGCGTAGCTAATTCTATAATCCGAGAATTAGGTAGTATTCATTGGTGATATAATTGTTTGATTGTGATGCTAATTCTCTACTTTTGCTAATCTATCATTGAGGGCTTAACCCAATTAAGGGAGTAGCTAACCTTTAATTGTATTCACAGGTATTACGACAAATTGGGAGAGGAGTCATAATTCTTGTTCATGATTTGATAGACATAGTTCAATTATTAAATCGGGAGATTAATAATAGAACTATGAAACTTATAATTCTTGGTTTTTAATAGTTTATAATTATATTTTAATTGATCATGGGAGTGACTTTTGAAGTATAATCGTAGGCATTATATTGTATCTTGGGAGAGAACACTATAAAGGTGAGAAGAATTGTTTTTAGCAAAATATGAGAAATATTTATATTGCATCACATCAACATTATTGAACCAATTGAAGAAACCTAGTTCTCGGGTTGTTTTTCCTCATCAGTAAATCTTAGTTTTAATTGCTTTACTCTAGTTAATAACAAATCGCACCTCTTATTTCTCATACTTCTAGATTACAAGAAATTAAACTTAGACTTGTATTAAAATTCCTTCCCTGCGAACGAACTTATATTCACAAAAAATACTGTCAACATGTTCCAATCTCTAGATGTTAAGCTTTCCACATTGAATTCAGCACCTAATGTCATATTAGGTGGGAATTTGGTATCTCAACATGAGAGACTTTTAGATGGACTTTAATCCCATCCCCACAGCCGACTTGTGCACAAGATCTCTACTCAACCCTTTGGTTAGATGATCGGCTAAATTATGTTTCAAGGTGTGTTTAAAATGTTGCAATTCGGGCATGATAACGCAACGGAATTAACGAAAATAACAATTAAAAAACGAATTCCAAGTCCGGGATCCATGTATAAATTGATGATCATGGTATAAAATTCTCAAGAACAAGATTGTACCTTGTTAAAGCTTTCCAATGGATGACAAATGGAGATCCTAGCTTGTTGATCTTGAGAGCTAAAGTGTTGATCTTGAGAGTTAAACTTGCAACTCCTCCACCGGTATCCACACTTGAACGCTTGCTTGAATCGTCGAACGATTTCGCCACGGGAATTGGTACTAGCCAAAATAAATAATCCGGATGTGTTCTTGACTTGATTTGATTTCTCTTGAGAGTGTATGAACTGAATATTTCAGTTTGGTGTCTCAAGAAAGACTTGCCAACTCTTGGCTTAAATAGAGAAATAAAACAAAATGGAGGCTTAAACAATTAGGCCATTTTTTATTTAAACAAATCTTATTTATTTAAATAAATTAATTAAGTCATACTTAATTAATCAAATAAGTCAAGAAAATACATCTTCAAATTTTATCTTTAACTAATTAAGTCTCACTTAATTAATTTCATAAAATTCGAATTATTATTTATTATTAATTTAAAATCATAATTTAAATTATTATTAATTTAATTCATGAAATAAATTAATATCCCTTTTAAACATTCTTGTGTGTGACCCTGTAGGTTATTATTTAATTGGCAACAATTTTATTCTTTAATAAAATTGTAAACAATAAGCGGCGTCTAGTAACACATTATTGCTACCCAATAAAACAATAATTAAATCAACGATTCGATCAACCTTTTATGACTAATGTTCCATGTAATATAATCCCTTTAAATCATGATATTACAGATTAAACTTGAGGCATGTAATGTGTCATCCTCTTCATAATTTAATCTTCATTTTCTTGATCGATGAGTAGACTATTTAATCAAATCAACATTTGAGCATGGCCATGCATTTCATAGTCTCACTCAAACAAGAGGCCGATAACATCACTCCTTTATCAGGAGATTTAAATCCCATCTAGATCGTTCATATTTCTCACATGATTCATAATATATCTGATATTCACCTTTATCATTATCCGGCTAAAGATAACTTTTGACGAATTCAAAATATATTAATTCTCATGTAGAATTATAACGACTTCAGGTCTAAGGATCATTACACCATTATCACTGTGAGAATACATATGACACATTTATTATTTACCATGATGTATCTCATTGTGGGTCTGTCCAGTACCCTGTACTCGTACAGTTACCTATGCATTGCTTTTAGTATCTACATACTTATGACAAATGAGATGTGGTCATCTTGTCAATAAACATACTAGCCTTAATGTATTATTATTGTCCTAAGTAATAATAATACTCGGCTAGGGACATTTAAGAATATGATACAATCATTATATAATCTCATGTTCAAGTCACATACTTGCAACTATATAATTTGTATCAACGTTCTAAGGACATTTATTATACTTTATTTATTTCGCAGTAAATAAAGCCAATAATAAACATATATATATATATATATATATATATATATATATATATATATATATATATATATATATATATATATATATATATATATATATATATATATATATATCGAATATATAATATCACTCAAACATAAATATAATGTATACATTGCCTCTAGGGCACCAATACTAACATAAAATCCTTCCATGATGGTGGCAGTTTGTCTATAACACCATAAACAGAGATGGATTCATCCATCATCAGATTGTGTTGAACAAACTGTCCCAGAATCCTTAACAATTCGTTGTATTGTTCCATCACAGGTCTAAAATCGACCATTTTATAGTTCATAAAATTACTGACCAGAAACTTCTTACTAGAAGCATCTTCTGCCATGTACTTGGATTCAAGAGAATCCCACAATTCTTTCGCTGACTTAACATTTTGGTATACATCGAAAAGGGAATCAGACATACCGTTTAAGATGTGACCACCGCGGCAGATGTAGTCATCGTTTTCCCATTTGCAGCGCCTCCTTGTCTGTTCAACAGTTTCATTCTCGATCACTTCAGGCATGGGGGTACTCAGAACATATACAACCTTCAACGTGGTCAACAGAAAATGCATCTTCTTCTGCCATCTTCTAAAATCCTGACCCTCAAACTTGTCAAGTTTTGCAAACTAGCTTGTTATATCTCCTCTATCATTTATCTCTCGAATAAGGTGATATCTCCGAAGTATATGCTTTGTTCTGCTGTGAGCTCTCGGCTCCTTGGCTTGTGCTATAGCTCCATTATTATCGCAGTAAAGATCTATGGGATCTGCGATCGATGGAACTACACCAAGTACTGTAATGAACTTCTGTATCCATACAGCCTCCTTGGCTGCTTCACATGCCGCAATATACTCGGATTCCATTGTAGAATCAGCTACTGTCTCTTGCTTCGAACTTTTCCAGCTTACAGCACCTCCATTTAAGCAAAACACAAATCCAGACTGAGAAACAGAGTCATCTCTGTCAGTCTGAAAACTAGCATCCGTGTAACCCTTTACCGTTAGCTTCTCATCTCCTCCATACACCAAGAATGAATCTTTAGTCCTTTTCAAGTACTTAAGAATATTCTTGACCGCCGTCCAGTGACCTTCACCTGGATTAGACTGGTATCTGCTCGTCATGCTCAAAGCATACGAGACATCCGGACGAGTACATATCATTGCATACATGATAGATCCAATTGCTGAAGCATATGGTATCTTACTCATGCGGTCTTTATCATCCAATGATTTCGGACCATTCTCTTTTGAGATCGTTATCCCATGAGATATGGGGACATATCCCCTTTTTGCATCTTGCATTCCAAAACGATGCAAAATCTTGTCAATATATGTACTCTGGCTTAAGCCGATTAATCTCCTTGATCTATCTCTATAGATCCTGATCCCTAATATATAGGTAGCCTCGCCCAAGTCTTTCATAGAAAAACTTTGTCCTAACCAAGTCTTTACAGCCTGTAGAGAAGGAATGTCATTCCCTATTAATAATATATCATCGACATATAATACTAGGAATACCACATGGCTCCCACTAAACCTTTTGTAAACACATGGTTCATCCACGTTCTGAATAAAGCCAAAACCTTTGACTATTTCATCAAACCGGATGTTCCATCTCCGAGAGGCCTGCTTCAATCCATAAATGGATCTATGCAGCTTACATACCTTTCCAACATCCTTTGGATTTCCAAAACCTTCAGGTTGTGTCATGTACACATCCTCTTCGAGGCTTCCGTTAAGGAAGGCTATTTTGACATCCATCTGCCATATTTCGTAATCATAGTAAGCCGCTATTGCAAGCAAAATTCTGATGGATTTTATCATTGCCACTGGTGAAAAGGTTTCATCATAGTCAATACCATGAATTTGTTTGAAACCTTTTGCAACCAGTCGAGCTTTATAGGTCTGTAATTTACCTTCCATGTCGATTTTCTTCTTGAAAATCCATTTGCACTCTATAGGTTTTACCCCTTCAGGTGGATCAACCAAAGTCCATACTTGGTTTTCATACATGGAATCCATCTCAGAATTCATGGCTTCTTGCCATCTCTCAGAGTCTGGTGAGTTCACAGCATCTTGGTAGGTGAGAGGCTCATCTTGGTCTATGAGCATCACATCGTCATTTTGAGTTAAGAGAAATCCATAATTCCTCTTTGACTCATGGCGAATCCTACTAGATCTACGAACAACCTGTGTTTCTTGAGCAATGTTATCTTGTATTTCTTGCTCATGCTCCACCTCTGGTTCAACGTTATCAAGTGGTTCTCGATCTTCATCGAGATCTATTTTCCTCCCACTATCTTTTCTAGAGACTAGCTCTCTTTCTAAGAATACAGCAGTTCGAGCAACAATTACTTTGTTCTCCGAGGGACTATAGAAAGAATAACCCTTCGTTTCCTTTGGGTATCCCACAAAATTACATTTTTCAGATTTCGGTCCAAGCTTGTCTGATTTTAGGCGTTTCACAAATGCTTCACATCCCCATACTTTCATAAAGGACATGCTTTGCCGTTTCTCTGTCCATATCTCATATGGAGTTTGTTGAACCGTTTTAGTAGGAACACGGTTTAGTGTATATGCAGCCGTTTCCAGGGCATAACCCCAGAAACTAATTGGAAGATCTGCTTGACTCATCATAGATCGCACCATGTCCAACAAGGTACGATTCCTCCTTTCAGAAACCCCATTCCATTGTGGTGTTCCAGGAGGAGTTAGTTGTGATACAATACCACACTCCCTCAAATAGTTCTTAAACTCATGGCTTAAGTATTCACCTCCTCGATCAGATTTTAGAGTTTTTATGCTTTCGCCAGTTTGCTTTTCTGCTTCTGCCTTATACTCTTTGAACTTTTCAAATGCTTCGGATTTGTTCTTCAAAAGATACACATATCCATATCTACTGAAATCATCAGTAAACGTAATGAAGTAGAAATAGCCACCCCTTGCCATCGATCTCATAGGACCACATACATCGCTATGTATTAGTTCTAGTCGTACGGTGGCCCTCTTACCCTGTCCGGTAAAAGGAGCTTTAGTCATCTTGCCTAGTAAACAAGCCTCGCATTCATCATATGATTCAAAATCAAACTGATCCAAGAAACCATCTTGATGTAACTTGGAAATGCGTTTCTCGTTTATATGGCCTAGACGACAGTGCCAAAGGTATGTTTGATTTGAGTCATTAGTCTTAAGTCGTTTGTTATTTAAATTCAAGATAGGAGTATCTAAACTAAGAACATACAAACCGTTAAATAACTGTGCAACACCATAGGAAATGTCATTCAAACCAAAAGAGCAACCATTGTCTTTAAAGGTAAATGAAAAACCTTTCTTGTCCAAACAAGAAACAGAAATAATGTTTCTACAAATAGAAGGCACATACAAACAGTTTTCAAGTTCTAATATAAGCCCAGTGGGCAATGATAAATGGTAAGTCCCTACAGCCAAAGCAGCAACCTTTGCTCCATTTCCAACTCGTAGGTCTACCTCTCCCTTAGCCAGTGTCCTACTCCTTTGCAGTTCCTGCACATTTATACAAATGTGAGAACCACATCCAGTATCCAATACCCAAGATGTAGAAGTAGACAAATTGACTTCTATTACATAAATACCTGAAGCAGAAGTCTGGCCAACAGCCTTCTTCTTCTTAAGTTCTTCCAAATATGCATGACAGTTTCTCCTCCAGTGTCCCGGTTTACCACAGTGGTGACAATCACCCTTTTCAACACCTCCTTTAGGCTTGGTAGCCTTCTTGGGAGCAGAATTAGGATTGGCAGCAGATTTGGACACATTCCTCTTCTTATTGCCCTTCCACTTTCTTTTCCCCTTGGCACCTCCTTTGTTCACCATCAGCATGGGAGTAGGAGATTCCTTCTGAATGTTGGTTTCAGCAGTTCTTAACATGCCCAACAATTCAGTGGGTGTCTTATCAATCTCATTCATATTGTAGTTCATAACGAATTGAGAAAAGTTCTTGTTAAGTGATTGCAAGATCAAATCTATTTGAGCCTCCGGACCAATCGGGAAGCCCAAGGTATCTAGTTGCTCAATATACCCAATCATCTGAAGAACGTGTGGTCCAACCGGGTCTCGCTCTCCCTGTTTGCAAGCATACAATGCCTTGCTCGTATCATATCTTTCCTGACGAGCTTGTCCCTCAAACATGCTTTTGAGGTGCTCAATTATTTCATAAGCATTCATCAACTCATGTTGCTTTTGAATCTCAAGAGCCATGCATGCAAGCATAAGGCATGACACATCAGTTGAGTCATCCAAATGCTTCTGATAAGCATTTTGCTCGGCACGTGTGGCTCCAGCAGGAAGAGGATTTGGGTGAGGAACTTCAATGGCATACAGCTTTCGCTCCTCCCTGAGGACAATCCTCAAGTTCCTAAACCAATCTAGGAAGTTTGTCCCTGTCAGCTTTTCCTTTTCTAGGACTGATCGTATCGAAAAGTGGTTTGTGTTGTTTGCCATTTATTATCTACAATTTTGTAAAAGCGCATAAAATGAGTTAGTTTGCATGTTTCATAAAACCAATTATGTTCAAGTTGATTTATAGCATATTCGTAATATACCTCCCACTATTTTTATCAAATTAATAGCCCTTACTATCAATTCGGAAAATGGTTCCCATAAAACCTTTCTTAGTGAGCCAAGATCCATATTTCGTCATATTTTAAGTCAGCTTTGGCTTTCCTCTTAAATATGATTATTTAGGTAGACCGTTATGTCAATTATATCGTATATAACTCTTGGATAGCTTAGTGAACAACATATTGCTCCGATCTATCTAATAGATTTCACTAAACTCTATGCTTATAAGTTCATAATCCTATTATAACGACTTATTTAAGTTGGACCCAACAATAACATTTCAAGTAAGCTTGTTTACTTAATCACATTTCACCACGATAAAAGAGAAGTCCTTGCTTTGGCAAATCCACTCCTCAATGATCTAGGATTTAATGAGTGTTATTTGTTGGAAAGCATCTGTTTAATTTAATATTTATTAAGGGATTTTTAGAAAAATTTAACGATCTTGATCGTTTGTTTAAATCTTAAATCGTTACAGATTTTATCTTGTTTAAACATAGCATATGTGACGTATCTAATACATACATTCTAAAATTTCCATATATCCATGCATCCATACATATATCTAATATATCCATGCATCATATGTAAAGTGCAGTTACGCAAAATTAAACGTGCGATGGTTATGGCCGATTCTATGCGATCTTTTCGAGCTAATGAAAAGATCAAGGTCAATCTATGGTTGTAATAACTAATTATTACATAATTCTTCATTACTTCCTAAGCCTCCATTGATTGCCTCCAAGCTCGTTTTGAAATACATTACAAAAGAACTCGAGTTGCATTCGAGAAATAATAATTACAAGAATAACGACATGCAAGTCGTATTTAATTATTACAGACCATAAATAAAATTAAAACATTTATTCTACGGGTCTTTAGGCCATAACCAATGCACCATGCTCATATAACAATTATAGACATTTTATCATGATCATATCATAGATAACAATTAATATTTTAACTCCTTAATTTAAATACCTAATTATTTAAAAGGAATTAAAATAAATAAATCAAATTTAATTAATTAAATTCGAATTAATAAAATTAAACTAATTAAAATTTTAATCCGAATAAAAAAAATTAAATCGAAATTAATTAATCAAAATTCGAATTTAATAATAATATTCAAATTCATAATTTAAATATATTATTAAAATTCGAAATTAAATTAATTAATAAAATTTTGAATTAATAATAATTTTTAAATCCATGATTTAAATATTCAATTATTAAAACTTTAATCATGATAAGCATTAGGAGTGTGATGATTAAAACCAATAAGTTTATAATGGCCACTAACAATTTTCTTAAAGCAAAAAGCAAAAGCTAAAGCAAAAAGAAAAAAAATAAAAGTAAAATTAAACAATGTTAACAGCAACTGTACGCCATCTGTCAACACCCTGATGCGCATGTCGTACATGCGTAGCACCGGCTGTCAACGGGTGATGCGCATGTCCGACATGCGTAACCCATCTGTAAACTACTGTTGCGCATTACCAGAATGCGCAACACCTGTACATTCAGTTTATACCAGAACCTGCAGATTGCGCCAGAACAGTGCAGAATGTAATATTTTCAGTTCTGATCAATACTAAAATTATTCTAAGGATGTGATTCACATATCTAACATATATTACATCATCCAAAACATGTTATAACAATTTATAACATCATACAAACAATCATAACATTTATAGAAAATCATTTGTATATAAAATGAAGCATGGCAAAAATTCATAAAATTCATGTATGATCCATTTTCAAGAACACGATACCAAATCATCCATTTATACATGTAGCTCTGATACCATTGTTGGAATTCGGACATGATAACGCAACGGAATTAACGAAAATAACAATTAAAAAACGAATTCCAAGTCCCGGATTCATGTATAAATTGATGATCATGGTATAAAATTCTCAAGAACAAGATTGTACCTTGTTAAAGCTTTCCAATGGATGACAAATGGATATCCTAGCTTGTTGATCTTGAGAGCTAAAGTGTTGATCTTGAGAGTTAAACTTGCAACTCCTCCACCGGTATCCACACTTGAACGCTTGCTTGAATCGTCGAACGATTTCGCCACGGGAATTGGTACTAGCCAAAATAAATAATCCGGATGTGTTCTTGACTTGATTTGATTTCTCTTGAGAGTGTATGAACTGAATATTTCAGTTTGGTGTCTCAAGAAAGACTTGCCAACTCTTGGCTTAAATAGAGAAATAAAACAAAATGGAGGCTTAAACAATTAGGCCATTTTTTATTTAAACAAATCTTATTTATTTAAATAAATTAATTAAGTCATACTTAATTAATCAAATAAGTCAAGAAAATACATCTTCAAATTTTATCTTTAACTAATTAAGTCTCACTTAATTAATTTCATAAAATTCGAATTATTATTTATTATTAATTTAAAATCATAATTTAAATTATTATTAATTTAAATTCATGAAATAAATTAATATCCCTTTTAAACATTCTTTGTGTGTGACCCTGTAGGTTATTATTTAATTGGAAACAATTTTATTCTTTAATAAAATTGTAAACAATAAGCGACGTCTAGTAACACATTATTGCTACCCAATAAAACAATAATTAAATCAACGATTCGATCAACCTTTTATGACTAATGTTCCATGTAATATAATCCCTTTAAATCATGATATTACAGATTAAACTCGAGGCATGTAATGTGTCATCCTCTTCATAATTTAATCTTCATTTTCTTGATCGATGAGTAGACTATTTAATCAAATCAACATTTGAGCATGGCCATGCATTTCATAGTCTCACTCAAACAAGAGGCCGATAATATCACTCCTTTATCAGGAGATTTAAATCCCATCTAGATCGTTCATATTTCTCACATGATTCATAATATATCCGATATTCACCTTTATCATTATCCGGCTAAAGATAACTTTTGATGAATTCAAAATATATTAATTCTCATGTAGAATTATAACGACTTCAGGTCTAAGGATCATTACACCATTATCACTGTGAGAATACATATGACACATTTATTATTTACCATGATGTATCTCATTGTGGGTCTGTCCAGTACCCTGTACTCGTACAGTTACCTATGCATTGCTTTTAGTATCTACATACTTATGACCAATGAGATGTGGTCATCTTGTCAATAAACATACTAGCCTTAATGTATTATTATTGTCCTAAGTAATAATAATACTCGGCTAGGGACATTTAAGAATATGATACAATCATTATATAATCTCATGTTCAAGTCACATACTTGCAACTATATAATTTGTATCAACGTTCTAAGGACATTTATTATACTTTATTTATTTCGCAGTAAATAAAGCCAATAATAAACATATATATATATATATATATATCGAATATATAATATCACTCAAACATAAATATAATGTATACATTGCCTCTAGGGCACCAATACTAACATAAAATCCTTCCATGATGGTTGCAGTTTGTCTATAACACCATAAACAGAGATGGATTCATCCATCATCAGATTGTGTTGAACAAACTGTCCCAGAATCCTTAATAATTCGTTGTATTGTTCCATCACAGGTCTAAAATCGACCATTTTATAGTTCATAAAATTACTGACCAGAAACTTCTTACTAGAAGCATCTTCTGCCATGTACTTGGATTCAAGAGAATCCCACAATTCTTTCGCTGACTTAACATTTTGGTATACATTGAAAAGGGAATCAGACATACCGTTTAAGATGTGACCACCGCGGCAGATGTAGTCATCGTTTTCCCATTTGCAGCGCTTCCTTGTCTGTTCAACAGTTTCATTCTCGATCACTTCAGGCATGGGGGTACTCAGAACATATACAACCTTCAACGTGGTCAACAGAAAATGCATCTTCTTCTGCCATCTTCTAAAATCCTGACCCTCAAACTTGTCAAGTTTTGCAAACTAGCTTGTTATATCTTTTCCAGATTCTCCGTTCGTCATCTTCAGAAACAAAGTAACTTCAATCTTTGTTGGGGAAATATGGTAGTAACTTGGATTTTTCTGAAGTCGTGTGAACACTTTCAGATTGAAGTTATTTGTGGTTCACCCAAATAAATCAATCGGATAAAGTCAGAAATTCTGCAAGAAGAGAGAATTTGTTTTTGTTGTGAATTTCAAATGAACCAATATATTGAAAATGATCAATGCAACACCTATATATAGATGTCAACAGACGTGTCTTTTGCCAACATACACATCTCAAGATGTGTCTTTTGCCAACATACACATCTTATTCTAATAGTTTTGTCTAATACCAAAAGACACATCTTATAGACACATCATATCCCAATAGGTGTGTCCGATGCCAATGAAGATGCCTCATAAGCATCCCAACAGGTGCGTCTAATGTCAATGAACATGCCTCATAAGCAATAATACCGAAATCATAATAAACTCGAACAAAGCGTGCACTCCGCACTCTCCCGACTTGTTTGATGTAATATTACGATTACATTGATCAACTAATCAATCCAATTACACTAAAATATCCAACATACACAGTACACGCATGTCTCACATGCGTGGTCTTCAGAAAATGGAAGGCAACTGCCACATGCGTATTCGAAATACGCTTGTCGAGGATGCGCAGCCGGAAATACACATCTCTCAGATGCGTAATAGAAGTACTGTTCATCATCTTCGTCGAAGGCGAGAGAGAGACGACTTTGAGCGATTTTTTCAGAAATCCGACCAGCCTTTCCAGCAATTGTTCACCACCATACCATACACTAAACTGTTCGTCTTCTTCTCCACTACAAGGATGTACCATTAGATTTTCGTTTGTTTAGCCGGATTGGAAAGCCCCAAAACCAACCCGTTTTTCCAATCTCATTTTCCGATTTGGTCGTACATCCCCCTACGGGGCCAGAAATCAACAAATCAAGTGGGGGGAATGGAGAGTGAGGTGTGGGCTTCGATTTCATGTCCTCACAAATCAAGTGGGGGGAATGGAGAGTGAGGTGTGGGCTTCGATTTCATGTCCTCAATTGTTGTGGAGGATGCCAGAATATGATGGACGAAGGCGACGAAAGGGAGTGGCGATTGGAGACGCCTGTTGTGTTTCTGAGAAAAGGACGTGGGATGACATCATCACTCATCTCTGAAATGCGTGACACCTAATACGCAAGTATGAAATGCGTATCCTAGACTACGCATGCTGGGCATGCGTAGTCCGTGGTCAATTTGGGTGGACATTCCCGCATATGGGCATTTCGAGCACTTGGACTACAAAAGTAGTGGGTATTATGAGATGAACGGAATCGAACGCTATGAATAAATTCCTATCACTAGACTCTCTTGTTGAAGTACATAATTCTAAGGCAAACATGCTGGTAATAAAAATATTTTCTAGAAAACAATTTTCTTATTATAATTTCTCTAGAGAACTACCTTAGGATATCCCTGTTCAGGTTTTTAGTTTTAGTTCTTCATGATTTTTAACTCTTTGCCTAAAAATTGTAAGTTAAGTTAGGTAATCACATTGGTCATTAAAAACTTATTTTAGACCAGTAGCATACTTGTATAAATCAAAAATCTCAGCTCAGCTAAGACATGATGAATTTCAATATTCAAAACTGATGAATTTTCACTTGCTTGTATCTCGTCATTAAATGAAAACTTATCAGAACACTCGATGAATGAGCAGTAAAAGCAAAGTAAAACGCAGAGCTGAAGCATTGTCCCTCCCATACTTGATTTCAAAGAAAATTATTATTAAATTTTTGTTGCATGAAATCTCAAGGTTAGCAGTGCCAATAGACATACCTGTAGCCTGTAGGAAGTTAAATTGCAAGAACTACTTAAGATTTATGACCATCTATGAAAAATCATGTCTTCTGATGATGTACAGGGATATTACAGTAGTGATGACAGGCTGTCTCTCAAGCCACATTTCTTTTTTGAACTCCAGTTAGGAAAGTTAAGGCCGAAGATCTCCTTCAAATTCTTCTCGCGTGTAGCAGATCCAACTAGTTTGAAGACAACTTCAGCACTGCGTGCAATATGATCCATATCTTCTGTTTTGGACCATAAGAGGTTAGCCAACTGCAATCTCCTGTTTTTAGCATTTAATGGAATGCCCCAATCGATAAAGAGGCTCTCCCTCTCTGATCCAGATATTTGTTTCTGCATTTGCGAGCTTAGCATTTGTCTCTCACGGGCGAGAGATTTTGCACTGTTACAAAAAATTTATCAAGTATAAAGTAGTTCTGAGTAATCAAAAAAAATTTCAGTATATGCTTTAAAGTTTAACGACAGAACAATGGTGCAGAGTGCAAAAAGAAAACATATGGAATCCTAACGTACAACGCTGTAGCTTTTTAATATATTATTTGAACTATCGCCTTACCTTGAGGCTAAGGTGAGAATCTGACCATCTCGCGTTGTTTGATTATAATGTGAAACTTTTTCCCTGAGTAATGACAACCTCTGAAGCTCTATCTCCATGTATACACAGTCACCTGGTTCACCTTTAAATAGCAAAAAGAAATGTGATCTGTGCAGTATTGACACATTGCAAATATCCCAAAGTTTAATGATTTCTCTTTGGAGTCTCTTGAATTCTGAGGGCCAATCATCTTCTGCTGGATCCAAGCTAACATCCTTAACATTCTTTGAAGATCTATTAGATTCTGCTTCAGCCTCTGTTGCCTATTATGTTTGGCAGAAAATAAGATTATAAAAGTCGTTAAACAAAGCTATAAGGCTGATGTAGATAACAACATTAAGATCGTTACTTACTGTGTCCCAGCCTCCGATCCAAAAAAGAAACTATCCAAGTATTTAATAAAGCACTTAATCTCTATACATTTTTATCTGATAAATTTTGTGCACACTTTATCATAATTATTGGAGAGGGCTATGAAAAAAATCATTTACACTAAAACTACGTTCTTTATGAAGCAAGATAATATACTTATAGGGATATTAGGGGATGGTTCGGTGTTTATTAAGTCCTTTAGATTTAGGTTATTTTATTGCCTATAGATTTAATTTTTGGGTCTTGTTCATTGGATAATACAGTTGTTAAGTCGCGGCAGTCCACTTCTTTCTAGGTGATTACAACATTTCTGTTCTCGTTTCTGATGCAAGTTCTCTGGGTACAATGTGAAACACTTTATATTAGATTGATCGTGTTCCAATAATCTTAGTGAGTAGGTATGACTAGTTTCGGCTTTCATCTTTCTTTGTGGGAGATGAGGTGGAGCTACAGGGTGGTGATTGTGTCATTGTGACAGTGTATTTACAGTTTCTGAGGAAGCTGTTAGGCGGGGACATAAAATTCTAATGAAAAAGGCATGGTGAGAAAGTGGAGTTTATTTAGTAAGAGGGTATTTAGTTTAGCGTTTTGGGAAAATTAAGTACTTATTCGGTAAAGAAGTACCATAGTAAGCACTTTTTTGTCAAAAAAACAAGTGCTTATTTTCCCTATAAAACAGGAAAGCAAACACCCTCTTGACTTACTTTTGGCATATTGATTATACGAGATTTCTCCAACTAAGAGAGTCACACAATGAGAAACAATGGAGTACTAGAAAATTAATATAAAATGAAACTAACCACAGTTTTAGAAGCGTGGTCGTCATTCTGGAGCTCAGCCGTAATTTTCATTTCTGCATTGCTACTAATATTTGCAATAGTCGATGTTCCCTGCTTGCATGCTTTATGCTCAATCTCAGTAGTCCCAGCTGGAGGAACAGAATCACTTGCACCATGATTCTGTGCAGAAACTTCAGCATATGGTCTACTACCAGTGAAGTCTTTCATGAACCCTTTTGGTGGTTTGTGATCATTGCTTACCTTCAACAAGGGTAAGGCCCGTACTGCTCCATATTCCCTCAATACACGAAAAGTCCCATTCTGGAGTTCAGTCTCTAGTTCTTTGGAAGTCATATTAGGTGAGCTTTTAGTATTATGTTCAGAAAAACAGCTTGGGTTGGTAACTTCTTTGAGAACATCCTCAAACGTATCATTACTTTTATTATCAATTTCATCCAGATCACTTTCACTGAATTGCGAAGTTCTGATTAGAATCTTATCAGATATATCATTACTCGGAAGAATATTTATACTAGGGGATTCTGTGTAGCTTTCACTGAAACTACTAGCACTGGACTCATCGGAAAACTGAGATGCGCCAAACGTTCTACTGCGATCTTGTAATATCTGTTCATTATCTGGTGATTTGTGAATTCGCAAGTGGGGGTATTGCCTAAAACCTTCCTGCAGGAGTTGAAACAGATAATACATAGCATGACCAAGAGAAGAAGATGAATACAAATTTCACTTGGAAGCATATATACATACCCTTGACGGCGTACGTCGCTCATCACTAATCTGCTTTAGCAACTTGTGAACCTCTGTTTTAGCTGCATCTCGTTGCTGTCTCAGATTTTTTACCTCTTTCTCCAGCTATACAACATTATATAAAACATTGAGAAGATAATTAAGCTGAAAATCTAATTAGTTGCGGGCATTTAACATGGCAATACATGTAGTGATATGTTATCTGGATGATACAATTCAGACAGTAATGCCTTGAGATGAGTTGAATACAAAAGTTCCAGGAGGATGTGAAATTTAGCATAATGTACTCTTAATTGAACTAAATTTTCTGCAGTGATTTATAATAGCTATCTCTGTTAATAAATTAACCCCTTTTTGTGAGAAGTATAGTGCAAACGTAATCTTCAAAACACAATTGACATGTAATCTTCAAAACACAAACTTTTTAAAATAATTTAGAGAACATTAAGCCTAAACGGTCAAATGGAGTATGAGTTGTCAACTTGTTACATTAGTGTGCGCTGTCCAATACTCCATTATGATGTAACAAGTGGGTTTTTTCCGCTTAGTGAATAACTAAGAACTGCTAATCCGGCTAATTTAATAGGGTATATACAAAACCAGAAAATTAAACTATTGCCCAGATAAATGTACGGGAGTACGTTGCAAGAAACAGTGAAACACCTCTCGCAGACAAAGAATGGCTGAGAACAAAGACTGTGAAGCTCCACCAACCCAACTAAAACTAATTAACTTTTGGAAAATATTTTAAGAGGAATGCTGAAACGGATTTGATTAAATAGTTCGATAATGCAGACAACAAATTCGGCAGCAGATCAGAAAACCCAATATGTAAGCAGAATAGCAACAAGATGACGTTTTGATGAACTAAGTCATGCCAGTAAATCCAATGAAAAGACTCCATGGAAGTCCTCGATAGCAAAATTTGATTTCAATTGCCAAATTAACCGTAAATAGTTTACTTTTAGATGTAAAAATAGCAACCTGAGTTCTATGGAGCATTGAAGTCCAACAGCTTCTAGATAGCATCATAGCATAAATGTTATATATATAGTCAGAATTTACCCGAGCTTCGACTAGAAGATGAGTCTTACTCTAAAATATCTTTCTATCACATGGCAGCGATCACTTTAATATATACAATGTATGTTTCTAGTATATCCATAAATTTCCAACACAGTTATTTAAATGTCATTAAAGAGTTCTTCACAGCTAGAATCTTTGTTTGATATATTATTAATAAAACTACTTCATGGTTACCTTTTCAATTTTGAGGTCTTTCTCTCGAAGAAGTGCAGAAAATTTTGACTCGGCAAAAGTTGATCTTGGACTATTTAACTCCCTCTCCAGCCTAGCTAATTCTCTTTGCATGTGTTTGACCAAAGCTTTATCTGATACATTCACATTAACTTGTGCATTAGTTGATACTTCTTTGGCACGACTTGCAAACAAGAGAGTATTTCTTGATTGTTCAGCGTGACATCGTGCAGGGCTCATCGTACAAATGATGGCAGTCCTAGCGTTGGCCCCCAAGGAGGATTGCAGTATGCGTGTCAACTTAGAATTTCTATAAGGAACAAGACCATTTCTTCCTTTGCTGCATATGATGAGCAACAAAATATAAGTTAATATTTACTACTTTTCAGGACAGAGGCGAACAAGGAAAATGTGTACAGAATTACAAATAGTCAATGATTAAGTTTCCTACAGCTATTTGCTTTGCTGATGCCTATTCTCTTCCTTGTCCGCTTTGTACTTCATTTCATATTATTGCTTATGTAACAACGGTGAAGATATAGTTTCACTGATGTGAGAGATGATATCCAGTGAGCTGCATGCATGGAATCCTTGAGCGGTTATTAATACCCATAAGGTCCTCAATTTTAGGAAAGCTGAACCTAGTTGGCACTTATACAAGATAGCATGTGCAATACCTACCCTGATATGTGATACCAATTGTCAACCTCTAGCGAGTTAAAGCATCTCCTTGAATACTCGCTATCACCAGTATATACAAATATGGTGTGTGAAGTAGCGCGGAAACCACTCCAATATGATGACGAGCTTCATCTTGCTCGTTTGTTTTGACGAGCTTCAAACTCTCTCTATCTTAATTTATATTATTTTATCCGACTCTCTCAACTAGACTTCCTCAGTTCATCTCATATTTCAAGTTTTTGTGCATGCATTTCTTCGCTAGCATCATGAAATCATCTTGCTCACATCCATTCTTCTTCAACTAGGGCTTTCTTACACCTAGGGTAGATATTTTCCACACATATTGTATGTAACTATCCTATATACTAATTTTTCATAGAAACTGAAATTGATTTTTAGGTATCACAACCACAATAGAAATTTAAGAAGCTAAACCTTAGTTTGCGGATGACAGATCCAAGGGTAAGCAAACTTCGATTTATGTGGCTGCCTTCCCTTGACCTTGTAGCAGATGACTGAAGTGCCTGCTCACTTCCAGCAAGATCTACAAAATCCTACATATAAATAAACTTTAAACCTTAGAAGTCATACAACTTCTGCTCTGTTCATTTCTTCTCTCTATATAAAGAACATACCACAGCAGCAATTAGAGTGCTTGGGTTATCATTGCCAGAAAGATCGCGTGCAGAACTCTCAATTTTCTGTGGAATCAGTCGATCAAAGTAAATAAAAGTCAATATCCCAAGAGATGCAACACTACAACTTTGTAAGGAAATACTAGGCTAATTAAAATAGTACCAGTCTAATGATTTGATGAGATCTGGAGCTTGTTCCATTCAAAGAGATCTCTATTTGCCTCTTAGCTGCAAGAATGCACAATGACATGAACAACAATATAGAGAAACAGAACTCCAGAAAAGCTACGTGTCCTTACCTTCACAGACAGAAAGAAGCTCTCGTACATGATCATAATCCCGCAGAGTTGCCTCTGTTAGATTCTCAACAATAGTACCTCTCTGCTCAAATAGGCAACACTTAATAGTCATGAAAGATAAATATATCTCTAACAGTAGGTTCAGGGGATGGTATTTACCTCTGGATCCTCAAGAAGTCTGAGTGGAGAGCTATCTGTGCTGAGTAGGTCTCTGACAGATTCATTGTATATCTCCATAGCAGAGAACTTTAGAAGAAATTCTCTATCCTTGTGCTAAGAATATCATATCCATAAACAATCAATGCACTAGGAAGAAGCCACTAAATGGTAATACATCATCTACATGATTAAATTGAAATTAGTTACCTTCTCTATGTAGTCATATATATCTGCTATGGTATACTCAGCAATGCCACTCATGGTGTACGTCTTTCCGCTGCTCCTTTGTCCATAAGCCAAAATACTTGCTGTACATTATTTTACAAGTACAGAATAATTATTAGGCTCCAACTGCAAGTCAAGAGGAAGAGAAGTGGGAAGAAAATGAAAACAATGGATACTCACAATTGATACCATTGACAGCTGAAAGGGCAACTTCCCTTACTCCTTCCTTGTATACCTGTCTCGTGGAGCAGTCTGGACTAAAAACTCTATCTAGACACCAAAAAATACCTCTAAGAAATCGCAGATACGCTAGGAATAATTAAACATAGTAGTACAAATTCATCACGCGCAAGCAGAAATAGAAATATACTATGTAAAGAAGGCAATGGACTAGTTCAGTAAATTTGTGTACAGCTTATGAATGAAACATACAAAGAGCTTATCTGAAATACTCATTTAGGACAATATACGAATTCTAGAAATTTATGCATACCGAATTTATAAGCAGTTGGACGCGAGGATCTGCCTGGCACGAAAAAGCTATCATTCTTGCAGATAATGGTATTGTCATTAATACATTCCCAATCAGACACATCATTTGTTGCAATCTCCTTGTGATTTAAAGGCCGCAACCTGACCGATACGAAAAACTTTTCCTCATTTCGCCTCTCCATTGCCAAATCTTCGAAGGCTCCCATTTTGACAGCCATGGAAGCTTCAATGCTACAACAACTACTTTCACATTACAGGGACATGCAAGTATCTTATCAGCATTATACAGGGAATCCTTAATCATAATATTGAAACTAACAAAAATAAATCAAAAATGAACGTTTATCAGTGTCTGTTTGCATGCATAAAAATATGTGTTGAAAATATGGTACTTTCTATTCACAAATGTCTATTCTAATAACAAATGTCTAATTTGGCATGAAATTTATTTAATTTCAGAAAAAACAGAAGCTGGCTTTGAGCTTAAAATTACCAGAAGAAGATGAGAAGTTAATCTTGGGAGGTCTGAACAATTATTCATAAATCTCTCTGTTTCTGGGAGAGAGATTGAAACAGAGAGATTCTCCCAGAAACAGAGAGATTTATGAATTGATTCTAACAGAGGAGGTTGGGTTTGATTTTGAACAAAAAGAAAAGAAGAAAAAGAACAGAAGTACACGTGGAGATTTCAATCGCATTAGGGGTGTTGGCCCTCGATATCACAATTTGAAAGAAAACAATCTGAAAAGTTGGCCCCATATATCACTCCAAAACACTACATCGTGTAGCGTTTTCATTTTTTTTTATGAAAACGCTATATCGTGTAGCGTTTTGATTTTTTTTTTTTTTTTTTTACTGTAAACGCTACTTTAAATTTGGTTTTGGACTTGTAACACTACTTTAATTTTGGTTTTGGTCTAATAACGCTACTTTAAGTTTGGTTTTTGATAACTTTTTTTTTTTGAAACGTTACTTTAAGTTTGGTTTTGGATAATTTCTAAAACCCAAAATGGAAACGTTGAACCCCAAAAATTAATTTTTGAACCCCTAAATTTAATTAAAATTGTATTTTTAAATTTTTAAATTTTAATTATAAAATGTAATCCTGCGGCCTGATTTTTAAACGCTAACGAGTTTAAAAATCAGGATAAGTTCGGGTTTAGGATCTAGGGTTTAGGGTTCCCTAAACCCTAAGTTCGTATACGGTTTATTCGTCGTTCCGAATATTTCTAAAACCCAAAATGGAAACATTGAACCCCAAAAATTAATTGTTGAACCCCTAAATTTAATTAAATCATTTAGCAAAAAAATAAATTAAATTGTAATTTTTAAATTAAAAAATTCAATTTTAATTGAAAATTTGATTATAATTTTTTTAATATTGTTTGCAAATATAAATTTTAGGAAAAAAAAAACCAGCGTTAACACTAAGCACTTTCTAAACTAGCGTTAACACAGAAGACATATTCTAAACTAGTGTCTTAACACAGAAGACACATTCTAAACTAGTGTCTTCAGTCCCAAAACACAACATAATCTAGCGTTACTAAAAAAAAAAATTCCTCCCCTACAAAACTCTAAACGCAGTAGCGTTTTTAAAAAATATATATATATATAAAACGCTACACGAAGTAGCGTTTTTACTAAAAAAAATTAAAACACTAGACGAAACAGTGTTTTGGAATGATATTTGGGGCCAAGTTTTTGGGTTGTGATATTTGGGGCCGTTTAGTTCAAAATTGTGATATTGGGGACCTTTTCTCTCGCAGTAGTTAACAACCCCATATTATTAAAAATGAAAAATAAAAGAGGAAGGTTAAAATATGTGTATAACTGAATTTAAAATAAATAAATTATTAGTTAATTCTCACTTTTTATCATTTTTTCCACTTTATCCGAAATTCAGGTTACGTAATAAAAACTTTCTGTTTTAGAAGTTGTTTGGTTGACAGGTAAATATGAGAAGAAAAATACTAGGGGACCAAATAAAAGTTCCCAAAAACTTTTCCAAGTGACACATGTTATGTTAGGTCCGATAAGATTGTAGAAGGGGGGTTGAATACAATCTTTACCTTTTTATCGAAATTTGTCCGTTAGATAATATTTTAGCAAAGACAAATTTGTGCGGAATTACTTAACACAATTTTTCAAGTTGAATATAACTGTATATTAACTTGATGCGGTGTTACAAAATCAGTATAACAACTTATCAAGATGTTAATAACTAATTAAAAAAATTCGACATGAACTTTTCTAATTTAGTTAATAATGATCAAGATAAGAACTAGGAAACTTAATTCGCTAGTAGTACAAGAATCACAAGTAATTAAGTTCTATCGGATATAATATTACAAAGATGAAGAACTTGAATTTCTAGGAATTGTTTAGGCTTTGGTGTTCTTGAGTTTCTTGAGAGAAAATCTGCTGGATGGAATTTTATTCTGCTGTGTTTTTCAGTTATGACATAATCTGCTGTCTTTGGTTCTTTTATATCAGCAACAAGTCTTGCTAGCTTTTTGTAGGATATTTAACTGCTCCAGCATGACTTAATCTGCTTCCAAGACTTAATTTTTCTTCATTAAGACTTACACAAACCTCCATTAAGACATAAACCTGGTCGGTATGACTTAATAAAAGTTCGGTATGACCTAAAACAGCTGGCAGGTGGTCGGTATGACTTAATCAGGATATTTTGGCTCGGTATGACATAATCTGAAATTGCTCGGTATGATCTAAACTGCAATCTTCAGTCGGTATGACATAATCCAGAAGCTTTGCTCGGTAAGACATAATGTTGAAGCTTCTCGGTATGACATAATTTAGGTCATACCGATTTTGTCTTCACCAAGACATAATCCAATCCTTTTTCCTTTTAAGTCATATTGATCCATTTAATTAATTAATGATTATCCAATTCACATTTAATTGATACAATAATTAATTTAATAAATTAATTAATTCTTCTAGAATTAATTCATTTAATTAAATCAACTAAATGATTTATATCAATTATAAATGAATTTAATTAAATCAATAAATAATTAATTTAATTCTTACAAACCACTGAAGGTAGTAAAGAATTACCACTGACTTGTGTTGACGTTCGATGTACTGTCTGGTTCATGAACGACTAACTTCAATGATGCTTCTTCACTTTTGACTTTAGGTTGTGGTTTATTTTTTCTCTCACTGTAACTGACATTCAAACTATCACTCGAAAAATCTCTGTCACTGTTCAAATGAATCCATTCGCTTCAATGCTATACTGGGGCTTGATCAGATAACTGAATCGTCTTCCAGTGTACGACATCAAAACTATAGATTGACTTTTCTTCTTTCTTCTGACAGATAATACTTCTTGAGATTCCTGTGACAGTTCATATGTATATTTACTTATTACAATTTGGTTTAAGTTGATTAGGATCCTCGAACTACAAATAGGTTGATTCATATGCCTTTCAATCTCCCCCTATTTGTTTGTTAGACAATAACAACCAAATACCTAGAGGATACCTCAACTAATTCAACTTAACCAAATGAAAGATAAAATATTAAACGTAAAGCAAATATCAAATAGTTCTGGTTTATATTAAACATTTCCAGATTCAAACAAAATGATAAATACAAGATAGATGATCCTTTAGCCTGATCATATTTAACATATGCCTATCTTGACCTATCTAGCTCTAAAGATAATACACGTAGAGCTGATCTTCAATTACTGTCTTCTCGTCTAAATTCTCCTTCTTCTGGCTCATCTGTGACTTGAAGTTTCATGTGTAAATCAGAATCAACAAGACGCTCTCTTCTTGATGACAATCCTTGAGGTAAGACTAAAGGAATTCCAAGCTTCTTTCTCAGTTCACCTTGAAATTTCTTGTAATCTTTTATATTCGTTTGTGCATAGGATCGAATGTGATCTGCAGCTATTACCTTTTCTTCAGTCAAGAATCCATGATTTCTGAGAGCATATTCAGCATATACCAAATGTTTTGCATGATGTTCATATAACTCATCTGTCTGAAGATTGATTGAATGAAGTACCTCTCTCTTAAGAAATTTTACTTGTGGAGGATCCTTAATCACTTCTGGTCCAGCACTTTCAGCTAATTCTTTGAACTTCTCATGTAACAACACACCTAGCTCAGAAGATGTTTTCACCTTAGGCCTAATTACCCAAATCTCTGTCAGCGATCTGTCATAAAAGAACTGAATAGATATTCTGAAAGTTCCAACATTATGACAATCCACAAATATTACCAGCTCATCAGATTTGGGTTCAAATGCAATAGTTGTTAGGTCCGATAAGATTGTAGAAGGGGGGGTTGAATACAATCTTTACCTTTTTATCGAAATTTGTCCTTTAAATTAAATTTGATAAAGACAAATTTATGTGCGGAATTATTTAACAAAATTTTTCAAGTTGAATATAATTGTATATTAACTTGATGTGGTGTTACAAAATCAGTATAACAACTTATCAAGATGTTAATAACTAATTAGAAAATTCGACATGAACTTTTCTAATTTAGTTAATAATAATCAAGATAAGAACTAGGAAACTTAATTCGCTAGTAGTACAAGAATCACAAATAAACAAGTTCTAGCGGATAGAATATAACAAAGATGAAGAACTTGAATTTCTGGGAATTGTTTAAGCTTTGGTGTTCTTGGTGTTCTTGAGAGAGAGAATTCTGTTCTTGATGTAATGTTTCTGCTGTGTTTTTCTCCGTTATGACATAATCTGCTGTGTTCTGTTCTTTTATATTAGTAACAGGTCTTGTTGGCTTTCTGTAGGATATTTAACTGCTCCAGCATGACTTAAACTGCTACCAAGACTTGATTTTCCTTCATTAAGACTTACACAAACCTCCATTAAGACATAAAATATGTCGGTATGACTTAACAGAAATTCGGTAAGACTTACAACAGCTGGCAGAGGTCGGTAAGACTTAATCCAGGTCGGTAAGACTTAATCCTGAAAAGCTCCTGTCGGTATGACTTAAAATTAAGTCATACCGAATTTTCCTTCTCCAAGACATAATCCATTTTTCTTTCTTTAAGTCATATTGATCAATTTAATTAATTAATGATTAACTAATTCATATTTAATTGATACAATAATTAATTTAAATAAATAAATTAATTCTTCTAGAATTAATTCATTTAATTAAATCAACTAAATGATTTATATCAATTATAAATGAATTTACTTAAATCAATAAATAATTAATTTAATTCTTACAAACCACTGAAGGTAGTAAAGAATTACCACTGATATGTGTTGACGTTCGATGTACTGTCTGGTTCATGAACGACTAACTTCAACGATGCTTCTTCACTTTTGACTTTAAGTTGTGGTTTGTTTCTTCTCTCAATTTTCTTGTACTGTAACTGATCTTCAAACTATCACTCGAAAAATCTCTGTCACTGTTTAAATGAATCCATTCACTTCAATGCTATACTGGGGCTTGATCAGATAACTGAATCGTCTTCCAGTGTATGACATCAAAACTATAGATTTACTTTTCTTCTTTCTTCTGACAGATAATACTTCTTGAGATTCCTGTGACAGTTCATATGTATATTTACTTATTACAATTTGGTTTAAGTTGATTAGGATCCTCTAACTACAAATAGGCTGAGTCATATGCCTTTCAATCTCCCCCTATTTGTTTGTTAGACAATAACAAGCAAATTCCTAGAGGATACCTCAACTAATCCAACTTAACCAAATGAAAGATAAAACTTTAAATACTAAGTAAATATGAAAAAAAAAGTTCTGGTTTATATTTAACATTTGCCAGATTCAAACATGAAAGATAAATACAAGATAGATGATCCTCTAGACTGATCATATGATACAAATTCCTATCAAGATTTATCTAATCTCTAAAGATATAACATGTAGAGCAATTCTTTTTCTTTAGTTGTCTTCCCTTCTGAATTCTCCTTCTTCTGGTTCATCTGTGACTTGAAATTTCATGTGTAGATCAGAATCAACAAGACGTTCTCTTCTTGATGACAATCCTTGAGGTAAGACTAAAGGAATTCCAAGCTTCTTTCTCAGTTCACCTTGAAATTTCTTGTAATCTTTTATGTTCGTTTGTGCATAGGAACGAATGTGATCTACAGCTATTACCTTTTCTTCAGTCAAGAATCCATGATTTCTGAGAGCATATTCAGCATATACCAAGTGCTTTGAATGATGTTCGTATAACTCATCTGTCTGAAGATTGATTGAGTGAAGTACCTCTCCCTTAAGAAATTTTACTTGTGAAGTTCTTCATTTCGTGCAATTTGCTCTAATGATTTTTGAAGTTTTTCTTCTCTCATTTGCAAATTAGCTTCCCTTTGAGCAAATAATTCTTCAGATTCTTTCTCAGCTTGTTGAGCTTCAAATTCAGATATCACTGGTCCTTCATCTTCCCAGTGACTAAGATCAGGTTCAGGAAGTTCTTCACCTTGATCAGGGAATTCAAGATCAGCAAAAACATCGAAGTTATCTGGTTCACCCGTGTAATAATAACCTGTGTTCTTGTCTTGAATTTCTTCTTCAGTTTCTTCAACTACTTTCTTCCTCTTATCTTCACCTTGGTCAGATTTACCAGATTTTCCTTCTCCTCCCTCTCTTTCTTTAGTTTTATCCTTGTGACCCCTTTGATTTCTCCCCCTTAGTTGAGGAATCCTCTACAGATTTATCAGTTGCCCCAGCTTCAGGATCTTGTTCATCATCATCACCATCCTTGCTTGTAAAGAATTCAATTTCTTCATTCGTAGGTTTGCGACTTTGACTTACAAGATTAAACAAATGTCTTAACCCTTTAGCCTGGTGTGCATTTTGCTTTTCGATCTGGTCCAGACGAGAATCAGTAGATTCCTGATTGTGCTGTACCTCTGACTGTAGATTATCAACTTTCAAGGAAATCTCAGAAATTAACATGTCTTGAGCAACAGTAATATCTCCAGAGTCATCAAGTGCCTTTTCATGAGAGAGTTCGAGAGATTCTATCTTCTTGGTGAAAGATGTCTTTAAGTAGTTAATGTCCTTCTTGATTACAGCAAGCTGACTGTTGACAGAGGTGGATGAAGAAGATCGCTCACCCACTTGTGCTCTAAGGATTTCTGTTTCAGCCTTGCTGACTGCAAGTTCTTTCTCTAAAGCAGTTATCTTTTCTAATAATGAGAGAGTGTATGTGTCAGTCTGTGCGCTCACCTGACGTTCACTTTGAGATCCACTCACCTGAAGTGCATGTGTTTCACTCAATTTTATGGTATTCCTCACATCATTCCTCTCAGATTCCTTAGCTGCTTCCAGATTTGTACCTGCATGTAAAATCACCCTAGCCTCCTCTGGGAAGGTCAGTGGTGGTGCAATGGGAGTTCGCAAATCCCTGTCCTTAATCAAATCTACTTGAACATTTGAAATTGTTAACTGAATTGCTTCAGTAGTAGATTGATCAAGTTGCCTTCCACCTTCTCCAGTTGAAACTGCGAGTGGAAAATCCCTTGTGGGAGCCAGGAGTGTTTGTCCTGGGAGGGGAGATGATGGTTCTATTAAAGTTGGCTGAGAACCAAGATTTCCCTCTAAAGCCTGTGAAGACTCTTCTACCGTAACTATGGTAGGCACTGTCACATTTTCTACGTGCTCTCCTTGCAGTGTGTCCTGAGACTCATCTAAAGGTATGTTTTCCCCCATTGTGAGTAATAGGGGAGGTGTGCTTTGTAACACCCACCACTAAAATATACCTTTTTGAAATGAAATATTCAGTATTGGAATTTATGTAGATAAACTAGACTTTAATACAGGGAAATTTAAAAAATTTTGACATGATGTATTCATAAATCGGATTATCCACCTGTTATTCAACCCAAACCAAATTCCCATTTAACAAGTATAATAAAATCTTATTACACCCTTGATTCCTCATCGAGGATCGATACCAGGTTATGGTATGAAACAAGAATCTAAACTATACAAATTATTATAATTTTCTCTACTATTCTGATTTCAATAACTATACCGTCTGATCTGCAGCTTAACTCCAAACTGTGCTTACCGCTCTAGCTTCGAGATCTATCCTGTAAAGGCTGCCTCATTACTTTCATAAGACTCGTACGATGTAGACATCCACCCTTATTTCTAACTGAAAGATTAGGAAAATAAAGCAAGAGTGAGCCCAAAGAATGCTCAGCAAGTGAACAGTATAGTGAAACAATAATACTATAATGACTCATTGACGAACATGTCACTGACCAACTTATCTCAAAGGAATAATTCACAATTACAGAAGCTAAGGAACTTTAAAGATTTAACATTTTGTTTAATTCAGGAAATGGAATAGAATTGGACTATTTTGCATTTTTTTTAATGAAAACAATAAGGTTAGGCTGCTGATCAGTCACGCACTAACCCCGGACAAACGCACACAGCAATGTCCTTTAAATGATCCACGGCACACATTGGCCTTAATAACTTCTGACCACGAATCTGGTCCGACCCTTACGGTCCACATTTAAAAAAAACAACAGTCCAATCCTATAATCTGAACGTCAGGTGTCGGAACAATCGACCACCTCGACCAGCCAAGCCCCCTGGCAACTCACGTTCCAGGTTAACAACTCAAATCTCAAGAAGAAATGAGGTCCAGTAGAATTCTGACCTAGACATCGACAATTTCGATATAGAGAAGGGTATTATTTCATAATATATCAATGGAACAGGGACAACAAATTCAGCACTATTAATTGGGATATGATAAACAGCTATTCATATTTATTGAAAATTAAAGAGCAATAATATCAACGACAAATCGAATTAATATAATGATCAAGTGACGAAAAGCATGGTTCACTTGAAAGATAAGTAAAATGATTTATTTGCAACATGAGTAACAACAACTGTAATTGTAAGATAAAGCAAGGATATAGTCAAGTGCTAAGCATTTAATAAAATTTACCAACACATTGTCAAGTTGAATTAACATAAGTGAATTGAGTAGTTTAAAAATGATCATCTGTAAATAACTCCACGACAATCAAATTGTAGGACAGTTTGAAGAAAGCCTCTCCTAAAGGGTCCATTGGTGAAAATCCATTACCAAGTTTGAACTATTATGAGAGATTCAAATATCTTAAAACGAAGATTTAAGAAATTCTCAATTATTTAAGGTCTCACTCTTGTCAGCTAAGCACTCATAGGCTTCAGCTGCCAGATTAGGCTTCAGCTGCCAGAACCGGCATGACAATAATGAGTTTAAATAATTAAGAAGATCTCAATTCATTCTTGGCTTTAACCGTCACTGAGCAACACATGCCTTAGCAACAGTATAAACCTCGAATTAGTTTACATAAATTTGAAAGAAAATATACTTTGAAGCATATCAGCATAGACGAGGAATATTGAAATAATTTAATCTTAAAATAAATCAACACCTGGACGATATGTGGGGAAAATAAATAATGACAGAATAATTTGAGAATAAATGTTTGTAATTTAATAGAAGAAAATGTCACTGGGAATAAAAATGAAAAGTATAGGCACTAGCAAAATGATTTGAAAGGATAATCGTATAATTAACAGGACAGTTCCACGTTATTTAGAGTAAAAATGAAGAATATAATCGCTTGCAGGAAGGGATTTCGAAAGAACAATAAATAATACAAAAAGTTTCACATCACTTGAACAATAAGTGAGGGATAGTAAACTTGCCTCAGTACATGAAGTTTGATCCAATTCTATCATATCGATTCATTATCCACTTTATATCCGTCTCTACTCCCTTCTGCGTTAGCCTCTATCCGAGAACACTCATCAGTTCCGATGTTTATCTCTTTCATCAAGACACCATCTACACTTGCATTGGCTCTTAACCAGCCTCTTATTCGTACCTATAGAATGGTAAAATACTATTTTAATACTCCGCAGGTGGTCTACTAACGATCAATAATCTATCACCTAATTTCTACCCCAACGTTATCTGTATAAATATACAACCAAGTTGTCACAAAAATAACTCGACAAAATACATACTTATAATAAACGTCTCGCATGATCACTTGTATCCTTTGTCAAACAACCTCATGGTAAAATCATCTCATGAAAAGTTTTAGTTGCCAAGAACATTGCAAGCTATATGAAGTTTAATAAAATTGTCGCTAAACATTAAATATGAATTACTATGATACTAAATTCGTACCAAGTATCGCCAATTAATATTAACTACACCAATTTAAGTACACAAATTATCAGAATCAAGTAATTGCGACCAAAATTACTTACTCATATAATTGACGAAACATACACAAAACCATTCAAGCACTTGATGACACTTACTACCATACTTTCCTCACTTCACCTCCCCACAATTTTCTTTCTTTCTTTCTCTTCTTTCTCCTTATTAACTTTCAAACTCTCTCTCTCTCTTCTCATATTTCTCTTTCGGTTCCTTTCTTGCAATACCAAATTCTTCTCAACATTCTACTATTAGAACCATATCATACTCTTTAAAAGTTGCTACATACCAAACATCCCAAAAGAATTCATACTATTTACAACCTTAATCAAACTTTGAAACTCTTACCCATCAAATAAATCATACTAAAATCGCATAATCTCATTTAAATGTTTAATTTGCAACTCATAACAAATACTAAATGAATAGAATTAATACTCATAACCACTTGCAGGTGCATAACAACCATAACTCACACCACCTCCGATCCCTTCCCTCCTCGACTTTACACCATAATCATACATATATTCAAGTCCTCTATTCTTGCCAAATGTCTCCTCCTCATCATCAACACCCACGCACCACTTTACCATACACCCATCGTACGTTTATCTTCACCCCAACCTTTTCACAGCTCCTAGTTCTTGTCCTCCCTTGCTCTACATCTTCCACCATTTTATTAATACATAACACACTCCCGAATACAGCCCATTGCCCACACAGTCACCATACCTCTACACCAACCCCACTCGCTTTCCTTTTTAATTTTCATCTGTCTCAACCTCCCTGCAACCTTTCTATCACACACCCATTTGCAATTTCACTACAACTACAATACTTTAACTGCCAACCCACTAGCAACACTCCTGCCTTCTTCCCTCTTCAACATCACCACCCAATACACAAGTATTCCTCCCTGTAACAACACCGTTGTAATCTCTCAGCTCCTTACCAATCCAACCACAAGCACGCGACTACATACTAGGCACAAACGCGCTATAGAAAAACATGACCACAACCTTAAACAACCCAGCAAATTCGAATCCCAACTGTAGCAATTGACACCTCGAGGCACACTCATATACACAGCAACATCCCGGTAATTCAATGCCTCAGCAAAAATTTTAAAGTCCGAAACCGAGTAACCAGGAATCACAAACCCAGAAGGCAGCGAGTTTCGTCCACACGCACTCTTTAGCACACACGCATATATATATATATATATATATATATATATATATATATATATATATATATATATATATATATATATATATATACACGTTGTACACACACAATCGATTTACTGGACACCCACCTCGGCAAGAACCAAAACAACGAAGGAATTCAGAGTTAATACAGAGACTCGACCATATGAGCACACACAGATATGGTTCACTTGTACACACACCCACGCGATTTATCACCCACATAGAAGCTGTATTGCAGCCACAGCAACTCACGAATACAACACGCGCACTAATTAACCCACCCCCACACTCACATATATGTACACTCTACACACAGGGGTAGTGAAGAACAGAGAGGGGAGAGGGGGCTTTCCCGCAAGAACCCAATAGAAGACAAAGCCAAGAGATTTTTGAGTGAGAGGAGAACGAAAGAGATAGTGGGAGAGATTGAGAGAATCAGCCGAGGGAGAGAGAATTCTAGAGAGGTCCAGAGACAAACAAGAACACAGCTAACAATATCTCTTAGGGATTTAGGAGAGACTGGGATAAAAATTATAATCTGACAATGCTGAAAACAAATAAAACAAATCACTTTAAATCATTCTAAAATCAAATTAAATCAGGAAATTAGTAGAAAAATAAATTTAAAATTTCCAAAATATAGTTTATAAAATTACAAGCCTTCCCATATTTTTAAAATATTTTTAGGATCAAAAATGAATTAAATATGAATTTTTAAGGTTTTGATCCTTTAAATGCCACATAACTCTTAAAATCATTTTAAAATGCTTAAACACTCAAAATAATTCACCCAATAATTTTTAAAAACTAAATAATTATACCAAGATAATATCACAAAAGATTTCATAATTTTTATCAACTCCAATGATTTTATAAAAATCTCGTAAGATAAATAATGCATGATTTAAATAGATTTTAATGAAAAAAAAATACAGATAAAATTACACGGACTTACACGGCACACATAAATCATCATATAAACATGTAAACACGATATCACATATAATTGACCTTCTCAACAATATTCACATAATATAATCCACATTTAATATTGAATACATATTTATAAATACGAAATTTTCTAGGGCGTTATATCCTTCCACCCTAAATAGGATTCTGTCCTCAGAATCAATCTTAAGATAACATATGACGATATTTCTCAAACATTTCTCTTTCAATTTCCAAGTCATTCCTTTCATTCCAGAATTCCTTTACATCAATTCACATATCAACAGGCTCATCCCGTAGGCCTTCAAATTTCAAAATAAACTTAAATCTTTGGTTTCCGAGTCTCATTAACTCTAAGCACTTATTACTCGTACGTGACGATCCTTTTCTACCGACAATCGGACATGACCTATTCGTATAGTGGACTATGCCCTGTATGAAAGTACCTCAATTACTAATCCAATCATCCCTAACCAATTCATTCAATTCATATAAAATATTGAAACAAAACCCGTCGTGACTTGTAACAAACATATAAACGAAGAAAATTGCCTTGACTCGCGGTAAACATGTAAATAGTTAAATCTTTAAAACAAAATCCACGCTATTAGAACAATTGATACCACTTCCATTCTCCTACTCATAATTCAGATTGCCCCAGATAAAACTTTGAGAAAAAGAATATCAAGAAATCCCCCAATCATTCTTACTCCCCTTTCAACATACAATGTTACTCGAGGGGGAATAACTGGAAAACTTTTATCCATCCTCAATCCCAATGTTTTACTGAGTAACCTTTTCGAAACTAGTAACCATTTACCTTGAAACGTATATATCTTATTCGCAACACAAACTATACCGGGGTCGCTGCCCCTCAATACCATTCAAAATCAAAGTTTCAATGCAATTAAATTCCAACTCTAATATCCCCTAATATCAAAACTCGACTTCCGAACCATTACTCAACACATCTAACAATAACTCCCACATTTAACTCATTTCCTTGAACTAATTTATCTTCTACATTCATCAGCTTCACCTTCTACTTCCATCAACTCCACTTGGTACTTTCTACTTTCCTCTAACGATTCATTCGCAATAATCTAGCCTTTGGTTCTTCCATCTATAACTTCCCAAATTCTTTGAACATTTCCTTGAGCATTGTATGCCTATTTAATCTCTCCTGGCTCATCCGGTTGCACTGACACTTGAGTGTTTTCGATCTCATCTTTGACTCCCAAAAGCTCTCTTCACCTTTATCCATTCATTTCTTAACTTATAATCTTGTCCATTGCTGTAGATATCTTGTTAATACCTTTGACAACCTTCAATAATTCCTAGCCGGTCCCTCAAAGTTTTCGTTCCCCACAAGCATCTTAAGTCTTTCCCGATTCATTACCGCTTCATCGTCACGACATTCATTTCGATCCTTTCGTCATAATCTGAAAATTATCGTTCTTCCAATTGCAAAGCTCGTACTTAGTAATCATATGCATGTCCTTTTTATATCCTCAAATATCTTTGTGATGTCTTCTGATCTTAAATCCTTGAACCTGATTACATTCCTGGGTGTAATTAATTAATCAACTTTATATCTCTGTCTAGTGATAATCCTGGTAATTCCTCCAGTTACAAATCCCAGAAATATTGATCACTGAAATCTGCTTCACTTTAATTACCTCCTTATCGATACATCCCACATATATAAAATAACCTTAAAATCTTGTCATAATAACCTCTTAACCCACATGATCGTTAAAACTCCTTTATCCGTTTCCTCTCAAAATCTTACCTTCTGACTATGGAGCTCTTGTTGTTCTCAATACTTCATATCCTATAAATAGTTACCTTGTCTCGTTATCCTGGTTTTAAAATCTTCTAGATCCTACATTCTTTTATAGCCAAATCTCACATTACCTGTTAACACAATTCCTGCAAATTTCCTGGTTCCCTATCTCCCTTTCTTACCATCTCGTTCCATCTGGGTCAATTCACTCTTACTCTTAATATTCATGATCCTCTGAACCATATTCGCATAAGTCATTAACTCCTACACAATCACTTTACTTCCCATCTAGCTTTACTCTGCTTCGCTTAAATTTACCATCCTAGTTCTAAAATTCATACCCGGCAATTTGTCTCGAACCATCTAAAATTTCATAATATTCCTGTTTCCATATCCAAAGTGAAATATGCAATAAACAAATGTTCTTCAACAATAGCTATTACATACTAACATAGCTATGTTTTTAACATAGCTATTACATACTAACTATATCAATTTCCACTTTACTTTTGACCTTAACCATACTCAGTTCTCCATATTATCGAATCTTGCACGTGTATTGTCGATCCAAAGAATAATCTAACTTGATATTCAATCCTTGCTTTAACGTCCATTCTCAAACCTGATCATCCAATTCTCTATCGACATAAATGTATCTTGTACCACTTACTTGTCATCGTCGATATCTTTAGAAATCATAAGGGTTTATAGCAAAAGAAGTCAATACAATGGACAGGTGTTAGCATGTATGAATAAGTTTAGTTTTGTTTGATATGAGTTTTATAAAAGAATTTACCGAGAGATCAAAATGATCATTGAACTGTTTTCAGGTTGCATTTGTCACTTAGGTCCACCGCCATAGTACAAAAAGGTGGCCAGCCTTCAGTACTTTCATGACAAACACAATCAGTGGCATCCCACCAGACTCCTATCACATAGATAAGATGTCCCTGAATCCCCTAAATACATAGGGTTGCTCATCCCAGTTAGAATAATGAAGGTTAAGTATTCAGAGAGAAACAAAAAAAAGAATTCAAAAGTTTATATATATAAATATAATGTTGAATAAAGAGTAGCAAATGTTCGGGGGAAAATAGAAAGAATTCAAGGGTCTCAATAATTTATATGCGTTATGTTGAATCAAGTGATCCCCTGGGAAATAGAGGTATCTTTGAAAAATAGGAATGTGCTTAAATAAATCGGAAAAATTCGTCATTAATTAAAGTATGGTTGATTACCAAAGGTGATGGGGTATTATCAAATAAGAAAAACATAAAGAAAGGTTAAATCTCCTTTATCAATAATTTGAATGAAATCACGGCTAGTAATGAATAACCACGCCATTCCTCCAACCCATGCCAGTAATCGCATTTCACATCTTGTTTACAATCCTTTCGCACTTTCTATATCGCTCGCTGGGTAACTAAAGTCGCAAAAGAAACTCTAGAAGGTACACAAAAGTCTACACGTAGCGTCCTCCAAGCTGGTAACTCCGGTCGTCTATTTAACGTAGGCGGTGCGGAATCAACTACCTCGTCCAAAGTCGAACCTTCGAATGAATCGAACTCCGGCTCACGAGATATGTCGAAATACCGAATAACGTTGCAGCACTGAGCATACTAACGTAAAGCGAACCTTATCCTAAATCGTTCCATCTAACGTCTAACCTAAATACTTACACCTAATCATCCAAACTTGTTTCAGTGACCATAACTTGTCGCTCTGATACCAACTTGTAACACCCACCACTAAAATATACCTTTTTGAAATGAAATATTCAGTATTGGAATTTATGTAGATAAACTAGACTTTAATACAGGGAAATTTAAAAAATTTTGACATGATGTATTCATAAATCGGATTATCCACCTGTTATTCAACCCAAACCAAATTCCCATTTAACAAGTATAATAAAATCTTATTACACCCTTGATTCCTCATCGAGGATCGATACCAGGTTATGGTATGAAACAAGAATCTAAACTATACAAATTATTATAATTTCCTCTACTATTCTGATTTCAATAACTATACCGTCTGATCTGCAGCTTAACTCCAAACTGTGCTTACCGCTTTAGCTTCGAGATCTATCCTGTAAAGGCTGCCTCATTACTTTCATAAGACTCGTACGATGTAGACATCCACCCTTATTTCTAACTGAAAGATTAGGAAAATAAAGCAAGAGTGAGCCCAAAGAATGCTCAGCAAGTGAACAGTATAGTGAAACAATAATACTATAATGACTCATTGACGAACATGTCACTGACCAACTTATCTCAAAGGAATAATTCACAATTACAGAAGCTAAGGAACTTTAAAGATTTAACATTTTGTTTAATTCAGGAAATGGAATAGAATTGGACTATTTTGCATTTTTTTTAATGAAAACAATAAGGTTAGGCTGCTGATCAGTCACGCACTAACCCCGGACAAACGCACACAGCAATGTCCTTTAAAGGATCCACGGCACACATTGGCCTTAATAACTTCTGACCACGAATCTGGTCCGACCCTTACGGTCCACATTTAAAAAAAACAACAGTCCAATCCTATAATCTGAACGTCAGGTGTCGGAGCAATCGACCACCTCGACCAGCCAAGCCCCCTGGCAACTCACGTTCCAGGTTAACAACTCAAATCTCAAGAAGAAATGAGGTCCAGTAGAATTCTGACCTAGACATCGACAATTTCGATATAGAGAAGGGTATTATTTCATAATATATCAATGGAACAGGGACAACAAATTCAGCACTATTAATTGGGATATGATAAACAGCTATTCATATTTATTGAAAATTAAAGAGCAGTAATATCAACGACAAATCGAATTAATATAATGATCAAGTGACGAAAAGCATGGTTCACTTGAAAGATAAGTAAAATGATTTATTTGCAACATGAGTAACAACAACTGTAATTGTAAGATAAAGCAAGGATATAGTCAAGTGCTAAGCATTTAATAAAATTTACCAACACATTGTCAAGTTGAATTAACATAAGTGAATTGAGTAGTTTAAAAATGATCATCTGTAAATAACTCCACGACAATCAAATTGTAGGACAGTTTGAAGAAAGCCTCTCCTAAAGGGTCCATTGGTGAAAATCCATTACCAAGTTTGAACTATTATGAGAGATTCAAATATCTTAAAACGAAGATTTAAGAAATTCTCAATTATTTAAGGTCTCACTCTTGTCAGCTAAGCACTCATAGGCTTCAGCTGCCAGATTAGGCTTCAGCTGCCAGAACCGGCATGACAATAATGAGTTTAAATAATTAAGAAGATCTCAATTCATTCTTGGCTTTAACCGTCACTGAGCAACACATGCCTTAGCAACAGTATAAACCTCGAATTAGTTTACATAAATTTGAAAGAAAATATACTTTGAAGCATATCAGCATAGACGAGGAATATTGAAATAATTTAATCTTAAAATAAATCAACACCTGGACGATATGTGGGGAAAATAAATAATGACAGAATAATTTGAGAATAAATGTTTGTAATTTAATAGAAGAAAATGTCACTGGGAATAAAAATGAAAAGTATAGGCACTAGCAAAATGATTTGAAAGGATAATCGTATAATTAACAGGACAGTTCCACGTTATTTAGAGTAAAAATGAAGAATATAATCGCTTGCAGGAAGGGATTTCGAAAGAACAATAAATAATACAAAAAGTTTCACATCACTTGAACAATAAGTGAGGGATAGTAAACTTGCCTCAGTACATGAAGTTTGATCCAATTCTATCATATCGATTCATTATCCACTTTATATCCGTCTCTACTCCCTTCTGCGTTAGCCTCTATCCGAGAACACTCATCAGTTCCGATGTTTATCTCTTTCATCAAGACACCATCTACACTTGCATTGGCTCTTAACCAGCCTCTTATTCGTACCTATAGAATGGTAAAATACTATTTTAATACTCCGCAGGTGGTCTACTAACGATCAATAATCTATCACCTAATTTCTACCCCAACGTTATCTGTATAAATATACAACCAAGTTGTCACAAAAATAACTCGACAAAATACATACTTATAATAAACGTCTCGCATGATCACTTGTATCCTTTGTCAAACAACCTCATGGTAAACATGATTTCACACATATCTTGACTTCACAAAAATATACTCATCATATATTTCACATAATTTTCACATTTAGCAATTAAATAAACATTTATATAATCGTGAAAAATTCTAGGTCGTTATAAAGTGAGTTTCCTGTTGATATGTATTATTGAATTAATACATCCAAAAAGAAACTTATTATCCACCGATGTAAGTGAAAATAAAAATAAAATCCAGAAATATTACACCTAATCATCCAAACTTGTTTCAGTGACCATAACTTGTCGCTCTGATACCAACTTGTAACACCCACCACTAAAATATACCTTTTTGAAATGAAATATTCAGTATTGGAATTTATGTAGATAAACTAGACTTTAATACAGGGAAATTTAAAAAATTTTGACATGATGTATTCATAAATCGGATTATCCACCTGTTATTCAACCCAAACCAAATTCCCATTTAACAAGTATAATAAAATCTTATTACACCCTTGATTCCTCATCGAGGATCGATACCAGGTTATGGTATGAAACAAGAATCTAAACTATACAAATTATTATAATTTCCTCTACTATTCTGATTTCAATAACTATACCGTCTGATCTGCAGCTTAACTCCAAACTGTGCTTACCGCTTTAGCTTCGAGATCTATCCTGTAAAGGCTGCCTCATTACTTTCATAAGACTCGTACGATGTAGACATCCACCCTTATTTCTAACTGAAAGATTAGGAAAATAAAGCAAGAGTGAGCCCAAAGAATGCTCAGCAAGTGAACAGTATAGTGAAACAATAATACTATAATGACTCATTGACGAACATGTCACTGACCAACTTATCTCAAAGGAATAATTCACAATTACAGAAGCTAAGGAACTTTAAAGATTTAACATTTTGTTTAATTCAGGAAATGGAATAGAATTGGACTATTTTGCATTTTTTTTAATGAAAACAATAAGGTTAGGCTGCTGATCAGTCACGCACTAACCCCGGACAAACGCACACAGCAATGTCCTTTAAAGGATCCACGGCACACATTGGCCTTAATAACTTCTGACCACGAATCTGGTCCGACCCTTACGGTCCACATTTAAAAAAAACAACAGTCCAATCCTATAATCTGAACGTCAGGTGTCGGAGCAATCGACCACCTCGACCAGCCAAGCCCCCTGGCAACTCACGTTCCAGGTTAACAACTCAAATCTCAAGAAGAAATGAGGTCCAGTAGAATTCTGACCTAGACATCGACAATTTCGATATAGAGAAGGGTATTATTTCATAATATATCAATGGAACAGGGACAACAAATTCAGCACTATTAATTGGGATATGATAAACAGCTATTCATATTTATTGAAAATTAAAGAGCAGTAATATCAACGACAAATCGAATTAATATAATGATCAAGTGACGAAAAGCATGGTTCACTTGAAAGATAAGTAAAATGATTTATTTGCAACATGAGTAACAACAACTGTAATTGTAAGATAAAGCAAGGATATAGTCAAGTGCTAAGCATTTAATAAAATTTACCAACACATTGTCAAGTTGAATTAACATAAGTGAATTGAGTAGTTTAAAAATGATCATCTGTAAATAACTCCACGACAATCAAATTGTAGGACAGTTTGAAGAAAGCCTCTCCTAAAGGGTCCATTGGTGAAAATCCATTACCAAGTTTGAACTATTATGAGAGATTCAAATATCTTAAAACGAAGATTTAAGAAATTCTCAATTATTTAAGGTCTCACTCTTGTCAGCTAAGCACTCATAGGCTTCAGCTGCCAGATTAGGCTTCAGCTGCCAGAACCGGCATGACAATAATGAGTTTAAATAATTAAGAAGATCTCAATTCATTCTTGGCTTTAACCGTCACTGAGCAACACATGCCTTAGCAACAGTATAAACCTCGAATTAGTTTACATAAATTTGAAAGAAAATATACTTTGAAGCATATCAGCATAGACGAGGAATATTGAAATAATTTAATCTTAAAATAAATCAACACCTGGACGATATGTGGGGAAAATAAATAATGACAGAATAATTTGAGAATAAATGTTTGTAATTTAATAGAAGAAAATGTCACTGGGAATAAAAATGAAAAGTATAGGCACTAGCAAAATGATTTGAAAGGATAATCGTATAATTAACAGGACAGTTCCACGTTATTTAGAGTAAAAATGAAGAATATAATCGCTTGCAGGAAGGGATTTCGAAAGAACAATAAATAATACAAAAAGTTTCACATCACTTGAACAATAAGTGAGGGATAGTAAACTTGCCTCAGTACATGAAGTTTGATCCAATTCTATCATATCGATTCATTATCCACTTTATATCCGTCTCTACTCCCTTCTGCGTTAGCCTCTATCCGAGAACACTCATCAGTTCCGATGTTTATCTCTTTCATCAAGACACCATCTACACTTGCATTGGCTCTTAACCAGCCTCTTATTCGTACCTATAGAATGGTAAAATACTATTTTAATACTCCGCAGGTGGTCTACTAACGATCAATAATCTATCACCTAATTTCTACCCCAACGTTATCTGTATAAATATACAACCAAGTTGTCACAAAAATAACTCGACAAAATACATACTTATAATAAACGTCTCGCATGATCACTTGTATCCTTTGTCAAACAACCTCATGGTAAAATCATCTCATGAAAAGTTTTAGTTGCCAAGAACATTGCAAGCTATATGAAGTTTAATAAAATTGTCGCTAAACATTAAATATGAATTACTATGATACTAAATTCGTACCAAGTATCGCCAATTAATATTAACTACACCAATTTAAGTACACAAATTATCAGAATCAAGTAATTGCGACCAAAATTACTTACTCATATAATTGACGAAACATACACAAAACCATTCAAGCACTTGATGACACTTACTACCATACTTTCCTCACTTCACCTCCCCACAATTTTCTTTCTTTCTTTCTCTTCTTTCTCCTTATTAACTTTCAAACTCTCTCTCTCTCTTCTCATATTTCTCTTTCGGTTCCTTTCTTGCAATACCAAATTCTTCTCAACATTCTACTATTAGAACCATATCATACTCTTTAAAAGTTGCTACATACCAAACATCCCAAAAGAATTCATACTATTTACAACCTTAATCAAACTTTGAAACTCTTACCCATCAAATAAATCATACTAAAATCGCATAATCTCATTTAAATGTTTAATTTGCAACTCATAACAAATACTAAATGAATAGAATTAATACTCATAACCACTTGCAGGTGCATAACAACCATAACTCACACCACCTCCGATCCCTTCCCTCCTCGACTTTACACCATAATCATACATATATTCAAGTCCTCTATTCTTGCCAAATGTCTCCTCCTCATCATCAACACCCACGCACCACTTTACCATACACCCATCGTACGTTTATCTTCACCCCAACCTTTTCACAGCTCCTAGTTCTTGTCCTCCCTTGCTCTACATCTTCCACCATTTTATTAATACATAACACACTCCCGAATACAGCCCATTGCCCACACAGTCACCATACCTCTACACCAACCCCACTCGCTTTCCTTTTTAATTTTCATCTGTCTCAACCTCCCTGCAACCTTTCTATCACACACCCATTTGCAATTTCACTACAACTACAATACTTTAACTGCCAACACACTAGCAACACTCCTGCCTTCTTCCCTCTTCAACATCACCACCCAATACACAAGTATTCCTCCCTGTAACAACACCGTTGTAATCTCTCAGCTCCTTACCAATCCAACCACAAGCACGCGACTACATACTAGGCACAAACGCACTATAGAAAAACATGACCACAACCTTAAACAACCCAGCAAATTCGAATCCCAACTGTAGCAATTGACACCTCGAGGCACACTCATATACACAGCAACATCCCGGTAATTCAATGCCTCAGCAAAAATTTTAAAGTCCGAAACCGAGTAACCAGGAATCACAAACCCAGAAGGCAGCGAGTTTCGTCCACACGCACTCTTTAGCACACACGCATATATATATATATATATATATATATACACGTTGTACACACACAATCGATTTACTGGACACCCACCTCGGCAAGAACCAAAACAACGAAGGAATTCAGAGTTAATACAGAGACTCGACCATATGAGCACACACAGATATGGTTCACTTGTACACACACCCACGCGATTTATCACCCACATAGAAGCTGTATTGCAGCCACAGCAACTCACGAATACAACACGCGCACTAATTAACCCACCCCCACACTCACATATATGTACACTCTACACACAGGGGTAGTGAAGAACAGTGAGGGGAGAGGGGGCTTTCCCGCAAGAACCCAATAGAAGACAAAGCCAAGAGATTTTTGAGTGAGAGAAGAACGAAAGAGATAGTGGGAGAGATTGAGAGAATCAGCCGAGGGAGAGAGAATTCTAGAGAGGTCCAGAGACAAACAAGAACACAGCTAACAATATCTCTTAGGGATTTAGGAGAGACTGGGATAAAAATTATAATCTGACAATGCTAAAAACAAATAAAACAAATCACTTTAAATCATTCTAAAATCAAATTAAATCAGGAAATTAGTAGAAAAATAAATTTAAAATTTCCAAAATATAGTTTATAAAATTACAAGCCTTCCCATATTTTTAAAATATTTTTAGGATCAAAAATGAATTAAATATGAATTTTTAAGGTTTTGATCCTTTAAATGCCACATAACTCTTAAAATCATTTTAAAATGCTTAAACACTCAAAATAATTCACCCAATAATTTTTAAAAACTAAATAATTATACCAAGATAATATCACAAAAGATTTCATAATTTTTATCAACTCCAATGATTTTATAAAAATCTCGTAAGATAAATAATGCATGATTTAAATAGATTTTAATGAAAAAAAAATACAGATAAAATTACACGGACTTACACGGCACACATAAATCATCATATAAACATGTAAACACGATATCACATATAATTGACCTTCTCAACAATATTCACATAATATAATCCACATTTAATATTGAATACATATTTATAAATACGAAATTTTCTAGGGCGTTATATGCTTGACTCACTACAAGGTGCCACGGCCCTATGGCGAATTTCAATAGAATCACCCTGTTGAGAAGATGATTCTAGTAACTGTGTAACGGCCATATCAACTTCCATATCCTGTTGGGAGGATACAGACGGGCTTACAGTTGCCTCAGTTTGAGTTCTACTTTTCTTTTCTAGAGGCAGAGCTGTGGGTTCACTCATACTATCACTACTGATTCGACTTCTTTTGACTTGCAATTTCTTTCTGGAGTGAAAAGATATGAGTTTTGTTGGTTGAGTGTTTGGCTCTACGACCTTGGTTAGAGGTTGTGGTACTACAACCCCTTGGTCAGACCTACCAACCACTTGGGTTCCAAAAATAGATTGAGAAGTAGTAGTTTGAGGAACAGAAGGCAATACCTGGTCAGCTGATTCCGCAACAGTCTCTGATAAGATGGGTTGATCTGATCCAGGGACAGATGCAGTTTCTTGCACTGGATGTTCAACAGCAAGTGCAGCTGGCTGAGGAAAAATTTGCTGAGCAGGTTCAACTTGTTGATTGCCTTGATTTTCATTATCAACAAGTATGTTTTCCACTGGTGGTTCAGGGTTTTGTTCTGGTTGTTCAGGTTCTGGTACAGGTTCAATGACAGGTAGTTGTATATAGTTTGACATGTATTGGGTGACAACTACAGGTATGTTTGTGAATTTAGGCTTGTTGCTGTACTCAGTGAACAATCTGGTAGTAGGTTTACCTGACGCCAGTGATTCTCCATTCAGGAATTGGGCTTGGTTTTCTAGTTCCACAAGATGATTAAAAATCAATGACAAGAATCTTGGATAATAACATGATACTTTATGTCCATTATCAAAATTCTTCTTTGCATTAATGATTCTTCTAACCATCGGAACACACAGTAGTCTGCCAATATTAATTCTTCGGTTGTGTGCAACTGCATATCCAATATGCTACAAGAAAGATGGTAATACCCCGAAGTTCCCTTTAGTAGAATTGGCAAAGACTCTACCTAATGTGTCAAACAGATAATCCCATTCCTGAACGAAGTTCTTTTTATTCCAGACAGTTTGATCAGGACTGTCTTGATAGAATACACCATTCAAAAAATTTATCAATTCTTGATCTGATGGTAATTCTTCGAAATTATCAGTTGGAAAATTTAAGACCGTATTTATTGTATTTTCATTCACTGTGTACTGATTGTCTCCTACAGAGAAGACAAAAGATCTGTTATCATTAGAAATGACAGCAGTAGTACACATGATTCGCAAAGGTTCAATTTTCAGAGGAGCATCCAATCTCAAAGCATTGCGAACCAGTGATTTTTCATTTAAAAAACGAATCCACGGTCGAAAACGTTCAACTGAACATTTTTCTGGATCAAAATAACCGATTAAATTATGTTTAATAATTTCAAATCGATCAGTCATTTTAATCAAGATTTAATTTCCTTGAAAATTTCAGATTTTACAAAATTTATAATTTAAAAATTAATTTTTCGAATTAATAATTAATTAAAAATTCGAAATAATTAAAAGTTCTTCAAAAATTCTGAAAAAATCACACAATGATCCTTGTATACACACAAACACAAGTATATTTTTAGTTTTGCAAGAATCGAACACAGTTTTTCAGAAAAACAGATCTTGAAAGCGATTTTCGAAAATAAAAATCTTCAAAAACCGAACCAAAATTCGATTTTAACCACTCAAAATGAAGATAATCAATCAAGGAATCCAAATATGTGGTTAGATCGTGATTATCAGCAAGATTCGAGATGAAAATCGGGCATGAATTCGACTATGTGTGTGTGTGTGTGTGTGTGTATCGTATGTATCCTTTTTGTTCTCTAAGACTTAACTTGAGAGAGACTTAAAATGTTAATAAGACTTAACACTACTAACTACTGAATATATATACTAACCAGATGAATAAGACTTAAACTTACATACAGACGAATAAGACTTAAAAATTATTAAGACATAACTGTTATATATATATATTAGATACAATTATGACTTAATTAAAAAAAAAACAAGACTCTATTATGACTTATTAAACTATTAAGACATAAATCAATATGACTTAACTAATACTAAGACTCGATTAAGACTTAAACTAATTAAGACTTAAAATTATATATAAACAATACTTAACTAATAATTTGAATAAGACTAAAAGTTAAAAAATAATTATTCTAACAAGACTTAATGTTAACAGACTTATTAATATGACTTATTCTTTACAGAACCTCGGTAAGACTTAACCTGTTTAAGTCATACCGAATTTTTTAAGTCATATTAAGAGTTTTATTTAATTTTAAGTCATATTTATTTTAAACAAACATTAAAAACCACACTAAAATATACAATTAATTAATAAAAACAATAAAAAATATTATAGAAAATTAAACAAATAATAAAAATAATAATAAATACCATATGCTATCCTATTAATGAAAACAAAGCAATATTAACAGGACAAACATTACAAAACATATGATAAATTAATTAATAAAATAGAAATTAATATCTACAAATATTCTAAAAATACAGAAGTATGAAGTATTAAATAATATGAATAAACAAAGTAAAAAATAACTAAACAAGCAAGAAAATCAGATGGTAAAATAATTATACAAGTGATTTCAAACAACAAATATTCACAGAATAATCACTTGCAAAATTATTAAAGATCAAATTTCAGATATTAACAGTATTAATTACTAGGACTGTTTAACATACCCAATTCACTAACAATTCTAGTGAATGAGGACTCATTAAGCGACTTAGTAAAAATATCTGCAGTTTGATCTCCAGAGCCTACAAATAGTAGTTCCACTGTACCATTCATTACATGCTCTCTTATAAAATGATACCTTATGTCAATGTGCTTTGTCCTTGAGTGCTGCACAGGATTGCTTGCGATTGCTATGGCACTTGTATTATCACATAAAATAGGAATATTTTCCAATACAATGCCATAGTCCATTAATTGATTCCTTATCCATAAGATCTGAGCACAACAGCTTCCAGCAGCTATATATTCAGCTTCGGCTGTAGAGTTGGAAACTGTTTGCTGTTTCTTACTGAACCAAGATACCAATCTTCCACCTAGGTATTGACAACTTCCAGATGTACTTTTCCTGTCTACAACACTTCCTGCATAGTTAGAATCTGTATATCCAATTAACGTAAAACCAGTTTCATTAGGGTACCAGATGCCTAAATTAGGCGTACCCTTTAGATATCTTAAGATTCTTTTGACAGCAGTGAGATGGATTTCTTTAGGGTTCGCTTGGAACCTTGCACACAAGCATGTGGCAAACATTATATCTGGTCTACTAGCAGTTAGGTAAAGCAATGAGCCAATCATACCTCTATAGCCTGTGATATCTACCTTGGCAGAACTTTCACATAAACCAATTTTGACAGCTATAGTTGATGGTGTCTTTGCTGATGAGCACTCCTCCATGTGATATTTCTTGAGGAGCTCCTTAATGTACTTAGATTGACAAATAAATATTCCATCTTGTCTTTGACTTATTTGTAATCCAAGAAAGAATTTCAGTTCTCCCATCATGCTCATTTCAAACCTACCCTGCATTAACTTAGAAAACTTCTTGCACAGAAGCTCATTAGTAGACCCAAATATAATATCGTCCACATAGACTTGGACTAGTATTATATCATTCTTATGTCTTTTAGTGAAGAGAGTTTTGTCTATGACACCTCTTATAAAACCATTTTCTAATAGAAATTCAGAAAGAGTGTCATAACATTTTCTTGGGGCTTGCTTAAGACCATAGATAGCTTTGTAAAGAAAGTAAACATAGTCCAGATGATCTTGATCTTCAAAACCAGGGGGCTGTTCTACATACACTTCTTCATCTAGCTTACCATTCAGAAAGGCACTCTTGACATCCATTTGATAAACTTTGAATCTTGAATAGGATGCAAATGCCAAGAATATTCTGATGGCCTCAAGTCTTGCCACTGGAGCATAGGTCTTGTCATAATCAATGCCTTCAGCTTGAGAATAACCTTTAGCTACCAGTCTTGCTTTGTTTCTTATCACAGTGCCATCTTCATCTAGTTTGTTTCTGAATACCCATCTTGTGTCCACCACTTTTCTATCTTTAGGTCTGGGTACCAGCTTCCATACTTCTAGTTGCTTAAATTGATTGAGTTCATCTTGCATAGCAATCACCCAATCAGGATCAGATAGAGCTTCTTCTACTTTCTTAGGTTCCATGACAGACAGGAACCCAGAATAGTTACATTGATTCTGATAAGCTCTTCTTGTTTTCACACCAACATCTGGATCACCAAGAATCAGCTCAAAAGGATGAGCTCTATTCCAAACAGTTTGTCTGGGAAGAATTGATCTTGACGATTCGCCTTGATCTTCAGTATGATGTTGAGTATGACTTGTTGACCCTTAATTATCTCCCACTGAGTTGTTTCCAGTTTGACTTGTTGATGGTTCAAGAGTATCAGTGGTGTCTTGAAAGTTATCATTGTTTTCACCAGCATCACCTTGATCATTACCACCAACATTTGGTTTATTATCATCAGCAACAACGTCAGGTTGATTGTCATCATCTGAATCTGAGTCTGAGTCTGACATATCATCAAACTTAAGCTTTTCAGATGGATCTTCATTTTGGATATTTGGGAGTTTTGTGTCATCAAATGTAACATTGACACTTTCCAAGGTTTTCTGTTGATCAATAAGATACACCTTGTAGGCTCTTCTAGTATAACCAATAAATATTGCTTCATGTGCTTTTTCTTCAAATTTACCACCTTGATCATCTCCTTCTTTCAGCACAAAGCATTTTGTCCCAAATACATGGAAGTACTTGAGAGTTGGTTTCTTGTCATGTAGAGCTTCATATGGTGTCTTCATTAAGTCTTTATTGATAAGTGTTCGATTCTGGGTATAGCATGCAGTGTTGACAGCTTCAGCCCAAAAGCTCAATGGAAGCCTTGATTCACTTAGCATTGTACGTGCAGCTTCAATCAAGGTTCTATTCTTTCTTTCAACTACCCCATTTTGTTGAGGAGTTCTGGGAGCCGAGTACTATCTAGTTATACCCTTTTCAGTGCAAAAGTCATTCAGAACTGCATTCTTGAACTCAGTTCCGTTGTCTGACCTTATAGATCTAACTGGACGATTAGAATCCAGCTCAATTAACTTAATGTGATCAACTACCAGTTGTGGAGTTTCATCTTTTGAGTTCAGAAATAGTACCCATGTGAATTTTGAGAAATCATCAACAATCACTAGAGCATATATTTTTCTTGACATAGACATCACACTAACTGGACCAAACAAATCCATATGGAGAAGTTGTAATGGTTCAGTTATTGATGATTTGGTAGTGCTCCTATGAGTTGCCCTTTTTAACTTCCCTTTTTGACAAGCATCACATAGACCTTCCTGTGTAAATTCAATCGAAGGTAAACCTCTCACCAACTCTCTTTTCACTAGAGAATTCATTGTTTTGAAGTTTAGGTGAGAAAGTTTCTTGTGCCATAACCAACTTTCATCAGTGGATGCCTTTGAATAAAAACATCTAATTTCTTCTGTGCTTCCAGAGTTCATATTGGCTATGTACAAGTTTCCTTTTCTTACTCCAGTCAACTGTGGCCTTTCATTTCTCTTGTGTGATATTAGACAATTCTTCTTGTTGAAATGAACTTCATAACCTTTGTCACAGAATTGACTAATACTGAGCAAATTGTGCTCAAGGCCGTTCACAAAAGAGACATCATCAACGATAACATTTCCAGCTTCTAATCTGCCATATCCATCAGTTTTACCTTTGCTGTTATCTCCAAAGGTAACGACTGGGCCGGCCTTCTCCACCACATTTGTCAGCAGGGCTCTATCTCCGGTCATATGCCTTGAACATCCACTGTCCAGAATCCACATGACTCGTTCAACCTATTTCAAACCCTGCAATGACAAATTGGTTAGACTTTCTTCGGAACCCAAATTTTATTGGGTCCGGAGTACTTAAAGAATTGACCTTTATCAGGTAAAGCAACACTTTTTATTTTAACAACATTTTCTTCAGGTACTGGACATTTAACCCTGTAAACAGCTTTAACTTGTTTTGGTTTCAGCTTGGGTAACCATGTCTTTACCATATCCTGAGAAGGACTTGGAGTCCTAATCTTAGAATTAGGTGATTTTTCAGTCCTGGATCTAACATGTTTATTTCTGCTCATTTGCTGTCTAGGAACATTCTTATTAACACATGCATGATTACCGTTAAAGTAAGCAGACATTATATTAAAAACACAAGACATGCAATTAACATCATTGCATTTCTTATGAGCAGTATCAATAACAGGAATAGCATGCATGGTAGATATGTTGTTGCATTTATTCATGTTGTTACTTCTACTACTAGTTTTCAAGGAACTAGTAGACTCACCAACTCTTTCTGCTTTCTTAAACACAGTTTTTTTATCTTCATCATTTTTAACAACTTGATTACTTTCTAAGACTACGCCATTAGCTAAATCCTCAATGCGCATCTCTTCCTTAATGATTAAAGATGTTGTATCCAAAGGTTCTACTATGGATGTCTTAAAGAGTGGGTTACTAACACCCTTAAGCACGAATGGCATACCCCTATCTACAGCACTGACACGATTAGGGGTAATAATGCTTTTTCGACCAATAGCTTCATTATAATCAAACCCAATTCCTACGGTTTGATTAATAGTTTGTTGGTTAAACAACTCTTTAGCCACTTTACATGAATTAGAAGTAGCACTAACCCTTATTTCTAGCTCAACTATTGTTTCACGTTGTTGAACCACTATCAACGCTAGAGACCTCTCAAGTTCTTTTAGAATTCTTATTTCTGATTTTTATTTATCATGGCAATTTTGTACATCGTGTAATTCTGATAATTGATTACTAAGATCTGTATTTAACAAATTTAGCCTTTCAATCTCTCTATTAGCATTACCTAGTGTATCACTGAGTTGATAGATATATTGACTTTCAGTACATGATACCTCAGATGAAGTACCACTGGAGTTATCAGATTTTGCCATTAGGGCAAGATTGCCATACTCTTCATCTTCAGAGTCTGTATCATCCCAACTCTTTCCAGCAGCCACATAGGCTTTATCTGTCTTCTTCTTCTCAGATCCAAAGTCTTTTATTTGGTTTTGTTTTGGCTTCTGACATTCAGTAGCGAAGTGTCCAAGTTCATTACAGTTGTAGCATCTAATTTTACTTCTTTCAACTGTTCCAGTTTTGTAACCTCCTCTGTTACTTAAGGATGAAGAACCTCCTCTCTGGAACCTGTTATAGTTAGATTTGTACCTGAACTTGGGATTCTTCCTGAATCTGAAGTTGCTGAATTTCCTTACCAACAAAGCCATGGACTCATCTTCCAACTGATCTAGCTCTTCTAATGAATAGAAGTCTCCTTCATCTGGACTAGCATTCGTTTGACCAACTTCAACTTCAAGTTTACCACTGTCAACATTACAAGGTTGAATAACCTTATCTTCCACTTCCTGTTTGTTCTCAACAATAAGAGCTGTAGAAGTATTAACAACTCTTCCTTTTCCATAAATCTCCTTTTGTTGAGATTGTTCCAGTTCATAGGTTTTTAAAACGCCAAAGAGTCTTTCTACAGTAATTTCACTTAGATTCCTCGACTCTCTGATAGCTGTAATCCTATGTTCTAGATGAACAGGCATTGACAGTAGAAATTTTCTGTTGATCTCTTTCTGAGTGTAGTACTTGCCATGCATCTGTAAATTGTTGACAAGTTTGTTATATCTTTCAAACACATCTTGAATACTTTCATTGGATGCTGATCGAAAGTGTTCATACTCAGATGTCAGAATTTCTAGACGATTCTCCCTAACTTCCTCTGTTCCTTCATTCATAGTTTCAATGGTTTCCCACATGTGCTTTGCAGTCTTGCAGTTAATCACATGACTGTACATTACAGCGTCTAGAGAATCTATTAAGATCAGTCTTAAATTAATGTCAAGCCCAGCTTCCTCTCTTTCAAAAAGAGTGTATTCAGAAGAATCTTTGTGTACATACCTTGCAGGGGAAATAACTTTTCCATCAGTAACAACTTCAGGAATTAATCCAAAAGCTATTATTGGTCCTTCTGATAAGACTTTCATGTATTTAGGATTTGCAACCTAGAGGAACATTAACATTTTGTTCTTCCACATATCATAACTGTTTTTGTCATATATGGAAATTTTCACAGTTCCAACTTTAGAAGACATGATGACTTTTTTAAGAGAGTTAAAAAATTCGGGGATGATTTTTAATCGAGTAAAATGGGATCTTTGATTTGTGTATCAATCAATCAGCTCTGATACCAATTGTTAGGTCCGATAAGATTGTAGAAGGGGGGGTTGAATACATTCTTTACCTTTTTATCGAAATTTGTCCTTTAAATTAAATTTGATAAAGACAAATTTATGTGCGGAATTATTTAACACAATTTTTCAAGTTGAATATAATTGTATATTAACTTGATGTGGTGTTACAAAATCAGTATAACAACTTATCAAGATGTTAATAACTAATTAGAAATTTCGACATGAACTTTTCTAATTTAGTTAATAATAATCAAGATAAGAACTAGGAAACTTAATTCGCTAGTAGTACAAGAATCACAAATAAACAAGTTCTAGCGGATAGAATATAACAAAGATGAAGAACTTGAATTTCTGGGAATTGTTTAAGCTTTGGTGTTCTTGAGAGAGAGAATTCTGTTCTTGATGTAATGTTTCTGCTGTGTTTTTCTCCGTTATGACATAATCTGCTGTGTTCAGTTCTTTTATATTAGTAACAGGTCTTGCTGGCTTTCTGTAGGATATTTAACTGCTCCAGCATGACTTAAACTGCTACCAAGACTTGATTTTCCTTCATTAAGACTTACACAAACCTCCATTAAGACATAAAATATGTCGGTATGACTTAACAGAAATTCGGTAAGACTTACAACAGCTGGCAGAGGTCGGTAAGACTTAATCCAGGTCGGTAAGACTTAATCCTGAAAAGCTCCTGTCGGTATGACTTAAAATTAAGTCATACCGAATTTTCCTTCTCCAAGACATAATCCATTTTTCTTTCTTTAAGTCATATTGATCCATTTAATTAATTAATGATTAACTAATTCATATTTAATTGATACAATAATTAATTTAAATAAATAAATTAATTCTTCTAGAATTAATTCATTTAATTAAATCAACTAAATGATTTATATCAATTATAAATGAATTTACTTAAATCAATAAATAATTAATTTAATTCTTACAAACCACTGAAGGTAGTAAAGAATTACCACTGATTTGTGTTGACGTTCGATGTACTGTCTGGTTCATGAACGACTAACTTCAACGATGCTTCTTCACTTTTGACTTTAAGTTGTGGTTTGTTTCTTCTCTCAATTTTCTTGTACTGTAACTGATCTTCAAACTATCACTCGAAAAATCTCTGTCACTGTTTAAATGAATCCATTCACTTCAATGCTATACTGGGGCTTGATCAGATAACTGAATCGTCTTCCAGTGTATGACATCAAAACTATAGATTTACTTTTCTTTTTTCTTCTGACAGATAATACTTCTTGAGATTCCTGTGACAGTTCATATGTATATTTACTTATTACAATTTGGTTTAAGTTGATTAGGATCCTCTAACTACAAATAGGCTGAGTCATATGCCTTTCAGTAGTTATCCTGATGACTTCTACCTTTAAGGCCTTTATATACATATCATGAATTGGATTTGCCAGTTTGAATTCCTCGAGAATTTCTCCAAGACGACGATCTTCATAATCAGAACTCTGAGGTGAATCAATTGCTTTTTGAGCACGTTCCCATTTGTCACCGCTCTTTAGTCTGATATATGTCTTTCTCTTCTCAACATTTATAGCATGTGATCGTTGTAATGCTTGCTGTTCAGCTTTCTGAAGTTCTTCATTTCGTGCAATTTGCTCTAATGACTTTTGAAGCTTTTCTTCTCTCATTAGCAAATTAGCTTCCCTCTGAGCAAATAATTCTTCAGATTCTTTCTCTGCTTGTTGAGCTTCATATTCAGATATCACTGGTTCTTCTTCTTCCCAGTGACTTAAATCTGGTTCAGGTAATTTCTTACCTTCATCAGAAAAATCAAAGTCATCAAAAACATCAAGATTACCTGGTTCACCCATGACTTGATCATCTGCAACAACTTTCTTCTTCCCCTTATTCCTCCTGTCTTCACTGTCTGTATCAGATTTACCTCCTTTCTCTCCTTGTCCTTTCTCACCACCTTGTGATTTCTGTGCCTGTTGTGATTTCTCCCCCTTAGTTGAGGAATCCTCTACAGTTTTATCAGTTGCACCAGCTTCAGGATCTCGTTCATCATCATCACCATCTGTTCTTGCAAAGAATTCTCTTTCTTCAGTAGTTGGTGTGCGATTTTGACTGATCAGATGAAATAAATGGCCTAATCCTTTAGCTTGATGTGCATTTTGCTTCTCAATTTGATCTAGTCGAAAATCAGTAGAACGCTGATTTTCATGCACTTCTTCCTGTAGATTGTCAACCTTGTTGGAGATTTCAGTAATAATTTTGTCTTGTGCCACAGTGACCTCACCAGAATCATCAAGAGCTTTTTCATGAGAAAGTTCGAGAGTTTTGATTTTATTAGTGAAGAATGTCTTCAAGTTGTTGATGTCACCCTTTATCGAAGTAAGTTGATTATCAACAGAGGTGGATGGAGAAAACTGTTTATCCACTTGTGCTCGAAGTAATCTAGCTTCAGCTTTACTTGCTTCTAGTTCCCTTTCCAGATCTTGTATTTTTTGTAACAATGAGAGAGTGTATGTGTCTGTGTGTGCACTCACCTGAGTTTCACTCTGAATTTCACTCACCTGATGTGCATGTGTATCACTCATTTTTGTGGTAATCCTCACATCACTCCTCTCAATTTCCTTAGCTTTTCCAGAAATGGTACCTGCAGTTAAAATCACCCTAGCCTCCTCTGGGAAGGTCAGTGGTGGTGCAATGGGAGTTCGCAAATCCCTGTCCTCAATCAATTCCACTTGTACATTTGGATTTGTAATCTGAATTGCTTCAGTAGTAGATTGATCAAGTTGCCTTCCACTTTCTTCAGTCGAAACTGCGAGTGGAAACTCCCTTGAGGGATCTAGGAATGTTTCTCCTAGGAGGGGAGATGATGGTTCCATTAAAGTTGGCAGGGAACCAAGATTTCCCTCAGAAGTCTGTGAAGACTCTTCTACCGTAACTATGGTAGGCACTGTTTCAGACTCAATGTGCTCTCCTGTCAATGTGTCCCTATTTTTATCATAATCTATCTGTTCTCCCATTGTTAGTAATAACAAAGGTGTTGTGCTTGACACATTACAGGATGCCATGGCCCTATGGCGAATTTCAATAGTATCATCCTGTTGAGAGGATGATCCTAGTAATTGTTGCATGGCCATATCAACGTCCATATCTTGTTGGGAAGATACGGATGGGATTACAGTTGCCTCTGAATCAGTTCTACTTTTCTTTTGTAGAGGCAGAGCTGTGGGTTCACTCATTATATTTCTTCTTTTCTTTGTTCTTTGAAAGGGAATTTTCTTTCTGGAGTGAAAGGTTTTAAGTGATGTAGATTCAGTGTTTGGCTCTATGACCGGGGTTAGAGATTGCGGTCTTACAATCCCTTGGTCAGCCCTATCAACCACCTGGGTTCCAGAAATAGATTGAGAAGTAGAAATAGTTTGAGGAACAAAAGACAATACCTGGTCAGCTGATTCTGCGATAGTCTCTGATAAGATTGGTTGATTTAATTCAGGTTCAGGGACAGATGCAGTTTCTTCCACTGGATGTTCAACAGCAAGTGCAGGTGGCTGAAGAACAATTTGCTGAGCAGGTTCAACTTGTTGATTGCCTTGATCTTCATGTTCAACAAATATGTTTTCCACTGGTGGTTCAGGGTTTTGTTCAGGTTGTTCAGGTTCTGGTACAGGACCAATGACAGGTAGTTGTATATAGTTTGACATGTATTGGGTGACAACTACAGGTATGTTTGTGAATTTAGGCTTGTTGCTGTACTCAGTGAACAATCTGGTAGAAGGTTTACCTGACGCCAGTGATTCTCCATTCAGGAATTGGGCTTGGTTTTCTAGTTCCACTAGATGATTAAAAATCAATGACAGGAATCTTGGATAATAGCATGATACTTTTTCTCCATGATCAAAATTCCTCTTTGCATTAATGATTCTTCTCACCATCGAAACACACAGTGGTCTACCAATATTAATTCTTCGGTTGTGTGAAACTGCATATCCAATATGCTGCATGAAGGATGGTAATACCCCGAAGTTCCCTTTAGTAGAATTGGCAAAGACTTTAGCTAAGGTGTCAAACAGATAGTCCCATTCCTGAACGAGGTGCTTTTTATTCCAGACAGTTTGATCAGGTCTGTCTTGGTAGAATATACCATTCAAAAAATTTATCAATCCTTGTTCTGATGGTAATTCTTCGAAATTGTCACTAGGAAAGTTTAAGACCGTATTTATAACATTTTCATCCACTGTGTACTGATTGTCTCCGACAGAGAAGACAAACGATCTGTTGTCATTGGAAATGACAGCAGTAGTACACATGATTCGCAAAGGTTCAATTTTTAAGGGAGCATCTAAGCTCAAAGCATTGCGAACTAGTGAATTATTGTTTAAAAATCGAATCCACGGTCGAAAACGTTCAAGTGAACATTTTTCTGGATCAAAATAACCGATTAAATTATGTTTAATAATTTCAAATCGATCAGCCATTTTAATCAAGATTTAATTTCTTTGAAAATTTCAGATTTTACAAAATAATGATTTAAAAATTAATTTTTCGAATTAATAATTAATTAAAATTCGAAATAATTAAAAGTTCTTCAAAAATTCTGAAAATTTCACACAATGATCCTAGTATACACACAAACAACCATATATTTTTAGTTTTTCAAGAATCGAACCCAATTTCTCTGAAAATTAGATCGAAAAATTCGAACTTACGAATTCAAAATCGTTCAAAAACTCAACCAAATCGCGATTTTAAACTATCAAACTGAAGGAAATCGAACAAGAAGTCGATGTTTGTGCTTGGTTCGTGATTTCAGTTCGGTTTAAGTCAAAAATTGGGCATGAATCGGTCGTATATGCGTGTGTATATGTATGTATCTGTTTTAGTTCTCAATGACTTAACATGTGAGAATGACATAAAATGAAATAAGACTTAACACTTCTAACTACTATATATATACAAACTGGTCGAATAAGACTTAAATATAACTAACAAGACTTAAATAATAAGACTTAACAAATAAGTGAATAAGACTTAATTATATACAGGTGATTAAGACTTAACGTTATTAAGACCTATCTGCACAAGACTTAAACTTAACAAGACTTAAAACTCCGAATAAGACTTAATAATATACATATTGCGAATAAGACTTAAATTAATTACCGGTAAGACTTATTTAATTACAGACGAATAAGACTTAACTAAACAAACGACCAGTAAGACTAATCCTAGTTAAGTCATACCGATTTTTAAGACAAATAAGACCTAATTTATTAAGACTTAAGTTTACACTGAATAAGACTTATACTTATATACAGACAAGACTTAAAAATAATATATACAAATAATTCAAATAAAACACACAAAAATATACAATTAACTTAGAAAAATAATAAAAATATTATAGAAAATTAAACAAATAATAAAAATAATTATAAATATCATATGTTATCCTATTAACGAAAACAAAGCAATATTAACAGAACAAACACTACAAAACATATGATAAATTAATTATTAAAATAGAAATAAATATTTACAAATATTCTAAAAATACAGAAATATGGAGTATTAAATAGTATGAATATAGAGAGTGAAAAATAACTAAACAAGCAAGAAAATCAGTTGGTAAAATAATTATACAAGTGATTTCAAACAACAAATATTCACAGAATAATCACTTGCAAAATTATTAAAGATCAAATTTCAGATATTAACAGTATTAATTACTAGGACTGTTTAACATACCCAATTCACTAACAATATTAGTGAATGAGGATTCATTAAGCGACTTAGTAAAAATATCTGCAGTTTGATCTCCAGAGCCTACAAATAGTAGTTGCACTGTACCATTCATTACATGCTCTCTTATAAAATGATACCTTATGTCAATGTGCTTTGTCCTTGAGTGCTGCACAGGATTGCTGGCGATTGCTATGGCACTTGTATTATCACATAAAATAGGGATATTTTCCAATACAATGCCATAGTCCATTAATTGATTCCTAATCCATAAGATCTGAGCACAACAGCTTCCAGCAGCTATATATTCAGCTTCGGCTGTAGAGTTGGAAACTGTTTGCTGTTTCTTACTGAACCAGGAAACCAATCTTCCACCTAGGTATTGACAACTCCCAGATGTACTTTTCCTGTCTACAACACTTCCTGCATAGTCAGAATCTGTATATCCAATTAAAGTAAAACCAGATTCATTAGGGTACCAGATGCCTAAATTAGGCGTACCCTTTAGATATCTTAAGATTCTTTTGACAGCAGTGAGATGGATTTCTCTAGGGTTCGCTTGGAACCTTGCACACAAGCATGTGGCAAACATTATATCTGGTCTACTAGCAGTTAGGTAAAGCAATGAGCCAATCATACCTCTATAGCCTGTGATATCTACCTTGGCAGAACTTTCACATAAACCAATTTTGACAGCTATAGTTGATGGTGTCTTTGCTGATGTGCACTCCTCCATGTGATATTTCTTGAGGAGCTCCTTGATGTACTTGGATTGACAAATAAATATTCCATCTTGTCTCTGACTTATTTGTAATCCAAGAAAGAATTTCAGTTCTCCCATCATGCTCATTTCAAACCTACCCTGCATTAACTTAGAAAACTTCTTGCATAGAAGCTCATTAGTAGACCCAAATATAATATCGTCCACATAGACTTGGACTAGTATTATATCATTCTTATGTCTTTTAGTGAAGAGCGTTTTGTCTATGACACCTCTTATAAAACCATTTTCTAATAGAAATTCAGAGAGAGTGTCATACCATTTTCTTGGGGCTTGCTTAAGACCATAGATAGCTTTGTAAAGAAAGTAGACATAGTCCAGATGATCTTGATCTTCAAAACCAGGGGGCTGTTCTACATACACTTCTTCATCTAGCTTACCATTCAGAAAGGCACTCTTGACATCCATTTGATAAACTTTGAATCTTGAATAGGATGCAAATGCCAAGAATATTCTGATGGCCTCAAGTCTTGCCACTGGAGCATAGGTCTCGTCATAATCAATGCCTTCAGCTTGAGAATAACCTTTAGCTACCAGTCTTGCTTTGTTTCTTATCACAGTGCCATCTTCATCTAGTTTGTTTCTGAATACCCATCTTGTGTCCACCACTTTTCTATCTTTAGGTCTGGGTACCAGCTTCCATACTTCTAGTTGCTTAAATTGATTGAGTTCATCTTGTATAGCAATCACCCAATCAGGATCAGATAGAGCTTCTTCTATCTTCTTAGGTTCCATGACAGACAGGAACCCAGAATAATTACATTGATTCTGATAAGTTCTTCTTGTTTTCACACCAATATCTGGATCACCAAGGATCAGTTCAAAAGGATGAGCTCTATTCCAAACAGTTTGTCTGGGAAGAATTGATCTTGATGATTCGCCTTGATCTTCAGTATGATGTTGAGTATGACTTGTTGACCCTTCATTATATCCCCTGAGTTGTTGCCAGTTTGACTTATTGATGGTTCAAGAGTATCAGTGGTGTCTTGAAAATTATCATTGTTTTCACTAGCATCACCTTGATCATTACCACCAACATTTGGATTATTATTATCAGCCAACAACGTCAGGTTGATTGTCATCATCTGAATCTGAGTCTGACATGTCATCAAACTTAAGCTTTTCAGATGGATCTTCATTTTGGATACTTGGGAGTTTTGTGTCATCAAATGTAACATTGACACTTTCCATAGTTTTCTGTTGATCAATAAGATACACCTTGTAGGCTCTTCTAGTATAACCAATAAATATTGCTTCATGTGCTTTTTCTTCAAATTTACCACCTTGATCATCTCATTCTTTCAGCACAAAGCATTTTGTCCCAAATACATGGAAGTACTTGAGAGTTGGTTTCTTGTCATGTAGAGCTTCATATGGTGTCTTCATTAAGTCTTTATTGATAAGTGTTCGATTCTGGGTATAGCATGCAGTGTTGATAGCTTCAGCCCAAAAGCTCAATGGAAGCCTTGATTCACTTAGCATAGTACGTGCAACTTCAATCAAGGTTCTATTCTTTCTTTCAACTACCCCATTTCGCTGAGGAGTTCTGGGAGCCGAGTACTGTCTAGTTATACCCTTTTCAGTACAAAAGTCATTCAGAACTGCATTCTTGAATTCAGTTCCGTTGTCTGACCTTATAGCTCTTACTGGACGATTAGAGTCCAGCTCAATTAACTTAATGTGATCAACTACCAGTTGTGGAGTTTTATCTTTTGAGTTCAGAAATAGTACCCATGTGAATTTTGAGAAATCATCAACAATCACTAGAGCATATCTTTTTCTTGACATGGACATCACACTAACTGGACCAAACAAATCCATATGGAGAAGTTGTAATGGTTCAGTTATTGATGATGTGTTAATGCTCCTGTGAGTTGCCCTTTTTAACTTTCCTTTTTGACAAGCATCACATAGACCTTCCTGAGTAAATTCAATCGAAGGTAAACCTCTCACCAATTCTCTTTTAACTAGAGAATTCATTGTTTTGAAGTTTAGGTGAGAAAGTTTCTTGTGCCATAACCAACTTTCATCAGTGGATGCCTTTGAATAAAAACATCTAATTTCTTCTGTGCTTCCAGAGTTCATATTGGCTATGTACAAGTTTCCTTTTCTTACTCCAGTCAACTGCGGCCTTTCATTTCTCTTGTGTGATATTAGACAATTCTTCTTGTTGAAATGAACTTCATAACCTTTGTCACAGAATTGACTAATACTGAGCAAATTGTGCTCAAGGCCGTTCACAAAAGAGACATCTTCAACGATAACATTTCCAGCTTCTAATCTGCCATATCCATCAGTTTTACCTTTGCTGTTATCTCCAAAAGTAACGACTGGGCCGGCCTTCTCCACCACATTTGTCAGCAGGGCTCTATCTCCGGTCATATGCCTTGAACATCCACTGTCCAGAATCCACATGACTCGTTCAACCTGTTTTAAACCCTGCACTGGCAAATTGGTTAGACTTTCTTCGGAACCCAAATTTGATTGGGTCCAGAGTACTTAAAGAATTGGCCTTTATCAGGCAAAGCAACACTTTTTATTTTAACAACATTTTCTTCAGGTACTGGACATTTAACCCTGTAAACAGCTTTAACTTGTTTTGGTTTCAGCTTGGGTAACCATGTCTTCACCATATCCTGAGAAGGACTTGGAGTCCTAGTCTTAGAATTATGTGGGTTTACAGTCCTGGATCTAACATGATTATTTCTACTCATATGCTGTCTAGGAGCATTCTTATCAACACATGCATGATTACCGTTAAAGTAAGCAGACATTATATTAAAAGCACAAGACATGCAATTAACAGCATTGCATTTCTTATGAGCAGTATCAATAACAGGAATAGCATGCATGGTAGATATGTTGTTGCATTTATTCATATTGTTACTTCTACTACTAGTTTTCAAGGAACTAGTAGACTCACCAACTCTTTCTGTTTTCTTAAACACAGACTTTCTATCTTCATCATTTTTAACAACTTTATTACTTTCTAAGACTACGCCATTAGCTACATCCTCAATGCGCATCTCTTCCTTAATGATTAAAGATGTTGTATCCAAAGGTTCTGCTATGGATGTCTTAAAGAGTGGGTTACTAACACCCTTAAGCACTATTGGTATACCCCTTTCTACAGCACTGACACGATTAGGGGTAATAATGCTTGTTCGTCCAATAGCTTCATTATAATCAAACCCAATTCCTACGGTTTGATTAATAGCTTGTTGGTTAAACAACTCTTTAGCCACTTTACATGAATTAGAAGTAGCACTAACCTTTATTTCTAGTTCAGCTATTGTCTCACGTTGTTGAACCACTATCAACGCTAGAGACCTCTCAAGTTCTTTTAGAATTCTTATTTCTGATTTTTGTTTATCATGGCAATTTTGTACATCGTGTAATTCTGATAATTGATTTCTAAGATCTGTATTTAACAAATTGATCCTTTCAATCTCTCTATTAGCATAACCTAGTGAATCACTAAGTTGATAAATATATTGACTTTCAGAACATGATACCTCAGATGAAGTACCGCTGGAGTTATCATATTTTGCCATCAGGGCAAGATTGCCATACTCTTCTTCTTCAGAGTCTGTATCATCCCAACTCTTTCCAGCAGCCACATAGGCTTTACCTGTCTTCTTCTTCTCAGATCCAAAGTCTTTTCTTTGGTTTTGTTTTGGCTTCTGACATTCAGTAGCAAAATGTCCAAGTTCATTACAGTTGTAGCATCTAATTTTACTTCTTTCAACTGTTCCAGTTTTGTAACCTCCTCTGTTACTTGAGGATGAAGAACCTCCTCTCTGGAACCTGTTATAGTTAGATTTGTACCTGAACTTGGGATTCTTCCTGAATCTGAAGTTACTGAATTTCCTTACCAACAAAGCCATGGACTCATCTTCCAACTGATCTAGCTCTTCTAACGAATAGAAGTCTCCTTCATCTGGACTAGCATTCGTTTGACCAACTTCAACTTCAAGCTTGCCACTATCAACGCTATAAGATTGAATAACCTTATCTTCCACTTCCTGTTTGTTCTCAACAATAAGAGCTGTAGAAGTATTAACAACTCTTCCTTTTCCATAAATCTCCTTTTGTTGAGATTGTTCCAGTTCATAGGTTTTTAAAACGCCAAAGAGTCTTTCTACAGTAATTTCACTTAGATTCCTCGACTCTCTGATAGCTGTAATCCTATGTTCTAGATGAACAGGCATTGACAGTAGAAATTTTCTGTTGATCTCTTTCTGAGTGTAGTACTTGCCATGCATCTGTAAATTGTTGACAAGTTTGTTATATCTTTCAAACACATCTTGAATACTTTCATTGGATGCTGATCGAAAGTGTTCATACTCAGATGTCAGAATTTCTAGACGATTCTCCCTAACTTCCTCTGTTCCTTCATTCATAGTTTCAATGGTTTCCCACATGTGCTTTGCAGTCTTGCAGTTAATCACATGACTGTACATTACAGCGTCTAGAGAATCTATTAAGATCAGTCTTAAATTAATGTCAAGCCCAGCTTCCTCTCTTTCAACAAGAGTGTATTCAGAAGAATCTTTGTGTACAAACCTTGTAGGGGCAACAACTTTTCCATCAGTAACAACTTCAGGAATTAATCCAAAAGGTATTATTGGTCCTTCTGATAAGACTTTCATGTATTTAGGATTTGCAACCTCGAGGAACATTAACATTTTGTTCTTCCACATATCATAACTGTTTTTGTCATATATGGGAATTTTCACAGTTCCAACTTTAGAAGACATGATGAATTTTTTAAGAGAGTTAAAAAATTCGGGGATGATTTTTAGTCGAGTAAAATGGGATCTTTGATTTGTGTATCAATCAATCGGCTTTGATACCAATTGTTAGGTCCGATAAGATTGTAGAAGGGGGGGTTGAATACAATCTTTACCTTTTTATCGAAATTTGTCCGTTAGATAATATTTTAGCAAAGACAAATTTGTGTGGAATTACTTAACACAATTTTTCAAGTTGAATATAACTATATATTAACTTGATGCGGTGTTACAAAATCAGTATAACAACTTATCAAGATGTTAATAACTAATTAAAAAAATTCGACATGAACTTTTCTAATTTAGTTAATAATGATCAAGATAAGAACTAGGAAACTTAATTCGCTAGTAGTACAAGAATCACAAGTAATCAAGTTCTATCGGATAGAATATTACAAAGATGAAGAACTTGAATTTCTAGGAATTGTTTAGGCTTTGGTGTTCTTGAGTTTCTTGAGAGAAAATCTGCTGGATGGAATTTTATTCTGCTGTGTTTTTCAGTTATGACATAATCTGCTGTCTTTGGTTCTTTTATATCAGCAACAAGTCTTGCTAGCTTTTTGTAGGATATTTAACTGCTCCAGCATGACTTAATCTGCTTCCAAGACTTAATTTTTCTTCATTAAGACTTACACAAACCTCCATTAAGACATAAACCTGGTCGGTATGACTTAATAAAAGTTCGGTATGACCTAAAACAGCTGGCAGGTGGTCGGTATGACTTAATCAGGATATTTTGGCTCGGTATGACATAATCTGAAATTGCTCGGTATGACCTAAAGTGCAATCTTCAGTCGGTATGACATAATCCAGAATCTTTGCTCGGTAAGACACAATGTTGAAGCTTCTCGGTATGACATAATTTAGGTCATACCGATTTTGTCTTCACCAAGACATAATCCAATCCTTTTTCCTTTTAAGTCATATTGATCCATGTAATTAATTAATGATTATCCAATTCACATTTAATTGATACAATAATTAATTTAATAAATTAATTAATTCTTCTAGAATTAATTCATTTAATTAAATCAACTAAATGATTTATATCAATTATAAATGAATTTAATTAAATCAATAAATAATTAATTTAATCCTTACAAACCACTGAAGGTAGTAAAGAATTACCACTGACTTGTGTTGACGTTCGATGTACTGTCTGGTTCATGAACGACTAACTTCAATGATGCTTCTTCAATTTTGACTTTAGGTTGTGGTTTATTTCTTCTCTCAATTCTCTTGTACTGTAACTGACATTCAAACTATCACTCGAAAAATCTCTGTCACTGTTCAAATGAATCCATTCGCTTCAATGCTATACTGGGGCTTGATCAGATAACTGAATCGTCTTCCAGTGTACGACATCAAAACTATAGATTGACTTTTCTTCTTTCTTATGACAGATAATACTTCTTGAGATTCCTGTGACAGTTCATATGTATATTTACTTATTACAATTTGGTTTAAGTTGATTAGGATCCTCGAACTACAAATAGGCTGATTCATATGCCTTTCATGTTAGATTTTAATTGATTGTGGAAATAATAATGAGATGGATCCTCCATGTATTCACATCAATCACCCAATTAAAATATTCCATGTGTTGGGTCACATCATTTTGGAGAAAAATTTAAGAGATCTTTTTTGTTCCCTAGCATTACTCGTATGAGAACTTGATCTCCCTAGGAAGTAGGGAATTATAAACTTGTTTGGTTAACATTAAGTAGAAGTTAATGGAGGAAGTTACTTACCCATCCTTCCCTTAGTAACTTACACTTCCCATGATTTATAAACTCCTATATACAATCAAATATAATTTTCAACTTCCCACGAACTTGATACAAGAAAATAATTGCCAAAGTAACTTCCCCTAGAAGTGAATACCCATAAGAAATCAAACGAGCACTTAACTTTTCTTCCAAAAAAATTCTTAATAATAGTAATAAATAAAGAAAGAAATATATTAGTAGGTCATACTTATCTGATATTGCCGAAAACTTGCAAAAATCCAGGCCAACGTGATACTTTAAACGTGTACTATCTCTATACTATTTTTTTTTTGAAGGGAAAAGGATTCATTAATAATAAGCCGTACGGCATCTACAAAGATAATCAAACATTAACGAACACATAATAAAGATCAAATCAAAAATTTCTTCGTTAAAACTACTATCGTCGAGTAGATCTTGCATTGTGGAGCATCCCTCGCTCATATCGTTGAGATTTACAGCCTTCTTGGAGAGACAATCTAACGATTTGGTGTAGTTGTGAAGAATATGCATACCCGATTTATAATAACGTATTCGAAACATCGATCATAACTGCGACACCATGTAGACCCTCATCAACGAATTATTATTATAATACTCCCGTAGATCTACGATCCCGGACATAAAACAAACTAAACTCTCACAAGAAAAGATAAACAAATCAAACTCTCACAAGGAGAGACAAACAACCCCAATTAATGGGTAGAACTATTCTCACAAAGAGATAAATTTATTAAATAATAATAAAAATTAAGGGAAAAACAGTAAAGGGGCTTATCACCAATCAAGATGGTTGGTGATAGACCCTAAATCGATATATTGAATTTAGGGTTTTTTTTTGAGGAGTAAAGAAAAAGAGAGTACTATCTCTATACTATAGTAAGCAAGATACGTATATATTGTAGTTTGATTAATCTTCATTTTTGATTATTCTTTATTTTTAATTATTCTTTTCTTTTACAATTGTTAGATTTGCAATTCAAATAAATAACGATCGTTGAATGAACGCGATTGGATAGCCCAAGTGGTAAAGGGTGTATCCTTTGTCGTCCTAGGTTATGAGTTCGACTCTCGCTCACCCCGAGAATTATCTTAGAACTGATACTAAAATTGTAAAGCATATAAACCTACATAGTAAAAAAAAATAATGATCGTTGAATACAATACTAAAAATTCTTATATATAGAGATATAAGGTTCAAATCACGCCAACAACATTTTAATTTAAAATTAATACCACAAGATGTTATACAGAAAGGTTGGAGTTTCGATTCCCACCAACAACATATTAGTTAAGATTTAATACTAAAAATTGTTACCAAGTTTCGAATCCTTCCAACAACATACAAAAATAATATTTATAATATTATAGTATATTATAGATATTACTGAAGGTAGTGTTTTTCGTAAGTTCGTTCACAGGGAAGGACTATCAATATTGATTTCAAGTATGTTATATCTTACAATTTAGAAGTATGGACCAAGGGGGGTTTTGATTTTGGTTGAGGTGTTTTATCAAACACCTTGCATACAATAAATAAATTGCTACAAAAATACAACTAAGTTAATGACAACTATCCAAATTTACCAACACAATGAGTAAATGAGCAAGATAAGAGATATACTTGACCCAAGGATATAGCAAATCAATCACTTCAACCCAACAAGCAAAATATATCCAACTCTACCTAACCAAGATAATTGGTGAAGCACACAATCACTTATTTCTCTTCTAAAAACACTAATTTAGTGAAGCACATAAATTAGCTCTCTTGATAATAGCTACCAATAATGAAGCACTACTAGTATAACCAAATCAAGGAATTAAACAAAGAGAGGCTAGGACAAACCCAAGGATGAGAAGCTCAACCTAGGTATTTGTACTTGAATCTTGAAGTTTAGGCACGCCAAACCTTGTGCTACTACAATGAATGTACTAACAATTACGGATTAGCACAAACAATTATCAATTGAAATTACAAGAAGAGCAAGATGAAGCAACTTACAAATCTCCAAGCAAAATCATAAACAATACAACACAAGTATTCAAGATAGAGTGAAAAAGATCTTACTTAAAATGGAGTGGGTTTAGTACAAGAGATGCTTCCTTGAGCCAAATAAATGGAGTTAGTTACTCATAATCAATGCTAGATTACAAGTAATTAATGTCTCCTCTCTAATTCCTACTAACCCTAATTGAGCTCTTGAAGAGGCAAAGAAGATGAAGATGTTGGGTTCAAGATATGATGTTATAAGAAGTAGGGTTTGGCGTGCAGCAGCCCGTGAGAAATTCTGCCCATTCTGCACTACTTGTAACACTCTGCACAGCCTGTTGCACGGCCGTGCAGTAGCCCGTGCGAGACAAAATCTTCAAGATTATACAATAAAAACCTCCCGGAAACGCGAGCTTGCATCTTCTAACTTCACTCTTGAATAATCTTTGCTTTCATGCCCGAAATAAGGCATCTTTTCAACAATTAAGCATGAGGCACTGAAAGATGAAAAACATAATTAATATCAATAAAACTACATTCGAAACGAACAAAAATGCAAGAGAATAAAAGACAAAACGTGTATAAAATACACATTATCAATTACACCATAAGTAAATTAAACGAAAAAAAGTAACTCATACCTTGCACGGATTATAAACTACTATGTATAATAAAACACTACACACCAGTTTTATTAATTTTTAAATTTTAATGAAAAAAATGACATTATTTTTACCATATTTCGGCCTTTATTCAATTTTAACTGACGTATTAACCTTGGGCCAACCCAACAAAAGACCAGATCATTGGGTTAAAAATGAAATGAATAAAGCCCACATTCACCCACCCATACTTTATTACCAAGCTAAGCAAGCTAGACAGAACAGGATGAAACACAAGTCACAACCATCTGACTTTACAAATATAAACACATACTTCCTGTAGCTGATTGTCTGAACCAAATATATACATATAATTAATTATTCAGCTGTGTCGCTGTGATGAAGCTGAAAGCATATATGAGTTTAGTATTGTTATTTCTAGTAGCTTCATCGTTCTTAACAAGTTTAAGTAATGGAATTTCAACCTCCCGATTGACTGACCGTCTGATCAGCAGTAGCAATTATCTCACCACTACGCCTCTCTGGTTCAATCAGTCTCTTGATCACTTCTCTCCCTATGTATCTCCCTCCCTCCTCTTTCTCTCTCTCTCTCTCTCTCTCTTTATCTCTCTCTCTCTCTCTCTCTCTCTCTCTCTCCCTCTCTCCCTCTCTCCCTCTCTCCCTCTATCTCCCTCCCTCCCTCTCTCTGTGTATCTCGCTCTCCTCTCTCTGTAGATATGTGTATCTTTACCTTATTATATATTCAGTAAACCTGGATAAATGAATAATCTCGGAACGGGAAAATTATTTTATTTATCAAGATTATTTTATTTATGAAGAGCGGTTATTCATTTATTAAATATTCATTCATAGAGGTTCTAGTGTACATGTATGCATTCTGCAGTATATTTATTCACAGTTTACACTCATACATATACCTATAACTTGATGAATCACTAATCAAAGTTGTTATGTTAATGCTGCTAAGGTCTAATTGTGCTTATATAGTTATGTTATACATTTATGCGTAGAACATTGTGGTTGCATCACTGTAGTTGTGGTTCCCTCTGTCCCTCTCATTTCTTTACATTTTTTTTTCACTGCTTAACACGCATTTTAAGGCTTCTAAAAAGTATAGTTCCATAACTTATTTTTAAAATATTCTTTTTTTGTATAAAAATAGAATAATTCTATTTTTATACAAAAAAAGAAAATTTTAAAAATAAGTTATGAAACTATCCGCAAAATGCACCTTAAAATCCGTGCCAGAATTATGTCCCCCAAGGTAAAGAACCAAGGGGGACAGAGGGAGTAACTTATAGCAAGTGTACAGTTTATTAGATGTTTTATTCGTGTCAGTATGTAGTAATTTGTGTATTGGTTCTTTGGTTTTCGACTTTTAGGTTTATATTGCTTGCAGAATGATAACTTAATATCTAAATTACAGATTAAAGATGAGACAAAATATTACTTAATGGAAATTGAAAGTTATCTTTGGTTTTAGGTTGATAAGTAAATTCAGTATATAGCTTGCTGAATGATAATTAATATTCAAATTACCAGATTAAAGATGAAATAAAATATTGTTTGGTGGAGATTGATATAGATAGAAGTTTTATAGATTATGAGGAATCACTTCTTTGTTTTTTTGGGTTACATTTTCTGTGTTGAATGCGGATGTTTCATATAGAATTTTAAATACTTTCTGTAGTTGCTGTTCGTAATTCTCGCATTTGTCTTCTTGTATCGGCAGGATCATCGTAAATTTGCCCAGCGGTATTATGAATATATTGACAACTTCCGGATTCCAGATGGACCCATTTTTTTACAAATTTGTGGTGAATCTGCATGCCGTGGAATAGTAAATGATTATATCAGTGTAAGTCCCACAACATCCTTTTAAAGGGTTGTGATTCACTCTTTCTGTGATATGAACATTCTTATTATAATACTGCTGATTGGAACAGCTGTACCCAGATTTTAGTCCAATGTGCACAACTACTGGGTCATGTCCTGTTGTCATTAGTTGACTATGTGTGACTCTTTTACTTTCAAATAGGTTTTGGCGAAGAAATTTGGAGCTGCTGTGGTTTCCCTTGAGCATCGCTACTATGGGGAGAGTTCCCCATTCAAATATTTTACAACAGAGAATTTGAAATATCTTTCATCAAACCAGGCACTTTTTGACTTGGCCGTTTTTCGTCAATATTATCAGGCAAGTTGTTCTTTCAGTGGAATGTTTTACTGACATAATTGCTTTAACTTAATTAATTTGTACGTATTCGGTTTTATAAATTACCTTTGTAAAGATATAAGTATTTGTTAGCATATTAGATAAAGGGATCTCTTAGATAAATAAATAAGTAAATTATATAGAAATATATTTGTTAAATAAATGACTAATATTTTTATTAATTTACAACTTGTAACTTAATTCTAGCAGAATTCCTTTCCTCTTGAAAATAAGAGGTTGAGGGTTTAAGCCTCTGTGCAGATATCTGTAACTGACCATTAACCACATAAAGAAGGTATCGTAAATTGGTTAATCATCACATTGATTTCTATAGAATGATGCAGTGCGAGTAATTATGGATTTGGTATGTTTCACTTTGTAGCATATTAGATTAGGATTACTTCTTATTTTTTGTTTCGTGCAATTTATATTTTCAGTAGTCAACTAGCCATTTAGATTTTGTGATACTGTTGTGATTGTAATCCATAGACCAATTGTAAGGATACTTACTAGTAATTAATATCACTAGCGATAAGTCAACAAGGAGCGAGTCACGTATAGTCAATTACTCTCTTAGTTGAACATCTCTGCCCATAAATACTAGAGTCCAGTGTAATGTTTCATTATATACATTTTGAATTTGATATCTGAGAAAAGTATGCTTTATATGATACTAGAGGACCTTGGCGTCCATGGTGTTTGCCCTTTATATCTCATTGTATGTACTAGATAGCAATCGCCAATAATATATTATAAACAATAAGATTAAAAACGTTTTTAGTCATGCTGAAGTCATTAAGAAACAAGCATATAACACTATTTTAGTACCATATATGATATGCAAATAGTATTAGATAATTTAAGCATGGTAAATTAGTGACAGATGCATGCACATAGGTAGACATTTGGACAAATTATGATTTAGTAACTTGACTGTTATCATTGTGCTTTATTATACAAAGAAGTAGATATTATTAACAAGGTGCAACCTTTTATTCTTTTCATTATATGTTGCATGAAGCCATGAACAACTTTTTCCTTTTGCCCTGAAAAATCTTTTTTTGCCTTGTTTTGCAGGAAAATTTAAATGTGAAGCTTAATAAGTCAAGCGTTGAGAATCCTTGGTTTGTATTTGGTACTTCATACTCTGGAGCTCTTAGCGCGTGGTTTCGTCTAAAGTTTCCTCACCTGACATGTGGAAGTCTTTCAAGTTCTGGTGTTGTTCTTGCTGTTTATAACTTCACCGAGTTTGATCAGCAGGTGGAGAAAACATTGTGTACTTTTATTTAGTGCTTAGGCATCTAGGGGTGGTTTGGCTTATATATAAGCTATTACTTAAAGTTGCACCTGTAGAAAACCTTGATGGGCCCTTAATCTCCTCTAATGACTTTAGGGATGCAAGCAATCTCATTAGATTTCTAATAACAAATGTGAGAAATAGTATATATATATATATATATATATATATATATATATATATAATGTGTGCGGTAATTGAGTAGCAGTATCAAAAAGAACACCTTTGCACAGCTTCTAGAGCAGCGCTTCCATTTAGCGATAAATAAGCAAGAAAATTTAGAAGGGTACACTAAGTTCCTGTGGCCACCTCAATTTCTATAAAAAAAAAGAAGTGTGTGTAGATATGTATTTGTTAGATTTAATAACTCCTAGACTTTAGAATTCTCCCAGCTGAAGGTTCTGTCTTTCTTGAAATTCTATTATGGTGTATCTTTTCTCAACTACTGTGAATCTTCTATACACTTCTGGACATAAACGGGAGTTCAATGCATTTTGTCTACCAGGAGCTTGTTTGTGATCCCTATTATTAATTGAAGTTAGGCTTTTCCCTTTAAATTAAATTTTATCAGACACCTTAAGTTAAACTAGATTTAGAAGCCTCTAGGAATGTGTGTGTGTGTGTGAGAGAGAGAGAGGGAGAGGGGGAGAGAGAGAGAGAGAGGGAGAGAGAGAGAGAGAGAGAGAGAGAGAGAGAGAGAGAGAGAGAGAGAGAGAGAGAGAGAGAGAGAGAGAGAGATCCTGCTCTAGATGGCGATTTCTGAAAAATGTTATCCCCTGGTTAATTGGAGAGGGATTGGGTGCCTTGGGTACCTTTCTAATTCTCCTTTTGGGTGTAAAAGTTCTTTATTGATTATCCTCAAATAGATAGTCCTTAAAGCCTGGTTTGTCGGCAAACTATCTCATTATTGTGTTTAAAATCTGCAACTGCATCCACTTTGTTAATTGGCAAGACTTCAGTCCTAAATGTTCTTGGTGCAGATTGGTGTGTCTGCAGGATCAGAGTGTAAAGCTGTGCTACAAGAAATCACGACCCTTGTTGACCAAAGGCTTGCATCAGATCGAAGTTCTTTGAAGAAATTGTTTGATGCTGATGAGGTATGAATCTTCTAATTACTGGTTAACTTCTATGATTATTCTTGGTATGGCCTTATCAAGTGTGAGTACATTAACTTATTTTCAGGTATTTCTAATATTTGATAGACGTTGAGTATATGCAGGACTGACAAATTATGGCAAAGTTGTAATATATATAGTGAACTACACTGTAAAATCTGATGATCACCAGGCTGCAATTTACTAAATTGATTATTTTCTGGTGGTTGTGTCTTTATTTGGGTTCTATATACAAGGATCTCTATTCTTGCTGCTTATGAGAAAAAACAACTTCTGTTAGAGAATAGAATGGAAGTAGACATGTATGATGGTTATATAAAACATGTATCCTCAGGATTACGGTTTTTTGATGGATTCCACAAATCAAAATATGTAAGTCGACTTTGTTGTTCTGAGCCATGGCTTGAATATAGATGTTTAGAGCCCTTGCCATATAATTTATTTTAACGGAAAGACTTTGATATGTTGATGATGTTTTAACATGGTTCCAATATCTGAAAATGATGTCTTGTATTTTGTGAACATTAATCAGTTCTTATTTGGAAGCAAGAAAGTGGCTAGAGAACTGCCATACAGCTTCTCTCACTGTAGGTTGTGTTCACTTGGATGGAGTGCAAAGTATGAAGAGAAGTAAAGGAGAGTGGTAATACTGCAGAATAGAGAGTGTAGAATGTGATAAGGGGTGATAACATTTTATGGTAAGATAGTGAAGAATATGGTGAAAGAAGGGAATGGCCATCTATTTTGAAAAAGAAAGAAACGAACCTTACTTCAAACTTGCATAAAGTAGTGGAAGAAGGAACGTTTATTTGTGCATACATGTCCCTAAATGTTGTTTGTATTTCACTCCGTTTTCATCCTTGTTACTTCCCATCCTTGTGAACACAGCTTATATATTTACCCAGTTTTGTAATGGAATGTAGTTAAAACAAACATGAACCACTTACTTGAGAAAACACGACCTCTTGAGTTATTAAGATATGGTAAAATGTCATTTCAGTTTTGTTTATACATATACATTTCCCTTTACACAACTGAAATTGCATGTAAGTTTCACTGTGTTTGCAGTTAAAGATTGATGGTGATTTTTTGTATTTTCTAGCCGATGCTGCAGCCATAGCGGTGAGTTTGCATGTTTTATTGATTAAATATTTTACAGATATAGTGAATATTAGCCATGACTATGTAGTGGTATATTGCAGTTCCAATACGGAAATCCAGATAAGCTATGCTCCCCCCTTATTGAAGCAAAGAAAGCTGGAGAGGATTTAGTGGTAAGCCCTTGTTCTTGACATATATATGACAATTTACAAGAATCTTGAAAGTTTAGCAGAGTATTTATGTTAAGAGTGATTTGATTGTCAGCTCGTACTGTTTGTGGTTCTTATTTGCTCTCTTTTACCCTAACTCTTTATTGTGCCTCAAATACCCATGTTGGACACTGGACACTAGGACACTTGCACTAGGCCAAAAACATGAGACATGTTATAAATATTGCCAAGTCCGACACTTGGACACCTATCCATGTGGACACTTGGGGGTAATTGCTTAGTAAACTTTTAGCATGGGTTTACAGTCTTAAGTATTCTGATCCCCCCAAGCTTTCAGACCGGTTTAGATCTTAGCAAATAAATTATGATAATCTCGGGCTAGCAGTTACCCACATATTATATGTGTGCATAAGATAATATTAATCGTTCATTGTACTTTCTTGTAATTTTAATAGAAAGGGTCTTGTGAATAAATGCTGTTTCTCAGTTATTTTTTCTATGGCATGTTTGTGAAATGATAATTATTTGGGAATAGTTGTACAGTTCTCTCTCTCTTTTTTCATTTCTCCCTGAAAATATATTTGCTGCATGCTGAAGCAAGCAATTTAATTGCAGCCGATTTTTGGTTTGCAATTCTAAATAATAATTTTACGTTTTCTACTCAGAGTGCATATGCTAAGTATGTGAAAGAGTACTATGTCAAGAGTTTCGGTGTTAGCACTCAAACTTACAACCAAAAATATCTGAAAGACACTAGCAATGATGATCGGTTGTGGTGGTTCCAAGTTTGTACTGAAGTTGCGTATTTCCAGATTGCCCCTGCAAATGACAGTATTCGTTCTTCAAAGATTGATACAAAGTATGTGCATATTATCCAGTCACATGATGATTGACATTTTCCACAATGCTTGAGTTAATATTATCTTTTGGTTTAACTTGTTACATAATCTTCTCATCTAGGAAGGCTATAAATTATATGACAAATTGTTTGATTCAATGTGACAGATACCATTTGGATCTTTGCAAAAATGTATTTGGAGAGGGGATATACCCTAACGTGGACGCAACAAACTTGTACTATGGAGGAACAAAAATTGCTGGTACAAATATCATCTGTTTTATAGTTATCTGAAACTACTTAAACGTTTTCTTTAAAGATTTTTTTTGATTGCTTTCAGTTGAATATATATGCAAATGTCAGTCAATAGTAGGAAACAAGATTTACAAATACGTATTCACAAGAATACGTGCTTTTTATGCTTTTTATACTTATAATAATTGCCATTTATAACCATGCCTTGTTCCATTTCGAGAGTCCATGGAACCAGGTTCCTGATTCCTCGTCCCAGATTGCAATTCCAACTGGTCCCGATTCACCGTGGAACGTGACCCGACTTACCAAATCTGGAGACCCACAAAATCTTAAACAAATCAAATAAGAACACTAAAAGATCACGATCCAAAAGAGAATATAAAAAGGAAGATCTAAGGCCAACAACTTGAGATTGGAGACAACTCTGTGAAAATTTTGAACATGTAGAAGGAACAATAAGAGACCAATTTTAGCAACAAAAAGAGAAAAAGAGAAAGTAAACAAACCAATTGTTATTTTGGCGTCACAAAGGCGACACCATGACGTCCTATAATGGTTTAAAAACTAACTAAACGGGGTCTTTGAATTGTCTCGCATGTCCGATTTTTGGGAGATGACGTTCCACGTACCGGAACGACTTGTGTTTCTTGTAACATTGATAAAATGATAAAGTAAATTGGACTTTTTTTTACTTCTGGGAGAAAAATTGCCTGACCTTCGCGAAAAACCTGGGGACGTGAATATTGAGAATTATAATGATACTCTGTACAGTTAAATTACTCCATTGGGGTTATGTAAATTGATTATGTAAAATTGTGATTATGTGAAATTTGTTGAACATGTAGAGGGAGACACTCCAACAGACTTATGTAACGTGTCCAATTTAGAGCTTATGTAAAATTTATAAAAGTTGGCCAAATATAGCCAATGAGAAAGAGATTGGCTACATATATACGTAAGGGTGAGGTATGGTTGGAGAGAAAAATTATACATATTATGTAAAATAAGATGACATGTGAGATTTTTAGATAAGGGCAAGCATGCATTGGAAGATGACATGTCAGGTTTTTAGCTAAGGGCAAGCATGCATTGGAGATGCTAATGCAACTGAAACCAAGTAATTGGTTGTTGAATGAGGATACTTTTAATCTGTATAAATATGGGATTGGGTTCTCATAAAGGGTCATTCTGATTCAGGAATGGAATTGTATGTCATTGTCCGAATGAGAACTTATATATGCTTCTTCGCTTTCTCACACCCGTCTATGGCAGTTTGGATACCTTTTTATTCATAATTTCACTAAAATTTAAAAAATACACATGCATATGTTTATTTATCCCATTTGCATTGGCTACATTAATATCAGATAACAATGAATCTTCTTCTGTGTGCTATAACTATGCTAGAGTGCCACTATTATTTCTACTTCACACTCTTGTGGGATGCCTCTTACAGGTACAAAAATAGTCTTTACAAATGGATCTCAAGATCCTTGGAGGCATGCATCCAAGCAGACTTCATCTCCAGATAGTGAGTTACCAACTACTTGGATTAGATGCTTTATGATCTTAGTTGATATAACTTAGACAAACATTCAATTCCAAGCCCTTGTATGCTAATCATGCTATGAACTACTTCACGTTGGTATATTTGACGTTAAAAATTCAGTTCCGGGACTTCCTCTTGTACAGATTGTCAATCTCATTCTAAGGATCATCAACTTTGTGTTATAACAGGCTTAAGTATGCATACCCCTTTAATTAACAAAAAAGGAAGAAGTATGCATGCCCATTTGCTTCTGTCCAATATTCAAATTTGTTAATTGCTTTCGGGGCATAAATCCTCTCCATACTGGATATACAACAATATTTGATATTAAAAATAAAAACTTATTAATATCTTGACTAGTACTCCCTGTCAGTTGATCTACAACACATTAATTTCACTCATAATGGGCTGGGTTCAAATTTTTCTATAAAAAGTTTTTTTTTTTTGCCCCCCTGCATACACACACATTGCTAACTTATATGTTTACACATCTAGAAATCTACTTCCTGCTGAAAACGATATTTACATGTTTTTTATCCACGTAAATACCATAATTTCTCATGGATCAAATCTTACTTTTCAATCTGTTAGTGCCTTCTTATGTTATCACTTGCCAAAATTGCGGCCATGGAACTGACATGCGAGGGTGCCCGCAATCCCCTTTACAACTTGAAGGTATATGCTCTGTCCGGTTGCAGGTTCACTGCTCTTCCTAGTTGTCCTGTCCTTTCAATATTTCTTTTTAATAACTGCTTTGTATTGTTTATTGTAGTGTATAATATAATTTTAATATTAATGTGAAAATTATCTTCTTAAGATGCATTGATGGGCCTGTTATGTATCCTAATTTTTTAATCTGCCCATTTCGAGTTCAGATGAGGAGCTGAGAATAACAGCTTTAATTTTACTGGATGCATGCAAAATGAGTGGATAAGTTATGCTGAAGTTTTTGTTTCTAAATGTCATTTTCATTGATAGCTGTAGTTGCTGGCACTCATTTAATGGTGTCAGCAAAGTATCCAACAGATTATGCATGTATAATTCTTGATGGCTTGTTTCTTTAAAGCTCTTTGTGAAGATGGAGGACCCTTTTTTGACTTGTTGCTTTTTGACATTATTTGACTATTATGCAGGGAATGCAAAGAACTGCAGTGCGCCTGATGCTGTACACAAGGTCAGACAACAGATTATAGAACACATGGACTTGTGGCTGTCTGAGTGCCAAGATAAAGGCAAAAGTGCCATATAGACTTCAACTGACGGTATTCCATGTCAGTTTCTAAGAGATGTAAAGTTCCTAATCCTTGAAGATGATGGTCCGTATAAGATTTCCGTTCAGTAAACATATCCACTAGACATAGGTTGTGAAGGGAAGCATGATCGGTGCTTGTTCAGTAAGTAATTAGTAAAAGCTCTATTACAGGGTTTTAGAGCAATACATCTGTACTCTTTGCTTGAGTATAATAATGGTCAGCTTGTATAAAGATTTTGCAATGTGGTTAAAATGTTACCTTACACTTAAAACTCCTTTAGCAATACTTGATGTTACTGAGCAATCTTGTAGACTGAGTATGGCTGATTAAGTTTTCTTGTAGAACATGTTGCGCTTGATTGTTTTCTTTTATTTTTAATTTGATGATTAATACATATGTGCAATATTTACCCGCTGGCAACAAGCTGCTGCAAAGTCTCTTTCCATGTTCATGGACTAATAGCTTTGCGAGGAATTAATTAACAGATTGAAACTATGGTGGTTCTAAAGCTCTTGTTCAAAAACTTGGTAATACGTAAGTATTGACATGGAACTGACATGCGAGGGTGCCAGCCAAGAAATTGGTTAACAGATCGAAACTTTGGTGATTCGATAGGTCTTTTTAAAGAGCTTATTATTAAAATGATAAAAGTGCAGTATGTTTACCCAAATAGCTCCAATGGCTATAGCGTAATGTGATTTGTTGTAGTAATGCGCAACATTTTGCCATCTAAATCTATAGCTTCTTGGCGAAGGCCACCTCGGGTTCTCCCACTCGCCATCTAAATCTATAGCTTCTTGGCAAAGGCCACCTCGGGTTCTCCCACTCCAGTGTACTTCCCTAGCTGAGCAGCAGAGTTTTCTTTTGCTCGAAGAAGCAAAGCATCCTGTGCAGCTTTTACGTTCTCGGGTCTTCCTCCCCATGTCTTTAAGAAATTGTTCTGAAGAGCTCTTGCATAAGAGAATGAAACATGCCAAGGGTTGGGAGATTGGTTCATTGCGTTTAAGTTCAAGGTAGCCTCCGAGTCGGATAGTCCCCCAGACATAAACTGTTTATATCGAAACATATATATATCAACCTAGACCCTAGTCGTACATTCAAAACTATGGATACACTGTGTGTATGTGTGTGTATGTTTTGAGGTTTCAGGATACATACCATGATTCCAGGGACAGCAGGGGGGACTCTTTGGCTGAGAAGCTTGAGGGTGTACTCAGCGACCTGTGCAGGGGTAGCCCTGTCCTTGCACCTTGATCCGGGAGTAACCATGCTTGGCTTGAGGAGGATACCTTCGAATAAGACATTGTTCTGGGCAAGGTAGAAAAAGACCTCGGCCCACACCTTTTTGCCAACTTCAAAAGCCCTGTCAATTCCATGCTCTCCATCAAGCACAATTTCAGGCTCCACAATAGGGACCAACCCGTTTTCCTGCAATTTCAGATAGGCAGATTAACTTTACATGCCCTGTCATTGTAGTGAACGAAAGGTTGCCCAATTTGCTTTATATAAAGGATAACCTGCGAAATGGCGGCATAGCGAGCAAGACCCCATGCTGCTTCCTTCACAGCGAGTTCAGAAGGACCATTGGTAAGGCTCACTACAGTACGCCTAGAAAATCATGTGAAATGATTGTAATTTATGATAACGAAGGAATGAAATGAACAATCACACCATTAAGAAGAGAAGTATAGGATTTGTACCATTTGGCAAAACGGGCACCCTGTTGGTAGTAAGCTGCCGAGCGAGAAGCAAGGCCATCAAGACCTTGGCACCATGACTCCTCATTTGTGCCAGCTAGGGGTACTAAACCCTATCATGTGCACCCATTAGGCCAAGCACAAAGTACCAATGACACATTGTTTTAAGTTAGAAGTTTGAGTGGATCACATAAATATATTGCTAGCTTTTATTACCTTGTCAACTTTAATCCCAGGAACAATTCCCTGCTCAACAAGAACATCAACTATCTTCTTTCCATCAACTGTTGATTGGTAGAGTGTCTCCTCAAAGAGGATGGCTCCAGAGATGTAGTTCCCAAGACCAGGGGGAGTGAGAAGCAGTGTCCGGTAAGCCTGACGGTTAGCCTCAGTGTTCTCTAGGCCAAGTGTAGCCAATCGCTTGCCACATGTAACATTTCCCTCATCCATGGCCAAAATTCCTCTTCCTGGAGATGCCACGGTTTTCTACTTGTACTCAAAGAAGCAAAAAATTAAATATTAACGAAACTTTCTACTCTCTAGTTGTGAAAATTTAAATTCTGACGGGGACAAGTTTTTCTGTACAATTGTTCATAAGGTCATTCTTTGGATTCTCAATTTAAACTCTCTAGATAATTTCATAACTCAACAGGGTATCAAAACTCGCGATTAATTAGGATATTAGTTGCCAACATGTTGTGAATCCTTTTAATTAACCCCATGTTTGCACCATTAGTTGTTTTGTCTAAATTGATAAGTGTTCATTTTTTTTGTTCTTACTAACATATAAGCATGAAATGCATACCAAGTCCTACTCCTAACACTTTAAGTTTCAGAACTGTTGTTAACTTTACATGATATCGAAACTCCTTTGATCAGGTCTCGAGTTTGAATTCAGGGAGTTCGATAAGAGAGTTGATAACCTAATGGTTCTCACTATTATGGCTAGACACGTAAGTACAACACTGATTCAACATATAGATATTTCCATGAAATGCAGTAGCCATAAGAAAAGAAAGACAATGAAAAACATATTTACCGCGGTTTTGATGAGCTCATCATCATAAGCGCCAGCACGGATGGTGAGTGCAGAAGGAGCACCAGCACCAGGGTTGCACCTGACAACGGAGACAGAAGGGTATCGAAGATTCTGGCCTATAAGCCATTCAGACTTGTTAACAAGTGATGATGACTTGAGTAGAGAAGTTGCAGTTGATGCCATTTTAAGTTCAACTTTAAATTTCTCTGGCAATCACTTCTCTACCTTTATGTTAAAAATGACCACCACCCTTCATTTTTTGAATGGCTGTATATATAGCTCCCATGCTGCATTGCAGATATCTCGCTTGAGGCTAATATAAACTGGCCAATCAACTCATCACACTTGTTGCTCACTCGTTCATGTGGACTGGAGGGATTTGAATTAAAAGAAATTCCCTTGCATAAATTGATAGAATTTTTTACTACAATATTACAATCTAAAATAGGCCCGAAATACCACACAAATTCTGTATTCGAAACCGTGCAAGCATTAGATGCTTACTACCTTCGAAAGTTTTTGATCCGCACACGAAAAAAATCTTTTCTCAAGTGGTCGCGAAATTCTTAAGTTCCGATTGTGTTGTTTTCGACACTTTTAACCATTTGAGAAAAAAAATATCATGATATGCAGTAGGGTTTCACTCAAAACATCTAAGCAATTACAAAAGGCGTTCAATTTGTCCCCATTTGATGATCTTTTTGCACAAGGGTGTGGCTAAAATACTCCTAGTATTTGTCCATGGCCCCAATGGGTCTTAGAACTACCAAAACCAAGCACAAAATTCAGAACAAGAGTCAAGAAGACGTCTTGGTAATGGACCAATGGTAAACCAACATTCCAGAAAATTTGTATTTAACAACACACATATCAGCTCATTTCGCAATTTGGGTAACAGCAGCTTATAACATTTTCCTCGAACCGACTCCCAGTTCAGCAGACCGAATAAATAATTCAAAATCAATATTACAGATATATATATATATATATATATATATATATATATATATATATATATATATATTTACTACTTTTGATCGAAAAAATATTTCTGAATGTGTTTGTAAATTGTAACCCGGGACTTCTTTTACCAGAACATGGTAGGAATATTTAGAATTTTATAAATTCCTGGAAACACAAGTAAAAATAAATTCCATTCACAAATGAAAAGGTCTTTCAGTCTACATTACAAACCCCTTTCAGCGGGATAAACATCGATGGTCACAATTCGGAGCATCAAACAGCCACTCTGAAGCTTCTCATTCCAGAATCTATGCATGGAATTTAACACAGGACCTTGTAACTAAATCTCCATTACCAAAAATTTGAAGTAAATTATATGATCTAAATTGAGATATACGAGACTGCCTGAGTAAGAGATTGAGAGTTTACTCTTTAATGTAGCAGGACCTCACAAAAACTATTTGGCTCTATCTAAGATAGGTAGAAGAAACCCAGAGAAGCACATAACTGATCAAGGATGTTGTCACTTCCAGACTTCTGCGACCTTTGATAATAGGTGGAATCACAGACACCATCAGAAAAGTTCCCACTAGCCATGAGAGAATGAATGTTCCAGCCCTGCAGCATAGTTGCACATTTAGAGGTGAGAAGAATTTGACGGCAAAAATGTAAGTCAGTGATCAGACACAACATGCGAAGTGAAACCATGCACATTGTCATACAATCTAATCTGATACAAGTAATAATTGTTCTGATATAACGTTAATATTTGGTAGAACAAATAGGCAGTTAATACCTATGTTACCCGGACTCGGCTGGAAGTGTCCAACATGGATACGTATCCAAGTGTCAGACTCGGCAATATTTTAAAAAACATACATCTTTTTGACTTAAAATTCATGTCCGAGTGTCCATACCCATGTCCGAGTGTCGAGTGTCCGACACGGGTATTTGAGGCAAGATGAAGAGTCGGGGTAACATAGGTTAATACTGTAAAAAATTCTTATCACATTAAGTATTGGCAGATCAAATTTCAATATAATCAAACAGAACAATCACGTACCCATAGAGAAAAGCTCTGAGCTTGTTCTTTAACCGATCATTAATGAAGTATATTGTAGCTATTAGGGAAATGGCTACTTGAAGGGTTGGTCCTTCTTCCGTTGGAAAAAGTACAGTAAGTGCTCCCAGTATCACGAAAGCAATGGAAGTCTTTACAATGAAGTTTGTAGATGGAGTTCTGAATCTGCTTGTGATAGCCAGCATAACCTTAGACTGAGTAACTTCCCTGACCTTTTTCTTAATGTTGATCTTTGGGTTCTTCCTATCGTAAAACTGCTGCATGATTATTTTGTCATGGGCTGACTCAATAGCATCTATGCTTGGTTTATGTCCAATATATCTTTGAACCAAGAAGTTTCTAGCACCTTGAATTTCGTCTTCAGATGCTTCCTTGCTAATCCCAAGTCTCTTGTATGGATCTCTTACATTAATTCTTGGAAATATATCTGTAATTGATCAAACAATTGACCATAGTTTTAGTCTTAAAAATTCAAATGCATAAAATTATGGAAAGAGGGGCAACAAAACAATGAACAAACTGAAAACTCTGTTTCCCCACAGGCCACAGTATGATTGCGCAAATTCTAATGCAGCACACGAAGAGATTAAGCATGCCAATCAATTATAACAGCTAATTAACAGAGCATAAACAAGTCAAAAAATCTCCTCTTTTTCCCTATAAATTGGAATATAAACTGTTGCTGCAATTATTAAATTATGACCCTCTAATGGCCTAATGATATTGGAAAGTAAGTATATGCCTTGAAAAGACTACTTAAGCTTGTATATAAAGGCAGGATGTGTTCAACTGTACATTGAAACACTTTGTGGTTAGAGCATATTCAAAAACTCAACTAAGCAGATTAAGATTTCTTCAATTATTAAATACACCAAGAACTGTGATGTACTGTATGTTCTTCACGTCTAACATACTTGGACATTAAATAAAGACGTTGTACTATCATTTCCTTCAACAGGAAAGATTGTTCAACACTAATACTTTTCCGGGGTAACTTTGATATTCCTTTTCTAAAAATCCACATAGAACTGAGACTATTCTCAACAAATAAAGCAAGAAAACTATTTAAAACAGTAATGAATATATATAAATTCACATAAGATCAGCATTACCAGCTGATTCATCTGAAGCATTGCCATAAGAAGCATCCATTGCACACCTTAACAAAGGAGTTCTTCGCGCTAGGCATCTCTGTGCGAAACCAGCCCAATCATTTTTTCTACACCATAGCAAAAACACAAAATAAATAACTACAATAGAAAAACACAATCCAAACCTTATCTAGCTAGCTGAAACAATGAAAGAATGTACCTTGGTAACCGAAGTAACTCTCGAGATTTTCCGAAATTGTTAAAAACTAAAACTTGTTTTAGAACAGATCCTTGACCTTTTGGTAGCACATAAATTGAAGGGCTTCCAGATAATCCAGAAAGATTCATGCTTTACATCAACAACAGCATAAATATATAAAAACCCATTAGTAGATACAAATTACAAGAAAAGGGTAAAGAAAAAAATGAAACTTCAACACAAAATAACAATTGCAGATGCCAATTACTAATGAGCAAAAGCTAAAATCTTTGTACTTATCACCAATTTATCTAAAAATGTAACTTAAATTTTATTAATCTTGCAATCCAAGTGTTAAATATGAATGAGCCAAAAATTTAAGTGAAGTCCAGATTATTATCTTGATAACTTATTCTATCAAATAAGCAAGTACAAATTGCACAATAAATATAGATACAACACACATGTATGTATATATAATGGCAAAAGAGAAACCTGAGAGCAAAAGGGTAGTGAAATTGAAGAACTGTAAGGCGTACTCTTCAATGGATAGCCAAGAATCAGAAGTGGGAACAAAGGGGCTTCTTATTTTCTTGGTTTGTGTCTTGTTCATTCTCGGCTCTTCTTGCTAAAACCCTGTTTTGTGGTTTTCGTATGTATATGATTTTAGGATAAGTTTTTCCACAATCCGTTGTAGTCTAGTTGGTTAGGATACTCGGCTCTCACCCGAGAGACCCGGGTTCAAGTCCCGGCAACGGAACATTTTGAGTTTTATTTGTTTGTAGTTTAAGCTTGTAAAGACGCCCTTTTTTTTTTTTTTTTGTAAAGACGCTTTTTGATTTCGGTAAATAGTGAACGATGATACAAGTGTGCTATATATAAATCCATAAAATAAACTTCTAAAAGTTAACCTCTCTAAGTACAACCCTTTTAAAATAACAATGTTAGAGCATTCACATCCCATCCCCCATCCCCAACCCCAAAAACTTACTAAAAATAGTAAATCCCCAAAATTACCAAAAAGTTTCTACATCCCATTCCCCATTTTCCATTCCCCTATCCCTATATTCTTTTTTATATTACTTCTTTCTCTCTCTTTCACTTACAATTTTAACTACCAAAACTCACCCACTATTATAAATACAATTTAATATTATTATATGAAGAGAGAGGGGGTTTGGGGAAGCTTTTGGGGGAATGAACAAAGTCCCTAAATATGGGGTATGACCCTAAAACTAAACCCCAAAATGGGGAATGGGATGGAGGGGTATTTTAGAAGAAAAATTGAACAAATCCTCAAATTATGGGGATAGGGATGGGGATGGGATGTAAATGTTCTTAGAGAAACATAGTCTACTTTATCAATATCTTAATTTATCAGGTATCCAATGCGTTTAAAGTCAAAAATTGTCCACCTTCAAAAGTGGCTATTGTTGTCCCGTCAAGAAAAAAAAAACTACAAGAATTAAGATGATTGCTTTTGGCATATTTTTCATTTATACACTTGCTTGGATGTACTATCAAGGGAGGGGGACAATGTACAGTCTGATGTATTATTATTGACATCAAATGCGGCTACTTCAAGTGTAATTATTATCAATTCACTGATTACATTACTATGTACACTTATATTTCTAATCCCTTTGGATCTACTAGTGGTTGTCTTCACCTGGGCTTAATTGTCCAAACCCATCTGCGCACCTGTAAAATTAATCAATCAATAGACAAACTGACCTTTCTAAGAACTGCAGGAAGAGATGGAATTTGTAGTATTTGGGACATAGGAGACAATTGAAATTTCATTCATTCTACCAATTCAAACTAGAGTTCAAACTCACAAATTTGATAATGAATGCCCAATACTCCTTCCTACTAATTTTCTTTAACCATACTTTTCTTCTCTCTTCAATTTTGTTCACAATTTTTCATTCATTTAACCATGGAGATGGAGCACTACCACCTCCTTGGTGCCAACTCATTCCATTCCTTCCAACCAAACAGATCATAGATCACAAACGGAAATGTTTAGCCTGCACATTTAATATATGTATAGAAGCCAACAAACCTTTTACATTCCATCAGGACTTAAAGAGAGTGACAGTTGCAATGTAACCATTCTTCATTACCTGCTAATATCAGCCAAACTTTTGTAAGCAATCAATTGACTGGGAGAATAGACCACTTGCAAAAAGCAGAACCAGATGTAGGAAAACTTGGGTACATTAGCCGGCAGGAGAGGGCTAAAACTAACTTACCTTTGAGGAAGAAAAAATTATAAACCGTTTACTCACCTCAAATGCAACATTTGGATAACCATATACAGACGTAGAACCAAAAGGATTAGAAGAGCCGTGTACTTGAATAGCAGCTTGGCCGCAATCCCCAAGTATCTCCTATAAAAGATGCATGTTTTTTAGCATATGTGAGATTAAACATGAAAATAAAAAAAATCACAGTAACAATGATCCCCATTCTCCGATAGGAAACAAATTGTTTAAACAACTCCCAGGAACAGGGTAAGAAAATAAAGTTTATCTCTTGCACTCATGTCTGTGAGAATATGATACTTTAATTTAAACTATTACTCAATATTTCCGCATATTAAAATGAAAATGCATTGTCCACACACGGAGTCAGAGATGCAGACAAACATATAGACGCTTAATATTAATAAATGTTAGATAATAATACCACAAATCAATATTGCGATAGTAATTTACACTGCAATAGTAACTTCACCTTCACTTGTTCCCATTTTGTGCTAGCCGTAATACTGCATTTAGATGCAGCTACCTCATGTTGAAAAGAACCGTCATCTAATACCAATAACCAATCAGTTCCTAGATAGCAACACCAAAAAAAAAAAAAAACTTGGGCAAAATAGATACTTACAATCAGAATTGCATATAATAAAATTGCATTTTGAGTATGAATTGAAATCTGCATGCCCGGGATAATTGGAGTGCAAAATAAACTTCTTGATGGTATGTGTCTGGTTATGGAAACAGGCCGATTGACGAGCAAAAGTTAACATCAATAATATAACGAAAATAAAAAAAATGTAACATCACTATAATATTTGGACCATATACCTTCCCATCAAATAATATGTCAAAGCCACGGGTAAAATAATTGTAGAAGTAATCACCACAAAGGGTGGTGCAGAACTGATGATCAGAAGTACAATGGATACCCATTTGATCAACCTGTATAAGAGAAATTCAATTACGAAAATTTGCCGCTTAAGACTTCTGGACCTGGACACAAACAAATTGCTAAGATGGAAAAGGACCAATCAATAGTGCACACATTAATATTTGATGGCTCACGCCTTTTATGATACCAGTTGACATTGTATCAAAAAGTGATTACTCATAAATTTGCAAAATCAAAAAAAAAATAGATAGAATTTTTTTTGTACAAAAATAAGAATATATAGTTCCATGATTCATTTTTGGCTAACCTAGATAAAACCCTACAGAAATCACAAAAAGACAACACTGGCCACTAAATTAAAATTGAGAAACCTTTATATATTATGTACCTCTTTTTTATGGATTGCACAGGGCCGGCCTAGAACAGTCCATACATCCTGCAGTAGAACACAACTTTAAGAAGAGAGTATAACTGAAACAAAGGATGACTTCTCTTCACTAAGAAATGAGATACATGTAAAACACTCGCTTCTTAGATTAATTGTCTAAACATGTTAGTATATTATTTAAAGTAAACACTACTGCATATAGATAGATAAAATAAAAATAACATAATAATAGGCCCAAAAAAATCTCATTGCTTTCTGTTATTGAATCCAAATAGTGCCATCAAAACGGTGCAATGAGGGCAAGTTTTAATACTACTAGAAGGGTAACAATGTTCAGCCATTTATTGAATTCTCCAGATGCTGATTACCATATACATAATAGTAACAGTACTATCTTGACAAACAAATAAAAAAATTACTAAAAAATGATTAAAACATATACTTATCCAGTAACAAATATACTAATAATGAGAAATAAATAAGAATAAAAAAATTGACAGCAAATCAAAGAAACTTTATATTTATATACAGTTGCACTCGATCAATGCAGATTGCAGCCTAGGACAATAAAAGTACCAAAAATGCTGAGTGCAGTCTTTCATTATAAAAAACACAGATATCAAATCGCAAGATATTTATCTTTTATTAAATATATCTCTTAAAGATTGTACCTGCGGGGAGTCACCAAAACAGATATGTTGGCCGCCTATGGTGAACCAGACTTCTTCACCTAACTGCTCAACAAAATTCATAAGAGAATAAGATAGAAATACTACAACCACCTCTATTTAATTAAATACAGATGAGTTAAGAATAATATTGTAGGAAATAGGATGATCGTGAAGTAGCAGATATCACTTCGAGTGATGGTCAAACTAGCACATGATCTGACCCTATGTAATGTGAATTATTAGTAATTTGCTAGGTGACTGTGTTTAACACCTACGCCAGAAGATTAGTGTAGGCCAGCCATTCTCAAAACTATATAACACAATATAGTAACATCGGAGCATTTATTACAAAATGATAAAGTGAACATGTACAACTATAATAACATTGAAAGACTTTGTTAAGAAGTGCTTAATGTTTTCAAGAATCTTATAGTGATTCTTGTGATATTAACCTTAGCATACACTTCTTCCATGTAGAGGCTGCCAGCAGGTAGTGGAGGTACAGAGGCCTTCCTCAATAAAGAACCTACTCCAACTTTACTATCTGTTGAACTGTCATATATAGAAATGCGAGATGTGATTGGAGTTGTGCCATCTGGAAACTCCAGAGGTAATTCAGCTACAAACAGCCAGGAGCTAAGTAAGATAAAAATAATAGTGTTTTTAACTGTGTGTAAATCATTGTAGATAACAATACCTTTTCTGTTACTGAAACATTCGGTGTACTTAGTAGGGACAGGAAAGGTGAAGGACAACCCCTGTAATAACAAGGAATCAAATTTTACATAAAAAAGAAGTAAACAGAGTGTGACCAATATAAAGCAGTTGACAAACATACTGGATAGAACAGATTGTACACAGCTCTATCGTTGTCATATATCCCAGGAAATGTTGGCCCAAAGAGAGCATATACAGCTACAAAGGTAGCTGGGGTAGATGGCCCTCTGAAACAAAGATGAAGCTCGTGTGAACATTAGGATTAAGTATTGAGAATCTAGGTTATCTTTTAGGTAAAGGAACTCACCCTATTATAGAAGTAGCATAGCGCATTTGAAGCCGTTTTACATCAAAAATTTCAATAAGGCGAAGCCTCTGATGAAAATAAAGGTTAAGTAACAAAGCTGAGTCTTTCAACATCTAAGATGAACATGTACAGATTTAAACGAGGGGTATCGTTTTAATAAGGATCCAACAGACAAAAAAACTAAACTCTCGCGGATTCCAAATCTTTCGAGAGACTCCTAGTATATCTATTGAGCATTTAGAATACCTGAGACAAAGGATCGAATCGAATATGAAAACCATGATCAGGGAAGCTTAAGACAATATCCAATTCCAATGGATCCTGCAGCAACAAACGTGCCACGTTGACAGCAAGCAATTGTAAAATTCTGATTAATGACTTTTTGCTTGTAAATATATAAGTAATAGAGTTAAAATCAGTTAATTAACAAAATGTCCATTTTCATGCCAGATATGTATAAGCAAAACAGCTATCTGATCCTTAATTTTCTTTATCGATCTGTCTTATCCTAAGGAAACATAATCGTTAAAAAACCACAAATCATTAATCTAAGTTAACAGTAATTCAAATCTGAAAATCAATTAAGTTAAACTGTCTTATATGGAAATCCAAGTCTTAACGCAAGGATGCAACTCTACTACCACTGAAAATCCGGTATATGCTTCCATAATCTCTTGCTATATAATGCAATCATTTATACACCTTGATCCACAACAGCAATAGATCTCCAAATTAAAGTCATGTAGACAACATATCGATATCTACCTCTATTTGACCTCTAACACATGTTAATAACACATAATGCAGCAACTGATAGGACTACTACAGAAGACTCACTTTTACTAAATCCTTGACAACAAAAATGAGGAAAATCCTTAATCAAAGAATTTCAGGATACAGAAATTCAAAGGAATGTAATCTCACAAAACACGGAAACTTGGACCAATATAATTACGCTAACAAGTATCTTAACTATCTCAAACATGATCATAACCTGTCAATACCTCATCAGAATACTTCACATGAACCACATCGTATATATCAGGCTGCTCCTCAATTCTCGAAAACGCATCACAAATAGGCATTCCTAAAACCAAATTAACATAAATATTACACAAATATCATCCAAACAGAAACAAGTCAACCACATAAAAATCACTAGTCGCATACATCCGTAACTCAGAATAAAAACCGACCAACACAATTGACAAATTATCGAAATGATTCTCATTCAGAAAATTGTCATTCCAGGAATTTGACCAACACATATGCTTCTGTATATACAAAATGTGTATGATACATATTTAAAAGTGCGGAACGATTGTTTTTCACGTGTTTTTACGATAAATGTGTTCTTCGTAGAGCGCGACCTCATATACATAAAATCGAAAGAGAAGTACCAATAGAGAAAGGTCCGATTCCAAGTCCGGGACGGAGAGGAAGTGCGATGACACCCATAGCAGCGCCAACACAGTTGCGTCTAGGTCTCTGCAACATATTTTTTACTACTTGCTCTTCTAGACTTGTATTTGAGTTTGATTTAAGTTTTGATTGTGATTTGAGTTTTGTTTCTTGGTAGAAAACTAGAAATACCAAAAATACTACTACTATGTAGTTTAGTTTTTACGGAGGGAGATTGCTGTACTGTGAAAATTCAGCGACTCGGTGATCAATTAGCGGTCGTTACCGAAATGAAAATTTATCGTGTTTATTATTTTTTTTTTTTTAATTCAGTGTCCAGATCAATTTGCGCGCAGCTCAACTAATTCGAAAGACATACTAGCACATTCATATCTCCGAGCATAGTAGTTCATTTAATCCCGGAATGTCCCAAGGAATCGAACTCGTGATCTCACAGTAAGCCTTAAGCGTCACTACTCGACCATCTGTGACATCCGGTGACGGTATTATTATCTGTTGTTAGGGTTCATTATCGGTTGAATAAAAAACAAAAAAAAGAAGGGAACATGCTCCTAAGTTTTGTATCGAAGATGAGGAAATTTTTTGAAATATATGATATGGAAAGGAATATTTTTCAATACCTGTATCTGTATGAGAGGTTTTATCCCGATCATCTCTTTTTAAAAAAAAATAACTTGTTTTTTCTTTCCCTTTTTTGCTATTTTCTTATAAGAAAGGAAGTACAACTTGAAATAAAATTTTAGAAGTTCATTTTCTGTTTTCTTTATAATTATATTTATTCATTCATTTTAGGAATATTAAAAAAGTTTATATAAATGTACGAAGCAGACGAGCAATAAGTAGTGCCACAATGTCTCATTGAATTACAAATCCTATTTTATGAAAATGTAATACATTTTTTTTCATGATCTTCTATACTCTCAAACTCAACAGCATGGAATCGGCAATTCAGATGTGTTAAAAGTAAATGGCATAAATATTTATTGATTGTTTTTATAAATTACATTTTTGTCTCAGATATTTTTGTAATTGCCTGACCAATTATAAATTCCTCATTATCAAATCCATTCAATGTAGAAACTTCAGGAAGACCAACACATTTCGTCCATTCAAACTGTAAATTAATACATCAAATGATCTAAGGGTTTATATGAATTCATTCGCAGGAATAAGAAAGTTAAGAAGTGCTTATGTTTCAACAAAAATCTCAGATTTTCACAAAACATCATATAGCACATCTCTTATTATAATATGTCAATATTTGAGTCATGATTTTTTTAACATTAGACAACGTGCTCCTAATACCGTTCATGCACAAAGAACTAGTGCTCCATTTAAAATAAAAGGATCATGAATTTGTATTATAAAATCACTAGCTTATAGTCTGTGTTTGCACGGGTTATTTTTAATTTTTTATAATTTGTTTATAATGTAATATAATATTATAAATAATAATTTTAATATATTATTAGAATAATTCGAATCTTACATCTTTATATATTAATACTTTTAGTATTAAATATAAATTATTATGTTGTTGGCGGGAATCGAACCTTGAACCTCTGTTTATAACAACTTTTAGTATTGTTATATCTGGTCATGATCTATTTGAGTTGTTGATATAACGGTTGTAAATGAGGGATAACCAAAAAATAAGTTAATCAAACTACAAATTATACCCCATTTCACTTATCTATTATATATATAATACCACAACATGTACCATTTTAATCCATCTGTAATTACTATTTTGACCCTTTGCATTCATTAATACACATCAATTAAAATTCGTATTTAATATATGCATTTATTAATATACATCAATTAAAATTCGTATTTAATATGTTTATTTAATACTATCTACTTAATTATAACATTTTCGTTACATTGCAATTAACTAAGCATTCGAAAAAGTTTGTGCCTCATACGAGTATAGAAGCCTTGGAACTCATTATAAATTATCTAACACTGTTGAAGAAATAATATTGGAACATTAACTTCAGATTGCTAACTACATATTTTTGCTATGCAATCTACAGAATAAATTAATTTTGTGTACTGTAATTCAGTATTTTTACTTTATAGAAATGTGTCTAATACAATATTTTTTATACTTTCTTGGCTATGGTGCATTACTTGACATTCTGTAATATCAAATACAATAAATACATGACTCTGAGCATTTTGAAAAAATAAATGGTACATTTGAATGATTTAACCAAAATGAGAGATCTTGGAATGGGGACAACGTTGGTTAAAAAAGAACCCGCTAACCTAAAAAGATTTTTAATCGTCAAAATATCAATTGCTAATATTAATATCAACAAGTAACGAGAAAAATTGCAATACCAATTATAAAATAGAGCAATCCCGTACCTTGCACGGGAATTGAAGCTAGTTATAATATAAATATAGATATAGTTTTGTTAATTCGTTATAACCCTCTACGAGAATGATCAACAACAAATCTTCAAGTATAATTGGCTTTTAGCCATTGAAAATTGTTGTTTAGCTCTTTGAAAAATTAAATTTAAAAAATCTAAAATCGCTACATATTCTTATAAATATGATTTTATAAGTTAATAGATTGGATTCTCTCCTTCCAGACTTTAACTCCAGAGCAAAGCTACCAGGGTGAAATTCCTAAATACCCATATTTTATAGACACATACCAAAATATCCACCGGCGCTGAGCACCGCCCAAAATACCCACGGACTACGCATGTACCATATGCATGTAGGGTATACGCATGTACCATATACGTGTACTTCACAGTCTGGAATTAAGCTGCCACATGCGTATTTGGGAACGCATCCTGAGGATGCGTATCACAAGACATGAGAGAGAGAGAGAGAGAGAGAGAGAGAGAGAGAGAGAGAGAGAGAGAGAGAGAGAGAGAGAGAGAGAGGATTTTTTAGGTGAATTCTTCGAATTTCCGGCAAAGCTCCGTTCAGCATCATCCAGCCTTTGTCCACTCACATACCATATACCATTTGAATCGCCTTCTCCCCCTCTACAATTCTACCATTCAATTTCAATTATATTGCCGGATTTGGAATCCCCAAAACAGACCTCACTTTTTCTATCCAAAAAGATCGACCTCTGCACGCCCCTACGGGGCCACGTATCAATAACTAAATAGGGGAAAAGGGAGAGGGAGGTGTGAGAATGATTTTGATGTGCTCAGAGTTGGGGGAAGATGTCGGACGGTGATGGAGCGGGGAGGAGATTTTGAGGTCGAAAGAGACGATGACTGCGTTTAGAGGTGATCATAAACCACACCAAACCGCAAAAACCGCCAGCACCGCACCAAACCGCGCAGTTTTTATTTTTTGTGGTGCGATTTTAAATTTTGACAAACCACGCGGTGTAATAACCCTAACTTTAGAAATGCTACAGTGCTTAAATGAATAGTAAATTTTAAGGATTTAGGGAAATGTCATGTAGGTACCCTACCATTGAAACAGAAAATGAATAATGAGAAACCATATTAGTAATGTACTATGAAAATAAGTGACTCGAAACGATGACGGATTTCAGAAATTCCTGGGCGTGGATTTTAAGGATTTTCAATTTCAATTGAGACTCTATGGAATGTGATATGAAGGAGTATAGAAATATTAAAGGGTTTATATCTTGAGGAGATAGTAAAATTAGGTTAAACAAAGGAATGATCAAGTTAAGGAAATGCCAAGAAAATTTGGATGGTTAAACGATTTAAAAACCATTTGGATAACGAGGTATATTCGAAACGAATTTCAATTAGACAAATATGGAAAACAAAACAACCAAGATTAGTGATACAACAAGGATACAACAAGTGACATCATAGTGACATCACTTTCCACTCACCTTTAAACAAGGATAAATTAGTAAATGACCAAGGTAATTATCCACACCATTCCACAAAACTCTAGAACCCTCAAGATTAGCCAAGATAAGAGCAATCAACACAAAGAAATCTCTCCCCATTTCCATTATCATCCAATTCGGCAAAACAAGAAAAAAAAAAAGAAAAAAAAAGAAAAAAAACTCAAAACCCTAGCTACAATCAACTACAAATCAAGGGAAAATTCATGGAGGTTCTTGGAGGTTAGATAAGATCATCCACCAAGTTTCATAGCCATTCAACATCATTTGCATAGGTAATAAAATCATCAAAGTTGCTAGATGAATAGTAACTCCAAGAACTAACTTTGTTTTTATGGTTTCTTTAGACTATTCAAGCTATTTTAAGGTTGTTTAAGAACTAGCCAAGGCTTATTTAGTGTTGTTCAAGCTTCAAGGAAGGTATGGAGTTCATGAACCCTTAGTATTATTTTGAGTTTATGATGATTTATAGTTAGTTTGGTGGTTAAGTGTATAATAAGCATGAAATTATGATTATATGTATGTTTATAAGTGATTGATTGAACATGGAGGTGTTGTGGGTGCTTGTAACCATGGTTGGTATGATGTCCACATGGTGTAGGGTTTGGTATATGTGTTGGATGTTGGATTTGGAGGAGTTATATTATGGAAAGTATGAAAATATAGCCGTTATAATGCCCGATTTTCGTTAAAACATAAATTACTTGTTAAAAATAGAGCATCCCGAATCTGTCAAGGTCAGTAGGTTATAACCACTGGTCATGATAGGATAGATCTGAGTTCATAGATCGTTTTGATATAAAGTACATAAAAATCTGATGAACGGTTTAGGAAATATGGCCAAAATCATAAAAGTGGTTCGAAAGCGTAAGTGCGAGTTCGTAACTTCAATTGAACACCCTTAACCTAAGTGATTCCGTTACGAATCTTGATAATTAAATAATAGAGATCATAAGGAAGGTATAGGAGAAGGTCTCATGTCGAACGAATAATTTTTCAATTTTATAAAAATGTTTAGATCAAGGGTACGTTAATGGAATACCCCTTAAACAGATAAAGGATAATTTTCTTGAGTTAATGGTCGACTTAAAAGTCTTTAAAACTCAAATATCTATTAAGTGTATAAGATAATGACATGCCTTGATAGTGGGCTAAGTGTCATTAAGTGGTGGTATTAATAAAAGTTATGTTAGGGTGTGTTTGATAAGCTAGAACGAATGAGGAAATGATTGAGAATTATTAAGGGTATTAATTTGGAACCCATGGACATTATATTTAAACATCTCTGATAAGGTTATAAAAAGATTAGGGGGTCAAGTGAGTTAAATGGGTAGGATGAGTGTTGTTAGTAATAATAATTATAATGAGGCATATACTAATGATGATCCTTTTCGTTTTATAGAAACTCAAGACGAGCACCGGGTCATACCTCTGGGATTTAGAGATCGAGGCAAGATTTCTTTTACCCTTATTTTGATAAATTGTTTATGTTTAAAAGTGGTTTATGATATGGATTGTGGATATGAATATGAAGGGAGCCAACATACTTTATGGCTTAAAAAGATATGAAAAAGAATGGTATAAGTTGTTATCTAGGGTTATATGGTTTATAATATTCTGTTATTTATAATCTTTAAACATTTGTGATTTAATAAATATTATTTGAATATTATTTAATACTTTAAAAATAGATGGAATAGTTATGTATTTAATAGCATAAGTGACTTTATTAAATACGGAGGAGATGTCTGAGTTATAATCAAAGTATTATGATGTATGTATTTTAAAGATGATGATGGAAATGGAAATGATATATGTGAATGGAAAATGGAAACAAAAAATGGAAAAATATGGAATGGTGTTTTATAAATGGAATAATGATTTGATAAAAAGGGGGATTGCAACAGCAAGCGTAAGAGGCTGTGTTCGGCACAGTCCAGCACTCAATATTTTATTACGGCCCAAGAGATGCCGAAGGGGGATGTAGCAGAGAGCCTTCCTCCAGGGATGATGACCAGGTTGGATCATTCCTTCTATTAGTAGTAAACAGATAGCAGGTACGATTAGGCGATTGATCATCGTCCTAACGTATCAGGCGACAGCAGATATCCCCAAAGTATTTAAAGAAAGAATTGATAATGGTTACAGATCGACATGCTGAAAGAGGAAAAAAAATGGTATGAAGTTATGGAATTATTTTATGATTTAGAAGAGAAACTGATATTATATCATATTAGAAGAGAAACTGATATTATATGGTTCTATATTTATTTTCTTATAAAGATAAATAGATGGTGTATTTAATAAATAAGAATTAATTCTTTTCTTAATGATTATGATGGGTTTTCTGTTCATTAATATATATATATATGTGTGTGTGTGTGTGTGTGTGTGTGTGTGTGTGTGTGTGTGTATGTTCTCTTTGATGCTGGTTTACAAAATTTATCTTGCTGAGCTATTATAGCTCACTCTTGCTACTTATGTATATAACAGCTAGGTCAAATGCCGATACTCCGCACTACACCCCCCAAGAGGGTAAGGGAAAGACGACCTTTTGAGAGAGTGCTAGCGCCTATCCCTGAGGTAGCTGATAGGCAGATGGGTATTGGTAGACTTATGTGAATTAAGTGTGTAAGTTTGAGAAATAAACCTTTGGTTGTTGAAATGCTTCCTCTCGAAGTAATATTCAGCAACACTACTTAAGTAAGATTCTGGGTTTGTAATAACTCTTTTAACTTTAAACTTATGATATTGTGGATGTTGTTCTCTGAGCATATGACTGGTGTGTAATATTATTATTAGGTGTGGGGTCTACTGTGTGGGTTTTATTACGCATTTATATTTCAACTGTCAAGAATATAATTTCATTAAATGGAAATTGGACCGTGATGACCTGGATTCCTGACCCCGGATATAGGGGCGTCACACGCGGTGCCGTGCGGTGCGGGTAGAGGTTTTAGTTTTCTGAAATGCGGTCTGAACCGCACCGCACCACAATATTTAATATATATATATATATATATATATATATATATATATATATATATATATATATGATAGTGCTAGTGTCCTAGAGACAATGTTATTGTGCTTCTAGGAAAGACTATTTTGTTATTTAATGATTATGTTCCATCAATTATTCTATGATTGATTTATTATTTTTTTGTGAATAAAGGCCCCCAATATCAGAATTTGAAAGCAAATGGCCCCAAATATCACACCTTAAAAACTTGGCCCCAAATATCACTCCAAAACACATTTTCGTGTAGCGTTTTCATTTTTTTATGAAAACGCTACATCGTGTAGCGTTTTTTTTTGAAACGCTAATCTAAACTGTGTTTCATTGATTCAAACGTGGTTTAAAACTCTGTTTCATTCCAAAACGCCACTTCATGTGGCGTTAGGCGTGTTTTGCAATTTTTTTTGTTTTTTTAAATATATATTTGCAAATAATATTAAAAAAATATAATCAAATTTTTAATTAAAATTGTATTTTTAAAATTTAAAAATACAATTTTAATTAAATTTAGGGTTCAACAATTAACTTTTGGGGTTCAATGTTTCCATTTTGGGTTTTAGAAATATTCGGAACGACGAATAAACCACATACGAACTTAGGGTTTAGGGTTGTTTACAACCCTAAACCCTAACTAATCCTGATTTTTAAACGCGTTAGCGTTTAAAAATCAGGCCGCCGGATTCAATTTTTTAAATTAAAATTTTTAAATTTAAAAATACAATTTTATTTAAATTTATGGGTTCAACAATTAACATTTGGGGTTCAACGTTTCCATTTTGGATTTTAGAAATTACCCAAAACCAAACTTAAAGTAACGTTTCAAAAAAAAAAATTTACCCAAAACCAAACTTAAAGTAGCGTTACTAGCTCAAAACCAAACTTCAAGTAGCGTTTATAGAAAAAAAAAGAAGAAAAAAAGTCAAAACGCTACACGATGTAGCGTTTTCATAAAACATGAAAATGCTAGACGATGTAGCGTTTTAGAGTGATATATGGGTCTAACTTTTCAGATTGTGATATTTGGGGTCATTTTCTTTCAAATTGTGATATAGGGGGCCAACACCCTGTTTTTGTTTACTGCGAAACAAATGTTAGAATAATAAATATACTTGGAATATGTAACACGTATTCTATATCTTTAAGTATGTGACTTAAAAATGAGATTATATGAATAGTGTTTATATTCCTAAATATCCCTAATCGAATATTAATAATATGGGACAATTATATTGCATAAAGATTAGTATGTTTGTTAACTGATGACCACATCTCATTGGTCATAGGTATAGTGGTACTAAAGTCAAGAACATGGGTGCATGTAATATTCTACATGCACTGGATAGACCCACAGTGAGTTTCTATTAATAGTACAGATTCTAAGAGATGGCTGGAGGCCATGAAATCTGAGATGGATTCCATGTATGAAAACCAAGTATGGACTTTGGTTGCACCACCTGATGGGGTAAAACCCATAGAGTGCAAGTGGGGTTTCAAGAAGAAAACTAACATGGATGGAAATTTACAGACCAACAAAGCAAGACTAGTGGCGAAAGGTTTCAAGCAAATTCATGGTATTGACTATGATGAAACTTTCTCACCGGTGACTTTGGTCAAATCCATCAGGATTTTGCTTGCGATAACAACTTATTATGACTGTAAAATCTGGAAAATGGATGTCAAGACCGCTTTCTTAAATGGGAGCTTAAAAGATGTGTACATGACACAACCTAAGGGTTTTGTCGATTCAAAGTTTGCTAGAATGGTTTGTAAGTTGCGACGATCCATTTATGGATTGAAGCAGGCCTCAAGGAGATGGAACATCCGTTTTGATGAAACAGTCAAAGAGTTTGGCTTCATACAAAATGAGGATGTGCCATGTGTTTACAAGAAGGTTAGTGGGAGCCATGTGGCATTCCTAGTATTATATGTAGATAACATATTACTAATAGGGAATGTCATTCCTTCTCTACAGGCTGTGAAGACTTGGTTGGGAAAAAGTTTCTCGATGAAAGACCTAGGCGATGCTATCAATATCTCAGGGATCAGGATCTATAGGGATAGATCTAAAAGATTAATCGGCTTAAGCCAGAGTATATAAATTAACAAGGTGTTGCATCGTTTTGGGATGCAAGAGGCAAAGAGGGGCTATGTCCCAATGTCTTATGGGATATCGATCTCGAAGGAAAACTGTCCTAAATCATCAGATGATAAAGACCGTATGAGTAATGTACCATATGCTTCGGCAATTGGTTCAATAATGTATGCAATGATATGTACTCGTCATGATGTTTCGTATGCTTTAAGCATGACGAGCAGATACCAGTCAAATCCAGGTGAAGGTCACTGGACAGCTATAAAGAATATTCTTAAGTACCTTAAACAAACTAAAGATTCATTCTTGATATATGGAGGAGATGATAAGATGGTTGTAAGAGGTTGCACTGATGCTAGTTTCCAGACAGATAGGGATGATTCTGTGTCCTAGTCTGGATTCGTGTTTTGTCTAAATGGAAGTGCTGTAAGCTGGAAAAGTTCGAAGCAAGAGACAGTAGCTGATTCTATAATGGAAGCTGAGTATATTGCTGCTAGTGAAGCAACCAAAGAGGCTGTTTGGATTCGGAAGTTTATTACAGGACTTGGTGTGGTTCCATCGATTGCAGATCTAGTTGATCTGTATTGCGATAACAATGGATCCATTGCGCAGGTTAAGGAACCAAGGTCCCATTCCAAGGCAAAGCATATACTTAGGAGATATCACCAGTAAGATACTAGATTATTTTAGGATTTATTATTATTATTTTATTATTTTATTATGTTAATTAATATTTAAAGAATAGAATTGGATTTGAGGATATCGTTGTGGAATTCAACGATATTTAGTATTGAGTTTATATGAGTATATATTGAGTTATGTGTGCCCCAGTATTTTATTGGTATTTTTAGTGGTTTAAAAATATTTAAATCAAGTATTATTGATCTTCAAAAATCTTTATTTATTATCAGAGGGCTTAAAAATCATGAAATCTTTTGTAAAATTATCTTTATATACTTATTGAGTTTTTAAAATTGTTGGGTGGATTAATTTGGGAGATTAAGTATTTTAAAATGATTTTAAGAGTTTTATTGTAATTAAAGGATCGAAACTTTGAAAATTCATATTTAATTCATTTTTGATCCGAAAAATATTTTAAAAATATGTGGGTGTTTGTAATTTTGTGTTCTACATTTTTAAAAATGAGAAGTTTTATATTTCATTATTTTCCCATTTAAATTCGATTTTTTAAATAGCTATGTATTGTGTAATCTCGAAAATGCCCTTGTCTTTTAATTCCTTAATTACCAAATTTTTCCCCCAATTTCATTTTGGAGCTGCTCTGTTTTCTTCTTTGTTTCTCTCGAGTCTTCTCGAGCTCTTGCAATCTCTCCCTCTAGTCTCTCACACTCCTTTTCAATCTCTCTCATTTCCGGTAGAAATTGAATCAGTGGGTGGTGTTCTCGACCTTTCCCTCTCCTCTATGTGCTCCTGTCGATCTGTGTGCGCCACCGTGCATGTGTGTGTGAGTGTAAACTGCCGAGTGTGTGTGTGTATGGGCTCCCATTCGGTTCTAATGAAACCACACCACTGCATATATATGCACTCATAGCTGGGTACACGAGTTCTTGAAGCCAAATCGCCACTAAGGAACCCCTTTTCTTCTCCCTCCTGTCCACCCGTGTTGCAACTTCTTCCGAAAATTTTAATTTTCAATATTTTATTTCGAAATTCGATTATTGGTGGTTTGCTGAATTGGGTATTGAAATTATGTTCCTGAGGTTCCTCTGTAGCTAATGAGTCGTTTTGTTTGGAATTTTATGTCTGGATTTTTGTTGTTCGTCGTTTTGTCCATGTGGTAGAAATTGGAGATAAATAAGCTTAGTTCATGAGGGTTTGTTTGAGGACTTTGATACTAGAATAAGTTTCTGAGTTTGGTGTGAAGCTGTTGAGTATATTTCCAAAAATTTCTGTATGATAATCGTGAGTTTTGGATTTTCGAGTTTTAGTTAAGGTTTGATTTCGTCGGAAAGTTTAATTAATCGGAGTTAACAAACTTTGGGTTGTTAGTAATGTTCCTGTGGTTTTGTAGCTTGTTAGGTGATTTTGAGTATTGATTGTTGGCTGTGATAAATTGCAAGTGTGGTTATAAATTTGTAATTTAAATTTTATTTTCCAAGGATGAAATTGGTTCGTATATGAATTATAAATGTTAATTGTTGTGTTATAGCGATTGTTAATAGTTAATTATGGAGAGTATTGTCTGTTATATGATTTAGTGTGATAGCTTGGTTCCTCAGAAGTTGATGTTAACTTATTTAGTTGGAATGTGATTCGTAAACATGTTTTGAACTCAGATTATCCTACCTTGAGGATTATATGTTAATGGTTAAAGAAATGGCTATACGGCATTGGTGTGATGGAGTGGTAGTTGGCTATAAAACTAATTAGGATTAGTGATGATTGTTAGTTGTAAAGTGAATTAGTGACTGGGTCGGTTGTATTCCGACAGGCTAGCCTATTTTATAAAGGAAGTCCTGTCCGATTTTTTCCTCAAAATTACTTTCTAAATTTGATAGTAATTTGATAAGAGTATGTATGAACCAATGTGGGCTATTATATGCTGAGTGCATATGTGGATTATTTGATTCTACTATATTATTTTGAGAATGGAACCAATATGTGCTATACGTGTTACTGTGTTTACACGAACTAGGAAATGTATGGGTAGACTAGAATAAGCAGTAAGGTTTCTAGTGGGATGTGTACTGAAGTAGTGCCTTACCTTAATATAGGTACGAGTAGGAGGCGGGTTAAGAGCCTATACAAGAAATGGAGGGGAAATTTCGAGAAGAAGGATAATTATCGGAGACGCGTATGCTCGAGTAAAGGATGATAAGTGATAAAAGAAAGACGGACGTGTGATCGAATAAAGGTCAACGTATAAAGAAGTAGAGATGGATGTAAAATGAATAAAGAATCGAGATGTTGGAATTGGAAACTACGTGAATCGAGGCAAGTGTACTAACCCTCGCTTATCGTTCAAGCGAGATAAACATGTTTCTATTCAATATAAGAATCCCATTCAAATCATTATTGCTAGTATCCTCTCCTTCAAATTATTGATAAGGATATATTTTATTCGTATATCATGTGGAAAGTAGAATTTCAGTTTTATTGCCAGTATTATTCTTTCTTAAGTATTGTCAGTAATATTCTGTTAAAGTTTTTGCTGGTATTGCATTCTTATTCCTTGTTTTAGTATAATGTTCTTAATGTATATAGTTTCACTGAGATTAATTGATAGTAAAGTAGTTTAATGGAATTGGAAGAATTTTATAAAAATGTGGGCCAGCTTCGTGGTCAGAGTAGTAAAGGCCAATGTCAACAAGTGCCTAGTGAGGGATCCCAGAGTATTGTTTTCAGCTGGACTTTACGTGGCTGATCACCCGTAATGTCCAGAGTATGATGAAAACTCCAATTCTATTAAATGTTGTTTTTATGCAAATATATTCTTATGATAAAATGTTTAAGTTAAAGTACATTTTCATTTCCAAGTATGTTGGATATAAAGTTATGATTTGAGTTAATAAATACTGTTAGTATAAAAATGGAAAGTTATTTATCCTAGTGTTTTGAACGGTGAAAACTAATTCACGGTTATTATGGTCGCTGTGGCATTTGTTGCGCAGTGATAGTAAGGACCGAGAATGAATTGAGATCTTCTTATTTATTCAAACTCATGATTGTCAGGCCGGTTAGGCAGCTAGGTGTGCAAACGCTTAGTGACATGAATGAAATTTGAGTAACTGAGAATTTCTTGGAGATTTTGTTAAAGCGATAGTTAAAGTATTTTGCAAGTATTAAAAGTATTGAATCTAGTATTACGAACCTTCTCAGTTATTAAATTCTGATTTTGAGTTATAAATGTTTTAAATGATATTAATCTTCTGTTAAAGTGAAGAATCCAGATTTCAATTATAGTATTGATTATAAATTGGTGAGCATTCCTTCGCTCATATTTATTGTTCCTATTTCTTGAATTGCAATTATTGCATTCTTATTTCATCCAGTTCAGTTCTATATATAACTTGCTGAGCATTCTTTGGTTCACACTTGTTGTTTTTTTAAAATCTAACTTTTCAGTAATCTAGTTGGTGAGGCTTAGCTTGTGCAGTTCAGAAAGTGGAAAGAAGAAGCAGGATGCTGTTATGAAGCTGACGTGGATCAGGGTATTTAGATTTAAAGTTTGATTTGTTGTATGTATATATAGTTTTAGTAGTTATAGTATGTATTTGATTAGTTAGCCTGGTATACTTCTATTCGAAGTGATACCAGTGATTTTAAGTCTGTATAAAGTTTTGTATATAGAGTTGTATTTAAGTTGGATTTGGGTTTTCTTTTTTCTAGAACTGTAACCTAAGATCCTTAGTTGGTAGTTGGGGTCAAAGAGCTTTTGATTGAGTTTTTATTTTTATTTCAGTTTTATTTTGATTTCAGATTTTTAGTTTAGTATTCAGCAGGTTTATGTTGTATTTACGAATACATCATGGCCAATTTTTTGTTAGAATCATTGAGTTTGTTAGCGTGATGCCCAAATCTACTGACCCCGGATTTGGGGGCGTTACAAGTTGGTATCAGAGCGTAGGTTATAGTAAACTAGAAACGAGAGTGTGTAGGAATGTGTATAGTTAAGTAAGGAACGTCAGAGTTCATATAGGACTCGTGTTGGACTATTGGATATAGTACCAGTTAGTGAGTTAAGATGTGAGTGGTGACAGATAGTTGAGCGGAGTTGGGTAGAAACCCTTGAGGCTGTAGGTAGTGGAACCTTCAGAGTCTAGTGCGAGTGACGACGACGTATAGAATAGATAACTTTAGGACGTGTAGCAGAAGAGTCTAGATCGAATGACGAGTCAGCGAAGGAGCCGACAAAGAAGATGTACGTGGAGACCCTGGCAATACCTTCCTTTTCTTAATCAATATTCCTTTGATGAGTTTATTTTGACAATTGTTTTTTCCTGAAGTTGGATTTCCAGTTATGATGGGGGCTATAATGCCTATTTCTTTTATTTCTAAACCCTGTCAAGTTTGATACATGAGTTTCGAAATTTCTTCATCAGTGAATAATCCTATTGTTGATAGATCATCAATTCTTAGTATTGTGCCAGTCATTTCTTTCCTGATTATCTTTTTCTTCTGAAAAGTACCCATGGAATCCGTTTAGTTGTAATCCAGGGGTATGTCTGAGAATTTCTCATCAATTGATTGTTAATTCGATGTTCGAATCTTTTTATGTTTCTTTACTCCAACTGAGGTGAACAACCCTATTTATAGGGGACACAAGGACTGTTTGTCTGTGTGATAGCAGTCTGATGGGACGCCATCACTTGTGTGTTGTGAAGTACAAGAAGGTTAATTACCTTTAGTCATGTCTTGAATAAGGCACGCAACAAGGTTCATTTGATCATATTGATCACTCAGTAATCTTTCATTTCAAAGAATATTTGTTTGAAAACTCATAAATTAATTCTACAATTGTGGAACCTTTGCTACGATGTGAAATCGTTCTCTTCAAATATCATGAATCCTAATATCTCGAGTAGTCTTGAACGTATGCCAATCGAGTTTAGAATACTAGTAACACGTGACGTATAGTACTACAATTAGAGTTGTTCTATATAGAGAGACTAGTAGAGTAAATAAGTATCCAGAGTACAGATTAGTAGAGTTGCGGATGCAACCCGAGTTGGTAGAGTAAACCCCAGTAACCCTTCTTTACCTGATTCCGAGGTCGGAATCCTCTTAAGGTGGGTAGAATGTAAGATACCAGATTATTTTAGGATTTATTATTATTATTTTATTATTTTATTATGTTAATTAGTATTTAAAGAATAGAATTGGATTTGAGGATATCGTTGTGGAATTCAACGATATTTAGTATTGAGTTTATATGAGTATGTATTGAGTTATGTGTGCCAATGTGTGCCCCAGTATTTTATTGGTATTTTTAGTGCTTTAAAAATATTTAAATCAAGTATTATTGATCTTCAAAAATCTTTATTTATTATCGGAGGGCTTAAAAATCATGAAATCTTTTGTAAAATTATCTTTATATATTTATTGAGTTTTTAAAATTGTTGGGTGGATTAATTTGGGAGATTAAGTATTTTAAAATGATTTTAAGAGTTTTATTGTAATTAAAGGATCGAAACTTTGAAAATTCATATTTAATTCATTTTTGATCCGAAAAATATTTTAAAAATATGTGAGTGTTTGTAATTTTGTGTTCTACATTTTTAAAAATGAGAAGTTTTATATTTCATTATTTTCCCATTTAAATTCGATTTTTTAAATAGCTATGTATTGTGTAATCTCGAAAATGCCCTTGTCTTTTAATTCCTTAATTACCAAATTTTTCCCCCAATTTCATTTTGGAGCTGCTCTGTTTTCTTCTCTGTTTCTCTCGAGTCTTCTCGAGCTCTTGCAATCTCTCCCTCTAGTCTCTCACACTCCTTTTCAATCTCTCTCATTTCCGGTAGAAATTGAATCAGTGGGTGGTGTTCTCGACCTTTCCCTCTCCTCTATGTGCTCCTGTCGATCTGTGTGCGCCACCGTGCATGTGTGTGTGAGTGTAAACTGCCGAGTGTGTGTGTATGGGCTCCCTTTCGGTTCTAATGAAACCACACCACTGCATATATACGCACTCATAGCTGGGTACACGGGTTCTTGAAGCCAAACCGCCACTAAGGAACCCCTTTTCTTCTCCCTCCTGTCCACCCGTGTTGCAACTCCTTCCGAAAATTTTAATTTTCAATATCTTATTTCGAAATTCGATTACTGGTGGTTGTTTGCTGAATTGGGTATTGAAATTATGTTCCTATTGAAATTATGTTCCTGAGGTTCCTCTGTAGCTAATGAGTCGTTTTGTTTGGAATTTTATGTCTGGATTTTTGTTGTTCGTCGTTTTGTCCATGTGGTCGAAATTGGAGATAAATAAGCTTAGTTCATGAGGGTTTGTTTGAGGACTTTAATACTAGAATAAGTTTCTGAGTTTGGTGTGAAGCTGTTGAGTATATTTCCATAAATTTATGTATGATAATCGTGAGTTTTGGATTTTCGAGTTTTAGTTAAGGTTTGATTTCGTCGGAAAGTGTAATTAATCGGAGTTAACAAACTTTGGGCTGTTAGTAATGTTCCTGTGGTTTTGTAGCTTGTTAGGTGATTTTGAGTATTGATTGTTGGTTGTGATAGATTGCAAGTGTGGTTATAAATTTGTAATTTAAATTTTATTTTCCAAGGATGAAATTGGTTCGTATATGAATTATAAATGTTAATTGTTGTGTTATAGCGATTGTTAATAGTTAATTATCGAGAGTATTGTCTGTTATATGATTTAGTGTGATAGCTTGGTTTCTCAGAAGTTGATGTTAACTTATTTAGTTGGAATGTGATTCGTAAACATGTTATAAACTCAAATTATCCTACCTTGAGGATTATATGTTAATGGTTAAAGAAATGGCTATACGGCATTGATGTGATGGAATGGTAATTGGCTATAAAACTAATTATGATTAGTGATGATTGTTAGTTGTAAAGTGAATTATGAGTTGTAAGTATGAAATAGAATTAGTGGTAATTATTGAATGATTTGATTAGTGACTGGGTCGGTTGTATTCCGACAGGCTAGCCTATTTTATAAAGAAAGTCCTGTCCTAGTAATTTGATAAGAGTATGTATGAACCAATGTGTATATGTGAGATAATATAGAAACAAGTTGCTATTATATGCTGAGTGCATATGTGGATTATTTGATTCTACTATATTATTTTGAGAATGGAACCAGTATGTGCTATACGTGTTACTGTGTTTACACGAACTAGGAAATGTATGGGTAGACTAGAATAATCAGTAAGGTTTCTAGTGGGATGTGTACTGAAGTAGTGCCTTACCTTTATATAGGTACGAGTAGGAGGCGGGTTAAGAGCCTATACAAGAAATGGAGGGGAAATTTCGAGAAGAAGGATAATTATCGGAGACGAGTATGCTCGAGTAAAGGATGATAAGTGATAAAAGAAAGACGGACGTGTGATCGAATAAAGGTCAACGTATAAAGAAGTAGAGATGGATGTAAAGTGAATAAAGAATCGAGATGTTGGAATTGGAAACTACGTGAATCGAGGCAAGTGTACTAACCCTCGCTTATCGTTCAAGCGAGATAAACATGTTTCTATTCAATATAAGAATCCCATTCAAATCATTATTTCTAGTATCCTCTCCTTCAAATTATTGATAAGGATATATTTTATTCGTATATCATGTGGAAAGTAGAATTTCAGTTTTATTGCCAGTATTATTCTTTATTAAATATTGTCAGTAATATTCTGTTAAAGTTTTTGCTGGTATTGCATTCTTATTCCTTGTTTTAGTATAATGTTCTTAATGTATATAGTTTCACTGAGATTAATTGATAGTAAATTAGTTTAATGGAATTGGAAGAATTTTATAAAAATGTGGGCCAGCTTCGTGGTCAGAGTAGTAAAGGCCAATGTCAATAAGTGTCTAGTGAGGGATCCCAGAGTATTGTTTTCAGCTGGACTTTACGTGGCTGATCACCTGTAATGTCCAGAGTATGATGAAAACTCCAATTCTATTAAATGTTGTTTTTATGCAAATATATTCTTAGGATAAAATGTTTAAGTTAAAGTACATTTTCATTTCCAAGTATGTTGGATATAAAGTTATGATTTGAGTTAATAAATACTGTTAGTATAAAAATGGAAAGTTATTTATCCTAGTGTTTTGAATGGTGAAAACTAATTCACGGTTATTATGGTCGCTGTGGCATTTGTTGCGCAGTGATAGTAAGGACCGAGAATGAATTGAGATCTTCTTATTTATTCAAACTCATGATTGTCAGGCCGGTTAGGCAGCTAGGTGTGCAAACGCTTAGTGACATGAATGAAATTTGAGTAACTGAGAATTTCTTGGAGATTTTGTTAAAGCGATAGTTAAAGTATTTTGCAAGTATTAAAAGTATTGAATCTAGTATTACGAACCTTCTCAGTTATTAAATTCTGATTTTGAGTTATAAATGTTTTAAATGATATTAATCTTCTGTTAAAGTGAAGAATCCATATTTCAATTATAGTATTGATTATAAATTGGTGAGCATTCCTTCGCTCATATTTATTGTTCCTATTTCTTGAATTGCAATTATTGCATTCTTATTTCATCCAGTTCAGTTCTATATATAACTTGCTGAGCATTCTTTGGCTTACACTTGTTGTTTTTTTAAAATCTAACTTTTCAGTAATCTAGTTGGCGAGGCTTAGCTTGTGCAGTTCAGAAAGTGGAAAGAAGAAGCACGATGCTGTTATGAAGCTGACGTGGATCAGGGTATTTAGATTTAAAGTTTGATTTGTTGTATGTATATATAGTTTTAGTAGTTATAGTATGTATTTGATTAGTTAGCCTGGTATACTTCTATTCGAAGTGATACCAGTGATTTTAAGTCTGTATAAAGTTTCGTATATAGAGTTGTATTTAAGTTGGATTTGAGTTTTCTTGTTTCTAGAACTGTAACCTAAGATCCTTAGTTGGGAGTTGGGGTCAAAGAGCTTTTGATTGAGTTTCTATTTTTATTTCAGTTTTATTTTGATTTCAGATTTTTAGTTTAGTATTCAACAGGTTTATGTTGTATTTAAGAATACATCATGGCCAATTTTTTGTTAGAATCATTGAGTTTGTTAGCGTGACGCCCAAATCTACTGACTCCGGATTTGGGGGCGTTACATCACCTTCTTCGAGAGATAAACGAGAGAGGAGATATACATATATGTAAAGTGCATACTAATGATAATGTTGCGGACCCACTGATTAAGGCTTTGTCGCAGCAGAAGCATGAAGGTCACACTAGTTCCATGGGTATTAGATACATGGGCGATTGGCTCTAGTGCAAGTGGGAGATTGATAGTGTTAGTGCCCTAGAGACAATGTTATTGTGCTTCTAGAAAAGACTATTTTGTTATTTAATGATTATGTTCCATCGATTATCGTATGATTGATTTATTATGTCTTTGTTTACTGTGAAATAAATGTTAGAATAATAAATGTCCTTGGAATATGTAACACATATTTTATATCTTTAAGTATGTGACTTAAAAATGAGATTATATGAATAGTGTTTATATTCCTAAATATCCCTAATCGAGCATTAATAATATGGGACAGTTATAATGCATAAAGATTAGTATGTTTGTTAACTGATGACCACATCTCATTGGTCATATGTATAGTGATACTAAAGTCAAGAACATAGGTGCATGTAATATTCTACATGGCACTGGATAACCCACAGTGAGTTTCTACATGTTGATAATGTCATTTAGAAGACTCACAGTGATAATGGTGTAATGATCCTTAGACTTGAGATCATTATATTTCTATATGTGGATTAATATACTTTGACTACATTAAAAGTTACCTTTGACCGGGTGATGATAAAAGTGGACATCGGGTATATTATGAGTCGTATGAGAAATATGAATGACAAATATAGGATATAACCCTCCTATTATTAGGAGAGATATTATTGGCCTCTTGATTGAGTGAGACTATGAAAATGCATGGCCATGCTCAAATATTGATTTGTTTTTAATAGTCTACTCATTGATCAAGAAAACCCGGATTAAACGTTGAAGAGGATGACTAAATACATGCCTCGAGTTTAATCTATAATATTTGGTTAAAGGGATTATATTACACGGAAACATTTATCACGAAAGGTTTAATTGGATCACAAATTATTACTTTTACTTGGGTAGCAATAATGTATTACTAGATACCGCTCATTGTTTATAATTTTATTATTAGATATTAAAATTATTTCCAAAGTAATAATAACCTAAAGGGTCACACACTTAGAACGTTTAAAAGGAGTTTAATTTAAATTTCGAGTTTAAATTAAATAATTATAAATTCGAAATCGGTTATTTAATTAATTAAGCTGGACTTAATTAATTAGATCATAAATTGAATTTCATAATACTAACATAATCAGTTTTGGTTTTATGTGAAGCCCAAAACGAATTAGGGTTTTCAGCCCAATCTCTCCTCTATAAATACATAAGGATGTATTGTTTTAGGGTTATCCTTTGCAAAATTCGTTTTAGCAAAAACCCTAGAAGCTCTACATCAAGAGAGGTTAGAGAGAGAGAGAGATTTTGATGGTTGCTTTCGGCTAGTACCAACTCCGGTGATTGTAGAGACAGTCGGACATTCGTGTGGACTACTTTGGAGACGCAGATCCTGTTACAAGGGCTGTGTGGTGATTGCATCTTTGGACTTCCATCTTTCATACGTTTTAAAGCTTTTTAAAAGGTACTGATTCTGTTCTCCATAATCTGCTCGTCTTATACATGGATCTGTACTTGCCATGCATCTGTAAATTGTTGACAAGTTTGTTATATCTTTCAAACACATCTTGAATACTTTCATTGGATGCTGATCGAAAGTGTTCATACTCAGATGTCAGAATTTCTAGACGATTCTCCCTAACTTCCTCTGTTCCTTCATTCACAGTTTCAATGGTTTCCCACATTTGCTTTGCAGTCTTGCAGTTAATCACATGACTGTACATTACAGAGTCTAGAGAATCTATTAAGATCAGTCTTAAATTAATGTCAAGTCCAGCTTCCTCTCTTTCAACAAGAGTGAATTCAGAAGAATCTTTGTGTACAAACTTTGCAGGGGCAATAACTTTTCCATCAGTAACAACTTCAGGAATTAATCCAAAAGGTATTATTGGTCCTTCTGATAAGACTTTCATGTATTTAGGATTTGCAACCTCGAGGAACATTAACATTTTGTTCTTCCAAATATCATAGCTGTTTTTGTCATATATGGGAATTTTCACAGTTCCAACTTTAGAAGACATGATGAATTTTTTAAGAGAGTTAAAAAATTCGGGGATTATTTTTAATCGAGTAAAATGGAATCTTTGATTTATGTATCAACCAACCGGCTCGGATACCAATTGTTAGGTCCAATATGTTTGTAGAAGGGGGGGTTGAATACAAACAGTACTGTTTTATCGAAATTTGTCCGGATAATTTAATTTATATTTTAACAAATTTGAGCGGAATTAAATGAAACAAAATACAAGTTGAATATAAAATTATATTAACTTGAGGGGTTTGTTACAAATACAGTACAGAATTTATATCTAGTTAATAAAAACAAATTAGAAAATTCGACATGAATTTTTCTAGATTTGTTAATAAAAATCAAGATATAGATTAGGAGTAAAAACTCGCTAATAGTACAAGAGTATCAAGGAAATCAGTTCTATCGGATCAGATATTAAAAATAAGATGAACTTGATTTTCTATATATTTTTCTGCTTCTTGTGTTGTGTTCTTGATGAGAGAGAAAAGAGCAATCTGTTCTTGAATGTAATATTTTGATCTGTGTTTTGTCTTCTGTCGTCTGTCTTGATATATAATAATCCCTGCCTCTTTATCTTCAATTATAACTGTCAAGACAATCGGCAATACAATTTATTCTTCCAAGACAACCAATTTTGTACTGCCAAGACAATAGGCAATACAATTGTCAAGACAATCAGGTTCTTCCAAGACAATCGGCAAGACAATCAAATTCAGAGATCTTTGTCTTGCTTTATCAAAGATTATCATTCTGTCTGAAGCTTTTTCTTTTTGATCATTATCAAGACAATCTAATTTGAACTGCCAAGACAATCGTCAAGACAATCAAATCAGATTTTTATTCTACTTTTCAAAAGCTTTTCAGACATTATCATTATCAAGACAATCGGCAAGACAATCAGAAATTTTCTTGCTTTATTGATTTCTTCTTCAATACAATCGGCAAGACAATCTCCTATTGTCATGCTATTCTGATTTAAACCTTCAAGACAATCGGCAAGACAATCAGGGATTGTCTTGCTAGTTCATTTTTCAGAATTAAATTAAAATTGATTAATAAATAATCATTTTAATTTATTCTTACTTAAATAATTAATCAGATTTAATTAATCTAATAATTAATTTAATTAAAGAATTAATTCAAGATGAATTAATTAATTAATTAAATTGACTACTTGATTTAAATTAATTAAATAAGAATAATTATATATCCTTCAATTGACTTAATTCTTTTTTGAATCACTGAAAGTAATAAAGGAATACCACTGAACATTTTGTTGACGTTCCATGCACGGTCTGGTTCATGAACGACTAACTTCAATGACTGTCCTTTAATTTTTCACATTAAAAATGTGATTCATTTTTCTTCTCATTTCTTTCTCCTTCTTGTACTTCACTGTATACTGTCTGAACCTGTCACTCTAGAAATCTTTGTCTTAGAAATAAATCCACTTCTTTGATGCTATACTGAGGCTTGATCAGCAATCTGAACTTCTTCCAGTGTAAAACATCAAAACTATAGATTGACTTTAGGGTTTTTCTTCTGATAGATAGTACCTCCTGAGATTCCTGTGACAGTTAAAGTTATTTACTTATTACAAACTAAGCTTAAGTTGAGTTGAGTCCTCGAACTACAAATAGGCTGTGTCATATGCCTTTCAATATATATATATAGGCTAGCGTTCAAATAGAAACCAACCTTAGAATAGAAACTAGAAACCTACACTAAATAAATTATATTTCATTTATTTTAATGGCCCCGCTAGGGGCACCTTCACAAAAAACGTTTAAAATTCTTGGCTCTATTCAACAAAAACATTAAAAAAATAAAAATTTTTTTAAAAAAAGTTACTGTTCATGTGCCACGTCATCACGTGAACAGTAACTTTTTTTAATTTTTTAATTTTTTTAATTTTTGTTGAATAGAGACAATAATTTTAAACGTTTTTTGTATTGGAGTACCCCTAATTTGGTCATTAGATTAGCTTGAAATATTTAATTTAGATTTAGTTTCTAGTTTCTATTATAAGTTAGTTTCTATTAGAACAAGACCCTATATATATATATATATATATAGTATAGTATGTTAGTATTTTGTTAAGAATATAAGGAATAGTTTGCAAGTTATTGCTTCGTTAGTGCCTAGTAGTTTATTTTAGAGGCTTTTGATGGGACTGTACTGATCATTTGTAATGAGCTAGCCCATCTTTTTTTATTTTAGTATCACAATATTTCATACTACAGTATTTATATTTCATTAAGTCTGTAAAGGTCACGGTTGATAGAGTATATATTTATATGTATTTTATATGATTTTATTATCATATTTATTGTATTTTATAAATAACTGGATATTATTAATTAGAGTTTAATGTTTTATGATAGAAAATAAAGAATTCCCAAACATGGAAGGAATTGAGTTTATTTGGTCTTAAATTACAATAAGATTCGGATTTATTGGGCTGCACGCGCAACGATCACTGTTTGGGCCCTAACTTGAGTTCCAGACATCAGAATTGAGCGATCATACAGCCCAGGCAAAGCTAACGAAATTATCTACAACTCAGAGGTGATCCAACATCAATATTACAATTAGAGCAGCCCAGAAATAGGCCTGGAAGACAGACTACGAATTTTATGTTCAGATTTCAATTTGTTTTGGGAAATTACTTGTATTTTCTTGGAAAGCATTAAAAATTCTTTTATATTAGGTATACATATATCGTAGAGACATTAGATATCATACGATTATAACATAATATAGAATAGGATAGGATAACCATACTTTGGAGAGAAAAGGGAGGGAAACACTTTGAGAGGGAGAGGAAGAAGGAGTGGAGGGATTCATCCTGATTTCGAGAAACTTTTAAAGTTGTATTCTTCGCACTTAAATTCTTAAACTCATGGTTTGGGTTTTTAATTCATATTTTCTTTATCTTATCATGAGTAGCTAATCCCTTTATCCAAGGGTTGGGTAGTATTCGTTGACTTATTGAGTTTGTTTGATTGTATTTTGATTTTTTTGTTATTGTTAATCTGTCATTGAACGCTTTATACAATTAGAAGAATCGCGATCTTTTAGTTGAATCTCTAGGAATTATAACGAATCGGGAGAGGAATTGTAATTTTAGTACATGATATGATAGACACAATTTAATTATTATATCGGGAGATTGATATGTGAATTGTGAAACTGATAATCCTTGGTTCGTAACAGTCTATAGTTGTACTTTGATTTGACCATGGGATTGGAGTGGCGATTAAGGGATAATTGTAGGCACTATAATTTACCTTGGGAGAGGATTCTATAAACATTAGAAAGATTGTTTTTAACAAAACAAGAGGCACAAATTAGACATTCATGATAGCCAATTGAAGAAACCTAATTCTTGGATTATTTTCTCTCATATATATTATACAGTTTTTATTTGTTTATTAGATTATTTAGTAGATAAACACAAACACCCATAATATTTCATCACACTTCTAGATTGTAAGAGATAAAAGACTTGAAATTGGTGTTGATATCAGTCCTTCCCTGTGAACGAAACTCTAAAAATACACTTCAACAACGGTTTGCACAAGAATTAAGAAATGTGGTTGAGTAAGAATTTTAAATATTAATTCTACATGTATGAAAATTAATATTTCAAATTTATTATTATTTTTTATCGAAGACGTAAATCGCAATGAATCGCACCGTACCGCATTTTCACAATGTGCTTTATGCGGTTTTAAAATTTCGAGGTGCGGTTGCGGTTTAGAAATTTGACTAAACCTCAAACGCTTTGGGGAAAAACCGCACCGCGATCACCCCTAACTACGTTATGTGAAAATGACGTTGACGTCGTTACGCTTCTGACGAATGCGTAATGCGTAGCCCTTTGTGCGCATGAACAGTTAGTGGGTAAAAAAGACAAAAGTAATTTGATATAGATATTTTGGACAGTTTCCATTCAAAAGTGGTATAATTTGATCATTTTCTCAAGCTACCAAGTACCAACCATGTAAGGATCTGATATTTAAGCTGTCGACACAAAAATTAGAAAAACATTTTTTTAATTGAAAACATCTCCTCAGTTTTTTTCAGTTTACAAAATTACAAGTGAAAAAGACATTGGGGACCCACACATCTTTTTATTACCAAAGTACTCCTACATAATGTCCATGTACATTCAATAATTCACGCCATTTAGCAAACGAGTACTACAACTCCACTCGTCTACGCAATAAAAAACATGGTTGCTAAATGCAAATCAACTTTATTCTATACAGACTAGTATATTACTTTTATATCCTTTATCTGTTTGAAAGGAATGAAACCTAATAAATGTTTCAACGTGAAATCCTAGTACATGTTTATTGATTCATGCGTGTAAAAAACCTAATAAATGCTTCAGCGTGAAACCCTAGATGTTAACACATAATAATACAAACTACATATATCATATTGACTAGTGTCATTATAATCATGAGTCATTATTTTAAAATTAAATTTTTATATTTTAAAATTCAAACTACATATATCATTTTTTAATATTTTAGAATTCAAACTACATATATCATTTTAATATTTTAGAAACATAATTTTTATATTTTAAAATTCAAATTACATATATCATTTTAGTATTTTAGAAACAAAATTTTATATTTAAAAATTCAAATTATATATCATGTTATTAATAAATTTTATTTTTAAATAGATTATTACAATTATGAGTCATTATAAGATGTAATACTTATTTTAATATTCTAGAAACAAACTTTTATATTTAGAACTCAACCTATATATATCATGTTATTAATAATTTTTATTTTAAACGAGTAATTACATATATTAAACACATGACAAGAGCCGGTAAAAAAAAAACACATGACAAGAACATTTAATATATACACAATAAAAAATATTAATAATTATCAAATGTATTATATGTACTTGACTAAATTACATATTATATTTTATGGGTAAACATGCTAAAAAATTACTCATTACACATGTACATACAAAAAATCTCTAGCCCATGCCCATAGTACATCTAAAACTTACTGCTTTTAGTTGTATATGATGTATTTCTAAGTTTTGCATGGAAATAGATTCCGACCATAATATAAAGATAGGAGCCCAAACAAAAGAAAAAAAAATTGGTGAGATGCTATGTTTATTTTTACAAACAATAATTTTGCTCACCGAAAATTCTTCTTTGTCATCCATGGTTAAACAATAATTTGCCTGTGAATAAAAAAAAATTATACAACACGTTAGTCTATAATTTTAAATCATGTAATTAAATATTGTACTTTAGGGTTTGAAAAAAAACCTAAAATTTTAATAGAGGTTGGGAATGCCTTTACACCTTGTTGTATACAAAGTTATTATTTTATCTGTAATGTAACAAAAAAAAATGTTAGTCATAAATATATAAAATAAAATACAATAATGCTTACTTTTTAAAATTTTATAAAAATTTAAAAGAAATTAATATACTAATATTTAGTATACATCTGATTTAAACAAAATATACTACTTTATATTATATTATTTTTTAAAAATAAATATTTTTACTTATTAAACTAATAAATTTTAGTAAAGTGAATATTTGTAAATTATTTTTTAAGATAACATGAAAAGTATTGAAAAATAAAATGAACTTTCAATACATAATAAAAATTTTAAAAAACTGATGCTTACATTAGGGTCAAGCAGGATGAACCGTCTTCTCAGAGAGAAAAATTATCTTTCCTACACAAGTTTATCAAACACGTGATGTTTTTAGGTCGGTGATGTCTTCAGGTAAGTGGGTTGTTTAGGTTATTTTGCAGTATGAGTTGATAGACACACTAACAGTGAGTTGAGTTGATGGAGTTAACTGGTTGAAAGGTTAGCGTCAAAAAATGATACTAAGCTCTATTTATATACATATATACTGGAATATGAAAATTTTAACTATTTATTTTAATAATCTTGATAATATAAATTAAATGTATCCATACATGAATGTGAATGTAATATTAAGTACAATGTATATTTTAAATGAAAATATAAATGTACAATGTATATTTTAGATGAAATATGATTTTAAAAAAATAAGATATAAATGATAAGAAATAAATTAAATGTATATTAACAAATACAATGTACATGAGAAATAAGTAAATGTACAATGCACAGAAAACTAGGTATACATGCACATAAAACTAGGTTATACGTACACTTTAATTAAAGAAATAGAAAGGGCAATAAAATAACTTTGGTAAATTGCATTGAGTAATTTGTTTTGCATTTAGCAACACTCATAAAAAACACGAGGGAGGGCGGGCACCTAAACAGTCAAAAGGCGAGCAGAGGAGGGGGCGTTAGGTCAGAGTTCATCTACAAATGTCTGACCGATTTGTCTTTCTTTTTCTCTCTTTCTTCGCACTACACACCACCACCACTTAAAGCCCCTTCACGTGTTCCCCCATAACACATTTTCTATACACACACGACACACACCTATACACACAACATCTCTTTTCTCCTCTCTTTGTTGAAAAGCTTAGTTGAAAAGCTTTTTCCCAAAATTAAAGTAAAAAGGCGTACTCTTAAACGGAAATTCGTACTTGAGACGTCGTCGTTTAGATGAACTGGTGATCATTGAGCGATCTAGGGTTTTTAGTTGTGGTTTTTGATTAGGTTGATATGGCGGACCGGAATTTAGCTCAGGGAGGAGCTGAGCTGAGTTCCGATGGGAGAGAGCAAGAGTTTCAGCCGATTGTGGTTGGACTTGCGGCGGTTGGAGTTAGAGAGGATGTGGCGGAGGTGAAGCGGAAGAGAGGTAGGCCAGCGCGTAGTGGTCAGGTGAAGGCGGTACCGCCTTCGAAGAAGCAGAAGGAAGATGAGGATGTTTGTTTTATTTGTTTCGATGGCGGTAGTCTCGTGCTTTGTGATCGCCGGTGAGAATTTCGTGTTTTACGCGGTTTAGGTTTACTAATTGTTTCTCAATTTTGGTAGTTATATTTGTGTATATGCATAACTACATTGAAATTAAAGAAGTATTTACAGTAAATGATGTTGGAGATTCGAAATTTAAAAAAGATTAAGTTCATTTGTTTATAATTCATGAGGGAAGTAATTAACTCTCTGCATTTAATGGTGAGGAGAAGCTGAAAAGTAAAAAAGTACATTATAATTTGCAGCTTAGCACACAAAGATTTGCTTCATTAATTAGGGTTTCTATTGTGGTTTAGGAGTTGTCCCAAGGCATATCATCCTGCATGTATCAAGCGGGACGAGTCATTTTTCAAATCAAAAGCCAAGTGGTACTGTGGTACGTTGCTGCTATTAATGATTCTTTATTTGCATTGTGCTGCTATGATTGATGTGGAATAATACGTGTTTAAATGTATATATTTATTGCTAGGGCGTAGAGCTTTTGAAGATGTTGCAACATTTTAGTTAGTTAAAAAGTTAGTAGGTTTATATATATTCTCAAATATATGATTCATACAATTTTATAATGTTGCCTTGCACGTAGACCCGCAATTTTGTATGCAACACGGAAACGACACAAAAAATTTAGGTTTTTGGTTAAGAAGCACATACACAAAAGTACGTGAACTGATTTAGTTAATGCCGTTTTTCCGGAACACAAAAGTAAAGTACAGAGATGATTTAGTTAGTGTCGTTTTTTTAGCACAAAAAAAACTACACAAACGGATTTAGTCTCGTTTTCAGTTTACATACATGACACAACAATAACACAACATATTTATAAAATTATAATCTTATAATACTAAAAATAATGGATGTTGAAACTTTGAAAGTAATCATTATTAGAAAAAACATATAAACAATAAAATTATAATAGAAGTCTCATTGTTATTAAATAATAATTTTGTTTTTATTTAAACAGATGACACGAAACAAAACAAGTACAGTAACTCCTATAGTGTATTTTGACATTTGCAACAGCAAACATAAAAAAACAACACAATTGACAGGTCTACACAATATCATGAAAACAGGTTGAATATGATTAGATAGGATTACAATTGTTGCCATGTTAAATTAATTTTAAAATTAAATAATGTAAAAAGGGTTGTAAATTGTAATAACTTTAGTTAATCCTCAATGAATAAATACCCTTGTTATATTTATTCATCTGAAATGCACTTTTTCTATTATGTTGTGATCTAAAAATAATATTAATTTATTAATTTATTTATTGAGTTTCTATTTGTTGCCTTTTTAAACACAAATGGAAAATTTTCGATTTTCCAGAAAAGGTTTTGTTCCCTAGTGCATCAAATCTGAGGCGAGCCACGACATTTTAGAACACCACCTCAGGAATAATTTTTTTTTTTTACCAGTTCTTAGTAGTTAAGGTATTATCTTTTTGATTCTTTGATAATTAAAACCATTTTTCGAGGACATGTCCATATTCAAACATTGGATGAAAAGACGGTCGATTAAACTGAGTAGCCTCAATTATTCTGGACAAGAAAAATTGTAGTCTTGTTATTATCCGATAAAAATTATAGGAATTGAGTGAGCTTTTAAATCTCCATTTTGAACCCTTCTATGTAATGTAGATTTTGCTACGTTTATGGCCGCCAATAAGGAGCGAATTCATCTGTCCTTCTTTGAAGAGGAATTTGTTGAACTTGATTAAGTTTACCTTGTACTTCTTTTCAACCATCGTGACCTTTCTAGCTCGAAGATACATCCATCAAACTCTTAGTTGCCACATCCTTTGTTTGCTTCCAAATTTGTCGTATAGTTCTTTTATATTTTTCAAACTTTAATGCCACATCATTCATAGACTTGTAACTAATTTTCAATCTTTACTTTCCTTTACAGTAATTGGTAAAAAATTTCCCTCTCCTATTTTTTTAGGGTTTTCATCTTTTATAAGTAAAAGGTGAATATGGTGCATTTAATTGTATGGTGTATATATTTAATATGAAATTTAAACAAGGGTTGAAAATAATGGAGGAAAATATTGGCATTTTTTTTGGTTGAAAAGTAAAACCGATAAGTATAAAAAGATCGAGGGAAATTTTGGCTAAATAAATAAATGGAGGCAACTCTTAATTTAATGACTTAAAGAAATTTGAAGAATTAATAAACTAATACTACCACTTACCTAGAGGCTAGATAAATTCAAAGTGATCGTTCTAAAAAATGTTGAACATTAGGTAGATATGATTTAATGAATATCAGTATTATTGACAAACTTAAGGGGATTTTTATTCTTTAACAGTAAAAACTAATTAGGACGTTTATTGAGGAGGGAGTAATAGTTTTTTTTGTCAACATTATAAAAACTATTTTATAATTTTTATTACAATATTAAACAGTAGTACTAAAAAAAGTTATTAAATAAATATTAGTTTTGTTAGTATGAGGTTTATATGAATTGGGAAAGAGAGAGAATTAGTTGTGGTGTAATTAATATCATGTCATAAATAGGGTAAAACAAATTAGGTATGTTAAGTGGTTAGTTTAAATTAATTGATGTATAAGAAGATAGCATGATGTAAACAACATGAATTAATGAGGAGTGTTAAGTAACCAGTCCATCTAAAACCTTAAGGTGTTAGAGGAAGGTCCAACTGGATCTTTATATTATATTCTAACACTCCCCCTCACTCGAAAGCCCATTTTTGGGTCGAGAGTGGATCACGGCTGATCATCTTTGGAGCATAGATTGCCTTCGTGTCCATATTAAATATTGAGAATATTGGGGGTGACAGGGAGTCGAATATGAGTCTCCCGCCAAAGTGAGCTCTGATACCATGTTAAGTAACCAGTCTATCTAAAACCTTAAGGTGTTAGAGGAAGGTCCAACTGGATCTTTATATTATATTCTAACAAGGAGAGATAGGCGAGATGATATTGTGTGAGAGAGTGACGTGTCCAACAATGTGGCTTGTTTATTTATAGTTATAGTTGTAAAGAACCTGTACTCAAAAATGCTGTAATTAATCCTTTCGTTGCCAAAAACGTTTATCTACATCATGTGATCACCTATCTCCAATGAAATTTTTAAAAGGAATACCAAAAGAGTAGCCATGACTAGGTCATTTACATAAAGAAAAAAGTGAAACACTAACAATTATTCATCCTTTTATCTTTATCTTAGTAATTTTAGGAAGTATCAGTATTCAAGCTTTGACTAGTGTGAAATCTGTATTTTATATTTGATTTTGTTTTAAGGAGCTTCCTTCTGTCTTTATGACACCTTAATCTACTTTATAATTGTTTATCAATGTGCCCTCGAGATTCGGAAGTCAGCATAAGACTTACTAGATTAGGAATCATTATATCGCTAGATTTAATTTCCAGTTGTATTTTTATAAGTAATTTCTAGGATTTTTGGCAACAATATATTTATTCATATAATGACTACTATTCTACTTCATATTACAATAATAATTTTTATTCTTGTAGACCATTAATTATTAGCTACCTTGTTTGTCTATTCAGCATTCAGCTATCATTCTTTTCATGGTATTCAGTATCTAATATTCACTTAGTTTGGTACACGGGTTGTTTTCGGATTATTTTGTATATTATAGAGATGCTTTACCACTATTTATTATAGTGACAAGGACTTGCCATAAGTTATATTGATGTTGCAAACCTCCCACCCCCGGATCCTATTACCGGTGCTTAAAAGGTTGAGTTTACCGGTTGCATCATATTCTATTTTTGACATGCAATTATGTTTTTATATTTGTTGGTTTGTTTCAGAGTAAACGACACTTGATATTTTAATTTGTAAATCCCATTCATGTCGTTTATAATATTTTGGTGGTGTGTGAAATTCAGGGTGGCACATATGTAGTGTATGTCAGAAGGCAGCTCATTATATGTGTTACACATGCACTTATTCATTGTGTAAGGGATGCACAAAAGATGCTGCATACTTGTGTGTGAGAGGAGATAAAGGATTTTGTACAACTTGCATGAGAACTATCATGTGGATTGAAAAAAAAGAGGAAGGGAACAAGGAACTGGTAATATTTTTTTGCCATTGCTTACTAGAGCTATGTCCTCACCTACAAAGTCATTGTAGATTGGTCAGGAATCAATGCGCAGGTGTAAATGATATTGTCCTTTACGTCTGTACTACTCCTTACTACATTTGGAAAGAAATTGATAATGTAGGAAAATATAAATATAGGAAAGAGACATAAATAAGAGAAGCCAAAATGAATCCTTGTCATTAGATGCCTATTGGTGTCTTATCTTATGTAACGATTAGAATGACATACTGATATTGCACTATTCTTCAATTTAGAACTCCTCGGGTTTAGTGTCTTATCTCTAGTTTATCTGTCAATGAGCCGTATTCTTGGACTTGTAGTTTGATATAACACCAATTGTCTTATTTGGATACTTTTCAGGCTCACGTGGATTTTGATGACAAGGGTAGTTGGGAGTATCTTTTCAAAGTATATTGGTTATACTTGAAAGAAAAGCTTTCTTTAAATTTGGCAGAGCTTTCCCAAGCAAAGAATCCATGGAAAGAACCTAGTACAATGATATATCAGGGACTAGTTCCGGCTGTTACTGGTGGTACAAACAATGTCAAGAACTCTCCTTCGGACAGGTCTTTCGAACACTTAGAGCTGAATAGTTCCTTAACAAGAAAGTGCAAAGAACCACTGAAGAGATGTAACGAAGAAACTTTGATAATAGAAACTCCAGCTAACAGTGGCAAATCTTTAATGGGCTCTACCGACTGGGCAACTAAAGAGCTATTGGACTTTGTTGCTCACATGAAGAATGGTGACACCTCTGTACTGTCTCAGTTTGATGTTCAGGAACTTTTGTTAGAGTATATAAAGAGAAACAATCTCCGTGATCCTCAGCTTAAAAGTCATATTCTATGTGATTCAAGGCTCAAACTTTTGTTTGATAAACCGCGTGTGGGTCATTTTGAAATGCTAAAGCTTCTTGAATTTCACTTCCTCATTAAGCAGGAAGCACCAAAGGATGTTTTCATTCAGGGAGGGGTAGTGGATGTCAATGAAATACACGAACTAGCTCAGAATAATGTCGATAAGTTGATGGGAAAAGATAAGAAACGGAAAACTCGTAAAAAGGGTGAAGAGCTACCACCGCAGACTAATCCCAATGAATATGCTGCAATTGATGTTCATAATATTAATATGATATATCTGCGGCGTAGCTTGATGGAGAATCTTATTGAGGATAAGGAAAATTTCCGTGATAAGGTAGTTGGCTCGGTAGTAAGAATAAGAATATCTGGTGGTGAACAGAAAAATGATTTGTACAGACTTGTCCAGGTTGTAGGTATACATGAATAACTTTTACAACACTTAGTATTTGGTAGTAAGTTTTTTTTAATAAATGTATATAAACTGATTTTTTTCATTTATTATGGATATCATCATCTAGGTGTAACTAAGGTGTCCGTACCATACAAGATTATCAACAAGATGACAGATGTCATGCTTGAAGTGTTGAATTTGGACAAGAAAGAGATTGTCTCAATTGCTGCAATTTCAAATCAAGATTTCTCTGAGGTGACAACATATATTTTTCTAGTCTTGCAAAGAAAACATGCAATTTTTTACAGTAAAGACATATTGAGGACTGTATACATTGTGGATATCTTTTATTTCCTTTTTTCTTCCTCTTTTAATTAAATGCAATCTGACAGGACGTCTTGCATATTGTTTAGCATGTATCTATTCCTTTCAGTGTGCCGTGCAGCTTGCAAGATTGCAAGAATGCATGTCTGCAAGTGTAGTGTTCCCTTCAAAGCCGCTGTTACTAACTTTTGAGGTTTCCACGCACGCGCACACACACACACGCACATTAAATGCTATGCTTGATGGTATTCAACCATTAAATGCTAAAAACTCCTTTTTAATTACCAATAAGAATTCCTTCTTAGCTGCATGGGTGGATGTTTTGTAAGTGTCCGCTATGCTTGATGGTATTAATTATAAATTGTCTTGGATCGTTTATCCCATTATTCCCGTTATTCCCGTTAATTCATAATGCTTCATTTCTAGATGCATGCTTATGGTCCAGATATACCATATTGGTAACTGGAGCACATGGCATAACGTATATAACTGATAAAACTTTTTGTTCCTCTTCCCCCCCCCCCTTCCTTTTTGAGTGGCTTTTAAATTTAAGATCTCCACTGCGCTGTCAATAGGTTATCATTGTTGCGATTACTAATAAGCTCTTCCTTTGGCTCAAATTAGTATTTTCAATTGTTCCTTCTTCTCTGCGCTCGTTAATTTAGTTTGATAAAATACATATAGTATCCATTGGTATTGAAATCAACTCAAAAAAAGGTATACACAATTTGTATCTGTTTTATTTATTGAAAATGTAATACAAAAATTATGTCCAGTCAATTATCATGATTATAACACTAGAGAATCACTTGCTTATCTGTAGCTATATTTAGCATAAAACAGGCATAACTTGGTTATCTGGTATTGACACACTATACCTTTTCAGGATGAATGTAGACGCCTAAGGCAGAGTATAAAATGTGGGCTTGTAAAACGATTCATTGTAGTAAGTTTGGATGTTGAAGTATTATTAGATTCAAGAAATCATTTTTGTTTCTTTGTTTGATTTCTCCACTGAAAATATATTTTGTGGTAGGGTGAGATTCAGGAAAAAGCATTAGCACTCCAATCTGTGAGGCTCGATGATGTAAGTAACTTGGTTTGTAATTCTGTTCCATGACAACTTTGTATCAAGCTCTATACTCTTTTTAATATTTTGCAGTACAATTGCAGCTTTCCATGTCATCAACTTTGGTGTTGTTACATTTAAGTTCTGTATTATTTTATCCTTGAGTTGCTCTTGTACTGTTATTTTTTATGACTCCCACTGTTTGATCTTTTTCCTTTCATTGCAGTGGTTGGAAACAGAAACATTGCGGCTTAATCATCTTCGTGATCGAGCAAGTGAAAATGGACGCAAAAGGGAATATCCTTTACTGAGTTTGTAGATTGTCATATAAATATCTCTCGCTATTATGATGCTTATATATAAGACATTTTTTAAGGCGACAAGTAACCACTAACCAGGGAATGTGCGGGCATTAATGTGCACAGTCTTACTTGCTAAGGGTTGGTAAACACAGATTTATGCACAAATCAAGTTGAAATGCCTGTTGGGTATGAAGGAACTGTACTTGTCCCCAGAATACAGTTGTCCGTCCACTTTAGAAACCAGTCTCTGGTACAAAGTTAATAATGAGATGATCAAGAGAAAGTCTCACCAATAAAGCTGATATTGAGTGATTATAGTTATGGTATTATAACTCAACTGTTCCATTTGTGTTAATTCAATCTATAATCTTTGCAGCATCCTGTTTATGTAAGAAGTATATACATGTACCAACATGTTTGTCTAATTATAAATATTATAACTATGTGTCAAGTAGCTATATTTTGGAGGAAGTCTATTAAGTTACTTATGTTCTTTAGAGAGTCTTTCATGGGTTCCTTTGCACCTTGTCCTTGCTCTGTCTACTTACATTGTGACTAGTATCTTAAGACTGCGGTCAATAGCATTTGCATGGCTGTATATATTTAGGTAAAAAAAACTATATTGTTAATGCTGCATCACTACAACACCTTGTGGCTCCTTTATCTAAGACCATGACATTTATCATGCCACATTACTGGCCAATACCCTAATCCTTTACAAAAGAGGTAATTTAACAAATTGTCTTTGTTATAGCTTAGATCTTGTATATAGAAATGGTGGAAGGGTCTGACCATTACATATATTAGATTGTTCTCCATATATTCTTTTACTACACAGGAGCGGAGATATAAAGTTTTTAGTATTGATAGGAACTAGGAAGTGCGGGTGATTCCGGAAGACAGTGACCTGATCTTCATCACTTGCATTGCAATTATTAATGAATTTTTATAGTGTCCTTAACTAATTTCACGCTTAGAGAATGTGTTGAGAAATTAGAGCTTCTGAAGACACCAGAAGAACATCAGCGTAGATTACACAAAATCCCGGATGTACATTTAGACCCAAATATGGATCCTGATCATGAATCTGAAGAAGAAGCTGAACAACTTGAAAGCCAAAAACGAGGTTCATTGTATTGCCTAATAAATGATTTTATATACCTCTATTGATGGGATATTATTTATTGAGTGGTGCTTTCAACTTTGCAGCCCAATATGTTAGGCCTAGATACTCTGAAAAGACAGAAGGCGGCAAGCCAGTCTCTTTAAGGAAAAATGTTGGTATAGCTGACACTGGTAGTAGGGCATGTAATGTCCCGACTCCTCCGTCTGAACAAAGAGACATGTCAGCTGGATCATATCCAAATATTGAAGAGAGCGCTGCCGAGGCTCTGCAGAGATTGAGTGAGGGAATAGATGCATGCAGATCGAACAGCTGGGAGAGGCCGAGAAACGAAGTTTCTTGCCTTGGTCTGGGGACTGGTGGTTTGAATAATCAAGCAGTAGGGATTTCAACTATTGCGTCGAGAACATTAACTCCACCTTCCTCCGTGGGGAACACTCCATCTGCATATAGCAATGAAACCAAACTTTGGCACTACATAGATCCTAATGGTAAAATTCAAGGACCTTTCTGTATGTTGCAGCTGCAGAAGTGGAGTACAACTGGATACTTCCCCCCTGATATGAGGATATGGGCGGGTGATAGGCAGGATAACTCCATACTTTTGACTGATGCATTAAAGGGACTATTTCATAATGTTGTGCCTTTGCCAAATAATATTTCTGCGAAGTCTCAAGAAGTTGGAGTATCCCCTGATAGTAAATTGCACAAGTCTGATGTAGTGTGGACTGAGAATGCAAGTACCAGCAGAGATGGTAAGCAATCTGATGGGAACTGGCATGGTAATATTGCAAGAACTAATTGTACTAGTAAAAGTGAACTATCAAGGAACGATGGGTGGGACTCCCAGTCTTCTGTTTGGACTGCACCAGTTGTAAGTTGCGTCAAGGAAGAACTGCTTGTAAGCTGTTCAAAGGAACCAGACTCAATTATGGGTGTTAGTTCTTGCTATAAGCAGCCCCCAGTGCATAGTCCACCATCATCAATTACACTTGTTGGGGGGGAAAATATGACTCATTCAGGTGACAGAATGAATCATGAAGTCAAAGGATGCAAGTTGGAACCTGAAATTGAAAATCAAAGTTCAAGTGTAGCAACAGTTAGTAAGAGTTATGGAGAACACATTCGAGATGACCACTCCAACAGTCGATGTCTCTCGGGTCAATCTTCGGGTGATAATCGAAGAAATTCACCCACTGATTCTTCTTCAAATACTATAAAATTAAACTCCATGCCCTCTCTGACCAATTCGAATGTAGCTCCTGAACAAAATGGCACATCGAATGTCACAGATGTGCATAGTCCTTCAGGAAAGACGAAAAGTGAAAAGTATAAAGGTGATACCAATGAAAACAAGGAGTCCATCTCGTCTACTGTTCATATTAAAGACTCGTGTTTTCCAGATCTTCCAAGTCCCACACCAAAGGCAGGGATTGATTACCAAATAGGTTTAGCTGATGAAACCAGGCAAGCTGTGTCATTAGATCTCCCTTGTCAAGATTCATGCCCTAATTGGGGCAACACCTCCAATGTAGTAGTTGGGGAATTGCAACTAGATGATATATCTGATGATTGGGGCGGTTACTCCCCTACTCCGGTAAAGCATTCTGTTGATGAATGGGATCCCAGAATTTCTTTCCCGATAAAACCAGCTCAAGGACTTTGTGATCATGTCGCTACAGCTACATCTAGAGGCGGAGAACTTGATTTTTTTCCTACATCCCATCCGGCATCTTGTTTATCGAGTTGGCAGACGGATGTTGGAGAACAAATTGAGTTTAGCACCTTGGCTGAGGAATCAGTGTCAGATCTCTTGGCTCAAGTTGATGCGATGGAGTCACAGTGCGACTTGCCCTCACCTACATCAACAATGAAGTGTGGTGAGGATCTCTTAATTTAATTTAAAGTTAGCCATACATGGTTTATATTTACCAGCTTACTACTTGGTAAGCATTTTCATTCTGTTATCTAATTCACCATGGGTAGTAAAATTATTAGTAGTGAAACTTGGCTGTTAACATATTGGAACTGTGAGTATATTTTATCATTGATAGCAGTGCTCCTTAAAAATCTCATACTCATAGAAAAGGTTCCAGTACCTTGAAAATATGTTTTGCAAAAATATATGTTACCGCGCCTTGACATTTGGGATTCATGGTTCTTCTGTAGCTTGTCCACTGAGTTGCTGCACTTTGATAATTATTAAGGTTTAGGATACATTATGATCATACATAGAATATGACTTGTTAGGGCACATTAAATAGATTATTATTTGTTTTTATTTCAACAGTAACCAAATCTTTTCATGCATATTTCACTTTCAGGGATGAATTCAGAAGCCTGCTTCAAACAAACAGATGCTGTCGTGCAGAAGAGTTCACCGCCGTAATCAACATGCCAACAATTTCTTTCCAGCCATATATTTCTCAAATATCTTTTTGTCACATATAACTGGTTGTGGCCCTCTATGCAAACTACAACAGAAACCGGGGGATTTTCGGACAGGAACACCCTGGAGTTTTAGCAATACCAAAATGGTAGTAGATATATCACCAATTGTTCTACACAAACATGAAGAAATTGAAATGACCCATTCTTTATTCTCGAACAGAACACTCTTCCAAACTTAGTATACTACAATATCATATCAGTGAGTAGCAACCATCTCACAATTGTGAGATTAGATCTTCCTTTGCTTAGCTATTCCTCTTCTTTTTTTTTTTTTTATCTCTTTTCAATGTAATTTAGTGGCCGGAAGTGGATATGCTGATGTATTCCGATCATTTCAATGATTCGATAAAAATTTAGCTCGGACATCATTTAAAGATAAAATTTGTTAAACTGGAATGTTGAAAGAAACCAGGGACATACGTAGTCAATGAATCTTCAGAAACAACATAATCTTCAGAAACAACATAAAAGTTAAAAGTACAAGTTTGAAATGGCAAGGGCGAAGATATGTATATGTGGCTCGCTTACTGAGCCATAACCCTTGTAAATATCTTTTTTTAATACATGTGCAACTGTGCAAGATCACAAAAACACCGTTCCAAAAGGGTAAAACCCAAGTTTAAAAAAAAAAAAAGGGTAAAACCCAATTTACCATTGACAAAAGAGTTAAAACAGGTTCTGGTCATAAATTATTTAAATTATTATAAATTATGCAATACGAATTAAATTATTTAAAGGAAAACAGGTGTCATATGTAACTATCATTTTTGTGATAATAAAAGAAAGAAACATTTATTCTTTTGACATTAATAGAAACAAACATTAGGACTGAAAACGAATTTGAGTAATTCGGATTCGAAACGTTAAAAATAAATATTATTAGTATTCGTACAATAAACGAGCGAATTCGAATTTTATAATTCGAATGAATATCGAGTCAACTCTTACCACTTCTGTATTCGTTCATTTTTATACAGAATAACTCGAATAATTTTAGAGTACTCGATAATGTATTTATCATACGTATTCGATTAGAATTTGTAAGTTATGTATATATTATATAATATATTTAAAAAATATACAAAAGTTATATTCTACAAATTAACATATTTTAGTTTTTTTTTAAATAATTGATCCAATATTCTTAATTTTTTAAGATTAGTTTATAGGAATTTGAATATATAAAAACGAGTAATTGTTACTCAATCGAGTCGAATCAAATCGTATACGAACATTCATATTCGAATTAGAGCAAATTATAAATATATTAATATCTAATCACGTTACTTTTCGCACATATTCGTCGGCACATTTTCGACTTGTTTTCACAAACATTACTTGCATTTGTGTATAACACTATAACTATAACACATTTGAATATTCATACAACTACTCAGGGTTTGCTCTTCTCCCTGGTGATTCCACAACACACTTTCCTAACAATCGACGCCTGTCACACAAATTATCCCGAAATAATCAAAAATTCACTAAGCATACTGCATTATATATTAAATTATCTATGAATCCATGGCGACATCGACATTGACACCGATGCAGAGATACGCGGCAGGAGCTCTGTTCGGTCTGGCATTGCACCAAGCTCAATCACACCAGACTCGCCCTCTCGATTCAATTTCCGATGATGAAGACGACGATTTTGACAGCACTGGTAGCAGCAAGACCACGACTGTTTCAGTCTCCTCTAACCCCGAGCTTTGGGTTAACGAGACCTCTAATCTCCTCCGCCCTATCTTCAGGTCCTTATTCCATCATTATGTATGCAATTTATCGCGTTCTAAGAAAAACACATTTTACGGTTTTTTAAGAGTGCAGAACAATTGTTCTCATCGGAATCACTCCTTGTATGTATGCAATGCAGTTGTAATTGAGAATGTTTTTACTGTAGTTTATAGCGTTCTGTGGAGGACAAATTTTACGGTTTTTTAAGAGTGTAGAATAGTTGTTCTTACCGGAAATAGTCCCTATATCTGTCTGCAACTTTAATTGAGAATGTGTTTAGAGTAGTTTTAATATGTTAGTTTGAACTTATATTACTCGTTGACTTTGTATGATGTTGTTAGTTGATTTTCGAGTAATGTTAGGGTTTTGAGATGAATTGTTTGTTTGATGGGATTAAGTTATTTTAATGTTGTAGATAAATTTGATTAATGTGAGTTTTGAATTAGTATTGTATGTTTCTGTGATCAGTTTTTTAGAAATTAATGATCAAGCCTGGCCTGGACTTGAGGAAACAGCGGGATCTCCTTCGGGAACTCATCACGTTGGAGCTGTATGTTCTTATATCTCTGGTTCTATAGACACTGTTTTGTTGTCTTTTAGGATATGTATGTGTTTGATAGGATGTTAATGTGAAAAGCGGATTGGTTATTTCGTAGTTAGCAGAGAAACCAAGTGTTGTAAACGTAGGAAATTAGTTGCCTGTTTTCTTTATCTGGGCAGAATACTTTGTGCTTCTCGTGATAGAAAATGAATTTTGGTAATGTATTTTTTTGTCGGAAAACTATGAACAATGATAATGCATTTGGTGTTGTTTATGGTAAATAACATGTTGCATACATGTTACAACAGTTCATAAGATTGCTTGCCGATGATAGTGATACTTCTTCAGAAATGAAGGATCGGGAGTATGGATTGTCAAATGCTGTTAGTAGTATGGCAGCAAGCATGGACTTCTCAGAGGAAATGGCATTTTATAAGGAAAGACATCGTGAATATGAACAAGAATGGCGCGACAAATTTTCAAATCCTGTCCAACCACAGCCTGAGGTGAAAGACAATGGTCGTGAAACTGAAAAGCAGGATGCGAATGACCGGGAAACTGATAAGCAAGATGCAAATGGCCGTGAAACTGATATTCAGGATGCAGATAGCCGTGAAACTGATAAGCAGGCTGCAAATGGCCGTGAAACTGATGAGCAGGATGCAAATGACCGTGAAACTGATGAGCAGGATGCAAATGACCGTGGAACTGATGAGCAGGATGCAAAAGAACATGAAACTCATGAGCAGGATGCAAATGACCGTGTAACTGATGAGCATGATGGAAATAACCGTGAAACTGACGAGCAGGATGCAAATGGCTGTGAAACTGATGAGCAGGATGCAAATGGCCGTGAAAATCATGAGCAGGATGCAAAAGAGCATGAAACTCATGAGCATGATGCAAATGACCATGAAACTGATGAAAAGGATGCAAATGACCGTGAAACTGATGGGCCTGATGCAATAGGCAGGCCATCTATCATGGCAGAGGCATCTATTGGGTCTGGCAAGAGATCGGATGCAAAAATCTTTGAAGAGGTTACACTGCTTGATCACACAAGGAAAGTGGCAGTTCTATTTGAACTTCTCACAGCCTGTTTGGCGAAAACACCTGAACTTGACAAAAACGCAAAACGACGAAATGACTATGACGCTCGTCACCGTGTGGCTCTGCGGTTGCTGTCAACTTGGTTCGACATTGAGTGGATAAAAATGGTTAGTTCCTCATATTTATCCAGTATTGTACTAAGCTGTTTCATGTATTTGGTGAATTTGATTCTGTCCCTTTTTAGACAATAGATGATAAAATAACTCTTTGTTCAGCCATCAGTTTAAGTTTACTAGTGGGGTATATCTCTGTGGACTTACCGGGGGGAGGGGGGATGATGAATGTGTCAATGAACAGGAAAATGAAACAGGCTTTGCAAATCAAGCGTTCCGCTAGATGTCCTGGTTTGATAGAAACAATACGGTGGAATGCCTATGAATATGATTATGTTTTGTTGGGTGGTAACAGTGCGTGCAGTTGATTATATATCATTTCCGTCTATTTCTGAAGTAATGAGGGATTATTATTTTGTTTTCCACCTTTTACAGAATTAGTACTCATGATGAATGAAGATCATGGATTTGCGATAAAACCGTATTTAATAATTAGAGGGGTACTTTATAAAGTTTATATATAAGTTTTTGCTTCCATCATTTTTATCATTGTTTAAAATCAAAAAAAAAAAAAAGAAAATAGAAACAAGTGTCTTGATTCTGGTTATGCATTTAAAGTCTTCGATTGACATTACTATTTGTATACTTTTTTTGGAGCTGTAATGAGTATCAATTTGAGAATTATCACCAACATATTTACCTTGAGTTCAATCAAGGAATGTCTGGAAATGTCTGAGCTTTCTAAGTATCGAGTATTTAGCTCGGGAAATTCAGGATTGTCATATGGAGAATTGGCAGTTGGCAGATCTCAACGCGCACACACACACACATATACAAATTCAAATTGAATACGAAATACAGTTTAGTACATTAGAAAAGAATAATCTGCACACTGTAACGTGTATTTTATTATCTAAATAAAATATCAAACTACTGAAAAAACATCCTAAAGCTTGCCTTAACAGTCTCTCTAACCTTCCCGAAGAATCTTTTAATTGGCCCAACTAACGAAGATTTGCTGCTTCTAAGCCATATAAGAGAATGTTTGTGCCCTAAACCCTAATCACCAGCCCTGTACCCCTATCAGTATCTTGATAGTTGGAGCAGGTTATTAACAAATTGTAATAATAATCTCTATGATGCTTTCTCTTTCTCAGGAAGCTATTGAGACCATAGTTGCTAGCTCGGCAATGGCCATATTGAGAGAGAAAAAAGCTAAGCAAGAAGAAGCAGACTCTACACAAAGTAGATGGGCTAAGTGGAGACGTGGAGGTATCATTGGTGCAGCAGCGCTAACTGGAGGAACCTTAATGGCGATAACTGGTGGTATAGCGTTCTCCTTCTCTAAAGATTATCTAACATTATATCTTCAGCATGAATGCCTACAAGGAAAATATTTGTTTTTCATTATTAAGCTTACAAGTTCTTTAACAGGTTTAGCAGCACCAGCAATTGCTGCAGGATTTGGTGCTCTAGCACCTACACTGGGTACTATGATCCCCGTAATTGGAGCAAGCGGCTTTGCTGCTGCTGCAACTGCTGCAGGAAGTGTTGCAGGTTCTGTTGCAGTTGCTGCATCATTTGGAGGTGAGCATTCTAACCCGATGATTGCATATCAAATTCCACTGTTAGTTTTGGAACTGTATTTCTTTATAGCATTTTCCTAGATATTTCTTCTGATGGCTGAGTTGGCTCCTAGTAGGAGAGTGAAACTGGTAGCCCGAGTTAATCCTCTAGGGTTCTGCCCTTGATTTATAGTGATGTTTTATGCACCCTTGGGGTGATTATTATATTCTAGTCGACAGTCATTGCAATATGTACTAGATAGAAGTTCTCAGTCACTTTAAAGTAGAGATTACAGTAGGTCCTAATGATTCTTTAAAGCTAGTTCTTGACTTCTTTTCATAGCAGCAAAACATATAAGGAATCAATAATGTGTAGATGCTGACATTAGGGAAATGAAAATATGAAATTATTATGTTTTACACCCCACAACTGTTGGTGGTTATTAAATTTGTGCTAACACTTAACTTGATCAATCTAGCTGCTGGAGCGGGACTATCTGGGACAAAAATGGCAAGGAGAACCGAAAGCATTGACGAGTTTGAGTTTAAAGTTGTAGGAGACCCCCGTAAAAAAGGCGTGAGTATAACTCTATTGCCATATTTTTGGACCTCCACTATATTTAGAGTCCTCTTAAATTTATGAAGTGCAATTAGGTCTGAGTAGGAGAGTCTTGTGCTTGTTTGGGCCTTGGGGGACGGTGATGTTACAAGTGTTTCAACATCTTATATGGCTGTCTCCAATGGTTTTTCCTGTTTTAATAAGCACTAACTCTACTATCATTACCTACTACATATCTCTGGGAATATGTAAGAATATATTATCGTCAATCCTTCTTCTATCAGAGGCTGGCAGTTGAAGTGTTGATCTCAGGCTTTGTGTTCGAGGAAGATGATTTCGTAAAACCTTGGCTAGGACAAGCTGATAACTCAGAACGGTATACTTCATATTTTCAACCTTCCCATAATTTTAATTTTTTTCATTGTATTCATGTTTCCTATTATATATTTAAATTTGTAAGAGTCCCTATTCTGGAGTTTTTATGGACCTGCTACTCTGTTCCCCAAGTCTCATATTCTTGTTCTGTATTTTTGGGAAGTTTATTAACCTAATAGTGAAATGATGAATATGCTGCATAGCATAGGAAGGTAGTTCTTTGATCAAATTAAATGACATGCTACTAACAGTTTAACGGTACCACTTTTGTTGACAAAATTACTATGCACACGTCAACAAGATTAACTTGGTTTGATTAGTTAAGTATTATGTCTAAAAATGTGTTTACTGTACTGGTAAAACTTGAGTTTGATGATATTTTTTTGCAGTAGCACTTTATTTGCTAGAAATAGAATTTGAAAGATAGAAAAAAGAGAAGAGATTGCCAAATATTGAAAAGAAATGTGTGCTTGTGTATGTCTGTGAATTGGTGGCATTAACATGGTACAATGCTACCATCTTCCCTGTTCAAGAATCACCAATAGCTTGATAGCTTGATGCACATGATAGTGATACATCGCCCACTGAAGATAATAGTAGTAAGGAATATTTTAAACAAACATGAAAGAGCTGAAAGGATAAAGAGCTATGACCTATAAATTGGAAAAGATTATGGTCCTACAGTGTTGTAGCATCGGCTATACTTTAACATTTGCTGTATTGAGTAATTTGGTAACTTATATGGTACATTGATCTTGAGCTCTTTCTTATGTTTTTGTTGAGGTGGCGCGAAATCCAGCAATATTTAAGCCAGCCTTCTTAGCAAATATATAAAGTCTAATTGTCTGCAGAGCAATACTGGACATATGATCACCTCAATGCACTGAAGTTTGAATTTAACCAATATGTATCCATAACTTAAATATTTAAAGTGACTCTTTAATACTACGAACGCATCTTGGAATGAAGGTGTATGCAGGATGGGAGGGAATAATTGCTTTTCTAACAAAATCATCTTTTTAGGTATGCTCTGCAGTGGGAGTCTAAGCATCTGATTGCTGTAAGCACTGCAATTCAGGACTATCTGAGGTCAAGTATGTCATATCACCTTCTTAGCTATTTAATGCACTGGTGGATATGTTTTGTAATGTTGACAATTCCTATACCTGCTGTAGGCCTTGCAATGACGTTGATGCAGCAAGGTGCAATGTTGACTGTATTAAACAGTCTCGTAACAGCGTTAATTTGGCCAGCGACATTACTTTCTCTAACAAGTTTCATTGACAGCAAGTGGTCAATTGCTGTTGACAGGTTTCTTTTCTTACTAAATTAAACTAATTTAGATGGGTAGAGGGCAATAATTATAGTTGTCTATATCATTACTGGGAGAATTTGTGCAATAATACAAAGAAGGTTATATATTTGTGTCTTGAATCTTGACTATGTAGGTCACAGAAAGTAAAGTAATTTGTTTCCAAATAAAAGCTAATGTAACATCAATTTTCGACGACATTTGCAAGTCCTGGGTTCAGTTGTATATTTTACTTGATTGTTTGATGTCTATTTCGTGATTTACTCAAGTCCTCCACCTCAAACTCCAGTTTTTTATAATTGAGTGAAATACATATTGGATACACTTAAAGTGACCAATCCTTATATATCATTACAACCTAATTTCTTGGGGAATGAGAAGGAAGTTTGTTTAATGTTTATTTTACAGCAAGTAAATTGTTTGTAAATTTTGGTAGAGCTGACAAGGCAGGAAAAATGCTTGCTGAAGAAGTTTTAGAGAAGGGATTGCAAGGGCAAAGGTAAAAACAGGCCATTTCAATATTAAGAACATTTTTTTGATTATCCAATAGAATGATGGAAGTAACAAAAAAATCATTGCTGTTGATGTTTTAAGACATTTGATTGGCTATTTAAAATATTAGCTTGGATGTGCATATTTGTTTTAGGCCCGTGACATTACTAGGTTTTTCAGTTGGAGCACGCGTCATTTTCAAGTGTCTCCAGAGTCTATCTAAATCTGAAAATAATGGTATCTGCTCTAAGAAACAAACAGTTATTTTATTTACTTTTAATGCAACTTTGTAATGTAAACTAAACTAGTAAACTGTACTTTCAGCTGGGCTAATAGAGAGAGTTGTACTCCTTGGATCACCTATTGCCATACAAGATGAGAACTGGGAAGCAGTAAGAAAGGTATTGACCTGCTATTATGTTCCTCAATGTATCTAAAGCGTAACAATGATTATCTTTGGATTGGGCGCTCTTTCTGAGTTGTACTCAATAACTATTAGCTGTTTTGTAGATGGTGTCTGGTAGATTCGTAAACGCTTATTCTACAAATGACTGGACACTTGGAGTCGCCTTCCGTGCTAGGTATTTACTTCCAAATTATCTTTATCCTAAACCTTCTCCTATTATCCTAGAAATTTGTGACCCTACTTCGCAAGTCATATTATTATTAACATTTTACCTCAGACCATCTCCAATCCATGACACTAAAATAGTGCAACTTTTACACTATTTTAGTGTCAAAATTACACCATTCACAAAATCAACTTCAACCCATTTACATTATATCTTACACTAAAAGAGAATCTTTTGCCTAAAATAAGACATGAAATTCTAACTTTTCCAGAAGTAAGTGTTTAGTTGGGATATAATAAGAAATGGAGGGAATAAATTTGTTTATGTTAGCATTCATAAGGGCATAGTAGGGAATTATGAAAGACGCCAAATTGGTGTAAAAATTATACTAAATGTACCTTTGACACCAAATTAGGTGTGATACTATTCATTTGGTGTAATTTTTACACCATTATAGTATTGCATTGGAGTTGTTTTTACACTATAAGTTGCACTATAATAGCGTTATAGTGTTGCATTGGAGTTGCTCTTAGCTCTGGTGAGGGACAATATCAGCATTGGGATTGATGTACTCCATATTTGGAATATATACAGGGGTGATACTTAAACAGAGATAACTTATGGAAAACATTAAGAAGTTTTAAGACATATTGGTCCATCCTCTTGGGAATTTAGTCAATGATTGTACGGTCTTGAGCCTTGTCAACTGCTGACTTGCTAGAGGAAAACATACTTTCCGAGGAAATTTGTAGCAGTATTTATAGTGCTAGAGCTAAGGTCAGTTATAACCAACAAACTAGATGCTCCATCTCTGTTTTTTTATAATGATCTTATATTGTGTTTGGTGCATTAGTTGTCTCCTGATGATGCTGATGAAGCCAACTGTGAATGAGAACTTGATTCTACATGCATGTTTGTATCTTATGCATCTATTGTTGGTTAGAACTTTACATAGTAGGTCCCTGTACTTGCAAGTTCTCTTGCCAACATTCTCGACATAGTATGTCCATCTCTTCTTTTATGTAAAGAATGCAACTGTGCAGGGTCGGTTTGGGTTTGGCAAGAACCAGACGCGAAACCCAAAATTTTAACCGAATCCGATTAAAACCCGAACCCTTGGGTTTCAGTTTAGGTTTTACCGAACCCTGATTTTTATATTATATATGTATAATTTATTTGGGCTTTGGATAAGTTCAGGCTTAGTTTGGGGTTTTGGTTGCATAAAAACCAAACCTGAACGGCCGAACTTTGCAATTTATGCAAAGTTACCAGCATGCACAAGCACAGGTTTTCCACTTTGAATTAATGATATAAAATAATCATGTTGTCGCTCTTATAACATGGAAGTGCACTGACTGTTGAGGTATGACTAATGTTGTGAACTAACGCCATCACGTTTTGAGTTTGACAGCCTCATGTCTGGAGGACTAGCTGGAATTCAACCAGTTGATGTCCCAGGAATCGAAAATGTAAGTATCTAATGAAAAACCATGAGAGATACACGGTGTTTCTTCCTCGGTACATGAATATAATGGATAAGTTCCCCTGGTTCACAGGTCGATGTTACAGAAGTAATCGAGGGCCACTCGTCATATCTCTGGGCTACCCAACGGATTATACAGCAGCTTAAGCTCAATGCCTACTATCCTGTTTTTAATGCCACTCCTATGAAGCCTTGTAAGGATTCATCATAAAATGAAAAAAACATACTCTGGAAATTATTTCCTGGGTGTACATTGTAGAGTGGTCTGATGTGCACTACATTACTAGTTCCCTTGGTCCATTTAAAAAGGGATCAGGCATTTTAAAGCAATAGCAGGCTATTTCAGTTGAGCTGATATTTTTCCCCACAAAGTGTAGATGGTTGTGTACAGTGTTATTTTAACTACAAACTACTACTTTCATATTGACTTTGATCATTTCAAAGTCTTGTATAGTTCATATTGTTATATTGTGTAGTTTAGTTTTCGAAAAAGACTGATTGAATTTAAGTATGATGAAATTTAATTGTAGAAATTTAGCGGCTGTTTGGGTCACTAGTTTACAATCCTGTTAATGAGAATCTCATTCTTATTGACTCTAGCTTGGAATCTCAATACCTAAATACATGAAAATTGTAAACTATTCATTTTTCAGATAGAATTGCTATTCGAAGTGGAAATTTTTGGCCCAGCCCCAATTGGGATTTCTACTCCAAAAAATACTCATTTGTGGATTTTTTTTTGTCCCTTTTAGTTCTCAAGGTTTAGGTAACCATGTTTTATAATATCTTTTAGGGTTTTTTTCATTACTACCCGTATTAAGTTTTTAAAAATACAGTCCAACATTCTAAAATTTCACTAATATGCTCATTATTGTACATTTTTTAAAATTACGATGCTTTCTCCCATTTCTCGTACTCCCACCATTTCTCATTTCACCTTGTGCTGCCTTTATCGGAGATGACGGTGATTCGCCGCTGCACCCACCATCACACACCCCAATTAAAACGGAGATGAAGCTTCTTCATATATCACCTCTATTAATCTCTCTCTCTCTCTCTCTCTCTCTCTCTCTCTCTCTATATATATATATATATATATATATATATATATATATATATATATATATATATATATATATATATATATATATATCATTTATCTTCTCTCTCCTCCATGAAACCCCTTCATCCACTGCCTCTTTCTTCTCCATTTTTACACCATCAATTCAAAGCAACCACCACTGATTCTTATCTCTTATATATTACGGTCCCGCAGCGGCACATCTCCATTTTCGAGCTTTGAGGTTGCAGACAATTCCGTCTTCAATCTTCAAGTTTCGAAAAATGTAAGGTTTTAGTTTTACAAGTATGCTTAATTATCGATTATTGTAAGTAGTATTATGTTTTAGGGTTCGGTTGATTCTAGATGTTGAATTGTGTTTCTCAATGGAATTTTAATATTTTGTTATCTTGATTTGAATTCCTCTTTCAAATTTGCTATTCAATGACATGAATAAGCCTAATTAACACTAAATTCTCATCCATCAAACCTTGGTTTCTTTATGAAAATGATAAAATACAACTAGTTGTAATCTGAATGTTCCCAATTAATGTGTATTGTCCTGCTAAAACGAGCTGGATAATTGGGTGACCATAAAATTTGATTACTGAATTGATTATGTTGCAGCTTAGTTAAATCTTTATTTTTCCAATAACAGCTGAGTTTATACCTTTTTGTTAAAAAAAATTATTCTGTTAGTGGAGCATAGTAGTCAGGTTGGGTCATGGGAGTTTAAATTTGCAGAGTAACCGGGAGGATCGAAGAAAGATGTTTTGTTGGACTATGACAAACAGATGTGGTGAGCTCGTATTTTATAATGTTCTGCATTTTCTGTGTCGTACGGTGCTTGTGAGTTGGGAGTTGGTTTGGTGGCGAGTTACAAGTGTTCTTTGTATGGGATTTTTTTTGCAGATTTGACAAGCTTTGTATCATGTTATGGATCGTGGTTTCCGCATTCTATGCTAACTTGCTCTGCTACAGATTCTGTATTCCCTTGTTGCAGCAAAAAATCCCAAGGGGGGTTGAGTTATGGCGATTTGATCTGGACATGTACAACTCGGTTTGTTTGATTTGGGTTTTTATTTCTACTACCACAAATGGAGTGGTTTGCCTCGTTTTTATTACTCTTATTATTATTATGATTTCTTGTATGTGTTATCTTTTGGAGCTTGTTCCAAGAGGAAATGTTTACGTAATGCGATTTATTCCGTATTTCTTGAGAGGAGTCCTTTCTTTTGTCTTGTAAATATTTTTTTGATGTTATAAAATTCTTTACGAGGTGCCGTCCTCATTTAGCAAATTCTATATTTTGATTTCTATGAAGGTGAAAATTCTATATTTCGATTTCTTATGAAGGTGCAAATTCTATATTTTGGTTTTTTATGAAGTTGCAAATTTTGTATTTTAGTTTGTTATGAATTTGCAAATTAGTTGATTATAGTTGTTTTGGGTTGCGTAACAAGTTGACATCAATGCAAAATTGTTGCAAACATGGTTGCATAAGTTGCAACTGATACAAATAGTTAAATCTAATACAGGGGGTGTTTGGGAGAACTTTTTTTCAGAATAAGTCAACTTATTTTAAGACAAAGTTGAGATTCCTAACTTTCCAACTTATTTTCCAACTTATTTTTGCAACTTATTGAGGGGGTGTTTGGCTAACCATATAAGTTAACTTATATGACCAAAGTCCGTTTCAACTTATTTTGTAGTGTTTGGCAAAATAAGTGAACGAGCTTATTAACAACTTATATGGGATAAGTTGAATGTTAAGAAATCCTAACATTCAACTTTCAACTTATTCTTATTTCTCGATACACGCAATATTCTTATCCTTTAAACCTTCAAAATCATATATATTTTGAGCCGTTCATTAAAAAATTGATATGTATATATCAAATTTCCCTACTCATCGAGATCTATCCATTGATATCCACTTATATATATTAAAAAACAAATATTTTGAAAATATTTAAAAAAGTTAACTTATAAGTTCTGATTTACCAAACACTCTACTGACTTATAATTTCTAATTTACCAAACACTCTATTGAGTTATAAGTTCTGATTTACTTATCACTTATACGACACTTAACACTTTAAGCTATAAATTACTTATTTTAAGGTAAGCCAAACGGGCACTGAATCTTAAACATACATTAAATACTTGTATAAAAAAATAAATTCAAAATATAAAATTTTTATCCGAAAATAAGTCCATAAGCCCGTAAAATAAGGTGAGGCAAACAGGCTCACAGTAGTTAAAAAAACAAGAAAAGTTGCGAATACTTTTATATAAGTTGCAAATGTTGCGGCATAAGTCGCAAAATTGTTGCAAACAAATTTTGCAACTTCTACAACCATGTTTGCAAACTTTGTAACCATTGTTGCAACACCATGGTTGCAGAAGTTGCAACCTTTACAAACATGATTGCGGAAGTTGCAAACATTGTTGCAAAAGTTGCAGCTGATACAAATAGTTAACTCTGACTATTGAGATGGGTGCCCCTGCGGGACCTGTTCCATATAAAATTATATTATCTTTATATTACCATAAAATTATGTGTCATATTGTATAATTATAAGCTGCAACTAGGGTTGTAAATGAACCGATACACTCGCGAACGGCTCGGCGTTCGGTTTGAAAAAAGCTTGGTTCGGGTTCGATTCGATTCACAAACGAGTCGATCTTGAACATGATTTTAAGGATCGATTTATAAACGAGTTGAACTTGATCACAGTAAAGTTCGACTCGATATCGATTAACGTGCTCGTGAACATAGTTCGTGAACAGGCTCGTGAACATATCTCATGAAATGTTCGTGAATAAGTTCGATAATTGAGCTCGTTAACATGCTCGGTATATGAGTTCATTAGCGGTTCACAAACAAATTCGATAAATAATCTTGTACATATAATATATGTTTGATTATTAGAATATACTCTAGAAACTTTTATTAATTGTACACCATTAATTAGAATATCTTATATGTTATGTTAGATATTATAATTGTTTATTTTATAATTTTGATTAATTTAGATAATAATGATAACAATATTATTATTATTATTATTATTATTATTATTATTATTATTATTATTATTATTATTATTATTATTATTATTATTATTATTAACAATAATAACAACCCAGTCTTGCAATTAGTATAACTAGTTCATATTTGTCAAAAATATGTTATCAAATTAAATATTGCATTATTTTAAGTGCTAAATTTTTATATTAAATATTAGTGATGTATAAATTCATTTATACTACTTAAATATATAAAAAGGTATTAATATATCTTAATGATTGTGTAAAATTTAAAACTAAAATAACTTGCTATACATGCAAATATATAATTCAAAGACCAAAATGAGTTAGTTTAACACAACAATTACATTATTAATTGTTTTGTTTATAAATTTGTACTTCGGATTTATGGAATATCAAGAGATAATATAGTAAATGTATAATCTATTTCAAAATTTACATATAAGATTGTAGTTTTTATGTAAGAACACTAATATTTTTGTATGACTGATATTTTATAAATTTTATGTAAAAAAAACTATTATTTTTGTATGATTATGATGACAGTAACGATAGTAATATTTTAAGTTTAAAATATATAAATTTAATTTAATTTACATTATTTTGTAAAAAATCGATAATTTTTTACTATTTACAAAAAAAATTAGTTAACTTTTAAATAGATTACAAGTTTTTCGTGAAATATTAATAAGAATATGTTTCTCCAATATTTAAGACTTGTTCGTTAGTACAATTTCGTGAACAAGCTCGTGAACAAGGTTAATGATTTGTTCGAAGTAAAAGTTCGTGAGCAAGTTCATGAGACATGTTCATGAGTAGTTCGTGAGCCGTTCTCGAACAACATTTTCACTTAACGAACCGAGCTCAAACATATTTTTTGGCTCGATTTAAGTTCGAGCTCGAGTTCGAGTTCGATAATTTCTTAACAAACGATACATGAACATTCTGAAGTTCGGCTCGGCTCGGCTCATTTACACCCCTAGCTGCAACCATGTTTTCAAACTTTGCAACCATGGTTGTAGAAGTTGTGATAGAGTATATATTTATATATACTTTTATAGGATTTTATTCTCATATTTATAGGATTTTGTAAATAATTGGGTATTTACTAATTATATTTTATTGTTTAATGGCAGGAAATAAATATTCCTAAAATTGGAAGGAATTTAGCTTGGGATTATTCAGAAGGAAATTCAGATTTTATTAACAGCTTGCGCAGCAAATCTTGTTTGGGCCATAACTTGAGTTCTGGATATCAGAATTGAGTGATCTTACAGCCCACGCGAAGATAACAGAATTTTCTACAAGTCAGAGGTGGTCCAACACTTATATTCCAACTGGAGCAGGCCAAAAACAGACCTGGACAGCAGAATACGATTTTTATTGTAGAATCCAATTTGTTTTAGGAAAGTAGTTTTATTTTCCAAGGAAACCATTAAAAACATTTATATATTAGGTTTTGTATTATTCAGAGGGGGTGCGTGTATTATTGGGAGAGAGATAGAGAGAGAAGCTTGTGAGAGAAGTTGGGCAAGGATTGAAGGGATTCACTCCAAGTTCGAGAGATTTCATCAAGTTGTATACTCTTAACTCATACTCTTGTAAACATGATTTCAATTATATATATGTGTTTTTGTTCTTTAAATATCATGGGTATCTAATCCTTTAATCCAAGGATTGGGTAGTATTCATTGGTTAAATATGATTGTTTGATTACATGTGATTTTCTTGCTTTGCTAATCTATTATTGAGGATTTCACACGATTAAGGGAGTCATGAACCTTTGATTGTGTCTCTAGGAATTGTAATAAATTGGGAGAGGATTTACAGTTCTATTACATGATATAATAGACGTAATTCAATTATTGAATCGGGAGATTAATATGCGAGTTATGAAACCATTGATTCTTGGGCCTTAATAGTTTATGATTATATTTTGATTGATCATGGGAGTGACGTTCAAGGTATAGTGATAAACACTATATTGTATCTTAGAGAGAACAATATAAATATTAGAAGAATTGTTTTTATCAAAGTAAGAACAGAGATATCACAAGTATTATACAGTCATTGAAACCAATTGAAGAACCCTGATTTCCTGGATTGCTTTTATCATCGTTAAATCGTACTTGCTTTATAGTTGAATTTAGTTAGCAAACAAAACACCCAATTATTCTTCTACACTTCTAGACTGTAAGATATTAAAAATTGAACTTAAATTAATATTAGTCCTTCCCTGAGAACGAACTTGTACTGAAAATACTACCAACAAATTGGCGCCGCTGTCGGGGAAGGCAGCAATATTAAGTTTAGGTTAATTATTTCTTATTGTTTAGATTTTATCAAATTTGTTTCCAAGATCTATCTTATTGGTGTTTTCTTTTCAGGTGCTGTAACTCTTGTATGCGACGTTCTACAATTGCGGGAGATTTAAGGTTTGATCCAGAAATTGAACGCACTTTTCAAGCTTTAAGGCGAGAGACAAAGCAAAGGAGTGAAAGAAACCATATGGAGGAACCAAGAGATCGTCAAGTTGTTAATCCTCCTGACCCACCAATTGTTCTTGATGAGACTTCTATTTGGGATCATGAGACTCCCAATCCTGTGAACTGCAGGTACAAGACTCCTGAGATTAGCGCAGCTCAGTACAACATCAATCCGAGCTTAATTCAGATGGTGAGCAATTCAGCTTCGTTCAAATGTATGGTTCATTCAAGATCACTGGAGTTACTGCAGATCAGATTCGTCTTCACATGTTTCCTTACTCTATCAAAGGGAGAGCAATAGAATGGTTCCAACAGCTTCCTGAAACTGCAGTGGCAACATGGGATAGTCTTTCTACCGAGTTCTTGTCCAAATATTATCCTTCTGACAAGACTGTTAGGAATATGTTGTACTTGATGATAACTTCACAATCAATCAAATTGTTTAAGGTTTTGTAACTATCAACGGATGAGAATTTATAACTCTATCCGTTGACAGGTAGCTCATCAACGGATGAGGTTTTGTAGCACACTGCAGTATCTCTATGTTATCAGTTGATAGTGTTTTTATCCACAGTCATGTTGACTATCAACGGATAGGCAGAATAGGGTAGCCAATTGTAAATAAGCTATGCTATGTAATTCTGTCTAAGTGAAAGTGTATCAACGGATGAAGACAAAACTCTATCAACGGATACAACTCAAATCCACTCTATCAACGGATACAGCTCAAGTCCCAATATCAACGGATACTGCTCAACACATCATCAACGGATGTCAGTGTACATCATCAACGGATAATCATTGACACTGTTTTCTATGATTAGCCGGAGATTAGCAGTTGATAAGGACATGTTTGACTGACAGATCACATGAGTTTATAGTAGATACAAAAAGCAGTATGGCAGCCATACTTTGGAAACACAGAAGAAAGAAGCATTCCATTTACACTATGAATACAAGAAAGGTGCAGGAGACATGTCTGAACACAAGGACAACCTTTCGGCTACATGTGTATTTGGAGTGTAGTAGCAAGTCAACTAGAATTAGATTAGTATTATCTTATTCCAGTAGTACTTGTAAAACTTGGGATATATAACCAAGTGTAGCAACTCTTTGTAGGTTAAGAAAACAGACATATTTGCTTAGGGTTTCTTGAATATCCTTAGAAGCAAAGAGTTGTAAAAACGGCAGCTGTGTACATTTTGTATCACAGAGTTTTCTTCGAATAAAAGCTTCAGGTGGTGCATATTAACCACCTGATTTTATATGTGTTTGTGTTTAAATCTTACATTGCAATTATCTCTTCATAAGTTTCTGAAGTTCTTATCAGAAATTTATAAATATCAAGAATCGTATTCAACCCCCCCTTCTACAATTATACAAGTGTGTAATCTGGGAATAACAATTGGTATCAGAGCAAGCTTCTAACATATTTGAAGTTTAAAGATCAACACACTTCCAACATGTCTAAGAAGGATTATGGAGTGAAGATTCCAGTTCTTGATAGAGAAAATTACTTTCACTGGAAAGTAAAAATGCGTTTACATCTCTCGTCTATTGATGAGGGTTTTGTGGATTGCATTGACAAAGGTCCTCATGTTCCAATGAAGACAGCAACAAGAGTTGGCCTGGCTGATGATGTGCCTGACACTTTCATTCCCAAACCTGTTTCTGAGTGGAGTCTTGAAGATATTGCAGAAGTCCACAAAGACAAAAAGGCCATGAATATTCTGTTCAATGGTCTAGAAACAGACATGGTTGACAATGTTATTAACTGCACTACCGCCAAGGAAGTATGGGACATTGTTCAAACCCTGTGTGAAGGAACAGAACAGGTAAGGGAAAACAAGATGCAACTACTAATCCAACAGTATGAACATTTTCACTTTAAGAGTGGAGAAACATTGAATGATACATTTAGTAGATTTCAAAAGCTACTAAATGGTTTGAAACTGTATGGAAGAGTCTATCAAGTTAAAGATTCTAATCTCAAATTTCTGAGATCACTGCCCAAGGAATGGAAGCCAATGACTGTTTCTCTAAGAAACACTCAAGAGTACAAGACATTTACTCTTGAAAGGCTCTATGGAACTTTAAAGACCTATGAGCTGGAAATGGAGCAGGATGAAGAGATTGAGAAGTCTCAAAAGAAAAGTGGGTCAGTTGCACTTGTTGCCAACTTGGAGCAAAAGGAGGAAAGGACGGAAACTGCTAGTTCTACACCAAACAGGGAGGTTTGTAAAGGTAGAGCAGAATCAAGCAGAAGCAAGGAAAAGGTGTCTGAGGAATTGAATGCTCTTCAGCAGGATGAATTGGATGAGATAGATGAGCACTTAGCTTTTCTATCTAGGAGATTCTCTAAGCTGAAATTCAAGAGAAACTCTGGGGTGGCCAAGCCATTTAACAAGGATTTTTCCACAAGCAACTATGTGGATAAATCCAAAATTAAATGCTACAATTGTGGAATTGCTGGTCATATGATAAGTGAATGCAGGAAACCTAGATCTGAGAACAAGGGAAAGCCAACTGAGGCTGTTGACTATAAGAAGAAATATTTTGATCTTCTCAGGCAGAAAGGAAAGGCATTCTTGACCCAAGAGTATGACTGGGCTGTTGATGACAATCATTCTGATGATGATGTTGAGTTAGTCAACCTTGCTTTAATGGCTGATTCTGGAGAGCAGGAAGCAAGTTCAGCTAGCAATCAGGTATTTTCTACTAATCTCTCTGAGCTCACTAAAGAGGAATGCAATAGTGTTATAGATGAAATGTCTACTGAAGTATATCACTTAAGTGTTACTCTTAAATCACTTACTAAAGAGAACAATAGAATTAAAGAGTCTAATCTGTTTTTAAGTGATAGAAATGCTACTCTAGAATCTCAATTTCTAGAATTTGAGAAAATGAGAGTTGATTGCAATAATGCTAAAAGTGAACTTGAAGCTGTGTTAAAAAGAGAACTGATTTTAAAAGACCAGCTTGAAAAAGAACAAGGGATAATTGCTAAATTTCAAAGTTGTAGGAATATTTCTCAAAACATAATAGAAGTTCAGGGAATAGAATCATTTGTGAAGGATACCTGGACTCAAAGGAAAAAGGAGCTAGAACCTGGCCTTGAGGATCTAGAGACTATTTGTGAATCAACGGATAGTGATCATCCGTTGACAGATGAACCGTCAACGGATGAGAGGTATCCGTCGACTAACAAAAAGTCTGTTAGTAAGAAGGAACTTAGGAAACTGGATATCAAGTATGGTCCAGTAAACAAGAATTTTGTTAGTGGTGAGTGCAGCAAAACCAAATCTAGTGGGAAGGCTAAGACAGGTGATTTACACAACAAAAAGGCTGTTGGTAAATCAGACAATGAAAAGGTAGAAATTGAGGGCAAAAAGAAAAAGAACAGAAATGGTAAGATAGGCATCAACAAGAAAAACAATTACTCTCCTGACAAGTTTGCTCCTAGGAAAACTTGTAGTAATTGTAATAGTGTCAATCATTTATCTTCTAATTGCAAGATTGTCAACAAGGCTCCTGTTCATGTACCTCAACCAATGCCATGTATGCCTGCAATGCCTGGTTTGTATCAAAATGCTAGTTTTTCAAATCCATATGTGAACATGCCATATGTGTCTAATCCATACCTTCAATCTATGAATGTGCCACAAATGTCATGGAACCTAACTAACATGAATAATATGTATGCCAATTTTCCACACATGCATGCATCCAATATTCATGCAAATGAGCATTTGTCAAACCCCATTACTCAAGCATCTACACCTAAGTTGAAGAATGCTAAGAGTGCAAAGTCAAAGGCTAACAAGAAAGGACCCAAGGAAGCTTGGGTACCAAAATCAACTTGATTTGTTTTTGAAATGTGTGCAGGGAAACAGAAGGAATCTATGGCACCTAGACAGTGGATGCTCTAGGCACATGACAGGAGATTCAACCCTGCTCACAGAGTTCAAGGAAGGAGCTGGCCCTAGAATTACCTTTGGAGATGACAGCAAAGGATATACTAAGGGATATGGCCTGATCTCAAAAGACAATGTCATCATTGAAGAAGTGGCTTTAGTTGAAGGTTTAAAGCACAATTTGCTGAGTATCAGTCAGATTTGTGACAAAGACTATGAAGTAAAGTTCACAAAAGAAGCCTGTGTTGTTTCTGCCAAGGAAGACAACAATGTGGTATTGACAGGCTTTAGAAAAGGAAATGTTTACATAGCTGACTTCAATTCAGCATGCTCAGAATCCATTACTTGTCTCTTCAGCAAAGGAAGTAAGGATGAGAGTTGGCTATGGCATAAGAAGCTGTCACATTTGAATTTTAAAGTTATGAATGATTTGGTAAGAAAGGATCTTGCTAGAGGAATCCCTCATTTGGAGTTTGTCAAAGATGGGCTATGTGATGCCTGCCAATTAGGGAAACAAAAGAAATCATCTTTCAAAAGCAAGACAGAGTCATCCATTGTTAAGCCTCTTCAATTGCTGCATATGGATTTATTTGGTCCAGTAAATGTCATGTCTATTTCAAAGAAGAAATACTGTCTGGTGATTGTAGATGATTTTTCTAAGTTCACATGGACTTTCTTCCTGCACTCCAAGGATTGTGCAAGTGAAATCATTATCAATCACCTCAGAATGCTAAACAATGGTTCTGAAGACAGAGTACAAAGGATCAGGAGTGACAATGGTACTGAATTCAAGAATTCCACAATGAAGATTTTCTGTGAAGAGAATGGAATTGTCCATGAGTTTTCTGCTGCCAGAACACCTCAACAAAATGGGGTTGTTGAAAGGAAAAACAGAACTCTCATTGAAGCAGCTAGAACAATGTTAAGTGAATCAAGGTTACCAACATATTTCTGGGCTGAAGCTGTCAACACTGCATTCTTTACTCAGAATATTTCCTTGGTCAATCAAGCTAGAGGAATGACTCCTTATCAGTTATTAACCAACAAGAAACCAACTTTAGCTTTTCTACATGTCTTTGGATGTAAGTGTTTTGTGCTAAGGAATCATGGAGATAACTTAGGCAAATTTGAAGCAAAGGCAGATGAAGCTATTTTCGTTGGATATGCAGCAGGGAAAGCCTACAAGGTCTACAATCTAAGAACCAACATTGTTATGGAATCTGTACATGTTGTGTTTGATGATCAAAAGATTCTAGGCCTAAATGATGAAGGTTACCATGAAAAGTTGGAATTTGAGAATGAAGGTGAAGGAAGAATGTACTATGATGATGATGAGGAGAATGAAGATCATGACCACAGAGATCCACCTAGAGCTGTTATACCAACTAGAAGTGATGCTTACACTGAAAATGGAACATCCGTTGACAGTCATTCTGCAACATCCGTTGACACTATTAGAGATGCATCCGTTGACAGAAATTCTCAAGCATCCGTCGACAGGCAAAATGATGCATCCATTGACAGTCAACTTCATAACTCAGCAAGGACAACAAACTCAGGGGGAGTTTCTCAAGGTCAAAATTCAATGCTGAATCAACATGATCATGGAAATGAAGCAACCTCATCAAGATCAAACCTTCCACCTGCAAGAAAATGGACTAGAAATCATCCGTTTGAGTTAATCATTGGTGAATCAAATTCAAGAGTCTAAACTAGAAGGGCCACTCAAGCAGAATGTCTATACAGTAGCTTCCTGTCTCAAGAGGAACTTAAGAAAGTGGAAGATGCCCTTCTAGATCCAGATTGGGTGTTAGCAATGCAAGAAGAGCTAAACCAATTTGAAAGAAATAAAGTATGGAAACTTGTGCCCAAACCTGATGATAGAAGTGTCATAGGTACTAAATGGGTTCTCAAGAATAAGACAGACGAAAATGGCATAATTGTGAGGAATAAAGCTAGATTAGTGGCAAAGGGCTATTCTCAAGAAGAAGGAATAGATTTTGATGAAACTTTTGCTCCAGTAGCAAGACTTGAGGCAATAAGAATCTTTCTAGCCTATGCAGCACATGCCAATTTCAAAGTCTATCAGATGGATGTCAAAAGTGCCTTTCTAAATGGGGAACTGGAAGAAGAGGTCTATGTCCATCAACCTCCTGGTTTTGAGGATCCAGAATTTCCAGAATATGTATATCTTCTTATGAAAGCACTTTATGGTTTGAAGCAAGCACCAAGAGCCTGGTATGACACTTTATCTCAATTTCTTTTGGAGAACCACTTCACTAGAGGTACAATAGATAAAACCTTATTTCATAGGTATATTAATGGCTCTTCAATACTTGTTCAAATCTATGTAGATGATATTATTTTTGGGTCTACAGATGAGAAGCTTTGCAAAAAGTTTGCCAAACTTATGCAAAGTAGGTATGAAATGAGCATGATGGGTGAATTAACTTACTTTCTTGGCCTACAAGTAAAGCAAGTTAATGAGGGCATTTTCATAAGTCAAACAAAATATATTTATGATCTCTTAAAGAAATTTGACTTAATGGATTGTACATCTGCTAAAACACCTATGGCCACTGCAACTAAGCTTGAGTTGAATACTAAGGAAAAGTCTGTGGACATCTCAAGCTATAGAGGCATGGTAGGTTCACTCTTATACCTAACAGCTAGTAGACCTGATATAATGTTTTCTACCTGTCTTTGTGTTAGATTTCAAGCTGATCCTAGAGAGTCTCACTTAATAGCTATTAAAAGAATTTTCAGGTATCTCAAGGGAACACCAAACCTTGGCATTTGGTACCCAAGAGAATCTGGTTTTGATCTAACTGGCTATTCAGATGCAGATTATGCAGGTTGCAGAGTTGATAGGAAAAGTACTACAGGTTCCTGTCAATTTCTAGGAAACAGGCTTGTGTCATGGTTCAGTAAGAAACAAAACTCAGTCTCCACTTCTACAGCTGAAGCTGAGTACATTGCGGCTGGAAGCTGTTGTGCACAGATTCTATGGATGAGAAACCAACTCATTGACTATGGTCTAAAAGTTGAGAAGATTCCAATTTTCTGTGACAACACAAGTGCTATTGCCATCACAGGGAATCCAGTGCAACATTCGAGAACCAAGCACATTGACATCAAATACCACTTCATTAGAGAACATGTGATGAATGGTACAGTAGAAATGCACTTTGTGCCAAGTGAAATGCAGCTTGCAGATATCTTCACCAAGCCTCTTGATGAATCCACATTCACAAGATTGGTAGGTGAGCTAGGTATGCTTAACTTGTCATAATTTCTAGTGATATTTGATTTCAATGAATTGAAGCTGGAAATGTGTTTCGCTTTACTTGAAAGTTAAAACTTTCAGAAAAATTTTCTGCAGAAATTTTGCCTAAGGCAAAATTAGCTTATCAACGGATATCCTTCTATCCGTTGATAGTATAAACACATTACTAGATTTTTACATGTCAACGGGTAACAGGCTATCCACGTCATCAACGGATAAACTGTATCTCAACCGTTCATTCTATATCCGTTGATATACATTTTTTTTAACCGTTGGTAACCGTGCATATCTAATCATGGCTGTACTTATTCTCTTTTTATTTATTATCTGACAGTTACTTTTGACCAATGGAGTAATTACTTTTAATTATTTCATTTTTAATTCTTGAAAAATATAAAAGGCGGACTTGTACTCTCACATCTCACTTTTATTCCTTTTCAAGCATATCAAAAGTTAACTGCATCTTCTTCCCTAAAACTCTCTGTAACCAAAGTTCAATCACTTCAATGGCGCCTATTGTTAAGATGATGTCCTCCACTGGGTTTACCTATGAGAAGAACAATTTCGCAGCCTTTGTTGACACAGTGAATGCTCCAGAAGCTTACCACACTTTGATGAGTTTCGTGAAGAAATGCAAACTGTCATATGCTATGACGGCCACCACTCCCTTAATCCACGAGGTAATTGAAGAAATGTGGACATCTGCTGAGTACAATGGCACAGATGGTACAATTGCTTTTTCTTTAAAGGGTAAAAACTATGTGGTTAATTCTGATGTAATAACTGCTTGTTTAAAATTGCCTGAGAATAACTGTCTGAAAGTACCCACTGATGCTGAAATTGTTGCCATGCTTAATTCTATTAATTATGCCCTTAGTACTGAAAACTTAGGGAAAATTGTTAGAAAAGGAAAGGTTAAAGAATGGAGCTATTTCTGTGATGCCTTCATTAAAACTTTTTCAGGAAAAATTAGTAATTTTGATGCTGTTACCCAGTCCATGCTAACAATGATGTGTATGCTTTTAAATGATAAATTCTATAATTTTGGCACATTAGTTATGTATGAGATAGCTGCAAAGTTGGGTAAAAAGGAAACTAGGAGCAAGAATATCTACTTTGCTAGATTTTTAATGCTCTTAGCACTGCATGTGTCTGAGAATAAGCTATCCATTGCTAACCCGGATAGCAAGTTCCAATGTTTTGTTCAGGAGAAGAGAGTCTTAAGTGACCTGATTCGAATGAACCTCAATGCAGGAGTACAGTTGGTATATCTACCAATTGTTCAGGTAACTATCTCTAACTCTGAAACCCCTATCTCCAACCCCCAAATTTCTTTGCCTTCTAGTGTCACAATGGAGTCTGTAGTTGTGACCAAACAGGCTCCTACCAAAGTGACCAAATCCAGAGTTCCAAAACCACATTCTAAAAAGCAAACCTCAAGTGTCTCTCAAAAGACACCTGTTGTAAAATCTACCAAACCTCTTGAGGGGAGTGTGAAGGTGGTAGTGAGTGGTGAGGGACAGGGTGAACATCAAAGAAGCCCTAAGGATAAGGAAGGAGAGATGAGTGCAACCACCATTTCAGTCTCTCAAAAGACTGCTAATGTAACTACAGGCCAAATTCTAGTTACACTCTCATAACAGAGTGTGACTACTGAATCAAGTTCCCCACAAGGAACACTGCACAAGAGGGTTAGGGACACATATAGCCCAATCTCAAAAACCTATGGAAGAAGAGTGAAATCTAAAACCACAGGGGAATCATAGGGTGCACACACTGTACAGGAAACTGTACCTTCTCAAACTCAGTTTGATGTGGCTTCAATAAATGTGGAGTCACAGCCCCTTGATCTTAATCTTCAAATCGACACACATTACAATCCACCATCACCAACTCCATCTCTGGATGTGGATATGATATCTACATCAATTCCTGATTCTCCATCTTTAAGATTCTTGGAGAAGCCCCACTCTGTAATTGGTGGTCATCATCTTTTAGATGATTTGTTGGACCATCAATCTTCCCTTCCAGAATTCTCAACACAGACTGTGGCCTCGAACTTAAAATCAATCTCCACAGATTCAGTGTTGGTTTTCTCTTCAACGGATATAATTATTCCTTCCTCAACGGATATCCTTCATCCGTTGACAAGTGTTTCTCCATCAACGGATGTGCCTCTATCTAGCCATCCGTTGACAGCTATAACTACTCATCAACGGATATTCCTTATCCGTTGATAACTCACTCTATCACTGCTATATCTGACATTCCAGTGTCAAGTGTAGAGGAGTTCTCAGTAGTTGAAACACTTTTAGGATTGAGGGAAGGGAGTGAGAGGCTGCCTTGTGAGCAGGCAAAAGGAGAGATAAATAATGAGAGGCTGGCCATTTCTTCCGGTCAGGCAAAAGGAGAGTTTGAGAGTTCCACCTTAGTAGGTGAAGGTGAGGGTGTGAGAGGTGTGAGCCAAAGGGAGCCCTTGATGCAAGAAAAGAGAGATGAGGGGAGAGAAGGGACTACAGGAGAGATAAGGATGGAAGAAGCAGCCATTGCTAGTGAGTCAATGGGGGTTGAGGATGCATCCAAGGAAATGGAATTTCAAAGAGAATATCAGTCCATGATTGACTCCATTTCTTTGGATGCTGAAACCTTTACTCACCCTGTTCCTGCCTATCAAATTCTGGCACAACAGGGCAATGTGGAAGCAGAGGAGGCAATGCACCTAGTGCACACCTCACAGTCTCTACTTAGAGCTAAGGAATCTATAGCAGCTCTGCCAACCACTGCTGAGAGTGATGAATTTGACAATTCTGAAGATGAAGACAGCCAGAGCTCTGAAGATGAAGGTGGTAGCAGTATTCATGATTTTGCATTTGCTCAAAGCTACACCTATCATCAACTTGATATGGAAATCATAAGGCAATATAAATCTGCCCTGGCTGAGCACCCAGAAGCAGATCCACAGAGAAAGGTTGTTCTTCAACAGGCAATTGACTCCCTAAAGTTACAAAAGATGCAGATGGTGATTCAGAGATCCAACTTAGAGGAGGTCAAACAAGAAATCAAGGATGTGAAGATCTCTGTGGATTCCAAACTAGAGCAACTAGCTCCTACAGCCACTCAGAGGGTGTTGCAACAAAGGTTCCTCAAAGAAGATAACCTGGCTAAGTCTGTGCAACTTCTCAATTCAAGAGTGGAAAAGATGGAATCCCAGATGGAGCAATTTCTTCAACATCAGAAACTGCAAACCCAACTGCTAGAAAAGTTAGTTGCAGCCCCAACTTCTAGTCAAACCCTTGATGCTAACAAAAAGGGGGAGAAAGTGGAAGAGGCTGTGGCAACTACAAGTCAAATCTTAATTTCTGAAAGCAGGGAAGCAGCAAGTCAGGGGGAGCAGCAGCCTACCATAGTGGTCAATCCACAAGAATTCATTGTCACAGCTTCCCCCAGCAAATCCAAACCTGAACAAGTAGCCCTATCTGAAGAGTTTGATCTCTCAAACTTGACAGAAGAGGAAAAGCTAGCCAAAATTGAAGATCTACAAAAGATGAAAGAGGAAAACTATGAAAGGATAATGAGGACAGAAAGATTGATCAATCAATCTATTGCATCAACTCTGTTCTCTAGCCAAACCTCAGCTCCAACAATATCTACAACAATTCTGAAGGTGCTCACTCCAGCAATTGTGGCTCCTACATTCTATGATGCTGAGCCTTCTCATGTTAAGGAATTTGAACCCTACATCAAATCAAGACCCTTCTCACCACCAAAAGCAAATGGGAAGAACAAGTTACAACTGGACTTTCCATTTCCCAAGGATGATGAAGAGAAGCTGATGGGTAAGGCAATCAAGGAATTCAAGGAGAAGACTAACAGTTGTGTAAGAGAATGGATGGCTGTAATCATAAGGAATGGAAAAGTTCTAAACATATCCAACAGCCATCCTAGATTTGTTGAAGCCAAGAGAGAAGAGACTTCAAGGCTGCTAAGAGAATCTCAACCAAGCACTGAATATCAATATGAAAACTCAGATGAGAAGCAAGCAAGGCTGGCTCAAGAGTTATTGGATGAGGTAGAGGATGAATTGAGGGAACCTGAGGAAGTCCCCAAATTCAAAAAGAAAGGGAAATCAGTCCCCAAATCCAAGAGATTAAAATCAAAGGCAAGGAGGCCTGTCTCTCCAGAAACTGAAAATAAAGAGACAGTTGGTTCATCACAACCTATTGATGTAAAAGTATTCAACCCAGATGTAAATTTCCATGGTGAGCCTATAGTACCTAAAGAGGAACCAATGAATCTTGACTCCATTGAGGTTCCTTCATTCTTGCTGAAGCCTCAACAGAAGCCTACACAGAAGAAAAGGAAACCAAGGAAGCAACCTTCAAAGGAACCAATTCAAGTTGCTAGGGTACCTGCAATTGTCAGGCAGCCAATCTTGGAAAACAAGGATGATTTTATCTATCAGGCAGATATTGAAGAATACTCTGACATGAATCTTTATCTGGATGAATTGTCAGAAGTAAGAGGAATTGACAAATATAGACATTTGCCTGAAAGATTGGTCTTTGTATACAAGGGAGGAATGGAAAGGACATGGCCACTACAAAGGGTTCTTGGAGAAAATTATCATACCTTAACCAAAGTGTTCTCTGCAATCAAGAGATACACAGGGTTATCCAAGATAGCAAAAGGGGAGATACTGGACAGAATAGAACAAATAAGGAGGGATTAGAACTCACCATCAAGTCTACCAAGGAAAATGAAGATCCCATACAATGGACAGAAAATCCACCTCCAACCTTTCTGGATGATGGAGTTCAGGGATGAAGATGGTAACAGGAGATTCTTCAGGTTAGAAGACCAACTACCAAAGGCTAGTTCTCAATACCTGAGATGGCTACAACAGAAGCTAAATCCAAAGGTAGATGAAGAAGATGCCTTCTATAGGCAACTCCAAATACAGATTGAGTCCAACTCTGCCAAGGAAGGAAAATCAAGGGTGATGCCAACAAGAGGAAAGAAACAGTCCTAATCTGCTCAGTCTAGAGGAGCACTTCTCTGTAAATTTCTCAAACTTTCAGTTTTTAATTATTGTAGCTTAATACAATTTATGCATTGTTCTTTATATATCTTTAGGAATGTTTTGTTATCATCAAGGTCCTGAATTTATGCTTTATTGTCATCAAGTATAAATTGGGGGAGATTGTTAGGAATATGTTGTACTTGATGATAACTTCACAATCAATCAAATTGTTTAAGGTTTTGTAACTGTCAACGGATGAGAATTTATAACTCTATCCGTTGACAGGTAGCTCATCAACGGATGAGGTTTTGTAGCACACTGCAGTATCTCTATGTTATCAGTTGATAGTGTTTTTATCCACAGTCATGTTGACTATCAACGGATAGGCAGAATAGGGTAGCCAATTGTAAATAAGCTATGCTATGTAATTCTGTCTAAGTGAAAGTGTATCAACGGATGAAGACAAAACTCTATCAACGGATACAACTCAAATCCACTCTATCAACGGATACAGCTCAAGTCCCAATATCAACGGATACTGCTCAACACATCATCAACGGATGTCAGTGTACATCATCAACGGATAATCATTGACACTGTTTTCTATGATTAGCTGGAGATTAGCAGTTGATAAGGACATGTTTGACTGACAGATCACATGAGTTTATAGTAGATACAAAAAGCAGTATGGCAGCCATACTTTGGAAACACAGAAGAAAGAAGCATTCCATTTACACTATGAATACAAGAAAGGTGCAGGAGACATGTCTGAACACAAGGACAACCTTTCGGCTACATGTGTATTTGGAGTGTAGTAGCAAGTCAACTAGAATTAGATTAGTATTATCTTATTCCGGTAGTACTTGTAAAACTTGGGATATATAACCAAGTGTAGCAACTCTTTGTAGGTTAAGAAAACAGACATATTTGCTTAGGGTTTCTTGAATATCCTTAGAAGCAAAGAGTTGTAAAAACGGCAGCTGTGTACATTTTGTATCACAGAGTTTTCTTCGAATAAAAGCTTCAGGTGGTGCATATTAACCACCTGATTTTATATGTGTTTGTGTTTAAATCTTACATTGCAATTATCTCTTCATAAGTTTCTGAAGTTCTTATCAGAAATTTATAAATATCAAGAATTGTATTCAACCCCCCCTTCTACAATTATACAAGTGTGTAATATGGGAATAACAAAGACTCAACAAATGAGGACAATTATTCTGAGTTTCAAAACACAACCAGGTGAAGGCTTGTATCAGGCATGAGAGAGATACAAGGCACTGTTGAGAAAATGTCCACATCACGGTTGTACGGAATTGATGATTCTGAGCACTTTTTATGGATCTTTGAATGCAGATGTTCGCTTAATTTTGGATGTGGCAGCTGGTGGAGATTTCAAGAAAACACCGGTTCATAAGGCAAAAGCACTTCTTGAGCAATTGGCAGCAAATAACTATTCTTGGGCACCTAGTGGGACGAGCTCAGCTAAATCAGCACAAGATACTGAGATGATGAACTTTCTGACTCTTAAATTGGATGGTCTTACTCAAGAGGTACGTGGACAAAGGGTGAATGTCAGTGCTATTTCTTCTCCCATGGAAGGGTACAATGATTATAGTGCTAATCAGTATTCTTATGCACAACAATTCCCAGAGGAAGCATCTTTTATTCAGGGAAGACAGTCATGGCCGGTTCAGAATAACTCCTACTACAATCCAAATCAGAGGCCCAATAACAATCTTTCCTACAACAGCAATCATGCGGCTAATCCATCATATGCAATTCCTAAGCAAAATCAACCTCCTGGTTTTCAGTCGCGTCAGCAGTATCAGGCACAACAACAATATCAACCACCACCAAAGGAAAAGAAAGAACCTGCTGATTGGGAGGTTGCGCTCAATAAAATGATACAAGGAACTACTAGGGCATTTGCCAACATGGAGACCAAATTTGAAAAGGTTGAGTCGAGGCTTGATCCGATGGCTTCATCTCAAAAGATGTTGGAAACATAAATTGGCCAAATTGCTAATAAGGTTGGTGTTCGTAAGCAAGGATCACTTCCCAGTTAACCAGACCTAAATGGTAAGGAACACTGCAAAGCTATCACTCTGAGGAATGGAAGAGAATTACCAGAAATTGAGGTTATCAAGCCTAAAGAGAAGGCCCTTGCAAAAGAAGATGAGTTAGTAGAGGCTGAAGCGGAAATTTCTGAGAAGGTGAATGATGAGGAGAAAGAAGAAGAGGTCGTACCAAAAGTACCAGTGAAACCATATGTGCCTCCAATCCCTTTCCCACAAAGGCTTCATAACAGGCAATTGGAGAAACAGTACGAGAAATTCTTGAAAATTTTTCGGCAATTGCATATAAATATTCCTTTTGCTGATGCTTTAGCTCAAATGCCACTCTATGCCAAATTTCTTAAAGAGATGTTGTCTAGAAAGGGGAAACTTGAGGATGTGGAAACTATTACTCTAAATGCGGAGTGTAGTGAAGTCATACAAAAATCAATTCCGTAGAAGTTAAAAGATCCTGGAAGCTTCTCCTTGCCATGCACTATTGGAAAAATGGAGAACATTAAAGCCTTGTGTGATTTAGGGGCTAGTGTGAGTTTGATGTCACACTCCATTTGTAGAAGACTTGGTCTTGGAGAGCTCAAGAAGACAAGAATCTCACTTCAGTTGGCAGATCGTACTGTTAAGTATCCTTTGGGAGTCGTTGAGGATGTACTTGTCAAAGTGGATAAATTATTTATCCTTTGTGATTTTGTGGTGTTGGAGATGGATGAAGATGTTGAGATGCCCATTATCTTAGGAAGGCCATTTTTGGCTACTGCTGGAACCACAATTGATGTCAAAGCTGGAAAATTGACATTAAATGTTGGTGATGAAAAAATTGAGTTTGATCTCAACAAAGCGATGAAGATGCCTTCATTCGATGCAACATGTTTCATTGTTGACATAGTGGATGAAATCATAAGTCTTGAAGATGCAGACTTAGCGGACTTAGCGGAAGTAGAACAAGCCTTAGATAATAAAGAAGTTGAGGATTCACTTGCACTTGATATGCAAGATACAGGTACGCCGACAATTGAGATGGCAATTTCAGTTTCAGAGGCACCTCAGGTAGAACTCAAACCTCTTCATTCTAATCTAAGGTATGCTTTTCTTGGTCCTAATGATAAATACCCTGTGTTCGTGTCCTCTTTGCTTAATGATGATGAACTAGAAAAATTGTTACATGTGCTTAGGCAATTTAAATCATCAATTGGTTGGACAATTAAAGATATCAAGGGAATTAGCCCCACTCTTTGCATGCATAAGATTTCATTAGAAGATAATCATAAGCCTGTGATTGAGGGACAAAGAAAATTAAATCCTAATTTGCAAGATGTGGTTAAGAAAGAAATAACTAAGTTGTTAGATGCTGGCATTATATACTCTGTTCCACATAGTAACTGGGTTAGTCCAATACATGTTGTACCTAAGAAGGGTGGGATGACTGTCGTGCATAATGAAAAAAATGAATTAATTCCCACCAGGACTGTAACAGGCTGGAGAGTTTGTATTGATTATAGGAAATTAAATAATGCTACTCGTAAAGATCACTTTCCCCTCCCATTTATTGATCAAATGCTCGAAAGACTTGCGCGTAATGCGTATTATAATTTTCTAGATGAATTCTCGGGATATTTTCAGATTCCCATTGCACCCGAGGATCAAGAAAAAACAACCTTTACTTGTCCTTATGGTACTTTTGCATATCGTAGACTACCCTTTGGTTTGTGTAATGGCCCATCTACTTTTCAGCGGCTCATGACGGCCATATTCTCGGATTTTATAGGAAAAACCGTGGAAGTCTTCATGGATGACTTTACTGTATATGGTTCTTCCTTTGATTCTTGTTTAACCAGTTTGTCTCAAGTGTTGCAGAGATGTGAAGACACTAATCTTGTTCTTAATTGGGAGAAGTGTCATTTTATGGCAAAGGATGGTATTGTGCTTGGACACAAGATTTCGAGTAAAGGCATTGAGGTGGACAAGGCGAAAGTTGAAGTGATTGAGAAATTGCCACCACCCTCATCTGTGAAGGGGATTAGAAGTTTTCTTGGACACGCCGATTTTTACCGTCGTTTTATCAAAGATTTTTCTAAAATTTCTCGTCCTCTTTGTAATTTACTTGAAAAGGATAGTGTGTTTGATTTTTATGAGAAGTGTCTTGTTTCTTTTAACAGGTTGAAAAAGGAGCTTACTTCTGCACCTATCATGTCAGCCCCTGATTGGCGCTTGCCTTTTGAGCTCATGTGTGACGCCAGTGACTACGCCGTGGGTGCTGTTCTGGGACAAAAGAAGGAAAAGCGCATGCACGTCATATATTATGCAAGCAAGACACTTGATGATGCACAAATCAATTATTCCACCACTGAAAAAGAGCTACTTGCTGTGGTTTTTGCCTTTGACAAATTCAGATCTTATCTTGTGGGGTCTAGGGTGATTGTTTATACGGATCATGCTGCGATTCGTTACTTGATGTCAAAGAAGGATGCCAAACCTCGTCTAATCCGTTGGATTCTCTTACTTCAGGAATTTGATCTTGAAATTTGAGATAAGAAAGGTTCTGAAAACTTGGTAGCTGATCATTTATCCAGGTTGGACTAGGGAGATGGAGTGGTAGGAGTTAATATGCCTATCAATGATGCATTTCCGGAAGAAACACTTCTTGCTTTTTCTATGTCTACACCATGGTATGCAGACTTCGTAAATTTTATTGTGGGAGGTATTGTGCCAAGTGACCTCACTTATCAACAAAAAAAAAAAATCTTGTTTGTTGTGAAACACTACTTCTGGGAAGAACCACTTCTTTACAAAGAATGTGCCGATGGTATCATGAGGAGGTGTGTGCCACACAAGGAAATTCCTGATGTCTTGAATCATTGTCATGCTTTAGAGTGTGGTGGTCAAAATAGTAGCGCAAAAATGGTGGCAAAAATTTGGAAGTCCGGGTTTTATTGGCCTTCAATGTATCAAGATGCCAGAAGCTTTGTTGCAACTTGTGATCGATGTCAAAGAACAGGAAATATTTCAGGACGGAATGGGATGCCTTTGCAACCTATTCTTGAGGTTGAGCTTTTTGATGTTTGGGGGATAGACTTCATGGGTCCATTCCCATCGTCTTATGGGAACAAATATATTTTGGTGGGAGTTGATTACGTCTCTAAGTGGGCGGAGGCGATTGCTAGTCCTGCAAATGATGCGAGAGTGGTTAAAAAGTTCTTACAAAAGCATATCTTCACACGTTTTGGAGTGCCTAGGGCCATCATCAATGATGGAGGGTCTCACTTTTGTAATAAATTAATTGAAGATCTTTTGCAAAAGTATGGAGTGACTCAAAAAGTTGATACACCTTATCACCCTCAAACTAGTAGGCAAGTGGAGATTTCAAATCGAGATCTTAAACAGATTCTTGAGAAGACAGTGACTAGTTCCAAAAAAGATTGGGCAAGGAAACTTGATGATTCTTTATGGGCTTATAGGACGACATTCAAGACACCTATTGGTATGTCTTCTTACAGGTTGGTGTTTGGAAAAGCATGTCATCTACCAGTGGAAGTGGAGCACAAAGCATATTGGGCGATAAGATTCTTGAACATGGAATTACAAGCTGCGGGACTAAACAGGTTGATGCAACTCGGTGAACTTGATGAGCTGAGACTCAATTCCTATGAGAACGCCGCGATATACAAGGAGAAGACAAGGAAGTGGCATGACAAGCACATTAGACCGAAAGAGTTTGGAGTTGGTCAACAAGTTCTACTATTTAACTCAAGACTGAAACTCTTTCCCGGAAAATTGAAGTCAAGATGGTCTGGTCCATTTAAAGTGGCCAAGGTGTATCCATACGGTGCAGTGGATATCACTCGGGATGGTTCCGATGTGTTTAAAGTGAATGGGCAGAGACTCAAGCCATATTTTGTTGGTGATGACATTCCAAGAGGAGTTAATTGGCTTCTCACGGAGCCTCCAACTTAATTCTAATATGTAAAACGTCGAGCTAATGACGTTAAACAAGCGCTTATTGGGAGACAACCCAAAATCTTTGTAAGTTTAGTAAATTTGTATTGATTTTTTTTTTTAGGCTAGATATTATTATTATTATTATTATTATAGATATTATTATTATTATTATTATTATTATTAGACATAGATATTTTTATTTTGTTTTTTTTACTCCCACAAGGTGCTTTGATAAATTTTTTGTGAAGTGATTCAGAAATAAAAAGATTTTACTGGAGGAGTGCGAAACAATTTTTGAAATTTATTGCAGGTGTGGCTGGTAAAAAATAAATAAATAAATAACAGAATAGGCGGGACTGCAGGGTGATTTTTGCTACCCACTGTACGTTAATCCCTGGAAAAAAAAAACATTGCTCCCCGCGGTTTCATCCAAGTACCTGCAGTGTTATTTTCCCTGGTCCCCGCGCAATATTAAGTTTTCCCCCCTCCCGCGGTGTGAGTTGGCTTCCCGCGATGTAAATTTTGCTGTGCTTGTTGGTGATCCACGCGCGCTACTTCATTCCTAGTATCTACTAATATGCCCACGCGCGCTACTTCATTCCAAATATCTACTAATATGCCCCCGTGTGTAACTACCATGTCCTACTACTACTTATCTACTTACTAACGACTATTTTATTTATGTACTACTACGTACTTTTCTTTTCTTTTTCTTATATATTAAATAATAATAACTTTAATTTAGTTTACTTGTATTATTATATTATATTATTATTTGTATTATATTACATAAAATTATTTGTACTTTATAATATTATTTATATTATATAATTATATAATATTATTTATATTTATATTATATTATATTATTTATGTTATAAGTGTATAATTAATTTATATTATTGTTATATATTTAATTTATCTTATATTATTTTACTTTATTAATGTTATGTATATTGTTATATTTTATGTATATACTTTTATTATTTTTGTTAATTACTTATATATTATATTTTGTTAATATTATTTGTATTATATAAAAATAATGTAAAAATTATATTTAATTATATAACTTATGTAATATATTTGTGTACATGGTCCTAACGCATGTGTCCAGATTTAGCGCATACCAATCGCATTTTCAAGCGGAGCAACAATTATGTGGCATCTCTGCTGTTCACACCAAGCATCTTAAGGGGAGTTTTTTTTTTTTTTTTTTTTAGTATAGTTATTATTATTATTATTATTGTACAATTAATTGTTTAATTTGTCAATGAGGACATTGACCCATTTAAGTGTGGGGATGTGTTTTCAATAGTTGCATATATAGAGTAAGTAAAAAAAAATTAAAAATCACAAAAATAATTCTGGCCTTGTTAAATGATTATTTGTTGTAACATGCCTTGATGCACCTATGCATGCTATAGGAATTTTGTGTTCTTGACGCTTTTGTTTGAGAAGTGATATGCTTTGTTCTTGTGCACACACATACACTAGCAAGTTGAAACTGGTAGACTTATTGAATGTTGTAAGTAATTAAAATGACATGAATATGTGCAAGATGATTTGGTTTGCATGCTTTGAGTACAAGTAGGTGCATAGAGACACTTTTTTGCTTGGGATTGATTATGTTTTGCCACCAAATGAGCTTTTGAGCCTATATGCATATCTTTTCCATCTTATATTCGTTTGCTTGAGTGTCCACATGTTGTTTGCATTGCTAGCACTTGTTTGAGACATTTCTTGAAACGCATGACATTATTTGATGATAACATGATAAAGGCATTTAGGGATAACCTCATATTTCCTATATTACCACACCATTTATACATGATCAATTAGTTAACCCGTTGAGCTTAATCCTATTTTTTCGGTGACACACCACATTACTTGCCTATACTTTTTTCTTGTATTGGACTTACTTTAACTTGAACCCAAATTGTCAAAGGCTAGTAGAGTGTTTGAGGGAGTAAAAAGGTGTGCAAAAGGGGGGTTTATTGATGGTCATTACTTTGGAAGAATATGGGGTATGGTTGTTTACTTTTTAGTCAAATTTTGTATTAATATCATGGGATCATTGTACTTGTTTATAACTTGAACCCAAATTGTAAAAGGCTAGTAGAGTGTTTGAGGGAGTAAAAAGGTGTGCAAAAGGGGGGTTTATTGATGGTCATTACTTTGGAAGAATATGGGGTATGGTTGTTTACTTTTTAGTCGAATTTTGTATTAATATCATGGGATCATTGTACTTATTTATACTTAGCTCTCGAAAAAAAAAAGAAAAAAAAAGAAGAAAAAAAGGGAAAAAAATATTATTTATATGAGAGCATATTTATGTTTGTGTGATCTTTATTTGTTCGACTATTCAGGTTATTTGTTGGAAGAATAAAAAAAATTCAAGTGTGGGGATGATAGATAAGAAGTTGAATGGTCTATTTTGTTGGGGGGTTAAATGGCAGTGAGGTCACTCATCTGACTTAAAACTTTCATTTGGATCATCCAATTCAAAAAGTTTTCAATCAGGTCATTTAACAAATAAAAACTTTCAATCAGGTCATTAAACACGTTAAAAACTTTCAATCAGGTCATTAAACACGTTAAAAACTTTCAATCAGGTCATTAAACACATTAAAATCAGGTCATTAAACACGTTAAAATCAGGTCATTTGACATGTTTTATGACCTGATTGAAAGTTTTTATTTGTTAAGTGACCTGATTGAAAGTTTTTTGAATTAGATGATCCAACTGAAAGTTTTCAGTCAGTTGGGTGACCTAACTGCCATTTAACCTTTTTGTTGGGTACTAGCCTTTGGCACTTCACTTTTTTTGGCTTTACTTGACATACCTTGTCCCTAGCCCCCATTACAACTCGAATAAAGACCTTTTGATTATCATCAGTGGTGTATGTTGTGTTAGAGTTAGGTTGATATCAAATGTCACGCATGCTTATGATTTTGTTGGAATGGAGTGATACACTTACCCTTGTGTTTGAGTGAATATTCTTTTGTGAGTGAAAGGTGAGTTATTACTTGTTTTGGCATATGAGATCCCAAGTTTTGACTCAAAGATGTATTCTTGTGGACTTAGCATGGTTACCAACTTATTCTTACATTTGACATGGACTTTTGAGAGCTTATGCATGTTCTTTGAGTAAACTATGTGAATACTTGCACCTTCGACACCAAGACATTGCATAATTACTTTGATTCTTAAGTTGATGTAGCATGAGAGGACTTGTATATGTGGTGTTGCATTGGCATTAAATCTTTTACATGAGCTAGATGGATTTTGTGGGTACATTCGCTATAGGCCCTCACGAGACCTCACTCGTCCACCAGGGCTACCTAAGGATTTAAAGGGCTTGTTGCATATGCCAGATGCAACCGTGATCACCTACGGAAGTGGTACTAGTTAGTAGTTAATAGTTATATTGTATTAGTTTGCACGAGGACGTGCAAAGTGTTAAGTGTGGGGATATTTGATAGAGTATATATTTATATATACTTTTATAGGATTTTATTCTCATATTTATAGGATTTTGTAAATAATTGGGTATTTAATAATTATATTTTAGTGTTTAATGGCAGCAAATATATATTCCTAAAATTGGAAGGAATTTAGCTTAATTTGGGATTACTCAGAAGGAAATTCGCATTTTATTAACAGCTTGCGCATCAAATCTTGTTTGGGCCATAACTTGAGTTCTGGATATCAGAATTGAGTGATCTTACAGCCCACGCGAAAGTAACATAATTTTCTACAAGTCAGAGGTGGTCCAACACTTATATTCCAACTGGAGCAGCCCAAAAACAGGCCTGGACAGCAGAATACGATTTTTATTGTAAAATCCAATTTGTTTTAGTAAAGTAGTTTTATTTTCCAAGGAAACCATTAAAAATACTTATATATTACGTTTTGTATTATTCAGAGGGGGTGCGTGTATTATTGGGAGAGAGATAGAGAGAGAAGCTTATGAGAGAAGTTGGGCAAGGATTGAAGGGATTCACTCCAAGTTCGAGAGATTTCATCAAGTTGTATACTCTTAACTCATACTCTTGTAAACATGATTTCAATTATATATATGTGTTTTTGTTCTTTAAATATCATAGGTAACTAATCCTTTAATCCAAGGATTGGGTAGTATTCATTGGTTAAATATGATTGTTTGATTACATGTGATTTTCTTGCTTTGCTAATCTATTATTGAGGATTTCACACGATTAAGGGAGTCATGAACCTTTGATTGTATCTCTAGGAATTGTAATGAATTGGGAGAGGATTTATAGTTCTAGTACATGATATAATAGACGTAATTCAATTATTGAATCGGGAGATTAATATGCGAGTTATGAAACCATTGATTCTTGGGTCTTAATAGTTTATGATTATATTTTGATTGATCATGGGAGTGACGTTTAAGGTATAGTGATAAGCACTATATTGTATCTTGGGAGAGAACAATATAAATATTAGAAGAATTGTTTTTTATCAAAGTAAGAACAGAGATATCACAAGTATTAGACAGTCATTGAAACCAATTGAAGAACCCTGATTTCCTGGATTGCTTTTATCATCGTTAAATTGTACTTGCTTTATAGTTGAATTTAGTTAGGAAACAAAACACCCAATTATTCTTTTACACTACTAGACTGTAAGATATTAAAACTTGAACTGAAATTAATATTAGTCCTTCCCTGAGAACGAACTTGTATTGAAAATACTACCAACAAGTTGCAAACATCATGGTTGCAGAAGTTGAAAATATGGTTGCAATCTTTGCAAACATGGTTGCAGAAGTTACAAACATGGTTGCAAAAGTTGCAACTGATAAAAATAGTTAACTCCGACTCTTGAGATGGATGCCCCTGCGGGGTCTGTTCCACATAAAATCATATTGTCATCATATTACCATAAAATCATGTGTCATATTAGATAATTATAAGCTGCAACTATGTTTGCAACTTATATAAAAACATGAAACATGTGCAATTTTAATTATATGTCTAATGGGTATGAGTGCATTTTAATAATATGTCTAATGTGAATTTTCATAAGTTGCAACTGATACAAATAAGCAGAGCCATCTGGAAGGGGAGTTGCCCTAGGCATTATGCCTAGGTCCTCCAAATTATAGGGGCCACATTTAGGGTGTTGACCCCATATGTCACAATATGAAACTAAATGGCCCCATATATCACATTATGAAACTGTTAGATATAATTGATGTAATGTTTTAGTGTTTAAGTGTAACAGTGAAATATCAGAGTTTAACTGGAAGGAAGTCAGAGTTTAGTAAAGTCTGACTGACAGAAGCTGGACAGAGTTTAGTAAAGTTTGTCTAGAAGCAGCGCGTACGAAGTCAACAGAAGATATTAGAGATCAATTGAAGATTGATATGGAAGCGAGATCTTTGGAGATTGGATAGCTATCAAAGAGACCGAGTTGACTTAGGAGACGTGTGACAATCTGTAATTGATATCATTGTATAGCTGATTATTAGGAATATCAATTAGAGATTTGATAAGTGCATATTTTTGCATATTTTATTTTCCTATTTATTGCTTGAACTCGTGTTTTAATAATTTATTTTGTTGCATTTCAGGTAAATCGTAAATAAATAAAGAAATGACAAAATAAATAAATAAAGTGCAAGGAAAGGAAAAAGGAGGAAGAAAAAGGACCAAAAATAAAAGAAGGAAAAGAATTAGGAGCTTGGAACAAAAGGAATATTTCAAGACAAGTGGAAGGTGGAGATCATCCCAACACATTAGCAAAGTGTATGGCCAAGATCAACTCTTCAAAGCTTAAGGGGGAAGGAAACAAATAGATGGCTAGGATTTCACCACCACACAACCCAAATGTATGGTGGGGATTTACCCAACACCCCCCTTAACCCTAATTCCTATCCTATAAATACCCCCCTCATCCCCCTTGTATTTTCAACTTAGATTTTAGGGTAGTTTTATTTTCTTGTATTTCTTTTCTTAGTTTCAAATCTTGTAAACACTCCTATTATAATTAATGCAATTTTTATTACTTCTTGTCTTGCTCTTTCGTTATTGTTGCCTTGTTTCGTTATTTTCGTAAATCCCGTTGCTAACCACTTGGGGTTGAAAGTAAGGAAACTTTATTTTCTTGTTCGTAGTTTTAACTCGTAATTTTGCCCCTTTAAAAATCCATTTTATTGTGGGCCGTTTAATTCCAAATCATCGTTTTAGTATTAATTTTTAATTTCGTAGATAATTTTCTATATTTTCGTATTTAATTTAAAAAAAAACACAAAAATATTTAGTTTAATAATGCCCAGTATTATTTTCTAATTCGTTTTTTTTTCACTTATTTTTTTCATAGCATAAATGTCTTTCCCCTGCTTTTAGTCGAATATTACTCGGTTTCCTTCATCTGCTAAAAATCTCTCCCACGCTGCAGAAATCTGCTCTCTCCCCCTTCTCAAATTAAACGCAGATCGAACTCACATCTCTCTATTCTCTCTTTTTCTCACCCCCTCTCCCCTTATTTTCATTAATCACGAACCCCCATCTCTTTTTCTTAGATTTCATATCATCCCCTTCCCAGTTCGTTTTTTTTCTATTCGCGAGTTTTCTGTTCGTTGTTTGTTGTGTTGATGGCTGATTGTAGTTTAATTCGCGAGTCATTTATGTACTGAGTTGTGTTTTTGATTTTTACACGAGTCTGTTTTGTTTTTAATTCTGTGTTTGAATTGTAATTTTTTTTGGCTGAATCGACTGTTTGGTTTCGAGTTATAACTGTTTCTGAGTTTCCGAATTGTTTTTGAGTCCTGCGGTGCTGAGTCGAGTTGCTTAATTCCAGTGAGTTTCGTGTTGAATTCGTGCGCTGTTATGTTACCGTAGTAGTATTGTTACTTTTGATCTTGGTTTTGTTCTGCTAGTGATTGAGCTGTGGAGTTTGTCTTGACCGTTTAATTTTCGAATTGCTGAGTTGTTTTTGCCAAGCCATTGTTCTGTTTCGTTGCTGTTTCCTCAAGTCATTGTTGAGCTGTTTGTTCTTTTGAATTTCACAGTTGCTGTTTAGCTGATCCTGTTAATTTGCAGGTTGAATTTTAGCTCTATTATCAAGTGAAATACAATTTCGTTGGTTGTCAAATGTCGACTAGTTCACTGTTGACTTGATTGTAAATGCTGTTGAGTGAAATTTTGTTTCAGTCATTCGTTTCCCTACTATTGCGTTCTCTTTGGTCGATTTATTTCATCTTGTCTGATTTCGTTTTGAACATTTTGTTTATTATATGCTGAGAATTCGTTGTTGCGCTTTTCTTGAGTCGACTTGTTTCCTGTTTCCGTCTTTGATCGTTGGTGAATTTTCTGGCTACTTAATTTACAAGTCCATGTCGAAATTTTATTAAAAGTTTTCTGTAAATAAATTTTAAATTTGATAAAAAAAAAATATAATTCAGTTTTAATTTGTAAATAATTTAGAATTTTTAATAATTTAGTTTTAAAATAATTTAGAATGTTTAAATAATTAGATTTAATTAGAGTTTAAAATTATGAGTTAAAATAGTGTAAATCCACAAATTTCCAAAATCCAATTGTTCTAATTCGATTAAATTAAATATTAAGGTTTGCGAAAATAAATAGTCCCTGAGGAACGAATCATTAAATTTTACAACGAAACGAATTGTGCGCTTGCGATTCCAATTGTTAATTATTTTAGCACAACAAGATTGTATCGAAGCTGTATTCTTATATATACAGATAGGTTAACTCTAGAAGGGTATCGAACAATAGAATTATTCATTCTTATTGTAACCTAGCAGCTCTTTGTGATAGTTTAAATCACGAAGAGGGTTTTTAATACCAGAAGATTTAAAGTGCATAATCATCTTAATTGTTATTCTCTCATCTAATATTGATTATTAGTGTGTATTCGGCCTAACAATTGGTATCAGAGCTTATCTGTTAAACATTACAGTTTAAGATCCACACACACACAGAAATCATCATGTCTGAAGTTCCACCTCCATCAGAGTATGAAAATGCTAAACCCACTGTTAGTCGATATGAGACTATTAGGGTTCCTATTCTCAGGCCATCAGAATATCCCATCTGGAGGGTAAAGATGACCATGTTTCTGGAAGCTACAGATGTAGAATATCTTGACAGGATTAATGAAGGGCCACACCTGCCTACAAAGTTGGCTCCTGCTGTTACTGGTCAAGAGGCCAAAATGATTCCTAAGGAGAAGAAGGATATGACTCCTGAAGATCTTTCATCCATTGCTAAGGATGTAAAGGTGAGGCATTTACTTCACAGTGCTTTGGATAATGTTATGTCTAACAAGGTTATTGGCTTGACTACTGCAAAAGAAATTTGGGATGCTCTTGAGGTTAGATGTCAGGGAACTCCTGCTATCAAGAAGAATAGGAGAAACATACTCACTCAGGAGTATGAACATTTTGAGGCTAAACCTGAAGAGACCATGACACAAACATTTGACAGATTCTGTAAACTGTTGAATGATTTGTCATTAGTTGACAAAGAATATAATTTGGAAGATTCAAATCTAAAGTTTCTTCTGTCTCTACCTGAAAAGTGGGATGTGAAAACTACCACTATTAGAGACAATTATGAACTTGATGAGACCCAAATTGATGAAATTTATGGGTTGCTCAAAACTCATGAATTGGAAACGGAACAGAGAAACAGGAGATTCAACAAAAAGGCTAAGTCTGTTGCTCTTAAGGTTGAAGAGAAGCCTATGAAGAAATAATCATCCAGGAGAAAAGCTAAAGGAAAGGCACTAGCTGTACAGTCTGATAGTGAGTCACCAATGTCTGACAATGACTCAAACTCAGACGAATCATCTGATTCTAAGGATGATGAAGAAGAGATAATGCAGATGGTTGCCTTGATGGTGAAGACGTTCAAGAAAATGGGCTTCAAGAATTTCAAGAAGGGAAAGAATTTCTCCAGGAATGTTTCCAATTCTGACAAGAAAAGCTTCAAGAAGTCTGATAAGAGAGATTCAAGGGGGAAGAAAGACAAGTCTGAAATCCAATGCTACAAGTGTAAGGAGATGGGCCACTTTGCTCCTGAGTGCAAGAAAGGTAAAACTGAAAAAGCACTCTACACTAAAGGCAGAAATTGGGTAGACACTTCAGATTCTGATGAAGAAATGAACTATGCTCTCATGGCTACTACTGAATCAGAAACTTCTGAAAATCAGGTACCTCTAACTACCTATGCTTATAATATTGATGACATTTCCCAATTAAGAATTTATCTTAAGTCATTGCATATAAGTTATAGGGATCAGACTTTAGAGAATGAGAGGATTAAATCTGAGAATTCTGAACTCAAAGAGAGAAATAAAATTGTTGAAGAAAAGCTAAAAAAATATACAACAAGTTCAGAAAGAGAGAGATGATGCTGTTTCTATAGAACAGGATTTGCTTCAGAAATATAAACAACTAGAATCTGAGTTGGAGGAAGCAAATAAGAAAATTAGGACTTGGACTAATTCTGGAAAGGACACTCAACAGGTTTTTCAAACAGACACTGTTGGTCTAGGTTATAATGAGGGAGATGAACTTAGATTTCAAAGTCAAGTTAAAATCAGACCTCATTTTGTACATGGAGCAAGTAAATTTTTGTCTGATAATGAAAAAGAAACTGTTAAGGTCAAATCAGTAAAAACTTGTGCTAAACAGGTTAATATTGGTTTGATGACAGATAAACAACTCAAACATAAACTGAAGGAGTTAAAATCTGTTAAGAAACAGGGAGTGTCAAATAAGAACAGAAATGGAAAAGTACGCATCACTTCAGGAAATAAACCAATGCTTGCTAGTTATGCTCCAAGAAAGACATGTCATAACTGTGGTAGTACTAAGCATCTTGTAAATTTCTGCAAGAAAAACAAAAATATAAATTCTTTACCTTCCAAGTCTGAGGTAAAGAAGGATTTTGCTAGAACTAAGCCACAGACTTTATGCACACACTGTGGAAGCACTTGGCATTCCATTTATACTTGCAGAGAGTATCATGCTATCTATCATAATTACTATGAACTGAAACCCAATCTGAAATGGGTTAAAGTTAATACTGCAAGTGTAAACTCTGATACTGTTAGCTCAAACTCTGATAATGTTAATTCCGCTGCTAAAGCTAACAAAGTTAAGAATGTCAAAGGATCCAAGCAAGTCTGGATCCTTAAATCTAACCCTCAGTAATTGCTTGTGATTGCAGGGCAACAGGGAGGCAACCCTAGTCGTGGACAGTGGATGCTCAGGACACATGACTAGAAATAAAGCCCTGCTATCAGACTATGAGGAGAAGGCTGGCCCAAAAGTTTCCTATGGTGATGGCAATGTAGGAAGAACATTGGGATATGGCAATATTAATCTTGGAAATGTCATCATCACCAATGTAGCTCATGTCCCAGGACTCAAGCATGACTTGCTATCTGTGAGTCAAATCCGTGACAAGGGAAATCATGTAGATTTTCAACCTGAATATTGTGAAGTTATCAGCAAATCTACAGGAAAGGTTGTTCTAGTTGGTCATAGGCAAAACAACATTTATGAAATCAAGCTCTTAACAGACTCTGTTGGAAAAGCTGTTTGCCTGTCTACAAGAATGTCTAGTGAAGAGAGTTGGAAGTGGCACAAGAAACTCTCACATTTGAACTTGAACAACATCAATGAATTGATCAGAAAGGATCTTGTAAGAGGACTCCCAAAAGCTCTGTTAAATGTTGATGGCCTATGTGATTCATGTCAAAAGGCCAAGCAAAGGAAGTCATCTTTCAAGAGCAAGACAGAATTTTCAATCACTGATCCTTATCATCTTCTGCATGTTGATCTCTTTGGTCCAGTAAATGTTATGTCTATAGCAAAGAAGAAATATGCTTTAGTCATTGTTGATGAATACACTAGATTCACTTGGGTGTATTTTCTAGCAAAGAAGGATGAAACTGCATTAACTCTGATGGAGCATGTAAAGCTTCTGGACAAAGGATCAAGTAACAAAGTCAGAATCATCAGAAGTGATAATGGAACTGAGTTCAGGAATGCAACAATGGAAGAATTCTGCAAGAACAATGGAGTGAAGCAAGAATTTTCAGCACCTGGTACACCACAACAAAATGGTGTAGTTGAAAGGAAAAATAGAACCTTGATAGAAGCTGCCAGAACTATGCTTGATGAAGCAAAATTGCCAACTTATTTCTGGGCAGAAGCTGTTCAAACTGCTTGTTTTACTCAAAATGCTACACTGATCAATAAGCATGGAAAGACACCATATGAGATGGTGAAGAAAAAGAAGCCTAACCTGAAATACTTTCATATTTTCGGGTGCAAATGCTTTGTTTTGAAGACTCATCCTGAACAGCTGACTAAATTCGAGTTAAAAGTAGATGAAGGGATTTTTGTTGGCTAATCACTGTCAATAAAGGCATACAGAGTTTATAATCTGAGAACAAGAGTGGTTATGGAGTCCATTCATGTGTCATTTGATGACAAGAAAATAACTGGACTTGAAGATGTGGATGAACATGATCAACTTCGTTTTGAAAATGAAGATTTATTCTCTGATGAGATAAACTCTGATGAAGCTGAATCAACAAACACTGTCGAAGTATACTCTGAGCCTCTACTGGTGAATACTGAAGAAATTACTCAGCCCCAGCAAAGGAGAGAACCAATTGAGGGGGAGCATGATCAAAATGATGACTCAAACACTGAAAACGAGTCACATGGTGAATCTGGATCAGACACTGTTGAGTCAAACGCTGATGGCTCAAACACTGTTGACGCAAACTCTGAAAGCTCAAACACTGACAGTTCAAACTCTGAGTAGTCGAATTCAAGGGGAGCTTCAGAAAAGGAACAGAGACAACAAAACAATCAGGAGAACATTGATCGAGGGGGAGGATCAACAACTGAAAGAAGTCATTTACCTTCAGCTAGGAAATGAACAAAATCTCATACACCTGATTTAATTATTGGAGATCCAGATGCCACAGTAAAGACAAGGAGTGCAACAACTAATGAATGTCTATTTCATGCATTCATTTCTCAAACAGAACCAAAGAAAGTTGAGGAAGCTCTTCAAGATGCTGACTGGATAACAGCAATGCAGGAGGAGTTAAATGAATTTAAAAGAAATGAAGTCTGGACACTTGTACCTAGACCAAAGAACAGATCTGTTGTTGGTAAAAGATGGGTTTTCAGAAACAAAACTGACAGTGAGGGTGTAATCACAAGAAATAAGGCTAGATTAGTGGCAAAAGGCTATTCTCAGCAGGAAGGAATAGATTATGATGAGACTTTTGCTCCAGTTGCAAGATTGGAAGCGATAAGAATTTTTCTAGCATATGCCTCTCACAAGAAATTCAAAGTATTTCAGATCGATGTGAAAAGTGCTTTTCTCAATGGAAAGCTAGAAGAGGAGGTGTTTGTGGAGCAACCTCCAGGTTTTGTGGACCCCAAATATCCAGATTATGTCTACAGGCTAGATAAGGCATTATATGGACTTAAGCAGGCACCAAGAGCATGGTATGAGACACTTGCTCAATTTCTTCTAGAAAGTGGATTCAACAGAGGTACAATTGACAAAACTCTGTTTTATTTCAATCAAGGGAGTGACCTCCTTCTAGTTCAGATTTATGTTGATGACATAATTTTTGGGTCTACAAATAATAAACTCTGTGAAAAGTTTGCCAAGCTCATGCAGTCAAGGTATCAAATGAGCATGATGGGAGAGCTTAGCTATTTTCTAGGCTTACAGGTGAAGCAAAAAGATGATGGAATTTTTATTAATCAAGCAAAATATACCAGAAATCTCCTCAAGAAATTTGGCATGCTTGAATGCTCATCTGCAACTACTCCCATGGCAACAACAACAAAATTGGACAAAGACACAGGAGCACAAGTGGATATGACAAATTACAGAGGCATGATAGGGTCTCTTCTTTATCTGACTGCAAGCAAACCTGACATCATGTATGCCACCTGTCTTTGTGCAAGGTTTCAGGCAGATCCTAGAGAACCACATCTAACAGCTGTGAAGAGAATTTTTCAAGTATCTAAAGGGCACCATTACTCTGGGCTTATGGTATCCAAGGGAAACAGACTTCAAGCTAGTTGGTTACTCAGATGCAGACTTTGCAGGTTGCAAGGTAGACAGAAAAAGCACAAGTGGGAGCTGTCAATTTCTGGGTGACAGACTGGTCTCATGGTACAGCAAGAAGCAGAAATCAATTTCTAATTCAACAGCTGAGGCAGAGTATATTGCAGCTGGTAGCTGTTGTGCACAGATTTTGTGGATGAAGAATCAATTGCTGGATTATGGATTGAGGTACAATAAAATTCCTATTTACTGTGATAACCAAAGTGCTATTGCTATGACAGGTAATCCAGTACAACACTCTATGACCAAGCACATCAGCATAAGGTACCATTTTATCAGAGAGCATGTGGAAGAAGGAGACATTGAACTGCATTTTGTGTCTACAGACCAACAGCTAGCAGACATCTTCACCAAGCCATTGAGTGAGGCAACGTTCACAAAGCTGGTAAATGAGTTAGGAATGATCTCTGGTTTCGACTAGAGAAAGTGGTTAGACTCAAAACTTCATTTTTCCTCAAACTCTGTTCCGCATACTCTGTTTGTTAAACACTGTCTGTCATACTCTGTCTGTCAAACACTGTTTCCATATACTGTTGGTTAAACTCCGATACTGTCATTGTCTGAACATTACACCTATGAAGAAATTGTATGCAGCATATTCTCAGTAATTAATCATGCATTCTTCTAAATTATTTGTGATTAAATCTTAGACTGTGCAGACAAATTTACACTGCATAATACTGTCCTGCTATTTTTAGCATCTCTTAGTTTATTTATCCTAAACTCTGAATATGTAAATACTGTCTGCATTGCCTCTCATAAAACAAACTCTGTTTTAAATGACACTGTGTAAATAATTAGAAGGACATGAATATATGTATACTGATTTGATTTATATGCTTTAGATACAAGCAGCTGTGTTATAGAGATTTTTTAATTGGGATTAATCTAATTACAAACCTAGTGAGCTTTTGAGCCATATTGCATATCTTTTGCAATTTATTCATTTGCTTGAGTGTTCACAGCTTAGTTGCATTGCTAGCAGTTGCTTGAAATCTTTCCTGAAATGCATGACATTATATTCTGATAAAATGATAAAGGCAGTAGGTTACACCACATAATTCCCATATTTACCAAACACTGTTTACATGATCCATTAGTTAACCCATTGAGCCTAATCATATTTTTCGGTGACACACCATATTACTGCCTATAAACCTTTTTTTTGTATTGGCCAATCAGTAAATTTGAACCCAAATTGTCAAAGGCTAGTACTGTACAAAAGGAGTAATAAGGTGAAGGGTTATTAATCTTTAAGAAAGGGCATTCATTTATGATTTGAGATTGTGTACCTAATAGTTGACTAGTGCAATAAATTACAAAGGATCAGTATATCTTGCGTTACTATATGTTATTTAGCTCTCTATACATAAAAAAAAAATAGAGAGCATATTATTGTCTGATCCTTGTTTTAGAGTCAACTAGTTGAGGTCAATAAATTGGATGGTATAAGGATGTCACTTGCTAGCTTTTGACATTAACCTGTTTTAGCCTTCTTTGACATACCTTATCCCAAGCCTGCATTACAACCCAATAAAGACCTTTTGATTATCATTTTTAATGTATATTGTGTTCAAAGTTAGATTAATATCAAATGTCAGGCATGCTTCTGATGTTGTTGATTCTGAGTGATATACTTACCTGTTCTTGAGTGATATTTTCATTGAGTGAAAGGTGAGTCCTTATTAATTTCCTAAATCCCAAGAAATTTCTCGAAAATGCATACTTGTACATTTAGCATGTTTATCAACTTATTTCTGCATTTGACATGGACTTTTGTGATTTTATACACTATCATTAAATACTAGCAGTTGACTATAAGAGTTTGTGCAGACAGGGTTTACTCGTTTATTTTATGGATTTTATAAAATATTAGATGCTTTAAATACTGTTTCGGTAAACTCTGCTACACACACATATATTTGCACACCTGCACAGTTTTTGAGGAAGTCATGATAATAAGGTTGGATAATTGATAAACACTGTTGGATTTTGTGAATTATTCGGAGGTACAAATTTTTGTTCATGATAATTGATTTATTTGGAGTATTTCGGAAATCGTTTCATATTATTGCCAACTGTTATTTGGTAATGGGGAGTTAATCTTGGCATTGGAAACAGCAGAGAGAGAGTTGTGAGGAGTTAAAGATATGAGAGTGAATGGTAATCATTAACTGTTTTTACGACGCATGCGGTTTAACTGCACCAATGCATGTGTGCCACGTGTCCCACTCACACATTTCACAAGAGAACTGTTGTGTGCCTTAATGATTAAAACTCTTGAGTTTTCATTTTTTATTACTTCTCTAATCTTTTGACATACAACGGTTCACTTATTCAATTAATTGATTTTCACTTTGCACACATCTACACTCTGTTCTCTCGCATTCTAACTCTCACATTTCATCAAACACCTTACCTGCTTACTCTTTTCTTACTCAAAATGGCAACTAAACTGTTTCATGATAATGGATTGGCATATCCTACTAATAACTTTGCTGCACCCTTGAGTACAGATGTTTCTCCTGCTGATTTCCATTTGATTCAAAACTTTCTGAGAGATTCCGAGATTGGCACGGCTCTCACTGCTCCATAACATCTATATGGCACTTAGATTGCCTATTTTTGGCATCATTCCAGTTATGATGATGGAGAAAATGGCACTCCGTCTATCACTTTCACTCCTCCAGAGAACAATTTTGTTATTACTCCAAGGACAGTGAATGAGGTTCTTGGTTTCGAGACATACACTTCTCATGATATTGTGACTGATGTGAACTTGAGGACGATGCTCACAGAGATTGGGTATGCTGGTTCAATGGGCAAGCTTGGGTCCATTACACGCCCAAAATTGCGCAAGGAGTGGAACTTTTTCTTTGACTCTATCACAGGGGCGTTTGGCAACAAAATAACCAATTGGGATGCTATTCCAATTGACAGTCTTCAGATGGGGTACTCTCTTCTCTACGGTACTAATTTCGATTTTGGTACTCATGTCTTAAAGAATTTAGGAGAGAGATTAGCAAACTTTCCTACTACTGTTTACTATGCTCGTTTTTGTCAATTACTATACAATTCTTGTCTGCCTGGTCAACAAGTTGTTGAAGCAGATGAAATCAAACCTTTCAAGTTGACAAAACGAATATTTGCTGATTTGATCAACAAGGATGCAGCTAAGGCTGATTTACCTGCAATGGTATATCCTATAGCCTTCGCAAACTTTCTTGTACAACCCCAAGAACCACAACAACCATCAACAGCTACAAACCCAAACACTGAGCCTATACACCAACCACTCCCAAACACTGCCACATCATCACAACATCAACCTCAACCTCACCCACAAACTTCTCATCCTAAATCACCTGTAACCCAAACTCAACCATCAAACACTGTCAACACCCAAACCCAACCTGCACCGTCCATAGACATTAATGAGCCAATTTCTAAGTTCTCTCGTGTTGAGAGAAAGAAGGGAGGAGGATCAAAGAAAACACTTGGCAAGAGACAAAGGGCAGGAGTGTTTCTCTCCGAAGTGCCTTCCACTGACAATGTTGAATCTGAGCATGAGATGCCCAAGAAAACGAAAAGGAGAACACTGATTGATGAATCAGATGATGACATTCCTTTTGAAGCTCCTAAAGTGATTTCTAAGGAGATGCCTACTGTTGACACAGTAGAGGTTCAGAAGGGACACAAGGATGGCATGGCTGCCATTGAAATCTTAGAGCCATTGTTATAATTTTCTGAGCACATTGCTACTCCAACTGCTGCTCTCTCTGAAGCTACATTGTTAGCTGAGCAAGCAACTGCTGTCATTGAAGAATCATTGGCTACACATACAGACTTAATGTCTGATGCCAATCAAGCAATAGATGTTGGAATTGAAATTGACCAACCATCAAAGGCTGCAATCTCTGATGCTCAAATTGTTCAAGAATCAATTGTTCTTGAGAAACCTGCAGTTGATGATGATCTTGCAGAACACACAGCTGAGAATTTTGTTGAAATTGAGCATGCACATGAAGCTGCTGATGTTGAGAAAGCTTGTGTTACAAATGAAGCTGGTAATGTTGAGACACAGCCTATGCTAAACACTTTCGATCCTGCAGTTGCAGAGACTCTTCCTGAACATAATTCCTTAAACACTATCAATGCTGAGACAAGTGTTACAAATGAAGAAGAGGACAGTGCCAAATCTGTTTCCACTCAGGGACCAGTACAAATTAATGCCAAGGTGCAAGCCTATCCTGTGTCTGGTCCTGAGGTTCCTACACGTCATGATCTTGAAAGAGAACACTTTGAAAGATCAGCTTCCAGATGGCATAAATCAGATTGCATTTTTCCAATTGGCAGGGCAACAGACTTTGTGAAAAAGGCTGCAGATGAAATTAAAAATTCTGACATTGTTTCCTGTTTGAAGGCAACTGTTGTTCAGGTCAAAGCCCTTAATAAACGATTTGATGCCGCTGCAGAAGATATTAATGGCCTTCGAAGAGATATTACTGAAATTGATTTCAAGAGGGAGAAGGAAGCTACTCTTAGACATCAAACTTATTCAGCTAGATTGGCCAAGGTGGAAGAAAATCAAACTCTGTTGGCTACCAAAATAGATTCCATTGCAAACTCTTTGGAGTTGCTAACCTCCATCCTGATTCCTGATGATGTCAAAAAGGGGGAGAAAGTTGCAAACACTGCTTGCAAACAACTTCAATCCTTGGAGAGGAAGGATGATGCTGCAGATGGAGGTGGATCTGATAGAACCAAAAGAGCAATCACAAGGTCTAGAGTAAACTCTGCTAGCAAACACTGCTGAAGATCCACAGAATGATACAGAGTTAGCTGCAAACATGTTTCTTGAAGAACATGGAAATGATGTCACTCTAGAAGATGTAAAGGCTGAAGAGCTAAGACTTAAAGCTGAACATGAGAAAAAGCTTAAGTCTGGGAAATTCAAGAAGAAAGTTGAAAAGGCATCAAGGCCTGTTCTTAAAGGCATTAAGATCAATGAAAATGTCAATGCTGATCAGAGATTGTCTCATTCAAGAAAACCAACAGCAGATGAGGCTAGATTAAAGCTTAAAGGAAAAGTTGTTGAAGATGATAAGAGTTTAAAGAAGTCAAAGCAAGTTACAACCTCTGTTTCTACACATGTTGTACAAACTACTCTTCCAATTCATGGTTTTCTGAGACCTACTATTCCTAATAATACTGAGCAAGTTCAAGGAGGTGATATTTTTCAAAGCAGAGCAATGATTGCTAAGCAACCTCGTGATTTGGCTGGTTTAGGGTCAAACAGAGAAAGGACTTTGAATATTACTCCTAGAGATCATTCATCACTGGCTGCTCCAAGCAAGGGTGTCCCTCAAGTTAATTTGGACAAGCTGGAATCAGTACAGTTGATCCATCAAAGAAGTCTAAATAAAGACTTTCTGCTGTATTTCATGGAGGATGGGACTGTCTACAAAATTGGAGAGCATGATATTCATTTGAAGATGTATGAAGAACTGCAGTATGTCTTACATATTTTCAAGGTGAATAACAGTCCTACTTACCAAGCTGCAGAAGTGCTCAGATATCAGATGGAAAGATCAAAGATGATTTTTGGAATTAAAGACAAGTCTGAATATGTACCAAAGTACTTAGACTACAATGGAAGAATGGTTGAAATGAAGAGAAACAGTGCTAAGCTGAGAACTGATTTGGGTGTCACTGTGCTTGAATTTAATTCAGAATCAGCAAAGTCATACTTTATCAGACTTGGAAATGAAATGAAGAAGAACAGCATCTATGATCTGAGATCAGCCATTTATCAGACAGATGGTACAAATTCTAAGCTTCGAGAGATCAAGCTAGAAATGGAAAGAGCACTTGAAGTTACGGAAGAGAGATTGCTAACAGAGTACTTGAAGACAACATGGGATGTTGAAAGGGTTAAGTAATTTATGCTCTGTAAGTTTTTCATATTTTCTGTAATTTTGTTAAGTAACAGTTTAAACTCTATTTAGTTGTTAAACACTGTATATGATTATTTGTTTTTGACATCATCAATTATCTATTAACTTGTGCATTTTTGCTAATAAACAAGTTGGGGGAGATTGTTAGATATAATTGATGTAATGTTTCAGTGTTTAAGTGTAACAGTGAAATATCAGAGTTTAACTGGAAGGAAGTCAGAGTTTAGTAAAGTCTGACTGACAGAAGCTGGACAGAGTTTAGTAAAGTTTGTCTAGAAGCAGCGCGTACGAAGTCAACAGAAGATATTAGAGATCAATTGAAGATTGATATGGAAGCGAGATCTTTGGAGATTGGATAGCTATCAAAGAGATCGAGTTGACTTAGGAGACGTGTGACAATCTGTAATTGATATCATTGTATAGCTGATTATTAGGAATATCAATTAGAGATTGTATCGAAGCTGTATTCTTATATATACAGATAGGTTAACTCTAGAAGGGTATCGAACAATAGAATTATTCATTCTTATTGTAACCTAGCAGCTCTTTGTGATAGTTTACATCACGAAGAGGGTTTTTAATACCAGAAGATTTAAAGTGCATAATCATCTTAATTGTTATTCTCTCATCTAATATTGATTATTAGTGTGTATTCGGCCTAACAGAAACCATGGCCCCAAATATCACTCAAAGACACCGGTTCGTCTAGCATTGTAACTCTTTATGCAAAACACTACTTCTTGTAACGTTTTACGTGTTTTTGTTATGCAAAACGCTGTTTTAGATTGTGTTTCCTATTTCAGCTGGTTTAGTAATTTAAACGCTATCTAAAGAGGTGTTTTAGTAGAAGTGCGCACTGCAATCTGAAAACGCTGGTTTAAAATTTGTTTTATACTTTTACTCGAAAACAACTACCTAAACCAAATTTGAAAATGTAGTCCAAATTGTGTTAATGTCAAAACGCTACTTTAAATATTGTTTCTAGCTCAAACGCTACTTTATATATTGTTTCCAGTTTAAGTTGAGTTATGGAGGTTTGTAAAACGTTAATTAAAACTTTGTTAAGGCAGAAAGCGATGAAAACGCTACTCTAAAGTTTGTTATCTCCTTAAAACGTTGAATAAAACTTTGTTATTCGCAGAAAATGCTATTTAAAATAGTGTTAATCCAGCTTTAATCGAAAATGCTACTAAACTTTGTTACCTTCTAAAAACGCTGGATTAAACTTTGTTTCGAAGGGAAACGCTATTTTAAAATGTTTGTTATGCGAAAACGATATTTTAAAATGTGTGTTATGCCAAAACACAATATTAGACAGTGTTTTATGCAGAAAATGCTACTGTTGCTATTTTATGTTTTGTTCTGCTCTAAAACGCTAGAGTAAGTCTTGTTATCAGGAAAACAAGTTTAATTATTAAACCTCAAAACGCTAATTGAAGTTTTGTTATGTGCAAAACGCTGTATTATATATTGTTTCCAGTTTCAGCTCAGGTTTAAGATTCAGAACGTTGTTTTATATAGTGTTTACTCAAAACGCTACACGAACACAATACAACGTTACAATTCAAAATGTTGTATAATACAACGTTATAAGTGAAAGCGCTTGAATACAAATTTTGCTATGAAAACGATAATTCACATTTTGTTTTGGTTGAAAACGCTGCACGAAACAGCGTTTGCCTCTGTTGAAAATTAAAAACGCTAGACGAAAATTTGTTACTGTTAAACGCTAAATGAAGATCTGTTTCCACCCCAGAAGGCTGCTTTGTCTCTAGTTTTAAACATTTAAACGCTATTTAAAAATGTGTTTCATTGGAAATAGTGCATGTTTGATCACTGGAAACGCTACTTGAAACTCAATTTAGGCTGAAAACGCTAATTAAAAAATTGTTACTCTTGGAAAATGCTAACTAATACTTCATTTTTCAGTAAAAACGCTAATTAAAACTTTATTTTCTGTAGAAAAACACAGAAATATTTCAACAGGAAAATACTAAAACCTGCCCCATAAAAAACTAAAAAACAACTTCAAATTTAAGCCATAACAAAAGGCAAGATAAATGTATAGCTCCAAGTCAAATATCCATAAAAGTAAGAAGACAAATTAATCAAAATATTCATACAATATAAATAAAAATAGAAGGCGTTAAACCATAACATAATCCGAATAAAACTATAGAACTAAGGAGCCGATGTTGAAGTGTTAGGAACTGTTGATGACTTGCATTTCTTCCCACGAGGTGCTTGAAAATCCATTGCATTTTGAAATCTTGTCGACTTTCTTCTTCCTTTCTTCTTCTCAACGTCCTTATCGTGAATGACTTTTGGAAAATCAATTTCCATTGGCCAAAGCGGTTCACCTTTCTTAGGTATCGGTTCAAATATACCACCATAAACCTTTGACACGTTCTCCAACTTGTACCACTAGCCAACAAACATTTCATGCTTCATTTTCACATGGGCACAACACGCAATCACGTGGGAACAAGGGATCCGATAAGTTTGCCATTTCCCACATGAGCACATGGTCTCTTGGATTCGAACGGTGTGTCTATTACCTCCCTTCAATCCAACCTTCCTAGTAACTACCTTAAACAACCAAGTATCACGCTCAAAAATCTTCACATGGTGCCCATTAGCACGAGATATAGCTCGACTCAATATCTTGTTAGCATATTTAGTGAAGATTTGACCTTTGGCAGTTTGTGATGCAATCTCCATGCGCCTCTGATCAAAGTACTCAACAGTCTTAAAAAACAGCTCTCGAACCAAAGAAGTAATCGAGAGCTTCCGGGCATCAAGAATAGCATTGTTCCAACTTTTAGCATGGTTCGTAGTAATAATACCAAAGCGTTTCTGCCCATCATGTGCTAATGACCATTTCATCAAAGGCTTATTCTCAAACCATTGAGCCGCCCTAGGCTCTACTGCCAACAATTGCTCCCATAACATATCAAATTTCTTTGGTTGCACCTAAGAAGCCAACTCAACAACCCTATTCATCAACCCTTTCTTGCTATGTGCAGACGCAAAATTCGCAGCAAGGTGTCTGATACAGAATCGATGGTGGTCATGGGGCTCACACCATCCTACGGTCTGCATGGCTGCCATAATCCCAGCATGTCTATCAGATATGACACATATGCCATGCCCGTTACGAACCACAAATCTCCTCAACCTCTCCATGAACCAATCCCAGCTCGATAAGTTCTCAACTTCGACTATTGCAAATGCCAATGGCAAAATATGACTGAATCCATCTACTACTGTAGCACTCAGAAGAACACCCTTGTAAGGTCCATAGAGATGAGTGTCATCTATCTGAATAAATGGGATGTAGTGCTCAAATCCATCAATACATTGCTTAAAAGCCCAAAATACTCTCTTGAATGTCACTTCCTGTTTCAAATGAACATACACATTAATCAAAAGTCATATTATGGTATGAAACGCATAAGAGTGTACAATAAACATAAACATATAGAACAATGTACTACTAGTGTGTAATTTTTAGAAAGATACCTCTAAATTCCCATGCTCTCCTAACTCATCCTCTTTAAAGAACCAATCAACCTTGGTGCCAACACTGAATGACTGCAATGCTTCCATCAAATATGGAAGGTCTTCATATGATCCTTCCCAAGACCCATGTACTTCACCCATTGCAATTTTTTTGGCATTTCTAATCTTCTTCCGACCTGGTTGGTAACCAAATACATTTTTCGCTATCGCCATTAATACTTTTTCCTTGATAGCTGGATCAGCAACAATTTGTGCTTTGATTGCTTCAACAATTTCCGAAGAGTTCAAGGTGGGGTGATCCTGTGTCATGGTGGTACTCATACAAGTGTGTGGCCCCGAAGTTTCCATGATCTGGAAATTGCCATGTGCACTACGCTTTCTAGATTTTAGCTTCCACTCACAACCATCACTTTTCCATTTACAAGCCGCATGCCAATTTAAATGATCCGATCTAGTAACTATAATCTCTTGATGACTACGAATATGAAATTGTTTTACACTATGTAACAATTCCTCTTTCGAACCAAAGAGCATCCCTTCTCTCAACTCCATAGGACTTAACACATCACCACGGGTTCTTAAAACCGAATCATCAAAAGAAGCCATATTCATTGGTTTTTCAATCGCCACTCCACTTTCACCAACTTCATTACCCTCCAAATATCTATCACTAGTCTTTCCTCCCCCAAAACATGCACTACTACTCGTCTCTCCCCCTAAACACATGCTACTACTCGTTCTCCCTTCCAAATACCCATGACTACTCGTTTCCACAATCCTCAAACTACTTTCATTCATTCCACATTTTAAAATTTTTTCCACATAAATCTCAACAAAATACAAGGTTCCCTTGGAAACAACTACACCAAACATCAACTCAACATCATCATCATCAATTGGCACAATCCCAAATTTCATGTCATCCGAATTTTTACATCTATAAAATAACTTCAAATCATACTTACTCTTCTCAATTCTTAATTCATACTAGCATCAAGTCTAACATGTTTCGAAATGGGTTTGTCGTAAACAAAACCATCTAATTGAGTTTTTCGAATATTACAATCAATGTATATCCATGCCAAAACGGAATCTGATTTTGAACTCAAGCCCGATGCCATGACCAAATTACTCGAACTTGAAATTAAAATTCATATAATGGAGATGAAAATTCAGAATATATTTTATTATTTAGGTATTAGGGTTTGAATATTCAAAGTGTGTAGCAGTAGTGGTAAGCAGCAGTGTAGTCCGAGTCTGTATCGAGACTGAAAATACACACGGTATTATATCTAAATGAACAAAATGACGAAATGGAGTTTACATCCATAAAATTCTAATTTAACTAGTGTTAACAGTCATAACGCTACATTAACATTTGCTATGTTTTTAAAATGTAAAATGGTTAAACAAGAGAAAATGCGGCACGATACAACGTTATAAGTGAAAATGCTGTATAATACCACATTATAAGTGAAAACGCTGCGCAATATAGCGTTATCAATGAAAACGCTGGACAATACACATTTTGATTTTAATGCTAATTCACATTTTTTTTTGGTAAAAAATGCTGAACGATACAGCGTTTAATTGTTGTAAACGCTAGTTTATGTTTTGTTTAAGTCAAAAACGTTGTTTTAAGATATGTTTTACCTGTTATAACAACATATAAACGCTGAATCGGATTGTGTTTTAATCCTGGAAACACATTTTCTAAAAAACTCAGCTCGAAGCAATTATAAAATTCAGAAACATAGTTATAAAACATAAACTGCAAAACTCAACTCAACCAAAATGCAAAACTGAGGATTAGATTATAGCTCGACCAAAATGCAAAACATGTCATTTCTAAAACCAAAACTACATAGTTTAAAACTTCTAAAACCAGATTACAATGTCGAACATACGGAATGCATTATCTGATTAAAATATGATTGTCAGATCAATTCCCACAGCATGTCAGCACGAGCAAGAGTAAGCAGGAAGCATATTCGCGAGCTTTAGAAGTTCTGAAGAGATTAATGCCACTGCTACATGTACTTTTGTCGGTCTGCATAATTGCAGGAAATGTTCAGTTTAACATTGCAATAAAAGTAGATAAGATCTCAATATAGCAATTCAGTTAGACTTGGACATTACCAAAAATGTCCAGAATGAGTAAACAGATAGATGGCAATTATATGTATGATACTGGAAATTATATGTGTAGATAGAACACATTTTCTGTCTGCATTTTTGGATTGTGGCCTCCTGTTGCGTGTGTTGTCTAATTTCATAAGATAGAATTCACACTGTAATCCTGTTGTTTAATTATTTGTTCTAGTCATATTATCATTCTCCTTTAATGAGTCCTATTGCGAACATTTCCCAGTTGTTATGTTCATGCACATGCACATGAGAAAGATGCTAAACCTATACAACTAAGTGTTGTAATCTTTTTACATTTAAACTCCTTTAGAAGTGATATGTAACATTCTCTTCTTTTGTTTTCTCTCAGGGGCCAGGACATTTGATGTCTTGAATTTCACTCAGCTGAATAACAAGACTATTCGAGTTATTGTTTCTCATCGGGATCCTAGCAAGCAAAGGAGTGGAACAGCTAATATCTTTATCAAGGTATTAAGAAACAGAAGAGTTCTACAACATGTTAAGATGCTTTTGTTTCTTTTCACTCCAAAAATGTAATTGTCATAAACAGATAGCTGTAAATAAAAATGAGGGCTGTCTAGATGCTATAAATGAGGTGATAATAAATTAAAACAAATAAACATACCATCATTTATGTTTCGTGCACTTCTCACCATCAGTACCATACTTTGTTGCTTTTCGCAGCCTCATTGAACGTCGTTGCTGGTAAACATGTGTGATCTTGTCAGCTCTCTTAGACTAGGATGGATTGGCAGCTGGAGAAGAATCACCAGGTGGATCAGGAACGGTAGTAGGTGGCTCGAGTACATCAAAATAGCCTCCACCATCAACTAAAGCATCACGCTCATCTCCAAGATTTGAAGCTACATTATCAGATTCTCCTCGATTTTCATCTTCAACTTGAAATGGTGGAACAACTTGATCAGCTCGACGTCGTGGAGGACGTCCACCACCACGGCCTCCTCGATCGCCCCATTTACGACGACGCCTGGGATCTTGCCTCCCCTCCATTTCTCTATTTCGACGATCCTCCAACGAAAAGGCCTCAAAACCATATAAAGACCGATGATCCAACTGAGTCAAACCCTCGGTAGTTAATGAAGACACATCTGGTAGAACTGACTGAGTGCAATCTGCTATAGTCTTTAATAAGCCTCCCTACAACACAAAACATAAAAAACACATGTTACCAATGAAATTGCACCACATATATCAAACTAATACTACTACATAAACTATTTCAACTAATAAACGAGGCAGTGACTTACAAATGATTAATGTTTACCTAAATGAATTACAAAGCAAATGAACTAATAGTACTACAATCTAACAATGAATGGAAAATAGAAGCATATAGTACTTACTAGGTAAACATGAAGTGCACCGACACGAGAAATAAACCTCACGGTCCTCTGAAGATACCAAGCAAGATAATCGGGTGTGGTACCATCACCATCAATCAACTCTGACTGGAAGATATTATTCAAACGATTGTTCCAGATATCAATGCTTCCTTGATGTCTAACAGCCCAATTAATAACTGAATTTCCCTTCAATTTCATCTTATGATGGGCAGTCGTGTACACCACATCACGGGGAATAGCCTGTAACATCCCAAACTGTCTCACAACTCTATCAGGTACATGAGCCTCCACAATGAACACACAAATCATCGGGCCACAATAAGGCCAAATATGCTGACCAGTCAAGCAATACGGGGGCAAAGAAGCAAGGATATCAGTAGAGTAAGGCTGCCAGATGAACTGAGATGGTGATAGCTCATCAAGAATAGTACGTGTAACAGATAAAGTACGACCAGCCTTCTCCAAAAAAGAGTGACCAACAAGCCACCTACAAACATTGACAAGAGAGACAAATACAAAAACGTCAATTCAAATTATATTTTTGTTACCAAGTTCGGCGTCCTGATTTTTAAATGCTAACGCGTTTAAAAATCAGGAGAAGTTAGGGTTTAGGGTTGTAAACAACCCTGCACCCTAAATCCAAAACCCTAAGTTCGTATATGGTTTATTTGTGGTTCCGAATATTTCTAAACCAAATATGGAACTGTTCAACCCCAAAGGTTAACTGTTGAAACCCAAGGGAATACAGATATTATACACAAATGCTTATAAATTAAAACTACATATGTCACTTACCTCACTCTATATGGGCCTGGAAGCTGGCCCTCCCAGAACTGATCATTAACTAGAGGCTGACTAGTACAAATAGAAGCAAGAGTCGACAATCTCTCCCATGCCCATAACTGCAACAGTAGAAGACACCCTGCTACCTCCTCTGTGTTTACCATGCAACCCTTACACAGCTCTCTGTAAAGGAATCCGAGTACTACTGGACCCCAAGCATACCGTCCAAAATCGTCTAAATCACGAACAAAGTGGACCCACATACAATGAATCGAGCCTCCAGAATGATCAGTGAACAAACATCCCCCAAGCAACTGCATCAAATAACACCTAGTGTGGTGCCTCACCTCATCATCAGATGCATCCTCAGATAAAGTATGATGGGTAGTGGAACTGAACCAACTCAACTGCAGTCTAGATACATTAAAACGACTCGTAGGAGGCACATGACCAAATATAGAGCCAACAGTATCAGCCCAAGTCATATTAGGGCTAGGGCTGGGATCATACATAACAGGGTTCCCATCAATAGGAAGGCCAAGGAGAACCCCGACATCTTGAAGTGTCACGGTACACTCTCCCATAGGCAAATGGAAAGTATGTGTCTCCGGCCTCCAACGCTCCACCAATGCTGATAATAGACTCCAATCGAGCTATAAAGAAGACATCCTAGAAACACCATAAAATCCAGTAGAGTGCATTAGAGGAATCATGCGATGGTCCAAGGTAGGATGTGAATCATTATTAGGATTGTGTTTCCAGAATTTCCGGGGATCTCCACCACCTACTCTCCAAATTTTCTTAGACCTATGTTTCGCCTGGAGATGAAGAAGACCAGGATCACGAGGTCCCGAATGCATAGCCTGTTGACAAAATCAGAGGGATAAAGAGTTAGAATAATACACAACAGTAAATATACTATAGTTTCCATGACATGGAAGGTTTATGTTCGAATGCAGAAAGAAGGGTTTAATTTTATGGATTATACGCATGTGAGTGTGTTGAATAAGTGGAAGTCTCAAACTCCATCATTATAGTACTACACGACTTGGGGGAGAGCTACACTTGTTCAATCTCTCTCTCTCTCTCTCTCTGTAAGTTTCTGTGTCCATTTCTTTTTAATGCTTAAACTCTATTTCTAAATTGTAATACCTCTCTTCATTTCATCCCATAGCTATTTATATGTACTTGAATATGAAAATGCTTGTTTGTCTGTATAAATCTCATTTGCAATCCCTAATGCATAAGCATTATCATCCTCTGTACAATTTCAATCCCTGTTTAATTAAACCTGTTCTTCATACTTACACTACCAAACCAAATGTGGATTCTTCAGATTTCAAGATTTCATTTCTAAAGAATAAATGTGGCTTGTCTGGAAAATCCCTTAGTACTGATTGTAAATCTGTTGATTTTGATTTCTTTGATCAAAGACCCAACTAAGACCCAACTGGGTTATCGAACTCATTTAAGTGATACAGACTCAAACACATAATACTACCATAAATCACAAAAAAATCAATTAAGTACAGCCTAATTAAGCAACACAATCCACAAATCAAGCCCTAATCAATTACTAAAGTATATACAAACACACAGCAGAGAGACACGATGGTTATAATGGAAATGACAACAAAAAAATCGAAATCAAGTAACTAAAACTGTTTGTAAATGCAAAAGAAGTAGGACATCATACATTAATTTCCATGATTTTGCAGCTAAATAAGAATTGCAAAAACCCCAATTTCGTTGCAGCAGGTTCCCTTTGGAATCTCCAACAGTCTCTATCTATCTCACTCGCTCGCACTAATCACTTGCTGTATACTCTCTCGCTGGGTATCTCTCGCTATTTTTGTATGTATGTTAGTTGTGTCTGTTGTTCTTGGTTATTAGTTTTAAAAAGGGTGAACGCTAACTTATGTAGCGTTTTTGCTGATAAATTAAAATGCTAGACGATGTTTGGTTATAGAGTGATATTTGGGACCAAGTTTTCTAGTTGTGATATTGAGGACCAATTAGTTTAGAATTGTGACATTTGGGTCCTTTTTTCCCACATTTTTCTCACATAATACATATATTATTAAATTATGTAAATAAATATTAGTAAAAATATAGTCACACTCTTTTATTTTTTATTCAACATCAATATTATTTAAAATTTTATATATTATAAATTCGAGTTCTAGAAAAGTTCGGTTAATTTTGGTATACTATTCCAAAAATTTAATATTCCATGTCTTAGTTGTCTTTGATTGCTGCCTTTTTTTCAAAAAAATCATTTTTTAGACAAAAAAAGCATTTTTGCAAAAACAATTTTAATAATTTAAAATTTTATACATTCTTCAAAAAATATTGCAGTTGAATTTCATTTACTAATTACGAGTCGACTATCAAAAAAAAAGTCACATAAAGAGTTCTTGTCAATTTCACTCCCGACCCACAAGCATCAACCCACTATTACGATGTAAGCAACTCAAAAAATCAATTTATCCTTCAAAATGATCGGGACCAAAATTTACGTCGAGTCCTTACATCAATCCAAACTAGGACCTCCAAATTATTGAAGACGGCCCTGCAAATAAGTTGCAAACATGTCTGCAAGGTTACAGAAGTTACAACCATGGTTGCAGAAGTTGCAAACAAGGTTGAAGAAGTTGCAAACATGGTTGCAAAGGTTGCAACTGAAAAAATAGTTAAATCTGACTATCAAGATGAGTGCCCCTGCGGGGCCTGATCTACGGAGAATAATATTGTCTTTAGAGATACAAATGTATTTGCATGACATGTGTGAGTCTTTACAATCTTGGAACATACTCCTAAAACATATCTTTTGCACATATCTTTCCATACACTGATTCTTAAAGCCTTTGCTGAAAGACCGTGAACATATTCACCCAAATATCTTCAAAGCAGATGCAAAACCTATATCCGAGTGAATTTTTGATAATATGTAAGCAATAAATTGAAACTAATAGATTTTGCACATAAACATGAATAAAAATCTTATTACATTATGGAACAACCTACAGGTCTTAAGGTTAACAAGCTGGGCATGGAGGGTCCAAAAAGAGTAATTCACTCTAATATAACTCGTCAAACAATAATCACAACTTTCACTGATGTAAAATGTAGAAAGAGGACACATCCATCAAATAATTAAAACATGGTATCATTCTTACTCGACAACCCACAAAACACACCCTCTCATTCCTCCATCAAACCACATCGCACATACATATCAAAAAATGTACTCCCCACATAAACATTTCCATCAAAACAAAATTTCAAACAAAACCCATGAATCTGCCTCCTTTCTCCCCCCTCCTCCTCATCCCTTATCCCTTCAACAGCCTTAAGCAGAATCGGAAACGTAAAATGATTCGGCTCTAACCCCACATTCCACAACTCTAGAAACAACCCTAACGTTTCCCCATTCCTTTCGTGTTTCAAATATTATGTAATCAGCGCACTCTAAGACACAATATCTCTCACACGCATTTCATCAAACAACTGGCGTGCTTCCTCCAAACACCCACATTTCGGATACATATTCACCCCATAATTCAAAATTACCTGAGGATCACTAATCCTATACCTCAACAAATGCTCATGCACAACTTTCCCATCTCTAATTTACCCTAATTGAGCACAAAAATAACATCAACTCCGATGTGCCCCTGCGGGGCCTCTGCCGGAGAATACAACCGGAGTGATGAGAACTGTATTATTGGGGGTAGAAAGAAATGGAGGAGGCAGTGGGTGGCAGACTAGAAAGAAATGATGAAGACGTTGTCGGAGGAGAAAGAGTGGAACATATTTTTATAAAAATAAAAAGTTAAAAACAAACTTGGTTGTATATTTTCAAAATTAATTTATAGATTTAAAAGAGAAAGTGAGTGAAAGTAAAAACGGAAGAAAAGGTGGAAAAGATAGGTATTTTTGTAAATATCCCTATCTTTTATTTGGAATATATTGGATTTTAATATTGACATTTTGATATTTCCTTTATTTTGTATTTTCTAACTTAATGAATATAAAACAAAATTTTCTTTTATTATTTATAATTAACTTGAATCAAATAACTATGGACATAATTTAAGTAAAAATAATTTATACGTGAGAATAATAAAAATAATTATTTTATTCTTTTTAAATAGTGTTGAACAATTATTCTACATATTTTTCACATTTTTATTGTTATATTATTTTATTACAAGATAATATAGTATTTTCACTATTTTGATTCTAATATATGTTACTCTATCCGTCCCATTTTACATGTCACTTTTGATTTTTTAGTGGTCAAATTGTCCAATATTTGACTATATATTAAAAAAAATTATTTTATTTATTATTTTTAAAAGCTGAAAGTTGCATTATAACATAGATTATGTATACTTTTTAATGATATATATTTTTTAATTTTTTTAATTATATAATACATATAATTTCAATCAAATTTTGGTCAATTTGATGGTTAGCAAAATAATGGAATACTAGCTTATAACCCGTGCAACGCACGGTCCCTTTTTTAAAAGCTATAACTATATTTATGTTAATTTTTTAAATTATATATGTTATTAATTTACATATCAAATTATTATTATATAAGATTGTACACATTTGATTTAATATTTTTACTTTATCTTGAATTATTAAAATTTGATTGAACGATTACAGCCCACGTTAAATCACGTGAAATTAACAAAATAATCTCTATACTACGAAAATCATATGATCCGTTGGATTAAAAGTAGACGATCAAGATTAGATCACATTAAAAAGAAAACAATAATCTGAAAAGGATATAATTAAAAAAGGTTGTATTAAAATTGATTTTTTTTAAAAAAAATATAATCTGAAAAATATATAATTAAATAAGGTTGTATTAGAATTGAATTTTATTTATTTTTTTATTAATATTTAAAATAAATTATATTTACTATTTGGGCTTTATCTTGAGATCTAGAAATCAGATCTGGATGATTTTACAATCCACGCGAATCTCATAAAATTATCTTTAATTTAATGATGATTTAATAATTATTATTTGTTAAATATAATTGATGTGGTTAATATCAGTGTTTAAGTTTTACAGGGAAAAATAGAGTTTAACTTGAAACTGGAAGCAGTCAGAGTTTAGTTAAACTCTCACAGTTGGAAGCTCGACAGAGTTTGCTGTACGCTGACAAGAGGAAGAAGCTAAACTCTGTTGAACAGAAGCGTTTGCTGGTCAGTAACAGAATTATTGAAGATAATTATGGAAGCGATATCTTTGAAGATTGGATAGCTGTCAAAGAAGTCGTGCTGACTAGAAAAACGTGTAGCAATCGTAATTGATAATATTTGTATAACTAATTTATAGGAGTATCAATTATCGATTGTATAGCAGCTGTATATTTTATAAATACAATTAGGTTAACCCTAGAAGGGTATCGATCGTGTAACGCAATATCATTTCATTGTAACCTAAGCAGCTCTCTGTGATATTTTACATCACTGAGAGAGGAGTTAATTTCAAAACAGTTTTTAAAGTCTTTTAAGAACTTATTATTATTCGCTCATACTTAGTTGATTATAATCGAGTATTCGGCCTAACAATTGGTATAAGAGCCAATCTGTTAATTTAATACAGTTTAAGATCCACACACACACACAACTATAATCAATGGCAGAAATTCCTCCTCCAACAACAGGCTCTAGTGCTGAGAAGGCTCAACCTACAACTGTGAGTCGATATGAGACAATCAGGGTTCCTATTCTCAGGCCAGCAGAATACTCAACCTGGAAGGTGAAAATGGCTATGTTTCTGGAGGCTACAGATCCAGAATATCTTGACAGAATTTATGAAGGCCCTCATAAGCCTACAAAATAATCTGTCGTTACTGCTGGACAGGAAGCTAAATCTATTCCAAAGGAGAAGAAAGATTTGACTCATGAGGACATTTCATCCATTGCTAAGGATGCAAAGGTTAGACATCTGCTTCATAGATCATTGGATAATGTTATGTCTAACAAAGTGATCAATTGTAAAATTGCAAAAGAGATCTGGGATGCCCTGGAGGTTAGATGTCAGGGAACTGCTGCAATCAAGAAGAATAGAAGGAACATACTCACACAGGAGTATGAACATTCTGAGGCTAGATCTGAAGAATCAATGACAGAAACCTTTGACAGATTCTGTAAGCTACTCAATGATCTGTCACTGGTTAATAAAGAATATGATCTAGAAGATTCAAATCTCAAGTTCCTTCTTTCTCTACCTGAAAAGTGGGATGTTAAGACAACCACTATTAGAGACAACTATGATCTGGCTGACACTGATATTGATGAGATCTATGGGTTGCTCAAGACTCATGAACTGGAAATGGAACAGAGAAGCAGAAGATCAGGCAAAAAGTCAAAGTCTGTTGCTCTAAGAGTTGAAGAAAGACCATCAAAGAAGGAAGCATCAAGGAGGAAAGCAAAAGGAAAAGCTTTGGTCATTCATTCTGAAAGTGAGTCATCAAACTCTGATGTTGACTCAAACACAGATGGATCATCTGATTCTGAAGATGATGAGGAAATGATGCAAATGGCTGCTTTGATGGTAAAAACCTTCAAGAAGATGGGATTCAAGAACTTCAAGAAGGGAAAGAGATTCTCCAAGAATGATTCAAAGTCTGACAGGAAGAATTTCAGCAAATCTGAGAGAAAGGATACCAAATCTGGGAAGAGAGACAAGTCTGAGATTCAATGCTACAAGTATAAGGAGATGGGCCACTATGCACCTGAGTATAAGAAGAGTAAAACTGAGAAGGCACTCTTCACTAAAGGCAGAGATTGGGCAGACACCTCTGACTCAGATGAGGATGTGAACTATGCTCTTATGGCTACTACTGTTAATGAAGCTGAAGATTCTGAAAACAAGGTACCTCTAACTACCTATGCTTATAATACTGATGATATATCTAAATTGAGAATCTATCTTACGGCTTTGCATATCAGTTATAGGGATCAGACTTTAGAGAATGAGAGAATCAAAACTGAGAATTCTGAACTCAAAGAGAGAAATAAGGTTATAGAAGAGAAACTTGCTAACATGCAGCAAGTTCAAAAGGAGAGAGATGATGCTGTCTATCTTGAACAAGAGTTGTTAAGTAAGTATAAACAACTAGAATCTGAATTGGAGAAGGCAAATCACATTATTAAAACTTGGACTCACTCTGGAAAAGACACTCAAGAAGTTTTTCAATCTGACACTGTAGGTCTAGGTTATTCTGAGGAAGATGAACTTAGGTTTCAGAATACAGTCAAGATTAGACCACCTCTTCCACCTAAGAAATTTGGAACATTTGTTCATGGAATAAGTGAACCTAGGTTTGAATGTGGAAAAGAAGCTGTTAAGAAAGAACCAGTAAAAACTAGTATTAAACAGGTTAATATTGGTTTAATGACAGATAAACAACTCAAGCATAAGCTTAAGGAGTTAAAATCTGTTAAGAAACAAAAAGTGTCTAGAAAGAACAGAAATGGTAAAGTAGGCATCACTCAAGGTAATTATCCAATGCTTGCTACATTAGCTCCAAGAAAGACATGTCATAATTGTGGTAGCACTAACCATCTTGCTAGTTTTTGAAGGAAGAACAAAAACATTAATTCTTTACCTTCCAAATTTGAAGTAAAGAAAGATAATGTTAGAACTAGACCACAGACTTTATGTAAACATTGTGGAAGTACTTGGCATTCTATCTATACTTACAGGGATTATCATGCTATTTATCATAACTACTATGAACTAAAGCCCAATTTGAAATAGGTTAGAGTTAATTCTGCAAGTGTAAACTCTGATAAAGTTAGCTTAAACTCTGATAGTGTAAATTCCGCTGCTAAAGCTATCAAAATTAAGAAAGCCAAAGGATCCAAGCAAGTCTGGATCCTTAAATCTAATCTTCAGTAATTGTTTGTGATTGCAGGGCATCAAGGAGAGTATCCTAGTCGTGGACAGTGGATGTTCAGGACACATGACTGGAAATAAAGCCCTGCTATCAGAGTATGTGGAGAAGGTTGGCCCAAAAGTTTCCTATGGAGATGGCAACATAGGACATACTCTGGGAAATGGCAATATCAATCTTGGAAGTGTCATCATCACAAATGTAGCTCTGGTTCCAGGACTCAAGCATGATCTGCTATCTATGAGTCAAATCTGTGACAGAGGTTTTCATGTAGATTTTCAACCTGAATACTGTGAGGTTATCAGTAAAACCACAGGAAAAGTTGTTTTAGTTGGACAAAGGCGCAACAATATCTATGAAGTAAGCTTGTTGACAAACTCTGATGGAAAAACTATGTGTCTGTCAACAAGAATGTCCAGTGAAGAGAGTTGGAAGTGGCATAAGAAACTCTCTCATTTGAATCTGAACAATATCAATGAGCTGATAAGAAAGGATCTTGTTAGAGGACTTCCAAAGTCTCTGTTAAATGTTGATGGCCTGTGTGATTCCTGTCAAAAGGCCAAACAAAGGAAGTCATCTTTCAAGAGCAAGTCTGAATCTTCAATTGTTGATCCTTATCATCTTCTACATGTTGATCTCTTTGGACCAGTGAATGTCTTGTCAATTGGAAGAAAGAAATATGCTCTAGTCATTGTTGATGAACACACCAGATATACCTGGGTGTATTTTCTAGCAAAGAAGGATGAAACTGCATTAACTCTGATGGAGCATGTAAAGCTGCTGGACAAAGGATCAAAACACAAAGTCAAAATAATCAGGAGTGATAATGGAACTGAATTCAGGAATGCAACAATGGAAGAATTCTGCAAGAACAGAGGATTGAAGCAAGAGTTTTCTGCACCTGGTACACCATAGCAAAGTGGTGTAGTTGAGAGGAAGAACAGAACCTTGATAGAAGCTGCCAGAACTATGCTTGATGAAGCAAAATTGCCAACCTATTTCTGGGCAGAAGCAGTTCAAACTGCCTGTTTTACTCAAAATGCCACACTGATCAACAAGCATGGAAAAACACCATATGAGATGGTGAGGGAAAAGAAGCCAAACCTGAAATATTTTCATATTTTTGGGTGCAAATGCTTTGTGTTGAAAACTCATCCTAAACAGTTGACCAAATTTGAGTTGAAAGCAGATGAAGGAATTTTTGTTGGCTATCCAGTGTCAACCAAGGCATTCAGAGTTTACAATCTGAGAACAAAGGTGATTATGGAATCTATTCATGTGTCATTTGATGACAAGAAAATAACTGGACTTGAAGATATTGATGAACATGATCAGTTGCACTTCGAAAATGAAGATCTAATCTCTGATGAAATAAACTCTGATGAAACCAGTCCAACAAACTCTGTTGAAGCATACTCTGAACCTCTACTGGTAAACACTGAAGAAACCGTACAGACAGAACAAAGGGGAGAACCAGTTGGGGGGGAGCATGATCATAGTGATGACTCAAATTCTGATATTGAGTCAACTGAAAAATTTGGATCAATCTCTGATGACTCAAACTCTGATAGTTCAAAATCTGACAACTTAACCTCTGAGTGATCAAATTCAGGGGGAGCCTCAGAGAATGAAGAAAGGCAACAAGATGATCAGGAGAACATTGATCAAGGGGGAGGATTAACTGTTGACAAAAGTCATTTACCTTTAGCTAGGAAATGGACAAAATCTCATACACCTGATCTAATAATTGGAGATCCAGATGCAAAAGTTAGGACAAGAAGTGCTACAACAAATGAATGTCTGTTTTATGCATTCTTGTCTAAGAATGAACCAAAGAAGGTAGAAGAAGCTCTTCAAGATGCTGATTGGATAACAGCAATATAGGAGGAGTTAAATGAATTTGAGAGAAATGAAGTATGGACCCTTGTACCTAGACCAAAGAATAGATCTGTTGTTGGAACTAGATGGGTTTTCAGAAACAAAACTGACAGTGATGGGGTTGTTACAAGAAACAAGGCCAGACTTATGGCCAAAGGCTATTCACATCAAGAAGGCATAGACTATGATGAAACTTTTGCTCCAGTTGCAAGGTTGGAGGCAATAAGAATCTTTCTAGAATATGCTTCTCACAAGAAATTCAAGGTTTTTCAGATGGATGTGAAAAGTGCTTTTCTGAATGGAAAACTTGAAGAAGAAGTGTTTGTTGAACAACCACCAGGATTTGTAGATCCCAAGTATCCAGATTATGTCTACAGGCTTGACAAGGCACTCTATGGACTTAAGCAGGCACCAAGAGCATGGTATGAGACTTTGGCTCAATTTCTTTTGGAAAGTGGGTTCAACAGAGGTACAATTGATAAAACCTTGTTCTACCTCAAACTTGGTAGTGATCTGTTATTAGTTCAAATATATGTAGATGACATAATCTTTGGGTCTACTAATGATAAACTCTGTAAGAAGTTTGCCAAGCTCATGCAGTCCAGATATCAAATGAGCATGATGGGAGAGCTTAGTTATTTTCTAGGCCCACAGGTGAAGCAAACAGATGATGGAATCTTTATCAATCAAGCAAAATATATTAGAAATCTTCTCAAGAAATTTGGCATGCTTGACTGCTCATCTGCAACAACTCCCATGGCAACAGCAACAAAGTTGGATAAAGACACAGGTTCACCAGTGGATATGACAAGCCATAGAGGAATGATTGGGTCTCTTCTTTATCTAACAGAAAGCAGACCTGACATCATGTATGCAACATGTCTTTGTGCAAGATTTCAGGCAGATCCAAGAGAACCACATCTAACAGCTGTGAAGAGAATTTTCAAATATCTTAAGGGCACCATAACTTTAGGTTTGTGGTATCTAAGAGAATCAGACTTCAAGCTACTTGGTTACTCTGATGCAGACTGAAAGGCATATGACTCAGCCTATTTGTAGTTAGAGGATCCTAATCAACTTAAACCAAATTGTAATAAGTAAATATACATATGAACTGTCACAGGAATCTCAAGAAGTATTATCTGTCAGAAGAAAGAAGAAAAGTCAATCTATAGTTTTGATGTCATACACTGGAAGACGATTCAGTTATCTGATCAAGCCCCAGTACAGCATTGAAGTTAATGGATTCATTTGAACAGTGACAGAGATTTTTCGAGTGATAGTTTGAAGATCAGTTATAGTACAAGAGAATTGAGAGAAGAAATAAACCACAACCTAAAGTCAAAGGTGAAGAAGCATCATTGAAGTTAGTCGTTCATGAACCAGACAGTACATCGAACGTCAACACAAATCAGTGGTAATTCTTTACTACCTTTAGTGGTTTGTAAGAATTAAATTAATTATTTATTGATTTAATTAAATTCATTTATAATTGATATAAATTAATTTAGTTGATTTAATTAAATGAATTAATTCTGTTAGAATTAATCTATTAATTAAATTAATTATTATATCAATTAAATATGAATTAGTTAAAACATTAACTAATTAAATGGATCAATAAGACTTAAAGAAAGAAAGTTGATTAAGTCTTGAAGGAGGTAAAATTCGGTAAGACTTAATTTAAGTCTTACCGACAGAAGCCTTTTCAGGATTAAGTCTTACCGACCTGATTTAAGTCCTACCGACCTCTGCCAGCTGTAATAAGTCTTACCGAAATTCTGGTAAGTCTTACCGACACATTTTAGGTCATAATGGAGGTTTGTGTAAGTCTTATTGAAGGAAAATCAAGTCTTGGAAGCTGTTTAAGTCATGCTGAAGCTATTAAATATCCTACAGAAAGCCAGCAAGACCTGTTGTTGATATAAAAGATAAGAACAGATCAGATTAAGTCATAACGGAGAAAACACAGCAGAAAACATATCATCAAGACCAGAATTCTCTCTCTCAAGAACACCAAGAACACCAAAGCTTAAACAATTCCCAGAAAATCAAGTTCTTCATCTTTGTGATATTCTATCCGATAGAACTTGCTTATTTGTGATTCTTGTACTACTAGCGAATTAAGTTTCCTAGTTCTTATCTTGATTATTATTAACTAAATTAGAAAAGTTCATGTCGAATTTTCTAATTAGTTATTAACATCTTGATAAGTTGTTATACTGATTTTGTAACACCACATCAAGTTAATATACAGTTATATTCAACTTGAAATATTGTGTTAAATAATTCCGCAGATAAATTTGTCTTTATCAAATTTAATTTAAAGGACAAATTTCGATAAAAAGGTAAAGATTGTATTCAACCCCCCTTCTACAATCTTATCGGACCTAACAATTGGTATCAGAGCCGATTGATTGATACACAAATCAACGATCCCATTTTACTCGATTAAAAATCATCCCCGAATTTTTTAAACTCTCTTAAAAAATTCATCATGTCTTCTAAAGTCGGAACTGTGAAAATTCCCATATATGACAAAAACAGTTATGATATGTGGAAGAACAAAATGTTAATGTTCCTCGAGGTTGCAAATCCTAAATACATGAAAGTCTTATCAGAAGGACCAATAATACCTTTTGGATTAACTCCTGAAGTTGTTACTGATGGAAAAGTTGTTACCCCTGCAAAGCTTGTACAAAAAGATTCTTCTGAATTCACTCTTGCTGAAAGAGAGGAAGCTGGACTTGACATTAATTTAAGACTGATTTTAATAGATTCTCTAGACTCTGTGATGTACAGTCATGTGATTAACTGCAAGACAGCAAAGCACATGTGGGAAACCATTGAAACTGTGAATGAAGGAACAGGGGAAGTTAGGGAGAATCGTCTAGAAATTCTGACATCTGAGTATGAACACTTTCGATCAGCATACAATGAAAGTATTCAAGATGTGTTTGAAAGATATAACAAACTTGTCAACAATTTACAGATGCATGGCAAGTACTACACTCAGAAAGAGATCAACAGAAAATTTCTACTGTCAATGCCTGTTCATCTAGAACATAGAATTACAGCTATCAGAGAGTCAAGGAATCTAAGTGAAATAACTGTAGAAAGACTCTTTGGTGTTTTAAAAACCTATGAACTGGAACAATCTCAACAAAAGGAGATTTATGGAAAAGGAAGAGTTGCTAATACTTCTACAGCTCTTATTGTTGAGAACAAACAGGAAGTTGAAGATAAGGTTATCCAACCTTGTAAAGTTGACAGTGGTAAGCTTGAAGTTGAAGTTGGTCAAACGAATGCTAGTCCAGATGAAGGTGACTTCTATTCGTTAGAAGAGCTAGATCAGTTGGAAGATGAGTCCATGGCTTTGTTGGTAAGGAAATTCAGCAACTTCAGATTCAGGAAGAATCCCAAGTTCAGGTACAAATCTAACAATAACAGGTTCCAGAGAGGAGGTTCTTCATCCTCAAGTAACAGAGGAGGTTACAAAACTGGAACAGTTGAAAGAAGTAAAATTAGATGCTACAACTGTAATGAACTTGGACATTTCGCTACTGAATGTCAGAAGCCAAAACAAAACCAAAGAAAAGACTTTGGATCTGAGAAGAAGAAGACAGGTAGAGCCTATGTGGCTGCTGGAAAGAGTTGGGATGATACAGACTCTGAAGATGAAGAATATGGCAATCTTGCCCTGATGGCAAAATCTGATAACTCCAGTGGTACTTCATCTGAGGTATCAATTACTGATAGTCAATATATCTATCAACTTAGTGATACACTAGGTAATGCTAACAGAGAGATTGAAAGACTAAATTTGGTAATTACAAATCTTAGTAATCAACTATCAGAATTGCATGATGTACAAAATTGCCATGATAAACAAAAATCAGAAATAAGAATTCTAAAAGAAATTGAGAGATCTTTAGCGGTGATAGTGGCTCAACAACGTGATACAATAGCCGAGCTAGAAATAAGGGCTAATGCTACTTCTAATTCATGTAAAGTAGCTAAAGAGTTGTTTAACCAACAAACTATAAATCAAACCGTAGGAATTGGGTTTGACTATAATGAGGCTGTTGGTCGAAAAAGCATTATTACCCCTAATCGTGTCAGTGCTGTAGATAGGGGTATACCATTAGTGCTTAAGAGTGTTAGTAATCCACTCTTTAAGACATCCATAGCAGAACCTATGGATACAACATCTTTAATCATTAAGGAAGAGATGCGCATTGAGGATGTAGCTAATGGCGTAGTCTTAGAAAGTAATCAAATTGTTAAAAATGATAAAGATAGAAAGACTGTGTTTGTAAAAGCAGAAAGAGTTGGTGAGTCTACTAGTTCATTGAAAACTAGTAGCAGAAGTAACAACATGAATAAATGCAATAACAAATCTACCATGCATGCTATTCCTGTTATTGATACTGCTCTTAAGAAATGCGATGCTGTTAATTGCATGTCTTGTGCTTTTAATATAATGTCTGCTTACTTTAACGGTAATCATGCATGTGTTGATAAGAATGCTCCTAGACAGCATATGAGCAGAAATAAACATGTTAGATCCAGGACTGTAACATCACCTAATTCTAAGATTAGGACTCCAAAAAGTCCTTCTCAGGATTTGGTAAAGACATGGTTACCCAAGCTAAAACCAAAACAAGTTAAAGCTGTTTACAGGGTTAAATGTCCAGTACCTGTAGAAAATGTTGTTAAGATAAAAAGTGTTGCTTTACCTGATAAAGGTCAATTCTTTAAGTACTCCGGACCCAATCAAATTTGGGTTCCGAAGAAAGTCTAACCAATTTGTCATTGCAGGGTTTGAAACAGGTTGATCGAGTCATGTGGATTCTGGACAGTGGATGTTCAAGGCATATGACCGGAGATAAAGCCCTGCTGACAAATGTGGTGGAGAAGGCCGGCCCAGTCGTTACCTTTGGAGATAACAGCAAAAGTAAAACTGATGGATATGGCAGATTAGAAGCTGGAAATGTTATCGTTGAAGATGTCTCTTATGTGAACGGCCTTGAGCACAATTTGCTCAGTATTAGTCAATTCTGTGACAAAGGTTATGAAGTTCATTTCAACAAGAAGAATTGTCTAATATCACACAAGAGAAATGAAAGGCCGCAGTTGACTGGAGTAAGAAAAGGAAACTTGTACATAGCCAATATGATCTCTGGAAGCACAGAAGAAATTAGATGTTTTTATTCAAAGGCATCCACTGATGAAAGTTGGTTATGGCACAAGAGACTTTCTCACCTAAACTTCAAAACAATGAATTCTCTAGTGAAAAGAGAGTTGGTGAGAGGTTTACCTTCAATTGAATTTACTCAGGAAGGTCTATGTGATGCTTGTCAAAAAGGGAAGTTAAAAAGGGCAACTCACAGGAGCACTAACATATCATCAATAACTGAACCATTACAACTTCTCCATATGGATTTGTTTGGTCCAGTTAGTGTGATGTCTATGTCAAGGAAAAGATATGCTCTAGTGATTGTTGATGATTTCTCAAAATTCACATGGGTACTATTTCTGAACTCAAAAGATGAAACTCCACAACTGGTAGTTGATCACATTAAGTTAATTGAGCTGGATTCTAATCGTCCAGTAAGAGCTATAAGGTCAGACAACGGAACTGAGTTCAAGAATGTAGTTCTGAATGACTTTTGCATTGAAAAGTGTATAACTAGACAGTACTCGGCTCCCAGAACTCCTCAACAAAATGGGGTAGTTGAAAGAAAGAATAGAACCTTGATTGAAGCTGCACGTACAATGCTTAGTGAATCAAGGCTTCCATTGAGCTTTTGGGCTGAAGCTGTCAACACTGCATGCTATACCCAGAATCGAAAACTTATCAATAAAGACTTAATGAAGACACCATATGAAGCTCTACATGACAAGAAACCAACTCTCAAGTACTTTCATGTATTTGGGACAAAATGCTTTGTGTTGAAAGAAGGAGATGATCAAGGTGGTAAATTTGAAGAAAAAGCACATGAAGCAATATTTATTGGTTATACTAGAAGAGCCTACAAGGTGTATCTTATTGATCAACAGAAAACTTTGGAAAGTGTCAATGTTACATTTAATGACACAAAACTCCCAAATATCCAAAATGAAGATCCATCTGAAAAGCTTAAGTTTGATGATATGTCAGACTCAGATTCAGATGATGACAATCAACCTGACGTTGTTGCTGATAATAATAATCCAAATGTTGGTGGTAATGATCAAGGTGATGCTGGTGAAAACAATGATAATTTTCAAGACACCACTGATACTCTTGAACCATCAACAAGTCAAACTGGCAACAACTCAGGGGGAGATAAAGAAGGGTCAACAAGTCATACTCAACATCATATTGAAGATCAAGGCGAATCGTCAAGATCAATTCTTCCGAGACAAACTGTTTGGAATAGAGCTCATCCTTTTGAGCTGATTCTTGGTGATCCAGATGTTGGTGTGAAAACAAGAAGAGCTTATCAGAATCAATGTAGTTATTCTGGGTTCCTGTCTGTCATGGAACCTAAGAAAGTAGAAGAAGCTCTATCTGATCCTGATTGGGTGATTGCTATGCAAGATGAACTCAATCAATTTAAGCAACTAGAAGTATGGAAGCTGGTACCCAGACCTAAAGATAGATAAGTGGTGGACACAAGATGGGTATTCAGAAACAAACTAGATGAAGATGGCACTGTGATAAGAAACAAAGCAAGACTGGTAGATAAAGGTTATTCTCAAGCTGAAGGCATTGATTATGACGAGACCTATGCTCCAGTGGCAAGACTTGAGGCCATCAGAATATTCTTGGCATATGCATCCTATTCAAAATTCAAAGTTTATCAAATGGATGTCAAGAGTGCCTTTCTGAATGGTAAGCTAGATGAAGAAGTGTATGTAGAACAGCCTCCTGGTTTTTAAGATCAAGATCATTTGGACTATGTCTACTTTCTTTACAAAGCTATCTATGGTCTTAAGCAAGCCCCAAGAAAATGGTATGACACTCTTTCTGAATTTCTATTAGAAAATGGTTTTATAAGAGGTGTCATAGACAAAACGCTCTTCACTAAAAGACATAAGAATGATATAATACTAGTCCAAGTCTATGTGGATGATATTATATTTGGGTCTACTAATGAGCTTCTGTACAAGAAGTTTTCTAAGTTAATGCAGGGTAGGTTTGAAATGAGCATGATGGGAGAACTGAAATTCTTTCTTGGATTACAAATAAGTCAGAGACAAGATGGAATATTTATTTGTCAATCTAAGTACATCAAGGAGCTCCTCAAGAAATATCACATGGAGGAGTGCTCATCAGCAAAGACACCATCAACTATAGCTGTCAAAATTGGTTTATGTGAAAGTTCTGCCAAGGTAGATATCACAGGCTATAGAGGTATGATTGGTTCATTGCTTTACCTAACTGCTAGTAGACCAGATATAATGTTTGCCACATGCTTGTGTGCAAGGTTCCAAGCGAACCCTAAAGAAATCCATCTCACTGCTGTCAAAAGAATCTTAAGATATCTAAAGGGTACGCCTAATTTAGGCATCTGGTACCCTAATGAATCTGGTTTTACTTTAATTGGATATACAGATTCTGACTATGCAGGAAGTGTTGTAGACAGGAAAAGTACATCTGGGAGTTGTCAATACCTAGGTGGAAGGTTGGTATCCTGGTTCAGTAAGAAACAGCAAACAGTTTCCAACTCTACAGCCGAAGCTGAATATATAGCTGCTGGAAGCTGTTGTGCTCAGATCTTATGGATAAGGAATCAATTAATGGACTATGGCATTGTATTGGAAAATATTCCTATTTTATGTGATAATACAAGTGCCATAGCAATCGCAAGCAATCCTGTGCAGCACTCAAGGACAAAGCACATTGACATAAGGTATCATTTTATAAGAGAGCATGTAATGAATGGTACAGTGGAACTACTATTTGTAGGATCTGGAGATCAAACTGCAGATATTTTTACTAAGTCGCTTAATGAATCCTCATTCACTAGAATTGTTAGTGAATTGGGTATGTTAAACAGTCCTAGTAATTAATATCTGAAATTTGATCTTTAATAATTTTACAAGTGATTATTCTGTGAATATTTGTTGTTTGAAATCACTCGTATAATTATTTTACCATCTGATTTTCTTGTTTGTTTAATTATTTTTCACTTTGTTTATTCATATTACTTAATACTTCATACTTCTGTATTTTTAGAATAATTGTAGATATTCATTTCTATTTTAGTAATTAAATTATCATATGTTTTGTAATGTTTGTCCTGTTAATATTGCTTTGTTTTCGTTAATAGGTTAGCATATGGTATGTATAATTATTTTTATTATTTGTTTAATTTTATATAATATTTTTATTATTTTTATAAATTATTTGTATATTTTATAGTGTTTTTAATGTTTATTTAAAATAATTATGACCTAAAATTAGTTAAAACTCTCAATATGACTTATAAAAATTCGGTATGACTTAGACTTAGATTAAGTCTATCTCGAATTTCGACTTAGATTAAGTCTATCTCGAATTTCGACTTAGATTAAGTCTATCTCGAATTTCGACTTAGGATTTGGTCTATCTCGAATTTCGACTTAGGTTAAGTCTATCTCGAATTTCGACTTAGGTTAAGTCTATCTCGAATTTCGACTTAGGTTAAGTCTTACTGAGTTTTGTAAGGTTAAGTCATATTCATGTGTTTGTAAATAAGTCTTAGCGAGTTTTTAGTTTAGTCTTATTCGATTTATTTTTAAGTCTTAATCATAACAATCAGTTAAGTCTTGTTAATATTAAGTCTTAATTTAATCTTAGTTTTAATTAAGTCTTATTCGATGTACATATCAGTTATGTCTTAATATTTTTTTTAGTCATATTCATTAGTCAGTGTAAATTAAGTCTTAATCACATGTAAGTTAATTAAGTCTTAATTACTTATTTTTAAGTCTTATTCGTATGTATGTATTTTTAAGTCTTATTTGTCTTAATATAGTTAAGTCTTATTAGTAATATTTTTAAGTCTTAATCAGCCTACTTGTATATATATGAGAGTTAGTTGTTTTTAAGTCTTATTAACATTTCTATCAAGTTAAGTCTTATAGAACAACAAAGATACTTACATATACACACATATATACAAACCGTTCATGCCCAATTTTCGACCGATTTCTCTCAACTAAATCACGAATTAACCACATATCTAGACTCCTTGCTTGATTATCTGTGTTTTGGTGGTTTAAAATTGCGATTTTGTTCGAGTTTTGAAGGATTTTATTTTCGAAAAAATCGATTCTTAGATCTGTTTTTCTGGAAATCTGGGCTTGATTATTGAAAAACTAAAAATACATGTGTGTTTGTGTGTGTAAGGAGATCATTGTGTGAATTTTTCAGAATTTTTGAAGAACTTTTAATTATTTCGAATTTTTAATTAATTATTAATTCGAAAAATTAATTTTTAAATTAAAAATTTGTAAAATTTGAAATTTTCAAGGAAATTAAATCTTGATTAAAATGGCTGATCGATTTGAAATTATTAAACATAATTTAATCGGTTATTTTGATCCAGAAAAATGTTCAGTTGAACGTTTTCGACCGTGGATTCGCTTTTTAAATGAAAATTCACTGGTTCGCAATGCTTTGAGATTGGATGCTCCTCTGAAAATTGAACCTTTGCGAATCATGTGTACTACTGCTGTCATTTCTAATGATAACAGATCTTTTGTCTTCTCTGTAGGAGATAATCAGTACACAGTGAATGAAAATACAATAAATACGGTCTTAAATTTTCCAACTGATAATTTCGAAGAATTACCATCAGATCAAGAAATGATAAATTTTTTAAATGGTGTATTCTATCAAGACAGTCCTGATCAAACTGTCTGGAATAAAAAGAACTTCGTTCAGGAATGGGATTATCTGTTTGACACACTAGGTAAAGTCTTTGCCAACACTACAAAAGGGAACTTCGGGGTATTACCATCTTTCTTGCAGCATATTGGATATGCAGTTGCACATAACCGAAGGATTAATATTGGCAGACTACTGTGTGTTCCTATGGTTAGAAGGATCATTAATGCAAAGAAGAATTTTGATAATGGACATAAAGTTTCATGTTATTATCCAAGATTCTTATCATTGATTTTTAATCATCTTGTGGAACTAGAAAACCAAGCCCAATTTCTGAATGGAGAGTCACTGGCGTCAGGAAAACCTACTACCAGATTGTTCACTGAGTACAGCAACAAGCCAAAATTCACAAATATACCTGTAGTTGTCACCCAATATATGTCAAACTATATACAACTACCAGTTATTGAACCTGTACCAGAACCTGAAGAACCAGAACAAAACCCTGAACCACCAGTGGAAAACATGCTTGTTGATAATGAAAATCAAGGCAATCAACAAGTTGAACCTGCTCAGCAAATTGTTCCTCAGCCAGCTGCTCTTGCTGTTGAACATCCAGTGCAAGAAACTGCATCTGTCCCTGAACCTGAATTGGATCAACCTATCTTATCAGAGACTATTGCGGAATCAGCTGACCAGGTATTGCCTTCTGTTCCTCAAACTACTGCTTCTCAATCTATTTCTGGAACCCAAGTGGTTGATAGGTCTGACCAAGGGGTTGTAGTACCACAACCTCTAACCAAGGTCGTAGAGCCAAACACTCAACCACCAAAACTCATATCTTTTCACTCCAGAAAGAAATTGCAAGTAAAAAGAAGTCGAATCAGTAGTGGCAGTATGAGTGAACCCACAGCTCTGCCTCTAAAAAAGAAAAGTAGAACTCAACCTGAGGCAACTGTAAGCCCGTCTGTATCCTCCCAACAGGATATGGAAATTGATATGGCCGTTACACAGTTACTAGAATCATCTTCTCAACAGGATGATTCTATTGAAATTCGCCATAGGGCCGTGGCACCTTGTAGTGAGTCAAGCACACCTCCCCTATTACTCACAATGGGGGAAGACATACCTTTAAATGAGTCTCAGGACACACTGCAAGGAGAGCACGTAGAAAATGTGACAGTGCCTACCATAGTTACGGTAGAAGAGTCTTCACAGGCTTTAGAGGGAAATCTTGGTTCTCAGCTAACTTTAATAGAACCATCATCTCCCCTCCCAGGACAAACACTCCTGGCTCCCACAAGGGATTTTCCACTCGCAGTTTCGACTGGAGAAAGTGGAAGGCAACTTGATCAATCTACTACTGAAGCAATTCAGTCAACAAGTTCAAATGTTCAAGTAGATTTGATTAAGGACAGGGATTTGCGAACTCCCATTGCACCACCACTGACCTTCCCAGAGGAGGCTAGGGTGATTTTACATGCAGGTACAAATCTGGAAGCAGCTAAGGAATCTGAGAGGAGTGATGTGAGGAATACCTTAAAATTGAGTGAAACACATGCACTTCAGGTGAGTGGATCTCAAAGTGAACGTCAGGTGAGCGCACACACTGACACATACACTCTCTCATTATTAGAAAAGATAACTGCTTTAGAGAAAGAACTTGCAGTCAGCAAAGCTGAAACAGAAATTCTTAGAGCACAAGTGGGTGAGCGATCTTCTACATCCACCTCTGTCAACAGTCAGCTTGCTGTAATGACGAAGGACATAAACTACTTAAAGACATCTTTCACCAAGAAGATAGAATCTCTCGAACTCTCTCATGAAAAGGCACTTGATGACTCTGGAGATATTACTGTTGCTCAAGACATGTTAATTTCTAAGATTTCCTTGAAAGTTGATAATCTACAGTCAGAGGTACAGCACAATCAAGAATCTACTGATTCTCGTCTGGACCAGATCGAAAAGCAAAATGCACACCAGGCTAAAGGGTTAAGACATTTGTTTAATCTTGTAAGTCAAAGTCGCAAACCTACAAATGAAGAAATTGAATTCTTTACAAGTAAGGATGGTGATGATGATGAACAGGATCCTGAAGCTGGGGCAACTGATAAGTCTGTAGAGGATTCCTCAACTAAGGGGGAGAAATCAAAGGGGTCACAAGATAAATCTAAAGAAAGAGAGGGAGGAGAAGGTAAATCTGATAAATCTGGTAAATCTGACCAAGGTGAAGATAAGAGGAAGAAAGTAGTTGAACAAACTGAAGAAGATATTCAAGACAAGAACACAGGTTATTATTACACGGGTGAACCGGATAACTTCGATGTTTTTGCTGATCTTGAATTCCCTGATCAAGGTGAAGAACTTCCTGAACCTGATCTTAGTCACTGGGAAGATGAAGGACCAGTGATATCTGAATTTGAAGCTCAACAAGCTGCTAAAGAATCTGAAGAATTATTTGCTCAAAGGGAAGCTAATTTGCAACTGAGAGAAGAAAAACTTCAAAAATCTTTAGAGCAAATTGCACGAAATGAAGAACTTCAGAAAGCTGAACAGCAAGCATTACAAAGACTACATGCTATAAATGTTGAGAAGAGAAAAACATACATCAGACTAAAGAGCGGTGACAAATGGGAACGTGCTCAAAGAGCAATTGATTCACCTCAAAGTTCTGATTATGAAGATCGTCGTCTTGGACAAATTCTCGAAGAATTCAAACTGGCAAATCCAATTCATGAAATGTATATAAAGGCCTTACAGGTAGAAGTCATCAGGATAACTACTGCATTTGAACCCAAATCTGATGAGCTAGTAATATTTGTAGATTGTCATAAAGTTGGAACATTCAGAATATCTATTCAGTTCTTTTATGACAGATCACTGACAGAGATATGGGTACTTAGGCCTAAGGTAAGAACATCTTCTGAGCTTGGTGTATTGTTACATGAAAAGTTCAAAGAATTTGCTGAAAGAGCTGGACCAGAAGTGATTAAGGAACCTCCACAAGTAAAATTTCTTAAGGGAGAGGTACTTCACACAATCAATCTTCAGACAGATGAGCTATACGAACATCATGCAAAGCACTTGGTATATGCTGAATATGCTCTCAGAAATCATGGATACTTGACTGAAGAAAAGGTAATAGCTGCAGATCACATTCGTTCCTATGCACAAACGAACATAAAAGATTACAAGAAATTTCAAGGTGAACTGAGAAAGAAGCTTGGAATTCCTTTAGTCTTACCTCAAGGATTGTCATCTAGAAGAGAACGTCTTGTTGATTCTGATTTACATATGAAACTTCAAGTCACAGATGAGCCAGAAGAAGGAGAATTCAGAAGGGAAGATAATTGAAGATAAAGATTTGCTCTACATGTTATATCTTTAGAGCCTAGATAAATCTTGATAGGAATTTATATCATATGATCAGTCTAGAGGATCATCTATCTTGTATTTATCTTTCATGTTTGAATCTGGCAAATGTTAAATATAAACCAGAACTTTTTTTCATATTTACTTAGTATTTAAAGTTTTATCTTTCATTTGGTTAAGTTGGATTAGTTGAGGTATCCTCTAGGAATTTGCTTGTTATTGTCTAACAAACAAATATGGGGAGATTGAAAGGCATATGACTCAGCCTATTTGTAGTTAGAGGATCCTAATCAACTTAAACCAAATTGTAATAAGTAAATATACATATGAACTGTCACAGGAATCTCAAGAAGTATTATCTGTCAGAAGAAAGAAGAAAAGTCAATCTATAGTTTTGATGTCATACACTGGAAGACGATTCAGTTATCTGATCAAGCCCCAGTACAACATTGAAGTTAATGGATTCATTTGAACAGTGACAGAGATTTTTCGAGTGATAGTTTGAAGATCAGTTACAGTACAAGAGAATTGAGAGAAGAAATAAACCACAACCTAAAGTCAAAGGTGAAGAAGCATCATTGAAGTTAGTCGTTCATGAACCAGACAGTACATCGAACGTCAACACAAATCAGTGGTAATTCTTTACTACCTTTAGTGGTTTGTAAGAATTAAATTAATTATTTATTGATTTAATTAAATTCATTTATAATTGATATAAATTAATTTAGTTGATTTAATTAATTGAATTAATTCTGTTAGAATTAATCTATTAATTAAATTAATTATTATATCAATTAAATATGAATTAGTTAAAACATTAACTAATTAAATGGATCAATAAGACTTAAAGAAAGAAAGTTGATTAAGTCTTGAAGGAGGTAAAATTCGGTAAGACTTAATTTAAGTCTTACCGACAGAAGCCTTTTCAGGATTAAGTCTTACCGACCTGATTTAAGTCCTACCGACCTCTGCCAGCTGTAATAAGTCTTACCGAAATTCTGGTAAGTCTTACCGACACATTTTAGGTCATAATGGAGGTTTGTGTAAGTCTTATTGAAGGAAAATCAAGTCTTGGAAGCTGTTTAAGTCATGCTGAAGCTATTAAATATCCTACAGAAAGCCAGCAAGACCTGTTGTTGATATAAAAGATAAGAACAGATCAGATTAAGTCATAACGGAGAAAACACAGCAGAAAACATATCATCAAGACCAGAATTCTCTCTCTCAAGAACACCAAGAACACCAAAGCTTAAACAATTCCCAGAAAATCAAGTTCTTCATCTTTGTGATATTCTATCCGATAGAACTTGCTTATTTGTGATTCTTGTACTACTAGCGAATTAAGTTTCCTAGTTCTTATCTTGATTATTATTAACTAAATTAGAAAAGTTCATGTCGAATTTTCTAATTAGTTATTAACATCTTGATAAGTTGTTATACTGATTTTGTAACACCACATCAAGTTAATATACAGTTATATTCAACTTGAAATATTGTGTTAAATAATTCCGCAGATAAATTTGTCTTTATCAAATTTAATTTAAAGGACAAATTTCGTAAAAAGGTAAAGATTGTATTCAACCCCCCCTTCTACAATCTTATTGGACCTAACACAGACTTTGCAAGCTGTAAGTTAGACAGAAAAAGTACCAGTGGAAGTTGTAAATTTCTTGGTGATAAAATTGTTTCTTGGTACAGCAAGAAACAGAAATCAGTCTCTACATCTACAGCTGAAGCAGAGTATATTGCTGCTGGTAGTTGTTGTGCACAGATTCTGTGGATGAAGAATCAATTACTGGATTATGGATTGAGGTACAGTAAAATAAATATTTACTGTGATAATCAAAGTGCTATTGCTATGACAGGTAATCCAGTACAGCATTCAATGACCAAGCACATCAGCATAAGGTACCATTTTATCAGAGAACACGTAGAGGAAGGGAATATTGAGCTTCATTTTGTGTCTACAGAACAACAGCTTGCAGATATCTTCACCAAGCCATTGAGTGAAGCTGTATTTACAAGGCTGGTATATGAACTAGGGATGGTCTCTGGTTTTGACTAGAGATATTGGTTAGACTCAAAATTCTACTTATGAAATGTGTTGCTCATATTTCTATGATATGTTAAATTCTGCTATGCAAACTCTGCTCGATGACTGTTAAACTCTGTTAGCATGCTCTGTAAGTCATACACTGTTGACATGTTGGATAAACTCTAAGAAACTCTGATAATGTTTTTGTCTGAATGTTAATACCAATGAAGAAATTTGTATGAAGCATGATTCTCAGTAATTAATCATGAATCCTTCTAAGTTATTTGTGATCTAATCTTAGATTGTGCAGAAAATTAACACAGCATGATACTGTTTTATATTTATAGAATCTCTTAATTTACTTATCCTAAACTCTGAGTCTGTAAATACTGTGTGCATTGCCTCTCATGAATAATTTCTGATGTTGATGAGCTCTAAACTCTGTTTGTAAGATACCAGATTATTTTAGGATTTATTATTATTATTATTTTATTATTTAATTATGTTAATTAGTATTTAAAGGATGGAATTGGATTTGAGAATATCGTTGTGGAATTCAACGATAGTTATTATTGAGTTTATATGAGTATATATTGAGTTATGTGTGCCAATGTGTGCCCCAGAATTTTATTGGTATTTTTAGTGATTTAAAAATATTTAAATCAAGTATTACTGATCTTCAAAAATCTTTATTTAATTATCGGAGGGCTTAAAAATCATGAAATCTTTTGCAAAATTATCTTTATATATTTATTGAGTTCTTAAAATTGTTGGGTGGATTAATTTGGGTGGTTGAGTATTTTAAAATGATTTTAAGAGTTTTATTGTATTTAAAGGATCAAAACTTTGAAAATTCATATTTAATTCATTTTTTATCCTCAAAATATTTTAAAAATACGTGGGTGATCGTAATTTTATACTCTTTATTTGAAAATTTTAAAATTTAATATTGCACCCATTTTTCTATTTAATTATGATTTTAAGAATTTTCAGCATAGTGAATTACATAAATGCACCTTCTAATTTTTCCCCAATTTCCCTTAAATCCCTAATTCATCAGCTCTGTTTTGGGAAGGATCGCTCGAAGCTTCTCGGGTTCTCTCTCTCAAATTCTCTCGACGATCTCTCTTCCAAATCTCTCTCCCTTTCATTTAATCTCTCTTGTAATCTATCCCCATCAAGGTTCTTTCTCCTTCCTGGTGTAATATATATATATATATATATATATATATATATATATATATATATATATATATATATATATATATATATATATATATATGCGCGTGTATGCATAGTGTTCGAGGGTGTACAGTTGTTGTGCAGTCCATGGGTATGGCTCGCTATGGGTTGTGAGAAGCGTGCTCTGTGTATATAAAATTGATGTGTGTACGTAAAATTGATGTGTGTACGTGCGTAATTGACTGCGTGTGTGCGTGTATGTAGTCCGAATGTATGTATAGCTGAGTTCGGGGTGGTGTGGTCCTGTTGTGATTCAAGCTGGGTGTTATATGTGTACATAGTCGGGATTGTTGTATCGAGTTTGGGGCTCTTGTTTGCTGTTTGAGTTCGACTGTTGATGGTGGTGAATTATAGAGAGAGAGAGCTAGAGAGAGAGAGAGAGAGAGAGAGAGAGAGAGAGAGAGAGAGAGAGAGAGAGAGGGAGAGAGAGAGGAGCGTCTTGGAGGTATAATCCATCATCTTAACTTTGATTTTTTTTATTATTGTTAAATTTGTTCTTGAGATAGTAATTTTATTGGAGTAAATTTATGATTTGCTAGTAATTGGAGTTGATGGGTTAGTGTTGAAATTGATTAATAATTAATTAAAGTTTGATTTCGGAGTTTAGTTGGGGAGATTATGTATATTGTTTCAATTTTAATTTTTTTCTTTTTTTTCATATTAATTCGGAAAGTATATTTACTAAGTGATGAATGTTTATGTGCTAAATATTATAAGTCGAGTTTGAGTAATTGTCGAAATTCGTAATTGTCAAGTACTTGGTATTGTTGAGTAAGTGGTTACTAATTTACCTTGATTTGTTAGTGATTATCGGATATGTTATATGATTAGTAAATTGTGTGCTGAATTTGGAGTGACAATTATAATTGTTAAATCACTATTTGTGGATATGGGTTTCAGGATAAAAGAAGTTACATGTATATTTTGATTGGATTGTGATATATGTCCGTAATATGAAACTGTCTCCTGATTGTATAGTTTTCAAATGTAATCTATAGTAAAGTTAAACTGTTATTTAATTTTCTTTATATGTTTATCTGCGAGGAGTTGTAATGAGATCACGAGTCTTAAATGTTAATATTTAACGACTTGTGTAATTCTCTTCAACTAGTTCCTCGGGCTTACGAATATCCATGATTAACTATCACGAGTATAATTAATATACTTGAGTGATGTGATCATTGATATAGCGTAAGTAATAGTTAATGCTAGGGGTTGTTCCCTAGGGCTTACGAACATCAATGATTGATTGTCACGTGTATCATTAAAATGCATGAGTAATACGATCATTGGTGTAGCGTAAGTAGTATTGTAATGTAAATTATTATGTGCTATGTGCCGCATGTCAGGGCGGATACTTTCTTATGTGTTTACTTTAAGTTGCTGCCATAGAAGCATTGATATTTTCCTTGGGATTGTTGAATTGTAAAACAGGGTTGAATTGTATTAAGGGGCTGTGCCCATAGTCCGATAAACGAATATTTCATGCCGAAATTTTTTGAAAATCCCCTGTATTTAAAGTTATTTAAATTTTTTGATTTATAGATTTAAAGGCATGTATGTGTATGAGTGATTAAGTACATATGTGATGATTAATGAGGTGTGGGTGTATATATTTATGTATGTATTGCTTTGCGAGTTATAAGTAATTAGTTATCAATTTGGTTGTTTATGTACTAAATAGTACTTTGCTATTATTTCGAGTGTAATGAGGGATTCGATATGGACCCAGCGAGCGTGTTGACGAGACGATTGAAGAAAAATGAATGCGTGATCGAGTACAGACCGAAGTATAGTAAGTAGCGAATCGGCGCATTGGAATCGAGACAAGTGTACTAACCCTCGCTTATCGTTCAAGTGAGATAAATATGTTTCTATTCAATATAAGTATTCCCTTCAAATCCGTATTGCTAGTATCCTCTCCTTGAAATTATTGATAAGGATATATTTTATTCATATATCATGTGGAAAGTAAAATTTCAGTTTTATTGCCAGTATTATTCTTTCTTAAATATTGTCAGTAATATTCTGTTAAAGTTTTATTGCAGGTATTGCATTCTTATTCCTTGTTTTAGTATAATGTTCATAATGTATATAGTTTCACTGAGATTAATTGATAGTAAAGTAGTTTAATAGAATTGGAAGAATTTTATAAAAATGTGGACCAGCTTCGTGGTCAGAGTAGTAAAGGCCAATGTCAATAAGTGCCTAGTGAGGGATCCCAGAGTATTGTTTTTAGCTGGACTTTACGTGGCTGATCACCCGTAATGACCAAAGTATGATGAAAACTCCAATTCTATTAAATGTTGTTTTTATGCAAATATATTCTTATGATAGAATGTTTAAGTTAAAGTACATTTTTATTTCCAAGTATGTTGGATATAAAGTTATGATTTGAGTTAAAAGTTATGATTTGAGTTAAAAGTTATGATTTGAGTTAATAAATACTGTTAGTATAAAAATGGAAAGTTATTATACTAGTGTTTTGAACGGTGAAAACTAATTCACGGTTATTATGGTCGCTGTGGCATTTATTGCGCAGTGATAGTAAGGACCGAGAATGAATTGAGATTTCTTATTTATTCAAACTCATGATTGTCAGGCCGGTTAGGCAGCTAGGTGTGCAAACGCATAGTGACATGAATGAAATTTGAGTAACTAAGAATTTCTTGGGGATTTTGTTAAAGCGATAGTTAAAGTATTTTGCAAGTATTAAAAGTATTGAATCTAGTGTTACAAATCTTCTCAGTTATTAAATCATGATTTTGAGTTATAAATGTTTTAAATGATATTAATATTCTGTTAAAGTTAAGAATCCAGATTTCAATTATAGTATTGATTATAAATTGGTGAGCATTCCTTCGCTCATATTTATTGTTCCTATTTCTTGAATTGCAATTATTGCATTCTTATTTCATCCAGTTCAGTTCTATATATAACTTGCTGAGCATTCTTTGGCTCACACTTGTTGTTTTTAAATTCTAACTTTTCAGTAAGCTAGTTGGCGAGGCTTAGCCTGCGCAGTTCAGAAAGTGGAAAGAAGCAGGATGTTGTTATGAAGCTGACGTGGATCAGGGTATTTAAATTTAAATTTTGATTTCTTGTATGTAAATATAGTTTTAGTAGTTATAGTATGTATTTGATTAGTTGGCCTGGTATACTTCCATTCGGAGTTATACCAGTGTATCAAGTCTGTATAAGTTTTGTATATAGAGTTGTATTTAAGTTGGTTTTGGGTTTTCTTGTTTCTAGAACTATAACCTAAGATCCTTAGTTGGGAGTTGGGGTCAAAGAGCTTTTGATTGAGTTTTTATTTGGGTTTTATATCAAACGGGCCACTGATCTCATTGAAAAGTATCAAGTAGCTCCGCAGTCTCCACGGGGACTCATTTAAGCCATTAAACTAAGAAATATATCATTTGCCCCCCTGAATTCACAAAAATAATACAATTTATGGTGGCCTAAGTGTCTTGGATAAAATTTATGGTGGCAAAAAAAAGTTCAATCTTGGATAGATTGTATTATTCTCACTTAGGCCACCATAAATTGTAATATTTTTGTGAATGCAGGGGAGGCAAATGATATATTTCTTAGTTTAGTGGCTTAAATGAGTCCCCGTGGAGACTGGGGATCTACTTGATACTTTTTAATGAGATCAGTGGCCCGTTTGATATAAAACCCGTTTTTATTTTTTATTTCAGTTTTATGTTGATTTTAGATTTTTAGTTTAGTATTCAGCAGGTTTATGTTGTATTTACGAATACATCATGGCCAATTTTTGTTAGAATTATTGAGTTTGTTAGCGTGACGCCCAAATCTACTGACCCCAGATTTGGGGGGCGTTACAAGTTGGTATCAGAGCGTAGGTTATAGTAAACTAGAAACAAGAGTGTGTAGGAATGTGTATAGTTAAGTAAGGAACGTCAGAGTTCATATAGGACTCGTGTTGGACTATTGGATATAGTACCAGTTAGTGAGTTAAGATGTGAGTGGTGACAGATAGTTGAGCGGAGTTGGGTAGAAACCCTTGAGGCTGTAGGTAGTGGAATCTTCAGAGTCTAGTGCGAGTGACGACGACGTATAGAATAGATAACTTTAGGACGTGTAGCAGAAGAGTCTAGATCGAATGACGAGTCAGCGAAGGAGTCGACAAAGAAGATGTACGTGGAGACCCTGGCAATACCTTCCTTTTTTTTGTAATCAATATTCCTTTGATGAGTTTATTTTGACAATTGTCCTTCCCTGAAGTTGGATTTCCAGTTATGATGGAGGCTGTAATGCCTATTTCTTTTATTTCTAAACCCTGTCAAGTTTGATACATGAGTTTCGAAATTTCTTCATCAGTGAATAATCCTATTGTTGATAGATCATCATTTCTTAGTATTGTGCCAGTCATTTCTTTCCTGATTATCCTTTTCTTCTGAAGTAGTACCCATGGAATCCATTTAGTTGTAATCCAGGGGTATGTCTGAGAATTTCTCATCAATTGATTGTTAATTCGATGTTCGAGTCTTTTTTATGTTTCTTTACTCCAACTGAGGTGAACAACCCTCTTTATAGGGGACAGAAGGACTGTTTGTCTGTGTGATAGCAGTCTGATGGGACGCCATCACTTGTGTGTTGTGAAGTACAAGAAGGTTAATTACCTTTAGTCATGTCTTGAATAAGGCATGCAACAAGGTTCATTTGATCATATTGATCACTCAGTAATCTTTCATTTCCAAGAATATTTGTTTGAAAACTCATAAATTAATTCTAAAATTGTGGAACCTTTGCTATGATGTGAAATCGTTCTCTTCAAATATCATGAATCATAATATCTCGAGTAGTCTTGAACGTATGCCAATCGAGTTTAGAATACTAGTAACGCGTGACGTATAGTACTACGATTAGAGTTGTTCTATATAGAGAGATCAGTAGAGCTCCCAGTATAGTAAATAAGTATCCAGAGTACAGATTAGTAGAGTTGCGGATGCAACCCGAGTTGGTAGAGTAAACCCAGTAACCCTTCTTTACCTGATTCCGAGGACGGAATTCTTTTAAGGTGGGTGGAATGTAAGATACCAGATTATTTTAGGATTTATTATTATTATTTTATTATTATTTAATTATGTTAATTAGTATTTAAAGGATGGAATTGGATTTGAGAATATCGTTGTGGAATTCAACGATATTTAGTATTGAGTTTATATGAGTATATATTGAGTTATGTGTGCCAATGTGTGCCCCAGTATTTTATTGGTATTTTTAGTGATTTAAAAATATTTAAATCAAGTATTATTGATCTTCAAAAATCTTTATTTAAATATCGGAGGGCTTAAAAATCATGAAATCTTTTGTAAAATTATCTTTATATATTTATTGAGTTTTTAAAATTGTTGGGTGGATTAATTTGGGTGGTTGAGTATTTTAAAATGATTTTAAGAGTTTTATTGTATTTAAAGGATCAAAACTTTGAAAATTCATATTTAATTCATTTTTTATCCTAAAAATACGTGGGTGATCGTAATTTTATACTCTTTATTTTAAAATTTTAAAATTTAATATTCCACCCATTTTTCTATTTAATTGTGATTTTAAGAATTTTCAGCATAGTGAATTACATAAATGCCCCTTCTAATTTTTCCCCAATTTCCCTTAAATCCTTAATTCATCGGCTCTGTTTTGGGAAGGATCGCTCGAAGCTTCTCGGGTTCTCTCTCTCAAATTCTCTCGACGATTTCTCTTCCAAATCTCTCTCCCTCTCATTTAATCTCTCTTGTAATCTATCCCCATCATGGTTCTTTCTCCTTCCTGGTGTAATATATATATATATATATATATATATATATATATATATATATATATATATATATATATATATATATATATATATATATATATATATATGCGCGTGTATGCATAGTGTTCGAGGGTGTACAGTTGCTGTGCAGTCCATGGGTATGGCTAGCTATGGGTTGTGTGAAGCGTGCTCTGTGTATATAAAATTGATGTGTGTACGTAAAATTGATGTGTGTACGTGCGTAATTGACTGCGTATGTGCGTGTATGTAGTCTGAATGTATGTATAGCTGAGTTCGGGGTGGTGTGGTCCTGTGGTGATTCAAGCTGGGTGTTATATGTGTACATAGTCGGGATTGTTGTATCGAGTTTGGGGCTCTTGTTTGCTGCTTAAGTTCGACTGTTGATGGTGGTGAATTATAGAGGGAGAGAGAGAGAGAGAGAGAGAGAGAGAGAGAGAGAGAGAGAGAGAGAGAGAGAGAGAGAGAGAGAGAAGCGTCTTGGAGGTATAATCCATCATCTTAACTTTGATTTTTTTTTATTGTTAAATTTGTTCTTGAGATAGTAATTTTATTGGAGTAAATTTATGATTTGCTAGTAATTGGAGTTGATGGGTTAGTGTTGAAATTGATTAATAATTAATTAAAGTTTGATTTTGGAGTATAATTGGGGAGATTATGTATATTGTTTTAATTTTAATTTTTTTCTTTTTTTTCATATTAATTCGGAAAGTATATTTACTAAGTGATGAATGTTTATGTGCTAAATATTATAAGTCGAGTTTGAGTAATTGTCGAAATTCGTAATTGTCAAGTACTTGGTATTGTTGAGTAAGTGGTTACTAATTTACCTTGATTTGTTAGTGATTATCGGATATGTTATATGATTAGTAAATTGTATATTGAATTTGGAGTGACAATTATACTTGTTAAATCACTATTTGTGGATATGGGTTTTAGGATAAAAGAAGTTACATGTATATTTTGATTGGATTGTGATATATGTCCGTAATATGAAACTGTCTCCTGATTGTATAGTTTTCAAATGTAATCTATAGTAAAGTTAAACTGTTATTTAATTTTCTTTATATGTTTATCTGCGAGGAGTTTTAATGAGATCACGAGTCTTAAATGTCAATATTTAACGACTTGTGTAATTCTCTTCAACTAGTTCCTCGGGCTTACGAATATCCATGATTAACTATCACGAGTATAATTAATATACTTGAGTGATGTGATCATTGATATAGCGTAAGTAATAGTTAGTGCTAGGGGTTGTTCCCTAGGGCTTACGAACATCAATGATTGATTGTCACGTGTATCATTAAAATGCGTGAGTAATACGATCATTGGTGTAGCGTAAGTAGTAGTGTAATGTAAATTATTATGTGCTATGTGCCGCATGTCAGGGCGGATACTTTCTTATGTGTTTACTTTAAGTTGCTGCCATAGAAGCATGTTGATATTTTCCTTGGGATTGTTGAATTGTAAAACAGGGTTGAATTGTATTGAGGAGCTGTGCCCATAGTCCGGTAAACGAATATTTCATGCCGAAATTTTCTGAAAATCCCCTGTATTTAAAGTTATTTAAATTATTTGATTTATAGATTTAAAGGCATGTATGTGTATGAGTGATTAAGTACATATGTGATGATTAATGAGGTGTGGGTGTATATATTTATGTATGTTTTGCTTTGCGAGTTATAAGTAATTAGTTATCAATTGGGTTGTGTATGTACTAAATAGTACTTTGCTATTATTTCGAGTGTAATTAGGGATTCGATATGGACCCAGCGAGCGTTTTGACGAGACGATTGAAGGAAAATGAATGCGTGATCGAGTACAGACCGAAGTATAGTAAGTAGCGAATCGGCACATTGGAATCGAGGCAAGTGTACTAACCCTCGCTTATCGTTCAAGTGAGATAAATATGTTTATATTCAATATAAGTATTCCCTTCAAATCCATATTGCTAGTATCCTCTCCTTCAAATTATTGGTAAGGATATATTTTATTCATATATCATGTGGAAAGTAAAATTTCAGTTTTATTGCCATTATTATTCTTTCTTAAATATTGTCAGTAATATTCTGTTAAAGTTTTATTGCAGGTATTGCATTCTTATTCCTTGTTTTAGTATAATGTTCATAATGTATATAGTTTCACTGAGATTAACTGATAGTAAAGTAGTTTAATGGAATTGGAAGAATTTTATAAAAATGTAGACCAGCTTCGTGGTCAGAGTAGTAAAGGCCAATGTCAATAAGTGCCTAGTGAGGGATCCCAGAGTATTGTTTTTAACTGGACTTTACGTGGCTGATCACCCGTAATGTCCAGAGTATGATGAAAACTCCAATTCTATTAAATGTTGTTTTTATGCAAATATATTCTTATGATAGAATGTTTAAGTTAAAGTACATTTTTATTTCCAAGTATGTTGGATATAAAGTTATGATTTGAGTTAAAAGTTATGATTTGAGTTAATAAATACTGTTAGTATAATGGAGAGTTATTATACTAGTGTTTTGAACGGTGAAAACTAATTCACGGTTATTATGGTCGCTGTGGCATTTGTTACGCAGTGATAGTAAGGATCGAGAATGAATTGAGATCTTCTTATTTATTCAAACTCATGATTGTCAGGCCGGTTAGGCAGCTAGGTGTGCAAACGCTTAGTGACATGAATGAAATTTGAGTAACTGAGAATTTCTTGGGGATTTTGTTAAAGCGATAGTTAAAGTATTTTGCAAGTATTAAAAGTATTGAATCTAGTATTACAAATCTTCTCAGTTATTAAATCATGATTTTGAGTTATAAATGTTTTAAATGATATTAATCTTCTGTTAAAGTTAAGAATCCAGATTTCAATTATAGTATTGATTATAAATTGGTGAGCATTCCTTCGCTCATGTTTATTGTTCCTATTTCTTGAATTGCAATTATTGCATTCTTATTTCATCCAGTTCAGTTCTATATATAACTTGCTGAGCATTCTTTGGCTCACACTTGTTGTTTTTAAAATCTAACTTTTCAGTAAGCTAGTTGGCGAGACTTAGCCTGCGCAGTTCAGAAAGTGGAAAGAAGAAGCAGGATGCTGTTATGAAGCTGACGTGGATCAGGGTATTTAGATTTAAAGTTTGATTTCTTGTATGTAAATATAGTTTTAGTAGTTATAGTATGTATTTGATTAGTTGGCCTGGTATACTTCCATTCGGAGTTATACTAGTGTATTAAGTCTGTATAAGTTTTGTATATAGAGTTGTATTTAAGTTGCTTTTGGGTTTTCTTGTTTCTAGAACTGTAACCTAAGATCCTTAGTTGGGAGTTGGGGTCATAGAGCTTTTGATTGAGTTTTTATTTTTTATTTCAGTTTTATGTTGATTTTAGATTTTTAGTTTAGTATTCAGCAGGTTTATGTTGTATTTACGAATACATCATGGCCAATTTTTGTTAGAATTATTGAGTTTGTTAGCGTGACGCCCAAATCTACTGACCCCGAATTTGGGGGGCGTTACACTGTTAGTTATACACTGTTAAATTAGATTCTGTTATTAGAATACCACCAAAGCTTATGTATATAGACTGTTAGAACTCCTTTGAGATCATGTTTGTAACTAGGACGACCCATGAACTTACTGGTATATAGTAAGGGCTAAAATTCTCTAATTTTTGGTGACTAGTCGACGACTAGGAAGATCCATGAACTTATCAAACTGATAAGGGCTAAAATTATAGGATTTTTGGTGACTAGTTCCAACCTCTGATTACTGGAGAAATAAAAAAAAAGGGTTATAAATTAATTAAATATTACTGTATATAAATTGTTTACTAAAGAGTTTAGCATTCATCATACATTCAGTGTTTACAATGAGAGTTTGTGCATCCAGTGTTTACTGATTTACTTTATGGATTTTATGAAATATTAGATGCTCTAAATATTGATTTAGTAAACTCTGCTATACACACACACTCATATTCACAACTGTGCAGTGTTTGAAAGGATTACAGTAATAAAGTTGGAGAATTGATAAACACTGTTGGATTCTGTTGAGTACTCTAAGGTAATATTTTATTTCAGACAAAGTATATACTTGGAGTACAAAAAGAGTTTTTGAAATTTGCATGTGATATGTGCCAACTGTTTATTGGTGTCAGACAGTTAAAGCGTATTGGTAATAGGAGAGAGAATAGCAGTAATAATAGACATTATTACTGCGCGTGTAAACGGCTGTTCCACTATTTACGTGACACGTGTCCCACTCACACACTTAACAAGAAATTGGTTGTGTGTTTAATGTCTAAAACGATTGGGTTTTTAATTTTCAATTACAGATCTAATCAAACTCGGTTCATTATTCACTTTTTCACTTTTACATCCACGAACACACAACTTTACACACAATTTCTTTGTTATTCTCTCTTAAGCATTTTCACAAACACTTTTCTACACATTCTCTTTTCTCAAAATTTCTAAACTGTTCTAATGGCATCCAAGCCTTTTGTTGTTCAGGGATTATCATTTGTTCCTAACAACTATGAAGCACCAGTAAACACTGACAAAGCTCCAGAACCGTTTCATCTGATTCAGAACTTTCTAAGGGATTCTGAAATAGGTCAAGCTCTTGTCGAACCAACAAAACTCTCTGCCACGCAGATTGCTACCTTTTGGAATAACTCTGTCTATGATGATGGTGGAGAGACTGTGAATCCATCAATTATTTTTACTTATGAGGGGATAGAGTTTGTGATTACCTCGGCAACTGTTAGAGATACTATGGGCTTTGACACTCACACCTCATACGCTGTTGTTGGTGAGAATGCATTGAAGGAGATGTTACACAGCTGCGGTTTTCTGGCCCTTTGGACAAGCTCGGTAATGTAAAAAGGCCAGGGCTCAGGAAGGAATGGAGCTTTTTCTTTTACTGCATCACTAGAGCGTTCGGGAAGAAAGTCGCCAACTGGGATGCCATTCCCACTCATAGTCTTCAAATCGGGTATTCTCTTCTCAATGGAAGTAATTTCGATTTTGGTAGACTAGTTCTTATGAATCTAGGTGAAAAACTAGCAGAGTCTAATACAACTGTCTATTTCTCACGTTTTTGTCAAAGTTTATTCTCTGCTTGTTTGCCTAATGTGGAAATTTCTGATGACGATGTCACCCAACCCTTCCAAGTCCATAAGAGAATGTTCTCTGACTTGACCAACAAAGATGCAAACAAGGATCAAGTTCCAGAGTTTATTTTCCCACTTGCCCTCAGAAATTTTCTCAATCAACCACAGGAACCACAAGCACAAGTACCTGAACCTGCACTTGAACCTCCACAGCCAAATCCTGAACCTACAAACACTGAACCTCACAAAACCCTAAACACTGAACCTATCTCTAAACCTACATCTACATCCATTCAATCCACTGTTGCTACTACTTCACAACCTCCACCTCAATCACAACCTCCATCTCAAACTCAACCTCAACCACAATCCAAACCAATTGCTAAGCCTAAGAAACACAGGGCTATAAGACCACCAAGAAAGCAAAGAGCCAACAGGCCAAAAGATGATGAAACTGAAGCTCCTAGGCCCAAGAGAAGAAAGGTATTAATTGATGAATCTGATGATGAGATAGAAGCTGAAATTGAAGCTCCAGAGGATATCTCTAAGGAGACTCCTGCTATTGAGACAGAGGTTATCTTAGAACCTACTGTAGCAGATCATGAACCAAGAATTGCTGAACCTGTACTTGCTGAGGTTCAAATTGAAAAAGATGCTAGAACTGAGTTACCTGCAATGGAAGAGTTTGATGAAAATTTCATGTCATTTTCTGTTGAAGCTGAAGATCCTATTCCAACACCCATGGCTGCCAACTCTGCTGAAACTGGTGTTGCTGATCAACCTACTGTGGTGCTAGAAGAAACAGAGGTTGCATCTCACACAGAGTTATTCTCTGATGCACATCAAGTCTTTGATCATGGTGAGGAAATAGATCAGCCTGCCAAATTTCTCTCTTCAGAGATTGTCAAGATAAACTCTGCTAATCAAGAAGAACAAGTTCCTCAAGAAGAACTTGTTCCTGAACTTAATGAAGAAACTGCCTCAGTTGCAGATGCAGATGATTCTGAAAATGATCCTTCTAAAGAAGTGAGTGCAGAAGCTGGATCTGCTCCAAATGTTGAAGTTCAGACTGATGGACTGAAAATAGGGGAGAAGACAGACTTTGTTGTACCTTCTGCAAGAGAAATTGAAAATGATTACATGGCAAAACAAACTGCAGAGTGCTACAAAGAAGATTGCATATTTCTTACTGGAAGAGCAGCTGATTTTCTCAGGGATAATTCAAAAAAGATTTCAAATCCAGACATTCTGACATGCTTGCAAGGCACAGTGATTCAGGTTAAGGCCTTGAATCATAGATTTAATGAAAATCATAAGTCAATTGTGGATCTGAGAAATGAAGTTGTACAAAGAGAGATGAGTCTACAGAGAGACAACAACAAGTTGTTTCAAACCTTCTCAAAAACTCAAGATACTCTGATTCAGAGATTGGGAAAAGTTGAAGAAAATCAGACTTTATTAGCTGACAAGATCGAATCTATTGCTAACTCTCTTGAGTTAATTACTTCAATCTTGATTCCTGATGATGTCAAAAAGGGGGAGAGAGTTGCTAGATCCAAGTGTAAGCAGCAGCCTCAAACTCAATCAAAGAAAGATGATCTTGATGATGAAGGAACTAATTCAGAGAGGAGGCTGAGATCAAAGTCTGGTGTTAATCTGAAAGTTGGCAAGTTTACAAGATCAAGTACAACAGTGGATACAAATGTACAGAGTACTTCAAGGCAAAGGGATTTGTTATTCTCTGACAATCCACAAACTGATGAAGAGCTTGCTGCTAAGATTTTCTTGGAAGAGAATGCTGAGGGAGCTACTTTAGAAGATGTTCATGCTGAAGAATTACTCTTGCAAGAAGAGCATTTGAAAGCTATGAAATCTGGAAAGGCCAAGAAAAGTGCTAAAGCCCCAAGGCCTGTTCTAAAAGGGATAGTGATTAAAGAAAATCTTGCTGGTAGTCAAGAAGAAGAAGAAGGAAAATTGATAAGAAAATCATCACTTGATGCCAAGCTGAAGCTTAAAGGTATAATGGGTCAAGAAGACAAAGGGAAAAGGGTAGATACAACCTCTGTTGCTACACATGTTGTGAGTGAATCCCTACCTGTTCAAAATAATCCATTGTCTGCTCAAATGCGAAAGATTTTTCTCCAAGCCCACAATTCCTGTTCAAGCTCAGAAGAAAGGAGTTGGTATTTTTCAGCATGATAGAGCTTTCTTAGGAAAACCTCCTGGTAAGAACACATCTGGTTTAGGTTCTCACAAAGATGTCAGAATAAGCAACAGTCCTAGAAATCCTTCATCACTTATTTCTCTTGGAGCTGGTATGATTCAAGAAAATTTAGACAAACTGGAGTCAGTTCAGCTGGTTCGTCAGTAGAGTTGGGATAAATACTTTTTACTGTACTTCATGGAGGATGGAACAGTGTATAGGGTGAATGAAGATGACATCAAGCTGAAGCTGTGTGAAGAACTTCAATATGTTCTGTACTTATTCAGGGTTACAAATCGAAGAACAGCACTTATTGTTGATTCTATAAGAGAATATATGAAGAAAGCCAAAGTACTTACTGGTTCAAAAACTACAGAAGAGTATGTTCCTAAGTACAGAGACTATCATGGAAACCTTGTTGAAATGAAGAGGAATAGTGCTCGACTGAAGACTGACTTGGGTATAACTGTGCTGGATTTCAATTCTGAATCAGAGAAAGCATAATTTATCAGGCTTGGAAATGAAATGAGGAAAAACAAAATTTATTCTCTGAGAGCTGCTATCTATCAAACTGGAGAAGATGATTCTAAGTTAAAAGAGATCAAGGAGATAATGCAGAGAGAGCTCGAGAATGCAGAAAGAAGACTGCTTATAGACTACCTTAGAACAACACCAGTTATTGAGGAGGTTAGGTAGAAAAAGTCTGTAAGTAATTCTTATTTTCTGTAAATTTTGTTAAGTCAAGATTAAACTCTGCTTATTTGAATAAACACTGTGTTTGTATAAAATTGTTTTGACATCATCAATTACTGTTAACTTTTGCATTTTTACTAAAGAACAAGTTGGGGGAGATTGTTAAATATAATTGATGTGGTTAATATCAGTGTTTAAGTTTTACAGGGAAAAACAGAGTTTAACTTGAAACTGGAAGCAGTCAGAGTTTAGTTAAACTCTGACAGTTGGAAGCTCGACATAGTTTGCTATACGCTGACAAGAGGAAGCAGCTAAACTCTGTTGAACAGAAGCGTTTGCTGGTCAGTAACAGAATTATTGAAGATAATTATGGAAGCGATATCTTTGAAGATTGGATAGCTGTCAAAGAAGTCGTGCTGACTAGAAAAACGTGTAGCAATCGTAATTGATAATATTTGTATAGCTAATTTATAGGAGTATCAATTATCGATTGTATAGCAGCTGTATATTTTATAAATACAGTTAGGTTAACTCTAGAAGGGTATCGATCGTGTAACGCAATATCATTTCATTGTAACCTAAGCAGCTCTCTGTGATATTTTACATCACTGAGAGAGGAGTTAATTTCAAAACAGTTTTTAAAATCTTTTAAGAACTTATTATTATTCGCTCATACTTAGTTGATTATAATCGTGTATTCGGCCTAACATTATTTAAATGGAAATACTTAGAATCGTAAGAGAAAATATAATTACGAATTTTTACATTAATCCTATTCAATGTAGAAGTCCTAAATTAATAATGCTATTCAATGTAGAAAACCTAATATATATATATATATATATATATATATATATATATATATATATATATATATATATATATATATATATATATATGATTTAAATCATTGACATATACATTTCTGTAGCACAATATAAATACAATTTTTAGTTTAAACATATTAAAATATAAAATATTTGTTATGCTAGATTCAACGATTTTCATCTATTTATTTTAAGATCTTTATCGTATGGAGGACCAGACTATAGATTATCAAAGTTTTGGACAAAATCTATTACACTTATTATTAAAATTGTATTTGGTTGTTAGTAGAACTATCTTCAATTAATTATAAGGATATTTTGATAATCAAGATGAATTATAAATAGAATTTATAAGTCAAGTAGAATTTTCAACGTAAAAAATCGTCAATTTCTCCTCTTTTTTGTTTCTGCGTAGATTTAATTAAAAAATTATTAAACCATCACTAAATTAAATATTATTTTGTTAATTTCACGTGGACTGTGATCGACCAAATCAAATTTTAAGGATTCAAGATAGAGCACAAATAAAATCTTATATATATCAACTTTTTAATAACAATTTGATAGATAAATTAATAACAAAAAATTTAAAAAAATTAATAATATAAATATTAAAAAGTTGCAAAAATTTTGATATTAAATATGATTTAAATCATATATAATTAGGTTTTCTACATTGAATAGCATTATCAATGTTGGACTTCTATATTGAATATGATTAATTTAAAAATTCGTAATTTTATTTTCCATGAGATTTTGAGTATTTCCATTTGAATAATAATTATTAAATCATTATTAAATTAAAGATAATTTTATGAGGTTTGCGTGGATTGTTAAATCATCTAAATCGGATTTCTAAATATCAAGATAAAGCCAAAATAGTAAATATGAATTTTTTTAAATACTAATAAAAAAATAAATAAAATTCAATTCTAATACAACCTTTTTTAATTATATCCTTTTCATATTATAATTTTCTTTTTAAAATTCAATTTTAATATAACCTTTTTTAATTATATCCTTTTTAGATTATATTTTTTTTTTAAAATTCACTTCTAATGCAACATTTTCTAGTTAATTATATCCGTTTCAGATTATAATTTTCTTTTTAATGTGATCTAATCTTGATTGTCTATTTTTAATCCAACGGATCATATGATTTTTGTAATAGAGCGACCAGACCAAAAATTTGGATAAGATCCCCTTATGCTTATTATATATAAGAATATAATTAATATTTTATAGAGAAAAGTTCTATGGAGTACTATTTATTTGGAGTACGTTGGAGTACATATACGTTCTGCATTTAAAATAATTTAAAATTTATTATTTTGCAAACCTTGTTATATGAATATCATAATTTCATTGATAATTTTGAAAATCATGTATATTTTGCAATATGTTCATCTTGAAAATCCTTTGTGTTTTGCAATTAGAACATATATGTTTTGCAACCCAAATGTGTTTCGCAGACCAATTCATTTTGCAATATTTTGTTAGCAAAACATACAAAATTTTCAAGATTTCGATGAAATAGTGATGTTCATATAATAAGATTTGCAAATTAATAAAGTTTGCAAGATTTTGAATGCAAAATGTATATGTACTCCAATTAGATGAGTACTCCATAGAGCTGAACTCATATTTTATATAATAGTATAGATTTATAAAGGGTGATGGCCCAAAATATTCATATGGGAGCCATGGCCCTTTTTACTGACCAGACACGGTAGACCGTGGACCGTGTACCGTGATATAAGGGGTGTTGCGGAACACGATCTTCCGTATCATGCGTAATACGGTACACCGTGTTCCGTATCATGCACGAACACGGTACACCGTGTTCCGTATCATGCCTGAATACAGTACACCGTGTTCCGTATCACGCTAACACGGAATACCGTGTTCCGTATCATGTATAATACGGTACAAGGTGTACCGTATTCAGCTAATACGGAAGCCGAAACTCCGTAACCCGTCGATATTTCGGACCATTTTTTTCAAAATCAGTATTTTGGGCAAAAACTTGTGAAAAATTGGCATTTTGGTAATTCTTTCATTTATAAAACACTTTTTTTTTAATTTGTGTCCAGCAAAATAAAACGAAGATATTAAAAAGAAATTATTGGGAAAATAATGTAAAAAAGAGCAAAAGTGTCCCCCAATAAACCCGACATATGTTATCGGAAAAAACAAACGAGAAAGCGGAATGAAAACAAAATAAGAAGGGCTTTTCAGGGGAGTGAAGAAGACAGAGATGGAGAAACAAGAAAGTGTAATTGAATCAGTGAGAGAGAATGATACTGGGAACGAAACCCACAAGAATTTAACTACAAAAGGAGGGGGAGGAGGAGGAACAAACACAAATCTGAATAATAATAAAGGGAAATCTTGCAAAGGGTGTCTTTATTATTCATCATCCTTCAAATCTAATTCTCGTAACCCTCTTTGTGTTGGCATATCTCGTTCTCTCCCCCAAGGTCAATCTCTCTCTCTCTCTCATATATGTTATGTTGAGTAAAGATCCTTTCTTTGTCTCAAATATGATTGATTGTAATAAGGGTCCTTCAAGTTTTCTTGTTTTTTTTGTGGGTTTGTCTTGAATTACGCTTTCTAGATGTGTTTTGTTTTTAAAAGTTGTGATTGTTGTTGTGTTGTTATCTAATGTTTAGGTTATTAAAGATTGATGTTTTTTTTTAATTTGGACTAATTACGGTTTATGTTTTCTTCAATGTAAAGGGCTAATCTTTGTTCTCTGGAATTAGGTTTTTAGCATTGTCTATATATATTTTTTTTTTTTTTGAAGCCGTCTATATTTTTTGTTGTTATTTTCCCCAGTTTATGGTGTTTTTTTCGGAATGTCATAATTAAGTCCAGTTTACAAAGATTTCCTCTGTGTGTGTGTGTGGTTGGAGGGTGGGGGTGGGATTATTTATTACATGTATTACTTGCACAATGCCTGTGTTGAGACTTAAATCCTGAACCTGTAACTTGTACTTGAGTAGTACTAGCAGGAGTAAGAGCCAGGCATAAAGAGCTCATCTTTTAGTACATGATCTTTTTCACTTGTGAAACGAGGCATTTTTGGATCTAATATGATTTCAAACCTATTATACCTTTTTTGTTATACATAATTTTTGCCTCCTATGATTAAATCTCATTTCCGTAAAATGGTCCGCATTTGTGATAATTGGAAAGGAATGATCTATGTGGTATCCCGTTCAGTAGCATTAACATGAAGTTTGACCATCATGGACTCTTGGTATGTTTGATTTGAATTTCATAGGTGTAGCTCAAGGAACCAATAACCAGTTTTTTAATCCAAACAACTTTGCGACTTGACTAATTCAGTCATTAGAAAGTGCAATCTGCAACATGTATTTGTGTAAGATAATATTGATGCAAGGAGTGGGACAAAGAACTAATGAAGGATAACAAGGAAAGACAACTACGGTATATTGACAACAGTAATCTGGGTCTCCTATCTTGCTTAAATGTTTCATTCCATAGATCCCTTTTACGTTGCAGATAATAGCAATCATGGCATTAAACGCAATGGAATGTCTTGTTTCATATCACTTAAGACCCAGCCTTACGTGTTGATATCAATGTCCAAACTTAATCACACCAGTCAGAGTATGGCGGACTGCATGACTCCATTGCTGATAAATCAGTAATTAATATCACGTGCAGTGTCATGACACATTTAGTAGTACCAACCTAATTATCCTGATATATCATTATTCTAAAGTAGCAAATCTAGCGGCAAGTCCCAGTCAGTCTAGTAATATTCTGAAATTATTTATTGAAAAAATATGTAATATATTTGTTGATCAACTTGTCGAATATATGCATTTATTGAAGATTTTCCTTAAGAGTTGATGCCAGTAATATATGTTAGTCGTGTTTTTTTTGCTGCGCGGCTGTGCCAGGATTGCCTATTTTTTTAGCATGTTATAGCGTTTAAATTTGGATAAAATCTTGAGCATATGCATAATCTTTGATTATGTATTTTATGTGTATGTAAACAGATTGATGTTATTGGTGCCTTTTATATTGATTTTATTACTTATCTGTAAGTCATAATCCTCCGATTTGCTCATCCTTGCTTTATTAATGTAGTCATGAAGTCTGCTGTGAAGATACTCTTTTTGTGAAGAAACATCTTTTTTGACAGCAGATCTCTCCCATGTGAATACATGAACTACAGACATTCTATGTTTCACGCTCCGTATAATGTTAGACATATGTCTTGACTGCAGTATTTAAATTTCTGTATCTTTATCTCAATTTGCAGAGGAGTGTTTCGATGTTGATTTTTCATTACAACTTGGTTCAGATATTGACATTCTATTTGATTTTTAGTACCTCAAAACATTGTTGGAAAATCTGAGGTGGAAGCTCATGAAAAGGGGATGGACTTTGCAGATTTCAGATATGGTTGTGTGGGTTACTCAGTTTACTCCGATAGGAAAGGTCAAAAAGATGTGCAAGATGGAAACTCAGAACTTCCTGCCTGCATTGGGATTGAGGTCGTCATCTCCCTATTTTCTTTTTACCTTTTCTTTGAAAAATATAAATAAAATTTTCAATTTACAAGTTTTACAACACTTATTTAATTATGATTTTAGTTGAGGAAAAATCCCCTGGTTATTTTGATTGTTTTTACCGGCTTCATGGATAATGTTTATATACTTTATTTGCAAATTTACACATACTAGCTAAAATTTATGTTATGTGTGTGATTTCTATGTTGGAGCATGTTAATATTGATAGGGTGGTCTTTCTTCTTAAAACAAGTACCACTCTGCCTGTCTTTACATATTGGTATTGCGTAATTTTGATCCACATGCTATTTTGCGTTGCTACAGGTTTTAGTGGACAGAAAAGTCACAGTTGCTGACTCTGTTCCTGCTCATGCTCATAACAGACAAGGTAATCTTGGATTATAGTTTAGTATCCACTTTTGGGATGAACTCTATCATTTATGCCTAGATTAACCGAATCTTGTTCAGTTTGGCCTTAAGTAGTGCATTTTTTTCAGAATAAATCTGTTATCCGTGTTCTAATACCTTATTCAAATGTAAAAGCAAAGATAAATGACACAGAAGTTTAAATAATCTTATTTGCTATACTTAAGTTCTGATACATCACATTTGATACAATAAGCCATCTTTCCTTCGCATTTCAAAGGTAATGTAATTTACAAGGCTGTCAAAATGTCTGCAACAGAAGTGATTTTTTGTGGTGGACATAGAAAAAGTCATTGGGAACCCATGTTAATTACTAATGGCTAACGGATAAAGCCATTAGTACAACAGATTATACTCGTAAATGTTTTATTGTGGTTTTATCCAGTAGCTATGTGATCGGGGGGGGGGGGGGGGGGGATACATCTGATGGAAAGAAAATGACACCTTTGTTGTTTCTTGGCGGTGCGTTTCATATATTAGATAATACCTAAAGAAATATTAAATTTGTAAATTTACAAAGATATGGTGTTTGAGACTTGGGAGGTAGAGACTTATGCTAGAACATGGACGTACTTAATCTTGTCATTGTTCATGTGGATTAAATCTTCTCCATGTAGTTCTGTCTTTTGCTGGTGGTGTATATTTTTAGCATTGTTATTTGTATTTATTTCTAATTAGTGTCGAACTGCTGTTTCTTATAGATAATCGTAGATCGCCACAGCCTCAGACACAAAAACCTGCACCTCAGACACAAAAACCTGCAGTGTCTGTGGGGGACGAGTTTTTAAAAAGGTAAACCCGATCACTGCTTGAGTGCTGGTCTTTTGTTCTTAACCTCCTCCTCTATTTCATTTCTAATCCAAATGTAATACGTACTCAGCATACATTAAAAAATTTTGAACAAACATTTCAGGTTTACAAGAAATGCAGGCCTGGTAGCAGCAGGGGTCGCCAAAAATGTAAAAAGAGTAGGCAATCATGTAAAAGCAAGTGTTGATGACATCCTCTACCCATACCGCCGACCCCCAAAGTAATAACTATCACGCGAGACAAGATGTAAGAGAAGAAAAAGGCAATGGAGTAGAGATGAACTTTGCTGGGTGCAACTTTGTTATTGTTTTTTGTATTCATTTGTGATCTTCCTTGCAAACAGTTATATTTCTCCCTAGTTGCTCACTTTGTACCAAAATAAGTTTAAAAAAGCAAAGGGGTTCAGTTTTTCCTTGCGACTTTTATCGCATTAGTATTACCTCACATGCTTGCTTTGTACCAAAATTGTTTCGGTGTTCAAATTATTATCGAAACGTTGTTGGAGGATCACTTACTATAAGATTGTGTTTGGATAAGTGAATTTCATTTCAAATAGGGAAAACTGGGGCTGTGGACAACCTCAGGATCTTCCCTAAGGTTATAAGAAATATTATCTATAAAGTAAGGGGTTCCGTAGGGGCATTTTCGTAAATATCAAATTTTTATCAGTAATTTACACAAATATCCTTAAATTTTTATTGATTTTTTTTAACCTCAGATTAAAACCTGATGTCAACCTCATGTACATGTAACTCTTTCAAATATTGGAATTCAATTTTGGAATTGAATTTTGGAATTTGAAATTCAAATATTCTACATACCTTATGGTATAAAAAATAAAAAATTATATATAGAATCAATTAAGTAATAAAAAATGGAAGAGCTAAAGGAGAGAGAGAATAAAAAATGGAAGAGCGAAAGGGAAGAGAGAAAGGGGGAGAGAGTAGAAAGATGGAGTCGAGAGGCGAGAGAGAGAGATTAAGTCGAGAAGTGAGAGAGAGTCGAGAAGACAGCTGAGAGTAGGGTTGAGCATTCGGTCGGTTCGGTTCAGAACCGGACCGAACCGAATAAACCGAAAACCGAAATGTCATTTTTTTTCTAGACCGAACCGGATCGAAGTTTAATCATGGACCAAACCGAAATAATTCGGTTCGGTTCGGTCCGGACCGAAAAAACCGATTTTTTTTTGAAAAAAAACCTATATTATAAATAAAGCTAAAAATTCATGATTTATCACAAAAATAATAATCAATTATCACCACTATTTCACCAACATAGATATAATTAGAATTTACAAATTAGATAATATAATTATATTTTATAAGATATATATAAAATGTATATAACATAAATATAAAAATTAAAGTATATATTATTCGGACTATTCGGTCTATTCGATCCGGACCGAAATATTTTTCAAAGAACCGAACCGAACCGATTTTTATTTCGGTCTATTCGGTCCGGACCGAATAAACCGAATTTTCAAAAAATTAGAACCGAACCGAACCGAATTTGCACGGTTCGGTTCGGTTTTGCTCAGCCCTAGAGAGAGAGAGTCGAGAAGGGAGCTAAGAAAATGGACTGATTATAATTTCAAATGACATCTATAAAAATGTTATTTCAAATTCTAATAAATAGACTTTGATTTTAGATAGTAGAAATTTGGGCCAAATACAAATTCAAATTCAAATTCCAAATCAATCCAAACAAGAAATTTAATTCAAATCCAGCATTTCAAATGAAATTATGTTATCCACCATAATATTATTAATATTACTTGAAGAAATGGCGTCAATAAATTACGTTTGGTAAAATAAATCACAAGCCCGTCTAGCTCAGTTGGTAGAGCGCAAGGCTCTTAACCTTGTGGTCGTGGGTTCGAGCCCCACGGTGGGCGATGTTTTTTTTCCTTCCCTTGGTAAATCAGATGAATGCACGATAGTAATTAAGAAGATTAATGTCACCCCTTCTAACTTTTTTTTTTAATCTTTTACCAGCATGTGGATCTGCTGACTACACAATATGACTATAGTACAGTCAACATAACTGATAAACTTGTACAATAGGAAAGCTACTCTTATGTTGCGAAATTTGCATGTTGGTGAGCAGTGAAGTCTACTTGACTAGGTAAAGGTTGCAACTTGCATGCATCAATGTGAAACACAAAAGAAAGGTGGGTGCATTAAAATTTCAAATGTGTGCAAGATTCAAGAACAGTACTGCACCATTACATATTTGTGAACTGTTAACTTCTTATACAGGCTACAGCTTATGATGTGACTGAAAGTTCAAATGGTATGTGCACTATATGGATGAGAGTTCAACAAAAATTGTTGAAAATAAAAAGTAGTTGTTATCAAATTAACGATGTCGCCTCAGGTGTCGTGCAATTTTGTAACCTGATTTCAGAAAACGAGATGACCAGAACTAGAGCCAAATGGTTACATTAGTCCTCGTTGGCGTCGGAGTCTTTGAGGGATTAGGTTGTCGGTTTAGTATTTGGAAAGGAAAAATGATATTTCGGGGTCACTCTCCACTGAATGCAGGGGCGGAACCTCATGGGTAGTCTTGGCCCCCTTTGATTTTCAGTGTGATTATATGCCTATATATCAAATACATTCATGGTTCCCCTTCAACTGACAGCTTGTTTTGTAGAGCTAAACTCTTGCACCTACTAGTTCAGAGACTGCAAAATGGCTTAATTTAGTGCTCATGGATCCTGCCACACATACATGAATTGAAGAAGCCGGTAACTTGCCCTCAAGGCCGGTCCTAAGAATTTCGAGATCCAGTGCAAAAATATTCTACAGGTCCTTCAACAACATTATTTTAAAGAATATTACATAAAAACTAAATATTCTTGAATTTGAAAGTGCGAAAATATTCTACAGGCCCTTCAACAACATTATTTTAAAGAATATTAGATAAAAACTAAATATTCTTGAATTTGAAATTAAATGAATCAACACATAACTATTCATTAGTAAACAACAATTTACCCTTTTTAAGTGCTACAAAATCATGAAATTGCACAAATGCATAAATTTTATACTTATAAAACAATACAATCAATAACATATAAACTACAAACTTTATTCTTTATACTAACTAATGTAAACGGTTGTTATAGAAGCAGAGATTCTGATAAACGTACTCAATCTAATCTTAATCCTGAAGTGATTATACTTCATAAACTTATACATTGAAACTAGTTCAAAAGTTAAGGTAGTATAATCTTTTTTAACTTAGATGCAAAGAACATATTTTTCTACAACAATGTCTCAAATATTGTAAAATTTTTCCCTAAATTGATTTACGGGGAGAATTAACTTCCTATGGAAACTATTAGTTACTTGGTATTTAAAATTCATAGGAAGTGAGAAAAATTGTTTGGTTGTTGATGTGAATTTTTAAATTCAAAAGAATTTCAAATAATCATGGGTGAGCTAGGTAAGTAACTTCCCACATAACATGGGTATTCAAAGTTCCAAGGAAGTTACACTTCCCTTATTTTATTCAACCAAACAACTTTTCTAAATACCACTTCCGAGGAATTTGAAATACCTGGGTATTGAGAAGATAACCAAACGACCTCATAGTATATAAGATGGGCCCAATGCAGGTTGCACTGGTCAGGACCACCTATGCTTGCCCTTTCATTTTACCATGCCCTTTCATTTTACCATTGCTGTTGATCTTGTGATAATTACCTTACCCTTTATCTTGTGCCATGGGAATAGAGGTATGTAAGCGGATTATGAAAATAATTCATGTTCCTACTTCCTACTGCGAGTCTATGAATCCACAATTGTGATAAGCTCCAGCCTACACATCCCTTAAATAAACTATTTAGTACAGGGATTGAGCAAAAAACTGAAATGAAATTGGAACCAAATTGAAACCGATAACAATGAAAGGAAATTGTACTGTAAATAATCGAGCCGAAATCGAAATCGAATAAAAAAAACATGTGCATTTGTATCATCCATGACTAGTGATGGTAGTGAGGTCTACATGCCTAACTTGGATCTATCATGTTTGGAATAATAAAACACTACCAATAATTTGCCCAACTCAAGTACACTGGGATTGGATTGATTGGATTGTTTCGAGTTCATTATTGTTTGAAAACCTACATAGTAAGTTTTTGTTAACGTTGCAAGTCATTTCTGATTCCATTTTATCTTGCGGTTATTTGATATCTAATCACAAATTTTTCCCTTGATTTTTATGTACAGGAATCATGGCAGTAACAGCAAGAACGAATTTTTCACTGTGTTTTCACATATTTTTCAACTATGAATCTCAAGTAGCACCACGATATTTTCTTGAGCTTCAGTTGAAGTACATTGTTGGTTGAACAGGGGAAACTGAACTAGCAAACGAAAGAGGATCACGCCAGAAGAAAAAAGGTTTACCAAACTGAACAATGAAGAAAGTCCACTTACAGCAGTAAATCATAGTTCTGTAACTATTGGGTTGACAACAGTCAGGACAAAACCCAACATTATACCTTGGCCCAATATATATTTTCTGACCCGACTTAGTCCAATTCGTGACATACGTCCCTTCTTCAAATCATCCTTTGTCCTCAAGGATGAGATATATAAAGAACCTTTCATCAATTTCCCCCGGTTTTGTACGGTCCATGCTCCCAATGTACCAATTGTGTTCATAACCTTTAAGAATTTCCAAGACATGTCTGAGATTCTGTCCCTACTTTTCTTGCAATGACGCCACTGAGGTATTGGAACAGATTTAACAAAAGTCAACCCATCACAAGATGAAGAAGTCTCTAAATTGACATCAGACTTAAGAATTTGCCCTGTCAAAATGGTTTCCCAGATAGCACAACATAATGTAGAAACAAAAGAGATAGCAACTGGACTTCTCTGTGTAGTGTCATTGTTTGATGGATGACGGATCTTACTGGCAATCACCTTCCCACGAAAAACATTTATTGGGGACGCCAGCTGGAGGGATTTTGTATAATGATTCTTTTGTGCACTAGTGAAACCAAACTTTAGTCGCCAGTTCTCATCTTCGAATGTGCAGGTCTTGATGATCAGATTTACTACAACATTCAAAACCTGAACTTCACCATAGTTAGGTGTCCAAAAATGATCATAAAACTCAGCACCTGGGTACGCACTATGCATACTAACATCTGAACTCTCCATCATTACCAAATTACTCAACAAAATTGGAATAGCTGATTCATTTACCTTTACAGCTTCAACTGAAATGCTCGTATCAAGGAGCACCTGAAAAAGCTTATTTAAACTCTCATAAATACTAAATTCGGTTTCCAACTTCTCAGTGCCTCCCGGATACACTTCCCCTTGTCCTTCCAACATCTCGACATTCCCACTTCTCAAATACATCTTCTCAAGTACTTGCTTTGAAAGGTGTTCTGGTGTATTTTTGCATATTTTTTCGTTTAGCCCAGTAATCTTGTACTTAGTTTTGGCTGCAATAATCTTCATCACTCGCTTGGCCATTGCCCAATCAAAATAAAACAGATTCTTAGCATTCTGATTTACTACCAGGAGATCAACAATGAATACAGGCTGGTTAATTACTGTGACTGATATATCTATATTGAGATATAAGCCATCTTTAACAAAAACCTCAAAGAAACACCAACCCTCCTTTGCAAGTCCTTCACGAGCACATGAACTTAATATACACCAGTTTGTGATGTCGCCAAGTGTGATCACTGCATTCTTTATCTCCTTGAACATAACATACATTACCTGAGAAAATCCATGACTTGCAACTGTTCCTTCCATTGTATCGCGTTTCACAGATTTGATCTCGCTATCCTTACCAATGAACAGCTTATAGACCAGTTCCTTGTCTCTGAAAATCTCATCAGCTGACTCAAAATCGATATGCTCCTGACTTAACAATTCTTCACAAAGACAGCACTGGATCATCTCAACTGTCCCTTTAACATCTACACCAGGGTATAGACCCTTACATGTGCAATCCCGACTGCTAAAGTTATGATTGAATAAGTTTTCAAAATTGTCAAAATCCCTACTTGGGAAAATCAGGTAGAAAAATACTCCAAATTTAGACTTTCCCCTGTTACACCTCAAGTTTCTGTTCATCCACAAATCAACTACACCATGGTCGTCTTGACAAGCAAAAGAACAAGTTGTGCAAACCCTGACATTGTCCTCTATATAGTGTGTCAAGCACGAGAAAATTTCCTGCCTCTTCATATATCTCTCTAAAAGGTAATTAGTGGTAAAAGCAAATTCAACTTTCTCCTTAATTGAATCGTTCATTTGGTCACTATTAGTTGCATGTTGCATTTTATTCCAGAAAGTTATACTCATATCGCTTTGTTTGTATAGCATATGACCAGCCATTAAACCATTCCATGAAATGAAATGATACATTTGCATTGTCTTGGAGACAGTGGTCTGTTCCCTCATGTTACAAGCTGCATAAACTTCATAAAACAGACTTGGCATCGGATCCAAATACACACATTTCATAAGACCAGTACCACTAGAATATTTCACTGCAACTTTCAATTGAATGCTTTTGTCAAGCAGCTCATGATCCAATTCGGACTTTCTACTTCCATCCAGAAGCTTACCGAGCTCATCCTCATGAAGCCTATGACATATCATCTTATTATCTTTACTCCAACATCGATACCACATCCTAACATCAAATAATAGTCTGGTAACATCTAATTTCCTATAGATATACCATTCCTTAGTAAGCATATCACAATTCTGTTCTCCGGGAAAAAACTCATGAATCGACATTTTAAGAATCTGCTCACAGCAAGTAGCAAATCCGTGTACAACATTCCCAGACTTCACATACAAGTGCATCATAGTATTCCAAACTACCAAAGCTCTAATCTGCATATTACCACGATATTCCGATCCTCCCATATTTCCATATTTACGCACTAATTCAAACAAAGGCATCACCAAATCAACCCTATCTTTATCAGAAAATCCTTCAAACACTTGAATTGCATTTACAATAATTCTGAAGTCAGCAGAGAATTTTCTAAAAACCTTACCATACTCATTTTCATGTAGCTTATATATTAGAATATTGTCAAACCTGTTAGTAGGAGAGACAAAATCTATTTTCATAAGCTCTTTGTTTGACTGATCAACAGGAAAAGCCATCAAATCAGTCTCGGTATTTATATCAAACACTTGGGGGGCATATTTTGCAGGTTCAAGAACTTGAAATAGTTTCAAACCCTCATTCTTATTAACATCAACTACTCTTTCCTCATTACTCAAATTATCCTGATTAGCAACAAATAACATAAATGTGGGCGTTTTAGTTGACTGATTGACCAGATTTGAGTGATTTACCTTAATTTCGACGCAATCTTCATTCATATTTTCCTTAACCGGCTTTGACATATCAGTAAGGCATTTTCCCGTCTTCTTCTCAACTAGCTTTGGCATATCTACGTAGATCTTCCCCATCTTCTCAAGCATATGAAGCATTTCCGTGAGTTTCTCTTCTATCTTATGCCTATTATCAATGATGGCATTAGAAACAGACATATGGGAATCTGGAATTTCATCAAACATCTGTGGCGCGTATGTGTTTGGCTGCTGCACGAATATAGATTCTTGTTGTTGATAGTGTTGTGCAGTGATAGTTGAACTCATATAACCACTAGATATAGGCTGGGTATTGTACGAAGGAGATGTTAGAGGTGGTTGGAATTCGGCCTGATAAGTGAAATATCCAGACAATCCATCTGTGAATGATAGATGTGTAGATGTGTCAGATATGTGAGTAGTAGTATAGAGCTGATACGAGGATTGCGGTGGTGGTTGAGGTGAGTAGTAGGTATAGGGAGGTGTTGGAATTGGTAGATACCGGTAAGAAGGATAAGAATCAGGGTTTGGAAAGGGTGTGTATGGGTACTGGTAGGAATGATAGAAATTAGGGTTTTGAGGTGGATATGAAGTGAGATGAACGGTACCCATTTCCGAGGAAACGTCGGCTTTGATACCATTTGTCATGATCTTGACAGTATTTTTTGGGTTTTTTGTAAAATTAATCTAAGAACAGAAAGATAAAAGCAGGAAAGAAAATGCAAGAAGATAAAAGATAAAACAAACATTCATTCTCATTGATACCATTCAAAATAATAGTATGATGCTATTTATAGTAGCATAGCATTGCAAATCATAGTTCTGTAACTATTGGGTTGACAACAGTCAGGACAAAGCCCAACATTATACCTTGGCCCAATATATATTTTTTGACCCGACTTAGTCCAATTCGTGACATAGAGATAGAGAGATATATACATTAATTGGGAAAATTAATTCTAAAGTCTCTGAACTATTACCGTTTTTTTTTCTAAGTCCCTGAACTAAAAAAGTAAATTTCTAGGTAATCAAACTTTTGAATTTTTCCCATCGCGGTCCTTCCATTAGATTTTGACTAACGACGTTAGTCAATGATTTATTACTATTAGACATTTCTTATGTAAGTCCCTAAACTATTAGGCATTTCTTATTTAAGTCCCTGAACTGAAAATTTACAATTTAAATCTCAATTTTATATTAAAAATCACATTTATTACTCTTTTATTTTTTATTTACTTTCATCCTTGTTAGTTTAGAATTTTACTAATTTTCTTTTTTAACTTTGCATATATTATTACTTAATTACTTATTATTACTACTAACTAATAAATTTCCCTTTTCAGGTAAAACATGCTACCTTTTCTATTTTTCAATAACTAATCAATTTTCTTTTTCACATAAAATACATTATCTTTTAAATTTTATCTAACTAAATTTTAACATAAAATAAAATTTATTACATATCAAAAGAATTTGTGTATCGCACGGGTTATAAGCTAGTTATATTAAAATGAGTAATGTTAACTGAACTATAAAAATACATGAACTTATATATAAAAAAATCAAGTGATTAAAAATTTTAATATTTTATTTATTTATTAGAAAAAAAATTATAATATTATATATTCTAATTTATTGAAAATATATAAATAAAATCATTCGCCAAAGTGTGATATACATCTAAAATTTACATATCAGGAATAAATTAAACAATTTTTTATATTATATACACCGACTTTATAAAAATTACTAAAAATATAAATATAAACAAAGTTAAAATGAAAACATTGTACATATATATATATATATATATTAAGTTTTTAATGTTTTTCAGAACACAAATAAATGCAAAGTTAAAAAAGAAAATAAATTAAATTCTAAACTAAAAAGAATGAAAGTAAATAAATTTTCAATTCAGGGACTTACATAAGAAATGCCTAATAGTTTAGGGACTTACATAAGAAATGCCTAATAGTAATAAATCATTGACTAACGGCGTTAGTCAAAATCTAACAGAAGGACTGCGATGGGAAAAATTCAAAAGTTTGATTACCTAGAAATTCACTTTATTAGTTCAGGGACTTAGAAAAAAAAACGGTAATAGTTCAGGGACTTTAGAAATAATTTTCCCTACATTAATTAGGATTTGTATTATACTCATAGTTGTTACTTGCTACCCACAGCCATATCCTACAAATGACTGTTTACTGCTCGGACAACTGCTGCTCCGATTCACCACCATCGCCTGACTATCCACCAGAATCATGGTTGAGTTCTTCTTACAATTATACTCTCATATGGAACTAAGGAAGAGGGCATAATCAAATTTAAGATATAATCAAAATCTTGTGTGAGTGCCTTAGTGATTCAGTGAAATTCAAACACAATTTGATTGTTTTGTTAAGTTTTATTTTCTCATAGCATGGCTGTGATTTTTCTTTTATGGTTATGGCTAACTCTTGCTGATTTTTGAATGTGGCTCATATAATTGATAATTTGGTGGAAAGTTCATCGATTTTTGAAAAATCTGATAATATTGTTATTTAAAAGTTGAAACCATTATCAGTATGATTATTAATATTGTTTGTACTTCTTGAAACATATAAAGGCTGGTATGACTTTTTAAGTTTATAATATGACTTTTTAAGTTTATAATGAGACCGTTTTGCTACAGTAAGAGGTTTGTTGTGACTTGCGCTTATTGTTTCTTGCTGACAAAATAATTGTTTTTTCTCCAGCAAATCCTGCCAATGCAGCTTCTACCCATGCAAGCAAGGAGGAATTGTATTTGCAGTCCATTTAAGTTAGAAATGTAAGAATCAATATTTTAATTTATATTTCATTGTTTTTATTTCGAAAGTGCTCATCGGAAGTTCCTAATATGCTTATTATGTACTTTGTGAGATGGTTAGGAACAGGCAACATGGGTTTTGTTGGTCGGTTTGGTTGGTAAACCCCTTCCGAAAACATGGAAAATACCTTCCAATTTTTTTTTAAAAATGCATGTAGATTAAGAAAAACAAAAAAAACAATAATAAATACACAACAAACAAATAATACATTCGTATTCATTTCTCACACGTCTCTCACACTCAAATAAATCAGGCGACAACAGCTACAACAATTCAAATTCGTCATTCAGCTCACTCTCTTGAGGCCATCTGAGTAGAAACCCTCCATACGTCTTCTTGGTCTCATAACGAATCTGGTTCCACATCTCCTTTTATTTTTTCATTGTGAAGAGGCAAAACTTTATTTTGTTATTATTACTACTACTATTGCATTATGACTAATTATATTAAGTTAGAATCTGCTTGCAAAGTTTGGTGATATGTTTAATTTCATGCTTTTTAGGTTTATTCAATATAACTATCAAATTAGATCTCGACGAACAAGGTTACAACCTTTGTCTCTCTATTGTATACATTCAGTTTTTTTTAAGTTAGACGATTTTTATTTTATTAATTTGGATCTTCTGTGTTGTCCCATCTGCATATCAATCTCCTTGTGTTGTTTCTGCGAAGACTGGACTATGGGCCAATTTTTATTCCAGCTGTGTTATTAATAGTATATATTAACAACTTTTACTTCTATTGTTTGATTAAATTCCATACGGGAGAATATCTATTATAATTTTCGTTTAGTTTTCAGAGTAGGCATAAGTTAGAGTTTATCTTTTAAATTACCAAATCTCCAAGAATTATGTTTAGAATGTAGATTTTTGACAACTTGATAAAGGTTCAGGCTGATCATGTTTTAAGATGTTTAAGAATACATATCAACAAACAACAACATAACAAGCATCATGTTTAAAAGAGTTGGGAGAAAAAATGACAAACCTAGATACTTAAAGGTCACTCTCCGGAAACAGAGTTCCGGATTGTTTGGAAACATAAAAAGCAACGTAATAACCTTTATTATGTTTAAAGTAGTCTAGCTGCTAACGGAGAGCTTGATCATAATACACATCATAAATTTCCAGAAGCCTAACACGTCTAATAAAATTTGTAAGCTTTAATGAGCTTTAGATAATTTCATGGAGAACTCGCCAAATCTTAAGCAATACCAGATCTTTTGCTTCTCTCATTCATAGATTTCTCAAGTTTTTAATACTCTCTATGTATATCTATGCTTTCTTCTCTCTTATTGCTAGAATAATAATTTTCGGTGGCGTCACAGAACCAGTAGTGAGTCTTTCTGCATCAAATATGCTGATAAGGTACTAATTTTACTTCACAGTAGCTTAGAATTAGCATTCATATGTTTCAGTGGTTAGGTCTTTCTTCTTACCATATGCTTTTTTTGACCTCATACGTCTTTCTTTGGTTATGTATTGTTTATATATAAATTATGTATGCGTGTACTGTCGTGAATACTTGTGCTTAAGTTTTAAATTCCTCGAAACATTATATTTTAATTAGGTTGACTCTTATACAATCCATAGTACAAATGGATACTCATCACACATAATAAATTATATTTTAAAGAGCTTTGACGCTAGCTATAAGGAAACAATGAGTCTATGAAGTGTGCACTTTAATAGATAGTTGTCTTATAATATACTATTTTATTGTCTACAACAAATTATTTTCTTTCTAATGAAAAATTACATATTAAAATATAAATAATATAAAATCAAATATTAAAAGCTAAAAATAATAAGATAGCAATTACTCTAAAAATAATCTGTGCATCGCACGAGATATAAGCTACTATAGTTAACAAATGAATTATATTATTTGAGTAATTTACATGATGTTTGAATCAAATTGAGTTTACAGATCTGATATTCAATTGGTTTATTATTTAGAACTTCAGTGTTCCTTCAGTTAGCTAGGTATTTGTTTACTATATGATATTGATCGTTTAATATTTGATATTCGTTTGGTTCAGTGTAAACCCAATGAGTCACTTTCTATCGATTCTTTTTTCATTTAGGTTCAAGTGAAAATGTTAAAGAGGATTCTGTTGTAGTCCCAATGTCAAACAATATAGCTGGGATAGTATACCATTTAAAGCTTTATATTTTACATTTTTTATCAAGAGCAACTCAAAAATCATCTTAGTGTCTCACCTCAGATGTTAACTCGGGTCGGAATGTCTCCAATGTTGAGTTTAGGTTATTCAGTCTATATATTTGGCAGTTATACTCGAAATGAAGTCATCGATATTGTATATTATAACCCCAATGATACCTTTTACGTGGGCTCAGCTCAGTTGGAATTTGCCAGTGACAAAGTAGGCAAGTGGCGCCAATGTCCAGACCCTATCTACAACATGGGTTTCAAATATGACCTTTCTTCACAAGTGCTCCCACCACTAATTTGTAAGAAGAAATCCCTATGTCTTCTCAGTTATGAGGTTCAGTGTGTCTCCTTAAGTGCTTTCAAACCTTTTTCGCAATCATATCATCCTTCACTTGAAACATGCCAACTTTCATCACCTTCCCTCTATGCTTTTTATCCTACTAATGAATGGAAACTTATTGATTCCGATCCTCACGGCGGCTTAGTGTAATATTTTTAGCCTACATGTTTTTTATTAATAAAAATTCAACAAAATTTAATATGGAAGTGTCATACGTCACTCATACCCATGAGTTTTACCACTAAAAATATATCACTTTTTAATTCGGCTTTATTTGTCTTATAAAAAATTAGTCAAATAAAAGTTTAAATTTACCACTAAAAATATGAATTCATCAAATTTTCATCTATGAATTTTTTGTGTTTCTTAGAGCATAATATAAAATAGTAAAATACCTTCCACATTGGTTCGCGTACGACAATAATACCCTTTTTAGTGTCATAGGTTGGTTGTCCCATAAGTCTTCTTCATTACCTTGGAGGGAGCTACCAATAAACTCACATGTATTAGGTACTGCATAATTTTACTTCATGAATTTGCCACTTATTGCCATGTATTGTGTATAAAGATTATATGTATAGTTAAAAGTTTTGAATATAATAAGTTACAGTTTACTGAGTTATAAATAGTGTTGGATTATAAAAACAAGGTGGTTCATTCTTAAGAAACTTTAAGAATTTAACAGTAAATATTTAAATGCAAACATGATACGATACAAGTTGCAAGATATTAATTCACAATCTCATGGTGATGGATATGTACACGACTTTGATTATATATATTTAAATCATTATCAATGAAAATGCAACTACAGAAATGATACTAGCAGTTTTGAAAAATATATCGGGGATTATAATACTAGGTGAATGGAAAAGTTAGGGTTTGCCTTCTTTATTTTTTCAACTCTATAACAGTGTCATAGGGATTGATTGATTAATAATTGTACCATATATATCCAAATGCAGATATAATAAGAGAGCTGTTCCGAGATAATAAATCACAAACTTACAATGACGGTTATGGACTCGACTATGAATACGAATGATAAGGGATTGAGTAAATTTTGGTTATATATAATTGGCATCATCAAGTTACTTTATGTTTTATAATTATTCACAATTATTTTTTAGGGACTACATATTGGTTTTTCAGCAGAACATGTTGGCTTTTGTTATATATTGGTGTTGTATATGTAATATGTTGTAGGGATCTTTTGGCTAGCAGTTTTGAACAATAACTGGGGATTATAACACCAAGTAAATGGAAATTAAGATTCAGGTCCCAATAACAATGTCATAGGGACCGACTGGTAACCATAAAAGTTCAAATGCAGCCATGATATGAAACCAATTTCGAGATATTAATTAACCCTTAATTAAGAAAACAAGCAAAAAATGTTATTAACATGAATTCGATATTGAAGTATACTACCCTCGAAATTCCACCTGGGTCGAAGTTGTCGAATGGATGAAACAGTTCACAAAATCGACTAAATTTTTTGTAAATGTATTGCTGGTTATGGAATGGTTTCACATGTAACTTATGGGTTTATGTTGTCATAACATCCAATAATTATCTTATAGTAACTACTGCTGGCATGATATATCCTTTCGAACCATCTGGTTATAGCTTTTTAACTATTGCGTTTGGTAGGTTGAATGGTTCTTTTATCTCCTTCCGAACCACCTGTTCTTACACTTTACCTTTTGCATTCAGTAGGTTGAATGGTTCTTTTATTGGAGGGATGCTTTAGAGGTTGGTTACTTTGGGACTTGTGCTTTTGATTGCTTATTTCCTTGCATTTAGAGGTCGTTGGTGCTACTTATATGGCTTTAGCTTCACCGATTCGTGAAGATTGAAGATTTAGAGCAAACAGTAACTCTATGTGTTTACTTTATTTTCCAATAATATTATTTTATTTTTCAAAAGCATTATAGTATAAGCTATGTAATCGTCTAGCTAATGTAGTTAGATATTTGATATGTTCTCATCATTCAGGTTTTAGTTTGGTAATTTTCTTATTTAAAGTTGGCAAAAAATTCTACAAGAGTTTTGCACAATTAAATTCTATTATAGATTTTTTTTGGTGCATCATGTGGATCACTTTTTGTTATATAAGGAATTTGTTTGAACATGTTAGTTTTTAGCCAAGAAGCCATTTGATTTTACTTACCAGTAAGCTCTCAATCTTACTGAGAAAGACACATGATCATATTGGAATATACGTGCACAAGTATTTAGTTTTTATAATTAACTAGATAAAATTTCAATATATAGTGTGATAATAATTTTAGAATATAATGCAACTTCAATATTAATTTCAAATTATAAACCCTTTAAAGTTGCCTCTCAAATATTCAACACATTAATGTAACTGGTTCCAGTTATAATTGATGTTCTTATCAAAAGTTTTTAGTGAAAGATTAGTAACATCCACTCACCAATATATTTTTCTTAAACTTTTATTATAAAGTTTGGAAAAAATTTCATGAAAAGTTTTAGACAGGTAAAGGTCAATTCAAAGACTAAAAAAACAAAGATAGGCTTAGATCCCGTAAAACTATATTTATATAGGGGCACAGATTTGGAAAATGATAGCGCTTATTGTGAATTTTAAATCAAATAAAATCATAGATTTTGAAAATGATAGCGCTTATTATGAATTTTAAATCCAATAAAATATTAAAACATTTAAATACTATTTATGATAAATAAATTAATTTTAACGTCTTTCAAAAAAATTATTTGCATCTTCTTAAAAATAACAAGTTAAAAAAATTATTTAATAATATTTTTTATTACAAATAACAAAATTTACCAATAAGGTACAAAAAAATATTTTTTAAAAATTAGAAAAACATGTTAAAAATTCAAAATTCAATTAATTACCTATACTATACTATTATAAGCATAACAAGGTTCGTTAGTTAGTTGGTTAGTTAACGCATTCCAAAAAAATTGTTTACATCTTCCTAAAAATAACAAGTTAAAATATCAATTGAATTCTTAAGATATTTAACAATATATAAAATAACGTTAATTAACTATATTTAATTAATGTCATTAAATTAATTATGGAACATATGTAAATTTAATTAATAATAAAATTGATTAAAATAAATTAAAATTATATATTAAATCAAATAATTAATATATTTATTCACAATAATAATATATGATAGCCCGTGCTTTGCACGGGTTATAGGCTAGTATACTATTATAAGCGAAATAGGGTATAATTGGTTGATTGGTCGGTGGGTTAACACCTTCCTAAAAAAGTTTGCTAACACCTTCCAAAAATGAAAAAATAAATTAAAATACATATAAAATTTTATTTTACAAAAAAAACCCACATATTTAACTTAATAACAATCTCTTTTATTTACAATCCAATAAATATTCAATTACAAATTCTTTTAGTCGTATTTGGGTTAAAATTCTTCACCTACACCCAACTTTTGTACTCTTTCAATTACTTGGAGACCAAATATTTTCAAAATCAATTTAAATAATTTTAATATCACATATTTATTAACAAATTTACAACAAATTATAAATCAACAAAGTGAAAGCAAACTAAAACTATATAATAAACAATAAAAGTTTCACACAATTACAAATTAATATTAAATTTTATTTTAAACAAATATTACATTATTATGGAATCGTTATTTGAAAATGATAATATCAACAAAAATTTGAATGCAAGTATATACGGTACTTCCATTTATATTTATATTAATATGACAAAATATCACAATTTAAATAATTTTAATTACACATATATATTAACAAATTTACAACAAATTATAAATCAACAAAGTGAAAACAAACTAAAACTATATAATAAACAATAAAAATTTCACACAATTACAAATTAAAATTAAATTCTATTTTAAACAAATATTACATTATGAATTATTATGGAATCGTAATTTGAATATGATAATATCAACAAAATTTGAATGCAAGTATATACGATACTTCCATTTATATTTATATTTATATTTATATGACAAAATATAATCATAATTCGAACAATATATCATATAAACAAATGATTATTATTTAATAATATATATCATGCGAATATTATATGTAGTAATATATATAAGATAAATAATTATTAAAAAAAATAAAAATTTATATAAATTTAAGAAAGCCGTGCATCGCACGGGTTATAGGCTAGTAATAGTTATACGGCATCTCCAAGATTGATCGAATCGAACAAACATAGAACAGGTTGACACGGCATCTCCAAGATTGATCGAATCGAACAAACATAGAACAGGTTGACACGCTCGTCTTCATAATCAAAATGAGACAAATAAGCGGTGTGAAAAAAATGATATATCTATAGATACTTGCTCTACGCTCAATATCTTCGCTAAAATCCGTTTGAACTATCGATCACAAATGCAATCCCTAACAAGCTTTTATCGTTGAATCCGAACCAACTCTCACAAAAGAAGGAGAGAAATCCACACCCTCTCACCAAGGAGAGAAATCAAACTGAAATTACAACCTAAAATTTCAAACTGAAATTTCAAATAAAACTTAGATCTGCAAAAACGAAACCACAACAAGAGATAAACGGTCCACACACAGATCCAAAACCCGATTGAATCGAAGAAGAACGAAAATCCGAAGTTTCGATGATATAGATATAAAAACAGAACCAAACACCCTAAATGGGTATAAAACCTTAACCCAAAATAGGAGATTATTGAAGAAAACAAAAGCAAAATAAATAAATTAAAGAATTTGGGACTTTCCACCGAAAAACCAAAGGTAGCCCCGTCGATTTGATAAAGGAAGAGGCGGCTGGAAAAAAAAGTAGAGAGAGAAGTAGGTTATTAGCTAAACACTTCGTCAATCGAAATTTCTCCGTCCATTTTTAGTTAGCACATTTGCAAAAAACACACATATTAAGAAAGTTTTAATTATATAATTTGTTTCCATGTTTGCATTAAATGTTGAGTTATGAACATGTATAATAAATATGAAGTCAAACATTGGTATTAGAAATAAAGGGAGATATATGTAAAAATTAATAAAAATATGTATTGGAATAAGGAATGTGACAACTATTTGGGAACAATTTTTTTTTTACAAATGTGCCAACTAAAAAGGACAGAGGAAGTATTAGATTATTTTATCCCATGTTAAAAGCCATTAATATGTCGTACATAATTTTTGTACTCTCAAGTCTGGGTCGGGATTCTCTGTCTCCTTTCTCCGTGTCTCCTTTGTGTCCCCTACCCTTTTTAATAAAAAAAGAGTGCTCCTACGGGACCCATTTTAAATAAAAAAATATTTTTATTTAAATGGGTCCCACAGGAACATTCTTTTTATATTAAAAAAGGTAGGGAATACAAAGAAGACAAAGAGGAAGGGGAGAGAAGATCCGGACCCCTCAAGTCTCAACCAGAAAATTTCTGAGTCAAGCTTTGACATTCACAGCTCTAACAAACTAGCGCAGAACAAACTTAAAGCAATGCTGACCTGCTGGGGCCAAGCCGGCAAAGCCCATTTGGGTATCCAATAAATAATTTATTAAATCAAAATCATTAATTAAAAAATGATAGTCCCTTCATCCCTCTTATTTGTTTATAATTAATATTTTATGTAATAAATTATTAATAATTTTATGTAATAAAGTGAGTTGATTGATGAGACCAATTAATATTTTATGTAATTACAAGCTTTTTATATTATAAAACTTTATTATTTAAGATAAATTTTGAAATGTAAATAATTGAGAGTAACATATCAAAAAAGAAAGTGTAAAAAAAAGAGAGACATGGGAAGTACTTTTCTTCTATATTACATGTTTTTTCCTTGTTTTTGTTTGATTCTTAGCTTCAAATAAACTAAAGTTACGGTGCGTCATTTTCGCTAAACATAACTCCCCTTATCATAGTTTGTGATTTCGTTGTCTTGCATATAAATTAGGGGTGTACGCGGTTCGGTTGCGGTTTGATTTTTGGCGTTTGATGCTATTTTTTGTTTATAAATTGTTTAGAGCATCTTCAAAGGCAATCCCTATTTTCATCCCCTAAAATATAATAAAATAATGATTACTTAAAATATAGGTAACCAAAAAGTTCTTTTGCTCCAATGGAGTTACCTATATTCATTACCTATAACTTAAAAACTAATATTTAATCAATATTTTAGGTAATATAGAAAATGAATGAGAGTATTGATATAGATATATACTCCCTCCGTTCCCAAAAACATTTCTGTTTTGACTTTGGACACTGTTTATTATAAGCGATTGACTACTAATCTATGCATAATTGATAAGACAAAATATAGTCATGAGGGATTTTGTTTGATTCGTATTTATGGGTACTTTAATACAGTGAAGTTTTTATATTTAATACTAATACGAAATTGAAGATATTAACGATAAAAAATGTGTGTTGGCAAACGTGTCCAAAGTAAACAGGAAAAGTATTATGGAACAGAGGGAGTATTATATTATAAGGAAAAAATGATGATGTGTCATTATAGGGAGTTTTTTTTTCTCTCCACTAAATAAGGGGTTGGATTTTCTCTCCCCTAAAAATTATAGGGGACAGGGACTTCCATTGGAGCATGCATTTTAAAACTAAATCCCTATATTTGTACGTGTAGGACAACAAATATAGGTAAGGACTCTTTGCATTGGAGTTGCTTTTATGCTCTAGAATGAGGATATTATGAAAATTAAAATTTTAGAAGCATTTCATTAAAGAATAAAAATAAAATTACATGTAAGGGCATAAAAAACAATTAAGATACAAATATAGGAAAAACTTATGATTGATTTTGCTATCAAAGTTATTAAAAGATTATTTTTGCAAAAATAATAAATTTTTCAGGAACAAGTTTGTTACCAACTCAAATATGTTCGTAAATGTTTGTTGGCAACAATTCAAATTGAGCAATGCTAGTCGCTAGAGGACCAAAAACATTTCCTAAATTTCTCTCCAAAATGATGCAGCACAACACATGTACTTCCCCTGTTTTTTATTATTTGCCGTTTGATTTTCTGCACACATTTCCAAGTGTTTTGACCAGGTATTTAAAATTATTATTTTTAAGATTTTCGTTTTTTGAATTAAAATACACAATAAATATTTTAATTCCCAAAAAGAAATTTAAAAAATAATAATTTTAAGTAAGCACTTGGAAATGTGTGAAAAAAGTCAAACGTCATATAATAAAAAACGGATGGAGTAATGTTTTAAAATGATCGAAATATATGATATGATTGGTGTTTTTAGTTGTTTATAAAAGGTAATATGTTTAACTAAAAGTAAATGTGAAAAGGAAATCGATTAATTACCATTAATTTTATTATACTAATGTGAATTTTATTATACTAATGTGAAAAAGGCAATCGACTAATTAACATTAATTTTATTATGTTAATCGACTAATTACCATTAATTATAACGTATTTTAATTCGAAAGGAAATACTAATGATGGAAAGATATGATATGATTGATGTTTTTAGGTGTTTATAAAAGCTAATATCTCGACTAATTACTATTAATTATATTATGTTATTATTTATTTTAGGTGTATTTATTTTTCTTTATAATGAAGGGTAAATAAGTAAATTCACTCTGTACCAAAAAACAGGTACCAAAACTTTAAATGTTGGAATCCATCTCTCATTATTATTTTAACAGCGAATTAAAATCAAACATGTGTAATTTGGGAAAGTTTTTATGTAATGTTTTAATTGAGTGATTGATGTGAATACAAGGGGGTCCATCTCTCGTTATTATTTTAACAGCCAATTAAAATTAAACATGTGTAATTTGGGAAAGTTTTTGGAAAGAAATTTTGGATTCCCTGGCATTTTTCATTCAAATTACATGTCAACAATAAATTTTTAGCAACAATTCAAATTGAAGATTTCATTCTCGAAAACAAAATGTTAAGATGTGAGCTTCGATCGTATTGGAATCAATCCGATCCAAACTCTAAAAATTTGAAGCAAATCATTAAACTAAAAATCTTGATTTGAAATATATTACCAGCTCAATACGTTTCACGGGCATAATAATCCCACTTTTCATGCCAAACGATCATTAACATCACAACTCACAAGTCATAACCAAAGCAATTAACTATCAAGAAAAAATAATCATAAAGACCATTGCTAATAAATTCAACTAATTAAGCTTAAGAAACATACTCAAGTCTCAACCAAACTAAACAATTCACGACCACATTTCAAATGAATGCAACTAAACAGTCAACCCCCCTAATCACATCACCTAAAATCCCTAATTATCTAAACTACCACTCCTAATTAAACCCTAAACCAAATTCAAAATATTTCAACCGCCTTTCCAAAACCATTCCCCTCCTTCTTACGCCTCATTTCCATCACTTTCCGATGATTATTCGAGTGCTTTTCGCTCGAAAACGTCGGGCTAATTGCCGGTCTATACTCCGGTAAAAGCCGGCCCGACTTGTACCGCACTCCACAAGCATTACACAGCGTTTTCGCACCGAGCGGTCCGGTTCGCCACTGCGGAGTCTTCTGCACTAGACAATGACTGCACCGCCTTTCTCCGTGCTGCTGCTTCTGCTTCTTCGCCGGTGGCTTCCTCATAAACGACTCCGCTGAGTGAGTGACGTCATTGTACGTTAGAAACGTATGAGATGAAGATGATGATGACGTGGATGACTCGCTGAGTGGCCAGACTCGGACACCGGTTCTCGGAGCAGAAGTACGAGCCGGACCGGAGTTTTTAACCGGCGGTTTTTGTGCCGGAAGTGTGAGAGAGTAGCCATGTGTAGAATCGTCCACAAAATTAGATAACCACTCCAACTCCGCCAATTCATCCACCTGCAACATATACATACACAATCATATACGTATATATCATCATCTTCACATTTAAAACCCTAATTGAAAAAAACACGCAATTCGATGCAGAAATTAGCACTAAAAATCGAAAATTTACCGGAACGGAGAGCTCGTCGTCATGAACCGCCGCAGGAGGAGCCGCGATAATTTCGCGCTTAGTATCCTCTACGCAAACGACGTCGTTCTCGACTTTGACGTCATTTACATCGTCGTTTTCAATTTGCTCTGCTTTAGAAAAGTCGAGAAGGTCGTCGACGAAGAAACAATCGTCTTCCGAAACGACGCCGTGTTGAACGACCGGCGAACAACGCAAACTATCCCAAAACCCTTGCTCCGGTAAAGTCAAACTGTTCTTCAAAGCTGCGTTGACCGACTCCATTTCTGTAGTATATATAAAAACAGAGTAAGAAAATATGAAGAACTATACGTACAGAGAGTGTGTATGTATATGGAAAGATATGAATTGAAATTATTTACCTGTTGAAGAAGATGAAGAAGAGAGGAGCGGATAGAATAGTAGGGGAAAGTAGATAAAATAAGAAATGAATGACAACTGTGGGTTTTAATAATTTCAAATTTCAATTCCTTTTACTTGTATTTTTATTTGTCTTTTCAAACAATGAATAATTGAATAATATTAAAAATACTAGTAAATTAAAAAATGAAAATATTAGTTAAATCATAACGAATAAATTATTACATAATCGTTAGAGATACTCCTAAATAACGATTAATTCCAATTAATTTCGATTCATTCTAATATGGAGAAGCATCGAAGAACGATTCATCCGCTTTTTAAAATACTGGGAAAAAAGTGTGATGTTGCTTGAATTGTACTCTATTAGTAAAAAGTAGTAGTGGGTTTGCGTTCAAGTTTAAACCATGGAATATTTTTGGGCAAGGGCTAGAAGTTTCGTGTAGCAGGGGGATAAATGAGTTTTCCCGCCTAAAAGTAGCAAAGAGTACTACTACTAGTATGTGGGAGGGACATTTAAAAATTGAACCTCATCCCATTCCCATCCACATTCTAGGTGCCGTGACAAGGACCGCCATTGGGCCAACAGTGCAAATTGCACGCTATTGTGGGGTGAAAATTAGTTGTATACATACGGTTTATTTATTGCTCAAATTTAATCGCTTTCTTTTTTAGTACTCCAGTTTAGTGTATAGACATAGCTACCGACAAATGTACACAAATATATCATCAGCACATTTTTTTAATAAATAATTGTCGCAAACTTTTTATTATTATTTATTTTGACACAATCTTAGTCCTTGTTTATTTTAGACGTTTTTAAGTTTATTAGAAGAATATATAAGAAATAAATTAAATTAAAGAGAAATTACCTAAAATCAGTGTTCTAAAAAGCGCTTTAAGCGGCCGCTTAAGCGGCCGCCTAAGCGGAATCGGCACAAAAGCGCTTCGCTTTGGACGGAATCGGGTTGTTAAGCGTTTAAAAGGTTTAGGCGGCTTAATCGGATCAAAAGCGGGTCAAAATCGGGTCAAAATCGGGTCAAAAGCGGATTAAGCGGAAAAATAAAAAAAAAAATATTTTTTTGTATTTTTTATTTCCATTATAACTAATATTATATGTGATTAATTTATAATTTGATATTTCTAAATGTTACGTTTCTAAATGTTATGTTACGTTTGATAATATGTCATATGTAAATGTTATCTTTTTTTAAAAAGAAATTAGTATTGTATTTATTTATATAAATATATATTTATTTATAATCCGATTAATGATCCGCTTTTAAAACCGCTTAAGCGTCCGCTTAACCGCTTAAGCGCTAGAAGGTCCTTCCATCGCTTAGGTCCGATTTGCGCTTTTTACAACACTGCCTAAAATACTCATTTTTAAAAAGAAGCGTGCCCGGTATACTCATTCTCAGCCCAATGTGATCTTTTTACCCACATTGAAACACCCACATTATATGATAATGTCCGAGTCAAAGGCGTATGTCATTAACAGTGAGGGAACAAACACATTTGCACTGAAATAGATAAAAACAAATAAAGCCCAATGCTACCAAATGTTGAAAGTATCCAACCCAGGGAACCAAGGGGGGTCTAAGGGGGGCTGGAGCTCCCGCTAGACTAAAAAAAATAAGTAATTTTTATATTTTAATTCCAAGATGTTTTTAAAAAAAAAAATCTGAGCCCCGGGTAATTTTTAAAGCTCCATTTGCATACGGATTTTTCTCATGATAAAATCAATAAAAATAATGAATATTAAAAATTATATATTTAGTATATATATTATAAGAGTTATAAAGCCCAAAGGCCAAAGCCCATGTATGCAGTATCAGTGCTAATGTGATATGCTATCAAAATTGAACTAGCCGACAAGAACATAAAAAGAGGGGAAACTAAAACGCTTCTGTATCTCTCGCATAAACTCATCATTCTCGTGCTAATTCTTCTGGGTGCTCTTCAACTCTTATTTCTAATTAAATCACTCTCTCTATTCTCTACTAAATCTCACTGCTTGGATATTTACAATTTACAAATTCCAATACTGAGTTATCTATGGTTTTACACTCTTGCCCTAATTTTAATCCTTATTTTTGCAATTATGTTTAATTACTGATTTAGTTACTAAATTAGTGAGTTCTTTATTTCTTTATACTTGCCTAGATTCAGTTGTATATTGTGTTTAAGTTCTTAGCTTCATGAATTAGTTACTATTTATTCAGTTTGTAGCTTACTGAATTAGCATACTGATTGATTGTAGGATTCAATGGATAAGTATGTTACTAAAAGGCCAAGGTCTCCTTCATTTCAAAACCAGTGTCGGGCTCAGGCTTCCACACTGATTTCAGTAGCTGATGTAAATTGTAGTGCTTCAGGTTCTGGGCCAGAAACTCCTGCAGCTAAAAAGGTTGGTATTGATTTTAATCCCGATGATATTATTTCTGATCCAGGGGATCGAATTCCTATTGATAGTTATGGTGCTAATATTAGAGATCAAGTTCGTAGAGCATATCTTGTTAATGGGCCTTATCGATCGTTCAATATTGCACAGAATGATTTTTCGAAGAAACCAAATGGTAGAAGTTTTCAGAAATATTGGTTTACACAAAATTATTGGTTGGAGTACAGTGTTTCCAAAGATGAGGCATATTGCTTATGGTGCTATATTTTTAAGCCGAAGAGGGCACATTACCCCGAGAAGGGTGTTTTTACAGCAACTGGTTTTAGCACTTGGAAGAAGGCATTAAAAGTATTCAAAGAACATGTTGGTTCCACTTGTAGTTTCCACAACGAAGCTACAAGACTTTGTCAAGCATTTAAAAATCAAAGGCAGAGCATATCACATGTTTTTTCAGCACAAGGGTACGAGATTGAGGTAGAGTATCGCAAGCATTTGACTTCAACTTTAATTGTGATTCGGTTGCTTTTACGCTAAGTCTTTCTTTCCGGGGTCATGATGAGTCAGTGACTTCTTTAAACAAAGAAAACTTTCTTGAAATTCTTGAATGGCGTTATGGCCACGAACGTCTAAAGAATGGTCCTGCGAATTGTCAAATAGTATCTCCAAAGGTGCAAAAAGAACTTGCAAATGCTTGTGCGAATAGAGTTAGCACTTGTTTTGCCTATTGCGACAGCCAGTGTTGAGAGAGTCTTTTCAGCAATAAAAATAGTGAAGTCTTATTTACGTAACAAGATGGGGATGAGTGGCTAAATGATAGTATGGTGGATACATCGAGAAGGCTATATTTGCAAGTGTGGATGATGAAGCTATTTTACAGCGTTATCAACATATGCAAACTCGAAGGATTCAATTATCATCCCTTAATTCTTCAAGCATGGGAAGCACAAGTGCCAAAATATGAGAAAATGTATGTTTACTTTATGAAATAGTAATAAGAATTTTTGTCGTTAAATATTTGAGCCCCGGGTGATTTAAACTCCTGGTTCCGCCACTGATGCAACCAATAATACTTCATTCCCATAAGCGTATCCAAGCAAAACTTCACATTTATCTCAATTTTGTTGGCTGTTTTGGCGTATTCATAGGATATATACTAATCATGACGCGGTGTATCTCTTCAAAATTACTTATGTGTCGGGGTATCCATCTCTGTTTTGTACAATCAATTGGCCTATGGCTTACTAGTTGGCGTATTTATACCTTTATGATGAACACCTACAATATTTTTATTTCTTCGAAGTATCTAACGTATCAATGGGAAACTATTTGGGTATAGGCATGTCAACCGGATACTGTTTACCCATAGGCATATCGATGTATCGATCAAACATCGATTTGGTCCAGGCGCATACATGCAATTTGATAGACCTGCTTCCTGTTTTTTGTCGTGTTTGCTAGCATGACATGGTGATACGTTACTACTAATGTCGTATCCCGTGAAGAGTTTGGGATGTAATTCCCGTCCATGAATATTTTGGAATTGTCAGATCCAAAACCGAGTATAAATGTCTTTCACCCCCAAATTAAACATGGTCTTTAGATTTTACTTTAAGGCGGTGAAACTACAAGGTGAAGGCAAATGTCACTTTCCAATAAGGGTTGCTGGCATTTAACAACAACATTCATTTCTCGAAGTTTTAAATCATCTCCACATTCAAAACATTTTGAAAGTTCGAATGCAGATGTATCTACCAGCATTTGGCGCTCAACGATTAATCCATTCGACTGTTCCCTCAATCTAAATGCAACAATCGATAAGTGCTGGTGAATGCACTTATGTTTAATTTTTGAGTAAAGTGCACTTTGTGTACGTGCAGTTAGGCTGTCAGACCACTTTGGATACTGGACTTTAGAAAGTACCACGGGTTATACTGAACTTTACTTTTCGTTACATAATGTGTATCACCGTCAAATCTGTTTAACTCCGTTAGAAAATGCAGGGGTAAAATCGTCAATTTATCATCATCTTCTTCATCAACACCCTTTCCAAAATGTCTTTAATTTCTTTAAATCCCTAAATCAGTGATGTTTCCCCAATTTAGTTGTGCAGCTCTGTTTCTTCTTTGTTATCCTCAAAATTCTCGACTGTCTCTCTCTCCCTCTAATCTCTCGCCTCACCTCTCTTCACAACAGCTCTCTTTCCTCTCTAGAATCCCTTCTCTTTTTAAACCTCTGTCCCTCTCGTGAATCTCCCTCACCTGGTAAGTTGCAAGTCCTACCGATTCTTGACTGTGCGCCTCACAGTCGACCTTCTTTTCCCCTACTCTTGCTGACATGCGTACGTGTGTGTGAGGCGTTGTGGGCATGCTGGGTGTGTCTCCCCTGTTTTGGTCCGCCTATGTGATGGTGTGTGTGTGTCGATGGTGCTGTTGCAATGGGGTGTGTGTGTGTAAAACTCTTGTGCGTGTGTGCTGTGATTTTGGTGTGAATGTACTGCTGGGTCGAGTGTGTGTAAAATTCGGTTCTTGATTGCGGTTGATGTTGCTAAAGGATTAGAATATTTGCATCATTGTTGTGATCCTCCTGTTATTCATGGCGATATTAAGCCTAGTAATATTCTTTTGGATGATAGTTTTAACGCAAAAATCGGTGATTTTGGCCTTGCCTCGTTGAAAATGAAAGATTTTAGTATAATTCAGACCGAAGAAAAGGATATTCTGATTGGTGATAGTACGTGTAATGAATTAGATATTGGTTTGGATCAGTCACCAGAGAGTTGTGTTACACTTACAGTTACAAAGGAATTGACAGAGTTAGGATCACCATCTGAGGGTTTTGAAATAGCAAGTGGTTGTGAAGGGAATTTTGAGAGGGTTGATGTGGAGAGTGGAAAGGTAATGGTGAATGGGGAAATGAAGAAGGAATTGCGGAAGAAGCAAGATAATGATGAGGAAGAGCAGGGAGTAGTGAAGGATTATGTCATGGAATGGATCGGGAATGAGATTAGTTAAGTCGAAGGTTTTGAACAACCCTTCGGTCATGTTGATATGGTGACTGGTTGTTAGAATAAAAAAAAGGTATGGTCTTGTGAATTGTTTTGAGTCTAATGATGGGTGAGGTTTAAATTCTTGAAAAGATTTGAAGTCTGGTTGGATGTTGAATGTGTTGCCGGGTTCTTGTTTTATTTTATTTGCCGAACAGATTGGTAATGTTTTGTAAATGATGGTGTGGGTTTATGCGAGTTCTGGTGTCAAAAACACATGAGGTCGAACACTCATTGCATTGCAATCACACATGACACAGCATCAACTTCAGCCATGCTATATTCCTTGTGCTCCATTCTGTGTTTTGGGAGAAAGGGATTTGGAAATTAGGGATTGAAAATGAAGTGGGTGATGAATTGGGGGTGCTGCTGTGTATACACTAAATAGCCGTTGCAGCATTGAAATGTCTTTTTTACCCACAGGCTGGCAGACGGCGTTAGAGCCATTTAACGGAAAGGGGCAACTCGTAACGAAAAGAGAAGTGCAGTATAGCCCGTGGTACTTTCTGAAATTCAGTATCCCAAGTGGTCTGACAGCCTAACTGCACGTACACAAAGTGCACTTTACTCTTAATTTTTACAGTAGTGGAAAAATAAAATCGAGTAAGAATAAATTATGAGTGGAAAAATGCATGCCTAAAATTTAAAGGAACAAAAATAAAAGAATAATCAAGTAAAGAGGACCAAACACTACAAAAATTTTATGCAAAGAAGAAGTTAAGGAATCAAAATTTCGACTAAGTTGTATCTAAAATATCGTGATCTTGCATTATTTTTTTTTTTTTATTTTTACAGGACTCCAAAATGTTATTTATACAAAATTTAATTTATTAATAGTTGGACATATACTTCAAATATCTCTTATTGATGTTTTTTTTAATATATATATATATATGTATATATTAGTGAGTTTGTACCATTACCATTCTGCCATTTTGTAGGATATTTTTGATGTGATACTTTCTACAATTTGTACTCAAAAAATAGACCTGGTCTCTGTGCTTTGGCAGCGTAATATTCTGCCAGTACTGATGTCACTGATTCACCCAAATTTCAAGGTATTCATAGATACATTATGTCTCATAAAATAAAGCTGTCTCTGTAAAGGCAGAGGTTACTCATAAAAGTTCAATTTCCCAATCACTCAAAATACCAACATGGTTGCAGGCTTGCAGCCAAGAAGAAAAGGGAACTAGCATGCTCCTACTTGGGCTTCCTTTAGATTGTAGATTTTGGAATTTTGGAGGAGGCCCAAACCAAAGGGCGGACTAAGGCTTGTTTAATTTTGGGTTAAATATTAAACATGCACGGATTGCATTCAAATGATTGAAGTTGGTCACTAATTACAAATTTGATTCGACTTAGTTATTCTTTTAATTTTTTGTTCACTCCGTCGAAGTCAAACTAATTTTTAGTCAAATTTAATGTAAAACGTTAATTTTTCGTTAGTTTTTAAGATGGTGCTTGCTTGATTTGCTTGCTCGTGATTATGTATGCATATGTAGTAGACAACTCAAATACATAAATGAAAGTCAGATAAGCAACATAACCATCATAGAAAAAGCAGATAGCAAATGAGAATCATCTAAATTTGGAATTTTTTATCAACTGCAGAGTTTCTTACCATAGGATTTTCAAATTTGACATTGTTTAGAAGTTACGCTTGCAAATAATTGAACTAATACTTACAAAATAGTAAGTTAAGGGAGAATTTATGAAGAATCCTAGTTTATATAACATGAGATATGTATATATATATAAGGGGCTACTCCAATACAAACCTCCTTAAAATACAAACCTACAAACCAAGCATAATCTAATATTTCAAGCTAATCTAATGACCAAACTAGAGGTACCCCAATACAAAAAATGCTTAAAATAATTGACTCTATCCAACAAAAAAAATAAAAAAATAAAAAAAATTCACTGTTCACGTGATGACGTGGCAGTGGATTTCACTGGTTAACGGTGCTTCGCACCTTCTTGTACGGCGCTTCGCGCCTTTATCATTCTAAAGTTGTAAGGAATGGCAATCAATGGTAAAGGCAATAGACGATTGATGGGTGTGTCGAGGGCCTGCGGCCCTCATGACTACCTAACTCATCCGTTTACTGTCTTAAATGCTTCGCATTTCCACGGCAAGTTTTTTTTTTTTTTTTTTTTTTTTTTTTTTTTTAATGGATAGAGTCAATTATTTTAAGCATTTTTTGTGAAGGTACCCTTGGCGGGAACCTTAGAATAAATGAAATATAATTAATTTAGTGTTGGTTTGTAGGTTTGTATTTTAAAAGTGGTTTGTATTTGAGCACTTGCCTATATATATATATATATATATATATATATATATATATATATATATATATATATATATATATATATTGTATATAATGTTTTGACCGTTTAATATTATGTTGACTCTGAAGGAATTAACAAAAAAAAATTAAAATGGTGATTAAGTCGAGTCAAATTTACAATCAGACCTACTTGAATCATTTAAACGCAGCCAATCGTGTACTTGATATTTAACCCGTTTAATTTTCTTAAAATAGAGGAGTATGTGTAAACTGTTAATTTGTTACTTAATAATTTTTTTATACATAAAAGACAAGGCAAATTGTTTTCGGAAGTGAAATGACCATGATGAAAATCAAGCATTTAGATTATACAATCAGGCCCCTCTGATTAGATTTAACATTCATCAGACTAAGAAAAACAGGAAATGATTTGGCTACTTTCAATCAACAAATGATGCAGGATCAATAAAATCACCTTGTTGTAATGATGTTGATAAAAATCTGGTTGCAGAATGCATTACTGGCCAGTGACCATCATCACAATGAGAAGTAAAAAGTCTTATTTGACTTTACAGAGACCATGGAATACTTTCAGTCTCATTATAACTACTTGAAACTATTGTTGTATTTTCAATATTGCTCAAACTTTCTTGTCACCTTCCTACTTGCCATGACTGATATTTGTTACTGTAGTAGCTCGCAAATGTGACAATGTACCTTCAGGATCGAGCAACACATGTGTTGGTGAGAGCAACTTCACAAAATATTATGAGAAGTGCTCAATTGATACATTCCACCACTAAAAAAAACTGTTTCGGTGAGAAAATTCGGGGATCTTTCATAGAGAAATTTCAAATTGTGGTTCATTTGATTGGGTCACAGGTTCACAGCTTACATACACATAATGAACTTGAACATTATACTCTTTTCTTTAACTTTCTTTGTAACTACATTCTACTATTTTTTATACATGAGAGTTCCTTCCATGACCGTTTGTTCCTGTTCGTGCTTCGGGTCTGTCTTGTAAAATTCAGTCCCCATTGTTTGGAGGAATATCCCTGCAGGCCCTCAATCTTTTTATTATCTCCCGATTTGTTGTCCTTTTGATCAGCACAATATTTTTCGGCTTCACGATATTTTGGGAGGTACTACATAGGAGTGTTGTTGCTACCGAACAAATACTAATTGATAAGTGGATTTTATATCCACTTGGAACGCTTCGTTTCGGCTTAAATTGATGACTTAGCCTCAAGTACGTCGTGTTTTTGACTCGTTTTTAGTGAGATTGTGCAGGGATGTTATCTTGATGCAGGGAAATACTTTTGCATGTTCATATGGTGGATTGAGGCTCAAGAATTGAAGAATGGTAGCTTGTAAGAACATCGGAACGAAGAAATGAAGAAAAAATGAAGAAAAATCAGCAAAGCAGAAAATTCCAGACTTTTAGAACGCGGGTGCGCTGCCTTAGAGCGCGGGTGCGCGGATTTGTTACTATTTGAGGGTGGGGGTGCGGTCATAGGGCGCGGTCGCGCCTGACAGAACTGCAAGATTTTATGATTCAATTTAAAATCGAATTTTAAGGGTTTTTCTTGCTGTCCAAGATGCTGGGGCTATAAATACATGTATAGACATCATTAGGAGGACGTTTTTATCACAGAGAGGGGACGAGAGAGACTTAGAGAAGGATTCCCAATGCTCGTGACAAGCAACGGAGATCTAGATCTACATCTTTTTATTCTTCTAATTAGGCGATACTTTTGGATTCTCGTTTTCGATTTGTTTTCTAAACATTATTACTCTAGCACTATTATTTTTATTCAGATCTTGTTTATTATCATGTTATCATTAGATACCATGATGACGAGCGGTTCGATTATGAACTAATCGTTGTCATGGGATTCTAACGGATTTATTTATGTAGTTTAGTAGTTTGATTGCTTTAAACATTTGTGTGTGGTGAATTGTTGATATCCTCGTATGGCTATACTTAATGCTTTTAGATGCGTAGCAAACATCTAAATTGTATTGTTAATCTCTATTGAAGCGACATTGGATATAGAGATTTAGAACTTGCCATGCTAGCATAGGTTTATGAATGTTTTGACATCATGATTCGTAGTGTAATTTTAACCATCTTACACTGCCCTATGTGATCTCAATGGATAACTTGTTCTTAAACCGTTATCTTTTCAAATCTTATAGACATATAGGGTCTAAACATAATTGATGTCTGCTTAACTTCTATCTCTTTTGTGGATGTTTGAGTAGTTTGGTATACGTATACTGACAGGTAGTGTGTACTTGTTTCGTGTTATCCGATCAGTTATCATAATCATCACATACTTTGATTAAAGGCATCAACTCTAAGCGAAATATTTAATGAAGTTGGGATCCCATGTTTATTCTCTCATTAGTAAATCAATTCTAAATTATGTTAGTTAATTAGATCTTAATAGTGTTAAATTGCTTCTTAGATAATTTAGATAATTAAAACCCAAATTTTGTTATTGTCTTAGCAGTGAATAATAATCATACATTGTTGCATAGGTGCATATTCTGAAATATACCAGTCTCTGTGGGAACGAACTCAACTTTATCTTATATTACTTGTGACCGCGTATGCTTGCATGATTTAGTGCGAACAAGTATTTTAAACTCATCTAAACATCATAAGAGGGACGTTGCAGCGGCGCCAAAAACTTATTCGCACTAAATCACGCAAGCGTACGCGGTCACAAGTAATATAAGATAAAGTTGAGTTCGTTCCCACAGAGACTGGTTATATTTCAGAATATGCACCTATGCAACAATGTATGATTATTATTCACTGCTAAGACAATAACAAAATTTGGGTTTTGATTATCTAAATTATCTAAGAAGCAATTTAACACTATTAAGATCTAATTAACTAACGTAATTTAGAACTGATTTACTAATGAGAGAATAAACATGGGATCCTAACTTCATTAAATACTTCGCTTAGAGTTGATGCATTTAATCAAAGTATGTGATGGTTATGATAACTGATCGGACAACACGAAACAAGTACACGCTACCTGTCAGTATACGTATACCAAACTACTCAAACATCCACAAAAGAGATAGAAGTTAAGCAGGCACCAGTTATGTTTAGACCCTATATGGCTATAAGATTTCAAAACATAACGGTTTAAGATCAAGTTATCCATTGAGATCACATAGGGCAGTGTAAGATTGTTAAAATTACACTACGAATCATGATGTTAAAACATTCATAAACCTATGCTAGCATGGCAAGTTCTAAATCTCTATATCCACTGTCGCTTCAATAGAGATTAACAATACAATTTAGATGTTAGCTATGCATCTAAAAGCATTAAGTATAACCAGACGAGGATATCAACAATTCACCACACACAAATCTTTAAAGCAATCAAATTACTAAACTACATAAATAAATCCGTTAGAATCCTATGACAACGATTAGTTCATAATCGAACGTCTCGTCATCATGGGATCTAGAGATAACATGATGTAAAACAAGGTCTGAATAAAATTAATAGAGCTAAAGTAATAGAGTTTAGAAAACAAATCCAAAAGCATCCAAAAGTATCGCCTAATTAGAAGAAAACAAAAAGTAGATCTAGATCTCCGAATGTTGTCACGATCCTCGGGAATCCTTCTCCACGTTGTATCTCCTGGCTCTCTCTGTTTAAAAAAACGTCCCTCTTATGATATGTAGATGAGTTTATATAGTCCCAGCAACTTGTCCAGCAAGAAATACCAAAAAAACCAATTTTAAGTTGAATCAGGATTTTATGCCGACCAAGACCGCGCCCCCGCGCTCTCCTGGATTTCCTACGGGCGCTTGCGCCTCCCTGTAGCCCGCCCGCGCTCCTGCTGTCTGACCACTTTTGCTGATTTTCTCGTCTTTGCTCCTTTTGCCGCTGTTTCTCTTGCAAGTTGCTCTCCTTCACTTCTAGAGCTCAAAACTACCAAAATACACCAAAATATACTTCCTACTTCCAACTTTGTGGCTCTGCATAAACTAACTAAAAACACATCAAAACACGACATACTTGAGGTCAAGTCATCAATTTAAGCCGAAACGAAGTGTTCCAAGTGGATATAAAATCCACTTATCACACCCCCAAACTTAAACCGATGCTTGTCCTCAAGCATAAACAGACTCGACACAAACTAATGCAATGCATGAATGCAACTAGTATGAAAATGCAACGATCCCCTTGAACTAACCAAAACCGCTCAGCAACTAAATATCTCAAAGAATACAACTAAATCCAAACAGAGCTCGACTAAGTTCCCGTATACTAACAATACATGAATAGAAACGTGGGTGTGTGCAACACTCATCAGATTTACTCCCAACACTAGGTCAAAACCATACCTATTCTTCGCCAAGTCAATCACAGGTTTATAAATAGAATGAATCATAAACACTTCATAACTTAGAGACACCTCCATCATCATTTGAGTTAGACATGAATTCATGCTTTATTACTAAACAAACACGACATAATACTATACACAGCACGCATGCTTATTTAAACGTGCAATTGATGAGACCCCTAAAGACTTATACAACAATACCCTTGTAGCGAGCGTTAGGTTAGTGGATTCTAGACCGGAAAAACCTTAGGTCACTAGGAATAAAGTCCCCTAGAACTTAATTGCTCGAGTATTAAAGAGCTCACCCTGGTTAATTCTGCATTTACACATTCACACAACTCTTTTTTTTCTCATTTTTTTTTCTTTTTTTTTCACTTTTTTCCCACACAACTAACTTGGAATGAGAGCGTTTCGCTCTATCTCATCCAACCCTAGACTACTCATAAAATATGAGCGGTTACTAGCCTTTTTACACCTAACTTTTATTAACAACTCGCATGAAATCCTTGGTTTCCCCCAAACTTATATTTTAGTGCTCCTACGCTATCAATATAAACAGGTGATTAAATCTCAAACAACCAAACAAGTATGACCTGACCTAGTCCAAAAGCAAACAATGAGACTGTGTAAAGATTTTGTTTCTGAAACATGCAAGTCAATTCCTAAGAACTTATTTCAACCCTCTATTCATCATTACCACACTCAAATCAACATCGACCTACCAAATGGAAATAGCCAAATCCTACTAGATCATGAAATATGCTATGCAAATGCAACTAAATGGACTCACATGGAATACATAAACAAATATGCAAACAAATATGCTCTACATGAAACAGTCATGCAATAATATGAATGAAACTACTACTACACATGCAATATTATTTCTGTTAAGTAACCAGTCCATCTAAAACCTTAAGGTGTTAGAGGAAGGTCTTACCAGGATCTTATATTATATTCTAACACTCCCCTCACTCGAAAGCCCATTTTTGGGTCGAAGATTGGATCACGGGCGCTCATCTTTGGAGTATAACTTGCCTTCGTATCCATATTAAATATTGAGAATATTGGGGGACGCAGAGAGTCGAACCTAGGACCTCTGCGTGCCTGAGCTCTGATACCATGTTAAGTAACCAGTCCATCTAAAACCTTAAGGTGTTAGAGGAAGGTCTTACCAGGATCTTATATTATATTCTAACAATTTCTACATGAACAATGACTCTACTACTACTAATCCTCAAATCACCCCAAAACTTTAAATATTCAATGTCCTCATTGAAGGCAATAAAAAGGATAGTAGAGAACTTACCTAACTGTCAGCAGGGTCACCCTCCTCGGGTGGTAAATGGTGAGCTCCAAATATAGGCCAATCATCCTTTATGCCTTCCGCCTCAAGAACATAATCCAAATATAAAGTGATATCTTCTGCAAATCTGCGGATAATCTCAAACAATGTATCCATGCATCTGACCATCCTCCTGTGCTGAGAACCACCAAGACTAGAAGTGCGACCAACTCGACGTGACCATGATGAACCAGCTCTGTCTGCTCTAGGCTGCTGAGGTGGAGGACTGTCTCCCTTTGCAGTCTCAATGATGTAACTAAAATCTCTTTGATGAGGAATGCTGCCAGGCCATTCCTCCAAATTTACAATAATAGCACTATCAATATCAACAGAAGTCTTAACAACGGAGTTAGGGTCAAAAGAACTATCATCAAGTCTGGTTTCATGCTTTGAACAAATGGCATTCCATTCATTTAACGTCTCTTCAGATGTAAAATTTCTATAAAGCTCATGAAGTTCTTTATTACTCTCATACTCTAACAAAACATCTTCCTCAAGAAAATACTCAATTGCACTATCCTCAAGATCCATCAGCTGGACATGTTCTGCTATTACCTCATCTCCAGTTCCAGACTTCCTTGTAAAACATCTTCTAAGGGGTCCAACTTCAACATCTTACTTTGTCCTTTATCAACCATTTCCACACTAAAACACTCTTCATCTTCTGCCGGAATTTGCATAGCCTTGAACAAATTAAAAATGACATTGTATCTTGCACTCTCATTATGAGTTCTTCTTTTTGCATATCGATCAAAGTTCGGCCTATAGCCAAGAGTGGTCTTCCCAAGATGATGGGAATCTTCTTATCTTCCTCGAAGTCTAGAATAACAAAATCAGCAGGAAGGATGAGCTTATCCACTTTAACCAAAACATCCTCCACTATACCTCTCGGATACGTGATCGACCGATCAACCAGCTGTAAGGAGATGTTTGTAGGTTTTGGATCAGGCAGACCAAGTTACCTGAAAACAGACAACGGCATCAAATTGATACTAGCTCCCAAATCACATAAGCTTTTTCTGAAAAATTGATTGCCTATGGTGCACGGTATTGCAAAACTTCCCGGATCTTTAAGTTTAGGAGGCAACTTCTGTTGCAGAATAACACTGCATTCCTCTGTCAAAGCAACGGTTTCTAAATCCTCGAGTTTTAATTTCCTTGAGAGAATACCCTTCATGAACCGTGCATAACTAGGCATATTTTCAAGTGCCTCTACAAAAGGTATATTAATCTGTAATTTTCTGAATACCTCAAGAAATTTGCCTAACTGCTTGTCAAACTTATGCTTTTGGAGCCTTTTTGGATATGGAGGAGGATAGATCTGATTACTCACTAAAGACTTCACCGGAATAGTTTTTTCATCAGCTTCCTTGCTCTTTTCCACCTCACCATCCAACTGATCAACTGCCAAGTCAGATTTTTCAATTTCTGGTCCTGCACATTTTCCAACCTACTGATTTTGAAGTTCTTCGTCTTCCTTAGCTGCTGATTTCTGCCTATTCGTAACTTTTCCAGATCTCAAAGTTACTGCTTTTACCTGTTCTTTGACTTCCCTCTTGCCTGGATTAGCCTCTGCATCATTAGGAAAAGTTCCTTGTGGCCTATCCAACAACGCGTTTGTAATTTGACCTATATGATTCTCCAAGATTTTAATCGAAACCGCTTGACTTTTGCACATCAATCTCAATTCCTCCAATTCTGATTTTTCATTAGAAGACTAACCAGCACACCCATGAGACTGTTGTTGAAACCCTGGTGGTAGAAATTGCCTAGGAGCATATTGCTGTTGAAATTGTTGCCCATGTTGTTGCTGAAAACCTGAAGAATTGTACGGCTGAGCTCCATATTGCTGACCTTGAAATTGATGATAAGGTTGTTGTGGTTGTTGCAGACCACCTTGATTATTGCTCCAGCTGAAATTAGGTTGGTTTCTGTTATTAGGATGATAGATGGTTGGAGCTGGTTGCTGAGGTCTCTGAAAATTGCTCACGAACTACGCCGATTCACTAGATATGGCACATTGATTCGTCTCATGAGCACCCGCACAAAGCTCACAAACACTTGCCACCTGTAGAACTCCATAATTTGTCAATGAATCCACCTTCATAGTCAAAGCCTTCAACTGAGCTGCTATAGATGTAGCTGCATCCACTTCTAGAATTCCTGCTACTTTGCTTTATGATAGTCTCTGAGTTGGATTCTGATATTCATTAGCAGCCATCATCTCAATTAACTCGTAAGCTTCCTCGTAGATCTTAGCCCATAAAGCTCCACCGCATGCTGCATCTAGCATTGGTCTTGACTGAGCTCCCAGCCCATTATAGAAACAATTAATCACCATCTAGTTCAGCATGCCATGATGAGGGCATTGTCTAAGCATCTCTTTGTATCTCTCCCACGCTTCACATAAAGATTCACCCGACTGCTGTGAGAATTGAGTAAGAGCATTCCTTATTGCTGTAGTCTTTGCCATGGGGAAATATTTTGTGAGAAAATTTTGAGCAAGATCCTCCCATGTTGTAATAGAGCCTGCAGGAAGAGAGTGTAACCAGCCCTTGACTTTGTCCCTCAGAGAAAATGGAAAAAGCCTCAACTTTACTGCATCTTCAGACACACCGTTGAATCTGAAAGTGTCACAGATCTCGATGAAGTTCTGGATGTACATATTAGGGTCTTCCGTTGGAGCACCCCCAAACTGAACTGAATTATGTACCTTCTGAATCGTGACAGGCTTGATTTCAAAGGTATTAGCTGCAATAGCTGGTCTGACAATGCTAGATTGAATGTCATTGATTTTCGGCTGAGAATAATCCTTCAAAGCCTTCGCTGCTGCTGCTGCTGCTCGTTCACCCATATCTACTACTGCTTCAAGTTCTTCTTCTTCCAGTTTTTCCTTACGAGATTGAGAACGTGTTCACATACACGTTCAAGTACCTGAAACTCACAGAACAAAGCAAACTAATTAAGAAAATAATCTGAGTCAGTGAACTTTAACGACCACTGATGACAAGCACATAGACTATAATAAACACCGAGTCCCCGACAACGGTGCCAAAAACTTGTTCGCACTAAATCACGCAAGCGTACGTGGTCACAAATAATATAAGATAAAGTTGAGTTCATTCCCACAGAGACTGGTTATATTTCAGAATATGCACCTATGCAACAATGTATGATTATTATTCACTGCTAAGACAATAACAAAATTTGGGTTTTAATTATCTAAATTATCTAAGAAGCAATTTAACACTATTAACATCTAATAAAACGTAAGCAATGACATATACATGTTAGTTTTATGAATTATTGCTGATATTCCCTTGTTAAGAAATCTGCAAGACAATTCTTGGTTCCTTCAAGGTGTTCTACAGTAAAGTCATAATGATGTAACCATTGTTGCCATCGTATGAGCCTTCCCTGTTTATATTCACCCTTAATCGTTAGATTAATAAAATGTTTAAAATTCTTATTATCACACTTGACAAGAAATTTTACAGGAGTTAGATAAATAGAGAATTGATTTATAACTCTAATGACAGCCAAATACTCTTTTTCATTTGAATGATAACGAGTTTCTGCGTCCTTAAAGCTTCCTGATGTGAACCTGCAAATTAATTCATGATTATAATGAACCTGTTTTGCTTTGAGAACTCCACCCCAATATTTATCGGATGTGTCTGACTCAATGATTAGTTCATCATCTATACTTGGATGATATAGCTTTGGAAAACTGATCAACTTCTTCTTGATTTTTATCATGTATGAAGTATCTGATGTGTTCCACTGCCATCTTTCATCTTGTTTAAGCTTCTTCTGCGAAGGAGCTCTAATTGCTGCAAGATTAGGAATATAATCACTAGCATATGTTAGTATTCTTAGAAATCTTTGCAATTGCTTTTTATCTTCAATCTGATTTGGAAATTTATGAATATGTTCCAGAATATGATTTTGAAGACAGTGTGTACCTTGATCTATTTCTAAGCCTAGAAAATTGATCTTAGTTTTAAAGAGTTGAGCTTTCTTTTTAGATAAAATAATACCTAAAACTTCACATCTCTTTAATACTGCTGATAAATATAGAAGATGATCTTGTTCATTATTACTAAAAATAAGAATATCATCTACATATACACAACAAAACTTTTCATAAGACCTGAATGCATCTTGCATGTGTCTCTGAAATATGGAAGGTGCTTGTTTAAAACCAAAGGGTAGTACCAACCATTGATAGTGTCCTTGTGGACAAGTAAACGCTGTTAATAACTGTGAATCTTCATCAAGCAATACCTGCCAAAATCCTGATTTACAGTCTAAAGAGCTGAATACTTTCTTACCTCGGATGTGTGCTAAGAGCTCATCCTTGTTAGGTAAGTTATGACCATCACTTACAGTAAGATCATTCATCTTTTTGTAATTGACAACCATACGCTTCTTTCCTCATCTTTTCTCAGCTTCATTTTCTACAAAAAAATGCTGGAGACCTGTGAGGAGAGTTACTAGGAATGATAATTTTCATTTTTAATAATTCCTTTATTTGTTTGCAAAATTCTTCTACATCAGAAGGACTATATTTTATAGGTTTTACACTACAAACACTATCCTCTTTGATGAGTTTAATACTAGCTCTCATCCAATTCGTAGTCTTTTTAGGATCTTAAGGATTGTCTGAACATACACGATCTAAGAGTTCTTCTATCTTAGAGTGTTTTTCTATATCAAGTTGAAACATTTTTCCAAATTGTTTTTCCTGATATTTTTCTAACATCAACCTCCCCTTCTCTAAAAAATAAATTTTATTTTGAGAGATGTTGACTGGTTCTATGGGTTTAGCCTTAGAATCATTTTTCATGGAATCTAAAAACCGTAAAAATCCTACATGTTCTGCACGTATGATTTTCTTAATATAAACTTCCTCTTTATCATGAGTAGTTAATATTATGTGATTTCTGTGCTGAATAAACGGAGTATATTCAAGACAGAAATTATTACCAAGTAAGAAGTCAATACCCGATTCCCGCTGGTAAACTGTAGGGATGTTAAATAAAGTATCACTTAACATGATATCTAAATTTTTACATACCTTGGTGATCATAATGGTTTTGCTCTGGCCGGTATAGGTCTGTCAGCATTCACCCAATGTTTTGGTGGAATGACATGTTTACTTGCTATACATAGGCTTGCACCTGTATTAACATAACAATGTAATACTATCTTTTTATATCCAGTAAATTTAAATGTACCTTTGATATAAATTGATGATGGATTACTAATGTTTGGCATTACTAATTCTTCTTGAAGATTACTGGCTGCTACTGCTACTGTAGTCATCTTCTTCACTTGACTCTGGGATTTGTACTCCCGGGTCAATTTATATAATGAGTATTTTCTCAATACCTTCATATTCATCTTCTACTGGATGTAGTCCTAGAAGCATGATTTCTTCTAACATCTTGACTTTGTCAGTATGATGTTTTCTGTTAGGGCATTCATTGGCATAATGTCCTTCTTCATTGCAGACCCAACACTTGCAATTCTTTTTGCCTTTTGGACAAAGTTTCTGTTTGTTAGGAATAAATTTCTTTTTACTAACAAATTTTCCTGGCTTAAAAGATCGTCTTTTCTTTTTAAACCTGTATTTAGAAATAATCTGTTTTTTAGAATATTTCTTCTTCTTCTTCTTCTTCTTCTTCTTCTTTTTATAGCTATAACTTGAAAGTCTACAGCCGTAAGTTAAAGGTTGGTCAACAATTTTATCACAACATTTTTTGCTAAATGGTTTTAACTGTTTTTGCTTTCTAGTTAAATCACATATTTTACTAATCTCATCTTTAACTATCTTATGTGCAAAAAGCTAAACTATTTTCAGAATTAGAGGTCTTTTCTAATTTGAACCTAGCCATTGCTTTTTCACTGATCAAGGGTATCTTACGAATGTATTCTTCCACATAAGTTTTATATCCTTGTTGATCTCCTGTGTTGATTAAATGTTTCTCATAATCACAATAAAATTGTTCTAAGAGACATATATCACACAATTGCATTTTACTAAGGCTTAACTTAGCTTTTTCTTTTTCTTTCTGTATTTCTAATTCTTTAGAAGACAGATAGTCTATTCCTAAGAACATGAGATAGATGGAATCTAAAACATTTTCAAAGGTCTTATTAGGACTCATAACTGGCGGCCAAGTTGTATCTTTAATAAACTTGTTGACAGTTCCTGCGGTCTTATGATCTAACAATAATAAAACTGTTGCTTGATCATCAAACTGATTTGGGTTTGTTTGGATAATTAGACTAATTTCCTTAGCCCAAACATCAGTTAAAGATTTTATATCCTTTATACAATCTAAATACAAAGTATTTGAACCGTAAACAGATTGATTAATCTTAAATTCACTGGTAGGAGGGTAGAAATCACCTTTCCTTTTTATACCTTGCCTTGGTGGTGTGAACAGAATGTCATCATTCTTTGTTCCTGATCAAGAGGCTTGTTCTTGTTTAGGGATTTGAGTTTCTAGCCTAAGATTTTGGATAAAATCTTCCTTCTCGCTGCCTGAATCACCTAAATTTTTATATTGCTGTTGTACTTCTGCTTCATCCGAGGATGAGTCTTCAGAAGTAAATTCTGCAATAGGAAATAAACACATAGAGGGTTGAACAAAACCAAATAATTGTTTTAATTCTTCACTCTATTGCATTTGCTGTTCTGCTTGATTCCTCTATTGATCTAAAAGAATCATAGCTTGTTCAAACTTCTTAGCTGATGTTGAATCAACTAGTTCGTCTTTATTTAATGCTTCCCAGTAGAAAGCTTCAACTTCCTGCATATAACTCATAACAATATTATTGCTTCGAGCTAATGGCCAAGTCATAGAATTAGGATTTTTACCTGTTCCTAACTCGCTGTTACCAACACTGTTATTTGGATAACTGTATTGATATGGTTAAGAAGTTTTATCTTCATTACCCGTGTTCTCATTACCTTATGTAAGGGTAATTACTTTTTCTGGTGGCTTGCCGTTGATAGTGTAAGAACCCAGATTTTGGGTGGAATTAAAACTTTTATGTATTTAATGATGTAAGAATGAATAGTGGATATGGCTACAATGTAATAATTGATATTCGGGAAAGAATGAATGGAATTCGACTTTATTATGTTTATGTCTTGAAGAATGCTAAAGGATGACAACATAGGTAAGAATAATCTATCTTCTAAGGGAATAAGATATGGCAACTTCAAGCAAGAGAATACTCTCATGTCATCCAGATCGATAACGATTAATCCAGTAGTTCTGTAAAAAGGTTAAGGAACGATCGAAAGAGAATACGGACAATTATACAACCCTAAGAGAACAAGTAAAGAATACAGAATGAATAGTGTTTTGGTGGGAGTACATAATAATATGAGACGACGCTATATAGAAGTATTCGGAACGGATTTCCGAGTTCGTATTAGTGATCCAGGGGGAAAATAAGTGTATGTAAAAGCTGTCGGATTCTGAAAAACCGCACTTTTATTTTCTCCGAGAGTTCCCTGGACACTGATAGCCTTAAGTATTTAACGAATGGATTAAAGGAATATAAAATGGAAAGTTAGAATGAAAGATGGAGAATGAAAGTATTAATATTAAAGAGGATTCCCGGTAAACCCTAATTAGAAATCCGTGAAATATTCTCACGAACGATCAATCGAAACGGGTAATAACCGGACACAGAAACAAGCAGAGGAAGCAAGAGTCTTGTGCAAGCTACTAGTATAAATATCTAGTAACTAAACTAGAAGCAAGGAACTAGCACCTTAGAGGAAGAACTAAGTACTTAGCAAGTAACTACCTAGTTAAGCTTTAACCACCACAAAACCAACACATGTCTTGCCATTTGATCATCCAACACCTCATCACTTTATTAAAGTGACTTTTACAAGATATTATGTTGTAAGTGGATGAGAGTGAAGGAGATTAAAACACAAAAAAATCAAAGAACCAAGCAACTCTCTTCCCCCTTGCAAACAAAACCATTCGGCCTTACCCCTTAATTCAAAATCCAAACTCAACCTTCCCACCATTGTTTGTTCTTGAAATAATTAAGGTGAGTCTTACATTTCATAAAACATATCTCCTCAAAATCTTAGATTCAAACTCATCCATTTCCATTTTCAAAAAAATCAAACAAGAGGAGGGTGAATAGTGTTCATCATATACTAACTTTGTTTTCTTGATTTTCCATGGTTAATCTAGCAAGAATAATCACTCCTAAGGACCATACAAGGCTTAGTAAGGCTATATCACTATCTAAGGAAGGTATAAAGCTCTTGAAACCCTAACCCTTGTTTAAGATTTAAGCATGTTTATGATAGTTATAACTTAGTTATGGTTATGTTAAAGTTATAAGCATGATTATGTATGGACTTTGGATTAATGATGTAAATAGCTAGATGAACGGAAAGGCATTGCTTGGCCTCAGTTCATGTATATAAGTCATGTATATGTTTTTTGGGTTGGATGCTATGTTTATGGGAAGATTCGAAATTGATAGATATTCGATTTACAGCCGTTATAATGCCCGATTTTACAATACCATGTTTTGTATGCCATTTTCCATGTCGAACCCCTACTGTCCAGAGACCTTATCTGCCATGATAGGATAGGTAATGTTCTAAGCTTCGTTTTGATATAAAGATCACGTGAAACGGACTTACGGTTTCGGATTTATGACCAAATTACTAAAAGTAGTTCGAATCCGTAAACGAAAGTTCGTAACTGAAATTGAACCCTCGTAAGCTATGTAACGTCATGGCGAATCTTGGTAAATAAATACTAGGGGTAATAAGGAAGGTGTGAAAGAAAACCGTATGTCAAAAAGAGCATTTTTCGATTTATTAAAAATGTTCGAGTCAAGGTTAAACGCGAACGAACCCCTAAAAGACGACTCTTTTATAACTTTGGTAAAACACTTAGAAAACGGGCGATAAAACTCGGAGTATAATATTGGTTCGTAACGATCAACCTTAGAACTCATATGACTTAAGTATGTCCCAAGTATAAGTGCAGTGACATGTCGTATTAACGAACGAATGTCGGGTCGGATCAGTGATAATAAGTAATCCACAAAAAGGGGTATAACGAGATTACTCGAGAACGTGTTTCGATTTAAGTATAACTTAACTTTTAATATGTTAAGTGATTAATCCCGAATGCCTTGGCTATTTATAGATCACCAGGCTGAACCGGGTGCCGCTACCACTACCCCTTACCGTACTCGACTACCAGGCAAGTTTCAATTCCCTTCTTTTAGGCTGTTGTTGTGATTGAATAAATATATATATATGATTGCTGATATACATATGCCATTGCATGCATGCCTACTTTCAAGTTGAATTGATATACTTGTTCCCTGAATGTTATTGTTGGCTTATAAGCTAGATAGTTATATATCAGTTATAAGCCGGTTATTGTAAGACCCTCATAGAAGGGCGTATACCTCTCATTAATCAAATATAGACCGGGAGTCAATATTCCTTGATATATCGAGATTACCTCGGAGGAAAATATTTAAGTAAATATTTTCTATTATTTGGGCGACGAATATTATTTGAATATTCGTTCGAGACTAATTATTTTAACGATCCTTACTTCAAATAATTATTTGAACGTAACTATTCATCGAATAATATTTCTCAATATTCATTCAGAGTCGAATTGATTATCGACTATTATTTCAAATATTCTTCTAAAGATGAGACTATTAAATAAATATTATTTGGATATTCCTTTAGAATATTATTTTATTAAATAAATATTACTTTTGAATATTCATTTAAGATATTAAATACTTGATGAACATTATTTAAATATTCATCTGAAGCTTGATTTAATTATCGAATATTATCTCGAATATTCCTTAAGGCTTGGATTACTAAATGAATATTACTTGATATTCATTTAGGATATTATTCATTAAATGAATATTACTTTTGAATATTCATTTAAATTCCTAATTAATTATGAATATTACCTTAAATATTCTTTTCAGGTCTTATTAATTAATGAATATTGTTTTGAATATTCATTTAAATATTTATTTATTCAATAAATATTCCCCTGATATTTCTTCAGGGATTATTTTGAGAAATACTCTGATTAAAGATATTCTTTCATATTCCCAAATATTCTTTAAATATTTTAACTCAATAAATATTCTCTGAATATTTATTCCATACTTAGAATAATCTCGATAAGGTTTATCTTCTTCGATTATTACAGAAAATATTTCGAAGTCATATTATTATTAATCTTATATCAAGAAAGGTTCTCAGACATTATTCTTCTTTGAGTCTATCTCCTTAATAATAAGGGAACCTTACTTGGAAAATGTTATTTATCTTGTCGACTTCCCGGTCATAAAGTATTCCCTTCACCCGCAACTCGGGTGCTGTTGACTTATTAAGTCGTTGCTTACCTTCTCATCTTTCGAGGGGTAAGATTATTGGAACAAGTTAATATCCGTTACCAAGTAATAGCTTGGGAGTTATTGGTAAATTTTCCTTTCCAACTAGATACGACTACTTTGTGGAGTCTTATCAACAAGTATTATACTTGGGGAAAGGGGGACGAACGTTACATTCAGAATCATGAATTCTATTTGAACTAGGAGTCGTGTAAGAGGCCGAGTAGCGCCGGTCCATCCCCTTTGGCCCAACCGTTGGCCGAGGAGAGCTAGTAAGGCGGTATACAAGTAAAGCCGTCAGTTCTTCCTTCTACCGGTAGTAAATCTAAATTGAGCTGTACGATCTCGACTGATCATCAAGATTGGAACAGCGGGCGCGGTGAATACTTCATCATTGGTTCATCATCCAAATTTATTTATTTCCTGCAACATGATTACTGTTGGCAGAGTTGGAAAAGTGTCATAACTGGGATTGCAACCTTTTCTTGCAAGTTCCTCTTCTTAATAACAGTAAGAATATCTCGCTTACTTTGATGTAGCAGATATTTCTTCAAACAAATACTTTCAGTTACCTTGTAACTTCATCGTTCATATTATACTGGCATCATTTCCGTAAATGCATGGCATATGGTTTGAAAGATAGCTTTGAACTGTTTTAAATTATCGTTCAGTTATATATTTGTTGGTGGGCTTTCGCTCACCCTTGCTTTGTTTATATTATGTCACAACAACAGCTAGGACAGATGGCTCACGTCAGGCGTACTCGGCGCAAGCAGGTTACCCGACCCACCGGACTACCCGCTGAGATGCTAGCCGCCATTGCTGAGGTAGCATAGTTAGACAGCTTTTGTTTCCTGTTTAACTATATGTATAATTAATGTAATCAACGGCAAAATTTTTAAACCTATGATGTTATCCTTTTGGGATTGTAATAACTTTTATTCGTAAACCCTTTAATGTAAGACTTATTTCAATTTCATCTCTGGGACTATAACTGTTGTGTGTGTGAGTGGTAATTATTGTGGGGTCACAGCATGTGATTTATTTATTGTGGACTCAAGTCAAGTATTAAGAATGGATGTAAGACCGTAACCACCAGATCCCTGACCCCGGATCTGGGGGTGTTACAGAGATGGTATCAGAGCGAGAGTTATATATCCCAAGAGATGATACGACGTTATATAATAATAAATTCAATAATATAATAAGAACCCTTGCCAGGTTCACCTAAAACCCTTACGGGAACTTTTTAAGTATCATGATAGTAACATAGTTCGTCTTGTGTAGGCGAGCGACTTGTCGGCCCAGGAGGCAGCTGCGAGACAGCATGATGAGGACATGTTCCGGACTAGGGACCCATACTATGAGCACTTGCCTGAGGAGGATACTGAGCCTGAGGAGGAGGACGCTGAGGAGGTCCAGGTTGATGCTGATACTGATGTGATCGAGTCTGAGGAGGAGGACCCTGAGGAGGTCCAGGATGATGCTGACACAGATGTTGTTGAGACTGAGGGGGAGGAGGACCCGGAGGGGATCCAGACAGGACAGAATGCTGAGTTAGTGGTTGAGGATGATGATTATTGGGTTGTGACTGAGATCAGGACTATGGGAGATGACACTTACATGACCACGGATCAGGTGGTGCCGGTATATGAGGGTGTTGAGGGAGATATAGATGAGCCAGTAGTTGGTGCTGTAGGGAGTTCTGGACTTTTTGTGCCACTCCTCCCTGTTGAGAGAGCCCCTACCCCACCACCACTACCTGTGAGCCCGTACCCCGACGAGTTTGAGGAGCTTACCCCAGAGCCCCAGCAGACAGAGACTGCCGCTCCAGCTGAGCCATCCACCCCACCTCATGCCCCGATAGGAGGAGTCCCAGTATGTGTTCACAACTTGATTGTGAACGGGCTTTATAGAGAGTTGTCTGTGGCAGATGCCAGGTTGGCAGAGTCTAGGAGTGAGTTAGCAGCAGAGAGAGCCGCCCGGATGAGGGTGCAGGGCAGGAGGACTATCAGTGACAGAGTTGGCTATAGGGCTGTGACCCGCATCGAGCTGAGGGCTCGGGTGAGGGTGCGACAGTTGCCTACTGATGGGCATGGTAGGGTAGACAGAGCAGAGGCTGAGGAGGTTTTCCGCATCGCCATGGGGAGGGTTCGGAGGATGTTTCGTCGTGGCGGCTGATTTCAGATGTAGTGATGCAGTGGTCTAGTTGTCTAGTCATGTACGGACATAGTAGTGCCGGCTTTTGTAGGGATGGTTTTCTTGTACTTGTTTTCCCTTTTTGCAGACTAGACAGATAGACAGCATATTTCACTTTTGACTTGTTGTTGTTGTTAGGATGGCTGTACTTTAAACTATCGTTGTAACTCGGATGTTGTACCTTTTCGGTACCTGGTATATATTTGTTTCCATTTCAGTCATTACAATTTTGTTGGGATGTGATCACGAGTTTATTAGCATATGTATTACTTTTCGATTAAGTTGCCATGAGATGTAAAACTGTGGGATTTTAAACCCAATCATGTAAAGAAATGTGCAAGGAAAAATCCTTTAAAACAGATAAGGGAACCTAATGTATAATTTTCCAAATTTTCAGTAAAATGCCTCCAAGACGAATGGGCACTAGGGCTAACCCCCGCGAATCTACTGACCAAGAGAGTCACAACCAACACGAGGAAAACCGTGAAAGTAGTGAGGAACAAGATCAGGACTATAATGAGCAAGAAGATTCCCAGTATGGAGCAGAGGATGAACCCCTGTACTCTGAAGAATTTGAAAGGGAAATAGAGGGTGGAGAAACTGAAGTAGAACAGGAAGGGGAGAACCAGGGCGGAAACCCCATGGGCCAGTTTATGGATCTACTTAAGCAGAATTTGAACCAATACCCCCAACCACCACCAAGCAACAACACTTCAGTGGCAAATTCCTTTAGGGCCTTTAAGTCCCTTAAGCCCCCAGAGTTCCACGGATCGGCTGATCCCGTTGAGGCGAGGGCCTGGATCAAAGAAATGGAAAAGTCTTTTGAGATTCTGAGTATCAATGAGGCTCAGAAGACTGTTTTTGCTACTTACCTACTAAAGGGAGAGGCCAATTATTGGTGGGAAGCCAAGAAAAATATGGAGACTGATGCTGTCATAGCCTGGGAAAGGTTCAAACAATTATTCCTGGAGAAGTACTTCCCGAAGTTCATGAAGACCCAGATGGAACTTAAGTTTTTGGAACTGAAACAGAACAATATGTCAGTGGCGGACTATGAGGCCAAATTTACTGAGCTATCGAGATTTGTGCCAGAGTTTGTAGACACAGAAGAGAAGAAAGCTAACAGGTTTCAACAAGGGCTGAAGCAGTGGATCCAGAATAGGGTGGCAGTTTTAGAGATTACAGATTATGCCACCTTGGTGCAGAAGGCAACCATTGTGGAGGCTGGTAGTGATCAGATGCAGAGAGAGAGAGAGAGAAAGGGGGGATAAAGAGAAAGCATGTTAGTATGGGCGGAAGATCCGCTGGAGGAAAACCCCCAACCAAGTTTAATCGAGGAGCGGTTTCCCTACCAGGGAGGAATGTAGGGTTTAAGCCATCTGCGAGTGTAAGTGTGAGCCAGGGCGGCCATCAATCAGGAATGTCCCGTTCCAACCCTTCTCGACCTCCATTGCCATTATGTGCTACTTGTGGGAAGAGGCACTCCGGGGTGTGCAACCTGAAGCAGATAAACTGTTATAAGTGTGGGCGAGCTGGGCATTATGCTACCTCTTGCACCATGGTCATCCCTAACAGCACAACCTGTTTCCAGTGTGGACAGCAAGGGCACATGAGGAAGGATTGCCCAAAGAACAAACCAGCAGCATCAGGAGCAAGCAAGGTTGCCTCAAATAGGCCACCAACTGCTAGGACTTTCAATATGTCAGTACAAGATGCCGTGAGGGACACAGATGTGATAGCAGGTACTTTTTCTCTCAATTCAGTCAGTGCAAATATCTTATTTGATTCAGGAGCAACTAAGTCTTTTATATCTAGAGATTTTGCGCATAAGTTGAAACTTAAAACCCAGCAACTAAGAGATTCCTTACAAGTAGAAATAGCTAATCAGGAAATCATACCGGTTAATCAAATTCACCCCGATTGTAAGCTAGAAATAGGAGGACGATCCTTCTATGTCGATTTAATTCCTTTTAAGCTAGGGGAATTCGATGTCATTTTGGGTATGGATTGGTTGTCTCGCAATGATGCGCGGATAGATTGTAAAGGGAAAAAGGTTAAGTTAAAAACCCCAGGGAAGAAAGAAATAGTGTTCAAGGGGATGTGACAGACCCAGAAAATTCTGACCATGGCGCAAACCAAGAGATTGTTACGAAAAGGGAACGAGGCTTATTTAGCCTACGTTATAGATACTCAGAAGGAAGTGCCAAGATTGCAAAACATTCTGGTAGTTAATGAGTTCGAGGACGTGTTCCCACAAGATCTTCCCGGACTACCACCTGATAGGGTAATTGAGTTTGCCATCGAATTAGCCCCGGGGACGGCGCCGGTTTCGAAGGCCCCGTACCGACTAGCCCCAGTAGAAATGAAGGAGCTAGCTAAACAATTACAGGAATTGTTGGATAAGGGCATGATAAGGCCCAGTGTGTCGCCTTGGGGCGCACCAGTGTTGTTTGTTAAGAAAAAGGATGGAAGTATGAGGTTATGCATCGACTACAGAGAATTGAACAAGCTAACCATAAAGAATAAGTATCCATTGCCCAGGATAGACGATTTGTTTGACCAGCTAAGAGGAGCTGAATACTTCTCTAAGATTGATTTGAGAACAGGATATCACCAACTGAAGATCAAACCTGAAGATATCCCGAAGACTGCATTCCGCACCAGATACGGACATTATGAGTTCTTAGTTATGTCATTTGGATTGACCAACGCCCCAGCAGCCTTCATGGACCTAATGAATAGAGTGTTCAAGGAATATTTGGACCAATTTGTGATAGTTTTCATTGATGATATTCTCATCTACTCAAAGACAGAGGCAGAACACGCTGAACATTTAAGGATAACCTTAGAAATACTCAGGAAAGAGCAGTTATATGCCAAGTTCTCCAAGTGTGAGTTTTGGAAAAATGAGGTACAATTCTTAGGGCACGTGATCAATAGAGAAGGAGTGTTGGTTGACCCCTCCAAGATAGAAGCAGTTTCAAACTGGGAACGGCCAACTACTCCAACCGAGGTGAGGAGTTTCATTGGACTGGCCGGATATTACAGGAGATTTGTCCAAGACTTTGCGAAACTCGCAGCTCCATTAACTCGACTTACCCGTAAAACCGAGAAATTTGAATGGACTGAGAAATGCGAGAAGAGTTTCCAAGAGTTAAAGAAGAGGCTGGTGACAGCCCCAGTGCTGGCATTAGCTGATGGAAAAGGAGATTTCGTGATTTACAGTGATGCTTCGCATAAAGGACTGGGATGCGTGCTTATGCAGCACGACAAGGTAATAGCGTATGCGTCTAGGCAATTGAAGGATTATGAAGTCAGATATCCCACGCATGATCTAGAGCTAGCAGCCATAGTCTTCGCTTTAAAGATTTGGAGACACTACCTGTATGGGGAAAAATGCGAGATTTACACAGACCATAAGAGCCTCAAATACATTTTCACTCAGAAAGAGCTTAACATGCGCCAAAGGAGATGGTTAGAGTTAATCAAGGATTACGACTGTGAAATTCGTTATCACCCGGGCAAAGCCAATGTGGTGGCTGACGCCCTTAGTCGGAAAGAGAAGCTCAAGATGATAACTTCAGAAAAAGAGCAAGTGAAGGATTTTGAGAAGTTAGAAATCGAAGTTAAGTTACCTGGAGAGGGCCAAGAAAAGCTGATGGAAATTAGAATCCAACCTCCATTGCTAGAAAAGATTAGACTGTGCCAGGAACGGATGATGGAGGAAGAAAAGAACTCCATAGAAGAGCTAATGACCGGGGAGGAAATTAAGTGCGAAAGAGACAAGGAAGGGATCATGAGGTACACATACAGGATATGGATCCCAAATGTTCAGGAACTCAAGGATGAGATTTTAAATGAGGCACACAACTCAAGATACTCAGTGCACCCCGGTAGCACCAAAATGTATAGGGATTTGAAGGAATATTACTGGTGGCCCAATATGAAAAAGGACGTAGCAGAGTGGGTAAGCAGATGCTTGACCTGCCAACGAGTGAAGGCAGAGCACCAGAAACCCAGCGGACTTCTACATCCCTTAGAGATTCCAGAATGGAAATGGGAACATATAGCCATGGATTTCGTAGTAGGTTTACCAAGGACCAAGGCTAATCATGACGCCATATGGGTAATTGTAGATCGACTGACGAAATCGGCTCACTTTCTCCCGATCAACGAAAGGTACACGGTCGACAGACTAGTGGACATCTACTTAAAAGAGATAGTGGCGCGACATGGAGTCCCAGTCGCAATAGTATCCGATCGAGATCCTAGATTTAACTCCAGGTTTTGGAGAAGTTTTCAAGAATGTGTAGGGACCCGGCTGAACATGAGCACAGCCTACCACCCCCAGACAGATGGGCAAAGTGAAAGGACCATCCAAACGCTAGAGGATATGTTGAGAGTCTGCGCGATAGACTTCAAGGGAAGTTGGGATGATCACTTGCCATTGGTTGAGTTCTCCTATAATAACAGTTATCATTCAAGCATTGGGATGCCACCTTATGAGGCCCTTTATGGAAGAAAATGTCGATCTCCCTTGTATTGGGATGAAGTTGGAGAGCGAAAGATGCTCGGGCCCGAAGTGGTCCAACGAACTAAAGATGCAGTAGATCTAATCAGAGGACGGTTGGTAGCAGCCCAGGATCGACAAAAGAAATATGCCGACTTAGCTCGGAAAGGCAAGGAATACGAAGTAGGGGACCTAGTGTTCTTAAAAGTGTCACCTTGGAAAGGTTTAATGAGATTTGGGAAGAAAGGAAAGCTGAGTCCCAGATACATTGGACCATTTGAGATCTTGAGGCGGATTGGGGAACTAGCTTATGAGCTCGCATTGCCCCCGAATCTACAGCAGGTGCACAATGTGTTCCATGTTTCGATGCTGAGAAAGTATAATCCGGATGCTAAGCATATTGTCGAGTATGAGCAAGTGGACATGCAACCAGACCTAACCTATGTGGAGCAACCGGTGGAAATCATAGACCGGAAAGAACAAGTGCTCCGAAACAAGGTCATTCAGCTAGTCAGAGTTTTGTGGCAGAACCACAATGTAGAAGAATCCACCTGGGAACTTGAAAGCGCAATGCAAGAGAAGTACCCCCACTTGTTTTCAAACTGATTCCGGGATGGAATCCTTTTAAGGAGGGGAGACTGTAAGAACCCAGATTTTGGGTGGAATTAAAACTTTTATGTATTTAATGATGTAAGAATGAATAGTGGATATGGCTACAATGTAATAATTGATATTCGGGAAAGAATGAATGGAATTCGACTTTATTATGTTTATGTCTTGAAGAATGCTAAAGGATGACAACATAGGTAAAAATAATCTATCTTCTAAGGGAATAAGATATGGCAACTTCAAGCAAGAGAATGCTCTCATGTCATCCAGATCGATAACGATTAATCCAGTAGTTCCGTAAAAAGGTTAAGGAACGATCGAAAGAGAATACGGACAATTATACAACCTTAAGAGAACAAGTAAAGAATACAGAATGAATAGTGTTTTGGTGGGAGTACATAATAATATGAGACGACGCTATATAGAAGTATTCGATTATTATTACAGAAAATATTTCGAAGTCATATTATTATTAATCTTATATCATGAAAGGTTCTCAGACATTATTCTTCTTTGAGTCTATCTCCTTAATAATAAGGGAACCTTACTTGGAAAATGTTATTTATCTTGTCGACTTCCCGGTCATAAAGTATTCCCTTCACCCGCAACTCGGGTGCTGTTGACTTATTAAGTCGTTGCTTACCTTCTCATCTTTCGAGGGGTAAGATTACTGGAACAAGTTAATATCCGTTACCAAGTAATAGCTTGGGAGTTATTGGTAAATTTTCCTTTCCAACTAGATACGACTACTTTGTGGAGTCTTATCAACAAGTATTATACTTGGGGAAAGGGGGACGAACGTTACATTCAGAATCATGAATTCTATTTGAACTAGGAGTCGTGTAAGAGGCCGAGTAGCGCCGGTCCATCCCCTTTGGCCCAACCGTTGGCCGGGGAGAGCTAGTAAGGCGGTATACAAGTAAAGCCGTCAGTTCTTCCTTCTACCGGTAGTAAATCTAAATTGAGCTGTACGATCTCGACTGATCATCAAGATTGGAACAGCGGGCGCGGTGAATACTCCATCATTGGTTCATCATCCAAATTTATTTATTTCCTGCAACATGATTACTGTTGGCAGAGTTGGAAAAGTGTCATAACTGGGATTGCAACCTTTTCTTGCAAGTTCCTCTTCTTAATAACAATAAGAATATCTCGCTTACTTTGATGTAGCAGATATTTCTTCAAACAAATACTTTCAGTTACCTTGTAACTTCATCGTTCATATTATACTGGCATCATTTCCGTAAATGCATGGCATATGGTTTGAAAGATAGCTTTGAACTGTTTTAAATTATCGTTCAGTTATATATTTGTTGGTGGGCTTTCGCTCACCCTTGCTTTGTTTATATTATGTCACAACAACAGCTAGGACAGATGGCTCGCGTCAGGCGCACTCGGCGCAAGCAGGTTACCCGACCCACCGGACTACCCGCTGAGATGCTAGCCGCCATTGCTGAGGTAGCATAGTTAGACAGCTTTTGTTTCCTGTTTAACTATATGTATAATTAATGTAATCAACGGCAAAATTTTTAAACCTATGATGTTATCCTTTTGGGATTGTAATAACTTTTATTCGTAAACCCTTTAATGTAAGACTTATTTCAATTTCATCTCTGGGACTATAACTGTTGTGTGTGTGAGTGGTAATTATTGTGGGGTCACAGCATGTGATTTATTTATTGTGGACTCAAGTCAAGTATTAAGAATGGATGTAAGACCGTAACCACCAGATCCCTGACCCCGGATCTGGGGGTGTTACAGATAGCATCAAGAATTTCTTTGTTGCATGGACAATCATGAATTGCTGCTTTCAATTCAATAATTATCTTTGCTGCTGCAGCTTCAATAACATTGTTAGTGTTGTGCAAACAATTCACACGACACCCCGAGAAAGCCTCGCCGGAATAACAAGAATTATCCTTGGTTTTCGGATAATTAACAAACCAAACAGCTGTACCAAAACAGGGTAGCTGAACCTAATAATAGTATTTCGTGTTTTTTGGGCTGAGTTAGCAAGTTCACCGGACAATAATGGCAAAAATCCGGCCAAGTATGTCCAGGAATGTATTACTTAGGGTACACGTGCCTTGTGTATTCAGAAAGTAAAAAACTGAACCCCTTGCTAATTGCCTACATATCCTATTTATAGGAATCAAGCCCTAATGTAGTTCTTTTAGGTTAGGAATCCTTCCCTTGTCCATTAAGCCACGAAATTGATAGAATTTAATCCTCCCTCCAGTGTTTATCTCGAAGTATTTGTGTAGAAATATGACTTTTCCTTAAATCAGCTAGCCCCTTAGTAGAGTCCTATTCGAAGTAGAACTCCCAAATCCTACTCATATGAGAACTCCATGTATATATCGACATATATCACAAATATCCAATATTTATCATATTAGAAACGTGTATCTCCATGAAATAAACTGTTAAAAGGACTCAATTTACACCTCCTAAAACCTAGGAGGTAATCCTTATCCATTCGATCCTGCAGAGGTGGAACCTGTGAGTACACCTGAACCTGCACAGCTTCCCTCAAAAGCGAACCTCCACCTCCAGAGCTTCCCCCCAAGGGTACACCTCCCTTTTTCCCGCAACCTTGTTCCTACCTTTTAAACACCCTACCAGGCCTCTAGCATCTATGGGCCCAAAGCCAAACCCATTACAAATTTTGGCCATAACAACTACCCCCGGTTCCTTGTAGCTATAAAATACACAAGGAACCTTGCCATTTCTCATTAGCTTCAGCTTCGCTTTTATGTCCAGCTCCAGCATAATACCCTTATACCCCGAATTTTCGATAATGAACTTACTAGACCAACAACATCCCAGAAATCTATTGCTTGTCTTTTAATTTGAACCTACACCATTTCAGCTACTAAAGAATTCCGTATGAAATAAACCCCCATTTTCTTTTTATTTTAGGTTCACCTAATTATAACCCCTAGCAAGAAATCTTTTTCCTTTAAACAATCCTCCCCAAAATAACCTTTATGATATCATGAGTTAATTCCCAAAAATTTATTTTGAAAAAATCAACTCTCAAATTAGAACTTCACCAAACACAAAAAATAAATCCCATTTTTCTTGTCAACAGCCGTGTTTTATACCAATTTAGCTTCCACCGCTTCGTTTCCCAAGACAACAATAACTCCACTTAACACCAACTTCTACACGCCACAATCTCTCCCTTTCTATATTATTTATACACCCATTCACCCCTCTTTTTGCTTTCTTTGATCACAAACACACACTCTCTTCTTCTTCCACCGGTTCATCTCCCAAAGAGAAGCTCTACTCCGGCGAACCATCCCGGCGATACTCTCCGACTCCAGCCACTTTAATCCTTCCAACTATCATCCAGGTATAATCCCTTTTTACTCCTTTCAATGAATTGATTTACTGCTGTGTTCTTAATTGCATGCCTTAATTCGATTCCGATCTAAACTTATACATGCATATTTAGACACATACCATCACTACTATTACACGAATCATCTTATTATGTTGTTGGCCTTCTAATTGATCTTAGACTGAGTATCCTCTTTCCATAACCTCGATATTTTCTTGAAATCAAAACCCTGGAATCCAATTCGTACTGATCTTTACTCGAAAACCCATTAGTGCTATATGTTTTTGTAAAAATCCATGTGTAATTCTCCTTTTCCAGAAACCAATAATTGTTTGTTGTTATAATGCATGTACCAATCCTTGTTTTTAATTAAACTTGTATGCATCATATACGAATACCCATTTTAAGAAGAGTAGTCAAGATTCCTTGATAGGCGTACCTGTACCCAGCTAGCTGTTTTAGGTGAACCTGGCTTTTCATTGCTCCCCATCGCTTGTATGTGCTTATCCACGCACACCTGTTAAAACACCTCACTTGGGAAACTCACTGGTCACCTACTCATCTTGCTTCACTTTGTGCAGATGTCTGGTAGATCAGATGCAGCTAGCTCCCAGCATTCTACCTCTGAGGAGATGGCCCATTCCCCAGAACTTCCTAACACAGACCAGCTTCCCCTTGACCCAATTTCCAGAACTAACCCATCTTTTACCGTAAGTGCGAGGACTCGTTCCAAGGTCAAACTAATATATCATTCAAAAACTCGTTTATCAAACACCAACCTTTTCACTCACAATACCAGGGACACTCGACCAGCTATCCTTGTATCCTCCTCAGATGAACACATGTCACTAGAATCAACAACGCCAAACCTTTTTCTTACTGCTGATGAAGCTTCCTCTGTAAAAGCTACCCCGTCACATACTACCTCAACAGCTCCTCCTAGAACTGACTCTGTAACAAGCGAATTAGAAAACAATACCTTTGAAAAACCTCCTGCCACCCTATCTTGTGAAAATTTGAGTAGCTCTATGACTGCTCCCTTATTAAAGAAGCTGACACAATCACACCACATAGGCTGTTCTTTAGTCATCCCCTCTCCTGAAGAGAGATGTCACAAATTCGTTATGTTTGAACCAGGCCAGCTTCTACCTAAAGCTGTTTTGTCAGCCCAGTTTTTTAGATTGGGGTTATCTCTGCCTTTACACCCCTTTATCCAAGAGGTTCTTGAATTTTTTGATTTTGCTCCTATCCAACTCACCATCAACTCATATTGCATGGCGATGTGCATGTATATCCTTTATCATACCAGATTCAACAAAACTCTTTCTGCTCGAGAGCTGGGATATTTTTACCAGCTAAAACAGACTAGCAAGGACTCAGGTTTCTTTTATTTATCCGCCTAGAATGTCCATGAAGGCCAATGTTTTAGAAGTTGCAAGAGAGGGATGAGTGGCTAGCTCAAACAGTTCCTTTACTGTTATGACTGCCCTCAATTAAGAATTGATTTTAATCTTTCTGTGAAAATACCTGCAAAGTCCTCTTTAAGAGGTCGAACCCTAGAACGTGCTGTAGAGGCACTGAGTTTGTCAGCTGGGCTAGGGAACGGCCTTAGTTTGTTAACCCGTGACAACCTCATGAGTTGTAATTTCATTCCTGGGAGAGGTACCCCTATTCCAACCAGCTGAAATTATTTTCCTTCCTCACACCATGCTCATCAATAATATAGGCATATACTTACGATAATTTTAAGTATTTTTGATTGCTAACTTGCTCACCAGTTTCCATATTGTTTAATCTTTGCAGAAATGGCTTCAGGAATTCCCTCTTTTATCAAGAAAACAATCAAATATGAAGAGATGTTTACTGATGACGAAGATGACAAGGTCACCCCTATTGCAGCTACTCCAATTTCAAAGATTAAAGTTCCATCTCATACTTTAGAAAAATCATCCACCTCTTCAAAAAGAAAGTTACCACCTCCTCTCCCTGAACCACCTCGAGCTTCTGCCTCTGCTTCTCGCTATGCTAAAAAGGCTAAGACATCTCCCTCCTTGGACCCCGGAAATTCTGGTCCTCATATGCAGTATTTCTTTGAGATGGCAGGAAACCAGATTCCTGAGGAGGCCATAGCTGCTTGGGACAAAATATCACTAGCTGAGGGTGCACAAGCTGCCCTTCACGCCAATGCCCAGAGTTTGTTTCATTATCTTAAGCATGGTGAGAAGATTGTGGAGACAGCTCGAGGTGACCAAAGACTTGCTGAGGAGGTGAAACAGCTCAAACAATCTATCAAAGCCAAGGATGATGAGAAGAAGAAGTATATGGATGCCAATAGGAAGCTCAAGTCTGCTGAAACCAAGTTGATAAAGGAACGTGACCAGCTGGCCAATTCAGTTGCTGCTCTTGATGCAGAGAAAGAGGAGTTGGTTTCTTCCCATGCCAAGTAAATTCATGAGCTAGAGCTAAAAATGGAAGCTATGAATGTCAAGCTAGCTGAGGAAAGGTCCGTTCAAAAGGAGAAGAGAAAGGAAGCCTATGGTATAGGCTATAATGCGGCCATCAATGACTATATCGAATCCACCTACCTCCGATTTCCCGATTTAGACTGGTCTCAGCTTGGCGAAGATGCTGTGAAAGCTGTGGAGGACATCAAGAAGAGGGAAGCTGCTGCAGCTAAGGTGGATTTCGTTGACCCAGCTGATATGGAGAAAGAGGTGGAGGTTCCCTCGGAAGATCCAGCTGAAGCTAAAGCAGACGCTTCTAACACAGCTACCCCTATTCCTCCTACTCCAAGGGCTGAGGTATCTCCTGACACCCCTACTCCTTAACTCCTTGACATTAAAAACCTTGCCTACCCCTACGTGGGTTTAAACTTTTAAATTACTTTGCATGGCCTTGGTGGCTATTAACTTTGAATTTCTATGAGGTCGTGGGCTCCTCGTATTGCCTCACAAGTTGTATTCCATAACTTTTGCTTCCCTTAATTATGCATTTTGTTTTTCCGTACATTACCATGTTGTCCATATGAAGTTGCCATACTGAGTAAAAACATTCCAGTGATAAGGTGCATACCTAAACCAGGATGCAAGCCTTTCACTCGTAATCAAAATAAAAATGTCAAACTCATCACGAACGTATGCCAATATAAATGCCTATCTTAACATTTCCTGTTAAGTAATTGTTTCCATTTAGAGTTAAAGAGAACGACCCAGGTGTATTGAATTGTTTAAAGCCATACGAGGTGATCCCTGTTTCCGAAATCCACCTAATACGTATATCATGAAGCTTCCCTTAACATGATTTAATACGTTTGCTGGTCATATTCATTATCCAGCCAATCCTTTTTCCACATATGAAGTATCCTGTTTAATTCGTCATAAGACCCTTATGAATGATTATCAAGATATATGTGTAAAATTCCAAAGTAAGGTAGAGCTTCCCATTTGCTCGCACCTTGCCTTTCCGCGTAGAGAGTGGTCATATGGCCAATGCCTCGGTTCCCATATGACTTTGTTTTATTTTGTAAAAAGAATCCATAAAACCTTTTCCCAGAAATATGAATACAATGCGCCTCATATGTGAGCTTCGCTTTTTAAACCACTTGAAGCTTATTGCAAATTTTATGTAAGTTATTCCATTTCATGTAGCCTGAATTTTGGCTCCTACATGATATATATATATATATATTTTGGCTCTTCATGCGCCCAGATTCCCTGGGATTCGCATGAACCTGATAGTATATTTCCAGAGCAGCTTCCATATTGGAACCTCCTCATAGGTGGACCAGTTTTGCGAACCTCTTTCCATGAGGTTCCTCATGTACCATAATCCATTCCAAAATCCATTACCATAATCCATTCCAAAATCCATATATATATATATATATATATATATATATTTTTTATTCCGATTTTTGTTATACTCCAATTTTTTTTGACTTCCTACATTCAGGAAATTTTTCGAAGGGGAGGTGGTATAACCTACTACCCCCCAAGTTCTTTAATCATGTTACCAACTATGATGGAGAACTTAAAACCACCTATTTACGCATATGTTTCCATACTAATTCCATGAAGCATATAAGGAACAAAACATAATTCATAAGCAAAACATGTTATATATAAAAGAAAGCAACAAATTTATTGGCCTCATGGAAGCAAAAATTCACGATATTTCCTATCGGTGAGGTGTACATGCACTACCCCCCGAGCATAGCAAGACAAAATCAAATCATCTACTTGTCCTAAAGATGGCAGCTATAACTAATAAACTACCTTTATTAATCCTATACCTGAAAGAGGTCTACTTATAGGCGTTACCTGAAAAAAGCACCTACTGGTAATATTTCCTCAAATGTTCGGCATTCCATGCCCTAGGGATCAGCTTCCCATCCAAATCAGTCAAATGATAAGTACCTTCCCAAAGAACCATCTTTATAAGGTAAGGTCCTTCCCAATTGGCTCCAAATGCACCATGACCAGGTACCCTCATGTTGGGTAGCACCCTCCTTAAAACCAAATCACCCACCTTCAATGGGCGAGCTCGTACCTTCTTATCAAAATATTTCCGTGTACGCTGCTGGTATGCAGCCAGCTTCAGCTGTGAATTCATGCGCACCTCTTCAACAAGATCCAGGTACAAGCGATGATTCACCTCATTATCCTCCGGATTATAATTTTCCCTTCTGAATGAGCCGACTCCTATTTCAACAGGCACCATTGCCTCACACCCATATGCCAAAGTGAATGGAGATTCACCTGTTGTAGTTCTTGGAGTGGTATTATAGGACCATAATACCATTGGAAGCTCCTCCGGCCAGCTTCCCTTTCGCTCCTCCAACTTGGCTTTTAAAGTGTGTTTTATTATCTTGTTCACAGCCTCCGTTTGACCATTGCTTTGGGGGTGACAAACAGCTGAAAACCCCTTTTGAATTCCAAGGTCCTCATACAAGCCTCGCATCTCCTTGCTGTCAAATTGCTTCCCATTGTCTGAGATGAGCTTATAAGGTACTCCATACCTACAAACTATAGCCCGAAACACAAATTCCTTCAATTTTGCAGCAGTTATTGTAGCCAAAGGTTCCGCTTCAGCCCACTTTGTAAAGTAATCCACTGCAACGACTGCGTATTTTACTCCGCCTTTACCCTTGGGAACCTCCCCAATTAGATCTATACCCCAAACCGCAAAAGGCCAAGGACTGGTGAGGGGTTTAAGGGGTACAGCTCAGTTGACACCCAATTTCGTGAACCTCTGACAGCGATCAAATGCTCGAGTGTACTTGTGAGCATCTCTTTGCAAAGTCAGCCAATAATACCCTTGACGAAGTATTTTGTGCGCCAATGAGGTTCCCCAGAGTGGTTACCACAAATCCCCTCATGGATCTCCCTCATGATATACTCACATTCGTCTCCAGCAATACACCTTAGCAAAGGCTTATTAAAACCTCTCTTATACAAAATTCCTTCATAGATCACGTACCTTGCTGCTTTATATTTTAATTTCCGAGCTTCATCCTTATCCTCTGGCAAAACTCCCTTAGTAATGTACTCCACTATTGGAATCATCCAGTGATCCTCCACTGTAGTTTCCACATTCAAAATCTCAATTTTTGAAATACTCGGTTGACGCTGAACCTCAAGGGGAATGACTCCTAATAATGTAGCTTCCCTTTGAGAGCCTAGCTTAGCCAGCGCATCTGCATTCGCATTCTCCGTCCTAGGAATCTGTTCTAGATTCACCTCCCTGAATCTCTTCACCAATTCCTATGCATACCTCATGTACAAATCAGTACGAGGGCCTCGAGCCTGAAACCCTCCTTTAATATTCCAAACCACCAACATTGAATCACTAAAGATGGTCAAATTTTCCACCTTCATTTCTAAAGCTAGCTTCAAACCGGCAATCAGAGCTTCGTACTCCGCGTCATTGTTAGTTGCGTAGAATGAAAAATGAATAGCACTCTGCAACTTGTGTCCTTCAGGGCTTACTAGCACTATGCCAGCTCCTGCTCCATTAGAGTTAACTGCCCCATCCACATACAAAGTCCACCACGGAGCGCAATTTTCCACAGGTACCTTTGCAACAGGTAGCCCTCCAACAGCTAGCTCACCGGAAGGTAGCCCACCAGTATGTAGCTCACCAGCAGGTAGCTCACCAGCAGGTGTACATTCGTTTCCACATACCTCGAAGGATGGAGGAAATTCCAACAGAAAATCAGCCAACGCTTGCCCTTTTATTGCAGACCTCGGCTTGTATTCAACATCAAACTGTCCTAATTCAATAGCCCACTTCATCAACCTTCCAAAAGCTTCTGGTTTATGTAACACCTGCCTTAGCGGAAAAGAAGTCCGTACCTCAACCTTGTGAGATTGAAAGTAAGGTCGAAGCTTCCTTGAAGCAAGAATCAATGCATAAGCTAGCTTTTCCATGTTAGTGTATCGGGTTTCTGCATCCAGCAATCTCTTGCTTACATAATACACCGGAAACTGCACCTTCCCTTCCTCTCGAACCAACACCGCACTAATGGAATACTTAGAAACTGCTAGGTAGAGTATCAGGGCCTCACCATCAACTGGTTTAGAAAGGAGCGGGGGACTACCCACCTGTTCCTTTAGCTTCTCAAAAGCAGCTTCACATTCTGCTGTCCACTCAAAGTTCTTTCCTTTCTTAATTGCTGAAAAGAATTCCTTACACCTGTCTGAAGATTTTGAAACGAACTTGTTCAGAGCTGCAACCCTTCCTGTTAATGACTGAACCTCCTTTATGCTCCTAGGTGACCTCATTTCCAACAAAGCTTTAATCTTTGCAGGGTTAGCCTCAATACCCCGGTGATTGACCATGAACCCGAGAAACTTCCCAGATTCTACCCCGAATACACATTTCTGAGGATTGAGCTTCATTCTATATTTCCTCAATATGTCAAACATTTCTGCCAAGTGCGAAACATGATCAGCTACCTTTTTTGACTTTACCAACATATCGTCAACATATACTTCCATTGTTTTCCTAATTTGATCCTTGAACATCATGTTTACCAGACGCTGATACGTAGCTCCCGCGTTGATTAAACCAAAAGGCATCCCAATGTAGCAATACAACCCCCTATCTGTTATAAAGGAAGTATGTTCTTGGTCTGGGCCATACATAGGAATCTGATTATATCCTGAATATGCGTCCATAAAGCTCAGCAGGGCATGCCCAGCAGTTGCATCCACCAGCTGATCAATACGAGGAAGCGAGAAGCTATCCTTTGGGCACGCTTTATTCAAGTCTGTAAAATCCACACAAGTACGCCATTTTCCATTGGGCTTTTTGACCAGCACCGGATTTGCCAACCACATGGGGTAAAAAGACTCCCTTACCAGACCAGCTGCCAATAATCTGTCCACCTCTTCTCTCAAAGCGGAAGCTCTTTCACCACCTATAGCCCTTCTTTTCTGCCTTACCGTTTTTGCTTCTGGATCAATATTAAGACGATGACACATTACCTTTGGGTCTATCCCAATCATGTCTGAATGATCCCAAGCAAACACATCCACATTCTTCCTAAGGAAGCTCACCAGAGCTTCCCTCATATTCGGATCCAGCTATTTTCCAACTTTCAGCTCCTTACTAGAATCAGTGTCATCTACTATAAAAGATATAGTGTCTCCTGCAGCACCAGCTTTTTCTCTGGATTCGGGCATCCTAAGATCCAAATCAATTTCCACCAGGTTCCCTTTATCATCCACCTGGGCAGATTCAGGTACCTCTTTCTATGATTGCTCTTAGATTTCCACCTCATCGAAGTCACTGTCATTGACTTCTTCCAAGATGCTTTCAACAAAATCATCACTGCAGTTTCCATTTTTCTGTTGAGGTGCCTCCAGCATAAGCACCTCCCTTCCAGTACCTTCCCCCAAAAACGAAGCTACATCCACGTAAGGGTCTTCATCTGGATGTTGCACAATCATAATTGTATTGCATGATTCTCTCTCACATACCCCTCCTTTCCTTTGAGAGGACTCTTCAGCCGAAGTATTTGAAAGTCCCAGCCGAAGTATTTGGAGGATATAAAGATATCATATATGTCAAGGACAAATCTTTCCAATTCAAGAAAATCACATGTGGGCATGAAGAAACAACTTGCTGGAATATTCGTTTTGTTTATCTTTAGTTATTCTAGCATCTTGTAATACTTGGGATATATATAACCAATTAGTAGTAGTTGTTTTAGAGTGTTGAAAATTGTATTGAGGGAGAGAGAGAGATAAACACTTAGAGTTTTCATACCAAGAACACTGTACTTGCAGCTGGGATTTTACAATTGTATTATTCCATATTCTTCAATCAATATAGCTTAGGTGGACGAATCAATCCAATTGAAATTTTAAAAGCACTGTGTTCTTTTATGTTTCAGTATTATTTGAGTTTCTTAGTCATTGTTCTATAAATCGGTAAAGATTTAAAAGTTTGAAAAAGTTTTAAAGATTGTATTCAACCCCCTTTACAATCTTTCCATTGTTAGTTGGGAAACAACAATTGGTATCAGAGCAAGCTCCATACATACAAGGAGTTTAAAGATCTAGCTATCATGGGAAGAACAAAAACTGGGGTCAAGATTCCAATCTTGGATAAAGACAACTACTTTCACTGGAAAATAAAGATGCATCTTCATCTAATGTCTCTTGATGAAAGCTATGTGAACTGCATAGAGAAAGGCCCTCATGTGCCAATGAAAGCCGCTACTGTTGTTGGATTAGATGCAGCTGCTCAACTTGCATCCAAGGACAAGCTAATGCCCAAAACCATTGCCGAGTACACTCCTAAAGACATTGAGGATATAATTGTACTCCTAAAGAGTTAATGGATGAGGTAGAGGATGAAATGAGGGAACCTGAGGAACTCCCCGACTTTGTTTCTGCGTGTTTCTTGAGTGCTTAATGGGCTTGGCCCAAAACTTATATTCTATCACTACAATTCGTACTTTAAAACAAATACACGACTTTTACAAATCGAATTAAAATAGAATATTACGAAAATTAAACTTTTCATTTTTAAAATAAAGAATATAAAATTACGAACACCCACATATTTTTAAAATATTTTTCGGATCAAAAATGAATTAAATATGAATTTTAAAGTTTTGATCCTTTAAATACAATAAAACTCTTAAAATCATTTTAAAATACTCAACCACACAAATTAATCCACCCAACAATTTTAAAAACTCAATAAATATATAAAGATAATTTTACAAAAGATTTCATGATTTTTAAGCCCTCCGATAATTAAATAAAATTTTTTGAAGATCAATAATACTTGATTTAAATATTTTTAAAATCACTAAAAATACCAATAAAATACTGGGGCACACATTGACACACATAACTCAATATATACTCATATAAACTCAATACTAAATATCGTTAAATTCCACAACGATATCCTCAAATCAAATTCTATTCTTTAAATACTAATTAACATAATAATTAATAAAATAATAATAATAAATTCTAAAATAATCTGGTATCTTACACCCAAGCTATCCCGATGAAAGGAAATGATGTCCAGAGGGACTTTGTGTCTGGTATGGGGACTTTATGGGCTGATCACCCGTATTGTCTGTTAAGGTGAAATAAAAACTCCAATCAATTTTCCTAAAATGATGATTACGGTTATTTACTGAAGAATGAAATTGGTTTACCATTGGAAATGTCTACTGTTTCACACAATTTTGAAGTATATATATTGTTATCCTGTTATCGGTAAATTTTATGTCAAATGCCATATCAGGACTCTTGCTATCACTTTCAGAAAATCATGCTATATCTTAATTTACTGTCATCTTTTAGAAATATCATATTATGCTGTTTAGTTGAGATCTTAGTTACTTGTTGAGCGTTGGCTCATTATTATTCTTTGTCTAACCTTTTGACAGTAAAATAAGAATCATGGCCAGTACTATGCAAATTGCGAGGAAGCGCATTTATCGTGGACCTGATTTGGTTCCTTTCCAGATAGCTCCCGGGGTAGATGCAATAACAGCTCAGTGAGGAGATCTTTAGATGGTTGTGAGATCTGGCAGTAGTATTATGAGAACTTGGGTTGTAACAATAATAATATTTTGAATTCAGGTTTGTATAATAATTTAGTTAGATGATGGCTTGCTTGTTTCATACCATTACCTGTGAAAGATCTTGGATAGTAGTGTAGGGGCCAGTCAGCATGTTATATTAATATTCTTATATTAGGTTGTATGCATCTAGATGTGTGTCAGTGACCCTCCGATCTAGGCCCCTAGTCGGGAGGGCGTCACAGGTTGGTATCAGAGCTACGGTTTTGATCACTGAAACATGACAGGAATTTAGGATCATTAATAAAAGAAGTAGATACAATTAGGTTTCAAGAGTGATAGATGTTAGGAACTGATTATAGGTTTAGGTTTTCCTTTCGCGCTAGATTTTTAGGACTAACATAGTTTAACTCGTTTTATATTCTGCGTATATATATATATATATATATATATATATATATATATATATGATTATCAGGACATGGATCTTGCCGACGATGCACCTCCCCTACCTTCCGATTCTGGTAGCTCTTCCGAGGAGTCTGATCCCTTAGAGAGGATGTCTGACGCTGATGCCGAGCTGGAGCCCGATGTGCTAGTATCCGATTCTGAGGTTAAGAGTCCCACGGCCCGTGCCGATATCCCTGTCCTAGTTACCGAGCCTGTGCCTGAGTCCGACCCTGTGTCTGAGCCTGTTTCTGACCCCGTGCCTGTTTCTGTCCCAGTACCAGTCGTGACCCTATTAGGAATAATTCATAAGTTGTGATGTTAAGAATAGAATTTACTTATACTTCTTGTATATCCTGATCTTATAAAGGATTTAGCACTTTGTATAGGATATATGTGTTAGACAGTGATATGTAGGGTTAAGTCAGGAACATGGTAGTCACATTCAATAAAAATGCATTCAATAGTTTTTTATTCAATACATCAATTAAAAATCTATTTTCTTCATCAACTTAATTGCTTATAACTTTAATATTATATATATATATATATATATATATATTTCTATTTCACCAATTTAATATTCAAAGGTATATCTTGAATGACCATAACAATTCAGAAGGCATCTTGAATTTACAATACGAATCAATGACAAAAGTTACAGAAACAATCTTAAAACCATTCATTGTCATTTATTTTGAACCATTTTTTAATATAATTATCATTTAAAATCAAACTCATTCATTTTTCTATAATTATCATTTTTGATTATTTGTCCTTAAATTTGTTTTGTGATTTCCTATTAGTAAAAAAATCCAAGAGTGTAAAGTCAATTAATTAGTAAGTCCACATTAAAATTAATATTAAATTAGATTTACTAATAGTTAAACAAACGTTTTATAATTATCTTTCAAAATAAGAACCAACCATTTTTTTTTCATTATTAGCATTTTAAATATCTGTCCTTAATTTAATTTGTGGTTTACCATTAATTAAATGAAATCCAGGAATGTAAAGACAATTATTTAGTAAGTTCGCAATAGATATAATATTAAATTAGATGTACAATTAGTTAAATATATATAAATTTGATGTGATACATGTGTAAATAAAATATTAATTTCAAAAATATATTTAATTAATTTAATATTGAAAATTTTTAAATTTAATAATTTTTTATGTCTCATATTTTTCTCCGCTTCTAACCTTTTTCACTTCCATCTTTTACAAGGCAGTTGTATATCTAGGAAATATTTTTATTTGGCAATTTAAATTATTAGATTGAGAAAACTTAATGTTTATGAATGATGCTATTGTTTTTGTAAGAGTTAATCACTTTATGTATTTACTTTTGATTTTTTTACTAAGAAAAATACCTACACACTTATTCACACACACATGCATGTTCCAAACTAAAGTATTTAACTTTTCTCAACTTAATAACACTTATATTAATATATTTGTTCGTGTGTCGAATACATATTATGCCACGATTTTTTTATGGTTAGAGTAGTTATAAAAACCACCTATCTATATTCTCCAAAATTATTTCTGTACTTTGGTAGTCAACTTTAACGTAGGTACTCTATAAGATCAAGTCACGAAATTATATAACCTGCTAAGAGAATAAACTTTACCACTACTTACTCCCTTAAAAGATGTTCAATTTTAGTCTTTTCTTATATTTTATGAATTTAAATAATTATTGGTGGATCATAAATATGAATGAATTTCATGCCATAGTTAATAATTGTTATTGCCAATCCGAGAATATAAGGTGAATTTTATTTTTAATTTTTTGGAAACTAAATTTTTCACTTTACTTTATTGGCAGGTCACCAGAACATACGCAAACAACACAAACAACGATATGTTATTAGTGGGATATGTACTCTCAATAAAGTACTTTATGGTGTATGACTACAAATTTTTGTTGCCTCGTTCGCATTTGAAAAAGTAAGAAAATATATGACAAATATGGTTGTTTGACCTGTATTGTTAACAGTATTTGTAACATTTCTATCCTTTATGATCAAGCACAATTTTTTCTTAGAAATAATTTAAAAATTAATGAATAATATTTATAACTTTCTTATTTAATTGAAATATATTATTATAGTCTCTATTAGTGACATAACAAATATGTTGACATCTGACATATTATGATAGAAAATTAACTAACTTTATGTATGTCTTATAAGATCTTTACGGTTTTACAAATACATTGAATCAGGAAGTTACATCTATATATAACAAGATTGCTCGTTTAATAGTGTGTTAAGGTCACTAGCAACGAGTTACTTCTATACGATGAAATTTTCATTTTACTTGACTTTAAATGTAAATATTCATTTGTCCTGGGTCTACAAACAAGCTTTTGATGCTTTTGAGAATTTTTTTGAATTCCAACAAGACTTTTTTATAAAATTAACAAAGTAAAAACTGAACAACAAACCCAAATTGCATGAAGTAATTTATGTGTAGTGTAGTTAGGGCTACACAACAAATAATAAACAGACGCATATGAATTTGTAAAGAAACTTGTAAGATTGGAATTATTCGATTTTAATCACATCTTATTATTTTATTGAGCGTGAGACTGATACTAATTTGTTGTGTATAAACAGACACAGATTAATAAGAAATTGAAGAAACCTAAACGGAGGGTGAAGAGAAAAGAGGGGAAGAAAAGACGATGGTGATTCCGCGTTGCGCTCGTTCCGCGCGTTCCTGCAGGGGTTGGGTTGGTAGTTGTTCGTCGGCTGACAACAAATCCTATCCGGCCGGGTATTGGGATGATGATATTCGCCGGTAATTTTATAATTTCATTCAATATGTACCTATAAGTATAGATATATAATAGATCTGGTTTTGAAAACCCCCTCCCTCCGTAATTCATAATAATAATTGTGGTTGGTTTTAATGCCCTCCTCATCCCTCCCTCTTAACTCCCCCTTTTTGGTTTTGTTAGCCATGCAGAAAAAATCAAGTTTAAATTCAAGCCTCGGACAGTGACAGGCAAGCAACTTGAAGATCATCGCAATAGGATTTTGGGATACGCAACTCAAGCACTCAACTGTTTTAACCAAACTTCAGTCAGTCTCTCTCTCTCTCTCTCTCTCTCTCTCTCTCTCTCTCTCTCTCTCTCTCTCTCTCTCTCTCTCTCTCTCTATATATATATATATATATATATATACACACACACACACACACAGTGCATATGTAAGAATTGAAAGATTAGGTTTTTTTTATCCCATCTGGGATTTTTTTTTTTACTTTTAGAATGAGAATGATGACAAAAATTTTATATTTCTGTAGATAATGATTTTTTCAAAAAATATATGTGGATAGACAAATGGTGTGCATATGAATTTGTAAAGAAACTTGTAAGATTGGAATTATTCGATTTTAATCACATCTTATTATTTTATTGAGCGTGAGACTGATACTAATTTGTTGTGAATTTAATTAAAGGTGATCTAATTGAAGCTTGATCTGTTAGAGATATATCATTTATGTATATGATATATTTTAAGGAGTGGTGCTGGTTGAAAGTTTTTACATTGTTATGTTTATGTCAAGGGGAAGGGAAAGAGGGACCTGCTCTGTTGGGTTTAGGTTAGGACTAAGTTGAGATTCGAAAGTAATTAAAAGGGTGGATAGAGTTTAGCAATAGGCACTAGGAAAAATTCTGTTGAAATTGGGGAATAGTTGAATGAGATAACAGAGAGCAAAAATGTTAGGTCATATATGTAAGATACCAAGTTGCTAGATTAATAAAGCTTATGGTAGACCAAGGGCATTATAATCTTACACACACAAACACACTCTCACTCTCTCTTAATATCAATCACCTTTTTTCACTAATCTTTTATTCTCTTCTGTTTGCGTTGGCCTAAATTTCTTAGCCGCAAAAGTATATACTGCTCAAGGTTGTTAATTTTGAATGCGGGTCCATGCGCAAGTACGCGCTTTACCATATGAACTTCTCGGCTAAGCCTACTGATGTTGCTGCTGCTCCAGAGGAGATGTTTTTCACCGAGCTCACTGTTTCTTCCCCTACCGGCCCTTCTGTTAAGCTCTGCGTATCCTTAGGGCCAGTCAACTCTATTTCAGGTTTACATGTGCTCATGTCATTTTATCCCATGTCCTCGTACTACTGTTACCTGCATTTCTTTTTTGCTCGACTTATTCATCCGTTTGTTTGTCCAATCGCTCTTCATGATTACGGCCTACTTGTTTTTAGCAACTCCTGTATATGTATATTCGTCTTGCAGGAGAGAAATTAAATGGCTGCCGTTTTTGTGGCTACCTGAACAATGGAGAAGTTTGGCATCCTAAAGGTGGAGGATTCGTACGTGGTGGTGATAGCAATTACAAAACAGTTCAAGACATATGTGACGTCAACCAGAACAATGCAATTCCTGATTGCGAAAAGCACTTACCCGTGTAAGTGGTAGTTTGTCAGGACCTCTTTGTTTTATGTATAAATATTTGTAGGTTTTTGGTATTTTATGGTTTATATGATGATAATCAACAGCAACAAGAAGTAAATGATAGAATTATAGATAGATTCAGAGAGAAATAGAGAGAAATAGAGGTAGATAAGAGAGACAGAGTAGAGAGATATAGAAAAGAGAGAGAGCTTGGAGAAGAAGAAAGTAGAGAGATAGAAGAGGGAGGTGGAATTTAGAGAGAGAAAGAGGTTGGTGGCAAAGCCATTTTCATATATCAGATAATGGCATATTTTACTCCAACTGTCCTCCATATGTACGAATAGTGAAGTTCTTTTTGTTGGATCAAATACCTGCGTTTCTTGAACTTTCAAAAAGCATGTGGACATATTTTCGTCCTAATGCAATGCAATCCCCAGACGCCTGGCAGGACTTTTTATTCTTTAAGAAGTAGAAGGGGAAAAAATCAGCCCCTAAAATCTCACAATTTTTAACAAATACAAGAAAAAAGTTATATCACTTTTACCTGAGTAATTGGCCTAAGGCCCCAAACAGAACAACTAGTTATTAGTTACATAGACACAGAGAGGGCAAAAAGAAAAGAGGGGTTAAATCGACCTGGTTCTTTATTCAAAGAGGGAATTCATGACCAGTAGTGTTTCTTCTTCTCGATAATTCTTCTATTGAATTTCACTAAGATATATACATAATAGAACTGGAGTTTGGATTTTGAAATACTTGCATAATTTTTTTATATTTTGTACTGTCATCTTGATTGGTTTATCTGCTCCTTATGTACACTGGGGTTACCTGCTGCTGTTAGTTTCTGGGTTCTATTTGTTTGACATTGATATATACTTTATTGTTTTTGCCGAGGTTTGCTGCTTGCACATTTTACAAACTTTTGTCTTGATTTGCTCAAACCTTCTAGTGGTTTTGGTTTTAATATCTGAATTTGCAGGCTTGAACAAGTTTCCCAGTCCGGTGAACCCGAAAAGGAATACATGTCGGAACAAGTTGATGATGCAAGCCTGTATGCAGCCGAAGCCTTGAAGTTCCTCAACCAACATGTAAGTTTTCTTTTGAATGTTACTTTTTGCTTTTCTTTAAATTTCATGAATCACTATTTTTGTTGGATTCGCTTGATCTTACCTTGTTCTGTTTGTGTTGACCTAAAATTTATAGCATATAAACTATGAACTGGTGGACCCGGGTTTTGGTACACGTGTGATCCTGCCAACATGCTCACTTTTCCATGTCAATTTCAAAGCTAAGGACACTGATCCTAGTGCTCCAGAGGAGTTCTTTTTCGCCGAGCTGACAAGTACCAGCGGGGTTTGCTCGATTAAACATTTGTCCCCAGCAGATTTAAAGTCAGGTTTGTTTTTTACATGTAAAAGTGGTCATGTGATTAAATTTATCTCTTAGTGCTATTTGGTGCCTTTATTTATTTTTCCTTTATTATTGATTTGTTTGTTTGTCCATTAGTGATTTTCGGTAACTCAATGAATTTGTCTTGCAGGAGATGAAACGGGAGATAAAACGAACGGCTGCTATTATTGCCACGAGTTTAACAAAGTTCGGCATCCTGGACTTGGAGGATTCGTACGTGGCGGTGATTCATTATACACTTTTGAAAAAGAGTTCTATCTCTAAGAAGAGACACAACTCACTTGAACTTGTTAGCAGCTTGCTTAGTTTCAGCACGTAAATTCTTATGATATTATATTTAATACCCTTACGATGTCTCTCAACTGTTGCTATGGGTCCGAAGTTGAACAGTTGATGTGAGTTTGCTTGTTTGTGTACCTTATATAGTGTTTGGTTTGTATTTGATGTGATGCCTATCCTGAAGTTTGTTATTCCGAAGTTTGTTATATGTGATGCCTATCCTGAAGTTTGTTATTCTGAAGTGCTCATTAATTGGCGGAGACATTTTTTTCTTGTTTGATCTCTCTAGCAAATTCTAGTTCCTTTTTCCTTTGGCAGCAGTGGAAATATAGTCTGGGTTGTTTTCTTTGTAATAGTTAATGGAGTTGGAATATCAAGTATTCCCTGTTCCAAAAAAGGAAAAGACAGATCCAGGGGTTGGAAAGGAAATTAAATATTGTAGATTATTGTTTCATTTTGACCATGAACATAATTTGCAGAATTAATTTGAGTGTATTTAATTTCAAAGTACTCCCTCCGTCCCTAATTAGTAGTCCAGTTTGAAAAAAATATACATCTTAAGAAATATTTAATGTCATATTTTGGCATGGTGATTTTGGTTGATAAAATTTGAACTCTTTACATTTTTTGCATTTTTAGAATTAGGTAGGATGATAGTACGTGCAAGGCATGGGCTTCATTTACTCCTTCTGTCCTATCCATTTCTTAAAATTTTTTTTGTCATTTTCTGGTACGCATTTTAAGGTGTATTTTAAGGGTAGTTTTATTTTTATACAAAAAAAGAAAATTTTAAAAATAAGTTATGAAACTATCACCTTAAAATGCGTGCCTTAAAATGCGTGACAGACACCCTATTTTGAAATGATAAGAAACGGAAAGGACGGAGGGTGTATATTCGTATGATTTAATTTTATAATGAGTGTTTAATATTAGGGTTGTCAAACGGATATTTAGGATACTGATACAGTTATATCCGAATTCGGGAATTCGAAACCGTATCCGAATTCGGAAATATTCTGGAAAAAAAATCCGTATTCGAATCCGCTGGATATTATCCGGATACGAATAATATCCGGATCTGAATTCATTTCCCAAAATTTGAATTTTTTTATGAAATTTACAAATTAGCAGAAAATAAATATATTAAAGTGATAAATTTATAATAGTCAAAATCAAACAGAGAGTCAATCAATTACAAAAAACAACTAATAGTTCTTTGATGTAATTCATCAATTACTTTACAAAAAACAACCTAATTTATAATTTATCTACTCTTCCTTTTCTTTTTCTGGAGGTGCTTGAACTGGTACAGCTTGAGTAGTAACAGCTTAATCTGCAAAATCTTGACCTCTAGTCCTCTATATCAGCAAAAAAAGAGAGCTGCAAAATCATTCTGAACATATGATATTCCCTAAAAAAAAAATACAAATAAAAAATAGTCAGTTAACAAATAACAGGTGATAATCAAGTGCATATTCTATCTGCAGAAACACTGACAGAAACAATTTGCAGACAATAAAAAAAAGAAAAAAAAGAAAAGAAGAGTCAAAATCTGTTTAATGAAATTGTTGTCTGCCCTGTCCATATGATAATGATAAAAAAAATTAAGTACAAAGTTATGCAATATTAAAGGTTGATTAATCTCTTACTTTCACATATTTTAACAATCATTCTTCTACGTGTGTTCTTGCAGGGTGAAAATATTGGCTTCAGCCAACAGTTACTTAATCACCGATTGACAGTTTTAAAAATGGGAAACAATTCAACTTTTACTAAAAATTACTTGAGCAAGTGCATTTATACAGTTGGAATAGGAAACAATGATTACATCAACAACTACTTCATGCCGAACAAGTACAAGACAAGCAAGATATATACACCAGAACAATTCGCAGATGTCCTTATTCGACAATACTCCAAACAGCTTAATGTATCTAACTTCGTTAAATTTGATAAAACTCATTACTTCCCATGAAATTTGTCGTCTCTTTCGATTAGGTTTATTCTCATATTTTAAAACATCAATTAAAATACTTTTTTTCTGAATCGTAGACTTTATATACTTATGGAGCTAGAAAAGTTGCTATTTTTGGGCTTGGTCTAAGTGGTTGTACCCCAGCAATGATTTCGACATATGGTGCGAATGCATCAGGGTGCGTTGATAAGATTAATGCTGCACCCGCAATTGCATTATTCAACGAAAGGCTTAAGCCACTGGTTGATGACTTGAATAAGAATTTAACTGATTCAAAGCACATCTATGTTAACACTACTAATATTGCTCTAGGAAATCCTACTTCAGCTGGTAAGTTACAATGGAAACAATGACATAAATACCCCATTTCTTAATAAAACTGACGAGAATAACACAACCATAAATACCCCTCTATTACGCATTTGGAAGAGGGGTAATAGATTTTGTACATATTACGCATTTGGAAGAGGGGTAATAGACCTGCCAGGGGAGCCTATTACGCATTTGGAAAGTGGGTAACCCCTATTACCCATTCTCCAAATGCGTAATAGAAGAAAAATCTATACTAGTTACCCCAAAATCAAATGCGTAACCCTATTACTCTCATATGAAATGCGTAATAGCGGGGTATTTATGGCCGTCATCAGTGCTTTGGGGTATTCTTGTTATGTGATACAGGTTTTTGGGGTATTCTTGGCCAAAGCCCGTTACAATGTGCCTGCAATAATTTCGTTGCAGAAATTGTACCCTTCTTTCGAATTTAATTTCTTCTTTTGTATTTGCGTATTTCAGGATTTACGGAATTAAACTCCTCATGTTGCACAGCCTCCGTATATTTTGGGAAGGGACAGTGTGAACCAAACCAACCTCCATGTAGCGACCGCGGTAAATTTATTTTCTGGGATTCATCCAACGGAGAAGGCTAATATGGGGACCGCCTCAAATACACGTTTGACCAAGATACTAATTTACTGATTTACTCCCTTTATATAATTTTAAGTGTCATTTCTTGATCATGCATATTTATTAATTAAGAATAGTATATATTAATTTTTTTTATCATTATTATATGTAGAGGACTCAACTTCTGATGAAGCAGATGAGAAACAACTATGTCTTATCAATGATGGGAAGCAGAGAAGAATGATATCTAACAGAGAGTCTGCACGTCGATCACGTATGCGCAAGCAGAAGCAGCTGGATGAACTTTGGTCTCAGGTAGTATGGCTCAAAAATGAGAACCAACATCTCATTGACAAACTAAACAAGTTTTCTGAGCAACATGACAAGGCAATTCAGGAGAATGCCCAACTCAAGAACGAGACATCTCAACTTCGTCAAATGCCTGATGATATGCAGCTTAATATATAGTTCCTACCATATATTAAGATACAGTATCTTTGAAAAGGAGCTAAAGAAAACCATATATGATAACATGACATTCAACCCTAGAAAACCATATATGATAACATGACATTCAGCCCCAAGTATGATAACATGACATTCAGCCCCAGGAAACATTAAATACAAATTAAGAACAGAGCAGAAAATGCTTACTGCCTAGAAGTCCGGATCCCAATCAGTAGAGCTAAAATCACATGCCTTAGATGCAACATCCTCGGAAGCTTTTCCAGATTCACCTATAAAAAAGTTGAACAGAAAGAACAAGTTTAAATTAATACACTACAGTCTACAAGTACAACATATTAATAATTAAAGAATACAAAATGTAAACGTACCACCCCTAACATCCGGGAGCCAATCTTTGACACACATTAAAGTTTCAACCGAGTCATCATTTAGAAAGGAACGAGTATCGGTGATAATTCTACGACACTTACTAAAAGAACTCTCGGATGCAACGGAAGAAGTTGGTATAGCCAATTTTATACAAACACATAAAAGTATTAAAATTATGATGATTGGACATTTCCAGATTGTTAGTTCTATCATAAATACACACATCTTAAGTCTTAATGACAAACAGAAACTTCCAAGTACAACTGCCTTGAGCAATTTAGCATCATAAAACTTGTAGTGCATGCCAGTTCTGGATTAGAAAGAGCAGGTAAAAATGCGCAACTGAAAAATAAGCCAAGAACCACAAGATTATCTTTGAACAGCCAACAAAAACATGAATGCCATATGATTATCTTTGGAACTGTGATCAGAGATGCATTTTAGAGGAAGCAAAGCAGACCCCAAAAGGTTATCAAGAAGTTTATTTAGAGAAACGTGTTCTGAGATGTGCAGCAAAAAATTTCCTTAAGATTTAATCAAGATTTACGACAACTTGAAAAAATAGAAGCTACAGCTATGATGGGGCTGGTTCAACTTGATCTCAGTATCCAAAATTAAAAAAAACGGAGAAATCTTTAAACCAGTGAGCCCATCACAAACTCAGAGAACTGATCACACAAGATATTCCAAACCTTCTTAAAAATGTTTGGAAGCAAATTCAATTCATAAGAATTAACTACAGTTCCATACAAACACATAAAAGTATTAATTTTAATCTAAAAAAGGGAACACAACTATCTCACATCTCCTATTAACACAATTCTTGAAAATTTCCTGGTTTTCTGTCTTCCTTTTCTTACCATCTCGTTCATCTGCGTAAACTTACTCATATTCTAAATTTTATGGATCCTCTGACTATATTCACACAAGTTATTAATTCCACACAACCACTTTACTTCCTTATTCAAAGCTTCAATTCTTGCTAAAATTCCTCAAAAACGAACCGTTCCACTTTACCTTGTCTTGCTCCAAGTTATCTCGTTCCAGTTCTAAAACTTTTGTATCTGACAATTAGTGTCGAAAAATCTGAAATCTCGTATTATTCCATCTACTACATCCACAATGAAATATGTAATAAACAAGGGTTCATCAAAAGTCTTTGCTCAACATAACTATCACATACCAACTATATCCATTATTATTCGATTTTCGACCTTAAAAAAATTAATAATCTCGTGTCCTTGTTATCTGCTCTTTGTCCATACTTGCTTTAACCTCAATTCTCAAACCTGCTTATCCAATTTTTCATTCGACGTAACTGTAGCGTACGTATACCACTCAAAATTTCATCGTCTCCATCTTTCCTGCTCACAATCATTGATAACTTTTAGAAATCACAAGGGTTTATAACAAAAGGGATCAATAGAATAGACAGGTATTAACATGTATGAGTACAAGATGAGTTTTGTTTGATAAAAAATTTATAAAAGAATTTAACTGAGAGATCAATATGATCATTGAACTAATTTTAGGTTGCATTTGTCACTTAGGTCAACCACCATAGCACAAGAAGGGGGTCAGCCTTCTGTACTTTCATGACAAACACAATCAGTGGCGTCCCACCAGATTTCTATCACATAGATAAGATGTCCCTGAATCCCCTATATACACAGGGTTGTTCATCCCAGTCAGAATAAATAAGGTTAAATATTCAAAGAGAAACAAAAAGAATTTACAAGTTTCAAAAATTTTATAGATATACAATGTTGAATAAGGAATAGCAATTATTAAAAAAAAAGGAATAGCAATTATTCGGGGAAAATAGAAAGAATTCAAGGGTCTCAATAATTTATATACATCATGTTGAATCAAGTGATCCTCTGAAAAATAGGGGTATCTTTGAAAAATAGAAATGCGTTTAAATGAATTTGAAAAAATTCGTCATCAGTTGAAATATAGTTGATTATCAAAGGTGATGGGGTATTATCAAGATAAGAAGAAACAAAAAGAAAGGTTAAATCTCCTTAATCAATAAATTAAATGAAATCAACGGCTAGTAATGAATAACCATGTCCTTACTCCATCACATGCCAGGAATCACATTTCGCATCTTGTTTACCGTTCTTTCGCACTTTCTATGTCGTTCACGGGGTAACTAAAATCGCAAAGTAAATTCTAGAACATACACGAAGGTCTACACGTAGCATCCTCCAAGATGGTAACTCCGATCGTCTATGTAACGTAGGCGGCGTCGAATCAACTGCCTCGTCCAAAGTCGTACCTTAGAATGAATTGAATTCTGGCTCGCGCGATATGTCTAAATACTAACTAACGTCGCAACCGTTGTCCTAATAACCTAAGGCGAATCTTATCCTAAATCGTTCTATCTGACATCCCACTTAAATACGTATACTTAATCATGCTAACTTGTTTCAGTGACCATAACCTGTCGCTCTGATACCAACTTGTAACGCCCCGACTTTCCAATACTGAAAATATACTTTTTATAATAAAATAGACTTTGATACAGGGAAATTTTAGAAAATTTCGGCATGAAGTATTCGAAAATCGGACTATCCACCTGTATTTCAACCCAAACCAATTTCCAATTAAAAATTACAAATAAAACTTAATACACCAATGATTCTTCACCGAGGATCGATTCCAGGTTATGGTATGAAACAAGAATCTATACTACACTATTTATTACAACTTCTATCTCTAATTCCAATTACAAACCTTTATACCTTCTAAACCATAGCGCAAGCCCATTTAGCATATGCCCGTGCTGGCTCTGTATCTAACTTTTACAGAATGCACCATCGCTCTCACTTGAATTATAAAGCGTAACTATCCAACTCCTTAACCCTAACTAGAAAGGGAAGGTAAAACAAAGCAAGAGTGAGCCAGCAACGCTCAGCAAGTTAATAATATAGTGAAACAACGATATTACGATAATTCATTGATGAACAATATCAATGAATGCATTATCTCAAGAGATCATTCAATTTCAATCATAGAATAAAACTTTTCCATTTTCTTCAACTATACTGCCTCAAATAAAACTTTGAGAAAAAGAATATCAAGAAATTTCCCAATCATTCTTACTTCACTTTCAACGTACAATGTTACTCGCGAAGGGAATAACTGAGAAACTTCTATCCATCCTTAATCCCATTATTTTACTGAGTTCCAAATTTTATCATGTAGAAAACAACTAACTCTGATATCCACAATTTCGAAACTAGAAACCATTTACCTTGAAACACACACACACACACACACAATATATATATATATATATATATATATATATATATATTCTATCAAAACATTCCTTTCTTTAAAACCCTTTTCATCTTTGAAACATACTTTTCATAAAACCTTTTTAAAAACATTTAAGCTAATTGGAGTTTTTTCCCTTAACATCGGACAATACGGGTGATCAACCACATAAAGTCCCCATACCGGACATGAAGTCCCTCTGGACCTTAAAATTGGGTTCCCAATTAGGCAACACATTGGCCTTTAATTCTGGACTAGGGGAACCACCCCTAGCCTCTTACGCTAAATAAAAAGTGCTGGACTAGGGGAACCACTCCTAGCCTCTTACGCTTCTCCAATCTATAAAACCTTTAAAAACTTTAAAACATTCTACTTTTTAGTCCTTAAACTCATTGATAACAAATCAGCCCAGTATAAGAAATTTTAAAACAACTTTAATTAATTAAACCTTTTTAATGAGCAACAATAAAAGAGCAAGAAACATAAAAGCATTCGATAAAATGTATCATAACAACACAGCAATAAGATTAAGATTCAAGTAGGCATTGGATATAAGGAATCATAAACAACAAAGTGATACGATTAAACTAAGCATGATATGGTACAACAAAATAGAATCATATATCAACAGGGAAACATTAATACTTTACGGAACAAAGCAATTGTCCAGATTTTATAATTTCAACAGCACTTTATAAGGAATCATGGATTAGGGGAAATCTGAAGTTCAAAAGAAGATTTAAGAAATTCTCAAGTATACAAAGTCTCACCCTTATCGGCTAAGCATCCATAGGATTTAGCTGCCAAAACCGGCCTGACAATAATGAGTTGAATAATTAAGAAGATCTCAATTCATTCTCGGTTTTCAATCGTCACTGAGCAACACATGCTTCAACAACAATCTAAACCTCGAATTAGTTTACAACAATTTTAAAGAAAAACTTTCTTTGAAGGATGTTAATAAAGGTGAGAATTATTTATATAAAATGATTTTAAAAGAATCAACACCTGAACGATAGGTGGAGGGAATAAACAATCGATAAATAATTTGAGAATAAATAACTTGAAACAAAGGAAAAGGGGTATGAACTCGAGTAAAAGATTTAGAAGAAAAACCTTACATTTAATAGAAACGGATTCATGTCATTCAAATGAAAATAAAGGGAATAGACACAAGCAATATGAATTGAAAGAAACAACATATAAATAACAGAAATAGTTTCACATCACTTGAACGATAAGTGAGGGATAGTATACTTGCCTCAATACACAGGATTACCATTTCCAATACTTTAACTCTTTATCACTTTACATCCGTCTCTACTTGACCTTCCTTCGATCACACATCCATTTTTCCTTTATCACTTGTCAGTCCTGATAATTATCTCCTTTCTCTACATTCCATCTACACATGCACTGCCTCTTAGTTGGCCTCCTATGCGTACCTGTATACAGGTAAAGTACTATTTCAGTATGCGTATGACCTTAACCGTCTAATTCTATTCTACCTGAACGCGTCCTATACGCTTTACCACTTAGCACAAATAACATGTAATAATTACATCCTCAAATAGTAGTATATATATAATCACATAAACACTTAGCACGTATTATCAGCTTACACTTACATCTTTTAACACATATATCATATCGATTTACAAATAGTTGTTATCAATCTGCTATACAAATTACAAAATAATTTTAACAAAAATTGGATATCACCTCCTTTATAATATCGTCTAACCTGCCAGATTACAACTGACCTAAACAATCAACATAATCTCTCCTATACATAAACTCGACCACATCTTTAACAGATAACTTAATAACCAAATCACAAATCTCATGCTATAACATTATCAAGTCTGTAATCAGGTTTAACACAAGCTAAGCAAACTCTATTTCCAAGATTACTAGCAAAACAACTCAAATCTTGCTTCCCTATTTGCTAATATCATTTACTAAAATAAATTTAATAACCTACATAAATAATTGCACAAAACAAGGCTGGATACCAAAATTTCAATTTAAGATCACATAACATACATGCAGGATAGATTATTAAGTATTTAGCACTCAACACCACATAAACAAGTAGGAAATGTAATTTAAACATTAACCAAACCAAATACAACTAGAATCCCCTAAATTCGTTTCCACAATAATGAATTAGCCGCATATACATACACGAGTAAAATCACACAATCTCAATTATATACGCTCGAACTCGAACTCCCTGCACACACTACCGAGACACACCTTCATCAGCACATTATCCCCCACACACAGCTCCATACACTCGTACCAAAAATGCCAACACAGATGTATCAGACCAGCCCACCCTCTTTAGCTCTCGTTTTCCGTAATCAACACCTACAACACCCTCATATAACATACACATCACACAGAAAAATTAACGCCCCTGCACTCCCTTGATCATCACAGTCCGAGGACACCAACCACACTCACATACGACACCCCCCTCATATCTTTCCCCCTCTCGGCATCCCCTGTTCTCTCCCTCTTCTAAACTCCCCTCAAAACACTGCATACACATATACAAAGACCACACACTGGTACAACCCACAAAAACTCACATCAATCTTTCAGCACATACAACCATCCACTAACTCCCTCACGCACACACCTTACCTACGCCACTCACCCACTAGTGTACATAAACCGGCTGGAAGTAGGGATGGGCATCGGGGCACTTCGGGGCCGGGGAGTGCTATCCCCGCCCCCATCCCCGAATTCAAACCCGATCCCCGTCCCCGGCCCGATCCCCGTCGGGGATTATTTTTTATTCCCCGTCCCCGGCCCAAACAGGTAACGGGGATCCCCGCGGGGAATCGGGGAATTTCATTTTAAATAAAAAATAACATTTTATACAATTTTAAACACTAACTAGTGAGTTTGAAACAATTTTTTAAGCACTAAATTAAGATAAAAAAAAATATTACTTACATAAAAAATTATAAATAACATGGAAATGAAGTTATTTAACTACTAGAAAGACAAACATATTAGATTAAAATATCATTTTGTTTCTAATATAAAGTATTGGAATTTCGTATATATATTAATATATGATTATTAATATATATATATATATATAATATTATAATGTGGTGGAATCAAGTCGGTGATTGAGAATCGGGACGGGGGTCGGGGATCGGGTCGGGGAGATATAAAATCCCGGCCCCGGCCCGCTCCCCGGTTTTTTTTTTGAAAATTGTCCCCGCTCCCCGGCCCGTACCCGAAAAAATCCCCGATTCCCTGCCCCGTTCGGTGCGGGGATCGGATTGGGATCGGGCGGACCGGGGTGAATGCCCATCCCTAGCTGGAAGGTCTTCAAAATCCGGCAACAGAAACGAGACCCAACCACCTCAAAATGAATTCGTAACCCTGCTATACTCTATGTTGCACGGAGACGGGTACGGGAACATATACCGGTACGGGGACGGGAAACGACAGCTTTAAAATTTTAGGGTACGGGTACGACATTTAATATATTAATATTAATAAAATTATTAATATATAAAATAGAGGCAAACCACTAGTGTAAAATATCCTTGCAATTTCATGATCTAATTGGGCTCTAGTATAGATATCAAATGATTTAGCAAGAGTCGAAATTTCAGATTTTCTTTTCCTTGAAAAACTCAAACCTGATTCGGAAGGCAAAGGAACATTTTTTGGCCCTGGATTCTTATTTTTTTCTCTCACACTCTTTTTCCAACCTTGCATATTTTATGGGGAGAGAAAGAATTAAATATGTAAGAGAGAAGAATGTAAGAAGATAGAGAAAGGGGATTGATATTTACAGATAAGAAGAGAAGAAGCGGCTGAATATTAAGTGGGGGACGGGTAATTTAGTCTTTTTGGCCTGAGAAACGTCCCCAAATTAGAGCAGCCATCCCCAGAATTTTGGGGACGTCCCCATGCCATCCCCATGACGTCCCCGTCACGTCCCTGAGACGTCCCCAAACTTCGATACGTGACCCCGGAGGCGTCCCCGTGCAACATAGGTTGTACTTTCTCAGTGGCTTGATTTCACATAACTAACACCCCCATTACATCAATAACCAGAATCAATTAATTAAACCAAACAAAAAAGAAAATAAGAACTTAGTTAAATCTTCACTTTAAACACTCCAAACTCCCCCTAACTAATACCCAAGTCAGTTGTACAGTAGTATACCATTACAAACATGAAATCAATCATAAAAGGTACACACCTAAACCATTCGCACAACCACAACATAGCACACACAATGGGAGAGGGAGTGGGTCGCGATTTGATAGAGAGAGACACAGCAGGGAATAAATGGCGAGGAGAGATAGAGAGAGATGTTGTAAAAGAGAGATTGGGGAGGTTTGATAGATATTTTTTGAGAGAGAAATGAAAGTGTTAGGTCCAATATGTTTGTAGAAGGGGGTTGAATACAAACGGTACTGTTTAATCGAAATTTTTTCGGATAAATTTAATTTATATTTTGACAAATTTGAGCAGAATTAAGTGAAACAAAATTCAAGTTGAATTTAAAATTATATTAACTTGAGGGGTTTGTTACAAATACAGTATAGAATTTATATCTAGTTAATAAAAACAAATTAGAAAATTCGACATGAATTTTTCTAGATTTGTTAATAAAAATCGAGATATAGATTAGGAGTAAAAACTCGCTAATAGTACAAGAGACTCAAGTAAACAAGTTCTATCGGATCAGATATTAAAAATAAGATGAACTTGATTTTCTATGAATTTTTCCAGCTCCTGCAGGTTGTGTTCTTGATGAGAGAGAATAGCTTTTTGTTTCTTGAAGATGATATATTCTGTGTGTTGTTGTGTTCTGGCCGCCTGTCTTGATTTAATATAGTCTTCTGCCTCTTTTCTTTTTCATTTGTACTGCCAAGACAATCGGCAAGACAATCTGTTCTTCCAAGACAATCAGTTTTGTACTGTCAAGACAATCGGCAAGACAATCCAAAACCATCAAGACAATCAACTTGTACTGCCAAGACAATAGGCAATACAATGGGCAAGACAATCAGGTTCCATCAAGACAATCGGCAAGACAATTGAAATTGTCTTGTTTAATAAAATAATTCGGTTAAAATGATTAAGTTGAACAAAATGATTCTGCTGTAAATGAGGAACCACTCGCAGGAAGGGAAGGTGTGCTGCACGCGGGGCATTTTGCGCGGCTTGTCACAGGCGCGTGTTCTGCACGCGTGTTACAGGCGAGTAGAAATTCTTGCCGACAGCCCACGTGATTGCGGTACTTGATTGATTTCTTTTGCTTTTCTTCTTTAACAACCAAGTCGACACAAGCATTTCTATCTTTCGAATTACTGCTTGTGTCTCCCTTTTGCTATTCAACTAATTCAACGTGGTCTTCAATTAATTTAATTAATTAATTTAATCACATAATGATTAATTAATTAATTAATTAAATCAATTTAAATTAATACATTAATTCAGGCTTAATTAACATGACAATTATGAATTAATTTATTAATTAAATCAATTACATAATTATATTAATTAAATGAGAATTAATATAAATCATTCGACAGCTCAATCTTTTTCTCGAACCACTGAAAGTAATAAAGAATTACCACTGAATTTCTGTTGACGCTCGATGCACGGTCTGGTTCATGAGCGACTAAATCCAACGGCTTTTCTTTATTTTTGACTCTATGATTTGGTTCCTTTCTTCTCTTAACATACCAGTCTTGATAGCTTGAACCACTGAAGTTAATGATGAACAACCACTGTTTAATGTTGACACTCGATGCACTATCTGGTTCATGAGTGACTAACCGCAATGACTGTTCTTCATACTTTGACTTTAAAATCTGGTTCCTTTTTTTTTCTCCTCTCTCTATTAATTCTTCTGTACTGTCTCTGTCACTGTTGAAATATCTGTCACTTTAAATGAATCCACTTCTTTAACGAATACTTCACTGAGGCTTGATCAAATGTCTGAACTTCTTTCAAAGTAGTAATTCTTCAAGTCTGTAGATTGACCTGGATCTTTTTCTTCTGATAGATAATACGATCTGAGATTCCTTGTGACAGTCTATATACTATTTACTATTACAATCTTGTTTAAGTTGAGTTGTATCCTCGAAATACAAATAGGCTCCATCATATACCTTTCAATCTCCCCCTATTTATTTGTTAGACAATAACAAGCAAATACCTAGAGGATAACTCAACTAACTCACTTAAACAAGAAAAAGATAAAACTTTTAAGAATTAAATAAATAATACAAAAAAAAATTTCTCTGGTTTAGATTTAACAATTCCAGAATCTTCAGTTGATGAAATGATAGATGATTGTTCCTCTAGCACTGAACTGATCTTCAATAGATAACTCATCTTCATTTCTGATTCTTCATATCTCTGCCTGATAATCCTTCACATCTTACATTGGTGATTATCAGCAGTTCTTGATTTACAATCACTTCCCATTTCTGACACAGCTTTTCTCACTAAAGAAAAATAGATGTTCCTACTATATAGACAATGGTGAATCAATACCATTTCTATAACTTCTGGTGAATTTACTACTCTTCCACTTAGCCTTTATACATAGTACATTGAAAGACTAATAGAATAGTATTGTGATGTAATTCTCCTTATATCTCCCCTTGCTTCTCCATCTAAGGCTCCCCCTTAGTAACTAGACTTGTTTCTCATCCTAAGCACAGTCTTTACTGCTCCCCCTTTCTAATTCACTCTTCTTTTACTTGTACCCCACACTTCTCCCCCTTAGTTGAGTATATCCTACTAAGGTAAGCTTTAAGCTTCAATATATCTTTTTCAATATATCTCTCCCCCTTAGTTGAGGAATCCTCCATTCAACTAATTGACAAAGTAGTTGATACCAAATTGGTACTAATTTATACCAATCGTTAGAGTACATTGAAATCAATTGATTCTTCTGTTAGAAAGGAAGTTTCATTTTCTTCCTCACTGTGAGTGTGTGATAGTGTTTAGTGTACCTCACAAGTTTTTCACTCTTCTCTCCACTCATTTGTGTTGAGTGTCTCACTTCTCTCTATGTTTACACTCTTGCTCACTGGTGTATCACTCATTGCTCCAACATCCTTTAGTGTACCTGCAAAGAAAAATCACCCTAGCCCCTTTAAAAGAGGTCAGTGGTGGTGCAATGGGAGTTCGCAAATCCCAAATCCTCGTTGGACTCGTCATATGAATCTGAGTCATAATCTATAAGTTGCTAATTTTCCCTTTTTAGGGTTTTCAAATTTGAATTCTGAGAAGGTAAATAATGATCTATAAATTTAGCATTGAGATCAAGGTTCCCTTCTAATGTCTGTGAAGACATCACCTTGTTAAACTCATCAGATAAATCTGAATCATAGTCTACAAGTTGCCGATCCGCACCTATGTCAGATCCGTTACCCGCAGGATCCAGATATGTTCCATCTGGGGAGTTAGATAATGATCTTGATGAATTTTGCATTTGAGATCAATATCTTCTCTCGAGGTCTGTGAAGACTCTTAGTTCATTAAAGAACCTTTAACTTATAATCCTAACCGTAAAATGGTTGGATTACAGGTTTCCGTCAATTCATCCTTAGTGTGTGCAATCTCACATGTACATATGAAATATTTTGGTTAGTGTATAAGGTAGTGACTCTCCAACTGAATATCCCACACATCCTTGTTTGTTGCATCAAGTGCAGTTACTCCCTGGTGACCTCTAGTCTGATAGGTTACTTCCATTTAGGGGGTAAAATAGAATGTGTTTGAGTTTGACTGTAGTCTGGGATAAAAGTTGTTGGGTTTACATCCTTATGACTAAACATGTGAGAATAAAAAATTCCATGTAGATGAACCTACATCACAGAATATGAGCAATATAGAGATATAATGCATTTTTAACATTGAAAAGTTTTCTAAGAAAATATTGCATTTTATCTTAAGAGAAATGATATACAGTTGTGATTTCAAAAGATTTAAAATGTAAGCAATCACAGCTGTAGAAAGAGATTTTGAATTTAGGGAAGATATAGATCTTGAGCTGGTTTTACTAAACAAAAACAAGGACAAAAATTCAATTAATAAAAATTAATCGAATTAATGTAAGTTAATGTTTAAACCAATACAAACAAAACTATTTTATCATGCTTTAGGTCCTGTAAGATAGATACCAACTATTAGAAATTGTTAGCACTTGATAGGTCTTGTCTTCCAATTGTTAGATCCTGAAAATCAAACATTAGTTCCTAACCAATTGTATAGACACATACCAATTTGATACCAACATTGGTCAATTGTTAAGTCCTTAACACGAAGATCTGTTAACAGCAATCACAAAACAAAGATTTATACTTAAACTGCAGGTTTTGTGTGTGTTAAGAAGAAGAACAACAAAAGAACCAAATACAGTGACCTATTTGTTAGTTTTGAAAGTATAGCGACTAAACTGTAAAAACTATACATGTAACGGTCCCAAAATCCGGGGTACAGATTTGGGGCCACCAACCACAATCAACATTTTACTAACTAGGATATAAACATAATATCAACTGATAAAACAATAAAACCCCTTAACCAAGATCGCATACAGGTTATGGTATGAAACAAACTATCGAACTACATCATTACAACTCAATCTCAGAATAAAAGAATATTATACAATTCTGTGGATATACAAAACCACTATCTAACTACATATTCAACCACTATTTGACGAAGTCCACAACTCGAACGTCTTTTCTCGCTGCCCGGAGATCAATACTCCCTGTCCATTACTAGGTCTACTAAACTTCACTATTAACTGGAGAAAAACAAACAAAAGCAAGAGTGAGCCAACGATGCTCAGCAAGTGCACAAAGTGATAACAATTTTAATATCGAAACAATTCTGATAACAAAAGAATTTCAACTCATACTGTGAAAGAAACTGTGATAATACTTTTAAATTGCCACGAGGGCAAATACTTCAGCATAAATGAGGTGCAATAGGAACTAGAACGAATAAGAGTTTTGTTCAACCAAAATAAGCATTAAAACTTCAAAGAAACCAGGCTTTAACTATTCAATATTGATACTCGAAAACTCAAGGTCAAATGATATCAATCGATAATGATACTTGGGAATTCAAGGTCAAGCGATGAAAATCAATGTCCACTGGATACTCAATTTATAGATTAGAATTGGATTTTCATTTTGACGCAACGAGTTAAAGTGGATGATCAGTCACACTAAAAGTCCGGATATACTCTCTTGGTATATCCAAATACTTAACTGGATCCATGGCCCATTTTGGCCTAAAACATAATACTCATACTCTGACTGGCGTCCACAGTCCTGGAAACATTTTCATTTAATAAAAACATTTCCAATTCTATCCTTAATACTCAGGTCAGGTGTCGGGACAATCGACTATCCTGTTTCAACCAAACAACTGGAAACTCATGTCCAGAATAATAACTCATGATTAAGAGTTAAGAAGAAGGCAACAACATTTGTTAGTATCGACAAGTTCGATAATAATTGGGGAGGAGATTATGATGAGCAATACTATGAGTTCATATCAAGAAGATAAATGTGAATAATTTGCACTTATGACATCAACAACTTATTTAAAGAGAATTTCACTTGAGTACATGAAAGATATACAATGTAATAAGACTTTTCGACCATCAAACTCTATGTTAAAGCGAAGATATGGTCAATTACTAGACATACTAAAAAGTTTGAGTTTCCATAAACAGATAAAATGATTTAACATTTGTTTGAAAAACAATTCCAACATGGAACAGTTCAGTTCAGTTTAAAAGAAAACATTTTTCTAAATGGGGAATCCATTGATGAAGATATGCTAGAATTGAGAATTTTGCTAGCAGACTTTCATAAGAATTTAAAATCTGGGATTTCCTTTATTTAGGGAGTTCTCAACTCCATTCAACGAAAATAGAAGAAATGGCACTTCAAGGATAGGAAAATGAGCAAAACGGGTTATTTGAATTAAGGGTAGGGGAGGTAATCAACATTACACTTATCTGAAAAGTATATGAGTCATCTATACTTGGCCAAATCATCACATACTATAAATAAGCTAAATTGTATCACTTGAACAATAAGTGAATAGCAAAACACTTGCCTCGATTACGGAGTTCCTGATCCTACTATGGATCCTCGACTCAATTTCACATCAGTCCTTACTTGTAATTTGCTACTTCACATCCATACCCTCGTCGACTTCGCTAACTACCATTTGTTCCAATTTCCACTTGTCCTTGCACTGCTCTCGGACTAGTCTCTTACTCGTACCTTTACAAATTCAAGTACCATTTCAGTATCAAATCAAGCAAACTCTTATTTGCTCTACTCTACCCATACACGTCCTATAACGCTTATACATATATCATAAATAACATATACCTCATATTTGCAAAATAGCGTTAGTATACCCAACTAAGTCAAATAAACACTTAACACAGCTGACCACTTATTACTTAGATATCAACTAGGCAACCACTTCACAACAAATTCATAATATACTTTTAAATCATCAATCAAGTAAATTAAATAGATTTAAAATAGATTTGCAGGGGATTTTTAGAAAATTTCGGCATGAAGTATTCATTTATTGGACTATGGGCACAGCCCCTCAATATCAATTAAAACAATTCAACCCTGCTTTTACAAAAATAAAGCTGCCTCAACTTGCAGCAACATAAAAATAAACAATTTATGAAAAGTACCCGCCCAAACATGCGGCAACTAGCACATACGAAATTTATATTACACTACTACTTACGCTACACCAATGATCGCATTTCTCACGCATTTTAATGATACACGTGACAATCAACCATTGATGTTCGTAAGCCCTAGGGAACAACTCCTAGCACTTACTATTACTTACGCTATATCAAGGATCACACCACTCAAGTATATTAATTATACTCGTGATAGCAAATCATTGATATTCGTAAGCCCGAGGAACTAGTTGAAGAGAATTTCACAAGTCTTTAAATATTGACATTTAAGACTTGTGATCTCATTACAACTCCTCGCAGATAAACACATAATCAAATAATTTTAACAATTAATCTTTGATAAATAACTTATAACACATATAATGTTCAACTTATAACCAATTAACCACTTACAAACCAATACCAAGTAGTTGACATCATGATACTCGACAATTACTCTAACTTGACTTACGGCATTTAGCATATATACGCTTACAATTTAGTCGACCCACATAACTACACGTTATGTGACAATAACAATTGACACTTAGCAATTGACAATTACAATTAACAATTATCAATCATTAAACCCGAATATTTCATCGAACTCGCATTTAATCCCAACATACTATCGAATCCACAATTAATTCAATAATTATAATTAGCAACTAACAATAATAGTCAACCACACGCTCCGAATTAAATTCGAAAACTCAACAATAATCATACTTTACAATATCAATCTAATTACGACAATTAACATTTTGAACTCACCATTTAAATCTAATTAAATTACCATAATCGAATAATTTTATCTAATACGAGAATTAAATAATTACATCGAAAATGAAAATAAATAAATAAATGAATAAAATATTATACCTTTCCGATTTCCAAATTTCCCCAAAATCAAACTCTCTTTTTCTCTCTCTCTCTCTCTCTCTCTCTCTCTCTCTCTCTCTCTCTCTCTCTCTCCCCCACCACTTCCCCTGCTGCTGCGCCGCCCCTTGCCGGAGCCAGCCACCGCGCGCCAACCACCTTCCCTCTCCCCGCGCGCGACCTCCTCCTGCACAATACACACTGCACGACCCACCCACACAAAACACGGACCACACATACTTACATACATACACGTATGTATATATATATATACATATACACATACCCAATTCCTTTCAATCAATCAACCCCCAATTCTTCAAACCCTAATTTCTAATTTCCCCCAATCTCACTTTCTCTCTCCCCGTTTTCTTTTCTGCGTGTGTTTGTTTGTGTTTTGATCCATTGGGCTTGGCCCAATATAATATAACTGCCATACCTTCTATTCGGCCCAATTAAAACACTTATTCGTTTTTAACACCAATAAACAACTCTTATAAATCGAAATTAAATATAATATTCATAAAAATAAACTTTTCATTTTTAAAATAAGGAATATAAAATTACGAGCACACACATATTTTCGAAATATTTTTCGGATAAAAAATGAATTAAATATGAATTTTCAAAGTTTTGATCCTTTAAATACAATAAAACTCTAAAAATCATTTTAAAATACTCAAGCATCCAAATTAATCCATCCAATAATTTTTAAAACTCAATAAATATATAAAGATAATATTACAAAAGATTTCATGATTTTTAATTCCTCCGATAATTTTATAAAATTTACAGAGGATAAAAAATGTATGATTTAAATATTTTAAATCCTCAAAAATACAAATAAAAAATACACCGACCTTCACAGTTTACACAAATCATCATATAATCACACAACATAACTTCACACATATTCCATTTTCCAACAATACTCACATAATAATATTCATAATTTATATAAAATAAATAATTCGAAATTTGAAATTTTCTAGGGCGTTATAATACAAACTATTTATATACACATGAAAAATAATATACATAATACTAATATTAAATAAAAACTAAAAATAAAATAAAATTCAAATTAAACTAAACAAAGAAGAAAATTTTGAATTAACAAAAAAATAATAAAACTATACATAAATTAATAATTTACAAAATTTTGACATAATAATATACAAACAAATTTTTATTTTTATTAATTTTTATTTTTATATTTTATATTTTTTTTATATTTTTTTAAATTCAAAAATAACTGTATTAATAATATTTACAGAATATTAAAGATAAAAGATAATAATTTCAAAAATATCTACAACAATATAACTAAATAGAAAATATAAAATACTAAAAATACCATAGGTTGTCCTTTTGACGGAATTAACACATTAATAACAGAAAGACAAACATTACAAAATATTGAATAAAATATTAACTATTTACATAAACATTTGTAGCAAATTAATAAATCTATATATATTTTCGAATAAAATAACTTTCTTATCAGAAAATTATTTTGAAAGAAAATATGATTTATTAAAAGATCACAAATATTCATAAGGAACTTTCAACAAAAATAGATTTCTCACTAATTTCCACTTGTAAAATTTGAGAAAAATATTTTTAGAGAAAATAAAATTATTCTAAAATTAAAAGAAGTAAGTAGGAAAATATTAAGAAGATAATGACAATGATTTAAGAATTAACAAGCAAGATTATAAGTTGATAAAATAATTATACAAGTGATTTAAATCAACAAATATTCACAAAATAATCACTTGTAAATTATTAAATATCAAACCTCAGATATTAACTAGTTTAGTTACTAGGACTGTTTAACATACCCAATTCATCAACAATTCTTGTGAATGTGGATTCGTCAAGAGACTTAGTAAAAATATCTGCTGTTTGGTCTTCCGTGGGTACAGAAAGTAACTCCACGATCCATTCATGACATGCTCTCTAATAAAATGATACCTGATGTCGATGTGCTTAGTTCTCATATGCTGCACAGGATTATTGGAGATTGCTATGGCACTTGTATGATCACATAATATAGGAATATTATCCAGTACAAAGCCATAGTCTCTCAGCTGATTCCTAATCCACAAGATTTGAGCACAACAGCTTCCAGTAGCTATATATTCAGCTTCGGCTGTTGAGCTAGAAACTGTTTATTGTTTCTTGCTGTACCAGGAAACCAATCCGTCACCTAGGAATTGACAACTCCCGGAGGTGCTTTTTCTGTCTACAACACTTCCTGTATAATCTGAATTTGTATATCCAACAAGATTAAAACCAGATACTTTAGGGTACCAAATACCTAAGTTAGGTGTACCCTTAAGATATCTCAAGATTCATTTAACAGGAATGAGATGCACATCTCTAGGATCAGCTTGGAACCTTGCACACAAGCATGTAGCATACATAATATCTGGTCTACTTGCAGTAAGGTAAAGTAATGAGCCTATAATACCTCTGTAGCTTGTGACATCTACCTTGGCAGAATTTTTACATGCTCCAAACTTGACAGCTGTAGATGATGGTGCCTTTGCTGAAGATGAGTCCTCCATTTGATATTTCTTGAGGAGCTCTCTGGCATACTTGGATTGACAAATAAATATTCCATATGTCCATTGACTTACTTGTAATCCAAGAAAGAACTTCAGTTCACTCATCATGCTCATCTCAAATTTACACTGCATTAGCTTAGCAAATTTCTTGCACAAAAGATCATTAGTAGACCCGAATATAATATCTTCCACATAGACTTGGACTAATATTGTATCATTCTTATGTTTCTTTGAAAAGAGAGTTTTGTCTGTGACACCTCTAACGAAACCATTTTCAAGTAAAAATTCAGAGAGAGTGTCGTAGCATTTTCTTGGCGCTTGCTTAAGACCATAGATAGCCTTGAAGAGAACGTAGACATAATCCAATAGATCTGGATCTTCAAAGCCAGGGGGCTGTTCTACATACACCTCTTCATCCAGCTTACCATTCAGAAAAGCACTCTTGACATCCATTTGATAAACTTTGAAGTTTGAAAATGCTGTGAATGCCAAGAATATTCTGATGGCCTCAAGTCTTGCCACTAGTGCATAGATTTCATCATAATCAATTCCTTCAGTTTGATAATAACCTTTAGCAACCAGTCTTGCCTTATTCTTCATCACTTTGCCATCTTCATCAAGTTTGTTTCTGAATACCCATCTAGTGCCTACTACTGTTCTGTTTGTAGGTCTGGGTACCAGCTTCCATACTTCTTGTTGTTTGAATTGATTGAGTTCATCTTGCATCGCAATCACCCAATCAGGATCAGAAAAAGCTTCTTCTATTTTCTTAGGTTCCATTTCAGATAGAAACCCTGAATAATTACATTGATTTTGGATAGCTCTTCTAGTTTCTACACCAACATCTGGATCACCAATGATTAGCTCAAAAGGATGAGCTCTATTCCAAACAGTCTGTCTGGGAAGATTTAATCTTGATGATTCGCCTTGTTCTTCATTGTGATGTTGAGTATGACTAGTTGATCCCTCATTAACTCCCCCTGAGTTGTTGCCAGGTTGACTAGATGAATGTTCAGGAGTGTCAGTGGTATCTCCAATATTATCATTGTTTCCACCACCATTACCCTGATCATCCTCATCATTATCATTGTTATCATTAGCATCAGCAAAAACATCAGGTGGATTGTCATCATCTGAATCTGGATCTATCATATCCTCAAAAGATAGCTTTTTAGATGAAACTTCAGTTTGGATACTAGGGAGTTTAGTGTCATCAAATGTTACATTGACACTTTCAATCACAGTCTGTTGATCAATCACGTACACCCTGTAAGCTCTTCTTGTATAACCAATAAAAATTGTTTCATGTGCTTTGGTCTCAAATTTTCCACCTTGTTCATCTCCTTCTTTAAGCACAAAACATTTCGCCCCAAATACATGAAAGTATTTGAGTGTTGGTTTCTTTTCAGTAATAGCTTCATAAGGTGTCTTCATCAAGTCTTTATTGATAAGAGTTCGATTCTGGGTATAGCAAGCAGTGTTGACAGCTTCAGCCTTGATTCACTTAACATAGTACGTGCAGCTTCAATCAAAGTTCTATTCTTTCTTTCTACTACCCCATTTTGTTGAAGAGTTCTTGGAACTGAGTACTGTCTGGTTATACCCTTCTCAGTGTAGAAATCATTCTGAACTGCATTCTTGAATTCAGTTCCATTATCTGACCTTATAGCTCTCACTGGATATTTAGAATCCAGCTCAATTACCTTGATGTGATCAATCACCAGTTGTGGAGTCTCATCTTTAGAATTTAGGAACAGGACCCATGTGTATTTTGAAAAATCATCAACAATCACAAGAGCATATCTTTTCTTTGACATTGACATCACATTAACTGGACCAAACAAATCCATGTGAAGTAGTTGTAAAGGTTCAGTTATTGAAGATATGTCAGTGCTCCTGTGAGTTGCCCTTTTTAACTTGCCTTTTTGACATGCATCACATAGTCCTTCCTGTGTAAATTCCATAGAAGGTAAACCTCTCACCAACTCTCTCTTGACCAGAGAGTTCATCATCTTGAAATTTAGGTGAGAAAGTTTCTTGTACCATAGCCAACTTTCATTTGTGGATGCTTTAGAATAGAAGCAATTGATTTCTTCAGTGCTTCCAGTGTTCATATTGGCTACGTACAAGTTTCCTTTTCTGACTCCTGTAAGAGATGGTTGTTCACTTCTCTTGTGTGAAATCAGACAATTCTTCTTGTTAAAGTAGACTTCAAATCCCTTATCACAGAACTGACTGATACTGAGCAAATTATGCTCAAGTCCTTTTACAAAGGACACTTTCTCAAGGATAACATTTACAGCTTCAAGTCTGCCGTATCCATTAGTTCTACCTTTGCTGTTATCTCCAAAGGTAACTACTGGGCCGGCCTTCTCCACCACATTTGTCAGCAGGGTTCTGTCTCCAGTCATATGCCTTGAACATCCACTGTCCAAGATCCAGGTTACTCGATCAACCTGTTCAACACCCTGCAATGACAAACGGATTAAACCTTCTTTGGAACCCAAATTTGATTGGGTCCAGAGTATTTAATGTATTGGTCTTTGTCAGGCAAAACAACATTTTTAACCTTGACACCAATTTTACCATTAGTCAATAAACATTTTACCCTATAAACAGATTTGACAATCTTTTGTTTCAATTTAGGTATCCATGTTTGTTTAGTAACAATATCATTGACTGGACATTTGACTTTGTAAACAGCCTTCATAAAACTTTGTTTAGGCTTTGGTACAAATGTCTCTCTCCTAACATAAGGAGGACTAGCAGTCTTTGATCTAACATTATTCCTGTTCATATGTTGTCGAGGAGCAGTCTTATTATCACATGCATGATTACCATTAAAGTAAGCAGACATCACATTAAAAGCACAAGACATACAGTTGAGAACACCACATGCCTTATGATTAGAATCAATGATAGGCATGGTACTCATGTCAGACATGTTATTATTCTGCTTCAACTTATTACCACCTAATCCAGTCTTAGAAGAACTAGCTAGTTGTTTCAACAACCTTGACTGGCACTTTAGGTACATCTTTCTTGGATGAAACATTCTTTGGATTAACGTCCTTAACAGATTTAGCCTTAACAAAGACTGTGCCATTTGCACTGTCCTCATTTCTCATTTCTTCCTGGATAACCATAGAAAGAATATCTGGTGGTCCAGCATCAGATTGTTTAAATAGAGGTTCTTTAACATTCTTGAGCACATGTGGTATTCCCCTTTCTTTAGCATTAACAAGGTTAGGGGAATTTATGCCCAATGATCCAACAGCTTCATTGTAGCCATACCCTATACATGTTGTTCGTTCTACGGATTGTTTGTTAAAAAACTCTTTTGAAACTTTAACAGAATTATAACAAGCCCTGACCTATGTTTCAAGTTCAGTAATTCTAGCCATTTGTTTGCCTACAACTTCTAGAATGGATTTCTCCTTTTTATGAAGCATTACTATTTCATCTCTTTGTTGATCTTGATTAATATTGTTATGCCGAATACACACTTATAATCAACTAAGTATGAGAGAATAACAATAAGTTCTTTAAAAGCTTCAAAAACTGTTTTCAATTAACTTATCTCTGAGTGATGTAAAATATCACAGAGAGCTGCTTAGGTTACAAGTGAAATATATTGTATTACACGATCGATACCCTTCTAGGGTTAACCTAACTGTATTTATAAGATATACAGCTACATACAATCGATAATTGATTCGCCTATAAATCAACTATACAAATGTTATCAATTATGATTGCTACACATCTCCTAAGTCAACTCAATCTATTTAACAGCTATCCAATCTATAAAGATATTGCTTCCATAATTATCTTCAATTAATCTTTAATCACCGTTGACTGGAGACGCGCTTCCTCTAGACAGAGTTTAACTAAACTCTGTCGAGCTTCCAATGTCAGCGTATAGCAAACTCTGTCAAGCTTCCAACTGTCAGAGTTTAACTAAACTCTGACTGCTTCCTGTTTCAAGTTAAACTCTGTTTTTCCCTATAAAACTTAAACACTGATATTAACCATATCAATTATATTTAACAATCTCCCCCAAAGTGTTGTTTCCTGGTGGTGGTTGAGGGTATTGGTTTAAATTCTGCCTAAGTAGATCCATATACCGGCCCATGGGGTCTCCGCCCTGGTTCTCCCCTTCCTGCTCTACTTCAGTTTCTCCACCCTCTATTTCCCCCTCAAAGTCTTCAGAGTACATGGGTTCATCCTCTGCTCCATACTGGGAATCTTCTTGCTCATTATAGTCCTGATCTTGTTCTTCACTACTTTCATGGTTTTCCTCGTGTTGGTTGTGACTCTCTTGGTCAGTAGATTCACGGGGGTTAGCCCTAGTGCCCATTCGTCTTGGAGGCATTTTACTGAAAATTTGGAAAATTTTACATTAGGTTCACTTACCTGTTTTAAAGGATTTTTTTTCCTTGCACAATTCGTTACATGATTGGATTTAGTATCCCACAGTTTTATATCTCATGGCAACTTAATCGAAAACAGTACATATGCTAATAAATTCGTGACCACATCCCAACAAAATTGAAATAACTGAAAGGGAAACAAATATATACCAGGTACCGAAAAGGTACAACATCCGAGTTACATCGATAGTTTAAAGTACAACCACCCTAACAACAAGTCAAAAGTGAAATACGCTGTCTATCTGTCTAGTCTGCTAAAAGGGAAAATAAGTACAATGAAACCATCCCTACAAAAGCCGGCACTACTATGTCCGTACATGACTATCACTACATCTGAAATCAGCCGCCACGATGAAACATCATCCGAACCCTCCCCATGGCGATGCGGAAAATCTCCTCGGCATCTACTCTATCTACCCTACCATGCCCATCAGTAGGCAACTGTCGCACCCTCATCCGAGCCCTCAGCTCGATGCGGGTCACAGCCCTATACCCAACCCTGTCACTGATAGTCCTCCGGCCCTGCAACCTCATCCGGGCGGCTCTCTCCGCTGCTAGCTCCCTCCTAGACTCTGCCAACCTGGCATCCGCCACTGACAACTCTCTATAAAGCCCGTTCACAATCACGTTTTGAACACATACTGGGACTCCTCCTATCGGGACATGAGGTGGGGTGGATGGCTCAGCTAGAGCGGCAGTCTCTGTCTGCTGGGGCTCTGGGGTAATCTCCTCAAACTCGTCAGGAAATGGGCTCACAGGTAGTGGTGGTGGGGTAGGGGCTCTCTCAACAGAGAGGGGTGGCACTCGTAGTCCGGAACTCCCTACTGTATCCTCCACTGGCTCAATCTTATCTACAATCTGTCCAACAACAGCAGCCATGACCTGCTCAGTGGTCATATCAGTATCCTCCTCCATGGTCCTAATCTCAGATACAACCCAAAAATCCTCATCCTCAGCAACTAACTCAGCATCCTGTCCTGTCTGGATCCCCTCCGGGTCCTCCTCCCCCTCAGTCTCAACAACATCTGTGTCAGCATCAACCTGGGCCTCCTCAGGGTCCTCCTCCTCAGACTCGATCACCTCAGTATCAGCATCAACCTGGACCTCCTCAGCGTCCTCCTCCTCAGGCTCAGTATCCTCCTCAGGCAAGTGCTCATAGTACGGGTCCCTAGTCCGGAACATATCCTCATCATGCTGTCTCGCAGCTGCATCCTAGGCCGACATGTCGCTCGCCTACACATGATGAACTATGTTACTATCATGATACTTAAAATGTTCCCGTAAGGGTTTTAAGTGAACCTGGCAAGGGTTCTTATTATATCATTGAATTTATTATTATATAACGTCGTATCATCTATTGGGATATATAACTCTCGCTCTGATACCATCTCTGTAACACCCCCAGATCCGGGGTCCGTGATTGGGTCGTTACTGTCTCATAACTTATACACAATACTTGACTTGAATCCAAAATCAATAAGTAACATGTTATGACCCCACAATAATATCCACTCACACACACAGTTATGGTCCCAGAGATGAAATTGAAATAAGTCTTACATTAAAGGGTTTACGAATAAACGTTATTACAATCCCAAAAGGATAACATCATAAGTTTAAAAGTTTTGCCGTTGATTACATTAATTATACATATAGTTAAACAGGAAACAAAAGCTGTCTAACTATGCTACCTCAGCAAGTGCGCCTGACGCGAGCCATCTGTCCTAGCTGTTGTTGTGATATAATATGAACAAAGCAAGGGTGAGCGAAAGCCCACCAACAATAATATAACTGAACAGTGATACATATATACAGCAGTTCAAAATATCCTTTGAAATCATATGCCATGCATTAATGAAGTTATTGCCAGTATAATATAAAGGATGAAGTTACCAGGCAACTCAAAGTATTTGTTTGTAGAAATATCTGCTACATCAAAAGTAAGCGAGATATTCTCATTGTCATTAAAAAGAGGAACTTGCAAGAAAAGATTGCAATTCCAGTTATGAACACTTTTCCAGCTCTGCCAACAGTAATCATGTGGCAGGAAATAAATAAGTTTGGATGATGAACCAATGATGGAGTATTCACCGCACCCGCTGTTCCAATCTTGATGATCAGTCGAGATCGTACAGCTTAAATTAGATTTACTACCGGTAGAAGGAAGAACTGACGGATTTACTTGTCTGCCGCCTTACTAGCTCTCCCCGGCCAACGGTTGGGCAAAAGGGGATGGACTGGCGCTACTCGACCTCTTACACGACTCCTAGTTCAAATAGAATTCATGATTCTGAATGTAACGTTCGCCCCCCTTTCCCCAAGTATAATACTTGTTGATAAGACTTTACAAAGTAGTCGTATCTAGTTGGAAAGGAAAATTCACCAATAACTTCCAAGCTATTGCTTGGTAACGAATATCAACTTGTTCCAACAATCTTACCCCTCGAAAGATGAGAAGGTAAACAACGACTTAATAAGTCAATAGCACCCGAGTTGCGAGTGAAGAGAATACTTATGACCGGGAAGTCGACAAGATAAATAACATTTTCCAAGTAAGGTTCCCTTATTATTAGGGAGATAGACTCAAAGAAGAATGATGTGTGAGAACCTTTCTTGAGACAAGATTAATAATAATATGACTCCGAAATATTTTTCGTAATAATCGAAGAAGATAAAACTTATTGAGGTTATTCTGAGTATGGAATAAATATTCAGAGAATATTTATTGAATTAAAAATATTTAAAGAATATTTAGGAATATGCAAGAATATCTTTAATCAGAGTATTTTTCAAAATAATCCCTGAAGAAATATCAGGAGAATATTTATTGAATAAATAATTATTTAAATGAATATTCAAATTAATAGGACCTGAAAGGAATATTTAAGATAATATTCATAATTAATTAGGAATTTAAATGAATATTCAAAAAGTAATATTCATTTAATGAAGAATATTCTAAATGAATATCAAGTAATATTCATTTAGTAATCCAAGCCTTAAAGGATTATTCGAGATAATATTCGATAAATAAATCAAGCTTCAGATGAATATTAAAATAATATTCATCAAATAATTAATATCTTAAATGAATATTCAAAAGTAATATTTATTTAATAAAATAATATTCTAAATGATTATCCAAATAATATTCATTTAGTAGTCTCATCTTTAGAAGAATATTCAAAATAATAATCGATAATCAATTCGACTCTGAAAGAATATTAAAAAATATTATTCGTCGAATGATTACGTTCAAATAATTATTTGAAGTAAGGATCATTAAATAAATAATCTCGAACGAATATTCAATTAATATTCGTCGCCCGAATAAGGGAAAATATTTACTTAAATATTTTCCTCCGAGTTAACCTCGATATATCAAGAAATATTGACTCCCGATCTATATTTGATGAATAAGATATATACACCCTTCTCTGAGGGTCTTACAATAACCGGCTTATAATTGATACGTTAGCTATCTAATTTATAAGCCAATAAACAATCAGGGAACAAGCATAATGATATATTTTGAAAGTAGGCATGCATGCTGTGGCATATGTATAACAAAAAACATATATATATATATATATATATACATATATATATATATATATATATATATATATATATATTCAATCATAACAACAGACTAAAAGAAGGGAATTGAAACTTGCCTGGTAGTCGAGTACGGTAAGGGGTAGTGGTAGCGGGTTCCGGGTCAGCTTGGTGATCTATAAATAGCCAAGGCATTCGGGATTAATCACTTAACATCTTAAAATTTTAGTTATACTTAAATCGAAACACGTTCTCGAGTTATCTCGTTATGCCCCTTTTTTTGGATTCCTTTTATCATCGATCCGACCCGACATTCGTTCGTTAATACGACATGTCACTGTACTTACACTTGGGACATACTTAAGTCATACAAGTTCTAAGGTCGATCGTTACGAACCAATATTATACTCCGAGTTTTATCGCCCATTTTCTAAGTGTTGTACCGAAGTTAAAATCGAGTCGTCTTTTAGGGGTTCATTCGCGTTTAACCTCGACTCGAATATTTTTAATAAATTGAAAAATGATCCTTTTGACATACGGTTTTCTTTCACACCTTCCTTCTTACCTCTAGTATTTATTTACCAAGATTAGTCGTGACTTTACATATTTTATCGGGGTTCAATTTTAAGTACGAATACTTGTTTACGGTTTCGAACTACTTTTACGAATTTTATCATAACTCCTAAACCGTAAGTCCGTTTCACATGATCTTTATATCAAAACGAAGCTTATAACATAACCTATCCTATCATGGCAGAAAAGGTTTCTGGACAGTAGAGTCTTTATATGAAAAATGGCACACAAAACATGATATTGTAAAATCGGGCATTATAACGACTATGTTTACGCGTTTTCCAAAGTTTTTACACTTTACTACGATCTAACCAAGATCAATTCAACCATCCAAACACATAATAATCATCATGACTAGTCTAATCAACAACTCATCTTAACCATTACATGTTCATAAACCAAATCATAATCATAACAACTACTAACATGGATCTAAGCTTATAATAACATACTAATCACTAAATCATCCATAAATCTCATAAGATCTTAAAATAACACCAAGGGTTTTCAAGTATTATACCTTCCTTAGAGTGTTTACTAGCCTCACTAAGCTTTGTATGGTCCTTAGGTGTGCTTAAGCTTGCTATATCATCCATGAAAACAAGAAAAAAAACAAGTTAGTTCATAAGAAACACTATTCATGCTCCTCTTTCTTATTTTTTTGAAAATGCAAACAAAGGAATTTGGAGCTAAGATTTTGAGGAGATTAGTTTTATGAAATATAAGACTCACCATAATTATTTCAAGAACAAACAATGGTGGGAAGGTGGATTTTGGTTTTGGAATTATTGGATGGGCCGAATGGGTGTTCTTGGAGAGGGGGTTTTTTGCTTGGTTTGTTTGGTTTGCTCTCATCCACTTTGATGCATTATTGGAATAATATCTTGATAAATTGACTTTAATAAAGTGGAGATGTATTGGATGATAGAAATTGCATGCCAAGTGTTGATCTTTGGATGGTTATAAGCTAACTAGTTGGTTTGTTTTGCTAAGTACTTGTTCAATCTCCAAGTGTCTAGTTACTTAGCCCACTTGGTTGCTAGATATTTATCTAGTAGCTTGTGCATGACTCTTGCTTCCTATGCTTGTTTATTTGTTCGTTTATTGCTTAATTCGCTAATCGTTCGAGGGAATAACTCAATCGTTTCTAGTTAGGGTTTTACCGGGAATCCTCTTAATATTTCTATAATCATTCTTACTTCTTTTCTATAATATCGGATTCCAACTTTCTCGAATCTTATCAAATAAGTCCCTAAATCGTTCCGTATCTTGAGAATCTCGGGAAAATTAAAGTGCCATTTTTCAGAATCCGACAGCTTTTACATACACTCTTTTTCCCTTCGGATCAATAATACGAACTCAGAATTTCGTTCCGGGTACTTCTATATAGAATCGTCTAATAATATTCTCAATTACACCAAAATCACTATTCATCCTTATTCTTTACTTATTCGTTTAGGGTTGTACAATTGTCCCTGACCTCTCTTGATCGTTCCTTAACCTTTTTATGGAACCCCTGGATTAATCGTTATCGATCTGGATGACATGAGAATATTCTCCTGCTTGGAATTGTCATATCTTATTCCCCTAGGAGATAGATTATTCTTACCTAAGTTGTCAATCATTAGAATTCTTCAAGACATAGAAATAATAAAGTCGAATTCCATTCGTTCTTTCAAAATATCAACTATTGCATTGTAGCCGTAGCCACTATTCATTCTTACATCATTAAATAAATAAAAGTTTTAATTCTACCCAAAATCTGGGTTCTTATAGTCTCCCTCCTTAAAAGGATTCCGTCCCGGAATCAGTTTGAAAACAAGTGGGGGTACTTCTCTTGCATTGCGCTTTCAAGTTCCCAGGTTGATTCTTCTACATTGTTGTTCTGCCACAAAACTCTGACTAGCTGAATGACCTTGTTTCGGAGCACTTGTTCTTTCCGGTCTATGATTTCCACAGGTTGCTCTACATAGGTCATGTCTGGTTGCATGTCCACTTGCTCATACTCCACTATATGCTTAGCATCCGGATTGTACTTCCTCAGCATCGAAACATGGAACACATTGTGCACCTGCTGTAGATTCGGGGGCAATGCCAGCTCATAAGCTAGTTCTCCAATCCGTCTCAAGATCTCAAATGGTCCAATGTATCTGGGACTCAGCTTTCCTTTCTTCCCAAATCTCATTAAACCTTTCCAAGGTGACACTTTCAAGAACACTAGGTCCCCTACTTCGTATTCTTTGCCTTTCCGAGCTAAGTCGGCATATTTATTTTGTCGATCCCGGGCTGCTACCAACCGTCCTCTGATTAGATCTACTGCATCTTTAGTCTGTTGGACCACTTCGGGCCCGAGCATCTTTCGCTCTCCAACTTCATCCCAATACAAGGGAGATCGACATTTTCTTCCATAAAGGGCCTCATAAGGTGGCATCCCAATGCTTGAATGATAACTGTTGTTGTAGGAGAACTCAATCAAGGGTAAGTGATCATCCCAATTTCCTTTGAAGTCTATCGCGCAGGCTCTCAACATATCCTCTAGCGTTTGGATGGTCCTTTCACTTTGCCCATCTGTCTGGGGGTGGTAGGCTATGCTCATGTTCAGCCGGGTCCCTACACATTCTTGAAAACTTCTCCAAAACCTGGAGTTAAATCTAGGATCTCGATCGGATACTATTGCGACTGGGACTTCATGTCGTACCACTATCTCTTTTAAGTAGATATCCACTAGTCTGTCGACCGTGTATCTTTCGTTGATCGGGAGAAAGTGAGCTGACTTCGTCAGTCGATCTACAATTACCCATATGGCGTCATGATTAGCCTTGGTCCTTGGTAAACCTACTACGAAATCCATGGCTATGTGTTCCCATTTCCATTCTGGAATCTCTAAGGGATGTAAACGTCCACTGGGTCTCTGGTGCTCTGCCTTCACTCGCTGGCAGGTCAAACACCTGCTTACCCACTCTATTACATCCTTTTTCATATTGGGCCACCAGTAGTACTCCTTCAAATCTCTGTACATCTTGGTACTACCGGGGTGAACTGAGTACCTCGAGCTATGGGCCTCGTGTAAAATCTCATCCTTTAGTTCCTGCACATTTGGAACCCAAATCCGGTACGTATACCTCATGATTCCCTCTTTATCCTTGTCACACTTGATTTCTTCCCCAGTCATTACCTCTTCTACTGAGTTTGCTTCTTCTTCCATTATCCGTTCTTGGCATAATCTAATCTTTTCCAGCAATGGAGGTTGAATTCTAATTTCCATAAATTTCTCTTGACTCTCTCCTGGTATCCTGACCTCGATTTCCAATCTCTCGAGGTCCCTAATCAACTCTTTCTCGGAAGCAATCATCTTGAGCTTCTCTTTCCTACTAAGGGCGTCAGCCACTACATTGGCTTTGCCCGGGTGATAGCGGATTTCACAGTCGCAATCCTTGATTAACTCTAACCATCTCCTCTGGCGCATGTTAAGCTCTTTCTGAGTGAAAATGTACTTGAGGCTCTTATGGTCAGTGTAAATCTCACACTTTTCCCCATACAAGTAGTGTCTCCAAATCTTTAAAGCGAAGACTATGGCTGCTAGTTCTAGATCATGCGTGGGATATCTGACCTCATAATCCTTCAATTGCCTAGACGCATATGCTATTACCTTGTCGTGCTGCATAAGCACGCATCCCAGTCCTTTATGCGAGGCATCACTGTAAATCACGAAATCTCCTTTTCCATCAGGTAATGCCAGCACTGGGGATGTCACCAACCTCTTCTTTAACTCTTGGAAACTCTTCTCGCATTTTTCAGTCCATTCAAATTTCTCGGTTTTACGGGTAAGTCGAGTTAATGGAGCCGCGATTTTCGCAAAGTCTTGGACAAATCTCCTGTAATATCCGTCCAGTCCGATGAAACTCCTCACCTCGGTTGGAGTAGTTGGCCGTTCCCAGTTTGAAACTGCTTCTATCTTAGAGGGGTCAACCAACACTCCTTCTCTATTGATCACGTGCCCTAAGAATTGTACTTCATTTTTCCAAAACTCACACTTGGAGAACTAGGCATATAACTGCTCCTTCCAGAGTATTTCTAAGGTTATCCTTAAATGTTCAGCGTGTTCTGCCTCTGTCTTTGAGTAGATGAGAATATCATCAATGAAGACTATCACGAATTGGTCCAAATATTCTTTGAACACTCTATTCATAGGTCCATGAAGGCTGCTGGGGCGTTGGTCAATCTAAATGACATTACCAAGAACTCATAATGTCCATATCTGGTACGGAATGCAGTCTTCGGGATATCTTCAGGTTTAATCTTCAGTTGATGATATCCCGTTCTCAGGTCAATCTTAGAGAAGTATTCAGCGCCTCTTAGCTGGTCAAACAAATCGTCTATCCTGGGTAATGGAAACTTATTCTTTATGGTTAGCTTGTTCAATTCTCTGTAGTCGATGCATAACCTAATACTCCCATCCTTTTTCTTAACAATCAACACTGGTGCGCCCCAAGGCTACACACTGGGCCTTATCATGCCCTTATCCAACAATTCCTGCAACTGTTTAGCTAGCTCCTTCATTTCTACTGGGGCCAATCGGTACGGGGCCTTTGAAACCGGCGCTGTCCCCAGGGCTAACTCGATGGCAAAATCAATTACCCTATCAGGTGGTAGTCTGGGAAGATCTTGTGGGAACACGTCCTCGAACTCATTAACTACCAGAATGTCTTGCAATCTTGGCGCTTCCTTCTGAATGTCTATGACGTAAGCTAAATAAGCCTCGTTCCCTTTTCGTAACAATCTTTGGTTTGCGCTGTGGTCAGAATTTTCTCGGTCTGTTGCATCCCCTTAAACACTATTTCTTTCTTCCCTGGGTTTTTAAACTTAACCTTTTTCCCTTTACAATCTATTTACGCATTATTGCGAGAAAACCAATCCATACCCAAAATGACATCGAATTCCCCTAGCTTAAAAGGAATTAAATCGACATAGATGGATCGTCCTCCTATTTCTAGCTTACAATCGGGGTGAATTTGATTAACCGGTACGATTTCCTGATTAGCAATTTCTACTTGTAAGGAATCTCTTAGTTGCTGGGTTTTAAGTTTCAATTTATGCGAAAAATCTCTAGATATAAAAGACTTAGTTGCTCCTGAATCAAATAAGACATTTTCACTGACTGAATTGAGAGAAAATGTACCTGCTATCACATCCGTGTCCCTCACGGCATCTTGTACTGACATATTAAAAGTCCTAGAAGTTGGTGGCCTATTTGAGGCAGCCTTGCTTGCCCCTGATGCTGCTGGTTTGTTCCTTGGGCAATCCTTCCTCATGTGCCCTCGTTGTCCGCACTGGAAACAGGTTGTGCTGTTAGGGATGACCGTGGTGCAAGAGGTAGCATAGTGCCCAGCTCGCCCACACTTATAACAGTTTATCTGCTTCAGGTTGCACACCCCAGAATGCCTCTTCCCACAAGTAGCACACAATGGTAATGGAGGTCGAGAAGGGTTGGAACGGGTCATTCTTGATTGATGGCCGCCCTGGCTCACACTTACACTCGCAGATGGTTTAAACCCTACGTTCCTCCCAGGTAGGGAAACCGCTCCTCGATTAAACTTGGTTGGGGGTTTTCCTCCAGCGGATCCTCCGCCCATACTAACATGCTTTCTCTTTATCCCCCCTTTCTCTCTCTCTCTGCATCTGATCACTACCAGCCTCCACAATGGTTGCCTTCTGCACCAAGGTGGCATAATCTGTAATCTCTAAAACGGCCACTCTGTTCTGAATCCATTGCTTCAGCCCCTGCTGAAACCTGTTAGCTTTCTTTTCTTCTGTGTCTACAAGCTCTGGCACAAATCTCGACAGCTCAGTAAATTTGGCCTCATAGTCAGCTACTGACATATTGTTCTGTTTCAGTTCCAAAAACTTAAGTTCCATCTGAGTTTTCATGAACTTCGGGAAGTACTTCTCCAGGAATAATTGTTTGAACCTTTCCCAGGCTACAACAGCATCAGTCTCCATGTTCTTCTTGGCTTCCCACCAATAATTGGCCTCTCCCTTTAGTAGGTAAGTAGCAAAAACAGCCTTCTGAGCCTCATTGATACTCAGAATCTCGAAAGATTTTTCCATTTCCTTGATCCACGCCCTCGCCTCAACGGGATCAGCCGATCCGTGGAACTCTGGGGGCTTAAGGGACTTAAAGGCCCTAAAGGAATTTGCCACTGTAGTGTTGTTTCCTGGTGGTGGTTGAGGGTATTGGTTTAAATTCTGCCTAAGTAGATCCATAAACTGGCCCATGGGGTCTCCGCCCTGGTTCTCCCCTTCCTGCTCTACTTCAGTTTCTCCACCCTCTATTTCCCCCTCAAAGTCTTCAGAGTACATGGGTTCATCCTCTGCTCCATACTGGGAATCTTCTTGCTCATTATAGTCCTGATCTTGTTCTTTACTACTTTCATGGTTTTCCTCATGTTGGTTGTGACTCTCTTGGTCAGTAGATTCACGGGGGTTAGCCCTAGTGCCCATTCGTCTTGGAGACATTTACTGAAAATTTGGAAAATTTTACATTAGGTTCACTTACCTGTTTTAAAGGATTTTTTTTCCTTGCACAATTCGTTACATGATTGGATTTAGTATCCCACAGTTTTATATCTCATGGCAACTTAATCGAAAATAGTACATATGCTAATAAATTCGTGACCACATCCCAACAAAAATGAAATAACTGAAAGGGAAACAAATATATACCAGGTACCGAAAAGGTACAAAATCCGAGTTACATCGATAGTTTAAAGTACAACCACCCTAACAACAACAACAAGTCAAAAGTGAAATACGCTATCTATCTGTCTAGTCTTCTAAAAGGGAAAATAAGTACAATGAAACCATCCCTACAAAAGCCGGCACTACTATGTCCGTACATGACTAGACAACTAGACTACTGTATCACTAAATCTGAAATCAGCCGCCACGTTGAAACATCATCCGAACCCTCCCCATGGCGATGCGGAAAATCTCCTCGGCATCTGCTTTGTCTACCCTACCATGCCCATCAGTAGGCAACTGTCGCACCCTCATCCGAGCCCTCAGCTCGATGCGGGTCACAGCCCTATACCCAACCCTGTCACTGATAGTCCTCCGGCCCTGCAACCTCATCCGGGCGGCTCTCTCCGCTGCTAGCTCCCTCTTAGACTCTGCCAACCTGGCATCCGCCACTGACAACTCTCTATAAAGCCCGTTCACAATCAAGTTGTGAACACATACTGGGACTCCTCCTATCGGGACATGAGGTGGGGTGGATGGCTCAGCTAGAGCGGCAGTCTCTGTCTGCTGGGGCTCTGGGGTAGCTCCTCAAACTCGTCAGGAAATGGGTTCACATGTAGTGGTGGTGGGGTAGGGGCTCTCTCAACAGAGAGGGGTGGCACTCGTAGTCCGGAACTCCCTATTGTATCCTCCACTGGCCCAACCTCATCTCCAGTCTGTCCAACAACAGCAGCCATGACCTGCTCAGTAGTCATATCAGTATCCTCCTCCATGGTCCTAATCTCAGATACAACCGAATAATCCTCATCCTCAGCAACTAACTCAGCATCCTGTCCTGTCTGGATCCCCTCCGGGTCCTCCCCCCTTCAGTCTCAACAACATCTGTGTCAGCATCAACCTGGACCTCCTCAGGGTCCTCCTCCTCAGACTCGATCACCTCAGTATCAACATCAACCTGGACCTCCTCAGTGTCCTCCTCCTCAGGCTCAGTATCCTCCTCAGGCAAGTGCTCACAGTACGGGTCCCTAGTCCGGAACATATCCTCATCATGCTGTCTCGCAGCTGCCTCCTGGGCCGACATGTCGCTCGCCTACACAAGACGAACTATGTTACTATCATGATACTTAAAAAGTTTCCATAAGGGTTTTAGGTGAACCTGGCAAGGGTTCTTATTATATTATTGAATTTATTATTATATAACGTCGTATCATCTCTTGGGATATATAACTCTCGCTCTGATACCATCTCTGTAACACCCCCAGATCCGGGGTCCAGGATCGGGTCGTTATTGTCTCATAACTTATACACAATACTTGACTTGAATCCAAAATCAATAAGTAACATGTTATGACCCCACAATAATATCCACTCACACACACAGTTATAGTCCCAGAGATGAAATTGAAATAAGTCTTACACTAAAGGGTTTACGAATAAACGTTATTACAATCCCAAAAGGATAACATCATAAGTTTAAAAGTTTTGTCGTTGATTACATTAATTATACATATAGTTAAATAGGAAACAAAAGCTGTCTAACTATGCTACCTCAGCAATGGCGGCTAGCATCTCAGCGGGGAGTCCGGTGGGTCGGGTAACCCGCTTGCGCCGAGTGCGCCTGACGCGAGCCATCTGTCTTAGCTGTTGTTGTGACATAATATGAACAAAGCAAGGGTGAGCGAAAGCCCACCAACAATAATATAACTGAACAGTGATACATATATACAGCAGTTCAAAATATCCTTTGAAATCATATGCCATGCATTAATGAAGTTATTGCCAGTATAATATAAAGGATGAAGTTACCAGGCAACTCAAAGTATTTGTTTGTAGAAATATCTGCTACATCAAAAGTAAGCGAGATATTCTCATTGTCATTAAAAAGAGGAACTTGCAAGAAAAGATTGCAATTCCAGTTATGAACACTTTTCCAGCTCTGCCAACAGTAATCATGTGGCAGGAAATAAATAAGTTTGGATGATGAACCAATGATGGAGTATTCACCGCTCCCGCTGTTCCAATCTTGATGATCAGTCGAGATCGTACAGCTCAAATTAGATTTACTACCGGTAGAAGGAAGAACTGACGGCTTTACTTGTCTACCGCCTTACTAGCTCTCCCCGGCCAACGGTTGGGCCAAAGGGGATGGACCGGCGCTACTCGACCTCTTACACGACTCCTAGTTCAAATAGAATTCATGATTCTGAATGTAACGTTCGCCCCCCTTTCCCCAAGTATAATACTTGTTGATAAGACTCTATAAAGTAGTCGTATCTAGTTGGAAAGGAAAATTCACCAATAACTTCCAAGCTACTGCTTGGTAACGAATATCAACTTGTTCCAACAATCTTACCCCTCGAAAGATGAGAAGGTAAACAACGACTTAATAAGTCAATAGCACCCGAGTTGCGAGTGAAGAGAATACTTTATGACCGGGAAGTCGACAAGATAAATAACATTTTCCAAGTAAGGTTCCCTTATTATTAGGGAGATAGACTCAAAGAAGAATGATGTCTGAGAACCTTTCTTGATACAAGATTAATAACAATATGACTCCGAAATATTTTTCGTAATAATCGAAGAAGATAAAACTTATTGAGGTTATTCTAAGTATGGAATAAATATTCAGAGAATATTTATTGAATTAAAAATATTTAAAGAATATTTAGGAATATGCAAGAATATCTTTAATCAGAGTATTTTTCAAAATAATCCCTGAAGAAATATCAGGAGAATATTTATTGAATAAATAATTATTTAAATGAATATTCAAAATAATATTCATTAATTAATAAGACCTGAAAGGAATATTTAAGATAATATTCATAATTAATTAGGAATTTAAATGAATATTCAAAAAGCAATATTCATTTAATGAAGAATATTCTAAATGAATATCAAGTAATATTCATTTAGTAATCCAAGCCTTAAAGGATTATTCGAGATAATATTCGATAAATAAATCAAGCTTCAGATGAATATTAAAATAATATTCATCAAGTAATTAATATCTTAAATGAATATTCAAAAGTAATATTTATTTAATAAAATAATATTCTAAATGAATATCCAAATAATATTCAATTAGTAGTCTCATCTTTAGAAGAATATTCAAAATAATAATCGATAATCAATTCGACTCTGAAAGAATATTGAAAAATATTATTCGTCGAATGATTACGTTCAAATAATTATTTGAATAAGGATCATTAAATAAATAATCTCGAACGAATATTCAATTAATATTCGTCGCCCGAATAAGGGAAAATATTTACTTAAATATTTTCCTCCGATGTAACCTCGATATATCAAGAAATATTGACTCCCGGTCTATATTTGATGAATAAGATATATACACCCTTCTCTGAGGGTCTTACAATAACCGGCTTATAATTGATACGTTAGCTATCTAATTTATAAGCCAATAAACAATCAGGGAACAAGCATAATGATATATTTTGAAAGTAGGCATGCATGCTGTGGCATATGTATAACAGAAAACATATATATATATATATATATATATATATATATATATATATATATACATACACATATTCAATCACAACAACAGACTAAAAGAAGGGAATTGAAACTTGCCCGGTAGTCGAGTACGGTAAGGGGTAGTGGTAGCGGGTCCCGGGTCAGCTTGGTGATCTATAAATAGCCAAGGCATTCGGGATTAATCACTTAACAACTTAAAAGTTTAGTTATACTTAAATCGAAACACGTTCTCGAGTTATCTCGTTATGCCCCTTTTTGTGGATTCCTTTTATCATCGATCCGACCCGACATTCGTTCGTTAATACGCATGTCACTGTACTTACACTTGGGACATACTTAAGTCATACAAGTTCTAAGGTCGATCGTTACGAACCAATATTATACTCCGAGTTTTATCGTCCGTTATCTAAGTGTTGTACCGAAGTTAAAATCGAGTCGTCTTTTAGGGGTTCATTCGCGTTTAACCTCGACTCGAATATTTTTAATAAATCGAAAAACAATCCTTTTGATATACGGTTTTCTTTCACACCTTCCTTCTTACCTCTAGTATTTATTTACCAAGATTAGTCGTGACTTTACATATTTTATCGGGGTTCAATTTTAAGTACGAATACTTGTTTACGGTTTCGAACTACTTTTACGAATTTTATCATAACTCCTAAACAGTAAGTCCGTTTCACATGATCTTTATATCAAAACGAAGCTTATAACATAACCTATCCTATCATGGCAGAAAAGGTTTCTGGACAGTAGAGTCTTTATATGAAAAATGGCACACAAAACATGATATTGTAAAATCGGGCATTATAACGGCTATTTTTACGCGTTTTCCAAAGTTTTTACACTTTACTACGATCTAACCAAGATCAATTCAACCATCCAAACACATAATAATCATCATGACTAGTCTAATCAACAACTCATCTTAACCATTACATGGTTCATAAACCAAATCAAGTATTATACCTTCCTTAGAGTTTTTACTAGCCTCACTAAACTTTGTATGGTCCTTAGGTGTGCTTAAGCTTGCTATATCATCCATGAAAACAAGAAAAAAAATAAGTTAGTTCATACGAAACACTATCCATGCTCCTCTTTCTTGATTTTTTTGAAAATGCAAACAAAGGAATTTGGAGCTAAGATTTTGAGGAGATTAGTTTTATGAAATATAAGACTCACCATAATTATTTCAAGAACAAACAATGGTGGGAAGGTGGATTTTGGTTTTGGAATTAATGGATGGGCAGAATGGGTGTTCTTGGAGGGGGGGTTTTGCTTTGTTTGCTCTCATCCACTTTGATGTATTATTGGAATAATATCTTGATAAAGTGACTTTAATAAATTGGTGATGTATTGGATGATGGAAATTGCATGCCAAGTGTTGATCTTTGGATGGTTATAAGCTAACTAGTTGGTTTGTTTTGCTAAGTACTTGTTCAATCTCTAAGTGTCTAGTTACTTAGCCCACTTGGTTGCTAGATATTTATCTAGTAGCTTGTGCATGACTCTTGCTTCCTCTGCTTGTTTCTTTGTTCGTTTATTGCTTAATTCGCTAATCGTTGGAGGGAATAACTCAATCGTTTCTAGTTAGGGTTTTACCGGGAATCCTCTTAATATTTCTATAATCATTCTTACTTCTTTTCTATAATCTCGGATTCCAACTTTCTCGAATTTATCAAATAAGTCCCTAAATCGTTCCGTATCTTGAGAATCTCGGGAAAATTAAAGTGCTGTTTTTCAGGATCCGACAGCTTTTACGTACACTCTTTTTCCCTCCGGATCAATAATACGAACTCAGAATTTCGTTCCGGGTACTTCTATATAGCGTCCTCTAATAATATTCTCAATTACACCAAAATCACTATTCATCCTTATTCTTTACTTATTCGTTTAGGGTTGTACAATTGTCCCTGACCTCTCTTGATCGTTCCTTAACCTTTTTATAGAACCCCTGGATTAATCGTTATCGATCTGGATGACATGAGAATATTCTCCTGCTTGGAATTGTCATATCTTATTCCCCTAGGAGATAGATTATTCTTACCTAAGTTGTCAATCATTAGAATTCTTCAAGACATAGAAATAATAAAGTCGAATTCCATTCGTTCTTTCAAAATATCAACTATTACATTGTAGCCGTAGCCACTATTCATTCTTACATCATTAAATAAATAAAAGTTTTAATTCTACCCAAAATCTGGGTTCTTACATTGTGAGTAATTAAAAGGACATGAATATGTGCAAGTTGATTTAGTTTGCATGCTTTGAATATAAGTAGGTGCATTAGAGAGATTTTTGCTTGGGATTGAGTATGTTTTTCCACCAAGTAAGCTGTTGAGCCTTATTGCATATTTGTTGCAATTTATTCGTTTGCTTGAGTGTCCACGGATTGTTTGCATTGCTCAGTTGTTTGAGGTCTTTCTTGAAATGCATGACATTATTTGACGATTAAAATGATAAAGGCATTTAGGAATAACCGCATATTTTCCCATATTACAACACCATATTTACATGATCAATTAGTTAACCCGTTGAGCTTAATCCTATTTTTTCGGTGACATACCACATTACTTGCCTAGACCTTTTTCTTGTATTTGCCTTACATTAATTTGAACCCACATTGTCAAAGGCTAGTAGAGTGCTTAAGGGAGTAATAAGGTGTGCAAGGAGGGGTTTATTGTTGGTCATAATTTTGGGGGAAATATTGAACATTGGGTTTGGTTGTTTACTTGATAGTCGGCATGTGTAATAAAATCATGGGATCATTGTTATTGTGTATATTTTTGTTCTTGTTATATTTAGCTCTTGAAAAAAGAAAAAAATAGAAAAAAAACAGAAAAAAAAGAAGAAAAAAGAAAAAAAATATATTATGAGAGCATATTTGTGTTTGTTGTGATCCTACTTTAGTCGATTAGTCGACCGTTTTTTGTTGGAAGAAAAATAGTAAAATTATGTGTGGGGGGGAAGTAGGGTGTTGTGTATAATTCATTATAGTTCCTACTAGCTTTTGACACTTCACCTGTTTTGGCTTATTTGACATACCTTGTCCCTAGCCCCGTTACAACCCAATTAAAGAACTTTTGATTATCGTCATTGATGTATGTTGTGTTAAGAGTTAGATTGATACCAATTGTCAAGCATGCTTATGATTTTGTTGGAATTTAGTGATACACTTACCCTTGTTCTTGAGTGAATATTCATTTGTGAGTGGATTGTGAGTGTTTGCTTGTTTTTGCGTATGAGATCCCGAGTTTTGTCTCAAAGATGTACTCTTGTAGGCTTAGCATGGTCACTAACTTATTCTTACACTTGACATGGACTTTTGAGAGCTTATGCATGTTCATTGAGTAGACTATGTGAATGTTTGCACTTTCGACACCAAGACATCGCATTATTACTTTGATTCTTAAGTTGAAATGACATGAGAGGATTTGAAGGCGTGGTAATGTATTAGTAGTAAATCATTTGCATTTTCATAATAGTTGCATTCATGCATTGCATTGTGTTTGCATTGTTTAGTCAAATGGATTTTGTGGGTACATTCACTATAGGCCCTCACGAGACCTTACTCGTCCACTACGGCTGCCTAGGGGTTTAAAGGGTTTGTTGCATATGCCAAATGCAACCGTGATCACCTACGGAAGTGGTACTAGTTAGTGTTAGTTGTTTATGCTTGAGGACAAGCATCGGTTTAAGTTTGGGGGTGTGATAAGTGTATTTTATATCCACTTAAAGCATTCCATATCGGCTTAAATTGATTACTTGGCCTCAAGTATGTGGTGTGTTTAAAGTGTTTTCATTGAGTTTTGCAGAGCTAAGAGAGTTGGAGGTTAATTTGATTAAAATTCGGATTTTCCGGGTCGGCTGCGCAGTCTACACTGTTTTGGCCATATCTGGAGTTCTACAAGTCCGATTCTGACGATCTTACAGCTCACGCGAAGAGGAGAAGATTTTCTGCAAAAGTAAACAGTGACCAGGGTGCGCTGCAGCCTGGAGAGCGCGCTGTGGTGCGGTGTCTTTGCTGGAAATTCCGAATTTTTATCCTGAAAATTCTGATTCACTGTTTGGGCCATATCTTGAGTTCTATAAGTCCGTTTTAGACGATCTTACAGTCCACGCGAAGATAACGGAATTCTCTTTCATTCTAAAGTGGTTCAGATGTCCAAATACAACTGGAACGGCCCAGAAATACTGAAGAAAAGTCAGTTACGAATTTTCCTTCAAAACCGAATCAGTTTAGGAAACGTATTATGTGCCGAACTGCAAAAATTCACTTTGACAAGGAAATTGCTATAATTCTGTTGAGTATTGAATACAGTAAAAGAATACAGAGGGGGGGTGAATGGATTCTTGAACTTTTCTTTGTTCTTGAATCTTTGCAACAAGATATGTGTTTAGTGTGTGAGATATGTAAGTGTAGATAACAGAGACAAACACAACACAATATCACTTTAATCTAATATTTTATTAGATAAAGATTTTGCTACAATCTGTGAATACAAATGGTAGTATTCTCAGCTTCGTTTTTCTTAGAGAGATATTTCTTGTGATGTATCTTGAAAAACTTTTCTGCTAAGGAAGTGAGGCTGTATCCTTATAGACATGGATACACCTACTTACTACAAATAAGGTAGGTAAAACAAACTACTTTCCAGTATGTCTATCTTATTTGAGTAAGAGTCCAAACGGCTACAAATTTGACTTTGCAAAGCCTGTTCAGATCCACTTCTTTAGCTCCTTGTCCCTTTGTCTTATCTCTCCAAGCTTCTTTGTAGGCTTTCCAATACGCTTTATAGTACATAGTCAAATAAAGCGTCTTGGCTTGTTGCAGGTTTCTGACTTGTTCAATTCTTCAGTATTTTGTCTCCAAGAATGTATTCGAGAAGTGGCTAAGTGATTGATTCGGGAACTCGAATTGACTTAATCGATAACTCTGAGTTCTCGAATAGTGTTATATTGACATATCGAATCACTTCTCGAATAGCTCTTTTCTCTGGGACTCCTTGAGATATCGAATAGAGCATTTTGACATATCGAATCCCTGAGATGTCGAATAACTTCTTTAGTCCTTGAGATATCGAATAGATCATTGACTTGTTGACTTTTAGAGAACTCGAATGATGCTTTGACTTGTTGACTCCATGAGTTCTCGAATAGAGTAATAGACATATCGAATCTCTGAGATATCGAATGAGATATCGAACAGTGTATTCAGAGATATCGAATAGTGTCTTCTGAGATATCGAATCTCTGACTTCTCGAATGCTAGACTTCTCGAATAGACAAATGTACTTCTCGAATTGGTACTTAGGCAAATTCTTCTTTTCTTCAAATCCCAACTATGATTATTTGGCAGTCTTTATCTCCTTGCTTGAGGCATGAACCTTGGAACTTCTTTCAAGCATTATTCTTGACTTTATAAGTGCAGTAACACAACTAGAATTTGATGCCTATTACAAGTACAGAACAAATAGAAACTCTACAACTAGAGGTTCCCTCAGTTAAGAGGTCATGTAGGTAATGCATAGCATTACACATACTTAGGCTTGTTATTAGATGTATTCAGGCATGCCTTTGTGACTAACAATCTCCCCCAAATTGTGAGTAAGACCCTTAGTCACAATTTCATGTCTGATAACAAGCCTAACATACATAAAGATAAAACTTGACAGTACATGTATGAATTTTGATTAGCAATGTGGATAGAACTACAGGGTGAGTAATCTTACAGCCTATGATGAAGTACTAGCCATTGTCATTTGTTTCCCTTTCCATAGCTTTGGCTTGCAAATCATCATATGCTTTCTGTCTTCTTTCTTTCTCCTTCCTTGTATTCTCATCCATAGCATTTATTATTTCTGCCATAGCATCCAATTCTTCAAGCAAAATTGAGTCTTTGAAATCTTCAAGTACTGGTTTCAGAATGTTTGCAGGATAGTGGTTGAGTAGATTCATTCTGATGTGGACCTGATCCCCATTTCTCCTCCTATACTTCACCACATAAGGGGTTAAACTGAACTCTACACAATCCCTTTGCCCTTAGCTTTTCTGCTTCAATCTCCAGTCTCTCAATTTCTTTCTCCCTTGCTAGCCATTTCTCAAGACACTCTTTTCTGATTTTCTCCTTATGATCTCTCTTCATCTTCACAAAATCAATTAGCTCCAGCTTCCATACTCTTTCCACTTTATCTTCTGAGCTCAACAATGCAATTCTTCTTTCTATGTCATGTAGTTTGCCCCAGTGTTGACATCCTCCTTGTTTGAATTTCTCCTCCCTTTCATCAGTATATTTGATCTCAAGGCAGTTATCAACAATGGCAACATGATAGATTCTTTGAGCTTGTAAGAATTGCAGTTGGTCTTCATCAAAATCTTCATCTAGTGGTTGGAGTTTTAAGCCTGGATAGATTGTCAGAGTCCTTGACTTTGATAGCTTTGGTTTCCTTGCAGCTTGTTTGAATTTGATCCTTTTGACATGGTTGCCTGGCAGTAACATGTGACCTTTGTTTGTGGACCATTGTAGTATTCCATTAGCAGTATGCTTTTTGAAATGTACAGATGGTTTCTTGACTTGAATCTTCTTCTCTTCTTGATGTGGTAAAATAGTTGCAGAAGCCATGGGATTAGATTTTGATAGGTCATTACTAATAGCATTCACCCTAGACTTAGAGTCTTGTGCTGTGGTGAGATTACTGCTAGCAATGCCTAAGGCTTGCTTTTTTCCATTCTTCCTCTCATAGACTTTGCCTTGGTCTTCATCCTTCTTATCCTTGCTGTCTTTCTTCTTCTTCTTATCCTCATCCCCCTTATCACTCCTGTGATGACTTCTCCTCCCATCACTCTTGTCTTCATCTTCATCATCCTTATTCCTCCTTGGCTTGGCCATTTCTGGAATTACACCAGTTGCAATGTATGATCTGAGAATGTGCAGTGCCTCTATCTCTTCAGCAGTACTTGTCCCCTTCTTCTTTTGCAGTAGATCAATGATGGCAATAATGAGTCTGTGATTTCGAGAAGTGAGATCATTGGGAATGACCAATTGTTTAATCTCTTCAATTGTGGTGCCAGACTGATAGATGATGGTCCATGGCTTCTTAATCACTTCTGGCAGCCTTGAAGGTTGGCCATTCCTCAAGTCATCATACAGACTCTTATTGTTTTCATTTACATTCCTCTTCTCTATGAGCTCTATCAGTGCATCTATCTCTGAATGTTTCAAGGCATGTAGAGTTTTGTAGGTTAGATGCCAGATTCTGGATTTTGCTACCATCATTACTTCCTTGAGCCATGAGCTATCAACTTTTCTAGGTACCACAGTGAAGTAATCGATCTGATCCTTCAAGCTCCTTAGATACAATTGAGTGTCACCAGCCTGTTCTTTTGAGACTTTCAGAAACTCCAAGAATGCATCATCATGATAAACATTTGAGGTTGCAATTTCTTGTAGCTTGGCCTCAGTGACCACCTTCACTTCTACAGGCTTGGCACTTTTAGATATGGAGAGTGAAGGTTTATCAGATGGCATACTCCCTGCAACCACTGTGGTTGTGATAGTTTGCTTTTGACCACTGGAAGTAGTGATGTGCACAGTTGGTAGAGTGACAACTGGCAGAGAAGTAGGAGGCTCATCAACTTTGTCTTTTCCTTTGCCAGGCACATGAATTAGAGATTTTGAAGTTCTTTGATGAGCACCTTCAGTGATTTTGATGCCCTTTACTGGTGGTTTCTCCCCCTTTGTATTTGAGTTCCTTGATGTCCTCTTCTCCCCCTTAGGCTTGTTGTCAGGCACAGAGGCTTTAGTATTGACCTTTGGGGTTGAAGATTCTTCAGGTAGAGGGAGACCCATGTGCTTCATCATTGCAGACAACATTGATTGTTGATGCAGAAGAACATCAGCTGTGGTGGTCGCTTGAGTGTTCAACTGCTCAGTTAGAGTTTGTACCTTGTCTGTAAGATGAGCATTGGACTGAGTGAGAGTAGCTACCTCCTTTTCAAGTGCATCTACCTTACTGAATAATGCATTAGATTTGAAGCCAGACAGGGATTGTTCTTTAAGTCTCTGCACTTCAAATCTAGACAGCTCATGCACAGGAACCTCAGTTACCAGCTTGTCTCCATATTGATTTGCAAAGAGTGTCCTAAGCATGGCATTGGCATCTGTAGTCTGATCGGATAGAATTTGAAATTTGCTTCCTAGACCTGTGACTGTATCTTTAAGGAGAGCTAGACTATTATCCATCTTGGTGCAGGTGGTGTTGCAGTGTCTGATATCTTTGACCACACTGTCTAGTTGAGGAAATTTGGCATCAAAGGCCCTCTTTATCTCTTCTACTGAAGTGGCTGTCTTGTCACTTACTTTGTTGACTTCAGTTTTGACTCCCTTGCCAAGATAGTGTGCAGCCTTGAGAAAACCCTTGTAGGAATCATTGACAGCTTCATACACTTCACTAGGGGACAGGGATTTTGCATTTGAACCCAGTGAAGTGATGTATTCCTCTCTAAGATATTGAAGTGCTTCACTGAGAGTTACATCATACTTTCCTTGCATCCAGGCATCTACATTGCCATCTCTCTCAGCATCATCAATAATCTTGGCCTTCTGCATCTCCACATCATCCCTATGGCATAGTAGGATGGCTTCATAATCTGGATTTGAGATGTTAGAGGTGATAAGGTTCTGGGCTATTTTGACAAACTCAGGAATTTGATCCACAACATAGCTTTGGAGAGCTTAAATGGACATTTGTGGTGGAGCAGACCCTGATCCTGAAGCACTGTCATGTTGCACAGGCTTCAGCTATTGGGACAAAAAGTGAGAGCTAGAGCTAGGCAAGCTAGACTCCTCAGTTACAGATGCAACTTCTATAACCGGATGAAAAGACTCTGCTACTGTTGTCTCCACAGAAGTGGGATGAGTTACAACAGTAGTTGACACAGGCACAGAGTCTCTAGTTAAAACTAGTGAATCCTCTGTGTTTGTGATGGTGTCATTAGGAGATGCCCCAGCATGCATTCCCTGACCATCTAAATGTGGTACCTGGGTGGTGAGCAAGGTGTCATGCACCAAGTCACTTGAATCCATTGGCTCATCAAGAGAAAAGAATTCTTGATGATCAATGCTTTGCTCCTCAATTGCTTGAGTTGCAGGCTCCAAAGAAATATGAGTGGTAGATTCTGGAAGAGAAGTGTGTTTTAGATTAGATTTTGGCAACTCCCCCTGAGAGATAGAGGGAGTTTCAATTGTGATGTGCTCTCCACTCAGTGTTGTGCTAGCCTTATCACTCCCATGTGCTGACTCTGTACAAGTAGGTGCATTGGGGAGAATGCTTGATTATATAGATGCACCCTGTTGAGAGGATACACCTAGTGAGCTGTTTGCCCCTGATTTTACAACTTCAGCCATTTGGGTGACTGAAGAGGTGGTTTTAGACTTCTTCTTCTTCTTTGGCCTTAGTAAGGGTGACTCAGGTTCTTTACTTGCTATGCCTAATTCTACAGCCAAGGCTGCTTCAGTTAAGATTTTTAAAGGTTCAGAAGCAACCTGTTTTCTCTTCTTTTTACTAACATCACCCTTTTGAGAGGATGATGCAGTTGTCTCTGTGTTTGGTAAAGTGTTTGGCTGAGAGGGTTGGTTAGCAGGCCCTGGGTTAGCATTTTGCTCTACATGCTTGGGCCTAGCTAACTCAGATATTGAGGCACATATTGGCATGTTGTGGGGGTAAGTCCTAAATAAACTCTCCATAAGGGGAGTTATTTTGAGCCTTACATCCACATCATTCCTAGTCTCCAAGCTACCAAAAATGAGTTTGGTCATGGATTTCGGATAGCCTATTCTATTTTTGTCTAACCTAGGCAATTCAATCAATTTAACTGTTAGGCCGAATACACAATTAATAATCAACTTTGTATGAGAGATTAACAAGTAAAAGCGTTTATGCACTTAAAAACTTCTTGTATTTCGAACCCTCTTCGTGATGTAAAATATCACAAAGAGCTGCTAGGTTACAATAAAGATAATTCGTTATCGATACCCTTCTAGGGTTAACCTATCTGTATTTATATAACATACAGCTACGATACAATCTCTAATTGATATTCCTAATAATCAGCTATACATTGATATCAATTACAGATTGTCACACGTCTCCTATGTCAACTCGATCTCTTTGATAGCTATCCAATCTTCAAAGATATCGCTTCCATAATTAATCTTTAATCACTGTTGAACAGTAGACGCGCTTCCTCCAGACAGAATTTAACAAACTCTGTCGAGCTTCCACCTGTCAGAGTTTAACTAAACTCTGACTGCTTCCAGCTAAACTCTGATAACTCCCTGTAACACTTAAACACTGATTAAAACACATCAATTATATTTAACAATCTCCCCCAACTTGTTCATTAGCAAAAATGTACAAGTTAATGACAGTAATTGATGATGTCAAAACAAATAGACAAATACAGTGTTTATACAGATTCAGAGTTTAAGCTTCTACTTAATAAAAACTATAGAGAATAAGAAAATTCTTACAGAACTTAATCTCTAATCATTTCAAGATCTGGCATGGTTCTGAGATAATCAATCAGCAATCTTCTTTCTGCATTTTCAAGTTCAATCTTCATTGCTTCTTTGATTTTTCTGAGTTGAGGATCACTTTCATCTGTTTGGTAAATAGCAGCCCTAAGATCATAAATCTTGTTCCTTCTCATTTCATTACCCAGTCTGATAAATCTAACTTTTTCTGCCTGTGTATTGAAATCAAGTACTGTGATTCCCAAATCAGTTTGTAACTTTGCAGTACCTTTCTTCATTTCAATGAGATTGCCTTGGTAATCCCTGTACTTAGGAATATATCTGCTATTGTATTTCTGTCCTCTAATTGCCAGATTCTGAGTCATTTTCTGTCTGAGTACATTAGCAACTGACTGAGTCCTTCGACTATTCACCTTGAGAAGATATAGAACATACTCTAGTTCTTCCCAACATTTCAAGCCAATATCATCCTCACCAACTTTGAATACAGTTCCATCAGCCATGAAGTATAAAAGAAAATCCTTGTCTAAACTCTTCTGATGAACTAACTGCACTGATTCCAGTCTGTCCAAACTCTCTTGAGGAACACCACGACCTGGAACAGCCAGTGAAGAAGGATCTCTAGGACCAGTATATTGCCTTCTGTCTCTATGTGAACCTAGTCCACCCTTATTATTACCAACCTTGCCAGATAGAGCTTTTCCATCAGAAATATTCATTGAGACTCCAGATAACACATTTGGATCAGAAATTGTTCCTTTTCCAAAAACAGATTTCAACTGTGAAGAGTGTAAAGGTGTGATCATTGCTTGTGCTGCAACAGAAGTTGTAACTTTCTTCTGTGAACTTTCACCTTCAATACCTTTTAGCTTAAGTTTAGCCTCTGCTGCAATTTCTTCCTTTGAGAACCGAGAACTTTGACTAACAACAGTCTTTTCTCTGATCACAACACCTTTAACAACAGGTCTAGGAACTTTTCCTCTTTGTACCTTATCAGACTTTAAATCTTTAAGATGTTTTTCTTGTAAACTCTTTTCCTCAGCTTCAATGTCCTCAATCGTAACTCCTTCCTCATTTTCTTCAATGAACAGCTTAGCAGCCAATTCTTCATCAGTTTGTGGATTAGAAGATAACAACAAACTCTTGGTCCTTGAAGTACCTTGAGTATCAGTATTTCTCCCAACAGACTGTGATTTTGATGACTTGCTATTTCTCAGAGTTTGAATCTCTTCAGCCTTTTTCTTTCCTTTGTTACTTGCCCCTCCATCTCCAACACTATCCCTTCTGATAACTCTCTCCCCCTTTTTGACATCATCAGGCATAAGGATAGAAGTAATTAACTCCAGGGAGGTAGCAATAGAATCAATTTTAGCAGATAAATCAGACTGATTCTCTTCAACTTTAGCCAGCCTGGCAAAGAGATTATCTTGAGATTTAGAGAATTTTGTAGTCACTAGTTTCGAATCTCTTTCCATCTTCATCTCTCTAGCTACAACCTCAGTTCGCAAAGCAGTGATTGCCAAATTAGTATCATCAAATCGTCTATCCAGAGTTTTAACTTGAACTATAGTTGCTTTCAAGCAAGAAAGAATCTCTGGATTTGAGATAGTATCAGCACTTTGCTCAACAAACTTAGCTGCTCTTCCTGGTGGAAAAATACAATCTTCTTTGTACCATTCAGCAGCATACTTGGCAAATTGTGCTCTCTCAACTTCATGAGAAGTACAAGGTTGAGGAAAAGGTGTATGTTTATCATCAGTTTGTACTGGTGCACTCAGAGAAGTATCAGAGTTTGCACTACTGTCACCTTCAGCTTCAACACTTGTAGCTTTAACTGGTTCATCTTCAGCCATAGGTTTAGCAATATCTTCTGTAGGCTTATCAAGATTTTCTTCTTGTTGCTCAGGATCAGCAACAGGCATTGAATGAGAAGTGACTTTGGTTGCCTGATCAATTTCTTCACCTTCTTCAACAGTGTGGTGAGCATCAGATATTATCTCAGTATGAGATGCCACAGCTTCAGAAGGAACAGCTGTAGGTTGATCAGCTACACCAATATCAGAGATAGGATCAGAGAATGGCATAAATGAACCAGGAACATCATTTATTGGAGAAACACCATCTCTTGCATCCTCTTCTGCAGGCATTTTGTCCTCTGCAGGCATTACATCCTCTGCAGGTATTGCATCCTCTGCAGGTATTGCATCTTTCTCAACCTCAACAGGAGGTATTTGCTGTGAAGCAACCTCTGGAGCTTCAATATCTTCATCCACAGAATCAGAGACTATCAGTTTTCTTCGTCTCGCTAGAGGTATATTATCTGAATCCTCTTCACTAGATGGTGACTTAGGCATGTTTGCTCGAGCTTTCATTCTTTTCCCCCTTCTAGTGTAAACAGCTTTAGGAGACTTCCGTTTTGATGTTCTTTGTGTCTCCTCCGCCTGCTTCAGACTTGCATGTCGTTCAGCAATTGCTTTCTTAACTCTTTGTAATTTAGACTTTGATTTTGATGGAGATTGTGGCGAATCAGAGTTTGCTGACCGAGCAGGTGATTCAGTGTTTGGTTCTGGTTGAGGTTCCTGGTGTGGTTCAGGTTGTTGTGGTTCTTGTTCAGGTTCATCTTGTTGTGGTGCATCTTGTTGTGGTTCCTGTTGATCTTGTTGTGGTTCAGGTTGTTGTGGTTCTTGTGGTTGATTTAGAAAATTTCGTAGAGCAAGAGGCATGACAAAAACAGGAAGATTTTCTTTACCAACATCCTTGTTAGTCATATCAGAGAATATGCGCTTATTGACTCTAAAAGAATCAATTTCATCAGTTTCAGCAATTTCGAGACCAGGTACACATGCATTGAACAACATTTGACAAAAACGAGCATAATAGACAGTGGTAGACTCTGACAATTTATCACCTAAGCTCATCAAAACATGTCGACCAAAATCAAAATTAGTACCATATAGCAGAGAATACCCCATTTGAAGACTGTCTATTGGAATGGCATCCCAGTTTGTGACTTTCTTCTGGAACGTCCTCATTATGCAATCAAAGAAGAAATTCCATTCTTTTCTGAGATTTGGTCTCTTTATACTGCCGAGCTTGTCAAGAGATTCCATGTAACCTATCTCTTGTAGCATCTCTCTCAGATAAGTTTCATTAACGAGAGTATAAGAAGTATGTGTATCAAACCCCAATGTATCTCGTACAGTCTGTGGAGTAATTACATAATCTTGGTCTTCGTAAGTAAAGATAATGGTAGGAGTTCCACTCTCTCCTCCATCCTCATAAACTGAATTCTGCCAGAATGTAGCAATTTGAGACGCAGAAAGAGTAGCAGGTCCAGTCAGAGCTTGTCCAATCTCTGAATCCCTCAAAAAGTTCTGCATGAGATGAAACGATTCTGGAACGCGTTGATGATAGAGTGGAGCTTCATAGTTGTTAGGAACAAACCGTAAACCAAGAGCAGTAAATGCTTTAGATGCCATTGAGTTAAGAAATTTGCAAGAATTTCCAAAAGATATGTATGTAGAAAAGGTGTTTGCGTGAGTGCCCAAGAGAAAAATAAGAAAACTGTGAGAGTAAGAATAAAGCAAAATCGTTTGGACACAAAAGTGATTAAATTAATGAAAAACTCAATCTCTTATGTAACAAACACTCAATCAGTTCCTTGATTAATGTGTAGTGGGACACGATAATAGGTAAGTGGGACACATTAAGGGCGAGTGGGTCATGTGCACCTATTTTTAAAAAGAGTATATTAAAAATTAAAACATTAAAATATTTGATTTTAACAAAAATCAAATAATACTCTTTTAAAAATATCTGGACCCAAGTAAAATCAGAATTTGAAGCGTTTACCTGTTGCCTTTAATAACCAGAATACGAAGCGATTAAGGACTTCGTTCTTACCCATCTCTATTTAAGGCCTAGAGACTTGCTCAGATTATGTCATTAAACCTTTAACCTTTCAGTCTCCCCTGTAAAATCACAAACCCTTCAAACCAAATACTATTGAAAAACAATGGCTAACCTTACCATCAAAGAAAAGAACCTTCATCTTGTCGAGAATAGAGACATCTTCAGCTATACGCGTGAAGAGTTTGAAGCATTTGAGTGGGAAAGGCAGCTTGAGACGCTGTGGCTGCAAATGGATGCTGGTCTGGAAGAGCTCGAGAGAGAGAAACCTGCAAGGGTGATCGACATCGATGCTGCCCTCCAAGCAACATTGGCATGGCTCTCCTCGAAGGCATCCTCAGCCAACACCACCAACCATTGTTAATGAATATGTCAGCAAAAATAACCTTATCCCTTCAACTTCCACCCAAATAAAGTGGCAAAGATGGGATCTGGGAATTTTTGCTAACAATGGAGTGGTGTGGACGGACCTTTTACTTTCCTGTTGAATAGATTAGCAGATAGAGAGAACAAAAAAAAATGTAATATTTGCTTGTAATCTCTTTCTTATTATCAATGAAAATTTTGTTTCTCTAATCATATTCATTGTGTTCTGCAACTGTTATTTATGTTATATGAACTGTTCTTCAAGAAACTGAATCAAGAAGAGAATATGAAAACTGATTAAGGTAATCATATAAAGAACACATTCATCAACTATCCACTGATTAAAAGTTGTCAAAAACCCTACTTACTCCAAGACTTTCAAATTGTCCAAGTGAAAATTTACCTTAGAGTACAAATCACGAATCAACAGCGTTTGTCAATTCTCCAACTTTATCACCGAAACCCTTTCATAAATTGCACAGTTGTGAATATTTGTGTGTGTGAAGCAGAGTTTACTAAATCAATTTTTAGAGCATCTAATTTTTCATAAAATCCATAAAGTAAATCAATAAACACTGGATGCACAAACTGTCATAGTAAACACTGACTGCATGATGAAAGCTAAACTCTGAAGTAATCGAACTTTATTCAGTAATTTTTATTTTTATTTTTATTTTTATTTTATACCCCCTTTATATACATTTTTTTTCATATATATATATATATATATATATATATATATATATATATATATATATATATATTTCTTTTTCTTTTTTTTTTATTTTTCATTCCAGTAATCAGAGGTTGGAACCAGTCACCAAAAATTCAAAAATTTTAGCCCTAATCATTTTGATAAGTTCCTGGGTCATCCTAGTATTTAACTAGTCACCAAAAATCAGAGAATTTTAGCACATATTATATACCAATAGGTTCCTGGGTCATCCTAGTATCCAACATAATCTCAAAGGAGTATAACAACCTCTATACATTTTCTTTGGGGTATTGCAGTAAACATTTTATTCTATCAGAGTATAACTAACAGAGTTTAGAGTTCATCAACATCAGTAGTTCTTAATGAAAGGTAATGCACACAGTTTTTATAGACTCAGAGTTTAGGACAAAATAAACTAAGAGATGCTATAAATATGAGCCAGTATCATGCTGTGTTAACTTTCTGCACAATCTAAGATTAGATCACAATAACTCAGAAAGATTCATGATTAATTGCTGAGAATCATGCTTCATACATATTTCTTCATTGGTGTTTTCATTCAGACAAAAATCAACTCAAAGTTCACAGAGTTTATCAAACTTATTAACAGTGTATGACATACAGACATGCTGACAGAGTTTAACAGAGTATGCATAACAGAGTTTAATCAACAGAGCTCACTCAACATTTAACCAATCAGGAAATATGATTAATACATCACATAAGTAAAGTTTGAATCTAACCAACATTTCTAGTCAGAACCAGAGACCATTCCTAGTTCATTAACCAGCCTTGTAAATGTAGCTTCACTCAATGGTTTAGTGAAGATATCTGCAAGCTGTTGTTCTGTAGAGACAAAATGTAGTTCAATATTTCCTTCTTCCACATGTTCTCTGATGAAGTGGTACCTTATGCTGATGTGCTTGGTCATTGAATGCTGTACTGGATTACCTGTCATAGCAATAGCACTTTGGTTATCACAGTAAATAGGTATATTACTGTACCTCAATCCATAATCCAGCAATTGATTCTTCATCCATAAGATCTGTGCACAACAGCTACCAGCTGCAATATACTCTGCTTCAGCTGTAGATGTGGAGATTGATTTCTGTTTCTTGCTGTACCAGGAAATAAGTCTGTCACCAAGAAATTGACAACTTCCACTAGTGCTCTTTCTGTCTACCTTGCAGCCTGCAAAGTCTGCATCAGAATACCCAAGTAGCTTGAAATCTGATTCTCTGGGGTACCACAGACCTAATGATATGGTGCCCTTGAGATACTTGAAGATTCTTTTCACAGCTGTCAAATGTGGCTCTCTAGGATCTGCCTGAAACCTTGCACAAAGACAGGTTGCATACATGATGTCAGGCCTACTTGCTGTCAAGTATAGAAGAGAACCTATCATGCCCCTGTAGTTTGTCATATCCACTGAAACTCATGTGTCTTTGTCCAATTTAGTTGCTGTTGCCATGGGAGTTGATGCAGATGAACAGTCAAGCATACCAAATTTCTTGAGAAGATTTCCGGTGTATTTTTATTGATTAATGAAAATTCCATCTTCTGTTTGTTTCACCTGTAGGCCTAGAAAGTAACTAAGCTCTCCCATCATGCTCATTTGATATCTTGACTGCATGAGCTTGGAAAACTTCTTACAGAGTTTATCATTAGTAGACCCAAAGATGATGTCATCAACATAAATTTGAACTAAAAGGAGGTCACTTCCTTGATTGAAATAAAACAGAGTTTTGTCAATTGTTCCTCTGTTGAATCCACTTTCTAGAAGAAACTGAGCAAGTGTCTCATACCATGCTCTTGGTGCCTGCTTAAGTCCATATAGTGCCTTATCTAGCCTGTAGACATAATCTGGATATTTGGGGTCCACAAATCCTGGTGGTTGTTCAACAAACACTTCTTCTTCAAGTTTTCCATTCAGAAAAGCACTTTTCACATCCATCTGGAACACTTTGAATTTCTTGTGAGAGGCATATGCTAGAAAAATTCTGATTGCCTCCAATCTTGCAAATGTTTCATCATAGTCTATTCCTTCCTGCTGTGAATAGCCTTTTGCTACCAGTCTAGCCTTGTTCCTTGTGATAACACCTTCACTGTCAGTCTTGTTTCTGAAAACCCATTTAGTACCCACAATAGATCTGTTCTTTGGTCTTGGTGGAAGGGTCCAAACTTCATTCCTTTCAAATTCATTTAACTCTTCCTGCATTGCTGTTATCCAGTCTGCATCTTGAAGAGCTTCTTCCACTTTCTTTGGTTCATTTTTAGACAAGAATGCATGAAACAGACATTCACTTGCAGTAGTACTTCTTGTCTTTACTTTTGCATCTGGATCACCAATTATCAAATCAGGTGTATGCGATTTAGTCCATTTCCTAGCAGAAGGCAAATGACTTCTATCAGCATGTGATCCTCCCCCTTGATCCATGCTCTCCTGATTTTGTTGTGATCTATCTTCGTTTTCTGAGACTCCCCCTGAACTTGACTGCCCAGAGTCAGAACTTGAATTTTCAGAGTTTGAAGCATCAGAGTTTGATCCAGATTTTTCAGTTGACTCAGTATCAGTGTTTGAGTCTTCATCTTGATCACGCTCCCCCTCAACTGGTTCTCCCCTTTGTTGTGACTGAGAAGTTTCTCCAGAATTTACCAGTAGAGGTTCAGAGTTTGTTTCAACAGAGTCTGTCAGAATTGTTTCATCAGAGTTTCCTTCAATAGAGTTTAAAACTTCATTTTCAAAGTTCAGTTGATCATATTCATCTTTGTCTTCAAGTCCAGTTATCTTCTTATCATCAAAAGAAACATGTATAGATTCCATGATCACTTTAGTTCTCAGACTGTAAACTCTGAATGCCTTTGTTGACAGTGGATAGCCAACAAAAATTCCTTCATATGCCTTTAACTCAAACTTGGTCAACTGTTCTGGATGAGTCTTCAAAACAAAACATTTGCACCCGAAAATATGAAAGTATTTCAGGTTAGGCTTCTTTTTCTTCACCATCTCATATGGTGTCTTCCCATGCTTATTGATCAGTGTTGCATTTTGAGTAAAACAAGCAGTTTGAACAGCTTCTGCCCAGAAATAAGTTGGCAATTTTGCTTCATCAAGCATAGTTCTGGCAGCTTCAATTAAGGTTCTATTTTTTCTTTCAACTACACCATTTTGTTGTGGTGTACCAGGTGCTGAAAATTCTTGTTTCACTCCATTGTCCTTGCAGAATTCTTCCATTGTTGCATTTCTGAACTCAGTTCCATTATCACTTCTGATGATTCTGACTTTGTTGCTTGATCCTTTGTCCAGAAGCTTCACATGCTCTATCAGAGTCGATGCTGTTTCATCCTTCTTTGCTAGAAAATACACCCAAGTGAATCTAGTGTATTCATCAACAATGACTAAAGCATATTTCTTCCTTGCAATAGACATAACATTTACTGGACCAAATAGATCAACATGCAGAAGATGATAGGGATCAGTGATAGAAAATTCTGTCTTGCTCTTGAAAGATGACTTCCTTTGTTTAGCCTTCTGACATGAGTCACATAGGCCATCAACATTTAACAGGGTCTTTGGGAGTCCTCTTACAAGATCCTTTCTGATCAATTCATTGATGTTGTTCAAGTTCAAATGTGAGAGTTTCTTGTGCCACTTCCAACTCTCTTCACTAGACATTCTTGTAGACAGGCAAACAGCTTTTCCAACAGAGTCTATCAAAAGCTTGATTTCATAAATGTTGTTTTGCCTGTGACCAACTAGAACAACCTTTCCTGTAGATTTGCTGATGACTTCACAATATTCAGGTTGAAAATCTACATGATATCCCTTGTCACAGATTTGACTCACAGATAGCAAGTCATGCTTGAGTCCTGGGACATGAGCTACATTGTTGATGATGACATTTCCAAGATTGATATTGACATATCCCAATGTTCTTCCTATATTGCCATCACCATAGGAAACTTTTGGGCCAGCCTTCTCCTCATATTCTGATAGCAGGGCTTTATTTCCAGTCATGTGTCCTGAACATCCACTGTCCACGACTAGGGTTGCCTCCCTGTTACCCTGCAATCACAAACAATTACTGAGGATTAGTTTTAAGGATCCAGACTTGCTTGGATCCTTTGGCATTCTTAACTTTGTTAGCTTTTGCAGCGGAATTAACATTATCAGAGTTTGAGCTAACAGTATCAGTGTTTACACTTGCAGTATCAACTTTAACCCATTTCAGATTGGGTTTCAGTTCATAGTAATTATGATAGATAGCATGATATTTTCTGCAAGTATAGATGGAATGCCAAGTGCTTCCACAGTGTGTGCATAGAGTCTGTGGCTTAGTTCTAGCAAAATCCTTCTTTACCTCAGACTTTGTAGGTAAAGAATTTATATTTTTATTTTTCTTGCAGAAATTTGCAAGATGCTTAGTACTACCACAGTTATGACATGTCTTTCTTGGAGCATAACTAGCAAGCATTGGTTTATTTCTTGAAGTGATGCCTATTTTTTCATTTCTGTTCTTGTTTGACACTTTCTTTTTCTCAACAGATTTTAACTCCTTCAGTTTATGCTTGAGTTGTTTATCTGTCATTGAACCAATATTAACCTGTTTAACACTAGTTTTTACTGGTTTCCTTTTGACATCTTCCTTTTCATTTTCAGACAAAAATTTACTGGTTCCATGAACAAATTTAGTTCTGACTTTAACTTGATTTTGAAATCTAAGTTCATCTCCCTCATTATAACCTAGACCAACAGTGTCTGTTTGAAAAATCTGTTGAGTGTCCTTTCCAGAATTAGTCCAAGTCCTAATTTTATTATTTGCTTCCTTCAACTCTGACTCTAGTTGTTTATACTTCTGAAGCAAAATCTGTTCTTTGCAAACAGCATCATCTCTCTCTTTCTGAACTTGTTGCATGTTTTCAAGTTTCTCTTCAACAAGTTTATTTCTTTCTTTAAGTTCAGAATTTTCAGCTTTTATCCTCTCATTTTCTAAAGTCTGATCCCTATAACTTATATGCAATGACTTAAGAAAAATTCTTAATTGAGCAATGTCATCAATATTATAAGCATAGGTAGTTGGAGGTACCTGATTTTCAGAGGATTCTGATTCAGTAGTAGCCATGAGAGCATAGTTCACTTCTTCATCAGAATCTGAAGTATCTGCCCAATCTCTGCCTTTAGTGTAGAGTACCTTTCCAGTTTTACCCTTCTTGCACTCAGGAGCATAGTGACCCATCTCCTTACACTTGTAGCATTGAATTTCAGACTTATCCTTCTTCCCTTTAGAATCTCTCTTATCAGACTTCCTGTAGCTTTTCCTGTCTTCATTTGAATCCCTAGAAAACCTTTTTCCTTTCTTGAAATTCTTGAAGCCCATTTTCTTGAAAGTCTTCACCATCAACACAGCCATTTTTCTCATTTCTTCTTCATCATCCTCAGAGTCAGATGATTCAGAAGAGTTTGAATCATAATCAGAGTTTGGTGAATCACTTTCTGAATGTATGACCAAAGCTTTTCCTTTCATTTTCCTTCTTGTTGCCTCTTTCTTCTGAGGCTTCTCTTCAACATTAAGAGCAACAAACTTTCCTTTTCTGCTTGATCTCCTGTTTCTCTGCTCCATTTCCAATTCATAAGTTTTGAGCAGTCCATAAATTTCATCAATCTCTGTTTCAGCAAGATCATAGTTGTCTCTAATAGTGGTTGTTTTCACATCCCACTTTTCAGGTAGAGAAAGAAGAAACTTGAGATTCGAGTCTTCTAGATCATACTCTTTGTTGACCAATGACAGATCATTAATCAGTTTACAGAATCTATCAAATGTTTCTGTCATGGTCTCTTCAGGTTTAGCCTCAAAATGCTCATACTCTTGTGTGAGTATGTTTCTCCTATTCTTCTTAATAGCTGCAGTTCCTTGACACCTGACTTCAAGTGCATCCCATATCTCTTTTGCAGTGGTGCAGTTAATGACTTTGTTAGACATAACATTGTCTAAAGCGCTATGAAGTAAATGCCTAACTTTTGCATCCTTAGCAATTGATGATAGATCTTCAGGAGTCATGTCCTTCTTTTCCTTTGGAACCATTTTTGCTGCTTCACCAGCAACTGCAACAGATAGCTTTGTAGGATTGTGAGGGCCTTCATAAATCCTGTCAAGATATTCTGGATCTGTAGCCTCCAGAAACATAGTCATCTTGACCTTCCACATAGCATACTCTAATGGCCTCAAAATAGGAACCCTGATTGGTTCATAACGACTCACAGTAGTAGGAGCCTTTTCAGAAACAGTAGGTGTTGGTGGAGGAATTTCTGACATGATTATTGTTGTGTTTGGATCTTAACCTGTAATAAAGTAACAGATTGGCTCTGATACCACTTGTTAGGCCGAATACACAATTAATAATCAACTTTGTATGAGAGATTAACAAGTAAAAGCGTTTATGCACTTAAAAACTTCTTGTATTTCGAACCCTCTTCGTGATGTAAAATATCACAAAGAGCTGCTAGGTTACAATAAAGATAATTCGTTATCGATACCCTTCTAGGGTTAACCTATCTGTATTTATATAACATACAGCTACGATACAATCTCTAATTGATATTCCTAATAATCAGCTATACATTGATATCAATTACAGATTGTCACACGTCTCCTATGTCAACTCGATCTCTTTGATAGCTATCCAATCTTCAAAGATATCGCTTCCATAATTAATCTTTAATCACTGTTGACAGTAGACGCGCTTCCTCCAGACAGAATTTAACAAACTCTGTCGAGCTTCCACCTGTCAGAGTTTAACTAAACTCTGACTGCTTCCAGCTAAACTCTGATAACTCCCTGTAACACTTAAACACTGATTAAAACACATCAATTATATTTAACATTAACATCTATGAAATTAAGTACAGATTGAATAAAGCGAGGGAAGAAAATTTCATTACCTCTCTTGGCTGAGTTCTTACCAAGTCTCCCATACAATTCTTGCATTATGATCAAACCAACATCAATCTTTCTCCCATATGCTAGAGCATATCCTATTTGTTGAACAGGTGTGCTGATTTGATCAAAGCTGGACTTCCTTGCTATGAAGACTTGAAGAAGAGTGGCAAAGACATAGCTCCATTCCTTCCTCAAGTACTTCCTATTCAAATTTCCAAGCTTGATTCTATCTGAGTAGTTGATAAAATCAAAGAAATCTTCCAATTCCTGATCAGTTGCTTGACTGTCATACACTCCTTGTTGTAACCCCAATGCTTGATTCATATTTTCAGTAGTGATGGTGATTTCCTTGTCCTGAATCTTGCAATAGATTACGTATGAAGTTATTGCATTCTATAGGGCCACGACCTCCACAATAGCAGTTCTCCAAAACTGTTCTAGTAAATCTAGATACAGAGTTGGGTTGGCTGAGAGTGCATCCTTGATGTATGATTCAGCCATCCATCGAACGAAGCACTTAAAGTTTGCATTGGGTGCTTCAACATCGTTGGTTATTGCTATGAAATTGGTGTGGGTAGGAATTGTGAGTTGGGTATTTGCCATTGTTACACAGAGAGATGAGAAGAGAATGAAGGTTGAAGAAGAAATTTAGCTTTTGACGTTAGGGTTTACAGAGGTTTTGGAACTTTAGCTGCCTGAAAAATCGAATGAAATGATTTGAACAGTTATGGAATTGTATATATGTGAGTGACTTGAGTTGTCGATTAGATATAAGTTTTGTATCGACAAGTCAGTCATTCGAGAAGTATAAAACAACTATTCGATAAGTCAAGAAAGGCTTATTCGATATCTCAAGCAGTTTGTAACTCACAGCTGGCAGTTATTTAACTCAGAAAATAATTCTAAGCTAAATAAAATATGTTTTTATGAGCGAAATGAAATTTTGAATATAAATCCAAAAAGCGATTAAGTGTCAGCGAAAAATCAGCCTTTTCAAATGATTCGATAACTCAAATACAGTATTCGAGAACTCCATCATTAGAGAACTAAAATACTCTATTCGAGAACTCAAAGTGTGCTATTCGATTTCTCAAAAAGACACTATTCAAGAACTCAGGAGGGTTCTTGATAGGCCTATTCGAGAACTCGAGCCATGACAAAACAATGAACCATTCGAGAAGTCTGACTTATCGAACTATACTTTTCACTCATAAAATTCAATTTTCACTATCTTTTAAAATTTACCAGAAATATTCACTGAAGAATACTCTACTAAATTAAGTAGTGATTCTCTCAAAATTTCACAGAAATTTCAAGCTAAAGATGTATGATTTTCAACATATGCAGCATTGTGGAATATTTATAAATCATAATCCAGCCAATACTTACTTTAAAAATATTGAGCATTTGATAAAGTAAGTATTTACTGCTGCAACAATCTAGTTGATATATTCACTCAGCCAGAATTTGAAGAATTCAGCATTCCAATCTCACTAACCAACCTTGTGAAGGTGGCTTCATCTAATGGCTTAGTGAATATGTCAGCTAGTTGTTTCTCTGTGGGAACATAATGTAACTCACTGGTTCCATTAGTTGCATGCTCCCTTATGAAGTGATATCTGATGTCAATGTGCTTTGTCCTAGAATGATTGACAAGATTGGAAACTATAGAGATTGCACTTGTGTTGTCACACATGATTGGAATTCTTTCCAACACAAGTCCATAATCTCTAAGTTGGTTTCTGATCCAAAGCACTTGAGCACAGCAACTTCCAGCAGCTATGTACTCAGCTTCAGCTGTGGAAGTTGACACAGATTGTTGTTTCTTACTATACCAAGAGACTAACCTTTGTCCAAGAAACTGGCAGCTACCTGAGGTGCTTTTCCTATCCACTCTGCATCCAGCATAATCAGCATCAGAATAACCAACCAGATTGAACCCTGTGTCCTTAGGATACCATAACCCCAAGTTTGGTGTGCCCTTCAGATATCTGAAAATCCTCTTTATTGCTATCATATGTGATTCCTTTGGATTTGATTGAAACCTTGCACACAAGCATGTTGCAAACATGATGTCTGGCCTACTAGCAGTGAGGTAGAGTAGAGAACCAACCATGCCTCTGTAGATTGAGATATCTACCTTCTTGCCCTTACTATCTTCATCTAACTTGGTAGCAGTGGCCATGGGTGTCTTTGCAGGTGAGCATTCTTCTAAGTCAAATTTCTTCAATAGATCCTTGATGTATTTGGTTTGACTTATAAAAATGTCATCCTTCCTTTGACTCACTTGCAGCCCAAGAAAGAATGTTAATTCTCCCATCATACTCATCTCATATCTGCTCTGCATGAGCTTAGAGAATTTCTCACACAGCTTCTCATTTGTAGAGCCAAATATGATATCATCCACATAGATTTGAACTAAGATAATATCATCACCATGTTTCTTGTAAAACAGTGTCTTGTCTAGTATGCCTCTAGTAAATTGATTCTCAAGTAGAAATTGTGACAATGTGTCATACCATGCCCTAGGAGCTTGCTTAAGTCCGTACAATGCTTTAAGCAATCTGTAGACAAAGTGAGGGAATTGTGGATCCTCAAAGCCAGGTGGCTGTTGCACATATACTTCTTCTTCCAACTCCCCATTCAGAAATGCACTCTTGACATCCATTTGATAGACCTTGAAATTAGAATGTGCAGCAAATGCCAAGAAAATTCTGATGGCCACTAGTCTGGCAACAGGGGCAAAAGTCTCATCATAGTCAATGCCTTCCTGTTGAGAGTATCCTTTTGCAACCAGCCTTGCTTTATTTCTTATGACTACACCATTTTCATCCATCTTATTCCTTAGAACCCATTTTGTTCCAACAATGGTTCTATCCTTTGGTGCAGGCACAAGTTCCCATACTTTGCTTCTTTCAAATTGGTTTAGCTCCTCTTGCATAGCAATTATCCAATCAGGATCCAACAATGCATCTTCAAGTTTCTTAGGCTCAACTTGGGATAGAAAGCAACCATAGAGACATTCATTTAGAGTTGCTCTCCTTGTCCTCACTCCTGTATTTGGATCTCCAATTATCTGATCTGCAGTATGTGATCTATCCCATTTCCTTGTATGTTCAGATTGATTTCTCAGCCTTGATGTTGCTTCATCATCCAGATCATGATCATTTACATTTCCTCCCCCTGTGAAGTTTCCACTAATCACAGGTGTGTCTTGGATGCTTGTTTCTTCATTGTTGGTTGACACAGGTTCTTCATTCACTTGATTTTGTTGGATTGTGGGCTCAAATTCAGTTTCAATCTCCTCATCAGAATCATCTAGATTGTCAAACTTCAAAGGATCTTTATCTTCATCATTGGCTTCTTCTAATCCAGGTAGTTTGCTGTCATCAAATGTCACATCTGTGCTTTCCATAACTTTCTTTTGAGTGATGACATAAACTTTGTATGCAATTCTTTCCATAGAGTAGCCAAGAAAAATTCCTTCAAATGCTTTTGCATCAAACTTTCCAACATATTCTAAGTTGTCTTTTAACACAAAGCATTTGCTTCCAAAAGTATGAACATACTTTAGAGTGGGCTTCTTTCCAGTCATCAAGTTGTAAGGTGTCTTTCCAGTGTTTTTGTTGATGAGGGTTCTGTTTTGGATATAGCATGCAGTGCTCACAGCCTCAGCCCAAAAACATGTAGGCATCTTTGCATCAAGTAACATTGTTCTAGCAGCCTCAATCAGAGTTCTATTCTTTCTTTCAACAACTCCATTTTGTTGTGGAGTCCTTGGAGCTGAGAATTGTTGAGAAATACCATTTTCTTTGCAGAATGCTTCAAGCATGGCATTTCTGAACTCTGTTCCATTATCACTTCTTAATGCAATCACACTTGCATTGTTGGCCTTTGCTTCCTTGTCAATTTTCTTTATATGCTCAATGATTACTTGAGGAGCCTCATCTTTTGATGCCAGAAATTCTACCCATGTATACCTTGTGAAATCATCAACCATCACCAGAGCATACTTTTTCCTTCCTAGTGACATAATATTGACAGGCCCAAACAAGTCCATATGAATTAGTTGTAGGGGCTTGGTTATTGATGTCACTGTCTTTGACTTGTGGCTTGATCTTTTCATTTTTCCCTTTTGACAAGCCTCACACACTCCTTCTTGACAGAATTCAAGTGTGGGTATGCCTCTTACTAACTCTATTTTGACTAGAGAATTAATGCCTTTGAAGTTCAAGTGTGATAGCTTCTTATGCCACAGCCAACTATCTTCATTTGATGCTTTTGAGTAAAAGCAACAGATTTTGTCCTTGTTTGCAGAGTTCATATTGGCTACAAATAGGCTTCCTTTCCTTACTCCAGATAGAGCAAAGTCACCAGTGTTTTTGTGGGTGATCAAACATTCATCTTTGTCAAAATTCACTTTGAAGCCTCTGTCAGTAAATTGACCAACACTCAGTAGATTGTGCTTGAGTCCCTTGACCAGTGCTACATTTTCAATGATGACATTTCCAATTTCTAACTTGCCATATCCCAGTGTGTTGCCAATGCTGTCATCTCCAAAAGCAACCATTGGGCCAGCCTTCTCCTCATACTGTGATAGCAGGGCCATATCACCAGTCATATGGTTTGAGCATCCACTGTCCAAAATCCACATGACCTTTCTTTCACTTTCTTTGCCCTGCAAACACAAAGGTATTACTTCTCCTTTGGTACCCAAACAAGTTTGGGTCCATGTGGCTTAGCAACAGTCTTATCATAAACAGCATGCTTATCAATTTTCTTGATGTTAGTCTTCTTGTCACTGTTAGAAGTCTTAGAATCAGGGTTCTTAGACTTAGGTGACAGAGGCACCTTCCTAACTTTAGGAGGACTTGAAGACTTTGTTCTTGTGTAGTGTGTGTGAACATTGTGACTGATGCAACCTTCCATGAATTGTCTTCTCAAATTAAAGCAACTAGTCATTACATTCATGTTACATGGCATACAATCAAATTTATCACAAAAAGGAGAGTCTCTATGTCTTAAAGGCACAGAGCAATCATAGAATGGTTTAGCAACACTACCAGATGGTTTCTTGCATGCATGAGTTAAATGATTAGTGCTAAAACAATTTTGACAAACTTTCCTAGGGGCATTTGGCACATAAGCATAATTGTTGTCCTTGTTAATCCCTAATTTGCCATTCCTGTTTTTTTTCTTTTTAGCCACTTTCTTCTTAAACTCATTATTCCCAGCTGAAACAAACTTCACAAATTTCTCAAGTCTAGGTTTACCTCCTACTGACTCCTTGGCTTTGGTTTTGACATTCTCACTCTTAGAGGATGCTTGTTGTTCATTTGATTGTGCCTTATCTTCATCATCCAACATTTGCTTAATGAGTAAGGCATCCCCATCAATCTCAAGTGTTGGTGTTTTAAATATTGGGGTCTCAGCCTTTTTCAAAACCTGAGGCACTTCCTCTTGAACAACAATGTCATCTTCAATGACTGCATAGCCTTTCCTCTGCTTGAGAGTGTCATAATCAAGTCCAATAGCAGCCTTAGGTCTAGCTAGATTTTTCTCATGGTAGGACTGCAATAGACTAGAGGAATTCTTGAATGTTTTCAATTTAAATTCATTTTCAGCTAGTTCATCCCTAAGAGCTTTCTCAACTTGACTAGCACATAGAACCTTATTCTTTAGATATTCGATTTCTTGTTTAAGGTTTTTTATTTGCATAGCAGTTAGTTCTAGTTCCTCATTTCTTTTGTTTAACAGTTCATTCCTAGTAGACAGTTTAGCAATCTCTTCATTAGCAGCAGTCATACTAGTATGAATATTAAACATCTCAACAGATAGTTGTTCAACCATAGATTTGTATTCAGAAACAGACATGTCTATAGTAGTGAGGGATGGTACCTGAGAGTCTGATTCAGATGGTTCTTCCTTGGAGTTGGCCATCAAGGCATAGTTGCAGAATTCTTGTTCTTCTTCATCACTATCAGAATCATCCCAACACTTCCCTTCAGCTATGTAGGCCTTACCTGGTGCATGCTTCTTTAGCAGAGCCTCATACTTAGCTTCAAGCTCAAGAAACTCCTTATCCTTCTTCTTAGGCTTCTTGCATTCACTGGCAAAATGCCCTAGGTCATTGCATCTATAACATCTCACAGATGACCTATCCACATAGCTGGTTTTGAATTTGTTTTTGTTTGCTTTCACAGGTGCCTTGCTCTTGTCGAATGAATGATTTTGAGATCTAGACTTGAAGGGCTGATTCCTCTTAAATCTGATGTTTGGGAATTTTCTAGCCATAAAAGCATATGAAGTGTTTTCCATGGCATCCAACTCTTCAAGAGTATAGAACTCATCTTCTTCCTTTTCATCAACAGGTTCAGTCACTTCTTCTTCAGTCTCTTCATCATCTACTATCTCTTCTATTCTCAGTTGACTTGTAGATGCTTCCAGGTCTTGAACGGATTTGTTGACAATCAAGCCACAGGATGTGTTTATCATTCTGCCTTGGTTGGCTTGGATAGCCCTCTTCTGAAGCAACTCAAGCTCATGAGTTTTTAAAACCCCATAGAGCACATCATATGTGACTTTGTTCAAATCTCTTTCTCTAAGAGATATGACCCTTTGCTCTAGATGGTTTGGTGCAGATAGTAGAAACTTCATGTTTAATTCCTTAGTGTCGTAAACCTTCCCATTCATTTGAAGCTCAGTCACCAGCTTGTGAAATCTCTCAAACATATCAGTAATACTTTCTTTGGACTGTGCCATGAAAGCTTCATATTGTGTGACCAGTATCTGTTTCCTATTTTCTCTTACCTCCTCTGTCCCTTCACATAACACCTCGATATGGTTCCACATGTCCTTGGCTGATGTGCATGATGCTATATTAGCAAACATCGACATATCCATGGAGTCTATGATCAGCAACATGAGATGACTGTCTAGGGCAACCTTTTCCTTCTCTGAGTCCGTCCATTTGGATGGTTCTTTTGCAACATATGATCTAGGAATGACTATTGTGCCCACTGTAGATTCAGCAATTTCTTGTTGTGGTACAAATGGACCATTCTTGAGGATGTCAGGGTAGAGAGGATTTGCAGCTTTGATGAACAACAACATTTTTATTTTCCAGAGGTTGTAATTCTCTTTGTCGAACTTAGGGACCTTCACCGTACCTGTAGTCTTTGGTGTATTCGAACTCATGATCGTTTTCTGTTTAGATTAAACAGCCTGCTCTGATACCACTTGTTGAGTATTGAATACAGTAAAAGAATACAGAGGGGGGGTGAATGGATTCTTGAACTTTTCTTTGTTCTTGAATCTTTGCAACAAGATATGTGTTTAGTGTGTGAGATATGTAAGCGCAGATAACAGAGACAAACACAACACAATATCACTTTAATCTAATATTTTATTAGATAAAGATTTTGCTACAATCTGTGAATACAAATGGTAGTATTCTCAGCTTCGTTTTTCTTAGAGAGATATTTCTTTTGATGTATCTTGAAAAACTTTTCTGCTAAGGAAGTCAGGCTGTATCCTTATAGACATGGATACACCTACTTACTACAAATAAGGTAGGTAAAACAAACTACTTTCCAGTATGTCTATCTTATTTAAGTAAGAGTCCAAACGGCTACAGATTTGACTTTGCAAAGCCTGTTCAGATCCACTTCTTTAGCTCCTTGTCCCTTTGTCTTATCTCTCCAAGCTTCTTTGTAGGCTTTCCAATACGCTTTATAGTACATAGTCAAATAAAGCGTCTTGGCTTGTTGCAGGTTTCTGACTTGTACAATTCTTCAGTATTTTGTCTCCAAGAATGTATTCGAGAAGTGGCTAAGTGATTGATTCGAGAACTCGAATTGACTTAATCGATAACTGTGAGTTCTCGAATAGTGTTATATTGACATATCGAATCACTTCTCGAATAGCTCTTTTCTCTGGGACTCCTTGAGATATCGAATAGAGCATTTTGACATATCGAATCCCTGAGATGTCGAATAGCTTCTTTAGTCCTTGAGATATCGAATAGATCATTGACTTGTTGACTTTTAGAGAACTCGAATGATGCTTTGACTTGTTGACTCCATGAGTTCTCGAATAGAGTAATAGACATATCGAATCTCTGAGATATCGAACAGTGTATTCAGAGATATCGAATAGTGTCTTCTGAGATATCGAATCTCTGACTTCTCGAATGCTAGACTTCTCGAATAGACAAATGTACTTCTCGAATTGGTACTTAGGCAAATTCTTCTTTTCTTCAAATCCAAACTATGATTATTTGGCAGTCTTTATCTCCTTGCTTGAGGCATGAACCTTGGAACTTCTTTCAAGCATTATTATTGACTTTATAATTACAGTAACACAGCTAGAATTTGATGCCTATTACAAGTACAGAACAAATAGAAACTCTACAACTAGAGGTTCCCTCAGTTAAGAGGTCATGTAGGTAATGCATAGCATTACACATACTTAGGCTTGTTATTAGATGTATTCAGGCATGCCTCTGTGACTAACAAATTCCTACTTCTAATAAGTATGGTAATTGCTCTGGGCGGCTAGAACATTCCAGAATCAGATCTACACATGGAATTTGCAATTCTATTCTCATTCAAGAACGGAAATTGCCATACTCCTATTCAAACTCTAAAATGGAAATTGCTTGATGGAGAAGCAAATTAGGGCTATAAATACACATCTTGGGGGATAGAAAAAAAACACATCATTACATATCAATTACTTAGGTTTATTTGTATCTTTTCATATTTTGTTTTTATCATGGTTTCATCAGATCCCATGATGACGAGAGGTTCGATTATGAACTAATCGTTGTCATGGGATTCTAACAGATTTATTTATGGAGATTTAGTATTTTGATGCTTTAAAGATCTGTGTGTGATGTATATTTGATATCCCTGTATGGTTATTCTTAATGCTTTTAGATGCGTAGCTAACATCTAAATTGAATTGTTAATCTCTAGCGAAATGAGAGTGGATCTTAAGATTTAGAACTTGCCATGCTAGCATAGGATAGGTTGATGTTTAACATCATGATTTGTGGCGTAAATAGAGATATTATGCTGCCCTATGTGATCAATATGGATAACTTGTACTTAAACCGTTATGTTTTCAAATCTTATAGAGATATAGGGTCTAAACATAATTGGTATCTATTAATCTTCTATCTCTTTTGTGGATGTATGAGTAGTTTGGTGTTAGTATACCGAGAGGTAGCTTATACTTGTTTCGTGTTGTCCGATCAGATATCATAACCATTGCATATAGTGATTAAAGGCGTCAGATCTAAGCAAAGTATTTAATGAAGTTAGGATCCCATGTTTTCTCTTGCATAAGTAATTCGATTCCAATTCTCGTTAGTTAGTTAATTCTTAGTTTTGTTAATTTGTTTCTTAGTTAATTATAGTTAATCTAAACCAAATCTTGTTAATTGTCATAGCAGTGAATAAAAACCATACATTGTTGCATAGGTGCATGAACTAAATTGAAACCCAACCAGATCTCTGTGGGAACGAATTTGACTTATTCATATATTACTTATGACCACGTACGCTTGCGTGATTTAGTGCAAACAATACCAAAGACCTACATCGGTGGTTCCTTTTAGATATCTCAATATCCTTTTTACTGCAAATAAATGAGATTCTTTAGGTGCTACTTGAAATCTAGCACACTTACAAACACTGTATTGTATATCGGGTCGACTTACGGTTATATAGAGCAAGCTACCAATCATACCTCAATATTTCTTAGTGTCCACGGGAATACCGTTAGGATCTTCTGTCAATTTTTCAGAAGTAGACATAGGAGTGGAGATGGGTTTGGCATTGTCCATTTCGAATTTTTTTAACATCTCTTTACAATACTTGGACTGAGAGATATGGATGCCTTCGTCCGATTGCCTAATTTGTAATCCTAAAAAGAAATTTAATTCCCCCATCATACTCATTTCGAATTCTTTGCTCATATTGTTGGAGAATTCTTTACATAGTGCATCATTTGTTGAACCAAAAATGATGCCGTCCATGTATATTTGTACGAGTAGGATATCATCCTTTTCTTGTCTCATATATAAGGTTTTATCGGCAGTTCCCATTTTAAAATTGTTTTCTAGAAGGAACTTGCTTAACCTTTCATACCAAGCTCTTGGAGCTTGTTTTAAGCCATATAGGGCTTTAAATAATTTATATACATACTCGGGAAGTGTGGCATCTTCGAAATCGGGAGGTTGTTTTACATAAACTTCTTCTTCTAATATCCCGTTTAAGAAGGCCGATTTTACATCCATTTGGTATACTTTGAAATCTTTATGACACGCGTAAGCTAATAACATTCGAATAGATTCAATTCGTGCTACGGGTGTATAAGTTTCATCGAAATCTATACCTTCCATTTAGGTATAGCCTTGAGCGACTAATTGCGCTTTATTTCGAACAACCGTTCCATTTTCATCTAACTTGTTTCTAAAAACCCATTTAGTTCCAATTATGGAAGTATCCTTGGGTTTTGGAATGAGTTCCCAAAATTTGTTACGAGTAAATTGTAATAATTCATCTTGCATAGCAGAGATCCAATCCTCGTCTAACAAAGCTTCTATTTGAGATAGAAAACTAAGATGATTAACCACATTTTTTAATTGTGACCATGTTTGAACTCCTTTACTAAGTCTCTAAGAACATTGTCTAAGGGATGACTTCTAATTATGGGAATTTCTTTTGGGAGTTCAACTTCTGTTTTGACCAATTCTAGAGGATTTCTTGGGACAGGGGTCCCGAGATCCATATTTTCGAATTGTCGAATAATATTTTCTACATCATCTTGTTCGACATTGTCATTCTCAACAAGATCTTTGTACTTTGGTGGAGGTTTACTTTCATCAAATGCTACATTCATTGATTCTTCCACTACAAGAGTCTTAAGATTAAATACACGATAAGCTTTGCTATTTGTAGAGTAACCAAGAAATATACCTTCACTTGATTTAGGATCAAATTTAGTAAGGTAATCTTTCGAATTTAATATAAAGCATTTACTACCAAATACTCGAAAATAGCTTAGTTTCGGAGTTTTGCTCAAGTAAAGCTCATAGGGAGTCTTTTGCTTTATAGGACGTAGCAAAACCCGATTAAGAATATGGCAAGCGGTAGACATAGCTTCGGCCCAAAAATATTTAGGTCGACGATATTCATTAAGCATTGTGCTAGCCATTTCTTGTAAAGTTCAATTTTCCTTTCAACCACTCCGTTAGACTGTGGAGTATAGGGGAGAGCACGGATCGGATCGGATCGGGTTTATGGTAAAACCGAAACCGAAACCGAAACTCTTCGGATTTTAAAATCTAAAACCGAAACCGCAACCGAAACCGATGGTTCGGTTTCGGATTCAAAATTGTCGGATCGGTTGCAATCGGTTCGGTTTCAGTTTTAAAACCGCCTCAAATAAAAATGATAAAACCGACATACCTTACTTAAAAAAAGTACGTAAAATTTAAAATTACATCCATGAAATATTTGTTTTCTCGAAACATACAGAGTTTTAATAATTAATTATTAAAGTCTAAGATTAAATTTATAGAAAAAAAGGAATTTGCACAATTCCATTCCATCACTACAAAGCAATACAGAAGCAAAATAAACAGAAAAACACACTCATCAAATGCTAAAAACTACTAATATATTAGGGAAAGGTGTAGAACTTGAATTGTCAATAGCTAGCACACAGAAGTAAAATAAACAGAAAAACACACTCATCAAATTAGAGGTAACAGACATGAGCAAAGAAAAAACTATTCAATAGTTGAAAAAAAAATAGCATTTTTCAATGATGCCTTAGTAAGTCTTTACTAGAAAGTCATACAGGAGTTCAGACCCTATGCCATGTCCTGAAAATGTTGTGCATTACCGGAATTTTGTAATCTACACTCTACAGCCCAATTGCATTACTTTTATTTTCAAAATTTATATGTATTGTAAATAATCAGTGTAAAAATGTTTTTAAAAAATATTGTTATAAAATATATAAAATATTTATTTATTTATTTTAAATTTTCGGATCGGATTCGGATTTTTTCGGATCGGATCTGACAAGAAACCGAAACCGCATAATCGGATTCGGTTTCGGTTTTTAATTTTTCGGTTTCGGTTTCGGATCGGTTTTATACGGATCGGTTTTTAACGGTTTTTAGCGGATTCGGATTCGGATTCGGATTTTTTCGGATTTTTGCTCAGCCCTAGTGGAGTATACGGAGCGAAAAAATTATGTGTGATACCATTTTCATCACAAAAGTTCGTAAAACTAGAATTCTCAAATTCTTTACCATGATCAGTCCTTATATAGACTATGGTATTATTTTGTCGATTTTGAATCTTTTTACATAGAGAAGAGAAAGATTCGAAAGCATCACTTTTAGATTTGAGAAATTCCGTCCAAGTAAATCGTGAATAATCATCAACGATTACTAATGTATAGGAACAACCTCCAAGACTTTGTATTGGAATCGGACCAATAAGATCCATATGTAATAGCTCGAGAGGCCTAGAGGTAGATACCATAAATTTTGCTTTGTGAGAGGCTCTGATAAGTGCATATTTTTGCATATTTTTAGTACCTAATTATTGCTTGAACCCGTATTTTAATAAATTTTTTTGTTGCATTTCAGGAAATTCGAGAAAAAAATGAAGAAATGACAAAATAAAGAAATAAATGACAAAAGAAGAAAAAGAAGGACCAAAATAGAAGAAAAGGGAAAGAGAATGGAGGGTGGTGCACATTTTGCCAAAACAAAATGGATGGCCAAGATTTAGCCAACCCAAAACCAAATGAATGGCTAAGATTTGTCCAAACCTACCAAAAACCCTAATTATTTTCTATAAATAGTCTCATTCTTCATTTGTAAAATCATCTTAGAATTAGGTTAGTTCTAGTTCAACTCTAAATTATAGTAGTAGCCTCCATTTTATTTTGTAAACACTTTCTTTTATTTATGCAAATTTTCATTCCCTTTTTAATTTCTTGTTCTTAGTTATTAATGTTAATTTTGTCCCTTTAAATTTCCATTTTATTGTGGGCAGTTTTAATTCCAAACCTTCATTTCAGTGTAATTTTAATTTTCTAGTTAATCTTTTTATTTTCATTTTTGATTTTCAAAAAAAAAATTAATTTTAGTTTTCAGTTTCGTTTTTATTTGTTTTAATTTGAAGCTTTGGTTCCCCTGTTTTTTTGGTCAGTTTTAGCTTACAAACCCATTTCCCCATTCTTCATGTATTCGTCTTCTTCACTCCCCTTCTCTGCAAAAACAAACACACCTCTCCCCAGTTCTTTTACAAAATAATCAAACCAAGTTCAATTCCTTTTATTTCGATTTCGTCTTCAACAACTTCCCCATTCTTTTTTTTCTTCGTTCTCTTTAAAATTCACCCCCTTTGTTTTCTCTGCAAATCTCACACCCCCATTCCCCGGTTAGCATAAACAGTCATCTCTTCCCCTTTTCTTTTCATTCTGTAAACACAAAACCCACCTATGATTTCCTTCTTGTTTCTACGCTTAGATTAAATTACTGAGTCTCTTACTGCTATTGTCGTTTGATTTTGTCGGGTCTTGTTGAGTTTCGTTGCTGTGTAATCTGAGTCTCCGTCTCTTCCTTACGTTGTTAATTAAATTCTGGGTTTAGCTTTGTTAGTTGATTGTTCGACTGTCTTCAAATTCGTTTTGATCGTTCTGTTTTATAAGTGCTAGGAATTCGTTGCCGCGTTGCTGTTTGAGTTCTTTTGAATCGCTGTTTTATGCTATGCTACCGAGTTTTCGGGTCATGTTTAGTTTCTGTTTTGCAGATGTTGTAATTTCTGAGTTCTGTAAATGAAATGGTTTGTGTTTGCGAGTTATGAATGTCAACGAAGTGCTGAGTTTTGTTTGTTGAATTTCTGTGCTGCGAGTTCCGAATTTTCGTTGTGATTGAGTGGAGTTGCTAAGTTGTTGTTGCGTTGTAGTTTCCGTTTTGTGTTGTCGACTCGGTCCTTTTTGTTCTGTTTGTCGAGTTGAAATGTTCCGAATTATATGTGGAGTTAAGTTCTGTGTTTTATTTTCTTCTGCCGTGTGAGTTTGTTCTGAGTAGCTGGTTGCAATGTTGCCATATTGCCGAGTATTGTTTCCGTGTTTGCTGTCGACCGAGTGGTGCTGAGTTTTGAGTTCGAGTAGTTTTCATTTCTGTATTTTGGTTTGTTTCGATTAAACTTTTGGTTCAATCCTGGCTATTTAAATTTATGACCAAATCATGTCAAATATTTTTTTCTTAAAAAAAATTCCTGTAAAGAAATTTTAGTTTTTAATTCGAATTTAGAATTTTTAATTTGTAGAATAATTCTAGAATAATTAGGGTTGAGAATAATTTAGAATTAAATTAGTAAAATCCAATTTTCTAAAATCCACATTTTGTTCTAATCCGCCTAAGTAAAAAATTAAGGAACGCGAAATAAAATTATTCCCTGTGGATCGAATCATAAATACTAAAACGAGATCGTGCACTTGCGATTTTCAATTGTCATGTTTTCGGCACATGAAGTTTTTGGTGCCGCTGCCGGGGAATTAATTATTTTTCACGCCTTAATATTTAATTTTTCGGATTAGTTTTATTTCTTGCCTTAATTTTTTATTTCGTTTTTTTTAGGAAAGTGTGAAATTTCGGGAATCTTCTCTCGGAGCGTGGAAAAATTGGAATTTCTGGAAGCATGCTTCGGTAACCCGTATCTCACTCTTTTCATCTTTTTATTTTTTAGAAAATCACAAAAAAATAAAAAAAAATTAATTAAAATCCAAAAAAAAAAATTATTAGCTAGTAAATACATAATTGTTGCATCATGCATTTAATCACTTAGGGCACATCATTTAGATTTTTATTTTCTTGTTTTTAATTTTTCGTACCTTATAAATTGTGGTGATTGCTGGAGGACCCAAAGGTACGTTAAATTTCTTCTTTCTTTTAGTTAAAATACGTAATGTAAGCATCCATAATTGTTTATAGTTTTGTATATATATCGTTGTTTGTTGCATTAATTAGACGTTTGCCCCTAGGATTTCACGTTCAATTAGAAAGGTGCCTAAAAATAAACGTAATTAAGACTTATTCACGACCTTCAGTGTCTAAGGTTCGCTTGGCTGTTAAGATTCGGTGTCTAAGTGACGAGTTTGGCCTCTTGGCAATGCCTGCTCTAATCTGGCCGAATCGGTCTGAATAATTCTTAATTTACGGAATTTTTAGTGTGTCTTAACGTTATGAGCAATGTCTAGTTATTTTATTTAAGGAACCTAGGTTAGATCTTTCTTTTGATTTTTCACCCTTTATTTTGTGTGGTTAATTTTTCGCAAATTATTTGCTAAGTGTTTTCTTCCTGTTCATGCGCACTACCTGGGTTAGAGATAATTCTCCTAGGTTAGTGAGACCAATTGAGTGTTCATCCTCTTCAGAATCCGAACCCGTAGAAATTCTTGACCCCGTAGTGACCATGGCCTTGTCTCTTAAGGACCGTTGCTATCCCACCCGCTCCGCTCAACCCTCGTGTATCACTCTTCCACCGGTTACTGGTAATAATTTTGAGATTAAACCCCACTTTATTAGCATGTTACCTAAATTTACCGGGAGTGAGGGTGAGGATCCGTATCTTTTCCTTCATGAATTCGAGGAGGTTTGCGCATTGCAAAAACTCCAACAACTTTCCGAGGACTCCATTAGGCTTAGACTTATCAACTTCGCTTTGAAAGAAAACGCTAAGAAATGGTTGTATAGTCTTCCCGTTAATTCAATTTCCACGTGGGAGGGTTTCGTAGTCATCTTTCTAAAAAAATTCTTTCCAAGCCATAAAACTACGAAACTCACTAATGAGATTAATCAATTTCGTCAAAAACACAACGAACCATTTTGGACGTGTTTTGACCGCTTTAAAAATCTTTTATCTCAATGTCCCCACCACGGAATCGAAAAATGGAGGCTCTGTAAGATTGTGCACGAGGCCTTAGATGGTTCAACAACTGCATTGTTGGAATCTATGTGCCAAGGGAAATTCATGGATAAGGACGAGGACGAAGGGTGGAAATTTTTTGAAGAGTTAGCCGAGAAGACTATGTTGTGGAAGTCCACTAGGGAACCAAATAAGTCTACCGAATCGTCTAGTTCATCTTCTAGGGGTTTGCATTCAATTGGAAGTAACATCGCAACCGATGCCAAGTTAGCCACCCTTACTAGACGACTCGAAGCCCTAGAAACGCATAGTGGTCCCTCACACATGCCTACGTTCCCGAATCAAGGGATGCAAAGTTTCCCAGATTTTCAACAAGTCAATGCGGTGTTTCAACCCAACCCTAGGAATGACCCTTTTGCACCTACATACAATCCCGGTTGGAAGAATCACCCAAATTTCTCGTGGAACCAGGGCCAAAATTTTCAATCTCCGCCACCTTCTTTTCAAAGGCCCAATCAGAATTCTTACTCACCTCCAAACCAAGGACCTTTTCCAAACCCAACTCAAAATCATGGTCCTATTCCGACTCAAACACCCGCCCATCCTCCCGGCTTTCATGAGTCAGATAAGAGACTTAATTCCTTGGAAAAGAGCCTTGATGCGCTTTTAAAATCTAAAACTAATTTGGCACAATCTCAACAAGCCTTCATGCAAACCATGACTCAAGATAGGCAAATTTTGAACGCTAGTACTCAAGCCATATCTAAGTTGGAAGTTCAAGTGAGTCAGTTAGCCAACACCATGAGTGAGCGTGAGAAGAATAAACTCCGAAGTCAACCTGAGGTAAACCCTAGATTCCCCCTTAACCAAAGACCTCCTGAAAGTATTAATGCCATAATTTCTTTAAGGTCGGGGAATCAAGTTGACAATCAAGTAGGTGTCGAGTCTCCAGAAAAAGAGGAAGAGTCAAATGTTGAATCTGACCATAACATTAATCACTCAACTCCTGATTCAATAGAATCTTCTCATAAACCTTCCTCATCTTCCCAAATACCTTCTTCCTCTTCACCTACCAAATCTTTGTCTGATACTCCACTTCCAAAATCCCTTCCCGATGTGTCTAATGAGCGAGTCTTTAAGCCAAAAGCTCCGTATCCTCAAAGACTTCTCCTTCCCAAGCAATCGGCTCAAGTAGACAAAATTTTGGAAGTTTTCAAGCAAGTCGAGATAAACATTCCTCTTTTAGATGCCATTCAACAAATTCCTTCATATGCCAAGTGTCTAAAAGAGTTGTGTACTCATAAACGAACCACCCAAATCCCTAAGAAAGCCTTCTTGACGTCCCAAGTGAGCTCAATTCTTTCTAACCAAATTCCTGTGAAATACAAGGACCCCGGTTGTCCAACTATTTCATGTGTCATAGGTAATACTTTCGTGGACAAGGCTTTACTTGACTTAGGTGCTAGTGTGAACTTGCTTCCATTTTCCGTTTATCAAGCCCTAGGTTTAGGCGAGCTCAAAAAGACCAATATGACACTTCAACTTGCCGATCGTTCTATAAAAATGCCCAAGGGATTAATTGAAGATGTCTTGATTAAAATTGGTGATTTTATCTTCCCGATTGACTTTGTTGTCCTCGAGACTCAACCCGTCACTAATCCCAAGAACCAAATTCCTGTCATCTTAGGAAGACCTTTTCTTGCTACATCTAATGCCTTAATCAATTGTAGGAATGGTTCGATGAAACTCACCTTTGGTAACATGACTATAGACCTTAACATTTTCAATGTAGGGAAAGAACCCAATGAGCTTTATGAACCATCAATAGGGGTTAACGTGGTCAACAAGTTTGCCAAATGGTCTAGCTTTGAGGATAGTAAGATTGAGTCTCTTCTCGTTGAGGATTTCAAAGTCAAACAAGAGCCTACTCGAGAGTATGCTGATTCATTGAGAGATATGACTTCGGAAGAGATGCTGAGAGAATTAGATGCGATTTGTTCTCCGTGGGAGACCCCACCCGAGATTGTTAGTAGTGAGCCTGTCATTGAGAGTCCCGTTGCACCACATCCACCTGCATTTGACTTGATTGTTTATCATCCCGAGTTTGATCAACAGCCTTTAGGAGGAACCGGACCCTCATCTTTTGTCATTCTTAGTGATTCGACCCCTAACCAGGCTTTCATTGTCCATAATCTGCTTAAACAAAATAAAGAAGCTTCAAGTTGGTTTAGGGTGAACACTAGTGATTCTTGTTCTAATAGGTTGCATGATCCCACACTAATTGAGAAAGGCTGTTCTAATCAAAATTTTCAAATATGTCTTGATCTTTTCTCACAGCTTCACCCAAAGTTTCCCACCGGCATCGGCTAAGTCGGTTATTCTTCTTTTACCTCCCCTCGTGAAATTCAGGTATGGGGGACGATTTGTGTGTGTGTGTGTGAGTTGTTTTCTTTCTTGTTTTTAGAAGATTGTCATTCTCTGTCATCCCTTATCAGGTATTTTCTCACCATTTTCCTTGTCATTTATCTTGCATTTTGCATACATTGAGGACAATGCATGATTTAGGTATGGGGGAGGGTTTTAGTGTAAATACATAAAAATGAAAAATCCAAAAAAATGAAAAATTTTAAAAATCCAAAAATAGAGATATTTTAGCTTAGTTGTCCTTCCCACTCTTTAAATTCTAGAACTAGTTGGTGTTGATTATTTTTCGAAAATTATATGTATAATGCCTTTAGATAATTTGAACGTAGTCAGGTAAGGTTTTCCTCATGAAACTTGTGTCGAACAAATTTTTGCTTAAAAGACCAGGACGGGACATTTGCACAAGACCTTTGATGGAAAAATTGTATAGGAATGTTATTCGATACCTGAGAGAGAACCCACATGTTAGAACAATGTCGAATCAAACCTTTGCGAAACCTTGCTCCTTTAGTGTCATATAAAAAAAAGAGTCAATGAATGTTTGTAATTGTTGAGTGCTAGTGTAATTTTGTAATAATAAATTCTTAGTAGGGAAATCGGCTAGGTTGGGCTCATTGATAACCCGAGTAAGTAAGTCCGAGGGGACTTTGTGCCTAGCAACCTAAGGTAGTTAGTGATCTGGGATTGTTGACCCAAAACTCGTTAAATGGGTATCGCTGCAAAAGTCTTTTGGGACCTCAACCATTGCATAGTCGGTCTAACTGCTAAGAACGTGAAGTTTGGCTAGATACTTGTTTTGATAGAGATTGGGTCAGTTCAATATTGGTTGAAAAAGAGAAAATGTTCGTATGCACGTATGCACTTTATCCATCAAGGGCCTTAAATTCACTACACACCTTGGGATTTTTTGTAAATTTTTAGAGTCTAATCATGTGGATTGTGGGAACCTATAACTTGGCTATTATTAGAATAATCTTTAAGGCATGTATTTTCCTACAAAATTGTTTTGTTGACACCAATAAAAGCTAGAGTAAAAGAGGAAAGTTGGATACTTGCTGACTTATCTCAAAGATTTTATGGGTATATCTTCTGTAAACCATTAGGAGACAGCACTCCTCCTGTAGAGATCGTCTATAGAATTAGGCAACCCAAAACCAAATGAATGGCTAATATTAGTCCAAACCTACGAAAAACCATAATTATTTTCTATAAATAGCCTCATTCTTCATTTGTAAAATCATCTTAGAATTAGGTTAGTTCTAGTTCAACTATAAATTATAGTAGTAGCCTCCATTCTATTTTGTAAACACTTTCTTTTATTTATGCAAATTTTCATTCCCTTTTTAATTTCTTGTTCTTAGTTATTAATGTTAATTTTGTCCCTTTAAATTTCCATTTTATTGTGGGCAATTTTAATTCCAAACCTTCATTTTAGTGTAATTTTAATTTTCTAGTTAATCTTTTTATTTTCATTTTTGATTTTCAAAAAAAAAATTAATTTTAGTTTTCAGTTTCGTTTTTATTTGTTTTAATTCGAAGCTTTGGTTCCCCTGTTTTTTTTGTTAGTTTTAGCTTATAAACCCATTTCCCCATTCTTCATGTATTCGTCTTCTTCACTCCCCTTCTCTGCAAAAACAAACACACCTCTCCCCAGTTCTTTTACAAAATAATCAAACCAAGTTCAATTCCTTTTATTTCGATTTCGTCTTCAACAACTTCCCCGTTCTTTTTTTTCTTCGTTCTCTTTAAAATTCACCCCCTTTGTTTTCTCTGCAAATCTCACACCCCCATTCCCCGGTTAGCATAAACAGTCATCTCTTCCCCTTTTCTTTTCATTCTGTAAACAAAAAACCCACCTCTGATTTCCTTCTTTTTTCTGCGCTTAGATTAAATTACTGAGTCTCTTGCTGTTGTTGTCGTTTGATTTTGTCGGGTCTTGTTGAGTTTCGTTGCTGTGTAATCTGAGTCTCCGTCTCTTCCTTGCGTTGTTAATTAAATTCTGGGTTTAGCTTTGTTAGTTGATTGTTCGACTGTCTTCAAATTCGTTTTGATCGTTCTGTTTTATAAGTGCTAGGAATTCGTTGCCGCGTTGCTGTTTGAGTTCTTTTGAATCGTTGTTTTATGCTATGCTACCGAGTTTTCGAGTCATGTTTAGTTTCTGTTTTGCAGATGTTGTAATTTCTGAGTTCTGTAAATGAAATGGTTTTGTGTTTTCTAGTTATGAATGTAAACGAAGTGCTGAGTTTTGTTTATTGAATTTCTGTGCTGCGAGTTCCGAATTTTCGTTGTGATTGGTGGAGTTGCTAAGTTGTTGTTGCGTTGTAGTTTCCGTTTTGTGTTGTCGACTCGGTCCTTTTTGTTCTGTTTGTCGAGTTGAAATGTTCCGAATTATATGTGGAGTTAAGTTCTATGTTTTATTTTCTTCTGCCGTGTGAGTTTGTTCTGAGTAGCTGGTTGCAATGTTGCCATATTGCCGAGTATTCTTTCCGTGTTTGCTGTCGACCGAGTGGTGCTGAGTTTTGAGTTCGAGTAGTTTGCATTTCTGTATTTTGGTTTGTTTCGATTAAACTTTTGGTTCAATCCTGGCTATTTAAATTTATGACCAAATCTTGTCAAATATTTTTTTCTTAAAAAAAAAATTCCTGTAAAGAAATTTTAGTTTTTAATTCGAATTTAGAATTTTTAATTTGTAGAATAATTCTAGAATAATTAGGGTTGAGAATAATTTAGAATTAAATTAGTAAAATCCAATTTTCTAAAACTCACATTTTGTTCTAATCCGCCTAAGTAAAAAATTAAGGAACGCGAAATAAAATAATTCCCTGTGGATCGAATCATAAATAATAAAACGAGATCGTGCGCTTTCGATTTTCAATTGTCATGTTTTCGGCACATCAAGTTTTTGGTGAAGGTGAAGAAGACGAATACATGAAGAATGGGGAAATGGGTTTGTAAGCTAAAACTGACAAAAAAACAGGGGAACCAAAGCTTCGAATTAAAACAAATAAAAACGAAACTGAAAACTAAAATTAAATTTTTTTTTTGAAAATCAAAAATGAAAATAAAAAGATTAACTAGAAAATTAAAATTACACTAAAATGAAGGTTTGGAATTAAAATTGCCCACAATAAAATGGAAATTTAAAGGGACAAAATTAACATTAATAACTAAGAACAAGAAATTAAAAAGGGAATGAAAATTTGCATAAATAAAAGAAAGTGTTTACAAAATAGAATGGAGGCTACTACTATAATTTAGAGTTGAACTAGAACTAACCTAATTCTAAGATGATTTTACAAATGAAGAATGAGGCCATTTAAAGAAAATAATTAGGGTTTTTGGTAGGTTTGGACTAATCTTAGCCATTCATTTGGTTTTGGGTTGGCTAAATCTTGGCCATCCATTTTGTTTTGGCAAAATGTGCACCACCCTCCATTCTCTTTCCCTTTTCTTCTATTTTGGTCCTTCTTTTTCTTCTTTTGTCATTTATTTCTTTATTTTGCCATTTCTTCATTTTTTCTCGAATTTCCTGAAATGCAACAAAATAATTTATTAAAATACGGGTTCAAGCAATAATTAGGTACTAAAAATATGCAAAAATATGCACTTATCAAATGCCCCCATACCTATCTTTTGCTCGTCCTCGAGTAAAACAAAAAAAAAACTAGATAAAAAGTTCTATACTCCTTTTCGTAGGTGTGACGGGTAATTTTAGGTTTACCAACCCGTTAAACCTATAGACGATCTATACAGGAGGAGTGCTATCTCCTAAGGGTTTACAGAAGATATACCCATAAAATCTTTGAGATAAGTCAGCAAGTATCCAACCTTCCTCTTTTACTCTAGCTTTCATTGGTGTCAACAAAACAATTTTGTAGGAAAATACATGCCTTAAAGATTATTCTAATAATAGCCAAGTTATAGGTTCCCACAATCCACATGATTAGACTCTAAAAATTTACAAAAAATCCCAAGGTGTGTAGTGAATTTAAGGCCCTTGATGGATAAAGTGCATACGAACATTTTCTCTTTTTCAACCAATATTGAACTGACCCAATCTCTATCAAAACAAGTATCTAGCCAAACTTCACGTTCTTAGCAGTTAGACCGACTGTGCAATGGTTGAGGTCCCAAAAGACTTTTGCATCGATACCCATTTAGCGAGTTTTGGGTCAACAATCCCAGATCACTAACGACCTTAGGTTGCTAGGCACAAAGTCCCCTCGGACTTACTTACTCGGGTTATCAATGAGCCCAACCTAGCCGATTTCCCTACTAAGAATTTATTATTACAAAATTACACTAGCACTCAACAATTAGGCTCTAATTTGTTTACCGATTTCGCAAGCTTCACAAGTATGGTCTTTTTGATAGTTCAATTTTGGTATACCTCGGACATGATCTTTTGTTGATATGTTTCTAATCAACTTCATATTAGCATGTCCTAATATTCGATGCCAAAGCCACGGGTCATCGTTTGTAGTGATTAGGCATACATTCTCATGCTTGCTCATGTCACAAGTGTAGACATTTTTGTTTCGAGGGCAAGTGAGAACCAATTTCCAATTCTTGTCTAAAATACAACAATGAGTAGTATAGAAAATTACCTTGTAAATATTGTCGCAGAGTTGACTAATCCAGAGTAGATTGTACCTTAGTCCCGAGACTAGTTGTACGTCCGAAATCTTGAAGTGACTATTCCCGATGTCTCCAGTTCCGACAATGATACCTTTACTACTATCTCCAAATGTAACACTTCCCGTAGTTACCTTTTTAATGTTGTTCAAAAGTGACTTATTACCGGTCACGTGTCTTCAACATCCACTATCAAGGTACCACATGTCTTGTTTCGCGGCAAGACAATCCTTCAAAATAAATCAATTAAATTTATAGGTACACTTTTGTCTTGAGGGTCCTCGGGTTAGTACATCTGTAATAACCTAACTTTAGCAATGCTATAGTGATCACATGAACAGTAAATTTTGAGGATTTAAGGAAATGGTATGTAGGTACCCTATAATTGAAACAGAAAATGAATAATCAGAAACAATAGTAGTTTAGTACTATGAAAATGAGTGACTTGAAACGACGACGGATTTCAGAAATTCATGAGTATAGATTTTTAAATTGTTTGATTTCAATGGAGCACAAGTGTATTGGATATTAAAGAGTATGGAATATAAAAAGGGTGGATACTTTGAGGAATATGTGAAATTAGGTTAAACCAGGGAATTATTAAGTTAAGTGAATTTAGATTGTTAAACGAGTTTGAGAATGCTTGAGAACCCGAGAGAAAACCGGGAGAGTAACTTCTGAGAAAAAGAGAATATACCAAGGATATTGGATATAATAGCTACTTGAGAATTAGAATCACCCTAACACATTAACATATGATTTGAGAAAGGATAAAATATATTTAAGAGATTTACAAAGGAAAAAAAAACCACTGAGACGATCACAGAAATCATTCGATGAATCAAACGACGAGAGAACTTTATCCAAAGCCCAACCCAAAAGCCCTAAGGCCCAAAACCTAAGCCATGCAGGTCCAAGAGGCTCCAAGGAGCTGTAAATACAAGTAATTAAGTGAGTGGCTTATGGAAATATTGAAGGGGCAAGGCTAGAAGAGTAAATAGAGTGAAAGGGCATGGTTAGACTATAGTAAATACACCATCAAGTGAATAAATCTTCTAAAAGAAGCTAAGCAAGGAGTTTTGTGGTTGGTGGACTTCAAAGCCACTTGATTAAGAGATAAGGAGCTGGTGTTAAGAGATAGATATCACATTTGTGGTCATTATCCAAGTTAAAAGCAAGCAAAATACAACCTCTCCAAAACCGCCCAGCAAAAACCCACCTTAAAGAAAAATTCATATCTCACAATCTATAGCTTCTAAAATCACCAAATTTTAACCACAACCTCTCCACTCCAGGGGCATGATTCGGTCCAAATTTCATAGCAATCCAAGTAGTATAGCCTAGTCAAATCCATGCTCAAAGTGGGAGAACCAAACCTGTCCAGTTTCTGTCCAGCGGAAAGATGGAGCTCAAAACCATAGCTAGGAAGCTTTGTTTTTGGTAATCTATAGCTCAAATCAAAGCTTATACAGAGGCCAAGATGTGGTAAAAATTTGAGAGCCAAACTCTTATCTTTCGATTTGTTATGATTTTTACAAAAGTGATGATGAATAGTAACCCTTAGAAACTAACTTTGTTTTTATGGTTTCTTTAGTTGATCCATGCTAGTATAAGGTTGATTAAGCATATCCCAAGGCTTGATAATGGTTGTTAAAGCTTCAAGAAGGTATAAATCTCAAGACCCTTTAGTATTACTTTGAATATAGGATGGATTATAGAAAGTTTAGTGATTAAGGTTATGATAAGTGATTATTCATGATGATATATGTGTTTGTAAGTGATTAAAGTTGAATATGGAAGGAGTATGTGCTTGTAACCATGGTTGGTAAGATGACCACATGGTGTAGGTGATGGTGTATAAGGTGGATGATAGATTTGGTGGAGTTAGATTTTGGAAAGTATGAAAATATAGCCGTTATAATGTCCGATTTTCGTTAGAATCAGAAACTTCCCTGTTTTTGGACACTATACCCGTACGGTACCTTACTGTCCAGACCCCCAAGTGACCATGATGAGATAGAGCATAGTTCGTAGATCGTTTTGATATAAAGTGCGTTAAAATCTGATAAACGGTTTAGGAGAAAAGTCAGTTTTAGTGAAAGACGTTCGATAGTCGAGAAAACGTAATTGTATCAACTTTGAGGCTATAATTACCATACTTAAACATTTTTAAAAGTTATAAAATTTTGGGATATTGTAGTGGGGTGGACAGAGGACCATTACCAGTTGACCTTTCATTAAAATTCGGAATTGATATTTTATGAGGATTTTTACAGTCGAGAGTGGTTGTTAAGGAAAGAATGTAAATCGTTAAGAACTTTAATTGGGAATAAGAATGGTTAAGTCCTCAAGACCTTTTAAGATAGTAATGGGATATTATAAGGGTGTTATTATATGAGCGTAGGTGGTTAAGTGGAATATGTTCTGATAATGATCCTTCTTGTGTTTATAGAGACTTCGGGAGAGCCACGAGCTATACTTCCGACTTACAGAGATCGAGGCAAGATCCTTCTATCCCTACTTTGAAAGTTATTTATCTTCGGAATAAAAATGATATCATGGAATATATATATATATATATATATATATATATATATATATATATATATATATATATATATATGTATATATATGTGTGTGTGTGTGTGTGTGTGTGTGATGTTATTGTTGCTATGTTGCAAAGAATATATTTCCTTAATTTTGGGAAATTAAAGAGAAATGGATATAAATTATAAAATATGAATGTGGATATGATTATGAATGGAGCGAATATGCTTTATGGTAAAGAGAGTTATATGAAGAATGGTATCAGTTGTTATCTAGAGTTATATGAAGAATGGTATCATTGGTTTAATAAATATTATTTGATTATTATTTACTACTTTTAAAATAGACGGAATATTTTATGAATATAAAAGTATATTTGATTTCTTGAATATGAAAGAGATGTCTGGATCATAATCAAAGCATTATGTTATATATATATATATATATATATATATATATATATATATATATATATATATATATATATATATATATTTTATAGAAGTAATGTTCGAGAATGGAAATGATATGAGTGAATGATATGTGGAAATGAAAGCGAGAAAATGGAAATGTGGAATGATATTGACAAAAAGGGGGATTGCAACAGACTTGCGTAAGTGGCTGTGTCAGGGCTGTGTGCGACACAGTCCAGCATTTATTATTTTTATTACGGCACGAAGATGCCAAGGGAGGATGTTAGCAGGTGGCCTTCCTCCAGGGATGATTTTCATTCCTTCTACCGGTAGTAAAAGAGAGCAGGTACGATTAGGCGACTGATCATCGTCCTAACGTATCAGGCGACAGCAGATATCCCCAATGTTTTTGAAAAGAAAGTGTTGACAATGGTTTTCAGATTTTTATACTGAAAACAGAAACATGATCTGAAATGATGGAATTATTGTTACAGATGAAGAGAAACTGATTTTATATTAATTTATATAATTGTTGCATAAGAAGGAAATGAGAAGATGATAGCAAAAGATTTGTTCAAGTTTATCATATTATTTTAGAAAAGTACACTGAAATGGTATATTGATTGTTATATTATTTAAGAAGAGAAACTGATATTATATGATATTAGAAGAGAAACTGATATTATAATACTATATATTTCTTTTCGTACAAAGATAATTGGAAAGTGTATATATATTGAATGAAAATAAAATTCTTTCCATAATAACTGAAATTTGTTTTTGTCTATTATATATATATATATATAATGGTTTATTTCCCTTTGATGCTAGTTGATAGAATTTATCTTGCTGAGCTATTTTAGCTCATTCTTGCTATTATGTATACAACAGCTAGGTATGCCGATGCTCCGCACTACACCCCGCAAGAGGGTAAGGGAAAGGCGACCTTTTGAGCGAGTGCTGGCAACCATCCCCGAGGTAGTGACAAGCGAAAGGGGCTTAGTAGACTTATGTAAATTAAGTGTGTAAGTTTGTAATAAACTTTTGGTTGTTGAAATGCTTCCTGTAGAAGTATTATTCAACAATGTACTTAGTAAGGTTCTGGGTTTGTAATAACTGTTTAACTCTAAACTTTTAATATTGTGGATGTTGTTCTATGAGCATATGACTGGTGTGTGTGTGTATTAGTGTGGGGTCAATTGCATAAGTATTAAAATTTTAAAAAAAAAGACTCAAGAGATTTGGATATTGATCGGAAATTGGACCGTGATGACCTGGATCCTTGACCCCGGATCTAGGGGTGTCACAGATGGTATCAGAGCTTAGAGTCATAATGCTCAGGAACAAGAGTGATAATAATAAATATATCAGTAATAATAGAAATTGTGAACTCACATCGAGTTCAAGGGTGGTTTATCGAACGAAGCGTTTATTCTAAGTAGTGATTTTAATTTTATAGATTATTACTAATAAAAGTTTATGTTTTAGTATAGGGAGAGGAGATTGGTGAGCCAAAGTTAAGGGTATTTAAAGTCTTCTTGTGTTTAATGGAGTTTGAAGAAATATTGTAAGTGGATCGGTGAATAGACACTGATTGTTTGTGGAGATGAAAGGGTGAAACTGAGGTTAGTCGGTAAAGCCAAGATATATAGGACCAAGACAGACTGAGACATTCCGAGATTGACTTAAATGAAAAGGTTATTATGCCAAAAGTGTTAAGTTTATATAGTACACGGGATCGATATGAGAAAGGGGATACTTGATGTATTGAGAAGTGTATGTTAGATAACCTCGTGAGTATACAGGGTATGTTAGATTATACAATATAGAAGTATAGTTGATGGGTCCTTGATACTAGAGCAATGTTAGGCCAAGACGATCAATATTACGATTAGAAGGTTGTGTTCTATTATGGATAATGGCAGAGAGTATCGAGCCAAGTCACGACTAGGTAAATTAAGATAATTGGGAATAGCAGACGATAGGTTGAGGCTTCATGGTGAGTGCCAAATTTAAGAAATTTTGGAGAGTACGCAGTCTAAGATATAAACAGTATTTGAGGAAAGCCTTCCATTATTGGGATTTTTAATTGGGCAGAGGCTATTAATAGTACCTATTTTCAAGCTCCTAAAGCCCTGCTAAATTATATTATTGAGTTTCAAATTTTCCTCCACTAGTGGGTAATTATTTATTAAGGGCCGGTATCTTTTCAAAACTTTTTGGTACCCTTGAAATGTGTTTCAAAATTGTATTAGTCAAAATATTCCTCTAAGATTATTTTCGGAAGATGGTATTTATCATTGTGATTTAAATTTCCCTCTATATTTCTTACTCCAACTAAGAGGAACAGCCCTATATGTATACACAAGGACGATCTGTCTGTGTGATAGAAAGTCGGAGGGGACGCCCTCACTTGTATGACATATGGGTTCTTCCATCATATTGATTTCTCAAATATTCTTTTGTTTCGAATAAAGGTTATTTAAAACTCTTAATTTTATAAATTTGTGTGGGACCCTTGCTTGTTTCTGGGTTCGTTTCAATTCAAAGTTTCATAAATTCTATAAATTTTTTCGAATATAGAAGATTTCATTAATGGATGGGATAATGGAAGCAAGGTTTAGAGTATACGTGATTACACAAGGAAACTTGAGATTCCAAGGGAAATTTCAATAAGAGATAATTAGAGCTAGAAGCGTTTCAATATAAGAGAGGAAGGAAATTCGTGAGAAGAAATATGTATATTTGATGATTAGTAAGAAAACAAATATGAGGCATTTTAAGGCATAATTGAGATTTACTATTGAGAGTAAGGTGTATTTTGAGGATAGAGTCAGAATAAGGATAAACAAAGGAAGTGGGGATAATTAATGAAGGATTCGAGGTGCAATAACTTTTAGTGGGGGAAGGTCAATATTGTGACTAATACCCTAAGTAGCAGAGAGAGATTAAAGATGTTAAGTATTCAAAGGATTAATCCAAAAGGTGTGAATGAGTAAAACTTGAGGTAAAGATTTTGATGAGAATAATTAAGGGAAATTTCAGAGGTGGAATAGATAGTATATCATGAAGGAACTAAGGTGGATCAGCAAGATGTAAAGAGCGTATAGTGAACAATAGACATCTGGGATAAGGTATCCGGAGGAAATTGCAGGTACGCTCTAATTTAACCTCTTAAGTGTAAATGTTTGGTTAGGGATCGACTAAGTCAATGAATGGTGTAAATGGACTGATAATATAGATAAGAATAATCTATCTGTGAGAAAGTAAACTATGGTGATATAAGAAAGTGAGTTATTCTCGTGTCATCCAAATCAATATCTGTTAAGAGTCAAAGAACTCTATAAAAAGGAGATTAAGAGTATTGGGGAAAGCGCGAGAATATTTTCAAGGATGAAAGGAAAGTATATGTTTGTATAAGTATGAACAGGAAATATATATTATAGATAATATTTTCTTACAATTGTTTCAAGGAATATTATTATAACTTATTTTCTGGAAAATTTTACAGAGGTGATATATACAAATGTTGGAGTATTAATATTTTATGTCATGATAGAGATCAAAACATAGTTAAACAATAGTGAGATACACTACCATTCAGGGAAGGCCAATGTGGTGGCCGATACCCTTAAGCAAAAGAGGAAGGAGAGATGAGATAAGATAGAATGACTGAAAACAGGAGGAGATTTGCAAGAAAAAGATAGTGAAAGTACTGCTATTGAAAAGCTAAATGGCATGTTGATGAATGACAAGCAAGTTTATGTTGGTGTATTTTTGCGCAAACAAGATAGAGATATTATGAAAGAAAAAAAAAGATAGAGAAAGTGGTGTAGAAGTTAGAGGTGTGGATGAAAAAGGTATCTATGGACATTTTCAACATGATTCCGGGACGGAATCCTTTTAAGGGGGGAAGACTGTAATAACACTAACTTTTGCAATGCTACAGTGATCACATGAACAATAAATTTTGAGGATTTAAGGAAATGGTATGTAGGTACCCTATAATTGAAACAGAAAATGAATAATCAGAAACAATAGTAGTTTAGTACTATGAAAATGAGTGACTTGAAACGACGACGGATTTCAGAAATTCATGAGTATAGATTTTTAAATTGTTTGATTTCAATGGAGCACAAGTGTATTGGATATTAAAGAGTATGGAATATAAAAAGGGTGGATACTTTGAGGAATATGTGAAATTAGGTTAAACCAGGGAATTATTAAGTTAAGTGATTTAGATTGTTAAACGAGTTTGAGAATGCTTGAGAACCCGAGAGAAAACCGGGAGAGTAACTTCTGAGAAAAAGAGAATATACCAAGGATATTGGATATAATACCTACTTGAGAATTAGAATCACCCTAACATATTAACATATGATGTGAGAAAGGATAAAATATATTTAAGAGATTTACAAAGGAAAAAAAAAAACCACTGAGACGATCACAGAAATCATTCGATGAATCAAACGACGAGAGAACTTTATCTAAAGCCCAACCCAAAAGCCCTAAGGCCCAAAACCTAAGCCATGCAGGTCCAAGAGGCTCCAAGGAGCTGTAAATACAAGTAATTAAGTGAGTGGCTTATGAAAATATTGAAGGGGCAAGGCTAGAAGAGTAAATAGAGTGAAAGGGCATGGTTAGACTAGTAAATACACCATCAAGTGAATAAATCTTCTAAAAGAAGCTAAGCAAGGAGTTTTGTGATTGGTGGACTTCAAAGCCACTTGATTAAGAGATAAGGAGCTGGTGTTAAGAGATAGATATCACATTTGTGGTCATTATCCAAGTTAAAAGCAAGCAAAATACAACCTCTCCAAAACTGCCCAGCAAAAACCCACCTTAAAGAAAAATTCATATCTCCCAATCTATAGCTTCTAAAATCACCAAATTTTAACCACAACCTCTCCACTCCAGGGGCATGATTCGGTCCAAATTTCATAGCAATCCAAGTAGTATAGCCTAGTCAAATCCATGCTCAAAGTGGGAGAACCAAACCTGTCTAGTTTCTGTCCAGCGGAAAGATGGAGCTCAAAACCATAGCTAGGAAGCTTTGTTTTTGGTAATCTATAGCTCAAATCAAAGATTATACAGAGGCCAAGATGTGGTAAAAATTTGAGAGCCAAACTCTTATTTTTCGATTTGTTATGATTTTTACAAAAGTGATGATGAATAGTAACCCTTAGAAACTAACTTTGTTTTTATGGTTTCTTTAGTTGATCCAAGCTAGTATAAGGTTGATTAAGCATATCCCAAGGCTTGATAATGGTTGTTAAAGCTTCAAGAAGGTATAAATCTCAAGACCCTTTAGTATTACTTTGAATATATGATGGATTATAGAAAGTTTAGTGATTAAGGTTATGATAAGTGATTATTCATGATGATATATGTGTTTGTAAGTGATTAAAGTTGAATATGGAAGGAGTATGTGTTTGTAAGTGATTAAAGTTGAATATGGAAGGAGTATGTGCTTGTAACCATGGTTGGTAAGATGACCACATGGTGTAGGTGATGGTGTATAAGGTGGATGATAGATTTGGAGGAGTTGGATTTTGGAAAGTATGAAAATATAGCCGTTATAATGTCCGATTTTCGTTAGAATCAGAAACTTCCCTGTTTTTGGACGCTATACCCGTACGGTACGTTACTGTCCAGACCCCCAAGTGACCATGATGAGATAGAGCATAGTTCGTAGATCGTTTTGATATAAAGTGCGTTAAAATCTGATGAACGGTTTAGGAGAAAAGTCAGTTTTAGTGAAAGACGTTCGATAGTCGAGAAAACGTAATTGTATCAACTTTGAGGCTATAATTACCATACTTAAACATTTTTAAAAGTTATAAAATTTTGGGATATTGTAGTGGGGTGGACAGAGGACCATTACCAGTTGACCTTTCATTAAAATTCGGAATTGATATTTTATGAGGATTTTTACAGTCGAGAGTGGTTTTTAAGGAAAGAATGTAAATCGTTAAGAACTTTAATCGGGAATAAGAATGGTTAAGTCCTCAAGACCTTTTAAGATAGTAATGGGATATTATAAGGGTGTTATTATATGAGCGTAGGTGGTTAAGTGGAATATGTTCTGATAATGATCCTTCTTGTGTTTATAGAGACTTCGGGAGAGCCACGAGCTATACTTCCGACTTACAGAGATCGAGGCAAGATCCTTCTATCCCTACTTTGAAAGTTATTTATCTTTGGAATAAAAATGATATCATGGAATATATATATATATATATATATATATATATATATATATATATATATATATATATATATATATATATATATATATATATATATATATATCTGTGTGTGTGTGTGTGTGTATGATGTTATTGTTGCTATGTTGCAAAGAATATATTTCCTTAATTTTGGGAAATTAAAGAGAAATGGATATAAATTATGAAATATGAATGTGGATATGATTATGAATGGAGCGAATATGCTTTATGGAAAAGAGAGTTATATGAAGAATGGTATCAGTTGTTATCTAGAGTTATATGAAGAATGGTATCAGTGGTTTAATAAATATTATTTGATTATTATTTACTACTTTTAAAATAGCGGAATATTTTATGAATATAAAAGTATATTTGATTTCTTGAATATGAAAGAGATGTCTGGATCATAATCAAAGCATTATGTTATATATATATATATATATATATATATATATATATATATATATATATATATATATATATATATATATATTTTATAGAAGTAATGTGCGAGAATGGAAATGATATGAGTGAATGATATGTGGAAATGAAAGCGAGAAAATGGAAATGTGGAATGATATTGACAAAAAGGGGGATTGCAACAGACTTGCGTAAGTGGCTGTGTCAGGGCTGTGTGCGACACAGTCCAGCATTTATTATTTTTATTACGGCACGAAGATGCCAAGGGAGGATGTTAGCAGGTGGCCTTCCTCCAGGGATGATCTTCATTCCTTCTACCGGTAGTAAAAGAGAGCTGGTACGATTAGGCGACTGATCATCGTCCTAACGTATCAGGCGACAGCAGATATCCCCAATGTTTTTGAAAAGAAAGTGTTGACAATGGTTTTCAGATTTTTATACTGAAAACAGAAACATGATCTGAAATGATGGAATTATTGTTACAGATGAAGAGAAACTGATTTTATATTAATTTATATAATTGTTGCATAAGAAGGAAATGAGAAGATGATAGCAAAAGATTTGTTCAAGTTTATCATATTATTTTAGAAAAGTACACTGAAATGGTATATTGATTGTTATATTATTTAAGAAGAGAAACTGATATTATATGATATTAGAAGAGAAACTGATATTATAATACTATATATTTCTTTTCGTACAAAGATAATTGGAAAGTGTATATATATTGAATGAAAATAAAATTCTTTCCATAATAACTGAAATTTGTTTTTGTCTATTATTTATATATATATATATATATATATATATATATATATATATATAATGGTTTATTTCCCTTTGATGCTAGTTGATAGAATTTATCTTGCTGAGCTATTTTAGCTCATTCTTGCTATTATGTATACAACAGCTAGGTATGCCGATACTCCGCACTACACCCCGCAAGAGGGTAAGGGAAAGGCGACCTTTTGAGCGAGTGCTGGCAACCATCCCCGAGGTAGTGACAAGCGAAAGGGGCTTAGTAGACTTATGTAAATTAAGTGTGTAAGTTTGTAATAAACTTTTGGTTGTTGAAATGCTTCCTGTAGAAGTATTATTCAACAATGTACTTAGTAAGGTTCTGGGTTTATAATAACTGTTTAACTCTAAACTTTTAGTATTGTGGATGTTGTTCTATGAGCATATGACTGGTGTGTGTGTGTGTGTATTAGTGTGGGGTCAATTGCATAAGTATTAAAATTTTAAAAAAAAACTCAAGAGATTTGGATATTGATCGGAAATTGGACCGTGATGACCTGGATCCTTGACCCCGGATCTAGGGGTGTCACAACATCATAGTTAACATTTGAATTTGCATAATAGAATCTAGGCATAGAATAATCATTGTTAGGCATATAGATATTTCTAGGTATATTGTGTCTAAGATGATGTGTGGGTCTAGCATAATCATAAGATCTATAGTTAGCCCGACGCATATTGTACCTATTATTTGCGAAGTAGGGAGCATGTTGAGGATAGTAATTCCGATTAGGAACATATTGATTTCTAGATGCATACCTATTAGCATTGTTATGATACATTGTGCTTCTATTTTGAAACACCCTAGGTTGTTGAAACCTTTGTTGCCTTTGACTATTATAAGCAACATTGTTAAATGGTACTTGTCTTTCAACCTTGTATGGTTTTGTTCCTTTTCGAACCCATACATGCTTCCCATTAATTTCACCACTCTTGAATTTGCAATCGAGAACCAAATGTCCTTCTTTGTTGCAATATGTACATTTTAAAGTTTGTGGTTGATTAGGAGCCATTGTAGGTTGAACTTGTGGTTGAACGTTTCTCGTAGGAGGAGCGTTCCTATCATATCCCAATCCTTCACGGTTGTAGGAAATTTTAGAGTGTACCATTTTATCTAACATCTCATTGCCTTTAGTAAATTTTTGAACAACAACTTCAAGATTTTCTTTTTCTCTTTCTAAGGCATCAATCTTGTTGTTAAAGAATCTTGCTTGATCCATAACTTGAGATATGAGTTTAAAGTTTTCTTCTTTTAATCTTTGAGTTTCTAATTGTAGTTCTTTTTCTTTTGACTCAAATATTTGTGATAGCTCATTCTCCTTTTCAAGATTGCTTACTTGAGATTGAGATGTTACATTGTTTTGAACCAATGATTCGTTAAGAATCTTTAAGTTCAATAACTCAACATGAAGTTCATTAATATTGTTGTTGAGTTGTAATTTTTCATTTTCCATTTCTTCACTTGAAGTACTAAAGCCACATTTTCTACTTCAAGATTGAGAGCATTATCCTTGAAAGAGTTGACTTCACCTTTCAAGTGATGATTTTGATCACTCAAGATCATTATTTCTTTCTCATTTTGGATTTTTAAATCCATCATCCGAGTAAACTCTTTACTTTGTGTATGATGCATTTCTTCGAGTTTCATTTTCTCGGACCACAATAAGTGAAGCCTTTTATCAACATCTTTATACTTATTGTTGATACCTACTACAAGCTCAATCAAATCATACTTGCTCATATCAACTAAATTCAAGTTAGATTCATCTAATTACAATTTATTTGAAATGTAGTTGAGATTAGTGTTTACCTCTTGATTTGAAGTGGAGCCTTGTGTAGATGCAACTTCATCTCCAATAGCCATTAAGCATAGATTAACCACTTCTTCACTAGCTTCCGGAGCTTCTTCATCTTCACTCAAATCCCAACCATTTTCGGCCACGAGAATTCTTCCTTTAGAAAGCTTAGGACATTCTCTTTTAAAGTGACCCGGTTGCTTACACTCGAAACACACTTCTTGTGTTTCCTTCTGATTTTGTTCTTTATGTTTTGGAGGAGTGTAAGGGGAATTATTATTGTTATTGGCATTATTATAGGCATTAGTATTTTGAGTGCCTTTACCTTTGTTATAGCTCGTTGGTGGAAAATTACTCTTGTAGTTAGGAGTATAATTTTGAGAGTAATTTGGCCTTCCTTTAGAGTTAAAAACTCTTTTTTGATTATTTGATTTTAGGAAGCCTTTTCCATATCTTTGAGCTTTGCTTTGAAGCACACGACGAAGTTGTCTTGTTAGTAAACCAATTTCGCTTTCATCGAGATCTTGGAGTTCTTCATTTAAATCTTCGTCGTTTTCATTTTCATCGATTAGTATAGCTTTTAAAGCCATGTTTTTCTTTTTGTCTTCCACTTTGGGAATGACCTTATCCGGAATATTGTCCTCTTCATATGCACGAAGGTTCCCGAATAAACTATCGATGTCATAATCATTTAGATTATGCATTTCTTTAATTGTAGTAACTTTAACCTTCCAACTAGGAGGTAAAGATTTAAGAACTCTTCGGTTCTTCTCATTTCGGGTATAACTTTTCCCGAGTTGAGATAATTCATCGATCATGCGAGTAAATCTTGTTTCCATATCGATGATATTTTCTCCTTCTTGAAATTTAAAGTTCTCGTATTCTTGAATTAAAGTATCCATCCGAGAATCTTTTATATCAATGGTACCTTCGTAGGTAACCACTAATTTATTCCACATTTCTTGTGACGATTTGCAATTGTTTACTCGTTTATATTCTTTTTCGGTAAGTGCACTTGTGAGAACCATCTCCGCCTTTGCGGCCGTATTCATCATGGTTTCTTCGGCGAGAGTGTATTCACTAACTTTCTTTTCGACAACAACATCTCCAACCATTTTGGTAGGAATAACAACTCCGTCTTCTATGGCCATCCAAACTTTGACTCCTTGAGATCTAGCGTAGATGCAAAACCCCGTTTTCCATGTACCAAAGTTGGTGCCATCAAATAGAGGATGGCGGGAGCTAGATAGGCCTTCTCCACAACCGATGGTATTTAGATACGCCATGTAGGATCACTTTTTGTTGTGCCTGTAGATCTGCAAATCACTCAACAAACACGTTAAAAAGCACTGCTCTGATACCAATTGTTAGGTCCCGTATAAAGGATATATTAAGCTAGAAGGGGGGTTGAATAGCTTAATTACCAATTTTAAAATTATTATGGCGTTTTAAAATATTTTTCCCTTTTAAAATATTTTATCGAGTCGTTAGCAGTTTATAAGTGTGGAAAATAAACGACAAGTAAAGAAAATACCACACAGGAGATTTTATCCTGGTTCACGATGGCGCAACCCCTAATGGATTAGCTCACCCCTACTCCAGTCCCCGAGCTCCTCTCCGGACTCGAGATTTTCCATTAAAATAAACTCGCTCCTTTAGTAAGCGGAGAAGCCTTTACAACCCTACAAATATTTGTCTTGGTTCGTAACTACCCGTTACCACCTCAAAATAAATGCGAACAAATACAAGACTCATCTTGGTGTGTAACTACCCGTCACCACCTCAAAGTCGTTGTAAAACCTACACAACTTATCTTAGACAGCAACTCCCCGTTACTTCTTCAAAGTTGATGTAGAACTTTGGTGTAGACTATTGATTTCTGGATTTTGTCGGTCTTGGGTCTTCGATGATAGGTCTTGGGTCTTTCCTCTTCTTCATTGTGCAAAGGCCATTAACTCCCCGCTAGTGCCTAGGACTTGGGTCTTACAACGAGAATCACCTCACTTCAACTTCACCTCACTACAAAAGTTAGACAACAATATCTACGAAACAAATATGGTTAAGATTATATACGTTGGACTAGTATGTTACGGTACTAAGTCCAAAAGAGTAAATTTAATATTCGTATAGGAATATTAAGTTATATTGTAAGTATACTTCCTTTGATATAAGATTAAGATCAAAGTATACTTTTAATTACTCCCGATAGATATAAATAATGATGAAGCAATATTGGAAGACCTTGTTTAAAAGCTATAGTGCTTTAAGGCTTCGAATTGTATACCTTTATTCGACTAATACAATGTCGAGGTATAATTATAACTTCTAGCACGAATCAACTTTTTAGCCACACGAAACGATAAAAGTAAGTGCGATAATTAAAACAAGTGGCTAACTTGTGCTCTTTAGAAGTAGTATTCTTTCTTTTGATAGATCGTTTAAATCCAAGAATACTTTAATAACAATACTCCTTTAAGATGAGATAAAATAAATATAACTCGGAGTTTGTTGATATATAAAGTCCGTTAAGCTAATAGGCTTAAGGCTTTTAAGATGTATACTTCCGTTTGACTAAATACAATGTCAAAGTATAAATCTTCTTTTAACTTCTTGCACTAAATAAGTTTATGGCCACGACAAGTAAAGTAAGTGCGATAAATAAGTTGCTAAACTTGTGCTCTTTTAAGAAGTTTAAGTTGTATGATGTATTTCGTTATTTGAATATCCCACGGAACACTAAAGATGTTAGTTGGGAATCCGAACGAAATAAATATTGTTACAACTTTGATGTATGTCAAATATAATCTCACAACTTTTGAGATTAAGTACTTTGATATGATCTTTCTTGTAATATAACGTTTCTTCTCAAAGATCAAGTACTTGGTTCAACTCTTTGCTTATATATATAGCAATAGAGGTATATGAGTTGAACTATGTATTTATATTGTCGTTCTCTTTTATAAAGAGACTTTTGGAATCTTATATAGATCCAAGAATAGAGATTAAGATGAAGTAGAGAAGTTAAGCACAAATCTCAAATATAAACACGAAGACGAAGCTAAGAATTAGCACTTTTAAAAATCGCCGGAAAAATTCACCGGAGGTTCGGCCGGATTTTGGACGAGGTCGAACTATGGGCAGCCCTTCGGGAGGCCGGAAAGTGGTAGTAGATGAGCTAGCTTGGGAGAACTAAGCTTGGTTGGGTGGAACTAAGCTTGTTGAATCAAAAACCTTGTATATATGGATATATATTTAAGAGAGAGAAGGTTTTTGAGATGAAGAGAGTGTTTGAATATTGAAAGAGAGTGTCTACTTCAAAAATCCCAGCAATTCTATGTCTCTTAGCTTGTATTTGAAATGGGTGGATGAGGGGGTTTATTTATAGAGAGAGTTGGGTGAAAGGAATGGTGGAGATTTGATTTAAGGGAGTGGTTGAGATTGATTTCACTTGGATTGGTGACATGGATAGCACAAGGATTGCCAACATGTAAAGTTTTGTGTTTCTATGCAAGTGGATGAGCAAAAGATCCCAGCAACTATTTGAGCTCTAATAAACTCGTACCGATTAATAATTAAATACGAACCACGTATCGTTAATTAAATACCCGATAAATACGAAAACACCCAATAAATAATTCTATAATTATGGAACACTTAGGAATATTATAAAATAATATTCTAAAAAGTTTGGTCAATGTTGACTTGGTCAAACGTGGTCAAACGTGGGACCAACTGCCTCGATTTACGTGTCGAACCAAAATTCTCGAAAAATTCCGAAACTTTTACCATGCATATAAAATAGTATTTAAATGATCAATCTCAAGTTTCAAGTCATTCTATTAAGTGGAAGTATTTTATTTGGATTTAAAACGATTAAATCAGCTTTCGGTTCTGAATAAAATACGATTGGTCTTTTCTCAAAATAGATAAATCTTTTGACCAATGTTTTGACTAGAATAAATACTTAGAATATATTTCCTGCCATCTGGAATCCCAACATAACCCAGGACGCGCCCTAACCCCCCCCCCCCACCAGGGTGCGCCCTAACTACCTAAAAACCCTAATTTATCTTTAGAATCCCCCAAATTGAACCCATTGTTGACCCGAATCCATCTTGAAATACCCGAACCAAATTTTGGCTATAACAACATCCACCATACACTTTGCAGAGTTTCGATCATGCATTATCAAAGTAAGAAGATCTTTCATATTCACCAAGTTATGAATCACATCATACAAGTTTCCACGTCCGCTTATATTAGAGCGAAATTTAGGCAAAATTGAAGCCGTTACTTCGCATTTCAAACTTCACTGCAATCAAATGTAGAAATTCCCTATCTGACGTATAGCTAGAATATTTCCAATAAGGAAAATTTTCACAGTGGTACTGGGAAATATAGATTTTTGACTTGTATCATTAGGAAACACATCAACAGGAACAGATATATTAATCCAAGAATCGGTATCAAAGTAGTAAAGAGTAGCAGACCTTTTGTCAACCGACATATATCATACAACAACCTTATAATTAGCATCATAGACACTATCACAACCGAGTCCAATGTTAGTCACACAAGATCGAAGGCGTAGGGGAATAGTTATTGGCTTATATTGATGAATAGCAGGGTTCCATAGTGACAACTTCCTACAGTTACCAAGGCAAACTAAGCCATACACAGAACCAACCAATTGGTAATGACCATAGAGTATGCACGATTCTTTGTAGCGGGACAGAATGGCCATGCTGGAGTATTTGTTAGCTATAATACAGTCGGAGTCCTTAGGGTTTTTGGCACAGTAAGTGTGGTGGTATTTTACGAATAGGCCATGGGAGAACCAAGATTGCCTTGATTTAGAAACAGATTTAAAGCGTACCACTGATTTGATTGGGAGTCATGTAAGTATCTCCTCATTAATTACTTCTTCTGGCAGCACCGGCAACGTAGCATTATTTCTTTTCAGTTTTTTACTCCTCGTCATACTTTTTACTTTAATATTTTAATCTATCCAGGTTACACTAGTACGAATGTTTATATAGTACGCAATACGATACAAAGCGAGGTATAGTATTTTAACTTAGAACAGAATTCTAGTACTAAGAGAATTCGAGTAGGGGAAGACATCTAACAAGGATCCATATTAATATGAGTATATATGTAATTAAATGAAGTAGGAGTACATATTTTGAAGCCTTTTTTTTTTTCCTCATGATCCATCTAGACAATTATCAAACCAAATTAATACTTATCATTTTAATAAATATATTTTCCACTTTTAATAAAGAGCAATGAATTTAGTTGTATTTGAAGTTCAGAACGATCTAAAGGCATTTAACAGAAACTTAACATCGAAAAGACAATTTATTGCACACTACCTTTGTACCATTTACATGCGCCTAAAGATCTACTGATTTAATCTGAAGTACGTGTGTTTACAAATAAAAGTTCTCAAATTATTTTTTAGGGTAGGCGACACATAAAGTTCGGGGTGAGTTTAATGAACATTGATATTCTTTGAAAACATATACTCCCTCTGTCCCACTTGATTCTTAACATTTGAAATAGGGCAGTTCCATAACTTATTTTTAAATTTTTCTTTTTTATAAAAATTTAAATATTAAATTTAAATAGCTTATAGATAAGATCAACGAGGTCTATGTCTATGTCTAATTATTTCGCACCAGCATTTCAGGCCTTCCCTCATCCGCACCCTAGGACAAAGTTTCTTTGTGATTTAAACCAGCATGTTTCCAGCAATGTTTCGCTCCTATATCTATTCCCTGAGCATTATCAGCAACGTTCAATACATTCTCCTTAACAGTACCTTGCATCTTCTCCCCGGTGTCTACACAACCATCATCCACCTTATACACAGGTTCCTTTTTAAGCCAGAACTTATGCCACATTGTATTCCGCCCATCAGTTTCCTCAAACATACCATCACTAAGCATCGAAACAACGAATCTTACAAAGAAAATCTTCACTAGATACTAGTTCTTAAAAGCACTCCAAACAAGCATGTTTTGGTTCTATAAAGAAAAGTGAGCATACTATCAAGATCAACGATAACACAGTCAAAAGACCAAAGTTCACACGATATCCATAGCACATAATGTAGACATTTGTTCATATCCCTGATGCAATCAAATGCACCAAATTCTCGTAGCTGAGCTGCTTCAAGAAGTTAATAGTCAACCTCAACACTAGTCCAATCGAGTAATTCTTGAGAAGATTACCAATTATTTCAATTAGAACGAAGCTATTGTTCCAACCATAAGAGGAAACAATACTCGTGCCAAGTAAAACTTGAAAATAACTCAGTAAATCTAACAAGATGTTCTTAGTTTTCGGAAGGTGAGAATGAGCAAACTTCCTTTCAATGAGGTAGTACCCAATTCATTAATATAAATATATTTGTCATATACAACAATGACCAAACATATCATGTGCACTGATCAAAATAGGATCCAACCCACCACAAAAATGAGCAGAATGATAAGAGTATAAATCCCTCATCAAGAGCACAATCAAAATCAACAAAGGCAGAGGAGGCGAACTCATTATCCGATTCATCTGATTCATGAGCAAAATCAAATGGATGCCTTTAATCAAAGTATGTGATTGTTATGATAACTGATCGGACAACACGAAACAAGTACACGCTACCTGTCAGTATATACGTATACCAAACTACTCAAACATCCACAAAGGAGATAGAAGTTAAGCAGACACCAGTTATGTTTAGACCCTATATGTCTATAAGATTTGAAAACATAACAGTTTAAGAACAAGTTATCCATTGAGATCACATAGGGCAGTGTAAGATGGTTAAAATTACACTACGAATAAACCTATGCTAGCATGGCAAGTTCTAAATCTCTATATCCACTGTCGCTTCAATAAAGATTAACAATACAATTTAGATGTTAGCTACGCATCTAAAAGCATTAAGTATAACCATACGAGGATATAAACAATTCACCACACACAAATCTTTAAAGCAATCAAACTACTAAACTACATAAATAAATCCGTTAGAATCCCATGACAACGATTAGTTCATAATCGAATGGCTCGTCATAATTGGATCTAGAGATAACATGATGTAAAACAAGGTCTGAATAAAATTAATAGTGCTAAAGTAATAGAGTTTAGAAAATAAATCCAAAAGCATCCAAGAGTATCGCCTAATTAGAAGAAAACAAAAAGTAGATCTAGATCTCCGAATGCTGTCACGATCCTCGTGAATCCTTCTCCACGTTGTATCTCCTGGCTCTCTCTATTTATAAAACGTCCCTCTTATGATGTGTAGATGACTTTATATAGTCCTAGAGGACTTGTAGAACTCCAGATATGGCAAAAACAGTGTTCAATATGGATTCTGGCAGTTCTGTCAGGCGCGGCCGCGCCCTATGACCGCGCCCCCGCACTCAAATAGTAATTGAACCGCGCACCCGCGCTCTAAGGCAGCGTAAGGCAGCGCACCCGCGCTCTAAAAGTCTGGAATTTTCTGCTTTGCTGATTTTTCTTCATTTCTTCGTTCCGATGTTCTTGCAAGCTACCATTCTTCAGTTCTTGAGCCTCAATCCACCATATGAACATGCAAAAGTATCTCCCTACTTCAAGATAACATCCCTGCACAATCTCACTAAAAACGAGTCAAAAACATGACATACTTGAGGCCAAGTCATCAATTTAAGCCGAAACGAAGCGTTCTAAGTGGATATAAAATCCACTTATCACACCCCCAAACTTAAACCGATGCTTGTCCTCAAGCATAAACAGACTCGACACAAACTAATGCAATGCATGAATGCAATTAGTATGAAAATGCAACGATCCCCTCGAACTAACCAAAACCGCTCAGCAAGCAAAGATCTCAAAGAATTCAACTAAATCCAAACAGAGCTCGACTAAGTTCCCGTATACTAACAATACATGAACAGAAACGTGGGTGTGTGCAATGCTCATCAGATTTACTCCCAATACTAGGTCAAAACCATACCTATTCTTCGCCAAGTCAATCACAGGTTTATAAATAGAATGAATCGTAAACACTTCATAACTCAGAGACACCTCCATCATCATTTGAGTTAGACAGGAATTCATGCTTTATTACTAAACAAACACGACACATAATACTATACACAGCACGCATGCTTATTTAACCGTGCAATGGATGAGACCCCTAAAGGCTTAGGTTAGTGGATCCCAGACCGGAAAAGCCTTAGGTCACTAGGTACAAAGTCCCCTAGAACTTAATTGCTCGAGTATTAAAGAGCTCACCCGTGGTCAATTCTGCATCTAACAATCACATAACTCTTTTTTTTTCTTTTTCTTTTTCTCTTTTTTTCTGATTTTTTTTCTTTTTTTTTCTTTTTGACTTTTTTTTTCACACAACTAACTTGGAATGAGTGCGTTTCGCTCCATCTCATCCAACCCTAGACTACTCATAAATATGAGCGGCTACTAGCCTTTTGACACCTAACTTTTATTAACAACTAGCATGAAATCCCTGGTTTCCCCCAAACTTATATTTTATTGCTCCTACGCCATCAAGGGAATAAAGAACATTCTAAATATAAACCGGTGATTAAATCTCAAACAACCAAACAAGTATGACCTCGATCTAGCCCAAAAGCAAACAATGAGACTGTGTAAATATTTTGTTTCCGAAGCATGCAAGTTAATTCCTATGCACTTAAATCAACCCTCTATTCATCATTACCACACCCAAATCAACATCGACCTACCGATCGAAAATAGCCAAGTCCTACGGGATCATGAAATATGCTATGCAAATGCAACTAAATTGACTCACAAGGAATACATAAACAAATATGCAAACAAACATGCTCTATATGAAACAAACATGCAATAATATGAATGAACTACAGCTACACATGCAATATGATTCCTACATGAACAAAGACTCTACTAACTACTAATCCTCACTAATAGCAAAAGAAGCGTCGCACTTTCCTTCTTTATATTTAGAGCAAGTCCAATGTTAAAGTTAAAATGATTTGAGGTGGACTAAGCATTTCAAATTTTAATCTGGGATCGAATTAGATGAGTCATGAATCCTAAACTTGAAAAATCAACTCGATAAGAATTTCAAATAAACACAATTCGTGTAACATCCTACATCGATTATAATAAGAGTATTTGAGTCATTTATAGATACAAATAAACAAATTAATATGTATCAATTTGCTATCACTTTTGGATTGATCTGTGGTGGATTGTTGGGTCCGGTATAAATTCGTTTGTGATCTTGGATTTTATAAACGCCCCAAATACTCTTATCGACTCAAAAAGTTTGTAAGAGTATCTACAATAATGTTAATTAAAATATTTGACTAAAATAATATAAAATAATAATTATCTAAACTTTATTGAACGTGTAAGCTATTATGTATGTTATTATTATTTTAAATTGTAAAAAATTAAAAACATTATTTTGATTTGGTAACAAATTGCGGATCAACACAAATTTAGCAAATATGATCAACACAGGGAGATTAACTAAAATTATTATCAGAGAAATATGTCATTGGAATCAATTTTTTTAACATAATCTTCTTTTATTTATGACATATTAAATCTATATTATAAACATCGGAAATCGATTTGATTCGATTTCATCTTCAAAATTCGAGTACTTAATCGTTTTACCGCGTACTCATCCGAGTACAAAATACTCGGTTAAATCCGAATCAGTTGACATTCGATTTTCGAGTACTTCCAAGTCAACCAATTTTTATAATATATTATATTAAATACGCTTTTAAGGGGTTTTTCAAAATCGGAGATACTCTAAACCCGTCTCAAATTCACATGATTAAGTTGATGAAGTTCGTGGACCTTTGAACCAAATAATTTGAGGTTCAAAGCTAATTTAATGAAGTATTGCAAAAAAATCGTTAATGAAATATTATAAGAAATTCGAGTTCAAACTCAACTTTAGATATTCAAATTAATTTAAATATTTTTGCAAGACACTCAAAATACTCACAAGTGACAAGTTATTTTAAATAAAAGTAAAAATAAAAATATCAAAAATTTGAAATAGTTTCCCAAATATATTTCATATGTTTATGTGTCATAAATATAATTGATAAATTTTTAATAATAATATAGAATTTCACACAATTTGAAATATGCCATTTATCATATCACGTAATTTGGAGAAAAATCTCAGAAATATTTATGAAACATCTATTACTTTTCTTGTTTTAAGCTAGGGGGTCCGGTCTACAGCATATGTTTGGTATGGCAAACAATCCGTCATGTATCGTGAAAACTTTCCGCAATACGTGAACAATTGATTTTTGATGTGAAAACAGGGGTAATTTTTGGGATACATACCCGTACCAAAGTAGATAGTGTGTAGTTAAAAAGTTTTGGCAGCCTGGTAGGTATTTTCAACGTTTTCATCACTCCAATCGAGCCCCCGGCACGGGTTTCTTCTGATAGGTTATAAAATTTATTTAACATTATAATTAGGTTTTTATATAATCACTATTTTTAATAATTTTTAAATTTTAATTTAATATAAATTTTTATAATATTATGCATGGTTTAAAATTTATATTGTAAAATTCTAAATTAAATATATGGGTTCGAACTTTGAATTTTTAGTAAAATAATTTAATCAGATAATATATCTTATTATTAGATATCTAACGATTCTTATTTATTACTAAAAATAATGATTTGAATATATGGTGAGATATTTTTGGGTGTATATTAGTGATCGCAAGATTAGTTTTAAATTAAAAAGTAACGTGTTTCAATTGAAAAAAATTACTACTAAAAATAATGATGAAAAGATATATTGTGATATTTTGGATATATATTAATTATTGTAATATTAGTTTTAAATTAAAAGGTAAAGTGTCAGTCAATATCTTTATATTATATAAAGGAAATATATATATATATAAAGGAGGATACGCGGGCGCTTAGGTGGCGCTCTAAGATCGTCACAATTTTTTTCTAATTTTCTTAGAATTTTAGACTTTTAAACACTAATAAATAAAAAAAATATCTTTTAACTTATTAGAAGGAGAACAGGTGTTTGAATTCATAGAGGATAAAAATTCGATTTTATAGGGAAGACATATAAGTTCTATTGGAAGTAAAACATATGTATTTATAAGAAATATAATTAAAATTCTAATAGAAGTAGAATTGGAGTTTATAGAAGTAGAATTGAAGTTTATAGATGATAAGAGTTCGAATTTATAGATGATAAGAGTTCGAATTTATAGGAAAAATATATAATTAATTAGAAGTTCTATTTGAAGTAGAATGGGTATTTAATTACAAGGCATATGATTAAAAGTTCTATTAGAAGTAGAATAGGAGTTCGAATAAACACTAATAAATATAAAAATTTCATTTAACATATTAGAAATAGAATAATTGTTCGAATTTATAGATGAGAATATTTCAAATTTATAGGGAAGACATATAATTAGAAGTTATATTGGAAGTATAATAAGTATTTATAAGCCATGTGATTAAAAGTTCTATTGGAAGTAAAATAGGATTTCGAATTTATAGAGAATAAGAATTCAAATTTATAGAAAAAATATATAATTATAAGTTCTATTAGAGGTAGAATAGGTATTTGAATTTCTATTATAAGTTGAATAGGAGTTCGGATAAACACTAATAAATATAACAAATATCTTTTAACATATTAGAAGTATAATAGGTTTTCGAATTTATAGATGAGAAGAGTTCAAATTTATAGGGAAGACCTATAATTAGAAGTTCTATTGGAAGTATAATAAATATTTATAAGACATATGATTAAAAGTTCTATTGAAAGTAGAATATGAGTTTGAATTTATAGAGAATAAAAGTTCGAATTTATAGAAAAAATATAAAATTATAAGTTGTACTGGGAGTAGAATAAGTGTTTGAATATATAGAGGAGACATATAATTAAAATTTTTATTGGAAGTAGAATACAAGAACGGTGATGACATCTTTTACGATATTCTAAAATTATATATTTTTTATACAAGTTATTTATACTTCTAAAAGAAATTTTTTTCATAATATATCCAATACTAATCTCATAAAAAAAGTCTTCGTATTTAAAAAGAAAATAACTGATGTGTTAAGATAATAAAAGAACATTCTCATGCGGGAACCCTAAATAAATACAAGAGTATCTATAATATAAAGAGTAAATAAGATGTTTTTTTTTAGTTTTTAAAATTCCATAAATTTTAGAAAGCTTGGAGAAAATAAAAATTAAAATTCACTCTATTTTTAGGTTTTGATTTTAAGAAAAAAGTTGATAAGATAAGTATCATCAATAATAAGTAATGTAGTTGAAATTCCGATCCCAAACAAGAGCGGCTCAAAACCTGTTTAACGGAAACACGGCTCACTAGAAAAGATTGTATCAGCTATTAGAATTTGATATTGAAGTTATAAATTTTATTTCATTTTTAGGATTCAATTTTTATGGATAAAAATTGTTATACAAGTAATATATGTAAGAATTAGGGTTTTGCTCTTAACGAGAGAGCGGCTCAATAGTAATGAGAAAGCGGTTCATTAAAGAAAACCGTATTGAATATTAAAATTAAATATTGATGATATAATCACTAGTACAAAACTGGTATTTTACGTCGGTTAAATAGACCTTATACGTCGGCATTTTGGCGACGTATAGAGGGGCGACGTATAAAGTATGGGTCTTTTACGTCGGTTAAATAGGCGACGTAAAAAATAGAATATACGTCGCCTAATAACCGACGTAAAAAAACCAAAATGCCGACGTATATGAGTCAATATAAGCGACGTATAAAGACAAAAAAACCGACGTATATAGATTATGTTTTATATGTCGCCCATACAAGAACTGACGTATATTATCAAAAAAAAAAATTAAAATTTATTATTATTATTATTATTATTATTATTATTTTTTGTTAAATGAGGACGGCACCTCGTAAAAATTTTATATCAACAGAAAAATAATATACAACCTAGAGCAGAAACTTTATATCAACGGAAAAATAATATATAACCTAGAGCAGAAAAGCTCAGGTCCAAGAAACTTCTCAAGGACATACCCAAGAGAAGAAATACCAAAACCAAACAGAACAAAGAGAACAAAAAAAACCTGACATTATTATATTAATCTAACTCTCCCACTGATTCCATAATCATGATCCTAGATCTTCATCTGCAAACTCCTCAGCCTCACGAACCATGCGCTCAATCTCGTCTTGACACAAACGACCCTTGTCATTTGTGATTGTAATCTTTTCAGATATACCCGAGGCTTTGTCTTCGACCTTAACATTCAGAATACCATTGGCATCAACCTCAAACATGACTTCAATTTGAGGAGTTCCCCTGCAATCAAAGAGTGTTAAATATAAAAAAAAATAAACTGTGAATCTGTACAAAGCTAATTGTACAAGAATAAATAACATTCAGTGACAAGATGCATACCTTGGTGCAGGGGCTATTCCACTTAAATCAAACTTTTCGAGAAGTCTGCAATCTTCTGTCAGACTCCTTTCACCTTCAAAGACCAATTAGAAGATTGAACACGATATCAGAAAAATGCAAGCAAATACAAAACACTTATAGGTCGCAATCAGTAGTACGTGATGTTATGAAATGTGAATCAGTGTAACAAGGCGCCTGTCTAAGGTGGTAATACTAAAAAAAGATAGTGTACCTGAATAGAAACAACTGTCTATTAATCTTGGTGAGTTGTAAAAGTTTGGGACTTCTTTGAGGACTTCTTTGCCTCATATATTTATAAATATATTGTTGTTTCAAGATAATCTCTAAATTCAGAAGATGAAAAATTTAAATCAAATATTAATTTCAATGATTCTTGACTAACCTCATTATCTCTAAAAAAAAGGTTTCTCCACGTAATTGAAAAATGTCAGAAACAGGGGTTCCTCCAACGGACTGTTCTATTAATCTATCACTGAAGCATCAACAAAGTACAAGATCACCTGGCAGTAATGACCACCTGGCAGTTATTAATCTACCACAATGCCATAATGCAGCTTTGCCAAAAGACTTCCTGTGATTCCTTTCGCTTCAGCCTTTTTTATAGTTACAGCCTGAGGAAGATTAATCACATAATATCTAGGATTAGGATCAATCACCACTAGAAATTGTTCCTCCTGTCAAAAGTAATTAAATGACAGGCTTTGACCTGGGCCTCAACTAAACAAATAAGATCCATGACATAAGACACGTTCAACGTTGCTTCAGGAGGCCTTTCTGAAGGTAATACATGCTGGTAATGTGGAAGAACCTCAATGGCCAAAGAGTGATAAACTCCAGCTACTTTTCTAAATAGTGTGGCAGATTGCACCAAGTTTACTATCATACATAAGTGAGAGACAGGTATATACAATGCAAATGTGAATATTGGTAAGGATTCAATATATACCTTTGGACAGAACTTCATAAGCCAATGCTCGTAGCAGAGCACCGTAGAGGAAACACATCATAGTGAGCTCATACATCAAATTATCGATTCGAAAGAACTTTTGACTCTTACAGCCGAATAAAGATAAAGTAGTAAGATGTATACAAGATGTATTCAGTTAGGTTACATTTCTAGCAAAGATTGAGTACTCATGTTGCAGGCTGTAAAGTCTATTTATTTTTGTCATACTTTGGAGGTCAATAATTATTTTGCTTGTGTACTACCTTCATTTGTGGGACCGCCCATTTTGGCATTATTGGATTTATCTGACCCGGACCTCTATTATATGCTTAATAATTTATGAGCTAATTTTATTGTTATTATAAACAGTTGAGCAACTACTCCTCAATGGAGGGTGTTTTGTACTGCAACCTCACTTTGAACAGCTCTACAAGAAGACTGCATGAAACTTCAACAAAAACTTTCTGTCACATATGCCATTTACTCTTACTACAAGAATTTTCAGTTTTAATAACAGAAAATTCCGTATTGTGGTGTGTGTGAACAATTTAAACTGAGTGATCAAATAATAGCTAAAGTAATTCATACATATAAAGTAGAAGTACTTACGTACTGGTGGTACGTTGCTCACTTTCTTTTTTACCTGGAACGGTACAAGACAAATTGCAAATGAGCTTCCTGGAAGTAGTACTTCAAGATCTCACTTAGAATATTGTCACATTCATATAGTCAGATCAAGAGTACTACTTGCCTTTTCTGTGTTAATCTCTTCTTTATCAACCATATTTAACCTCTCGAGCTTTTTTGAAGAAGAAGGCGAGAACAATGACAATGATAAGTACTCATCTTCATCCTTCAAATCTCCTCCAGTTTCATCATTTTTTGATTTCACCCCAAGAGTTAGATTTAAATCAAGCTCACAAGGTGAAGCTTTCCTTTTAGCTGGTGTAAGGCTTGTGATTTCCAAATCCAGAGCTTCAACTTTTTCTTGTTCTCTGATGATTTGAACTCCATAGTTGTTACTGGAGGTTGATCATTCATTGATCGAAGTAATCCACCATGGTTTTCATGAACTTTCCATGTAGATAATTGACTAGAAGATGAAACATTAATATTATGCTCACAGTTTATAGAGTTTCTCCCTGGTACCTTCTCGGTAACTGAAGAATAAAATCTTGGTCTTGCCTTATAATCAATTGCACTATTCCGACCAGATATATTATAAAGATTTTGCATCCACTTTTCAGGTCCAGCATTCCAAAGAGCATCTCCATACCTTCAAAGAAAATTACACATTTTTCTTAATATAATTATTGTACTCGTACTACTCTTGCAAAAAAAAAGAACGAAAACAATTATGCACACTCAGTTATATACTTCTCCAATCAATCATGATACCTGAAGGTACTCAGATTATAGCTCTGGTTATAGCTTTGAAGCATTGGAAGTTGGCTTAGGTTGTAGATGTTCCGATCTCCGAAATTCTCAAGATTTCTGTTATCTGCTATAGCTATATATGATCATAAGAATACCGTTTAATGGATTGTGCTCGATGCATGTGAACTTTAAAACAAGAAGATGTATATATTTGTAAGCTATCTGCAGTAACATACCTTGACTAGGGTCATCAATCTTCTTGCTTCTAAACATCTGAGTAAAACCACGTAAGCAAGCATATATGATTAAATTGGGATCGAAGAAAGGCACACGTTAAAGTTATCATCTTATATAAATTCATACATTATACAATATAAAGTTACACCATATATGAATTCATGCATAATTACCCGTCAATGATCTACATATATTCATATTACTACGACTGAAAATTAGTACAAAATAATTGATATATAGCAGTTGATAAGGAGAAAGTATAAATTAATCTGATTTGAGAATCAAAACCTGCAAATGACTTTTGACATGAGCTATGTTAAGCCCCTTGACGTTCATTAGTTGAAGAACCAACTTTGGTGTTGCTCCTGCTCAAACGAAAGAAACAAACAAAAGGTAAGCATTTTATAAACTGCACATCTCTAGCAAACCACAACTAGCTAGCCAGCACATGACCAAGGGAAAATAAATTCTTAGAAAGGGTTTTGGTTATCAACCAAATTGAAAACTCTAATTCTATAAATCTAAAACTTACTCTCTTGTCCGCCAAGTCTCTCAATAGCTTGAACAAAGCGAAGATGCAAGTCATGTGTCCAACGGAGTCTAGGCGTTTTATATCGGACATAAGGACGAACAGATGATGATTTGTTTTCATTTTCTTCAATTGTGCTGTTGCTTGATGAACCTCCAGCGCCTCCATCTGTTGCCTTACTAATATTCTCTGCACTTCAATCTTCTTTATCCTCTTCGTATTCCTCATGTGATGGACAAGCTTTGAAGCACTCAATTCTACTACTTCCAGGCGGAGTCAACAGCTCCGCGAACAAATCGCTGTTTCCACTAAAGGTCCTCTGCGGATTCTTATACATTCTCGATCCCTAACCTCCGTAAAATCCAAAATCCTAAACAAATACACACATGGTACACACAAATTTATAATCAAATACACAGATCTGTAAATAGATACAACAAACATATAAGTATAGATAGGATCGGAACCTGTGGAGTCGGATTAATGGACTGGAGGTGTTGAAGACCGGTCGATTGAAGCAATGTCCGTTGGATGACGACGACGTATTGACGCTGGTGATGTGCCACCGATGCACCGGATCTTTTCCCCTTGGCGTTCATTTCCCAGAGAGAGAGAGCGTGAGAGAGATGAGAGAGGAAGAACAGAGTTTAATTGGGGAAGAAGTGTAATAATATAGGGCAACAATTGAAGACTACGATTTCAATTAAATTAAGTTGTATAGAGCGTAAAAAATGAAACTTTATACATCGGTTTTTCCTAACCCGATGTAAAAGAGAATTTATACGTCGTCTTTTCCTTAAGCGACGTATATAATAGCATTATATATGTCGCTCTTTCCTCAACTGACGTATATAGTAGCATTATATACGTCGCATTTTCCTCAACCGACGTATAATATAACTTTATACGTCAGCATTTTCTTGAACCGACGTAAAAAATGTTTAAAAATGTACATATACGTCGCCTTTAGGCGGAACCGACGTATATAAGTACTTTATACGTCGCCTTTGGCCAGAACCGACGTATATGAGGCGACGTAAAAGATCAATTTTGTACTAGTGAATACAAAATAAATATATATAAATTTTTTAGAATTTTAGGATTTTAAATATTAATAACTAAAAAATTATCCTTTAACATTTTAGAAGCATAATAGGTGTTCAAATTTATTGAGAATAAGAGTTTGAATTTATAGGGAAGACATATAATTAAAAGTTTTATTGGAAGTAGAATACGTGTTTATAAGTCATATAATTAAGAATTTTAGTTTAAATAAAATAGTAATTCTAATTTATAAATAAGAAGAGTTTGAATTTATAAAACATACATATAATTAAAAAATTAATTAGAGTTAGAAAAGATGTTTGAATATGTAAAATATACATATAATAAAACATTTTATTTGAAGTAGAATAGGAGAACGGTGGAGACTTCTTATATGATTTTTTAAAACTATATATTTTTTTTTTTAGAAATCTTTTATATTAACTTTTTTACACAAGTTAATTATATTTGCATTAAAAAATATGTCAATACATTCAATATTAATCCCATAAGGAAAAGCCTTCGCGTTTTAAAAAATTGATGTGTTAACATAACAGAAAAACATTTCCATGCGGAAGCTGTACATTAATACAGGAATATCTTTAATATATAGAAAATATAAGATGTATCTTCATCTTATAAAACTCCATAAATATTCGAAAGTTTAAAGAATGTAAAAATTGAAATTTAATCTCTTTTAAGATTTTAATTTTTAAGAAAAAAAAAAGTTATTTCATAAGATAAGTGTAATCAATAATATGTAATGAATTTAGAATTTTGATCCAAATAAGAACGGCTCGAAACATGTTTTAGCGGGAATACGGTGCTCTAGAAAAGATTGTATTAGCTATTAGAATTTGATACTATGTCATATTTTTTTTTATTTTTAGGGTTCGATTTTTATGAATAAAAATTATTATATAAATCTTTATAATATATGTTAAAGTTGGGATTTCGGTTTTAACGAGAGAACGGCTCAATCGAAAGAATCATATTTAACAAGAAATCGGTTCATTAGAGAAAAATTATCTAACTATTAAAATTTAATATCGATAATATAATATAACGTAAGTATATATTGAATTTTTTTTAAAAATTGTAATACTGTCGCGAAGCGCGACTTTATCGACTAGTATCTATATATAAAGGAGGATACGCGGGCGCTTAGGTGGCGCTTTAAGATCGTTTCAATCTATTTTTCTAATTTTCTAAAATTTGAGAATTTTAAACACTAATAAATATAAAAATATGATTTAACATATTAGAAGTAGAATAGGTGTTCGAATTTATAGAGGAGAACAGTTCGAATTTATAAAGAAGACATATGATTAGAAGTTCTTTTGGAAGTAAAATAAATATTTATAAGGCATATGATTAACAATTCTATTAAAAGTAAAATAGGAGTTCGAATTTATAGAGAATAAGAGTTCTTTTGGAAGTAGAATAAGTATTTATAAGGCATATGATTAACAGTTCTATTAGAAGTAGAATAGGAGTTCGAATTTACAGATAATAACAATTCAAATTTATAGAAAATACACATAAATAAAAGTTCTATAGGAAATAGACTAGGTATTTGAATATATAAAGGAGACATATAATTAAATATTTTATAAGATCGTCTCAATTTATTTTTTTGATTGTCTAAAATTTTAGAATTTTAAACACTGATAAATATAAAATATCATTTAACATATTAGAAGTAGATAGGTGTTCGAATTTATAGAGGAGAAGAATTCGAATTTATAGGGAAGACCTATGATTAGAAGTTCTATTGGAAGTAGAATAAGTATTTATAAGGCATATGATTAACAGTTCTATTAAAAGTAGAATAGGAGTTCGAATTTATAGAAAATAAGAGTTCGAATTTGTAGAAAAAATATATAAATAAAAGTTTTATAAGAAATAGAATAGGTGTTTGAACATATTGAGGAAATATATAATTAAATATTTTATAGAAAGTAGAATAAAAGGACGGTAGAAGTTCTTTTGGAAGTAGAATAAATATTTATAAGGCATATGATTAACAATTCTATTAGAAGTAGAATAGGAGTTCAAATTTATAGAGAATAAGAGTTCTTTTGGAAGTAGAATAAGTATTTATAAGGCATATGATTAACAATTTTATTAGAAGTAGAATAAGAGTTCGAATTTATAGAGAATAAGAATTCAAATTTATAAAAAAAAACATATAAATAAAAGTTCCATAAGAAATAGACTAGGTATTTGAATTTATAAAGGAGACATATAATTAAATATTTTCTAAGATCGTCTCAATTTATTTTTTTGATTTTCTAAAATTTTAGAATTTTAAACACTGATAAATATAAAAATATCATTTAACATATTAGAAATAGAATAGGTGTTCGAATTTATAGGGAAGACCTATGATTAGAAGTTCTATTAGAAGTACAATAAGTATTTATAAGGCATATGATTAACGGTACTATTAAAAGTAGAATAGGAGTTCGAATTTATAGAAAATAAGAGTTCGAATTTATAGAAAAAAACATATAAATAAAAGTTTTATAAGAAATAGAATAGGTGTTTGAACATATAGAGGAGACATATAATTAAATATTTTATAGAAAGTAGAATATAAGGACGGTGGTAATATCTTTAACGATCTTTTTTTTTATGTAAGTTAATTATACTTCTATTAGGAAAATTTATTCATAGCAAGAACTAACATCTTATTTTTTAATCTCATAAAAAAGGTCATCTTATTTATAAAGAAAAAAATTGATGCGGGAATTCTAAATAAATAAAGGAGTATCTATAATATAAAGAGAAAATAAAATGTGTTTCCATTTTTTAAAAATCCCTAAATTTTAGAAAGTCTAGAGAAAGTATAAATTGGATTCACTCTATTTTTTAGGTTTTGATTTTAAGGAAAAAAGTTGTTGTGTAAGATAAGTATCATGAATAATAGGTAATGAAGTTAGAATTTTGGTTCCAAATAAGAACGGCTCGAAACGTATTTAACGGGAAGACGGCTTATTAGAATAGATTGTATTAGCTATTAAAATTTGAAACTGATATCAGAATTTTTTTTTTATTTTTACGGTTCGATTTTATGGATAACAATTATTATATAAATCTTTATATAGTATAAGTTAAAGTTGGGATTCCGGTTTTAACGAGAGAGCGGCTCAATCGAAAAAATTGTGTTTAACAAGAAATCGATTAATTAGAGAAGATTATTAAATTATTAAATTTTAATATTAATTTTATAATATAACGTAAATGTATTGAATTTTTAAAAAAATATTATAACGCCGCCGCGAAGCGCGACTTTATCAACTCAAAAACTCAACTCAACGTACTCAGTATATCCCGCATGAGCAGGGTCTGAGGGGGGTAGGTTGTACGCAGTCATGCCTCTACCTAAGGGTAGAGAGGCTGTTTCCGGTTTTTTTTGACCCCCGGCAGGAGTCGAACCCATGCGGGACAGAAAATCTTTAATATGTTAACATTAAAGATTTTAATTAGAAGTAAAATCTTTAGAGAAAATGAGTAATTGATTTGTTGGAGCAGAACAGAAGAAAAAAAGAGTCCAAGTAGAAGCTCAATGTAGATGAAGGAATTTTAATCGAAATATAATATGTTAACATTAGTAATTAGCTTTTTGATTTATTTTTGTAATATAATAATTTTATTATTTATTTTAAGAATTAGGATAACCAAACCGAAAATTAAAACTTTCAAAACTTTCAATGTTTCGGTTTTTTTTGAATAAATCGTACTTGCATTACTTAAAAATTATAAAGTACATGATTACTAAACGTAGGAGGAGTGACAGACCACTCTCCATAGTCTGACATAGAATTTATGCAGCATTTGCAAGCAAAAGAACCACACGATTCGCAGACCGATAATCGAACTACTAGCACTTGATAATTGTGTTTTAGTGATTTTGTCCAAGAAATGGCTTCTTGACAACAGCTCACTTCAACCTGATCTTCCCTCCAACCCTCGAGCAAATTCCGAACCCAGTGTTCAGAAGCCTCAGTTGCATAAACTATGGTTAGAGGAACGGCACCCCAGCTATCTACATGCCGGATACCAGCTATAGACATGCCGAAAAAGGAAACCTCCAAAGGATGAGCAATACCCCAGCTATCTACATGCCGGATACCAGCTATAGACATGCCGAAAGTGAAAACCCCCCACATGTAATGAGCAATCTTTAATTGTGAGTTGTGAGCTCTTGCAATAATCGCCAGCATCCCAGCTTCGATGCGGACTTTCCAGATCTCCCAAAACATAAGCAAAATGATTCTCAACAGGTCTGATCTATTGTAGACCTTCATCAAACCAAACAAACTCTCACAAGGAGAGACAAACAAACTCTCACAAGGAAAGACAAATAAACCCAATTAATGGGTAAACAAGTCAAAAAACTCACAATCCTCACAGAAGGAGGATGATTATTGAAAGAAGTAAAGAAACTAGACAAGAAAATGGACCTCCGGTAGGTGGATAAACCACCGCCGGAGGAGAAGAGGCTGATGAAGACGAAGAATGAGGAAAAGCTAGAGAGGAAAACTTTTCCTTTCGGTGGAAAGTTCAATGTTTCTGTTTAATATTATAACGCCGCTGCGAAGCACGACTTTATCGACTAGTTTGAATTAGAAGTAAAATCTTTAGAGAAAATGAGTAATTGAGTTGTTGGAGCAGAACAGAAGAAAAAAAGAGTCCAACTAGAAGCTCAATATAGATGAAGGAATTTTAATCGAAATATAATTACGTTAATATTAGTAATTAGCTTTTTGATTTATTTTTGTAATATAATAATTTTATTATTTATTTTAAGAATTAGGATAACCAAACCGAAAATTAAAACTTTCAAAACTTTAATAGCATAGATAGATTGTTTGACCGGGCTTTGGTGTCCCGCAATTTATAAAATCAGGGAACGCCCAGCCCAATACATTTCTAATCGATTACCCAAACGGCCAAACCAAACCACACCAACCACATTCAACAAATCCTGTATTGTTGCCAGCTACTCTTCTCCCGGAGAAACTTTCACAGTCGCCGGAAATTCTGAATTAACGGCAAGTAAAAAATCACCGGAGATGACAACGATGTCGAGAAAAGATGTATTGATGAAGCTAAATTTTGCTAGTATAAGCTTGGCACTGATTTTGATATTGGGAAACGCACCAAAAATAGCCCTAGCTTCTAATTCTGTTTCAGCTTTTGTTCATAATTCTATCTACTCCAACAAGATTACTGTCTTCTCTAAATCCTATTGCCCGTTTGTCCCCTCTCTCTCTCTCTCTCTCTCTCTCTCTCTCTCTCTCTCTCTCTCTCTCTCTCTCTCTCTCTCTCTCTCTCTCTCTCTCTCTCTCTCTCTCTCCCCCCCCCCTCCCCCTCTCTCCCTCTCTCTATCTCTCTCTCCCTCATTTATATATAGAAAAACTGATCATGATTTTTTTTGCTAATTGGATCTTTTAATTGAATTGTGCTGCTAATTATTTACCAGTACTCTGATTTTATTTGAATAAGTTGTTGTACTCGACCTTTAGTCCTCTCCCTCCCTCTCTCTCTCTCTCTCTCTCTCTCTCTCTCTCTCTCTCTCTCTCTCTCTCTCTCATATTAGTAGTGAATTTGTGTTGATATTTTTTATCATCTTTAAATGATTTAAATGAAAATACAATGGTGAAGAAAGTTAGGGAAGCCGGTTCATTCACTTTGACGACGAGACAGTATCATGTATACATAATTAGTACAAGTACATGTAGAGTCTGTGCAATGCAACATTGCCAGTATTTATATAAATTAAAGATTGTTATTATTTTAATTTAGCCCATTAGGAGAATTGCGAGGTTTTGAGCTCTAGTTTAGCCCATCTCCTGTTTAAAACCATTTTCCTCTACTTGTCCTTCATCAATTGGTATCAAGAGCAAACTTCTTGACACTTTTTTCGATTTACCTATTTTCATTGACCCAATTTTCTCGCCTCACCTATTCGTTGAAATTTCTTAGGGAATCAACATTTCACCGAGTTGAATCATAATGTGCAATAGAGATCGTTATTGCATGGTCTCAAATTACATGTCTTCCTATGAGGATCATTTAGTACTTATGGTTCAAATTTTACAAGGTACTGAATTACTTTTTGCTCTTATGGTTGGCTTTAAATAATACGTGATGAGCCAAACCCACTGTCATTTTCAAAGTGCGAGATCGTTATTGCATGCTCTCAAATTACATGTCTTCCTATGAGGATCATTTAGTACTTATGGTTCAAATTTTACAACGTACTGAATTACTTTTTGCTCTTATGGTTGGCTTTAAATAATACGCGATGAGCCAAATCCACTGTCATTTTCAAAGTGCTCGCATTTGAGTTCAAATTTTAAAGTCAAAAGAGAAGAACACAAACACATAGTTAATCGGTTCGCTTCGTCACGTTTACATCCCTAAATATAGCTCAGTTATCTTCTCAGTGTGTAAGTTAAAAGAAGCGGATGTTAACTCCATATTTATTTTAGCTCCCCCCCCCTCTCTCTCTCTCATTCTCCCTCAATCTCTCAATGTGTGTATATATATTTGTGAATGTGTGCATACCTCTCTCTTAATTTTTTGTTATCAATCTTGAATCAGGTATTGTCTGCGTACAAAGCGCATATTCAGTGAGCTAAATGAGCAGCCTTTTGTTGTGGAGCTTGATCTTCGAGAAGATGGAAATCAAATTCAGAACGAACTTCTAGATCTTGTCGGTCGCCGCACTGTCCCTCAAGTATTTGTGAATGGGAAGCATATCGGTGGTTCTGATGGTTAGCTCTCAACTCTATACCTCATATTGCATATGTATACATATTTTTTTGTAAGTTGTTCTACCATTACTCTTCATTTATTTAAAAAAGGAATTCTGAATGTTGCCTGTGTTTTTCAGATCTTCAAAATGCTGTTGAGAATGGTGAATTGCAGAAGTATCTTAGCAAAGTTTGAAGGGAGAATTAATGTTATTGACAGCTTCATGACAGCTTGAAGGTGATTTTACCATATTTTTTCACCTTGGGTTTTCCAAAATGCGTTGATAGAATGATAGTATTAACATTTGAAGCTTCGTGAAGCTATAGTTATCCGTAAGAAAATGTTGATATAATTTGATCTCTGCTATTAATGATTCAGTTCCCTTCTATGAATATAAATTACATCAGATCCAGAACATGTTGATATGACACTTGAGCAATGATAATATAACACAATTGTATGCATGAAAAGAAATCTGACCATTTGCCATGGCAAAGTGCTCTCACATCATCAAACAGCCTAAACCCCTTAGCTTTTGCAAGAAACTCCTGCCTGACAGAGCATGAAATATCAAATACATGTTTCTGAATGCTACTGAGTAGCATTAATTATTGTCGATATCCGAGAGACCGAAAGACAACAATTCTCATACCTAAATTCTGTTAATACAAATGATTCTCACTTTCGAAAGAAAATCCTCGCTCTATTGCTAATACATCATGTGATATTCACTATTTAGCAATTAAGGCTCGAAAAACCAAACAACTGTAAACAAGACGTGCTGCATAAAAATGGGATGAATATGTCTAGTTTGTTTATTTTGTAGTACTCTGTAGCTTGCCTGTAGTTCTATAGCATCTCTGAGACTCTAACTGGCAGAACTCTACCTGCCTTAAAATGATTTAAGATGACAAAAATCTCTAAACTGGAGTCAGCTTTGATTGTTTGTCAATATAAAAGGGAATCTCTAAGTGGCCTTGTAACCATAGTTGTTAAGGCGGCGCCTAGGCGTCGTCTAGGCGGCGCCTAGGCGGCTAGGCGGTAAAAAATGGGTAGGCGTCCGACCTGCCTTGGTTTTAGTGGGTAGGCGACGCCTAGGGGCGCCTAGGCGCCTAGGCGGACGCCTAGTTCGCCTAAATCCGTCTAATCTCGTCTTTTTTTTTTTCCTTTTTTTTTTCTTTTTTCTTTTTTTGGAACCAAGCCCAGCTTATAAGGAGACAAGAAGAACAATAGACTACTACTAAAGTACTAGTTCTCCACTACTTTTTTTTTGAAAGAAGTTCCCCACTACTTCTTGTCTCCTTTTTCCTAATGTCTACTGCTTTCTTTCTTTCTTTTTTGTTTTTTGTTCTGTCTAATGTCTCCACTACTTTGTTTTTGGATTGGAAAGTGTCCTAAGCACGATGTTGAAGATAAGTTAAAAGAAATTTGTGTTGACCAGATTTCATAATAACTTAATTTTAACTTGACCAGATTCACACATCACTTTAAATATATATATGTATGTGACAACCATGATATATATATATATATATATATATATATATATATATATATATATATATATATATATGTTTGAACAAACTGTACCAAATATAATTGTATATATATATATTTTATTATAACATATAAATGTATGTATATATAAAATATACCAAATATGTATAGTTAAACGTATAATCCGCCTAATGTCGTCTAGGCGAGCGCATAATCGCCTAGGCGGTTAGGCGGAACAATGTCGCCTAGCCTCGTCTTTACGCCTTGACAAGTATGCTTGTAACTAGTGTTTGTCTAATTATGCTGGGCAGCACGTGTTTTCCTATAAATGGATGTATCAGTTTTAGGCATAATTGTCATTCTATCCATTAAGATGTTTGTTACTCCTTCCGTGCCACCCATTTCTCATTTCTTGACAGTTGACCCTTTCCTTATTAAGATGACCCATCCATTAGAGCAAGTCCACTGCAACGCTAAAGTTGGTTCTATTTCTATAATTTGGAAGCAAATGTTAAAAAACGCAACTCCAAAGGAGTTTTATACTTAGATGCAAATATGCATAAATGCATACTTGATTATTTGATTCTAAATTTAGAACCAAAGATGCATTTATGCATCTAGGCACATTATCTAGACTTGTCGAATGGTGGTGCTAAAATGAGTATAGCTATTGCTATATTTTGAAATCAAAAAGTGAATTTTGATGTTAAATTAGAACTTGTGCTCCAATGTATAGTTTCAAAATGACACAAAACATTTCCAAATAAAGCTATATTTCAACTATCTAATCTTTAAATATACAATTATGTTTGTCACTAATACTTACTAATTCATTTATCACTTGCATGCTTATGTGGCAATTATAGCAACATCTGTACTTGGTTCTATATTTAGCAGCATTTTGCTCTTTTGCATCCATGTTTAGCATCCCATTGGAGTGGTGTTTTTTTCTTGGATGCTATATTATTGCAATAACACCACCATTGGAAATGCTAAATGCAAAATGGTTATAGCCATTGCCATAATATAGCATCAAAAATCACTTTTTGGTGCTAAAATTTAACATGCACTCCAATGCTAATTGCATTTTACATTCAAATAATTCCATATCGAACTAACTTTTTGTCCAACTCATCCAAATTTCATATAAATGAGACCAACTTGCATTACATTTATGGTCATTTGATGATGTGGCTAGATGCATACTATATATGCATCCTTGGATGCAAATTTGGCTCCAAGTATGCATTTATGCATATGCACATGTGGATGCAAATATGCAACCTTGCATTGGACTTGCTCTAACATTTTCCTATACTAACATGTTTCTTTCCCGACTTTAGTAGGTCTCCCTAATTTACACATATTTTCTTCACTTTTCTTAATCTCCGTGATCAGTCCATATCTTATAAATTGGGTGTGCCGGAGGGATCATATGTTTTGTTTATTTGTTCATTTTTCAAAATTTATTAAAGGCACTTGAACGAACCGGTCATCAAAAATTACTTGCTAGTTCACATTTTTACATGACTTTCTTGGTTTGAATACTTGAATTTGTTTAGTAAAATAAATAGGCAGAGCCGCCGATATAAACTCTTTAATTACCATTTAAGTTTATCTACTGTCCTCGACTATATGCTTGTTTTGATGTAGGAATCTTGTACAATATATGTCTATTCTATTAAGCGTGAGGGTTTGCATTAAGTGAGTTTTACACAAAAATACAATTTTAACCCCTTAGTACTTTAGATTCTTTTGTTACCAGAAAAATTTTGTGCCTCTTTAAGCTCGTTAAGTTTTTTTTTTTTTTTTTTTTTTACCTCTCTTAAGGTCTTTGGGCTGAAGTTGTATTGATTCCCCTCTTGGAGGGGCCTATCTTTTACATTGAGAGTTTGTTTCTAAAGTTTGTGCTAATACCTGAGAGGGGCCTATCTTGAAGGCATGCGTGCCCATTACCTGAGATGAGAACCTTGTATATATAATGATAAATAAGTTGCACGAGTTCTAAATTGGGGCTGCCTTACTTTTGCTACTTTTGTTAAATTTAATAAAGGTCGTACCAACAAGGCTCCTGCATTAGTAGGGTTTGGAAAAGGTCCCGATGTAGGCAGCCTTTTATTTTTCATAAAGAGACTGTCTAGGGCTTGAACCCATAACCTAGTGGGTAGCAAGTGGACACTTGTCCTAATAAAGAAGGGGTTCGTGACCTGATGGATAGCAAGTAGACACTTAATTCAAATCAACATTGATTTGATTGACTGTATCTACATGCGACTGAGAAAGTATACCTGTTTAATAAATAAGAGTATCCAAACAAAATTTACAAAGTCTTTTAAGATATCATCAGGAAGCTGCTGCATATATTTCTGGCCGCCAATCAGACTTCTGTGCGCTGAGTATGCCTTGTTTGTTTTTAGAGAATGTTAGGTGAACCTCCCAGTGTAAAGATTTTAGTAAGTTTTCTACTTCCCTTACAACACTGGACTCATCACGAACAATGAATTTACCTCCAGGCCTAACTATTCTATCAACCTCTGCCATCACAGGTGCAAGTCTGCACCTGAAAATGCCAAAGTAGGTTTAAGCATTTGTTCCCCATCATCAAGAATCAGTAAAGTCAAAGTTCTATATATCCATAATTATTACCTCTTTTTTAGTCTGGAAAAGAGACGATCAGCATGTAGAAGATCATAAGTTCTAGGATATGTGCTGAAGGATTCGCACCAGTCGTGATATATTCCAAATAGACCCCTCTCGTAGATTATGGGAAGTGTATCTGGGGAATCTATGTTCACCACATTTAGAACCCATACTTTCAGGTCCCTCAGGGCCGCTGCAAACCTACATATGCAGTTGGTTTACTGTATCGGTCAATCAATTAGTTGAAGAAAAAGACTTGTGGTAGTACTGGATGGAAAATTATATTTACCCTCCATAAACAGCTCTCATGTCCATGATATTTCTCACATTGGACCAGTTGATACCCAATCCACTTAGGTACGACTTGTTCACTATGCTTTGCCAGTGTTCATAATCTGCTAAAAAATCATCTGGAGCTGGTTTTCCATAGATCCCCATCTGGGATCGATTTAACCAGTATGGAGATACCTGGAGACGACGAGGCCACTCCTGAGGCCACTGGGAACCTCTTTCAGCCTTATCTGTTGGCACATGGTGCATGCACGACTGCAATGGTACATACCTAGAAGATGGATAGTTCAAAGAACGAACATTCGGCAATGTTCAGAAGTAGTAAGAAAGTTTAAACTCATATATGGATTGATGTAGTATAGATTTAACAAAATAATCCTACCAGGCAGCATTTGGATCATCGTCATCCCCACACATTGGAGGTTGCTTTTGCTTTCTTTCTTCATAGCATTCATTTGATTCTGGTTTGTGGTAAATGGCAGCACCGACCATATTTAATTTGTCTTTCTTAATGGTGACAAGCTTCCAACACATGGATATCGTTAGGGCGGACATTTCTAAATTTTAAAGAGCTTATATTAGTCGAGAAGTGCTAATAAACCATATTAACAGAGTAATGTACGGCTCTTACATATTAACCTTGTAACAAAATCATAAAGACTCTTTTCAGACAAGATGCTAAAATCAATCGTTTATGTGTTCTCGCAATTTCCCTAGTGTAATAGTGAAAACATTACTTTTATATACCTTTCCATATTTGGACATCCTCTTCTAGATTTTGGTACACAGGAGTTGCTGACCAGACAAAATAACCCCCGGGTCTTAGCATTCGATTTAATTCCAAAAGAAGAGCACCGCCTTTAAAAAGAAGTTAAATTAAATGTAAGGGTGCTGAATCTGATTTTGAAATTCATAAAGCATGTAAATATACATAGAGATGAACCTTCTACGTGCCAAGGAACTCTACAACGTGCACAGTGGATAATATCAAAGACCCTGCTGGGAAATGGCAGTCTCTGAGAGCCCATCACGGCTGAGATTGCAGGAATGCCCCTTTCTAGTGCAAATTGAACTTGAGCTTCATGTTCATCTTTTGGTGCAAAAGAAATAGTAAGAACATCCCTGTCAAAAAGGTAACCCCCAAAACTAGCAACCCCGCATCCGACATCCAACACTGTTCTAGTGTGTTTTCCCCATGCAATTTGAGGTACTGCCTGTTTGCAGCCATAGATAATATGTTTGTTTGTAAATTTATTTGAGACTGATCATGGAATGAAAAATTAGATTACCTGTTGTATGAAATCAATGTAGTGGAGGGCCCCATGTATGAACTGTGTCCCACCTCCAGGGAAAGTGAGGAATTCTCCAGATAGCTTTACCCAGTTCTGATGACCCTTCACTTCTGCGAGCTTAGTGTGAGGCACATTATGGTACCATATCTGCAAGTCACAACAATACATATGTTTGAAACAAAATTAATGGCTAGAAACCAACACAATTATTAAATAGATTGTACACATACCTTTTCTCTGCTGAGAGGCCACTCAACAGGTGTTTTGTAGCCCTGCGGGAGAGGTACCAAGCAGGTTGGAGCTTCCTCTGGACAATGCCTTTCCCGATGTTCAAAGTGCTTTCGATGTAACTTGCTTATTGCTTTCTCATTATCTAGGCAAGGTATGTAGTCTGCACCTACTGTCACGTTGCAAAGCTGCCATGAGAACCTGTAAATGCTACGATCTTGATCTTCTGAGGGGCCTTTTTTTCTTTCTTTGTGGTTATCAGATTGATCTTCTTGAGTAGACCATGTTTTTATGGACTCTTTTGATTCTTCTGGTATACCTGAGCTCTCCCCATTCGGAAAGTTTGATGAATTTTGCTGTTTATTGTCCATATTATTCTCATTGGTTTGACGGGGTTGATTATCTTTTTCAGCTGTTTCCTGACTGCTGCTATGTCGATCACTTGAGTCTGTCGAATTAGTATTTACCTCATCATGCTCTATTCTATCCCTGCTTGTTGCCCCTTCATGATTAGTGCTGTTCCCATCATGTTGCGAGTCTTCCTCCTGTAAGTTTTTACTTATTTGTTCTTCTTCCTGCCGTTGATGTTGTTCCATTCGCTGTTCATTTTCTTCTTCTGATAACTCAATAGTGGTGCCTTTTGGATTATCATCAGGGTTCTCAGAGAGTGTTTGCTTTGTATTCTCCACTTGATTATTCTTTATCTCACCATCTGGCTTTACTTGGTGATGATCTTCCAAAGTGTTTTGATTTTCTCCACTATCCTTACTTTCATCATTCTTGGAATTGCTTGGTTTATCTTTAGTTTGATCAATATGATCGGACATAGTTTTAAAAGTTTTCTGGATGGACTCACTCTTGTCATCTGTGTTTGTTGCGATTTCCTGATCAGTTCCCTGGTTATGAGTCATGGAACTCTCCTTAGGCAACTGAGTTTTCTGTTGTTTTTCTTTGAAAACCTTCCCTTGCAATCCCTCCACGTTATCTTCCAGAGCTGCAGCTGCTTGTTTTACATTTTCTTCAGTCCGTTGATCTTTCCTATCTAAATGTTCAATCTCTGCAGCAGCAGCAGTAGTCACGTGATTTTCTGATTTCTTGGTCACCTGATTCTGTTTGTCAGAATTTTCATATGAAGTATCTTCCTTCAGATTGGCTGTACTCACGTCTTCAGGCAGCTGATCTTTAGTATGTAAATGCTCAATATCTGTAACATCAGTAGTCAGAAGATTTTCTTCTTGATCAAACAAAGGATCCTGTTTGTCAGGATTCATATCCAAAATATCTTCCTTCTGATCATCGTTACTAATTATTGCTGTTTGATCAGAAGAATCCTTCACAAAATCATCTTCCTCGTTTTTTATGGCATCCTTAGGAATATCACCAGGCTCCTCAATGGAAGTAGAAGTGCCTCGCTTCAGATTAGTTATCCTCAAATTATTTTTGGAGACAGCACTTCGAGTAGTGGTGTTGGTGTCTGAGGATAGTTGCCTTGGGGTTAGCATATATACGCCACAAACACATAAAGCAACAAACACCACCTTGGTGGTAGTGGAGGTACAAGAACTCCCCGATGATCGCTTAAGACGTCCCTTCCCGAGTGGCATATTTTTCTTTTAATGGTGAAAATGGAGTGGTACAGGGTCAGCTAATCATGTATCACAGCAGTAAATTAGATTAGTTTTAATGGAGGTTTTCCAGTTTTTGTTTCTAGTTTTTGGTTGTGTGGTAACAGTGGAGGACACTCCAGACATACTGAGGTTGGTAAGAAAGAAATATTCTAACGTGGAATATGTCTCAGCTTAAGATCCTGCTGAATAGCACTGTATACCGGAATAGTGTATTAGGAAATTTTTTGTAATAAAACCAACCGGACTTGCTGAAATAAATGTGAACCAACACATTTTTTAAAATTATTAGTGTTATTTCCAACGCTTATTTTGGTAAATCATACTGTATAAACTTGTTGAAGAAAACGATTTTTTAACTGTCCCAGTTTCTTTTTTGGACCCAAGATGGGTTATGTCCAACTGAAGCCACGGACTATAAAATACACTGTTCATTTTATGGGCCGAATGGATTTGTTTTCTAAAGCAAAGACAGACATGAACGAATAAGTAAAGACAAAATGACAGTTTGTAACCCATATGTATATGGGTTTTGTCAAATTGGTCCAGATTTACGTTTTTTAGCACTTTGCAACCCCTATCTTCAAATCTTGCTTCATATTACAAAACCCCTATCTTCAAAAATGACAGTTTGTACCCCTTATGTATAGAGGTTTTTGACTCATTTTTGCTTGTAAAATAGGTCAATTAGACGGGAGGGGTTGTAATATGAAACGAGATTTGAAGATAGGGGTTGCAAAGTGCTAAAAAACGTAAATCTGGACCAATTTGACAAAACCCATATACATAGGGGTTACAAACTGTCATTTTGTCATAAGTAAATATTGCGGGCTGGACCGGGTGTCGGGCTGAAGTGCTGAACAACACAAGTTTTTAATTAATTTTTGTTCATTTTAATGTAATTTTATGTAAAATTAAATAAAGTAATCTTTAATTTAGTAATTGTTTAACAATTATTTTCAATTAAACATACGCAGAAACAAAAGAGAGAAGAAATTGACGATTTTTTATGTTGAAAATTCGATTCGATTTATAAATTCTACTTATAATTCGTTTTGATTATCAAAATACCCTTATTATTATTTTAAGATTGTTCTACTAGGAACCAAATACAATTATATCCTTATATATATAATAAGCATAAAAGGGATCTTATCCAAATTTTTGGTCTGATCACTGTATTACCAAAAGCATATGATCCATTGGATTAAAAAGTTGAGTTAAAAGCCGTCCGTTTGATTATAAATTATATCCTTATAATAAGCATAAGAGTGATTTTATACATAATTTTGGCTCAACCGTCGAATCTAATATTTTTAAAAATAGACGATCAACATTATATCATAATAAAAAGAAAATTATAATATAAAAAGGATATAATTAAAAAGATTGTATTAGAATTGAATTTTAAAAAAAATTATAACCTGAAAATGATATAAAAGGTTGTGTTAGAACTGAATTTTATTTATTTATTTATTAATATTAAAAAAAGTTCATATTTACTATTTCGGCTCTATCTCGAGATCTATAAATCAGATTTGGATGATTTTACAACCAACACGAAACTCATAAAATTATCTTTAATTTAGTGTCAATTTAACAATTATTATCCAAATGGAAATACTCAGAATTTCAAGAGAAAATATCATTACGAATTTTTATATTAATCCTATTCAGTGTAGAAGACCTACATTGAAAATCCTATCCAATATTGAAAACCTAATTAAATATGATTTAAATTATTGACATGCACTTTTACGTATTTCAATATAAATACACATTTTAGTTTACATGTTCAATTATAAAATATTTTTTATGCTAGACCCAACATCTTTCATCTATTTATTTTAAGATCTAACGATTCTTATTTATTTGTCGTAATGCAGACCAGACTACCGATTACCAATGTTTTGGACAAAATCACTCTTACACTTATTATTAAAACTGTATTTAGTTGTTAGTCCAACTTTCTTCAAATAATATGAAGATTATATTGATTATCAAAGCGAAATATAAAATCTTATATATATATATATATATATATATGGGTGCCCTTCCACAGCCACCGTTGGTTGAAAAAAGGGCCAGAACCACCAACTCGTACAATGCCGCAAGTGTTCATTGCGGCAAGAAAAAAGACAACTGCCGCAATGAAGGGTTGCGGCAGGACACCTGCCGCAATGAAAGGTTGCGGCAGCGTTTTAATTTAAAATTAATAAAAAATGGTAAATTAATACATTATAAAATAAAAAATGTTTATAAAATTTGAATTATTATATAAAATTTTAAATAAATTATTATAGTTTTATATTTAATAAAAGTAATAAAAAATAATAAATTAATAAAAGCTGTTAATTTGAAATATAGAAACAAGTAAAAGAATGAAATTACGTTTTCACCCTCCAAATTGCTGCCGCAATGATACATAGCGGATGAAATAAAATCTGAAATTACGTTTTTACCCTTATTAATGCCGCAATGAATCATTGCGGATATATTAAAATACGGAATTACTTTTTTACCCTTAAATCTGCTGCCGCAATGATACAATGCGGAAACGAGAAGTATACAACCACCCATTGCGGCTTCCGCGACATGAACTAACCCTAATTAAGCACAGAGTCAGGCGATTTCAGGCGATTTCAGGCGATTTCAGGCGATTTACACAAAGAGCTGCGAATGTCAGGCGATCTTCCTCCTCAAGGTATCTTCTAATTGACACTTACACACATACGCATGTAGTTATACATACACACACGCACTACTATATACATGGTTTGATTCATTTTTAACTGTGGTTGGTGTTTATTTACTTCATTTTAGTTGAAATCATGAATTAAATCGAATTATTAGGGTTCATAGTTCGAATTATTAGCTCGAAATGCCCAATTTAGAATTAGGTTTCGAATTATTATCCAAATTTTTATTAAAACTATGAATTAATTCGAATTATTAGGGCTTATAATTATGAAATTATAATTATAAATTTTTTTATGAGTTGTGGAAATTTTAATTTGAATTTTTGAGTTTAAAATTCGAATTTATGAATTAATATGATTTATTAATTCGAATTTTGATTAATTAGTGTTATTAGTACTGCATTTTATTTGATAAATGATATTCATTGTTAATTTATTCTTGTTTTAAATATGTCTTCATGGAATGATAATTTTAGCCAATTTTGGTACATGTTTATGAAATGTGCCTTATTTCTTTGATTTTGCACATTGCAGATGCTATGGATATGCAGTGCGGGCCTCTCGATAGGTCCCTCTTGACCATGCAGGATGATCATATTAGCAGTCACATATGGCAGGGGGGTGAGCGGGAGAAGTTGGATGTCCGCCAGTTGACAGCCAACCTCGACGATTGGGTATTTGATGACACCCAGGTTAGTTTGATGTCAGACTGGGGTTTCCGAGCGTTTACTAACCCACGCTCGATTCCCCAGAATGACATCCGAATGATCACAGCATTGGTGGAGAGGTTTAGGCCAGAGACCAACACCTTTCATTTCCCATTTGGTGAGATTACCATCACTCTAGAAGATGTTTACATGATATTGGGTTTGCCTGTTCGTGGTCGTGCTGTTACTCATACAGAGCTTTCCACACCGAAGCCATATTGGCTAAGACAGTGGCATGATTTGAGGTTGAATGAGAAGGAACGCAAAGATATGTATAAAAAAGGTTTGCATTTTAATCCATAAATTCTAATTTCTTGCATTTTAATCCTTTATTTGTTTAATTTTTGCATGTTATACCTTAAATTTTCATTTCTTTGCAATTTAGGTGGGGTGAAGCTTCATAGGTTGAGGGAAATCTATAAAAAGAAACCGGAGAATCCTTCTCCCGAGTTTATTGAGCATGATGACCTTGTGTACACCCGGGCTTATCTTTTTTACATCATTGGGGGTGTGCTCTTTCCTTCATCGAACAGAGACGTCGTGCATCCTAGGTACTTCTTAACTTCATTTCTCTCTCTAGTCCTTGCAATTTATGCTTAAATTTATACCTTAAATTTATACCTTAAATTTCACATTTCTTGCATGTTCATCCTTAATTTCTCCAATTATTGAATTCTTACCTTAATTTGCATTTCCTGAATTTTTTACAGGTATTTACAGTTAATCCAGAATGTGCATGAGATTAAGGACTATGCCTGGGGAGCTGCGGTGTTGAGTTATTTGTACAGGGGTTTGGCCAATGCTGCTCAGAAGGGTGCCAAAGCTATTAATGGATGCACCATGCTTTTGCAGCTTTGGTCTTACGAGAGGTTGTTGCCTGGGGCACCGAAGATAGCACCTCGTACGGATTTTGTTTGGCCGAGGGCATTGGCATGGGCTGAGCCGATAGCTGAGAGGAGGGTTAACCCCCACCACCATACAGGTCTTTATCGGGGGGACTTTGACAGCTTTCAGCTTGGTTGGCTGACATGGCAACCTTATCAGAGATTTTATGACATCCAGGATGTTTCTGTGGATTATAATATCGATCTGATGGATGCTCACTATATGGCCCTCGGTCGTGTCCCTCTCATTTCCATGGATATTGTTGAGTATGTCATGCCAGACAGAGTCTTGAGACAGTTTGGGATTCTACAGCATATCCCACAGGACCCGGTTGACATGACTTCACTGCGGACGGAGAGAGCATCTCGTTGGGTGCGGGACAATCATACCGTGACCTTGGCAGATTACGTTGAGGAGTGGCATGCTTTTAATGATGGCATGATACCCATTGTTGAGGAGGGTAATTACGTGTCTACAGAGGAGTACATGTATTGGTACAGGCGCGTCAGTAAGTTAAGGATTGCTCCATTTGTGGCTGAGCATCGCGCTAAGATTGTGCCTCGTGACTGGTATCCCCAGCAGGACATGGCTGATGCGGTATGCATTTTATACCGTTATTTCTCTAATTCATGCATTTTAGACCTTTATTTCTCCAATTCATGCATTTTAGACATTTATTTGTATAATTCTGCATTTTAGACCTTTATTTATATACTTTTGCACTTTAGACCTTTATTTCTCTAATTCCTGCATCTTAATACTTCAATGCAGCTGGATTGTGGAATGAGGACATTACATGCCATTTACAAGCGTGATCCCCCCGAGTGGTTCTTTGATTTGATCACTGAGTTTTTGGGTCGTTATGATCGGATCACTACTGAGTGGAGGGGTCCAGGATTTATCAGACCTAGTTTTGATAGACCCTCTCGTGCACATGATATGTATATTGATCCCAGCGGTCCTTCATCTTCACAGCAGCCTCCACTAGCCGTCTCTCAGAAACGTTTGCGTGAGGTAGTAATCTTTTGATACTTGTTATCTTTGAATGTAGTGGATTGAATATATGTATGATTGTTGTATATGTTATTGTAGGTTGAGATTGTTGACTGTCATGCTTCACTTACGCACGATGCCACACCTCATGTCTCTTATAAACGTCCTCGTCAGGTAGTAATCCTTAATGCTAGGTTTAATTCGAGTCACTTAGGAGGAATTATATATATAACTATATGATCGGTGCATTGACATATAATTGCAGGTTGAGACTACAGAAGCTCTTGCTACACAGCCTATCCCAGTCTCTAGCTCTCCTCATGTTCATATTGAGGTACTAATCTTTAATGTTGGGATCAACACTATATTAGCATGAATATGTTCCTGAATATTTTATATCTTGCGTTTAGTTACTCATTTTGTATTTTAATGTAATGGTAGGTTAGTAATACTGCTCCTTCTCCTTCACAGCCTACCCCGGTATCTGTCCCCCCTCATGCTCATATTGAGGTACTAATCTCTCCTTATTGTGATTTCCTTCTTATATACCAACTTTGAATATGTTCTTCATGTTTTTATCACATTGTGGTTGTAGGTTAGTACTATTCCTCCTGTGACAGAGTCGACCCCGGTATCTGTCCCCCCTCATGCTCATATTGTGGTACTAATCTCTCCTATTTGTGATTTTCTTCTTATTTACCATTGATAATTGTAGTTGTAATTTGACTTTTGTTATCATAATTGTAGGCTCCAATACCATGTGAGTTGGCAGTGGATAGCATAGACAACAAGGTTGCCTTTGGCATGGCTTATCAAGATGGAGGAGAAATGAGTATGAAAATACATGGCAAGCCTATGCCTACTGGATGTCTGAGAGTGTCGGTGGATGGAGGAATTAAACTAGAAGCCTTGATTCCAGTTCCGGTAGTTGGTGAGATGGAGATGGTCAAGCAAGCAATTGGATCTCATGTCGCATGGCCTAAGGAATGGATCATACCTCGAAATACCGAGGTTTGTATTTCTATAAATATAATATAATGCCATTTTATGTGCATGATGTGTAATTTTCCAACTTATAGTGATTCCCTTCTTAATGCCTGGTTTAATTCGAGTCACTTGTGGAGAAATATATGTATATATGATCGGTGTATCTTGTAGGTTGAGACTACAGCTGCTCCTCCTGTTACACAGACGACCCCGGTATCTAGCTCTCCTCCTTCACAGTCTACCCCGGTATCTATCCCCCTCATGCTCATATTAATCTCTCCTTACTGTAATTTCCTTCTTATATACCAACTTTTTATATGTTCTTCGTGTATTTATCTCATTGTGGTTGCAGGCTATCACTATTCCTGCTGTGACAGAGCCTACCCCGGCATCTGTCCCCCATCATGCTCATACTGAGGTACTAATCTCTCCTATTTGTGATTTTCTTCTTATATACCATTGATAATTGTAGTTGTAATTTGATTTTTGTTATCATAATTGTAGGTTGAGACTACAGTTGAGACTACAGCAGCTGCTCCTCCTGTTACACAGCCGACCCTGGGATCTAGCCCTCCTCCTTCAAAGTCTGTCCCCCCTGATGCTCATCTTGAGGTACTAATATGTCCTATTTGTGATTTTCTTTCTTATATACCAATTTCGAATGGCAGGTTGATTCCCTTCTTAATGCCTGGTTTAATTCGAGTCACTTGTGGAGAAATATATGTATATATGATCGGTGTATCTGGTAGGTTGAGACTACAGCTGCTCCTCCTGTTACACAGACGACCCCGGTATCTAGCTCTCCTCCTTCACAGTCTACCCCGGTATCTATCCCCCTCATGCTCATATTAATCTCTCCTTACTGTAATTTCCTTCTTATATACCAACTTTTTATATGTTCTTCGTGTATTTATCTCATTGTGGTTGCAGGCTATCACTATTCCTGCTGTGACAGAGCCTACCCCGGCATCTGTCCCCCATCATGCTCATACTGAGGTACTAATCTCTCCTATTTGTGATTTTCTTCTTATATACCATTGATAATTGTAGTTGTAATTTGATTTTTGTTATCATAATTGTAGGTTGAGACTACAGTTGAGACTACAGCAGCTGCTCCTCCTGTTACACAGCCGACCCTGGGATCTAGCCCTCCTCCTTCAAAGTCTGTCCCCCCTGATGCTCATCTTGAGGTACTAATATGTCCTATTTGTGATTTTCTTTCTTATATACCAATTTTGAATATGTTCTTATCACATTGTGGTTGCAGGTTAGCCCTCCTCCTTCACAGCCGATACAGGTTCATACTACAGTTGCTCCTTCTCCTTCTACACCCATGGTAACACCTTTATCAGACCGCCCCATCCCTCCTGGTGTCAACCTTGACGTAATAATTTTTAACTTTGAAATAACCTTGACGTATTGTATTTGAAATGTGTATATGATTTTTGTATCTTCATCGAATGGCAGGTTGAAACCACTACTCTTGGTTCAGAGTTAACCCCAATGGCGGGTGGACTTGTGAAGTTTGGTAGTATCAGTGGTATTATTCCTGATAGGTTAAGAGAAATGCTTGGGGTATGTATCTTGAATCATACATTCGTTTTGGCTTGCTATTTTTCTCATATGCCATGAATATCCATCATGAATAGGGGTCTTGACATGTATTTGCAGTTGGACACAAATGAGGATAAATACAAGGATCTGCAGAGGCGGACTGGTTATGAATCAGGTGATATGAAGAAGCCACTGAAAAATCGGAAAATCAACTGGCTGTTTAAGCATTGGTGGGGTGAAAAGCATAATTTTATTAGGAGTGTTGGTGGGATGGTTCCGGAGCTTGCTTGGGAAAATGTCCAATGCCTAAAACGCGATCATGAAATGGAGTCGTCAGTTCTAGATGCATATGTTGAGATGCTGAAGCTTAGGGAGAACACATATTTTCAGAATAAAGTGCTAGGACTAAAATGCAAGAGGTTCTTCCTTGGCATGAGTTATTTCACGACTATTGCAGCTGGACATTGCACCGACGTGGAGGTAAATCAATTCAAATTTCTTGCATTTTAGTCCTTAATTTGGTTAATTATTGCATTTCATAACTTATTGCCTCATTTTGCATTTTAAAATGCAAAATTATAGAAATGAAGGTCTAAAATGCAAGAAATAGAGAAATGAAGGTATAAAATGCAAAATTATAGAAATAAGGTTATAAAATGCAAGAAATATAGAAATGAAGGTCTAAAATGCAAGAAATAGAGAAATGAAGGTCTAAAATGCAAAATTATAGAAATAAGGATATAAATTGCAAGAAATAGAAAAATGAAGGTCTAAAATGCAAAATTATAGAAATGAGGTTCTAAAATGCAAGAAATATAGAAATGAAGGTCTAAAATGCAAGAAATAGAGAAATGAAGGTCTAAAATGCAAAATTATAGAAATAAGGATATAAAATGCAAGAAATATAGAAATGAAGGTCTAAAATGCAAGAAATATAGAAATGAAGGTCTAAAATGCAAAATTATAGAAATAATGTTATAAAATGCAAGAAATAAAGAAATTGAAATAATTCTTGCATTTCATAACTAATTTTCTCCGACGTGGAGGTAAATCAATTCAAATTTCTTGCATTTTAGTCCTTAATTTGGTTAATTATTGCATTTCATAACTTATTGCCTCATTTTGCATTTTAAAATGCAAAATTATAGAAATGAAGGTCTAAAATGCAAGAAATAGAGAAATGAAGGTCTAAAATGCAAAATTATAGAAATAAGGATATAAAATGCAAGAAATATAGAAATGAAGGTCTAAAATGCAAGAAATATAGAAATGAAGGTCTAAAATGCAAAATTATAGAAATAATGTTATAAAATGCAAGAAATAAAGAAATTGAAATAATTCTTGCATTTCATAACTAATTTTCTCCGACGTGTAGGTAAATCAATTCAAATTTCTTGCATTTTAGTCCTTAATTTGGTTAATTATTGCATTTCATAACTTATTGCCTCATTTTGCATTTTAAAATGCAAAATTATAGAAATGAAGGTCTAAAATGCAAGAAATAGAGAAATGAAGGTATAAAATGCAAAATTATAGAAATAAGGTTATAAAATGCAAGAAATATAGAAATGAAGGTCTAAAATGCAAGAAATAGAGAAATGAAGGTCTAAAATGCAAAATTATAGAAATAAGGATATAAAATGCAAGAAATAGAAAAATGAAGGTCTAAAATGCAAAATTATAGAAATGAGGTTCTAAAATGCAAGAAATATAGAAATGAAGGTCTAAAATGCAAGAAATAGAGAAATGAAGGTCTAAAATGCAAAATTATAGAAATAAGGATATAAAATGCAAGAAATATAGAAATGAAGGTCTAAAATGCAAGAAATATAGAAATGAAGGTCTAAAATGCAAAATTATAGAAATAATGTTATAAAATGCAAGAAATAAAGAAATTGAAATAATTCTTGCATTTCATAACTAATTTTCTCCTATCTGCAGATGCATCCAACTTGTAAAACTCCGGAGAAAATGAAAGACCAGGAACAGTTCTATCTTACCTACCAAGACCAGCACTTTGGGCCACCAATACACATGTGTGATGTTGCTTTGTTCCCCGTATGCACAGGTAGTCATTGGTTTTTGTTTGTTGTGAACCTTGAAAGAATGAAATTGCTTTTAATTGATCCTCTCCGGGACCATGCTCGACATTGTGACTTACGAAAGGCATACGCCAAGGAGATTTATGTCATGGTAATCTATGCTCTTCATAGTTATCTATTTCTTTCCTACTTATTTCTTTGTTCTTTTTTGAATATGTTTTTAATTTTTTGTGGTAAATTTGTAGGAAAAATTATTGCCGTGCATGCTTCATTTCTTGGAACCTTTGAGATTTGTTGAAGACGGTTTCATGGATGTGAAGTTCATTACGGATCGACCGAAGCAACAAGGCGGCTCTGATTGTGGTGTGTATGTTTGCAAGTATATGGATGCTATACTTGGCGGCATATCATTGAAAGATGCACGGTGGGACCCTGTATATGATGTTATGACTTTTCGATATCGCATAGCTTGGGAGGTTTTTAAAGGGGAAGCGCGGAGAATGACTAATGCCGGGTTACAACAGAGGAATCTAGGACTTTAGTTAATTTTGATCTTGTTTATTTGATTGTATTATTATTTTGTTAATTTTGCTCTGAAAGTAGTTAGTTGTATTGTTGTATTTATATTGGTTGGGATTGTGTTGATATGATATTGCTGTGTTTATGTGGTTGAAACTCCATATTGCAGTTTATTTTGCTGTATGTTTCTTAGTTTATTCCAGTTTTTCGAATATTAGGAAAAAAACAGGGGAAAACAGGGGAGGAGAGAGAAAAGCTACTGCATAAACTCTATCCGCAACGCCTCATTGCGGATAGAGTTTAGGCAGTAGCTTTTCTCTCTCCTCCCCTGTTTTTCTCTCTCTATCCGCAATGAGGGGTTGCGGCTATCCCTTGTTTTCCCCTCTTTTTGGAAATAAAAAGAGTGTTTTTCTATTTTTCGGAAATTTTAGGATTAAACTCTATTTTATTATTTTTAAAAATGACAAATATATTTTTCAGGAATTTTAGGATGAAACTATATTTTATTCGTTTTTTCCGAATATTTAAATGGAATATTTGGAAAAAGAAATAAATTAATTATTATGTTTGACAATTTTAAATTCAAAATTTGGAAAAATATTTTTTTTTCAATTTATTCGAATTTTAAATTAAATATTACGAATAAAAATTACATTTTCGTTTCTAAGATTTGCACATAAAATATTATGTTAAAATAAAAAAAAAATCTGAATCCTATCCGCAATGACTCATTGCGGCAGTGTGGATTTAGTTTATATATTGTTTTCTGTACCTTAGTCGGCAGATGTGGCATTCCTGGCCGGGTGGATTTGAGCTTACTGGAACTCTGTAGTTAAACGTGCTTGAACTGGAGTAATCTTAGGATGGGTGACCTTCCGGGAAGCCCATTTTTTTTCCTCGATTCTATTTTTTTTTTTATCTTTTGCTCATAAAAATCAAATTTTCCCCTCTTTTTGGAAATAAAAAGAGTGTTTTTCTATTTTTCGGAAATTTTAGGATTAAACTCTATTTTATTATTTTTAAAAATGACAAATATATTTTTCAGGAATTTTAGGATGAAACTATATTTTATTCGTTTTTTCCGAATATTTAAATGGAATATTTGGAAAAAGAAATAAATTAATTATTATGTTTGACAATTTTAAATTCAAAATTTGGAAAAATATTTTTTTTTCAATTTATTCGAATTTTAAATTAAATATTACGAATAAAAATTACATTTTCGTTTCTAAGATTTGCACATAAAATATTATGTTAAAATAAAAAAAAAAATCTGAATCCTATCCGCAATGACTCATTGCGGCAGTGTGGATTTAGTTTATATATTGTTTTCTGTACCTTAGTCGGCAGATGTGGCATTCCTGGCCGGGTGGATTTGAGCTTATTGGAACTCTGTAGTTAAACGTGCTTGAACTGGAGTAATCTTAGGATGGGTGACCTTCCGGGAAGCCCATTTTTTTCCCTCGATTCTATTTTTTTTTTTTATCTTTTGCTCATAAAAATCAAATTTTTCCCTGTTTTTGGAAATAAAAAGAGTGTTTTTCTATTTTTCGGAAATTTTAGGATTAAACTCTATTTTATTATTTTTAAAAATGACAAATATATTTTTCAGGAATTTTAGGATGAAACTATATTTTATTCGTTTTTTCCGAATATTTAAAAGGAATATTTGGAAAAAGAAATAAATTAATTATTATGTTTGACAATTTTAAATTCAAAATTTGGAAAAATACTTTTTTTCAATTTGTTCGAATTTTAAATTAAATATTACGAATAAAAATTACATTTTCGTTTTTAAGATTTGCACATAAAATATTATGAAATTAAAAAAAAAATCTGCATCCTATCCGCAATGACTGATTAAATGGAATATTATGAAATTAAAATACGAAAAAAAAAGTATCGTTTTATTCGTTTTTTCCAAATATTAAATGGAATATGAGTAGACGCTGCCGCAATGAGACATTGCGGCCGTCTATTCTAGTCAAAATTATATTCCCAAAAATTATATTCCCAAAAATGACCCAAAAATTATATTCCCAAAAATGACGCCAGCTGACGTTATCTGCCGCATTGAGGCATTGCGGCTGGGAATATGAGTAGACGCTGCCGCAATGAGACATTGCGGCCGTCTATTCTAGTCAAAATTATATTCCCAAAAATTATATTCCCAAAAATGACCCAAAAATTATATTCCCAAAAATGACGCCAGCTGACGTTATCTGCCGCATTGAGTCATTGCGGCTAGCTTTCTCAGCTTTTTACGAGACATCAAATTACATTCCCAAAAATTCAAATGTTATTTTCAAGTTCATTAAATTTTGTTTTGAATTTTGAGATTTTTACTCTCAATTTTTTTCTATAAATACTCACTCTAATTCATTATCAACCACCTAAGTTCATTTTCTTCAATTTTTTCTCCAACCTAAGTTTTTCATTTTCTTTATCAACCTAACTTGTCATGGATGCAAAAAATGAAAAGGAGGCTATTTTACAAAAGAAGTTGAAAGAAGCTAAAGTAAAGATCTTGGTTCTTGAAGATCAAGTTATTGATTTGGAGGTGAAGGTTGAAGATCTCCAAGAAACCTTGGAAGAGGCTAAAATGGAGATTGCATATTTGAAGAAATTGTACGGGCACGAAGATCCGTAGAGGGAGAAGGAGGCTACCAATCTACCACGGGCATGGAAATAAAAAAATTGTATTTTGATGGTTTAGCCCCTCCCAAATTATTTATTAATGAATTAAAATCTTGTTTTGTTGCTTATTCTAAACATTTTGTATTATTAGCTTAAAATGTGTCTCAAATTCAATTAACAAAAATATATCTAACGATATTCCTGAAAAATAAAATATAGTTTAATAAAATATAGTTTCATCCTAAAATTCCAGAAAAATAGAAAAATATTATTTTTCATTTCTAAAAAGAAAAAAATTTGATTTTTATAAGAAAAAGATAAAAGAAAATCGAATCTTTAAAAAAAACACTATTTTTATTTCCAAAAAAGAAAATAAATTTGAATTTTATGAGCAAAAGATACAAAAAAAAAAAATAGAATCGAGGAAAAAAAATGAGCTTCCCGGAAGGTCACCCATCCTAAAATTACTACAGCTCAAGCACGTTTAACTGAAGAGTTCCAATAAGTTTAAATCCACCCGGCTAGGAATGCCACATTGCTTTATTAAGTTACAGAAAACAATATGGAAGCTAAAAAATATGCCGCAATGACTCATTGCGGATATAATGCCTTTTTTTATTTTTTTTTCAGTTTCATAATATTTTATGTGCAAATCTTAAAAACGAAAAAATAATTTTTATTCGTAATATTTAATTTAAAATTCGAAAAAAATGAAAAAAAATATTTTTCCCAATTTTGAATTTAAAATTGTCAAACATAATAATTAATATATCTCTTTTTCCAAATATTCCTTTTAAAAATTCGAAAAATAAAAATAAAATATAGTTTCATCCTAAAATTCCAGAAAAATAGAAAAATATTATTTTTCATTTCTAAAAAGAAAAAAAAACTGATTTTCTCTCAACTACTGCATTTCCAAAAAAAAATTAAAAAACAGAACAGGGGAAAACAGGGGAGGAGGGAGAAAAGCTACTGCATAAACTCTATCCGCAATGAGGGGTTGCGGCTATCCGCAATGAGGCGTTGCGGATAGAGTTTATGCAGTAGCTTTTCTCTCTCCTCCCCTGTTTTCCCCTGTTTTTTTCCTAATATTCGAAAAACTGGAATAAACTAAGAAACATACAGCAAAATAAACTGCAATATGGAGTTTCAACCACATAAACGCAGCAATACCATATCAACACAATCTCAACCAATATAAATACAACAATACAACTAACTACTTTCAGAGCAAAATTAACAAAATAATAATACAATCAAATAACAAGATCAAAATATATTTCAATATTGCATGGATTGCAAATTTGTACCTTACATTGAAAATTAAGATTACAATTGCATTGATCAAATATTACATAATAAAATTGAAACTAATTGCCAGGACAATTTCTTCTATCATGGTTTGCTCCTACCAACCCACATTTTCCGCACTTTCGTTGTTTTGTTGTTGAAGTTGACGTTTCAATACCACTTTTATATCTTGCCGCCTTCTTTCGTCCCTTAGTTTGTGACATTGGAGGATCGAATATCGGATCATGATCCCAATCTTCTTGAGGAAACGACTCATTGATTTTTTCGGTCTTATCTTCTTGTGGAAAAGCATTTTCCACGTGACACCTCTCTCGCTCAATCAAGTTCATCACGTAATTGAAACGTGGGACCGAACAACTACCAACAGCGCCTAAATTTTGAAATGCTTTGCACAGTGCACTATACCTTGATGCTTGTGATTCACCAACATTACCAAGAACGGGAGGGGTATAAGGTAGAGGTCCGGCAATTTTGTTGCCATTTTTTGTCCACCTAGACATGATGTAATCATTCGGAATACGTATTTTTTGTTTCTTGTCTAGGTAACGGATCATGTGTTTACAAATCATCCCGGAATGTTCAAATTGCCTACAAACACATTCAATCTTTCCATCAATATGGGCCGTCAACCGATAGCTTCTTCTACGATCCTCCGACATGGTAGACTTCTCAACCAAGAACATTTTAAATAAATGACACCCACCTTTAGCTTTCGTCACGACATAAGATGTACTTTTCAGAAGCTCCTTTTGAAAACGCCTAAACATCTCTTTCGTGTAAATTTCGGATGCATGAATTTCCAAGGATGATTGCAATACTAGTCTCCTTTCCCTTTCTTCGCTCTCGTAGTCACTTTTAACCTCCCTAAGATATTGTGCCTCCAAAGCCTTTTGGGAATTCTCAATGAATTCTTTCAAACCGGTAGATGCTTGCACATATTCATCAAAAAAGGCATTCATTGATTCGCTTCTAGAGGTAGTGGTCATACCGGCGGCAAAATGCGACTTTGTGTAAGCACCAATCCATTGATGTCTAATGCGATACATTTCATTTAACCAAACATGATCCTCAAGTTTGTACTTCTCGACCAATTCCACCCATCTACCTTCAAATTCCGTGGGTGACAACGACTTGTACACACATGCATTAAAATCCGTTTTGAATTCCGGATATATGGTGTACAAACTAGATAACTTCTCGGGAAATTTACTACTTATATGCCATGTACAATATAAGTGTTTTGTTTCGGGCATAACCGTGGCAATAGCATTTCCCAAAGCAATATCTTGATCGGTAATTATTGTAGTGGGAGGTTTGTTGTCAACGGCTTCCAACCAAGTTTCTAAAACCCATTGATAAGAAGTCTCGGTCTCATCTCTCATGAGTGCAAATCCAAACAAAATATTTTGGTAATGGTGGTTCACTCCCGTAATAGGTATGAAAGGCATACAATACCTATTCGTTCGATAAGTTGAATCGAACGTCACCACATCACCAAAATTCTTGTAAGCATTCATGCATCGAGGATCAACCCACACCAAACCTTTAACACGATTCTCGTTATCCACATCCACTCGATAGAAGAAATGACCAAACGCATTCTCTTGTTGTAACTTTCGTAATAAGACCAAGCCACACTCCGCATCACCGGAATCAAACACTCGGTGCCGAATATCCCGTATGACATTGCGTACATCTTGATTAGAAAACCCTAAATTTTCAATTCCTCCACATGTCTCACCTAGATATTTCATCACTTTACTCGTCTCGATCCCCGATTTGTTAAACAACTCAATTAATGATCGGGTGATCGGATCGATATTGCGTGATGTTTGAAAAAATTGTCTCTTATCCGGTGTTACCATGGCATGATTGTGTTTCAAATCAACCAAAGTTACCTTCCATTTGTTTACATTTACTAGGTGACATACGTACATTCGAGCACGACAATTCGTTCGTGGATCTACATCCCTAATGCGTCGTTTTCCTTTATCAAGATAATCCGATTCCGGTGCTACTCTTCCACCCTTCTTACAAATAAACAAACGGGATGATGGATCATGACTCCGTTGATGTTTATGAGTATTCCTAATGATTATCTCGAATCCGACATTTCGACCATAATTTCTATAAAAGCTTTCTGCCTCATCTAATGTATCGAAAATCATTCCAACACAAGGCACAATCTTATTAACATCCGCAAATGTAAAATCACAATTTTCGTTTCCAATATCCTCATCATCATGATTTTTTCCCATCCTAACATCCTCATCATCAAAATTTTTTCCCATCCTAACATCCTCATCAACATTTTTTCCCATCCTAACATCCTCCTCATCATCAATTTTTTCCATCCTAATATCCTCATCTCCTTCAACATCATTTTTTCCCATCCCAAATTTCTCATCTTTTTCATCATCACCATCACTAATAATTATCTTGTTTTTACCCTTTCCACCATCATTTTTTTTCCCACCAACATCATCAACATTCATTTTATCTTTATGAACATTGTAATTCACTCTACGTTTACGAACAGTACTATAATAATTATCAATATCTACATCATCAAGAAATAATTTACGAGAAACATGATTTTTTTTAACGGGCGGCGTAACATAATCATCACCATTATGTTCACTAGATGAACTAGAAGAGCTAAATAAAAATGAAGCCATTGAATAGAGCACTAACCTTAATTTTGGATGAATTTTTGAGCTCCAAAACCTTGAAAATCGTTGGTTTTTTCTGCTGTTTGAAAAAAATAAATTGAAGAAGAAGACAAATTCTGTTACCTTAAAGAAAACAGATTTCACGCCTGCCGCATTGTTTCATTGCGGCAGAAAGCCTTAAATGCCAACTGCCGCATTGTTTCATTGCGGCAGGTGGTTCATTTATTACCAACCACCAACCATAATTAATGCCGTAAAATTTTTCAGAGCCACAATGAAACATTGCGGCAGGAAAAACTACCGCAATGAGTCATTGCGGCAGTAATTTATGATTTTTTATTTTTTTTTGTTTTATTTTTAAATCTTCAAATATGCATCAAAATAATAAACTATATTAATTTTAACTTAAAAGTATCTTTAATAATGTATTATGGATATTTTTTACATGTTACGTAGTTTAAATATTGATGGAATGACATGTACATCTCAATCTTAGATAACTGTTGAAAAATGAATCAGGATGGTAACATTTTTTGTTATTTTTTCTATTTAAAATATTCAATATAAATTTTTTCTTAACACTTTCATTCATTTTAACTTACATTAATGTTTTATGCTATTTTTTTCATTTTTTAGATTATAATAATATATATTTCATTATTTTCAAGTTTTGACTTTACATAACATTTTTTTCCTAAATTTGTTTCAAAAATTAATTAATTAATAATTTAAATGTCACGTGGTTGGAAGTTGTTCCCATGTTCATTAACCCGTCTATACACATTTCATATGTTATTATCTATTAATTTACTATTTTTTATTAATTTATAAATATATATATCAAATTACAATAATGTAAAATAATATGTAAGATAATTTTGCTTAAACTTGCAAGAGTGGAAGTTGGTGGTGCGGCAAAATGTTTGTATCATTTGGAAAAGGTCAAGAGTTTGAATCCAAACGAATGGTTTTAATTTTGTATTTTTTATTAAATTTATAAATCAATATATTTCAAATTAATAATTTTAAATAATAAATAAGATAATACTGTTTACATTGCTATAGTACAAGTTGGTGGAGTGGGAAAAGTTTTGTATAATTTCTAAAAGGTCAAGAGTTCGACTCCCCAAACTAATGCTATGTATTTTTAATTAAACAACTAATAAATACTGCCGCAATGAACCATTGCGGTAAGACTTACTGCCGCAATGAACGGTTGCGGTAAGGTTGCGGCTAGTACTGCCGCAATGAACGGTTGCGGTAAGGTTGCGGCTAGTACTGCCGCAATGAACGGTTGCGGTACTGCTGGTGGCTGGTCCAACCAACGGTGGTTGTGGACCAAACCTCTATATATATATATATATATATCAATTTTTTAACAACAATTTGATATGTAAACTAATAACAAATAAGGATTAAAAAAATTAATATAATAATATATATTAGAAAAAGAGTCGTGCATTGCACGGATTATAAGCTAGTTTTAATAATAAATGTAGGGGAGATTTTATCCAAAACTTTGATAATCGGTAGTCTGGTCCTCTATACAAAAAAAATAAATAATAGCCGTTAGATCTTAAAATAAATAGATGAAAACTTTTGGATCTAACATAAAAAAATATTCAATATTTTAATATATTATAAACTAAAAAAAGTACTTATATTGAAATACGAAAAGGTGTATATCAATGATTTAAATCATATATGATTAGGTTTTCTACATTGAATAGATCAATGTATGTCTTCTACATTGAACAGAATTAATGCAAAAATTCGTAATTATATTTTCTTTTGAGATTCTGAGTGTTTTTTGAATAATAATTATTAAATCATCACTAAATTAAGATAATTTTATTAGTTTCGCGTGGATTATAAAATATCCAAATATGGTTTCTAGATCTCAAGATAGAGCCCAAATAGTAAATATGATTTTTTTTAATACTAATAAAAAAATCAATAAAATTCAATTCTAATACAGCCTTTTTTAATTATATCCTTTTCAAATTATGATTTTCTTTTTAAAATTTAATTATGAAACAACCTTTTTTTCATTATATCCTTTGTAAATTCTAATTTTCTTCTTAAAATTCACTTCTAATTCAACCTTTTTGATTATATCCATTTTATTATAATTTTCTCTTTTAATATGATATAATATTGATTGTCTATTTTTAAAAATATTAGATTAGACGGTTGAGATTAATTCGTTTTTAACACTAATAAAAAATCAATAAAATTCAATTCTAATAAAACCTTTTTTAATTATATCATTTTCAGATTATGATATTCTTTTTAAAATTTAATTATAATACAATTTTTTTAATTATATCCTTTTTAGATTCTAATTTTCTTTCTAAAATTCACTTTTAATGCAATCTTTTCTAGTTATATCCATTTTATATTATAAATTTCTCTTTTAATATGATATTTGATCGTCTATTTTTAAAAATATTAGATTCGACGGTTGAGATTATTTTGGTAGTACAGTAACGAAGATTATGGATAATATCACTCTTACGCTTATTATATATTAGGATATAAAACGAGAAGTATCGAATTGTATAACAAAAATTGTTATAAAGTGATATGTTATCGGTGATAAAGTATTTTAAAATATTTTTATTGGTCATACAATGTGAAATATATCCAATCAACACATTACATGTAGCATTTTATAAATATTTTTTTATCTAATTTAATATCTCTATTTTTTTATCATTTTGTTATTAATTATAAAAAGAAAGTTGAGACTATAAAGAATAGAGATTATGAGAAAAGCTTGATTGTATTGCAGAATGTGAGTTACAATATATAGATACAATGAAGAGTGATTAAAGGAGTGATTACATGAATTATAGCTAGACAACAGTAACTATATGATACAGGATATTATATTCAATAAAATCAAATCAAGAGTAATTATCGGAATGATGATTGTGCAATAGGTAAGCAGGATCAGAAGATAATATCCTTTACATGCCCCCGCAAGATGGACGATCGTTATGTAAGGCCAATCTTGGACATTAACATTTCAAATCTTTTTTGATTTAAGGGCTTTGTAAGAGCATCAGCTAACTGATCTCCAGTGGGCACATGAGTTACACACATTGCACCATTTTGAACTTGTTCACGAACAAAATAGAAGGCAAGAGCTAGGTGCTTCATGCGGGAGTGAAAAACCGGATTTGCACTAAGATAAGTAGCACCCGGATTGTCACAGTAGATTACCGGAATGTGCGGCAGAGTAACACCCATTTCTGTTAACAAATTTCGTAGCCATAATAGTTCACCTGCAGTGTATGCAATTGCCTTGTATTCTGCTTCCGTCGATGATTGAGCCAAAAACCTCTGCTTTCTGGAACTCCATGTAATTGGTGTTCTGCCTAAAAAAATAACTTGACCCATTGTTGATGTATAATCATCTTTATTTCCAGCCCAATCTGCATCGCAAAATGCATGGAGATTTAGAGGAGAGTCTTTGTATATAGTAATCCCTTTGTCTAAAGTCCCAGCAAGATAACGAAGCAAGCATTTGAGGGCAGCCCAATGCGTAGTTCGAGGCATATGCATGAATTGTGACAACTTATTAACTGAAAATGCCACATCAGGACGTGTGAGAGTTAGATATTGTAAACTACCAACAGCTGCACGATAATCAGTAGGATTATCAATGAGAGTGCCTAAATGTAGAGAGAGTGTGGAGTTAAGAACCATTGGTGTAGGAACTGGTTTTACATTTTGCATATTTTGTCGTTGAAGAAGATCAATTATGTATTTCTTTTGGCTAAGAAATAAACCTTGAGCAGTGGGAACAACTTCAACTCCATGGAAGTATGATAATGAACCAAGGTCCTTGAGTGCAAAACGGTTAGCAAGTTGCTTGATAAATTGATCCAAAGTTGAGTGTCTGGGCTCGTGAGAATTATATCGTCCACGTAGACGACAAGATACATTGGAGCAGAATGATGATGATGATGGATAAATAAAGAGGCATCTGCAACAGACCTTTTAAACCCGAAGCTAATAAAAAAGGTAGCTAACTCAGTGTACCATGCCCTCGATGCTTGCCGCATCCCATAAATGGATTTGCGTAATTTTCATACATAATTAGGAAATGCCTGATTAGGAAACCCCGGAGGTTGCATCATATACACCTGTTCAGTAAGAGTACCATGCAAAAATGAGTTAGTAATATCAAGTTGGCGTAAATGCCATTTATTTGTTACCGCCAAACTAAGTAGGGTGCGAATTGTTTCGGGTTTTACAACTGGACGAAAGGTATCTGTATAGTCAATCCCTGCACGTTATTGAAATCCTTTGGCGACAAGGCGCGCTCGATAGCGATCAATGGTACCATCTGGCTTATATTTGATGCGAAACACCCATTTGCACTTAATGAGATTTTGTGATGATTCTGGGGGAACCAATTCCCAAGTGTTGAGTTTATGTAGGGCACCTATTTCATCTTCCATAGCTTGGCGCCAAAGTGGGTCTTTAAGTGCTTGGGCAACAGTAGTGGGAACGATCGGTTTAAGTTGAGTAGTGGTGACTTAGCATATTTTGGGTTAGGCTTGTAAATGTTGTTTTTCGATCGAGTTGTGACAGTGCTGGGAGGTGGTGGGGGAGGCTGGTGGGTGTCTTGTGATTCAATAGAGGACTGGCTTGAGCTATGCAAAGGAGTGGTAGAAGATATCGTGGTTGAAGGAGTTAGTGAGTGATTTGTAGATTCATTCAAGGAGGATGTAGAATTGCCATGTAGCGGAGATGTGGGTGGAAGGTCAGTAGAAGGTTCTGGTGATGAAGTTGGTGTCATTTGAGATGATATTACTGGTAATTTTATGGAGCACCATTCATCTGGGTTTGGATGCGGAGTTACCGTAGTGGTTGAGGTGAGTTTGGTATAAGGAAATTCATTTTCCACAAAACGGACATGTCTTGAGATATACACCTTATGAGTAGTAGGGTCAAGACAATAATATGCACTTTGTGTGGATGAATAACCCACAAAGATACATGGAAGTGAGCGACAATCCAATTTGTGTTGAGCATAGGGACGAAGCCAGGGATAGCATAAGCATCCAAAGCCGCGTAGTTTAAGATAGTTTGGAGGATACCCAAATAGAGAGTGGAAAGGAGATTTATTAGAGAGTGCCGGGGTAGTGATTCTATTGATTAGATAAGTGGCTGTAGTGAAGGCATATGTCCATAGTTCAAGTGGGAGTTGAGCATGAGACAAAAGAGAAAGCCCGGTCTCCACGATATGACGATGTCGACGTTCGGCATAGCCATCGTGTTCCGGGGTGTGTGGAGGGGTGGTGAGATGAGAAACACCATTAACAGTGAGGTAGTCAGTAAGAGCTTGATACTCACCGCCATTATCAGAGTAAATAATTTTTATTGGTATTTCAAAATATTTTTCAACAATTGCTCTGAATCTAATAAAGACATCCTTTATGTCAGACTTACGTTTAAGAGGATAAAACCAAATGTATTTTGTAAAGTGATCTACAAAAATGACATAATATTTGAACCCATCAAATGATGCAACAGGAGATGTCCACAAGTCTGTGTAAATTAGTTCAAGAGATGAAGATGAGTACATTGAATTTTGATTAAAGGGGAGCTTGTGGCTCTTATTACATTGGCAAGCATTGCAATTGAAAGAAAAATCATTGACAATATTAAGATTAAATGATGAGACTAAAGACTTCAGAGTAGATAAGGACGGATGTCCAAGACGATGATGCCAGTCAATGGCGGAACGCTTGATACTGGAATATGCAACTTTAGAAGAAAAGACTGGTAATTCATAAATCCCATCTTTAATTGGTCCCATGAGAAGAGGAGCCCCCGTACATCGATCCTTCAGAATAAAAGAATTTGGTGAGAATTCGATGAGCAGATTATTTTAATGTAAAATTGGGATATAGAAATAATATTACGCTGCATGGTGGGAACATATAAAACATTAGAGAGAGAGAGAGATTTGGAAGGAGTAGAGATGAGGGTAAAACCAATATGTGTGATGGGCAGACCTGAGCCATCACCGATTACAATCTCTTCAGTACCATCATACGGTTGATGCAATGACAAGTTTGCAAGATCCTGAGTTACATGGTGAGATGCTCCAGAGTCGAGAAGCCAGGTAGAAGGAGATGGGTTAGGAGTTGCGGTAGCTACATTGACTTGGGCCATGTTGTTTGAGTTGGCATGGATTGGCGGTGGATGAATACTAGGATGTTTTTCTTGGAATACACGACATGTTTGAAGTGAGTGGCCTTTGGTATGACACCATTGACATTTGCCCAGGAATGGTTTAGAACCGGTTGGAGCAACAGATTGGTTAAATGATTGCGAGATGTGGTTGGGACGTGTATTTTGGTGATGATGTTGTTGGCGATGATTACCAGAATAATTATTGTGGTAGCGTGGCTGATTTTGATTAACGGATCGGCTTGACATGGCATGAGAAGTAGCAGGTATGGCGCCCAGAATTGATTGAGATTTGATGGCAAGTTCACGGTTAATGAGTTTTTCGTGAAGTTCGGCAAAGGAAATTGGAGTATCTCTTGCATTGATAGCATCAATCACACCTTGGTAAGAAGCATCCAGTCCATCGAGCACCTTGTCAACAATGTCATCTGGTTTTTCGGGTTGACCAAGGAGGGTTGTTAGGTCCAATATATTTGTAGAAGGGGGGTTGAATACAAACGTACTGTTTAATCGAAATTTGTCCGGATAATTTAATTTATATTTTGACAAATTTGAGCGGAATTAAATGAAATAAAATTCAAGTTGAATATAAAATTATATTAACTTGAGGGGTTTGTTACAAATACAGTACAGAATTTATATCTAGTTAATAAAAACAAATTAGAAAATTCGACATGAATTTTTCTAGATTCGTTAATAAAAATCAAGATATAGATTAGGAGTAAAAACTTGCTAATAGTACAAGAGTATCAAGTAAACAAGTTCTATCGGATCAGATATTAAAAATAAGATGAACTTGATTTTCTATGAATTTTTCTGCTTCTTGTGCTGTGTTCTTGATGAGAGAGAAGAGAACAAACTGCCTTGAATGTAATATTTCTGTCTTTACTGTCTTCTGTCGATTCAGTCTTGATATATAATATTCACTGCCTTTTTATCTTCAAATATAACTGTCAAGACAATCGGCAATACAATTTATTCTTCCAAGACAACCAATTTTGTATTGCCAAGACAATAGGCAATACAATCGTCAAGACAATCAGGTTCTTCCAAGACAATCGGCAAGACAATCAAATTCTGAGATCTTTGTCTTGCTTTATCAAAAATTATCATTCTGTCTGAAGCTTTTTCTTTTTGATCATTATCAAGACAATCTGATTTGAACTGTCAAGACAATCGTCAAGACAATCAAATCAGATTTTTATTCTACTTTTTAAAAGCTGTTCAGAATTTATCATTACCAAGACAATCGGCAAGACAATCAGAGATTGTCTTGCTTTACTGATTTTCTTCTTCAAGACAATCAGTGATTGTCATGTTTCTCTAAATTCCTTCTCCAAGACAATCGGCAAGACAATCAGGGATTGTCTTGCTAGTTCATTTTTCAGATTAAATTAAATTGATTAACAAATAATCATTTTAATTTAACCTTACTTAAATAATTAATCAGATTTAATTAATCTAATAATTAATTTAATTAAAGAATTAATTCAGGATGAATTAATTAATTAATTAAATTGACTACTTGATTTAAATTAATTAAAGAAGAATAATTATATATCCTTGGATTGTCTTAATTCTTTTCTGAATCACTGAAAATAATAAAGGAATACCATTGAATATTTTGTTGACGTTCCATGCACGGTCTGGTTCATGAACGACTAACTTCAATGACTGTCATTTAATTTTCACATTAAAAATTTGATTCATTTTTCTTCTCATTTCTTTCTCCTTCTTGTACTTCACTGTATTCTGTCTGAACCTGTCACTCTAGAAATCTCTGTCTTAGAAATAAATCCACTTCTTTGATGCTATACTAAGGCTTGATCAGCAATCTGAGCTTCTTCGAGTGTAAAACATCAAAACTATAGATTGACTTTAGGGTTTTTCTTCTGACAGATAGTACCTCCTGAGATTCCTGTGACAGTTAAAGTTATTTACTTATTACAATCTAAGTTTAAGTTGAGTTGAATCCTCGAACTACAAATAGGCTGTGTCATATGCCTTTCAATCTCCCCCTATTTGTTTGTTAGAAGATAACAAGAAAATACCTAGAGGATTACTCAACTAACTCAACTTAACTTAGTAAAAGATAAAACTTTAAATACAAAGTAAATAAAGGAAAAGTTCTGGTTTATATTTAACATTGTCCAGATTCAAACATAAAATATAAATACAAGATAGATGATCCTCTAGACTGATCATATAATACAATTTTCTATCTTGACCTATCTAAGCTCTAAAGATATCACATGTAGAGCTGATCTTCACTTTGAAGTTTCTTCATCCCTTATCTCTCCAGGTTCAACTTCATCTTCTTGTTCTAGAAATCTTCTGATATTCTCTGTGTTAAATCGTTCTTGATCATCCATGGTTTTGATCAAATCCTTGTCAAGTACACGTTCATAATCTGACACAAGACCTTTAGGTTTCTTAGGCAAAATTCCAAGGTTGCCCCATAGCCGATTCCGAAGCATGTAATATTTCTTTTCAAAGCCAGTTAAAGCATATGATCGAATAATGTCAGCAATAAAGATACTTTCTTTATCTTCGAATCCTGTAGTCCTCAGCATATGTTCTAACCAGACCAGATGAGATGCAGTGTATAATTTCATCGACTTAGAATCAAGGAAGCAAGAATGTACTGTATTACCCTTGAGAAACTTAACATGATGTGGAGTTTGAATAACTTGTGGACTATTCCTTTGCGCAAACTCCAAAAGTCTTTCATGAAGTAAAATATTCAGTTCAGAAAACCTTTTTACCTTTAGGGACATAATCCACAGTTCAATCAAGCTTCTCTGTTGAAAAATTTGAAGTGACACATAGAGAGAACCCATTGAACGAGAGTCAATCTGAATTATCAGTTGATATGCACATCTGTCAAACCCAGCTACTATCCTCAAGATTTCCAGCATCAATGCATCCATATATTGCAAGTAATTTGGATTGGTCTCTTGAAACTGTTGAAGTAGTTGGAGAAAACGTTCATCATCATTAGCAGTGTTTTGAATAGAATCAAAAATTTCTCTTGCTCTCTCCCACTTTGGACCAATCTTCAACTGAATATCTCTTTTTCTTTCTTGTACATTGATTGCATGTAGCTTTTGTTTCTCTGCATCTTCAGCTTGCTTCAGCTTCAATCATTTATCCACTACCTGTCTGGTCTTCTCAAGCTTAGCTTGTCTCATCTAACGATCAGCTTTCTCCTCTTGAAGTTCCTTCTCAAATTCAGGATCATCTTGCCAGTTTGAAAGATCTTCTTCAATATCATTTAATTGTTGTACCTCAAACTTACTATTCTTGAGATCGAAATCAAAATCGGATACATCCTGATCATGAGCAGCTTTTTCTTTTCCCTTGGTAGACTTCTCAGACTTCTCATTATGCCTCCCTTGACCTCCTGACTTACTTCCTCCTACTTCTCCAGACTTACCTGCTCCTCCATCTCCAGACTTCTCCCCCTTAGTTGAGGAATCCTCTACAGATTTTCTTCGACTGTCAAGCTCCCTATTTGCATCATTATCCCCTTCATTATCATCATCATAGTCTTCAAAATAAGCTCTTTGTTCTGGTGTGATATGATGAGTAGGTTTAACAATGTTGTATAGATGATCAAGTCCTTCAAACATGTAATCATACTTTTCTTCAAGCTTCGCAAAGGTTGTTGAATATGATTGAGCAGTTACATGCATTTTCACTTGAAGTTCATCCACCCTATTAGAGAGTCTGTCAATAGCATTTAGAATATCTGTTCTTTCTGTAGATGCCTGAGAGTTGGATTGTATCAATGTACTGATTGTTGGAGTGAGTGTAGTCTTTATGTTCTGGACATCGTCACGAATAATCATGAGCTGATTGTTGACAGAGGTGGAAGAAGAAGACCGTTCATCCACTTGTACTTTTAAAAATTGTTTTTCAGCCTCAGTTTCCATCAATTTCTTTTGCAGATCTTTGATTTGAGCCATAAGAGACAAAGTGTTTGTGTCAGTGTGTGCGCTCACCTGATGTTCACTCAAGTATATGTCACTATCCTTTCGTGCATGTGTTTCACTCATATTTAAGGTGGTCCTCACATCACTCAACACTAGCTCCCTTCCTTGAGCTGTACCTGCAAAAGAAATCACCCTAGCCTCTTCTAGAGAGGTCAGTGGTGGTGCAATGGGAGTTCGCAATTCCCAATCCTCAGTCATCTCTATCAATTCATTTGGATTTGATAACTGAATTTCTTCTGTGATAGGATGACCAAGTTGCCCTTCACTTTCTCTAGATAAATCTGCGAGTGAAGAATCCCTTGAGGGAGCCAGGAATGTTCCTCCTGGGAGGGGAGATGATGACTCTATTATAACTGGCAGAGAGTCAAGATTTCCCTCTGAAACCTGTGAAGGCTTTTCTACCGTAATAATGGTAGGCACTGTAACAATCCTATCGTGCACTCCTTGCTCAGTGTCCTCAACAACATCAGATTCTATGGTAATGTTTTCCCCCATTGTGAGTAATAGAGGTGTGCTTGACTCTGTACAAGGTGCCACGGCCCTTTGGCGAATTTCAATAATTTCATCCTGTTGAGAGGATGAAATTAGTAACAGTTCATCGACCATTTCAATGTCCAAGTCCTGTTGGGAGGAAATGGATGGGCTAACAGATGCCTCAAGTAGTAGGTTTCTTCTCTTCTTTGGTGGAGGCAGAGCTGTGGGATCACTCACATTATCACTTCTTCTATCAGCTCTTTTTGTCAACAACTTGCTTCTGGCTTTAGGTTTAGAGATTTGATTAGACACAGTGTTTGGCTCTAAGACCTGGGATAGAGGTTGTGGTTCTACAACCTCTTGGTCTGACCTATCAGCCACTTGGGCTCCAGAAACAGTTTGAGAGATAGAAGGCAATACCTGCTCCATTGATACAGTAGCTGTACCTGAAGGAATAGATTGTTCCACTTGATGTTGAAGTTCAAGGACAGGTACATTTTGAGGTTCAGGTTCAGGTGCATTTACAAGTCGAGGAATGACAGGTAGATTTATGAAGTTAGACAAATATGGTGTAATATACACTGGCACATTTATCAATTTTCTATGTGTATCAAGGCTAGTGAATATTTTCTTGGTTTGCCTGCCTGATACCATAGGGTTGTCATTCCTAAAGATTGTTTGTTGACCAACAGGAACAAGATGATTAAATAACAAAGTTAAGAATCTAGGATAATAACATAAAACTTTCTTACCCTCATCAAAATCCCTTCTGGCCTTAACAATTCTACCAACAATAGTATTCCAAAGTAGATTACCAATATTGATTCTACGGTTGTTAGCAACAGCATAACCAATAGTTTGTAACATAGAGGTGAGTAAATGAAAGTTACCTCTGGCTGTATTAGCAAATACCTTGGAGATCGTGTCGAAAAATGCATCCCATTGTTGAACCAGATTCCTTTTGCTCAGGTTGTTCATATCAATTACTCCACGATAATTAATATCACGGAAGAATTGATAGAGTTGTTCACTGGTTGGAAATGGATCAAAATTATCCACCGGGAGGCCCAATACAGTAGTAAGGGTTGATTCCGTCACGACGTGGTGTGTACCATCAAAATCAAAAGAGAATGAGGTCAAATCTTCAGACACCACAGCTTCTGTGCAAATCAATCTCAGTGGTCCTATCTTAATAGGGGCTTCGATCGAAATAGAAGTTCGGATAATTGAATCGTCATTTAAAAACCGTATCCAAGGCCTAAATCGATCATAGGGACAATCGTTCGGATTAAAATAGCCAACCAAATTATGCTATATTATCTCAAAATTATCAGTCATTTTTAACACAAAAACACACTTCAATTTTAGGAAGATTAAAACAATTCGAAAATTTTCAGAATTATTAATTAATTAAAATTAATTAAAAATTCGAATTAATTCAGAGTTGTCAGAAAAATCCCAAAAATTTATATGATGATCTCCTAATCACTGAGAGTCTCAATCTATTTTTAGATTTCAAAGAAAAAATCTAAAACACTTAAAACAGTGAAAACCCGATTCAATTTTTTTTGAAAAATTGATTTTTCAAAACCTTAATGAAACTTGAAGATTTTAGGTTCAATAGATAGACAATCGAACGATCTATTCAAATCAGGTCTCAGATTTCAGTTTTGTTGGAAAAAATCGAGCATAGTTTCAGTACAGTTGTGTGTATGTATCGTGTATATATATCGCAGTCTCTGTGTAAAAACACGAGATAAGAAAACAAAAGAACTCATATTGATGGTCTTGTACGTTCTGTTGTCTTTTGTTTTTTTTAAGTATGAATTTAACATTACAAGACAATCGGTTGATTGTCTTGCCGATTGTCTTGGTAGTTCAAAAACTATCAAGACAAACGTTTACTATACTAATAAATAAAAGAAAATGCAAATAATATATATATATATATATATATATATATATATATATATATTTTAATGACAAATTAACATTACAAGACAATCGGTTAATTGTCTTGCCGATTGTCTTGGTAGTATAAATACTATCAAGACAATCATGTATTTAACTGATTAAAAACAAATTGACACACACATTTTTTTTATATTAAAATACTGAATACACTCCAAGACAATCAAGTGATTATCATGCCGATTGTCTTGGTAGTTCAAAACTATCAAGACAATCGTTTGTCTTGAACTAAAATTAAGAAAACAAAATAAAACAAAAATAAAATTGAAAAATATTTTATTATTTAACAAAATAACCTGCCAAGACAATCTGTGGATTGTATTGGCGATTGTCTTGATACTATAAAGACAAACAAGACAATCTATTAATCTGCTAATATTATGTTAATAAAATACAAATTAATGTGCATAATTAATCCAATTAAAATACACTCTAATATATTATTAAAATTACTATAAATAAATATTTTGCAAACACATGGATTAATCTTTTTACGAAAACAAATATAAATAACAAAAGGACAAACACTACAAAACATTTAATAAAATATTAAATATATTTACAAAAACATTTATAACAAATCAATGAATCTAAATATTTTCTAATAAATAACTTTCTAATAGAAAATTATTTAAGGAGAGAATATGATTCATTAAAATATCACAAATATTTCAAAACACAAGAAGTAATAAAGAAGTTATTATAAACATGTTGACAAAGATTTTTAGCAATTACAAGCAATAAAAAGTTGATAAAATAATTATACAAGTGATTAAAATTTAAAAATAATAACAAAATCACTTGCAAATTATTAAAGAATAAACCTCGGATATTAACCAGCTTAATTACTAGGACTGTTTAACATACCCAATTCACCAACAATTTTGGTGAATGTGGATTCGTCAAGAGACTTAGTAAAAATATCTGCTCTTTGTTCTTCTGTGGGTACAAATAACAATTCCACAATACCATCCATGACATGTTCTCTTATAAAATGATACCTGATGTCTATGTGCTTGGTCCTCGAATGCTGCACAGGATTGTTTGATATTGCTATGGCACTTGTATTATCACACAAAATTGGAATATTTGTTAATACAAAACCATAGTCTTTCAGCTGATTCCTAATCCACAAGATTTGTGCACAACAGCTTCCAGCAGCTATGTATTCAGCTTCAGCTGTTGAGTTGGAAACTGTTTGTTGTTTCTTGCTGTACCAGGAAACTAGCCTGCCACCTAGGAATTGACAACTCCCAGAGGTGCTTTTTCTATCTACAACACTTCCTGCATAATCTGAATCTGTGTATCCAACAAGATTAAAACCAGATTCTTTAGGGTACCAGATACCTAGATTAGGTGCACCCTTAAGATATCTTAAGATTCGTTTTACAGCAATGAGATGAACATCTCTAGGATCCGCTTGGAACCTTGCACACAAGCATGTAGCATACATAATATCTGGTCTACTTGCAGTAAGGTAAAGTAATGAGCCTATCATACCTCTGTAACTTGTGACATCTACCTTGACAGAATTTTCACAAGCTCCAAACTTGACAGCTGTAGATGATGGTGTCTTAGCTGAAGATGAGTCCTCCATTTGATATTTCTTGAGGAGCTCTTTGATATACTTGGATTAACAGATAAATATTCCATCTGTCCTTTGACTTATTTGCAATCCAAGAAAGAATTTCAGTTCTCCCATCATGCTCAATTCAAACTTACCCTGCATTAACTTAGCAAATTTCTTGCACAAAAGATCATTAGTAGACCCAAATATTATATCGTCCACATAGACTTGGACTAATATTGTATCATTTTTATGTTTCTTAGTGAAGAGAGTTTTGTCTATGACACCTCTAACAAAGCCATTTTCAAGTAAAAATTCAGAAAGGGTGTCATACCATTTTCTTGGTGCTTGCTTGAGGCCATAGATAGCCTTGAAAAGGAAGTAGACATAGTCCAACAGATCTGGATCTTCAAAGCCAGGGGGCTGTTCTACATAGACCTCTTCATCCAGCTTACCATTTAGAAAAGCACTCTTTACATCCATTTGATAAACATTAAAGTTTGAGAATGCTGCGAATGCCAAGAATATTCTAATGGCCTCAAGTCTTGCCACTGGAGCATAGGTTTCATCATAGTAAATGCCTTCAGCTTGTGAATAACCCTTTGCTACCAGTCTCGCTTTATTTCTTGTGACTGTGCCATCTTCATCAAGTTTGTTTCTGAATATCCATCTAGTGCCAACCACTGTTCTATTTGAAGGTCTGGGTACCAGCTTCCATACTTTTTGTTGTTTGAATTGATTGAGTTCATCTTGCATAGCAATCACCCAATCAGGATCAGAAAGAGCTTCTTCAGTTTTCTTAGGTTCCATTTCTGATAGAAACCCTGAATAATTGCATTGATTCTGATAAGCTCTTCTAGTCTTTACTCCAACATCTGGATCACCAATAATTAACTCAAAAGGATGAGTTCTATTCCAAACAGTTTGTCTGGGTAGATTAACTCTTGATGATTCCCCTTGATTTAAATTGTGTTGTTGAGTATGACTTGTTGATCCTTCACTAACTCCCCCTGAGTTGTTGCCAGGATGATTAGATGAGTGTTCAGAAGCATGAGTGGTGTTTTCAATATTATCATTATTATCACCACCATTATTCTGATTAAACTCATCATTGACATTATTGTCATTAGCATCAGCAAAAACATCAGGTGGACTATCATCATCTGAATCTAGATCTTTCATATCTTCAAAAGATAGCTTTTCAGATGAATCTTCAGTTTGGATACTAGGGAGTTTAGTGTCATCAAATGTTACATTGACACTTTCCATCATCTTCTGATGTTCAATCAAATACACCTTATAAGCTCTTCTTTCATAACCAACAAAAATTGCTCCATGTGCTTTGGCTTCAAATTTTCCACCTTGATCGTCTCCTTCTTTAAGTACAAAGCATTTAGCTCCAAATACATGGAAGTATTTGAGTGTTGGTTTCTTTTCATTCAAGGCTTCATAAGGTGTCTTCATCAAGTCTTTGTTGATAAGAGTTCGATTCTGAGTATAGCAAGCAGTGTTGACAGCTTCAGCCCAAAAATATAATGGAAGCCTTGATTCGCTTAACATAGTACGTGCAGCTTCAATCAAGGTTCTATTCTTTCTTTCAACTATCCCATTTTGCTGAGGAGTTCTTGGAGCTGAGAATTGTCTGGTTATTCCTTTTTCAGTACAAAAGTCATTCAGAACTGCATTCTTGAATTCAGTTCCATTGTCTGACCTTATAGCCCTCACTGGATACTTGGAATCCAACTCAATTAACTTGATGTGATCAATCACCAGTTGTGGAGTCTCATCTTTAGAATTCAGGAACAAAACCCATGTGTACTTTGAAAAATCATCAACAATCACAAGAGCATATCTTTTCTTTGACATAGACATCACATTCACTGGACCAAATAGATCCATGTGAAGTAACTATAAAGGATCAGTTATTGAAGATATATCAGTGCTTTTGTGAGTTGCTCTTTTTAGTTTGCCTTTTTGACAGGCATCACATAGTCCTTCCTGTGTGAATTCCATAGGGGGTAAACCTCTCACCATTTCCCTCTTAACCAAATAATTCATTGTTTTGAAATTCAGGTGAGAAAGTTTCTTGTGCCATAGCCAGCTTTCATCTGTGGATGCTTTAGAATAGAAGCAATTGATTTCTTGAGTGCTAGTGTTCATGTTGGCTACATACAAGTTTCCTTTTCTGACTCCCGTCAGAGATGGTTGTTCATTTCTTTTGTGTGAAATCAGACAATTCATTTTATTAAAGTGGACTTCAAATCCCTTGTCACAGAATTGACTGATGCTGAGCAAATTATGCTCAAGTCCTTTTACAAAGGACACTTCTTCAATGATAACATTTCCAGCTTCAAGTCTGCCATATCCATCAGTTCTACCTTTGCTGTTATCTCCAAAGGTAACTACTAGGCCGACCTTCTCCACCACATTTGTCAGCAGGGTTCTGTCTCCAGTCATATGCCTTGAACATCCACTGTCCAAGATCCAGGTTACTCGTTCAACCTGTTCAATACCCTGCAATGACAAATGAATTAAACCTTCTTCGGGACCCAAATTTGTTGGGTCCTGCGGATTTAAAGTATTGACCTTTATCAGGCAAAACAACAGTTTTAATTTTAACATCTTTAGTCAATAAACATTTAACCTTATAAACAGATTTGAAAATCTTTTGTTTTATCTTGGGTATCCATGTTTCTCTAGCAGCAATAACACTTGTGTCATTGACTGGACATTTGACCTGGTAAACATTCTTGGTAACCTTTTGTTTAGTCTTAGGTGCAAATGTCTCTCTCCTAACTTGAGGAGGAAAAACAGTCTTTGATCGAACATTATTGTTCCTGTTCATGTGCTGTCGAGGAGCATTCTGTTTAACACATGCATAATTACCATTAAAATAAGCACGCATACTGTTAAAAGCACAAGACATACAATTGATAACACCACATGCTTTATGATTAGAATCAATGGTAGGCATGGTATTTTTCTGTTTCAACTTATTACTACCTAATCCAGTCTTAGAAGAACTAGCTTATTCAAAAACTTTGACTGGCACTTTAGGTACATATTTCTTGGATGAAACATTCGTTGTATTAGCGTCCTCAACTGATTTAGCCTTAACAAATACTGTGACATTTTTCTTGGATGAAACATTCTTTGTATTAGTGTTCTTAACAGTTTTATCCTTAACACATTTATCCTTAACAAAGACTGTGCCATTTTCACTATCCTCATTTCTCATTTCTTCTTGGATAACCGTAGAAAGAATATCTGATGGTCCAGAATCAGATTTTTTAAACAGAGGTTCTACAATCTCACTTCATCATTGTATTTCTACAATCAATCGCGATAACCGGGGTCTGTCCACCAACCCATGTAGCGGCTACCTTACCCAATTCACGGGGTTTTCCCCAGTTTCTACTCTCTTCCATGATGTTCTCTGATAATCAGAAAGACAAGGTTTGCCAAAATTCGTTGAAGTTCTTCCCAGAATTAGGGAAATTTTGGTCAATCTATCCATCGACTGGTAACACTAAGGAGACCAGTTTCGAAACCTGAAGAATAGTTCTATGAACCTCCTAGTAGGTAGAACCGTAAGCAGTCATAATTAACGAAATAATCGTCATCGGGTTGGAAATTTAACCCCTGGAGAGGAACCAATTATATACATCCCTTAGAAGGGAATTAACAGTTTTAAACTGAAACTTGTCACAACGTCTTGATACCTATACGTCCTGATATTCAATATTACAAAATGTCAGTCTACCTGACTACCAGTCTCAGAAGGAACATTACCGTCAGAGTTGGTTGTTCCACAAAAATTGGCACTACTAAGGCCATCCGAACCTGGTGAACCATGCTGTCCGAATGCATCCGTAAGTACTTTGTCGTGCTGCGCAAGCACACATCCTAATCTTTTATGTGAAGCGTCGTTGGAAGCACAAAGTCTCCCTTTTTCCATTAAACAATGCCAACTCTTGATCATTACCAATTTCATCTTTTAGCTCCAGGAAGATTTTCTCACATTTTTCTCTTTAACTGCTGATCGTATTACTTGATCCGTTATAATTCCGTGTCGGAGTAAACTTAAGGTAACTACTATAATCCATTCAAAGAAAAGAAAGAATTTAATATTCCTCTGAGTCACATGCATCTAACGTTTCTGGTTCATCATTTCACTGAGTTAAATTAACCCTATACTTAGTCTCTGACAATAGTCTCATTACGAGTTCGTCTTGACTCACTGGTCTTATCTTCCAGTAGGTTCTGAGATTATTGTCTTGCTTACTACTTCCTTATATAACTTTATCCAATCATGCTGTCACTTCCCAATGTTTTCACTTTCTAACTGATTCATTCATAAAATGGACATTTTCTTGAATAAAACAACTTCATCAACCTCAATTTGGTTCCATAAATTACAACCTATGACATCTGCCTTCTCATGGCGAATTATTACTGACAATATTCATACTTATTCATTTATCAAATGATATGGCACTTACTGCCTCTTCTCAGCTATTCCTAGGGACTCTGCTCCTCGCCTTATATCGATGCCTTTGATAATCATACATCCTTCTAGCACTCTTTTCGTTAATATGAAAGTCTCTAATGATTCTCATCTATTCCCGTATAAGATCTCAAGTAATTCTTCCAATCCGTCTTACTTGCTGGTACTACCTCCAGTAGTCCAGCCACGAATCCAACATGAATCTTCAGTTCTCTTGCTAATAGCTTAGTTCTTTATGCCCACTTTTCTGAGCTCTATACCTTAATCATCTCAATCTTTCTGGCTACAGCCCTCATTCTTCGAGGGTAAGCTCCTTATCCTAACAAGATTTTCCTTATCTGCTGGAACCTCTTCCGGGTCTCCAGTAGGGTACTCTATTGAATTTACCCGCTGATCTTCAACATATAATAAAGCATCATCGCGCTGCTGCTCGTATGCCTCAACGTCTGTTGCCTTACTTGTCGATGGGATATCGAGCTAAGTTACTATCATGATACTTAATAGTTCCCATAAGAGTTTTATAGGTCATCACTACATTAAGTAGTCCGACTATGAACTTGGCAAGAGTTCTTGTTATCTTAGTGAATTTATTGTTTTAACGTCGCCTCATCTCTGGGGTTTATAACGTACGCTCTGATACCACTTCTGTAACACCCCTAGATCCGGGGTCAGGGATCTGGTCGTTACCGTCTCAATTCCCATCCACAGTTCAATATAAATATTAAATTACAACCTTGTGACCCAAAACAATAACATAAAACACACCCGTTATAGTCCCAGAGATGAAATCAGAGTAACAACCAAATTTTATTAAACACATTATGAGTTCTTACAACCCAAAAGAATTTTAATATAAATACATACTCTTTGCCATCCATTTACATGAGTCATACTAGACCATATACTTGGTACTGAAAGAATAAATCTATCCTACCAATAGCTTTCTCTTCGGCTCTGGTAGTCTCATCGTCCTCGCCAGCATCGAGTGCGCCTTGTGCGAGTCATCTGGTCTAGCTGTTATTGTGATATAATAATAAAGCAAGGGTGAGCAATAGCCCACCAACAATAATATTTAACTGAACGATAATATATAACAGTTCAAAAGTATCTTTCAAACCATATGCCATGCATTTACGGAAATGATGCCAGTATAATATGAACGATGAAGTTACAAGGTAACTCAAAATGTAAATATATGAGGGAATATCTGCTATGTCGAAAATAAGCAAGATATTATAAAGAGGAACTTGCAAGGAAAATATTGCAATTTCAGTTACGAACACTTTTCCAGCTCTGCCAACAGTAATCATGTTGCAGGAAATAAATAAGTTTGGATGATGAACCAATGATGGAGTATTCACCGCGCCCGCTGTTCCAATCTTGATGATCAGTCAAGATCGTACAGCTCAAATTAGATTTACTACCGGTAGAAGGAAGAACTGACGACTTTACTTGTCTACCGCCTTACTAGCTCTCCCAGGCCAACGGTTGGGCCAAAGGGGATGGACCGGCGCTACTCGGCCTCTTACACGACTCCTAGTTCCAATAGAATTCATGATTCTGAATGTAACGTTCGTCCCCCTTTCCCAAGTATAATACTTGTTGATAAGACTCTACAAAGTAGTCGTATCTAGTTGGAGAGGAAATTCACCAATAACTTCCAAGCTATTGCTTGGTAACGAACATCAACTTGTTCCAACAATCTTACCCCTCGAAAGATGAGAAGGTAAACACAGACTTAATGAGTCCATAGCAACCAAGTTGCGAGTGAAGAGGATAAATTATGACCGGGAAGTCAACAAGATAAATAACATTGCTCAAGTAGGTTCCCCTATAATATGGAAGTTTGAGCGAGCATTTAAATCCTTTTAAGATAGATTTAAATGAAAAAGAAAGAGTTGGGAACCTTTCCTTGATAAAATAGTCGTAAAAAGACTCCGAAATATTTTACATAATATCTGGAGGTGGAAGGTAATCTCCGAATAATATAAATTATTTTAAAAAGAATTTTAAAAGAATTAAATAAATATTCCAAGAATATTTATTTACTCAATAATAATTATGGAATATTATTAACTCATAATATTGCTCGTAAGTAATCCTCGAATGAATATATGGAATTATTTAATAAATAAATCCCTCCTTAAATGAATATTCGAAATAATATTCATTAAATAATTAAACTCCAATAAATATTTAAAATAGTATTCAATAAATAAGTCGAACCTTAAATGAATATTCGAAAATAATGTTCATTTAATATTTACTCTTTTAAATGAAAATCCAAATAGCATTCATTTAATAAATAATCTTCTAAATGAATATCCAAATAATATTCATTTAGTAATCAAAACTTTAAAGGAATAATCGAAATAATATTCCTTAAGTAAATAGAACTTCCAATGAATATTTTAAAATAATATTCATTAAGTACATAAAACCTTAAATGAATATTCGAAAGTAATATTCATTTAATAAATAACATTCTAAAGAATATCAAAATAATATTCATTAAATATCAACTCTAAATGAATATTCAAAATTAACATTCATTTATTATCTCTCGACTAAGATAATACTCGAATAACATTCCTCGAAATATTTCCAAGTAATTGATACTTTATGGAATATAATAACGTTTAACAATAACCTTCCTCAGATAAATAATAATCTGTCGTTGGAATCCCTCCGGGTTTCCACGACTATCTATAACTCAAAATACCGACTCCCGGTCTATATTTAGAATGAATATCATATGCCCTTCGCTAAGGGTCTTACCAAAATAATCCGGCTTAATACTGATAAATCGTATCTAGTCTATAAGCCAATATCAATTCAGGGAACAAGTATCACAAAAAAACCAGAGTCACAATATAATTGGAAACAGGCATGCATGCGATGGCATATGTAAAATAGAAATCATATACATATATTATCACAACAACAGGTTCAAAGGTTTGAACACTTGCCTGGTAGTCGGGTGTGGGTAGAGGTAGCGTGTCCCGGTTCAGCTCGGTGATCTATAAACAATCAGAATATTCGAGATTAATCACCTAACACTTCTTTAGAAGGTTACGTATAACTTTACTTAAGTCGAAACACGCTTTCAAGTTATCTCGTTATGCACCCTTTTGTATAACTCTTTTTATTACCGATACGATCCGACTTTTGTTCGTTATTAAGACATGTCATTGTACTTACACTTGACATATACTTAAGCCGGGTAAGTCCTAAGGTCGGTCGTTTACGAACCAAGATTATACCTCGAGTTTTATCGCCCATTTTCTAAGTGTTTTACCAAAGTTATAACCAAGTATCCATTTTAGGGGTTCGTTTATATTTAACCTCGACTTGAACATTTTTATAAAATCGAAAAACGATCCAAATGACATGTGGTTTTCTTTCAAATCTTCCTCATGACCTCTAATATTTAATTACCATGATTCGTCACAAACTTTCATATTTTACCGAGGTTCAATTTTAATAACGAACTTGTAGTTACGGTTTCGAACAACTTTTACTAAGTCGGCCATAACTCCTAAACCGTAAGTCGGAATGCTTCGATTCTTTCGCCAAAGCGATCTATGACTCGAGATCTACAAGGTTAGGTCATGTATCCATTAAGGTCAGAAATTTAACCTAACTGTTATGCACGAATTACTAAGGTCTAATGAAAATCGGGCATTACGACGGCTATAAATCGAACGTTTCAAAATTGTTTTCAACACAACCAAGCCACACCGGGCATCCATACATCTTATACACATGTTATACATCTCAACAAGTCCAGGAATATTACTCTTCACCATCATAATCATCATATGGTCAAACCAACTACAAGATCATGCTCATGATAACACTAATGTCATAACTATGCTAAAATCCACCAAAAACATACATAATCTTAAAATAACATCTAGGGTTCTTAAGGATTATACCTTCCTTGGAGAGTGTCCTAGCCTTACTAAGCTTGTTATAGTCCTTGTATAGCCTCAACAAAGCTTAGATCATCCAAACAAAACAAGAAATCAAAGTTAGTTTCTAAGGGTTACTATTCATCATCACTTTTGTAAAAATCATAGAAAATCGAAAAATAAGAGTTTGGCTCTCAAATTTTTACCACATCTTGGCCTCTTCATAAGCTTTGTTTTGAGTCCTATATCATCTAATTTGAAGCTTCGTAGCTATGGTTTTGAACCCGTTTTTCCCACTGGACAGAAACTGGTCAGATTTGTTGCCCCAACTTTGAGCATGGATTTGACTAGGCTATACTACTTTGTTGGCCATGAAATTTTGAACGAACCTTACACATGGTGTGGAGAGGCTATGGTCAAAATTTGGTGATTTTAGAAGCTCTAGATTTTGAGATATGAATTTTTCTTTCATGGCTATTCTTGCTGGGCAGTTTTGAAGAAATGGAGAGAATGGAGTTTGCTTGGCTTGTCTTTGATCTCATCTAGTCTAAATGAATTATTGTTGATAATATCTTGCATAAAGCCACTTTAATAAAGTGCTTTGGTCATGGATGAGCTAATCAAGTGGACAAGTGTTGCATTCTTGTGGCAAGGTGTGTGTTGTAAGCTAAGTGCTTGGTTGGTTTTCTAATGATGCTAGTTAACTTGTAACTAGCTTGGTTACTTGATGTTATCCACTAGCACATGCATGTATCTTGATTCCTTGCTTGTTTCCTTGTCCGTTTATTACTCAATTCATTGATCGTTCGGAGGAATAACTCATTCGTTTCTAGTTAGGGTTTTACTGACAACCTTCTTAACATTTATAATACCATTCTCCATCTTTCTTGGTAACTCTCGAATTTAAATTCCTTAAATCGTCTCATTAAATCCTTAAGTCTATCAGTGTCCAGGGAATTCTCGGAGAAAATAAAAATGCTGTTTTTCAGAATCCGACAGCTTTTACATACACTTATTTTCCCCTCGAATCACTAATACGAATTCAAAAATCCATTCCGGGTACTTCTATATAGTGTCGTCTCATAATATTCTCATTCCCACCAAAAACACTATTCATCCATTTTTCTTTACTTACTCTCTCGGTTTATACAAATGTCCCGATTCTCTTTCGAACATTCCTTAACCCTTTTACGGAACCACCGGACTAATAACAGATATCGATTTGGATGACATAAGAATAATCTTCTTCATTGGAATTGCCACTTCTTAATTTCCTAGGAGATAGATAATTCTTATATAAGTTGTCAACCAATACCATTCTTCATGGCATATCATAATTGAATCCGAATCCATTCAATATCCATCTATTAACCCATTGATACATTCGTACTCCAATACATAATAAAAAGTTTTAATTAGTACCAAAAATCTGGGTTCTTACAAATTATATCCAAAATTTGGGGTTCTTACAGTCTCCCCTCCTTAAAAGGATTCCGTCCCGGAATCAGGTAGGAAACAATCGGGTTCTTGTTTGTCATCTAGCTTTCCAGTCCTCGGTTGAACCTTAATCATTTCAACCCGTTTACAGCACATATCCGTAGTGCTACAGTACTCTCTTTTTCCTTTTTATCAACTTTTCTACTTTTGCACATCACACTATCCTGGTTCTGCTCTTACTCATTCATATAATATCACCCTTATTGGTATCTACAGTGACATCGGTATCACTATCGCATTCCGAATTCGGAGATAACCTCACTCGCACTATGCATTTCCTGATCGCCTTAATCTTCGTAATCTCGATCAATATAGAGAAGTGGAAAGATTTATTGAGAGATCACTATGATCAATTGAACATTTGTTATATTGAATAGTTAGTACAGAAGGGGGCCAGCCTTTAGTACTTGACAAGCAATTAAACAAGTTATGGTATTCCACTTAGACTTCTATCACATAGACAGATAGTCACGTAGCAGTACCTCCCCTCCTTAAAGGGTTGTTCTTCTCAATTCATAAAGAAGATGAATAAGAGAGAAGAAAAGAAAAGAATTCTAAAGGATTATAGATTTTTTTTTTTGTAAAATATCATACTCAGAATTTACCTCTGAACTATAGAGGTTCATCAAAGAAGAAAATAATCATGATTATATCCAATACCATTTGATCGCAATTTCACGTGTCAACATATCTTGCTGTTTTGTCCATTATTCTATGGACCTATACTCTGGTTCAATCTTGGCAACACTTTTGGAAAAATCTTTCAACCTCTCAGGTTAAATCTTAGGTTTCTCGCTGGACATCATTGTTACTGACATTCCATGTCACGCTACTAGCTTTTCATATCTATTATATTAACACTATCAGGTTGTCATCCTGATAATTCATCAGAAACCCATTTATTAATCCATTCATAACATTCCTTACTTCAAATTTCATAGATGCTTTCCCAGTCTTTTCTTTATCAATCACATCCTTCTTATTATCTGATATTTATTTACCTCTGTTATTTACTTCCACCTTCATCTCTTTATTGAGGCATCTTTTGCACTTGGCACCTCCTTATTGGTATCCCGTCACATTTACTCTATAATCATCACATTATTTCAAATTTAAAACCTCCGAAATGAATGTGGCCGATTTCTTTAGCTAGATCCAATATAATCTACTTCTGTCAACTTGTTTCTCATCACTTATTCTTTTCTACCCGTGGTTTTTCACAGGTTGTCTTTCGTAAGTCAGACCAGGTCGTACACCTACCTGCTCGCACTCTTATCATCTATTGAGCATCTGCATTTTACTGGTGTAGCTTTGCCACAAGAAACACGTTACTACCATGCTATAAGCTTTGGGGGTAAAACTGGCTCGAATGCCACCTTCCGAACACTTTAAACCCTCAGGTGGCCTAATAAGTCTCGGGCTCAACTGCCCTTCTCTCTAAGTCTCATTAATTTTTTCAACGGGAATACATTTAGCATCATGAATCATCAACCTCATATTCTCTATCTTGTTTGCGCAGAAGTACACTAACACAAACTTGCTTGTCATTCATCAACATGCCATTTAGCTTATCAATAGCAGCACTTTCTTTATCTTTACGTTGTCATCTACTTTCTTAGAAGAATCACCATCGCTTGTTGCTTACGTAGTGCCTTAATTGCTAACCGTACGGGTTTCAATCCTTTAGGGAGACAAAGTAATCACTATTCCTTATCCATAAGGAACACTTCCTGAACTTGATGTAGATATTACATGAAGTAGATAAAATTGCAGAAGAGTTTCAAGCATCGCAGCTAAGTCAGGTTGATGAAACTATCACTCATGCATCTTCCATAAAAGACTGGAAACTTAATGGTTTACTTCGTCAATTTTTTTTTTTGTATCATGGACCTGGTTTGCCTCAAAACGGGACCTTCTAAGGTATGTAATATGCTTAAGACCCATCAGGAATCGAATCTTTACTTAAACTACTATTACCGTCGATTCTTGCACAATCATCAGAAGGAATGTAAATTCCTCCATCCCGATATGACCTTCAAGGTCCTTCCAAATATTATTCTGTTTCTTCGGTATGAACATTTGTAATTATTCCTTTATACTTAGACTGTCGGCCACCTCATTGGCCTTTCCTAATAATAGTAATTTCTGGTAATCCTTGTTCTCCGGATACATTTCAATTCAAATTTTTTTTTTTTTACCTCATTCTCATCACTGTTGGGTGAAAGCATTCTCCCTTAAGCTCTGCTGAAGGAGAAAAATATATCTATCAGTCTTTTTCCATAAGTCATTCCTTCCAACTACCCGTGGGAACTTTATCACGTTTATTCCCAATCCTACTTAGGATACTTCTTTTCTTAGTTCTTTCCTTATCTTAGGATAATCTCAACCTTTATAGGTTCAATCCATACTCCCTCAAGGTTTCATACATGCATCATCTGGTATATTGTTATTGTGTCTTACATTCTCTTCCAAACTTCTAGTTGGAAACTCAGAATATTAGCTTTTCCTTGTAAGGTTTCTTAGGTCGTCCTCATCATTCCTTCTGTATTTTCTAGGTACAGGGTAAATCAAAACGTCTTTGATCAATACCCTAATAATTCTATCTCTGTTCTTTCCAGAACTCTTTTTAATAATCTGTACAGGTCATTGTTGCCTTAGCAAATCCAACTCATATCATCTGAATTCACAATGTCTTTATTAGGGTTAGTGCCATCCCTTGTACATTCCCCAGGGTTTGCCTTACTTTATGGATATCTTATCCTTAATTCAACTGCCAAGGAATTCCTGCATCCTATAATTGGCAATCAAATCATGTATCCTTAATAAGGGTCTCTTTTCAATCATTCTTATTTGATAATCGATCGGTAGCTTATTGCTAATTTCTTCTTTCAGATAGTGGTCAACCTATTTGACCTTCCAAAAGACAACATAGGTCTATCTGCTCTTTTACAGAACTTGTTAATGGTAGCAAGGATGTTCTGAAAGATATTGGTCGAGTTCAACGTGAATTTCCTAGTGCTTATCGTTCTTCGCAAAGGTACTTGCCTCAGAGAAAGTTCCTACAACATACTGTTCAATTTCTGACCATTTCTATACTCTCTTCATATACCTTCATTGTTTACTTTCCTCCGTCATAATATATTCATGGTATTCACGATACCCTAACATCATACATCTCAAGTCACTATACTTCCATTTTACTCGTAATCTTGGACAACCATATACACATGAGTCACTTTAGTACGGGTGACCCCATCCCAAAAAGGTCTAGTGAATTCCCAATCAAAACATGGGCTGTTCAGCAGAAGATTCCTACGATCTCATTAATGTTTCCTTTATATCAGAAGGCCTTGCAGTCGGTGCTTTCTTAGAAGCAACCCTGCTTTGTTCTTTCATTGCTGGTTTAGTCACTTGATAATCCTTTGTGACTTGCCCTCAACTGGCCACACTAAAATTATATATGATTTTAGGGGTTGGCTAATTTAGCATTACTTTTCTAGCAATTGCTGGCATAGTGCCTTCTACTTTGATACCTTTCTACCTTTCCAAAACTTTACTCCATATAAGTCTTAATCGACTTCTCGGCACCGTCTCTGGTCACCTTTCCTCTATTTTATCTTTTCAACTATTCTTATCACTACCACGTGCCACGCAAGCTTACCATTCCTGGCATAACAGCCTTTTCACTTAAGTCAATCTCGGAGTTTCTCAGTCCGGCTGGTTTCTTACTTACATTTCCTGTTTTCGTCCAATCTCACTTCATCATTGTATTTCTACAATCAATCGCGATAACCGGGGTCTGTCCACCAACCCATGTAGCGGCTACCTTACCCAATTCACGGGGTTTTCCCCAGTTTCTACTCTCTTCCATGATGTTCTCTGATAATCAGAAAGACAAGGTTTGCCAAAATTCGTTGAAGTTCTTCCCAGAATTAGGGAAATTTTGGTCAATCTATCCATCGACTGGTAACACTAAGGAGACCAGTTTCGAAACCTGAAGAATAGTTCTATGAACCTCCTAGTAGGTAGAACCGTAAGCAGTCATAATTAACGAAATAATCGTCATCGGGTTGGAAATTTAACCCCTGGAGAGGAACCAATTATATACATCCCTTAGAAGGGAATTAACAGTTTTAAACTGAAACTTGTCACAACGTCTTGATACCTATACGTCCTGATATTCAATATTACAAAATGTCAGTCTACCTGACTACCAGTCTCAGAAGGAACATTACCGTCAGAGTTGGTTGTTCCACAAAAATTGGCACTACTAAGGCCATCCGAACCTGGTGAACCATGCTGTCCGAATGCATCCGTAAGTACTTTGTCGTGCTGCGCAAGCACACATCCTAATCTTTTATGCGAAGCGTCGTTGGAAGCACAAAGTCTCCCTTTTTCCATTAAACAATGCCAACTCTTGATCATTACCAATTTCATCTTTTAGCTCCAGGAAGATTTTCTCACATTTTTCTCTTTAACTGCTGATCGTATTACTTGATCCGTTATAATTCCGTGTCGGAGTAAACTTAAGGTAACTACTATAATCCATTCAAAGAAAAGAAAGAATTTAATATTCCTCTGAGTCACATGCATCTAACGTTTCTGGTTCATCATTTCACTGAGTTAAATTAACCCTATACTTAGTCTCTGACAATAGTCTCATTACGAGTTCGTCTTGACTCACTGGTCTTATCTTCCAGTAGGTTCTGAGATTATTGTCTTGCTTACTACTTCCTTATATAACTTTATCCAATCATGCTGTCACTTCCCAATGTTTTCACTTTCTAACTGATTCATTCATAAAATGGACATTTTCTTGAATAAAACAACTTCATCAACCTCAATTTGGTTCCATAAATTACAACCTATGACATCTGCCTTCTCATGGCGAATTATTACTGACAATATTCATACTTATTCATTTATCAAATGATATGGCACTTACTGCCTCTTCTCAGCTATTCCTAGGGACTCTGCTCCTCGCCTTATATCGATGCCTTTGATAATCATACATCCTTCTAGCACTCTTTTCGTTAATATGAAAGTCTCTAATGATTCTCATCTATTCCCGTATAAGATCTCAAGTAATTCTTCCAATCCGTCTTACTTGCTGGTACTACCTCCAGTAGTCCAGCCACGAATCCAACATGAATCTTCAGTTCTCTTGCTAATAGCTTAGTTCTTTATGCCCACTTTTCTGAGCTCTATACCTTAATCATCTCAATCTTTCTGGCTACAGCCCTCATTCTTCGAGGGTAAGCTCCTTATCCTAACAAGATTTTCCTTATCTGCTGGAACCTCTTCCGGGTCTCCAGTAGGGTACTCTATTGAATTTACCCGCTGATCTTCAACATATAATAAAGCATCATCGCGCTGCTGCTCGTATGCCTCAACGTCTGTTGCCTTACTTGTCGATGGGATATCGAGCTAAGTTACTATCATGATACTTAATAGTTCCCATAAGAGTTTTATAGGTCATCACTACATTAAGTAGTCCGACTATGAACTTGGCAAGAGTTCTTGTTATCTTAGTGAATTTATTGTTTTAACGTCGCCTCATCTCTGGGGTTTATAACGTACGCTCTGATACCACTTCTGTAACACCCCTAGATCCGGGGTCAGGGATCTGGTCGTTACCGTCTCAATTCCCATCCACAGTTCAATATAAATATTAAATTACAACCTTGTGACCCAAAACAATAACATAAAACACACCCGTTATAGTCCCAGAGATGAAATCAGAGTAACAACCAAATTTTATTAAACAAATTATGAGTTCTTACAACCCAAAAGAATTTTAATATAAATACATACTCTTTGCCATCCATTTACATGAGTCATACTAGACCATATACTTGGTACTGAAAGAATAAATCTATCCTACCAATAGCTTTCTCTTCGGCTCTGGTAGTCTCATCGTCCTCGCCAGCATCGAGTGCGCCTTGTGCGAGTCATCTGGTCTAGCTGTTATTGTGATATAATAATAAAGCAAGGGTGAGCAATAGCCCACCAACAATAATATTTAACTGAACGATAATATATAACAGTTCAAAAGTATCTTTCAAACCATATGCCATGCATTTACGGAAATGATGCCAGTATAATATGAACGATGAAGTTACAAGGTAACTCAAAATGTAAATATATGAGGGAATATCTGCTATGTCGAAAATAAGCAAGATATTATAAAGAGGAACTTGCAAGGAAAATATTGCAATTTCAGTTACGAACACTTTTCCAGCTCTGCCAACAGTAATCATGTTGCAGGAAATAAATAAGTTTGGATGATGAACCAATGATGGAGTATTCACCGCGCCCGCTGTTCCAATCTTGATGATCAGTCAAGATCGTACAGCTCAAATTAGATTTACTACCGGTAGAAGGAAGAACTGACGGCTTTACTTGTCTACCGCCTTACTAGCTCTCCCAGGCCAACGGTTGGGCCAAAGGGGATGGACCGGCGCTACTCGGCCTCTTACACGACTCCTAGTTCCAATAGAATTCATGATTCTGAATGTAACGTTCGTCCCCCTTTCCCAAGTATAATACTTGTTGATAAGACTCTACAAAGTAGTCGTATCTAGTTGGAGAGGAAATTCACCAATAACTTCCAAGCTATTGCTTGGTAACGAACATCAACTTGTTCCAACAATCTTACCCCTCGAAAGATGAGAAGGTAAACACAGACTTAATGAGTCCATAGCAACCAAGTTGCGAGTGAAGAGGATAAATTATGACCGGGAAGTCAACAAGATAAATAACATTGCTCAAGTAGGTTCCCCTATAATATGGAAGTTTGAGCGAGCATTTAAATCCTTTTAAGATAGATTTAAATGAAAAAGAAAGAGTTGGGAACCTTTCCTTGATAAAATAGTCGTAAAAAGACTCCGAAATATTTTACATAATATCTGGAGGTGGAAGGTAATCTCCGAATAATATAAATTATTTTAAAAAGAATTTTAAAAGAATTAAATAAATATTCCAAGAATATTTATTTACTCAATAATAATTATGGAATATTATTAACTCATAATATTGCTCGTAAGTAATCCTCGAATGAATATATGGAATTATTTAATAAATAAATCCCTCCTTAAATGAATATTCGAAATAATATTCATTAAATAATTAAACTCCAATAAATATTTAAAATAGTATTCAATAAATAAGTCGAACCTTAAATGAATATTCGAAAATAATGTTCATTTAATATTTACTCTTTTAAATGAAAATCCAAATAGCATTCATTTAATAAATAATCTTCTAAATGAATATCCAAATAATATTCATTTAGTAATCAAAACTTTAAAGGAATAATCGAAATAATATTCCTTAAGTAAATAGAACTTCCAATGAATATTTTAAAATAATATTCATTAAGTACATAAAACCTTAAATGAATATTCGAAAGTAATATTCATTTAATAAATAACATTCTAAAGAATATCAAAATAATATTCATTAAATATCAACTCTAAATGAATATTCAAAATTAACATTCATTTATTATCTCTCGACTAAGATAATACTCGAATAACATTCCTCGAAATATTTCCAAGTAATTGATACTTTATGGAATATAATAACGTTTAACAATAACCTTCCTCAGATAAATAATAATCTGTCGTTGGAATCCCTCCGGGTTTCCACGACTATCTATAACTCAAAATACCGACTCCCGGTCTATATTTAGAATGAATATCATATGCCCTTCGCTAAGGGTCTTACCAAAATAATCCGGCTTAATACTGATAAATCGTATCTAGTCTATAAGCCAATATCAATTCAGGGAACAAGTATCACAAAAAAACCAGAGTCACAATATAATTGGAAACAGGCATGCATGCGATGGCATATGTAAAATAGAAATCATATACATATATTATCACAACAACAGGTTCAAAGGTTTGAACACTTGCCTGGTAGTCGGGTGTGGGTAGAGGTAGCGTGTCCCGGTTCAGCTCGGTGATCTATAAACAATCAGAATATTCGAGATTAATCACCTAACACTTCTTTAGAAGGTTACGTATAACTTTACTTAAGTCGAAACACGCTTTCAAGTTATCTCGTTATGCACCCTTTTGTATAACTCTTTTTATTACCGATACGATCCGACTTTTGTTCGTTATTAAGACATGTCATTGTACTTACACTTGACATATACTTAAGCCGGGTAAGTCCTAAGGTCGGTCGTTTACGAACCAAGATTATACCTCGAGTTTTATCGCCCATTTTCTAAGTGTTTTACCAAAGTTATAACCAAGTATCCATTTTAGGGGTTCGTTTATATTTAACCTCGACTTGAACATTTTTATAAAATCGAAAAACGATCCAAATGACATGTGGTTTTCTTTCAAATCTTCCTCATGACCTCTAATATTTAATTACCATGATTCGTCACAAACTTTCATATTTTACCGAGGTTCAATTTTAATAACGAACTTGTAGTTACGGTTTCGAACAACTTTTACTAAGTCGGCCATAACTCCTAAACCGTAAGTCGGAATGCTTCGATTCTTTCGCCAAAGCGATCTATGACTCGAGATCTACAAGGTTAGGTCATGTATCCATTAAGGTCAGAAATTTAACCTAACTGTTATGCACGAATTACTAAGGTCTAATGAAAATCGGGCATTACGACGGCTATAAATCGAACGTTTCAAAATTGTTTTCAACACAACCAAGCCACACCGGGCATCCATACATCTTATACACATGTTATACATCTCAACAAGTCCAGGAATATTACTCTTCACCATCATAATCATCATATGGTCAAACCAACTACAAGATCATGCTCATGATAACACTAATGTCATAACTATGCTAAAATCCACCAAAAACATACATAATCTTAAAATAACATCTAGGGTTCTTAAGGATTATACCTTCCTTGGAGAGTGTCCTAGCCTTACTAAGCTTGTTATAGTCCTTGTATAGCCTCAACAAAGCTTAGATCATCCAAACAAAACAAGAAATCAAAGTTAGTTTCTAAGGGTTACTATTCATCATCACTTTTGTAAAAATCATAGAAAATCGAAAAATAAGAGTTTGGCTCTCAAATTTTTACCACATCTTGGCCTCTTCATAAGCTTTGTTTTGAGTCCTATATCATCTAATTTGAAGCTTCGTAGCTATGGTTTTGAACCCGTTTTTCCCACTGGACAGAAACTGGTCAGATTTGTTGCCCCAACTTTGAGCATGGATTTGACTAGGCTATACTACTTTGTTGGCCATGAAATTTTGAACGAACCTTACACATGGTGTGGAGAGGCTATGGTCAAAATTTGGTGATTTTAGAAGCTCTAGATTTTGAGATATGAATTTTTCTTTCATGGCTATTCTTGCTGGGCAGTTTTGAAGAAATGGAGAGAATGGAGTTTGCTTGGCTTGTCTTTGATCTCATCTAGTCTAAATGAATTATTGTTGATAATATCTTGCATAAAGCCACTTTAATAAAGTGCTTTGGTCATGGATGAGCTAATCAAGTGGACAAGTGTTGCATTCTTGTGGCAAGGTGTGTGTTGTAAGCTAAGTGCTTGGTTGGTTTTCTAATGATGCTAGTTAACTTGTAACTAGCTTGGTTACTTGATGTTATCCACTAGCACATGCATGTATCTTGATTCCTTGCTTGTTTCCTTGTCCGTTTATTACTCAATTCATTGATCGTTCGGAGGAATAACTCATTCGTTTCTAGTTAGGGTTTTACTGACAACCTTCTTAACATTTATAATACCATTCTCCATCTTTCTTGGTAACTCTCGAATTTAAATTCCTTAAATCGTCTCATTAAATCCTTAAGTCTATCAGTGTCCAGGGAATTCTCGGAGAAAATAAAAATGCTGTTTTTCAGAATCCGACAGCTTTTACATACACTTATTTTCCCCTCGAATCACTAATACGAATTCAAAAATCCATTCCGGGTACTTCTATATAGTGTCGTCTCATAATATTCTCATTCCCACCAAAAACACTATTCATCCATTTTTCTTTACTTACTCTCTCGGTTTATACAAATGTCCCGATTCTCTTTCGAACATTCCTTAACCCTTTTACGGAACCACCGGACTAATAACAGATATCGATTTGGATGACATAAGAATAATCTTCTTCATTGGAATTGCCACTTCTTAATTTCCTAGGAGATAGATAATTCTTATATAAGTTGTCAACCAATACCATTCTTCATGGCATATCATAATTGAATCCGAATCCATTCAATATCCATCTATTAACCCATTGATACATTCGTACTCCAATACATAATAAAAAGTTTTAATTAGTACCAAAAATCTGGGTTCTTACAAATTACATCCAAAATTTGGGGTTCTTACAGTGCCCTAATTCATTACAGTTGAAGCAACGAATCTTGCTTCTGTCAACAGATCCGGTTTTGTATCCTCCCCTGTTACCAGAGGAAGAAGAGCCTCCTCTTTGGAATCTGTTATTTGACTTAAACCTGTACTTTGGATTTCTTCTAAATCTGAAGTTGCCAAATTGTCTTACCATCAATGCCAGGGATTCATCTTCCAGTTGATCTAACTCTTCCAATGAATAGAAATCTCCACCATCCTGAGTAGGTGGTGTTTGACCAAGTTCTACTTCAGTCTTTTCCTTGTCTGAGCTGTAAGGTAGAACAACCTTAGCTTCCACTTCCTTAGATGCCTCAACTACAAGAGCTGTAGATGAACTTGGCACTCTTCCTTTACCAGAGACCTCCCTCTGCTGTACTTGTTCCAGTTCATAGGTTTTCAGAACACCAAACAATCTGTCAAGAGCAATCTTATTCAAATCTCTTGATTCTCTGATGGCTGTTATCCTATGTTCAAGATGAGTGGGCATTGTCAACAAAAACTTCATATTAATCTCCTTCTGTGTATATTGCTTGCCACTGACTTGCAAGTTGTTGATAATTTTGTTATACCTTTCAAACACTTCCTGAATGCCTTTATTAGGGCCAGCTCTAAAGTGTTCATACTCAGAGGTTAAAATCTGAAGTCTGTTTTCCCTGGCTTCATCAGTTCCTTCATTGATAGTCTCAATAGTTTCCCACATGTGTTTTGCAGTTTTACAATTTATCACATGACTGTACATCACAGGATCCAGGGAATCTATTAAAATAAGTCTCAAATTCTTATCTAGTCCTGCGTCCTCTTTTTCAACAGGAGTAAAGGAATCAGCATGCTTTGGAACATATGATGCAGGTGTTACAACACTTCCTCCAACAACAGATGCAGGTACATGTTCGAGTGGAATTATAGGTCCGTTCTGTAGAACATTCAAATATTTAGAATTTGCGACATCAAGAAACAACTCCATTTTATTTTTCCACATTGTATAATTGTCCTTGTTAAACATGGGAATTTTAACAATGCTTTTTGACGACATGATGAATTTTTAAGTGAGTTAAAAATTCGAGATAGATTTTTGGCGGAATAAAATTAGGATCTTGATTTGTATATCAATCAATAGGCTCTGATGCCAATTGTTAGGTCCAATATGTTTGTAGAAGGGGGGGTTGAATACAAACAGTACTGTTTAATCGAAATTTGTCCGGATAATTTAATTTATATTTTGACAAATTTGAGCGAAATTAAATGAAACAAAATTCAAGTTGAATATAAAATTATATTAACTTGAGGGGTTTGTTACAAATACAGTACAGAATTTATATCTAGTTAATAAAAATAAATTAGAAAATTCGACATGAATTTTTCTAGATTTGTTAATAAAAATCAAGATATAGATTAGGAGTAAAAACTCGCTAATAGTACAAGAGTATCAAGTAAATAAGTTCTATCGGATCAGATATTAAAAATAAGATGAACTTGATTTTCTATGAATTTTTCTGCTTCTTGTGCTGTGTTCTTGATGAGAGAGAAGAGAGCAAACTGCCTTGAATGTAATATTTCTGTCTTTACTGTCTTCTGTCGATTCAGTCTTGATATATAATATTCACTGCCTCTTTATCTTCAAATATAACTGTCAAGACAATAGGCAATACAATTTATTCTTCCAAGACAACCAATTTTGTACTACCAAGACAATAGGCAATACAATCGTCAAGACAATCAGGCTCTTCCAAGACAATCGGCAAGACAATCAAATTCTGAGATCTTTGTCTTGCTTTATCAAAAATTATCATTCTGTCTGAAGCTTTTTCTTTTTGATCATTATCAAGACAATCTGATTTGAACTGTCAAGACAATCGTCAAGACAATCAAATCAGATTTTTATTCTACTTTTTAAAAGCTGTTCAGAATTTATCATTACCAAGAAAATCCGCAAGACAATCAGAGATTGTCTTGCTTTACTGATTTTCTTCTTTAAGACAATCAGTGATTGTCTTGTTTCTCTAAATTCCTTCTCCAAGACAATCGGCAAGACAATCAGGGATTGTCTTGCTAGTTCATTTTTCAGATTAAATTAAATTGATTAACAAATAATCATTTTAATTTAACCTTACTTAAATAATTAATCAGATTTAATTAATCTAATAATTAATTTAATTAAAGAATTAATTCAGGATGAATTAATTAATTAATTAAATTGGCTACTTGATTTAAATTAATTAAAGAAGAATAATTATATATCCTTGGATTGTCTTAATTCTTTTCTGAATCATTGAAAATAATAAAGGAATACCACTGAATATTTTGTTGACGTTCCATGCACGGTCTGGTTCATGAACGACTAACTTCAATGACTGTCCTTTAATTTTCACATTAAAAATGTGATTCATTTTTCTTCTCATTTCTTTCTCCTTCTTGTACTTCACTGTATTCTGTCTGAACCTGTCACTCTAGAAATCTCTGTCTTAGAAATAAATCCACTTCTTTGATGCTATACTGAGGCTTGATCAGCAATCTGAGCTTCTTCCAGTGTAAAACATCAAAACTATAGATTGACTTTAGGGTTTTTCTTCTGACAGATAGTACCTCCTGAGATTCCTGTGACAGTTAAAGTTATTTACTTATTACAATCTAAGTTTAAGTTGAGTTGAGTCCTCGAACTACAAATAGGCTGTGTCATATGCCTTTCAAGGGCTAATTGGTCTGTACATGACTTAATAGCATGCATAAATTCAGTAATAGATTGAGGTCCCTTAGTGATGGTTTCGAGACGAGCCTTGAGTTGTTTAATGTGTCCTCTCGATGCACTGGCAAAGATGTTGGCTAGTGTGTCCCATAGTTCTTTGGTTGTGGCAGCAAGAGAGATTAGAGGGACAATTGATTGATCAATAGTGCCGATGAGAGCACCGAAAGAAGACGATCTTGTCGTACCCAAGAGGAATAAGCAGGATTAGGAGTAGATTTATTGTCTTTGACAATGGTGGGGGATGGTGCAGGAAATGAGCCATCGAGGAACTTGAATAATCCATGGCCGATAAGAGTGGCCTCAGTTTGGAGTTTTCAGGAAAGATGGTTGGTAGAATTGAGTTTGATAACATTAGAGAAATTAACAACAATGATTGGAGTGTTTGGATCAAGATCATTTGGAATTATGTGCTGACTTTGTAGTGCCATTGAAGAAGAAGAAGTAGAAAAAAAAATTTGGATTAGAACCGTGCTCTAGATACCATATAAAGAATAGAGATTATGAGAAAAGCTTGATTGTATTGCAGAATGTGAGTTACAATATATAGATACAGTGAAGAGTGATTAAAGGAGTGATTACATGAATTATAACTAGACAACAGTAACTATATGATACAGGATATTACATTCTATAAAATCAAATCAAGAGTAATTATCGGAATGATGATTGTGCAATAGGTAAGCAGGATCAGAAGATAATATCCTTTACAGAGACTTAAATCTTTTTTTTTATTATTTTAACAATGACAAGAAAGAAAAGCCATAATAGGAGAAATTGAATTCTTATTTTGGTAGTACAGTGACGAAAATTATGGATAAGATCACTCTTACGTTTATTATATATAAGGATACGAAAAGTATCGAATTGTATAACAAAAATTATTACAAAGTGATATGTTATCTATGATAAAGTATTTTAAAATATTTTTATTGGTCATATAATGTGAAATATATCCAATCAACACATTACATGTAGCATTTTATAAATATTTTTTTTATCTAATTTAAGATCTCTATTTTTTTTATCATTTTGTTATTAATTATAAAAAGAAAGTTGAGACTTAAATCTCTTTTTATTTATTTTAACAGTGACAGGAAAGAAAAGCCATAATAGGAGAAATTGAATTAGGAAGGGGGAGTAAACTCTGCACAGAGGTGGGCAGTTGGGTGTTCACCGTCGGGTTGTCCGGATTGATTACGTTTTTGCAACCCGATCCAATTAAATTGATTTTAAAATTTTTAATCTAATTCGTAAAAAAAAAATTCGTAACCCAATTTTACTCGTTGTATATCAATTTGGGCCGGTTAAATAATTTTATAATCAATATCAATATATTCTTAATGATGGTTAGTGAAGGACTTAATCAAATTACACCAATTACCCTTTGAAATCAATATTACGCAATCTATTTAATCTATTTTAGATAGGCTTTTTAGTCCTTTTACTTTTTGATCGGGTTAATGGATATCCATGTTTTAATCCATATTCATTCATTTATCAATTAGTAAAGGTATTCGGGTATTTTTGTACTGATGATGTGTGACAACCCGGGTCAAATCCCAAGCATTTTTCGAAAATCGGGTCGAGTCCCGATATCGAATCCGAAATAAGCCAAAGCGTACTGGCCAAATTGCAGCCAACTTGGGTAGTCCACAGGCCCACCATAGGCCCTCCAAATGATCATGATTTGTTGGTGCAATTAATAGTAGTACTTTACCTTATAAACTAAACTGAAGTCCCAAATCTCCTCAATGTGGGACTGGAGTGTTACAAACTCCCCCACTTAAACTCCTGACGTCCTAGTCAGGCCTGACCGGATAGCCCATAGGTTTCGGATAATACCGGCTGACTTCATGTCCGCACCTCCGGATCTCTGTCCATTATGGGATAATACCACCAACCTTCGTGTCCCCACCTCCGGATCTCTGTCCATTATGGGATAATACCACCAGCCTTCGTGTCCCCACCTCCGACAACTTGACGAATCAAGCTTTCGAGAGTCGGCTCTGATACCATATGTGATAACCCGGGTCAAATCCCAAGCCTTTTTCGAAAATCGGGTCGAGTCCCGATATCGAATCCGAAATAACCCAAAGTATACTGGCCCAATTGCAGCCAACTTGGGTAGTCCACAAGCCCACCACAGGCCCTCAAAAGATCATGATTTGTTGGTGCAATTAATAGTATTACTTTACCTTATAAACTGAACTGAAGTCCCAAATCTCCTCGATGTGGGACTGGGGTGTTACATGATGGGCCAACCAATACAACAAATACACATAATATTCATCTGTTTATTACAACCCACCCTTATTTGGCGGTCTCTACCCACAGTCGCTCATGTTGAGAATTTAAGTAAAATTAAATTATGTATAATTTACGATTTTATTGTTAACATTTAATTTGATTAATATTACAATTTTAATAATTTAAATTATATCGTAAATCATATGCATACACGCTATATGTAATTATACATGTATAAATAAAAGTATGATACATTATGTAATGCATATTTACATAAAATATATATTTATATTAAATTATCAAATAAAATTTATTTTTTAAATCGGGTTGGGTTGAATTGGCCGGAAAAATATAAAACCCATATCCAATTCATTTAAATCTATTTGAAATTTTTTTAACTCAATTAAATATCGAATTTTCTTTTATTGATTTGAATGGTCGAAAAAGGGGTTGGCTGAATCAATTTGTTCGGTTTGATGAATCCATGAAAACCCTGGTGGGCATTGGGCAGTGAGTAGGGGACTAGGGGTCATGCACTGGAACATTTATTAGTTTAATAATAATAATTATTAACCCTAGTTGCCGTTGGATGCATATATCATATATGTCGTTGATGAATTTAATTAAAGTTGGTTTACCCCAACCTACCTAGCAACAGGAACTCCTACTTGTATACAGACGCGTGTGGGGATCTGTATGTGTAGTCGAGGTTGTGACCAACCAAATATTTGCTAGTACCATCCACTTCCAGTTCAATGGTTAAATCCAGTTCGCATTGGATAATATTTCAAATTAGCCTGTACGATACGCGGACTTTATGAAATAATTATTTTTTATAATAAAATTAAAATTTTATCTAATTTTCTAATTTAATAGTTATTTTAATTTTAATTTAAGATCTTTTTAGTGTGTGCCTGAGAACACATTCTAACGACTACTTTTTAATGAATTGGCTAATTTTAATTGGTTAAGATATTTATGCATGTAGGGGTCCATTATTAATAATAAAAATTAAACCAATTAAAAAATGCCACTAATATCTTATTTTGTGCCCTTGGCATACATTTGAAAAACCGTTTAATTTAATATATATTATTTAAAAATTTATGTATTTTTTAGAACTAATAATATAATTTTTAATTTTAATGTGTTGTTAATGAGATTCGAATCTTGAATATTCACTAAATTAACATAAATATAAAATATCTTAGTGTTAGGTCTAACGGTTCTCAATCGATTTAGTATCTAACGATCTATTGTTTGTATGATTGAACTATTGAACTAAATTACGAACAATTATCCCCCTTCTTATTATAATTTAGTATAAATTAAGGTAGTTTTTCCCTGGCAAGTGATTCATTTGTTCGGAGTACTAATTTTTGCCGATATGTAAAAATTATAAAATGATAATATTAAGCATGGAAAGTGACGTAGGTCTCCTTTATCCACACAAATTTTTATAGTTAAAGTAATTTGTGAAAAATTATAACAATGATTGCAACAATTACTTGTCCGAAGACGTATGTATTAATACCATCCATTTCTAGGTTGATCAGAACTAATTTCCTTAGTTATGAAAAATATGCATATTTAAATTATAAAGGTTTTACTAGTAAACATTAAGTTGCTACACATAATTTAATGTTATAGGGGAAAAGGGGGTTAAGATTAAACTGTGTTGGTCTCTACTGGGCAGGCACTAGGCTAGATGTGTCACAAAAAGTGACTGATCATCCTCATGAGATTCCCCTGATTTAACAACACACAAAAGAAGCAATTTGAAGCAGATAAAATGTACATTTATAGAGAAAACAAGGAACATACATATTTCTACTAGCTCCTAATTTGGGGGCTGCCTGAAAATTGACATGTTTAGTACTTGACCTAGGAACCAGCTAGCTCTACTGATATGAATCAAGAAGCTCTTTCGCTCTTTTCTAATAATAGTGTTTTGATGAACCTGAGTTTTTAAAAGTACATATACATGTTCCTAATTATACTTTAGAACCTATCATAGGAGGAGAGGGGATGGTGTGAATTTCCCTTTGAAAGTAGGAGCACTGTCTCTTTAATATAATAATAATATGAGCTAAATTAATTTGGGTAGAAACTAGATAAATGAATAGTAATTTTTTTATTCCAGGTACACTAACATTTATGTTTTGATTAATTTAAATAAAAATAATCTTTTCAAATGAATCAAATTTTCTATTCTCAAAAGACATTTATCTATAAGGTGGTTGAACTTTGAATATAGTACCTAATTACAGTGTATGCACACACTGTCAAGATGGAAAATGAAACCATCTCGATCCTCACTCTCTGTGCACATTCTGTTTCTTCAATCTTGGCATTTTCTTGTTGTCTGTATTCTTGTATATGTTATGTAGTACATATATACTGGTTGGAGAATGAGCTTTATGGACAAGTTCTTTTTATGACCAGGTCTGTGATCAGAGACAGTTTTACGAATTCTACTCAAATAAACTAAAAAATACAGTACAAAATACAAAATGACTCTACGAATACTAACTACACAGTATTTTTATTTTAACAAAAATTCTATCAAATCAAATATTTAACAATAAACTAGTTGTATATCAATAAATTAATAAAAACATGTATTAGAATAGAAAAGATAATAAGTTATAACTAAATTTAATGTATAAAATTTTTGAATAAATAAAATGTACGTTATTTTATGAATTATCTTCTGTACAAGACTCTAGGTTGAAGTTTTTGTTTTGTACACATGCATGCATAAAATCTGTGGAACAGTTTAAACAGTTCGTACTGCTCTTGGAGGTTGAAGAGGCCACAGATTAGCCAGGCGGGCAGGAACAAGCACAAGGCTCGAGAATGACAGAGAAATTATAATCTTGTCCCAATTATATTGTTTATATTATATTTTCCACGCATTTTGAGAAGCTAAACATATGTAAACCATAATTTAGTTTTCAATTTTTTTAATAAAATTTAGTATCTAAATTTTTATTTAAAAAAGAGAAAAACTTTAGAAAAAAATATGAAATTATTTTTTCTTTATTGCTTAAAATACATAAAAAAAGTTATACATTTAAATTGGAACGGAAAGAGTACTTTTTTTGTGTGATATATGTGTCTTGATTTTATCTTGTAAGTTAATATTTACTGTTATACAGTTCTTTTTTACTGTTCTTATGCATAGAATTAGGGTAGAAAGGAGAAATAAGAGAGTACGACAAAAGAAAATGACAGTTGAAATCTTTCATTTAGATATCCATGTCTTTTAAAGATTTAAAACATGGCGAACCAAAATTTTAAAGCACCCAAAGTAAGAAAATTTTTATATCATCATATCCTACCTTTTCTTCTAGCACGATATCTGTATTATTCATTAATTTCTAAGATTTATTTGGGCTAAAACGATATTTTATACCATCTTTTATTGTTTAGTTTAAGCTTAATTAGTTTCGTTGCTATTCTAATTCCGTGATTTAAAATGCAAGAGCAACTCGAAGAGATTCGCTGTATGAATTCTTAAACTAAAATTTAAGGTATTTGGCCTAATTTTATGCTCCAAAATTTTTTTAAGCATGTCATTATTTTTAAGATACTCTTAAAGTATTCATTATTTTGCTCTAGACTATATATATGTGTTTTAAAATATAGTAACTCTTTATGAAAAGGTAAAGGCCATGAAAAGAATCAACTCACATGAACTCAGATAATTCGAATATATTTCCGTTGATCATAAGCTTTCTCAAGAGATTACCTCACTAATGTGGTCTAAATCAAGAAAATTATCATGCTAATTATCCCATTTTGTGTGGACCGCTAGCTTAATTTACACAAGATATATGTATATCTAGCTCCCCTTCGATGCTTCATTCTCACATTTCTCAGTCTTAATTAGCTACTTCGATACTTTAATTGTGTTAATCGGAAATGAATACAATTTTCTAGGAGTAAAAAGTAAGAGTCGTTGGAGAAGAGATAAAGATTTAGTCAAATCATGTTAGAAGAATAAGTGTTTGCGAAGAATTAGGAGCGGAGCATGGTCAAGCTAAAACATGTTTTAATTAGTTAAATCATATGCTTGTTCCAATGGTTGCGAACTTGATCATTAGTGTGGACGTTGTCAAATGGTGATGGAGGATTGTGATGTCATTCTATATATTTTAACTAGTAGGATTATTATGAGTTATTTTTGCTTATTCCCTATTGGGGGGCTTCATGCGGTTAGTGTCTTGTCACTTGTGTTGATCGTGTTTTAGTTTATATTATTATAATAAGTGGTTTATAGCGTTAGTGTGATACTCTAATACCGTCTGACTCTCAGTTCTTTACATCTACATTTGGAATGAGAGAAAACTTAGATACACATTTCAAAATTTATATAAATTATAATTTTATAAATTATTTTAATTTTTTTTTGAATAAAAATTTAGTTAAATTTTATTTAAAAAGAATTAAATTTTAAAAATAAATTATGAAATTATATTTTATATATACCTGCATGGTAATCAGTAAAGAAAAATTATAAAAAATTAAGATCGAGGGACAGAGGGAATATAATCCTAGTTTTGTAAAATTAATGTGAGTGAGGTTGATACAATAGATGACAATATATGTATCGATCTAATCAGTCGTTATTTATTATTAGAGCATCTCCAATGGGAGAGACCCCTTAGGTACCCCTTAGGTAAATTTTAAATTTAATTACCATAAATAAGAATTATAAAGAATGTGTAAAAAAATTTACATTCCAATGGGACAAAACTGTTATCTATAATTATAGATAATCTCTTGATGTTGGCTATATTTGTCGAACCTCTAGAGACCTGTAGTGAATTGCCACATTACTTATTTCTATATTAAAATTATATATTCCATTAATAACAACTTGAAATATTAATAACATACCATTTTTAAAATGTAGCCAATCATTATAGCCAATACCCTCGGAACACAATATCTTACAGGTTCGACAAAATTTACATAATCAATATTTTATGTAATATAGCCAATCATTTTTAGCTAACGCCATTGGAGATGTTCTTAGTTAGGGAAGAATTATATCACTTTTTTCAATCTAGTCAATTGAATGAGTGTGATCCTGTTAACAATTTCACTCTAAAAAAAACATGTTTTAATTAGAAGGAATGTAGTTAACCTACCCTAAATTGGGAATTATATATTGAAAATTCAATCGAAAGATAAAAAAAAGGGAGTGAACCCGTTAAAAAAGGAGTAAAGAAAAAAAGTGAAGAGGTGATCAGCCGTTGAAGTTGCATGGAAAATGAGCAGCACCATCTGATCACCAAAGGAAAGTGACAGCTAAGTCTATAAAATTCACCCCCTCCCCTTTACACAAACAGTAAAAACAAGTGGAGGTGAACAGTTGGAATATGATTATGATTACCATGAGTAGTCTGCTGTAATAATACATACCATGTAGCTACCAAGATTACATACATACATGCATATTATACCAACTGCTAACAAGTGTGTATTAGAATCTAAGTTAAATTATTGACACACAAAAGCAAATACATACAACAAAGAAATTAAAGGCCTTAATCTGCAGCGAGAGAGCTAGAGTTGCAGCTTTATTTAAGTATGGCGGCGTTGTGGCAGAGAATTACAGCTATCTATCCTCCTCCTCTCTGTCGTTGTATTTAATTTTCAATTGTTACTTCCAATAATTCAAGGCTGGGCAGGCTTCATACATTCCCTGTCTGTTTCTAAAAGTCTTCTCCTTCATAAACCAAAAGTGAATAAAGAGATAAAGACCTTACAAAACACAATCACAGCTACCACTTATTTGAACCACAACCACAAACCTTTTTTTTTTATTTGTCCACTTTCCTATATCAATATCCTCCCCCTATATATTTATTGATCCGTCGGAACACTACAAGAAAAACGGGTTATTTTCACGGGTGAAAATCGGTGGAAAAGATTGATATTGTTGTAGTACGCATTTAAAAATATGTTCGGGAGAGTACTCTTTGTTAAAGGAAGTAGGTTTTGGATTTGATGCTGCTATGGATTGTTGTGTGTTGATTGAATTTTGTAAAAAGAGGTCGAATTCGAGAACATGGCTAGTTTCTTTTCGCTAGGTGGTGGAGATGGAGGAGGAAGAGGAGCAAACAACCAACAAATACATGGCGGCAACAACAACAATAACGAAATTATTTCCGAAAATTTGTTTTTATACGGCCGAAATAATAGTACTAATAATAATAATAATCCTGATCAAGTAGACTTACAAAACAAGGGTTTCGAGCTATGGCAGCCACAAGATTACGGAGAACCTCATCATCGAAATCAGCTGCAAGATTTATATCCATCAGGTCTTAACCTAGTCTCGGATAATTCAAGATCGGCTGATTTTTTTATGTTGAGAACTGGTGGAAGTAGCAGTAATACTATCGGTGGATCGATAAGCTGTCAGGACTGTGGAAATCAAGCAAAGAAAGATTGTGCACATATGAGATGCAGGACTTGTTGTAAAAGCCGAGGGTTCCATTGCCAAACTCATGTCAAGAGCACTTGGGTACCAGCTGCTAAACGCCGAGAGAGACTTCAACAGCTTGCGGCTTTACACCGTCACCGTCAACAACAAGATCAAGAACACGACAATGTTCTTCACTACCAAACCCTACAGGCCCCCAAAAGGCTCAAAGACTCTTATTCTACTGCTATTCCTATTGCTTCTTCAGGTACATACTTATAACCCTAGCTAGTACTTTTTTTTTTTTGCCGAGTAACCCTAGCTACAATATTTTTTTATAAGTGTGTAAGTAAAACTAAATATTAGCTAGGTTTAAGTAAGAATTATTTTTTTGGATATAAACACACGCACATCTTGCATTTGACGAGATTCGAACTATCGACATCCCTTAAGGGGAGCGAGGATGGTACCCGTAGACCAAAAGATTATCGGTAAATTGAACTAAGATTATGCAACTATGAAAGGCAGTAGGAAATGAAATTGGAAAGTGGTATATATGTAAGTAACATGCTGCGTGTAACGCTAGGGTGCAATAATCCACTAGCACATCCCTACATCAGTACTTTTCTTTTGATTTCTTGGATAAATTTTAATATTTTAGATCACTGTTTTCAAGTATAAACCTGACAAATGAACGGAAGGGAACACTATTCTCTCTTTTTCCTGTATAGCTCTAGCTAGCTCCATGTGTTTCTGTTGATAAGTGTGTATTTCAAAGCATTTCCACATTTTTTCCCCTACTTTTTAATTATCTTCATTTGTTCCTTAATTATTTATGTATATACTAGCTAGTTACTAGTATTAGCTATAACATTAACTAATCAGCAAGTGCAAGAATGAAATTAAAATTGTTTAATTTAATTTCTTACATGATTGATTTCTAGGGTTGGAGTTGGCGAATTTCCCGGCGGAGGTAAATTCACCGGCTGTTTTCAAATGCGTTAGAGTTAGCTCCTTCGGGAATGCTAATAATCAATACGCTTATCAAACGTCGGTAAACATAGGGGGTCATTTGTTTAAAGGAATTCTGTATGATCAAGGTCTCGAAAGTACTGATCATCATCAGTCGACGACCTCAGTGAGAGTTCAACAAATTAATCTCATCACAAACACTTCCAGCTCCTCTGCCGCTGACCCAACCAGTTCTAGGGAGAGGGCCGCCGCCCCTTCGCAGACCGCTACTACTTTTTTAGACCCTTCTACTTTGTACCATTCAGCTTCACTTAACTCTTTCATGGCTGGTACGCAGTTCTTCCCTCCCCCAAGAACTTAGAAGAAAAATTGGTCAGCATTTTTATTTATTTGTTTTTTTCTTTTTTATGTCATTGTTAAATTAGTTCGAATCTACTGCAGCATGAGTTTGATCTTTTGAATATCATATACGAATTGATACAAACTTTGAGGTACTCACTGTGAGTTTCTTGATAAGGAGGATCAAGAAGGGTAATGCTAGAGTTCCCAAATCATTTATCATACAGTATAGTGAACACGATGTGATGTAGTTATGTTTTGATTAATTGTAGATGCCGCATCATCACATCAACATTCATTCGGTACAAATTTTTATAAATGTTTTGTGAAGTCTAGCATTTTGTCAGTGAGTCCATTGTGGAATTGTTGTATTTAATTCATTATATGCATTTAAATGCAAAATATTAGTGGAATGCTTATTCTAAATTGGTTCAAATGTTTATTATTGAATTTCAAAATTCTCCGCTGAAGCATAAATGCGGGTGCGGATATGGGGGTGAGTAGTGCGGGGATACAGAAATTCGGCAAATCTAAAAATATGGGAATTCGGGTGTGGGAGGATTCGGCAAATATTAACACATTAAAAATACGTTTTATGTATGTATTTCAAGAATTTCATTTAAATTGAACTAAATGGTCAACCAATTAAGTTCTTTATCCTTAATATTACATATCATAATTAGTCAATAACACAACTAATGCATTTTAATGTAGTTAATCGATTAAGTATTTAATTATTTATATTATCTTCTCTCACTTGTGGGTGAGGGAAGAATCACCAAGAATCCCCGCGCACCAAGAATCTCCAAAAATCGGATGCGCAGTGCGACGGGTAAGTGAAGAATCCCTGCTTTCTAGGTCATAATACACTTTGGCTTCGAAAATATCCCGCCCTTTACGGGAAATTCTGAAGGTTCAGAGGACTGAAAGTAGATAGCTTGTTTGAGTGGACAATAATCTTATCTGAATTCTGAAGTAAAGAATGAATGTGATGGATTAGTAGTGTTCTCTGCTGCTTTTGTCTGATACACGGCCCTCCATGCAAATATTACTTTGATTTCTCTCTCCAGCTGCTATCCTTCTTTCCCCATCACATATGCTCTCAAGTATATGAAAATAACATGTATGTTCTTATAGTGATTAAACTTTTCAAAGCCCTAGGTCAAAGAAAAAAATTTGTTCAAATATAACTGATACAAAATTAAAATATCGTTTTTCGTCTAATCGATCAAGTTTAACTCGACCACGGCTTATTATTGGATTTCTTTAAAACCGATCATTTTTGAAATTTTTCCGACCACTTTTTTGGTCGAAACTAACTTTAATACTTATAGTGATATATGTTCATAACGAGTTAAGTTATGTGGATATCATTTTTTAAATTGAAAACTTTCAAAACCATATACATTGTTTGCGGAACATATATGGTCTGCAAAATCTTTAATTAATTAATTAATTAATTATACTTTCTTGCAGTTCTTTTACGGTGTATAACTGCTTGAACTTTACAAGTGTAATTATAATCTTTGAATCACTCATTTAAACTTTTCAATCTGATTAAAGTAGAACATCGATAAATGAATATTCGATAAACGAATAACCTCATCAAATGAATAATTTTTCCGATCCCGACATCATAGAGACAGTGTATTTTTGACATCAATAAATGAAATTCAATCTCTGAATAAAATTTTCCAGTCCCGAACGTATTCCTTTATCGAGGGTTAACTGTATTTGGATTTTAAAAAGAATGTTTGTTAACCGACTATTGATGAATATGAAAATGTAAGTGTATTACAGTTGCTTTTGAGAAAGATGCAGGTGTACTAGAAAAATCTGAGCAAGATTAAAGGATATGGTATGTGACACATCAGAGTCCGGCGTGTGAGGACTGTGTTGATGACTGCAGAATGCATTATGCATATATTGAGTAGCTGGAGTCCTGGACCCAATGATGGGTTTGGGGTAAACTCGTAACTACTTCCTCCGTCCCATTTTATATGAACCTTATTCCTTTTTGGGACGTCCCAAAAATAATGAACCTATTATACTTACTATTTTTGAACACTACTTTTCACTATTACACCCACTACTTCTTCATTTCATACTCTTTTTTATATTAAATAAATACTATTACACCCACTACTTTTCTCCACTATCTCAAATATATTATTAAATATTAATAGGTCCCACCACTTTACCAACTTTTCAACTAACTTTACTCTATTTCTACTATATTTTCTTAATCTTCGTGAAAGTCAAACAAGTTCATATATTATGAGACGGAGGTAGTATAATTTATCAATTCTATGATAAAATGTATATAAAATTTAGAGTTGTAAATAAATGATCAGTGTTCCAAATCTCCCTGTCCATACGTACAGTAAGTGCTTTTATCCCTTCACTCGAGTGCCATAGAACATGACTCTAAACTAGCCACAAGGTTTCCCTCTTTTATATACGAAAACCATAGCGTACCTCTAGGCCCAGGTGGGTTAGTTGAATTGTTTTGTTGTCAAGATGCAATGAAAATATATGTCAACAGATTATGGTCCTTCTTAATCTGTAGATGTTTACTTGTAGCAGTCGGTCCTTCGAGCAATCTAAACATGACCTTTAAATCTTCCCAAAGCCGGGGGTATATATATATTCGAATAACAGAACAATTAAGAAGTTTTGTTGTGCGCGCAGAAATAAATATACTGACCCTTGACCCTCCGGTACTATCTGGCTTGATTTATTGGATCCATCTATATATGATTAATGATTTCTTCTACCAAAATTGTACTACTGCATGCTACTACCTTTAATTTTAGCAGGTCAATCATGATTTCTTCAATTATGCTGACTTAATTATTGGTAGGCTTGTATCCGGTGGTGGATCTGTAGAATGGAAGTTAACCCAACTCCCACATTGTCAAGGATAAAGAAGAATTATCTTGAATATAAGTAGCCAAAAACAACTCCATTAATATGAGGCCTTTTGGGAGGAGCCCAAAAACAAATCCGTGCGGGTTTGACCACGGTCCAGAGTGGTATCGAAACCGATGGTTAAGAAGTTGATCATGGGATTGCGGGTTGCAAGTTGTATGGTGTGGGAGGCTCTTGAAGATCTTGGACGGCTTGTGTCGAAAGTCTTCCTGACACGGAGATGGTCGGGCGACGTGTCCCGCAAGTTCTGATTATTTTCCAAAGTAAAGTATTACTCCTACTAGAGTTCTTGCATCTTTTAGTGTATTAAAAGATATGATGAGCTGACAATCTTGATTTGGATCTGGTAACTGATGTACTCTTTATACTTGTAGCAGGTTTTGATAGCAGTGGTTACTGGTTAGATTAATTAGAAAGATAGTACTTCGTATTCAATTTCTAACTCATAATGTATACAGAGAGGGACCAGGTCCCTAGCTAGCAGAAGGCCCTAATTTTTAGTTTTAAGGACTAACAATGATTTTTCATGTGAATATGCAGAGTACTCGATTCATTAATTCTTATCGCACTTTGCTAAAATGTTTTGGATTTCCTTTGCCACATAGTAGTACAAATTTATAGGATTTACACTTTCATTGCTAAGTATCCATTGGAATGGAAATATGCTATAACGGTTATCTATCGTGAATTGATAATGCAAGTGATTTTAATTCTTGCTAAATTATGAAGAATAAACGATTAACCTGGCCAGTTTTATCTAGTTTTAATTAATAAAACGTCCTACATTAATCTAGCTTAGTCCTAACCATTGACATTACAGTTGCTAAATCACAATCGTGTACTAGTACATCTAATATTTGCATTTGTGAGAAGCCTTTACAAGAGTTCTAGCTAGGTACCTTCGTATAATAAGGCTGCAAGGAAATGTATAATATTAAAATATATAACATAAATGACATAGAACATCATTGGGGTGTTTGGAGAAATTTTTTTCCAGAATAAGTCAATTTAGTTTAAGCAAAGTTAGAGATTCCTAACTTTTATCTGAAAAAAGTTAACTTTTTTTTGCAACTTATAGAATCTCAAACATACATTAAATACTTGTATAAAAAAATATCAAAATATGAAATTTTTACCAAAATAAGTTCATAAACCCTTATTTTAAGTTTTGCCAAACAAGACCATTACTCCCTCTGTCTCATCCATTTCTTCACACTTTCCTTTTTGGGATGTCCCATCCAATTCTTCACATTTCAAAACTTTCCTAAAATAGTAAAATTATATATATATAAAAATCAACTACATCCACTACTTTCCTCCACTATACCCACTTTATACATTATATATTTATGGGTCCCATCACTTTACTCACTTTTCTCCTCCACTATACCCACTTTATACATTATATATTTATGGGTCCCACCACTTTACTCAATTTTCTCACTTTTCACCCATTTTTTTATATATTTCCTTGGTCTCCGTGCCCGAACCCTTATGTTAACTAATGGTTGGGACGGAGGGAGTATATGACAAGATATGCTTGTTTCGCTTTTTTTTTTTCTTCTTTATTTTGATTTCATTTCGAGAATTTATTCTCTTTTCTTTTTTGGTGATTGATGGGTTTGTCGTACACCATGCAAAGAAAGAGCACCGCGGTATGTAATTTTTATTTTTGTCTCCCGCCCTTGTCCAAGTGTAGCTAAGAACATCTTCAACCCATTACATTATTTTGGTACTCCCTCCATCTCTAAATACTTTTCCTGTTTTCCCGGGACACGTTTGTTAACGCACACTTTTGATCATTAATATCTTTAATTTCGTATTAGTATTAAATATAAAAATTTCGCTGTATTAAAGTATTCATAAATACGAATCCAACAAGATCATTCATGACTATATTTGGTCTTATAGATTAGACGTAAATTAGTAATTTGTCTCATATTATAGATTAGACGTAAATTAGTAATTTGTCTCATGTTATGAACAGTCCCGACATATGAAATGAGAATGATAATACGAGACAGAGGGAGTATGATTTTTGTAACAAAATGTTGTAAAAATTACATTATTTTTAAATTTAATTCCATCTCACTTATACTACTAATTTTTACAAGTTATTTTATTACTAAAGTAAAAAATTAAAGTACAAAAGTGAAAAGGTTAGTGGGATATAGATGGAACAAATTTATATTAGATAAAAAATACAAGGACAATGTTGAAATATAGAAAAACTCAAATTTGGTGTAAAAGCATCTCCAACCCATCACACTATTTTTGTGTGATTTCTACACCAAAATCGTGTAAAAATTACATTATTTTCAAATTTGACTCCAATCCACTTAGACTAATTTTACACCATTCTTGCATTATATAGGTTATTTTATTACTAAGGTACAAAATTAAAGTACAAAAGTGAAAAGGTTTGTGTGGGATATAAATGGAACAAATTTGTTTTAGGTAAGAAGTAGAAGAACAATGTTGGAATTTAGAAAAACTCTAAAATTTGTGTGACACCAAAATAGCGTAAGTTTTAGAGTTGGGTTCGTTGAAGGATTTTTACATAAAAACGATGTAAAAGTACAATTTTGAAGTTGGGTGTTGGAGATGGTCTAACACCAAATTTGATGTAATTTTTGATGGGACAATAAAATAATGTAAATTTTAAATTTAGGTTGGAGAGAATTCTTATGTCAAAATAATATTAAAGTACAATTTTAAAATTAGGTTGGAAATGGTCAAATGTAAAAAATAAACGTCGCAATACATGCATGTAGTATCCCTACAAGAAAAACTTGATCCTGCAACTTTTTTTCACCGTTGTCTGACCTCCATTTTTTTCGTTGTCTATCCGGCAGTTGTCTGATTGAAATCAGACAATGGTTTTTTACCCGATGGATAGAAGAAGGTAACACAACAGTTCCACAGCCATTGTCCAACCTATTGCAAGATAACGCCCCATTTTTTGGATGTCGTTGTATAACACCTAGAAACAACAACAACAACAGTATGTTTTTGAAAACCCTTGTCTTAAATGAAGTCAGTCAAGTGTTTTAAAAATAACATCTGTTGTTGTTCAAGGGTTAAAACAATGGTTCCTTAAATAGAAAGAGTTGTAAGAACTCTAACACTACAACATATATGCTATCAGATTTGCTGATACCCTTGTTTCTCGTTGTGAAGAGTCTCTAAATACAATGGTTTTGTATAAGAAAGAGTTATGTGAAAGGAGTCCTACAATGGTTTCTTCTGAATCATGGCTATTGTCTTATATGATTTATAACAATTGTTATTAAAGATGCCTTCATTGGCTGAAAATAGATTAGACAATGGTTTATTTACACAAAAAAACTATGTTAGACAATACAATCAAAACACCAAAATTACTATAAATTATACATTACTTAACTAAAAAAAATGTCAACATTGTAAATTTAATACAATCATTACACAACCATCAAAAAATAAGGTAGACTTTGCGATGATCTGTCACCTCTGGTGCCCGATAGCCATCAATCTTTTTGTCATATGAAAGTCCTAAAATAACCTCAGGTGCTGTGTAGGATCTGGATTGAACATAGGAGCAAAGATGACCATGTAAATACTGAAGAGCCTCCAAAAACTGGATGGTTATAGACTACAAAGACGAAGGATAAGAAACTGAGAACAAGTAAATACTAACAAAGTACGGAACGAGGATTGGCTGTTAAAACTGTTATGAGAATAAAAATCTTATACATGATCAATATTTCCAATAGTTTATGATATGCACATACATTAGCAGTATTGAATATTGCGTTCCTGCAATCAGAAAGGATGCTGATTGACCAAGGCAGCAACTTACAGTGCATATTGTTGAACATTACTCTAGCAGCAGACTTTGTGTCATAGTTTGCGAGAAAAGTAGCACTACATTGCCCATTCTCTGAAGAAAATACATGAGCCTGAAATATGCCAATATCAGTAGGAAGTAATAGACATTTGCATCTATAAGAATAAGAAACAGTGGTATGACAAGAGATTGAAAACCAGTTGAGCACTTCCTAAAGAAGTAACAATATGATCTGAAGAAACTAAAACATGCTCACACAACTTAATAGCCCTGTGAAGCTCCTTCAAATGACCATATTTGGGCTGTCTGATTAAACCTATCATGATCAAGTCAATGAAGCAATAAGATCCCAAGTCAAGTACAAGATAATGTCTTCTCATCACAAGTATTCCTTTGGATGCATAATCACTTGCACAGTCTTTACATATACTATTATTTATCTTGTTGTTTCATCAATCTGCAATCTTTACTAGTTTATCAATTCAATTGGAGAACAAAGGCATTCTGAGTGAAAAGAAAGCAAGAAAATTTGTGCTTACCATATTCATCAAGTGGAGCATCATAGTCGTAGCTTGTAGTAATGAATGGACCCCCAGCAGATCGTCCAAAATTTGTGCCTCCATGATACTATTTTACGTACATAGTGCACATAAAACTTAGCTCTGACAGTGAGAAGTTAAAGTCTAAGAGAACATTAGATATAGTGACCTAAGAAGTCTACCATATAGTAATTGAATAACGATCCTCCTTTTTGGATGAATCGAGCCAGACTATATCAAATAAATTCAATGAATATTCAATGAATATTCAGATTTATAAATAAATTCATTAATTGTGTGTTTCATCCAGAATATTCATAAACTATGTACCAGGGATTTGCTTTTTGTGGACTTTTGTGCTACATATTATACAACTGCTCCTCCATCTATCAAACAGTATAATTTAAATAGAAGAATGTAAAATTAAAGAAATGAATACTTGAGGAATGAATTAGTTGTGAAAGAACCCTGCAAGCTGCCGTGGTTAAATTGGTCATAATGTCCAACTGATGGACAACATTTTTTCCTGGAAAGAGGGGTTTTTCGGTCAAGATTTCAGCAAATATGCAGCCAATGCTCCAGATGTCTATTGCACGTGTGTACTGTATATAGCAACAACGTAGCTAAATTAAGTTCACTCCAATAGGTTTCAGACCATCTGCACTCTGCTACTATATTGCATCAGATTTGGTAGTGTGAGGAACAATTGAAGCAAAGTAATTTAGAATGGTCAAATTGATAATTAGTAGTTTAGTACATTCAAGGCTTATAAGGAATAACTAATTCAGGCACACAGCAAGCAGCGACCAAATAACAACTAGTAAAAGGAATCTTTGGAAGTGCTTAATATTCCCACACCACCAGAATCAGAGATAGTAATAATCTCGGGCTCTTCTAAATCTGAGGGAAGTATTGAAAAAGGATTTTGACCTTGTCCAATAGGATAAAGTTCCAGAGCATCCAAATACCTCTCGGTCGCCACAAATCTACAACAAAACAAACACTTATCAAACATTATACTCATTCACATAAAACACACACATAGTCTATCAACAATAAACAAGAACCCTTCTGAACTAATTTTCAAAACAAAACCTGAGAGGGAGAGAGAGAGAGAGAGAGATTGAGGGAGAGAAGGAGAGAGAGACCACAAACCCCATCTTACCCTCCATCTCCTTAACCTTCCTCTCCGACTTCTTCAAAAGTGCTTCCAACTCATTTTTGACAATCTTCAACTCCGCTCTCTTCTTATTCGACCTTTCTAACACCGCCTCTAAATCATCAACCAAACTCTGCAAATCCCTAATCTTCACATCCCTCTCCTCAATTGACCGGTGAGGTGTTTGAGGCAATTGATTATATAAGTAATTAATTGAGGGGTTTAATACAAAAAGAAGAAGAATTATATAAGAAAATTGAATAAAAAAAGAAAAAAGGCTAAGAGGTTGAAACTAGAGAATTGACGAGCTGGGTTAGTGAAATGAGAGAGGGATAGAAAAGAGGGGCGGCTGATCTAGGTTATTGAAAAGAGAGAGATGGAAAAGGGGGGAAATGAAATGTTGACAAAGGGGGAAAATATTAACAAGAGGGAAATGAATTAGAGGAGGGAAATGAAATATTGATCAATTTTTTTACTAGCCCATGAAAAAATTAATTCAAATAGATAAATTTCATATAAGATAAATTTGAAAATTTTGTAATTTTTAATTATTTTAATTAATTACTATTAATAATGACTATCGAACCGAACGAATGTTAATAAACACTCATTTTATTGTTCAAAAAAATAATCAAATAATAAAAAAAGTAGGGTTGTACGAGATTTAAACAAAAATGTAGTAAAAGTGCTACTTCCTGTAATGGGATATGATCCAGATTCACTGAATTATTTTTTTGAAAGATTTCTTCGACGATCGAAATGTACGAATGTTAATAAAAACTCATTTTAGTGCTGGAAAAAAATAATTAAAAAATAAAAAAGTCGGTTTATACGAGATTTTAACAAAAATATAGTAAAAGTGCTAATTTCTATAACAGGACAAGATCCAGATTCACTGAATAATTTTTTTGAAAGATTTCTTCGACAATCGAACCGTACGAATGTTAATAAACACTCATTTTAGTTTTGGGAAAAAATAATCGAAAAATAAAAAAGTTAGGTTATACGAGATTTTAACAAAAATGTAGTAAAAGTGCTGTTTTCTATAATGGGACTCGATCCAGATTCACTGAATAATTTTTTGAAAGATTTCTTCGACGATTGAACCGTACGAATATTAATAAACCCTCATTTTAGTGTTGAGAAAAAATAATTAAAAAATAAAAAGGTTGGTTTGTACGAGATTTTAACAAAAATGTAGTAAAAATGTTACTTCCTATAACGGGACACGATCCAGATACACTGAATAATTTTTTTGAATGATTTCTTTGACGTTCGAACCGTATGAATGTTAATAAACCCTCATTTTAGTGTTGGGAAAAAATAATCAAAAAATAAAAAGGTCGGCTTGTACGAGATTTTAACAAAAAAGTTGTAAAAATGTTGCTTCATGTAACGGGACACGATCCAGATTCACTGAATAATTTTTTTGAAAGATTTCTTCGACGATCGAACCGTACGAATGTTAATAAACATCCATTTTAGTGATGGAAAAAAATAATCAAAAATTAAAAAGGTCGTGTTGTACGAGATTTTAGCAAAAATATAGTAAAAGTGTTGCTTCCTATAACGAGTCACGATCCAGATTCACTGAATAATTTTTTTGAAAGATTTCTTTGACGATCGAACAGTATGAATGTTAATAAACACTCATTTTATTACTGGAAAAAAATAATCGAAAAATAAAAAGGTCGGGTTGCACGAGATTTAAGCAAAAATATAGTAAAAGTGTTGCTTTCTATAACGGGACACGATCCAAATTCACTGAATAATTTTTTTGAATGATTTCTTCGACAATCGAGCCGTATGAATGTTAATAAACACTGATTTTAGTGTTGGAAAAAAATAATCGAAAAATAAAAAAGTCAGGTTATACGAGATTTTAACAAAAATGTAGTAAAAATGTTACTTCATATAACGGGACACGATCCAGATTCACTGAATAATTTTTTTGAATGATTTCTTTGACGATCAAACCGTATGAATGTTAATAAACCCTCATTTTAGTGTTAGGAAAAAATAATCAAAAAATAAAAAGGTCGGCTTGTACTAAATTTTAACAAAAAAGTTGTAAAAGTGTTGCTTCATGTAACGGGACACGATCCAGATTCACTGAATAATTTTTTTGAAAGATCGAACCGTACGAATGTTAATATACACCCATTTTAGTGCTGTAAAAAAATAATAGAAAAATAAAAAGGTTGGGTTGTACGAGATTTTAGCAAGAATATAGTAAAAGTGTTGCTTCCTATAACGAGACACGATCCAGATTCACTGAATAATTTTTTTGAATGATTTCTACGACGATCGAACCGTACGAATGTTAATAAACACTCATTTTATTGCTGGAAAAAAATAATCAAAAAATAAAAAGGTCGAGTTGTACCAGATTTAAGCAAAAATATAGTAAAAGTGTTGTTTCCTATAACGGGACACGATCCAGATTCACTGAATAATTTTTTTGAATGATTTCTTCGACGATCGAACCGTACGAATGTTAATAAACACTCATTTTAGTGGTGGAAAAAAATAATCAAAAAATAAAAAGATCGGGTTGTACGAGATTTTAACAAAGATGTAGTAAAAGTGATGCTTAAATTCCGGTCACGATCCACATTCACTGAATAATTTTTTGTAAATGATTTCTTCAACGATCGAACCGTATGAATGTTAATAAACACTCATTTTAGTGTTGGGAAAAAATAATTAAAAAATAAGAAGATTGGGTTGTACGAGATTTTAACAAAAACGTAGTAAAACACGCAAACTGTATTGTTTAACGATTTAAAAGTGTAACACACTACACAACGGTTTTTATGAAAAAACTGTTGTTGTGCTTCACTATCGCACAACATTTTTTTTATCAGAAAGCCGTTGTCTGAATGTTTTAAAATTTCCCACCAAATCCAATTAAAAAATTTCATTATTTCCCACCAAATTCAATTCAAATTATTTCATTATTTCCCTCCAAAAATTTCATTATTTCCCACCCAATTCAATTCAATTTTTTCGGTAGTTCAGATAACAGTTTCGTAAAACCATTGTCTGTAAGCTTTCCTTTTCACAATGGTATGTAAGACCCGTTGTTTAAGTTTATTCAGACAATGGTTATAATAAACAGTTGTTTGAATTACACAACGTAAAGACCAAAACCGTTGTCTCAGGCTACTATTATTTAGTTTATTAACAACGGTTTTGAAGTGTTGTGTTAAAGATGTAAGACAACATTGCAATTTAAGAACTGTTGTCTTACTAAATTGGAGGACTCCACATAGACAACAGTTTGCAAAAACATGGATAATAGTTGTCTGTTCAGCGTCTCACACAACAATTTTTTGTGAACGGTCAATCCACCGTTTTATAAAATTTTGGGACAACGGTTTTTTTTTAACCATTGTGTTTTAGGCATTGTATGATCGTGTTTTTCTTGTAATGTATTGTGTGTGTATATTGTTTTTTAACATAAAACTATATTTTTTTAAAAAAAGTGATAATTGTTAAGTAACTAATCGCTTAAAAGGAAGGCATTAGTCTTATATTAATATTCTAACATTCCTCCTCATTCACTCTTATATTAATATTCTAACATTCCTCCTCATTCAAAAATTAAGATTTTATATTAATATTAATCGAAGAATGAATCAAAAATGCCCATATTTCGAGACGTATTTTACCTTTTTGTGTCCATAATAGTAAACCTTGGTTCTAATGCCACTAGTAATTAAAATGAAGATTCTATGCGAGTTATTCAACAAATTCGATTGCTGGCCACTAAATTTTGTACCTAGCGAAGCCCTAGTTAGCTTGTCGGATGATCTGGTCTCTCCAACTCAACTTCTATTTCACAAGCAAACACTGTAGGTTAATCAAGAGTTAAAGCCTAATTTGAATCTTATAAATACCCTCCCCCTTGTCTCCCATAAAGAAGGTGAGGAATCTATATATCTTGCCAACATCCAAGGAAAAAATTTGGTTTTCCCATGCAAAAAGATCGAGCTAGCTGGCATTTATATTTATTTATTATAAATGTCGATATCCAGCGGGGGAAAACTCACTTCTCCATGCCTAAAGAGTTTGTTACTTTCCTCGAGCAACATAAAAATGAATTATGTCGTCTTTTCTTTTTGCAAACTGAACGGTTTTACCTATAGCTTGGCAATTTATAAATATTCTGTAGTTGACCATATAGAATCTATTCATGTTGTGCCCACATGCTTATTGGGTATGGGAAAGGAAACTCAAAACATGGACATAACAGGAATGGACTCAACTTTTTAGGTCAACCGGCAGGTAACTTTACACACGGTAGTATAAGCCTGCGAAGGGGGCTATGTTATGTGGTAAATTCCTGCGATAATAGGATGAGTCCATGGTACTAAATGGGCATTCACTGATCTGCATGAACTCTAGGAAATTAAGTCTGTTGTGCGATGGTACATTTTACTGGCAGTGGTCCCTTTCGATTTCCATATCTAGGGACTAGGGTTTTTCTCGTTGTCATCAACAAAGGATATTCTCCATGTTTGTTTGTGCAAATATGAGCTAGCTGATGGCCTTGCAGTCGTTGCAGGTTAATTTAGAAGGGTTCTACTGTAATTAAGGGGATGTTTGGGAAACTTTTTTCCAGAATAAGTCAACTTATTTTAAGATAAAGTTAGAGATTACTAACTTTACAATTTATTTTTCAATTTATTTTTGCAACTTATTAAATCTCAAACATACATTAAATACTTGTATAAAAAAATATCAAAATACAAAATTTTTACCCGAAAATAAGTCTATAAACCCTTTAAAAAAGCTGAGCCAAACAGTAACTAAGTCTTGAACAGAGTTATGTATGAGGCGGAAAATTATGCAAAACAAATCTAGTGATTATTGCAGCAAGTTACCATAAATCTTAGAATGTTAGTAGAAGATTAAATATCAAGCAGTGCACTTCCAAAGCTTGTCATTTTGCCAAAAAGATTAAATGTACAATTACAATATATATAGATTCATTCTAATATATATATATATATATATATAGAAAAAAGTTCTATGGAGTACTCATTTAATTGGAGTACTTGGAGTACGTATACCTTCTGCATTCAAAATATTTTAAAATTTATTATTTTGCAAACCTTGTTATATGAATATCATAATTTCATTGATAATCTTGAAAATCAAGTATGTTTTGAAATATGTTCATCTTGAAAATCCTTTATGTTTTGCAATCAAAACATATATGTTTTGCAACCCAAATGTGTTCGCATAACAATTCGTTGTGCAATATTTTATTAGCAAAACATACAAAATTTACAAGATTTTCAATGAAATAGTGATATTCATGTAATAAGCTTTGCAAAATAATGAAGTCTGCAAAATTTTGAATGCAAAATGTATATGTACTCCAATTAAATGAGTACTCCATAGAACTTTACTCATAATATATAATATAATTACTATATAATTATAATAAATTTTGTAATTATTAATAATTATTTTTAATATATATATATATATATATATATATATATATGGGCTAAAAATAAGTCCTAGAGACACAATTAATGTTGCATTAATTAGACCTAGCTTGGTCCAGATATGAAGCCGATTAATGAGGCCCAAAACCGTAACTAAATATTAATTTCGTAATTAATATTGAGGGTGGCTAACAGCTCAGCAATAAGAGTCAGATAAGGAAATAATATCTTTATGAGTAGCCTCCAAGGCACCAAATTCAACATGGAAACAAATTCCTACAAGGCAGGAGTCTAGAACCTTCCTCAAGGCGGTGGTGTCCATCAAGTCTCCAAACCCTACTCAAACTCCAAGGCTTCTCAGCCTATATAAGGGCCTGACCCCTCATTCTCAAAACTACATTTTTTGGCTTTATTCTTAATAACGAGATACGTAGGCATTCTGTGAGGACCGATCAGTCTCGAGCGCAGAAACAGCCATTAAAGCTCGAAGCTCTCCAACCCTAGCATTAAATACAAATCGATAACTTAGTTTTTATTCCACAACATTTGGCGCCGTCTGTCGGAAGACAACATCAACCATGGTTAAAACACGAAGAACAACAACCGAGGTTGCCCCTGTCACCTCCGTTCCACCAGTGGTCACCTCCGCCCCGCTCGTCATCACGAAACCAGGGTCCGTACCCCCCATTAACGGAGACGACCAGTCAACCTCAAGTTTCTCAACCTACAGGGACGACTCCCCATGGTGAGAGAACTCTACCAGTAGTCGTCTACCCAGGGCATGCAATCAACTTCAGATGGTGGTCTCTCCCCTGTCCTGTCGACCACCGCTCCCGGGAGTTCAGATCTCTACCAGCGTGCTCCCTACAAACACCAATTCGACGTACGGGTTGCCTAGCTATCCCCTAAATCGAAGGGATCCTGCACTAAGCAGCCACACCTTGCAGATCCAAGAACCATATCAACCCCCTTACATCAGAGGTTTGGCCCCTCCTGGACAAGGATATTATGATTACTCCGGGGCCTACACTGATGATTCGTCGTCTGAGGATGACGACCGCAATAAAGCCCCGAGGAGGCGACGTGCAAGCAAGGAGCCTGTGAGAAGGAGAACTCAAAGAATGCATGACGGACCCCGTCTAACAGTTGCTGAGAAAATCAAGGCTCATGAGGCTGAGATCCAAAATCTGAAAGACGATATGGCAAGAGAGCAAGCAAGATAAAATCAGAATCGACCTCCTCCAACTTCAGGAGGGATTACCTTTGTCGATCTTGAGAGGTCCTCAAGGAGACAAAGAAGGGCGGATGCCCCAATAGGAGGAGCTACAAGGGCAGAGGTCCCTAGGGGTGATCCCAAAGATTTGATGCCTCTTGGTGATCCTGATGATCCCACACCCCCGTTTACCGAGGAGGTGATGAACGCTCATGTCTCTAGGAAGTTTAAGATGCCTACTATTAAGGCATAAGATGGAACAGGCGATCCTGCAAATCATTTGAGAACGTTTTCGAATGCACTATTGCTACAGCCCGCTAGTGATGCTCTAAAGTGTAGGGCATTTCCCCAAACCCTGTCGGGTTTGGCTCAAAGATGGTATAACTGATTGCCTGCAAACTCGATTGGCTCTTTCAGGGAATTGAGCACGGCTTTTATTAACCAATTTGTTAGTGGGAAAGCCCATGAAAAAAACTCTGCATATCTTATGCAAGTGAAACTAAGAAAGAATGAAAACCTAAGAGACTATCTCAAATGCTTCACCAATGAAACTTTGGATGTCCCTGATCTGGAAAATAAGGTAGCTTTAATATCCTGGGAAAATGGAACAATGAATACCTTCTTTCAGATGTCGTTGGCAAAGCATCCACATGAGAGCATGACTGAGCTCCAAAGAAGGGCAAGTAAGTATATCAAGGCGGAAGAAAGCATGAGGAATGCCGAGGCCTCCCCCTTACGAGGAGGAAACGGGAACTCCAAGAAGTGGAAACAAGAGCAAAAGTATGACGCTAGGGATAAGTATCCCCGGACTAGCAAGGACTCTGACTCTACCCCTAAGAAAAGTCTGGGACCGAGATTTTCTGAGTATGCAAGGTTGAATGCTCCCAAGAGTCAAATCTTGTTGGATATCGAGAAGGATAAGGATTTCAGATGGCCGAAGACACTAAGGGGTGATCCCGCAAAGAGAAACAAGGATCACTGTAGGTTCCACAAGGATGTGGGACATGACACTAATGATTGTCGGCAATTCAAGGACGAGATTGAATTCTTGATCTGAAGAGGGAAGTTAAGCAAGTTCACGAAAGGTGAAGATCGTGGAAATTAAAGAAGGGATTATGACAGGAGGGACAATGATCGTAGGGATAATGATCTCGATCGCAACGCACAGCCCCGAGGGCCAGTTATCAATATGATCTGGGGAGGCCCGACAGCGGTCGACACGACAAAGAACTCTCGAAAGGCTTACGCTAGAGAAGTGATGCACATCGTGGGAGAGGCCCCGAAGCGTGCAAAGATTGAGGTAGCTATTGGTTTTGATGATTCAGACTTGGAAGGGGTGAAGTTCCCCCATGACGACCCGCTGGTCATAACTCCTGTGATTGAAAATTCAGAGGTGAAGCGAGTCTTGATAGACAATGGAGCTTCTGTCGATATTCTATTTCATGATGCGTTTGTAAAGATGGGGTATAATGATTCTCAGTTAACCCCCACCAACTTGCCTATCTATGGATTTAGTGGAGTTGAATCCAAAGTTGAAGGAACTATTCAGTTGCCCGTGACTATTGGACAGGAGCCCAAAGAGGCCACTCAGATGTTGAATTTTCTAGTGATTAAGGCAGATTCCACGTATGATGCTATCCTTGGAAGGACCGGACTTCATGCATACAAGGCTATTGCCTCAACTTATCACATGAAGGTCAAGTTCCCAACCAGGAATGGTGTTGGAGAACAAAAAGGTGATCAGGAGATGGCAAGAAGTTGTTATGTAGCTGCGCTAAGGGCTGATGGAGTCGGGGGACATGTCCTTCCGATTGAAGACATGGATGTCTGTGGAGATGATGAACACCGAGGGAAGCCAGCAGAGAATCTGGTCCCTATCCCTCTAGAGCTAGGAGATCCTGAAAAGGTGACATATATTAGAGTCTCTTTGAAGGAACCCTTGAATGGCCGATTGATAACATTCTTACAAGAGAATAGCGACGTGTTTGCTTGGACGACAGCTGACATGCCCGGGATTGATCCCCAACTCATAACTCACAAGTTGAATGTCGATCCTAAGTGGAAGACAATAAAACAGAAGAAGAGGAACTTCACTCCTAACAGGTAAGAGGCCATTAAGTAAGAAGTGGATAAGCTTTTGGAAGCTGGTTTTATTGAGGAGATTCAGTTCCCTGAATGTTTAGCTAACCCGGTGATGGTCAAGAAAGAAAATGGAAAGTGGAGGATGTGAATAGACTTCACTGACTTGAATGATGCATGTCCTAAGGATTGTTTCCCTCTACCAAGGATTTTCACGCCGATAGATGCCATAGCTGGGCATGAGCTGTTGAGCTTCATGGATGGGTTCAGTGGCTACAACCAGATTAAGATGCACAAGGATGACATCCCAAAGGTATCCTTCATAACCGATTTTGGTGTTTTCTGTTATCTTGTCATGGCTTTTGGACTAAAGAATGCAGGAGCCACCTATCAACGATTGGTGAATAAGATATTTGCCCATTTGATTGGGAAAACCATGGAGGTCTATGTTGATGACATGCTAGTCAAGAGCCTAATCAAGGCAAACCATATTGAGTACCTCAGAGAGGCATTTGAAGTGCTGAGGCACCACAAGATAATGTTGAATCCAGCCAAGTGTGCCTTTGGTGTTGGATCAGGAAAATTTCTGGGTCTAATGGTTTCAAAGCTAGGCATAGAAGCCAACCCCGATAAGATCAAGGTGATTCTGGATATGGAGCCACCACGCTCTATAAGAGATGTGCAGAAGTTGACCGGCCGAGTTGCAGCCTTAGGGAGATTCATCTGCAAATCTGGTGATAAATGCTTGCCTTTATTTCAAGCATTAAAGAAGGTGAAAAACTTTGAGTGGATACCTGAAAGCCAAGAGACCTTTGAGCAATTAAAGAAATATATGACTGAAGCCCCGTAGTTGGCCAAACCTAGTCCCGGAGAGACACTTTATCTATACCTGGCGGTATCTGAACAAGCATTGAGTGCCGTCCTCATCCGAGAAGAAAGAAAGGTTCAGAAACCTATCTACTACGTGAGCAAGGTGTTGCATGGAGCTGAGTTGAATTACTCTCCCATCGAGGAATTTGCTTTGGCATTGGTAACAGCCTCGAGGAAGCTACGACCGTACTTCTAGCCACATAAGATTGAAGCCCTAATGGACCAGCAGCTAAGAAACATATTGCACAGCCCGAAGGCCAGTGGAAGGCTGATTAAGTGGGCAATCGAACTCGGAGAATTTAACATCACATACAAGCTTCGGACAACCATCAAGGCTCAGGCATTGGCTGACTTCGTGGTTGAATGTACCATTAGTAACCAAGAAGTCGGGGGGCAGGAGATAGTACCCAACCCTGGAGGTGAGGATAAAGATGAAGAGCTTGTACCTGATCAGAAGGAATATTGGGTGCTCTATTTTGATGGAGCATCAAAAATAAAATCTAGTGGTGCAGGTTTAGTCTTGCAAAGCCCCGATGGGTTCACAGTCGAATATGCTTTGAAGTTGGATTTTCCGACAACCAACAACGAAGCTGAGTATGAAGCCTTGATAGCCGTATTAGGCTTGGCCAGAATATTGAGGGTCAAGAACCTCAAAGTTTGCGGAGATTCAAGAGTGGTAGTCTCGCAAGTAAATGGTGAATTCGAAGCCAAGGATAAAACTATGGCGAAGTATTTGAGAGTTGTGAAAGCAGTAATGACTCAATTTGATGAGTGCTATGTGGAGCACATTTCGAGGGAGGAGAACGTTAAGGCCGATGCCCTATCAAAGTTTGCCTCTGCTGAGATAGAGAATTATGCAGGAAGTGTTTACTTCCAGGTCTTGAAGACCCCAACCATCAACTCGAAATTGGTGGCACCGATTAAAATAGGGAGCTGTTGGATTGATCCTATCAAAGCTCACTTGGAAACTTGATGGCTCCCTGACAATGCCTTGGAGGCACGGAAGCTGTCAGTGAGAGCATTGAGATATGCCTTGATTGAAGGCATCCTTTATAAAAGGTCTTTTGTCATCCCGTACTTAAAGTGCTTGAGGCCCCAAGAGGCAAAAGAAGCACTAGAGGAAGTTCATGAAAGGATATGTGGGCAGCACTTGTGGGGCAGAGCCCTAGCTCATAAGATCACTCGCTTGGGATTCTATTGGCCGGAGATGTTGGCCGACGCACAGAACTATGTCAAGAAGTGTGATAGATGTAGAAGCACGCCCCAGTTGTAAGGCAACCGTCGGAGATGTTAACATGGATTAACTCTCCTATTCCATTCGCAATGTGAGGAATGGACATACTTGGCCCTTTCCCTGTAGCTTCAGCACAAAGGAAGTTCCTGATAGTGGTCATTGACTACTTCACCAAGTGGATTGAGGCTAAGCCCTTAGCCAAGATAACCACCAAGAAAGTTGCTTAGATCTTTTGGGAAAGCATAAGCTGCAGATATGGCATCCCACGAATCCTTGTGACGGATAATGGGCGACAGTTCAATAATGAAGAGTTTAGAAAGTATTGTGATGAGAATGCTATCGAGCTTCGTTTTACTTTAGTAGCTCACCCTCAAGCTAATGGACAAGCAGAGGTAGCAAACCGGATTATCCTTGATGGACTGAAAAAGATGGTCGAACGCTCGAGAAACACTTGGGTGGATGGGTTGCTGCCCATACTCTAGGCATATCGCACCACCTGTAAAGTTACAATCGGAGCAACCCCGTTCTTGCTGGCTTACGGAGCCGAGGCAGTTGTGCCCTTAGAGATTGTGCATGCATCGCCTCGGGTGGAGGCGTATGAACCAGAAACTAATGAAGAAGGCATGAGGCTCGCCATCAATCTAATTGATGAGGTTAGGGATGAAGCAAATGCTAGAAATGTAGAGCATCAGAAGAGAGCATCTTTCCACTACAACCAAAGGGTTAGGGAGAGGTTCTTCAGACAAGACGACCTTGTTTTCAGGAAGGTAGAGGCCTCTGGAGTCGGCCAGAAAGGGAAGCTAGCCCCAAATTGAGAAAGGCCGTATCTAGTTAGGAAGACACTAGGACGAGGATCCTACAAGTTGGAGACCTTGGACGGAAACGAGGTGCCTCGTACTTGGCATGCCTTGAATCTGAAGGTCTATTATGTTTAAGCTGTCCTTGTAAGGACTTATCTTTCTATCTATCTATTATGAGAAGTAGAAATAAGGTTCGATGAAACTATTCCAGGGCTTATTGCCCCGAGTAGGACAGTAGTAATCTATGTAAGGGTTGAACCCATTCCGAATTATTAATGCAAGTTTGTTTTCCATTCTATGATTCTGTGATTTTAATTATGTACCAAGCATGTAACACCCCCAAATCCGGGGTCCGGGATCGGGTTGTCACGGTCTTACATCCATTCATAATACTTGACTTGAGTCCACAATAAATAAATCACATGCTGTGACCCCACAATAATTTCCACTCACACACACAACAGTTATAGTCCCAGAGATGAAATTGAAATAAGTCTTACATTAAAGGGTTACGAATATAAGTTATTACCAGCCAAAAGGATAACATCATAAGTTTAAAGTTCTTGCCGTTGATTAACATTATTGATACATATAATTAAACTGGAAGCAAAAGCTGACTATCTGTGCTACCTCAGCAATGGCAGCAACAATATCAGCGGGGAGTCCGGTGGGACGGGTAACCTGCTTGCGCCGAGTGCGCCTTACGCGGGCCATGAGACCTAGCTGTTGTTGTGACATAATAAATAAGCAAGGGTGAGCAATAGCCCACCAACAATATATAACTGTGCAGTAATATATAAGACAGTTCAAAGATATGTTTCGAAATCATATGCCATGCATTTGCGAAAATAGTGCCAGTTTAATATAAAGGATGAAGTTACAAGGTAACTCAACAGATATATATTTCGTAGAAGCATATGCTATGCCAAAATAAGCAGGATAGCATCATTTTTATAAAAGATAGGAACTTGCAAGAAAGATATTGCTATTCCAGTTTGAAATACTTTTCAACTCTGCCAACCATGATGATGTTGCAGACAATTTCCAACATTGAGTGATGAACTAATACTGGAGTTTGACGCGCCAGGAGACATAGCATTTACACGATGATCAGTCGCATGTTATGCTCCCCACCTCTTGTTTACTACATGTAGAAGGAAGCACCGACGGATTTACTTGTCTACCACCCTCTGGAACCCCCTCGGCCAACGGTTGGGCCATTTGCTGGACCGGCGCCACTGGGTCACTTACGCATCTCCTAGTTCATTTCACATCCATAACTTGAAACGTAAAGTTCGTCTCCCTTTCCCCAAGTATAATACTTGTTGATAAGACTCCACAAAGTAATCGTATCTAATTGGAAAGGAAAATTCACCAATATTTCCCAAGCCGCTGCTTGTTAATGGATACCAACTTGTTCCAACATTCTTACCCCTCGAATAATGAGTGGGTATACACAATTCCATGAATAATAGCAACCAAGTTGCGAACGAAATGAATAATTTATGACCGGGCAGTCACAAGATAAATAACATTCTTCAAGTCAGGTTCCCTTATATTCAAATCGAAGGAAGAATGGAATTACTGAGAACCTTCCTTGATAATATTATAATAATAATAAGACTTTGGAATAATTCATATAATATTCGAAGGTCGATGATACTATGCGAATGAAGTAAATCATTTTTGAAACGAGTTATAAGAATTAAATAAATATTCCAAGAATATTTATTAGTCGCAGACATTGAAAAAGGGTTGCTTGGAATAATCTTTGAGTAAATACTCTGAATAATATTCATTGAACAAATAATGAATATTCAAATTAATAATAATATTTGTTGATGAAATAATCCTCAAACGGATAATTGAAATAATATTCATTGAATCAATAATGAATATTATATTTAAGAATGATACTTATTGATGAAATAATGATCAACTGAATAATTGAGACAATATTCATTGAACAACTAATGAATATTCACTTAATAATATTTATAGAAGAATTGATTATCGAATGAATATTTGAAATAATATTTATCGAATGTCTGGAGTTCGAATCAACGTTCAACTAATATTTATAAAATAAATAGGGATTGAATGAATATTCGGAATAATATTCATTTAAATAAATAAGGCCCGACTGAATATTAAAATAATATTCATTAAATAAATAAACTCGAACGAATATTCAAAATAATATTTATCGAAGAAATAAGAATGAACATTCCCTAAGTAATTAACTTAGCTGAGAGTTCGAAATAATATTCGAATATTAAATCGAACTTAGATGATTATTAAAGATAATGTTCATCGAGTAAATAAATATCTGATGATTAATCCGAATAATACTTAAATAATAACTGGAAAATATTTACTTAAATATTTTTCTCCGAGAATAATATTAATATATCAAGAAATAACGACTCCCGGTCTATAACCAAAGAATGAGATTCAACTACCCTTCGCTTAAGGGTTTTAGAAATTTCCGGCTTATAACTGATATAATAGCTCATAAGCCAACAACAATTCAGGGAACAAGTATAACAATATGACTTTAAAAGTAGGCATGCATGCTATGGCATATGTAATGTAACAAAAAAAAAAACATATTTATATTCACAACAACAGCCTTAAAGAAGGATTTGAAACTTGCCTGGAAAGCGAGTGCGGGTAAGGGTGGTGGTAGCGTGTCCCGGGTCAGCCTGACGATCTATAAATAGCCAAGGCATTCGGGATTAATCACTTAGCACTTTACAAGATTAAATATAGACTTCACTTAAGTCGAAACACGTTTTCGAATTATCTCGTTATACACCTCTTAGTGTAACTCTTTTTATCACCGATGCGGTTCGACATACGTTCGCTATTATGACCCGTCATTGTACCCACACTTAATACGTACTTAAGCCATGTAAGTTTTAATATCGATCATTTACGAATCAAGATTGTACTACGAGTTTTATCGTCCGTTTTCTAAGTTATTAACCAAGGTCATAATCAAGCATGCTTCTAGGGGTTCGTTCGCGTTTAACCTTGATTCGAACATTTTTATAAAATCGTAAAACGATCCTTTTAACGCAAGGTTTTCTCTCACACCTTCCTTATCATCTCTAGTATTTAATTACGATGGTTCGCTACTGCATTACCGAATTTATACAGGTTCAATTCTGATTACGAACTGGTGCTCTCATTTACGAACCACTTATCTTAATTCGACCATAACTCCTAAACCGTATATCCATTTCACTCGATCTTTATATCAAAACGAAGCTCGTAACATGAACTAACTAAACATAGCAAAATCCGGGACTGGACAGTAAGGTAATGCTACTGCTATTCACGGTTTCTTAAGGTTAACGACAATCGGGCATTACGACGGCTATGTTTACATGATTTCCAAATTTCAAACCATTCAATGATCATGGTTTACACTCCAAACAACACATACATGATGTCTTTCCGTTCATCTAAACTAATTTAACATTTAACAAATCCCAATCATAATCTTAAGGTCCTAAACATGCATTAAATCCATATAACTCATCTAAAATACCAAAACTTAAACTAAGAGCTAGGTTTTCAAGAGTGGTATACCTTCCTTGGTGTATGTATGAACTTATCAAGCCTTGTTTAGCCCTTATCTAGCCTTAGTATAGCTTGGATGATCAAAAGAAATCAAGAAATAAAAGTTAGTTTCATGAAACCACTATTCATCATCACTTTGATGATTTATTTGAAAATGGAAAAAGATGAATTTGGAGCTGAAATTTTTAGGGGATCTAAACTATGATATGAAGTACTCACCATAAAAATTTCAAGATCAAATGATGGTGGGAACCCCCCTTTTTAGCTTAAACCGTGAGCAGCAGAATGGAGAGGAAATGAGAGAGAGTTTTGTGTTTTTTTGATGTGTAAAATGGCTTAATGCATGTATCTTTATGTATATACTTGGATGCATCTCTTCTTTTTGTGTTGTCAACCATCTATTGGTCCACTTGTAGCCTTCTTATTGAACCAAGTGTTGGCACTACCACAAACAACTCCATTTTTGCAAGAATGCAATTACACCACTCATCTTGTAGTTGACTTATAAGGATGATACTTTGGTTTCTCCTTTTCCCACCAATTGCACTTGTTGGTCTCTTGGTTATTTATTCGTTCCTTTGTCCGGGTATTACTCAATTTCCTTGTTCATTCAGAGGAATATCTCAAGGATATCTAGTTATGGATTTACTGGAAACTTTCTTGATAACTTTACTAATATTCTCAATACTCATTTGTAACCTTTGTATTTAAATCCCTTAAATCTCAATATTAAATTCTTAAATCCTTTAAGGTCTCGGGAAATCTCAGAGAAAATAAAAGTGCTATTTTTCTGATTCCGATATCATTTACATACACTTATTTCATCCACTAATTATTAATACGAACTCGGAAATCCATTCAGACTGCTTCTATATAGCGTCGTCAAATAATATTCCAATTTCCACCAAAACACTATTCATAACTCATTTTTTTACTTAATTCCTATAATTAGGAAAATGAACCTGGTTTACTCTCGGGTGTTCCTTAACCTTTTTACGGAACCGCTGGACTAATAACAGATATTGATTTGGATGACACAAGAATAATCTCTCTTGGAATAATATAACTTATAACCCTAGAAGATAGATCATTCTTATCTATGCTATCAACCAGAAGCATTCTTCATGACATATAAATATTTGAATTTAAATCCATCCCATTCATTTAATAGACATTCGTTACATTGCAGTCATAACCACTATTCATTACATAATAAAAAGTTTTAATTCTATAAAAAATCTGGGTTCTTACAAAGCACCTATTGAGTGTAAGTCTAGAATGACCAAGTACCGAAAATAAATGAACATACGAATAAGGGAAACAAGTGCATAAATAAGAAATGCCCCGAAGGGCCAAGGTTTAGAGTTAAGTTACAAACGTAGTCGAATAAAACTTAAGTCCTAAAGGACCTTGAATGAAAGTAAAACAAAGCCATATGTTGCTAACAAGGCCATGCAAGGCCCTTGATGAGAATCATCTATTCTTCGGAAGACTCCTTCACCACCTCTTCTCCCTATTCCTCTTCATCAGAATCATCGTCATCAGAACCATCCTCTTCGGAGCTACTATTTTCTTCGGCCGACACTATTGGCTTTTCTTTCGCCTTCTCCATCTCTTCTTCCTCCTCATTAGAAGTCTCAGTCGTGTCGCTATGCTCGTTCCGCATCCCTTTACCTGGAAGAGGCTGCCTAATAACCGCTTCCCTTTTTCCATATGGCGTGGGCTTCTTCCCACGAGAACTCGAGGAAGTCGAATCAGAGCTAACAACACGGGCTGCTCTCTTTAGGCCAGAGCCCGAACGTCGACGGCCACCTCCAGAGCCAGAACCCGATGTCTGAGGAACAGTTTTAGCCCCAGAGCCGGAAGCATAATCAACATGGTTTCCCCGCTAGCAGCCCAGTTATGGCAAGGAAAGTTCGTCGGGTTGATAATAAATGGATACTTGTTGCTTACATCATTGATAGCTTTGTCCCAACCGACAGACATGTTGAAGGGGCGCATCTCATCGTCATGATCATCCATTAACTTCAGGAAAGCTTCCGACTTATGATAAACATTGATCACTTTATCAAATTCTGATGATTTCTTTTTAGCCAAGGAGGAGAGTTGTTTCTGGTAAGAATGAGCATCCACCTCAGCACGGATATCTCTGGACTCCAGGTCTCGGCTTGCCTCTTCGAATCTCTCCTTTTCTTTCCGTAAGGCTACATTCTCGTCTCTGAAAGCTCGGCCTTGATGAGCAGTAGATTGGAAGTAGGCATTGGCCTGAAGCAGAGAAGTTGTCAAGGCATTTATAATAGCTAAATGAACAAGAACACCGAATCCACTAGAAGGAGTGTTATACCTGGTACAATGCTTGAGCTCCCACGAGCTTGGATTCTTTAATCTTGTCCCCTGAAGACACCGTGAGAAGGTCCGGAGTAGTAATGGAACACTTGGACCAGTCCAAGGCCAGATCGGGACTCCCCAAGACAGAGTCTTGCTCGCAAATACCCCAAGAAGAGATGAAAGGGGTCCTAGTATTCCCGTCAGCATTCCGGGACCTTTTTTGAAAGCATCCCTCCAAAAAGTGAGGGATCCTAGGTCCAGTGGGGTTCAACAATGCCTCAGCTTTTTTCATCATCTTTTTTGTAACGATTGGCCGATTCTCAGGCCGGTTATCCAACTCCTCAGCAGCTGAAATGCAAAAAGGAAAAAATATCGAAATAAGAACAAATAGAGTTCATAAAGTACAATGAAGAAAAGTTACCCTCAATAGAGAGAAGGCTAAGGCCAGCTTCTACAAGCTTTTTCTTAGTCAGAATAGTTTTATAATGGGTGCAGCCATCATCAGCAAGCAGTCTATCTCGGTCTAGTAATTCTTGTTGATTAAGATCGCACACGAAGTATGAACTATCTTCCACGTATCCATATCTCTTCACGAAGAAGTGACCCCAGTCACCACCTTTACATTTGAGAATAACAAACTCCCTCTCCCAGAAATGGTGAGAGTCAGGGAAGGAGAAAGAGTTCACTATATGGGGAGGTCTACTTCGGTGTTGGAAGCTAATCCACCCTTTCTTGGATTCATAAGAATTTTTAGTTACAAAATGATTCTGAACATTATGGTACTCAATGGGATGTCCAACTTATGACATCTTATTATAAAAATGTTGATGAACCTCCATGAGTTGGGATACAGTTGACAAGAATGGACCTGAAGCTCCGCCAACTACCTAATGATAAAAGGATCAACCGGGAATCTCAACCCGGCCTCTAGAGCACCCTTGAGGATATAAATCTTCTCAGGGTGCCAATTGAAGGTTCTATCGGTTAGGCCTGAAAGGTGAACCTCAATTGAACTTGGGAAGATGTATGTGTTTCTGATCTTCTTAACATCAAACTCCTTCAGTTTGCAAGGACTGTGATAGGAGTCTAAGCCCGAGCTGTTGGGGAATGTCTCCTTCATGATGTTTAACAAATCTAGCAAGGATTCAAAGTGATGTTCAACATATGAAGGGGGTTTTAGTTGGTTCATACCTTTAGTGGTCCTCGCCTTGCTCCTCTTGGCCAACGCATCGGCCATGGAGACCGGGGGAGCAGGTACACGGTTTCTGTCTGACATCTTGATCTTGATCTTGAAATTCAACTTGAGTTTGGAAGCTAGAGGGCTAGAAAACTTAAGAACTTAGAAGAAATTTGAGAAGTGAAGAAGTGAAATGAAATGAAGACTACTCCTCCTCTTTTATAGAAAAGGCATGACTTGCTACACCAGGTTGAAACACAACCTGGTTCGCGTTTACAGGTCATCTATCATTTATAAATAAAAGAGGGACGAAAACTATCCACTTTAGATGGAAAGGATCGTTATAACTCGTATAATTCTGGAAAACAAGTGAAGGATATAAGTGAAAATCCGGAAAGAAGCTGAACTAGAGCAATTAGTTGAGCTTTGAAATCTAATTAAGCTTAAGAAGCTTAATGAAGGAATTAGTCCTAAACATGGGGTTAGCAATGCTAATTGAATTATCAGTAGAACCTTAAACAAAAGTCATAAATGACCATATTGTTGGTTTCTGAGTAATAAAATTCGGCATTCGAGTATTGACGTTGAGGTTTGAATATCGATGTTTTAAGACTCATATTCAAGTTAGAAGATTGGAAGCCGAGGTCCCGGGGAACGCCTAGCCAACTAAGGTCAGTCGACCGAGGCTTCGGGAAGCCCTAGCCGACTGAGGTCAGCCGACCGAGGCTCCGAGGAACCCCCTAGCCGACTGAGGCCAGCCGACCGAGGCTCCGAGAACCCCTAGCTGACCGACCTCGGCCGAAAAAGGCTCCGGGGAAGCGTCAGCCCACCGTGGGTAGCCGACCGAGGCGCCAAGGACCCCAAGCCGATAGACCTTGGCCGACCGAGGCACCACGGGCACCATAGTCGATTGAGGCACCACGAGCACCGCAATCGACCGAGAACGGCCAACCGAGGTACTCTCAGCCCGTCGGCAGATCGAGGCTGATGATCAGCCTTGATTTTTGAGTTATCACCTTGATAATCAGGGTTGATGTTGAACTTCAGTCCAGACACCTTGATAATCAGGTTTGATGTTGAACTTCAGTCCAGATGTTTTGAATGTGAAAATCAAGTCGGAGCTGAAGCTAACATCGTTTAGCGTCATTTAACACCGTTTTATGCCGTTAACATTGTTTAAACATCGTTTCAGGCTATTTAGTACCGTTTAGTATCGTTTAGCGCCGCTTAGTGCTGTTTCAAGCCATTCAACGCCGTTTAACATTGTTTAAACGTCATTTAAGGTTGATTAGTGCCGTTTAGCATCGTTTAAACATCATCGTAAATGCATCGGTCGCTCTACGCTTTACATCAAGATGGTATTCGTGAAACACTAGTGTACAAAGATAAACCCCGACCCGAGTCTCGAGAAAGGCAGTTAAAACTTCAAGGAAAACCTGATCAATTTTCCTAGAAGTTGGGGGGAAAATGATATGGGCTAAAAATAAGCCCTAGAGACACAATTAATGTTGCATTAATTAGACCCAACTTGGTCCAGATATGAAGTGTAACACCCCAGTCCCACATCGAGGAGATTTGGGACTTCGGTTCAGTTTATAAGGTAAAGTACTACTACAAATTGCACCAAGAAATCATGATCTTTTGGGTGCCTGTGGTGGGCTTGTGGACTACCCAAGTTGGCGGCATTTAGGACAGTTTACTTTGGCTTATTTCGGATTCGGAATCGGGACTCGACCCGATTTTCGAAAAAGGCTCGGGATTTGACCCGGGTTGTCACATATGGTATCAGAGCCGACTCTCGAAAGCTTGATTCGTGAAGTTGCCGGAGGTGGGGACACGAAGGCTGGTGGTATTATCCCACAATGGACAGAGATCCGGAGGTGGGGACACGAAGCCAGTCGGTATTATCCCACAATGGCTAGAGAGGAACGATCCGGACCTATGGGATATCTGTTCAGGCCTGACGAGGACGTCAGGAGTTTAATTGGGGGAGTTTGTAACACCCCAGCCCCACATCGAAAAGATTTGGGACTTCTGTTCAGTTTATAAGGTAAAGTACTACTACTAATTGCACTAACAAATCATGATCTTTTAGGGGCCTGTGGTGGGCTTGTGGACTACCCAAGTTGGCGGCATTTAGGACAGTTTACTTTGGCTTATCACTACAAGGAAAACAGGCTCAGACAACGGTTTTTGCCCGTTGTCTGATGCCCTGTTTTCCTGTTGTCTATTGAGGCGCCGTCTGATGCCTATATCAGACAACGGTACCAAAACTGTTGTGTGAGTCTTCTTCGACAACAGTCCGTATTTACTGAAACGTTGTGTGAATACTAGAAACAACAACAGTTTGCGTTTAAAAAGTATTGTACAAACTACATTACAACAATGGTCCTTAACTCAGAAACCGTTGTTCTAGGCATGTTTAGACAAGGGTTTTTTGTTTTGGTTGTGTTGTCTATTTCGTTTGCATCCAACACAACATTAATTGGTTGGGTTGCAGTATAGTTTTATAGACAATGGTCTTCTATATCTGTGATGTTGTGTTAAATACTTTCTCACAATGGTTTTATAGAAAGAAACCATTGTTGTTTCGTTAGTTAGACGATGGAATTGTTTTAAAAAGTGTTGTCTGAATATTTGTTACACAACGGTTTACTTGAACAGAAACCATTGTAGTTTTTGTTGTTAGACAATGTAAGAGTTTTATAAAGTGTTGTCTGAATATTTCGTTCACAAGGGTTTTAATTGTTAGATTCGTTGCCTGAGCTGTTTTGACACAAGTTTTTCTATTTTAGCATTTTCATTTGTGTTGTGCGAGTAACTATAATACAAGTATTTTATCTTATTGTTTACATTTGTGTGTTGTCTGAGCAACTGTAACACAAGCTTCTATTCATTTTCTTGTTGTCTAGGTTCTATTTTGACAATACTTTGGTTTTTCATAGTATTGTCTACAAGTACATTAGACAAAGGTATAATTTAAATGTGCAAACTAAACAAATTACTAAATGGCATTGTCTACAACCTTTAGAAAGAATTCCCCACCCAGTGGGTATAAATGCTAGGATACAAGAAAAAAATATCTGCAATACTCAGGTCGGTGAACTGCAAGCAGGAAAGTTATGCCTTGAACGAACCGCAAGATCAACTGGAAATTTACTGATATCTTCTGGCCGAAGGTAAAAACCTATAGAGGAAAAAAACAATGATATGACACTAAGATGTAAAAGGCCACAATATCTAGGGTTCTAGAAACTTTAAATTTATCGGACCTTGAAAATAATTAAAAGCCCCAGAAGCACAAGCCATGAGGACCCATATACCTACAAAAATATACACAATGCAACAGAATTATTAAAAAAAAATCAATAGCATTTTAATTATTATTGTTCCAGGGATTGTTAATCTAAAATATGTGATTCATACTAACACCAGAAAAAGAAACACCTGTTCGGTTCCATTAAATTCGGTTCTGGTTGATTGGAACATGATGGGGGGTGTTAACATATGATGTTTCTTTTATATTCAAAGGCCACTGACCATTCATAAGTTCCATCAAATTAACCAAGGTTTTAGTATGTTAAAATACAGAACAAGATATAAGATAGAAAAAAGCACTATTGAGGTAAGCAAAACGTATCGAAATGATTATTCAGTAATTCTAGCACCTTTAGTGATACAATTTTATCCCGGGAACTCAACATGTGCATAGAATCTCATGGTTTACTCCAGAAAAATCATGTTACTTATTATGTACCATCAATTTATTATTATTACATAGTAAACCTTGGACTTTAAAGATTAGAACCAAATTCATTTTTCAGCCATAAGCAACAGAGGAGATCAGAACAAGGTAAAAAAAGAAAGACTTTTCTGCTGATGTTTGTAAAAGGAAGAATACGGTAGGAGACCTACCCGCTAACACTTGTTAACAAAGAGGTGGATGGCGGTAGCACCACAGGAAGACTTTCTTTGTAAATTGCAACCTACAATTACATAATATCGATCAGATCAACAGAAAATATGATAAACTGGGCTTTAGCATAGTTTTCTTACCTCAACTATGCTGTCTTATATTAAGAAATACAGTTTTATAAAATATTTAAGAATAAATAGGCTTCGAGACTGCATTAAATAATATATAGTGAGAAAAGATGTACAGCAAAACGTGAAGATAAGATGCCTCGTGGATTAAACTTCACAAAGACCGTATTTCCAAGGAAGATAGATAAATTCAGAAACAACGAATATGAAGTGATCCTGCACAGGAATTGAGAAGGTTGTGGAATTGGTCACAAATGGAACCTAGAAATATTTTATTGATGAGAGTGTCGAAACTTAAAAGAGATTGAGAGTTACCTGATAAATGAAAAGCAAAGAATACGAGAACTGCGTAGGTTCAAGCTCGATCCACTCAAATAAGTCCCTAAGATGGCAACACCTGAGTTAAAGAGGAAATGTTAATGGATTAATACAACATGTAAGCAAAACAACCTGCATAGCCATCGATACAAATGTTGCAAAACTGCATCAGAAAAAACATTTCCAGAAGTTACTGCATCTGCAAGGCATCTTTGAATCAATTGTTTGAGGACACGAAATGCGGGTGCACAAGTAGTTCATCGAAACCAGACTGTTTGTCGAAATTATGGGGAGTCATGTCCTGATCCAAATAAATCACCTCCTTCCATCTCATTTACTTGGTTGCTTTTTAAAAGAGCATTGACAGCCAGATGATGGACCTGTAAACATAAGCAAAAGATAAAGAAAAAAGAAAAGGGATCATACATTCAACTTAATAACAAAACAGTAGCATAGTGGGGGTGAGGGGATACAAGTAGAAGCTTCTATACCTTAAGCTCCACCGACACTTTCCTATATGCTCCTGGATAGGTGAGGACTGGTTGATCAACCTATTCAAAAACTACCAGTTCAGTACTTATATAAAAGTAACAAAACTAAACGGTTCTAGGTAGCTGTGAATCATTTCCACAAATAAAGGTTTATTTTCAATCTAACTAAACATGGGAAAACTGACACTAACCTCGTCAGTATAACATGAATCTTCTTCGTTAGTTCCTCCAAGATCTGGATTGCCATTATCAGATATCCAAAGCACCTGAGAACAAGTCTGGCTAAGTAAACATATAATCATCTAATGACCTAGACCATGCACATGCTATACAGTGACAATTTTTTTGAAATATTTTATGTCTAAAAGGAATTCACTTTGCAGATTTTTGGACAAGGCCATGATAATTGATGAGACAGATGTTTTAAACCAAAAAAGAAACAAATGGAGACTATGTTCTGTCAATCAAGTTGAAGCAGTGAAGCTTGTTTTCCGGCTATTCCCTATCTGGATAAGTACCTTCATGTTTAATGTTGCTATCGCACAACTAGGCACAAACCGGTTACTTACATAGAACCCTTAAGAAGCAAATAGTCATTGCCGAAAGTGGTAGAATATGTGAGAAACACTACAAACTATAGAACTTACAACAGGCTTGTTTTGGATGTTGCTAGCGGGATTTGCATACTTAAGAGTGTTTAGAGTTTCTTCTGCATTGATATCAGCCGGGCTAACACAGGCTGGTGGTAGGCAAGGAACACAACAGAGCAAAATTAAGTATTAATCAGCTTTAAGCAACTTCAAGTGGAAAACGAGGGATAAATCATGTTAATGCCCTAAAGGCTAACCAAAAAAGCTACATACAAAGTCAACAACAATGCACATAGAATTATACTTTACCATTAAAACCAAGAGAATGAACAAAACTAAATCTACAAGCCCTAATTGAAACCACGAAGAGAAAGCCCCAATTGTACCCCTAATTGAAAATCAAAATAAAATAGTTAAGAAGAGCAAAATCAAACAAGCAACGAAGAACATAATCAAAATCAAAAATCGAGAGAGTGTTTACCAATTAATTAAATCGAACGAGGGAGCCCTGGTTTATTACCTGCAAAATCAAAATTAATTAAACCCTAATTTTGAAGAGAAGAGGGTAAAGAACAGAATAAAGAAGAGAAGAAAGAAGCCAAAGGAAGAGAGAATTTTGATTTGATACAGAGTGCGTGTGAGCTTTTTCAATTCAGTTTCCGGAGAGTAGAGAGAGTCGAGAGAGAGAGCGCATATGGAGGAGTGGGTAACAGGAGAAAGTGTACTCTAGTATTATTTTTGTCTGGGGGTAGCGGGATTTTACTAATTTGTTTAGGAGGGAAAAGTGCCGCCTATTTTTTACACAAAAGTTTTCATTTTTTTTAATTTTTGAATTAATTTTTCAGTTTATTACAAAAAACTCTCATAATTTAAATTTTTTTAAAAAATATCATACGCATAAAAATCAATTGGAGAGAAAGAGGAAGGTTTTGTTACCTGTTTGAGAACATGCTTCGGATTGTTAGCAACTACAAAAAATCAATTGGAGAGAATGAGATATATATATATATATATATCAATTGATATATATATATATATATATATAGATTAATTAGTAAAAGATTGAGATTGAGAGATTGAGAATGAGAGAGAGTGTGAGAGTGAGAGAGAGGTACCTGTTCGAGAGAGAGCGAGAGTGTATGAGAGAGATAAGAGAGTGTATGAGAGAGGGACTTAACTATTTTTCCCCAAAAATTATTACCCGGTCGATTTTCCCCCAAAAATTTCATTTCCCCCCTAAATATTTTACTTCCCCCCAAATATAATTTTAACAATTTTGTTAATATCTACGGTACAAATTGATTTAAATAGCTGGAAAAAAAAGACAACGGTTCCTATCCTTTGAATCTTATATTATTAATTAGTAATTAATATGTTAATTTGTTCAATATTGTGAGTGTGATTATATCGTGGTTTATAAATCGATCGATAACAAGAACTATATTATATATATATATAGCACTCTATTAATACGTGGTACTATTTATTTGCAAAGGAAATTATCGTTCATATATCGAATAAATTTGTTATTTATATAAATGAAATATCAACCAGTCTCGTGTTCGCGATTCTTGATAAAATAAAGTTATCGAAACCCTAAACCCTAACACGTGATACGGATTTTACATTACCCATGTATTATTCGAATAAGTATAAGTAAATACGGTCAAAAATGTCTTACGCTATTATGTTTCAACTTAATAACACATTCGAAGCCGTATAAACGGTACATATTGATTTAAATAGCTGGAAAATAAAGACAACGGTTTTGCCGCCAAAACTGTTGTGCCAAAGCACCTCAGACAAGTCTTTTTTCCAAAATACCGTTGTGTAATTCAGACAACGGAAATATTTGAAATTCTGTTGTGCAATATGCTTTCCAACAACCCTTTCCATATTTAAAAAACCGTCGTATGGATCATACAACAGTTTTTTTTAAATTTCTGTTGTGGGATTGCCGTTTGCACAAGCATTTTTTTAACAGAAACCATTGTCTGAATACTATTTCGTTTTCGCCCAAATTGACGCTTTTAATTTATAAATTTTTCACTCCCGTTCCTATCCTTTGAATCTTATATTATTAATTAGTAATTAATATGTTAATTTGTTCAATATTATGAGTGTGATTATATCGTGGTTTATAAATCGATCGATAACAAGAACTATATTATATATATAGCACTCTATTAATACGTGGTACTATTTATTTGCAAAGGAAATTATCGTTCATATATCGAATAAATTTGTTATTTATATAAATGAAATATCAACCAGTCTCGTGTTCGCGATTCTTGATAAAATAAAGTTATCGAAACCCTAAACCCTAACACGTGATACGGATTTTACATTACCCATGTATTATTCGAATAAGTATAAGTAAATACGGTCAAAAATGTCTTACGCTATTATGTTTCAACTTAATAACACATTCGAAGCCGTATAAACGGTACAAATTGATTTAAATAGCTGGAAAATAAAGACAACGGTTTTGCCGCCAAAACTGTTGTGCCAAAGCACCTCAGACAAGTCTTTTTTCCAAAATACCGTTGTGTAATTCAGACAACGGAAATATTTGAAATTCTGTTGTGCAATATGCTTTCCAACAACCCTTTCCATATTTAAAAAACCGTCGTATGGATCATACAACGGTTTTTTTTAAATTTCTGTTGTGGGATTGCCGTTTGCACAAGCATTTTTTTAACAGAAACCATTGTCTGAATACTATTTCGTTTTCGCCCAAATTGACGCTTTTAATTTATAAATTTTTCACTCCCGTTCCTATCCTTTGAATCTTATATTATTAATTAGTAATTAATATGTTAATTTGTTCAATATTGTGAGTGTGATTATATCGTGGTTTATAAATCGATCGATAACAAGAACTATATTATATATATATAGCACTCTATTAATACGTGGTACTATTTATTTGCAAAGGAAATTATCGTTCAATTCATATATCGAATAAATTTGTTATTTATATAAATGAAATATCAACCAGTCTCGTGTTCGCGATTCTTGATAAAATAAAGTTATCGAAACCCTAAACCCTAACACGTGATACGGATTTTACATTACCCATGTATTATTCGAATAAGTATAAGTAAATACGGTCAAAAATGTCTTACGCTATTATGTTTCAACTTAATAACACATTCGAAGCCGTATAAACGGTACATATTGATTTAAATAGCTGGAAAATAAAGACAACGGTTTTGCCGCCAAAACTGTTGTGCCAAAGCACCTCAGACAAGTCTTTTTTCCAAAATACCGTTGTGTAATTCAGACAACGGAAATATTTGAAATTCTGTTGTGCAATATGCTTTCCAACAACCCTTTCCATATTTAAAAAACCGTCGTATGGATCATACAACAGTTTTTTTTAAATTTCTGTTGTGGGATTGCCGTTTGCACAAGCATTTTTTTAACAGAAACCATTGTCTGAATACTATTTCGTTTTCGCCCAAATTGACGCTTTTAATTTATAAATTTTTCACTCCCGTTCCTATCCTTTGAATCTTATATTATTAATTAGTAATTAATATGTTAATTTGTTCAATATTATGAGTGTGATTATATCGTGGTTTATAAATCGATCGATAACAAGAACTATATTATATATATAGCACTCTATTAATACGTGGTACTATTTATTTGCAAAGGAAATTATCGTTCATATATCGAATAAATTTGTTATTTATATAAATGAAATATCAACCAGTCTCGTGTTCGCGATTCTTGATAAAATAAAGTTATCGAAACCCTAAACCCTAACACGTGATACGGATTTTACATTACCCATGTATTATTCGAATAAGTATAAGTAAATACGGTCAAAAATGTCTTACGCTATTATGTTTCAACTTAATAACACATTCGAAGCCGTATAAACGGTACAAATTGATTTAAATAGCTGGAAAATAAAGACAACGGTTTTGCCGCCAAAACTGTTGTGCCAAAGCACCTCAGACAAGTCTTTTTTCCAAAATACCGTTGTGTAATTCAGACAACGGAAATATTTGAAATTCTGTTGTGCAATATGCTTTCCAACAACCCTTTCCATATTTAAAAAACCGTCGTATGGATCATACAACGGTTTTTTTTAAATTTCTGTTGTGGGATTGCCGTTTGCACAAGCATTTTTTTAACAGAAACCATTGTCTGAATACTATTTCGTTTTCGCCCAAATTGACGCTTTTAATTTATAAATTTTTCACTCCCGTTCCTATCCTTTGAATCTTATATTATTAATTAGTAATTAATATGTTAATTTGTTCAATATTGTGAGTGTGATTATATCGTGGTTTATAAATCGATCGATAACAAGAACTATATTATATATATATAGCACTCTATTAATACGTGGTACTATTTATTTGCAAAGGAAATTATCGTTCAATTCATATATCGAATAAATTTGTTATTTATATAAATGAAATATCAACCAGTCTCGTGTTCGCGATTCTTGATAAAATAAAGTTATCGAAACCCTAAACCCTAACACGTGATACGGATTTTACATTACCCATGTATTATTCGAATAAGTATAAGTAAATACGGTCAAAAATGTCTTACGCTATTATGTTTCAACTTAATAACACATTCGAAGCCGTATAAACGGTACATATTGATTTAAATAGCTGGAAAATAAAGACAACGGTTTTGCCGCCAAAACTGTTGTGCCAAAGCACCTCAGACAAGTCTTTTTTCCAAAATACCGTTGTGTAATTCAGACAACGGAAATATTTGAAATTCTGTTGTGCAATATGCTTTCCAACAACCCTTTCCATATTTAAAAAACCGTCGTATGGATCATACAACAGTTTTTTTTAAATTTCTGTTGTGGGATTGCCGTTTGCACAAGCATTTTTTTAACAGAAACCATTGTCTGAATACTATTTCGTTTTCGCCCAAATTGACGCTTTTAATTTATAAATTTTTCACTCCCGTTCCTATCCTTTGAATCTTATATTATTAATTAGTAATTAATATGTTAATTTGTTCAATATTATGAGTGTGATTATATCGTGGTTTATAAATCGATCGATAACAAGAACTATATTATATATATAGCACTCTATTAATACGTGGTACTATTTATTTGCAAAGGAAATTATCGTTCATATATCGAATAAATTTGTTATTTATATAAATGAAATATCAACCAGTCTCGTGTTCGCGATTCTTGATAAAATAAAGTTATCGAAACCCTAAACCCTAACACGTGATACGGATTTTACATTACCCATGTATTATTCGAATAAGTATAAGTAAATACGGTCAAAAATGTCTTACGCTATTATGTTTCAACTTAATAACACATTCGAAGCCGTATAAACGGTACAAATTGATTTAAATAGCTGGAAAATAAAGACAACGGTTTTGCCGCCAAAACTGTTGTGCCAAAGCACCTCAGACAAGTCTTTTTTCCAAAATACCGTTGTGTAATTCAGACAACGGAAATATTTGAAATTCTGTTGTGCAATATGCTTTCCAACAACCCTTTCCATATTTAAAAAACCGTCGTATGGATCATACAACGGTTTTTTTTAAATTTCTGTTGTGGGATTGCCGTTTGCACAAGCATTTTTTTAACAGAAACCATTGTCTGAATACTATTTCGTTTTCGCCCAAATTGACGCTTTTAATTTATAAATTTTTCACTCCCGTTCCTATCCATCTTATATTATTAATTAGTAATTAATATGTTAATTTGTTCAATATTGTGAGTGTGATTATATCGTGGTTTATAAATCGATCGATAACAAGAATTATATTATATATATATATATATATATATCGCACTCTATTAATACGTGGTACTATTTATTTGCAAAGGAAATTATCGTTCATATATCGAATAAATTTGTTATTTATATAAATGAAATATCAACCAGTCTCGAATAAATTTGTTATTTAATACGTGGTACTATTTATTTGCATTTGTACTGTGAGCAGGTTAGCTCCATTTTTAATTTTTTTTTTTGTATCCTGTAAATCAGACAACGGTTTTAAACAAGAAACCGTTGTCTGAATCAACAATAGACAATTAGCCTAAAAGAGTTGTCTGATAACTTTAACTCAGACAACACTATAAAAAATTGTTGTTTGAACAAATGTTACACAACAGTAACAGAAAAACTGTTGTCTGATTCCAACAACAGTCCCAAAAACCGTCGTATGAATGGCGAGAGTTAGACAACTGTATTTTCTGTGTGTTGTTTGAATTAAACTCAAACAACGGATCAGAAAAACTGTTGTCTCTTTCTAACAACAGTTTTGTGTGCTCTTGTCTGAAACATTTTCAGACAATGGTTCCGGAAAACTGTTGTCTAAATATGAAATCTGTGCAACACTACATTTTAAATACCGTTGTCTGACTTCATCTAATAGACAATGGTTTTTTGCGTGTTGTAAAAACTGGGATCAGACAATACTTTTTTTTCTTGAACACGGGAACCGTTGTCTGATCTTTTCGGGCAACACTTTTTTTGCAGAGTGTTGTCTGATCAGTGTTGTCTGATAGCAGATTTGGTGTAGTGTATTTCGGATTCGGAATCAGGACACGATCCAATTTTCGAAAAAGGCTCGGGTTTTGACCCGGGTTGTCACATACCAACCGTGATAACCCGACATTTTGAACTAATAATTGTAAATTAAAAGTAAGACCAAGTTTTGAATGGCATAAATTATCGAACATGATATCCAAATGTAACATTGAAATGGACCTAAAATAAATAATCTGATACAAATCCAAATAAAAGGAAACACAACTCCAAAAGCAAAACATGATCACTAAAACATTATTCCGAAGTACTTGCTCATATAAAATCCATTTTTTGCCCATTTCTAAAAGCTAAGCACCTGAAAATTTGTAAGTAATGAGCTATACAAGCCCAGCAAGAAAATAATTCGAAACTAGTGGATCAAGTATCAAATTTACATAAAGCCAAAATATTTATTCAAAACCCAAAGTTAAAATAATAAAAGTTAATTCCACCGCTCACTACGGCCACGAATACCCGGTGACACGGTATCATAGGTTCATAATTTGTTAATAATGCGCTCCTTACTAAGGTATCATAAAGTGTGCACTCCCGAAGGCATCATAAATGGCACCCCTAGTAAGGTATCATAGGCTAGTTCCAGAACACGCAATTACTAACGGTTTCATAAAGTCAAAGCTCACTGGGAATCCTTATATCTAAAACACATGTTTGATCCATAATTTAAAAATAAAAATAGTGCAAAAATATTTAAAAGATTTCAAAATAAAAATAAAAGTCCGAAAAGTTAACTTACCTTAATTGTGTTAATCACGATCCAAAGTTGCAATGTAAATCCTATATTTTAATTAATCAAATCAAATAAAGGTAATTGTTAATCTATTGTATACAAGTAAAGTATATAGATTAAATCAAGTACTAGCAACTTGGACAAACATGTTGTTAAACCTTGGTGCCAAAGTCAAATAAATTAATATAAATTAAAATAATGTCTATTAACATACATAATATCTGTGACCACCAGAAAGCAGAAACATACACACAACAAACCTCACATTACATCTCTCATACTTAACATAATAATCAAAATGTAGTATGTTCACGTGGCCAAAAGATACAGTAAATGCAAATAAAAATTTAAGGAAAATGATATTCAAGCAAGATTATGACTATTAACTAATATTTAAACAAATTTTTAATAAATAAATATCTAATCTATAAATGTAATATAATAAACTTGAAAAATTATACTAAAAATGCTTGAATTTTTATTTTAAAACAATTATAACTTCAATTTAGAACTCGACATTACATAATCATTATACAGCTTTATAAAAGAAGACAAATAACAATTAATATACATATACATGCATTTAAATAATAGGCTCAAATCATAATTACATACAAGAATCTTGCGTGACCTCATTTGTAAAAGTATGAAAACAATGCATAATAGAAATACAATAATTATTTTAACATGATTACTAATATGATTGCATCTCTAAAATTGAAATATACCTTTTTATTCTTTAACTTACATATACATATTTAATAGACACAAAATTGTAAAAATCTAATAAAATGCTCCAAATTAATTAAGAGACTAACTAACAATAAAAGCACACATATATGACAATATAGATGATACCTTATAGTTTAAAACCAAATTGTGCAAAACCACACCAATAACAAATATTAAATTAATTACATAAACATAATAAACAAACAGTTTAATGTATGACAAAAGCTGTGAATAATAGTAGTACAAATTGGTATGATTTAATCATATACAAGGAAATATGGTGCAATATAAAATAGATACATTAGAGTAAACAACAAGTAGCATGAGAAACAAATAGAAAGAATAAGAAGTACCTGGAAAAGAAGTTGTTGTGCAAAAATGAATGAACACAATACACATCTATTTATTCTGTGACAACCCGACATTTTGCACTAATAATTGTAGATTAAAAAGTAAAAACAAGTCTCGAATGTCATAAAATATCAAACATAATACCCAAATGTAACATTGAAACGGAGCTAGAATAAATAGTCTGTTACAAATCCAAATAAAAGGAAACACAACTCCAAAAGCAAAATATGATCACTAAAGCATTATTCCAAAATACTTGCTCATATAAAGTCCTTTTTCTCCAAGTTTTCAAAAGTTAAGCACCTGAAAATTAGTAAGTAATGATCTATACAAGCCCAGCAAGATAACAATTCGACAACTAGTGGATCAAGTATCAAATTTTCATAGAGCCAAAACATTATTCAAAAATCCAAAGTTCAAATCATATAAATTAATTCCACAGCTCGCTAAGGTCACGAATACCCGGTCACACGGTATCATAGGTTCATAATTTGTCAATAATGCGCTCTTTACTAAGGTATCATAAAGTGTGCACTCCCGAAGGCATCATAAATCGCACCCCCTAGTAAGGTATCAAAGGCTAGTTCCGGAACTATATGCAATTACTAACGGTTCATAAGTCAGAGCTCACTGGGAATTCGTAATTCTAAAACAATATACTTGATCCATAATTTAGAAAATAAAAACAGTGCAAAAATATTTAAAAGATTTTAAAATAAAAATAAAAGTCCGAAAAGTTAGCTTACCTCAACTGTGCTAATCACGATCCAAAATTTTGCCAAATAAATTCTATATTTTAATTAATCAAATCAAATAAAGGTTATTAATAAACTAATATATACAAGTAAGATACATGGATTAGATTAAGTCAAGTGGTAACAAATTGGATACAAATGAAGTTAAGTTGTGGCATGTCCAAAATCAAAATTATTCTTATAATTTAAAACAATGTCTATTTAACATGCGGTGACCACCAGAGAGGCAGAGACCACCAACAGCAAAGTAATAACAGGGACATACAACTTTAAAGATTTTGAAATACAATATAGAGTTTTTAACATAACAAATAATTACCAAAATGTTTTCATTTAATATTTTAAATTTAACAAACATCCATATAAAAAATATCAAGTTGGTAAGATTAATAACTAATAATAACAACACTAACAATGAGAATAAATATAATAATAATAATAATAATAATAATAACAATAATAATAATAATAATAATAATAATAATAATAATAATAATAATAATAATAATAATAATAATAATAATAATAACCACCAAGAACTACAACACTAATAAAAATGATAACACATTAAATAAATAAATAATTCATAAAATGTAAAAAGATTCAACCCATAAATCTAAAACAATTAGGAGAATTTTAGTATGACTAGTAAATTAAAACTTTCTAATATTAAGATAATAAAGATAATTAAAAGGGCCTGTCAAGATATATTACATGCATAATAATTGAGATAAATATTATAAGTTACCCAAATTCAATTAACTAAATAAATAACTAACAATGATCACTACTATAATTAATAAAAATAGCAATTAACAAAATGAGATGCATAGATAAGGCTGGGAAAAGTGTTTTAAATTAATGGATATAATGATCACATATTGTATCATATAATCAAAATATAATTTTTATATATACAAAATGGTATGTAATTATGACATATAATAACAACTTAAAAATGTAGACAGGAGTAACAAACATGATATGCAATCAGCAACATACTCAGCATTTACTATAATTTAATCACGTGTAACTCCATAATAAAAACAAAGTACTAATACAGAACAGTCACATTTAATATATAAAGAACATGCTTCATAATACATGAGTATCACTAAACATGTATAAATGATGTGATGAGCATGAATCATTTTATCATACATACAAGTCAGAGAGTGAAAAGAAGAAATGAACTGGAACGTACCTAATAGGACAGTCATTGTACAAGATGAACAGTAAACTAATGTAAGTTTATATAATAATATTGGTTTAACTTGTTCCTAATTTTGTGCCTACACAACATCCACTATTTGAAATTTAAAATCACATTATCCATCCACTAAATGGTAGTTTTCTTTTTCTTTGACCAAGGAAGACCTTATTTTGAAATTAAAATAAAACATATGCAATATACACATTTAAGTACAATTAAATACAGGAGCATATTTTTTATAATAAATTAAACACAAAGTTTTAAAGAATTTTTATGTTTTTTTTTAAAAAAACATTCATATAAGTAAACATTTTTTATATAACTCAAATATTTAAAGTCACTTTACATACATTTTTTAAAATGTTAGGTTTCACATTCTACCCTCCTTAAAAAAAACTTGGTCCCCAAATTTAAACATTGACCTAAACAAGAATGTAAAACATAACATTTAGAAATATGGATTGCATACCTTAATCTTCCTTAGGTTGCAGATACCAACTTAACTTGTATGATGATGTTTGGGGTATGGGAGGTGAGTTTGTGGAGGAGTTTGAGGATGATGATCCCGAGATGGAGGAGGTTGAGGAGCAAGTGCAAGAGCCAGAGGTAACGGCCCATACTACCATGGATATGTCGGAGTCGGCACCGATATACGATGATGATAGTGGTTTTGTTACTGTAGTGGTGGTACCTCCGGAAGGAATCCTTGGGGAATTGTTAGCGATGGATAACGACACTGTTGTTTGGCTTGAGGAGCAAGTGGACGAGTTAAAAATAGAAAATGGAAAGTTGATGTCACAGCGAAATGCTTTGGTAAAGAGGTTGAGGGATGAGAAGAAGAAGACCAAGCGTGTCGAGGAAATTTATAAAAGGAAGATAGAAGATATTGTTGATTTCACCAATTCCTATGATCCTAAGACTTTAGAGGAATTATGTACTGTATCGGGAGTGGAGGAGATGAGTAATTTCATAGCGGACATAAGGCGCCAAATGAAAATTACTAAACGTCAAATTGAGGATGTCTATAATAAAGAATGAGCGTATGTCTAGATTTTAGTTTTCTACTTTGATATTTGTATTCATGTTCAAATATTTCTATTGCTTTTGAAACTTTAATGAATGAAATTTGAGCATTGATTTTAATTTAGTTGTACATATTTCCTAGCATAGTTTGTTATTTGTATTGGTATTAAGTTCTAAATATATTATGTTGAAAATATGCCTCGAAGAGCTAGCAATAATGATGGTACGAACATTGTGAATCAGTTGGCACAAACACTTGCAACGTTGGTGGGAAATCAATAAAATGGACAGAGAAGCGTCGTGGCAGAGTTCAAAAAGTTAAGTCCTCCAATTTTTGAAGGAGCTACAAATCCTTCAGAAGTTGACAAATGATTGCAGGAGATGGAAAAAGATTTTCGAGCTGTTAGGAAGCAATGATGAGCAGAAGGTTAATTAGGCAAGCTATCAACTTCAGGGAAGTGCGTATGATTGGTGGCTAATGGAGAAGAGGAGAATGGAAGGCAATGAAGAAGCGGCTGCTCAACCGTACACATGGAACACTTTTAAGGAATCGTTTAAGGATAAGTACTTTCCTAGGACTATAAGAGCTAAGTTGGAGCGAGATTTCATAAGGTTGGACAAAGGAGAGAAACAAACTATTGCTGAATATGAAGCTGAATTTGCCCGATTAGCTAAGTATGCGCCAACCTTGGTTGCAGATGAGATTAGTAGGGCACGTAGGTTTGAGGAAGGATTACGGAGTGAGATTAAGAGGCATGTGGCTGCATTTGAACTAGATAGCTACAAGATGGACTTGAACAAGGCATTGGTAGTAGAGAGGGGGATTGTCGGGGAGGAAGGAAAGAAAGACACTGAGACTAAGAAGAGGAGCGAGCCTGCAAGTGGATTTGACGAGAATGGACCACCGAGAAAGTTCAACAATCGAGGAAATGGTGGAAATTCTTATCGAGGCGGTTCAGGAAATAGGCTCTCATGCTCGAGGTGTGGAAGAAATCATTTGGATAAGGATTGTCGCTGGAACACAGGTGCTTGTTTCAGTTGTGGAGAGATGGGACATAAGGTTTCTGAATGTCCAAAACGCGATCCAAATCGTAACAAAGACAATGCAACTAAGGGCACTTTGGCATCTCTTCTCGGACCAAGTTACGGACGGGTATATCAGCAACAGCCTAAGGAAGATTAAAGTATGCACTCAATTTTTTTAAATGTTATGTGTTGCACCTTGCACATATGTTTGTGTTTAAATTTGGGGACCGAATTTTTTTTAAGAAAGGTAGAATGCGATAACCTGTATTTTTCGTACAAAAAAAAACCTTTGTTATATGTATGAAAAAAAACTCTTTAATACTTGTACACATAACTTTAGCTCAAAATATATTTCTTTTATAATTGTAGTTCCAAAAGTATTTGTAAATTTTTATACAAGTGTATGTTATTTTAAATGTTTAGTTGTTTACTTAGTCAAAAATTACTGTTGTGGTGAATGGACAATGTGTACGTTATTTTAAAAGTAGTGGGGGTGATAACTACCCACAAACCTAGGAGTGCGCTAAAACTGAAACAAATTTGTAAATAAATAGATGTATATTGTGTTCATTCATTTTTGCACAGCAACTTCTTTTCCAGGTACTTCTTATTCTTTCTATTTATTTCTCATGCTACTTGTTGTTTACTCTAATGTATCTATTTTATATTGCACTGTAATAACCCTGATTTTTGTAATATTTTAAATATGTAAAAGCTTATGACATTGTGAATTAGGGACCTTTTGAGTCACCTATGTTATGTATTGGAATTGATTATCTGAAAATTTATGTTGCTATATTCACTGTGTAAGAAAAAGGGAAGATTGTTGAAGGCAAAAGGCCTACTGCTATTAAGATCCATAAAAACTTGGGATTTAAGAGTTATTAGGGTATTAGAAGATGTCAAGAGACTATGACAAGGAGTTCTGGATATTTAAGGAATTTACACAATTAAGTACTTAAGGAATTACAAGGGAAATCTCTACGCGACAAAATATTATTACGAGGAGTTAATTAAGATACGATATGAATTAAGGATTAAGTGACAACCATTGGTGGAGAAATAATAATACAAGGAAGGATATTACATGCAAGTATCATGTAACTAGGTAATTAGGAAAGTAAACTAGAAAAGCCAAAAGCAAAAAGCAAAGAGCAAAAAGGCAAAAAGCAACCAATGGATAGTGACTAGTTGGATGGTGCTACATCCTAGAAGACAATGAGGCATGGTGCATGCCTAGTCTACTAACCCTAGGGTGGCAACATGTGACATATTATACACACATCCATACACATTACAATTATTCACTACATCTCATTATTTCAAAACACAAACAAAACACAATCAACTCTCTCTCTCTCTCTCTCTCTCTCTCTCTCTCTCTCTCTCTCTCTCTCTCTCTCTCTCTCTCTCTCTCTCTCCCCTTGTGCTCTCGGCCGAACCAAGAAAGAGGAAGAAGATGAGATTTTTCTTCAACTTCCCCTCACTCACAAATCAAGGAAAAATTTCTAGGTCTTCCATACACCATAGAAGAGGTATGCTATGAATTTCAAATCATTTTGTCCATCCAATCTTGAGTTATAAATTGTTAAAGTTTGGATGAAATGTAACCAATGTTTAGTTTCCTTTAGATCTTGAATTTTAAGGCTTGTAGAGACTCATACAAGGTGTTCTTGAGGCTTGTAAAGCTTACCCAAGGTTCCTAGATACTCAAGAAGGTATAAAACTCTAACCACTCTTAGTCATGGATTGTTTATGGTTTATAATGTTAGATCTAAGAGTTTTAGAGCATATCTTGGTTACATGAGTTATGGATGATGAAAATCTTGAGGTTATATGTTGTTGATGTGATTTTAAAGCTTGTAATTGGAGTATGTAACCCCATGTATGCTAGAGAGTCAAGTCTTGGTGGTTTTGATGATAGATGTGATGTATAAAGTGAGTTCTTGAATGTTTGAGAAAGAATGTGTGCTGTGTAAAAATTCTGGGAGCATGTACTGACTTTCAGGAGGGTTTTTAACCCCTTAAACTTGTCCCCTTAAGACCCAATACATATGGTTAGAAAGGTATTTGAATGTAGTTTCCAGAAATATAAGGTTCATGACTATGTGATGTATATATTTTGAGTTATGACCCGATAAGTGAAGGGTGGTTCTGAAATCCGGACTGCACTGTATGGTCCACTTGTGAACCCCCTTTAGACCCCTAAAAATTATGTAAACATTATGAAAATTGAGTAAAGCTAGAGTTTACAGTGATGAAGATTACCCAAAAAGAATTTGAGTAAAATTTGTATTTTTCAATTTTATAAAAATGTTAGAGCGAAGTGCGCGCGAGTGAAAAATCACCTAGGAGGTTAGTTTAACGTAGTTTTAAGAGTACTCACTTGTGTTTCAAGTTTGAGGAATGGATTCGAGTCGAATGGGTAAGGAATGTGATAAAGTAATGACATGGTCATATGGGAGGGTTAGTGGTCACAAATTGCAGTCGTTAAGTTGGTCTTACATCCTTTCAAACCTTACGATTAAGTAGTGTTGTTAAGGTACTAACGTACGAATATTGATTATGTATAGATATTCGTTCCACGTTGCGAGCTCGACCACCCCACCCTACTAAGGCAAGTTTTCCAACCCTAAGTATTTTTTTTCAAAAGATTATATTCTTGATTTTACCTATGCAAGTTTACTTTTCAAAACTTATATATAAGGATTTTCACTGTTGTGTTTGTAGCTTTCAAACGTATTATATGCTTATGCTTTACGAGATTGTGTTGAAGTTTAAGATTTATACATATGTGTTTGTACACCCTTGAACTTAGAATGAAAGTGTTTCCTTCGGACAACGACTCTAGCAATAGAGGTCGTAGCGGTCCAAATATACTATTGACCGGGGAGCGGTATATTATTGTATCATGATTAAATTACGAAAACCCGAAGAGTCATTCGGGAAGTATCATATACTTAAGTATTTATTATTTTACGTTGTTAAAAATACTCAAAAATATCTATCTTGGATTAAAAGCTTATTTTAATTAAATAATTATTTTATTAATTGTTTATATTAAAACTCAAAATATCATTTATTAATTATTGTTCATCATTTTAAAGACAAAACTAATCCAAGATACCTTTAGCGTTTTAAAACTCGAACTCTTTCGAACCCAAAACATTTTCGAAAACCCCCGATCAGGTTTTACTTTTTGTACACTTTTCAAGAATTATCGGTCGACTGAGGTCGAACTTCAACTACTCGAATTTTCTATCAAAATGATTTTTGAAAAGAAAAGAAAAAAGGGACTCTGGCAGGTGTGGGAATCGTTGACGAACGATTCCCGGGATGTGTAAGCGGCCGTGAGCCAGGCGGTCCATTAATTATTATTCCGGCCCAGGTGTTACCGAAGGATGATTACGGATGTAGTTTTCATCGAGGGTGATTACGGATGTAGTTTTCACCCGAGGATAGTTACGGATGTAGTTTCTATCCTTCTACCGGTAGAGAAGACCCGCAGATTATTGGACTTGGATGTGGCGACTGATCATCGTCAATCCCTGTCAGGTTTTATGTTTTCTTCAAGTCCCATCCTCCACTTTGGAAAAATACTCAAACACTGCTTCTTGGGCCTAAGTGCCAAGTTGCCGATAGTGTGGTTTTTGATAAGAAAAATATTGACATCGTGCAGTATCTAGAACTGCAAGATTTTCTATAAAGATTGGCACGTGTTAGTGCACTCTTGCAATTATTTCAAAGAATGAAAAACCTTATAAGCTAATGGAAGGAAAGAGGTTTTGCAATGATGTAATCCCTGTACAGTATGTTAACAGTAGAGTGTTTTGCCGAAAATGATATACTCGTATGTATATATTTTCAAACTTGCGATATATTGAAATGGGAACCTTATAAAGGGTTCATGTGTTATTCTTAAAGCTCATTAGTGAGTATAAATATTTTATTCAAACTCGGACATATATATTGTCCAATTATGTTTTGAAATCTGAGATATATACCCATATAGTTGGGAATGTTTTCGAAATAAACCACATTATTATTTTTCAAAATGGTGAACTTGATGAGCATTATGTAGCTCATTCTTGCTTCATAAAAACTTTTCAGAAAGAGAAGAATTTGGTCGGTTAACTCCGCACCAGCAGAAGAGGAGTAGAAGATTTACCCCGGAGATGATTCAGTTCCTGATAAATACTACAGAGTAAGTCTGATAGGTTTTCAACTGTAATAGTAGGACTTGTCTTCAAGTGTATTTGTATAAGTGGAAGTGCGTAAGATTCTGGATTGTACAGATGAATTTTAATATTTAGTGTTACTTTTGATTATCGTTTCTGAGGCTCTAACTTGTTTGTGCGTAAGATTGAGGTCTGGATGGATGTATTGTTGAGTTGTAAAGTTAATACAGCTATGATATGGTTGGATGGTGATGTGACGACCTGAACCTTTGACCTCGGATTTGGGGGCGTCACATGCACTGTATTTCCTTGTATATGATTAAATCATACCAATTTGTACTACTATTATTCACAACTTTTGTCATACATTAAACTGTTTGTTTATTATGTTTATTTAATTAATTTAATATTTGTTATTAGTGTGGTTTTGCACAATTTGGTTTTAAACTATAAGGGATCATCTATATTGTCATATATATGTGCTTTTACTGTTAGTTAGTCTCTTAATTAATTTGGAGCATTTTAATAGATTTTTACAATTTTGTGTCTATTAAATATGTATATGTATGTTAAAGAATAAAAAGCCATATTTCAATTTTAGAGTTGCAATCATATTAGTAATCATGTTAAAATAATTATTGTATTTCTATTATGCATTATTTTCATACTTTTACAAATGAGCTCACGCAAGATTCTTGTATGTAATTATGATTTGAGCCTATTGTTTAAATGCATGTATATGTATATTAATTGTTATTTGTTTTCTTTTATAAAGCTGTATAATGATTATGTAATGTTGAGTTTTAAATTGAAGTTATAATTGTTTTAAAATACAAGTTCAAGCATTTTTAGTATAATTTTTCAAGTTTATTATATTACATTTATAGATTAGATATTTATTTATTAAAAGTTTATTTAAATATTAGTTAATAGTCATTATCTTGCTTGAATATCATTTTCCTTAAATTTTTATTTGCATTTACTGTATCTTTTGGCCACGTGAACATACTACATTTTGATTATTATGTTAAGTATGAGAGATGTAATGTGAGGTTTGTTGTGTGTATGTTACTGGTGGTCACAGATATTATGTATGTTAATAGACATTATTTTAATTTATATTAATTTATTTGACTTTGACACCAAGGTTTAACAACATGTTTGTCCCGGTTGATATTACTTTTTTTTTTGATAGTTAGGTTGCTATTACTTGATTTAATCTATGTACTTTACCTGTATACAATAGATTAACAATTACCTTTATTTGATTTGATTAATTAAAATATAGGATTTACTTGGCAACTTTGGATCGTGATTAACACAATTAAGGTAAGTTAACTTTTCAGAATTTTATTTTTATTTTGAAATCTTTTAAATATTTTTGCACTGTTTGGATTTTTAAATTATGGATCAAGCATGTGCTTTAGATATAAGAATTCCCAGTGAGCCCTGACTTTATGAAACCGTTAGTAATTGCGTATAGTTTCGGAACTAGCCTATGATACCTTACTAGGGCTGCCATTTATGATGCCTTCGGGAGTGCACACTTTATGATACCTTAGTAAGGGGCGCATTATCAACAAATTATGAACCTATGATACCGTGTCACCGGGTATTCGTGGCCGTAGTGAGCGGTGGAATTAACTTTTACTATTTGAACTTTGGGTTTTGAATAAATATTTTGGGTTTATGTAAATTTGATACTTGATCCACTAGTTTCGAATTGTTTTCTTGCTGGGATTGTATAGCTCATTACTTACAAATTTTCAGGTGCTTAGCTTTTGGAAACAGGCAGAAAATGGATTTTATATGAGCAAGTACTTCAGAATAATGTTTTAGTGATCATGTTTTGCTTTTGGAATTGTGTTTCCTTTTATTTGAATTTGTATCAGACTCTTTATTTTAGCTCCATTTCAATGTTACATTTGGATATCATGTTCGATAATTTATGACATTCAAGACTTGGTCTTACTTTTAATTTACAATTATTAGTTCAAAATGTCGGGTTGTCACAGTATGTGAAACCCAACATTTTAAAAAATGTATGTATAGTGACTTTAAATATTTGAGTTATATAAAAAATGTTTACTTATATGAATGTTTTTTTCAAAAGAAAAACATAAAAATTCTTTAAAACTTTGGGCTTAGTTTATTATAAAAAATATGCTCCTGTATTTTGTTGTAGTTAAATGTGTATATTGCATATGTTTTATTTTAATTTCAAAATAAGGTCTTTCTTGGTCAAAGAAAAAGAAAACTACCATTTAGTGGATGGATAATGTGATTGTGAATTTCAAATAGTGGATGTAGTGTAGCCACGAAATTAGGAATAAGTTAAACCAATATTATTATATAAACTTACATTAGTTTACTTTTCATCTTGTACAGTGACTCTCCTATTAGGTATGTTCCAGTTCATTTCTTCTTTTCACTATCTGATTCGTATGTATGATAAAATGATTCATGCTCACCACATCATTTATACATGTTTAGTGATACTCATGTACATTATGAAGTATGTTCTTTATATATTAAATGTAACTGTTCTGTATTAGTACTTTGTTTTTATTATGGTGTTACACGTGATTAAATTATAGTAAATGTTGAGTATGTTGCTGATTCCATATCATGTTTGTTACTCCTGTCTACATTTTTAAGTTATTATGTCATAATTACATACCATTTTGTATATATAAAAATTATATTTTGATTATATGATACAATATGTGATCATTATATCCATTAATTTAAAGCACTTTTCCCAGCCTTATCTGTGCATCTCATTTTGTTAATTGCTAGTTGCTATTTTTATTAATTATAGTAATGATCATTGTTAGTTATTTATTTAGTTAATTGAATTTGGGTAACTTATAATATTTTTCTCAATTATTATGCATGTAATATATCTTGACAGGCCCTTTTAATTATCTTTATTATCTTAATATTAGAAAGTTTTAATTTACATTTTATGAATTATTTATTTATTTAACGTGTTATCATTTTTATTAGTGTTGTAGTTCTTGGTGGTTGTTATTATTATTATTATTATTATTATTATTATTATTATTATTATTATTATTATTATTATTTTATTTATTCTCATTGTCAGTGTTGTTATTATTAGTTATTAATCTTACCAACTTGATATTTTTTATATGGATGTTTGTTTATTTAAAATATTAAATGAAAACATTTTGGTAATTATTTGTTATGTTAAAAACTCTATATTGTATTTCAAAATCTTTAAAGTTGTATGTCCCTGTTATTACTTTGCTGTTGGTGGTCTCTGCCTCTCTAGTGGTCACCGCATGTTAAATAGACATTGTTTTAAATTATAAGAATAATTTTGATTTTGGACACCACAGCTTAATTTCCCAGTGAGCTCTGACTTTATGAAACCGTTAGTAATTGGGTATAGTTCTGGAACTAGCCTATGATACCTTACTAGGGGGTGCCATTTATGATGCCTTCAGGAGTGCACACTTTATAATACCTTAGTAAGGAGCGCATTATTGACAAATTATGAACCTATGATACAGTGTCACCGGGTATTCGTGACCTTAGGGAGCTGTGGAATTAATTTATATGATTTGAACTTTGGGTTTTTGAATAATGTTTTGGCTCTATGAAAATTTGATACTTGATCCACTAGTTGTCGAATTGTTATCTTGCTGGGCTTGTATAGCTCATTACTTACAAATTTTCAGGTGCTTAGCTTTTGGAAACTGGGAGAAAAAGGGCTTTATATGAGCAAGTATTTTGGAATAATGCTTTAGTGATCATATTTTGATTTTGGAGTTGTGTTTCCTTTTATTTGGATTTGTAACAGAATATTTATTCTAGCTCCATTTCAATGTTACATTTGGGCATTATTTTTGATATTTTATGACATTCGAGACTTGTTTTTACTTTTTAATCTACAATTAAATATTAATTTCGTAATTAATATTGAGGGCGGCTAACAGCTTAGCAATAAGAGTCAGATTAGGAAATAATATCTTTATGAGTAGCCTCCAAGGCACCAAATTCAACATGGAAACAAATTCCTACAAGGCATGAGTCTAGAACCTTCCTCAAGGCGGTGGCTTGTCCATCAAGTCTCCAAGCCCTACTCAAACTCCAAGGCTTCTCAGCCTATATAAGGGCCTAACCCCTCATTCTCAGAACTACATTTTTTGGCTTGATTCTCAATAACGAGATACATAGGCATTCTATGAGAACCGATCAGTCTCGAACGCAGAAACATCCATTAAAGCTCGAAGCTCTCCAACCCTAGCATTAAGTACAAATCGATAACCTAGTTTTTATTCCACAACTATATATATATATATATATATATATATATATGTATGTATTGCTCCATGAGAAATACCCTTATATAAAAAATAATAAAAAATATTATAAAATCTTATATAAAATCGCATTCCATTAAAAATGATGTTTTTGAATAAAATAGAATCTAACAAAAATTAGGATCAAATATAACATGATTACACATAATTTTATTGTTACAAAAATATATATAAGATTCTATAGTGAATTTTATGTAACATTTTATTTTTAAATTTAGATGAGATTCTATGTTAGATTCGATATGTTAAGGTTAATTATTGTTAAAATTTGTGATTCATATCATGACATATCAATTTTTATTAAAAATAAAAAATTTTTGATGGTGTCTTTTTATATAAGATGTTAAATTTATATATATAATTATTATATATATAATAATTTATATAATTTTGTTATTCAATTTTTTTATTATATATTTAAAAAAACTAGCCCAACAAGAAGGAATAACTCTGTTTGTCATGCCTTAATTATCAGAGATCACACAGGCAACCTCATCGAAGCCAGATCAAGGTGCTCCCAAGGAAAAGTTTCTCCTGAAATTGCTGAGTCCATAGGAATCCGAGAAGCCCTCAGTTGGGTTAAGAATGGTAATCATGTTCAGTGGCGGATCTAGGGGGTCCAGAGGGTCCATGGGCCCCCGTGAATTTTGAATATATATTAGGTAGTATATAGTCTATACACACTGTTACGTCAGGTCAGCCGATTAATCCATGTATTTTCTACCCCAAATACCAGGGTTCGAGTCTTTCTTCCTTTATTTTTCAGTGGCAAGTAAATTGTTACGTTAGCAAAAATCTTGGTTGGACTCTGCAAAAATTGCTTTTCCAAATTGTAGAACTTGTTTACTAAAGGATTTGCATGTATTAGCTTTCCATGGCAGATCTTAATTTATCAATTAAAATCAAAATGCAAAATCGGCCCCCCAAAAAAAATGTTCTGCGTCCGCCACTGATCATGTTGATGTAGTAGTAGAATCTGATTGTTTGCAGGTTGTGCAACTCATCCGTAGCCCTTACTTTAGTTTTTCCTATTTGGGGAGAGTAATTGAGGAATGCAAAAAACTCTTGTCAGCATTGAAGAATCAAAACACTATATTAAGGTTTGTCAAACGATCTGCGAATAGAGTAATTCACTACTAGATACATCTGTTCATCGTAATTGGAGGGTGGGAGATGTCCATTCCGAGTTCAATTTTGTCCATAAAAAGGAATAACAAGAAAAGATAACAAGAAGTTAGATTGGCAGATATTGAGAAGAAGGAATCTGTCGTAAACAGTATCTCTGATTAAGACAAGAGTATTAGAATCTAGTAAGTGCTGAGTCCAAATCTCTTTCACGGCCAAAGTTAACACAAACTGATTCTTTTCACTCATTACCAACACATAGTTATTCTATAGAAGGAGAAGCATTTTATGTACTACTCACAATGCATCATTATTCACTTTATACTGTACAACCTTGTCATTTGTCAATGTTTCTTTTTTTAATTACAATTAATCCAGAGACCTTAATATCAAAATGTTCTGATGAGTAGGAATCTTATGTAGCCTTTACATTAAGCTTCTCTCAGTCATTAGATGTAAAATTTTACATACCGAATGCTGATTTGTACCTCTGAGAAAAAAGAACATAGAATTTTACATACCGAATGCTGATTTGTACCTCTGAGAAAAAAGAACATAGAATGTTTCTTCTTTGGTAAAATATGTGTTTCTTTTTTTTTTTTTATGATAATGTGAAGTTTGTACCTCTGAGTCCACTGGCATAAGGGTGCGGAGAAGGTCAATGGATGCCAATATACTTCCTCAGGTGAATAAGCTGTCACCTGGACAATGTACTATTGTACTAATAATACTTGAGTTGCCAATAGCCTAAATTAAACTACAGCTCTTTATTACCAAAACAAGTTGTGCCTGGAATCAGGATTAGGCTTAGTACCACTCTTACTAGCATTGATATTAAGTCCATAGAGCAGGATACGGGTATAATTAACCTAAACTTAAATAATTCACTTACTGCAGTAGTGAATTCGCAAGCTAGTTCGCTAAAAGATACTAGGATCTGTTTGTATTTCAGTTTATGCTTTGTTTTGATAGGCAAAAGGAAATCTAATTTCCATTGTGTCTGACTCCCTTGAGGTTTGCTCTCTAATCTCTAGTTCACTCTCCTGATATATTGATAACAGAGAAGCAATGTCCAACCACAACCAGGGCTTCACTTTCGGATACTCTGTTCTTCACCAGACACCTAAAATTTCGATTAGTGACTCCAATCTCAAGGATCTAGCATAAACCAAACTCGACTCACTGTATACTACATCACACACAGCTGCATTCAGCATCGAGCTGTCTCACAAATTACTGAAGTTGTGGTTTAATTCGAAAGGATGTCAGCTTTATTCCAGTTTAATGTTACTTGCTCCACTAATAATGGTCTAGGAAACCATACACAAACCACTGAGTCACAGTAGTAAGAACACAAGTCACAATAATCCGAATCACTAGTTTTGTTAGTACAAGCCTCTTAAACCATAAATTATTCGGAATGGTTGGTTGTGAAAATGTTTAGTTATCGATTCAAATTTGGTTTTCGCAACTATTGAGCACACACGCACATTCTTTCCAAACTATACTATGAAAACCGATGATTCTTCTTCACCGATCGCTTGATCGCACACCAAAGTCTCTGCTCTGTCTTCTTTTTAGTGATTTACTTGATGCGAATCCAATTTACCGGTTTACCATTTTTCGTTAAGAATTTCAACAAATGGGATATTCTTGCGAGAATTATTGAGATTAAAAATACATTATTACTATTATAATTATGAAAAGGGAAAATGTATCTATTTCATGAATTTTGTCATTTATTAATTATTCATTCACCAAGTTTCTCCCACAAGAAAGTTCTTTTTTACACATAAAGAATAACTCTATTACATTTTTATCAACTTGGTAAAATGTAAATTGTTAGTATTTTTTTTAATATACAGTATATGTTCAAAATACTACATCCAATTTTTTTTTGTTTTTTTAACATCTAGACTTTGTTCCACAAATGTTTTGGTTGATATATTAATCTGACAAGTATCTTCTGCATCCAGATTTTAGGTGATTCTTTGATAAAATACTCCTAGTATTTTAATTCTAAAGTTTGTATTTTGCAGTGGACTTCTAGCAGCTGATGTATGAACAATAATAATAGAGGGTGAATCAATCTTGTGAGCATTCACTCTCACAGTCTCACTCCAGATAACTTAGATCCAAACTCTCTGATCAAATTCAAATTGACTTCCTGAACTTAAACTTACAAATCTGTGTGTCTTCTCCAGTAGCTGTAAGCAATGTTTTCATCAGTGTCAGAACGTGTGCAGCTGCACATAGCCATGATTGTATTTCAAATTGGTTATGCTGGAAATCACATCATTCTCAGAATTGCACTCAATGTTGGCATTAGCAAACTTGTTTTTCTCATTTATAGAATTACTATTGGATTGCTTCTTCTCTCCCCATTTGCTTATTTTCTCGAAAAGTAACCATCTTTACTTAATTACTTACTTTCTTGATCACATACACTACACACACATACTAACTGCTATTTTTCTAATGAAACAGGAAAGATAGGCCAGCACTGAATGCATCTTTTGTTCTGCAATTTTTCTTTCTTGGACTTGTTGGGTATGATTTATTTCGAAGAGGGTCAAAGATAATGTGAAAATTTTGTAGTTGTGCAGCTAATTATTTTTGATCATATGTTATGATGACAGAGTTGTATTAAACAATGGATCCTACTTTATTGGTTTGGAGAATACGTCCCCAGTCTTTGCTTCTACTATTGAAAATTCTGTCCCTGCTATTACTTTTGCTTTGGCTGCAATTTTCAGGTAATCAATAATATTTTTCAGCAGGGATATTAGTTAATATTACTTCAGCATTTATAGGATTGTTGCAGGATTGAAGAAGTGAATTTTAGAAGTAAAGATGGGTTGGCTAAGGTGTTTGGGACTTTTGCTTGTGTCACTGGGGCTTTGATCATAACCCTATATCGGGGACCAATCATATATCAGCCACATTCAGTTTCTCTGCAATCCGAGTCGATGATATTACAGGAAGTTTCTGAAGGGAAGAACTGGACATTAGGTTGTGTATCTCTTGTAGTTCACTGTGTGTGTTGGGCTAGTTGGATTGTATTACAAGCTCCTGTGGTGAAGAATTATCCAGCTCGGCTATCCATAGCTTGTTATACCTTCTTGTTTGGTCTTTTGCAGTTTTTAGCAATTGCAGCATTTACCGAGAGGGAGATCCAAGCCTGGAAAATTCACTCTCAAAGCGAACTCCTGTGTGTTCTTTATGCAGTATGAACCTTTTAACTATACATGTTTTGGTCAAATTTGTTTTAAATTCTTTAAGCCATACATGAGAAGTATTGATTAAAATAGATTGGGCCTTACAGGGAGTAGTTGCTTCGGGGCTTGCCTTCGCAGTACAAATATGGGTTGTTGAAAGGGGAGGCCCCATGCTTGTTGCAGCCTATCTGCCTCTTCAGACTCTGGTTGCAGCAGTCATGGCTTCTCTCTTCTTGAGCGAGGCATTCTCTTTGGGAAGGTGTGTTTCAGTAACATAAGAGTTTAACATACCTCTACAGTACAATTTTTTTATTTTTTATTTTTGTTAAGTTACAGTACAATTTATTGTATCTCATTAAGAAGAATGCATATTGTGAATTAGTTAGTAGTTAACCAAGACCCCTTACTTGGGTCATTCACCTCTTCAGTTTATCGTATTCTTCCCTAAAATTTTTACAGTTAATAATTTTAAAAGCGTAATCTGTTTTTGCACATTTCTGCAGCATCATTGGAGCCGTATCAATCATACTAGGACTCTACCTGGTTGTATGGGGTAAGAATAAGGAGAACAAATTAAAGTCACAAACAGAACCATTAGGATCAAGATCGGAGAAGAATCGTTTAGCTGATCATGAGAAGTCCTTCCTCGTTGAGCCACTATTGGTCAGTTCCAACAACCTCTAGCATGTAAAGTGATACATATATAGAAATGCCTAGAGGCTAGAGCTATGTCTATTAACAAATTTTGTTAGGTCGCGGCCTCAGTACCCTTATTTAAGTTCTTAGTTGTAACTTGTAAGCATGGAAACTAACAAGAAATTGCACTATTAAGGCACAAAGTAAGAAATTTTATGATCATTATAACCCTTATTTTGTTGGTACCATTTTTTGTGCGAATATACATATACTGCAAGAAGAAGAACTTAATCTCTGAGACAAATCAACTTTTAACCAAAATCTGTTGAAATAAGCAATACAAATTTAATGTCTATAGATTACAGATCTAGATTACTGATTTAGTGGTTGCTAAACCACGCGAGAACTAGAGCTATACTTTTCTGCGAGGTGCCAAATTCTGTTATATAGCAATAGGAGATATTAATAATAAATGTACTCGCTGGCCAAGCATATATAATAAGCTTCTCTCCCAAAGTCATTTTTCCAACATAGCGAACAGAAGAGAGGTGATCATACAAGTAGAAACTATAAAGATTGATAGTTTATATTGGAAAGAATAATTACCCAACGCTCATAGGAATGAATATGACCAGCAAAAACAAGATCAACTTTGCTTTGAACAAACCAGAGCTCAAACATCACCGTCATGCTTTCTCCTTCCACGTAATGGTAGTTACTACTGTATAAAGGAGAGTGGAGAAGAACAATTAACCATGGAATCTCTGCCTGTTAATTTTCTTAAATTCTTGTTCAAGCCAGTTATATTGTAGAGTGTATTTACCTGGAACAAGCATATATAGTAGTCAAACAAGAAGGTTATCTATCCCAGTTAGTCATTGTAACTTCGTAATTATGAAAATTTAGTAAGAATATCAGTAATCTCTTACCATAGGCTGAGTAAGAAGAAAGGACAATGGCATATGCTGATGCACGTTTAATTGAATAAGAGGGGATGTACTGCCTAATTGCCCTGTACGGTACATGATATCGAAGCTTGTATGGTTTGAAAGGTTCATGTTCTCGCTGCAAAAATCACAATGTATAATGTTACAATATTTACACAAATCATTTGGCAACTCCAAAAAAGTAAGTGGTTAGTTTGATTCTGGCATTACAATCTCTGGGGCAAAGTCAAGTTTGTCATTGCCAGCAGTCCAAATCCAGGGCTGGTAAGCAGTACACTTCTCTGCAAATCGACCCCATGTATCCCACCTCACATTGTCGTGAAAGGAGTAATCACCGACAAACAACAAAGCCTGAACATTTGGGTCGGACATGTAATGCTCCAATGTTTGATTAGAGGCGTATGTTTGTCCCAAGTCACCTGTATCACATAACTTGTATTATCGTCTAATTCAAGTGAAATGCTACATTGAGCTGGAAGCTCCAGCTCCTCTAACTTGGCAATGCTACAGAGCCAGAAGCATCCTAAAACTTAGCAATGGTACATAGAGCTAGAAAAATCTTCCAGAATTTTCAACTGAGCTAATGACTGACCCATGACGCCAAAAGTGTAGGGAAAATCAGGTCCTACTTTGGGGGGAGTTGTGAGGGAGAATCGCCGTTTACTTTCATGTTTCTTAAGTTCATAGAAATACCTAGAGTTGAAGTGCATTTTGGACACAATACTTGCGTAAAATACAGTGATTAGCATGTCACAGCCACACAGATGTCACCCTACGTGGTCATGACCCAGTGCACAGCATGCCTATCGAAGTCTGGGGGTAGGTATTTGTAATATATCAAATTCAGTTTGCCATTCTTATAAATTTAATATTTCTCCTCTTTCCTTGCTGTTAATCTATATAAGGAAAAGTTTTAACAAAATTTAAAACATTATGGAAGGCATTTAACTGGTCCAGCAGTGACATTGACTTTTCAAAGGAGGAAGAATAAAAACAAAGGTTGACTGAAGAATTGACCACGAGGGCGGAATGGGAATTTCACGTAGTGATATAAATAGAATGAGATAGGGTTGGAGAAGATATGAAAATTATTATTGAGATCTGAGTGTTTTATTTGGAGGCGTCCTCTCCTCGAATTGGGGCTTTATCCTGTAACCTAATTATCATTTCTGTTCAAGTTTGTAGTAATCCAGACATTTAAATCATTCTATCAGCCACTGTTGTTAATTAATAGTAGTAATTTGTTGCAAAGTGGTATCAGAGCAGTCGAGATGGGACCTCCGACGGCGGCTCAGAGATTGGAGTTGTTAGATGAGCAGATCGCGGCGGTACACGCTTCTATAAGGGAAACGGTGACAGAGGAGGTGACGGCGGCGATAAAAGGGGCTGTGGCAGCGATGGAGCAAGCTTTGTCTAATCGGGTCATCAATACCTTCGAAGAAACTCTCAAAAGGCAAGAGGCCAAAATTGATGAAACCACCACGCGATTGGAAGGTCGAATTAGTAGATCACGAGAGCACCAAGAGCAGATGCTCGCTCTGCTCAAGACCGATCAGATCCGATTTCAAGCAGAGATAAGAGGGGCTTTGAAGGATCTCTTGCCCAAAGACACCGCGTTCTTAAAATCAGCAGAGGTAATCCACAACTCTAGTATAATTATAGAAGGGGACAAAGGTGGGGAAACTGTGATGGGCGAAAGTAGTAGTAAAAATAAAGGAGTAATGATGGGTGCTGGGAGCCATGGGGGGCAAGGGTCAGGTGGTGGGCCTGGAGGCGGTGTGGGTGGATCTGGAGGGTGTTATGCAGGAGGGGGAGGTGGTGCGAACTGGAGGTTTAAAAAGTTGGATATGCCATGTTTTGATGGAACAAATCCCGATGGGTGGATTCTGCGGGCGGAGAGATATTTCCAGTTTTATAGACTGAGTGAGGAGGATAAAATCGAGGCAGCGGTGGTAGCACTTGAAGGAGATGCGTTGTTGTGGTTCCAATGGGAACATAGATGGAGACCCATTCTTAACTGGGAAGAAATGAAAGCTATGATCCGTCGTAAGTTCAGGTCGACAGCAATGGGGTCTTTACATGAACAGTGGCTGGCCCATCAACAAACGGGCAATGTAGGGGAATATCGCAGGAAATTCATCGAATTACTGGCTCCATTGGATCGAGTGCCTGAAGAGATTGCTAAAGGACAGTTCCTCAATGGCCTGAAGGAAGAAGTACGAGTAGAGGTGAGATTGTTGGGACCAACCAACCTGGATAATGCCATGGACCTGGCTATGATGGTGGAAGACAAATTGCGAATTGGGCATAGTAAAAAAGAAGTTAGCAGAATGGGGGCAACATCAAATAGCAAGGGGGTGTCAAATAATAGTACACCAGCGTGGTCAATACAAGGGAGTACGGTGCAATATTCAACAGGAACGAGATCCTCGAGTGTGTATTCGAGTTCAAACCAATCAATGGTCTCGACAGGGGGTAGTGGACCAATCAGGCGATTAAGTGATAGAGAGCTGCAGTTGAAAAGGGAGAAGGGTTTGTGTTATCGTTGTGACGATAAATGGTCGGTGGGACATAGGTGTAAGAGAAAAGAACTCAGCGTGTTGCTTACATACGATGGTGAGGAGGAAGAGCCGGAACTAAGCCCTCACAGTCAAGTTTCAGAGGAAAACAGTGAGGTATGCCCCAACTCTCCACAACCCGAGATTTCCTTAAATTCTGTTATGGGTATTTCTAGTCCACGAACGTTGAAATTGGCTGGGCAAATTGGAGGTAGTGGGGTAGTAGTTATGATAGACCCGGGGGCTACCCATAATTTTATATCAAAGGAGGCCGTAGAGAAATTGGGAATACCTATCACACCGTCTCAAGAATTCGGAGTGTCTTTGGGAACTGGGGAAGCAGTACATGGAAAAGGGATTTGTAAATCAGTTGTGTTGGAGCTACAGGGCATGGTCATAGTAGAGAATTTTTTACCATTAGAATTGGGAAATTCGGATGTCATTTTGGGAATTCAGTGGCTGGAAAAACTTGGAACTACTACCACAAATTGGAAAACACAAACCATGCGTTTTCAGCTGGGCAACGAGACAGTGACATTGAGAGGGGACCAGTCGTTGGGTAGGAGTGGAATCTCTTTGAAAGCTATGATAAGGCAGTTGCGAAAGGAGGGGGCAGGGTACTTGGTGGAATTCAATTTCCTGGAGACTCCTATGCTTGCACACCCTGAGAAGGGTAGTGAAACAACGGACTGCCCAGAATTCTTAGAACCAGTGTTGGAAAGGTACAATCAAGTGTTTGCACTACCCGAAGGACTGCCTCCGAAAAGAAGTCACGACCATGCTATCATCTTGAAAGAAGGCACAGATCCAATAAATGTTCGGCCGTATAGATACCCTCAAATACAGAAAAATGAAATTGAAAGACTAATTCATGATATGCTCAAAGCAAAGATTATATAACTGTCGACGAGTCCATTCTCGAGCCCGGTGCTGCTCGTGAAGAAGAAAGACGGGTCGTGGCGCTTTTGTGTGGATTATCGGGCATTGAACAAAGCTACGGTACCCGATAAGTTTCCCATACCCGTGATAGACGAGTTATTAGATGAGTTGCGGGGGGCAGTCGTGTTCACCAAATTGGATTTAAAATCAGGGTATCATCAAATTAGAATGAGGGACGAAGACATTCCCAAAACGGCTTTCCGGACACATGAAGGGCACTATGAGTTTCGAGTGCTCCCGTTCGGATTGACAAATGGGCCGGCAACATTCCAAGCCATCATGAATGAGATTTTCAAGCCTTACTTGAGGAAGTTCGTCTTGGTGTTTTTCGATGACATCCTCATTTATAGCCGGAGTCATGAGGAACATATCCAACAGGTGGCGACTGTTCTGCAGGTTCTACAAGAGCATCACTTGTATGTTAATCGGAAGAAATGTGAGTTTGGCAAATGCCAAGTGGCTTATCTGGGGCATATTATCACACAGGCAGGTGTGGCCATGGATGGCTCAAAGGTTCAAGCAATGCAAGAATGGTCACTGCCTAAATCCATCAAAGAACTTCGGGGTTTCTTGGGGTTAACCGGCTACTATAGGAAATTTATCCAGAACTATGCTAAAATAGCTGCCCCGTTGACAGACCAACTGAAAAAAGATAGTTTCCAATGGACTGCAGAGGCAACAACATCATTCCAGGCCCTAAAGAAAGCCATGACAGAGGCACCTATTTTATCACTACCAGATTTCGACCAAAGGTTTGTTATTGAGACTGACGCTTCAGGGTTCGGGGTTGGTGCGGTGTTACTGCAGAATAATCACCCTATAGCATATTTTAGCAAATTGCTAGGTCCTCGTACTAGGCTCAAATCTATTTACGAAAAAGAGTTAATGGCAATAGTTTTTGCGGTACAGAAATGGAGACATTATCTCATGGGAAGGAAGTTTGTGGTTCGCACCGATCAACAAAGCTTACGATTTTTGTTTGAGCAACGAGAAGTAGGAATGGAGTATCAAAAATGGGTCTTCAAGCTAATGGGTTTCGACTTTGAAATTCAGTACAAACCGGGGGCAATTAACAGAATAGCAGATGCCTTATCTCGTGAATTTGCAGGCCAAATAGAGTTGGCAAACCTGGTAACAAGGTGTGGCATTAGATGGACGGATATAGCACCCCAAGTTGAGACAGATCCATTTATTCAGAAAGTACGAGAGGATATCTCTAAAGGCGAGTCTGCACCAAAAGGTTATACAGAGGATCACGGTATTCTGCGTTCCAAGGGAAGAATTGTACTTCCAGCCAAGTCGACAATAGTGAAACAAGTGTTGGAAGAGTATCATGACAGCCCCATTGGAGGGCATGCTGGGGATTTTAAGACGTACCAACGCATTGCTCAAGAATGGTTTTGGGTCGGTATGAGGAAGCACATACAGCAATACGTGCAAGCTTGTCCAGTATGTCAACAAAACAAGTCCAATTCTTTGAGCCCAGCTGGACTGCTCCAGCCCTTACCCATTCCCAATAAGGTGTGGGAGGACATATCGTTAGATTTTGTGGATGGGTTGCCACGTTCCCAGGGAATCGATACAGTACTAGTGGTCGTGGATCGCCTGTCGAAGTATGCACACTTCATTGGCCTTAAGCACCCGTATACAGCCCCATCAGTGGCCAATGTGTTCGTTAAGGAGATAGTACGATTGCATGGAATACCCACTACCATTGTCTCCGATCGGGATAGGGTATTTCTCAACCTTTTTTGGAAAGAGTTGTTCCACTCACAAGGAACTAAACTTCACCGAAGCTCCGCGTATCACCCCCAATCAGATGGGCAGACGGAGGTGGTGAACAAAATCATGGAGAACTACCTTCGTTGTTTCATCAATGGACAGCCATCCTCCTGGGCTAAGTGGTTACCTTGGCTAGAGTATTGGTACAACACTTCTTACCAGGTCTCTATCTAGTGCACTCCTTTCAAGGTAGTATATGGGAGAGAACCACCCCATTTGGTCCGATTTGAGAAGGGCAGTACTGCTGTTGCAAGCCTGGAAGAACAGTTGGTCGAGCGAGATGCCATCCTCGATGACATTAAGGCTAACTTGCTGCGAGCCCAACATCGTATGAAGAAATATGCAGATGCTCATAGGAGAGAAGTCGAGTTCAAGGTGGGGGAACAAGTGTATCTTAAACTACAACCATACCGACAACAGTCGTTGGCTAGAAGAATCTGTGAGAAATTAGCAGCACGTTTTTATGGACCATTTATGGTAATAGAGCGCATTGGTACAGTGGCATATCGACTGGAGTTACCACCCTCTTGTAAACTGCACAATGTGTTCCATGTATCTCAATTGAAGAAAGCCATTGGCCTGCGACCATACGCCCCTACTATACCGCCCCAACTCACGAAAGACTTAGTTTTGGAAGTGGAACCGTCTGCAGTGATGGGCACCCGCAGAGCAGCTGATAACAGTGGCAGAACAGAGGTTTTAATTCAGTGGGTTGGCATGGCAGACTGGGAAGCCACTTGGGAAGACTTTCACCAGATTCAGGAGTTGTTTCCTTCTTTTCACCTTGAGGACAAGGTGCAAGTTTGGGCCCGGGGTAATGGAAGGCATTTAACTGGTCCAGCAGTGACATTGACTTTTCAAAGGAGGAAGAATAAAAACAAAGGTTGACTGAAGAATTGACCACGAGGGCAGAATGGGAATTTCACGTAGTGATATAAATAGAATGAGATAGGGTTGGAGAAGATATGAAAATTATTATTGAGATCTGAGTGTTTTATTTGGAGGCGTCCTCTCCTCGAATTGGGGCTTTATCCTGTAACCTAATTATCATTTCTGTTCAAGTTTGTAGTAATCCAGACATTTAAATCATTCTATCAGCCACTGTTGTTAATTAGTAGTAGTAATTTGTTGCACATTACTGTACAAATAGATGTTCTTTTCATTCAAGTTAAAACACATTATCAACCTGGTAGCTTAAAACTATCTCAATCCACTTTAAGTTGCTAGTTGATAAAAGTTATAACAAAATTTGAAGCATTGTTGCACAAATAGATGTTCTTTTCATTCAAGTCAAAACACATTATAGTAACTTTGAGCCGAGGTAACTTTTTTCTAACTTATTTTTTTTTCCCACATCAAGTCATATATATTTGAGTTACCTTTTAGCTTGTGCCTGAGGATGAACCCGGTTAAAACAAATCAATACAAATTTAAAGGTATTTGTGTAAATTACTGATAAAAATTTGATATTTACAAAAATGCCCCTACGGGACCCCTTAATTTATAGGTAATATTTCTTATAACCTTAGGGAAGATCCCTGAGGCTGTAATTGTCGAATGAGCCTGTTGCGTGATTTTGTGAAATATTAATTTGATTTTATATACTCGGTCATTTTCATTAAAAAAATTTATTGTTGTACGTAATTTAAATCGTATATAAATTTGAGAGTAGGGAACCTAAGATACATATTAGGTAAATTCCCTGAGATATATGTATTTTATATATAAATATGTGGTGGGCAATTTTGTAAAATCAAGATTTGTTTAAAATTTTATTAAGTAGTCCTGCGGGCCCAATAAATTTTAAAGAATTTTATTCCTATCTCAGGAAAGTTATCTGAGATATATCTCAGGTTCCTTTTTCTCTATAAATTTTTATTCAAAATTTTTATTTAAAAATGCGTGAATTTCCTTTTTGATTCGATCCTTCTTTTTAATAATAAAATGTTAGGAAAGGATTATTAGAGCAAGTCCAATGCAATGCTATCCTTGGTGCTATTGCTATATTATAGCATCAAGTGCTAAAAAACTCATCTCCAAAGGGATGCTATAATTGGATGCATCCTTGGTGCTATTGCTATATTATGCATCCTTGGTGCTAAATTTGAAACCAATGATGCATTTATGCATCCATGCCACATCATCATTAAACTAAAATGAGATGAGTTTGTTGAGAATATTCAAATAGAAGTTAAAAGAGTTAAGTAAAAGTTAAAAAGAGTTGGTTAAATTTAAAACTAGTTATAGAACTAGCTTTGGAGAGTGAATTTTATTTTAGCACCAAAATTCACTTTTTGGTTTCATATCATACCAATAGCAATAGCAATTTAGCATCTAGCATTCGATATGCTCTCATCCCTTCTAAGTTCGTTCGTTTGGGACTTTGCAAGTTGTCTTTCTTATCCCATCATTTGAAAGCTTGTTCGTGAAAGCTTGTTCGTGTCATTTCTGGGGCGATGTAGAAGTTAATTTGTTTAGATCGATTTAGATTGATTTTTAGTTAATATGGGAACGACATATCTTATATGAAAATTTAATTAAATGATGGTATTGTATCAAACCTGGTTAGTGATGGTTGGTTATCCTTTTGAAAATTTATACTATTTATTTCACAAAATTTATCCCATTAATTATTGTACTCCTTCAAAAAAAAATATTAAATAAAATATTATCAAAAGAGCTATGACTTAAAAAACAATATTTGTAAGAAAAATCGTAATTTTTTTTTATAAAATTCTAACATTTCATTTATCAAGATATCAATTTTTGTATAAAATATGCGCCATGAGATATTACAATTACACTGGTATATCATTTCAAGATTTAATATTTGATTTACTAAAATATAATTTATCATGTAGCCAGATATCATATTGTAAGACAGTAGGTATCAAACCAGAACTAGAGCATTCTTTTTCTTTTTCTTTTTTTTGAAGCAAAATTCACAAAAATATAATTTTTTTTCTCTCCATTTTACGTGTGAGAGTTTTGAGTTTTCTCTTCTAAATCACATGTCATTTCTTGTGAGTTTGGTTTAGTAAGACTCTTTTCTTTCTTTTCCAATGGCGAGATATCATGGTTTGGAGGATCAGCTGGCAAATCTTGATATTGAAGAAGAGGAAAATGAAAGCTTTGTATTTGATGATGAGAGTGGTGATGGAAGTAACAGGTACGAGTTATGTTTAGTAGGACGCTTTCTTACGGAGAAATCAATCAATTTAAGAGCGATGCGTACGAAGATGGCAGATGTCCGGAAACTTACCATGGGGATAAGCATCAAGGAGCTAGAACAGGGCTTATATCTTTTCCAGTTCTTTCATATAGAGGATATGCATTGGGTTGTGAAAGGGGGCCCTTGGAGTTTTGATAACGCCATGTTAGCTTTGGAACCGGTGGCAGAGCATGAAGATCCAGTGAAGGTCCCATTATGGCATGTTAATATTTGGATCCAGATTCATGAGTTACCAATGGGCTTAATGACATAGAGTGTAGGTAAAGCACTGGGGAATTTCTTTGGTGAATTCCTTGAGTACGATACAAAAAATAACACTTCAATATGGCGTGAATGTATGAGACTGCGTATCAAGTTGGATGTGAGGAACCCCTTAGGAGGAAGAAGAAGATCACCATAAAGGATGGGAAGGAAATTACTGTGACGTGCAAATATGAGCGCTTAGGGGAGTTTTGTTTTTTATGTGGTTTGGTTTCACATACCGAACGATTCTGTAGAAAGTTCATTGATAAGAGAGGGATTGAAGGGGAAAAGGAATGGGGTCTATGGTTGAAAGCACCTCCACGTAGGGCGGCGTTGCAGAATCAGAGTCGTTGGCTAAAGGAGGAAGGGGATGACACGTGGGAGGACAAATTTGGTGGAGTAACAACCTCCCAAGATTGTAGGAACAATAATCCCTCAAAAGGTAGTAATCTGATAATCAAGGGGAGTAGTTCAAGGAAAGTGGTTAATACAGAATCTCGTATTATCCCCAAGGAAGTTACTCTGGCGGGATTTAAGTCAAATTCAAATATTCTTTATGGGCTGGCTGATGAGGAGAATATTGGGATGAAAATTGATGAGAGTAATAAAAGAAGGAGAGAGGATATAAGTGGGGCAACAATTATGGATGTTGAGATGGGCTTAGTCTCTACTGGGCCTCAACAGATTAAAAAAAATATAGATGCTGACATTTCTAATGGTGATTTGGCTGCATCTTCTACAAATGTTCCGGCTGAGTCTGCACTGCAGGCCAGCCCTCTTTGATATGATATATTTTTATATATATTTTAGATGATTTTATTCCCGTATTTAATTGCATTTTGCATTTATTTGGATATTTATTTAATAAATATTAATGTTTTATTGTAGAAGACAAGAATTCCTAATTTTGGAAGAATTTGGGCTTAAAGAGCTATTTTGGAGCTAAAAATGAAGAAATTCGGATTTATTGAGCTAATTCCGCTTTCTACGGTATTTAATTCATATCTGGAGTTGTAGAAGTCGGATTTGGACGATCTTACAGTCCACGCGAAGCTTAGAAAATTATCTACAATCCAGAGGGATTAAATAAGCAAAAATCCGATTGGAGCAGCTCGAAATCTGAGGAGAAAATTCAGTTCCGAATTTTAGTAAAAAATTCTTTTTACTTTTGGAATTTTATTGTAATTTATTTAAAGTGTAAAGTGTGTGTATTGAGTGTTTTATTAGTGCAACCGAAAGTGTGATGAAGTGGAAGAAAAAGAGAAGAAAAATAAATTGCAAAGTGGTAGTAATGATGAAGGAGGATAATGATGATGCATTATTTGGAGAAATGGGTGCTATAAATAAGATGAGCTTGTGCAGGAGGAATTCATTCGAGACATTAGGCATCTTAGCATAGCAATTAGATTAGAGATACACTACAAGACATTCCACTACATTTTCTACATCATATTCGGCTACATCAAAGTTTGGCTAGGGACTTTGTTTTATTCTCTTTTATGTACACCTTGATTTAAATTCTCCATTTTATTGCAGATTTGAGGTACTCCTTAATTTTATTTTGCTTGTTAATATATATTTTACATGTCTTGTTTAATTATTTTATCAATTTTATTAATAGCATGAGTGAGTAGTTTATTTCTAGGGTGTACGGGGGAGCCATGTTTACACCACAGTAATGCTTTAATCTTATTAGTTGTTTAACGGATATAAAATAATTCTAATCGATATGTTATGAAATTTAATTTGTGTTATCGGCCGGTATCATTAATTATTTATTTGCGAATAGGAATAATAGATCGAGAGATTTTATTCACTAGAGGCATACATACGATTAGCGGAATTGAATTTTAGTGCGAGAGCATAATTGGATTTCCGAGAGCGTTAATGCTTGAGAGAGATTAACACATGCTCTAATTATTTAAATCCGTTAAATTACTATATCCGTATAATTTGTTTCGGTGTAAACATGGTGAACCCGGTCGCCCTAGACTTTTAGTTAATCGATTTTAAAACACATTTATTTGCGTTATTTACTTAAACAAAAATTCTCAATAATTATTTTTATTTTAGAAATAATTCGTGACAATTAAATTAAAATTGATAAAACCTGTCTCCCTATGAACGAACATAAAAATATACCGCATAAATTTTGGCATCGCTGCCGGGGAGACGGTTAGTTTTTATAAATTTTAGTTTAATTATCTAGATTTCATAATTTTAATTGTAGATTTAATTTTTATATTTTACATGTTAGTGTAATAATTAAAAAAAAAGAAAAAAGAAAAAACAAGAGAAAGATTTTAGTTTTATAAAAATTTCGGTTCATATTTTTGTTTGTTCCCCTGTTTTTGTTGCAAAACCCAACAGCCTTGTTCTATTTCTTCGATACATACATATCTCCCTCACCCTTCATTTTATAAACATCGATTCTCCTTCTACACCACACCAACCTCCTGCACCAACCTCTCTGTCAATCCCCCTTCCCTTCTCACCACATCCTTCTCCACATCACCACTCCATTTCCGCCACCTGCAAACCACCGCTTCAACCCACACTTACATCCCCTCCCCTGTTACTTCTCACCTCTTCCAGTCACCACCACTGTCCGACTGCAAACTCACCACCACTATCCACGCCATCTTCTCTGTCCACAATTCTCTTTCCCGTAACCTCCATTCCAGCCTCCCCTATCAATCCTCCCTTCTCTGTCCTATCCCCTTCACAACAACACCCACCTCCATCAATCTCCTCCTCCTTACACAAACACCAACACCCATCCCCTTCATCAAACATAACATCACTCCGACCTCGACTTACTCCCTTTCGCTGTGATACAACACCAACGAGCCACCCTCATTCCCACATTTGGCTCCTTTTCGTTCACACCCCCCAAACCCCTTGTTGATTTTGTTGTGTCGCCCGAATTCTGCGCTGTCTACGTTTAGTGTTCGTGTATTGAGTTCAATTGAGTTGCTGCGTTTTCGTCGGTTTGTTTCGTTCACTGCTGTTGGCTTTTCGTTTTGACTGAGTAAATTGGCTGAATTAGTTGCTGTTGTTCGAATGCTGAGTTTGTAGTTCGAGTTTTATGTTTTGAATTGCTGTGTGTACCGAGTTAACTCAGCCCAGTCGTTGTTTTAATTTTGCTGTGGGTTTCTTGTTTTTAGTAATGCTGTTGTTCTTGCCAAAATGGGTCATTTGTTCGGTGTTTGTTTCTGAGATCAACTGAGTCGACTGGGTTGCTTATCAGTTTTGTTCGCTGTTATTTCTTCCAAGTCCGAATTCTTATGGGATTCGCTGTTTGTTTTTGAATCGCTACCAAGTTCTGGGTCATCGTCTTTGTTGGAGTTTTGAATTGTAAAAGAGTTGTTGTCTGTTGAAGTCGAGTCTGTAGTACAGTGAGTTTTCACTGAGTTCGGTTGCGATTAGTTCTAGTTCGTTGAGTTGGTTTTGTTTGTCGTTGGTTGAGATGAGTTTGTTTCATTTTGTTATGTAATCGCTGAATTGTTTGTTGTGTTTTTACCTGTTGTTTCCGAGTACTGCTAGTCGAAGTCTAACCACGACTTTCTGATTGTGTAGTTTTGGTCGATTTTTTTTTGCAGCGTTTTTGGAGTCATTTTTGCAGTCTGTGTTTTGTGGCGAATTGTTTTAGTTGGGTATTTGCTATTTGTCCTCTTTAGAATCGAGTTTCGTTTAAAATGCGTTGCTGAGTTGTTACCGAGTTCCCACTGTTTAACTATGAGTTTGTTAATGTTTTTACCGAGTTTTTGTCAAGGGTTTTAGTTGTAGTATAAAAGCTGTTACTATTAAATAAGAAGTGGAAGTGTGTACCTCTACTAAAAAAAAAATTAAAAATTTTTTTTTAAGAAAAAGATAAAAAATACATATTTTATATTTTGTTTAATTTGTTAAATTTTTAGTTAGTCTATTTTTTCCATTGTCTCATTGGAACTTTAGTTCCAATTGAAACCGGTTTTACTACTTTTCTTGTTTTTGTTGTTGATGCACAGGTCTACAGAAGACGCATTTTTAACTCCTGATTCTACTCGGAATCTTGATTCCGGAGAACCTCTGCAACAATATATCGATAAACAGAGAAATAAAACGCAACGAAAGATCCATTTCTCAGAGATTAAAATGGCAAACCCTCCTGTTAAATCTTTGAAGAACTATTCACAGCCTTCTCCGAGTGGGGTACCAGTTGGTCTCGCTATGCCAGCTATTCAAGCAGCAAACTTCATCTGCAAAGGTTTCAACAGCTCTGTTCTACCATTAAACATCAGGGAGTCACTCCAGACCAGTTGAAAGTCATGTTGTTCGGTTTCTCTCTTCGTGACAAAGCTCAAAAATGGTTGAATGATATTGACTTGACCGAGTAGGATGAGATTGCTCAGGCTTTCTTAACTGAGTTCTTCCCTCCTAACAGAACCGACGAATTGATCGACAAGATGATGGGTTTTAAGCAAGATTATGGCGAATCTCTTCGGGATGCTTGGGACAGATTCAAGGATTATCAACGTGCATGCCCTCACCATGGTCTTGAGAAGTGGTTTCTGCTTAAACGCTTCTACAATGGTCTTGATCCTGAAACAAAAGGTACAGTTGATAACGCTGCAGGTGGCGTGTTTTTAGACAAAGGAGTTGATGATGCACATGCTTTTCTTTCAAATTTGGCTGCCAATCACTTCAGTAACCCGAGAGCAGCCAAGAAAGGGGGTAAACTTGAAGTGGATGCATATTCTCTATTATCATCTCAGCTCGCTGCATTGACTCAGGAGATCCACTCATTGAAGACATCTCAGCCCTCTACTCCACCTATGAGTATCAATGCATTGTCATCCATGGCTCCTATGAATTATCCTATTTGTGAAGTCTGTGGCAACCAAGGCCACTATGGTAACGATTGCCAATACAATGCTCAAAATTCACAAAATTTTTAGATGGAGCAAGCAAATGTTTTCCAACAGAGGCAGCAGTACAATCCGTATTCCAACACTTACAATCCTGGTTGGAAAGATCATCCGAACTTCTCATATAGGAACAATAACGCTCAGAATTCAAATGTTCCTAATCAGCAGCAGCAATATCAGCAGTCGTATCAGCCTCCTCCACAGCAGCAGTATAGGCCCTCGCAAGGACCTATGAATCCCCCTGGATTTCAGAAGCCCTATCAGAATTATGCTCCTTAAGCCAATCAAGCTGCACAGGCTGATAATCAAAGTGATATGATGAAGATATTGTTACAAATTCAAAAGAATATGGGGGATACCAATAGGAAGATGAACCAGATGGAGATTCATAATAAAATGCTAGAAACTCAGATTGCTCAAATGGCTAGTTCTTCGTCTACAAGGCAACAAGGCTCTCTACCAGCACAACTAACTCATACAAAGGAAAATGTGAATGCCATTACTCTTAGGAGCGGTCGTACATATGATGCTCCTCCAATGCCTGCTGTCGACGTCCCTACTGAGAAAGAAAAAGAGAATTCTGGGGAAGACAAGGTAGAGAAAGCTATTGAAAGCAAGGAAAAAGACAAAGAAAAAACTGTAGTCACCCCTCCACCATTTGTGCCAAAGCTCCCATTCCCTAGCAGGATGAACAGAACTAAGGTGGACCAGCAATTTGGTAAGTTCATGACACTTGTCAAGAACCTTGAGGTAACAGTTCCTTTCACTGATTTAATTTCTCAAGTTCCATCATATGCAAAGTTTCTCAAGGATATTCTCACTAAAAAAAGGTCCTTTGGTGAGGTAGAGACAGTAGCTTTTACTGAGGAGTGTAGTGCTGTTCTACAGAATAAGTCTCCACCTAAGCTTAAAGATCCTGGTAGTTTTTCGATCCCGTGTCATTTAGGTGCATTGTTTATTGATAAAGCTTTATGTGATTTAGGCGCTAGCGTCTCAGTCATGCCTCTCTCGATTTTTCAGAAATTAAACATGGGAGAATTAAAATGCACACAGATGACTTTACAAATGGCAGACCGTTCGATAAAATATCCTCTTGGAATTTTAGAGGATGTGCCTGTTAGGGTCGAAAAATTCTATATTCCTATAGACTTTGTAGTTCTAGATATGGAAGAGGATAGCCAAATACCTATTATTTTAGGTAGACCATTTCTCTGTACTGCAGGTGTTATAATTGATGTTAAAAGTGGGACTCTCACATTGAGCGTTGGTGATGATAAAATTACTTTTACTCTAACCTCTGCTCTTAAATCCCCTTTGCTTGAGAATACTTGCTACAGGATTGATGTTATAGATGGAATTGTCCAAGGTGAGACGCCTCAGATTCTATTGAATGATGCATTGGAAGCAGTGCTCATGCTTGAAGCATACGAAGGAGAAGGACATGCTGAAGTCGATTCATTGATTCTTGAGTTGGATGGTGTAGCTGATCCGAATTGTGAGGTAACCAACACTCCTTGTGGTCAACCTCGGGTAAAAAAGTTAGAGTTAAAGCCTTTGCCATCTAATCTTAAATATTTGTTTCTTGATGATGAAAAGACTTGTCCTGTGATTGTTAGCTCTAGTCTTGATGATAACCAGGTTTTTAAGCTTCTTACCGTTTTGCGTGTGCATAGAAAAGCTATTGGGTATAGTATTGATGATCTTATAGGGATTAGCCCAGACTTTTGCATGCATAGAATTCACTTAGATGATGACCATAAGCCTTGCATACAGGGACAACGTCGCTTGAACCCTAACATGCAAGAGGTTGTTAAAAAAGAAGTTTTAAAGCTGTTAGATGCGGGCATCATTTACCCGATTTCCGATTCTAATTGGGTAAGCCCAGTTCAGGTAGTTCCTAAGAAAGGAGGAACAACGGTAATTAAGAATGATAAAGATGAATTAATTCCCACTCGAATTGTCACCGATTGGCGATTGTGCATTGATTACCGTAAGTTAAACACTGCTACTAGAAAAGATCATTACCCTCTCCCATTTATTGATCAGATGCTTGAAAGACTTGCTAAGCATAAGTAATTTTGCTATTTAGATGGATATTCAGGGTTCTTTCAGATCCCTATACATCCTGATGACCAAGAAAAGACTACATTTACTTGCCCATATGGTACTTTTGCATATCGTAGAGTGCCTTTTGGATTGTGCAATGCCCCTGCTACTTTTCAGCGTTGCATGACTGCCATATTTTCTGATTTCATAGAGTCTATAATGGAAGTATTTATGGATGATTTCAGTGTTTATGGGTCTGATTTTGATGTATGTCTGCATAATCTTTCTAAAGTGCTTAAACGTTGTGAAGAGGTGAATTTGGTTTTGAATTGGGAAAAGTGCCACTTCATGGTAAATGAAGGAGTGGTACTTGGTCACTTGATTTCTGAATGTGGCATCCAGGTTGACAAAGCAAAAATTGAGATGATTGAGAAGCTTCCTCCTCCTGTTAATGTCAAGGGAGTGAGGAGTTTCCTTGGTCATGCGGGTTTTTATCGTTGTTTTATAAAATATTTTTCAAAAATTGCAAAACCCCTCGCCCAATTGTTGCTTAAGGATGCCACCTTTGTGTTTACTGACGCTTGTTTGGAGTCTTTTAACAGGATCAAGGAAGCTTTGATTAGTGCACCAATCATACAACCTCCAGATTGGAGCCTTCCATTCGAAATCATGTGTGATGCAAGTGACTATGCTGTGGGAGCCGTTCTCGGTCAAAGGAAAGACAAGGTATTACACGCTATCTACTACGCAAGTAAAACCTTGGATGAAGCTCAAGTCAATTATGCTACGATTGAGAAGGAACTTCTAGCTGTGGTCTACGCTCTTGACAAATTCCGAGCCTATCTCATTGGCTCCAAAGTCATTGTTCACACTGATCATTCGGCACTTAAATATCTGTTGGCGAAGAAAGAAGAAAAGCCAAGGCTTATTCGTTGGATTCTATTACTCCAGGAATTTGACTTGGAAATCAAAGACAAGAAGGGTGCTGAGAACGTGGTTGCAGATCATCTTTCACGACTGCGTTTCACATCAGATGTTGCATCTGATACTCCTATTGACGACTCTTTTCCTGATGATCATTTATTTGCTGTTGCCACTAACATTCCATGGTATGCAGACTTTGCAAATTTTTGTGTGAGTGGCTCTCATCCTCCATACTTGACCTATCAACAACGAAAGTGGTTCCATCATGATGCTAAACAATATTTTTGGGATGACCCTTTCCTGTATCGAAAGTGTGCTGATGGGATCTTTCGTAAATGTGTCCCTGAGTTTGAAGTTAATGACATTCTCAAGCATTGTCATTCTCTTGCATGTGGAGGGCACTATGGTCCTTCTAAAACTACTGCTAAGGTACTTCAATCCGGTTTCTTTTGGCCTTCTCTATTTAAAGATGCTCGTGCTTTCTATCTGGCTTGTGATGCATGTCAAAGAATGGGTAACATTTCTAAACGCCAGAGATGCCTCAAACCAGTATTCTTGAGGTCGAGCTATTTGATGTATGGGGTATTGATTTCATGGGACCGTTCCCAACTTCTTGTGGGATGAAATACATCTTAGTTGCAGTTGATTATGTTTCCAAATGGGTTGAAGCAATTGGATCACGCACCAATGATTCTAAAGTTGTTATGAATCTCTTCAAGAAAATCATCTTCCCGCGCTTTGGAGTTCCAAGAACCGTGATAAGTGATGCTAGTTCTCATTTTCACCACCGACAATTTGAAACTTTGTTGAAGAAGTATGGTGTCACTCACAAGGTTGGTCTTGCTTATCATCCTCAAACAAGTGGCCAAGTGGAGGTTTCAAATCGTCAAATTAAAAGCATTCTAGAGAAGGTGGTTGCAAAATCTAGAAAAGATTGGTACTTGAAGCTAGATGATGCTTTGTGGGCTTATCGGACAGCATATAAGACCCCTATTGGAACTACCCCATATCGGTTAGTATATGGCAAGGCATGTCACTTTCCAGTTGAGTTGGAACATCGTGCTTTTTGGGCTATAAAAGAACTCAACATGGATTTAAAGGCTGCGGGACAAGCAAGACTTCTTCAACTAAATGAATTAGATGAGCTTCGATTTGATGCTTATGATAATTCCCGGATTTACAAAGAGAGAACGAAGAAAATGCATGATAAGATGATCCAGCGAAGAGATTTTCAAGTTGGTGACAAGGTGTTGTTATTTAACTCAAGGCTTCGACTCTTTCCTGGGAAACTCAAATCTAGATGGTCCGGACCTTTCACTGTAACTGGAGTTAAATTTCATGGTGCTATTGAAATCATGGGGCAAGATGGAGCAAAATTTAAGGTAAATGGTCAACGCCTTAAATTATATGTGGACGGTGCATTTGTTGGAAAAATGGAGACGATTCGGCTCGAAAATCTCTCTATGGAACCTTGATTCGAAGGCAGAAGTCAAGCTAATGACGGTAAAAGACCGCTTATTGGGAGGCAACCCAATGGTTTGAGCAGGCTATTAGGGGAGTATTTCTTACTTTTCTTTACATTTCTTACTTTTCTTTATATGTAATTGTTCATTGAGGACAATGAACCACTTAAGTGTGGGGATGAGTTCTCGATGATTAAAAAAATCCAAAAAAATTAAAAATTTAAAAATCCCAAAAAAAAAATGGAAAATTAGAAAATTATTTGCCTCGTCTCATAGTGTGTCAACAAGGATAGGTACACATCTTGTGAGCTTATTTTGCATGATTATTTGACATGCCATATATCTCTGAAAGTTATTTGTTACTTGATGATTCCTTGTACGTACTTGCGAAAATTTTAAAACTTGAGATACATCTTTGTCAATTTTAGTGAGTACTGAAGCATGCTTTCACCTTGTGAGAACTTGAGCATAATTTGTGATTGGTACATCTTATATCAATCAAATTTTATTATTGTGTGTTGTTCATCATTTGGCATGTTGCTCTAGAACTTGTTTTAAACCATTTTGAGATTACATGATATCTGTATGCATGAAAATGATAAAGGCACTAGGATTAACCGTATCTATCCAAACAGTACCCTTGAAGCATACATCCTTAGTGAACCCCTTTGAGCTTTTATCCGTTATTTTTTTTGTATCACCAATCTAAATTCTTGAGCCTACTTGTTTATTCTTCTCTTGATTTACTAGTAGAGCATTTTGATTCATTTGAGGGTTGGTGAGTGCATAGTGTGGGGATTTCTTTGTTAAAGTGTGAAAATTTGGTGGGAATGAAAAAAAATAGAAAAAAAAGAAAAAGAAAAAGAAAGAAAAAAAGATCAAATAGAGTTATGTTCATTGGTTTGTGCAATATGAAAGTGGAAAAGTGCATGGTAATATGTGCTTGGGGTTTAATGCTTGTGAGAGTCTGATCAGCTTTTACATGATCAAAATTTCATGTTGAGTGCTTTAATTAGAAATGAACATTGTGCTCTATGAGTTTGTCAAGTCAGCCACTTGTTAGCTTTTTTTTCTTGATTCCCTACCCTTCACCTTAGCCACGTTACAACCTTTAACAAAGACCTTTTGATTTGTGCATGCATGTATACAAAGTAGTGGAGATTTGGTGGACAACCAAGCATATGGTAGCACATGACTTTATTGATTGAACTTGAGCGAATACACTTCACCTATACACATGTGTGATTTGAGAGTTTTGTGAGCTTCATTTATATTCATAGCATGTTACTCACTGAATGCGGCATTGATATATATTTCATGATCTTTTTGTCTATCTAGACTGTGTGCTTACTTGGATAGTCTTGTACATATGATGAGTAAGTGAACAGACTTTCAGTGTTGTGCGATTGAGGTTTACTTGTGTGGAGTACTATGATAGGTTACATACTTGAGACTTGGCAGAAAAAAATGGATTTTGTGGGTAAATTCACTATAAACCCTCACGAGACAACACTCGTCCTACTAGGGCTGCCTAGGGGTTTAACGGCTTGTTGCAGGTGCTCAATGCAATCGTGTCATCTACGAAAGTGATATTAGGATTTAGTTTTTATTTCACTTATTTGCCCGAGGACGTGCAAATGCTTAGTGTGGGGATGTTTGATATGATATATTTTTATATATATTTTAGATGATTTTATTCCCGTATTTAATTGCATTTTGCATTTATTTGGATATTTATTTAATAAATATTAATGTTTTATTGTAGAAGACAAGAATTCCTAATTTTGGAAGAATTTGGGCTTAAAGAGCTATTTTGGAGCTAAAAATGAAGAAATTCGGATTTATTGAGCTAATCCCGCTTTCTACGGTATTTAATTTATATCTGGAATTGTAGAAGTCGGATTTGGACGATCTTACAGTCCACGCGAAGCTTAGAAAATTATCTACAATCCAGAGGGATTAAATAAGCAAAAATCCGATTGGAGCAGCTCGAAATCTGAGGAGAAAATTCAGTTCCGAATTTTAGTAAAAAATTCTTTTTACTTTTGGAATTTTATTGTAATTTATTTAAAGTGTAAAGTGTGTGTATTGAGTGTTTTATTAGTGCAGCCGAAAGTGTGATGAAGTGGAAGAAAAAGAGAAGGAAAATAAATTGCAAAGTGGTAGTATTGATGAAGGAGGATAATGATGATGCATTATTTGGAGAAATGGGTGCTATAAATAAGATGAGTTGTGCAGGAGGAATTCATTCGAGACATTAGGCATCTTAGCATAGCAATTAGATTAGAGATACACTACAAGACATTCCACTACATTTTCTACATCATATTCGGCTACATCAAAGTTTGGCTAGGGGCTTGGTTTTATTCTCTTTTATGTACACCTTGATTTAAATTCTCCATTTTATTGCAGATTTGAGGTACTCCTTAATTTTATTTTGCTTGTTAATATATATTTTACATGTCTTGTTTAATTATTTTTGTCAATTTTATTAATAGCATGAGTGAGTAGTTTATTTCTAGGGTGTACGGGCGAGCCATGTTTACACCACAATAATGCTTTAATCTTATTAGTTGTTTAACGGATATAAAATAATTCTAATCGATATGTTATGAAATTTAATTTGTGTTATCGGCCGGTATCATTAATTATTTATTTGCGAATAGGAATAATAGATCGAGAGATTTTATTCACTAGAGGCATACATACGATTAGCGGAATTGAATTTTAGTGCGAGAGCATAATTGGATTTCCGAGAGCGTTAATGCTTGAGAGAGATTAACACATGCTCTAATTATTTAAATCCGTTAAATTACTATATCCGTATAATTTGTTTCGGTGTAAACATGGTGAACCCGGTCGCCCTAGACTTTTAGTTAATCGATTTTAAAACACATTTATTTGCGTTATTTACTTAAACAAAAATTCTCAATAATTATTTTTATTTTAGAAATAATTCGTGACAATTAAATTAAAATTGATAAAACCTGTCTCCCTGTGAACGAACATAAAAATTTACCGCATCACTCTCCAATGAGTATCCTAAGCTGGAACTGTCGTGGTCTTGGCAGCCACCGGGCAGTTCGAATTCTAGGTGAGGTGTTGAAAACTCATAAGCCAGATTTGTTATCATTAATTCTTGTAGTAATAAAATCGAAGAGATTGCTTCGAAGTTTGGTTTTGCAAATTCTTTTTCAGTAGATAAGCATGGTAAAGGAGGTGGCATTGCAGTTTTGTGGAAACACATAATGGTTTGTGAAGTTATCGAGTCTTCTTTAAATCATATTGACTTGGTGATTTTAAAAAATAACTTAATCTCTTGGAGGCTCACGTGTTATTATGGCTTCCCAGAGAGAGAGAGACGTACTGAGGCATGGGATTTTATTAGGGCATTAGCCTCTAAATCCACATTGCCATGGTGCATTTGTGGAGATTTTAATGATCTGTTATCTAAGGACGACAAGAAGGGTCAGCATCCGCATCCTCAGAACTTACTTAATGGTTTTAAAAAAGCCATTGAAGATTGCAATCTGATTGAAGTGGAGTTATCAGGTGGAGCTTTCACGTGGGAGAAGAGTAAGGGAACCCAAGCCTGGGTCCGAGAGAGGCTTGACAGGGCATGCGCTATAGATTCATGGTGGAATATCTTTCCTTTATGCACGCTTATAGTTTCTCATGTGATTAAATCTGACCATGATCCCATCAAGCTTAACCTGATCAACACGGCTATTACAAAGAAACAATTCCGGTTTAAATTCGAGAATACATGGTTGAAAGAAGCTGGCTTTCATGAAGAAGTGAAAAAGTGTTGGTCGGGTCTTCCTCTTTCGCATCTGTTACCTAAGAAGATTGCAGTTTCTTCTTTTATGGCTAAATGGGGGAGAACTTTTTTTCATAAATTCAGAGAAAAAGTGATTAATCAGAAGGAGGTTATCGACAAATTGAAAGACAAAGAGGATGATGAGGGAATTCAGCAGTATTTTCTTGAGAAAGCTAAGTTAGAGAGTCTAATTTTGCAGGAGGAAATTTACTGGAAACAACGGGCGAAAATGTTTTGGTTAGAGGAAGGAGACTCCAATTCGAAATTTTTTCATGCATCTGCTTCAAGCAGAAAGAAAGCGAATCATATTCATTATTAAAAGTCAGATGATGGGCGAGTTGTCACTAAACATGAGGAATTATGTAGCTTACTCAAGAATTACTACTCGAACCTTTTTTCTGTAGGAGAACAGGTGGTAAGTTATCCGACTAATGAGAATGAAAGTCAAGTTTCTCAAGATCAGAATAATATGCTAGTAGCTGAGCTCTCATTCGAGGAATTTTCTGAAGCAGTGAAAAGCATGCATCCTGACAAAGCTAGTGGCCCGGATGGTTTAAACCCCGCTTTTTTTCAGCATTTTTGGAAGTTGATTGGTCAGGAAGTGTTTAAATGTTGCCAAGAATGGTTGTTGGAGGGAAAGTTCTCTGCAAATGTTAATGATACTACTTTGGTGCTCATCCCTAAGAAAGAAAAAGTGGAAGATGCTAGAGATCTAAGACCTATTGCTTTGTGCAACGTTTTATACAAAATTGTGGCCAAAGTCCTTGCTAATAGACTTCAAAAAATCTTGCCGGTGCTAATCTCCGAGGAGCAAAGTGCTTTTGTTCCAGGTCGTAATATTTCTGATAATGTGTTAGTTGCTTTTGAACTGATACACTTCATGAAGAGGAAGATGAATGGTGATGAGGGAGAGGTGGCTTTAAATTTGGATATAAGCAAGGCTTATGATAGAGTTTGTTGGGGCTATTTAAAAAGTAGAATGGTGGCTATGGGGTTCTCAATGAAGTGGATAAAATGGATGCTAATGTGTGTGACATCAGTGTCGCATTCAATCTCTTTTCAAGGTTCCAACATAGGTCCTATTTTTCCTAAACGTGGTCTAAGGCAGGGTGATCCGCTGTCGCCATATCTTTTTCTACTTTGCGTTGAAGGTTTATCTCTATCTCTTAAAACTGCAGCTGGTAATGATTCTATTAATGGCTGTCGAATTTGTCCTCAAGCCCCTGCTGTGACCCACTTACTCTTTGCGGACGATAGCTTTCTGTTTTTCAAAGCTACAGTAGGAGAGGCGAACTCGATTAAACAGATTCTTAGTAGCTATGAGGCTTTTTCTGGCCAAGCAATGAACTACCAAAAATCAGCCATTTTCTTTAGCTCAAATGTTCGACGAGATAAGCAAATGGAGATTAAAAATGTTCTTGAAGTTCATGATGATATTGGAGCAAGTAAGTATCTTGGAATGCCTTCTCTTGTAGGCAAATCAAAGAAGTCAGTCTTTAATTATTTAAAAGACAAGGTCTGGTCGAAGATTAAGGGATGGAATAACAAAATTCTTTCTAGAGCTGGAAAAGCGGTTCTGCTTCGCAATGTGGCTCAGACTATCCCTGCATATACGATGTCTTGTTTCTTAATTCCAAAGTCTCTGTGTCAAGAAATCGAGCGTATGATGAACGCATTTTGGTGGAGCTCTAGCTCTTCAAACAACAAGAGTGTCAAATGGCTCTCTTGGACTCGAATGAGTATGAATTAGAAGGCTGGAGGTTTGGGTTTCCGCGATTTACATGGGTTTAAGCTAGCGATGCTTGGAAAACAATGCTGGAATCTCTTGAAGAAACTGGAAGTTTTACTTTCAAGGGTGCTTAAAGCTAGGTACTATCCGAATTGTAGCATGCTCCAAGCTGGTAGAATAGGGGGGGTCGAATTATACGTGGTCAGGTTTATGGTAAGCTAAAGAAAATATGAAAATTGGACTTAGATGGGTGCTAGGAGATGGAAAATCAATCAGGGTGCACTTAGATAGATGGCTGCGTGGTAAGGAGAATTTCTGTGTTGACAACACTAATGGAGGTGACGAAAGGGTGTGTGACTTCTTCATGAGAGGGAGGAAGGATTGGGATGAAATAAAAGTCAGAAACACATTCAGCGATGCAGATGCTGAAGCCATTTTAACAGTTCGAATTCCACAGAATAGTACAAGTGACAGGATAGCCTGGGTTCATTCTAATGATGGACAGTACTCTGTGAAATCGGCCTACCACAACTGGCATTCACATCATATGAGGGATGTATCTCTGCAGCAATCAATGGGATGGGGTAGGATTTGGCGCCTGGGAATTCCACATAAAGTAAAGGTCCTGTTATGCAGAATTTGTCGTAATAACGTCCCTGTTCGAAATGTCCTAAGAGGTAAAGGCATTCATGTACCCATTTCTTGTGAGATGTGTGTAGGTGACATAGAGCATCTAATGCACCTATTTTTAGACTGCAGTTTTGCCAAGCTTTGTTGGGAAAGGGTTGGTCTATCTTACGACACGAGGGAGGTTGAAAGTGCCCCGGAATGGTTTCTGGATAAGCTAAGTACTGAGTCAAGTGAAAATCTGATTAAAATAGCTACGGTGGTTTGGGGTGTATGGTGGGCTAGGAACCAACGAATTTGGGAGGGAAAGACAATATCTCCTCAGATTGCGATGGGGTGGAGCTCTAAGTAGATAGTGGAATGGAGGATGGCTCAAAAACGTAGGCAAGGCAATAATGCCCAGTTGGAAGAGCCTACTGTCCAGCATAATACCAGGTGGATAGCTCCTGCAACTGGAACTCTAAAATTGAATGTCGATGCCTCAGTTATTAAGGATGCTGATTCGTTCTCTATTGGTATGGTTATGAGAAACCATAGAGGAGATTTTGTTCGTGGTAGGACGAGGAGATATGCAGGAAAGGTGACAGTATTGGAGGCAGAATTGGTGGGTATCTTGGAGGCCTTGGTGTGGACTGATGAGTATCATGACCAGTCGTTCATTATAGAGAGTGATTCCTTGCTAAGTGTTCAGGCGATCTTGAAGGCCAAGCAAAACCAGCTGGAGGTAGGTGATTTAATAGCTCAATGTCGAGCTATTCTCAGTAGTAGAAGTGATGTCTCAGTTGTTTTTAGTAAGAAGCAAGCCAACAGGGTAGCTCATAAACTAGCTAGACTACCTTGTATGCCTAATAGCTTCATTGATCTTATGTCTCCTCCATTGAATGTGTGGGAGATTCTTGTGTCGGATGCTATGATTTAATGAAATTTTCCTTTGGTTAAAAAAAAAAGACAGTAGGTATCACTTTGGATAATTTAATGAATCGATTCCTCCCTCCTAATTTTAATATGTACAAATTACTTACAGTCAAACCACTATAAATTAATATAGTCGGGACCGGAGAATTCTATTAATTCAGAGAGTTATTAATTAATCGATAAATTAATAATTATTAATTTATAGAAATTTTTGACATAAAAAAATTAATTTTCAATTATGTACATTTAAATAGATTGAATTGTACAATTTATGTTTTATACTTAATTCAGTTAATTAAATATACTTTGTTTTACAAATTCAATGAGTATTAGCGAGATTCAAAGTAAAGATTCATGTATATTTAGATGATATCAAAGATAAAACAACATTTTTGGAACCTTTTGAGCACTCAAGACATAAAAAACATTGATTAATAACTTTTTAATGCTTTGTGAAAATACCATATTCGAATTTTTTGATGCAACAAAGAGGGTTAAGGATAAGTTTCATATAGATTCAAACTTTAAGAACCCTAAAATCATATTTTAAAAAAGGGTAATACATATATTTTTATGATTATAAAGGATTTATTAATTTATATTATTATTGGGACCATATATTTATATGGAATTTTTTTAAAAAATTATTATCTTATTATCTTATCAAAATTGATCATTTTTTGAACCGGCCCAAGTAGGGATCGGAAGAAATTATTAACTTATAGAGATTATTAATTTATCGAGTATTAATTTAACGAGGTATTACTGTATATAAAAAAAATGAAATAACTTCTTTAAAAAAGTTATATTTATTTTATTTATCAAATCAATATTTCATTTTTCTTTAGGCAACTAATATTTGAACCAGTATGTCCAAAAGTAAATATTTGAAAAAATTCATCGCAATTATTTACTTTCTTTTTTGGAGGCTCGTAATTATTTACTTAAACAAACTTTTATTTGAAAATATATCAAATAAGTTTGAGAGAAAAAACTTTGTTGACGTAAATTAAAATCAAGGAGAAGGAAGGTAGAGAAGAATAAAAGGGCGTGAGTTGAAATTTGCAAAACGAGAATAGGATAGCACGGAGAGCCTCTAATACTTGTTGAGATTCCGGCCAATTTTGATCATCGGAGGGGGACCCCATAATTTCATTGTAAGTCCTTACACTCAAATTCACATTTTCGAACGCGACAAGATAGTCCAAGTGGTAAAGGGCATATCTGTTATCGTTTATGTATGTAGTATATTTTATGATTCTATTTATGTTGCAAGGTAACTGAATCACGTCAGATCTTAAAAGTTTTGTTTTAAATTGGAAACTTCTGTATCTTGTTTGGGAATTCTTTATCAAATGACCTAAAACTTCTAATTAGTTACTAGTAACTGGACATAGTTTTTAATGTATAAGATGCAATTATTGATTAATTTTAAGTTATGGCTATCTAAGTAGAAATGCTTAATTGCGAGAAGGTTGGATTAAAAAAAAAAGTGATAATATCACGTTAAATGACCAACTCTCGAGTCGTTTTTACTAGGACTTGATTGGATCGTATATTAATAACAGAATGAAACAGGATTGAAGTTAAATATGACTTGAATTTAAAGCTAAGATTATTAAATTAGGATTTGTGGTTATGATTTGTACAGATGATGGAACAAAATGCAGACCCGGAACATGGTCTGATGATGGAAATGGAATACACTTCCCCACAACCTTTGCAAATTGATCCTGAAAGAGCACGATTTCCGTGCTGTATTGTGTGGACTCCCATTCCTGTCTTATCATGGTTCATTCCTTTTATCGGACACATGGGGTTGTGCAGAGAGGATGGTGTAATCTTGGATTTTGCTGGCCCCAATTTTGTTTGTGTGGACAACTTTACTTTTGGAGCTGTGGCTCGCTACATCCGCATAGATGCAGGAAAGGTACAACTTAGTTCATCTCCAAATCTGTTGCTCTACATATTTTCTATTTTCTGGTGATGACCAACGCAGTCATCGATAATAAAGAATGTGCACTGCTCTCCTGTTGTATGATTAAGAGAAACAAATGAATGCAACATTTGTTTCCTGTTAATTTTATATTAGTTTTTGCGACTATGCTCATGGCCATGGTGACTTTTTTGGGAGAGGGGGGGGGGGACATACTCTGATTTTAGAGTTTGTTTCTAATGCTATAAATTTTATATGGCATTTAAGTAGCTAAGATGATTTGTACGAGTATCATAATAAATATAATGATGAGAGTTTGTATACAATCCTTCTTGTTTTGCCATAATTCTTGTATATAGTTTATACTCAGTGTTTACAAAGTTGGCATTCTTCTTGACCTGATGTCGTAACTCGTAAACTTGTATCGTTCTCCCTAACTGACAAAATAAGTGGTTGAAAATTGTCATGATTTAATATGCATTAAATTGTTTTCTTGATTTTAAGACACTTACTAAAAAATATACATATAGCCTACTGCTGTGGTTTAATCTTGATCTTTCCTGTTTATGTGTCGACTTCTAAAACCATTAATGGCATTTGTTACTATGCTCATGAGTCATGGCGTGGTTAACCTTGTTTTTTTTTTTTTTTTCTTGACAACAGTGCTGTGTTTCTCCAAAAGCTCATGGCAAAGAATACAAGCAGGATGAAGGTGGAACAGATGACTTGACAATGACATGGGACAATGCTTTGAAAAAGGGCACACAAGAATATCAACACCTATCTTACAACATACTAACTTGCAATTGCCACTCATTTGTGGCCAACAATCTAAACAGGTTGAAGTTTCGGAATGGTGGATGGAATGTGGTGAACCTTGCAGCCATGATCTTTCTCAAAGGACAATGGGTAAACAAAGCGGCCATGGCCCGATCTATAGTGCCGTTTGTTGTTGTGTTTGGTACAGCACTATATTTGGGAGGAGCTACCTTTCTTACATTTTGGGCCTTCTTCACCTTCCTTCTTGTAGGATGGTTTCTCCTCGGCACCTACTGTTTCCGAGATTTAATACACCTGTAATCTCCCCAAGACCTGTAAAGCAGAAGTTTACTTAATTTTATTTTTATTTTAAAACATAACACTGTTGTAGAGTTGAGATGAATTTGAGCTGATACTTGTTACGGTGACTAAGGTTTATTCATACTCTAATTCTAATGTATCCTAATGTGAAGTTAAGCTTGCTTGTGGGAGTAACAGCAAGAAAATTATCTTTTCAAATTTAAAAGCATTTTTTGCTTATTGAGAAAATTTACAATTTGTTCTATACTATCTTGTAAATTGTAATGATACATTCTTTTTTTGAGTGCAAAATGTTTAAATGCGTTTTAAGTGATACAATATGCGTGTTTACTTTTTATAAAGAGTTGATATCATTTTGGCACCAAAAAATAGCTAAAAATACATACTTGAGTATGATTTTGTACCATAAGGGTGAATGTGTATTTTTGACAAAGTTTGAGGGTAAAAAAGTATTAATAATTAATGCTTCAAATTTTACTAAAAAGTAATATTTATTCTAAAATTACACCAACATAGGTGGTTAAAATTCTTACTTCCACCGTCCCATTTTACATATCTTATTAATTTTTTTGCATGTAATTTAAGAGATATAAAAATAATAATTCCATTACTTATTTTGGTTTTTTTTATATAATAAAGTTATAATTTATACGTTTATTCATAGGAAGAAAATTTAAAATATATAACATACATATTTTTTTTAAGTATCTTAAATCTATTATATATCTATCTATACTATTATATAAAGACTGAAACATTAAAAGTTTGGTTGGTCGGTATGTTACCTGTTGATTTTACTTATTTACCCTTACTTAATTACATATGAAATTCATACTACTAACTAATCAATTTCTTTTTTCAAATTAAAAATATAATTTTTTCTATTTTTCAATAACAAAATAATTTCCTTTTTCAGATAAAACACAATATCTCTTATATTTTATCTAACTAAACTTTATCCTTTACTAATCAATTTCCTTTTTCTACTTTTCAATAACTAAAGAATTTCCTTCAGGTAAAATACAATATCTTTTATATTTCATTTAACTAAAATTTTTTCTTTTTTAACAACACTACGAATAATTTTGTTTAATAAAATAACATAATTATATTATAACTACTATTAGCTAATCAATTACTTTTTTTTAGCTAAAATACGCTAATTTTTCTCTTTTCTCTAACTAAAATATCTGTTTTTCCAATTATAGAACGGGCGGTTACCTTTTTCAGCCAAAACACGTTACCTTTTCTTTAACAAAAATCTCTCTTTTTCCAATTATATTACGGGCAGTTCTATTTAATAAAAATAAAATAATAATAGTATAATATCAATAATTAACCGATTAACTTGTCAGCTAAAACGTATCATCTTTTGTATTTTTTCTAATTAAATTTCCTTTTTTTCTAGAAATATCACGGGCAACATTAATTTCTCATTTTTTAAAAACATTACGAGCAATTTTATTTAGTAAAATAACATAATTAAATTATAATTACATTAAACTAATCAATTATCTTTTTCACCTAAAACATGTCACCTTTTTAATTTTCACGTTACATTTTCAATATTCTCTAACTAAAATCTCTCCTTTTGCAATTATATATTATAAAATACTAATAATATTATATTATAAAATAAAATAATAATATTATATTACAAATAATTAACCGATTACCTTTTTCAGTTAAAACATATTATCTTTCCTATATTTTCTAACTAAATCCCTGTTTTTCTAGAAAAATCACGGACAACATTAATTTATCCTTTTCTAAGAACATTACGAACAATTTTATTTAGTAAAATAACATAAATAATTATAATTAATATAAACTAATCAATTACCTTTTTCACCTAAAACATGTTACCTTTTTAATTTTTTCTAACTAAGACCTCTTTTTTTTCCAATTATATCACGGTCGTTCTATTTAATAAAATAAAATAATGATTTTATACTAATAATTAACTGATTACCTTTTTCAATTAAAATCTATCATTTTCTATATTTTCTAAATAAAATCCCCCATTTTCTATAAATATCACGGATAACATTTATATAATTATTATTAAATCATCTCATTTAAAAATTTAAGCCTCCAAAATTTATGTTTTAAAAAATATTAATTCAAATAATTAAAATAATTCATGTAATTATTAATAGCCCAACAAGGGTTTGGTGAGACAATTTATTCAATATAAAATTACTAATTTATCCTTATGTTTTCTAATTTTCAAAAAAAAAGTTGCTAGGGAGGATCGAACTTGGGTCTATCACGAAATTTGCACATCAACATACCACTAGGCAACTAATTCATATGTGTTGGAAATCATATACTTAATATGTGAATACGTGTGTATGACTTGAACGAAAAAAATATTATAGCTTTTTTTTCTGAAAGCAAGAACATACGTAGTTCGGTTATTTAAAATAACATAAAAAATAAATAAAATAAAATATACAATTATGTCAACGAAAGACTAGAATAAAAAAAAGATGTTAGATAATATACGATATAAGGTCAATCGACCGAAATGTGGGCCACTTAAAATAATTGAATATTTCTAAAAAATATTTAAATAAATTAAATTCAAGATAATATTTAAAATATACCACTATCAAAGCAAACAAAAACTAAAAGGGGTGAAGCTGAAAAACAACACCTAGAGGGGGGTGAACAGGTGTTTATGGCTAACAATGCTTATTTATGACCTGTTTTGAATTTACCAGAAACAGCTTGCTGTTTGTGATTAAGCAGTTTACAAATGGCAAGCTGATTGTAACGATAATGCAATGCAGTAAATAATATGTAGAAAATTAAATGTAACACAAGATCTTTTATCCAGGTTCGACCCATAATCCCCTATGCTCTACGTCCTGGTCCCTTACCAAAATTGGTAAGAGAATATATTATTGATCAACTATAAAACCGATTATTAGATCCAACAATATATCTCCCTTACACCCAGTTGCTTACAAATGGCTTGTTGTTTGCTGTGCTGAACTAACTCTCTAATCAATACTTCCCAAGTATCCTTCTCTAGTCTAGTTCGACCCACCCAAAACCTTAAGCCAACCTTGTACAACAACTAATCAATACAACTTGAACAATACAATGATTTGAACAATTACAACTCAACCTAATGAATCCTCTGAATGTATATATGGGTTTGAGAGGTTTAGAAGAATTTTGCAATGTAAGCTTTGAAGTTGTGTATATCTTCTTGTTTCTGCACTTTTATGGATGTTGTAGAACTGAGCAAGAGCAGCTCTTAAATAGGTAAACATGAATATTTTGAAATCAAGCTTGAAAGGCTCAAACGGTAGAAATAATTCTTGAAATGGAAAATGGTAATTTTGAATGAATAATAATTTTGAGGATTTAGGGAAATGGTATGTAAGTACCCTAGATTTGAAATGGAAAATGAATAATCAGGAACCATATTGATGTTGTACTATGAAAATGAGTGAGTCAAAATGATAATGGATTTCAGAAATTCCTGAATATGGACTTTAAGGATTTTCGATTTCGATTGAGACTCTATCAAATGTGATATTAAGGAGTATAGAAATGTTAAAGGGTTTATATCTTGAGGAAATAGTGAAATTAGGTTAAATCAAAGAGTGATCAAGTCAAGGAAATGCCAAGGGAATTTAGATTGTTAAACGAGTTTGAGAATGCTTGAGAACCCGAGAGATAACCAGGAGAGCAACTTCTGAGAAAAAGAGAATATACCAAGGATATTGGATCTAATACCTACTTGAGGATTAGAATCACCCTAACACACTAATATATGATGTGGGAGAGGATATTATATATCCAAGGAATTTACAAAGGAGAAACCACTTAGACGATCGCAGAAATCAATCGATGAATCAAATGACGAGAGAAATTTGAACGAAGCCCAAACTTCGGCCCAATACAAAACAAGGAGTTGATTTATTGATTTAATTAAGTGGCTTATGGTGAAAGCCAAGGGGCAAGGGCAAGAGTGGAAGAATTATGAAAATGCAAGGATAAGGTGGTAAAAACAAACCAAAAACCAAACAAATATCTATCAAACTTCTTGGATACACCTTGCACAAATCCCAAGGATCATACTCAGCCACCCCATCTGATCTTATCAACATTATTTGATCAAAACTTAGTTGAACAAGTGAAAGAAAGAAAGGAAAAAGCTCTCCATCTCATTTTCTTCAAAACTGCCAAACCAGAACACAACTCAAAGAAAAATTCATATCTCCATTTCTATACATGATAAAATCACTAAATTTGAACCACAACCTCTCCACTCCATGGGTATTATTCGCCCCAAATTTCATGAGAATCCAATTAGTATAGCCTAGCCAAATCCATGCTCAAAGTTGGACAACCCAATCTGTCCAGTTTCTATCCAGCGGAAAGATGGAGCTCAAAACCATAGCTAGGAAGCTTTGTTTTTGGTGATCTATAGCTCAAATCAAAGCTTATACAGATGCCAAGATGTGGTAAAAAATTTGAGAGCCAAACTCTTATTTTTCGATTTGTTATGATTTTTACAAAAGTGATGATGAATAGTAACCCTTAGAAACTAACTTTGTTTTTATGGTTTCTTTAGTTGATTCAAGCTAGTACAAGGTTGTTTAAGGATATCCCAAGGATTATTAAGTGTTGTTAAAGTTTCAAGGAAGGTATAATCTCTTCACCCCTCTTGAGTTTATGATGAATATTGGTGGTATTAGTGGTTAAGTAGTTATAAGTGATGAAATCATGATGTTATATGTGTTTGTAAGTGATTAAAGTTGAATATGGAAGGACTATGTGCTTGTAACCATGGTTGGTAAGATGACCACATGGTGTAGGTGATGGTGTATAAGGTGGATGATTGATTTGGAGGAGTTTGATTTTGGAAAGTATGAAAATATAGCCGTTATAATGTCCGATTTCCATTAGACCAGGAAACTGCCCTGTTTTTGGACCCTATACCCGTACGGTACCTTACTGTCCAGACTCCCAAGTGACCATGAGATGATAGAGCTTGGTTCATAGATCGTTTTGATATAAAGTGCGTTAAAATCTGATGAACGGTTTAGGAGAAAAGTCAGTTTTAGTGAAAGACGTTCGAAAACCGAGAAAACGTAATTGTATCAACTTTGAGGCTAAAGTTACCATACTTAGACATTTTTATAAGTCACGAAATTTTGGGATAGTGTAGTAGGGTGGTCAGAGGACCCTTGACAGTTGACCTTGCATTAAAATTCGAAATCTATATTTTCTGAGAATTTTTACAGTCGAGTGTGGTTATTAAGGGGAATGGTGGAACATGCTAAAACTTAGATCGAGTTTAAAAATGGTTAAGTGCATGTAAACTTTTGGTGCATAAAAACCATGTTAAACTTATAATATGAGTTAAGGGTGTTATGGTGTAGAGATTAAGTGATTAAGTGTGATATATACTAATGGTGATCCTTTCGTTCCTATAGAAACGGGAGACGAACTCAGGATTCCACATACTCGCTTTAGAGATCCAGGCAAGATCTTTTCTATCCCTACTTTGAAAATTATTTATCTTCGGAATAATAATGATATCATGGAATATATATATACATATGTGATGCTTGTGTTGCTATATTGCAAAGAATATATTCCCTTGATTTTGGGAAATTAAAGAGAGATGGATATGATTTATGAAATCTGAATATAGAGATGATTACGAACGGAGCGAGTATGCTTTATGGAAATGGGATATGAAAGAGAATGGTATCAGTTGTTATCTAGGGTTATATGGGTTATAATGTTATACTAAAAATATTCTTTTTGAGAATTAGTGGTTTAATAAATATTATTTGATTATTATTTACTACTCTCGAAATAGACGGAATATTTTATGAATATAAAAGTGTATTTGATTTCTTGAATATAAAAGAGATGTCCGAATCATAATCAAAGTATTATGGTATATATACATATATTTTATAGAAATAATGTGCGAGAATGGAAATGATATGAGTGATTGATAAATGTGAAAAAGAATTGTGAAAAGAAATGTGAATAGAAAGGTGTATGTGAAATGATGTTATATATATGGAAAATGATTTATTAAAAAGGGGGATTTTAACAGTAAGCGTAAGAGGCTGTGTGGGAGTTGCACAGTCCAGCACTTAAAAATTTGCGTAAGAGGTTGTGTGGGAGTTGCACAGTCCAGCATTCATTATATTATTCGGCACGAAGATGCCAAGGGAGGATGTTAGCAGGTGGCCTTCCTCCAGGGATGATGTTAGCAGGTGGCCTTCATTCCTTCTACCGGTAGTAAAAAGGGACGGGTACGGAGGACGATTGATCATCGTGCCTCACGTATTCGGCAACAGCGAAAACCCCCAAAACTTGAAAGAAAGAATTGAAAATGGTTTTCAGATTTCTATACTGAAAACAGAATAATGATATGAAATGATGGAATTATTGTTACAGATGAAGAGAAACTGATTTTATATTAATTTATATAATTGTTGCATAAGAAGGAAATGAGAAGATGATAGTGAGAGATTTGTTCAAATATCCATATTATCTTGAAATATTACACTGAAAGGGTATATTAATTGTTATATTATTTAAGAAGAGAAACTGATACTATATTATCCTAGATTTCTTTTCTTATAATAGTAAGTGGATGATGTATTATTAAATAAAGATTCTATTCTTCCGTAAGGTTTATAATTGGTTTCCGATTATATATATATGCATATATGTTTAAAATGCTGATTTCCAGTTTACATTATGATCTTGCTGAGCTATTATAGCTCACTCTTGCTACTTATGTATATAGCAGCTAGGTCCTATGCCAATACTACACACCACACCCCGCAAGAGGGTAAGGGAAAGGCGACCTTTTGAGCGAGTGCTGGCGACCATCCCCGAGGTAGTGACAAGCGAAAGGGGCTTAGTAGACTTATGTAAATTAAGTGTGTAAGTTGTAATAAACTTTTGGTTGTTGAAATGCTTTCTGTAGAAGCATTATTCAACAATGTACTTAGTAGAATTCTGGGCTTATAATAACTGTTAACTTTAAACTTTTAAATATTGTGGATGTTGTTCTATGAGCATATGATTGGTGTGTGTGTGTGTGTTTTAGTGTGGGGTCAATTGCATAAGTATTAAGTTAAAAAAAAAAAGACTAAAGAGATATTGATATTTATCGGAAATTGGACCGTGATGACCTGGATCCTTGATCCCGGATCTAGGGGTGTCACATAAATTCTCCTCCTCTATCACTTCTTATACCTACAAGTTTTGCATTCAACTTGTTCACAAGTAATTTGATTAGCTTCTCAAACTCATTAAAAGCACAATCTTTAGTACGAAGAAACAATACCCAAGTAAATCTAGAATAATCATCTACGATTACAAAACCATATTGTTTACCTCAAATACTCTTATAAGATTCTGGACCAAAGAGATCCAAGTGCAGAAGCTCTAAAGGTTCAGAAGTAGATACCATTTTCTTTGCTTTGTGTGTACTTCTAATCTGTTTGCCCAATTGGCACGCTGAACATACCTCAATTTTAGCATACTTCAGTTTGGGTAGCCCTCTGACCAGTTTCTTGCTTGATAATTTATTAAGCAAGTCCATGTGTGCATGTCCCAAACTTCTATGCCAAATATAGGGATCATTGTCCATTACGGCCAAACAGCACGCCGTTTCCTGCATTTCAAAGTCCAATACATATATATTTCCTTTCCTTCTAGCAACTAGGGGGACTTTGTTAGTACCAATAGTAATAATAGTTTTATTAATGCCAAACTGAATAATATGTCCATCATCAAATAATTTAGTGACACTAAGCAAATTGTAAGAAAGACCTTTGACATATTGAACTTTATCAATCGAAATATTACTATTACCAATAGAACCGATACCAAGGATTCGAAGAGTCTTGTTATTTCCAATTGTAACTCTTCCACCCTTCTTCATTTTGAGACTTATAAACTGAGACTTGTCTCCACACATATGTCTAGTGCATCCGCTGTCCAATAACCATTGATTTGACTTTCCTTTAGCCGCAAGACATATCTACAAAACAAACAAACATCAACTCAATGTTTTGGTACCCATATCAGTTTGGGTCCAGATTGGTTAGCAGCAATAGTATATAAAACATTTAAATCAGCTTTCTTGATCCACATTTGGACCACTTTTCGTGACTGATTTTGCTTTCTGTTGGTCTGTTGGTAAGTTATTTATCTTTTGTCTGAAACACTCTGGTACGCTGTTTGTCTCCTGACTGGTTCATTCTGGTAAGCTGTTTTCACTTTATGATTGACTTGAACCACACAATGTCTTTCCAGATGGCCTTTTCCACCACATTTGTTGCATGTTTTTCCAAGGCATAGCATAGTTGTAAGGTATTCCATTTCTTCCTTCATATTTGAGCGTACCATGCTTCTTGTTAAAGTTCATGCCAACTCCATCTCTGACTAAAGGGACATTTGCCCTTTTCATTATTGTCTTTAAGCTGTCTTCTCCTTGAACAAAAGTTTCCAGTCCTTTCTTGAGATCTTTGACCTCTTTTTCTAGAAGAGAGATCAGTTCAGCTTGCTGTTTGATGAGTTCAGCTTGCTGAAAGCGTTTCTCAGCAGATTTTGAAGACTCCACTTGACTAGACTCTTTGAGCTTGTATGATTTAATACATTTATCTCTAGCTTCAATCTATGACCTCAAATTCTTGAGTTCTTTCATGAGCACCTCATTCCTTCGTATAATTACTTTGTTAACTCCTTCGAATTGAGCTAGTTTCTCTTTTAAATCAGCAATAAGATCATCATGATTTATTTTAGGAGCCTTCTCAGCCATTAGATCAGAAATGATTTTCTTCAAATGAGTATTATTCTTTTCAAGCTCGTTATTCTTATTTTTCAATTCCATGAACTCAATGATAGATACATTACTTGGTACCTGCATGGTTAGTTCTTCTAGCATAGTAGGAGAAGAAGGTAAATCAGAATTAATTGAGTTTACCTCACTTGTATCATCTTCTGAATCCGAATAATCACTATCCACAAAATTTTCTTTTATAGATCCTTGTGAACTCTCTTCATCATTTAGACCTAAAAGAGCCAAATTCACTATGTCCTCACTTGAGTCATCACTGGAGTCTGAATCATCATCACTCCAAGTCAATAAAGCCTTTGATTTTCTCTTGTCTTTGAAAACAGCAGGCTGTTTTGCCTTTGACCCAGCTTGCCATATTCGAAGCAAGTTTGCTCCTTGGCTTTCTTGTTGTTGGAGAACCCTCCTCGATCCCTTTTCATTCTGTTTTTCTTTTCAATTAGCCTTTTGATCTTCTTTGAAATGAGTGCAAGTTCTTCATCAGATTCTGTCAGCTTGCTGTTTGCAGACTCAACTGGCTTGTTATTTGTAGAATGAAGAGCCAAATTCTTCATTTTGGCTAGAGGAGTCCGAACACTTTCAACCTGACTGTTATTTATATTGTTTTCAAACTGTTCTAGCTCAGCAAATACAGCTAGGTGATCCATGGTGTCAATATTTGAAGATGATTCCAAAGCTGTTACTTTAGCCTTATAAATTAATGGTACAGCACTTAACACTTTCATGTTAATTTCATCTTGTGGAATATACTTTCCAAGTCTCTTTAATGAATTTATAGTGACCTGGAACCTAGCTTGACTTTCTTTGATAGTTTCACCATCCTTGAGCTTGAATTTTCCGAAGTCATTCATTAGCTTGCTAAGTTCACCTTTCTTAAAGTTGTCGAACCTTCATGATAGGTTTCCAAAGCATCCCACATTTCCTTTGCTGTCTTTAGAGAAGAAACCTTGTCATACTCAGCTTGATCCAATGCATTCATTAGAGAGTTTCTAGCTTCTCCATTATAACCAAATTTGATAACCTCCTCGGGAGTGAGATCATCAACATTTTTTGGCTTGTTTTCCTTGTCCAGAAATTTGAAATGTCCTTTCTGCACAACTCATAATACCAATGGCTTTTTGGACAGGTATGTTTCCATTCTGCATTTCCACCAGTTGTAATTTTATGAGCCAGTGAGGAGAGGAGCTCTATAATCAGATTTAGCTTCGAGATAATGTTCAGCCATTTTGATCGATACTTTCCTGTTACAGAAATATTAGTATACCAAGCTTTGATACCAAATGAAAAACAACACCTAGAGGGGGGGTGAATAGGTATTTTTGGCTAACAATGCTTATTTATTACCTGTTTTGAATTTTACCATAAACAGCTTGCTGTTTGTGATTAAGCAGTTTAAAAATGGGAAGCTGATTGTAACTATAATGCAGTGCAGTAAGTAATATGCAGAAAATTAAATGTGACACAAGATCTTTTAGCCAGGTTCGACCCCTAATCCCCTATGGTCTACGTCCTAGTCCCTTACCAAACTTGGTAAGAGAATATATTATTGATCAACTATAAAACCGATTATAAGATCCAACAATATATCTCCCTTACACCCATTTGCTTACAAATGGCTTGCTGTTTCCTGTGCTGAACTAACTCTCTAAGTAATACTTCCCAAGTATCGTTCTCTAGTCTAGTTCGACCCACCCAAAACCTTAAGCCAACCTTGTACATCAACTAATCAATACAACTTGAACAATACAATGATTTGAACAATTACAACTCAAACTAATGAACCCTCTGAATGTATATATGCGTGTATATATGGGTTTGAGAGGTTTAGAAGAATTTTGCAATGTAAGCTTTGAAGTTGTGTATATCTTCTTGTTTCTACACTTTTATGGATGTTGTAGAACTGAGCAAGAGCGGTTCTTAAATAGGTAAACAAGAATATTTTGAAATCAAGCTTGAAAGGCTCCAACGGTAGAAATAATTCTTGAAGCCTTTAGAATTGATTTTTAGTCAAAGAAGAATGAAGGAGCTTGATTCAGTTGAGAGGAAAAGGTATGGAGCGTGTATAGAGAAGAGAATATTAATTATGATGAATGAGACAAGAGCATGTGGAAGGCAATGAAATAAGTCAAAAGTATCATGTTACTTTCTTTATTTAAAGTAAAGAATATATTGTCCCTCAATATAATTGAGTTATGCTCTGGCGTGATAGAATAATTCAGAGGATTCATTACAACATTTCTAAAGATGCCTCCACCAATTGATCCTTGAAAACCGCAAGTTTATTTATTTCTGTCAGACAGAATTAGCTTGTTGTTTGTGAAAATGGTGTGCTGATTTTCCGTGCATTTAGCTTGTTGTTTGAGTCTGATGAAGCCAAATGGTAAGCTGACTTTATATGCACCTGGCTTGCCAATTGTCACTGTATTCCAATTTGGCTTGCTATTTTTGACAAACTGATTATACAATCATTAAGCTATAGTACCCTGCAAAACCAAGTTAGTACATACAGAAATAGCATGATGTTTTATGTCTACCAATAACCAAATGGCTTACTATTTGTGATCATCAAAACTTAAGGAGTATCAGAAGCCCCTCTCTCTCTTCTCGTCTTGTTAGCCGCCGCCGCCACTGTCTTCCCCTCCAGCGGTGGTTTATCCACCGGCCGGAGGCCCTCTTTCTTGTTTTCCTCTTAATAAAACCAATTTTTTTTGGCGTTTCTGTGTCTCTCTTTTTGGAGTGGTTGTTTGTCTCTCCTTTTTGGAGTGTTTTTATGTTTTTGATTAATTGTGTCTGGTTTTGTTCGGTATTGGGTCTGTTGAGAATTATTTTGCTGATGTCTTGGGGATCTGGAAAGCCCGCATCGAAGCTGGGACGGTGACGATTATTGCAAGAGCACACCACTCACAACCAAAGATTGTTCATCTTTTAGGGGTTTCCACTTTCGGCATGTCTATAACTGGTATCCGGCATGTAGATAGCTGGGGTGTTGTTTATCCTTTGGGGGTTTCCACTTTCGCCATGTCTATAGCTGGTATCCGACATGTAGATAGCTAGAGTGTCGTTCCTGTAACCTCAGTTTATGCAATTGAGGCTTCTGAACAATGGGCTAACAATGGTTCTTATGTGATGCGGTCAATTGTGATACCACTACATTCAGGGATGTTGGTGCAGTTTGGATCGCTTGGGATGTCTTCAAATTCGTTTTTAGCTTCAAGAACTATTAAGTTCTGTGTGTTAAACTATCAGGAAACAAATTATTTGTTTTTTCAACCTGGTTGTATTGACAGTCGGGGGTTTGTCCCGCTTGTATTGAGTTGGTTTTGATTCAGTAATAAAATTCTCAGCTTTTCGTAAAAATAAAAAAAAAAACTAAAATGGGTGAATCTACTTCAATAATTTTATGCATAATTTTTATTTAAGAACAAAAAAAATTCAAATATAGGATCACACGTAATACCTAACAAAATTAAAATTGTATTATTTACTACTTTTAACAATAAAATTATCGCATGTGGTATCAGAACTTACCCGACTAGAGGTACATTGTCGTTACCGAGTTTAATAAGTTGTTTATGGGTTTCATAAATAAGTTCTTTGTATAAAATAGAATGTTTGTAGCATCTTATCGATAGAATTATTATGTTTGAGACCATGAAATTGAGTTTTTTTTTTTGAACAAGTAGGCTTATATGCCTTACAATGAGTATCTTTTCTCAATAAATCTTGGGGTGAGCGAGAATCGAACCTGGGACTACAATAGAATTATTGTGTTTGAGACCTTTCAAACTAAGTTAATGACTAATGTATACTAAATTTGCAAATTTTTTTAAATTGACCTCTGGTTGGTCATCTGGGCTTGACCCAATTTTTGAAAAATACTAAAAATTTGACCTAGGTTGTCACAAGTCAATCAAAACTACGACGATATACTTATCTATCTTATTTTCCACATTTCGTTCCTTAAGAAAAACTTTTTGAAAAATTTTAAAGTTCAAAATAATAGTTTGTGATCATTTTATTAACATTAAATTACTAAAGAGTTGATCAATAAGCCCTAATTTAATATTCAAAGCATTTTTTGAAAATAAACTTAAAGTACTTATTATAAGTTTGAAAGATTTTTCATCGAATAAAGTAATTCAAAAAGTAAATAGATATTAAACGGTTTCAAAAATCATCCTTATAAAAAAATATTTAGATTATACTATCAGATTTAATTTTCACAACATTTCTTCAACAAATTGTGAATGAAATCTTAATTTATTCGCAATTGTTCAATTTGATATTCTAAAACATTAAATTAAGATTTTCATTAAATTAAAATTGCATATCGATAGTATTTCTATGACTTTTTTAAAGATATTTAAATATATTAGAGAACTCAGTCTGTTGTTTTGAAACGTAAATAAATTAAGAAATATGAAATTTATGGAGAATGAACTTAATCATATCAGTTATCGTACAAATATAAGGATAACTCAAAAAGATACACACATAAATTTCGATTACACATTATAAAATGCAAATATAAAACACAAAAAAATTAAAATGTAATTATACACATTTGTAATGCAGCACATCAATATATAAAGGAAACTTAAAATCATAAACGAACAAATAATAAAAATGATTAAAATTATGCACAACATCAATTCAATTTTTTACGCAAAATACTAGAAAATGACCCGTGCCTCGATCCTGGAAAAACCACTCTAAATGGCATGTAATCACAATTCTTTTTTTTTTTTGGTTAAATTACAATTATTTTTTGGGTAACAACTGAAATGTATAACTTCAGTCACATTCCAAATTTGCCCGAAAATGATCAAGATTAATACTCAAATTCATCATCTTCTAAACTATATGCATGTATAATGGTTAATTTGCATCTCAAAAAGAACCTCTTATCTTCTACATATTATGTGCATCTAGAGCATGTCCGTGACTTGCACAGACTATAAAACTAATTACCTACAAAATGTCAAAGAAACAATTAAAGTAGGACAGTAAATATTAGTAACTTTTACTTGGATGTTTTTTTTTTTGGGATAAAACTTTTACTTGGATGTTAAAATATACCAAAAAAATTTTAGCAAAAAAAAAAAAGAGAATAATATACCAAAATTTTAGGTGCGTTATTCGTATTTAAAGGCTTCGTGCTAATAAGAAGCGTTACATGCGTTACCTGATAATACTGCACATACAATAAACAAATCGAGAGAGAAAGAGAGAGGAGAGAGGAGAGAGGAGAGATATACAAGAAGTAAGCAAGAATGGCAGGAGTAGAAGAGGGACAAGTAATAAGTTGCCACACAATTGAAGCTTGGGAAGAGCAGCTCCAAAAGGGAAATAACTCCAACAAACTGGTACCCCCTTTTTTATTTACAATTCCTCATTTTTATTTCAAGAATTTTATTTCTGTGTGTAATTTGGCCTATCTATACATGATCTCAAAAGGGGTTTCTTAGAATTGTTTATTTATTTATTGATACTGATTTGATGTACTTATGATGTGGATCTTTTGATCACCGTGTTTAAGTTTTCATTTTCATCAAGAATAGTGTTAATTAGCCCGCACCGTGTTTCTGTTTCTGTTTTCTTTTGCTGGGGGTGTTATTTATCCTGTAAAGATAAATTATTCGACACGCGAGATTGATAAATCACCCTCTGTAAGTTATTATGAATTTTTGAGTTTGGAAGTTGCACTCACCAGCAACTTTTTTGGCACAGTGTTTTCATGGTTCTATGTTAATTATTCTTTATTTTGAAAGAAAAATTTGTGTTATTGCTAACAATCCCATGTAGTATCCGGTCCGTTATATGGTGGTAGTGAAGAAGTTTTGTTGTGTTGCTGTTTGTGTATCATGCTCATGCTAACGCATCTATCAGGGTTCAGGGATATAGGGACTTGATGATCAGTAATTGGAGAACAGAAGTTTCGTAACAAATTAAGTCAAGATACTGTGTCATGTTTAGTGTTTTGGGTATAGATATAATTATATTTTGTGTTTCTGAATCCTGTTTATTCCAACTCCTTAATGTTTACTTACGGGGGGTGGGCAGGCTTGTCTACCCACATACCCTTTATTCCATTGTTATACTAAACCATGGTAATATTCATTTTTGTATAATTTCTCATTTTCACTTCTTTCTGTGCAGATAGTTGTTGACTTCACTGCTTCCTGGTGTGGTCCATGCCGTGTTATGTCCCCATTCCTGGCGGAGTTGGCTAAGAAATTACCTTCTGTTACCTTTATTAAGGTGGATGTGGATGAATTGCAGGTAAGAAACAGACTAGAAATGATGGAATAACTATTTCTTCCCAGTCCACCATGACTAGTAGTATTTTACGTTTAATTTATAGAATCTTGAAGCCCCTGTAGAATTTAGTTTCGAAAGTTAAGTTTGTTTATTTGCTAATTCCAAAAAAGCTAAATTGTTTCAACTGCATTAAAGCATATTTTATTGTAGGCCTGCCAATGCAGGTTTATTTTATCAGAAGCTACACACACTCATCCAGTCATCCTTTATCTGGTTGTTAACTGTACAATAACTTTCAGTTGATTGTTTGATGCAGTCAGTTGCTGCAGATTGGGCTGTGGAAGCCATGCCGACTTTCATGTTCCTGAAGGAAGGGAAGATTGTGGACAAGGTTGTGGGATCGAAGAAAGAAGAGCTGCAACAGACAATTGCCAAACACTTGAGTGGCTCTACATCTGCCACCTAATGTCTTTTGTCTTTGAGATGTACGAGTCTCGTTATGTGCTTGCTAAGTTGCTAGTTGCTACTATTCTTATCATGTTTCCTTTACATACTAGCTACCTGATATGTCTTTTTCAAGATCTTAAGCTTAACAACTGATATCTGGAGCTTTAATTTTCAGTTGATTTTGTTGCCGTTTTGGCGAAAGCCTGAATCTTCTTTATTTCTAGATTTATGCATTTGACAGATCAGACTGGTTCAATAGTAGACCGGAGTAAACTGGGAAGCTATACCTGCATGTTACTTTCAGGTAGTCCATACTCCATTCTGAAAACGGCAAAACCTACTTTGATTAAAGCTGATATAGGGGTTGTTTGGATGGGGGTTAATGGACCCGGTTAATGGGAATTGGAACCCTATTCCCAGAAGCTGGTGTTTGGATTAGATTTTAATTAACCGGGAATGGGAATCTGAAAACTTTTAGGCGGTTATCAGCAGCCTGGGATTTGTTCTCATCCATTTCCCCAACTTCAACACACCACACAAATACACAACTCTTGGCCCTACAAACTGCAGATATTCGATTCAATTGAAGTTCATTTTTCTAAGGTAAATTGCTCTGCAGATGTATGCAACGCACACACTGGTGGAACAATGCTAAGTTATTATTTTAAATTTAAAATTTATAAAAAAACGAAAAAAATTTGTTACAAAAAAAAATTGATTCCGATTCCCATTCCAAGTGAACCAAATAGTTAATATAATTAATGTCATTTCCATTTCAACACGACCCAAATATACACCTAATGCTAGATGAGGTTGCTAGTTCAATTCTCAGCTCCCCATTCTCCTTCACTTGAAAGAGAGAAAAAAAACTAAAAGTTTGTGAAAAAAGTAATCGACTAATTACCTTTAATTTTATTATGTTAATCGACTAATTACCATTAATTGTATTATTTTATTATTTATTTTAGGTGTTATATTTTTCTTGAAAATTATGGTGTGATATTTTCGGGTATATATTAATGATTGTAAGATTTGTTTTAAATTAAAAAAGTAACGTGTTTTAATTCAAAAGGAAATATTAATGATCGAAATATATGATACGATTGATGTTTTTAGGTGTTCAAAAAAGGTATTATCTTCAACTAAAATTAAATGCGAAAAATGAAATCGACTAATTACCATTTATTTTATTATTTTAATGTGAAAAAAGGCAATCGACTAATTACCATTAATTTTATTATGTTAATCGATTAATTACCATTAAATATATTATGTTATTATTTATTTTAGGTGTTATATTTTTCTTGAAAATTATGGTATGATATTTTCGGAAATATATTAATGATTGTAAGAACTCATGTTTACAGATTATACTAATGTTTCCTTATTATAACAACGTATACGATTTTTAATATATTTGATTAATAATTGAAAAATATGGTGTGATATTTTCGGTATATATTAATGATTGTAAGATTTGCTGTAAATTAAAAAGGTAACGTATTTTAATTAAAAAAAAGATATGCTACTATTGATCTTTTTAGGTGTTTATAAAAGGTAATATCTTCAACTAAAAGTAAATATGAAAAAGGCAATCGACTAATTACCATTAATTATATCATGTTATTATTTATTTTAGGTGTCATATTTTTCTTGAAAATTTTGGTGTGATATTTTCGGGTATATATTAATGATTGTAAGATTTGTTTTAAATTAAAAAGGTAACGTGTTTTAATTCAAAAGGAAGTATTAATGATTGGAAGATATGATACGATTGATGTTTTTAGGTGTTTATAAAAGGTAACATCTTCAACTAAAAGTAAATATGAAAAAGACAATCGACTAATTACAATTACTTATATTATGTTATTATTTATTTCATGTGTATTTATTTTTCTTTATAAAGAAGGGTAAATAAGTAAATTCACGATATAATCATTATTTTTAATAATTTTTTAAATTTTAATTTGATATAATTTAATATACTCATGTTTACGGATTATACTAAGGTTTCCTTATTATAAACAACGTATACGGTTTTATTGAAAAAATGTGGTGTGATATTTTCGGGTATATATTAATGATTGTAAGATTAATTTTAAATTAAAAAGGTAACATGTTTTAATTTGAAAGGAAATATTAATAATTGAAAGATATGATATGATTAATCTTTTTAGTTGTTTGTAAAAGGTAATATCTTCAACTAAAAGTAATGTGAAAAAAGCAATCTACTAATTACCATTAATTATATTATGTTATTATTTATTTTAGGTGTCATATTTTTCTTGAAAATTATGGTGTGATATTTTAGGGTATATATTAATGATTGTAAGATTTGTTTTAAATTAAAAGGGTAACGTGTTTTAATTCGAAAGGAAATATTAATGATCAGAAGATATGATACGATTGATGTTTTTAGATGTTTATAAAAGGTAATATCTTCAACTAAAAATAAATGTGAAAAAGGCAATCGACTAATTACCATTAATTATATTATGTTATTATTTATTTTAGGGGGTAAATAAGTAAATTCACGAAGTACCAAAAAACAGGTACCAAAACTTTTAATGTTTCGGCTTTTATATAATAGTATATATATATATATATATATATATATATATATATATATATATATATATATATATATATATATATATATATATATATATATATATATATAAATATATATATATAATACCCTAGTCTACCAATGTTCGATTAACCAATCAGAAAACTATGAATTATTTTAGAACCAATCAGAGCTAATTCCTAAATTTTAGACCAATCATGTTATATTAAGAGTTTTCCTTATTTACAATCACAGCCTACCACATTAACCATGGTTATGGTTAGTTAACACTTCTAATTTAAATACAATAATGATTTTATTAGACATATCCATAAATACATATTTTTTAATATTTACATAGCTATAAATACATATTTTTTGAATTAAACAATTACCAAAAAATAACTATTTTAATTTGAAATCAATCACGATATACTATTATATATTTTAAATTATATTTCATAACTACTCATTCATTAATCAACCATTTTTTTAATATAAAGTCAATCACAATCATATTATCATACATTATAAATTGATTTTCATAATATATATTGTACAATTATAAACGATTTAAATAATTATAATATAACTCAACTAGAAATATGAAAAATACCGTATTTGAAATCAAATTTTAAATAATTTGGATAATTTCCATAGCTTCAAATACTCGATTTTTTTTAAAAGCCCAAAAATTTATTTATTCAAAATTTGTTAATAAAATTAATTAATAAATACATATAAGCCAACACTGCATATATTTAATTATTTAAATTATTAAATATACGATAGAAGAGTATTATTATTGGTTGGTAAATAAATTACCAATCAAAAAATAAAAATTATTTTAGAAACAATCAAAATTCACTTCTAAATTTTCAATCAATCAATCATATACAAAATTTTTATTATTTACCATGCTTATTCTAATTTACTAATTGCGTATGTCATTCAATCAATTCGTATATCACACGGTTTTTAATTTTAAAAAATTACTACTAACCGTAAATAATATTTTTTATAAATCCACATAACAGTAAATTACATATGTTTACATATCTTTTAGTTATGAATTTGTTTTTTGAACATCTTTTATTATAATATCCGAATCTACCACGTATTAGCTAAACAATTGTAAGATTGTGAATTATTTTAGTATCAATCAGAATCTAGATCAATTAAACTTAATGTAACATGTTTCCCTATTAGATCTAGATTCTACGTTTCAGCCAAAATTAAACTCAACTCAAGTTAAACTCATTAACAATAGATTTTTGTTTTTTATATCAATTAACTAAATATAATAACTGCTTATATACAAAAAAAAACTAAATATAATAACTACTAATTTTTATTTTAACGATAAACTAATAATCAATTTACTTAAATTAAAAATACCTCAAATATAAAATTCTTACAAACTGAAAAATAAAATTATTATATCAGTTTAATAATTAAAAGAAATCTAAGCCGTTTATTCCCCATTCTCCATCAGACCTAGCCAACTTTGATGAACTAAGTGTTTGTATCAATTCTCCTCCTCCTACTTAAATCATATCATTTTCGGTTAAGGTACTACTTTGTATCATTTTAAATGACAGACTATACTTGGATATATATATATATATATATATATATATATATATATATATATATATATATATATATATATATATATATATTATTTTTTATTTCGATTATATATATGTATCATATGTTTTGTGTTTTAATTATCCAATAAAATCAACAGAAAAACGATTCTGAAAAAAATATAATTGAAAATGATTTAGGTTTTTATCATCCCTATTCCAAATCCTCCAAAGATTACTTCCCATTAGAATATTCGGTGGTCAGCTTTAATAATTCTGCGATTTACTGAATTGTAGGCATCAATCCTTACCACATATATTACACCGATTTGTTTACATTATTAGGCGTTCCTATAGATAAATGTTTTTTTTTACAATGTTGGGTTACCACTGTTATCATTCATAACTTACCTTCATGATCACTAAAATATATATTGTATCACTGTTCATACATTTAAAAGTACGATATAGTTTTTCTTATATGGCCTTTCAGGAAGGGGTCAACGCCCATATAAGATCAGTTTCTCGATTTCTCTGAAGCAGAATTTTTCTAGACCCTTGAAAGTCGATTCTTGAGAAAAGCACACAAGTCACATTCAATAAAAATGCATTCAATAGTTTTTTTTCTTCGATACATCAATAAAAAATCTATTTCCTTCATCAACTTAATTGCTAATAACTTTAATATTATATATATTGCTATTTCACCAACTTAATATTCAAATGTACATCATGAATGGCCATAACCATTCAGAAGGCATCTTGAATTTACAACACGAATCAATGACAAAAGGTACGGAATCAATCCTAAAACCATTAATTGTCATTTATTTTGAACAAATTTTAAATATAATTATCATTTAAAATCAAACCCATTCATTTTTTTATAATTATCATTTAGATTATTTGTCCTTAAATTTATTTTGTGGTTTTCTATTAGTTAAAAAATCTAAGAGTGTAAAGTCAATTAATTAGTAAGTCCACATTGAAATTAATATTAAATTAGATTTACTAATATTTAAATAAACGTTTTATAATTATCTTTTAAAATAAGAACCAACCATTTTTTTCATTATTAGCATTTTAAATATCTGTCCTTAATTTAATTTTTGGTTTACCATTAATTAAATGAAATCCAGGAATGTAAAGACAATTACTTAGTAAGTTCGCAATAGATATAATATTAAATTAGATGTACGATTAGTTAAATATATATAAATTTGATGTGATACATGTGTAAATAAAATATTAATTTCAAAGATATATTTAATTAATTTATTATTTCAAAATTTATAAATTATATATATAGTTTTATGTCTCATATTTTTCTCCGCTTCTAAGCTTTTCCACTTCCATCTTTTACAAGCTAATCAAATTGATGTATATGAAATATATGCGTTAACCTGAAAAATTAAAATAAGTTGAAATTATATCATTGTAAATTTTATTTATGGTCTGTTGTGGGACTAACAGACAAATCTACTGCAAAAAACCAGTCTCTCTATTTTTTTGAGATTATATCGCACCCCGATGAGCATCCTTACTCAAACTAAGTATGACTACCGTAGTTGTATATCTACGAAGTTTTTTTATTTGGCAATTTAAATTATTAGATTGAGAAAAGTTAATGTTTATGAATGATGTTATTTTTTTTTTTGTAAGAGTTAATCACTTTATGTATCTACTTTTGATGTTCTTACTAACAAAAATATCTACACACTTATTCACACACACACATGCATGTTCCAAATTAAAGCATATAACTTTTCTCAACTTAATAATACTTATATTAATATATTTTTTCGTGTGTCGAATACATATTATGCCACAATTTTTTTGTTGTCAGAGTAGTTATAAAAACCACCTATATATATTCTCCAAACTCATTTATGTACTTTGGTAGTCAACTTTAACATAGGTACTCTATAAGCTCAAGTCACAAAATTATGTAACCTGCTAGAGAATAAACTTTACAACTACTTACTCCCTCAAAAGATGTTCAATTTTAGTCTTTTCTTATATTTTATGAATTTACATAATTGTTGGTGGATCCTAAATATGAATGAATTTCATGCCATAGTTAATGATTGTTATTGATTATCCGAGAATATAAGGTGAATTTTATTTTAATTTTTTGGAAACTAAATTTTTCAGTTTATTTTACTGGCAGGTCACTAGAACATACGCAAACAAGGCAAACAACGATATGTTATTAATGGGATATGTACTCTCAATAAAGTACTTTATGGTGTATGGCTACAAATTTTTATTGCCGCATTCGCATTCGGAAAAGTAAGAAAATATATGATAAGTATGGTCGTTTGACCTGTGATGTTAAAAATATTTGTAACATTTTTCTGAACTTTATGGTCAAACGCAATTTTTTCTTACGAATAATTTGAAAATTACTGAATAATATATATAACTTTCTTATTTAATTAAAATCTATTATTATAGTCTCTATTAGTAACATAACAAACATGTTGATATCTGACATATTATGATAGAAAATTAACTAACTATATGTATGTCTTATAAGATCTTTACGGTTTTACAGATACATTGAATCAGGAAGTTACATCTATATATAACAAGATTGCTCGGTTAATTGTGTGTTAAGGTCACTGGCAACGAGCTACTTCAATACGATGAAATTTCCATTTTACTTGACTTTAATTGTAAATATTCATTTGTCATGGGTTTAAATGTTTCTAAACTTATGACTTAAGATTTATTATATCACTCAATCAATTTTTTATTTCTTTTTATTATCCTTAATATAATTTATCCATTGCGCAGGGAAAAAATTAAAAACAAGCTTTTGATGCTTTTGAGTTTTTTTTTGAATTCCAACGAGACTTTTTTTATGAAATTAACAAAGTAAAAATTGAACAAGAAACCAAGTTACTAGAAGTAATTTATGTGTAGTGCAATTAGGGCTACACAACATTTCGATCTAGACAGCTAAATAAGACAGGATCGAGTCTGTCAGTCCAAGACCCGGACCGAATCGTATATAAGCGGTCCGGTCTCCTGTTCTTCAAATAAAAAAAATCCGATTTTCCATCATGTCCGGTCCAAACCCAGAAAAAATCCGGATCAGATCGAAGTTTGTGTATGTAATTCTTTTATATTACTTTATTTATGTAATATAGATATAAATATTTAAATATATCAATATATTTGAATAGTTTGAATAAATATAATTTATTGCGATTAAACTATTATATTTTGAGAATGGCAATAACAGATAAACTGTTATTGCAATTCTCAAAATAGAATAGAATCCAAGTAGAGTGAAGGGAAACCAAGCAGTGCACTTATGCAGTGGAGAACCAAAACAAATTAGGCTCAAATCCAAAGAAAGTTTCCAAAACCAGAGCAAAGTCTGCAAACACCACTAAGGCACAACAAAGGCTAAAATCAAGTATATTAGTGATCTTATCAAGAAATAAGGTAAAGAGATTCATAAATGTCATAAAAACTAAGAACTTCGCTTAAGAAGTATTAGTTATTTTGTGGCTATCAGTTGAGTATGTAAGGATCATAGTTAGATCATGACAGTGCAATGCTTTTCAACATCATTTAGCCACCCCAGGAGGGGGAAACCTGCAAAACAGATAACCAAACAAAACAATTAGCAAGTGTTGAACATGTATCAAGTGGCTATCAGTCTAGTTAAAACAATCATAAGATGTCATTGGAAGGGTAAATTCTTGTGACATCACTTAGCCACCCCAGGTGGGGGAGTACCTGCAAAACAAACAAAGAAAGATCTAGTTAGTAAGGGATCTTTTACAAGTACTATAAGCCATCAGCAGTTTCATCTTGCTCAAATAATTGAGTCATGAAATTGGCATCATTTGGCCAAAGATCTCACCCCAACCCTTAGGATATACAGTCAGGCCAAAGAGATATTCACTATCTCAAGAACCTGCAAAGTTAGCAAAAATCAAATGCAACAATGCATGAATTCTAAAGGTGACTGGTTCATCCTGGGTTCAGATCAAGGATTCTCTAAGGGGAATACAGACAGTCCATGGAATCAGCAATATATGAGGTCCAAGTGTCCTTGTTTTTGCAATGATTATATCTAAAATGCAATGAATTGATACTAAACAGTAAAAGCATGCAATCTTTAAAATGAAAGACAGAGTACATCATTCATTCATTCAACTAGAACAAGGAACTACAACATAACCATTTTGGTAATGGCACCCATAAGAACACATATAAAAGGACACTTAGATGAAGGCTTGATTAGATAAGCACTTAACAGATAGTGCAAACATAAGCAAAAGTTATCAAGCATGAAACACACTCATAAGACACACAACTTAATCAAATTGATTTTAAGTGTAAGATACCAGATTATTTTAGGATTTATTATTATTATTATTTTATTATTATTTAGTTATGTTAATTAGTATTTAAAGGATGGAACTGGATTTGAGAATATCATTGTGGAATTCAACGATATTTAGTATTGAGTTTATATGAGTATATATTGAGTTATGTGTGCCAATGTGAGTCCGTGTATTTTTATTTGAAGTTTTATGATTTAAAATCTATTTAAATCAAGTATTATTGATTTTTAAAAATCTTTATTTAATTATCGGAGGGCTTAAAAATCATGAAATCTTTTGTAAAATTATCTTTATATATTTATTGAGTTTTTAAAATTGTTGGGTGGATTAATTTGGGAGATTAAGTATTTTAAAATGATTTTAAGAGTTTTATTATATTTAAGGGATCAAAACTTTGAAAATTCATATTTAATTCATTTTTGATCTTAAAAATATTTTAAAAATATGTGGGTATTCGTAATTTTATACTCTTCATTTTAAAAATGAAAAGTTTTATTTTTCATTATATTTCCATTTAAATTCGATTTTTAAAATGATTTAAATTAGAGTTTTAATTGATTTTCAGTGTAGGTAATTACAAAATTTCCATTGCTTTTCAATCCCTAAATCACCCGTTCCTATATCCCCAAATTAGTTTTTTTCAATCTCATTTTTCTGGAAGTCTCTCGAACTCTCCCTCCCTGTCTTTACGATTCTCTCATAATCTCTCCCATTCCCTCCCTCGTATCAATCTCTCTCTCGTTTTCTCTCCTGAAGAACTCTCTCCCTCCCCTCTCTGTGTCCTGCCGTATGTGCGGGTGTGTGTATATAAACTGGGGTATGGTTGTTCTTGGTGAATCTCACCCTCTTCTTCTTTCTCAAACAGTGTCAGCATATGTGTGTGCTCAGAGGTACCACGTGTGTATGTGGTTGTAATTAGAGTGTATGCGTGAGTTGTATATCACTGTGGTCGTATGGCGATGTGTGTGTATGGTTACATCTGGGTGTGCGTATGTGCTGCTGTTTGTGTATACTGCTGAGTATTGCTGAAATGTTTGGGATATTCATGGTCATGATTTCGCTGTTGTTGCTGTGCCGAAACCAGACGGTCGCGTGCCCCTGTTTCTGGCCGATGATGAATTACGGATTGATGTCTGGTTGTAATGTTCTTGTGATATTGACAATATGTTTAAGTGATTTTGGGTATAAATTGTTGGCTCTATTCGATTGCAAGTCTGGTTACCAGTTGTAAATTGATTTTTGTTTTGGATGATGAAATCAGTTCGTACATGAGTTGTAAAAGTCAATTTTTGTGATATAATGATTCTTAAAAGTTAATTATCGAAAGTATAATCTGAGTATGTGAAATTGTATGCTGGTTGGTTTCTTAACGGGTTAATGTAAATTGATTTAATTTGAATTGATATGTAAACCTCTTACGATCTCGAGTTATCCTATATTGACGATTATAAGTTGTTAGCTGTTAAAGTAAGGATTCAGATGTGTAATCTTATGAGTTCAAGTTATTTATCAAATTTTAATTAGGCTTATCTGGTTTATGTGTGCGTAGAATGAAGTCACTCATGTACTTAAGTAGATTGTCGATTATGTGTTAAAGACTATATGTCGGTCTCTGATAGTTAATGTGGTGTTCAGAACCACTATTTAAATAATAGAGTGTAACTTAAAAATGTAGGTGGAATTGATGTTTGAATTAAAGATTGATTGCTTGTTGATTTGGGTCGGTTGAAGTCGGACAGGCTAGATGATATTATAAAGGAGATGCTGTCCAAATTTTATTAGAATTATTTTGTAATTTGTATAGCAAATTGATAGCAAGTATTTGTAGATAGATATGATATATGTGATAACTAGCATAAGTGTAAATTATTATTACATGCTAAGTGCCTATGTGGTTTATATAGTTATACTGTACTATTTTGAGAATGTGATTAAATGTGCTAAGTGTTACGTGATTATATATTATTATTTTGAGAATATTATCAGTGTATGTTGTTATAAAGCATTATAGGACGCGTTGGGTAGAATAGAGTTAGACGATTAAGGTTACAAGCGTACTGAAGTTGTACATTACCTGTATATAGGTATGCATAGGAGGCCAGCTAAGAGCCAGAGCATGTGGAAATGAAATGTAGAGGAAGGAAAGAATTATCGGGATTGACAAGTGATAAAGGGAAAATGAATGTGTGATCGAGTACAGACCGAAGAATAGTAAGTAGCGAATCGGCGCATTGGAATCGAGGCAAGTGTACTAACCCTCGCTTATCGTTCAAGCGAGATAAATATGTTTCTATTCAATATAAGTATTCCCTTCAAATCCGTATTTCTAGTATTCTCTCCTTCAAATTATTGATAAGGATATATTTTATTCATATATCATGTGGAAAGTGGAATTTCAGTTTTATTGCCAGTATTATTATTCTTTCTTAAGTATTGTCAGTAATATCCTGTTAAAGTTTTTGCTGGTATTGCATTCTTATTCCTTGTTTTAGTATAATGTTCATAATGTATATAGTTTCACTGAGATTAATTGATAGTAAAGTAGTTTAATGGAATTGGAAGAATTTTATAAAAATGTGGACCAGCTTCGTGGTCAGAGTAGTAAAGGCCAATGTCAATAAGTGCCTAGTGAGGGGATCCCAGAGTATTGTTTTTAGCTGGACTTTACGTGGCTGATCACCCGTAATGTCCATAGTATGATGAAAACTCCAATTCTATTAAATGTTGTTTTTATGCAAATATATTCTTATGATAGAATGTTTAAGTTAAAGTACATTTTCATTTCCAAGTATGTTGGATATAGAGTTATGATTTGAGTTAAAAGTTATGATTTGAGTTAATAAATACTGTTAGTATAAAAATGGAAAGTTATTATACTAGTGTTTTGAACGGTGGAAACTAATTCACGGTTATTATGGTCGCTGTGGCATTTGTTGCGCAGTGATAGTAAGGACCGAGAATGAATTGAGATCTTCTTACTTATCCGGTTAGGCAGCTAGGTGTGCAAATGCTTAGTGACATGAATGAAATTTGAGTAACTGAGAATTTCTTGGAGATTTTGTTAAAGCGATAGTTAAAGTATTTTGCAAGTATTAAAAGTATTGAATCTAGTATTACGAACCTTCTCAGTTATTAAATTCTGATTTCGAGTTATAAATGTTTTAAATGATATTAATCTTCTGTTAAATTTAAGAATCCAGATTTCAATTATAGTATTGATTATAAATTGGTGAGCATTCCTCGCTCATATTTATTGTTCCTATTTCTTGAATTGCAATTATTGCATTATTATTTCATCCAGTTCAGTTCTATATATAACTTGTTGGGCATTCTTTGGCTCACACTTGTTGTTTTTAAAATATAATTTTTCAGTAAACTAGTTGGCGAGGCTTAGCTTGTGTAGTTCAGAAAGTGGAAAGAAGAAGCAGGATGTTGTTGTGAAGCTAACGTGGATCAGGGTATTTAGATTTAAAGTTGAATTATTGTATGTAAATATAGTTTAGTAGTTATAGTATGTATTTGATTAGTTGGCCTGGTATACTTCCATTCGAAGTTATACCAGTGTATTAAGTCTGTATAAAATTTTGTATATAGAGTTGTATTTAAGTTGGTTTTGGATTTTCTTGTTTCTAGAACTGTAACCTAAGATCCTTAGTGATAAGTGGATTTTATATCCACTTGGATCGCTTAATTTCGGCTTAAATTGATTGTCTTGGGCTCAAGTTGTTGTAGATTTGATGTGTTTTGCTTAGTTGTGCAGGATTACGAGAATGTTGATTAAGGTGGATGCTTTTATAATTTTTTGGGAATTAGTTGATTAAAATTCGGATTTTCGAGAAGGGTTGCACAGTTTACACTGTTTTGGCCATATCTTGAGTTCTAGAAGTCCGTTTTAGGCCCGTAAGCAGTCCACGCGAAGATAACGAGATTTCCTATCATTCTAAGATAGTCCAGAGGTCCAATTACGTGGGAAACGTTCCAGAAAATCTGAAGAAAAGTCAGCCACGAATTTTCCTTACAAAACATAATCAAATTAGGAAACGTATCTTGCAGAAATTCTATTATAATTCTGTTTTGTATTTTCTTGCTGGGCAAGACTTGTAGTGCCTATATAAACACATCATACCTTGTAATTTGTATCAGATTATTATTATTGTAACGTAGAATTGCAAGAGAGAAGAGTGGAGAAGGATTCAAGCTCGGTGACAAGCAAGATCTAGATCTACTACAACTTTTGTATACTTTGGATAATAGATTTGTTTTCTCAACTCTTGTTTTTATTAATTTTATCACTTCTTTATTTTATATCTTGTTTAATATCATGCTTTCAATTAATCCCATGGTGACGAACGGTTCAATTATGAACTAATCGTTGTCATGGGATTCTAATGGATTTATCTATGTAGCTTAGTAGTTTATATGCTTTAAAGATTTATGTGTGGTGAATTCTTGATATCCTTGTATGGTTGTGTTTCATGTATTTAGATGCGTCGCGAACATCTAATTTGTTAATCTCTTGCTAAACGAGAGTGGATCTTGAGATTTAGAACTTGCCATGCTAGCATAGGATAGGTTGATGTTTTAACATCATGATTTGTGGCGTAAATAGAGATATTATGCTACCCTATGTGATCTAAGTGGATAACTTGTGCTTAAACCTTTATGTTTTCCAATTCTATAGAGATATAGGGTCTAAACATAATTGGTGTCTACCCATCTTCTATCTCTTTTGTGGATGCATGCGTAGTTTGGTATTAGTATACCGAGAGGTAGCTTTTACTTGTTTCGTGTTATCCGATCAGATATCAACCCCATCACATGTATTGATTAAAGGCTGCGACTCTAAGTGAAGTAGATAATGAAATTAGGATTCCATGTTTTATCTCATATAAGTAATTCATATTAAATTCTCATTAGTTAATTATTCTTAGTTTAATAATTTGCTTCCGAGTTAATTTAGATAATTAAAACTTCATTCTTGTTATTTGTCTTAGCAGTGGATTAAAACTAAACATTGTTGCATAGGCATATTTACTGATTGGACTTAACCAGATCTCTGCGGAATGAACCTTAATTATATTACTTGTGACTGCGTGCGCTTGCGTAATTTTGTGCTAACAAGTTTTTGGCGCCGCTGCCGGGGATTATCGGTGTTTTATTTAGTTTATGTGCTTGTCATCAGTAGTCGTTAGCATTCACTGACTCGGATTTCTTACTTAGTTGTTTGTTTCGTGGTGTTTTCAGGTACTTGAACGTGTATGCGAACACGTTTACAGGCTCGTAAGGAAAAACTGGAAGAAGACGGTCTTGTAGTAGATAATCAGAAAGAGGAACTTGAAACTACTGTAGAGATGGCAGATTTACCAGCAGTAGTTAAGGCTTTGAAGGACTATTCGCAGCCGAAGATTACTGACATACAATCTAGTATTGTCAGGCCAGCTATTGCAGCGAATAACTTTGAGATCAAGCCGAGCACAATTCAGATGGTGCAGAATTCGGTTCAGTTTGGGGGGGCTTCGACAGAGGATCCTAATATGCACATCAGGGACTTTATCGAGATCTGCGACACTTTCAAATTTAATGGTGTGTCGGATGATGCTATCAAGTTGAGGCTTTTCCCATTCTCCTCAAGGGATAAGGCTAAGGGCTGGTTACATTCTCTACCAGCTGGTTCCATTACTACATGGGATGATCTTGCTCAGAAGTTTCTTACTAAATTCTTCCCTATGGCGAAAACTGCAGCAATAAGGAACCAGTTAACTCAATTTCAACAGCAATCTGGCGAATCTTTGTGTGAAGCTTGGGAACGTTATAAGGAGATGCTACGAAGGTGCCCTCATCATGGCATGCCTGATTGGATGGTTATTAATGGTTTCTACAATGGGTTGGGAGCACAGTCTAGGCCTTTGCTAGATGCAGCATCAGGTGGAGCTCTGTGGGCGAAGAGCTATGAGGAAGCTTATGATCTTATTGAGATGATGGCTGCTAACGAATATCAGAATCCAACACAGAGGCTTTCTCAAGGTAAGGTAGCAGGTGTTCTTGAAGTTGACACAGCTTCAGCTATTGCAGCTCAGTTGAAGGCTCTTTCGATGAAGGTGGATTCTCTTGCTAATTATGGAGTTTAGCAGGTTGCTAGTGTTTTTGAGCTATGTGCGGGCGCACATGAAACGAATCAGTGTGCTATCTCTTCTGAATCAGCACAGTTCGTAAGTAATTTTCAGAGACCTGCTGCACCAGTACCAGCCACCTATCATCCAAACAACAGGAATCATCCTAACTTCAGCTGGAGTAACAACCAAGGTGCTCAACAACCTCAGCCCTATCAGCAGTTTCAGGGTCAGCAAGCAAGGCCATTCAATCAAGGTTACCAGCAGCAGTATGCTCCGAAGCAATCATATCAGCCTCCTGGATTTCATCAGCAACAGCCCCAGGCTCATGCGGGGCAATCTTCTAATGAAAAATCAGATGATGTGTGGTTAGCGTTAAAGAACCTACAAGCTGGTCAGAAACTCTTGGAAACTCAGATAGAACAGATTGCAAGTGCCTTACTTAGTAGGCCTCAAGGAACTCTCCCTAGTGATACGGAAGCAAATCCAGGAAGGAGAGATAGCAAGGAACAGGTGAAGGCTGTGACTTTGAGATCAGGAAAAGTTATAGCAGGCCCTAAATCAGCAGTAGAAGAAGATGAAGATATTCAGAATCAGCAGGGTGAAAAATCTGCAGTGCCCGAAATTACTCAACCTGATTTGATGGCTGATCAGCAAGGTGATGAAGTAAAGAAGAGCAAGGAACCTGTTAAAAATTCTGTGGAGCAGTCTACAAAAAACACTCAGATCTATCCTCCTCCTCCTTATCCTAGAAGACTCCAGAAGCAGCAGTTGGACAAGAAGTTTGCTAAGTTCTTAGAGGTGTTCAAGAAGTTGCAGATTAACATTCCCTTTGCCGAAGCTCTTGAACAGATGCCGAGCTATGCCAAGTTCATGAAGGGGATTCTTTCTCATAAGTTGAAGCTTGAGGAATTAGAGACCGTTGCTCTAACGGAAGAATACAGTGCTGTGCTGCAACAGAAATTGCCTCCAAAACTAAATGATCCTGGTAGCTTTACTATTCCATGCACTATTGGTAATTTGTCTTTTGCGAAGTGCTTGTGTGACTTGGGAGCTAGCATCAATCTCATGCCCTTGTCAGTCTATATGCAACTTGGTCTACCGGAACCAAAGCCTACCAACATCTCTTTGCAGTTGGCTGATCGTTCAGTTACATATCCTAGAGGCATAGTGGAGGATGTGTTGGTGAAAGTTGACAAACTCATATTTCCTGCTGATTTTGTTATCTTGGATTTCGAGGAAGATAAGAAGATTCCCATAATCTTGGGAAGACCATTCTTGGCTACGGGAAAGACTTTGATTGATGTGCAGAAAGGGGAGCTCACCATGAGGGTGCAAGACCAGAATGTCACTTTCAATGTTTTTAATGCAATGAAACTTCCCTCAGATGAAGAAGAATGTTTGAAGGTGGATTGGGTTGATTCTGCAGTTACCATGGAAATGGAGCAGTTACTTAAGTCAGATTCTTTGGAAAAAGTTTTAGTTGGTGACTCTGATTTTGAAGACGAGGAAATAGCCGAGCAATTGCAGCAGCTAAATTCAGCCCCTTGGAAAAGGAGATTTGATTTGCCTTTTGAATCTCTTGGGTTAGGAGAACTTAAAAATTCGGAGGGGCGCCTGAAACCATCTATTGAGGAAGCTCCTACACTTGAACTCAAACCACTTCCGGAACATTTGAGGTATGTTTTTCTTGGGGATGCATCTACATTACCTGTTATTATTGCCTCTAACTTGTCAGCCAGTGCGGAAGAAAAGCTTTTGCGAATTTTGAGGGAGTTCAAGTCAGCAATTGGTTGGACTATAGCAGACATCAAGGGAATCAGCCCTTCTTATTGCATGCACAAAATTCTGCTAGAGGAGGGAGCTAAGCCTACTGTTGAGCATCAGCGGAGACTTAATCTGATTATGAAAGAGGTGGTGAAGAAGGAAATTCTAAAGTGGCTTGATGCGGGTATTATCTATCCTATCTCAGACAGTTCTTGGGTGAGCCCGGTTCAATGTGTGCCAAAGAAAGGAGGCATGACAGTTGTTGCTAATGAAAAGAATGAGCTCATCCCTACTCGAACAGTCACGGGGTGGAGAGTTTGCATGGACTATAGGAAGCTAAACAAAGCCACGAGAAAAGATCACTTTCCTTTGCCATTCATTGATCAGATGCTAGACAGGTTGGCGGGACATGAGTACTATTGCCTCCTTGATGGATATTCAGGCTACAATCAGATTTGCATTGCTCCAGAAGATCAAGAGAAGACCACATTCACATGTCCCTTTGGTACCTTTGCTTTCCGACGGGTTTCTTTCGGACTTTGTGGTGCTCCCGCCACTTTTCAAAGGTGCATGATGGCTATTTTCTCAGACATGATTGGCTCGAATGTGGAGGTTTTTATGGATGACTTCTCAGTTTTTGGTACTTCATATGACGAGTGCTTGCATAATCTTGGCTTGGTTTTGAAACTTTGTGTGGAGACTAACCTGGTGCTTAATTGGGAGAAGTGTCACTTCATGGTGCGAGAGGGAATTATTCTTGGGCACAAGGTATCTGGTAGAGGACTTGAGGTGGATAGGGCTAAGGTGGAAACAATCGAAAATCTTCCTCCACCTATCTCTGTTAAAGGAATTCGCAGTTTTCTTGGTCATGCGGGTTTCTATCGGCGATTCATCAAAGACTTCTCAAAAATTTCTAAACCCTTGTGCAATCTCTTGGAGAAGGATGTTCCTTTCAAGTTTGATGATGAGTGTCTTGCAGCTTTTGAGCTCTTGAAGAAGAAGTTGACTACTACGCCAGTCATCACTGCACCTAATTGGGAAGAACCGTTCGAACTGATGTGTGATGCTAGTGACTATGCTGTTGGAGCTGTGCTTGGTCAAAGGAAGGATAGAATTTTTCATGTGGTTTACTATGCTAGTAAAACCCTCAATGATGCACAGCTGAACTACACTACTACGGAGAAGGAGTTGCTAGCAGTTGTCTATGGTTTCGAGAAATTCAGGTCTTATTTGCTTGGTACGAAGGTGATTGTGTATACGGATCATGCTGCAATTCGATATCTCATGTCGAAGAAGGATTCAAAGCCTAGATTGATTCGTTGGGTGCTTCTTTTGCAAGAATTCGATGTGGAAATCAAGGATAGGAAAGGCACGGAAAATCAAGTAGCGGATCATCTCTCACGCTTAGAGGACCACGGTAAGGATTCGCATAACAAAGCTCTTATTAATGAATCTTTTCTAGATGAGCAGCTTTTTGGAGTGCAAGGTGAAGAGCCATGGTTTGCAGATTATGTGAACTATTTGGTGAGCAATGTTATTCCTCCGGAATTTTCTTATGCTCAAAAGAAGAAGTTTCTGCATGATGTGAAGTGGTACCGTTGGGACGAGCCATTCTTGTTTAAGCTTGGTGTGGATCAGATTTTGAGGAGGTGCATTCCGTATAGTGAAACGGAAGGTATTTTGCACGATTGTCATTCTACCACATATGGAGGCCATTACGGTGGTGATAAAACAGCTCAGAAAGTACTTCAAGCGGGATTCTATTGGCCAACTCTGTTTAAAGATTCTCATAGGTTCGTGATGAGTTGTGATCGATGTCAAAGGGTTGGTAATATTTCCAGGAGGAACGAGATGCCTCTTAGTACGATCCTTGAAGTTGAGATTTTTGATGTGTGGGGAATTGATTTCATGGGTCCGTTTGTTTCGTCTTGCAATAATCAGTACATTCTCTTAGCAGTGGATTACGTGTCTAAATGGGTCGAGGTGAAGGCTTTACCGACCAATGATGCTAAGGTGGTGCTGAATTTTCTTCACAAGCAGATTTTCACGCGTTTTTGAACTCCAAGAGCTATAATCAGTGATGAGAGGACACATTTCTGTAATCGTCAATTTACTGCTATGATGGCAAGGTATAATGTGACTCATCGTGTTGCCACAACTTATCATCCTCAAACTAATGGTCAAGCGGAGGTTTTCGAATCGCGAGATCAAGAGAATTCTCGAGAAAGTGGTAAATCCATCAAGGAAGGATTGGTCTTTGAAGTTAGACGAAGCGGTTTGGGCGTATAGAACTGCTTACAAGACACCCCTAGGTATGTCTCCTTATCAGTTGGTATTTGGTAAGGCTTGTCATTTGCCGGCAGAGTTAGAGCACAAGGCCTATTGGGCGTTGAAGAAGTTAAACTTAGATATTTCAGCTGCGGGTGAGAAACGTCTACTTCAGTTAAACGAGCTCGAGGAATTTCGTGAGCAGGCTTATGAGAATACTAAGATGTACAAGGAGAAAGTGAAGAGGTGGCATGATAGGAAGTTGGTGCATAAGTCGTTTGTGCCAGGCCAACTGGTTTTGCTTTATAATTCTCGCCTTAAACTTTTTCCGGGTAAGCTCAAATCAAAGTGGTCGGATCCGTTTACAGTCAAAACCGTGTTTCCACATGGGGTAGCGGAGATATTTAGGGGTTCTATTGATGATGCTTTCAAGGTAAATGGACAGAGACTTAAGCCGTATTATGGAGGAATGGTCAACCGCGAGAAGGTTGCAGCAGTTTTATCTTGTTCGTGATTTTTCGGAAGAATGTCAAGCTAATGACACTAAACGAGCGCTTCTTGGGAGGCAACCCAAGTGAGGAATTATTTGTTGTATGAAAAAAAAAAATGAGTGTTGTGAGTGTGAAAAAATAAAAAAAAAATTAAAAAAATAAAAATTAAAAAAATAATAATAAGGGTAACGCAGGCTGCACCTGCGTAACGCAGGCTGCGCCTGCGTTTCTGTGAGACGCGCAGGCTGCGCCTGCGTGACGCAGGCTGCGCCTGCGTTTCTATATTGGGCGCAGACTGCGGCTCCTGCGCGCAGCCTGCTTCATGGGCAGTTCAAAAATTTTGTTTTTCTCCCTTGTTTTGCTGTTGGCTGTTGTACTTATAAAAAAAAAAAAAATTATCTCCCCAAAATCCTTTCTTCTTCCTCCCTTTTTATAACATCATCTCCTAATCAATCCTAAACCAATTTCAATTCCAAAACCTCCAAAATTTCTCCTAAAATTCTAAACCCAATTCTTTTCCTATCTCAATTCAAATTCTTTTTCCTAAATTTTTAAATCCTATTTCTATCCTACATCAAATTCCAAATTCTACCAAAAATTTTTCCTTTTCACATTCAAATTCTTATATTCATCCTATCACTCCATGGCCTATATATACCCATACATACACACCCAATTCATTATCTTCTTCCTCTACATCTCTTAAAAATTCAAGTTTGGGGGAAAATTAGTACAAGTTCACCTCTTTGATTCGTAGTGGGATTTCTCTTCTCTATTTTATTTTATTACGAATTTGTGTTCTTGTCAATTGGGGTTTTTGTATTATTCTTGTTACTTGGGTATTTGTGGTGTGATTTTTCTTGGTGGTTTTTGGTGGGATATTTCTTGGTGGTTGTTGGTGGTGCTATTGTTGAGTGGGGTTTTGGTTATTATGGCTCCTAAACGAATGAGGGGTAGTTCTAGTAGGGCGGAGAGATTTTCTTCTCCGGAGGTGGAGGTAGAGTATAATCGGTTGTTGTCAAAGCCGGTGGCGAAGGAAAGGGGGTTTTTGCCATCTCGTCATTATGGGTTGGTTGAGGTGATTAGTGAATTGCGTTGGGGAGAGATTTGTAAGGCACCTACTCCGGTTCCGGTGAATTTGGTTAGGGAGTTTTATGCTAATGCTAAAGATGAGCAGAATGGTGTGTGTATGGTTCGTGGTAAACGGGTGGATTACAGATCAGATGCTATTCGTCCAATTTTGGGACAACCACCTAAGCTTGTGGGGGATGAAAATTGGGCGCTGAAGACTAGTGATGATGTGGATATGGAGGCGATTGTTCGTGAACTTTGTGTTCCCGGTACAAGTTGGAAGTATAAATTGGGAACTAATGAGCCTCTGTCTTTTCTGTCTTCTGCTATGAATAAGTTTGCACGAGCATGGTATCTATTTCTTTGTGCCAATATTATGCCTACTTCTCATACGGGTGAGGTCACAGCTGATAGAGCGATTATTCTTTGGGGCATTCTAAAGGGAAAATACATTGATGTCGCCCACATTGTTCAGCAGAATATTCGCAGGTGTTTAAAGTCTAGTGCACTGTCATCGATGCCCCATGCTTCTATCATAGTTGGGTTGTGTATGGTTAGTGGCGTTACCTGGGGTGCGGATGAGGAGTTGCAGTCACCTTTGCCGTCCATTGTTGATGTGTCTATTGATCGAATGCCGGAATGGCAAGGCGGAATCCCACATCCTAGGGGGCTTGGGTATGATGTTAGTGGTGCTGATTCTAGTGGTCAGGGAGCGGGCGCTCCGCCACGTGCTAAGAGAGTTCCAAGAGTGTTAGATGCTCACTTTAGACGTTTGTACAGGCGGATGGATGCTATACATGCTAGTAACCGAGCGTATGCTGAGGATATGGCTACAGCTTTGAGAGATGCGGGTATTCAGGCCCGGTGGCCTGTCTATGGAGCTCGTACACCTTATCCACCGCCAGATACTGATTCATCCGAGGATGAGGACGAGTAGGTATGTTTTTGCTATCCCTCGTATTTACTTCCATTCAATGCGGACATTGAATATTTTAAGTTTGGGGGTGGTTTGAGGGATTAGTAGTTGTTGTTGTATATGTGTGTTCATGTAGGATATCATGTTTTGCATGCTTAGTAGTAATTCATTCATGTTATGTTCGTATTATCTACGTTTGTTTCATGTAGGACATTCTGTTTTTATTTATGTATACCATGTGAGTTCATTCTAGTTGCATTTTCATGGCATGCATGTTTCATGATCCCTTAGAACGAGCTAATTCTGATTGGTAGGTAGGTGTCTAATTGAGTGTGATAATGATGAGTAGAGGGTTGATTTATAGTTTCTATGAAATTGACTTGCATGCTTCAGAAACAAAATCTTTTCACAGTCTCTTTGGGTGCTTTTGAGCTAGGTTGAGATCATGCTTGTTTGGATGTTTTGAGATTTAATCACTTGATTATATTTAGAATTTTCATTATTCCCTTGATGGCCTAGAACAATTAAGTCTAAGTTTGGGGGAAAACATGGATTTCATGCTTAAATTGTAAATAATTGTCAATAATGGCTAGGCGTCAAATGGCTAGTAGCCGGCTCATATTTATATGAGTAGTCTAGGGTTGGAATTGAGAATTCTCATTCCAGATTGCATAGGAAAAAAAAAAAGAAAGAAAAAAAAAGAGAAAAAAAAAGAAAAGAAAAAAAATGATGTCAATTGTTTATATGCAAAATTAACCAGGGTGAGCTCTTTAATACTCGAGCAATTAAGTTCGCGGGGACTTTGTGCCTAGTGACCTAAGGCTTTTATAGTCTGGGATCCACTAACCCAACGCTCGCTACATGGGTATTATTGTATAAGCCTTTCGGGGTCTCATCCATTGCACGGTTAAATAAGCATGCTTGTATATTATGTGTCGTAGTTGTTTAGTAATAAAAGCATGAATTTCTGTCTACCTTGGATAAGGATGGAGGTGTTCCTAGGTTATGAAGTGTCTACGGTCTATTCTATTTATAAACCTGTGATTGTCTTGACGAAAAGCATGTATGATTTTTGACCTAGTTTTGGGAGTATTTCTGATGAGCATTGCACACACGCATGTTTCTGTTCATGTATTGTTAGTATACGGGAACTTGGTCGAACTCTATTTGGATTTAGTTGCATTCTTTGAGATATTTGCTTGCTCGTTGGTTTTGGTTAGTTTGAAGGGGATCGTTGCATTTTTCATTCTAGTTGCATTCATGCATTGCATTGCATTAGGTTAAATGGATTTTGTGGGTACATTCGCTATAGGCCCTCACGAGACCTTACTCGTCCACTAGGGCTGCCTAGGGGTTTAAAGGGCTTGTTGCATATGCCAAATGCAACCGTGATCACCTACGGAAGTGGTACTAGCTAGTTAGTTAGTTGTAATTGTTTATGCTTGAGGACAAGCATCGGTTTAAGTTTGGGGGTGTGATAAGTGGATTTTATATTCACTTGGATCGCTTAATTTCGGCTTAAATTGATTGTCTTGGGCTCAAGTTGTTGTAGATTTGATGTGTTTTGCTTAGTTGTGCAGGATTACGAGAATGTTGATTAAGGTGGATGCTTTTATAATTTTTTGGGAATTAATTGATTAAAATTCGGATTTTCGAGAAGGGTTGCACAGTTTACACTGTTTTGGCCATATCTTGAGTTCTAGAAGTCCGTTTTAGGCCCGTAAGCAGTCCACGCGAAGATAACGAGATTTCCTATCATTCTAAGATAGTCCAGAGGTCCAATTACGTGGGAAACGTTCCAGAAAATCTGAAGAAAAGTCAGCCACGAATTTTCCTTACAAAACATAATCAAATTAGGAAACGTATCTTGCAGAAATTCTATTATAATTCTGTTTTGTATTTTCTTGCTGGGCAAGACTTGTAGTGCCTATATAAACACATCATACCTTGTAATTTGTATCAGATTATTATTATTGTAACGTAGAATTGTAAGAGAGAAGAGTGGAGAAGGATTCAAGGTCGGTGACAAGCAAGATCTAGATCTACTACAACTTTTGTATACTTTGGATAATAGATTTGTTTTCTCAACTCTTGTTTTTATTAATTTTATCACTTCTTTATTTTATATCTTGTTTAATATCATGCTTTCAATTAATCCCATGGTGACGAACGGTTCAATTATGAATTAATCGTTGTCATGGGATTCTAATGGATTTATCTATGTAGCTTAGTAGTTTATATGCTTTAAAGATTTATGTGTGGTGAATTCTTGATATCCTTGTATGGTTGTGTTTCATGTATTTAGATGCGTCGCGAACATCTAATTTGTTAATCTCTTGCTAAACGAGAATGGATCTTGAGATTTAGAACTTGTCATGCTAGCATAGGATAGGTTGATGTTTTAACATCATGATTTGTGGCGTAAATAGAGATATTATGCTACCCTATGTGATCTAAGTGGATAACTTGTGCTTAAACCTTTATGTTTTCAAATTCTATAGAGATATAGGGTCTAAACATAATTGGTGTCTACCCATCTTCTATCTCTTTTGTGGATGCATGCGTAGTTTGGTATTAGTATACCGAGAGGTAGCTTTTACTTGTTTCGTGTTATCCGATCAGATATCAACCCCATCACATGTATTGATTAAAGGTTGCGACTCTAAGTGAAGTAGATAATGAAATTAGGATTCCATGTTTTATCTCATATAAGTAATTCATATTAAATTCTCATTAGTTAATTATTCTTAGTTTAATAATTTGCTTCCGAGTTAATTTAGATAATTAAAACTTCATTCTTGTTATTTGTCTTAGCAGTGGATTAAAACTAAACATTGTTGCATAGGCATATTTACTGATTGGACTTAACCAGATCTCTGCGGAACGAACCTTAATTATATTACTTCAGACTGCGTGCGCTTGCGTAATTTTGTGCTAACACTTAGTTGGGAGTTGGGGTCAAAGAGCTTTTGATTGAGTTTTTATTTTTTATTTCAGTTTTATTTTGATTTCAGATTTTTAGTTTAGTATTCAGCAGGTTTATGTTGTATTTACGAATACATCATGGCCAATTTTTTTTAGAATTATTGAGTTTGTTAGCGTGACGCCAGATCTATTGACCCCGGATTTGGGGGCGTTACAGTAAGAATCAAAGTTGACTACACCATCTAACATAGCATCACTAATCTCAACATCAAGTCCTGGATCATTTCCTTTCCCATCTCATTTTCCTTTGCAGCAACATCCTCGATGTCAGTGTCAATGGACTATTTAACAACAGTGTTAGTTTGTTGAGGAGGAGAGTTCATATGGATCTGAAACTAGACAACTTGTGAGAGATTATTCTCAAGAATTGTAACTCTCCCCATCATAATACCCAACACTGTCATCAAAATGTCCATATTTGCCTACAGCTGTGTATACTTCTCACTTAAACTATCAAACTGAGCCTTCAATTTCTTGAACTCATAGTCAAGTTCATCAACTTGAGATGACAGTTTAACCAAGATAGTAAATAAAGCAAGCAACTGAGCACGATGATTGGAAGAAGAATTTGTAGGGGGAACAGAAGCATTCACAACAGGCATATTAACAGGAGCATATATAACAGGCATAGCAGGAGCATTACCAGGCATAGTAGGAGCAATAACAGGCATAGCATGAGCAACAACAGGCATAGTAGGAACATTCATAGGCATACCAATGACCACAACATCATTTGGTTCTCTAAAAGGCAAAACTACCCTAGCATACCTATCTGAGATAGTATTTGAGACATGGAAGAAGGGAGGGATGCTAGTGTCAAAGTGAAAATGTTCAAAAACCTGAGTTAGCAATAAACCATAAGGCATATACCCTTGTTTTGTAGCAGAGATCATCTTGGTAATGATCATATATGCTAAGTTAAAATCAATCCTTTGACTGACAAGCTTATACATAAGCTTCATTTCAGTAAAAGACACAATTTTGCCAATTTGAGCCGAAAAATAGTTTGCCCTAATGATCAAGGCCAAGGTTTGGTAAATACGGGTAAAATGCTCATAGTTTATGCCATTTGGAGATTCAAAAACATTTGCAGGGACATCACCACCACAGAAAATAGATAGAAACAATCTTTTCTCTTCAGAGTTAAAAACAAAAGTTTTGGTGATATCAATGGGACTGTGACACATAGCAGCAGGGTGAATGTTGAGTACTTTACCCAAGATCATGTGGTCAAGTAGCATTGGAGTGCCATTAATCACAGAAGTTATGTATTGTACCGCATTAACCCTATTCCCAACACCCATATTACATTAAAACTCAGAGACAAGGTTGGTACAAACTTTCCTAGTAGGAAAGGACAAGAAATACCACTTAGCATGTTTGAACTTAACAAATAACTCAGAATCCTAAGACAACTGAATAAGACAACCAGGTATCATTTTAGGTTTAGTGGATCTGTTTAAGGCAGCTAAGGAGACAAACTATAACACCCCAAGACCCGGGGCCAAGGCCTAGGAGGTTACCAAGTCTTTATTCCTGTTATTTCATTCTTTTTACTTGATTAACAATTATATTGCATTAAAAGCTTTACTTGACAGTTATAGTGGCCCCAGTAACAATCACATTTACCACAAGTTATAGGTTTAGAGCGAACTTAAAATATTACACAAATTGCCAAATATGTCCAGAATCAAAGTTATTACAAACCAGAGTACATAGTTCCCAAAAGGGTTGGAAATAACAAAAAGACCACTACCTACGATGATAATAGTGGATGGATAATTTCTTTGTTTCCCGGAGTTGGCATAGGTCATAGTTATAGAGAAATCTAACCAAACTCAACTGATAACCCATCCACTGAGTCTGCTTACCGGAGATAGTGGTGCTCCGAACAAGTCATGGTGGTGGTGCGCATTTCCCACGCGCTTTCGACGGGTCTGACGAGTTCTGGCCATGCTGATCTGTTGTTGTTTGTGATATATAAAGGAAAAGCAAGAGTGAGCATAATCGCTCAGCAATATAATAATAGTTTTTTTTTAAAATACTGTAAGGCACTGCACAGAAAACTAAGCATAATCAGTTCTTGAGATATTCAGATAAAATCATCTTCCTTCTATTACTGAGAAGGTTTTGAGATAAAATAATTTATTCGATGAGAAGCAATATCCTGACAACACTATCGGTAACTGAGCACCTGGGCTTTCATTACAGTGTTGCAGCACAATTCCAATTGAAAGAACGGGACTTTTCTGGACTATACCCTGATACAAGGTGATCAGCCATTGTATCGTACAAAACTTCGCTACTAGTAGACGGGTTGCGATCCTTCTTTCGAGGTCGTGGCCCTGACCGCATTCAGGTCTTATATGTGCTGGACTGTCCCACAGCCTCTTACGCTTTGATGGACTGTCCCACAGCCTCTTACACTCTGATGGACTGTCCCACAGCCTCTTACACTTACCCTATCACGCAAGGTGCCAGGTTTCTCCAGTCCCTTGAAGAATCTTGTCCAGTTCCCTAGCACGTGGCTAGTCGATGGTTTTACTTCAACTTTGAGTCCTTACTTCCGGAAGTATTTGAGGAAGTAATACAGATATGTGGGTTGACCTTTGTCAACATATTTTCTTTTTGAAAACATACGGGGAAGCTAGTAGGAGTTTTGAAATTATACAAGTGATGAGCGAAGGGAGAAATCATAATCTATTCCCAAAACCTTGGTTCCCAAGTTTTGAAGGAAAAGCAAAGCCAATATAAATTTATTATTCCTATCACAAATGCGTAATAGATTAGTATTTATTGCCATCATCAATATTTTCTGGTATTCTTGTCATGTGTTATACCTTTTTATGGTATTATTGGCCTTCACCCCTAAAGAGGATTGAAGTTTATTTGAGTTAAAATTACGTGAGAATACTCTGACGAACATCAAGTTCTAATTATAAGAATAGATTTGTGTATGTATTTCTGTAGTTTAATTAAAACAGCCGCGATCGGAGGGGCGTCAGGACTGACATATGCGCTGCTGCAAGTCTTTTTTCCCTGTTCGTTCCGAGATATGAATTTCATCTGATACTTGGAAAGTGGTTAACGTTAAATAGTTACGTATTAAATATAAGTATCTGTTAACCATGTGAGCCTGTGACCTTCAATCAATACCGGGCCAACTGAATTCATATATTTGTATACAATATTATAATGTATTCCAAATACGTTATACAACTAATTAAGTATAGTGAAAAAAGAAAATACGCTATACATTCAGTTTCAGTACACACTGGCACCGTGGTTCATCGATATAATCTGTTTAGTGGCGGCCGATTTTCATACTCCTTTCCTCCCATAAAATTCTTAACATGTGGGCTTTCATTAATGACTAGCTTATAACCCGAGCAATGCACGGTTTCTTGTATTATATTATAAATTTTAGTTAATATTATAATTATGTTTTTGTATAATAATTATTTTTAATAATTTTTTTAACTTTAATTTAATATAATTTTAATATACTCTTGCTTACGGATTATACTAATGTTTCCTTATTATAAACAACGTATACGATTTTTAATAAATTTTATTAATAATTTAGAAATAAGATGTGATATTTTCGAATATATATTAATGATTGTAAAATTTGTTGCAAATTAAAAAGGTAACGTGTTTTAATTTTAAAGGAAATATTAATGATTGAAAGATATGATACGATTGATCTTTTTAGGTGTTTATAAAAGGTAATATCTCGACTAATTACCATTAATTATATTATGTTATTATTTATTTTAGGTGTATTTATTTTTTTCATAATGAAGGATAAATAAGCTACGTTTATTTATATTTCATAAACTACGTTTATGAAATATTCAATTATTAATTTGTATAATAGATGGTAAGCTTTAATCGCAAGTTGGAGCGATATATGAGCTTGAGATTGATTGGTTGTTGGTTTGAGTCGGTTATGTTCCGATGGGCTAGTCCACTTTACAAAGGAGGTGCTGCCCGATTTTCGTTAAAATTATAATAGTAAATTGTATAGTACCATGATAGAAACTACTAGTAAAACAAGATGACATTATCTGTTAAGTGTTTAAGTGACTTACATGATTAATGTGTCTTATGTGTTCTGTGCCTTTATGATTACATGGTTATGCTAAGTTGTGTTATAAATATAACAAGTATGTGTTATATGTGTTAAGTGATAAAGCGTTATAGGATTCGTTGGGTAGAATGGAGTTAGATGATTAAGGGTAAAAGTATACTGAAGCAGTATTCTACCTGTATATAGGTACCAGTAGGAGGCCGGTGAGAGCCAATACGTGAGTAATTGGAATCTTAGAAGTGAAATGTTATCAGAGTTATCAAGCGTATTGATTCACGAAGTATGGACGAAAGATAGACGTATAGTCAATTAGAGATCAACGCATAGAGAGTAACGAATCGACGTATTGGAATCAGGACTGCGTGTATTGAGGCAAGTGTTTCTATCCTTCACTTATTGTTCAAGTGAAGCATATCTGCTCCTGTTATTTATCATATGTTTCATTCAAATCAACGTGTAAGTTATATGTACTTTCTGGTATCATTCCATTGAGATACCTTGTGATCTGTCTTTTGATTATACATTGATTGTTATGCACCCTATCACTACCTTTCTTTAGATTAACGGTGAACTTTGATTCTATCATCTGTCCCTTGTTTTAAATTTGGACCTTTATCATGTCTTTTGTCTTATACCCTATAGACCCAATCGGCTTTTCAAATCTTAAATACGGTTTCTAAAACTTAACACCTGTTTTATAATTCATTGATTAATAACTTCTTTCAGTTCCTCAAACCATGTTTTATTAACTCAGGTATTACTTAACCATGTTTTCTCAACTTCTATCTTACCAATTATTATTTTAAAGAACCAAGCTTTACTGAACCACTATTCTAAAGAACCAGGTTTTGACAAACCATGTCTTAAAGAATCATATACTATTGAAATTGGCTTTCGATAACCATTACTTTGACAAAACTTTATTTTAAGAAACTCTATACTATTAAAGCCTGTTTTAAACTCGAAATCAAATGAACCTTGATTTAGAAAAGTGAGACCTATCTACCCGTACTCTGTTTAACAACGATATCATCTATACAGAACCTTTATCATCATAAACTGATCTGTTATCCAGCTTTACTGTTTTAAAGCATATACTGAAATTTCTTCGATTCCAACTTTGTATAACCTAGATCTTAAAGATGATTACACCCTGGAACTTTTTTCATTGATTCTTTAAACTATATAACTTGATCAATTGCTTATAGAACTAAACTTAATTCATATCTTTGACCTTTGACCTGAATTTGTTCCCTTGTACCCTAATCAAAGTCTTGATTTCATTTGAGTCTATATCTTTTCGATCCAGACTTGTACCTTATGCCTTGATGTCAGAACTTAATCAAACCCTTGGACTTTTATCATTGCAAATCAAAATGAATTGTTTTCTTAAAATGCTTTGAAGCTACTTAGACTGGGCTGATCTATTATCAGTGAGTCGAGGGTACTTCAGGGTAAAGGATTTTGAAAGGATATTAATATTAAAATGTTTTCCAGATTTTAAAATGTTTTCAAAAGTGTTTTCAGAAAGAAATTTTTTAAAAGTGTTAGGAATGCCGTCAAAAATATTTTTATATACGGATTCCTGACGATTGGAGAGACGGGGCGAACGGGTAATGCTGGTTCCGTCTGGTTGTGTATTACAGTGTAATTCTGGTCTGTCCAGTTCGACACTTTTTATTTATAGGCCAATGTGTTGCCTCTTGGGAACCCAAGCAATCCTAATGAGAGGATTGATACCCAGAGGGACTTTGTGTCCGATATGGGGGGACTTTATGGGCTGATCACCCATTCTGTCTTGTTAAAAGGGATATAAAATCTCCAATCAGTAATCTTAAAGTGAATATTACTTTTAATTTACTTTGAAATGAAATTGGTTTACTACTTGAAATGTCAATTGCTTTACACAGTTGTGAGATATCTATTGCTATCCTGTTTATCAGTTGATGCCATGTCATTATCAAATGCCAGTATTGCTTTTACTATTTCCAACATATCTATTTCTATCTTGTTATCAGTTGATCCCCTGTCGTATTCAGTTGTCAATATCAGTTATGTTTTGAAGAATGAAAAGTCTAATTCTTTGATGGAAATTGAATTACTTCCTTCAGTTAAATTGATCATTGATATTGTTCATTAATGAATTATTGAGATAGTGATTGTTTCACTATATTATTAACTTGCTGAGCATTGTTCGCTCATTCTTGCTTTATTTTCCCTCCCCTTTCAGTTAGGGTTATGGATTGACTACCTACGAATGACAATTCGATTGAGAGTGATGAGGTTCTCTAAAGAATAGATTACAAAGTCAGCATGGACCGCACTTCAGATAAGAAGGTATAATAGTTATAATAGTTGTTGTAATTTAAATTCTTGTTTCATACTATAACATGAGATCGATTCTTGTTGAGGGGTCGTCTGTATAATTAAGTTATACTTAATTGTATTGGTTGTGGCACCAAATCCTGACCCCGGATTTGGGGGCGTCACAGTACCATCCATCATACGTTTGTTTACAAAAGTATATACATGTTAAGTTTGTATATACAAAGTCCCACTAGCGAGACCATATTATATGAAGAATTATGGAGAATCATCATCCTCGTCGTCCATTTTTTTCTCATCATTTTAGCGGTCAAGATTTAATAAAATTATAAGAAAAACATGCACATCATTCTCTCAACAATTGTACGAGTGGTATATACATACAACTATACACACATTTGCTGCTCAGAGAGAGAGAGAGAGAGAGAGAGAGAGAGAGAGAGAGAGAGAGAGAGAGAGAGAGAGAGAGAGAGAGAGAGCTAAAAACAGTAACAACCGACAATTTGAAATTTGAGATTCGAAGATTTCATCACAATGAGGTTCATCATCTTTGTTATTCAGTAAAGTTTGATTCAGGATTTTGAGATAAAATTTTGTACATCGTAATAAGATTTAGATTAGTTTTTACTCTTTAATTTGCTTTTCGAGGTAAATTTTAGCCGAAACTTCATATCGCTTACTATATCCACGAATAGGCAGTTTTATAGAAAGCGGAATTCGAAACTAATTGATAAAGGCACGGAACAGGGATTAATCGAATAATCGAAAATTAATCTGAATGATTAATCGGGCCATTAATCGGAATCAATTTAACATTATTTTATATATATAATTATTTTAAATATAAAAAATGTAAACATTAAATAAATATTTCATGAAATTTATAAATATTTAAAGCAAAGAAGGACACAGTTATAAGTTAAAATGTTTGAAATCACTCGTGTACATTAATATATCCAAAAGAGTACAACAAGAAAATTCAACATAATATACTTAATTTAAGCTCTAGCGGCCATTTTAAACAAGCCCACGAGCTACCTAGCATGTACAACTTTACTGGACTAGTTCTAATTTATACAGAAACTATATATAACATAAAATTAGATCATTTGTTTCTCTAAAAGCTCACTGAACTCTTAAAGTCATCTCAACTTTAATAGCATTCATGATCCGAATCATCAAACAAAATTCTTCATTATTTTCTGGTTCATCGTCTGAATGAAAATCATCTTCATCTATTTCTCTAGTTGTGTCGTCAATACATGTACTTGCAGTTTCATCATCATCATCGCCACCCTCCACAATCCAACCTTGCACCATTGTAGCATCCTTTGCTAACAAAGTGTCATACTTGTCCCTTAACATTTTGTTCTTATTAACAAGTCTAGAATTGAACGGGACATAAACAAGTTGACTTAATCTCTCTAAATTAAGTCTATTTCTCTTCTCAGTATGAATTTGAAAATATGAAAATAAAAAGATGTCACACCAATACAAATTATGTAAAATGAAATTAAGGATAGATGCTTTTATTAAATATATATTATTTATTTACAATGGTATAGAAATATAACCTATATTTCATTATCAGTGAATAATCAATAAAATTTATTTGGTGAGTAAGACCTCTCAACTTCACATTTTATTAAACATATTTAAGAAGTAACTTTCATTTACTTTACATAAATTTTCATTTGTATTAGTGCATCAAATAATTTTTTGTTAATGTACCTTTGATTTCATTTAATGTCTCAATCCATTTAATATATTATATTTGACTATTTATTTAATTTTATCACTTTAATTTTAACAAGTATATAAATATGATTAATGCTATTGGCATGTACTAATTGTTGGGGTTCGTCCCGAATTCCTAATTAAGTTAAGAATCCTATTATGAGCAGAATTCTAATTTGTGATAATTGAGTTAATTCTTATTTTTGCTAGCAATATAATTGTGGAAGGATTTCTATCGAAGATAAGAAAAGATGGTAATTGTCACAAATAGGATTTGATATAGAATAGGAGTAGAATATTTGTGGTGACTATAATGTTAACTCGAATAACTTGTAGAAGGGGGGTTGAATACAAGTTAAGTAATCGTGTCTGATTTTTGCTTGATTAAATAAACAAGAACAAACGAATAAATCAACCTTGTTTGTATTAAATAAATCAAATACAAACTCAACCAAAGGTGTACAATACCTTTAGCAGCTGCTCTCAATACAAATCTCTCTGTTTGTTCACTCGTATACTTACGATGATCGCAAATCTAACACTAAGCTCACGCTTTTTACAATGATATAGAGAGAGAATTTATAATGCTTCTTATCAACTAATAACAGAAAGAATAATCTATACATGGTAATCTTCTGTCGTCCAGTTGATAGTTTCCAACAATGCTTTGATTCTTTTCTTCATGCAAACTTCTTTCCATCTTCTGAATACAAGATCCTAAAGTATAGAACTTTCCAATTCTGCAGCTTCGATATAGTCCGGGTCTGTCTAATCCCTGAAACTCTGTAGTCTGTGACCTTAGTCTCTGATCGAGTATTATTCACAGTTTCTGTAGATCTTGAAGAACTGATATCTCCTTAATCAAATGCTAAATCCTTTATAAGATCAGGATATTACAAGAAGTGTTATGTCATTCCATTCTACACATCACAACTCATGAATTTATTCCTAACATATAAATATAGATATTTGTAGGAGTTTTAGAGCATTGCAAAAGTTAGAGAGTTGTGTGCGGTACACAAGAGAGAACTTTTGTAATCAAGGTAAGATGATTGTAATCAAGAGTGTTAAGTGAGGGAGCGACTCTAATCTTGTAATACATTCATATTTAGTGGATTTGTGGTTTTACCCTCCCTTGAGGGGTTTCCACGTTAATTTGTTGTGTTCTTTACTTTCGTGTTTGTTATTGTGTTTGATTAACGTTGATCTATGTGGATGCGATCCTAACAAACTGGTATCAAGAGCTTGGGTTCGAGAAGTAAATTCGGCGTTAAAGAGAAGGCAATCACGAAGTAGACTGTTTGCGCGTTGTTAGTTGGTCTTGAGTTGATTTTCTTGGTTTGATGGAGGATCTAAAGTCGCTAATGTAATAAACCTAACTTTAGAAATGCTACAGTGCTTAAATGAATAGTAAATTTTGAGGATTTAGGGAAATAGCATGTAGGTACCCTACCATTGAAACAGAAAATGAATAATCAGAAACCATATTAGTGATGTACTATGAAAATAAGTGACTCGAAACGATGACGGATTTCAGAAATTCCTGAGAGTGGATTTTAAGGATTTTCAGTTTCAATTGAGACTCTATGGAATGTGATATGAAGGAGTATAGAAATATTAAAGGGTTTATATCTTGAGAAAATAGTAAAATTAGGTTAAACCAGGGGATTATTAAGTCAAGGGAATACCAGAGGAATTTGGATTGTTAAACAATTTAGAACCATTTGGATAACGAGGTATATTCGAAACAAATTGCAATTAAACGAATATGGAGACTAAACAACCATGATTAATTATGTTATGATTAAAATAACATAATTATATTATAATTACTATTAACTAATCAATTACATTTTTCAGTCAAAATACGTTACCTTTTTTCTTTTCTCTAACTAAAATCTCTCTTTTTCCAATTATATCATGGACGGTTACTTTTTCAGCCAAAACACATTACCTTTTTTCTTTTCTCTCACTAAAACCTCTCTTTTTCCAATTATATAACGGGAGTTTCTATTTAATGAAAATAAAATAATAATATTATAATACTAATAATTGACTTATTACCTTTTCAGCTAAAACGTATCATCTTTTCTATTTTTTCTAATTAAATTCCCTTTTTTCTTCTAGAAATATCACGGGCAACATTCATTTCTCATTTTCTAAAAACTACGAGCAACTTTATTCGGTAAAATAATATAATTAAATTATAGTTACTATAAACTAATAAATTACCTTTTTCACATAAATCAATTTCTCCTATTTTAAAAAGCTACGAGCAATTTTTTTTAATAAACTAACATAATTATATTATAATTACTATTAACTAATCAATTACCTTTTTCATTCAAAACACGTTACCTTTTTATTTGAAACTAAAAGATCTCTTTTTCCAATTATATCATGGACGGTGGTTACCTTTTCCAGCCAAAATACGTTACTTTTTCTCTTTTCTCTTATTAAAACATCTCCTTTTTCAATTATATCACGGGCGATTCTATTTAATAAAAATAAAATAATAAAATAATTATACTAATAATTAATCGATTACCTTTTCAGCTAAAACGTATCATCTTTTTATTTTTTTTCTAATTAAATTCACTTTTTTTAGAAATATCACGGGCAACATTAATTTCTCATTTTCTAAAAACCATGAACAATTTTATTTAGTAAAACAACATAATTAAATTAAAATTACTATAAACTAATCAATTACCTTTTTCACATAAATCATGTTATCTTTTAAATTTTCACGTTACCTTTCTATTTTCTTTAACTAAAATCTCTATTTTTCCAATTATATCACGGGCGATTATATTTAATACAATATACTAATAATATTATAATATTAATAATTAACCAATTACCGTTTTCATCAAAAACGTATCATCTTTTCTATATTTTCTAACTAAAATCTCTCTTTTAATAGAAATATCACGGACAATATAAATTTCTCCTTTTCTAAAAACATTACGAGCAATTGTATTTAGTAAAATAACGTAATTATAATATAATTATAATAAACTAATCAATTACCTTTTTGACCTAGAACATGTTACATTTTTAATTTTTTCTAACTAAATCCTCTTTTTTTGAAATCATATCACGAGCATTCTATTTAATAAAATAAAATAATAATTTTATAATTATTAATAATTAACCGATTACCTTTTTCAACTAAAATCTATCATACCACTTTTTTTGAAATCATATCACGAGCATTCTATTTAATAAAATAAAATAATAATTTTATAATTACTAATAATTAACCGATTACCTTTTTCAACTAAAATCTATCATCTTTTCTATATTTTTTTTAACTAAAATCCCTTATTCTCTAGAAATATCACGGATAACATTTTTATAATTTTTATCAAATCATCTCATATAAAAATTTTAGCCTCAAAAATTTATGTTTTAAAAAATTAATTTAAATTAATGAAAAAAATTCATATAAGCGAAATAGGGTATAATTGGTTGGTTGGTTGGTTGAATAATTTGTTGGTTGGTTGACACCTTCCCAAAACGTTTATTAACAACTCCCAAAAAGGAAAAAATAAATTAAAATGCATATAAAATTTTTATTTTACTTAATAACAAATTTTTTTAATTACACTCCAATTAATATTCAAATACATACTCTTTTCCTTCCTAAAATAAAAAAATAAATTAAAATGCATATAAAATTTTATTTTACTTAATAACAAATTCTTTTAATTACACTCCAATTAATATTCAATTACATACTCTTTTAGTTATCTATGCTATAGTAGCATTGTAAGCAAAAGAAGGTATAATTGGTTGGTTGGTTAACACCTTTCCAAAAAGTTTGTTAACACCTTCCAAAAATGAAAAAATAAATTAAAATGCATATAAATTTTATTTTACTTAATAATAAATTCTTTTAATTACACTCAATTAATCTATACTTTTCAATTATAATCGAAACAGAGTATAATTGTTTGGTTGGTTAACACCTTCCCAAAAAGTTTGTTAACACCTTCCAAAAATGATAAAATAAATTAAAATGCATAAAAAAATTTATTTTACTTAACAACAAATTCTTTTAATTACACTCCAATTAATATTCAATTAGCTACTCTTTTAGTTATATTTAAGATAAAATTCTTCACCTACTCCCAATTTTTTTAGACTTTCAATTACTTGGAAATCAAATATTTTCAAAATCAATTTAAATAATTTTAATACCACATATTTATTAACAAATTTAAAAAAAATTATAAATCAGCAAATTGAAAACAAACTAAAACTATTATGCCAATATTATATTAAGTAATGTATATGAGATATTTAATTATTAAAATATAAATAAAAAATAATTTAAATTTAAAAAAATCGTGCATCACATATTATAAGCAAAACAAAGTATATTTGGTTGGTTGATTGGTTAAGGCCTTCCAAAAAAATTGTTAACACTTTTCTAATATGACAAGTTAAAAATTGTAATAAAGATACTAATTTATTTATTATAAACAATAAAATTTACCAATAAGACATAAAATTATATTTTTAAAAAATTAAAAAATGTGATAAAAATTCCAAATTCAGTTAAATTATATATAATTTATTAAAAATAAAAAATCACATGTTTCATAGAATTATAGAAGTTTTCAGCTATATCCCGATTAGTAATCGCCACACACACTTCTTACTACGATTCTTCCCTATATGATTTTAGGTTATACTAAATAATTTTTTTAAAATATCTATTGAATTCTTAAGATATTATTTACCAGTGAGGAACAAAAATATATATTTAAAAAATTAAAAAATGTGTTAAAAATTTCAAACTCAGTTAATAATATATAATTTATTAAAAATAAAAAACCACATGTTTTATAAAATTATAAACGTTTTCAATTATATCCTAATTAGAATCATCGCTCGCACACATTTCTTCCGATGTTTCTTTTTTCTACGATTATAGGTTATACTAATTAATTTTTAAAAAATATCTATTGAAATATATTTGTATTCAAATATATTTCAATAGATATATTGAAATATGCATATAAAGTTTTATATATGAAATATTATGAAATATAAATATATTTTAATAATATAAATATATTTGAAATATAAATATAAATATAAATATATTTGAAATATAAATAATATTTCAATATATTATTTATATTTATAAATATAAATATAAATATATTTGTCATCCCTATTCTTGCGTGCCTTGCTTATTTGCATGTGTGTGTTTACTATGTAATTACCAAATGAAAGTGAAATTTATGTTGATTGTTTCCGAATAATGATGGAACAGAATGTGAAGGATTATATAGGAATAATGGAGGCATCAAGAGGAAGTGTCAAAGCTAAACAAGTTGCTGTCCGTCTTATTTGTAATAACCCTAATTTTAGCAAAGCTATAGTGACCCCATGAATAGTAAATTTTGAGGATTTAAAGTAATGGTGTGTAGGTACTCTATATTGGAAATGGAAAATGAACAAACAAAAACCATATTAGTGATATACTATAAAAATAAGTGACTCGAAATGACGATGGATTTCAGAAATACCTGAATTTAGATTTTGAGGATTTTGAGTTCGAACGAGCTTCTATTTATTGGATATTAAGGAGCATAGAAATATTAAAGGATTTATATATTGAGGAATTAGTGAATTTAAGTTAAACCAGGGGATTTTTAAGTTAAGAGAATGCTAAGGGAATTTGGATTTTTAAACGATTTCAAAACCACTGGATGACGAGATATATTCGAAACGAACCACAACTAGACGAGTATGGAAACCAAACAACCAAGATTATAATATAACAAGGATATATACCACATTATTATTACCAAGAGTGCTAGCAAATTACTTAGGAAAATCAAGAAAAGAGAATTATGAGATCATTAGAATGACATCACATTCCACTAACTTGTTTTAAGGGTAAATTAGTCATTTTAGCATGGTTTTACCACAAAATATCTCCAAAGCTTCCACTAGACTCTAGAATTCTCAAGAATTGATCAACATAAGATCAAAACAAGCAAGAGAATCAATTACTTTCCATTATCTCTTTCTCTACAACCTGCCCAGCAAGAGCAAGGAGGAGAAGAAAAATCATATCTCCATTTCTATCCATGATAAAATTACCAAATTTTAACCACAACCTCTCCACTCCATGGGCATGATTCGCTCCAAATTTCATAGCAATCCAAGTAGTATAGCCTAGTCAAATCCATGCTCAAAGTGGGAGAACCAAACCTGTCCAGTTTCTGTCCAGCGGAAAGATGGAGCTCAAAACCATAGCTTGGAAGCTTTGTTTTTGGTGATCTATAGCTCAAATCAAAGCTTATACAGAGGCCAAGATGTGGTAAAAATTTGAGATCCAAACTCTTATTTTTCGATTTGTTATGATTTTTACAAAAGTGATGATGAATAGTAACCCTTAGAAACTAACTTTGTTTTTATGGTTTCTTTAGTTGATCCAAGCTAGTATAAGGTTGATTAAGCATATCCCAAGGCTTGATAAGGGTTGTTAAAGCTTCAAGAAGGTATAAATCTCAAGACCCTTTAGTATTACTTTGAATATAGGATGGATTATAGAAAGTTTAGTGATTAAGATTATGATAAGTGATTATTCATGATGATATATGTGTTTGTAAGTGATTAAAGTTGAATATGGAAGGAGTATGTGCTTGTAACCATGGTTGGTAAGATGACCACATGGTGTAGGTGATGGTGTATAAGGTGGATGATAGATTTGGAGGAGTTGGAAACAAAAACTGCCCTGTTTTTGGACACCAATTCCGTACAGTAGCACCCTGTCTAGAGTACCAAGTGACCATGAGATGATAGATCTTAGTTCATAGATCGTTTTGATATAAAGTACGTTAAAATCTGATGTACGGTTTAGGAGAAAAGTCAGTTTTAGTGAAAGACGTTCGGAAACCGAGAAAATGCAGTTGTGTCAACTTTGAGGTCATAGTTACCATACTTAAACATTTTTAAAAGTTATAAAATTTTGGGACAATATAGTTGGTTGAACTGAGATTAAAACCCCACTGACCTTGCATTAAAATTCAAAATTGATATTTTCTGAGAATTTTTACAGTCGAGTGTGGTTATTAAGGGAAATGGTGAAAAACACTGAAACTTTGATTGAGTCCAAAATGGTTAGGTTCTTGGAACTCTTGGATTATTAATAATGTGTTAAACATATACTAAGTGTCAAGGATATTGTTATATAAAGGTGAAGTGAGTAAGGGATGTAGTATTCTAACGAGGATCCTTTTCGTGTTTATAGAAACTCAGGACGAACCGCGGGTCGTGCCACTGGGATATAGAGATCGAGGCAAGATTTCTTCTATCCTTACCTTGGAAAACTATTTTATTTTCAAAGTAAATGATTTCATGAAATATATATGTTATTCTATGTTTGCTATATTGCTAAGAATTATTTCCCTGATATTGGAATTAAAGATAAATGGATATAAATTATGAAATATGAATGTGGATATGATTATGAATGGAGCGAATATGCTTTGTGGTAAAGAGAGGTCAAAGAGAATGGTATCAGTTGTTATCTAGAGTTATATGAAGAATGGCATCAGTTGTTATCTAGAGTTATATGAAGAATGGTATCAGTTGTTATCTAGAGTTATATGAAGAATGGTATCAGTTGTTATCTAGGGTTATATAATTTATAACGTTATGTTAAAAATATTCTTTCTAAGCAATTGTGATTTAATAAATATTATTTGATTTTTTTATTTAATACTTTTGAAAATAGATGGAATATTTTATAATAGCGTATTGGATTTCATTGAATACAGAGGAGATGTCTGAGTTATAATCCAAGTATTATGATATATATATATATATATATATATATATATATATATAAATATATATATATATATATATATATATATACTTTAAGGGTGATGATACATGGAAATGATGAAAAAGATAAATGTGAATGAAAATGTGAATGGAATATTATATATATATGTAAGTGTACTGGATTCCAGTAAACACAGAGAAGATGTCTGAGTCATAATCAAAGTATTATGACATATGTATTTTTAGAGGTGATGATAAATGGAAATGGAAATGATATATGTGAATGGAAATGGAAATTGAAAGGAAAAATGTGGAATGGTATTGGTATAAATGGAATACTGATTGAAAAAAAAGGGGGATTGCAACAGACTTGCGTAAGTGGCTGTGTCAGGGCTGTGTGCGACACAGTCTAGCATTTATTATTTTTATTACGACACGAAGATGCCAAGGGAGGATGTTTGCAGGTGGCCTTCCTCCAGGGATGATCTTCATTCCTTCTACCGGTAGTAAAAAGAGAGCAGGTACGATTAGGCGACTGATCATCGTCCTAACGTATCAGGAGACAACAGATATCCCCAATATTTTTGAAAAGAAAGTGTTGACAATGGTTTTCAGATTTTTATACTGAAAACAGAAACATGATCTGAAATGATGGAATTATTGTTACAGATGAAGAGAAACTGATTTTATATTAATTTATATAATTGTTGCATAAGAAGGAAATGAGAAGATGATAGCGAAAGATTTGTTCAAGTTTATCATATTATTTTAGAAAAGTACACTGAAACGGTATATTGATTGTTATATTATTTAAGAAGAGAAACTGATATTATATGATATTAGAAGATAAACTGATATTATAATACTATATATTTCTTTTCGTACAAAGATAATTGGAAAGTGTATATATATATTGAATGAAAATGAAATTCTTTCCATAATAACTGAAATTTGGGTTTGTCTATTATATATATATATATATATATATATATATATATATATACTAGTTGATAGAATTTATCTTGCTGAGCTATTTTAGCTCATTCTTGCTATTATGTATACAACAGCTAGGTATGCCGATACTCCGCACTACACCCTGCAAGAGGGTACGGGAAAGATGAACTTTTGAGAGAGTGTTGGCAACGATTCCCGAGGTAGCTATCGGACGGTTGGGTACTGGTAGATTATGTACATTTAGTGTGTAAGCTGTTGTAATAAACTTTTGATTGTTGAAATGCTTCATGTCGAAGTATTATTCAACAAGGTATTTAAGTATGATCCTGGTTTGTAATAACTGCTTAAATCTAAACTTTTAATATTGTGGATGTTGTTCTCTGAGCATATGACAGATGTGTAACATTATTAAGTGTGGGGTCTATTATGTAAGTTTTAGTATGAATTTATATTCCAGCTGCCAAGAATGAAGTGTCACTAAACTGAAATTGGTCGTTGACGGCCCGGATTCCTGACCCCGGATCTGGGGCTGTCACAGATGGTATCAGAGCTTAGAGTCATAATGCTCAGGAACAAGAGTGATAATAATAAATATATCAGTAATAATATAAATTGTGAACTCACATCAAGTTCAAGGGTGGTTTATCGAACGAAGCGTTTATTCTAAGTAGTGATTATAATTTTATAGATTATTACTAATAAAAGTTTATGTTTTAGTATAGGGAGAGGAGATTGGTGAGCCAAAGTTAAGGGTTTTTAAAGTCTTCTTGTGTTTAAGGGAGTTTGAAGAAATATTGTAAGTGGATCGGTGAATAGACACTGATTGTTTATGGAGATGAAAGGGTGAAACCGAGGTTGGTCGGTAAAGCCAAGATATACCTTAAGGACCAAGACAGACTGAGAGGTCTCGGGATTGACTTAAATGAAAAGGTTATTATGCTAAAAGTGTTAAACTTATGTAGCACACAGGATTGATTTGAAAAAGGGAATATTTGATGTATTGGGAAGTGTACGTTAGACAATCTCGTGAGTATAAGTGGTATGTTAGAATATACAATTATAAAGAATAGTTTTAAAAGGGTCTTTGATACCGGAGCAGTGTCAGGTCAAGACGATCAATATTACGAAAGTATATCGATTAGAAGGTTGTGTTCTATTATGGATCAAGGCAGAGAGTATCGAGCCAAGTCACGACTAAGTAAATGAAGATAATTGGGAATAGCAGACGATAGGTTAAGGCTACATGGTGAGTGCAAAATTTAAGAAATTTTGGAGGGTACGCAGTCTAAGATATAAATAGTATTTGAGGAAAACCTTCCATTACTTGGATTTTCAATTGGGCAGAGGCTATTAACGGTACCTATTTTCAAGCTCCTAAAGCCCTGCTAAATTATATTATTGAGTTTCAAATTTTCCTCTACTAATGAGTAATTATTCATTAAGTGCCGGTATCTTTTAAAAAAAATCTTTCTGGTACCCTTGGGGATGTGTTTCAAAATTTTATTTTATCTATCTTAGTCAAAATATTCCTCTAAGATTACTTTCGGAAGATGGTATTTATCATTTTGATTTAAATTTTTCTTTATATTTTTACTACAACTAAGAGGAACAACCCTATATGTATACACAAGGACGATCTGTCTGTGTGATTGAAAGTCGGAGGGGACGCCCTCCTTTGTGTGACATACGGGTTCTTCCATCATATTGATTTCTCAAATATTCTTTTGTTTCGAATAAAGGTTATTTAAAACTTTTAATTTTATAAATTGTTGTGGGACCCTTGCTTGTTTCTGGGTTCGTTTCAATTCAAAGTCTCCTAAATTCTATTAATTGTTTCGAATATAGAAGATTTCATTAATGGATGGGATAATGGAAGCAAGGTTTAGAGTATACGTGATTATAAAGGGGAACTTGAGATTCCAAGGGAAATTTCAATAAGAGATAATTAGAGCTAGAAGCGTTTCAATATAAGAGAGAAAGGAATTTCGTGAGAAGAAATGGGAATATTTGATGATTAGTAAGAGAAAAGAAAATGAGGAATTTTAAGGCATAATTGAGATTTACTATTGAAAGTAAGGTGTATTTTGGGGATAATTAATGAAGGATTCGAGGTGCAATAACTTTTAGTGAGGGAAGGCCAATATTGTGACTAATACCCTAACTAGCAGAGAGAGATTAAAGATGTTAAGTATTCAAAGGATTAATCCAAAAGGTGTGAATGAGTAAAACTTGAGGTAAAGATTTTAATGAGAATAACAAAGGTAAATTTCAGAGGTGGAGTAGATAGTATATAATGAAGGAACTAAGGTGGATCAGCAAGATGTAAAGAGGGTATAGTGAACAATAGACATATGGGATAAGGTATCCGGAGGAAATTGCAAGTACGCTCTAATTTAACTATTTAAGTGTAAATGTTTGGTTAGGGATCGACTAAGTCAATGAATGGTGTAGGTAGGTTGACAATCTAGATAAGGAAAATCAATATCTGATTAAGGGTCAGAGAATTCTATAGAAAGGAGATTAAGAGTATGAGGGAAAGTGTGAAAACATATTTTTTCAAGGATAAAGGAGAAGTACGTTCTTGTTTAAGTACGAACAGGAAATATATATTATAAGTAATATTTTCTTACAATTGTTTTAAAGAATATTATTAGAGCTTATTTTCTGGAAAATTTTACAGAGATGATATTTAAAAATGTTGGAGTATTGATATTTTATGTCATGATAGAGATCATAATATCGCCAAACCATAGTGAGATACACTACCATTCAGGGAAGGCCAATGTGGTGGCCGATGCCCTTAGGCAAAAGAGGAAGGAGAGATGAGATGAGATGAGATAGAATGACTGAATATAGGAAGAAATCTCCAAGAAAAGGATAGTGAGTGTACTACTAATGATAAGCTAAATGGCATGTTGATGAATGACAAGCAAGTTATGATGGTGTATTTTTGCGCAAACAAGATAGAGATATTATGAAAGGAAAAAGGATAAAGGAAGTAGTGTGGAATTAGAAGGTGTGGATGAGAAAGGTATTCATGAACATTTCCGACATGATTCCGGGACGGAATCCCTTTAAAGGGGGAAGACTGTAATAACCCTAATTTTAGCAAAGCTACAGTGACCCCATGAATAGTAAATTTTGAGGATTTAAAGAAATGGTGTGTAGGTACTCTATATTGGAAATGGAAAATGAACAAACAAAAACCATATTAGTGATATACTATAAAAATAAGTGACTCGAAATGACGATGGATTTCAGAAATACCTGAATTTAGATTTTGAGGATTTTGAGTTCGAACGAGCTTCTATTTATTGGATATTAAGGAGCATAGAAATATTAAAGGATTTATATATTGAGGAATTAGTGAATTTAAGTTAAACCAGGGGATTTTTAAGTTAAGAGAATGCTAAGGGAATTTGGATTTTTAAACGATTTCAAAACCACTGGATGACGAGATATATTCGAAACGAACCACAACTAGACGAGTATGGAAACCAAACAACCAAGATTATAATATAACAAGGATATATACCACATTATTATTACCAAGAGTGCTAGCAAATTACTTAGGAAAATCAAGAAAAGAGAATTATGAGATCATTAGAATGACATCACATTCCACTAACTTGTTTTAAGGGTAAATTAGTCATTTTAGCATGGTTTTACCACAAAATATCTCCAAAGCTTCCACTAGACTCTAGAATTCTTAAGAATTGATCAACATAAGATCAAAACAAGCAAGAGGAATCAATTACTTTCCATTATCTCTTTCTCTACAACCTGCCCAGCAAGAGCAAGGAGGAGAAGAAAAATCATATTTCAATTTTATCCATGATAAAATCACCAAATTTTAACCACAACCTCTCCACTCCATGGGCATGATTCGCTCCAAATTTCATAGCAATCCAAGTAGTATAGCCTAGTCAAATCCATGCTCAAAGTGGGAGAACCAAACCTGTCCAGTTTCTGTCCAGCGGAAAGATGGAGCTCAAAACAATAGCTTGGAAGCTTTGTTTTTGGTGATCTATAGCTCAAATCAAAGCTTATACAGAGGCCAAGATGTGGTAAAAATTTGAGAGCCAAACTCTTATTTTTCGATTTGTTATGATTTTTACAAAAGTGATGATGAATAGTAACCCTTAGAAACTAACTTTGTTTTTATGGTTTCTTTAGTTGATCCAAGCTAGTATAAGGTTGATTAAGCATATCCCAAGGCTTGATAAGGGTTGTTAAAGCTTCAAGAAGGTATAAATCTCAAGACCCTTTAGTATTACTTCGAATATAGGATGGATTATAGAAAGTTTAGTGATTAAGATTATGATAAGTGATTATTCATGATGATATATGTGTTTGTAAGTGATTAAAGTTGAATATGGAAGGAGTATGTGCTTGTAACCATGGTTGGTAAGATGACCACATGGTGTAGGTGATGGTGTATAAGGTGGATGATAGATTTGGAGGAGTTGGATTTTGGAAAGTATGAAAATATAGCCGTTATAATGTCCGATTTTAGTTAAAACAAAAACTGCCCTGTTTTTGGACACCAATTCCGTACAGTAGCACCCTGTCTAGAGTACCAAGTGACCATGAGATGATAGAGCTTAGTTCATAGATCGTTTTGATATAAAGTACGTTAAAATCTGATGTACGGTTTAGGAGAAAAGTCAGTTTTAGTGAAAGACGTTCGGAAACCGAGAAAATGCAGTTGTGTCAACTTTGAGGTCATAGTTACCATACTTAAACATTTATTACGGCAGTCTAGCATTTATTATTTTTATTACGGCACGAAGATGCGAAGGGAGGATGTTAGCAGGTGGCCTTCCTCCAGGGATGATCTTCATTCCTTCTACCGGTAGTAAAAAGAGAGCAGGTACGATTAGGCGACTGATCATCGTCCTAACGTATCAGGCGACAACAGATATCCCCAATGTTTTTGAAAAGAAAGTGTTGACAATGGTTTTCAGATTTTTATACTGAAAACAGAAACATGATCTGAAATGATGGAATTATTGTTACAGATGAAGAGAAACTGATTTTATATTAATTTATATAATTGTTGCATAAGAAGGAAATGAGAAGATGATAGCGAATGATTTGTTCAAGTTTATCATATTATTTTAGAAAAGTACACTGAAACGGTGTATTGATTGTTATATTATTTAAGAAGAGAAACTGATATTATATGATATTAGAAGAGAAACTGATATTATAATACTATATATTTTTTTTCGTACAAAGATAATTCGAAAGTGTATATATATTGAATGAAAATAAAATTCTTTCCATAATAACTGAAATTTGGGTTTGTCTATTATATATATATATATATATATATATAATGATTTATTTCCCTTTGATGCTAGTTGATAGAATTTATCTTGCTGAGCTATTTTAGCTCATTCTTGCTATTATGTATACAACAGCTAGGTATGCCGATACTCCGCACTACACCCTGCAAGAGGGTACGGGAAAGATGAACTTTTGAGAGAGTGTTGGCAACGATTCCCGAGGTAGCTATCGGACGGTTGGGTACTGGTAGATTATGTACATTTAGTGTGTAAGCTGTTGTAATAAACTTTTGATTGTTGAAATGCTTCATGTCGAAGTATTATTCAACAAGGTATTTAAGTATGATCCTGGTTTGTAATAACTGCTTAAATCTAAACTTTTAATATTGTGGATGTTGTTCTCTGAGCATATGACAGATGTGTAACATTATTAAGTGTGGGGTCTATTATGTAAGTTTTAGTATGAATTTATATTCCAGCTGCCAAGAATGAAGTGTCACTAAACTGAAATTGGTCGTTGACGGCCCGAATTCCTGACCCCGGATCTGGGGCTGTCACATTATTCCTAAATATTTTAAGCACTTTCCGATTCTATCTATACCAGCTATTGATCGGTATGTTAATCTCTGCAAAGACGATGAGCTCGAGGTTTGTACCTCCGTATATATCCATACTTAAATGTTATATGTGTGTATTTAAGTATATCCGTAATTGTGACTGATACTTTAATTGTTCCAGAATTATGTTTGTAATCGTGTTAATACATTTAATAGTCCTTGTATGAAACTAAATAATTTTAGTAGAAAGATTGTAGAGTTATCAATTATAACTGGTGAATCTTCATCTGCTTTTGTTGTTAGAGTCATTTCTATAATTTCAATTAGTGTGCAACGGTAAAAATTACGTGGAATAAAATTTTAAACACTCTACCTAGCACTTCATTTGAGAATTCCAAGAATGAGGTTATAGGAAACTAAGGTCATTGCACCATCATAATTTAATATTAAATGTTATTCTATCATATCTTTGGTTCAAATCCTAGATGAAATCCAAGTGAAAAGCATTGTGGATGAGATAACAAAGTTTATAACAGAGGTTATAACAGCAAGTTCAAGTAGGAAAAAGGAAAAAGGAAAAAGCGGATAGAATGGATAGAGCCCGTAAGGAATTTGATCTAAGACAGAGACAGTTGGATAGATCCTTAATGGAACTAACCAACTTCAATATGTCAGGCGATCAAAAAAGAGAGAAACCCTTTTTTTATTTTAGGGAAGAAATACTTTATGGTTGCGAAGATAGTGGATAGAGCCCAGGAGGAATACATTTTTGCTCAAGAGTTGCTCAAAAAGGAGAATGAGCAAGATTAAAAAGTCTTTGACCAGGTTTGTTTTTAAAAGCAAAAATAAGTTCACACTCGCACTTACATTATAGTAGTAGCAACAATAACAATAATTGTTTCTGATCATTGTCATTCATCTTATTTAACCATTGTCATTTGAAGTATAAAATTGATTTTCATAGAGTTTTGCTTGTTAATGGTATATGTGGCTATTGCGTACTTATTTAAAGATGTTCAAGTTTGTAATTTGGAAACTAATATAAGAAGTACTAATAGAAATAAGAGAAAAAGGCATTTTGGCTGGCTATCTTTTTTGTTTTTGACACTTGGATGGCTGAGAATAATATTTGACATTATGCCTGGCTATAATAAATTTTTTAAGCACTTGAGGGGCTGCCGTCAAGTGCCGTTAGAATATAACCCCAAAACTTGAAATTGGCAGGGGTATTTCCGGTATTAACAAAATAAAGTAACAAATTATCGCTTTAATTTGAAGGGGCTCTGTTAGAAAACATGGGGGGCTGAAAAACAGATAGGGGAAGAAATAGTTATGGGATCTTTGTTTCTGTAAATTTCCAGATTTAGGCCTTGTTTATAGCTCAACAATTGTATAAATATATCTGCTACATTGAGAAGAAATAATACACAAAAACATTTCTCAAGCTCTTTCTCTTAATAATGGATCCTACATAAACACATTCAACCTCATAAATCGCAACCCTCAAAAACCATAACTCAACTATTCTCACTCCATCGATGGAGAAATATGTGCCCGAAGAATTAGTTTACAAATTTTCTTAAACCTACCGGTCAAGTCCCTATTGCGATTTAAGTGTGTATGCAAATTATGGAATAAAATCTTCAGTAGCAAGTCTTTCTCTTATTCCTATCTCGCTAATAAGAAAAGCTCCTCAAACACAAAAAAATACCTATTATTTGAGCATGAAGAGTTTTATACTCAGCACATATGATCGACGGTACTGAATCATGTTATAATATTCAAACTACGAATCATATGGGGTGTTACAGACCAAATTTATCAGAGACGGGTCTTGAACAATACGAAAGCTGTTATTTAAAGATTTATGGAATATGTAATCGGTTGTTATGTTTAGCTGATGGAGAATTGCATTTGAAAAGTACCATATATCTATGGAATCCTATTGCCAGAAGAGGAAAAAAATTCCGGACTCGCATATGAATAAAACTAGCCTCGGAGCTGCACATAGTTTGGCTTTTGGTTATCACAATGATGATTATAAGGTAATAAAGATTGCTCATTATGGAGATATATATCGTGTCTGTATTTATAGTTTGAGCACTAATGCATGGGAATTTTTAACTTTTAATCTTCTGGATAACATTCATGATGAGGTATATTATGATAAATACATGCAATATCCAAATGCCACCATGTTATTGAACGGTGTTGCATATTTTCTAAAAGAAGAACCTTGTCAAGTTGTATGTTTTGACATCAGTTATGAGAGAATCCAGGCAGTTGATTTTCCAGAACATTCTAAGGTAGATTCGAGTTTTTTTATGAAAGCAAATGGAAAATCAATAGCCCTTCTAGAATATTGTAAGACTGCAGTTAGTACTGATCTGGTCATGTGGATACTGAGCCGTAGTTGCAGTGGAAAATTTACTTGGGGGAAGATTTTCAGTGTTCCTTTAGAAAATAAGTACCCACTGGGATTCATTGATGATAATAAATTAATGGTAAGTAGAGGTGGTAGGCGGGAAAGGGTTTGAAATTGGCGATTGGTGGAGAAGGAGGGAGATGACCGAACGGAAGGAGGAAATATGTGGTGGTGTTGATTGCAGGCGGGCGGGAAGGTGATGCAGGGGAGTTGGGGATTGTAGGCTGTTGGGGCGGTTGAACGGAGTTGAATGGCAGCGGTTAAGAGGTGTTGAAGTGGTGATATGTTGGGGACGAAGGGAGGAGATGGTGTGCACAGAGAATGGAAGTGATATTTGGGCTTGTGAAAGTTGTGATGGGTTGAATTGAAAGGAGGAGGCTGCTGAAGAAGATGGGTGGTGTTGCTGAAGAAGTTGGCAGTAGTCGGAGGGAGACAGGAGGGAGGCTTGCTGTTGGTGAAATGGAATTTGCAATGGGGGCAGCGGTGAGGGAATTGTGGTGAAGGGTGGAGAGATTGGCAGGAGGGCTGTCGGACTGGAATGGAGGTTGAGTGAAGTAAATGGATGAAAGAGGTGATGATATGGACGGCTGTTGGGAGGTGATGATATTAGCCGATATATATGGTAAATTCCATGCTGAAAAGTATAATTTACCCCTGATGTTTAGACGCCGTTACTAGCGTTTTGACGGCAGCCCCTCAAGTGCTTAAAAAATTTATTATAGCCAGACATAATGTCAAATATTATTCTCAGCCATCCAAGTGTCAAAAACAAAAAAGATAGCCAGCCAAAATGCCTTTTTCTCTAGAAATAATGTCGCTTTTTAATTTTATTGTGGTTCATTGAATAGAATCTGAGTGTTCAATAGGTGTTGTCAAATTCAGATGATTTTTCAAAACATTTAAGATACTAAACTTTTTTTCCAATTCTTCAAAAATGATGCTTTCAAGATGTTGCATTCTAAGAGTGTGGGTGTGGGTTTTAGTCATGATTTTAATTATAAAAAAACCTTCTTAAATCTTCTAATACGCTATTCAGACCTTATGCTTTCACTTCTTAAAACTATCTTTCTAATTATTTCATTTTTTTTCTTCTAAGCTCTTGATTTTAAGCATTCTTTGCCTTGGTTTCTCTTCCTATTTTTGTTTGACTTTCAAAACATCAGATAATTCAGTCCTCAACTTAGTGAATCTACCTTTTGTAACGGACTTATAACATTTTTGTTCTCCAAACTTGAGAATTTATCATTTATGGTTGGATAAATATTTTTGTACTTTTATTGTCATAAGTTGAAATTGATCATATGACTTTTGTCCGTGCTTTGATAATAAAATCATCCTTTCTTTTTTCAAACACAGCTTCTTCCACAGAAGTATCTCTACAAATTGTAGCGAACATATAGACCTATGTGTTCAATGAATTTGTTGTTTCTCCTTGTGAGTTTTGTATATGTGTACTTTGTTGTGAAAGTCTTCTTTAATTATTAATAGTTCAATTTTAAATTATCAATTAAATTATATATTATAATTTAATAATTTTAGTATGCACTATATATGCTTTTGTTTTGAATATTTCATTTTATCGTCAATGTTAATTTTGTACACATATTTAAAAAAAATCAAATATAATATAAAAATTATTGTTTATGCTAATAAAATTATGAAATAGAATTAATTATTTTTAAATAACATGGATTTGACTGACCGACGATAATATTAATTTTCATAAAATATTAGTGACTATCATAACTTAAAGTCTCATATTTTGTTACACGAACCTTTGTACATATTAATTTTATATAATCATCATCTTCTGTGTGTTAACATATATAATAATAATATTATTATTATTGGATAATTCCAATATTGTAATAGTTTCTTTTAAATATCATTTCTTTTATTATAATTTCTTCCAATACATTAAAAAGTCTCACGAATTTTATCTTGTGTTGGTGTATTACCTAAGTTTAAAGTTTAATTTAGCTCCATAGTTATTTAAAGTTTAATTTAGCTCCAAAATTATTTACAAATGTATTACTGTTAAGACATCCACATATGACGTGCATGATTTATAAACACATGTGACATTGTGGCATAGTGGTAAGAGCTTGCATAAGTTACTTGATAGGCTCAAGTTTGATTCCCATGAACAACACTTTTTATATTAAAAATGTGTTGGTGTTTTACCTAAGTTTAATTTAGCTCCATAGTTATTTACAAATGTATTACTCTTAAACGACATTCACTTATTATGTGTATGGTTTGAAAACACATGTGACATTGTGGCGTAGTGGTAAGAGCATGCATAAGTTACTTGATCTCACTATTTTTTTTCTTGTGTTGGCCTATTATATATACTAGCTTTTAGCCCGTGTAAAGCACGGGTTACTTTTATTTTTTTTAAAATTATATGATTAAACAAAATAGAATATAATAATTTATTATGAATATAATTTAACCTTGTAATATTAATTAATAAAATTATTAGTAATAATAATAGTTATTTAATAAATAATATGTATTGCTTAGAACTAATAATATAAAATCTTAATGTAAATTTGTTATTGACGGGATTCGAACCATGGATCTGTAGAAGAGGGATTTAAATATGGAATATTCCTTATTATTAGATCTAACGGTTATCATCTATTTACTAAATATCTAACGGTCATTATTATTTTAAATGGTTGAACCAAACAACCAAATTATACCCATGTTAATAGATATTTTTTTAAAATTATTTAGTATAACCCAAAATTGTAGAGGAAGAAATCATAGTAAGAAGTGTGTGCGGGCGATGATTCTAATCGGGATATAACTGAAAACCTTTATAATTCTATCAAACATGTGATTTTTATTTTTAACACGTTTTTTTAATTTTTCAAAACATATTTTTGTGCCTTATTGGTATATTTTGTTGTTTATAATAAATCAATTAATATTTTAAAATAATTTGTTCACTTGTTAATTTTAGGAAGGTGTCAACTATTTTTTTGGAAGGTGTTAACCAACCAACCAACCAACCAACGAAGACTGTAAATTATAATTATATATTGATTATAAATAATTATAATTATGTTACTTTAGGTTGACAAAATGTTGTGTTCAAAACTTATTATCCTTGGGCAAACCAACAATCTCGATTTTAACTTTGTTTTTAATTTTATATTTTTACCATAAAATGTCTTGAATATCTATGGATCACTATTCACTAACTCTTTTTTTTTTCTGAAAATGTCTAAAGTTATTACTTAAATACTCCAATTTTTTTTGAAAAAAAATTAAATTTTATAAAAGCTATTATTTTAGTAAACTTGACAAAAAGTGAAAGAAAACAATAATTAAGCCCTCGAGAACAAATGTTAACCATGTTTGAGCATTAAAAAGATTATAAATAAGTAGTTGAATAATAAATCCAATTCCATGGTAGGAGGCAATTTAGTACCATGGTAGGATTAGATACTCATCCTAAAAATTAAGCTAACAAATGAATTAGCTGTTATAATTGAAAGCTACGGACTTGATACATATATTCTGTTGTATAGGGATTGCTGGATCGATCGCCCCTCTATCTTATGTTGTTCTTAGTTATAAAAATAGTGCGGCTTTGCTTACACCTGACCACCACCTGACCAGTTAGGTTTCATCCTGTTAACTATTGTAATTCTTCAAAAAAAGAATTGTATTATTCTCACCTTCCATTAAATCCCGAATCCTTGAAAAATAAAGAGAAGAGGAATATCAACTAATAGAATTTTTGTTGATAGATCTCTTTTTCATTTAATGTTGAATAGATTGAATCTTCCATTCAATAATTAATCATGTAAAGCTCCAAAATCGTGCCACACGTTAAAATTACCATATTTAATCATAATTATTAAGAGCATCTCCAACGGTGTTTTTTAAAATGGTTGGTTAAAATGATATAAAACAATGATTATGTAAAATTTATTGAACCTGTAAGGTGTTGTGGTTCAATGGAGTTGGCTATAATGATTGGCTATATTTTAAAAATGGTATGTTATTATTATTTCAAGTTATTAAAAATAGAATATATTATTTTAATATGGCAACAGATGATGTGGAGTTTCAGTACAGGTCTCTAGAGATTCAGCAAATATAGCCAGAGCATCTCCAAGGATGAAATGTAAAATTGTTAGCTAAAATGATTATCTATATTGAATATGTAAAATGTTAGCTAAGAGGAGGTATATGTACTCCAATGGGGTTATCTATCATTATAATTATGTAAAATTATACATAAGAGATTTATGGATTCAACAAATATAGAAGACCAAATATGATTATCTATATTTTTTGTTAAGGGGAAAGAAGGTTGGAGTACCTCAATTTATAGATATTATCTAAAAGGTGCCACATAGATGCCACTTAGATAATATAGCTAAGGAGTCTCTCCCCTTGGAGATGCTCTTGTCAATAATTTTGACTAAGGATAATGAACCATTGGAGTGCAAAAAATTTTACACATCCTTTATAATTCTTATTTATAGTAATTAATTTCAAATTTTACCTAAGAGGTCTCTCCCTTTGGAGATGCTCGAACATATTTATAAAAACTTAACAAATTTGACACATAATTTAATTTGTTAAGAAAATGTGGACAAACAAATATGGAATTGTGGTCAATATAAACGCGGCGAAGGGATACATATTTTTCGTGTGGGTACATATACTGTATATAGCTGTGTAAAATCCCTATATGGAAGTTGCACTGCAACTGAATTTTATTCCACCAACTACTAACTAATTTCGTAACTGAAAGTTACGAACTTACTATAGCTAACTGGTCTGCTTAGCTGCCAACTATAGAGTAAGCTACAGTTGAACATATGATCTTTTTGCTACGCACTCCGCAAGCTACATTGCAGAAAAATGAACGAATTATGAAATATAGATTATAATGTGTATAGTATAGATATAAATATATTTTCACCATGACCACGTGAGACCCTTCCGAGTAACCACTTGCAGTACTTATCTGCATTCTTGATGAGTGTTTGCTGGGCGTGTTCTACTCCATTTGCTAATGCTTTCTCATTCTACCAGGAAAAAAATAAAAATATGACATTAAAGAATAAGTATGCTATTTCTGCAGCAAGCATGTGACACTATATATCTACCATTGCTATTAATTTGTTAAAATTTGCACCACCATATGCTCTTTCATAAATGATAACACTTACGTAGAGAAGCACCATTACCTTTTGTCTAAAACTCTTGAGTGTGTCCTCCAAACCCTCGAGAGAAGATTGTTTGACAGATAGCTGCCTCCAGTCCTCAGTAAGCTTTCTCAAAGCAGCAACACTCACGTCTAGATTATCCATATAGATGTTGTCCTGGTATATCAGATGTATGGCATCAAATAAAAACTAGTTCAGAATCTGAAATTGTATAAGTTAAAAGAGATGAACGCTTTGAACACAACTTACCCATTGCTTGTAGCAATCAGGGTGTTGAGTCAAACACCAGATAAAGATGTTTGTTGCTTCTCTAGACAGTTCAGGAATGCCTGCACAAAGTGATGGAACTAGTTAGATCACCTAACCTTATAAAAATGAGTTTCCTTAAATTATATTGCTGTTTGTAGTTTACCTTCCCCTGCTGCTTTCGCAGAAATTGTTAGTATTTGCAGAGAAACTTGTTTCATTGCCTTGCTTCCAGGGACTCCAGCAAGGGCCACCTCTTTGAGGATTGGGGTATATGGCCTCAAACCTTTCGGTGGCCTACATAATGTACCACAAGCCGAAACGAACTCAAAATTTAGCATAAAACACAGAACCCAGATAAATGAGCGTAAATAACACCCCCCCCCCCCCCCCCCCCCCTCTCTCCCTCTTCCTGTGTAGGTAGTTCAATTGGCCATTACCCAAAAAATATAACGATAACAATGGAACCCTGGAAGTCCCCCGCACCTTGACTCTAGTTGATGATGTTGGAAATGTTACTCGCAACAACAAATCAAGAGCTGAAGGTGGCATCAAGCGCTCCCCCTTTCTTACAGCGCCATTTACTAAAATAGTACGAGCTTTAGGGGCAGACAGAATTATAAAAAAAAAGGGTACAAAGTAGGATTAGTGATGGCATGAAAATATAAAGTTCTTACGAAGAAATATGGCATCATAAAATATTCTTACCTTTCCACTAACTGTAAAACCAAGTCCCTCGTTTGTGGATTAGAGCCTAGTTTCCCACCAACTATGGGAAAGACAAGATGTGACCACACGTACAACCCTACAGCAAGATCTCCTTGACAGGCCTAATAAGATGAGAATTTACTTTTAGCAAGCTTATGCAAAGGAAGTAATCTCTTTTCTCAAAGCTGCCCTCACAGTTGCACAAAATTTGGTGTTAATGGCTCACCTGAGCTACCACCCATGCAATCACCGGAAGCTTGTCTTGTCCTTTATACATAGAATTCTCATTGAGCACCGGACATATACTGATGAGAACATCAGGCTTTCTTCGCAACACCATTGCTAGGACCGAGAAAATAGCTATTGGCATAATCAGTAACTTGCCTGTTAGCGAAAAGAAAGCAACAGATACACTTAAAAGAGCAAATTTACTACCGATTCTAGTCACGATAGTGGATTCAAGCCAGGGAATTTTAACAAATGCGATGTCGAGGTTATTCGAAAGCATATCAGCGATACTGATTCGCTTCACTATTTCTTCTGACAAAAAGCTACAACTTTTCTCTGCTGAAAATGGGATTATTCCGGTGCTGGTGAAATTACTCTCAACTGGATCATTACTCACCAAATGTAATGCTGCAACAGCTCTAGGTCAGTTATCACAGAATTCGGTTTCCTTGAGAAAATCAAGAAAGCCAAGTTGGCTATGTGGCTCACATGCAGGAGCTGCCTTTTGTGAAGTACATAATGGTAACTGTTTTGTGAAAAGTACATTCTGCTTGGTTAAAGCAGATGCAATTCATCCACTTATCCGAATATTGGAAGGTAAAGAAAGGGAAGCTGATGAAGCAGTTCTCGGTGCACTTTCGACACTTCTACAAGATGAAATATCGGAATCAGGAAGCAATTATATTGCGAAACTATCCGGTGTCCAAGCCATAATAAAAGTTTTGGAGTTCGGAACCGTAAAGGCTCAACAAAAAGGGCTATGGATGCTGGACAGAATTTTTAGAACCGAGGTTCACAGAATAGAGTATGGTAATTCTGCTCAAGTGGTACTCATTGAGCTAGCCCAGAATGGCGATCTTAAACTGAAACCTACAGTCGCTAAACTATTGGCCCAACTCGAGCTATTGCAACCTCAATCTGGTTACTTTTAAGAAATTGTGCATTAAGAAAGATGAAAAAATGATTCATTGTTCAGTTTATTTAAACATTGTTTTGTTAGGGATATGTAGTTTACTTGTTTGGCTTGAGAACTTCTGTTGTGTACTAGAAATGATCAATATCTTTTGTAAGTAGAGGAAAAGTGGAAGAAAGAAATGTTCATATGTTTTTTGTGCGCACACCTACTTGTTTGTGCTGTACACGTACATGTCTTTGTGAATGCATACTCTCAGTGTCTTCCGTATTGTAATTTCTTTTTACGGCTTCACAATGTTTTTTTTTTTTTTTTTTTTTGATAATTATCAGTAAATCGGTTTTTAGAGAGAAATAAAGTAAAACGTAGAGTGTTTTCAGGACATTTGCACAGTTTCCAATTTCATTTCAACATACATTGCAATTTTGTAAGATTTCTATTTTTTCGCCAAGTTGTGATTTTGTAAGATTTAGCCACTTTATCAGAGAGCCGAGGTGTAACCAGAAATGAGTGGGCATATTGAGTAATGTTTCCTTGATTGACATGTTCAGACATGCTTGTGAGTGTCGAGCACAAGGGCAAGCTGAAGTACGCTCATGATTTTGATTTACTAACCTGCTGATTTACTAACCTGCTGATTTACCCAGTCAAGTCCTTTGGGGTTCTTGGACTGCAGACCTTTATCAACGCGACACTAGTAATATAATAAAAATCAGATATAGAAACTCAAAAGAATAACAAAGAGCTAGAAAAAGAATCAGATATAGAAACACAAAAGAATAACAAAGAGCTAGAAAACAACAATCAAATAATTAAATTCTTCCCCATGTAGCAAGCAAACAAAGCATACAGCAGATCTGTGATTCTTATACGGCCTCTCGTGTACATCAAAACGCTCCAATTGTTAATATTTCTGTGTTCACTTGTTGGTGTTTGTTTGCACTTTACAACAATTATTACAAGGTTGTCACTAATCAACCACCTAAGAACTCTTCATGCATTTACATCAGATGATACTAATTTGCTGTGACAGAATTGTTATCATTGAATCAAGTTCTATGTATTTCAATCAAATTTACTAAGAAAGTACATCACACAGTTGCAACCTCGATATGATTCACTGGACTGAAGATTATTTTACAACAGAACTAAAATTCTGTTTTGGATCAGACCAAAAATGTCTGCAGCCAGATGCAACATTTGACAATGTTTTCTTTATATAAAAAAATTCAGATACAACAGAGTGTCGCCATACACCACAAGTATGGTTAAAGTTAAACCATCCATCTACTTGCACCATTGTCTCGAGTATTAGTACAGAGCAATTTAACATACAGTATACAAGCTAGGGCTTATAACGTACAAGTATCTACTTGAGTATCTCAAAATGTACTTTAATAGCAGGAGATTCAAGAACAACTGCCTGTGGTTCTTCATAATATGTATCTAGGAGATTGTCATTTGAACCCGAGGTATGCTCTTTTTCCTTGAGTGAACTAGGCATGGGATGATCCTTTTCTTTTTCAACACTGTTGGACATATCATCATGGAACAACTTCAATGCATCAGATGAAGAAAGACCATCAACAGATTCATGTAGGTGAAGGAACTTCTTTCTCTGTTCCTCGGATTCAGCCAACCTTTTCTTAACTTCATCCGGAAGGCAGGCTAGAGCACTTCATCAACACGAGACATAGAAAAATTAAGTTAAAAAATTCCAAATTCAATAAACTTGCAAAGTATTAGAAGAAGAATAGGCTATATTTCTAGCATTAGAAAAGAAATTATCTGTTTACCTACTAACACCTCTAACAAGACCCCATTTGTAACCAACAAAGACAGACTCGTTAAAACCAGTATTGAACCCTTCTTGTGCAGAAGCTTCTTTCCCAGCCATGAGACCATCTCGGTAACCAATCTGTTTATTGACAAGGAATATGTCAGATACATTTCGACATCATTTTACGGAAATATCAAAGGAGTTCAAATAAACAAATTCAATCAGTGATCCAACAATGAATAAGTATGTAAAGTTACCGTGTGGAACTGATCTCGCCGCCTCTGCCATTCCCTATCCAAATCAGATTCTTTTTCTAATTCGTTGTTCGAACCATTCCATGACAATCCATCTTCATTCCACAAGTCATCCTCATGGGAATCTGGAGCAACAGAAATGTGTTCTCTTTAATGAACTTGTAAAGAAAGGATAGATAAACAAATTAAGGGTAATAAGGGCTGCTAGAACTTATAAAAATGCTTTATAAACAGAACTTTACTAAAATAACATTGGGGGAGGAAGACCCTAGGTTAGCACAGTTTGATGGAAAAATAACAAGTGACCAAGGGCAGGGCAGAAAAACATCGCAGCCCAGTGCTATATCAACTAATCAATAACCTCGAAAAAACAATCAAGAAAGAACATTTCAGGAGCATATGATCCATACAGATTATAGGCGAATATATAACCACATAATATATTTTCTAGAATTGGAGACTGATTACACAAGTGAGCAACAAGAATAACTCAATGTACATGATTAATTAACAATATCTAATGCTAATTTAAGAAATATAATATTATAGTATATTTTTCAGGTCTTTTATCTGTTCAAGGGCTGCCATAAGTCCATAACCATTCAAGATTTCGGTTATTAAGTAATGAGTGGAAAAGTCATTGTGGTAAAACTCCTGAATTTCCTGGAACCTATAATTCATTTTCTCCAGTAAGGATAAAAGATACAGGTTCATGTTAATCCTTAATCCTTAAAAGATTATGAAATATACCACACCTATAAATAAATTGATTTATTTACTATGTTGAAGTAATTAGATGAGAATACATACCACTTGAATTGAAATGATTTGCTAAGGATGTCGATTCTGAACCCATCTCACCATTTGACTGCTCCAATATATCTGAATAGAGCTCATCGGCGATACTACTTGTCACTAAGCAATTAGGAAGTAAAAGTTAAAATGGTGTGCCATAATTACGAAATGTTACAAATGGTGCTTTTGACATTGGCAGAATGATATTACACTGGCTTGACCAAACTTTAGATCGAAAGAACTAAAATATGGCAGATTTTGAAAGGATAACATGTCCACAAATTAGAGAATTAAAAAAAAAAATCTGACAAAACCATGGGACAAGCAATCAGAGAAAAGTAAAAAGAGTACAGAAGCTTCATTAGGAAAACAACAAGAATACAGAAGCTTCATTAGGAAAATAACCATATCACGAGTCATTTCGAGAACAAAATGGGCAAGGTTGCATCCTATTTTTCATCCTAGTTTTAAACAACAAGTTATACAACAGCTAGTAGCTCTAAAACATTGATAATAAAACAGATATCCTTTATCAAAGAGTTTCACGACAGGTATTTTAAATCTCGAATCTTTCATCACAAAATGGATATTTTATTTAAAACTTGTGCTCAAGCGAAATTTAGACTAATGTCTCAAAATGTAGATAGTTGGAACTATTAGACGCTTTTCTCTAAGCCCAAGTTGGTGATCAGCCACTTAGACCCGGAACCTCCGCACTATGCATTGGCTCCTAATAAATAATTAATCCGGATATATATATAAAGCACTTATTGACCATGGCTTTATAAAAATGTTGGGCCGGCATCACCCGATCCTCTTACGCTAATCTGGCGACATTCTCAGGGTGCTGGGCCGGCGTCACGACCCTATAACACAATCATTCCAACTTCTTTGTTATTCTTGTACGGTCCTTAAACTCACTGATAACAGATCAGCCCAGTCCCAGTATAAGGAATTTCCAAGATTGAGTTTTTAAAATCAATAATTTATGAAACCTCACGATCCAATCCTTAAACTTACTGATAACAGATCAGCCTAGTATAAGGAATTTTAAACTTTATCTTAAGAAATCAACCACATGCAGAATAAAAGGTGATTTACCACATTTGAATAACTATAGGATACAACATATAATTTTTGTAAATGCAGTACTTGCAGGGTAAAAGTTTGATAATGGAACGCTTGTAACATGATTTGAAAGAAAACGTTCGCATGATAGTTGAAGAAAATGTCATTTGAAGAAAATGACATCTATACATAATTATAAAATACAATTAGTTAAGAGTATTATGAAACATAAATGAAAAAATCAACAGCTACGACTTCCCATACTGCCAGTAAAATATATAAACTATATAAAATCAACAGAGGTGCTTAATAATGATTTAGAAGAAATATTTGAGATCCTGATCATTTTGCTGTAGATATTTGGTAATTCAACTGCAACTTGTAAATTGAACTTAGTTACTTAGAAACCAAGGCTGCACTGGATGCAAGAGCAGAATCAAACAGGTCAAACCTTCAAAAGTTCATTATTAGTATAGCATTATCAGACAGACTGTATTTGAACCGCGGATAAACTTTCATTTTCTATCATGCCATAAGGTGCAAAAGTTGGATCAGACAAAAACAAATTCTGCTACAAGATCAAACCACGGGCTAGACTAGTCTTTTAGACAATGATAGAAGAATTGTGAATAACAGAGAACCGATTAAAAGCAACTACAAACATCATCTGTTATATAAGTCTTGTAGCAAGCTTCACAAATCACAACTGCAATATAGTAAGACTAATGAAACCAAAGCAATGATTATTCAGGTAATGGAGGCCTGGATGCAGGAATGTGCATATCATTAAGATAGGACTTGAAATTTGAAAATATATAAACATAATAAGAGACATAACATTGAAAACAAAAACATAGTGAAACAAGGCAATTTGGTAGCAATATACTAGTAAAACGAAAAGTTATCCCATTTTTTCATTAATGAGCAGCCTCAATGGGTTTGAGCTAAGCTGAGTGATAACAAGAAATTCACCCAATTACCTAGTAATAATCAGAATCTTCTTATTTGTTGATTATCATAGTCTCATTCATTAGTTAATTAATAAACTTTGGTTCCCAAATGACAATAATACAATACAACCCAAAATATGATGCCTATTATGAACCCTAATTACCCAAATTAAATAAGAAACTTACTTGATTAAATCTTAACTTGTCGTTGTCCTTACTAATTGTTGGTTGATGAAACTTGAAACTTGTAGAGTTGTAGACATGTAGTGGTAGTCTGTAGACAGTACTCAGTCGAACCCTAAATCCCTGCACCGCTGCACGTCTCTGTTTTCCACTCTACACACTTACACAGTAACAGTACAGACGAACGGGCCACGTCTTTATTTTTCTGAAAATATTTGTGAAATATTAAAAAACCGGTCCATTCCGGGTTTTTTTCCGGTCTTTCCGGTTCTGGATCGGACCGGATCGAATATACAATTTTTTTAAATATTAGGATCGGGGACCGGCCCGGATGTAATAGGTCCGGTCCGGTTTTTGGATCGAGAGACCCGGTTCGGTCCGGTTTTTCGGTCTAGCCCTTTTTCTTGTGCAGCTGGGTAGAAAATAATAGAGAAGAAAAAGTATTTTAGGAGTATAAAGTCAATCGTAAAAATCTAAAATTTTCAAGCCCCCATTAATACTATTTCGATCCCGAACTGTTAAAACGGATAAAAATACTAAACTATTATTTTTTTTACAATAAAGATAATAATTTGTAAAAATGTTAAATAATATAAAACAAATAAAAATGTAGAAATATATAATTTATAACATTTTTGTAAATTTAAAAAAATAAAATAAACAAAAATTTGCAACACAAATAAAAATATAAATTGGGCTCTAAAATTTGAAATAATCTAAATATGATAATATCAATAAAACGATCGACTTTAAACACATCAGAATAATTAAAGATATAATAAACGATGTCACACATGTTAATATCGGTTAAACAATTCCTCAAGTAATGATTTTTAAATCATAAAAATATACTCAACTTTTCTTATAAGTCCAAAATTAATTTAATAAAATAAATTTGACTCAAAATAATTTGCTAAGAATATTTTATCACTTTAAAATCATTCAACAAATAAATTCTATTATCACCGATTAAACAGGTGAATCAAATAATCACATAATTAGTCAGGTAATTCACATAATCACATAATTCATCATAAGTTAATTAGAAAGCACATCAAATTGGATTAAATAATACCTATCCAGTAATTCACATTAATTGAATAAAATTCCCGGTCGTTACAGTTCAAGACCAACTATCTTATCCTTAAGAATGGTTTCTAATTCTCTATAACATTTAACCCTATTCTCAAGGAAGGATACTTGTGTTTTAAGCTCATCTTGATTAACATGCACTTTTCTAAACTCTACTACTTCATTTACAAGAGTAGTATTTTCTAGAAGCATTCTTTTGTTATCTCTTTGTGCACAATCCAAATAATCATTAAGATGATATATCATTTCTGCGTCAGTGAATTTTACCTGAGATTTGGGACCATACTTGATGATTTCAGCATCAGCCATCAATGCAAGATTTCCATATTCTTCTTCATCACTATCAGTATCATCCCAAGTCTTTGCACCTGCTACATAGGCCTTGCTTCCTTTCTTCTTTTCAGGAGCATATTCTTTCCTTCTGAACTACTTTGGTTTCTGGCACTCAGTTGCAAAGTTTCCATGTTCATTGCAATTATAGCAACGAACCTTGCTTCTGTCCACAACTCCAGTCTTGTAACCACCCCTTGTGCTACTAGAGGTTGAAGAACCACCTCTCGGGAATCTGTTTCCAATGGACTTGAATCTGAGGTTAGGATTTCTCCTGAATCTATAATTACTAAACCTCCTTGCAACCAGTGCCACAGTCTCATCATCTAATAACTCCAGCTCCTCCATTGAATAGAACTCTGCATCATCCTGATTGGTAGATGTCTCACCACACTTAGCTATGATTCCTTCCTTTTTTGTGCTATAAGGTTGAACAACCTTAGCTACCATCTTCTCAGGAGCTTAAGAAATTAATCACTGCTGTGGATGTGCTAACAACTTTGCCTTTACCATACAACTCTTTTGTTGTTCCTGCTCTAGCTCATAAGTTTTCAGGATTCCAAAGAGTCTTTTCAAAGAAATTGTATTCATGTTTTTGGACCCTCTTATTGCAGTGATCCTGAAAGGCATATGACATAGCCTATTTGTATTTCGAGGATACAACTCAACTTAAACAAGAATGTAATAGTAAATATTATATGTACTGTCACAGGGATCTCAAATGTATAAGTGTCAAGAGAAAGAAGACAAAGTCAATCTACTGTTTTGAGGTATACTACACTTGAAGAAGTTCATTGAGTTGATCAAGCATCAGTGGAGTAATCAAGACAGTGGGTTCTATTTATAGTGACAAGAGGTTCCTACAGTGGCAGAATACAAATTAGAAAGGTTTGAAAAAGAGTGAAGAAAAAGGAAGACATGAACCAATTCACAGTGTCAAAAATAAAGAAAAAGCCGTTGGAGTTAGTCGCTCATGAACCAGTCCGTGCATCGAGCGTCAACAAAAATTCGGTGGTAATTCTTTATTACTTTCAATGGTTCAAGAAAAAGATTTCGGTTGTAAAAAGATTTATATATTAATTCTCACTTAATTAATATATTTATGTAATTGGTTTAATTTAATAAATTAATTCATATCGAATTAATTTATTTATTAAATTAATTAACATGTTAATTAATTTTGAATTAATGTATTAATCTGAATTGATTTAATTAATTAATTAATCATTATTTGTTTAAATGATTAATTGATTAAGTTATTTAATTAAATTAAATTCAAAAAGAAACAAAAGAAAAGAAAGAAAAAAGGGAAGTCGGCAAGTTTGTTTGATTATTTTGATGTAGTCGACAGTTTGTTTTAAAAAAGGGAAGAGGACAGGTTCTGTAGAAGGAATAAAAAAGAGGACAGAAACAGAATAAACATACCTGGCTTCACATGTTGCTGTCAGGGTCTGTCGGGATCTTCAACGCATCCTCGCGCGTGCATACCACGCGCCCCGTCTTCAAGCTATAACAGCGCGCGCGCGTGTCACAGTCTCACCTCCCGCGACTTGGATTTAGCTGCCAGAAGAAATTCTTTTGTTCAATTCAAATGATACAGCCGAGCTATGTGTCTTAAATAAAATTATGTCATACTGACTGATATTATTTAAGTCATACCGAAATTCTGTAAGTCATACCCGAAATTCTTTAAGTCTTTATGACTTAATTTAAGTCATATCGAAGCTATTCAGACTGATTAAGTCATACCGACTGGCTGTTGAAGATTAAGTCATACCGACACATTATTAAGTCATACCGCCCAAGAATTAAGTCATACCGAAGGAAATTTATGTCTTGGAGCAACTTTAAGTCATGCTGACAGCTGATTTATTATGTCTTGAAGCAGTTTAAGTCATACCAGATCAGTACAAGACTTAAATGGCTATAAATACAACAGCAGGCACAGCAGAGCAGAAGAGTTTTTTTTACAGCTAAGAACCTTCACCTCTCCAGAAAAATCACAGCAGAGAGAGACCAAGAGAGAAAATGGTTCCTTGAACATCAAATAAATTCTTGTAAATTATTTCTAGCTTGTATTGTTAAATCTAAACCACTAGAAATTGTTTACTTGTACTTGTGGAACTATCTAGCGGATTAAGTTCCCTAGAACCTCTCGATATTTTTATTACAAATATAGAAAAGTTCATGTCGAATTTTTTATAGAATTTGTAATAATTAATTTCGATCTTTTTACTTACAAATATAGAAAAATTCATGTCGAATTTTCTATAGAATTTGTAATAATTAGTTTGGTCATCAAACCTTGTAATTTGTACCCGTGTATTTAGACATACCCCCATCAAGTTAATATAAATTTTATATTCAACTTGAAATATTGGTATTCGTTTATTCCGCATCAATTTGTTCTTGATTTAATATTTTAAGAAAAGAGCAAATTCGATAAAACGACATAGTTTGTATTCAACCCCCCTTCTACAAACTATTTTGGACCTAACAGATCCTATGTTCCAGATGGGTAGGCAAAGTTAGTAAGAATTTCATGTTTACCTCTTTGGGTGTATAATGCTTCCCATGCAGATTCAAGTTATTGATCAATTTATTGTATCTCCCAAAAACATCTGAGATACTTTCTCTAGGAGCTAATTTGAAATGCTCATATCCAGAGGTCAGGATCTATAGTCTATTCTCCTTGACTTCTTCAGTTCCCTCATTCAACGTTTCGATGGTTTCCCAAATGTGCTTTGCATCATTGTAGTTAACAAAATGACTATACATATCCGCATCCATGGATTCCACCAGAATAAGTTGTAAGCTATCATCGAGGGAAGCATCCTCTCTTTTAGCAGGAGTAAAAGAAGCAGGGTCCTTTGTATAACGCCCTAGAAAAATATTGTAATTATCAATATTATTATTTAATATTAAATGTTGATTATATGAGGTAATTATTTTTAGGATTAAATATATGTGACATAATGTTACGTGATTATATGATGATGTATATGTGGTGTGTACGTCCTTGTAATTTTATTTGCATTTTAATGACCAAAAATCTATTTAAATCGAGCGTTATTGATCTTCGAAAAATCTTATAAAATCATCGGAGAATTTAAAAATCCTGAAATCTTTTGTGTTATCTTTTATAAAATATTATTTAGTTTTTAAAATTATTGGGAGATTTATTTTGGGTCTTTGAGTATTTTAAAATGATTTTAAGAGTTTATTGTATTTAAAGGATCAAAACTTGTAAAATTCATATTTAATTCATTTTGACCCTAAAAATATTTTAAAAATAGCGGGATGTTTGTAATTTCATAAATTTTATTTTAAAAATTTTAAACTTATTTTTCTACTAATTTTCTATTTAATTTAAATATCTGAAAAGATTTAAAATGGGTTTTATATCAAACGGGCCACTGATCTCATTAAAAAGTATCAAGTAGCTCCCCATTCTCCACGGGGACTCATTTAAGCTACTAAACTAAGAAATATATCATTTGCCCCCCTGCATTCACAAAAATAATACAATTTATGGTGGCCTAAGTGTCTTGGATAAAATTTAAGGTGGCCAAAAAAAGTTCAGTCTTGGATAGATTGTATTATTCTCACTTAGGTCACCATAAATTATATTATTTTTGTGAATGCAGGGGAAAATGATATATTTCTTAGTTTAGTGGCTTAAATGAGTCCCCGTGGAGACTGGGGAGCTACTTGATACTTTTTAATGAGATCAGTGGCCCGTTTGATATAAAACCCGATTTAAAATAGTTTTTATTTGATTTTCTGTTGTGTGTAATGACTAAAATGCCCTTAGTTATATTGGTAATGAGGTAGCCGCCCCTTTCCTCTCTTCTTCAGTACGCCAGTGGTTCTTGTCTTATCTGGAAGGTTCTCTCTCTCACTCTTTTATCTCTCTCAATCTCTTTACGATTCTCTCTAAATCTCTCTATCTCTCTCGTTTTTCCTCTCAGTCAGTACCTCTCTCGACCCGTTTGTCTCTCTTTCCCGAGATCTCTCACAATCTCTCCAGACTTAACATCTATCTTCTCTCTCTCGCGGAGATCTCTCCCTCTCTTCGCAGCGGGTATATATCGCGTGTATAGGTGTGTTCTACTGGGTGTGTTAGTGTGGGCTGTGGTGGTGACGTAAGTTTAGTGTGCAAAGGGTATACATATAAGGTTTGTTTATGTCCTGTCGAATCTGAGTGGTCATGGGTTGTGGGTAAGAACTGTGTGCTACAGATTGTAGGTAGTGTGGTTGTAATTCGAGTATTTGTGTGCTGTGTTCAAATTTATTTCTATTGAAAACTTGTTTGGTTGGTTATAATTGTTTAAATTTTTGGGTATATAAACGATGTGTGGTTAGTTAATCCAAGGAGGTGTGTAAGCTGTGATACATGTTATAGTATAAAAGAAAAATAGAAGGAGATAGAGTGTGTAGGCTGGTGGTATTGCGAGCTATATAGAATCGAGGAGGCAGGGGTGTATAAGGGGGGAATGACTGGAGGAGGTTGAAAGAGATGAACAGGAGTGTGTAAGTCCGTGTGATAGTGGTTATGTGTATGTGCATTGGGTGAGTAAAATAGAGGTGGACTAAGGAGGCAAGAAGAAGCACAGTGTTAGTGGCTCCTGGTGGGAGTGTATGGGCTATGTACGAATGGGTGCAAGTAAGTAGGTGTTGAGATTTGCTAAGGTAAGATGACAGGGGATACAGAGGAGGAGACATGGGTTACGTTGGTACCAATGAGAGGATGAATTAGAGCCAGTGTAAGTAAGGATGAGAAATTTCGAGGAACGAGATATTCAACAGAGTGGATGAGTGTGTCGAGTAGAAGCTGACTAGTGAAAAAGGAAAGACGAACACATGATCGATTAAGGCCAGTGCATAAGAAATAGAGACTGTTGTACAATGAGTAACGAATCGAGATATTGGATTGGAAACTTCATGTATTGAGGCAAGTGATTTCCCTCCCTTCTTATTCAAGTGGAATTGTTGTTTAATGATGTTATTCTTATTTCCTCTCAATTTCTTGCCGATACCTGCTGAAGTCATGTGTCTTTATTGTATCACCCTCAATGGTCGTGTTAACCTCGTCGACAATTGTTATTACTTTTGTTTCTTCTTCTATACCTTGTTCCTTTTGACGAACTCGTAAACATTTGTTTTACCACGTTTCTACAACTATATCCCGCATTCTTATTCCAAACAATTTCCTTCTTAAAGTGATACATAAATGTTTATATTTAAATTATTTTATACTCAGTAAATTCTGTTTAATTACTGTTCAAGCCCTAACTACTTCAAGTTATTTTACAAATATTCTTTTTATTTATTAATATTTTAATACTTGATATTTTAACGGATTTTTCAATAATATACCCTTTTATATTTCTTCAAGGAATTTAAAAGATTTTTTTTAACAAAGGTTATTCAAGATTTGAAAATCTATACAACTCTTTAAGAAAAATCCTTAGATATAAGTTATGATTTTCCCCTAATAAATGTCTTTCAAGAAAGGTTTGTTCCTAAATATTCTATAATCAATTATTCTGAAATTATTATCTTTATGAATTGTCTTATACTAATTCGAGGTTTATATTGTCATTGAAGCATGTGTTGCTCAATGACGATTAAAGCCGAGAATGATTTGAGATCTTCTTATTTATTCAACTCATTATTGTCAGGCCAGTTTGGCAGCTAAAGCCTATGAGTGCTTAGCCGACAAGAGTAAGATCTTGGGTAATTGAGAATTTATTGAATATTTATTTTTAAACTATTTAAATCTTTTATGTCAGTTTCAAATCTTATAATGAGACTCTACTATTTTGGAATATTTAAAGAGAGTGGTTTATAACAAGTGTAAATATACAAATCTTCTTTTAAATTTAAATTTCCTTATGCTCAGATTTCTTTATGAATTGCAGTTCGAATTCTAGAACCTTAAAAATTGCTTGTTCATTAATTTATTAATGATGCCTTGTTAAATTACTTATTCATAGTTCTGAATTGCTGAATTATACCATGCTTAGTTAATCTTATTTCTTTCCTGTTATGATTTCCTTATATCAAAATGTTTCCATATTGACCCTTAGCCATTATTGTTAACTCTTAAATAGGGCTTTATCTCGCCCGAACTATTGTTTAACAACCTATTAATTAAACCAGTTTTTTATAATAAGAAAACACTTTTAATTAAGCGTAAGAGACTAGGACGCGGTCCTAGCCCAACACTTTTATTTTAGCGTAAGAGGCTAGGGTGGTCCTAGTCCAGCATTAAAGGCCAATGTGTTGCCTAATTGGAACCCAATTCCAAAATCCAAAGGGACCTAGTGTCCGGTATGGGGACTTTACGTGGCTGATCACCCGTATTGTCCGTCATTTAATAAAACTCTAATTAATTTAATTACTTTGAAAAGTTTTATGAATAGTATGTTTTGATGAAATATTATGGTTTAAGAAAAATAGAAAGTTTAATCCTATGATAGAAATTGAAGTATTTCCCTGAGTTAAAATTGATCATTGATATCGTTCATCAATGAAATAATTATAAATTGTTGTTTCACCATATTTTGCACTTGCTGAGCATTGTTGGCTCACTCTTGCTTTATTTTTCCCTAACCTTTCAGTTAGGATTAAAGATGGATGTCTACATCGTGTAAATCATATGAGAGCAATGAGGCGTTCTATTCGGGATAGAATTAGAAGCCAGAGCGGGTAAGCACAGATTGAGATTAAGCTACAGATTAGACAGTATAGTGATTTATATTCAGAGCAGTGATAGAAGTTGTAATAATTTGTATTAATTAGATTCTTGTTTCATACCATAATCTGGAATCGATCCTCGGTGTGGAATCGTTGGTGTTTTAAGTTATATTATACAGGTATTTGTATTTTGTTATTGGTTGGGTGGCACCCTATCCGGGTTCACGGGTATGGGACGTCACAAGTTGGTATCTGAGCGACAGGTTATGGTCACTGAAACAAGTTAGGATGATTAGGTGTATGTATTTAGGTTAGACGTTAGATAGAATGATTTAGGATAAGGTTCGCTTTAGGTTATTAGGACGACTGTTGCGACGTTATTTAGTAATCGGATATCGCCCGAGTAGGAGTACGATTCATCCGAAGATTTGAATTTGGACGAGGCAGTTGATTCGGTGCTGCATACGTTAAATAGACAACCGAAGCTACCAGCTTAGAGGACGCTACTTGTAGAACTTTACGTATCTTCCAGAATTTCTTTTACGAATTTAGTTACCTCGTGAACATTATAGAGAGTACGAAAAGATGGTAAGCAAGATACGAAATACGATTACTGGCATGTTTTGAAGGAATGGCGTGGTTATTCACTACTAGCTGTTGATTTTATGTAATTTATTAATTAAGGAGATTTAACCTTCCTTTCTGTTCCTTTGTTATTCCCAGATTACACACTTGTATAATTGTGTTGAATACAATTCTTCATATTTATAAATTTCTGATAAGAACTCCAGAAATCTATACTTAGATAATTGCTGTAAAAAGATTAATGCACAAACACATAAAAATCAGGTGGTTAAATGCACCACCTGAAGCTTTTATTCGAAGAAAACTCTGTGATACAAAAGTACACAGCTTCTGTTTTACAACTCTTTGCTTTCTAAGGATATTTAATAAAAACCATAAGCAAATGTATCTGTTTTCTTAGCTTCTAAAGAGTTGCTACACTTGGTTATAAATCCCAAGTTTACAAGTGCTACAGGAATAAGATAATATTAATCTAATTCAAGTTGACTTGCTACTCCACTCCAAATACACATGTAGCCGAAAGGTTGTCCTTGTGAACAGACATGTCTCATGCACCTTTCTTGTATTCATAGTGTAAACGGAATGCTTCTTTCTTCTGTGTTTCCAAAGTATGGCTGTCATACTGCTTTTTGTATCTACTATCAACCCATGTGATATGTCAGTCAAACCTGTCCTTATCAACTGCTAATCCTCAGCTTAGCATAGAAGTAAGTGTCAATGATTATCCTTTGATATTGTACACTGACATCCGTTGATGATATTTTGAGCTGTATCCGTTGATATTGAGATTTGAGCTGTATCCGTTGATAGAGTGGATTTGAGTTGTATCCGTTGATAGAGTTTTGTCTTCATCCGTTGATACACTTTCACTTAGACAGAATTACATAGCATAGCTTATTTACAATTGGCTACCCTATTCTGCCTATCCATTGATGGTCAACATGACTGTGGATAAAAACACTATCAACTGATAACATAGAGATACTGCAGTATGTTACAAAACCTCATCCGTTGATGAGCTACCTGTCAACGGATAGAGTTATAAATCCTCATCCGTTGACAGCTACAAAACCTTATACAATTTGATTGATTGTGAAGTTATCATCAAGTACAACATATTCCTAACATCCTTCTTATTTTGATAGAACCATATCCCCTTCGATAATCAATTAAGTTTCTGTTTATGAAAAACTTCTTTTATCTGATTTATTTAAACACATTTTTATTTGTGTAGACATACCTCTATTTTCCAGGGGTTACTTGATTCCACATTGTGCATATAAATTTTTGAGACCTTTGAATTCTTCTATTTTTCCCTGAATACTTAACCTTATTTAATCTGACTGGGATGAACAACCCTATGTATGTAGGGGATTCAGGGACATCTTATCTATGTGATAGGAGTCTGGTGGGACGCCACTTATTATGTTTGTCATGAAAGTACAGAAGGTTGGCCCCCTTCTTGTGCTATGGTGGTTGACCTAAGTGACAAATGCAACCTGAAATTAGTTCAATGATCATATTGATCTCTAAGTTAAATTCCTTTATAAAATTCTTATCAAACAAAACTCATCTTATATTCATACATGTTAACACCTGTCCATTTAATTGACTTCTTTTATTACAAACCCTTATGACTCTCAAAGTTATCAGTGATTGGAAGTAGGAAAGATGGAGATGATGATATTTTAAGTGGTCCAAGCTACAAATACGTCGACAGAGAATTGGATGATCAGGTTTGAGGATTGATGTTAAAGTAGAGTAAAGCTTGATGGGAAGTAAAGTGATTGTGTTGGATAATGACTTATGTGAATATAGTTCAGAGGATCATGAATATTAGGAGTAAGAGTGAATGGACCAGATGGTAAGAAAAGGAAGACAGAAAACCAGGAAACTTGCAGGAAATGTGTTAACGGAAGACTTGGGACTTGATTAGAAAGGAATGTAGGATATAAAAGATTTTAAAAACTAGGGTAACGAGGCAAGATAGCCACCCAAAGGACATGAATTACTGAGACCATCAGGACCCCATTGTCGAAAGGTAAGAATTTGAGAAGAAGTATACTACAAATTGTACTAGATCAATATGGAAGCTGTAAGGGTAAGTGGGAAGAATAGTATGAAACCAAGTGATAGAATTTGAAACCAGAAGTTCAAGATGATTATAAAGGATGTTGTTAAGGATATGAACGTGATGGCAGTTAAAAGAATTAGGTGTGAGTTAGGATTGGATTGTTTAGTTAACTACTAAGTACAGACAAAGTATGAAGGAAAGAAAGTGAAAGTTTGATTTTCAAAAGATAAGTAAGTTGTGTTTCGAGGCTGGAAGTGGATAGAGGAGTTTTAATGATCATACAAACTAAGAGGTTATCATAAAAAGATTTTAAGGTTATTCTATATATGTGGGAGATATCAATAAGTAGATAATTAGAATGAAGCAGATTTTAATGGTTAAGATTTCTCGGATATGTGACTTGATGAATTACCAGGATTATCACCAAACAGAGATATAAAGTTGATTAATTAATTACAACCAGGAATGTAATCAGTTTCGAGGATTCAAGGTCGGAAGGCATAGTAAGATATTTAAGGATATAGGAAGAGCACACATAAGGTTTCTAAGTATGAGTATTGGAATGGGAAGAATTATAATTTTCAGAATATGACGAAAGGATCGAAGTGAATTCCTTGGAGACAAAGCAGTAATGAATCAGGAAAGACCTAAGACGCCAGCAGAGATCAAAAGTTTTGAAGGATTAGCTAGGAATTTCTGTAGATTGCAAAGATTTTACTAAGATAGTTATAGCAGTAGACACGACTATAAGTCAAGAAATGAATGGATAAAAGTGAAGTTGATGAATGTAGAAGAATGAAATAGTTCAAGGAAATGAGTGATAAATATGGGAATTATAATATGTAGAGTTTAAATTTTAACAATTTGTAAGATATGTAGAGTAATGGTTCGGAAGTCGAGTTTTGATATTAGGGGATATTAAAGTTTGAGTTTAATTGGGTTGAAAGTTTGATTTTGAATGGTATTGAGGGGTAGTGACCCCGGGATAATTTGTATTGCGAATAAGATATATACGTTTCAAGGTAAATGGTTATTAGTTTCGAAAAGTTACTCAGTAAAACAATGGGATTAAGGATGGATATAAGTTTCCCAGTTATTTCCTCCTCGAGTAACATTGTACGTTGAAAGGGGAGTAAGAATGATTGCGGGATTTCTTGATATTCTTGTTCTCAAAGTTTTATCTGAGGAAGTATGGTTATGAGTAGGAGCGTGAAATTGTAACAATTGTTTTAGTTACGTGGATTTTGTTTTAAAAGACTTATTTAATTAATTACATATTTTCTGCAAGTCGAGGCAAGTTTCATTTAGTATTATATATATGTGTGAATTATTATGGATGATTGGATTAGTACTTGAGGCGTTATGTACAGGGCATAGTCCATTATATGAATAGTACATGTCCGATTTTCGGTAGAAAAGACATTCACGTACGAGTAGTAAGCGTTCAGAGTTAATGAGACTTGGAAATCAAAGGTTTAAGTTTATTTTGTAATTTTATGGCTTACAGAATATGGCCATATAGATATGAGTTGATATAAAGGGATCTTAGAGTTGAAAAGACAACTTGGGAAATTGGAATCAAAATATTTGAGAAAGTACTGTACTTATGTTCTTAGGATTGATTCTGAGGACAGAATCCTATTAAGGGGGGAAAGATATAAACGCCCTAAAAAAATATTGTAATTATCAATATTATTATTTAATATTAAATGTTGATTATATGAGGTAATTATTTTTAGGATTAAATATATGTGACATAATGTTACGTGATTATATGATGATGTATATGTGGTGTGTACGTCCGTGTAATTTTATTTGCATTTTAATGACCAAAAATATATTTAAATCGAGCGTTATTGATCTTCGAAAAATCTTATAAAATCATCGGAGAATTTAAAAATTCTGAAATCTTTTGTGTTATCTTTTATAAAATATTATTTAGTTTTTAAAATTATTGGGAGATTTATTTTGGGTCTTTGAGTATTTTAAAATGATTTTAAGAGTTTTATTGTATTTAAAGGATCAAAACTTGTAAAATTCATATTTAATTCATTTTGACCCTAAAAATATTTTAAAAATAGGGGGATGTTCGTAATTTCATAAATTTTATTTTAAAAATTTTAAACTTATTTTTCTACTAATTTTCTATTTAATTTAAATTTCTGAAATGATTTAAAGTAGTTTTATTTGATTTTCGGTTGTGTGTAATGACTCGAATGCCCTTGGTTATATTGGTAATGAGGCAGCCGCCCCTTTCCTCTCTTCTTCAGTACGCCAGTGGTTCTTGTCTTCTCTGGAAGGTTCTCTCTCTCACTCTTTTATCTCTCTCAATCTCTTTACGATTCTCTCTAAATCTCTATCCCCCATCTCTCTCTCTCTCTCTCTCTCTCAATTAGTACCTCTCTCGGCCCGTTTGTCTCTCTTTACCGAGCTCTCTCACAATCTCTCCAGACTTAACATCTATCTTCTCTCTCTCACGGAGATCTCTCCCTCTCTTCACAGCGGGTATATAGCGCGTGTATAGGTATGTTATGCTGGGTGTGTTAGTGTGGGTTATGGTGGTGACATGAGTTTAGTGTGCAAGGGGTATACATATAAGGTTTGTTTGTGTCCTGCCGAATCTGAGTGGTCATGGGTTGTGGGTAAGAACTGTGTGCTGCAGATTGTAGGTAGTGTGGTTGTAATTCGAGTATTTATGTGCTTTGTTCAAATTTATTTCTATTGAAAACTTGTTTTGGTTGGTTATAATTGTTAAATTTTTGGGTATATAAACGATGTGTGGTTAGTTAATCCAGGGAGGTGTGTAAGCTGTGATGCATGTTATGGTATAAAAGAAAAATGGAAGGACACAGAGTGTGTAGGCTGGTGGTGTTGCGATCTGTATAGAATCGAGGAGGCAGGGGTGTATAAGGGGGGATGGCTGGAGGAGGTTGCAAGGGATGAAAAGGAGTGTGTAAGTCCGTCCGATAGTGGTTGTGTGTATGTGTATTGGGCGAGTAAAACAGAGGTGGAGTAAGGAGGCAAGAAGAAGCACAGTGTTAGTGGCTCCTGGTGGGAGTGTATCGGCTATGTATGAATTGGTGCTAGTAAGTAGGTGTTGAGATTTGCTAAGGTAAGATGACAGGGGATACAAGGGAGGTGACATGGGTTACGTTGGTACAATTGAGAGGCTGAATTAGAGCTAGTGTATGTAAGGATGAGAAATGTCGAGGAACGAGATAGTCATCAGAGTGGATGAGTGTGTCGAGTAGAAGCTGACAAGTGAAAAAGGAAAGATGAACACATGATCGATTAAGGCCAGTGCATAAGAAATAGAGACTGTTGTACAGTGAGTAACGAATCGAGATATTGGAATTGGAAACTTCATGTATTGAGGCAAGTGATTTCCCTCCCTTCTTGTTCAAGTGGAATTGTTGTTTAATGATGTTATTCTTATTTCCTCTCAATTTCTTGTCGATACCTGCTGAAGTCTTGTGTCTTTATTGTATCACCCTCAATGGTCGTGTCGACCTCGTCGACAATTGTTATTACTTTTGTTTCTTCTTCTATACCTTGTTCCTTTTGACGAACTCGTAAACATTTGTTTTACCACGTTTCTACAACTATATCCCGCATTCTTATTCCAAACAATTTCCTTCTTAAAGTGATACATAAATGTTTATATTTAAATTATTTTATACTCAGTAAATTCTGTTTAATTACTGTTCAAGCCCTAACTACTTCAAGTTATTTTACAAATATTCTTTTTATTTATTAATATTTTAATACTTGATATTTTAACGGATTTTTCAATAATATACCCTTTTATATTTCTTCAAGGAATTTAAAAGATTTTTTTTAACAAAGGTTATTCAAGATTTGAAAATCTATACAACTCTTTAAGAAAAATCCTTAGATATAAGTTATGATTTTCCCCTAATAAATGTCTTTCAAGAAAGGTTTGTTCCTAAATATTCTATAATCAATTATTCTGAAATTATTATCTTTATGAATTGTCTTATACTAATTCGAGGTTTATATTGTCATTGAAGCATGTGTTGCTCAATGACGATTAAAGCCGAGAATGATTTGAGATCTTCTTATTTATTCAACTCATTATTGTCAGGCCAGTTTGGCAGCTAAAGCCTATGAGTGCTTAGCCGACAAGAGTAAGATCTTGGGTAATTGAGAATTTATTGAATATTTATTTTTAAACTATTTAAATCTTTTATGTCAGTTTCAAATCTTATAATGAGACTCTACTATTTTGGAATATTTAAAGAGAGTGGTTTATAACAAGTGTAAATATACAAATCTTCTTTTAAATTTAAATTTCCTTATGCTCAGATTTCTTTATGAATTGCAGTTCGAATTCTAGAACCTTAAAAATTGCTTGTTCATTAATTTATTAATGATGCCTTGTTAAATTACTTATTCATAGTTCTGAATTGCTGAATTATACCATGCTTAGTTAATCTTATTTCTTTCCTGTTATGATTTCCTTATATCAAAATGTTTCCATATTGACCCTTAGCCATTATTGTTAACTCTTAAATAGGGCTTTATCTCGCCCGAACTATTGTTTAACAACCTATTAATTAAACCAGTTTTTTATAATAAGAAAACACTTTTAATTAAGCGTAAGAGACTAGGACGCGGTCCTAGCCCAACACTTTTATTTTAGCGTAAGAGGCTAGGGTGGTCCTAGTCCAGCATTAAAGGCCAATGTGTTGCCTAATTGGAACCCAATTCCAAAATCCAAAGGGACCTAGTGTCCGGTATGGGGACTTTACGTGGCTGATCACCCGTATTGTCCGTCATTTAATAAAACTCTAATTAATTTAATTACTTTGAAAAGTTTTATGAATAGTATGTTTTGATGAAATATTATGGTTTAAGAAAAATAGAAAGTTTAATCCTATGATAGAAATTGAAGTATTTCCCTGAGTTAAAATTGATCATTGATATCGTTCATCAATGAAATAATTATAAATTGTTGTTTCACCATATTTTGCACTTGCTGAGCATTGTTGGCTCACTCATGCTTTATTTTTCCCTAACCTTTCAGTTATGATAGACTCAAAGTCTTTTTAGGAAGATTGATAGATTTAGGTTTTGGAATTTGTCAAATAAAAGTGAAATTAAATTAAATAGGATTGCACTTAGAATCCTCCTTTAGGTTCATTTTATGGCATTTTCGGGATTCAAGTCAAACTGGTCAAACCAAACCCAAAAATACTTTCCGACATCCTCTTGACACCAACTTAGAATAAGAATATCAAGATAATGGTATTTTATATTCTAGGTCCTTTGTGTCGAAAGATTTAAGCATCGGCTAAAGGCACGTATATCAAGAATTTTTTAAACAATGCTTTTACGAACCAAAATTGTCAAAAATATTTAAAAGAGTGTTGTTCTTAAATGTTTTACTCCCAAATATTCTTGATATATTCCTCAAATATTTCTAAATATTTTATCGTGCCAAAAGCCATGTCAAAAGAGCAAAAACAGATTTTATTCCGAATTACTCGTAAATCCTTATTCTTCCGGATAAAATCATTTTAAATTCAAAATAAATTATTCCTTGGAATTCATGGTCTTTATTATTCATGAAATATTATGTTTGAATATTTATCAAGTCAAAACTTTTGCCTAAGTTGTCCGTAAAGGCAAATGAATTTTTCGGTCGCTCCGGAAGGATGTTTTAACATTCGAAAAATTCATAAAAATACTTTCAGTCATCATTTTGACTTGAAACTAATGATTTTTCATTAGTTTATCATTAGGAAGCTTCAGTAAAATTTTCGTAATATTTGCATGACTTTTGTCCAGGACCCAAATATTCGATACGTAATTAATTTTTCGGTCGCTCAAAAGTCATAGATGGTCAACTCATTTCAAAATGAAATTTTGACCATAATCCTCTGGGCACATTTCTAGGGGATTCCCAAAATTTCGTAATTTTTTGATGATTTTTCGATTTATGGCTTATTCGTGTTATTTACTTGTCGGTATGCGCTTTTCTCGATTTTCGTGCTAGCATTACATCATAAAAACATGTAGGCACTCTTTCCCACACATTTTTGAATTGTGTAGCAGCTAGGGAGTGTGTCAAACACATGCCAACACATGTAAAACACATGTCATCCACTTTATTTGCCTATAAAAAGGCCCCTAACCCCCTCATTTCCTCCAAGCCATTTTGAGCCAAGTATATGCTAAAGAAATACTCTCCCAAACACTCTCAATACAACCCCTAACTTGCAAAAAACGTAGCTTGTGTTTGTGGCCATTTTAAACCTTAGCTAAACTTTATATGTAAAGTTTAACTAAGGTTTAAAATAAATAAACTATTATAAAACTATTAAAAAAATAATTTACTTATTTTAAAAAAAATAATTTACTTATTTTTTTTAAAACATGAATTTTGAAGGCTTAATTTTTATATGAGATGATTTGATAATAATTATATAAATGTTATCCGTGATATTTCTAGAAAAGGAGGGATTTTAGTTAGAAAATATTATAGGTTTTAGTTGAAAAAGGTAATCGGTTAATTATTAGTAATTACAAAATTATTATTTTATTTTATTAAATAGATTTCCCTTTATATGATTAGAAAAAGAGAGAATTTAGTTAGAGAAAATTAAAATTGTAACATGTTCTAGGTACAAAAGGTAATTGATTAGTTTATAGTAATCATAACTTAATTAATTACGTTATTTTACTAAATACAATTGCTAGTAATGTTTTAGAATAGCAGAAATTAATATTTTCTGTGATATTTCTATTAAAAGAGGAATTTAGTTAGAAAATATAGAAAAGATGATACGTTTTAGCTGAAAAAGGTAATCGGTTAATTATTAATATTATAATATTATTAATTTATTGTATTAAATAGAACCGCCCGTGATATAATTGAAAAAAGAGATATTTTAGTTAGAAAGAATAGAAAAGTAGCGTGAAAATTAAAAAGATGAAATAAATTATGTGAAAAAGGTAATTGATTAGTTTATAGTATTTATAATTTAATTATGTTATTTTACTAAATAAAATTGGTCATAGTTTTTAAAAAATGAGAAATTATGTTGCCTGCGATATTTATGGGGAAAAAAGGAATTTAATTAGAAAAAATAGAAAAGATGATACATTTTAGCCAAAAAGGTAATCGGTTAATTATTAGTATTATAATATTTTTATTAAATAGAAACGCATGTGATATTATTGAAAAAAGAAAGGTTTTAGTAAGAGAAAAGAAAAAAGGTAACGTGTTTCGGCTGAAAAAGGTAACCATCAATGATATAATTGGAAAAAAAAATATTTTAGTTAGAGAAAATAGAAATGGTAATGTGTTTTGGGTGAAATGGGTAATTAATTAGTTAATAGTAATTATAATATAATTATGTTATTTTACTAAACAAAATTGCTTGTAGTGTTTTTAAAAAAAGAGAAATATTAGTTAGATAAAATATAAAAGATATTGTATTTTAACTGACAAAGGAAATTATTTAGTTATTGAAAAATTGAAAAGGTAATATGTTTAAACTGAAAAAGGAAATTGATTAATAAAGGAGAAATTTTAGTTAGATAAAATATGAAAGATATGTATTTTACCTAAAAAAGGAAATTATTTAGTTATTGAAAAATAGAAAAGAATATATGTTTAACCTGAAAAAGGAAATTGAAAAAGGAAATTGATTAGTTAGTAGGATGGATTTTATATATAATTGAGTAAGGGGTAAATAAGTTGATTATGTTATTTTACTAAATAAAATAGTTCAAAGTTTTTAAAAAATGAGAAATTAATGTTACCGGTGATATTTCTAGGAAAAAAAGAAATTTAATTAGAAAAAATAAAAAAGACGATACATTTTAGCTAAAAAGGTAATCCGTTAATTATTAGTATTATAATATTATTATTTTTTTTATTAAATAGAAACGCCCGTGATAATATTGAAAAAAGAAAGGTTTTAGTAAGAGAAAAGAAAAAAGGTAACGTGTTTTGGCTGAAAAAGGTAACCATCCATGATATAATTGGAAAAAAAGAGATTTTAGTTAGAGAAAAGAGAAAAGGTAACGTGTTTTGGCTGAAAAATGTAATTGATCAGTTAATAGTCATTATAATATAATTATGTTATTTTATTAAACAAAATTGTTAGTAGTGTTTTTAAAAAAGAAGGAATTTTAGTTAGATAAATTGTAAAGGGAAATTCTCAATGGTACCACTGTACTTTTGGCTTTTGCCAGTGGTACCATTACGTTTTTTACTCCTCTACACGGTACCCCTAACAAATTGACTTCTTAACAGAAATACCATTCTGTTAGAAAAACGTTATAAAAACGTTAAGTAGGGTTTGCGGCCAATATTCAACCTTTTTTCTTACTGCATACTGCAATGCATGGCCAAGATTGTTCTTATATTTTTTTAACAGATTTGGGACCAACCAATATTCTTCAAATATATTTTAGTGAAATTCTCAATGGTACCACCGTACTTTTGGTTTTTGCCGATGGTACTATGTCCTTTTGACCTTACTTAACATTTCTAGAACGTTTTTTTAACAGAATGGTATTTCTTTTAGAAAGTCAATTTGTTAAGGGTACCATTAAGAGGAGTCAAAAACGTAATGGTACCATTGACAAAAGCCAAAAGTACAGTGGTACCATTGAGAATTTCCCAATTGTAAAAGATATTGTATTTTACCTGAAAAAGGAAATTATTTAGTTATTGGAAAATAGAAAAGGTAATATGTTTAACCTGAAAAAGGAAATTTTTTAATAAAGGAAAAACTTTAGTTAGATAAAATATAAAAATATTATATTTTACCTGAAAAAGGAAATTATTTAGTTATTCCGTATCGACCAGCCAAACAAACTTTTAATGTTTCGGTTTTTGTATAATAGTATAAATTTGGAAAGGAGGTTTAACAAGAACAATGTGGACAATTCATTTTAACTATCAAGTAGTACAAATAAATCAAACAAACGGTCATACTAGGATCCACACCTAACATGAGCTCGTTGGGGTTTGCTTTTCCCCCGTAGATACAAACCGACTAATAGATCATTCGAATTGCTAAACTATTCCCGGTTCTGATTTCCAGTTTAAAAGGCCAGAGACCAGGATCAATCAGGCAGCTCACAATTAAGAACCCCCTAGATCTATCAATTATCTACCAAATAACTGACTTACACGGGCTCTCTGACAAACTCTACCTCTAAGAACATTACAGTAATCTTTGCTGTACCTCTTTGTTTCACTTTATTTGTGTTTTTCAGCCGGTTTTTCGATACGGTTAGCTAGTCACATGCACATTAACCTCTTGTGGTCATAGGAGCACAAATGGCCTCAACTGATAACCTTTTCAACACATTTGGACATGGATCTTGTCCAAAGATTGTGTCTGATATCGGCACTGCACATCTCTGCTTTCCTATGCAAATCTGAGGGATAGAATTGTAAAAGTAGTCAGATGACAATAAAATAAAATTTGTTTCAAATAGATGAAGAACACGAAGGACAGTTTAGCTGATTAAATTGAACTGTGTTTATTACCTTCTCTACAATGGCGTAAGAGGTAGAAGCATGGCAAGTTCCTTGCTGGAAGCTCCCACAAGTTCCTGTTGGAGTTCCAAAGCTTGCAAACTTGATGGAAGTAATGGATTGACCAGCACCACAACGAAGGTGAACTTTTGGTTTGTGAAAACCCTCTGATCTACCGTAGCTCTCGATTTGCCAATTTTTAATGTATGGATGATACTCATTGACATCAGCACAGACACTGGCGACTGATCTTTTTACTATTGCAATTTTAGTTGGATCGCCCCCCAGTTCTTCAAAAAGTACCAACGAATTCTGTGTTGGCTTTAACCAAGATCTAGGAACGTGATACCTGGAATTTATCATTTTAGATCCAAGGAATATAATCTGTACTCTTCCGTTTTTATTTTTATTTTGTTAAGTCTTCTTTAAGAATCCTAAAATAGAAAAGAAAGACAAAGTACAAAAATATGAGAAAGTTACCATCGTTGTGTTGGTTCACCACATCCTTGCTGACACTTGGGAGGACGGAAAGATTGAGCATAATTGCATTCACTGCAATCACCAACTGCATATGCAGTCCAATATCTTCCAATACTTTGTCCATTAATCCATACTTGACCTTTTCCCATAGATTTCAAATCCAATGCCAATGGTTCATCTCCTTCAGGCGTATCGAACTCAGCCTGTGAAAATTTATCTAATTTTACACCAAAAAATTTCAACGGTATATGTTGTCTGAATATATAAGTTTGCATTTTCTCATCTTTCACATTTCCATACCTTGTGCCATGTTAGAGGTTGAGGCTTTAGTTCAATCAAAGAAGCATCCATCCAGTTGGCAGAAGAAATGCTTCCTGGAGAGTTGAGATTCATGGCCTCTCCCTTAAGACCAACCTGGTATGTCCACTTCTGCCATGACAAGTCCCACTTGCCCTGGTCAAGACCATGGAGAACAACTGGACCTGACACTCCAGTCTTCCAAGTTTCAAAATGTCCTCCAATATTCTTCACAAACACATGAATACCAACTCAATAACAAACAAAACAACCTAGTATACAAAAATAACCCAGTAAACAACCCAGGAAAACTGACCGGCAGTCCAACTGCAACACTGAGCAGTGCAATTTTATTTCTTCCTGCATGGAGTTTAACCTTTCCACTATACAAAAATCTCCTGTTTTCCCTCGTCCCAAAACCAGAACCTACATGAGAGGTTCTTGTTACATCACTAAGTAGAGTAGGTACTAGGGGTTTTATCAAACAGTTTATTGGTTGAACAAGATGTATCTGAATAATTACTCTATTAGCAAATAATGAATTACCTGAAAGTTGTCCATTTATGAACACATGAAGAGCATGCCCCGTTGACTGTGCCATGAGAGTAGGGAGTTCCCCTCCACGTAAGAAGGATTCAGATGAGCCAATGTCAACACTGTAAGCAAATTGAGCGTTGGAGGAGACATGTTATGAATTGGGACATTTGCACAAGTAAAGAAGTTTGTGAATGTACATTCTCTTATTACTTGGAGACATGTTATTAGCTTTGCAGCAAAAAGATATCAAAGTAACAATTCTCTTACCTAGTTATGTACCACAAGTAGTCACTAGCATCCCTAGTGACATTAATCTGCTCCAAAAGACCAAAAGTAGTGAATGTAGAGCTGTCATCTAGAGAAGTCAAATCTTCATTGTAAGTCCCCCAGGAGATCATATCAGCACCAATTGGTAACATTTGCATTTGTGATTCCTGAACTCCAACCTGTAATGGGCGGACAAGGTTTAGATATCACTTTCAAGAAACGAGGATTGGCTGTTAAAACTGTTATGAGAATAAAAAATCTTATACATGATCACTATATCCAATAGTTTATGATATGCACATACATTAGCAGTATTGAATATTGCGTTCCTGCAATCAGAAAGGATGCTGATTGACCAAGGCGGCAACTTATAGTGCATATTGTTGAACATTACTCTAGCAGCAGACTTTGTGTCATAGTTTGCGAGAAAAGCTGCACAATGCCCATTCTCTGAAGAAAATACATGAGCCTGAAATATGCGAATATCAGTAGAAAGTAATAGACATTTGCATCAATAAGAATAAGAAACAGTGGTATGACAAGAGATTGAAAACCTGTTGAGCACTTCCTAAAGAAGTAACAATAGGATCTGAAGAAACTAAAGCATGCTCACACAACTTAATAGCCCTGTGAAGCTCCTTCAAATGACCATATTTAGGCTGCCTGATTAAACCTATTATGGTCAAGTCAATGAAGCAATAAGATCCCAAGTAAGTACAAGATAATGTCTGCTCATCACAAGTATTCCTTTAGATGCATAATCACTTGCACAGTCTTTACATATACTATTATTTATCTTGTTGTTTCATCAATCTGCAATCTCTACTAGGTTATCAGTTCAATTAAAGAACAAAGGCATTCTGAGTGAAAAGAAAGCAAGAAAATTTGTGCTCACCCACCGTATTCATCAAGTGGAGCATCATAGTCGTAGCTTGTAGTGATGAAAGGACCCCCAGCAGATCGTCCAAAATTTGTGCCTCCATGATACTATTTTACATACATAGTGCACATAAAACTTAGCTCTGACAGTGAGAAGTTAAAGTCTTAAGAGAACATTAGATATAGTGAACTAAGAAGTCTACCATATAGTAATTGAAAAACGATCCTCCTTTTTGGATGAATCGAGCAACTGCAAATGCCAAATCCTGAACTGGCCTCTTATGTATCGGTCCTCCAAATTCCGTAAACCTTTAATTCAAACACAAAAACGGTAAATAACCTTTCCACATTGAAACATTGGTTAAGTAACAAATCATGGACACATACCATCCACTCCAAGCCTCTGTCCAAATAGTGGGTTTGTAAGGTCTGTTGGGGGTGAAATTATCACAATAGAAACCGTTACATGTATTTATCTGCATAAGTAGCAGCAAATGATTACATACTACAGTAGCAATAAAGAAATTAATCTTCGTAAGTACAACTGGATCGGAAAATGGGTTCAATTCATATGTGAAAGAACATGAGAGGCAGATGTTAAGTACTCTAAACTTTATTGCATGTAATACACTGGCATTTAAAAAAAATTTAGTAGGAAGTGTTTAATAATAAACTAGGCCGATTGAAAAGATGACAACTTGACAAGAGTGGTAGCAAACTCAAAGGAGTACTAACCATAGGATCAGGGGCATCGTCTTCTTTGCACATAACCCAGGGAACCCCTGTATCTAAGCCGACGGCTAGCTTTGCTGCCCAAGTCATATAGTTATGCCCAGCAGCTCCAAGATTTCTACCTTCTGGTCCATACTCGTTCTCAATCTGAACAAGCACATTTTATCTGTAACATTCTTTTAAGAAAAACCACGTGTACTAAATATGAAAATTCATTAATTAATCAGCTAGTTAAGATAAGAAATTCATTAATCACATAACCAAACTATTGAAGTAATAATAACCCTGGAACACAAACCTGGGAGAGTATAATAGGGCCACCCTGGGACTCAAACATATTTTCACTCTTCATCAAATTAACTATTTTTTCAGTGAACCCTTTCATAGCCATCTGCAGAAACAACACAAACCACTAGTTAAGTTCACTTCTCTGCAACTGTGCATCATATGCTTGGTAAAAAATTCTTACAAAAAAACAAAAGGTTAAATCTTTGTGACCTTAAATGGCTCATTATCTGTTCTGAAGCTGATACCTGGGACATACTTGAGCCAAACTGGAAATCCACTACAAAATTCACCAAAGGTAACACATTACTATTATAACTCCATTAAACTCAACTACATAAAAGAAACTGAAACAAAGAGTACCCGAAATTCCACTCAGCACAAACATAAGGCCCAATGCGAAGATGAGCATAGAGCCCTGCCTTCTGCACTGTCTTTAGAAACCTCACTATATCATACCTCCCCTCAAAATTATACTGTAAGTACATAGAAAAGACTAATCATTACAAGATTATATTTAAATACATACATAAACAATTTAATGGATATTAAAAGGTAGTGTACATTGCCAGGAGTGGGCTCATGAACATTCCAGAAAACATAAGTTTCGATAACATCAAGACCTCCTTCTTTGGCTTTGAGGATTAGATCTTCCCACATCTACACACAATTTCAGTCCATCACAAACCAAAAAAGTAAAATCACAAATATGCAAGTATATAAATATTCTATGCCTAGCATTATAATTTGTAGCCTACCAGTACCAAGTTACTAACTATCATGTTTTGCAGTTTTGGTAACAAATCTCTCTCTCTCTCTCTCTCTCTCTCTCTCTCTCTCTCTCTCTCTCTCTCTCTGTGTGTGTGTGTGAATTCAGAGGAATGAAAAGACCAAAAAAAAAACAAAGATTCTTAAAAAATCTCTCTCTCTCTCTCTCTCTGTGTGAATTCAGAGGAATGAAAAGACCAAAAAAACAAAGATTCTTAAAAAATATCACCTCAGGAGTGCTTCTCGGATAATGTATTGAACCAGAAATAAGAATTCTTCTTTGACCATTGATCACAATAGCCTTGCTATCATATGTCACACTACATTTGATCAGTCCTGAACTCATACACAAAACCCAACTCGACAGCAACAACAACTTGCAAACCAAAGTAGAATCCATAAGTTTCATGATTAACTAACTACTCGAGAACTGTCTGAATTATGGTTCTTGTTTGCAAACTTTTGTTGTCGGTGGAAGAAAAAATAGTATGAAACACAAGAGAGGGGAGTATTAATTGTTGTAGTATCTAGTTGGGAAGTGGAAGGAGAAACAAAAATAAAGGGGAGTATGTTCTTTAGACCACCCCACTGTCTAAGTCTGAGGTTCGCAATGCAACTAATAGCTGCAATTTTTGCTGTTTATATATGCACCGTACATGTGAATTGTGAAGTTTGTTATGGGCTTTATGTTTTTTAATAAAGTTGTGGGACCTAGGGGTTGTCCTGCGAAAATACTTATATCACAATGTTTTTTCTTTTACTCTGTTCTTTTAATCCAATTTAAAATAAATAACTGCTACAGTTCCCGAAAGCGTTTCCAAAATCGTTCCCGAATGTTGAGTTGTCATTTTCTGATTGATTATTTTTTCATTAATTAAATGGGCCCTTTGTGTGTTAATATGAATCTCACCAATAAATGGCATTTGGAATTTTTTGGAAAATATATATCGTAAATAGTGACGGAATCAGGAATTCGAAACTGTACCACAAGTGAATAAAAGACCTGTTACTGACGTGGGGAGATTGTACAGATAGATGTACGATACAGAGGAAGGGGGAGGATAAAGATAAGTCAAAGGTGCAAGCAGTGTGAAACATAAAAGGAAAAGAGCGCAAAGACAGAAGGAAATTTTATAGAACTGTACGAAATTAAAGTTAATTATGATTAACGGGTTGATAATGTTTTTAAAGGCCTGGTTTGCGATTAACATAAATCACGGCGCAATCTGTAAATTCACTGAGTACTTGTTTGGTAAGATGCCGTTTAGACTCTCTCAGACTTTCTTTTCATATCACCTACCGACCTCTACCGGTACACTTACAGTACTTTGTTTCCTTAAAATATCTTTTTAAATTTTCGGTATATTTATGTGAATTATTCTCTTTTATTACAAAATAATAACGAAAATGCAGTATTAGCCGGATTGCAATCAACACATTAATCCTTGCATCATTTCTGACCTATTTTTTCGATTCTAAAAGACAATCGTACAACAGTTAAGCACTTAAGCTACCAAATGATAGTAAAGATTGGATATTTATCGTACTAGCTTAAAACCCGTGCGATGCACGGATTTTTTAAAATATTATATGAATTTTTTTCATTAATTTAAATTATTTTTTAAAATATTAATTTTGGAGGCTTAAATTTTTATATGAGATGATTTGATAATAGTTGTATAAATGTTATTCATGATATTTCTAAAAATGGAGATATTTTAGTGAGAAAATATAGAAAGATGATAGGTTTTGGTTGAAAAAAATAATCGTTTAATTATTAGTAATTATAAAATAATTCTTTTATTTTATTAAATATAATGTTCGTGTAATGATTAGAATAAGAGAGGATTTAGTTAAAGAAATTAAAAAAGTAACATGTTTTAGGTGAAAAAGGTAATTGATTAGTTTATAGTATTTATAATTTAATTACGTTATTTTACTAAATACAATTGCTCGTAATGGTTTTTGAAAAGAAGAAATTAATATTGTACGTGATATTTCTATTAAAAGAGGGATTTTAGTTAGAAAATATATAAAAGATGATACGTTTTACCTGAAAAAGAAAATCAGTTAATTATTAATATTAGAATATTATTAGTTTCTTTTATTAAATAGAACCTCCCGTGATATAATTGGAAAAAAATATATTTTAGCTATAGAAATAGAAAAGTAACGTGAAAATTAAAAAGATTATACGATTTATGTGAAAAAGGTAATTGATTAGTTTATAGTAATTATAATTTAATTAAGGCAATCGACTACTTACCATTATTTTAATTAATGAATTTTAATTTAATATAATTTAATATACTCATATTTACGGATTATACTAATGTTTCCTTATTATAAACAACGTATATAGATTTTTAATAGATTTTTATTAATAATTGAAAAATATGATGTAATATTTTCAGGTATATATTAATGATTGTAAGATTAGTTTTAAATTAAAAAGGTAACATGTTGTAATTTGAAAGGAAATATTAATGATTGTAAGATATGATACGGTTGATGTTTTTATAAACAACGTATACATATTTTTAATATATTTTATTAATAATTGAAAAATATGATGTGATATTTTCGGGTATATATTAATGATTGTAAGATTAGTAGGTGTTTATAAAAGGTAATATCTTCAATTAAAAGTAAATGTGAAAAAAGGCAATCGACTACTTACCATTAATTATATTATATTATTATTTATTTTAGGAGTTTTAATAGTGTAGATATTATATATATTTTTCTTTATAATGAAGGGTAAATAAATAAATTCACTTAGTAACAAAAAACAGATACCAAAACTCTTTTATTGTTTCGGCTTTTATATAATACTATAGATATTTGTGATTGTAAGATTAGTATGTGTTTATAAAAGGTAATAGCTTCAATTAAAAGTAATTGTGAAAAAAAAACAATCGACTACTTACCATTAATCATATTATGTTATTATTTATTTTAGGAATTTTAATAGTATAGATATCATATATATTTTTCTTTATAATGAAGGGTAAATAAGTAAATTCACTTAGTACTAAAAAACAGGTACCAAAACTTTCAATGTTTCGGAATTTATATAATAGTATAGATTCGGTGGATACGAGTGTGCTAGCAAAATTCTTTAAAATTAGTTAAGTTGTACGAAAACTGATTCCGACATCAAATTATTTTTGTTTGGACACTAAATTATCAAAAATCTATACTATTATATAAAAGCCGATACATTAAAAGTTTTGGTATTGTTTTTTGGTATCTATTGTTTGGTACTTGGTTAATTTACTTATTTAACTTTCATTATAAAGAAAAATAAACACACCTAAAATAAATAATAACATAATATAATTAATGTTAATTAGTCGATTGCCTTTTTCACATTTACATTTAGTTGAAGATATTACCTTTTATAAACACTTAAAAATATATATTCAAAAATATCACACCATAATTTTCAAGAAAAACGTAACATTAGAGTAACATAATATTATTAATGGTAATTAGTTGATTAACATAATAAAATTAATGGTAATTAGTCGATTGCCTTTTTCAAATAAAATTAATGATGATTAGTCTATTAGCTTTTTCACATTTACTTTTAGCTGAAGATATTACCTTTTATAAATACCTAAAAACATCAATCAATTATTAATATTTCCTTTCGAATTAAAACATGTTACCATTTTAATTTAAAACAAATCTTACAATCATTAATATATACCAGAAAATATCACACCATAATTTTCAAGAAAAATATAACGCCTAAAATAAATAATAACATAATATAATTAATGGTAATTAGTCGATTGTCTTTTTCACATTAACATAATAAAATTAAAGGTAATCAGTCAATTGTTTTTTTCAGATTTAATTTTAGTTGAAGATATTATCTTTTATAAATACATAAAAACAGATCATTAATATTTTCTTTCGAATTAAAACACGTTACCTTTTAAATTTAAAACAAATCTTACAATCATTAATATATACCCGAAAATATGACACCATAATTTTCAAGAAAAATATAGCCCGAAAATATCACACCATATTTTTTATTTATTAATAAAATATATTAAAAATCATATACGTTGTTTATAATAAGGAAACATTAGTATAATCCGTAAACATGAGTATATTAAATTATATCAAATTAAAATTAAAAAAAAATTATGAAAAATAATGATTATATAAAAACATAATTGTAACATTAAATAAAATTTATAACATAATACAAGAAACCCGTGCAATTTATAAGGTTGTTATTATATTAAAGTTGAAACATTGAAAATTTTATCGGTTTGATTTAGGTACAGTTATCTTAATTAATAAATGAAAAATAATACAATTAATGTTAAGCAGCCGATTGCCTTTTCTAATTAAAATACGTATATATACTACTATATTAAAGTCGAAAGATTGAAAGTTTGTCGGATTGGTTATCCTAATTATTAAAATAAATAATAAAATCATATAATTAATGGTAATTATCCAATTGTCTTTTTCACATTTACTTTTAGTTGAAAATATTACATTTTATAAATACCTAAAAACATCAATCGTATCATATCTTTCGATCATTAATATTTCATCGAATTAAAATACGTTACCTTTTTAATTTAAAACAAATCTTACAATCATTAATATATACCCAAAAATATCACACCATAATTTTCAAGAAAAATATAGCACCTAAAATAAATAATAACATAATATAATTAATGGTAATTAGTCGATTGTCTTTTTCACAGTTACTTTTAGTTGAAGATATTACCTTTTATAAATACCTAAAAATCGTATCTTATCTTTCAATCATTAATATTTCCTTTCTAATTAAAACACGTTACCTTTTTAATTTACAACAAATCTTACAATATATACCCGAAAATATCACACCATATTTTTCAAATTAATAAAATATATTAAAAATCGTTTACGTTGTTTATAATAATGAAACATTAGTATAATCCTTAAACATGAGTATATTAAATTATATCAAATTAAAATTAAAAAATTATTAAAAATAATGATTATATAAAAACATACTTATAATATTAAATAAAATTTATAACATAATATAAGAATTCCGTGCATTGCACGAATTATAAGCAAGTAAATAAATAAAAGATTGGGTACCGTATAGTAGCTGTCGGTGGTATGGCCTTGAAATAGTGTCACATGCATGTATATTTGTCTTCTGTTTCATCTAGAACCAAGCACAACAAGATAGAATTATTGTCTCATCAGAATCGGTGACACTACAAAGGGTTTATAACAGAGTCGACCTATTCTTGATTGTATTAAAATAGAATGTACTGCAGTGAAAAAATATAGTTTCCATGCAAATCTCGGATTCAATTCTCTCTCAACTCGAAAATTATTTGACCACGTATACGACTAGTAAGTACGCATTAAGCAGAATGCATTAGCTAATGTTAATGAAAATTAAAATTAGCTTTAAAGTTTAAAGAATAAAGAGTAGTTGAATTTCTTTTTGGATCAGTGTATATGTAAGTGGAAATGATACGAATTGCGGGGATGAAGGAAGGCGCAACTCTAAATTAAGGGATGGGGATCCGTCCTCAAGTTCTCCAACTCTGTCGCCATGACCTTTTCTCTTTATTATTTTGGGTGAGCTACTCCCCATTTTACATTGCCCAATTTCTGGATAATTTTCTCCTTTCCAACTCCATGCGTTAGCCTTAGAGCATCTCCAATGGTATTAGTTAAAAATAATTGGCTAAATCAGATAAAATATTGATTATGATTTGCTGAACCTGTAAGAAGTTGTGCGCCAATGATATATTGGCTAATGTTGTATATATTGTAAATATAATATGTTATGTTGTATATATTGTAAATATAATATGTTATTATTATTTCAGGTTGTTATTAATAGAATCTATTTTTTAAGGTAATAGATCATGTAAAATATTCCTTACAGGTCTCTAGAGGTGGCCAAATATAGCCAACGAAAAGAGATTATGTAAATTTTTTGCTAACAGTAATGTTCATTGGAGTGATGTTTTTTTTTACATAATTTCTATAAATTTTATTTTTGGTAATATATTTGTGATTTTAGCTAAGGGGTCTTCTCCATTGGAGATGCTCTTAGGTTCACATGCAACCGATAATAATTCATGGATAATAATGGGGGTGTTTGGAGAAACTTTTTTCCAGAATAAGTCAACTTATTTTAAGACAAAGTTAGAGATTCCTAACATTCCAACTTATTTTTGCAACTTATTGAATCTCAAACATATATTAAATACTTGTATAAAAAAAATTATCAAAATATAAAATTTTTACCCGAAAATAAGTCCATAAGTCCTAGAAAAAAGTTTTGGCAAACGGGCAGAATATCTGTTGTCTTTGATTTTTTCCGTTAACATTCACAAAATTTCATGTTTTCACATTAAGTTGTTAGTTCTATTTATTTTGTGGGCATAGTTGGTGGGTTGGTATTACAATAGGTTTTAACTTAAAAAAGTTCATCAACAGATTCACCACCAGTACTCTGATTCGGCACAATTTTATGTTTACCATTTATGATATTGTTTCCAATTTCTTGACAGAAGTAGCACTATTTTCAACTTATTAACAAAAACCGTTCTTAGAAAAAAACACATAATTTCTGCAGGTTGTAAATATTAAGATGGCGACGCCATAAAATTTTAAACCTACATCGATATCGAGATCTCGTAAAATAATTTCGAGATTTTACGGTTAAAAAATGTGAAATTTTTCCAACGAAATCAGATTGTTCGGTGAAGGTTACTTGGTAGAATCATTTTTATGGACTCATGTTAGCATTTGCTTAGATTTGTTAATGGGTACTATTAGCTAATTTAGTGATGGTTACTATCGCTAGCTACAATCATTCTTTGACTAATGTTTGTCCGTGCTTGATTGGTTAAAGCGTTGAAGGACATTTTAATTCTTATTGGAGGTCCGATTCGAAAATGAGTGATTTGAACAACCATCACACTCTTGTAAACTAGTTGCCCAGTACATAGTATCTGCACATAACTCTCAGGAAACACACATGTAAAGAGAGGTAGAGTCGTAGAGATAGAGATAGAGATGGATTATGGCCTACTGGTATGGCATTGTAGATAAGAGAGTGATTGACACAGATTCCTTGTGTTTAGATATCTTGTTTATTTTACATGTTTTATAATGATGTCATATTTATATGTGTGTACAAAATTTTACTTATCCTATGATGTTAAATATGTGCATTGTCTAACAATTGATTTATGCAATCACCTTTTCGTTAATTTTGACATTGAAATTTTTTATGAATACACGAAAATGATGTCATCTGCCTACGCTTAATACATCACCGAAATTATAACAAAAAATTAATCGTTAACAATGGTTTTTTTTTTGATAATTCGGTATCCGGACCAATCCGAAAGATTGCTAGCACATTCGTACCCATCCACTTAAGAATGGCTTGAGTGGTTTCCATATTAGAATGGTGATCGATTGATAGGGACTGAGGGGGTCCAGACTCCAGGGTGAGTGAGGAAAGCGCGTTGCATGTTGGAGGTGCTCAATTACCCGCGAACAAGGTGACCGTTCGTATCAACGTTCATTAATACTTGGTAGTTCATCGTCCCCCTCATTATCACCGTTTCTCCTTTCAACAACATCAATAATTATCTTTTAGCGTCGGTGAATCTAACTACAGCATGATAGCTAGTGCATACTATGATGTAGGTGACTATATAACGGTTAGATTCTTATTCTACCGTTTTACGGTTAGTGGACATATGATTTGAGATCACTTAATTGCCTTTTTATCATCATCATCATCCTAAAACTTTCCTACCTCATTATCATGGTTTAAAAATCGGTATGAATCCCTTGAAGTACCGATTTAAGATTAATCGGGGATTAATCGGAATATTAATTGGATATTTTAATAATATTTAATCGATTAGTCTGATTTATAATTAAACATATCATTTTAAATAAATTCATAGGATTAATCGGATTTCAAAAATCGAATCGGTTGGTAACCTTACAGAAGATTAATCGGAGATTAATGGATTGAATCGGGGATTTTTAGAACCATGCTCATTATACTCCTCTTTGACCTTTTTTTTGTGTTTGCATATATGTGCAATGTGCATGTATAAATTTAAACATAAAATTTTGAAAATACGAGTATTATTCAATGATAAAATCAGAATTCGTTCATTCCGAAATTTGTTAGAATAAAAAAAAAAAAATTATAGAACACAATTTGATCCATGTTTACCCTGAATATCGTCAATTTAATCTTTAATTAGTTTCGCCACTAATGATCGAACACACAAATGTCGACCAAATCATAAATCATCTACTAGTTCATTGTGTGTTAAGCGGAGATGGTACTTATTAATTTGGACCCAAATTAAGGAAGTACGCATGCATCGAGTTTTTGGTGACCATATAAATTTAGATTTGTCTCTTTGTTCCTCAAAAACCATTATGGTGTTTACGCATTGGAATCATATTATCTGGGATGAATTAGTATTAAAACATAAAATTAAGCTATAACAGTATCATTCTCGGCATGCACTTGGCTCATGTACATAATTACTTGTGTGATCAAATTAATTAAAATTAGAATTAAGCATAATCATTCCATGTATATAATCACTGCTGCAGATGTTACTACTGTCTGTTGTTTCTTTTGCGCAAACCAGTGAACTACAATGGACCACATAAAATTAGTGGCGTGGGTTTAGTACTAAAACATAACAAAACCGGGCTTTATTACTTTACCATGTTTTGCTATTTATCATTTTTCAGTTAAAAAAAGTATGGCTTGATATTTAAGAATGGAATATAAATATTTATGGAGAAACAAGAATGTGGTCCGAGTAATTAGCTGAAAAGAAGAATGTGGTCCGAGTAAAGATGATAGTTCCAGGGGACCATATAGATTGGATGGAACATGTTCAGAGCAGTATGATACACATTTTGTCACAAAAGCTTAGCTTGTTTGCTTACAATGACATAGTCTCTAACCTTGTTATGTGCTAACAAGATCATCAAAAAACCTTTGTGCCACTATTGGTATTAGAGATGCACAAATATTCCTTCGGATCGGATTTTTTTTCACGAAATTTATTTTCTTTTTTACAAATCTTTATTCTCTATCTGATAACTCCAAATCTTGATCGGGTCCTTCCTCGCCAACTCCTGTCTCGGAAGTAGTGTAGCTGCTGTGGGGTGTCTGCAAAACAACACCGGAGGGGGGGGTTTGGCCCCGAGGTGCCTCCGGCGTGAGAATAAGAGTTGGCTCTGGAAGATAATAATCAAGTAGAGTACCACAAAGTAATAAGAGTGTGTGGGTGTGTAATAGTGTCTAACCCCTAAACCCTCTTTACTAGGGGTATTTATAGCCCTAGGCCTAGGGTTTAGGGGTAGGTTACCTTTACCCCCGACCGTTGGATCTGGGGGACAAACCGCTGAATATTCGGGATGTAGGACACGTGGGCTAGTCTGGGGTGATCGTTGACTGGAGTGTGGCCATGTTGTTGCAGAAATGATTTGGCACGTGCCTTCCCTTGTCTTTTAGTGTTGGTCAGCACCATATGTCGGAATGTCAGCTGAGGTGGGGTGCCACGTGTGTCGAGTGTCACCCATCTGGGGCCCCCTAGTCTGGGGTGGAGACCACGCCACGTGGTAGTGGCCCCGGGCCCGGGGTCCACTACTCTGGGCTGGGCCGCTCTTATTCTCATGAGATGATTTGCTCATTGTTTTGGGCTCCTTGTTGGGCCTTGGCTGTTTATAGCCTATCATTTGCCCCCCACTCCCTAATGCGGATTTTCCGGATGGGGGAGTAGTAAGGGGTGTTTCTGCCTTGGAGAGTGGACTTTCTGGATACTCCGGGGTGCTAGACATATGTCCTCGGGGCTGGACGTTTCGTGGTTCTATTAGTGCGTCTTCTTTGGGGGGTGGGCTTTCGCCTCGGCTGCCCCCAGTTCCGGGGTGTGCACTGAAGTACGTGCGCCCGGGGTTAGTGGTTAGTATTTGAAGGCCTTGATACTTTGACTGTCCTTGGTTGCCCCCAGGCCCGGGGTCGGGACTGAAGTGTACATCCCGGGGCGTTGGGTTTGCGTATATACAAAAATGCACGTCTATTAAGGAATGTATGTAGTATTCTGAGTGCATTTTTGGATTTCGTTTTTGTTTCCTTTCTTGCTTTTCTTCTTTTTTTTTTTTTTTTTGAAAAATAACAGCTGTCATCCACTATCCCCGGGCTTTGGAGATAGTGGGCCGGTCTTTTTGGGCCGCCACGTGTCTTGGGCGGTTTGGATTCTGATTTGGCCTATAAATAGCGGCTCCCTCCCCTCATTTTGTCTTTTACGAGTTTTTGATTTGCTGTTGTGATTCTGCTACTCTGAAGACCTGCACTCCGGGCTATAAGCGTGATCTGATCCAAGTTCATTGTCGCACCCAGACCTCCGGACTTCACTGTAAGTTTTCTTGCTCCGGTCTTTGTATTCCTTTTTGTCTAAGTTTATTTTACATTCTTGGCCCGGACTGAGTAGAGATACTAATTGTAGGCTTTATCTTTTTGTTGGGTAGCCCGGGGTAGTCCCTTTGTATGGTTAGGAAAGTAACTGCTAGACGAGTTTTAATTCCTCTTTCCGACCCAAGTACTTCTTCAAGTAGTGTTAACTCTCCGGATAGTAGTCTAGAATTGATAGACCTAGATTGGGGTGTAATGGGTAAGAAGAAGAGCCGTCTTCCCGTACTAACGAGTATTGCGACCAAGGACATGGGACCGGGGTACAGTCTGAGTGAGCCGGACGGTAGCTGGGGCCACTCTAAGTATTATTTTGTGAAGAGGGACCCGGGGATTCCTCAAGCTTACTTCTTCAGGGATCTCAGTGCGGAGTTTGGGGAGAGTCCGGATGTGGCAGAGATGACCCGATACAATAGGGCTTTTCTTGACTCTAAGTTCGGGGCTAAGCCAGGGTCCGGAATGGATGTTGGTCCCTTTAGGGCGGAGTATTTGGAGACTCCGGTTGAGTGGGACACTATATTCCGGGCTACTTTCCACATAGATAGTGACGTGGAGTGGAGATGGCCGGAGCCCGGGGAAAAGATTTACCACAGGCCCGATGGCGGTTGGGTCGGGGTATGGTTGGAGCACTTGAGGTCGGGATATGGGCCCAGGTGTCATCAGTTTGTTAAGTCCTTGTGCCTGTTCGAGTATGGGGTCCCCATTACCCAATTGACTCCGAACGCGGTCAAGTGGATTTCGTACTTTCTGGGGTGTTGTGAGGCCGCCGGAGTGTTACCTACTTTCAAGCTTTTCCACCATCTTTTCCAGATGGTCCGGTCCAACAATGTTCCTTTGTTTGAGTTTAGATTCCGGGCTAAAGCCTGTGGCTATCCTTCTTCGGATTCGAAGCCACTAGTTATGCTTCCGTCTTTGAAAGGCTGGAACGGAGAGTTCGTCTTTCTCCGGGGTGTTGATATCCGGTTCATGCCCACCTTCAAGGAGAATCCTTTGGCTATGCACTTCGAGGTGTTCGATCTCCAGGATGCGGCGTTGGACCGGGTACATACCTTCTGCCGAGGTCTTGGGAGGCTGGTGACTCGGGAGGATCTCATGAGTCATGCCTACCTTTACCGGATAGGATGTAAGTCCGGGCTATATTTTCATTGTACTCATATCTGTTGTTTTGGTTTTACGCCGGGCTAATGTAAAAATCTCCTTTGTTGTTTTTTTTTTTTTTTTTTATTTCCAGGTCTTCCAGGTTATAACCCGGAGTTTGAAAGAGTTGCTGAGATGAACAAATCCAACAGGGCTTTGGCAGCGGCTCTTCGGAGCATTGGACATGTTCGTGATAATACTAAGGCCCCCGGGGAAGCTGGTGACTCCCAAGCCGAGGAGGGGAGAACGGGGGGTTCGGGGCCAGTGATCCCCAAAGCTGTGGTGGACGAATCCGGACTGGTTCCGAGGAAGAGGCCCAGGGTTTCTTCTGTTCAAGCTGAGAAGTTTGGGACCATGCTCTCGGACTGCGAGCTTGTGCAGGAGAGCTCTGCTGGTGGTAGCCCGAAGAAGGCTAACTTCCGTCCTCACGAGGCCGCCCCCGTGTCTCCGGAAGAAAGAAACTTCATCGGTTTTCTGGCGGATCTTCCCAGCAAGACGGAGTGGGAGGATATGGGTAAAACTTCGGCCACTTCGCTCTTGCAGGAAATGATGGGGGTTTACGGTCAGGTATGCATCTCCCCGAATTTCCCCCACTTGTTTTTCTTGTTAGGCTTCTAATTGTGTTTATATTGACAGCTCGGGGTCCGGATGGCCGGGGCTGCAGCTTCTGCATGCCGAGAGATCAAGGAGGGCCAGGCTGCGTTGGCTGGGGCATCTGGGAAAGATCAAGAGATTTCCGGCCTGAAGCTGCAAGTCACCGAGCTGGAGGAGCGCATGGAATCCCGGGTTGAGAAGCTCAAGGCCGGGGCTAAGCAAGTTGCTGATGAGAGGGATGCGTACCGGGCTAAGGCCAAGGAGTGCAAAGAAGAAGTGAAGAAGCTCCGGGATGAACTGAAAGCCAAGAAGTCCGAAGAGGATATCATTGCTAAGTTCCGGGCTTCGGATGCTTACGACGATGATCTTTCCTTGGTCGCAGCCCGGAAAATCAGCCGCTGCTGGGTTGTTGCCGAGAAGATGTGCAAGAGCGATCCTGGGTCTGCCACTTGGGAAAACTTCATTAAAGAGTACATGGAGGCCGAGGATGCTCTTGCCCGGGGTGAAGGGGAACCGACTCCTTACGCTGCTCCCAGCTCCTCTCGTCCTCCTCCGGCTTAACCTCGTTTGGGTGGCTGCGTCCAGTGCCCGGGCTGTGCCCTTGTAATTTCTTTCATTTTGTTGATGTAATCTTGGTTTTATAACTTTAAATTCTGTTGTCGTGTGTAACTTTCAACTGTCAGGTGTTTCGGGCTGTCGGTCAGCCCGGCCTGTCTTCTGCTTTTATATTTATTTTGTTCTGCAAGTTTTGCCTTATTCTTTTGTTGTTGATTTGTTTGTAGTTTTTATTGCCCCCCACTCCTTAATTCGGGTATTCCGGATTGGGGAGTCGTTTGGCTTACTTGGAAAGGATGAAAACTTTTCCAAGTAGGAAATCGGGTGCCTATGGCTTCCCGGGCCGAAGCATTGCTAAGGTCCCGGGCTTTGGCCTACTCGGAAAGGATGAAAACTTTTCCAAGTAGGAAATCGGGTGCCTATGGCTTCCCGGGCCGAAGCATTGCTACGGTCCCGGGCTTTGGCCTACTTGGAAAGGATGAAAACTTTTCCAAGTAGGAATTTTGATGCCTATGGCTTCCCGGGCCGAAGCATTGCTAAGGTCCCGGGCTTTGGCCTACTTGGAAAGGATGAAAACTTTTCCAAGTAGGAATTTTGATGCCTATGGCTTCCCGGGCCGAAGCATTGCTAAGGTCCCGGGCTTTGGCCTACTCGGAAAGGATGAAAACTTTTCCAAGTAGGAATTTTGATGCCTATGGCTTCCCGGGCCGAAGCATTGCTAAGGTCCCGGGCTTTGGCCTACTCGGAAAGGATGAAAACTTTTCCAAGTAGGAAATCGGGTGCCTATGGCTTCCCGGGCCGAAGCATTGCTACGGTCCCGGGCTTTGGCCTACTTGGAAAGGATGAAAACTTTTCCAAGTAGGAATTTTGATGCCTATGGCTTCCCGGGCCGAAGCATTGCTAAGGTCCCGGGCTTTGGCCTACTTGGAAAGGATGAAAACTTTTCCAAGTAGGAATTTTGATGCCTATGGCTTCCCGGGCCGAAGCATTGCTAAGGTCCCGGGCTTTGGCCTACTCGGAAAGGATGAAAACTTTTCCAAGTAGGAATTTTGATGCCTATGGCTTCCCGGGCCGAAGCATTGCTAAGGTCCCGGGCTTTGGCCTACTCGGAAAGGATGAAAACTTTTCCAAGTAGGAAATCGGGTGCCTATGGCTTCCCGGGCCGAAGCATTCCTACGGTCCCGGGCTTTGGCCTACTTGGAAAGGATGAAAACTTTTCCAAGTAGGAATTTTGATGATAATTATAAAATTGAAGTGCCAAGTAGGAAATAGAGTTCTTTTTCATTGATAACAGAATGATTACATGATTTCCAAGTACAATTCCCAAAAAACGCCCGTGTATGAGCTGAAACTATTTCCCTTTACTGGTAGTACTTTCTTAGTCTGAGGCCATGCCAGGTGTTTGGGACTTCGGAGTTGTCCATGTGACTGAGCTTGTAGGTTCCGGGGCGGAGTACCTCTTTAACTCTGTAGGGACCTTCCCACTTAGGCATAAGTTTTCCTGTGTTAGTGGGGTCTGAAGCCTCGGCATCCCGGAGTACTAGATCCCCGATTTGGAAGTTTTTGACTCTTGACTTTTTTCCGAAGTATTCTCTTGTTTTCTCTTTATACTTCTCCATTCTTTGTACTGCTTTGTCCCGGACCTCATCCACTAGCTCTAGATTGACTCGTAGCCCTTCTTCATTTGCAATTTCATCAAAGTTGATTACCCTGTGGGAAGGAGAACCCACTTCGACTGGCAACATTGCTTCGGTTCCGTATGCTAGCTTGAACGGAGTTTCCCCTGTCCCGGATCGTGGACTAGTTCTGTATGCCCATAACACATGTGGCAGCTCTTCGGGCCACTTGTTCTTGCTTTCCTTCAGCCTCTTCTCAATTCCCCTTAGCAGAATTCTGTTTGTCACTTCCACTTGCCCGTTGCCCTGGGGATAGGCTACTGAAGATTTCTTGTGTTTGATTCCCCTTTCCTTCAAATAGTTTTCAAAATCTGAGCCGATGAACTGGGGACCATTATCTGAAACCAGGACCCTGGGCAGGCCAAACCGCATTAATATGTTGTCCATGAATTTGATGCAGTCTTGTTGGTTTATGGTCCGCATCGCCTTTGCTTCGGCCCATTTAGTCATGTAGTCAATGGCTACCAGGAGGTACCTCAGATCACCCTTGGCCCGGGGGAAAGGCCCTACTATATCGATGCCCCATACAGCAAATGGGATAGGGGATAAGACTGAAGATGGTAACACCGGGCTTTGTCTTGGTACATTGCTGAACAGTTGGCAATTTCTGCACTTCTTGACGAATTCTACTGCATCTGAGTGGATTGTTGGCCAGTAGTAACCTTGCTTTATGATTTTGTATGCGAGGGACTTTGCGGACATATGATCCCCACAAATCCCTTCGTGTACCTCTTGTAAACAGTAAATGGCTTCCTCCGGGCCTACACACTTCAGTGTCGGAGATGAGAAGGTTCGGCGATAGAGTTGGTCTTCTTCTATGAAGTATTTCGAAGCCTTGTTTTTCAATCTTCTGGCTTCATTCTTGTCTTCGGGCAACTCTCCTTTCTCCAAGTAGAGGATGAAAGGGGTCATCCAGTTCGGGGTTCCCTCTATCTCCGTTACCTCTTTCTGATCGATGGCCGGGGTTTCAAGTTCTTCAAAGTAGACCGAACTGTCTAGTTCGGCTGAGTTCTGAACCAGCTTGGATAATTCATCAGCTTCGGAGTTTTCTTCCCTGTTGATTTGGCTGATTTGATACTCCGGAATGGTGGCTAGGTAACTTTTGACAAGGGCTTGGTATTGGGCTAGTTTTTGATCCTTAGATAGGTATTCCCCTTTGGTTTGCCGCACCACGATTTGGGAGTCACTATAGATATTCAGGCTGTTGATTCTCAAAGTTCGTGCTAACCTTAGCCCGGCTAGAAGAGCTTCATATTCGGCTTGGTTGTTCGTTGCTGGGAATTTGAATGTTATGGCTTGTTTGATTTGGAAGCCTTCCGGGCTTTTCATGATTATTCCTGCCCCGGACCTGTCGGCTGTTGAGGATCCATCCACATGGAGAGTCCATGACCCCGGGGCTTGGTCCTGATTTACCAAATGTCCAGCTACTGTCGTAGCTTGCTTTGGTTCCGGGAAGGAGCATTCTACTATGAAATCTGCCAGAGCCTGTGCCTTGATGGCTGTCCGTGGCACAAACGTCAAGTGGAATTGGCTTAACTCAATCGCCCAATTTATTAATCTTCCGGATGCATCTGGCTTGTGGATTATTCGCCTTAACGGCTGGTCTGTTATCACTTTGATTTCTCTGCCTTGGAAGTAGTGTCTGAGTTTCCTTGAGGCCGTGACTAAGGCGAAGGCAAATTTATCTAGATTGGGGTATCTGGTTTCTGCATCTTTTAGAACTTGGCTGATGTAGTACACCGGCCGTTGGTTTCCCTCGACTTCCCGGATCAAGGCCGCGGCCACGGTCAGGGGCCCGGCGGAGAGGTATAGATGTAGGGGTTCCCCGGGCTCCGGCTTTGTTAGAAGCGGTTGTGATGAGAGATATTGCTTGATAGTTTCAAGAGCTTGCTGGCAGTCCGGGCTCCAGGTAATTTCTTTTTTGTTGCTCGCCCCCCTGAGCAAAGTGAAGAATGGTAAGCACTTTTCTGCCAAATTGGGTATGAATCTTCTTAAGGCTGCCAATGATCCGGCTAGCTTCTGAATGTCTTTCTGAGTCCGGGGTGATTGCATATCCAAGATGGCTTTTATCTTCTCCGGATTAGCCTCAATCCCTCTCCGGCTGATCATGAAGCCTAGGAACTTTCCTGCTGCTACCCCAAAGGTGCACTTCTCCGGATTCAACTTCATCTCATTTTTTCTAAGATTTTCAAAACATTCCCGCAGGTCGGGGACATGCTCCTTGACCGTTTCAGACTTGGCAATGATATCATCGACATAGGATTCCAAATTCCGGCCGATTTGATCCTTGAAGACCTCCACCATGGCTCTTTGGTATGTAGCTCCAGCATTCCGGAGTCCAAAGGGCATGAACTTATAAGCATAGACGGCTCTGTGAGTGATAAATGCGGTTTTGGCTATGTCTGCCGGGTTCATCTTGATTTGGTTATATCCGGAGAAGGCGTCCATGAAGCTAAGCATCACATGTCCGGAGGTGGCATCGATGAGCTGGTCTATACTTGGCAGCGGATATGGATCTTTGGGGCAGGCTTCGTTTAGGTCCGTGTAATCAACACACATCCTCCATTTCCCACTAGGTTTTTTGACTAGAACTACATTGGCTAGCCACTCCGGGTATTTGACCTCGCAGATGATATCTGCCTTGAGCAGTTTGTCCACTTCCTCGTCTATGGCTTTCTACCTCTCTGGGGCGAAGTTCCTCCTTTTCTGTTTCACAGGCTTCCTCCGGGGATCAACATCCAGGCTATGCATGGCGAGGGACTCCCGGAGCCCGGGCATATCAGATGGGCTCCAAGCAAAAACATCAGCATATTCCCGGAGTAGATGGATTAATTCTTCTCTGAAGGCGGTTTCTAGACCAGCTCCGATCTTAATTTTTCTTTCTGAGTTTCCCGGTATGAGTTCGATTGTTTCGGTTTCTACTGCAGGTTCTACCTTAGCTTGGTCTTGAAGTAAGGACGATTTTTGCACTCGGGCCTGGGAGTTGGAGATCTGGTATTCCCGGGCCTCAGCCACATTTGGTCCCTGGGACATGGCTCCGGAGACTTCAATGTTTTGTACCTCTTTTCCGGGGTTCTTGTGAGTTGAAACTCTGTGCTTCTTTCTGCTTAGATTCTTGTGGTAAGAGGAAGCTTTCCTCTTGTTCTCCGGGTCGGCCTCCGCCATGACTAAGGCTTGGCCATAGCACCGGTTGGCTGTTTCTGTATCGCCCCTAACTTCTCCGACCCCGGAGGGTGTGGGAAACTTGAACTTGAGATGTGGGGTTGAGGTTACGGCTCGGAGCTTGGTCAGGGCTGGGCGCCCCAGGATTACATTGTAAGAGGAAGGGCTATTGATCACATAGAATTTGACCATATGAACTATCTGTTTTGGGGCGGTGCCAAATTGGACGGGCAAGTAAAGGGTTCCTTGAATCGGAACCAAGTTGTGGCCGAAGCCATATAGCGGGTCTTCCCGGCACTCATTCATCCTGATGCTTCCAAGTTGCATCCTGTCCATGGTATGTTTGAATAGTATGTTGACGGAGGATCCGTTGTCAACAAGAATTCTTTTTACCTCATTTTCGGCGATGTCCAGGGTTACGACTAGGGCTTCATTGTGGTTAGGATCTACTCCCTCAAAGTCGGCGTTACTGAAAGATATGACTTGCTCTGGGGCCGAGCTTATCATCATTACTTCATCTCCGGAGTCCGGGCTTCCCGGAGGGGAATTGGATCCTCCCAATACAACGTGCACCACATTCTTGGTCTTCTGGGCCCCAGGTCCCTCGCCCCTTTCCGCGGTTCTCCGAGCTAGATATTGGCCCATATTTCCTTTCTTCACTTGGTCTTCGATGAAGAACTTAAGGGAGACACAGCTTTCCGTCTCGTGGCCATGGGTTGCATGGTAATCGCAATGTTTGTCACGGGGCCTATTCTCTGGGGCCGAAACCAAGGGTTTGGGAGGATAAAAGAAGGGCTTGCTCCGGACTTCTTTTAATATATCGGCGCGTGGCCGGTTCAAAGGTGTCCATTCTGGCTCCGGCCTTGGTTCGGCCCTCCCCGGTCTCGGGGGTCTGGCTTCGGACTTGGCCCCGGAGGAATGGCCTTTGTCCGGGACCGTCAGTTGATGAATCGGGATATAGTTGTACTGTTTGTTGGGCTTAAACTTCTTATCCGAGTTGTGATCATTTCTATAGCGATCATCTTTACCTCTTCCCGAGGAGGTGCCCTGCCGGGTCATTCTCATTGCTTGTAGGACATCAGTTTCTTTGATGAACTTGGCGGCCATAGAGTAGGCTGCAGCTAGACTTTGGGGCTCTTTGTTTACCAATTCAATAACATAGCGCTCACTATGCTCCGGGTCTAGGTTCTTCCGGAATATGCTCAAGGCTTCTCTTTCGTCTAGGTTCGTGACTTGGTTTATGGCTTCTTGGAACCGTTTCATAAATGCGGCAAGCGTCTCGTTGTCATGTTGCCTTATTGTTTCAAGGTGGCACATGTGATATTTCGGGGGTTTGTTGGCTCGGAATCTCCGGAGAAAGGCTTCCCGGAACTCCTTCCAGCTGTGTATGCTCCGGGAAGGGATCCGGCTGAACCATCTCTGAGCTGCTCCCTTTAGGGTGGAAGCGAAGAACCTACACTTGGTTAGGTCATTGTAGAAGTATATCTGGGCTATTTGTTCAAAGTAGTTGAGGTGTTCTTCTGGGTCCTCCAGCCCATTAAAGGAGTCAAAGTTGTAGTGCTTGAGGTTCTTTTGCCGGGGTATGGCTTCAAGGGAATGGCTGAAAGGGGTGAGTGTGTCCTGGATCTCGAACCCGGAGTCACTGTTCACTTTCCTCTGTAGCTCATGGATCATTTGCACCAGGTGGTTTGGATTTTCTTCATCATCTGAGATAATCTCCGGACTTACCTCCCTCCGGGTTCTTTTGGATTTGGATTTCCTCATTCTTTCTTCTTCCTCTTGGAGCCTCTTCTGGATTCTGAGCTCCAACTTAGCCTGTTCCTCCTGCCTTATTCTTTCCCGGAGCATTTCTAGTCTCTTGATTTTATCGGCTTCATCATTTTTGTCCCTACTCCGAACCTCCTGGTCCTTTCTGTTTCCCTTGCCCCGGTTTCCAAGGCGGTCAAAGACTGAGGCCCGGGAATGATGGGAGTTGGCTGATTCCCCGGAATTTTCCGCTTGCACAGGTTCAGGTTCCGGGAAGGGACGGTTTCTATAATTTCGGATTGCCTGGGCTAGCTCCTCGGGTGTCAGGTTTTCCATTTGCGCGGAGTCCAGGGGCACATCTGTATACTTGTACCGGTTCACCTCGACGGTTACCCGAGCGTCGTTTGGCCCAATTCCGAGCCTCTCTTGGATTGGGATCTGGACAGGTGGGACTTGCTCCGGGATAGTTATTAGGGGTTCGTCTCTAGTTGCGCTGGGTGCTTGGCGCTGGGCAGAGGTGGTTCTTCGGGGCATGGTTCGCGGTTTTAGGTAGTTCGGGTTGCTTCAGTTTGGCTGTTGGTTCGGGGTTCTGGAGTTCGGAGGTTCGCCCCCTCCTTCTAGCGCCAATGATAACTCCAAATCTTGATCGGGTCCTTCCTCGCCAACTCCTGTCTCGGAAGTAGTGTAGCTGCTGTGGGGTGTCTGCAAAACAACACCGGAGGGGGGGTTTGGCCCCGAGGTGCCTCCGGCGTGAGAATAAGAGTTGGCTCTGGAAGATAATAATCAAGTAGAGTACCACAAAGTAATAAGAGTGTGTGGGTGTGTAATAGTGTCTAACCCCTAAACCCTCTTTACTAGGGGTATTTATAGCCCTAGGCCTAGGGTTTAGGGGTAGGTTACCTTCACCCCCGACCGTTGGATCTGGGGGACAAACCGCTGAATATTCGGGATGTAGGACACGTGGGCTAGTCTGGGGTGATCGTTGACTGGAGTGTGGCCATGTTGTTGCAGAAATGATTTGGCACGTGCCTTCCCTTGTCTTTTAGTGTTGGTCAGCGCCATATGTCGGAATGTCAGCTGAGGTGGGGTGCCACGTGTGTCGAGTGTCACCCATCTGGGGCCCCCTAGTCTGGGGTGGAGACCACGCCACGTGGTAGTGGCCCCGGGCCCGGGGTCCACTACTCTGGGCTGGGCCGCTCTTATTCTCATGAGATGATTTGCTCATTGTTTTGAGCTCCTTGTTGGGCCTTGGCTGTTTATAGCCTATCACTATCTCTGTTCTCCAACTTTTGCATAGCAAGCTCCATTTCTATCCCTCAAAAAAAAAAAAAAAAAGTGCTCCGATCCATTTCTATTCTTCAAATACAGCTTGTATTCCAGAGTCATCTCATTTGAATAGTTCACAAGTTGTTTATGAATTTGTCAAAGAAATGTTGTACTTTTCTATTTTCACCTGCGTGTTATTTTTGTTAATTTGTGACTAGATAAAGTGTATTACGTAGCATTTTAGACTTAACAAGAAAATTATATGGCGTGCCCAATTTAATTATTAGTAGTCGGTGAAATACCATTTATAAATTTCTGTATCTGTCATTGGCTATTCTAATTTATAAATTTTATTTAATATATTAAATAATTTATATATATATATATATATATATATTCATTAGCGTTAATTCTAACAACAAAATAAAGATTCCCATAAATTTATTAATTAGCGTTCATAAATTTCGGGTGAACGAGATAACTTAAGTAGTAAGAATTAATTTCTTATGGTCTAGGATTCAATTTTCGTTCATTTCGAAATTTTTGAGAACAAATACCTATTTGTAAAATATATAGATCTACTTATTTAAAAAAAAACATATTCCTACAATAACAATACTTCATTTGTAAAATGATCATATGCCTGATCCTGATATCAAAAACACACAAAAAAATATACAAGAATTAACTCATATGCCTGATATCAAAAAAACAAAAACACAAAAAAAGTCATATCGCCTACACATCTGTTAGCATACAAATACATCATACATACGGACATGGAGTTTCTAAAGCACACTATAGAGAAGTTCTCTATTAGAGCACCTTAAATCTTGTATTTTATTATTATTTTTGATAATCCAACCGTACGGATGAAAAGTTTATGTCAAAATAACATTGTATACAAATTTTTATTATATTTGAAATAGCGGAGCATCACTTTTATAATAATACTATTTTCTATATATATTCAACGACACAGATTTATCATAATCTTATTGCTATATATTTATAATTCCAAATAATCAAATTACACGACAATTTGTACATTCACATATTTTTGTATAAATTTAACATCCGTACGGTTGGATTATTCAAATAATAACTAATTTATTTCAAATAATAACTAATTTATCATAATTTAAACCGCACTAATAGAGAACTTTTCTATTGTGTACTTTAGATACTCTTTTCCCCATACATATTTAGCAAAAATAAAAATAAAAATACATCATGCATAATATAAAAGCCCATCTTGGAAAGGGGAGCCCTTAAACTTTATGGGCTTTAGACTATCCTCATTAATTTCAACCATGGGCCTCAAAAACCAAGCTTAACAAAAGCCCAAAACATACACTCTTCCCTGCTATTGCAGTACTCAACAGAACAACAACAAATTGAAATCAGCTGAGGACTCAAAATGAGTTTCGGAGCCCTAAGATCCATAATCCGACCCGTATCAAGAACCCTATTTTCATCCCCAATCAAATCAGCCTTCTCTCCGGCAACATTTCATCCGGCGATATCTCCACTTCCGGCAATCAAATGTCCATGGTTTCCGGCATCAAGTTCATTAATTCACAGTCTAACTGATACACGATTTCCGAAGCGAAGGCCCGTTGATAATCCCCGTAAAAAAAGATCCAGCTTGAGACCCTCAGGTTTAACCCATTTCTATATCGTTGTATATATTGTTAAATTTCGAATATCGTTGGCACCAAAAAATTTTATTCATTTATCGAGATTATTAACGTGGTTAAAAATACAATTTACCTACTTATATTACAACGGAAAAAATTATGTACTCGACGAGGCTATTCGTTAATTGAATATTCATTTATCGAGGTTTCACTGTTTAAATGTGTGTGTATAAAGTGTGTTTGTATGTGCATTTCTGCTAAACTGCTACTGATTATAGTTTTTGAATAGCAAATGTGGATTTAGGGTTTTGTGTTGTATTGAACTGATGTTTTGAATTGTTTTCGTATTTAAGTGAAAGATCTTATTTTTTTTGCGAATGTATGATAGTTTCTTCTATGAATTGAACTTTAGTTTTGTATTTGGTGTATGATGGCTTAAAGAAATATTTTGGTTGAAATGCTACTTGTTGCGTGTTGTAGGGCCATATGCTTGGGTTAAGTATACACCCGTTGCTCAACCAAGTGCTACTCCGAATCAGGGAAGTTCCAATCAGAAAAATGTCAAGAGGAGGAATGAGAAGAAGCGGATAAAACAGAGGCACAGCTTTATAATGGTTCGTGAGTTTTCATAAGCCTATTACATTTACATTGGTATTCTGTTTTGCTGTTTTCTTTTGATTGGTTTGCATAATTCGGAATTTGTTTAGTTATTACATTTCCACATACATAAGGGATATGAATGTGATGGTCCGTCTATTTAGACAAGAGGAAGTATTTTTCAGGATTGTTAGTAATGCTTTGATTCTGTTATTTTGAATATCTAAAGGGTGCATGAGCAATAATGACCATTCATATCTTTAGCTTTGTATACATATGTTGTGCTCTATCTATTCTATCAACTCATTGAACCGAAATCCTGTCAAAATGTTGACTTTAAACAAAAAATCATATTTTTTTTTTTTGCTAGTTTTTATTAATCTATAAGTGAAAAAACTTGGATTTGTGTCATAATTCAGTAGTCATTAAAGAAGACATACCTTTTAAGTTGCAAGTTCTTTCCATTAGGCATGTTTTACATTTACCTCTAGGCAGAGAATTATGTACATGTTCGATAATGAACATTTCCATCTTAAGAATTAAAATACACCTTAATTGAGACATAATACAGAATTGACAAAGTTTAGTAGTTTATCTGTTTGATATCACAAAGTTACTGGGAGCTTGGTCAATATACCGTCTACTGTTTACTGAACTTCCCACGTCATTTTCACTTACAAAGATCTATGATTTTGCGTCATGACATCACAGCATACTGCAAGGTTGATGATTCATGCAAATTACGTAACTGAATATATAACAGGCTATTATATGTTTACACCATGTTATTTCACTTGTATTGTCTTTTTCAACAAATGCATATTTCAGTGATGTGTTCGTGTGAGTGTTGGTGTACGTAACCAATGCACAGATTTGAATATTTAGAGTTCTACAGAATAGTAAACTTTAAAGTGTTGATGTGTTCTTAGACTTGTAAAGCAATATCTGAGTCAGACTAGATGCCTATAAATGTGGAAATGGCGTTCTTGAAATGTGTTTCTGACAAACAAAGTCTTAGTAACAAGTCTTCCATATTAGATGCTTGAAATTGTATTAGCTTTGTTGCTAACAAGTTTAGTGGGAGAGACCTGTTGGAAGTATAGACATACAGTATATACCTTCGAGGTTGTATTTAGTTTTCGAGTACTAAGTGAAGAATGACACAATAAGATATCAAAAGCAGACTTGAAAGGATAATGATTCATTTTATTGATTTGTTTAACAAACTAACGAATTAGTTAAAAGTAATTGCCTATTTACTGCTTGCCTCAACTTTGAGTATGAGAATAATATGCAGATTTTTTTGTTTGTGATTTCTCGTGCTCTACACTTCCTCTGACTTCAGTCTGTTGTTAAAAAAAGAATTTAATAATCTTTTTTTCCTTCTTGTTCGTTCTATTTGGGGCATACAAATGCTTCTTCTCTAGTCTGATGTTGCTATGACTATGATTGCAGTCTGAGAAAAGGAAACGTAAAGTGCTAATGCAAGAAGCAAAAAGGAAGAAGATTATTAAAAGAGTTGAGCGCAAGATGTCTGCTGTTGCAAGGGACAGAGCATGGGCTATAAGACTAGCAGAACTACAGCGGCTTGAGGAAGAGAAGAAGGCAGCTGCTACTGCCTAATGTTCTTATGTCCAATTTAAGCCCCAAATAATGTAGTATCTGAAACCATTTCTTTTCTTGAATTTAGGATTTTATAACACTATTTCTTTTGCAAATGCTCATGCATTTTTTGTTGCTCTTGGAGTACGCCAACTTCTAGATATTACTTGTACTGTTTGTTTCTCAAGCACACTCTGCTTAACCTACCTTGGGCAAAGTCACCCTCCATTACGGTGAATTGTGAATCCACAAAATATGGTATTCTGTTATGCCTGCCTTCTAGGTGCGTGTGAATATGGTCTTCATGCTTGTCAATGTGAATGTGAAATTACATGTGACTGGCTCCTGGTCTGAGCTGCAGGCAGGCAATATGAGATTTTAAGATTTAGGATGTACATATAAACTTTTTAATCGTTTGATGTTCTGGTTCTATTGAATTTGATCAAATCACCTCTTATTATGCCTGGTTAAAGAGAGTTGCTCTTTAATCCTTTCGATTGATCTGTTTGGTTAAACTTGGTGTCCGAGGGTAGTGGCAGTGGGATGAATTCAGAAGCATCATTTGATCCTCGTATCCATCCACAAAGTGAAAATAAAACAAAATCAATTTTACTCTTTAAAACAATTAATTAAAATGCTCCATCCAAATAGTAGTCTTTATATATTAAAATCTTAAGGTTCAGCGCCTCTGGCATTTTGAAATTGAGGGTGTCGGGTCGATGCTTCACTGCTTCTTTATCTAAAGTTCAATTCTTAATAGGGTTAAATTGTCCACTTGTGTTCTATTTATTTTCATAGGACAAAGAAAGTATAGGAATTGCCCCCCCCCCCAAAAAATAAAGATCCTCCTGCTACAGCATCAACCAGGGAACCATATATACTTACAAACTGTGTAATCTAAATTTAATTTTGAACAAGTCCGTTAGAGCATCTCCAATGCTAGCTCCCCCTTGGTTAAAGGATGATGTACCATTTAATTTTACGTGTTCAGTTTTTTTCATCTCCAACCATCTCTTCCCTTGGCAAAAAATTTAGATAATTTGTTTCAGGTTGACCATATATAGCCAATATCTAATTTTTTTTACAAAAGTTCTAAAATTTAACACATCATCGTGACATTATCATTTATTTGTTTTTTCAACATATAGCCAATCATTTTACATAATACCACTAGAGTATGTTAGCTTACAGGTTCGACAAATTTTACATAATCACTATTTTACATAATCAATATACATAATCCCAAATGGATGCTCTTAGGGATTACTTGCCTGTCACTAAAATTCCATATTGAAACAGGTACATCCTAGGCACTGCAGTAGGGTAAATCTTCAAGCAGTGAAAAAGAATAGTTTTGATAAATTAATATGGCAAAGGTAAATAACTCTAGAACCTTCAAAATTAGCTTTACTTCAAGTTCAGTTTGCACAGGCCACAACTTCTTCATGCGTAATATTATAGAATGTACTCAATTTAGTTATAGCAAGTGCTTCACCAAAGAGTGATGCTCTTGTAGACTTTTGTATAGAAACTTCCACATAATCACCAACTTTTGGATTTCGCTTCCCGTTATTATCAACCCAATCCGGGATTGGCATCTTTGGGAATATTACTCTGTGTCCCCTATCACTTTTCCCGATAAGCTCTGTGTCGGAAGCTCTCTTATTGGGACCTTCAACCAGCACAAGTTGCACAGTACCAATTTGAGAGTCAAAACACTTGCCTGTACTCTCACGGAATGTATCAATGAGTTCTGTCAACCTCCTTTGCTTTACATCATTAGGGACATCATCCTCATAGTTCCTGTGAGCATGAGTTTTCTCTCTCATGCTATATGCGAACATATATGCCATATCATAACTAACAGCCTTAACAAGGCTTAGCGTGTCTCTGTGTTCCTCCTCTGTTTCACCGCAAAAGCCTGCAAAAAGATTTGAGCCTTTAAGCCACAGTAGAAAAAGTTTACAAGGAAACAATAAAAGAAAGTTCTCTGCCACACAAATACAAAGGGGAAGGTATGAATCCATAGTTTAAGATGATAGGATTTCATTGCTTTCGAGCTGTGTACATATTTTAAGTGAAGCTTATGCTACATCACATATCCTTCAGCATACGGAAAAACATACAAAATTGACACTCACCTGTTATGAAATCACTGCTCAGACCAACATCAGGAATAATACTGCGAATCTTCTGAACAAGATCCAAGTATGCTTCTCGCGTGTATCCCCGACGCATTCTCTCAAGTACTGTACTGCTTCCAGTTTGTGCAGGCAGATGTATGTTTTTACAGATATTATATCTATCTCGCATAACATGAAGTAATTCATCTGGAAAATCTTTAGGATGAGGGGATGTGTATCTGAACCGCATCTCTGGATATTCTGTTGAAAGTCTATCCAGAAGATCAGCAAAGCGCAAGCCCATTTTCTTCACCTTTGATATTGTGGAAAAACCTTCACTTAATTTCCAATTGGTTCCTGGTTCAGCATCTTCTACTACAGATGCGTCATTGTAGCTATTCACATTCTGGCCAAGAATTGTCACCTCTTTCACTCCTTCTTTCCAAAGCTCTCCCACCTCTTTCACAATTGATTCTACAGGACGAGACCTCTCTCTGCCTCTCGTGAAGGGAACAATGCAGAAAGAACACATATTATTGCAACCTCTCATCACAGAGACAAAAGCAGTTACTGAGTTCTTCGAGATACGGACAGGAGTAATATCAGCATAAGTTTCTTCAAGAGAAAGAAGTGTATTAATCCCTTTCTGACCATAATCCACCTCTTCCAAAAGTCGTGGCAAATCACGATATGCATCAGGTCCACATACCACATCCACCATCTTCTCTGCATCTAATATCTTTTCTTTTAACCTTTCAGCCATACATCCCAAAACAACTACTTTTGGAGGACGTAACGACTCTGATCTCCCAGTAGCAACATTGCTCTTCCAGTGCCTCTTTAGAAACCAAAAATAATTAAGTCTCTGCCACACCTTTTGTTCAGCATTGTCCCGGATAGCACAAGTATTGATAAAGATTATCTCTGCGCTCTCTGGGGCCTCCACAATCTCATTATAGCCAGCATTCTTCATGACAGACAATACAATCTCCATATCATTGACATTCATTTGACAACCATATGTTTCATGATATATCCGACCTTGAGGAAGCACTTCCGGAGCTGGCACAGGCCTAGAAAGAGGGAAAGAAATCAATATTAGTTAATTCTAGTCTACAGATTTCACAGATTCTTCCTCCAAATTATCAGATGTTATTGTGAACCATGTATTTGCATGAACGTAGTCCTTGTCTTCTCACACATAAAACGACCTTAGACAGCTTAGTTAACATCAGGGTTGTCACGGCATCCATATGGCGTCGTGGCGTGAAAAAGGCATAAAACGTCCACCTCGACTAACGTACATGCAATAAGGCGGGCGCCTCGGACGCCACGGGACGCCACGGGATGCCACAAAAATTTATCAAAAAATAAAAATAAAGACTGACCCATTGGGCTTTACCTGATCCAGTGATCCAACCCACTAAGTTACATACATAAAGGTAATAAAACCGTGATAACATAAAATAATAATCGAAAAGACGCATCCTTTTATTGATGAGTCAGACTCGGATGCGTACGTTATAATAGAGGAAGAAAGTATTCCTATTGCTGATGAAGAAGTTGATGATTGTGGTGATCATCTGTTGCACATGAAAGGGGTAGCCTTAAGGGGTGCAAGTGTTGTTAGAGATGATTTGGTGCTTGATAAATACATCTGACTTCCCACTGCCTAGTTGTTGAATTTGCTAGTTATTGGTTTTACTTTATCGTGCTACTACCCCACCTAGTTAAAAAGTGTCATGCTTCAATTTTTAAGACCTGACTTGTGATTTGTTGTTATTCTAAGTACTTACGTTTACATTTTATAGTGGTTGTGTTATTATTAGTTAGTAATTAGAGTACGAAATTATGATATATATATATATACTTAGAACTCTATCATATATATATGAACGTTTTGGGCGCCATACGGACGTCACAACAGACGCCACGATGCCATATTGTTGTGAAGGTCCTCGGGCGTCGCGACTCGCCGCGGCGCCATAACAACCTTGCTTAACATGTTGTTTAGTTATGAAATTAAGTGTGTCATACTGTCATTAATGCTTTTCTATTTAGCCTATTACATGGGCGAATCGTTAAACAACAAAGGCATAATTAAGATCTTCAACCACAAATTAATCAAAAGAAAAAACTGAAAATTACAAGTTCACAGATTCGACCTACAAATTATAAACATGCACCTATGAACCACAAATTTGAACCAAGAAAACGTATCAAAATCATTATGAAGCCAATCGCTGTAACATATTTCTACAAATACAGCTTACTTCATATTTAGCAAGCGCTTACTGCTTAGGAATGAAGCTGAGCTAATTAATCTCTGTATCGATGAATTTATATAGACAGAGAAAGTAATGTTCCACTAAAAAAACAATTTCAACTTGGCAACTCTTGTAACTAAATACAAATCACCCTACAATTATAAAATCAACAGTTAAGGTACTACAAAACACCTTACAGTAACTACATTTCACCCGTAAATCAATAATACTAATAATAGTACAAATCAACCATTTGGATTACTAATAATGGATAGCAATAATCCTATATATCTAAACACAGATTACTATTTATAACATAAGCCTAACTGCATTGTAAAAGCCAATTATAAGTACATAATTTACATAATTCAATCACAAACATAATCAAATGGTGAATGCAAGAAATACACACACACACACACAGAGAGAGAGAGAGAGAGAGAGAGAGAGAGAGAGAGAGAGAGAGATTACAGAGGAGCAATATGGGGCTCTGTAGAAGCCAAAGCAGCCTGAGAAATGAAGTGATGAAAAGATGGGCCATCATCATTTTTCTTCAATAGACTACTTGGGCTTGCTTGTGATGAATTTCTTGAGAAATGGAGTGAAAAAGGTCTAATCTTGGACGGCCCAGATGAGATTGAAGCACTATAACCAAGACTTCTTGAAGAAGAAACAAGTGTGTTCAAGATTCGACGGTGGAGATTAATACGACGTAGTATTGTAGAGTTATGGGGCTTGTAATTGAATATTGAAGTGATGAGTGCTGATGATGAAGAAGAAGACGCCATTTTTATTTGGATTTTGAGGTTATTGAAGTGGTTTTGTAAATATCATAGTCTTGATAGATAGGGTGCACCACCTAGCTCAACCGGGCTTTTCTTGCAATGTGGGCCGTCGGGTCGGGTCTCTATTCTCCAATTTATATGCTGAGAAAATATTTGGAAAATGAAAATTTCATTATTATCTGCTGAAATAAAATAATTGCATAATTGATAAATGCAGTAATGAAAGATTATGGTTTTATCCCTTACTTATTTTCTGTACAAATGAATGTCTTTGATGCATTTTGATCAATGTTCCTCATCAATTGTAAGTATTCACATGTACAATGTAAAATTGTTAAATAGTAATATTGTTCAATTTTTTAAATTTATATTCTATATATTTAAGTAAAATAGATTTTTTCATTTTACAAGTTCAAAATATTTCAAATTGACATAAGTACGATTATTCTCTATTATTTAAACAGTATATATAAGCTATTTTTTTTGTCTAATAGATACATGATATTTTATTTAAAAAATGTAGAAAAAATACTCCTTGTATTTTTTCATTTATTTTAGTGTGTGAATATTATTTTGTATTACATTAAAATAATAATAAATCAAAAATTTAAATTCAAAAATAAAATATATTTAATGTCTAATAACTACTAAATTAATTAAGGAATATAAATCATTTTTAATTTAAAATAAAATATAAGTGCAAATATAATAGATATATGCAGATCTAAACCTATAACTTTGTTAAAATTTGCATTTTCCAGGATGTAAACAAGGAGAATATAAAGATTTAAATAGAACTGATAATTTCTTACACAACACAATAACACAATAATACAATACAAATTAATACAATACGGGAATGATACGATAATATATGATTTACATATTTTTTCTTTAAATAAAATCTATGCAATTTACTAATGCAATACAAATATGAATACAATTTTAATATAATCATTTTGGTCCTATAACCCATTTTGAGTGCAGCTATAAAATGGAGGTGTACACATGTCACCTACCAAATACTTATTAGTACAAGTATAGCTCTCTACATGTAATTTCAGGACAAAAACGCCTTTAAATGGGTTAAGGGATCGGGAGCAACTAGTACCTATTTTCTTACAAATTACTTTCCTGGCTCTATATTCAGCCATTCAGGTCTTTGGACTCTGTACAATTTAAGAACATATCAAAAGTACATAGTTGAATTTCACCTTTTGAGTACATATGGCTTTCAAGTACGGTACAGAGAGGGAGAGAACAACCGCAAAGTGATATAAGTGGGCAATATAAGGAAATAAAAAAAAAAATTACCAATGAAACATGCAGATCAATCTATAATCATTATTATGGAAACAACCCCATTAAGGGGGGAAAAAAATCAGTGAAGGGTCTAAATTCTATACAGCATAACAAGGTCTAATTCTATACCGCATAAGAGCATCTCCAAGGGTGAAATGTAAAATTGTTAGCTAAAATGATTATCTATATTGAATATGTAAAATTTTAGCTAAGAGGAGGTATATGTACTCCAATGGGATTATCTATAATTATGTAAAATTATACATAAGAGGTTTATGGATTCAACAAATATAGAAGACCAAATATGATTATCTATATTTTTTGCTAAGGGGAAAGAAGGTTGGAGTACTTCAATTTATAGATATTATCTAAAAGGTACCACATAGATGCCACATAGATAATATAGCTAAGGGGTCTCTCCCCTTGGAGATGCTCTAACACGTAGATATCACTAGTTTGTTCCAAAACATGTACTGGTCTGCTTCCAGAAATATATGAGAATGTTATTTTTCCAGAAATATGAGAATGTTATTTTTCAAGGAGATTCCATTCAGACTATCCAGAAAGAAACACATTTTTTTAACTACAACAAAACATTTAAACTAGAACATTGATCAAACTATACAATATACAAAAACAAATTGTCGTTTCTCTTGGTAAATCATACAAACACTATAAGCTAATTTCCTCCCTCGAGATGGTTGTCTGCATTAAGTGACACGGATAAGGAGTACTACCATGATGAAAATGCAAGTCATTGCAAAGATCGCAAGCCATGTGAAGCATGTCGTCTTGAAGCTATGGGAGTATACCTCCATTGCTCGGGTATTGGCATGACCGGTGCTTGCCAAGCTATGCTCAACAGCCTTTTCTGTTGAGTCAAGTATCTGCAGTCAAATTAAATCCAATCAATGAGAAATCTTATAAGTTCAAATCAAGGAGGTAATAAAAAAACGTGGAATGCATAACATTAATTGAGTGAATTGCAATGCGATGATAATGATAAATTGACTACTTTGAAAAGTTTCCATGTTTGATGTTAAAAATCTAAAAAAAACTGCCAACAGCAGTCCGGATCCAGAGAGCGCTCATCAAAGGCTAATGAGCACACACCAACTTTCCTGATTAATATTATTTGGTTTGTTATTTGAATATAACTCATATCTAATCGTCTTTATCGAAACCTCTCGAATCTTTACCTAGGGAATCCATAACTTTTAAGCATAGCGATGAGTTTTAATAATAGAAGAACTTAAGGTATCAAGAACAAATTAAACAAACCCACATGAGATACTACGGTCTTACTTTCTCAGTATTTTTCAGCGATTGGCTCATCATTTGACTACTCTCTTTGAGTTGGCGTGCCAATACAACCATCTCATCTGTCAGGTCTTCCTGAAGCTTCCTATAAAGACAGTTAAAAAAAAACAAAACAAGATTACACACACTATAATGATACTTACTAAAAATAAATCAACTACTAAAAGCTCAATATATAATAAATAAACATTTCAAAAAGGGCATTACTGCACTTTGATGGCCTAAATGAAGATGACAAGTTCGTAAAAATAAATCATCTCCGTCAGTTCGCATCATAATTATATTTACATGTGCAGCTACCAGCTAGGGCATTAGCTTTTAGTTAGTCACGAAGTAGTTAACTAAATCCTTAGACATATTAAACATAAAAAACAACCCCACTTTGTCCCTCTTATCTTTACTTCATGTTATCTTCTTATGCAAGGTAAATCTATATATACCTATGCTTTGCAATATGTGTCTGTGCAGCAGTGTCCAACTTTATAGGCCCGGATTGATCAGTAACAACATTATCATGAGATCTTTCCTTGACACTTGAAGATCTTCTCCTCAGACCTGGAGAATCAAGAATATGCTTTCCATCACTTCTAGGAGAGCTTTCACGGGTAGAAGTCTCTACAATAGGCTCTTGAGCTATTTCCGTATCGGACTGAAATTGCCCAAACAGATAATTATTTGAAACGAACCTGAACTTTTTATTAACAAATTGATAAAGGACATAAAATAAGCCTCAAACATATGCAATCTGAAACATGTGAATAAAGCTTGCACATAGCATATACTACAATTAAATTGAATAAATATTCAGTAATTTGGGGAGTAGATGACTCTAAAGAATGTGACAGGAGAGGTATATTACTGAAATTATCCAATTGGTGCTTGCATTTAACAGTGCTTAAAAAACTCAAACTTGATTCCTCTAAACCAATGCCAGTGATCCCAGTGACAATGCAAAGAGTACATATGATTTGCGTGTCTGTGTATATTTAGAAAGTGATGCTACGATTTAAAAATCAAAATTTGATTAGTTGATTACTAGTCGTAGGAATTCATCATATGACTTGCCCTTAACTAACTTGATGTAGGACAACTTTCATAACAATGATTTATTTAGTAAAAACGATAATAAGATAAGACTTGGGTAGATGAACCGCAAAATACTCGGAAACTCTAATAAAATAACCTAATGGACTAAGTCCCGTAAACAATTGGGCTTTATTATAAATGTACACAAATGTTCTTAATCATATAAGGTGACACACAGATGTTCCACAGATACATGTTACTTGTGTATAAATAAGTACTAGTTATTATCCCATGTCTTGAGCATGATTAACCATCTATGAGGCACCTGGACACAAATAGTTGGTCTGACTAGAAATCAGCTTAACTTGACTACGATTTATTCAAACCAATCGTGAGTATTACCAAAACATTTTAACGAGATACCCCATCAAATCTATGTAAAATGCAACTCTACCAAAAAAACAACGCCATGTGCACACATTCACTGAAGAAATACTTGGCCTAGGCAGTGCACATAACTGAAATTAATTGTAAAAATGCTTATCGAAAACATCGTAAAAATGATTCGAAATTTCAGTTCACCAAAGGTACACAGTACACCATTGCAACTTCTATAAAATAAACATTCATATCCGACTCTGCTTTACATAGATCATATATGTAGCACATATTTGACTACACTGAATATTTTGCAATTTATTTACGAATTAAAGGAGTAGCCAACAATCAAGATGCTTTAAACTTTATGCCTGCTTAAAAATAGTGTCAAAGAACCTCGATATATTATGGGCAACAGGAGTATCCACTCACCACAGGTGTCGCCAATTTGGTAGCAACAGCTTGAATCTTCTCTGAATATTCGTTTACCTTTGCCTTTGATATCCTGCTCGAAGATCACACAAAATTAGACATACAAACATCATATCCCATTTCATAAATACTAAAATTCGTGGGAAGAATTGATAAACTCATCCCATTCAATTGATGTTTATCTCAAATTATCACATTAAAAGCTATTTAAGATGCTGTAACAACAATAGAACAGATTAGTATATTACAAAGGTACCATATAACATTCTAATTGTAATTAAAAGTAGAAACACAAGGCTCTTCAAAACAGTTATGCCATATGCACTGTGATTCGTTCATAAACCATTGCTTAGTCAATGGTCCAGATCTTTAAAGAAACAAACACAATAATTTAGACCTAGACTAAGTTTAACTATTTAAGTATTTTTATTAAAATTTACAACCAAAATCCTTGCTACAGAATGATTTCTTTTTTCCTGATGTGCCCACCTATTCCCGTGGCTACTAAGAGAGAATACAGTTCCATCATTTTAAATGAATTTCTTGTTTCCAAACAGGCCATTATGGATTTAGCACAAATCACCAACTTAATCAATACAAACCCATTAGACAACTAATTCCATATTACAATCTTTACTGGCAAGTGACATTCTTTACTTTATCACAAGTAGAAAAAAAACAGAACAGTATGGGAATTCATTATTACCTCGGCAATCCTTCAGGAGTTTTCTCTTCAGATAATTGCTCCAACAATTCTCTTAAAGTTGCAACATACTGCACGGACCATAATAATATCCACGACGTAAATGCAATTAAAATCTCAAAACTAAAACACCCTTTTACTCTAATCCAAAAAATACAATTGTTACTGCCGAATTCGAAATCATTGAGTGAAGCTGATACCTACATGCACAAGCTTTGCCTGGTTTTCTTGGTGAGGAGCAGCTGCAAGCAATCTACGGAGGTTAACTTCGGCCTTAGACACCATCGTCATTGTTTCCTAAAGTGTTCAGCAATTAAGCAATGAAAATACTTCACTAGGGACTTTCATCGAGCAGTTAAAATACAAGAATCAAATACCTATGTCATCAAAGAAATAGAATTGCATGAATTACAGTTCATATACTTTAACTACGGAATTGAAAATTCAAATTACCGTAATAAAATTGAAAACCAACCAGAAATTAAACAAAAAAAACACAATCAAATTCCAGAATAAATAAGTTTACCTGGGTCTCGTTAATCGTGTGCAGAAGATTTGAAGGATTATAGGGTATGTATTACGGTCCCAATCAAGGACACTAGATCTCTCGTATAGAACTCCGCACTATGACTATATGATTACAAACTGTAAAAGGGTTTTAATACAGATGTTTCGCCTGAACTTAATTTAAGAAAGATAAGAGCAACTCCAACAGCCTCCTTGTGTTTTCCTTATAAATATTATAAAATATTAGGCTCTTAGTGATTTAGGATATTATAAGGTATGACAACTCCAACAAGCTTCCTTATAACTGATCCTTATATTATTAAATAATAAATAAAAGGAAGGAAGCAAGAACAAAAAAAGAGGGAAACAATTGGAAAGAGGAGGGAAAATAATATTTTATTGATAAAAGTGAAATAAGGGAGCCCTTAAAGATAAGGGATGACATGATGCTCTTAACTTTTTAAGGAAAAATTAAGAGCCTGTTGGAGCACAATTTTAAACATAATCCCTAATAATTTGAGTTAGGAGGTCATATAAGGGATCTCTTGGAGTTGCTCTAAGTATTTATCTTTCGATAATAATATAAATAGGTACCTAATTCTTCAAATAAGGTATTTATGTAACATCCTAATTTCAACATTCACAGGTTAAAAAAACTAAAACTTACTCCCAAAAACTTAGCTAGAATTTTAAACCCGAAAGATACATATTTACACGTTTACAAAAGAAAATAATACCACAAGAAATCCTAGCGAACCCCAAAAGCGCATAATATGATTAGGATTGCAGTTAGAGGCTACCAGTAGTGCTTTAAAATCTTTGAAATTTACACACATAAAAGATATAGCATTTAGACCTTCTAATTTCCTCAAGTATGTCGTAGATAGCAACACTTCAGTTCAACTGCAACACTCTTTAGTGCAACTTCAACACTCTCCGGTACAACTGCAACACGATCTTTTTTTCTTATTTTTTCTAAGCTGATTCCTTTCTTTTCTGCTCACCAAGATCAGAACCTACTTCGTTCTCAACTGTATACCAACATCAGAATTATGAGCGAATGATGCTCAGCAAGAAATTACAAAGAAGAAAATGACATTCCTCAAGAATAAATTTAGAATTTAGCATCAGACACAAGTGATGCTTAACGACAAACTATTAACACAACCACATCAATTTCATTAGGAGGTGTAAGCACAGTAAATTTACGCAAGTTCTGAATATAGGGAAAAAAATTTCTCCATCCGTTAAGTGAGTTATGGGGAATCAGCCCATTCTCCATGTTACGTAGCTAACACCAACTTCGAGCTTGACCTTAAAAACTAGTTACTGCTCTCCTACAGTGACTACTCCAGATTTTTCCTCAACAATTCAGTGCATACAGAATTGCCAGAAATATAACTCCAGGTCATGGTTCATCAACACAAAAGTTAAGCATAAGAGAGAAAATTTGACAATACGGGGAACTATTTATGATAAAATAAAATCCATCAAACAAAAGTTGTTGTTCAACTTGCATAATCATAAGCAATTTAAGACTTAAGAAACAAGAGAATTGACACAAAACTTTAAACACAACTCTCTGAGATTTGCATATATATTATTATAGCCAAAGAGAAAAAATATAACTGGCCTGATATTGAATTTGAAACGATACGACACCCCTTTTTGTGTACCAAGCTAATATGATTCAAACCACTCTCGTCGAACCTCCAATTAGTCTTATATCTTAATCCTCTTCCATCTCGCAAACTCTTTATTGTACTAATTCCAGCTAGTGTTAATCACGAAAGATCAATTGCTCTCACAAACTTAAATAAACCGAAAAACCCTTCTTTTGACAGGTATTTCTCTCGCCAGATTTTCCGGGAAAGAAGATGGGTTAGTTGTTCCTGCAAGTACCCAAAAAGATCTATATCTATATGAACACACGAGTGGTGTATCTCAGATAACTATTTATATGATGACAACAAATATTTTAGGAAACTTAACATTTCTCATATTTTTAATTTGTTTTTAGTGTTAAATCCCCTTCCTAATGTACACCTTTATTTTTTTTCTTTTTTGCCAAGAAAGAAATGATTTCATGAATGATTCAAATCATTTAACATTAAGCGTCACAAGACGACCTGGAGTGTTGTTTGCACTCATCAATAACCCTGCCAAAGTATGACAGACTAGTATAGGAGCACCTAACTAACATAGGAGCACCTGATAGCTTAAATATCATAATTATATTATAAAAACTAAAATCTTTAATAATTGTATATAACTATAAGTAATAATATGTGGGTATCACAATTTAATACTTAAAAGGTTATATAAATAATAAATAATTACTGATTACTGCATAAAACAACTTTTTACTACATTTAACAACCCTCATACTAATCGATATCCCATTTTCAGAAATTTATGGACTCTAACTGGGTTTGTTATTTTTTTCAAATAATTATTACGTAAATATGATATAATTGAGATATCCTCCATTTGTAAGATGAAGTATGAGTTGTTATTAGTGGGTTATTTTGCTTTTGTTTATGATGAATTACAAAGAAAAAAAAGTCACTGCTTATTCTATTTTCCCTGCTTTCTCATTACAAGAAAATGTCTTTATTATATACATACAGTACTACATAGATTGCAACACATTGATTCATGCTTGGCAACTGGCATTTGGCAATTGGCATGCAAAAGAAAACACACCGATTTATCATATTTTTGCCCCAGAAATTACAACTGTTCCCATTGCTACATGACAGTTGTAACTAGCACATAGTCATGTAGCAATAATGTACGCTCAGCCAAACAAGCACATAGTCATGTAAAAGAAAACATACCGATTTATTTCCGGATACAAATTTTATATTTTCAATTTTTTTTATATAAATATTTAATGTATGTTTGAGTTTAAATAAGTTGCAAAAATAAGTTGAAAAGTTAGGAATCTCTAACTTTGTCTTAAAATAAGTTGACTTATTCTGAAAAAAAGTTCCTCCAAACACCCCCTATATCTCATTTTAAGCTTTGGAAATGTGAACAATGGGATGCATACATTATTGCTAACTAGCAGTAAACAAATAATGAACACCTAAGAGCAACTCCAAGAGATTCCTTATATGACTTCCTAACCCAAATTATAAGGGATTATGTTTAAAATTGTGCTCCAACAAGCTCTTAACTTTTCCTTAAAAAGTTAAGAACATCATGTCATCCCTTATCTTTAAGGGCTCCCTTATTTCACTTTTATCAATAAAATATTATTTTCCCTCCTCTTTCCAATTGTTTCCCTCTTTTTTTGTTCTTGCTTCCTTCCTTTTATTTATTATTTAATAATATAAGGATCAATTATAAGGAAGCTTGCTGGAGTTGTCATACCTTATAATATCCTAAATCACTAAGAGCCTAATATTTTATAATATTTATAAGGAAAACACAAGGAGCCTGTTGGAGTTGCTCTAACAAGCTAAAACCATGAACAAATTAATGTTAATCCTCGTTCTTCTTTTTTGACATCTACTGTCAGTCCTTCACCCTTGCCAGTTTCAGTGTGTTTAAAACATTCTCGTACACTATAAATGTCAATGAAGCCGCAGGGACATTTTTCAGTAAATTGGCTGTGATACCCTTGTAGAAACCTCGAAAACCTTCAAACCTGCATGTTGGACAGGACAAGTAACTTGGTTACTTATAACACGAAACACCTAGAGCTCATGAATGATAAATTAATTTACCGGTTATAACTTGGTTATACATGACAGAGAGGAGACTTGTAAAGTAGCTTTCCTTTGACATGTGACTTACTAGAACAAATATATACCTTGCAGTTTCTTTTATAACATGCCAGCTATCGGCATATCTCGGAACACCATCTATGTTTGGTCGTTGCTACATTATGAGAATGACACAAAATCAGCGGATGAGAAGAATAAACAAGTTGACTACTTTAACTTAAGAAGAACATATAAAACTATAATTAGTAAGAGAAAAAGAACATTTCCACACCTGCAATCGGGAACGCATGACCTAAAATTATGAACATATAACACAATTTTAGCAGACTAGCCACAAATCTAACTGAAATTAGCAGAGCAGAAGGTAGTTATTCATACGAAACCTGTGATGGGTATGTCACAAGAACGGCCGCTAATTTGGAGGAAGCTCCTAGTGCTGCATAGTCAACAGAACTCTGCAGTAAATGTCACTTAACGTTAGCTAGTTACCCATAAATGCAATAAGTTCAGGGTTCGGATAGTGCACACACAATCCCACCTTTTGGTGACATTATCCTTTAATCTACTGATAAAAATCACAACTATACCTTACATAAATAATATATGAATAATACTCATAATTTCATATTCTAGTGAAAAGAATCTATCTTTCTTTAAGTATCTAACTATCTAAGTAATCCAAAACTTCGAAACAGAGGGTTGACTTACCAACAGATCGCCATCTTCCGACCTGTAGTTGACAAAAGCTTTACGAAGCTCCTCGTAAGCCGTAAACTGAATAGCACCATGAGTAACCTGCTGAAAAGCAACATAATCCGTAATGCTGTGCGACGTAAAATTTACATGGCATATTTTAACACAGTTCGGCTTTTATTCTAAAGAAGCTATCAAGTAGAACAGAAAATTGCTGTCAACAATTAGAAAAAACATAAGGGGGTAAATAAACACCAAAAAGTTGAGATAACTTTAATTAATAGCAGAGAGGGCCTTTTGTGAGCTTGTTAGAAGGTGTACCACTCAATGACCTTGACCAATACAACACATTACAACAGACAACATGAGACAATAGAAAATCGAAGGGCTAACAAATCTAACCAGAAAAAGACCAGGAACAAGCCCTTTGTAAAGGGCCCTCCACCCTTCTTCTTTTAATATAGTTCTTATAGCACCTGAAAGTTAAAAGAAAGAAGCTTAAACAGAAATATTAGAAAAAGAGGAAAGAGATTGTTGTGTAAAAATGCTAAATTTTACTTGTAAGTTGTAACTAACAATCAGAAACAAAGAAAGATGAGTTTAAACTGATTTCTACATTCTATCGAGAATCTAAGTTTTATGTAGCAGTGTGGATGCCTTAATGCAAGTATCTGAGCACATATTATTAACGTCTCGCAAAACAAAAAGAATACCCAATATAAATAAGAGGCAGCACAGACCATGAAAGCCAGAATATGGTTGAGTATGCTGCTGAGGAGTCTGAAGTTGCAATCTTGTTTTCACAAGCCAAATTGGATTGGTGCATAAACAGACCTGCAAAACCACCAAGGTGTTACTGCAATGCAACATTTTTTTTTAATGCAGCCAAACCATTTATTTCCTTACTAACCAATGCTCCTGCTTCTGCAGCTGAAGCAAGATGAAGGCTCGGAGTAAGCTCCTCCCTGCTACCTAAGTACCTTTGTTTGGCTTTACTATAGCTAAAACAGAACAAGAAATGAAATATGTAAATTAAAGAAAGATAATCCTCCACTTAAAAGCAACAATATTACAAACATATGACTTCACAGATAAGGCAAATATACACAATAAAAGTGTTCTAAAAATCGAAAATCAGTTAGGGTCCCGCAAAAAGATAACTCGGATTAATAGAAGATTAAAATTAGATGCATTAGAATATTATCTATAATATATGTTATTTCTATAAATATAATAACTACCAAATAAATATTTTGTAACATGACAAACTTCAAATGCCAAATGAAATGCCAACTACTCAGTTTAAGGTCAAAAGCTTCATAATACATATTAGAATCTGATTTATTTATATTTTGGCCAAGTTAAAATCAATATTTTTTTTGTCCAAATTTTTTTTAAAAAATAAAATTAGCACTTCAATTAATATTTTTAAAAAATCTGATTTATATTTCTAAGGCTTTTCTGTAAAATCATGTTTTTACCCAAAGTCTCCGCATTTTTACCGATTTTTCAGATATCCGATTTTGATCCAATTTCTTCGAACTGATTTGGAAAGAGGAAAAACCCGGAGTACTCGCCCGAGTAATTCTCCACACAATCCAAATTTTAGAAGAATGAATGTCATCCGAGTAATTCTCCACACAATCCAAATTTTAGAAGAATGAATGTCATTGAACAGTAAATCTTATCCTGTATTATAAATTCCACAATAGAAATAATAATAAAAAAATCTAAATTCTAAATCTATGCAGAAAAATGATAGTTTTTACACAAATAAATAAAAAACTGAAGTTACAACTTCAATCTGATGTGCTGATTGAGTGATTGTATTTTAGTGAACTCCGAACCCATATTAAATCTTCACTGAATTAAACAAAAGGTGTTATTGTCACCCATGTGTGTGCATCATTCCCGTTGCTAGTTCCTCATAAAACTATAACATAAGTTCTATTATTAACAGTGAGCTTCTCAAAAGATTTTAAGGAGATTCCAATAACTATTCTACTGGAGACCATATATGTTCTCCAAAGTCTCCAATAAAATAGTGGTCTGCATATATATGTGTGTGTGTGTGTGTGCACATATTGCAGAGCAGGGCACACCCAAAAATGTTTAAGCAAATGAAATTTCAAAACAGTTATATACTCAACACGGCATAAAATTTTCTCTTTGATGAGCATGCATCATGTACAACTATGAGTAGGAACTTACAAAAAGAAATACAAACCCCATGAAACAGTTGAACCAAGGACTGCAGGATAAAACCCTGCATAAAGACCTCTAAAACCCTGGGAGAAAGAGGAAAAACAGAAAATTCAATCATTTGTAGAAAAACAAACCACAGCTTATGTTGTACCGCCTAAAAATGGTTATTTAAACATAACATGAAATAATGCCTTGACGTATATACAACTTCAAATACCAACAACATATCACAACACACATTACAAAGTACAAATATAAGCCTACTCGCGCAAATGTTGACACTGTATACAGCTACGAAGGAGATACATAACTACGCTATGGAAATCCAAGTGAAAAATGCACACAAATACGAAAATAGCTAACGTTGTTGTTACCAAAACAATTCCAGCCAGAAGTAAATTGACAGGTTTGATCTATTCAAATTAGTATATAAGTTTTTTTGTTACAAGATTTGGGAAAATGATATTATGAAACAAGCATACTTGCTTATAGAACTTAATGAATGATAATTGACAAATCCTAGATGTCTTTACAGTATTATAAGTACATAAGAAAACTATACTACTCAGTAACAACTACAGAAGTATAATGTTAAATAGATAAATAAAACATAAGATGATAACAAATTGGGTACTTGCTTACATTTCATCTGATTTATTAAAAAATAATAATAATAAGCAGACTGTAACTATACCAAAAAAATAAGCTGGACAACTAGCAAAAAATGTATACATATGACTTGGACATTATTCAAGACACGGTCAGGCCCGGCTCAATGTATCAAGATGCCCTGTGCCAAATGTAAAAATTGGGCCCTTTGTTCTCAGAGGAAATTTTTTTTATTATTAATAACATGAGTGTGCTAGGTGCATAGAAAATATGCACAAAAAAATTTACATAATGAGTTGGATTCCACTAATTAATATTTTTATTAATTGATATTAATGTGAATGCAGAGGGCTCATTGAACTATAACCAATCACATTGAGACACCTACCATTTTGTGAAAATTTTTATGAAACTTTATGTAACTCTAGCATTTTTCTAATAACATATTCAGGGGGCCTATTGTATGCATAGAGTATTTTAGAGTGGAATTTGTAGAGCAGCATCGGGTTATAAAACATTGTTTTTTACCCAACATTGTTTATAAAACATTGCTTTTTATGCAACTTTCGTGAAGTACTGACAGTAAAGCAAAATAAAGAAATAAAAATAACACAAAAGTAACTCAGAAATAATATTTTATAGCATATGCAGTGTCATCTTCTTCAAAATAGGCAACTGCAGTTTCATCTTCTTCGGAATAGCCGGAAATTACAGGTTCATAGCCGGAAAAAATGGGGCCTAAATAAATTGGGGGCCCCTAAATATTTGGGGCCCTGTGCTGAGGGGCTGTTTGCACCGGCTAATCACCGGCCTTGGACACGGTCATCCCTAGCGCTCTTTGATTGGAAGAAGTGAAACAGGGTGAGTAACTGAGTATAGAATAAAACATTTTTATATTATCTAGGTAAATATTTATAATTTTCAATCATTCCTTTGTTTCAATACCAATTTAATCTGAACTGCTGAATTTGACTAATCTGAAAACGAATGCCCATTTCTCCTTCCTACTCATACTCTTTACAATCTTTATCGCAGAAAATAGCTTAAAAATGTAATTAACTGTGAGGGACGAGAGACGGAGACAGTAGGTTGATTTGATATATAATAAAAACATGTGACTTATAAAAGTTGAATTAGGCTGAAAAGAAATGCCTAGATATATGAAGATGCTAAAAACGTAATGAGAGAGAGAGAGAGACACCTCGGTGCGAGCAATATTGAAAAGAGCGTGAGGAGTATGCTTGTAGGTTGGAAGACTAGATATTCGTCCATCGTTAACTGGGGGACACAACAAAAATATACATATTAATGAGAGAGAGAGAGAGAGAGAGAGAGAGAGAGAGAGAGAGAGAGAGAGAGAGAGAGAGAGAGAGAGAGAGATTAAATTTAAATTTCTAGGATACTAGGATGCCTTATGAAGTGGTCATATAATATAAGTAGACACTTGTAAGGAAATATATTCCATATATAAAAAAATTTCCGAAGTTAATAAAAGACAAGTCAAACGAGTCCAGACATTGATTCACATATTTAGGAGACAGAAGACTTGGACATGCTAAAATATGTACAACAGTGAAGCATTAGTGTAGCTTAATCAAATTCAGGGTATAAAGCTAAATACCTAGCCATTATAAAGTAGTGTAACTGAGTAAATTTCAGACTGACTGGGAATAACATGAGGAAATATCTTATGAAAAACTGCCTTTTAATATATTATATGACGAAGTTTGTGCAATAGCATATATGCACTCAAAAACTATAAAACTTATTGATTGATCAAGTCGCTTGATTTCATCACAAGTTTATACATGGATAGCCATCATTCTCTTTATGCATAGAAACCCCTAAGAAGCAGAAACAACAGTCACAAGGTCAGGTTTTGTTCAGTTATAAGTTGTCAGAATTTGAAGTCACGGATCCAGCAGAGAATCTTGACCCTGGACCTCAGTTCACCGAGATTGGATATATTGCACACCTTTAATCATCAAAAATTATGTGCCTAAACTCAAAAGAAAAATCATGATTTCACTCAATTCAAAGCCGAATAATAAGCACTATTGCCAACTAACACTCAAAACTGCTCTTCTGCCATCACTGCCTCAGTATCAGTTGCTCTGTCATCACAACCATCTCTTTGCATAAGAAACCATACGATTTAGTGTTTTTATCACGACTGATTAGTGAGCACATTGATCTTTTGTGACTTAGAACCGAAATGTGTATAATCAATGTTCCACCTCATGATATGGTTGAAAATATTCGAGATTAAAATACACATACTTAACATGAAGAGATAAAAAAAAAGATCAGTCAAGCTGTATGATGAGTACGTTAATTAGGGAGCACATTGATATTAAATGAAGAAGATTGTAAGCTATGTGTGATAAGTGATAAGTTTGTCGCTTTTAGTCCTAATGTGGTTAGAGAATGATCAATCAGCATCACTATCATTACATTCTTCAACTCGACAAACATATTTTCCCTCTAACAATAAACAAACTATGCAACATGTATAGCGATGAATATGTCATCCGCAAGTGTAATTCATCTCATCACATCTATAATGCAGTGAAATTTAAATCAGAAACATCAATGATCAAACTTTTGAACACCAAAACTTAATCAAATTCCACATGTCTTCAGAAATAATTGGTATCATAAGTACAATCAACAAGTTTTAACAGGTAAATAAAATCAAACACAGAGAACACAAACACACACACACACAGAGAGGGGGGATAGGAGAGCGAGAGAGGGAGAGAGAGAGAGAGAGAGAGAGAGAGAGAGAGAGAGAGAGAGAGAGAGAGAGAGAGAGGGGGGGGGAGAGAGAGAGAGAGAGAGAGGGACGGAGGGAGAGAGAGAACCTTGGAAGCGAGTACGAACGACGTCAAGGGGATGGGAGAAAGAAACAGTAACCATACCGGCGGCTGAGCCGGCGATGGCATTCTCCCACTGCCAATCCACCGACTGTGACGCCGTCATAAATTACCTATTGTATGTACTCTACTGTATTGGCCTCGTGTATACTAGACTAATTAATCAATCGCCTGCTTGCTTTCTCAAATTCCAGTAAGTTCAATTACAAAACTTCTTGTTGTTGTGCGTGGTTATATCATTATCATATTCCCAACTTGTTTTTCAAGCAAGCTTTGTTGGGAATTTTCACCACAATAATGCCCAACCTTCCACAATTAACATAGTTGTTTCCTTTGTTTCTCATTTCTTTAAACAAAAATTTCTTTTTCTTTTTTAATGTTCATATTTATTTTTCTATAAAAAAAATGAAAATATAATCACAGAGTCGGTCACTTTCAGAAATTACGTTTGGCTGAAGTTATGAAAATTTTGATTTTTACGTTACCGTATTTGGTCAATAAACGTGTTGTTTAGGACACGCTAACCTGCCTGGATTCATACCAGGATCGGCCGACCAGCCCCATGATCAACATCGGCATGTAAATCATGCTAATCGTGCGGTAAGACCCAGTGGTGAGCTTCCCTGCGATACGCAAGATACACCGCGCCTTGTCTTGGTCAAAGTTTCCACTATCACTCCAACACGGCTACACGTAGGGGGCGGGTGAGGTTCGAACCCGTGACCCTTTGGATCAACGTTACCGTATTTTACTATATCAGCTGTAAGAATAATTGATCCTCTACTAAACAAAGGTTTTCTGGTTGCTCAATTTTAAAGACAGTAATCATCCATTGATTTTCACTTATGAATATTTTCTTCTTTTTTTTTTTTTTTTTTACGGAGTATGCCAGAAAAAAAAAATTAAAACTTGGATGCATGTTCTTTCAAAACTAATAGGTGTTCCGATGTGTTTGGAACTTTGGACTGAGAGCTTGCAAGAAAACTCTGAAATTTTTAAACGTTTAATAGGGCGATGAGGGAGGAATCACCAGCAAAACCCTCTTCAACCCCTTCAAAACCATTCAGCTCCTTCAAATTTACCTGAAATTTCCAACCTTCCCACCCCAAACTTACCGAAGCCCAACTCAAAAAATTGCCCTCTAATCCCACAGAACAAAAGTAGTAGTTCTAAAAAATAAACAAGAAGCTAGCAGACACAAATGTTGTATCAACAAATTCGGTTGATTTTTAAACAGGCCAGTACAATAGAATCGGATGTATCATTCCATAGTTTGTACCAAGGATCGGTCAGGCAGCAAAACAGACGAATAACACAGCTCACTGCAATAGCCATTAGCCATGTGGAATTTCGAAACTTTATTGTAAACATGTAGGCAAGGCTGGAAAGCTAAAGCTGAGGCAACTTTTGACCTCTTTCATCGGTTACAACTCATCATTTAATTTATAATGTTCTCTAAGATTCTAAAGAAAATTGTAATAAGCAAACGTTCCAAGTGCTAACTAGATTTGGAATAGGCACCATGCTCGATGAGTAACCGCCAAGCTCAAAAAAGTATTTCAACCACGAATACTCCACTGCTAACCACTAACATAGCGGAACATGATACACTGTCCACTACAGTCTCTGAAGAAATTATAACCTTGCACTTGACAAGAAGCCTGAACAAAATGTAGGAGCATACAAGGATCAGGCATTAATGACCATCAGTTGCAACAAAACAAAATGAGGGTGTTACATAAAATGATTTATCAACAAAAATGCCTTTCAAGTGGTTAATCATTCAACTTATACAAACAGCATGATAAAAGGGAATACAGATGAATATACAAGGCAAGTAAATAAGATTTCCAGACTTCCACTGATACTACATACATAAAGAAGCGTCCTCTAAAATATATCTATAAGTGCAGATCAGAAACCTATAAATTATGAATCTCAGTTACTGTTTCAAATTTTTTAGATCCTCTGAAAGGATATGTTTTGCTAACTTATTAAAGTGTAAAAAAGAAGAAGAAAATAACCATATCGGGGGTTACACCATAAAGATTAAAGAATAAAGGCAGAGAAGTTTTTATTAGTTGAAGTAGATAAATGTTCCTAATTCCACCACTGACAACAGAACTACAATTACTGCAATTTCATTTTTACTATATATTTTTTTTACAGAAACACGCTGCATTTTGTAATTAAAAAAATTGCAGTCTCTTAAAGAGCCACAGACTGTTAAGACTTCAACTATTAACCTCACTTTTCAATTAACTATTAGACTTTTAAGAATAAACGGTTTCTTTAATTTTTTTCATTTACAATTTTTATTTGGTGACATGATTTCATCTTCATTCGTTTGTTTTATAAAATTCAAAGCTTGACATTAACAACTCTCACTTGAGAAATCTTCTAGTTACATATTCCCATCAGATGTGCAGAACTTTAACTTTCTACTCTTACTCATCCTGATTTATAGTTAACGATACCTCATCCAGAAAGTCACACTATCGGGGCAGGGTCTCAAGTCGGGTTGAATAAGAACATGCATATGCAACCTGAATAATTAATTCCAAAACATATACACCGGTCTCTCAATTTAAAAACACAAAGCAACTACCTAAAGAAGTGTATCATTATCCTAAAAACCACTTGGTCTGCAATAAAGATCAGAGGTAACCAAGTTGGGCTTTTGTATGCTCGAGCAGGGTGTAGGAGTTCAATATAACAGATCTAACTAAAAAAATATAATCATATCCCTTTGACCTGTACGCCGCAATGCGTAACTGTCATCTTTCCTCTAACAAAGCAAAAACAAATAGAACAGAAACTTACTTTGGCATGAGTTGATGTAACAACTAAGCAAGAAAATTGCAAGAAAAGTAAAATGGTGAGAAAACAGGCATAAAAATGATTCAGTTCACTAATTCGAAATTTAAGTATGATATAACCAAGAGGAGTTGGAGGATTTCTCTAAAAGCTATACATGATAATAAACAAATTGCAGGAAAGGGTAAACAAGTTGAAGCACATACTTACACAGAAAAAGAGAATTTAGAAAGAAGTTAGTTTCGTAATAAATTTAATATATTTAATGTATGGTCCCCAATTGCCATAAAACTTCAAGTACGATTATATTTTGAGATATTCTAAAAAGTAGAATACCAATGATACAAAAAACGTGAAAATCAATTCATAACTAGCTTTGAAATGGAATGGGAGATCGAGTAAAAAAAACTATAGCAATCAATAGATGAAAATGGGCATCCTTTCTCACTTATTGAGTGCAAACTGAGATTTAAAAAAGGGGTGAAACCAGGCTCTCGACATAAGTATCTACCTCACGTTGCCATCCATTCCCTGTATCAAACAATTCCTTGTATAAGTTGTCCTTAAAATGTATAGTTGTACATGTGAGTCCAGTATCATATAACAGATAGGTGGATATGTTGTAAAGTGGACAACAGTGTAGTCTATCCAAATTCATGTGTCTATCAATATCATTATAGATACCTTACTAGTCTTACTGTGGATGAAACAACAATGACGTGTTATTCAATCATATGGAAAAAGTGAATTGTTCATAAATTTTTGCCATTAGTAAACCACCTATAGAAAAAATTCTTAGATACCAAGTCAATCATTGTTTCACAATGGATAGCAGCCAATGCCCCTTTTAAGACACTACTTACGTCTGTTCAAAATATAACACCTAGCAGGTGTCACGAAGTGAGTCACAACTACTGTTCACAGTCAAAGATTATATAAGGACATGGAATACAATGTAATTGGGCTTAGACAATAGAATTTGACTAACATATGGCCCGGTGTACTTTGCACATATATTGCTTTCAGTGTTTCATTTCAAACTATAATTAAAAATATTGTTATTTTGTTGTTCGTTTTTCTACTATGTTTTCTGATCTATCTTCTTCTACAACTCTGTTAAATTACTTCTCAATTTCAGAAAAATCCCAAAAATAGCTTCAAGTCGTTACAACAGGTTACATTTTTGCCCTGCCTTAATGCTAGTATTTTATGCATCGGCATAAAGGGAAAATTTAAGTTAAAGACTGTGCAATTTATGCCTACAGAAAATGCAAGAACTGAGTACATGTCAAATCGGCCGCACCATCAATTTTCCAAATTCCACAGTTCTTCATACATGAAACAAAATCAATAGTCTACACATAAACAATCTCACTACATACTCACTTTAATCTCATACGCATTATCCCCCAAAAAATGATCTAATTCAAATTCATCACAATATCACATCATAAAATATATAACAAAGCAACACATTTCACAAAGTAAGGTCAACCAAATGTACCTCATTCCATCGAAACCTTTGCTCCAACCTCCTTCAACTTCGCAATAATCTTCTCCCCCTCCTCTTTCGTAACCCCTTTCTTCAACAAAGTCGGTGCTTTCTCCACCAATTCTTTCGCCTCCTTCAACCCCAAATTAGTACAAGCTCTAACTTCTTTAATAACCTTAATTTTCACAGAAGCATCAAACCCACTTTCCAATTTCAAATCAAAAGCAGTCTTTTCCGCGACTTTCGCCTCCGTAACTACCCCGCCTTTGGCACCCCCACCCTTCATTCCAACCCCCATTCCAGGCATCATAACACCCATTACAGGCATATCTTGCACATCTAATTTCTGTTTGAGTACATCAACCAAGTCGGAAACTTCGAGAAGTGTGAGCCCTGTAATCTCATCAACAATTGATGATACATTTTCTGATGGGGTGAATTTTGATTCTGTTGAGTACCCACGTGGTGAAAACACAGTTCTTGATGTCAAAGGTGAGTTCTTGAAAATGGGCGATTTAAAGATTGATTTGGGGAAATTAGGGTTAGGGTTTTGTGAAATGGGTTTGATTGAATGCTTTAGGGTTTGGGTAATTAAGCGAGAGTACTTCATGGTTTGGTGATTTTGATTAGAGTTTACAGCTTACAAGTGCATCTGTACAGAGGGGTTTATCATTTTAGGCATTTGGGTTTTTGGACCCGTTTTGAGGTTTCACTGATCCGACCCGACCCATCTGTACAGAGGTTTTGAGATTTTTTCTATTTCAAAAAATGAAAATTTTAAAAATAAGTTATAAAATTATATTTTATATATATTTTAAAATACGTGTCAAACAGTGCTGAAAACATGTAAAATAATTGATGAGACGGAGAGAATTGTATTTTTCTTATAAAAATTTGAGTTATTTTTTGCTTAGTTTCTCTTGTGTTGACATTATGTGAATACTTTTGAGGTGTATTGAATAAATGGATAGTTTTATTCTTATTCTGAAAAAGTTTGAATGGATAATTGTATGTTTAATTTATTACGCTATTTATTTGTAAAAAATAATTGATTTGAACCAAAACAGGTGACAAAATGGTTCATTGGTTAAAATCTTAATATTTTAAATTGTGTTGGTCTACATTTAAATAATGACATTGTTAATAAAATACGCAAACTTTTAAGAGCATTTGCAACGAAATTGATTATAAAAGTTATTTAAAATAATGATGGGCTAAAATTTACTAGGCAAATTAGCCGCGCTTCGCGCGGTTAATAAAATTTCATTTTTAGCTACTGAAAATAGATAAATTAATATAAAAATTAATAGGTATTTTAAAATTTTCGTAAAAAATTGATTTAAAGCAGTTTGTATGAATTATTAGTTGGAATAATACTCCCATTATATATCAATAATTTTGATAATTTTAAAAATATTAAAAACATGAAAAATAGCAATTACAATATTAAATATAACTAAATAACGTTTTTAAAGCCGACACCCCTCTCATAATACACATGCTCAGTAATTATATAAGAATTTATATATTTAGAATACTAATTTATTTTGACACAATATAATGAAACAACATGTGTATAACATTTTGACACAATAAAAAATGACGCAATGTGAACAATATTAAGTCGTTAATTTACAAAAAAATAATCTTAATTTTATACATATAATTAATATTTTATATTAAAATAATTATTATACTCAAATAAAGTTTGTCAATCTTTTATATAAATAATATGAAGTAAATTTAATATATATATATATATATACATATATTTAATTAGTGTAATTAATGATTTTTAAAATGTCATTAGGATGCCATTAAGCTGCTACTTAATGCAAGAAAATAATTTAATAAAAAAATCAAAAAAGTGAGTATTCAAGAAAAATATCTTAAACGCTTCTGGTGCATTTCTGATCTCCTGGCATTATAATATACTAGCTTAAAGCCCGTGCGATGCACGTATTTTTTTATTTTAATATTATATAAATTTTTTCATTTATTTAAATTAACTTTTTAAAAGATAAATTTTGGAGGCTTACATTATTATATCAGATGATTTGATAATAATTATACAGATGTTATCCGTGATATTTCTAGAAATGGAAGGATTTTAGTTAGAAAATATAGAAAAGATGATAGGTTTTAGTTGAAAAAGGTAATGGATTAATTATTGGTAATTATAAAATTATTATTTTTATTAAATAGAATGCATGTGATATGATTAGAAAAAGATAGGATTTAGTTAGAGAAAATTAAAAAGGAAACATGTTATAGGTGAAAAATATAATTGATTAGTTTATAGCAATTATAATTTAATTACCTTATTTACTAAATACAATTGTACGAAATATTTTTGGAAAAGGTTAAATTCATATTGTCCGTGATATATATATCTATTAAAAGAAGGATTTTAGTTAAAAAAAATATAGGAAAGATGATACGTTTTAGTTGAAAAAGGTAATCGGTTAATTATTAATATTAAAATATTATTAGTTTATTTTATTAAATAAAACCTCCCTTGATATAATTGGAAAAAGAGAGATTTTAGTTAGAGAAAATAGAAAGGTAACGTGAAAATTTAAAAAATGACATGATTTATGTGAAAAAGGTAATTGATTAGCTTATATAATTATAATTTAATTATGTCATTTTACTAAATAAAATTGCTCATAGTTTTTAGAAAATGAGAAATTAATGTTGTCCGTGATATTTCTAGAAAAAAAGGGAGTTTAATTAGAAAAAATAGAAAAGATGATACATTTTAGCTGAAAAGGTAATCGGTTAATTATTAGTATTATAATATTATTATTTTATTTTATTAAATAGAAACATCTGTGATATAATTGGAAAAAGAGAGATTTTAGTAAGAGAAAAGAAAAAAGGTACCGTGTTTTGGTTGAAAAAGGTAACCATTCATGATATAATTGGAAAAAGAGAGATGTTAATTAGAGAAAAAAGAAAAGCTAACGTGTTTTGGGTGAAAAAGGTAATTGATTAGTTAATAATAATTATAATATAATTATGTTATTTTATTAAACAAAACTGCTCGTACTATTTTTAAAAAAAGAGATATTTTAGTTAAATAAAATGTGAAAGATATTCTATTTTACTTGAAAAAGAAAATTGTTTAGTTATTGAAAAATATAAAAGGTAATATGTTTAACTTGAAAAAGGAAATTAATTAATAAAGGAGAAATTTTAGTTAGATAAAATATAAAGGGATATTATATTTTATTATAAAAAGAAAATTATTTAGTTTCTGAAAAATAGAAAAGATAATATGTTTAACCTCAAGAATGAAATTTATTAGTTAGTAGAAAAGGTAATATGTCTAACCTGAAAAAGCAAATTGATTAATAAAGGAGAAATTTTAGTTAGATAAAATATAAAAGGATATTGTATTTTAGGAAATTAGTTAGTTAGATAAAATATAAATGGATAAAAAGGAAATTATTTAGTTTTTGAAAAAGAGAAAAGATAATATGTTTAACCTTAAGAAGGAAATTGATTAGTTAGTAGAAAAGGTAACATGTCTAACCTGAAAAAGGAAATTGATTAATAAAGTAGAAATTTTAGTTAGATAAAATATAAAAGGATATTATATTTTAGGAAATTAGTTAGTTCTTGAAAAATAGAAAATATAATCTGTTTAAACTCAAGAAGGAAATTGATTAGTTAGTTTATCTGTAATTATTTATTAGTTAGTAAGATAAAATATAAAGGGATATTATATTTTATCATAAAAAGGAAATTATTTAGTTTTTGAAAAAGAGAAAAGATAATATGTTTAACCTTAATTGATTAGTTAGAAATTGATTAGTTAGTAGAAAAGGTAATATGTCTAACCTGAAAAAGGTAATTGATTAATAAAGTAGAAATTTTAGTTAGATAAAATATAAAAGGATATTATATTTTAGGAAATTAGTTAGTTCTTGAAAAATAAAAAAGATAGGAGTAATATGTTTAAACTCAATAAGGAAATTGATTAGTTAGCTTATCTGTAATTAAGTAAGGGTAAATAAGTAAAATCAACAGTACCTACCGACCGACCGACCGACTAACCAAACTTTTAATGTTTCGGAATTTATATAATAGTATAGATATAGATTGAATCTATATGGTGTTTTGCTCTAACAGAATTTTTCTCCAACATAATTGGGTGTATTGATCAACTTTATATATACATCTTTGTTAGAGCATCTTCAATGGGTGGAAACCCTTATCTAAAAGTACATGTCATAAGTAAAAATTATACATAATTAAAAAATTGCTCAATCCAATGGTACATTTCCTTGGTCTATAATTTTAGCCTACACGATTGTATTGACTATATTTATCGAACTTATAGAGATTTATAGAGACCTGTAGTAAAATAACACATCATTTATTACCATATTAATTATAATATATTTTATTTATAACAACATGAATAATTATAACATACTATTTTTAAAATATAGCTAACTATTATAGCCAATTCCATTGGAGCACATCATCTTACAGGTTCAACAAATTTTACATAATCAGTATTTTACATTATTTTAGCCAACACCATTGGAGATGCTCTAACAATTCTTGAAAGGTTCGGCAAATTTGACCAATGTGAGGAGGTTGATTATAATTTTACTAAGGATTTTATATGATTGAAGTTTCAAAACTTATACATATTATATATAATATGTGCCATGTAGGATAATTTTGCTAACGATTTCTCCTATTGAAGATGCTCTAAGAGTTAATCATTTAGTTGATCAAATTCTAACATCTAGTTTTGTTTTCATGTTCATGTCAATTTATTTAATAAGAAGAGTGAAAAGGAAGAAAAATGAGAACGCATAACATAGGAAGGGGACAGTTATTTAGGGATGAACGTCGGATCACTTTGTTGAACCCGTCTAGATCCCCGAACGGGAAATATATTAGTGTAGATTTATTGAATAATTTTATTAAAAATTGTAAATGTTTTTAGTAGAACTAAACTCAACTTAACATGAACATATAGTACCGAAAATTAACATAAAATCTCGGTTACTACTAGTCATATCAAAATATAGGAAAACTACAATGGATCTACTTTCATTAGAGTCTAGAAAATTTGTTGAGAAAAGACCAAAAATAAGAAACTTTAGACCAGATCATAAATAAAAAACATTAGATCGTGTAAATATGTAATGATATACTTACAAAACACATAAATTTAAAAGTAGCCTTATGAACTGGATAGTGAAGTTCAAGAAGTAAGTTGTGGATCCAACAACACCCAGACACAACATTTGCGACTTTTTTATACTCAAGACTCGGGCTAGATCGAGACAAAGTAGGTTATCGTTTGGGTGACCATGAAATGAAGTTATCAGCAAGAAAAACACAGTAGCCAAAGGTAGAACGACGGGTGTCTGGGTACCCATCCCAGCCCGCTTCAGTGAATGAGACAAGTGTTGCCACATGAGATATACACGGATGCACAACAAAAGTAAGAGTCCTTATACATAGAGCAAAATGTGTTTCAGAGCATTCATGTGCTCTTCTTTGGGATCATGCATGTATAAGCAGACTTGTTGAACAACATACGCTAATCATCAAGGTGTTGGTTCAAATGTCTTTCTTGGCTTCGAAGTTGTTCGTTTTGTAGCAGGAATAACAATTTGTCGAGCACAAGTATACATTGGACATACTCGAGGAAGCTGGGATACTAGGGGCAAACCTAACTATTATTCCGATGGAGCTTGGTTTAAACTTAGCAGAAACAAAAAACGCAACAATCAATGATCCCACAAAATTACCACAAAAACTAGTTAGCAAATCGATTTACCACCAAATTACTCCCTGATAAGGTGGCTCGTCACCTACTTCAGTATTTGAAATCTGCACCTGGTCAAGGATTATTGTTCTCATCAAACAACCCACTTGATGCGAAATGATATTGTGATGCGGACTATGCCCAATAATAAGGCATTCTGTAACTGGTTATTGTATTTTTCTCGGAACATCATTGGTAACATGGAGAGTAAAAGAATTAGTGATAGTTTCACGGTCATCTGCAGAAGTCGAATACCGATCAATGGCTACGACAGCAGGTGAAATCTCATGGTTAAGATATTTGTTGAAAGATTTGCAAGTCCTGTGATAAAATAGTCGCAAATTCTCTTATCATTCAATGGTGGAGGCAAAAGTCTAGGTGCCTATGTGCACCTATGGGTGTCTTGAGTGCATTTGGGTGACTAGGTGTGCTAAGGACCTCTTTAGGATCATTGGGGGTCTGGGTCATCTCTTGGTGTGGTTGGGCTCTCGGGCTCGCTCAACGACTACTGATCGAGCAAACCGGGCATTGGGCGCCTAGGTGCCTATGTGTGCCCATGGGTGCCTTGGATGCATTTGGGTCATAAAGAAACTCTTCTTATTTCGTCAATCACAATAATCAAGGCAACTTTTTCTGTTTCAATAATAATCATAATTAAGGTAATTATCAATTTACTCTAACATCCCCCTCAAATTCAAGATATGCAGGATCGAGAGTTTGCCAAAAAAAAAAACAGAATTGTTCGCTTCAATCAACAAGATCACCCGCTTCAATCAATTTTCCATCACAACGAAATCATCGGCTCCAATCAATTTCTTCATCATAACGGTTCACCCATCAAGTAAAGATTTTTGTTAAAATAGAATCACCCGTTGAAGTCATGATTTTTGTCAAAATGGAATCACCCGTTCAAGTCAAGATTTTTATTAAAGCGGAATCACCCGCTCTAGTCAAGTTTCATTTCAAAAAACGGATCACCCGCTCTAGTCAAGTTTCATCTCAAAAACGGATCACCCGCTTTAGTCAAGTTTCATCTCAAAAAGCTATTTCGGTCATTTTTGCTTTAAATTGTGCCAAAATGGACCATAACCCCAAACTATCTTTCACACCCATAAATTCTTGTAGGTTTTTTTCCCACCCACCCAATAACCTAGGATTTTGATATCATAATAATATATGAATACAAGTAGTCAAGTAGAATTCTATCGAATCAGCTTCTTTTTTTTAGGCTTTTGATACCATGATAATATATGGATACAAGTAGAATTTTATCAAATCAGTTTCTTTTCTGATAATATATAAATACATGTGGGTTCTATCAAATCAACTTCTTTTCTCATTTAATATTAGAGGTATAAACCTCAAGTTTATTACAATATCGCAATTGTTTATATAACCAATTCCTAATCAATTATAACAAAATCTAATACAATAAAAAAATTCTTGTGGTAAGGGCTTATCCTCTGTTGTCCCAGATTCTGAGTTTGACTCTCACGAGAATTATTAGAACAGATATTCACTTGTAAGGCTATAAGCTATTATATTCAAAAAAAAAAAAAATTCTTCTTATTTCGCCAATCACAATAATCATGGCAACTCTCTCTATTTCAGTAAAAATCATACTTAAAGGTAATTATAAATATACTTTAACATCCCGGTTGTACCTGCCAAATTGTTATGTAACAACCAATTGTACTTGCCAAATTGTTGTACCTGCCAAATTGTTATGTAACAACCAAACAGCACTACACATTGCTGTAAATCCGGGGTATCAAGAAAGGAAGAAACACATCGAATTGGATTGTCACACTGTTCGTCAAAGAATAGAAAGAGAAGAGCTCAAGACATTCCACGTGGAGACCGGAAATCAGATTGCAGACAAGTTTACAAAGCCTTGGCCGACCACATTTTACACGCATCTTGGCAAGTTGAGTGTAATAACATTTACAGTCCAACTCGAGGGGGAGTCTTGAAGCAAAGAATATTTGGAGTAATTACAAATATTTCAATTGACTTTAGATTGATTTGCATATATTCTGAGCTGATAATTAGGATTGCAGAAATATATTGAAGCAAATAATTAACTTCCTTCATTCATTGATGGTTACAATATGTATTTATACACATCTAACATGCCTATCTTAACTTACAAATATTCTTAGCTTAGTTTTTGCTTACACATATTCCTTGCTTACTATGACTTAATAGAACATCATATGTACAAGTAACAAGATTCAAGAAAGGTATTTCTACACTCCCCCTCAAGCTTGATGATAGATGTTTAACAAATCAAGATTGTTACACATTTCGTAGAAGCTTGTTCGTTGAAGTGGTTTTGTGAGGATATCTGCTACTTGTTGTTGTGACGGAACATAGTTCATGGAAATTACCTTGGACTCGATTTTTTCACTAATGAAATGGCGATCTATTTCGATATGTTTAGTTCGGTCATGTTGCACTGGATCCTTGGAAATACTTAGGGCAGCTTGATTATCACATAATAGCTTGATCGGATAATCAGTCTTGAGCTTGAGATCTTTCAATAACCGTTGGAGCCAGATTCCTTCACATATACCCTTAGCAAGTTATCGCAATTCAGCTTCTGCACTACTTCGGGACACAACTGATTGCTTCTTGCTGCGCCATGTCACCAAATTTCCCCACACATAGGTGCACATACCTGAAGTTGATTTTCGATCTGGGACAGACCCTGCCCAATCTGCATCTGTGAAAACTTTTATCTCTCAATTACAACTCTTTTTGAACAGTAGCCCAGTTCCAGGAGATGACTTGAGATACCGTAGGATTCTCATGACAGCATCCATATGTATCTCTGATGGATTATTCATGAAACGACTAACCATGCTTACAGAGAACCCAATATCAGGCCGTGTGTGTGCAAGATAAATTAGTTTCCCTACAAGTCGTTGGTATCTTCCTTTATCCACGGCAGCCTCTGTTGTTCTCTCGATGAGTTTGAGATTTGGATCCATCGGAATGTCTGCTGGTTTGCATCCAATCATACCCGTTTCTTTAAGCAAATCGAGAATATATTTTCTTTGTGAAACTGTTATACCATCTTTTGATCGTGCAACTTCCATGCCAAGAAAGTATTTCAAATTTCCAAGGTCTTTGACTTCGAATTCTGATGACAAAAAACATTTCAGCTTGTTTATCTCTTCTGCATCATCACCAGTAATTACGATGTCATCAACGTACACACTAAGAATGGTGTGTTTTCCACCTGATGAGAATTTTGAGAACAGTGTATGATCTGCATGACTTTGTTGATATTGATACCTTTTTAGAACCTGTGTGAACCTTTTGAACCACGCACGTGGAGATTGTTTGAGCCCATATAATGACTTTTTGAGCTTACACACTTTGTTATAAGATGTATCATTACCAAACCCTGGGGGGATTTTCATGTATATTTCTTCTTCGAGGTCACCATTAAGGAATGCATTCTTTACATCAAGTTGGAATATTGGCCAATCAAGGTTAGCTGCAATTGAGAGTAATACTCGAATTGTGTCGAATTTTGCAACTAGTGCAAATGTTTCTTGATAAACAATTCCATATGCTTGTGTGTATCCTTTAGCTACAAGCCTTGCCTTATATCTCTCCACAGATCCATCGGGCTTGTGTTTGACGGTAAATAACCATCTGCACCCTACTGCACGTTTCCCAAGTGGCAGCTCTGTGATTTCCCATGTGTTATTTTCCTCCAAGGCTCGAATTTCCTCGTATGTGGCGGCCTTCCATTCTGGTATCTCTAGGGCCTCATGCACTGAGTTTGGTATTTTTACCTCATCAATCTTGGACAGAAAAGCACGATGACTTGTTGAGAGATTACCATAATAAATAAAATCTTCCATCCGGTATGGCCCACATGATCGAGTTGGCTTTCTCAAAGCAATTGGTAAGTTTAAATCAGTTTGCTCATCAATAGGAATAGAAATATGAGAGTTATTACCTTGCTCAAGATCAGGAACCGAGGCTGAAGGTGATTCTTGGATGTGAGCTTGTGCAACTTTTTGAGGCTCATTGGTTGTGTTTGGAATGTTAGAATTATGAAGAGAGGGAGGATGTTCAGGTTCAGCCATCATACTTACCCAATTCTGAGATTCTTGATATGTATTTTGCCGTTGCTCCCCCTGAAGCTCAGAATTAGAGTAAAAGGGACTGTTTTCCTGGAAGGTGACATCCATAGAGGTGAAGAATCGGCGGTGTGTTGGTGAGTAACATTTGTAGCCTTTTTGAGTTGAAGAATACCCAATGAAGATACACTTTATTGCTTTTGGGTCGAGTTTACTCTGGTCATATGTATGGACAAACACAGAACATCCAAAGACTTTTGGTGGAATGTTGGACAAAAGTCTAGTTTGAGGAAAATAGTTGAGTAAGATTTGACAAGGAGTTTGGAACTTGAGTACCCGAGATGGCATTCGGTTGATGAGGTAGGTTGCTGTGAGTACAGCTTCACCCCAAAAATGCTTAGGGACATTGGATGTGAACATAAGAGAGCGGGCAACTTCTAGTAGGTGGCGGTTTTTTCGCTCGGCAATACCATTCTGTTGAGGTGTTTTTACACATGAACTGGTGTGAATAATGCCATGTGATTTGAAATACTGGCCAAGTTGAGTATTAAAATACTCGCCTGCATTATCACTGTGGACAATTTGGATGGCTGTATTAAATTGATTTTTAATCATGGTGTGAAAGTGTTTGAATAACTAACATGTTTCTGATTTTTCTTTCATCAGAAACACCCAGCTTAATCTCGTATGATCATCAACAAATAATAGGAACCATCGAGCCCCACTAACATTTGCTACCCTTGATGCACCCCAAATATCGCTGTGTATCATGGAAAAAGGACTTGACGTAGTATATGGTCTTGGTGGATAAGAGCTACGTGTGTGTTTCGATAATTGACAAATATCACATTGAATAGATTTTGCATCTTTATTAACAAATAATGACGGAAACATACGTTCAAGATACACAAAGTTAGGATGTCCCAGACGATAGTGATTTATCAGAATTTCACTATCCTTTTGAAGTGGAACAAATTTATTTTTGAGTGTTGAAGAAGAGGCTAGTTTGCATTGTGGAAAGTTTGATTTTAGGATGTAAAGTCCGGCACACAGCTCAGCATTTCCAATCATCATCCCCGAGACCTGGTCCTGAAACAAACATGATTGAGCATTGAAAATGGTTAGGCAATGTAATTCTTTTGAAAGCTTGTGAACCGATAATAAATTGCAGTTGAGTTGTGGGATAAATAAGACAGATTCAAGCTTTAAAGTACTCGAGATGGTGACTGTGCCTATGCCAATAACTGCAGCTCGAGAGCCATCTGCTATGGTGACCGAAAAATCTCTATTGCAAGATGAGAATGTAGTAAATAAATTTCTATTACCAGTCATATGATCAGATGCTCCGGAGTCTACAATCCATGCTGAATTATAGTCAGTGCTAGCATGAAGGGCTTGAGATGTATTACCTCGTTGTGCAATATTTCCCGAGGCTCCAATATTTTCGGACTGATTTGTATGGTGAGCCTGTTGAAAGAGGCTTTGAAGCATGTTTAGCTGTTCTTTATTAAAAGGTGCTGAAGAGGCTGTGTTTCCATGTATTTCTTGATCTCTTGTGTTCCGAGATGACTTCCAGTCGTGAGGCTTTCCATGTAGTTTCCAGCAAGTCTCACGAGAATGACCTGGCCGTCGACAATGATCACAATATGGTCGAGCCTTCCTGGGTCGATTATCTGTTGAGGTTTTGGCAGCAAAAACTTGTGTGTCCTCATACGAGACTAAAGCTGATGTATCCGAGGTAGGTGACATGGAGTTTCCACCCATCATTATCCTCCTTCGACTTTCCTCATGTCTTACAGCCGAGAAGGCTTCTCGGAGAGAAGGTAATGGCTTCGTACTTAGAATTCGACCTCGCACTTCATCTAGTTCTTTATTGAGTCCTGATAGTAACTTAAACACACGTTTAGTCTCCATGATTTTGTTGTAGAGTACGACATCAGCAGAGCAAGTCCATTTATGATTGTCGTAGAGATCAATTTTCTGCCAGAGTCGTGTGAGAGTGCTAAAATATTGAGTGACCGACGACTCACTTTGTCGTAGGTCATGTAGAATACTCTCAGTTTCAAACAGCTCTGAGGTGTTATCTGTGCTGGAAAAAATTTCTTGTGCAGCCTCCCAGATTTCTGCCGCTATAGAGTATAGCAGAAAATTTTCTCCAATCTCCGAAGTCATGGAGTTAATGAGCCATGACATGACCATGTTGTTATCTGCTTTCCATGCCTTGAATATCGGATCTTTACTTTCTGGAGCCTTCGCCACGCCTGTAAGGTAGTCATCTTTGCTCTTGCCGCTGATAAACATGAGCACGGATTGTGACCACTGCAAATAATTATGGCCATTGAGTTTGTGACTTGTAACAAGGTGGGAGATTTGTTCAGAGTGATTTGAGGGGTTGGAGATTTGTTCAGATTTGTTTGAGGGGGTTGGAGTTTCTGTGGCTGTTGTTGTGAGGGCATAGGAATTTCCGAACTTAACCATGATTTTATATGTCTGAGGCTTGAAATTTATAGAAATCTGATAAGGATTTGTAGATTGAAGTGAAGAATCAGAGTTAATTTATGCGGAATTAGGATATGTTTGCAGAAATTTTCAGCAGAATTGCAGAAATTGAGAAAATTGCAGAAATATTTTGAAATCTGCAGAAATTTTTCAGAATTGGAGTTAATCAGGATTCAGGATTGATTTGCTCTGATACAATGCAGAAATATATTGAAGCAAATAATTAACTTCCTTCATTCATTGATGGTTACAATATGTATTTATACACATCTAACATGCCTATCTTAACTTACAAATATTCTTAGCTTAGTTTTTGCTTACACATATTCCTTGCTTACTATGACTTAATTGAACATCATATGTACAAGTAACAAGATTCAAGAAAGGTATTTCTACAAGGATCTTAATTCAATATATCAATTACCTAGAATAGGTGTGCTTGAGTCTGTATAAATGTTCAGTCTTTTGTGACAATGTAAATGTACAAATCCATTATCAATCTTTTACATACCAGTTTTTTACCTATCATTGTACATAATATTTAGTCAATTTACATTGTTTTCATGTTCATGACAATTTTTAAATTTGATTCAAGTCGAATTCTGAATTCTGAATCGTCTCACATGTTTTCAGCCAGAATAATGCTTTAAATTAATGGTATATGTTAGCAGACACAAGTCATAAGTTAAAAACTTTAGAACAATTTGTAGGTATAATCATATGGAATTCAAAGAAGTATAATAAAACAGATTTTGTAAAGATGCTCTTAAATCTTGAAGACTTGCATGATACAGAAACAAGCTGAGATCACAAGGCAAAATAAGAAGGGTGAAAAGGAAGAAAACTAGGAATGCATAGACAGGGGAGAGTTATTTGCCAAATGATGTGGTCTGTCTCAAGTATTGATCTTCCTGCAACTCTTCCTGATCTCTCCCCTCATACCAGTCAATGGGAAAATGTTTCCCATTTTAACCATGGACTTGGCAAATTGTTCAAAGAATTCCTTATTGTTTTCTGCGTATTTTCGTACTAGCTCCAGGGAAGCTTCATTCTTGGTCACAAGAACTTGATCAGAGTTTAACAGGCCCTTTGAAGCTAGCAAGTTCTTAAAGTAGCTGTTGTCAAATTTTGTTGGAGAAACAAAGTCTAGAGAGAAAAGGTTTTGGTCACCACCAGATCTTGGGCATCGTTGTTTCAGTTTTGCGGAGTAATATTGATCCAATGCATAATCTGGCTGCCCATTGCCTGACTGATTGTACAGCCTTTGCCTGAAGCTGACACATCTTGATTTCCCAATTGTGTGACTTCCTATGATCATTACAGAGTATTAAGTTAAGATATTATAACATAAAAGTAGTGAAATAGTCACAAATACTCCAACAGATATCAGCAAAATTTACCAGATAGTGCCACAAGGTCAACTATATCAAGTCCTTGTAGCTTAAATTTGGTTAGTATTGTCTGGAAAGTGTTGTTTGGAGCAGGAATGTTGTTGTTAGAGCCACTCAAACTTGCACCTCTTGAGTCCCTTCTTCCTAAAGGTACCTCCCAGCTAGGTCCCCCAGTCTACATATAAAAATAAGAAATGATCAGCTTATGTTTCCCATATACAGTTAGATTACTATCCACTAGTCATATTAGAGAGGTATGCACATATATGTACATGTACATATCGAACAGTTTATCATAATGTCATAAATAATTTCAATTCTAGCAAAAGAAATTGCATGCACAATGTTTGAGTTTACCAGAACAGTAGAGTCCCTAGCAGCCAGAGCCATGATATCAGCACAAGAGACTGTCTGAGGGCACTCACTCTCAAGTGCTGATTTTATCTTGTCGATAACATCAAAACCACGTACAGACTTTCGGTTAGGGTTAGACCCTTTTTCACTGATTATACTACTGCTGCTGTCTAATAGTATTGATGCATCGCATCCCTGCATGGTGAAACAGTGAATTAATTATTAGACAAGCACTATTAAATGAAACATATAGTCCCTATGAAACAAGATTAGCCAGCTGAAAAGCTAGTTAACATCTGTCGATTGGAACCTTGACAAAGCAGTCATGGAAATGGAGGCGCAGCAGGGAAGCAGCCATACGAGTTTCTTTTGCAACAGCTTTGGAAACAATTGACTTAACTATTTCGACCGCCTGTGGGCAAGAACGATCATAAAATTGAGGGTATAGATAACCTGTATTAGTTTTGCGAGAGAAGCAGAGTGGTGCAAATGTTAGAAGAGTTAGAAGCATGATAATGCTAATGGATTTAGCCATTTTTCGTCTACTCTCTTGTAGCTCTAGTATAAATTAAGGCTTATGATTTGATGAACGTTGATTAGAATTTGCTGGTTTATATAACATGGATTATGGGACCAGGAATATGGGAAGGTGGCAGAGCAATGGAGTTGGTAGCAGTTCTGTTAGCAACTTGGCATTTTGTATATTCATTCATTTGAGTTTTAGCCAACAACATGTTGCTGCAGTGGTTGAGTCATTGGTCTCCTTTAAAGGAGGTCAGGGGTTCGACTCCTGCGTGTGCGTGAGTTTCTTAGTTTGTATTAGGTTTCCTTTCTGTATTTGTAATGGCCAGGGGTCCTTCGGAAACAGCCTCCCTATTGTATAGGCAGACACCACTTTGAGTGGTATTATAACTGAGTAAGCTAAGTTTATTTTTTTTTTTATTCATTTGAGTTTTAGTTTGTATGGAGCAGGAGTACCTGCTCATCATGGACCAACCACGACAAAGTCCTATATTGTGATTTAGTACGAAATTGGACAAGATTAACATATTAATCTGTTTGACCTAAAGTTGTATGCCTTATTGTTTTTTTAAAACCAAACTTTGGGCTCAAAATATTTGGAGTCCGTTTGTGCCAAGTTCTTAAGCTAAAAATGTAAATATAGGAGTGGATCTTGACTTACATAATCAAGCCATATATGCTCAAAAAGAATTTATCAATCGGTCAGAGATCTCATGTTTAGGTGTTTTATTGATGTTAATGCTACATATACAGAATGAGTTGACAATCTAATGTGTACTGAATCATTAAGGGTAAAAGAGGTATTTCATCATTGTACAATACCGAAACTTTTAGTTGGGTTATCAGCCCAAAAATATTTTCAATCAAACACTTGAACAATAAAAATATTTCAAACAGGTCACTGCCGTTACTCCCGTCAAGTTTACTAATAGAAAGGTGACGTGGTAGATGACTTGAACAATAAAAATATTTCAAACAGGTCATAACTCAAACAAATATTTCAAACATGTCACTACTCAGACTAATATTTCAATTGGGAAAAATATCAAGTTCATCACTGATTTCGTCCAAATATATCAATTAGATCATTACTTTCCAATTTGACTCAATTTCATCACTAGGGGAAAAATTTGTGTCAAATTGGTCATTAAAAATGTATCAACTTAGTCATTAAAAATGGTCTCTTTGATACAAAAATTTTAAATTAGTGATGATGTTGAGTCAAATTGGAAAGTAATGATCTACTTGATATATTTGGATGAAATTGGTGATGATCTTGATATTTTTCCTATTTCAATTAGGAAATCAACTAATTTTATTTTTTTAAATTAATTAATAAAAATAAACAAGCATTTAAGGATATCTTTTTAAAAAAAGCAAACAAAGTATTTAGATAATTTACAAATTATTTTTAATTATTTTTAAAATTAATATATTCAAGTTGGATCGTTAAAATATTTAGATATTTTTTGAATATCAAAACAATTAGTACCTAGGGCTTATGAATATTTATAGTAATTATCTCGAATTTTTAAATTTTTTCGAATGATTGGAATTTAATTAAATTTAAAAATGAACATACCCATTCAATTTATATGCGTATAAATCGATACGTGCGAACAAATATTTTAAGATATCACGTTTTTTCAATCAAAAGTGAATTTTTAATTTTTTTTTTCCAATGATTAGAATTTAGTTTAATTTAAAAATGAACATACTCATTCGAATGAAATTTTTTGAAATTTTGAAATTTTTTCGAATTTAAAAATGAACATATTCATTCAGTTTAATGCGTATAATTTTTTTCGAATTAAAAAATTTCAAAAATTTTCAAGATATACGTATAAATTTTTTCGAATATTTTAAGATATGTGTATAAATTTTTTCTAATTAAAAATTTTCAAATTTTTTCGAATTAAACAATATCAAAGTTTTTAAAGAAATTTTTCTAAATTTTTTATATAATTTTAATTTTATAATTTTTCTGAATTTTTTACTTAATTTTTACTCAAATTCATATAATTGAAATTTTTCTAAATTTTTTACTTAAATTCATATAATTTTTCTGAAATTTTAATTTTTTTTAAATATTCAGTGACCTAATTGAAAGTTGATTTTCAGTTTAACGTTTTTTGTCAAAGTCAAAGCAACTTTAACGGTCGGAAATTTTTTTAAATATACAGTATTGTGATTGAATTTTTTTTATTGTACAGTTATGTGTTTGGAAACTTTTTTGAGCTGGTAACCCAATTGAAAATTTATGTATTGTACAGTGATGAAATAGCTAAAAACGAAACGAAACCTACCCAGTTATAATACCACTCAAAGTGGTGATTGGGGAGGGTAGATGTACGCAGACCATGCCCCTATACAATAGGGAGGCTGTTTCCGAAGGACCCCCGGCCTAGTACAGAATTACAAATACAGAAAGGAAACTTAATACAAACTAGGAAACTCACGCACACGCAGGGGTTGCGAAACCCTGGCCTCCTTCAAAGGAGGCCAGTGGCTCAACCACTGCACCTACATATTGTTGGCAGTGATGAAATAGCTCTTTTACCCAAACCATTAATGTCTTATTTGTCCCTACACTCAACTTATCACTTTTTATTTCGTGTAACTATTGCCACTAGTCTACACTCAACTCATCACTTTAAATTTTATGTGACTATTATTTAATCTTATTTATAATACTTTTTTTTATGTTTAATTCCTTAATTTTATTTGTACTACTTCTTAATATCTATATTTATGTTTTATATGTATATAATGTAATTTATAATTAAATTTAAATCAATTTACTATTAAATTTAGTTACCAAATACTATGAATAAGATTAAATAATAGTCACGCAAAATCAAATGAGTTGAGTACGCTCATTCTGTACACAATTCTGTTGTGGAGGTAGCATTTCTCTTCGTTTAAATATTTCATTAATTACGTGGCAGCTAAAATCAACTTAAAAGGTTAGTGGGATATTAGGTTAGCTTGAAACGATATTGCGAATGGCATATGCAGAATGTTTCTTCAACGCCTTGTATGCATCTCAAGTGTCATTGTTCTCCCACATGATATTTTCATCAAATTGACCCTGGGTATTCCCAAACTTAGTTAGGAACTGCATCTTATGCAGCTTTGAACAATGCTCAATCAATCTCCTATTGATTATGAGTTTCCAGATCTTCAGAAAACCAAACTAATTGCGAGGTTGAAACATTCCTGGTCTGGACTCGTCAGCTGTACAACTTAAGGCACCTTCTCACAATTTTATAACTTCTTTCTAGTTTTAGCAAACTTTGGTTGGTACGTGACTTCCAGTAGACTCAACCATATACCACTTCAGCCCATTCCTAGTGCAATATATTCGATTAAGACCAAGTCAATTGCATGCTTGCAGTGGCAATATGGACACATAAATAAAACAAGTCATGGAAGTACAGAATTATAGGACACGAAAAACGATTACGAATTAAATCTTGTTTATTTTGTATTACAAATCATATAATACATAGAAAGGTCATAACATTTCTACTGCCCAGTTATGTTACAAATTTTTAATTACATCTGGATCCAAATTCTTTAATAGGCTAACCTACAGAGGTAATCAGGGTATAGCTTGCATAGTTCGAAAATTATCAGTGTAATGCAAAGAGGCTCGGTTTGCAAAGGCACAATCTGAAAAGAAATCTGGTGCAGGATGGAGCTTTTATGTTTCACGGGTAGTTTCTGCCACAAGAAGTAAGAGTCCCTCCATTGTCCGACATTTTTAAGAGTAGGACACCAATCTTTAAAGTTATATATAACGGTATGTTCAACGAAAAGCCATAAAGTTAAATTGATCCATACTTTCCACTTGTACGTGATGTTGCTTGTGTGGAGGCAGGGGGGCGTTCCCAGGAGGCTTGACTGGGAAAAGGACTATTAGGTTCTTCTGGCCGTGTGTAGCCGTGATGTGCTCCACTGACCTACACACAAACATGATTCAAGTAGAACCAATATAAAAAAGCACAAGGGTATATATGAAAACACTGTAGTCATTAATGTAAAAAATAGAATGCTGTTTACTTACTGTTTCCAAACACGCAGATAAAATTGTCATGCCTGGTAAAGCATCAATTCCTCGCTGCATATGGTGTTATATTTATTAGAATCTATTGAAAGAACTAAGACAACTATTGATTGAGAGCACAAAAAAGATGCAATATATACCTGATTTTGCATGCGAGTCTTGTAGACAAATCCTCCACAACAGAACAGCGTTGAAATGACAATGAATCTGATTTGAGTAAGCCAGTTGAAATTAATAAGGTCAAAGCAAACCATAAAAGTAGAGTAAATAAGACACTGATAGATCCAGGTAACATCACATCATATAATCAGGTAGAACTATTAGACCATAAACATCGATCATTCTGCATTAATAGCCAGTACTCAGCACTCAGTACCCTCATACATACAGTACACATTCCAGAAGCGAGGCAGCAAATGACACCAATAGTATAGAATATGTACAATTAAAGATCAGAGGCCCACATATATGTGCATATAAAAGAAGGAACAAATTTGAGGAAGTTATACATGCAAGCTAGCACTCCGAATACAGCCCATCCCTTGGCAGCATTGCCCCCCTCAGCCTGCCTGTAGTCTGGGAAATTGTAGGTATCGAGTAGATCAATATGAGAAAGTAAGCATCAAAAATCAAAATGAAAAAGACATGCATACATACAATCAACATGAGTCACCATGTCCAACTTCTTAACGAAGGCAATATTCGGCTCACATTTAGTTAAGAAAAAATCACTGTAGTACCACAATTTTTCCTCAGAAAGTTCTCATAGTATTAATATTATGAACAGTAAGGCAAACTAGACATCAGAGAATGCCTCGTTCACTAATATGGGAATTAATTCTAATCTAGAAAAAATTTCTCCTTAACAAAAAGAAAAGTAAAAAATCGAATATAATTTAAAGCTGTCATTATAAGATTTATCAGTTTATATTACATTTTGAACTTTTTTCTTTGGCGTCAAATTAACATTTCTATTGGCCAGGTGTCTCATGTTAATCAGTTAATATTTAGACTCCGAGGACTGAGAAACCATAAAAAATTTCAAGGACCCGTTTTGAAGTAGATCGCTAAACAATCCATCAGATTGGTGATAATTGAACAGTTATGGTATTTATCTCCCACATAGCATCTATGACTTAATCCGTAACTGCCTTTGCCATCCAATATCATCTACACATTTTGTTTTGAAGAACAGGTCACAAGGTTCCCAAATAAGCACTTAATTAACTATATCGAAGAGCTAATAGTCTTATTTGACAATAGCGCGTCTGATGATATACTCGCTCTTTTTTCATGCAACTATATGAATATGAGCAATATAGTTGTTTTGGTGCAAAATTCACAGAAGTGTATGTGGGAGAAAGTATAAACATGTATGATACTTACCGCACATTTTTGTAAGAGTGAACTGTATGGGTTCATAATTATCTATTGGTATAGTAATTTCAACTTCATATGGCTCATCGCGGGCCTTCTCACCTGAAATTGCAGGTGACAGCTCAAAAAATTTTCCTGGAGGTCATTAGTCATAGTTCCTTTATGCATATATAAGAAAAGCATGCACGCAGATCTTATCTTACAAAAGGAACATAGAAGTCCATACATCTCCAATCCATAAGCAACACTGAGGGTGACAAAGTTGTTGCTAGATTCCCAGTCATTGCTGAGCCCGACAACCTAAGCTCTAATCCTTTCTCTGGGGAAATCTAGGAAACAGAAACAGGTTCAAATCTCAATGAAATTTTTTCAAAACATATACTTTTAGCACATTAAGTACCTTGGTCATTGGTACTTGCACTAAACTGGAAAGGGAAGAAACTGCTGTCATATACAGAGCTACTTGAGTCTGTTCTGTTTTGAAGCTGCATTATGGAACATATAGCTTTCACATCATGTTCAGTTAACAATGCAGTATACTAAAACAATACTTCACAAGAATCTTTATGCTGTACAGTATCTTATTCTTATAATTTTTTAAAATTACAACAATTAAGAAACTAGAAAATACAAATATTAATAACTAGTTTTTTTAAATTTACAGAGGCACGCCACCCCCAACTTCCTTCTCTGGCTGTTCCGATTGGGGGGGGGGGTTAAATTTGGTGGGCTAGTCCTGTAATAATCCCCATAAACGGGAAGCAAGAATATATATAACTTATATCCCCTTCAGGTTAGATGCACGAGCTAGACACCAACGACAAATATCCACTACAATTCTTATAGTTGCAATACCCTCAAGCGAGTTCCAATTCATTAGACATTGTAAACCATGTCTTTATAAAAAATATCAAAAACTATAAAGTGCAAATTCGTTAACTCTAGGTACAGGGGACAAAGAAATTTTGGTACAATATTACTTTATTATTTAGTTCCTAAACGCTGACAGCTAGTGTTCTGGATCAATCTCTCCTCAAACATACTTTTAGTCAGTTTCATTGTGCTCGAAGAACCCATTATCGTCTCCAGTCATGTGTGTTTAGGGGGGGGGGGGGGGGTTATGAAAACTAGAAGCAAAACAGTACTAAAGCCTTTCAATGATCTATTAAAATCGAAGAAATGTATTTGTGCATGTGACCCTTAATATAACAATATAAAACAATGACAATATTACGATACTGATGCTGAGTTTTTAACCTGAACTCATCATGCGCTTTTTCAAATCCTGGTTGGGTCATTCCATTGTAAACCTACATAGTTCAAAAGTAACAACTGTAACTTTCATTAATAATCAAATCTACAGTTTGTAACTTTAGTAGTTGGCTAGGAAGCACCGACACGGCAATTTGGGTGCCGTACGCGTGTCGGACACGGCCGACACGGCCCCGACACGGCGACACACCTGAGTACGTGTCGGACACGCCAGGTGGCGTGTCGTGAAGCAAACGCGGTCGACACGCGCCCGACACGCGGGGGACACGCGTCCGACACGCGGGGGACACGGCCCACTGACGAGGCCAATAAAAAAAAGTCCACAGCCCATACAAAAAACAGCCCAGAAAACCTCTGTTATACATACACACCTATATATACATACATCTATGATTAAAAAAAGCCCAGCCCAGCCCAGTTTTTTTTTTAAAAGAAACCCACTTATTCTCAATTAATATAACCTAAATAACAGTCATCCTCACTTTCACCCACCGCCTATATACACACATATACATACACAGGAGTATATAATCTTTTTTTCTCATCTTCTTCTTTCTCTGCATACGACTGGGAGAATGAGTGGGTCAATGAGTTCAAGTGGGAATAGTAATACTGAGGTTAGTTATTATTATGAATGAAGATGTTTAGTTTATGACATATACAATATATATATATATATATATATATTTTTTTCCTTTTTTTTTTTGCCGTGTCCCGTATCCAGGACACTTTGGTAATTGGCGTATCCCCGTGTCCCGTGTCCCGTGTCGCCGCACCCGAGTCGGTGCTTCCTAGGTAGTTGGTAAGATATATGTATACAATTTCCCAAGACCGTGGATGCAAACCAACTGTGAAGCCCTCAAACACCCGCAATCCCTGTTTCTCGCATGGAATGGCAAGTTCAATGACAAGACTGCATCAACAGTAGGAAAAAAATATCATTTAAGTGAATACATAAGATCATATGAGATCACAGAAGAAATAGGGGTAAAACCTGTTGACGAAACTGAATTAAATCTTCTAGTAATCTAGAATTCTAGATAGGTAACCCATATGTTACTGTGCTCTAAGAAACCAATGTTTCTTCTAATCTAAGCCCCTAATTACTCAAACTTTGTACAGTAACAAACTGCAAGCCCTTAGATACTTCTTTAAACAATCAACATGACTTACGCAGATCCACATGGAGTTCAAGGGTTTTAAGGCAGAAATAGCATGAGATCCATCAATCATCTATATAATCGGGTAATCAGGTATCTCTATTAGCAAACTTAGTGGTATACTATTTACCTTTTCAAAAATTCAGGCTTAATCCAGCAAGGTTGAGCCAAGTGGTGAGGGAATGGTCCTAAAAGCTTATATAAGAATAGGGTTAAAGGTCCAAATTTTGATAAAACTTGGAGGCATTTGCTGGGGAAAAGTTTTTCATTCTCCTTACAATATGGTGGAAAAGCAAAAGGCAAGCCACACTTAGGAGAATCCTATCTAATGTGGGGACACCTCACAAGTTATCAAGAAAATAATACAGATTATAGACGGTTTATGCAGCAGTCTGATATTTAGAGTGCAGATAATAAACAAATCCGTCAAAATTTCATGCTAGACACCTGCATGTTGATGCATAGGCAACATCACATATACACCCAAGTCCACCTGAAATTGAATGAAAGACAAAAACCAGGAATTAATAAAGGATACTCTCAAGCCTGCCTTGTGCATTCTATCTCACCTCAATAGCACAAGTTACTTGAAACATGATCATATCTCTCACCACTAGTGCAGTTAAGAAGAATTGTCACATGTCTAACATCTAAACACCCTAAATAGTTCTTAGAACACTAGAACGTTCAACTGGCACCAACCACTAGTTGAAGAAACTGCTGTTACCAGGATATAAATTAGGTTGTAAACTAGAGAAAATAATTTGTCCTTTAATTTTACTTTTTTTAACTCTCTAAAGATACCTTTTAATGTAATATTGGCCTTCCTGGAAGAAGAAAAATGAAACAATGGGCTATCAGCATGCACATCCTGTTCCACTATTAACTTATTTAAGTAAGAACAGTTACAGGCCTTTATCTACAATGCTCCAATTACTTGCTTAATGGAGGTTAAACGATACCCATAACTAGATAAATTAATATTTAATGAAAAGCCTTTTTGACTTGTTTTGGAAATATTAGAAAACTATATGGAAATTGTATGATTAAAAAGTATGCTGAACACAGTTAAGACATGTCTCAGATTCATATATAGAGATATGTATACATAATATCTCAATTTCTAAAGATCAGGAAATGAAAGTCATTTTTGAGTTCACTGCATTTCAATAAAAAAGACATGTACGTACCTTTACATTGTCCATTCGGACAATCTCCACAAATGATATTTACCTGAAAAATAGAAAGAAACCTAAAGTGTAAATAAATATTTATTTCCCTCCAACTTAAATGTGAATTTGTCCAAGCAGCATTTAAGTACTTGCAAACTAAACCTTAAACTCAAGAGATTTCTATTGGAGACTAACCTGAGCTGTACGCCCCCTTTTGTCAAAACTTTGTTCACATTTTGTCAGGTCACCATCGTAAAATTCCTGAATGGATATAGAACCAAAATATTGTTAGAACAGATTTTACGAGAAAGAGATACTCAGGAGAAGTACAGATACGATTGTAAACAGGATTGACAGAAATGGCCCGGAAAGATAATATAAAGTTCATCTAGATTTTACTGTAAATATCTTAGTAGCCACTATAGCTTCCAATAAACAACACTAAGGAATGCCACTTGTTACAGGACTTGTGGTGTAATATAATGCAAATGTTAGTTAATTTGTATTAACATGTTACTTTCAGATAAATAACTATCACCATTTACAACTTACTTGCACAAAGTTATAGCGACCTGAACCAGCAGCAAAATAGTTGAACTGATCAAATCTCCCAAAATCAACATATCCCTGCAAATGTATACATAGACATTTAGCCAATAGGAAGCACAACAAAATCAGTAAACATACATGAATGATGAATCATGTTTTTCATATGACAGAGCAACTATATTAAAAGTTGAAAGCATCAAGAATAGTCCATCTTTATAATGACAATGTGAGAGTTCAAATTATACTATATGTTATGTTTTACTAAATATTGGCTGCGCATGAAACTCTTCAAATCTCAGTCGATGGTTAGTTATAAGACCATGACCTTCACCATTGTTCAAAACACGTACGATCAGCCCCAATGTTATGGTAGAATATAAGCTTACACGTATATATGGAAAGTAAGTTTTTATTTTCATTAGTTTAGGTGTATAGATAATCAGTCCGTTTATAGGTCAACACGACAATAATTACATAAAAGGAGTTCGTAACATGCCAGAACCAATATATGTGTTAATAATACATGAATTATTAAATCCCACCAGAGAGGGTGGGAGGATCATACACTGGCCTTAGTTATTGCTGGAAGAATCTTGAGAAACATATATAGAAATGCGAAGTAACAGAAAAGGTCTTAACTCTAGTAAAAGGAGATAACAAAAAAAAAATGAAAAAGTTATATACGAGAACAAATGTCTAATCATAGTAAGGAACATGTATAGGCTAGATATGACTACCGCTTGTGATCTACTCTCCACATCTTTACAAAAACGAATCACTGTGTCTGTATCCTGCACAAATATGTAAAACACCATTACATGTCTGGAACATTTGATATAAAGATGCCCAGTAAGCACAAAATTGTTAATGAATGCAATCATATGAGTGCATCGCATAGAGGAGTGATCCTAACAGTCTTTTCCATACTGTGAAAAGGATTAGTGGTCACAATCTAGTAAGCCCATTCTCCTACTCAACGAGTGATATATCAAACCCTAGTCTAGAGATAAAAGAAGATATGAAAATGATTCATCTCGTATATGTTGGTGCCACATATTTTAAGTAGCTAATACGTACTAAAAAGGATTCATCTCTTTCAAGTAAATCACCCCCTTATTTGTTCCAAATACATAGATAATTCTCACTCATTTAAGTCAGCCATACTCTGTAACTGCTCAGACAGATCATAAAATATGAAGCCACGAGGAGGGGTAGAGCCTAGAAGCATTGTACTGGGAAAGCTACAAGCTACAAGAGGGCTAAGAACACATTTGCTCATATTTCCAGACATCCTTGACAGGGATTATACTATAATGCACCTACTTTGCACAAACGGAAAAAGAATATACGGGGTTACTCACAGAACTATCACTACTCCACTAACACAACCCTAAAAACCACGAGGATCACTCTCTAATGTAGGACAGTCACAAAATTAACAATGCCTCACGCACATTAGTCTACGACATACATAGACAAATAATTAATCCGACATTGATAAATTACCTTGCCCTCATGCTCAAAAGGATGTCCAATCCAGGTACTCTAGTCAACAAATTAAGCGAAAACAACACAATATAATATAAAATGTACATAAAAATGCTGCTTATAAATTGAATTAAAGGTAAATCAATAATCTCGGATACGAAATCGAAAATGTGACTGGAGTTGTCAAGAACGTAACAACTGGTAGTGGGTACAACAACTGAATCTGCTCCTTTGAGTTGGTAAATGGCAGCTGCAATAAGTAAATTGTACATACAAATTTAATTAAACATGAATAAGATAGGTTTGCAAAGTAATAAAATAGTAAATAGAAAGAATTAGAGTTTAAGTTTAGGTACCAGTGATGATAGCAAAACCCCAAAGATCCCACATCTCTTGTCAATAATCCAACTTCAATTAAGCAGCCCGAGTGGTGTGTGTGTATTTGCGTGTGTAATTCAGGAGTTGCAACACCTGAAGTGAAACCCCTTTGCTTCGAATCGAAATGACCAAATAACCCCTAACCGGTGAGTTAAATTTTGAATATTTACCAAAAATATTATTGTTTTTAAATTTTTAAATTTTTTTTAATATTTTAAAAAAATCTTAATTTTTTTTTACAAAAATACCATCTTATTTGCAAAAATGCAGTATGCAACCAAATCAACAAGATGCAGTTGTATATGTGGTTGCAGATCGTATTTTTATAAAATGTGACATCCCCAAATCTGGGGTCAGGAATCCGGACCGTCACGCTCCAATTTCCATTTATTAACCTTATCACTTTTGATCTTTTAAATATTTTAATATCATTTTAAAACTCGCATAAGTGACCCCACACTAATATACACACACCAGTCATATGCTCAGAGAACCTGAGAGACAACCGGGAGAGCAACTTCTGAGAAAAAGAGAATATACCAAGGATATTGGATCTAATATCTACTTGAGGATTAGAATCACCCTAACACACTAATATATTATGTGGGAGAGGATATTATATATCCAAGGAATTTACAAAGGAGAAACCACTGAGATAATCGCAGAAATCATTCGATGGATCAAATGACGAGAAAACTTTGAACGGAGCCCAAACAAAAGGCCCAAAACATGGGGGAAAGCCCAAATTTCGGCCCAACACTATAAGGATCTGATCTTAGAGTATTAAGGAAGGAAACCATGTGAGTGAATAAAAGAAAGAGGAAGGGCATTGGTGGAACATTTCAAGATAAGGCAAGGACAAGCAAGTAAATAGCAAGAAATGGAGTAACATGTTTTAAGCTTGGCAAGTGGACCAAAGGATCACCAACACTTGGACAAATAGATGATCAACACCACATTAAAAGAGGATAAGAGTGAATAAAGGGATAGATACATGTATAAGCAAGTAGAAATCAAGCTAAACCCATAGACATACAAACTGCCCATCAAGAGCAAGGAGGAAAGAAAAATTCATATCTCAAGATCTAGAGCTTCTAAAATCACCAAATTTTAACCATACGTTCTCCACTCTATGGGGAAGATTCGTACAAAATTTCATGACAATCCAAGTAGTATAGCCTAGTCAAATCCATGCTCAAAGTGGGAGAACCAAACCTGTCCAGGTTCTGGTCAGTAGCAAGATAGGGCTCAAAACCCTAGCTCCCATGGTTGGATTCTTGTGTTCTATAGCTTAAAACAAAGGTAATCAAGACCCCAAGGTATGTTCAAAATCTTAGCTTCAAATATTGAGTATAGCTATGTCAAAAGATGGATAAAAAATGATGATGAATAGTGATTTTCAAGAACTAACTTTGTGTTCTTGATTTCTTTTGATTGATTCAAGTGTACTAAGGCTACTTAAGGACCATTAAAGGCTTAATAGGGGTTATTCACTCTTCAAGAAGGTATAAATCTCAAGACCCTTTAGTATTACTTTGAATATATGATGGATTATAGAAAGTTTAGTGATTGAGGTTATGATAAGTGATTATTCATGATGATATATGTGTTTGTAAGTGGTTTAAGTTGAATATGGAAGTGGGTTGTGATTGTAACCATGGTTGTTATGATGACCACATGGTGTAGGGTTTATATATGTGTTTGGTGATGGATTTGGAGGAGTTGAATTTTGGAAAGTATGAAAATATAGCCGTTATAATGCCCGATTTTCGTTAAACCAAATAGATGCCCTGTTTTTGGACACCAATGCCGTACGGTAGCTCCCTGCCTAGAGTACCAAGTGACCATGAGATGATAGAGCTTAGTTCATAGATCGTTTTGATATAAAGTACGTTAAAATCTGATGAACGGTTTAGGAGAAAATTCAGTTTTAGTGAGAGACGTTCGAGAACCGAGAAAACGTAATTGTATCAACTTTGAGGCTATAATTACCATACTTAAACATTTTTAAAAGTTACGAAATTTTGGGATATTGTCGTGGGGTGGTCAGGGGACCATTACCAGTTGACCTTGCCTTAAAATTTGGAATTTATATTTTCTGAGAATTTTTACAGTCGAGTGTGGTTATTAAGGGAAATGGTGGAATACACTAAAACTTTGATCGAGTTTAAAAATGGTTAAGTTCATGTAAACTTTTGGTGCGTAGAAGCTATGTCAAACATATATTATGTGTCAAGGGTGTTATTGTATAAAGATTAGGTGATTAATTAGGATATATACTAAAGGTGATCCTTTCGTTTCTATAGAGACGGGAGACGAACACAGGATCATACCTACTCGTTTTAGAGATCCAGGCAAGATTTCTCCTATCTTTACTTTGGAAAATTATTTACCTTCAAAGAAAGATGATTTCATGGAATATATATGTGATCCTATTGTTACAATATTGTTGAGAATTTACTTCCTGATTTTGGGAATTAAAGAGAGATGGATATGGATATACAGATATGATTATGCATAAAGTGAACATGCTTTATGATTAAAAGAATATGAAAGAATGGTATCAGTTGTTATCTAGGGTTATATGATTTATAATATTATGTTAAAAATATTCTTTTTAAATATTGTGATTTAATAAATATTATATGATTATTATTTACTATTTCTAAAAAAAAGGATGGAATATTTTATATATATATAAGTGTACTGGATTCCATTAAATACAGAGAAGATGTCTGAGTCATAATCAGAGTATTATGGCATAAGCTTTAAAAGTGATGACATATGTGAATGAAAGTGGAAATGGAAATTGAAAGGAAAAATGTGGAATGGTATTGGTATAAATGGAATACTGATTGACAAAAAAGGGGGGATTGCAACAAAAAAGCGTAAGAGGCTGTGTGCGGTGTTGCGTAAAATCTAGATGTGCAAGTGTACACAATCGCAATCAAGTAATATAGTAATAAATACCGAAAATCGTTCCTCAAGGACTGTAAATTTGTATTAACCGCAAGTAATGTCTTATCAATTCAGTTATCGAATAAAAATATTTATCGTTGATTTTTTATAACTAAATAATTATAAGAACTAAATTAACCAACTTAATTATACTAGAGAAGAGAGTTGAATAAGTTTCAAATATGAGAAGATAAGTCAGGATAATTACTTCCCCCTAACACATGAAAATTGGTAAAAGAGTTGTGTAGCACAGTAGCAAATTCCACAATTTACTAGCTAGAATTCAATGGTCATAGGTTTCTCTCGAAATCACTATGGTATAATTCTTATCAAATAAACTAACATATGTCTATGCAAATTTACTCTTCATAATACAATTAAACACCAATCCACAAAGCTATGCATGGTCACAATATATGTCTATACTGCAACAATATTATAATCAAAAGATATAAGCATGCACCACTCAAGTCTTATGTCAATTAACTATGACCCTCTCGGTATTACAATTAACTCAATAACCTACTAGAGTTGATCAGACAATAGCAAGTATTAGCAAGAAAATCACTTGAATGAGTAAACCGTAGAACTGCATACAATACTCTTTAACAAAACACCAAAAATCCCATGCTAGGGTTCCATAAAAATCCCAACTATATGAAATTAGTTCATAATGAAAATCTCAAAATCATACAAGAATTGATAGCACATAAACATGATTAAAAGAGTTAAGGAGAGAATTCTGAACAAAAAGATGAAGGAAACAAATCCAATTGAATGTCTTCAATGGTTGAATCTCCTTCTCAAGCATCTTCTTTCTCTCTTCCCGTGCCTCTCTTTCTTGTATGATGTGTCTATATCCAATTAGGTCTGATCTATATCTAATAATATCTCTAATAAAAGTATTTTTAATTATTTAAAATAATTACAAGGAGATTTTCCAATCAGAATTGAATTCCAATAAAAGAAATTCGTAACTGCCTTTTTGACTCAGTTTCTGGGCTGATTCGGCTGGATTTTATATTCAAGACCACTTCAAAAATAAAGCCCTTCTCATAAGCTTTCCGTGGGCTGTTGAATCGTCAGAATCGGACTTGTAGAACTCTAGATATGGCCCAAACAGTGCAGACTGCGCAAGCTACCCGGAAAATCCGAATTTTAATCAAATTTATCTCCATCTCTTGCTATTTAAGCTCCAAGCCCTCCTTTATTATAACTCCTTGATACCTACAATAAAACATTAAAATTTATTAAATAAAAATCCAAATCAATACAAAATAACTTAAATATAGGGACAATATTAGGATTAAATGCACACTTATCACATCCCCACACTTAGCATCTTGCACGTCCTCGGGCAAAGAAGAAAGAAAAAACTAAATCCTAACTAACTAATACCACTTCCGTAGGTGATCACGGTTGCATTTGACATATGCAACAAGCCCTTTAAATCCCAAGGTAGCCCTAGTGGACGAGTATGGTCTCGTGAAGGTTTGTAGTGAATTTACCCACAAAATTCCTAATTTTTATTCTGACTGCCAAGTCTCAAACATGAAATATATCATAGCACTCCACACATGCAAACTTAATCATGTAATAGCTCTTAGATGTCATATAATGCGATTCCTCAACTTTACATACCAACACAACTATTCAAGCACGCACACATAGTCTCAAAAGACTAAAATATCAAGAATAACATCAAAGTCTCAATCAACAAGAAAATAGCATGCTTAAGATGGAAAATAACCTCACAAACACTCAAATCAAACACGTGTTTAGGTGCAACTGTATCACTCAAGTTCAATCAAATGCACATGTGCTACCATAAGCTTGGTTGTCCACCAAAATCTCTAGACTTTGTGTTCGTATAAATCAAAAGGTCTTTGTTAATAATGGTTGTAACGAGGCTTAGGTGCGGGGTAGGAAATCAAAGAAATAGGCTAACAAGTGGCTAAACTTGACAACTAATAGAGCATAATGTTCATATATACTTGAAGCGCTCAACATGAAACTAACCTTGAGATATAATCCCACATACAAATGTAAACTCATAAATTTCACATTGTAAGAACCATTGAACATACACTCTCTTTCTTTCTTTTTTTTTTTTCCTTTTTTTTCAATTTTTTTTTTGTTTTTTTTTTGAATTTTTTTTCTCTATTTTTTTTTTACTTCCTGCTTCCTCCTTTTTTATTAATTCGAGTGACTTTATTGAAGTGTCACGAAGAAGGAATAACCAAACCAATTCAATTCCCACCCAAAAATTCACACAATGACAAAGATATCCCCACACTTAATATTTTACCAATCTCATGTTTACATCACAATGCTCTACTAGTCAATCAAGACAAGTAGAAATAAGTAAGCTCAAGATTTAGATGGTGATATACGAAAGAAAAAGGATATAGGCTCAAGGGGGCTCACTAAGGATTATTTTTAAGGGTACTGTTTGGGACAATACGGTTAATCCTAGTGCCTTTATCATTTTTACACAATACACAATATCAATATGCGCACGACCTGGTTTAAAGCAAGTTCTAGAGCAACACATGCAATGACGAATATCTCACCACAAAAAAAATAGATTGATAAAGATGTATCAATCACAAATTAAGGCTCAAGATCTCACATGGTGATAGCATGCCATACTCATCAAAATTGACAATGACGAACATCAAGTTTTAAATTTTCGCAAGCACGTACAAGACATCATCATGTATACGGTATTTTACGCTAAGGAGACATATATATGACACACGAATAATCAGCGTAAAAGGTGTGTACTTATCCTTATAAATATGCTATATTAACAAGGCAATCAATCTTTTAAGTTTTCTATTTTTTTTTATGTTTTTTTCTATTTTTTAACTATCCTAAAAAAAAATAACAAAAGAAAAATGAAAAATAAAATCTAAAACCAACTACTAAAATGATTATCCTAAAAAATAACAAATAAAAATAATTTATTAATGATCCTAATTTTTTTTTTCAATTTTTATATTGAAAACCCCTCCCCACACTTAAGTGGTTCATTGTCCCCAATGAAATATATTTATAAAATATACAAATAAAAAAATTCTAAAAATAAAATACAAAAAGAAAACTAAAAAATATATGTACAAAGAAAGGTTAAAAATACTCCCCTAATGATCCGCATGAAGTGTCGTTTGAAAATTGCAAAGGTGTAATGAATGAGTCAAAATTGCTGGGCTGCCCTTGACTTTATAAAAATCAGAACGCAAATATAATCATCAGTTGCAAGTTGGTGGAGTGGTCAGCTGCTTGGTCTTCCATGTTGGGGATCAGGGGTTCAAATCCCTTGGACAACTACATTTCATATTACTTTTTTATAAAGGAGCAACCATGTATTGCTTTCACCAACGTGAGCACGCGCGCAGATGCCTCAGCAGACAACTACATTTCATATTACTTTTTTATAAAGGAGCAACCATGTATTGCTTTCACCAACGTGAGCACGTGCGCAGATGCCTCAGCAGTACAGGGAACTAATACCGCGGGTTCAAAAATATAAACCTCCAGTATTGAATCTTCTATTTTATTCAGGGAAGTAAAATGCCGGTATAGAAAAATTGTATTGCCAGTATTTCTGCTCTGCTCTTTACTAGTTCATCTCGTGATTTTTTTTTCAACTTTTATTTTTCTTTTCTTTGCCCATATTTTACACTTCCACAAAATATTTGCATCCTGAAACACTTCAACAAATTTATCAAGGCATCTTGCGGGAGATAAAATATACATATCTAACTAAAAAAATACAAAAATAAAAAATAGTAAAAAAATAAAAACAAAAATAAAAATAAAAAAAAATATACTAACCATACACAAATCATGGGTTGCCTCCCAAGAAGCGCCTTTCTTTAATGTCTTTGGCTAGACATCATTCTCGATCAAGGCTCCATTAAATTAAGTGAGGTTTTATCACGTACAACCTCACCTCCCCAATAATGCTTCAGTCGTTGTCCATTGACCTGAAATTCACCCCCTTGATTATCACGTAATTCCACAGCTCCATAGGGATGTACTTTCACAATTGTGAAAGGTCCGGACCATCTAGATTTCAGCTTGCCTGGAAATAATTTCAGTCTTGAATTGAATAATAAGACCTGTTGCCCTACTTCAAACACACGAGATTGAATGTTTTTATCATGCCATTTTTTCGTCTTCTCCTTGTAAAGCTTAGCATTCTCGTAGGAGAAAAATCGTAGCTCATCCAACTCATCAAGTTGCAACAATCTCTTTTCACCAGCAAGTTGCATGTCAAAATTTAGATTTTTGAGAGCCCAATAAGCCTTGTGTTCAAGCTCAACCGGTAGATGACACGCCTTTCCAAAAACCAAGCGATAAGGTGACATACCCAAAGGAGTTTTGTACGCAGTACGATAGGCCCAAAGAGCCTCGTCTAACCTTGTAGACCAATCCTTTCGACTCGGATTCACCACTTTCTCAAGAACACCCTTGATTTCTTTGTTAGACAACTCAGCTTGCCCATTAGTTTGAGGATGATAGGCGGTAGCTACCTTGTGTCTCACATTATACTTAACTAAAACATTAGCCAACAATTTATTCACAAAGTGTGTACCTTCATCACTGATTATAGCTCTTGGGGTTCCAAAGCGAGTAAAGATATGCTTGTCTAAGAACTTGATGACAACTTTTGCATCATTAGTGGGATAGGCAGCAGCTTCCACCCATTTAGAAACATAATCAACAGCCACTAAAATGTATTCATTCTTGAAAGAAGGAGGGAATGGACCCATGAAGTCAATGCCCCACACATCAAACAACTCTACTTCAAGAATATTAGTCAAGGGCATCTCACTTCTTCTCGAGATATTACCAACCCTTTGACAACGATCACATCTGACAACATATGCATGAGCATCCTTGAACAGAGAGGGCCAAAAGAAACCAGATTGCAATACCTTTGCAGCAGTGCGTTGTCCACCAGAGGGAGATGAATGACAATGGAAAAGAATATCTTGCACCTCAAATTCAGCAACACATCTTCTAATAATTTGGTCTGCACCTTGCTTGAACAAATAAGGCTCATCCCAAAAATAAAATTTCACATAATGCAAGAATTTTTTTCTTTGTTGACTTGATAAGTTCAGTGGCATTAACCCAGTAGCTAAATAATTTGCAAAATTAGCAAACCAAGGAGTAACATTAGAGAGTTGTACCTGAAACATCTGTTCATCTGGAAATGTTTCTTTAATAGGAATCAAAGTGATATATTCCTCATTGTACTCCATTCTTGATAAATGATCAGCTACTTGATTTTCAACACCTTTTCTGTCTTGTATCTCAATATCAAACTCTTGAAGCAGAAGAACCCACCTAATCAACCGTGGTTTTGCATCCTTCTTGGTGATTAAATATTTTATGGCTGAATGATCAGTGAAGACAACCACTTTAGTGCCCACAAGATAAGATCGAAACTTGTCAAAGGCTAACACAACAGCGAGAAGTTCCTTTTCAGTCACCGTGTAAATCAATTGAGCGCCAGTCAAAGTGCGACTTGCGTAGTAGATAGGATGAAATACCTTGTTCTTTCTTTGACCCATTACCGCACCCATTGCATAATCACTAGCATCACACTTTAATTCAAAGGGCAAGCTCCAATCTGGTGCAATCATGATCGGTGCTGATATCAACCTCTGCTTTAATCATCGAAAGCCTTCAAACATGCTTCATTAAACTGAAAGGGAGTATCATTCTCCAATAACTTGCAAAGTGGCTTAGAAATTTTTGAGAAGTCTTTAATGAACCGTCTGTGGAAACCTGCATGCCCAAGAAAACTTCGAATATTCTTGACGGAAGTAGGAAGAGGTAGCTTCTCAATGACTTCAATTTTCGCCCTATTGACTTCGAGTCCCTTCCTTGAAACTTTATGTCCCAATACGATGCCCTCCTTTACCATGAAGTGGCACTTTTCCCAGTTGAGTACAAGATTAGTTTCCTCGCATCTTTTTAACACCTTACCCAAGTTACATAGACAATCATTAAAAGAATCTCCAAACACTGAAAAATCATCCATGAACACCTCTAGAAAATCACCAACCATGTCAGAAAAGATAGCCATCATACATCTTTGAAAAGTTGGAGGTGCATTACATAACCCAAACGAAACCCTTCGAAAGGCAAAAGTACCATAAGGACATGTGAATGTAGTTTTGTGCTGATCTTCTGGAGCTACAGTTATCTGATTATAACCGGAGTACCCATCAAGAAAACAATAGTACTCTCTTTCAGCAAGTCTGTCCAACATTTGATCAACAAAGGGCAATGGAAAATGATCCTTCCTAGTGGCCTTGTTCAACTTTCGATAATCAATGCAGATATTCCAACCCGTGACTGTTCTGGTCGGAATCAACTCATTGTCTTCATTCTTTATCACTGTGAGTCCACCCTTCTTCGGCACACACTGAACAGGACTAACCAATGAGCTATCTGAAATTGGATAAATTATTCCTGCATCAAGCCATTTAATAATC